>CM030017.1:5686094-10486094 GCA_017639485.1 Pluvialis apricaria
GTCATATAGATTAGTGCAAGATTTAAGGGCAGTAAATCGACAAACTAAGACCCGTTTCCCCGTGGTAGAAAACCCTTACATGTTGTTGAACCAGTTATCCCCAAATTATATTTGGTATAGTGTGATTGATTTGAAAGATGCATTTTGGTCATGCCCCCTGGATGAAGGGAGTAGAGACTATTTTGCGTTTGAATGGGAAGACCCATCTAATAATAGAAAGCAACAACTCAGATGGACAGTGCTTCCCCAAGGATTTACTGAATCACCAAACCTTTTCGGACAAGCATTAGAGAAGTTGTCGCTAACATTTGAGCCATCCTCAGAAGTAAAACTCCTACAATACGTAGATGACTTTTTGATAGCTGGACAAACCGAGGATGACGTCAGGACAGGGACTATAGAGTTATTGAATTTCTTAGAAGAAAAGGGACTGAAGGTACCGAAATCTAAATTGCAGTTTGTGGAGAATGAAGTAAAATATTTAGGACATTGGCTTAGCAAAGGGAAAAAGAAATTAGACCCTGAAAGGATATCTGGAATACTGTCGTTGCCACCACCAAAAACTAAGAAAGAAATTCGGCGGGTTTTAGGATTATTAGGCTATTGCAGACAATGGATAGAAAGCTATAGCAAAAAGGTAAAATGCCTATATGAAAAATTAGTGACTGATCGGTTAAAATGGACTGATGAAGATGGGGTAAGATTTCAGAAATTAAAGGAAGCGTTAGCTGAACCTCCAGTTCTGAGCCTACCAGATATTTGAAAGCCATTTCAGCTATTTGTAACTACCTCAAATCAAACTACCTCAAATCAAACTGCGTACGGAGTTCTGACTCAGGACTGGGCTGGAGACAAGAAACCCATTGGATACTTTTCAAAATTGTTAGATCCAGTAAGTAGAGGGTGGCCAATGTGTTTGCAATCTTTGGTGGCAGCTGCCTTACTAGTTGAAGAAGCCCAAAAAGTGACATTTGGAGCTGCCCTTACAGTATTCTCTCCTCATGATGTGCGAGGAGTGCTGCATCAAAAAGCTGAGAAATGGTTAACTGATAGTCGACTGTTAAAATATGAAGCTATTCTGATAGAGGCACCGGGGTTAGAGCTAAGAGTGACTGGTGCTCAGAACCCTGCTCAATTTTTGTATGGGGATCCTATAATCGAACTAAGCCATGATTGTATTGAAGTAATAGAATTACAGACAAAAATAAGACCAGACCTAGAGGGGACTGAATTACCTGAAGGTGAAAAATTGTTTATAGATGGATCCTCTAGAGTTGTAGATGGGAAACGAAAATCAGGATATGCAATAATTGATGGAATCAAAATGGTAGTTAAGGAATCAGGGCCCCTAAGTCCTGCATGGTTGGCTCCAGCATGTGAATTATACGCTTTACGTCAGGCACTCAAGACTTTAAGAGTTTTAAAAGGAACCATATATACAGACTCAAAATATGCTTTTGGGGTAGTTCACACTTTTGGAAAAATCTGGGAAGAGAGGGGAATGATTAGTACGCAAGGAAATTACTTGGTACACCAAGAATTGATAATTCGGGTGTTACGGGCATTGAGAGGCCCTCAAGAAATTGCAGTAGTGCATGTAAAAGGACATCAGAAAGGAACAGGATACCAAGTCAGAGGTAATAATCTAGCAGACGAGGAAGCAAAGAAAGCAGCCTTGAAGGAGCCAACTAAATTATATACAATTAAACAAAAAACGAATAACAGGGAAAAGAAATATAGTCCTAAGGAATTAACAGAGATTCAGAAATTAGGGGCCACCCTGGTAGATGGAAAGTGGGTTCTCCCGGACAATAGGGAAATATTACCTAAGGAATATGCTAGGAGGATAATAAATCGATTGCATCAATGTACTCATTGGGGTAGTCGGGCTTTAAGTGATCACTTTTTAAGACATTATGGTTGCATCGGGATATTTGAAATTGCAAAACAAGCTACCCATGGTTGTTTGGCATGCCAGAAGGTTAATAAAAAGGTTATGAGACAGACGGCCGCTGGTGGAAGGAAAACAGCCTATAGACTTTTTGAAAGAATCCAAGTAGATTTTACAGAATTACCAAAAGTTGGAAGATATAGATATTTGTTAGTGATGGTAGATCAATTAACTCACTGGGTGGAAGCTTTTCCAACCACCAGAGCGACTGCACAGTCTGTAGCCAAAGTACTATTGGAGCAAATTATACCGCGGTTTGGAATTGTAAAAGTGTTTGATTCAGATCAAGCTACACACTTTACTTCTAAAATTGTAAAGTTGATTACAGAAGCTCTAGGCATTACTTGGGAATATCATACCCCGTGGCATCCACAAAGTTCTGGACGAGTAGAATGAATGAATCAAACCTTAAAACAACAATTATCTAAATTGATGATAGAAACCAAATTATCATGGATAAAATGTCTACCCTTGGCCTTGCTTAACATTAGGACAATGCCAAATTCGGACACAGGTCTCTCACCGTATGAGATGCTGTATGGGATGCCGTATTCCCAGGGTTTGCCTTTAGGGCATCCACTAATTGAGGATATGACAATACAACAATATGTTAAAACTATAGGGGAAAATCTTAAGGAACTAAGAACAAAGGGGATATTAGCCCAGACAACCCCTCTGGGATTTGCAATACATAAAATACAACCAGGAGATAGAGTATTGATTAAGGCCTGGAAGGAGGAGAGTCTCTCCCCGAAACGGGAAGGGCCATTTCTGGTGTTCCTAACCACAGAGACTGCCGTAAGAACTGCTGAAAGAGGTTGGACACATGTTTTCAGGGTAAAGGGACCTGTCACAGATGCCTCCGGTTGGAAGACTGAGTCTACCCCTGGAGACCTGAAACTCCGAATGCGGTGGACCTGACCTATTCAGGCTTGACTACGCGGGACAGTTGACCACGATGAGAAATCGTTGCTGAAATGGTTTGGACTAGAACCATGGGAGTATCTAATTGACAAACAAGGCTGAGTGAAGTGGGGTGAAAATAATGTGTATATAAACGGCGTTTTTATAACTCCTTTTACCCACCCAGTAGCTCTCGATTGGGAGCAGCTGATAATCGATGGTACTTGAGACCTTTAAGTATGGGAAAGTGAGTGGGAAAAGACGAAAGCTTGCTGTGGGAGCAGATTTGCATGGAAATCGAGAGGGCAAGACCGGACAAGGACCTAGTACTGCCAACGTTTTGCCTGCCAAGGGAAGCAACCCCTTTGGGCTGTCGCATTGGAGTACAATGGCCTTCACCGGACCTCTCCTTTGTGTTCTCTGTCTGACGGTTTGGGTTAAAACTGACCTATGGCAAAGTTGGTCAGAGTGTGTACGAGATACTCGTCAAGGACAAGTAACCACTAAGACCCTAGTATATCATACCATCTATGATTGTAAAGGGGTTAAAGTATCTCCGTGTTATCTTAATCAAGCTGAATACGCTCGTTGTAATGATAGTGGGAGGATTATATGTTATGATCCGAAGGAAGTTCCAAATCAATATTGGATAGAAGTAAAAACTAATGATCAAAAGGGGAGATTGATGGGAAAAGGACGTATATTCACTAACCTAAGTACACCTAGTTGGGTTACCTTTGATGTATGTGATGCCATTGATGATGATTATTCCTCCTCTTGTGGTAGCATGAATTGGAGGAAATATTATAGTAAATAAGATAAGTACATTTCTCCAGCAGGCCAACAGTGTTATATGAGCAACTATGAACATATAAAAAGGGCCGCTTACTGTTGTAATGAAATGGGGTGGGCCTGTGTCTGTTGGGGAACCTGGGATTATACAAAAAAGAAGTGTACAGGATTAGTTGCCCAGTTAAGTAGGATGTCCACCGTGGCAAATTGCACTACCCGTACTTGTAATCCGGTAAATCTAACAATATATAACCCCAATGAATGGAAAAAGGCAAGACCTAAAGGGGTACGGGATTCAAATATATGGGGCAGAAGAGGATCCAGGTGTGATCCTAGATATAAAAATTAGAGAAAGAACAAAGGAATCTAAAACCGAACATCTGGTATTCCATTCCTTTTACCATGAAATGGAAACAGGAGCACAATATGAAATTCCGATTATTGTGAAGAATTTGTTTGTCAACTTAGCTGAAAATATTGTTAAATCTCTTAATGTAACTAACTGTTATATATGCGGAGGAACTAATATGGGAGAAAGATGGCCCTGGGAATCCCTAGAAGCAAACATATCTGATTCAACCTTACGGAAACCAGGAAGGGGTAACTGGATGCAACAATGGGTTTTGCAAACCAGTATAATTGGACATAGTTGTTGGCAGAATCTCGGAAAAGGGACACCTGTGGGACATTTAGTGTGTGAAGGTGGATATTTCTGGAACAAGTCAAATTCGAATTGGACAAGTTGGGGATCTCCTCTTGACATTCCAGAAGAAGGGAAACATTGGGTTGCAGGAGAAAATATTTCTTCACTGGGATGGCCTGCCCCAGATGGATATTATTGGATTTGTGGCAAAATAGGTTATGCAAAGTTACCTAAAAATTGGATTGGATCTTGTGTATTGGGTACTATCAGACCTAGTTTGTTCCTGTTACCAATATCGAAGGGAGAAAGACTGGGAGTGCCACTCTATAGGGATGTTCAAGGACAAAAACGAAGGAAAAGGGATACAAAATTGCAAATAGGAAATTGGAAAGAAAATGAATGGCCGCTGTGAAATGTGTTCACCTGATTCGTGTCAATATGGAACAATGCTAGGGCCGCATGGTGACATGTGACCCTCTCTGTATATGTATATAGTTCCTACTTCTTGCAGAAGCCACCTAACGAACATTCTAGTATACCAGCTTAAACCGGTTTTGTTGCTAACTGCATGGTGTTAAGCAAGAAAAGTCTATAGGGCGCATGCGTAAAATCTAGGGTCATCCTAAGGGCGAGCCGAGGAAGACTACTGACTTCATCCACCGGCCACCAGATGGGAGTTAAGAAGACCCCAAAAGGTGAAGAGGGCATGTGCCAAAGAAGATACACCCATCATTAGCAAAGGCCAACCTTTTCTATGAATGTGTATTAGTAGAAGAAATATAAACGGAAACGGGAACTGTACAGTGTGCGTCTTGGTTGACCAGAGACTCCCGGCGCACTCAGCGCTGTTTGCTTGTCTTTACTCATTTAATAAATTGTAAATTTTAATCGGAATCATTTATCACAGCCACCAGAAAGGATCATTGCTTATTATGACCCGGCAAGTTGGGCTGAAGATGGATCCTGGGGATACCGAACCCCTATTTAGATGCTAAACAGAATAATTAGGCTGCAGGCCATTGTAGAAATAGTAGTAAACGAGACTGGAGATGCTCTAAGTCTGATAGCAAAACAAAATACTAAAATGAGAACAGCCATATATCAAAATAGATTGGCTCTGGATTATTTGTTAGCCCAAGAAGGAGGTGTATGTGGAAAATTTAATCTATCCAACTGTTGTCTAGAAATTGATGATGAAGGGCAAGCTGTTACTCAGCTGGTAAAGGATATGAAAAAAGTAGCCCATGTTCTGGTACAAACATGGACAGGTATAAATTTCAAAGATTGGTGAGAAAACGGTTAGGGCTTTGGGAAGTAAGAGAAATAATTGTTGGAATAGTAATGCTTAGTGTATTTCTCTTGGTCATGCCATGTTTAATCCCATGTTTTATAAAGTTAATCCATTCAGTGATCCAAGGAATGCAGGTAGCTGCAATACCTCTGGATTCAACGGATGGGGAAACTAAAGCGAAGGGAGTCACTCATTCTCTAATGATTATAAAAACAAGGAAAAATCCAGAGAGAACTCCTGTACAGAAGGCACTAGCAAAATTTGAAGCCACAACACGAATCAATTTAATAAAAGGCGAGGGATTGTGAAGAATGCAATGGTGATTCGTGTCGATGTGGAACAATGTTGTGAAATAAAGGGACATCTTTAGGATGTGCAAACACAAGATGTGGTGAGGATCTGCTAAGACAAATGTGTACAGGAAATATAAATATCTTATCTTTACTGAAAGGAAATATCTGTGTACCAGTGTTGATTGTTTGTTAACCTGTGATGATTGTTTGTTAAATTAGCCTAAGCTTTGGTAACCCCAACTATGTTAAATAAGATATCTGTTATTACACAAGAACAAGAGGAGCCTCGGCTGAAGGACACGGTTGGGAGGTCCCGGGTTTGATCCTTCGCCCACCCGAGAAGATTCTAGAAAGTCCTGGATGGACCATTGCGCTTGCGCAACTTGGAGGTGGAGACTCCTAAGAAGAAGCATGAATATGTATTAGGCTAGAGTATAAAAAAAAAACCCCAGGGGGCGGCTCTGGCGGGAGGCGTTGCTGGGGGGGGGCGCGGCGCGGCGCGGCGCGGCAGTGCTAGAGCAACGGCCGCCACCGCCACCGCCACCACCTGCCAGAAAAGGGGAAGAACCTCTTTGGTCAGAGGTGCGTCAACCTTGTCAAGACGGCTTTATAAACTAGAGGTGCAGGGGGAGGGGAGCTGGAATCCATCACACTCCTACCGATACAATGCTGATTGCACATGATAGAGGCCCACAACCTGGAGATGGGTTGCAGGTCAGCAAGAGAGCAGCTGGAGTGCAACATAAAGGAAAAATAGCCACTCCAGCCAGGGAGCCAGCTTCATCGGGGGCCCAACTTAAATGCCTCTATGCGAACACACGTAGCAGGGAATCACGGAATTTTCAGAGTTGGAAGGGACCTCTAGAGATCATCTAGATCAATCCTGCTAAAGCAGGATTGCCTGAAGCACGTTACTCAGGACCGCATCCAGATGAGGAGCTTGACCAAGGGGTTATGGGACAGGATTAAAGGGAGGGCAGGGACAGGTAATGTTACAGTGGGGGTTTGCTTCAGGCCACCCGACCAAGAAGACCCTTGGGCAGATGAGGCCCACACGATCACAAGGCCTGGTCCTCATGGGGGACTTCAGCCACCCCGGTATCTGTTGGAGGGGGACAACAGAGCAGGGCATAAGCAATCCAGGCAGTTCCTGGAAGGCATCAATGATAGAGGAACCTATGACGAGAGGAGCCATGCTGGACCTTGTTCTCACCAAGAAGGAGGGGCTGGAGGGGAATGTCATGCTCAAGGGCAGCCTTGGCTGCAGCGGTCATGAGAGGGTGGTGTTTGAGATCCTTGGGGTGGAGAAGAGGGCACCCAGTAAGCTCGCTACACCCTGTACTTCAGGAGAGCAGACTTTGGCTTCTTGAGGGATCTGCTTGGTGGAGTACAGTGGGATAAAGCCCTGGAAGGAAAAGAGGCCCAAGAAAGGTGGCTAATATTCAAGGACTGCCTCCTCCAAGCTCAGGAGTGATGCATTCCAACAAAGAGGAGGTCAGGCAAAAACATCAGGAGGCCTGTGTGGAGGGACAATTTGGCTCCTGGACAAACTCAAACAGCAAAAGGAAGCCTACAGAGAGTGGAAACAAGGACGGTAGCCTGGGAGGTAGACAGAGAAATTGTCTGAGCAGCCAGGGATCAGATTAGGAAAGCTAAAGCGCAGATAGAGGTGGATCTGGCCAGGGGCATCAGGGGCCACAAGAAAGCCTTCTGTCGTTATATCAGTGACAAAACGAAGACTAGGGAATATGTGTGCCCTCTCAGGAAGGAAACGGGAGACCTGGTCACCCGGGACATGGAGAAGGCTGACATAATCAATGACTTATTTTTCTCAGTCTTCACTGGTAAGGGCTCTAACCACACCACACTGCTGGCTGTGTGCCCGGCTCCCAGGGAACACCTTGCCCAGGCCCTCCCTTGTGAGGCACCGGGCTGTGTCCTTCACAGCTGCAGTGTAGGCTGCGGGGCTCTGCGAGGCACGCCTGAATTTCCTCACCCTCGCAGGTCTGCTGCTCTCGCTGCAGGTGCCCTGAGGAAATGAGACCGGCTGTCGGTGCCTGATGGCTGGAGTGCTGATGGGCATTTCCCATCCCCCGGCAGAAGGTGCAGTGGGTGATGCTGGCAGAGGCGGCAGCCTGCAGCAGGTGCTGGCAGGAGCTGGTACCCGAGTTGCGGGTGCGTGCCCGGGTGCTGGTGGCAGTCTGGGGAGCCTCTCCTCCTGTTTCACTGGATGCTGGGCAGTATCACCCAGTTGCAGAGCACTGCCTTTCTGGGTGCCATTTTGTCCATCAGCAAAAGAAAACGAGGAGAGAGGCTGCGTGATGGGTATGGCACAGGAGGGCCAGCAAGCTACAAGGAATGAGCCCTGCTGTCCCCTCCTGCACCTCCCGCCTGCCCATTGGCAGCCCCAGGGTCAGGAAGACGTTCGGCCCCGTCTCGGGCAGGCTCCCTACTTGTGTGCAGCGGCTCGCAGTGGCCTGTGAGCTTGCTGGGCAGGGCAGCCATGGCTGGCTCATGGCTTGGATGGGGTTAGTCTTGACCGAGTGAAAACCGGGCTGCGTGTGCAGGCCCAAAGGCTTGAGGTGAATGGAGCTCAATGCGGTTGGGGGCCAGTCACAAGTGGCGTTCCCCAGGGCTCGGTGTTGGGGCCGGTTGTGTTTAATGTCTTTATGAATGATGTGGAGGAGGGGATGGGGCGCACCCTCACTAAGTTTTCGGAGGACACCAAGTATGATGGGCATGCTGATGTGGTGGAGGATGGGAAAGCTCTGTAGAGGGATGTGGACAGGCTGGATCGGTTGGCTGGGCACAGCAGTATGAGGTTCACCAAGGCCAAGTGCCGGGTTCTGCACTTGGGTGACAACAACGCCATGCAGCGCTACAGGCTTGGGTCACGCTGGAAAGGTGCCTGACGGAAAGGGACCTGGGAGTGTTGGTCAATAGCCATGTTTCTCGTGCGATGGAGCAGGCACAGTCAAGGACTGGGGGAAAATCGTCATCTTTTATTGGCCTCAGAAAGCATCCACAGCCGAGTGGCGGCTGGCAGCACGATGTTCTCAGGGCAGCTGAATGCCTGGGGCGCCGTCCATGCGCCCATCCCTCGGTGTCCTGCCCATGCCGCTCACTCTGGACACTGGGCAGGCTGAGGGCCAGATGCCATTTCTGGGGACCCGTCTGGCACTGGCAGCAGGACACTACTGCTCTTTCTGTCCTGTGATGCAGGTACAGCGGAAAGCCTTGCACAGAGCCCTGAGCGCCATCCTGAAGAAGGAGGGCCGTTGCTGTCGATCTGGGGCGTGCGGGAGGGTGCTGATGCTTGCGGGGAATGGAGAGCTGTAGGCGAGGGACTGGGCAGGCAACGGGCAAGCTGCTGCCAGACCCCGCCACCGAGGCCATTCCCCAGGGAAGGGTGGCCGGGGCACGGCCAGTCCCTGTGTGTGCAGTGCTGCCGGCCTGCCCTGGGTGCCACTTGCTGGGATGAGCGGCACTGGGGCCAGGCCTGCCCTCGACCCGGGGACCTACCTGGGACATCCTCGGGCACATCCCTGCAGCCGCAGGAGGGCTGTGTGTCACCTCGATGCTCGGACGGCACCTGCAGGGAAAGAACAAGAACACAGGCAGGGGAGGGAGGGGATGTCAGCAAGAGACACGGAGAGCACCGGGCATCTCCCTGCCACACACAGCCTGGGCGCTGCACCTGCCTTCAGCACCTCAGGATGCCCGGTGCCAGCCATGTGCGCCTGGCTCACCTGGTGCTGAGGTTCCCGAGCCATGGGAGAAGCTGCTGCGTCTCCCTCGTCGTCCGCTGCTGGGGTGAGAGTGGCTGCGCTGGCCTCTCTCTGGGGCTCTGCAGCCACGGGAAACTCGAAGTCTTGATGTGCTGCAGGTGTTCTTGCAGCCATCTCTGCGTCTGCGCTTTGTGCGTGCTCCTGCTGTACCACAAGCATAGCGTCGGCCATGACCTGCCTCACGATGCACCAGGCAGTGTCTTGCAGAGCCTTCTCGTATGCTGTGGGGCTGTGTGGGGCAGGTGCGTGGCTTTCTTCCTCTGCTGCTGGGGCAAAATGGGGTGCGCCAGCGTCTGCTGGAGGGTTTTGGAGCACTGAAGCAGTCGCTTCATCCTCCTGCGCTACCGGGGAGACAATGGCTGTGCTGTCATCTCCATGAGCCTCTGCAGCCAAGGGACACGCGGTGTTCTGAGGTGCTGTAGGTGTTCTTGCTGCTTGTTCCTGCTGTACCACAAGCACAGCGTTGGCCACAACCTGCCTCACGATGCACCAGGCAGTGTCTTGCAAAGCCTCCTCGTATGCTGTGGGGCTGTGTGGGGCAGGCGCCCGGCTCTTTGCCTCTGCTGCTGGAGCCTGCTTGATGAAGACCGAAGCTGGTGCCTTTGCCTCCTCTTGTGCCGGGGGAGCTCCAGCCAGGCCAGAATCTGCTGGCTCAATGTCCCTGGGACCTTCTGGGGCAGGAGATTCGCTTTGGAGATCGCCAGCTATGTCTCCTGTCCTTTTGATGTCCATGCTGCTGGGCCAGCCTGGCCCCTCCTGGGGACCAGAGTGGGAATCTTGGAAGAACTCCTGGACCAAGGAGTTGTCGACGCAGATGTTGGGGATGTTGATGTCTTCCCCCTGGGACAGCTCTTTGTTGCTGTCATTCTGACTCTCCTCCTCTTTGGCCAAGGCCCCTGCCTTTTCCTCTGGCCAGTGCTGCTGCAACTGCAGGCTGGCATTCCTGAGCTGGGCCAGAGTGCGCTCGGTGTGGGCCACGCAGCTCCTCTCCAGCTCCTCCAGAGACTGCATCTTGATGGACAAGATCTCCAGATGCTCTGCAAAACCCTGGTGGTGCACCCTCAGCGAGCTCTTGTGGAGGTTGCACTTGATATGCATCGCCAGCATTGCTGGGTTGTGCTCTGACTGTCTGACCTGTCCTGGCCTCCCCAGGACCTCCGCAGCCCACCCCCAGCCCTGGCGATGCCAATGATCTCTCTGCCGCCACGCTCCTTGTCTCCTACTCTGTGTGTATCCTCCTCCTGGCCGCCTGCCTGGTACTGGACCTGGCCCCCCACTGCTTGTGCCCTGTGGCCACCCACCACCACACCAGCCCGGCCTTCCACCGTTTCCAGCACAGCTACCACCACAGCTGCCCTCTGGCACGGCCACCGAATGGCTGCAGGGACCCTACCTCTACAAACTCTACCAGCAGTAGCGCCTCCTGGAGGGAGAATTTGCCATCCCCTGTGTCTGCAGTTTCATCTCCAGCATCCTTTTTTGGGTTGGTTTCTTCTTTAATAGATCAACTGGCTCAGAACAAATCCTGCATCCTTTTTTCCTTCACCTACTTGACTTGTTTTTTGGCCAAACTCTCCCAGGGTTATTTGGCGCTGGCAGTGGGGAGGGTTTTAGCGGTGTTGTCCACAGCATTGCTCTTCTCTGCCTTCAAGGTGTGGTACATCCACGAGTATGTGGATTGGTACGATTTTCCAAGGGAGTGGCTCGCTGTCACCTTCTCCCCAGGTGGCTTTTTGGAGCAACGTCATCACTGTGGGGGCTGGTAGGGCAGCCAGTTTCTTCACCAAGTGGTTGGGGTTTAGCCTGGTGGCTCCATTCATGGTCTCCATCCCTCTCCTGGTGCTGTCAAGGGTCTTTGTCACAAAAAATTGGGATGAAAACTATGGGAATTAATGTGCTGTCTCCAAAGCCTGTGGCCATGGTTTGAAGTGCCTCCTCTCTGACTGGCGCAGTCTTCTCCTGGGTGCCATCCAGGCTTCTTTTGAAAGCGTTATCTACATCTTCATCTTCCTCTGGACCCCTGTCCTGGATCCCCACAGCGCTTTCTTGGCCATCATCTTCCCACTGTATCACCTGTGGGTACCCAGAGGTACCACCTCCAACCTGTCCACCTCCTCTCTCTTGCCATCCTCCTGGTTGTCTTCTGCCTTTTCATGCTTGCCTTCTCCACCAACCCCATCCAGGAGAGCCCTGCTGAGTCTTCCTCATCTTCCTCCTCATCAAACTCTCATGTGGGCTCTACTTCCTGGCCTGGGGTTTGCTCTGATGGAAAGTGGTGCCTGAGAAGGATGACCTGGGGGTGATGAACTGGTTTCCCCTCCCCCTGAACTTACTGACCTGTCTGGATTTACTGGCTCTCCATGACAGCGACCATTAGACGGGCACCAGGAGCATGTTCGGTGTCTGCGTGGCTGTCGCACTGCTGGCCGTTCGCCGCCTCTTCGCCCTCAGCTGCCATGATGCTGAGCTCTGCATACCTGCACTGCCAGGACAGGCTGATGCCGACACCACACCTGAGCTATGCCAGGGTCCTGCAATGAGTGTCACTCCCCTGAGGGACGGGGGAAGGGATGTGGGGACACCCTGACCTGCTGCTACAGGGTGAGTGGTCCCCCTGGGTGGCTGGTGACCCCCAAAGCATCCTCGTCCCCAATGCCTCTGTGGTGGCAGGGGGGGGTGGAAGCATGCGGGGAGGTGTATTTAAAAATAATAATAAGAAAAGTGTTTCTGCAGATCCCTAGCACTCCTCTGCATGGTTTTTGGGGGGAACCTACTCCAGATCTGCCCCCCTGCCCAGCACGGGGCTCTGTGCACGTGCAAGTTGCATGCTGGCACCGTATTGTCCCACGCAGCGGTGACGGAGTCAGGCTCACACGAGCGTTCCTGGTGCACAGGGGGGTCTCTGTGCACACCTGCCCTTGTGTCGCACAATCCCCCCTGATGCAGGGTGGGCATTCCCTGTGCACCGGTGCTTCTGTTGCATAATGGTCCCTTGTGCACGGGGGAGTGTCTGCGTCCACGGACACCGCCCCAACGCCCGCCAGGCCCACGCTCCGCCCGTTGCGCTCCCGAGCACGAAGGGCTCTGCCCGGGGCAGCGCCGTACAGCGAGACGGCAGGAGACGCCGTGCGCACGCGCACCCCCGGGGAATGACGCGGAGACTACAGCTCCCGGCATGCCCCGCGCCGCCAGCCCGCTGAGACCGCGCGCTGATTGGCTGCGGGGAATCTTTAAATGAGGCGCGCGGCAGGGCCTGCAGCGGGTGAGGGTCGCTGCAGGCCCCGGCGGGGCTGTGGGCGTCTGGCGAGAGGGTCGGGGATGAGCGGGTCCCTGGGGAGCGGGGCTGCCACGGAACTTCCACAAGTTCGCCTTTACCCTAAAAATATACCTATCTATGTGTAAACAGATACGTAAGTGAAATATCTATGCTCTATAAGGCTTTTGAAAGACTTTCTTTGCATAGTGGTAGAAAGCATTTAAAAACACTATACACACACACACACACACCCCGCTTCTAATCTCCAGGGAAAATGTAAAAGCGCATTCGAAAGCTGCCGTCTGGGCCCCGCCTCCCCGTGCCTGTTCCCCGCCTCCTGCCCCTCCCCGACCCCATCTCCCTGCCCACCTCGGCCCCGCCTTTTGCCTGATTATGCCACGCCTCCCGCCCCTAGTTGGCCCCCGTCCTATCTCCCTTCGGCCCCGCCTCCCGCACCCCGCCTCCTGGCCGGCTCGGCCCCACCTCCCTCCTCGATTTGGCCCCCCCTCCACACCCCGTCTCGTTCTGGCTGCTGCTGCCCCCGCGTGGCCGAAGCGCGGTACTGCAGCGCCGGCCCCGCACGGGCGGCTGCCGGGCTCGATCCCCGGCTGCGGGGGGACCCAGGAGCACCGGGGAGGCGAGCGCGCCCCTTCGCCGGGAGCGCGGGTGTCTCCTGCCCGCTGGCCGCCCGGGGTGGCGGGGCGGCAGGCTGCCGGTCCGCTGGAGGCGCGCCGGCTCCGGGCAGCCCCCGGGAGTAACCCGAGCGCTGACGGAAGGCAGGAGGGGAAGCAGGCGGGCACCCCCGCCAGGCGCAGACGCAGACGCCGGGCGCTCGCCCAGCTCGCCAGAGCTCCCCCGGAGTCTCCCCCGTCAGCCCTACGGCCGTGTCCCCCCTACCGCAGGTGCCGGCTCACACGCCGGGGCAGCGACCGGTGCCGCCCGAGCTGCGGGACCCCGACCCCCCCTCGAAGTGCCTGACCCCACGGAGCGCCGCGGGGGCCGGGCTGCGCAACGGGTTTGTTTTGTGCTGTGGCACACAAATCTCTAAAGCTTTGAAGAAGCCAAAGCCGGGTTTTGGGGAATTCCCTCCCTGTGAGAGCCGGCAACAGCCCCTCACCGCTGCAGGTGCCTCTTCACCATGGCTACCGCTCCCGGACGGATGGGCAGGAGGGTGGGCCAATCACGGCGCGGGCGCCGCGCTTCGATTGGTCGGATGGCCCGGTCAGGGTGTGCCATGGCGGGGATTGACGGCGATGGGACGCCAATGGTATGGGACTTCGAGGAGGGCTTTTACGGGCGGCAGCCAGTGGGCGTGTGGCATAGGCGGGCCGTCGGGGGCGGGCCAAGGCCCTCCGGAAGCGGAGGGGGCGGGGGGAAAATGGCGCCCAGTTCGAAGTGGGAGCGGGGCCCGGCGGGCGGGTCCTGGGCCGGGCCTGTGGTGTCGCCGCGAGCACGTAGTGCGGCCGTTGGACCGTGTCAAGGTGAGCGGGGGCCCTGAGCGAGGCTGGGGGAGCGGGGGTCCCGAGGGGGGGCACTGCAGGGTCGGAGCGGGGGCGGCTGTGCCCGGCTCCCCGCGGGGTCCCTTCGGTCTGGGGAGTTGTGGGTGCGGGGCTGGTGGTGCCGGAGAAATCAAGCCCGAAAGGGCGGTAATGAAGCGGCGCCTGAGCCGTGCTGGCCCTGCCCCGAAGAGCGGTGGGTCCGGGTCCTCCGCAGTTGCCCAGCGGTCCCCAAAAGTGCCCGTGGGCCCCGGGGGTGCCGGGCTGTGGGGTGGCTGCTCTCCCCCCGGCCCTCGGCAATGCCAGCGGGGGCCGCGGAGTGGGTAAGGAAGCAGAGAGGGTGCGCTGTCCCGGGGCTCGAAGCGAAGAGCTTTTCTGCTGGCCCTGGGGCTGGACAGCAGGCTGCCGGGGCTGGTTTGGGGGCTGAGCAAGAGGCGGAGTCGTGTGGCTTTGGGCTCGGGAGCAGGGGTCGAGTGCTGCGTTTTTGGGGCTTGAGAACAGACCCATCAGCTGGGGATTTGGGCCCAGAAACGGGCAGTAAGTGAGCTGGTTCGGGGAGCCAGGAGCAGAGTCCAGTCTGGCTGGTTTTGCGGGGGGTGGGTGGCAGAGCGGGGCGGGAGGGCGCTGGGGGCTGCGGGGAAAGCAGGGGGTGGGCCGGGTGCGAGGACCCTCCCCGGAGGTGGGGGTCTGTAGCCGTGGGCCCCCTGAGTTCAGGAGGCCGGCGTGCAGCAGGCTGAACTCCCTGTCTGCGGGGGTCTCTGGGGGGAAAGGCGCTTTTCAGACGCGGTACGCCCTCTCCTCTTTGACTCCAGCTCTTCTTTGGACACGGCTTAGACTAGTGAAGTAATTAATCGTGGAAACTTATCAATATTTCTACCGTGTATAGCCGTGGTGTTTAACCCTACTACTCAAGTTAGGACGGTGATTGGTTGGTGACCTGGTCAAAAGCCCAGGCTGTTGCAAATGGCTGGAGCTCGTCAGGAGGAGCTGAAATCAGCTGGAGCTTGAGTGGGGAGCTGGGGTGTCAGTTAGCCAGAGCTGTGGCAGGCAGGGGCTGGAGGGACATGGGGCGTGCACTGTCCGGAGCATGCGTTAGCCAGAGGCAAGACTACCAGCAGCGGTAACGAGCAGGAGCTGCAATTATCTGGAGCGTGTGTTGGCCGGAGCACCCGCCGGCCGGACTGTGCTCCGCGCACAGCTGAAGAGCGGCCGGGCGCAGGCCGGGCTGTCGCGAGCAAGGAGCTGCGAGCAGTGGGGAGGCGAGTGGTCCTTCTGCCAGCGGGGAGCCCGGCCTCTTCCCTGGGGGGCTAAATCCACGCCAGGCGCCTCTCTGGGCCCCGCTCCCAAGGGCAGAGGCGGGCTGGGGGTGCCCCGGCTTGTCCCCGTGGGCTGGCTGTGACAAACAGGGTCATTTCTCGCCTCCTCTTTTCGCAGTGTCCCCTCATGCACCCCGGGCAGAAAATCCTGCAGGGTCAGTTCTGCCAGCTGCTGAGGCAATGGCACGCATGGGGCTGGGGGAGCGGGGAGAAACATTTGTGAGTTCAGAAGCGCTCCAGGTACTCCATGTCAAATTGGCAGAAAAGGCAAATTTGCTGCCAGCGCAGAAAAGCTGATGCCGAATTGCAGTTAACGGAGCGTGCCTCCTTCCCGACTTGGTGCCTGGGTAGTTAGGAATGTCTTCCTTTCGGGTAAAAGAACAAACTTTCATCTAGGCTAAATGAAGAGCTGCCTGTTACCTTCTTTAGGGTGAAGTGTTTCTCTTCTATTTGTGCATACTAGTTTTATGGGCAAGTTGGAAATGTCCTTTTTTTTTTTTTCCCTCTGTGTAACTGAATTTTTATGAGTATGTAGTGGCAGTGTAGTTAACTGGTGAGCAGCTAGATGCCAGTAGAAATGTAATGAATGAAACACGATGGAAACTGATGTTTCACTTTTTATTTGACTTTTTTTCTTCTTTGTGTGTTGATGGCATGTTTTTCTGTGGCTCAACCCACGTTCTGTCCTGTGGAGCCTTCAATCTAGGGCTTTTAAGTAAAAAAAGTTTGTCCTTCCAGAAAAGGACTAGTCATTCAGAGGTTTGAGGTGTAGACTTGGAGGGTCTCTTAAGTACACGATCAGCATTAAAGGCAAATTTCACTTAATGTTGCTGCTGTTGGTCTTCGCTTTCATTAATTTCCCCACAGCTCCCTCATGGGTGGAAGCTCCAACTCATACCTTTTCTTCAATCTCTGACGCATTTTTTTTCCCCAAGGAGAGGCTACGTTTAAAAGCTAACTAGTTTCCTCCCGGATGCGTGAATCGATAAAATTGAGTTACGGTTATTAAAAGCACAAAGATGCCAGGGGTCTTAGAGATCTGGACTGTTTCTGAGCAGGCATTTGTCATGTGTCAACGTTGTCGGGATACAGATCGTCTGCACTTTGTGCTCTGACGAGACAAGATTCTGAGACAGGGATGAGCTCCAAAAGACAAAAAAAGATTAAGCAATGAAGTTACTTGCCTGTGTGAATGTGCTGGTAATACCAGGTAGATAAGTGCTCGAACCGGTAGTGAATAGCTTGGCTACATGTAGAATTTGTGAAGGAAGAAGAACAGCAGCAGCAGGAAGCCAATAGCGAGTTCCTGAAAAATTGTGTGTGTCAAACACACTGATGTTTTATTGCCAAATGTTGTTTGGCAGGACGTTCCAAGTGGCTGGTTTTGGTAAACGCAAACTTTCAGGCAATTCAGGGTTGTGTGTGGCAAAACCTGTCCCTGTGTCTGTGTGTCCCACTTTGTAAAGGTCCAGCGGCAGGGTGGCTGTTCCCTGCTCTGGGTATTGCCACAGGGGTGCTGTGATATTTAGACCTAACAGATGGGTTTTGGAATGGAAGGAGAATGCCTGTTTGCTGTAAGGGATGTGAACGCTGACCCTTTGTCTGGCACTTTCCCATGCGGGAGATGAAGCTGTTTTCTTTTTCTCCCTTGTTCCCGGTCTAAATATCTCTGAAGCTGCTGCTGCCACCACTGCTGCTGTTGGGTTTGCAATTTGTGTTACTATGTTTTTGTGGAGTTTTCCTTGTGGATGACTTCTGCTGTGGCCAAGTGTCAAGATGCGGCTTTCAGTTTAAAGCTTCAGAAATGGCATCCGCTGAAATCAGAGTAGGTGAAGCTGATCCTGCGCGTGCAGCTGCGCTCGCAGGGGCACTCAGGGGCTCCTCATGCAACCAGCAAGGTGTGTGTGGGTGCTGGCAGGGTTGTGCTGTACTTTTTGCTGTTGGGAGATGGCATAGAGCATGTGCCTGGTAAAGCCGCGGGCAGTGGAAAGCTGGCAGGGACCCTGAGCAGGTTTGGTGGCACAACTGCAGTTTTAAAAGCTCTTGACCGTTTGGAGAAACAGCCTGCAAAAAAAGTCATTCCTTTTTTGCAAGGAGGCGGTTGAGAAGGACAGGTGGGTTGCTGTACCCTTTAAGAAAAATATTCACCTTAGGACATCTAGGGTGAGGAAACCTTGGCTGTACATAGGCTGGAGAAAATGTACATGGGTGTCTGTGTCTGTCACCTGGCTGTATCGACGAAAGTGGCTCTAGTGCAACTAAAGCTGCCAGTGAGTCAACAGAAGGCAGGGTTGTCTTAAAAAATGCAAAAGCTTTCGTGACCTGCGTCTATAAGCGTACTGAAGGTGATGCCAAATACTTTGTCCTCCGCTCAGCTGTAACCATCACAAACCTTCACAAAAGAGGGAAGCTTTAGATGCCTCCCCGGCTTTATGCTAAAGGGTTTTTTCTTCTCTCGGCAGAATGTCAAGTGCCACTGTTCCTCCATGGTGGCCTTTTCTTCTGCCGTGACAGTACGGGACAGATGGAGAGGATCCACAGTGGTCTGCGAGTACGAGGTACATCTCTGATGTGCATCTGCGTTTTTCCTAAGGTCCTTGTCGTGCGGACCTTGAAGTTAACATGAAGGATGTGCCCGACTCTCCTCCTATAGTTTTGGGTTTTTTTTAATGAAATATTTTAACACGAATGCTAAAAATAAGGTCTGTGCTGGAGCACGTTATGCCCATGCAAAGCTTACTTCCCTCTATTTTTCCTTTTCCTGAAAGCATCATCTCCCCTTTCTGAGCGCTGTCTGTTAAATGATACCGTGAAAATAATTTTGTACTAACAGAGGGAAGAAACTGTTTGTAAGGGTTCAGACGTTCCAAAGAAACAGACTTTGTTTTCATGATAAAAGCTTTATGCTTTTTTAGTCAACAAGGTTTTTACAATGTCTTATAGCAGCACTCAAAAACCTTCCTGAAATACTAGCATCTGTACTGAAAGCAATCGAGGTCAGAGAAGAGATATGGACAAAACAGGACAAATCGGCGTGGTTTCTGCATGTTTTCCAGGCTTTCCCAAGAAGCATTGGCAGCCTTGTAACTGGTGACAGCGAGTCCCGATGTGGTTTTGGTGAGTTATCGCCTCCTTGGCGTCCTTTTTTCCGTAACCTACAGTGTGTAATTTTGACTTCAGATGGAAAGAGGTTTTTCCAAAGTGGAGATGTTTCCCATTCAAAGCAGTTGCGTTTTATGAACTTCCCCTCAGAGCAGATCTTCAGAGATTGTGGACTTGACCATAGGAGCCATCGGCATCAAGACTTTGCACTCTCTTTTAAAGCAAGCAAGCAAAGTCAGTCAATTTTCTTCCAAAGGCCCTCCGCTTGCTTCAGCACAGTCAAAAGCATTAGCCGATCTGCTGGTCCGTATTGGTAGCCCTATGGATTACAGCACCGGGGATTTGATCATTCCCCCCCCCCTCGACGCACACCCCAAAAAGTA
Organism: Pluvialis apricaria; assembly: GCA_017639485.1. NCBI lineage: Eukaryota > Metazoa > Chordata > Aves > Charadriiformes > Charadriidae > Pluvialis > Pluvialis apricaria. The sequence continues at coordinate 5,705,309 of CM030017.1, forward strand.
AAAGCATATGGGGGATCTTTTATCTTGCTGATTTTTCTATCATCAATGAAACTTTAAAGAAAAGTTAAAATCGTATAATTTACAAACTGACTTGCATTGCTTAAACTGCAACTGCCAAATTGCTGTAGCATACAATTTATTAGGTGCACTTAAGCAGCTATTTGTTGTAAAGGTTTACAAAGATCTGACTGAATGTTAGAGGGGTTTTATCACCGATATTTTGTCGGAGTGCTCTGAAGTACTTTATTTCTGTCTCGCTTTCAGTGGCGTGTTTCCCTGGCGGTTCAGTAGCATCTCTCTTGGGCAGTGCAGCTGGCCAGATGTCCCTCCTAACTGTGTAGCGCACAGAAACCACCCAAGTCAAGTTCTAGCTGTGTATTTTGGAGATGGATAGCTTAATGGTATCGCTTGACAGCTGTGCAAGTTAAATTGGTGCCAAAGGCAAGTCAAATACTTTAAAGTGTTATTATTGAGGGGGGGAAGAGAGAGACACACGCATGCGCGCATACGTGCACCTTTTCAGCATAAAGTGAATGACTGAGCTTTATTCTTTATTGTTCATTGTAGTCTTCAAAGTTTTACCCTTCCCTTTTGTTACTGTAAGTTGGCAAAAAGATAACTCTCTAAGACTCAGTTTGGAGTTTTCGAAAGCAGGCGTTCTTTATTGCAGCGCTGGGTGCACAGGGGATTGCTTCACCTAGTGTGCGCCACCACCTGCTCAACTACACAGATTATATGCAGTCAAAATATATCTCAGAAATCTAATGAATATGTATTATTAACATATTCCTACTATTGCCATAACTCATTAACATATGTAAATGTCCTCGACACGTGTGCATTTATGTCTACTGGTGGTCTTCCAGGGCTCTCTGGTGGTTGTCGATAGTCTTCATCACTGTGTCTGCTGATAGAACTCTTGTCTTTGTGCATGCTCAGTTTGCTTTTGGCCTAATGAGACAACGCTTAATTACACAAAACTAGCTCATTCTAGCATATACTCCTTATCTACTCTATTCAAGGCTACTGTGTCTCAAAACTTCCTTTTATCTACCCAAGCATAGCACCTGTTTGACCTATCTGCTTGTAAAACGTCCCAGAATTTGGCTGCATTGCTCTAGGGAGGGAACTGTATGTGCTTCCGGTTGGGATCAATGGCGCTCTTCAGAGTGTTACCCTGCCCTTTCGGCTTCGTCGACCCAGCACGGTGTGCAGCGGCGGCAGCAGCAGCACGAGGGCTGTCGCTGTCGGGGCTCCGTCGCATCGATGGCGGTCACGGCCCAGCCCCGTGCGGTGGCCTGGCAAGCGATGGCCCCGTGGCAGCGCCGTGCAGACGGGAGGAGGCGTTCCCCAGGGCAGCCCAAGGGTGTCCTGTCGTGCCGGGGATGTGTTCGGAATGGCACCAGTTAGTCTTACTACTGACTGGAAGAGTTCCCGTCGCTCTGGCTTTTAAAGGCCGCCCTGTTTTCGCGCAGAGCTGTTTCCCTGGAGTCATCCTGCGGCACAGCTGCTGTGCCGTCCCTCGGTGTGAGGGAATTCCTCTGCTTTCTTCTGTGCTATTTGTTAATCTGCTGAAATATAATTGGGGCTTTTTGTGTTTCAGGTGTCCCGCTGTACTATGTGTCTGGTGACGCTCGGTAGTCCCCCCTCCCCTGCCCAGGTTTGGCTGCCGGGGGCTGAGCGCCATGAGGGGAAGGGGCCAGCCCTGGGAGCGGTGGCTTTGTGCCTTTTTTGGGGGGAATAAAAAAGGGTCTGTGTGGGTGGCGATGTCATTTGGGGCAGCCCAAGGTCCCCGGGGTGGGGGGGGGCGATGATGCAGCAGAGGAGCAGGTGAGTGGGGGATGGGGGGGGGGTCACGTGCGGGTCGCAGCCCCATAATGTCTGAAAATTCACGGGGGAGATTAAAAACATAAAAACCTGTAAATATGGGTGTGAGGCATTGAAATACAGAAAAGTCTCTCGTTTTAATGTATATAGATAAATGGCTATTCATTTATGTATCTCAAAGGAGTTGAAAATAAAAAAACCTACTCTAAAAAAATTCTTGTCTATTACGTAAAGGAATTTTGGACTATAAATAGGTGCATCCCACAGTCCCTTTCTGCCTTTATCGTTCTCTCTCTGGCGGGCTGTCCGTCCCTGTGCTTTAATTGCTGTGTCCTGGAGAACCTTGGGGGGGCTCCTGGAAGACCTTGAGATTTTTCTGGGGGTCTTGGGGGTGTCCTTGTGGTGCATCTGTGGGTCTTGGAGGGGTCCTTGGGGTGCATCTGGGGGACTTGAGATGTTCCTGGGGGTCTTGGAGAGGTCCTTGGAGTGCTCCTGGGGGACTGGAGATATTCCTGAGGGTCTTGGAGGGGACTTGGGGGTCCTTAGGGTGCTCCTGGGGGTCTTGGAGGTGTCCTTGGGGTGCATCTGGGAGTCTGGGAGGTGTCCTCCAGGTGCTCCCGGGGGTCTTGGAGGGGACTTGGGGGTCATTGGGGTGCTCCTGGAAGACCTTAAGGTGCTCCTGGGGGTCTTGGAGGTGTCCTTGGGTCTCCTTGGGGTGCTCCTGGGGGTCTTGGAGGGGTCCTCGGAAGTCCTTGGGGTGCTTCTGGGGGACCAAAGGTGCTCCTGGGGGTCTTGGAGGACCTTGGGGTGCTTCTGGAGGACCTTGAGATGTTCCTGGGGGTGTTGGAGGGGTTCTTGGGGTGCTCCTGGGATCCTGGGGGTGCTCCTGAGGGTGTCTGGGTGCTCCTGGGGGGCTTGAGGTGTTCTTGGGGTGCTCCTGGGATCCTTGAGGTGCTCCTGGGGGCCCGGGGGTTCATCTAGGGGTGTTCCTGAGGGTGTCTGGGCGCTTTTGGGGTTCTCCTGGGATCCTTGAGGTGCTCCTGGGAGTCTGGGGGTGCTCTTGAGGCTGTCTGCGTGCTCCTGGGGTTCTCCTGGCTGCTCTTGAGGTCCTCCTGGGATACTTGGGGTTCTCCTGGGGGTCTTGAGGTGCTCTTGGTGTTCTCCTGGGATCCTTGGGGTGCTCTTGAGGTTCTCCTTGGGGTCTTGGGGTCCTTCTGGGGGGCTTGAGGTGCTCCTGGGGGTTTAGGGGTGCTCCTGAGGGTGTCTGGGGGTGTTCCTAGGGGTCTCTAGCTGCTCTTGGGGTGGTCCTGAGGGTGTCTGGGTGCTCCTGGGGTTCTTCTAGGGGTCTTGAGGTGCTCCTGGGGGTTTGGGGGTGCTTTTGGGATTCTCCTTGGGGTCTTGGGGTTCTCCTGGGATCCTTGAGGTGCCCCTGGGGGTCTGGGGGCACTGGTGGGGTGCTGGTGGGGGTCTCCCCACCTCTGACCGTCCTGTCCTGTCCCGTTCCCCCCCCCCCCCCCCCTCCCAGCGTGTGCCCCAACATCTTCCTGGGGATGCACAAGGGCTCGAGGCAGTACGGCAAGTGGTACTTCGAGGTGGCAGTGGAGCGGGCGCAACCCTTCCTGGGGCTGTGCATGGGGTGGGCGGCCACGGGGGGTACAGCCCCTACCCGGGGGGTGGCGAGGGCTGGTGGGGGAACGGTTCCAGCGACGACCTCTGCTCCTTCACCTTCAACAGCCTCCACCTCTGGACAGGTACGGCGGGCGCAGGACCCCCCCTTGTGCGCAGGACACCCTCCTGCATGGATCTCCTCATGCATGGTTCTCCTCGTGTGTCGACCCCCGTGGGTGGTCCTCACCATGCGTGGATCTCCTTGTGTGTGGTCCTCCTCGTGTGTGGATCTCCTCGTGTGTCAACCCCCGTGTGTGGTCCTTCCTGTGTGTGGTCCTTCTCGTGCATGGATCTCCTTGAGTGGTTCTCCTTGTGCGTGATTGTCTTTGTGTGTGGATCTCATTGTACATGGATCTCCTTGTGTGTGGACCCCCTTGTGTAGTCCTCCTCGTGCGTGGTCCTCCCCGTGCGTGGATCTCCTTTTGCGTGGATCTCCTCGTGCACACAACCCCTCGTGGTGTGTTCCCTGTCCCCTGTGTGTCCCCCAGTGTGCCCCTGGCATGTCCCCCAGCATGTTGTGGTGCCCCAGTGTGACCCTTGCTGTGTTCTCTGTCTCAGCATGTCCCCAGCGTGTCCCCAGCATGTCCCTTCCTATGTCCCCTGTCCCCAGCATGTCCCTTGCCATGTCCTCTGTCACCCATCGTGTCCCCCAGTGTGTCGCAGTCCACTGGTGTCTCCCTTGCCACCTGTCATGCTACCAGTGTGCCCCTTGCCATGTCCCCTGTCCCCAGCGTGTCCCTTGCCGTGGCACGGGCGGTGGCCTGTGTCCATTGGCGCGCGCTGGCCCCCGGGGACGTGGTCAGCTGCTGCCTGGACCTGGGGGTCCCCAGCGCCTCCTTCCACCTCAACGGGTGCCCCGTCCAGGGGGTCCTGGAGAGCTTCAACCTCGACACCCTCTTCACCCCCGGCGCCAGCTTCGCTGCCGGTGTTGGGTGAGGCCATGGGGGTGGGGGGGGGAAAGGGGGTGGGGGGCGGTCTGGGGGGCTGCATGTCCCCCCCCCATCATCTCTGGGGGGTGATGGGGGGCTGGGGGGGAGGCGGTTCCCCGCTTGCTGGGGGATGCTGTGGGGCTGGGGCAGTTGCTGGGGGGATGTTGGGGGGCTGGGGGGGGTTGCTGGGGGGCTGGGGGAGATGGTGGGGGCCGGGGGGGGGGCTGTGGGGATGCTGGGGGGCTGTGGAGCTGGGGGGGGGGGATGTTGGGGGGCTGCAGGGGAGGCGGTTCCCCACTTGCTGGGGGATGTTGAGGGGCTGGGGAGGGTTTGCTGGGGGGCTGGGGGGGGTTGTGGGGCTGGGGGGGGGAATTCCGGGGGGGGGGGGGGGCGCTGCTGTGGGTCCGGGGGGAGATGCTGTGGGTGGGGTGGCGCTGTGGGTCCGGGGGGGGAGATGCTGTGGGGGGGATGCCGTGTGCCCACAGCGCCCCCCCGGCTGCGGTTCCTGCTGGGAGGGGCGCGGGCAGTTCCCGTTCCTGCCCTTCCCCCCCCCCCCCCCCGGGCGCTGCCCCCGCACGGAGGCGCTGCTGCCCCGCGAGCGGCTGCGCCGGAGCCCCTCAGAGCGCACCGGGGCCGCGGCCCCCCCGGCACCCGCAGCCTCCTGCGCCCCCCCAGGGGCTGCCCCGCACCGCCTTCGCCCCCTGCACGGTGATGGCCCCATGCCAAAGGTGGTGGTCTCCCCATGTCCACGGTGGTGATGTCCCTATGCCAAAGGTGGTGTCCCCATGCCCATGGTAGTGGTGTCCCCGTGCCCACAGTGGTGGTGTCCCCATACCCATGGTGATGTCCCCATGCCCGTGGTGGCGTCCCCGTGCCCACAGCGTTGTCGTCCCCGTGTGCAGGACATCAAGCCCAAGCGGACCCCGCACCTGGTGCCGTACCGCCTGCTGGACGAGTGCACCGAGAGGACGAAGCGGGAGAGCCGCTGCCAGGCCATGGGCACCCTCCTGGGCCATGGCCACGACATCGAACCCCGCGACCCGGAGAGCCGGCAGTGGGGGGGGCACCGGGGGCCACTGGGGGGAGCAGGGTGCCATTTGGGGGCACAGGGTTCCATTTGGGGGGGCAGGGCGTCATTTGGGGGTGCGGGGTGCCATTTAGGGGAGCAGGGTGGCATTTGGAGGGGCACAGGGTTCCATTTTGGGGGGGCAGGGTGGTTTTGGGGGGGCATAGGGTTCCATTTTAGGGGTGCAGCGTGCCATTGGGGGGGCACAAGGCCCCATTTTGGGGGGGCAGGGTGTCATTTTGGGGGAGCAGGGTGGTTTTGGGGGGTACAGGGTGTCATTTTGGTGGGGCAGGGTGCCATTGGGGGGTGCGGGGGGGGACATAGGGGAGGTGCAGGGTTCCATTTTGAGGGGACAGGGTGCCGTTGGGGGGGCACAGGGCCCCATTTGGGGGGGGGTAGGGTGTCATTTTGGGGGTGCAGGGTGGTTTTTGGGAGGGGCGGAGTTCCATTTTGGGGGTGCAGGGTGGCATTGCGGAGGCCACAGTGTTCCATTTTGGGGGTGCAGAGTGCCATTGGGGGGGCACAGGGCCCCGTTTTGGGGGGGGGCAGGGTGCCATTTGGGGGGGGCACGGGGTTCCATTTTGGGGGGCAGGGAGGGGTCCAGGTGCCCTTTGGGGGTGCAGGGTGCCGTTGGGGGGGTGGAAGGTGCCATTGGGGGGTGCAGGGTGCCATTTTGGGGGTGCAGGGAGGGGGTAAAGTACCCTTTGGGGGTGCAGGGTGCTTTTCGGGGGTGCTGGGTGCTTTTTGGGGGTGCAGGGTGCCATTTTGGGGGGGCAGGAATGGGGCAGGGTGCCCTTTGGGGGTGCAGGGTGCCCTTTGGGGGTGCAGGGTGCTATTGGGGGGTTCTGGGTGCCCTTTGGGGGTTCTGGGTGCCCTTTCGGGGTGCAGGGTGCCATTGGGGGCATGCAGGGTGCCATTTTGGGGGGGCAGGGAGGGGGTAGGGTGCCCTTTGGGGCGCTGGGTGCTATTGGGGGTGCAGGGTGCCATTGAAGGGGCAGGGAGGGGGTAAGGTGCCCTTTAGGGGTGCAGGGTGCCATTGGGTGGCACTGGGTGCTATTGGGGGGGCGCAGGGTGCCCTTTGGGGTGCTGGGTGCTTTTTGGGGGTGCAGGGTGCCATTTTGGGGGTGCAGGGAGGGGGTAAGGTGCCTTTTGGGGATGCAGGCTGCTATTTGGGGGTGCTGGGTGCCCTTTGGGGGCTCTGGGTGCCCTTTGGGGGTGCAGGGTGCCATTGGGTGGCACTGGGTGCTATTGGGGGGTGCAGGGTGCCATTGGGGGGGGCAGGGAGGACGCAGGGTGCCCTTTGGGGGCGCCGGGTGCCCTCTGGGGTGCCGACCCCCCCATTCCCCACCCAGCCGTCCAGGGGGGGCCGCGGGGCCGGGGGCAGTGGGCGCACATCTGCTGGGCGGAGCGGAGCTACGCGGTGCGGGGGCGAAGTGGCACTGTGCGTTTGGGGCCATCACCCCCGGGGAGATGCGCATGGGGGGGGGCGCGCCCCCACCTGCACCCCCACACCGAGCTGGGCGCCGACCACCTCGCCTACATCCTCAACAGCCACTGCATGAGCCATGCACGCCCCCCAGCACCCCCCACACCCCTGGGACGTCCACGCACCCCCATAGAACTCTCCACACCCCTGGCACCCACACACCCCCCCAGGATGCCCACAGTCCCCCATAGACCCTCTGGGACCCCCACACACCCTCAGAGACCCCCACAGACCTACGCACACCCCCAGGACTCCCAGGATCCCCATAGAACCCCATAGACCCCCAGGACCCACCCATACCCCCTGGGACCTCCACAGACCTCCTGGGACCCCACAGAGCCCCCAGGACCCCTGTAGAACCCCACAGACCCCCAGGACCCCCACAACCCTCCAGGAGCCCTATTGACCCCCAGAACCCCTATATTCCCCCCTGGGCCCCAAATGCCACCAGTGCTCCAGGTCCTTCTTTGTCCCCAAATGCCACCAGTGCTCCAGGTCCCCCCATGTCCCCAAATGCCACCAGTGCCCCAGGTCCCCGCAGATCCCCCATGACCCTGATGCCCCAAGTCCCCCTTTGTCCCCAAATACCACCACTGCCCCAGTTTGGCCCTGGTCCCCAAATGCCACCAGTGCTCTGGGTCCCCCAACTGCCCCAACACACCAGGTCCCCCCAGGTCCCCCAAATGCCACCACTGCCCCAGGTCCTCCTAGTTCCCCCCTGGTCCCCAAATGCCACTGATGCCCCTGGTGTCCCCAGGTCCCCAGGTCCCCCATGACCCTGCTGCCCCTGGTTCCTCCAGGTCCCCATGTGCCCCCCTCCCCGCAGCCCCCCCCTCCCCTGGCCCCACTGGCCGCATTTCCCCCCGCAGGCGCAGCAGTGGCACGTGGGCAGCGAGCCCTTTGGGCGGATGTGGTAGGCGGGGGACGTGGTGGGCTGCATGATCGACCTCACTGAGAGCCACATCACCTTCACCCTCAACAGAGAGGTCCTTATCAGCGACGCCGGCTCCGAGTTGGCCTTCAAGGACTTTGATGTGGGCGAGAGTGAGGTGGGGTGGGGTGGGGTGGGGTGGGGTGTCCTGTAGGGACATTGGGGTGGTGGGGAGGTGGGCGCTGACCGCCCCCCTGGGTCCCACCATAGGCTTCGTGCCGGTGTGCAGCCTGGGGCCGGAGCAGGAGAGGTGGCTGAACCTGGGGCAGGAGGTGGGCAGTTTGCGGTTCTTCAGCATCTGTGAGCCTCCCCGAGTTCATCCCAGTGCCCCCTGACCACCCCCAGCTGGAGGTCAAGGCGTGGGGATATGGGGGGGGGTCTTTGTGTGGGGTGGGCTTGGTCCCACGGCGGGGCAACAGAGGTGGGGGAGACTCCGGATGTGGGGTTCCTGGGATGGGTGATGCACGGTGGTGGGGGTCCCAGGTCCCCAAGGGTGCCTGAGGGTCCCTGGGATGGGCATTGCGTGATGTCAGAGGGTCCCTGGGATGGGTGACACACGGTGCTAGGGGTCCCTGAGGGTCCCCGAGGGTCCCCAGGGCTGGGTGAGGCACTGTCCTGGGGGTCCCAGGTCCCTGAGGGTCCCCAAAGGTCCCTGAGGGTCCCTGGGATGGGCAACGCGTGGTGTCGGGGGGGGTCCCTGGTCCCCGAGGGTCCCTGAGGGTCCCCAGGGCTGGGGGGGTCTCCAGGTGTGGGGTGTCCCCAAGGCTGGGGGATGCATGGTGCCAGGGGGTCCCAGGTACCCCGAGGGTCCCTAAAATGGGTCATGCCCATCCCCAGGGGGTCCCCAATCCCTGTGGGTCCCCATGATGGGCTGGACACAGTGCTCTGCGAGCATGTTCCCAAAGGCAAACTGCTTGCAAACTGCACACACTCACTGCTCGCAGAGCACAACACTTTAAGCAATGTTTTTCCCGGCTGCCTATCTTCAGAGCAGAGACATCCACCTCTCCCTGCTCAAATGAGGCAGGCGCCAAAAACCCTGTTCAAAGTGTTCTCTCCCTGTGTGCAAACAGGCTCACTTGGCTGTAGTGATCATGAGAAGCTAGAGGTCAGGATTAAGTGGAGTATGCACAAAATGACAAGTAGGGTTGAAACCTTAGACTTCAGGAGGGCTAACTTTGAACTCTTCAAGAAATTGATGGGAGAAATCAAATGGCAGAGGGCTCTAGAGGGTAAGGGCGCTCAAGAGAGCTGGCTGGTATTCAAGCACCACCTCCTCCAAGCTCAGGATCAGTGCATCCCAAAGAGCAAGAAATCAGGCAAGGGAAGGAGACCTGCATGGCTGAGCAGGGATCTTCAGAAAAAGCTCAGGTGGAAGAAGGGAGTTCACAAGATGTGGAAAAGGGGGCTGACGACTTGGGATGAATACAAGAATGCTGTCAGGGTATGCAGGGAAGAAACAAGAAAAGCCAAGGCAGCTTTGGAATTGAACCTGGCGAGGGATGTCAAGACCAATAGGAAGGGTTTCTTTAAGTATATAGGAGACAAAAGGAAAACCAGGGAAAATGTGGGCCCGCTCTTGAACGAGACGGGTGCTGTGGTGATGGATGATGCAGAGAAGGCAGAGTTGCTGAATGCCTTCTTTGCTTCTGTCTTCACTGCTCGGGCCAGCTCTCAGGAGTCCCAGACTTTGCAAGTAACAAAGTCTGGAGGAAGGAAAACTTTCCCTTGGTTGAAGAGGAACAAGTTAGAGAACAATTAAGTAACCTGGATACCCACAAGTCCATGGGGCCTGATGGGATGCACCTGCGAGTGCTGAGGGAGCTGGTGGAAGTCATTGCTGGGCCACTCTCCATCATATTTGAAAGGTCCTGGAGAACAGGGGAGGTGCCTAAGGACTGCAGGAAAGCCAATGTCACTCCAGTCTTCAAAAAGGGCAAGAAGGATGACCCTGGAAACTACAGGCCGGTCAGCCTCACCTCCATCCCTGGAAAGATGATGGAACAGCTTGTTCTGGGGGTCATCTCCAAGCATCTGGAGGAAAAGAAGGTTATCAGAAGTAGTCAACATGGATTCACCAAGGGGAAGTCATGTCTGACTAATCTGATAGCCTTCTATGAAGGCGTGACTGGATGGGTGGATGAGGGGAGGGCAGTGGATGTTGTCTACCTTGACTTCAGCAAGGCTTTCGACACTGTCTCCCACATCATCCTCACAGGCAAGCTTAGGAAGTATGGGTTAGATGAATGGACAGTGGGTTGGATTGAACAGTGGCTGAATGATAGAGCTCAGAGGGTTGTGGTTAGTGGTGCAGAGTCCAGTTGGAGGCCAGTAACTAGTGGCGTCCCTCAGGGGTCAGTACTGGGTCCAGTCCTGTTCAATATATTCATCAATGACCTGGATGAAGGGATAGAGTGTACCATCAGCAAGTTTGCTGATGACACAAAACTGGGAGGGGTGGCTGACACGCTGGAAGGCTGTGCTACCATACAGTGTGACCTGGGCAGGCTGGAGAGTTGGGCAGAGAAAAACCTGATGAAGTTCAACAAAGGCAAGTATAGGGTACTGCATCTGGGAAGGAATAACCCCATGCATCAGTACAGGTTGGGGGCTGACCTCCTGGAGAGCAGCTCTGTGGAAAGGGACCTGGGAATCCTGGTGGACAACAGGGTGACCATGAGCCAGCAATGTGCCCTGGTGGCCAAGAAGGCCAATGGCATCCTGGGGTGCACCAAGCAGAGTGTGGCCAGCAGGTCGAGGGAGGTCATCCTCCCTCTCTACTCTGCCCTGGTGAGGCCGCATCTGGAGCACTGTGTCCAGTTCTGGGCTCCCCGGGTCAAGAAGGACAGGGAACTGCTGGAGAGGGTCCAGCAAAGGGCTACAAAGATGATTAGGGGACTGGAGCACCTTTCTTATGAGGAAAGGCTGATGGACTTGGGGCTTTTTAGTCTACAAAAAAGAAGACTCAGGTGGGATCTTATCAATACTTACAAATACTTAAGGGGAGGGTGCCAGGTAGATGAGAATAGCCTTTTTTCAGTTGTGCCCGGTGATAGGACTAGAGGTAATGGGCACAAACTTGAGCACAGGAAGTTCCATCTTAACATGAGGAGGAACTTCTTTACTTTGAGAGTGGCAGAGCAGTGGCACAGGCTGCCCAGGGAGGTTGTGGAGTCTCCCACACTGGAGACATTCAAAACGCGCCTGGATGCCATCCTGTGCAACGTGCTGTAGGTGTCCCTGCTGTGGCAGGGGGGTTGGACTTAGATGATCTCCAGAGGTCCCTTCCAACCCTGACAATTCTGTGATTCTGTGAAACTGCTCTGTAGCTTTTCAGGCAGCTCGCCTGCACGGTTCCTGCTGAACCCACTTCTGGCTGGACACAGTGCTCTGCGAACATGTTCCCAAAGACAAAGTGCTTGCAAACTGCATATGCTCACCGTGACTTTTGATAGCCCTCACCCTTTTTCAGATGAGGCGCCTAGACCAGGAAGAAGGAGGTGGAAATAGATGTGTATTGCCTTTCCTTGTCCTCAGCCAAAACAATTTTTGTGTTTACTACAAGAACTATAGTTTTTCCGGATATCTTTGCCTAGTGCCAGGCTGAGCATGATCTCATAGCTAGATTTTACTTCTTATGCATTCTCTGTGGCGGTCTGCCAGCACTAAAGTCTACTGTTTTCAAGATTTTCTTCGAAGCAGTACCTGCTCGTTCTTCTAGAGAAGCTGCTCTTTTCAAACATCAGAAATTCTAATGGGAACAGTGATCCTGTCTGCAGAGCTACTCAGTAGCTGTGGAGTTTGCAAGGGAGTTTGGTATTGTCAGGTGATGATCTTTCTCGCTGTATGCACTCAGTGGTTTTGGGAAGGTCAGGCTATAGACACCTTTTTCAGGGAACAGGCCTTTTCATTTCTACATGGCAGTTTCTTGCCATAAGAAAACAGACTGAAAAGTCATCTTCATTTATCTTCTCATGTGTTGTCATTAGGTGGACACTGCTGAAGGCCAGAATATCTTAAATTCCACTCAGCAGTTTGGTAACTGGCATTCATTATGTGTTTTCTTTCTCTAGCTTCACAGGTGGATTTTCCTCAGGAGACCACTTCACAGTGAGGGTTTAGAGTCCAGTAAGACTTCTGTTATTTCTTTTTCCTTAGAACTGTTGCTTTCTCATTTTCTTAAGATGGCCTTCTAAATTCCTAGATATCTTGATTCTCCTGTCTTTATTCCTTTGGGGATTTTTTGTGGGTTTTGTTTGGGGTTTTCTTGTTTGCTTTTTGCCTTTTATTGCGTCATTTCTGCTTAGGAAAAGGAAAAAAGTGTGTTGACTACTGAGTATTTCAAATTATTAAAATAAGCCTAAGGACTCATAAAATTGTAGTTGAGATTTTGTGAAGATAGTTCAAACTGTGTTGCACACTGGTGGTTTATGAATTTCACGGAACCTTTACTATATTCCAAGGATATATCCATGCTGTTAGCAGTTAGTCCTCACTTCTAAATAAGAATAATACAGCATTTTGTTCAAGTAGTAACTCATTACAGTTTAGGCTTCTTGAAGAAACTGGCTATTACAAATTTTTTTATCATCATTCACCTTAAGGAGCTGGCTATAAAATATTATCATCTTACAGTAAAGTCAGCAATATAGTAAATAGCCACATTGGTAAACCGTAAACTTTTGTTTCATATTTATCTGTGTCAATAATTGTTTCCTTTTGTACATATGTTGACAACTTTGTTAATTACTCTCTTTTTTCTGCCTGAAATATATTTTTATTGACTAATGCTTTGTTAAATGAACTCATATTCCATGGTAGTAAGCATGATAATAGCATCGAAAAATAGAAGTTAATTTTCAGCTCTTCAGTGATATTGAGTCTTAGCTTTTATTTCATCAAAATATCTGAATAGATATTGTGAGGGAAGTGCTCTTATCCTCCTCAGAAAAGGATAGCTGCTCATTAGAGATTTTGAAACACCTTTTGTAGGCAAACACTTTCCTAGTTGAGTACTTTAGTATCAGCTAATTGGGGGCCTAACTCAAGGCATTGGTAAATGTATTAATGTCTGATTCAGCAGTATCAAATTAGAGCATCGATTACCCAATTCAGGTGGTGCCACTGAACAGTTAGATATTTCCAACTATGTATTCTGGGTGTTTGTGTTTGACTTCGAAGACTGTTTCAGCTGGGTGTTGTGTAACCCAGGTGCAGGACGATGTCTTCTTCCAGAGCTCTGATGCTGCAGGGACTCTTTAGCCTGGCTGTTGGTACGAGCATGTGTGTGTTCCCCTGCCTGCTCTGCACCATCTTCCCCTCTGTTTCAGCCAACTTCACTCAAAACAAAACTCAACCTGGTGTGGCTTGTGCCTGCCTAGTTCCTGCTCTGGGTAGCAGGAGAAGCCCTCTGGGCTGGTGGCAGGCCCCTCTGTCAAGGTGACACTTGTGCCTGGTCCTGGAGCTGAACAAGGCCATTCATGGGCTTGGAAACCTTCAGTGCCCTGTAGGATTTCAAATACGTGGATTAGTATTTTCATTCAGTACCTTGCACCCTGGCACAAAGGAGGCTGTTTCTTGTCTGGTCTTCCCTTCTGCCCTGCAGCCGTGTGAGGCCACCCTTGGTTACGCCTGTCTCTGGCTGGGGGTTACAAACCCTCCTCAGAGGCGCTTGTCGCTCTGCTGTGTGGAATCTGCGTGACCTCTCCGGACACTGAGTTGGGCCAGTCCTGGAGTCTGACACCAGGCTGTGCCACTGCACGCTGAACTGTGCTTATGAGGCTGGAAAATGGAGAAGAGAGAAGAAGTTGCAAGTTATCACTGTAACCTGCTTTAAATATTGGTTGGTACTTGGATAGAAGGGTGTCAGGACCCTGTAAGGAGCAGGAAGATACACAGCTACGTGTCACGCACTTAATAAAAAAAGCGGCTCTTGCTCGAGAAGGAAGCCTTTGCTTCTAGGCCTTATTTCAAATCCTGCTGGGTCAGTTGACATCATGGATGTTTTCATGAGGAGACTCTGTGGAAACCTGTCCAAATTAACAGATTGGGTGTCTTGGCGCAATTCCCAGTTATTGTGCAAAGGCTGCTCTCGCAGCAGGCTCCTCCTCTGACATTTGAAATGCAGAGGGAAAAGGTTGAATCTTGGAAACAATTGCCCGTACCAGGCTGGGGTGAGAGCTGGGCTGGGAAATTCTGTGTGTAATTAACTGGAGATTGATGGCTAAATCTATTTTTATTGGTAGTAAACTAAAATTTAAGATAAAGCCACTAATTTGCTGCTGAGTGGGTGGAGTTACCACCGAAGGCAGTGGAGCTGTGTCTGTGCCTCAGGAGGGAGTGTAGCTTGTGATAGCTATTTTTTCTCCTCTCTTGCTTTCCCAGCTTGCAGCGCGCTCATGCTTTTCTTTACCCGTTCAGACCCCAGGTGTCAGTGGTGGATCTGAAAGCAGGAAAGCTGAGGACGGAGCTGCTCCCTTCGCATGTGAATGAGACCGCTGGTGTGGCAAAGCTGAGGTGCTCTCTGCAATTTTTTACATTTTTGTCTCGATGGGGCTATCGTCCAGCTGTCTTCTCCCAGTTGGCCAGTCCTTATCAAATATACCTGCAAAGTTCTTGGCTGACTGGATAGTTAGCACACGAGAGGTGACTTGGATAGATCTTCCTATCCAAAAATTGCATTATGTTCAACTTAAAAGACCTCTGACAAAGTTTAAACTGAGTTATAAGCTGGTGTGGCGCTCAGTGCAATGCTCTGAGCAGCTCTGAGCCAGTGTGAAAGAGCAGTGCTGACTCCATCATCGTGTGCATTCATTTGCTGCTTGAAGGCAGGCCCCTCTGCGCCACAAAAAGCAGTGTCACTTTGTGCCACAGGATTTTGCTTCAGTGACTTACTATTAAAACTGTGTTGCTGGGATTTTAAATAGATAAATAAACACTGCCCTTTCAAAACAAAATGCTTCAGCATTACTTTATAGCTTCTGTAGGTACATATCTCTGAAGTAATTTTACTTATTTATGTTATAAAGTGATATTTAGTACACGCTGAAATCCACCTTTCCATGATTCACACTGCTTGAATGCACATGTGGAAGAGGTACAAGACATTTCTTTTGCTTAAACATCAGCCCTGGAGACTCATCATTTTCTTTCTATATTCAAAAAGAAATTTAATTTTGGCTTTTTGTGATGCTCATTGATAATTAAGTGTTCTGTGCACTGCATCTTATTATTCTACAGGCCCGAAGATTTTCTCTTGGAAACAAAAGGAAAATCAATTTCAACAAATTCAGTTGTTGCCTTCTTATTAGGTTACGGTACTCAATGTAAATTAATGTTTTGAATTTATGTCATCAATCAATAGGTGCAATTATTGATTTGGGATGTATGAGGTAAAAAGTGAATAAATAAGCTTTTGTCTTTGTTTTTATAACATGAAAACATGTCAAAGTTTATTGTGCTGCAAGTTACTTTGTGGTGAACCTGAGGCGGAATCAGAAACACAAGAATAATGCTAGTCTATTTATTTCTTAGATGCTGATTTTATTTCTTAAAATGCTGACTGACAGGCGTCCCATTTTAGAAGTTTCTTTAGATACCTGGGGTGTAAGGGTTTGCTGTCTGATCACAGGTCCTGATGCCCATCCGATCTTCTGTGGGACTGGTTAAAAACTGGAAAGTTATCTTGTGTAGAATCCTTTTAATTGTGGTTTTGTGCCTTTTGTGTAAATTTGCTCCATTTCAGGTGCTGGTAGAGCCGTGACTGTGCTGTGCTGATTCAGTAGTTCAGGGCTGATTTCAGGCTCTTGCTCACCTTACGGACAATGATATATCGACTTGATATTGGCTGAAGGAGATGACTACTTACACAAACCCTTAAAATGCCGTAGCTGTGAGACTGGGAAAGGCAGGCAGTGGTGGAGACTGGTTAAGGTAAGCTATTGATCTCACTCTGAAGTGAAGATACCTTCCACCAATGGTGCTGGAGAGCAGCCAACTGCCCATCAGAAGTATGAGGGTATCCTTAGCATCACTTAGGGCCCCTATCAGGTGGAGGGAATGACCCTCATGTGCCAACAGGTGAGCATGGCTATTTCTTTCCATGCATCCCTACAAGTAGTGGCTTAGATGGTTGAGGAAGAAGTCAGCCAAAACCAACTGGAAAACAGAACATGGCTGCATACTAATTTTTTCTGATACTAAAAGTGCCAAGTCCTGTACACTGTGGCAGAGCTTGTTCTCTTCTGATAGTGTTTCATTTAAATAATGGAGCTGATGTGAATTGGAAAGACAGGTGTAATGGTTTTATGAGGAGACTGAATCTCTGGCAGGAAGTAGAACACAGACATCAGTTTCATTGCGGTAAGGTGGCTTATGGTATTCTGTGCATTGGTAATTTTTTTTATTTTCCTACTGCAGAGCTACCTCCAACCCTAATGGTCTTTCTGTATTGACCAATTGCCACAGTTGCTTTGTGTTTAAAACTAGCAATGTTGACTCTACTTCTCTGATAATATGTGTACTGAATGTGTCTACTAAGGACTATCTGGAGTCAGATGTTACCTAAAGCGGGGTGTTGCTGACTCTATTTTTGTGCTGATCCCAGTAGTTCTGCATCAGATGCTTTGTTCCATGTTGTCCACTGTTTCGTTTTTACCATTCGCAAAGCCCCATGAACATTTGTGTGCTTTGCGTACAAAGTAACGACAGTTTGAGGCTTGCCTTCATCTTAGGTGCAGAGGCAGAAAACAGGGATTATGGGTAATAATTCACTGTGAACAGGAGCACAATGCTACTGAGTTGTAGTAGGTGGAAAAAAATGAATTAGTAAATAGCATCTTCTGCATGGCTGTTTTCTGAAATACAAAACTCTTGGGAGAATTATGTATGGTGGCATTCAAGTGGCCTAAAATCCACCTGATCTACTTAAATATTTACCTTTAGCTTGCTCCGTATATCTGCCTTCGGAATATTGTACATAGGCTGACTGCATCACTCTTCAGAAATCAGCATTTTTTTTCTGCACAAAGGGCTCAATGCAGTGTTGAATGTAGTCTGCCTTAACATGGTCAGAAAGTCTTCATCAGTGGAGGAAACTAAAAGTAAGATGGAGCTAATAATAACTATTAACACACCACATAGGAATTAGTCTTATCTTTTTCCCAGGTTGGAATTAAACCATTGCACTCTAAGTTATTCCAAGAGTTTTTAGTGGATGTGGTATTTCTTGCTCAAAACTCGATGTTCGTGGTCTGGACTAGATGAAGCAATGTGAGTGACCTGTTGTTCAGAGCCTGCCTGTGTGTGCCAAGGTGCAGGACAGCTGAGGAGAGAGTCTGCTTTGTAATTAGTGCAGCAGGATGAGTTTGTGTTAAAGTACAGCTTTGCTGAGACTGTGTTAGTGGATTATGTACCTGTTTTTTCTGTGTTGTTTTTGGATGAAGGAAGGTGCCCACAACCTGAGATCAGCAGCATTGCCAGCTTGTCTACATACATAATTCATTTTTGATTGAAAGAGCTTTGAGACCGTCATTTGAGGGTTGCTATAGAAATTATTGTTCTCATTGGGAATTAGCTATAGTAATAAAAGTTGAGAAAATACAATATTTTTAGTGCTTTGCTGGATTTGGGCAACTGTTTTTAAAAATATAGGAAAAAAAACCCAAAAAACAAGAAGAGTTGATTGAGCACACAGTACCTTTGATTAAATGGAGGCAGAGCCCAGCTGGCAGGAAATCTATTAAAATAAAAGACAAAATAAGATAGTCAGTTTTGTCAGATGGGGACCACATTGCTGTTGGAGAGCAGAGGATTCACATCAATCACAGCGGCAGTAACTGCAGGTTGCATGTACTAGGGCCTGTGCAAAGCCTGTAGGTTGTGTCTCTATCTTATATAGACAGAAATAGATACAGATATCTTGTCAAAGAGTTAGTGGTATCAGAAGAACAAGTGTATGTGAACTGATCTATAAAAACTTGATAGATGTTTTACCTGTTGAAGCAAATTTGTGGGGGTATCTCTAAGTTAGTTTGGTATATTTTCCAAATGGAAAAATGAAGATAATGTCCTCTTCCAGTTTACTTGTCACCTAATAGTCATCAAAAGACCACACTTAACTTTTCTTGTATGTTTTTTTTTTTTTTTTCTGCAGTTTGACTGCAGCAAAACTATGATACTTATCTGTTCACTCAAAGCCATTTGACGTTCTTTCTGAAGGGACAGTTGGCCTTCTCTAAAAGGCTTTCGGTACTGCTTGACCTGCTTCATCTCCTTCACCGTACTGTTTTGTGGCTGGGACTGTCTTTTGCTCCTTCTGTGCAGTGTCTACTGCCCTTGGACAGGATCCGGACTGGTTCTTTGACTACATTTCAGAATGCCCCAAAAGCTAAACAATAATTCTGTATTGCAAGCACTGCTCTCTTAATGGACATGTGTTGTCTGTCATTTGTATTTGTTGAACACAGAATTTTGTAGGCTGGGTACCACTCTACCTCAACTTTTTTTTTTTTTTTTTTTCTGTCAAAAGCAGAAATGTTGATAAAATTAAGCAGAGTTTGTCAAGGGGCTTCACAGGTGTTCCCAGGATGCCTTTGTTTTGCATATTCATATAACTCGGACTATGCAAAATGTTTGTGCCTGTGTGGCTCTTTGATCTGTATGTTTTGCAGAATCTCCTCTGCCAACCCACAGAAAGTGAATTGTTGTAGCCCCCAGCACAAAGCTGTGGATTTCTAATTTCAAACAATAACTGCTTGTGTTCCTAGTTATGGGACAGTCAGGTTTCCGGTTGAATTCCCTGTGCTGCACAAAAAGTAGGTATCACCTCTGCTCCTTCATAGTAATGGCTGTCAATCATTTCTTGTTGATTTCATCAGGATGAAATAAATTCAATATTTTGGAATTAAGGTGATTCTTAAAACCAAAAATCCCCTGGGATGTCTGTAGTTGCTGTGGCAAGTCTTTATTATCCTACCGCTGCCAACAGTGGTTGCATGCAGTCTTCTGCCACTGGAGCTATTCTTAACTGACTTGGGAGTATTGAGCAGAACTCTACAGTGAATCCAAGACTTAATTTTACTTTTAAATCTGATGACACAGTCCAGCCTACTTTGCCTGTGCTCAGTTCTGATGGACTTGTACCTCGGTTTCCTGAAAGTGTGGATACAGACAGATACCAACAGTGGATTGGATTTTCTGTTCTTTCTAAGAGCTCCTTTGATGATATTCAGCAGAATTTCTCTGGTGCTGGCGATAAAGAATTGGGTTTGTTTTGTCTAGATATTATTTCAAGGTGGAAAAGGAACTATCAGTTCTACATCAAAGTGTGAGGTCTCACGTACACCTGAGTTGGATAAAACCCCATAGAAACAGAGAACATCTGTGTTCACATGGGATAAATGTGTGCATTCATGACAATGGCAAGAAACTCTGTAAGACTGGAATTAATGTAATTGCAACTTGTTGGAGTGCTTGTACGGTCCCTGGTTGTGTCTGCAGGATTTGTACGGCCTTTGTGCCCAGGCAAGGCTGGAGAGCAGCGTGGAACTTCCAATAGCAGCGCAGGACTGCGAACTGGGATGCTGCCGTGCATTTCTAGCTCTCCTCTGTGACTGCAACAAGCTCCTTCGTCTGCAGACTCTCTGCTCTTTCTCTCCCCTGCTAAGGTCTGTTTATGCTGTGTATTTCCTTTAGGGTTAGGATGGATATTTATCTCTGTGTTACAGTAGTGCTCAGCGAAGTGGGCTATGATCTTGGCTAGGGTCTCTAGATGCTGCTGTAATATTAATAAGAGCCTCCTAATAAGATTCAGTGTTTACAGTTCTCTCCAATTCATGTCTTTTCTGAGTGGTTCACAGTATCGGGGCCTCAGCTACATATAAAAATAAGTAATTGATTTGCTTCTTATTGAATAAATGACATGTCGGTGGAATGATTAATGAATAAGAAATCGCGAGCGTCACTGGCACACAAATGGGAATCATCATTCCCTTATCAATTTTTTTTCTAGTTGGGTTTAACTTTCCTTTGGGAATTACAGTTTCATTAACTTACCAAAACCGCCACATAAATAACTCATCATTTTTTATAAATGTCAGTTAAAGAAATCTGGATTGAAGTACTGGGAAATGACACTTGTAGAAGAAACACTGCTGCAAATAATGGGAAAATTACAGATGTATTTTATACCTCTTCTGAAAATCAAAAGGTCTCATAAATACAGTCTGTAAAAATGTCTGTGGAAGAGTTAACATAACTGTACAAGCAATAAGCCTGACCTTTCAGTGTAATTTATTTTAGATTTGCTCAATCCTTTTTTATTAAAACTAGCACATCTGAAGCAGAATTAAATCCTATTATACCGGCTCTGTGATTGTATCAATTTTTCTCTGCCGTGGCACACTTTATTAAAAGTTACTTTGTTTCATATTGGCTAACGCCATCAGGGGAGTAAATGAGGTTTTGTGATCTTTGGTAGAGAAAGAAGCATGTGGTTTCTATCCTTGATAGCAGTGTAAATTACCGTGAGGCACAGCTGTGTTTCAGCCCTACAACAATCAGTTCCATGCACTGTTGCTGGCTGGTGGCAAGGCACAGGAGCTGATCCTGGCCCAGTATCCACACTGGTCCATGGCTGGGTTACGCAGAGACAGCTGCATTATGTGGTTGTGCCTTCCTGTTAGCAAAAGTCTTCCCGTGAACTAGATACCAAATCCTTAGAGAACCTATTTATATCAGATGGGGAGCCTTGAAATGAAAAATTTTCTTCTCGGTTCCATGTGGCAGGTTCACTGTACATCTCAACCTCACAAAAACAAAGGTGTGATTAAGTCAGGCTAAAATAGCACAGACAGTATTATATATTGGTTACTCAGCTTGAGGCCATTCTCATAGGTTGGAACTTAAACCTATTACTCAAATTAAAATCCAAGTAAACTAACTTTGCACTAGTTATGCAGGAGTTAAAAGCAGTGCATACACCTATAAAGTCTTAGACTCTGTAGTGTCTCTATTAGTATGAGTCTGGGATTGAGAAGAGTTGGTTTTGGTCTGGCAATGCTGATATTCGCACCAGCATCAGCGCCCCAGGGACATGATGGCTGTGTCAGCTGTGCACCAGTACAGAACGCTGTGTGGTGGTGAAGCTTAGTGTGCTCTGAATATCCCCAGCACAGGTGTTTTCCTGATCTCCTGGGCTTGATTTGATGTACTATCAAAACTTCTGGGCTCTCTTCATTATTACTTCTGTGATAGTAAAAGAATTATTCTAAAGAAAGAAATTGGAAGGCAATGTAGCTCTTCTGTGACTGGAAAATACATGCAGTTAATGAAGAGAGAACCTATCAATCAGCACCTATCCTGCGCACAGTAACTCTGAGACACGAGCAATGTTCTTTTACTCATTTTGATAGCCAAAGAAATCGAAATTTTATGGGTTTATATCCATTGAAATGGGAAATGGGTGGTGGGACAAGGAATGCAGAGTTCTGTAGTGCTGCATTGAGCCTCCTGGCAGCCCAGAAGCTCTCCAAAAGCTCTTGCTCTCTTTCTGGCTCTTTACTCAGGATTATCTGATGATATTTCTATATGTTAGGCTTTCTTCTTCTTCTTGCTGGCTTGCCTTTGTTTCTGCGTACTGCATAGTCCTGTGTTCCAGTGCGAAATGACCAGTTACCACCAGTGGAGCCTTCTGTTTAGTGTTTCTATTCCCTGAACTGATTTGGATACACCTTTGTTCTGAACGAGGATATGCGCTCATAGGTCTCCCCTGTCTGTGTTTCATCCCTCTCTTGTCTTTCAGTGGAGCCCATTTTTCATGCTGACTGCTGGTGTTTGCTCCGGAACCTAGTAGTTAGTGTATTTGCTGCCCTTGTGTGGATTTTACGTGGTTATTTTTCCCTTCAATTTCTTGCAGTGCAGAGTTAGGTTGGATTGCAAGAAGGGGATTTAGATGGAGCCAAGTATTTTTCCAGGTTTAAAGCCTATCCAGTGCTTTTTAACTGACCAAGATCTACAGCACTTTACAGTATTTACTGCTTCTGTTTAATGGGCTGTTTACAATTTCAGTAGCAGCCTCAGTACCCTTGCTGAGCATATGTCCATGCTTATGACATGTTTACAGTGAATAATAAGAACTGACACATTTTGTGTGTACAGATTAATGCCCCCAAATCAGGTGCTATAAATTGTTATGGGTGGGTAGCTGGGGCAAGAACCTTTTCTGCATCTGCTGTTTGCTTTATATACCAAGATCTGGCAAACATGCGAGTTCATTTTTTGCCTCCTCTACTCATTGCAGGCAAAGTGCAATACTGCCTTTCTCTTCCCACCTCCCATGTCGCGTGCATGGACTGAGGGAAGAGGCGCTGCTGTAGCTATCCTGAAAGGATGCACTTTGTAGGAGAAAATGATCAGAATAGCCTCAGAGCAGCTCTTGGTTCTTTGAGGATCACGTTGGTGTCGTCTGCTTGGCCCTAAGAGGCCCCAGAGCTGGGAGCATTCAGTAGCCTCTCTGCCTTCTCTCTCCAGTGTCTTCCCTTCCCCGCAGAGGAAGGCTGTGATACTTTCATTACTGCTGTGATTTTGCGAAGGTCCTCAGAGCAGCCTTCGTGAGAGCAGTAGTCTTCTCCATGAGACAAAGGGTCTCACGTTCTGACCTTAAAACCCGTTTTCCAATTTGAAAAATCTCAAGTAGCCTTCTGCCTTTAAAATACACTAAGTGTGTTACCTCACAGGAGTAAAAGTAACTTAATATGCATATCAGGTACAGAATGAGGCCTCTGGGCAGTGTTATTGGCAGTGTGGGACTACATAAAGGGAAAATGGCTTATTGCTTATTTCCATCTGCCCATAGCTGACCTTTCCAGGTGCAATGTGTTTCGTCTGGTGCATCTGGAAATGCTCCAAAACTGCAGTCTCCTAGGCTTTGGGACTGTACATATTTCTTTAGTGAAACCCAAATATCTGCAAATAGGAAAAAAGGAGAAACTTTTAGAGGGGAATAGTGTATTCATCACTGAATCAGATCTTAGTTTTTAACAGGTGCTGTTGGGTTATAAATGCTGCCTTGAACATTCACTTAGAACAAATTTCATTCTGGTGACAAGTAATAAGCTGATAAGCCCCGATGCCATGAAATCCTCTGGTTTGTTACTGAATAACTGTATTAAAGCCAGCTCAAGAGCAGACTTTCTTTTATGGAGAGGAAATTCTCAGGAAGTGTGAGGGTTTGCTGCTCACTACACTTGCCCAGTCCTTGGCCTCACCCCTAAGACACTCAGTACACTACTTGGAGTGAAGGCACAACCACAAAACCCATTTCACATGGACCATTGAACAACCATTAGACATTAAAAATTTTCAGTCCCTACCCCCAGATGGAATTTGAACCAGTGACCTGGAGGTGAAATGCGTTGCTGCAATCCTCTGGAGCCTGCAGAGTGTTTGTTTTCATCCTGCAGAGCACTTTTTCTGTATCAAAAAGCAAATTAATCTGTCACTGAGACTAATCCTGTTTGTCTCAGAAGTAAGCACAAGTTTCAAATGTAAAGGGACTATTTGAGACTATTTCTACATTCCGAGTTTTAAATATCAGAAATTTTTTTGCATCTATTTGGTTATGCTCTTCTCTGTGAAAAGTCAAGTGGGTACTTTTGACCTAGATGACTTTTATTTGAGTAAAAAGGTGGACAACAGTAATTCCCTCTGATAATGTAGGAGCCTTTATCTTCCAACAAGCTGCTTTTTTTTTTCCTAGTTTAGAGGTGAAACAGACAGAAAACAGTTATGCCTATAAATGCCCCATACCCCTTTACATTTTTGAAGTTTCTGGTAGTTATGCCAGCAGGTGGACCCAGCTGTCATCCTGACTACTGCAGGCTTTGCTTCTCTTTCAGAATCTAGTATCCCCTTTCTGGCCACTTGGAAAGGCAGACAATTAGAGAGACAGCTGGAAAACTGCAAAAGTCTTTTTATTATGCCAAAAAGCCTGCCAGTTTCCAGCTTTTTTTGAACAGTTGGCACTCCAGTAAGGTGAATGTAGACACATGAGTTTATTACATCAGCAGGTTTGGTCTTATGCTCATAAGACTCCACAAATGGTCTGCTTGGACACCTTGTCTGGTACAGGGTTTGGGCTGAGCAACCTGATCTTGTGAACACAACCCAGTTTCAATGCATGTTTCTGAGTGGAATATTAGACAGTAGCTCACTGCTAAGGGAGCCCATCTTCTGTTGTCTCTATAGAAGAGAGAGAAGCTGTTTGTATTCCTGTAGTTTATAACAAATGCCAGTGATGATGTGCATGAAAATAATTAGTTAAATAAATACTCAGGTGTTCATGCTCTGGCAGGAGATAGCCGAGGGAATTATCTGTATGCAAAAGGACAATTGAAGTTGAGAGCGTCTACGGGGATAATCAATGCCAAATCTGCCATTACCATTGATTTAGGCATAATTAGTTTGGATGAAGACAAAAAGCTGTCATTAAAAATAATAAATTGAAGCATGGCAGCTAATTCAACAGGTAGAAGTCTCCATCAAAGATGTTTGAGGAAGGTGTTTTGATCCTCCTGCATTGATTGTGTGACTTGCTGCATTGGCTCTGGCTGGTTTGCACTGCAGTTGGGTATAGACACTGGGCTACAAGAAAACTATCCTGGCTCTTCCAGGACAGCATTAACCAGCTTGTTTGTTATGTTATATTTGGAGAGCTCTGCACTGAAACAACGTTTCTGACCTGTTACTATGTTAGGGATTTCATGTGTTTCCTTTACAATTCATTTTAAGATCGGCTTTGATTTTTGGATCTTCTACTAGTTTTTAAAGTCTCATATAGCCAGTCCTTGTTCTGAGCTTTTGTAACTGGCTCACAACTAACCGCAATTTCTTCTTATTGCCCTTTCGTTGGTACACAGTTTGAAACTTCCCCTTACCCAATGGACCAGGCTTTCTTTGAACTCTGTTCCCCACTTGCCCTGCAGTTTGTTTATCATCTGTAAAGTGAAGCTCAGTAAAGCCATGGGGTCTCCTAATCCCCTGAAGAACATGTAGGGCAGGTCCAGGTTCACAGATAATGTGTGTTATAGACTCAGCTACAGTTAAATCCCAGACTTTATTCTTTCTCATGCTATAGCAGCTTATGTATTTAGTAACAGAGATCTCTAGTTCATAGCTTCTGCATTAACCACAGTGCTGGTTATCCCACTAATGTTTTACTTGTCTGTTGAGCATCCAGTGTAGGTATCCCACTGTAGCTGGCTCTGTAGGATGCCAAGCAACCTTACAGCTGGTAAATAAGCACCTACTCTATTTTGCAGGGCAGGGAGCGGAGATAAAATGACCATAGTTAAAGCGTAGGAGTGTTGACTGTGGACTGATGCCCTTTGTTTGCACTCCAATGCGGTGAGGAGGGCGCAGCCTTCCCATGTAACCACCTCTCTGAAGAGATGGCTGCGGTGAATTGATGCCACTTGTGCAGCATCATGTCATTCTCATCTACCTCCTGATGGACACTGCTGCAACTGTCAGCAGTCCGGCGAAGCAACATAAAGGAGTTACGCCTATGTGAGATTTGAGTGCATGGCACGTGTCCGCAGGGGAAGAAGGAACTAACAATATGCTGGAAAACAGAGCGGGACAAGACCAAATTTGAGAATCCCAAGGAAGAAGCTGTTGAAAACAACTCTGTTCCAAGGTGAATGTGGTCTTCCACTCAAACCATCTTCACTCTGCTTGGGGCTGTGTTTTTACCTCAGTTTACCAACACTTTCTATGTTTTTCCACAATGAGTTGCTGACCCTGCACTTGATAGCAAACATACTGAGCAAACGGCCCACAGCTTTCTGTTGAGCTGTATCAGCTCTTCCTGGTGGAAGATCTGTCCCTGTGCTCTGGTTTTGGTTGGTTCAGGGGACAGGCCAACTACCTGCTGGATGGCACACTTGGGAGGTTCAAGAGCCCCACTGCAGGGGCAGATCCAGCATTCGAGCAATGACAGGGGAAGGGGATGCAGTGTGTGGGTGATCCACACTTTCACCATTAGCCGATAAATGTGTCAGATGGATAACAGTGTTTTGAAAAAGTGTCCTTGAACAGACTGGCAGGATGACTTTCTGCTAGAGTCCTCTGGGAAAAGCACAGTGGCATGCCAACACAGGCACTGTGGAAAATGGTAAACGGGGATGGGAAGTGGCCAGAGATGTGAGAGCACTATCCAACTGGACAGCCTTGGCTCTCCAGACAGTCCAGCTCTGTGCATGAATGGAAGCGAGTAGTTTTCACCCTTTCTACTGAGGTTATTTCTTCACATAATAGAAGGTCACCAATTGATTTTTGGCTGATCAGCAGAACTGCTTCCAGGCTGCATAAATTTAATGTGGCCTTTTATTCTTTTGTGTGGCTACTTCTTCCAAGGGACACCTCTTTATTGCTGGAGAATACCATGGAGACGGCACTGCTCCAGGCAAAGGGGAGGAGGAGTACATGCGCAGATAATCTGCCTGGGATTTAGGTAGCAAGACACCCGAGAAGGTTGTTTTGAGTCTAGCCTGGTAAATGAATTTAGTCTCTATAAACTCTTGATCAGGAGCTGGTTCCTCAGACACCAACTGTCAATGTAATTCACTGGTACCAGGGTGGATTTATGCTGATAGAGGAGCTGGCTCATATATATTTCCATTTAATTTCCATTTTGCTGTTTTCCATTTCTGGGAAACCAATTAAGCAGAACTATGAGGCCACTTAGGGAAAGTGTATAAGGCTGGAGGAAAACCTAGCTGGACAAATCTGCAATTTGAATTGGGTCTTTCAAATGTCTTTGTTTAAACAAGCTGTGGGAGTAGGCTGGAGGAGTGGGGCCGAGGGGAAGTGGCTTTGTCCTATCTGCTGGCATCCCCTTTTGTCCTGTGCACATGGCCACAACCAGGCACTGGATGGTAGCTCTGGATTTACTGGGAAATTATCTATCCCCGAGTGAAAATGAAATAAGGGGTTAATGCTGTCCTCACACATGGGTCAAGCTTTTTTAAAGATGACCAGCCCTGGCTGCGAGGGGAAAAGCCAGCGCATAAGTGTGAATTTGCTTCTGAAGGCCTGGAAGGCATTTTGATTCCTGTTGAGGATGAAGCAGTCTGATGAAGGCTGTGCACAGTGCTGCTGCTCTGCCTTTTCCTCACGTATTGCAGCTGGGACCATATTTCCCTAAAGCCATTAGTTCTGAGGGGAACAAAGAGTTAAAGATTTAAAAAGCAAAGATTCTAGGAAATGCAAACAATGTAGTTTATAATAAGAAAGTATAAATTAACTAAGGAGAAGAAAATAGCATGTTGAAAACAGATTAGCGAGGAGGGTACCCGTGGATGCCTGGATAGCTTTACCAACTAGTCAATTAGAGCCAATTATCATCCTTAAACTCCTAGTACCGTGTTTAGTATGCTTGCAGTGTGTCCAATTTAGCTTGCGCTGTTTCATAGGTTTACAATTTTCTCTCTGTGTCTGAAATGATCTAGCTGGAGACACCAGGAAAGTGCCAAGCATTAAGTATATAACAATTGTAATTCTTTTGACTGAAACCTGATTTGATTCAGTTGAAAATGACTTTAGTGTATTGGATTTACGGTTCATTTAACAAGTGCTGTAGATGTCGATACATTAGTGTAAACCTGATGCAGGTAGTAATTTGGTTTCTAATGAGGTTCCCCAGCAGTATCCAACTATGAAAAATGGGACATTCTTCAGTGGAGCACAAAGTGCACCTGCCTGATCGCAGATGTTGTCTGAGGCCCTGCCACTTAACTTACTGGGAATGGTGTGGCATTATGTCTTGCAATGGGCTTTAAAAATGCCTCGAACTGATAAAGTAAGAAGCACAGATTGGGAAGAATAAAAGATTGCTCTTTAGAAGTTTTGTTTTAATTATAGATTTAAATTACAACTTTATCTCCTATAGTCTTAATTGTGCAGTTGTTGCAGATGCAAAATTTCAGCCAGATTTAATGGAACTGCAGCAGCTGAGATCAAAAGAAACCTTTTATTTTTATGGGGCTGCGTGATCAGACACTCTGCTTACCTCCCCACTGTCTTCAAAATGTTTCACTGAATGATCCTTCTGGTGAAGGATCAGTTTTGTTGTATACTTATGGACTATGATGGAAACGGGAGTGGTGCAGAGAGGCCAGGACAGAAAAGACAGTGATGTCCCCCTGTCCCTTGACCCACCTCTTCCCTCTCTGGACATGAGATGTGTTCCAGAAAAGCAGCTGTGGAAGATG
This sequence comes from Pluvialis apricaria, assembly GCA_017639485.1. Taxonomy (NCBI): domain Eukaryota; kingdom Metazoa; phylum Chordata; class Aves; order Charadriiformes; family Charadriidae; genus Pluvialis; species Pluvialis apricaria. The sequence continues at coordinate 5,733,486 of CM030017.1, forward strand.
TAAGCGAGGGGAAGATGTGACATTGGGTGGAGGACAAAGTACTCATATGGGCATTTGCTTCACCTGAGAAGTAAGATGTGGTTTTGGAGAGGCACTTGCCCATTATCTGTTTGTTTTCTTAGGCTTTAGCTGTGACTCTGGGGTGGCTGCAGCTGTAGGGTCCCTCCTCAGGCACCAATGCTGGGCTTTGCTGCTATACCCAGGGAGCTGCCATGTAGGTGCCCTCCAAATCATTGTCCCCTTCCAGGCCAATGTGTGCAGCCAAAAGCATGTTGGGTCCCACAGTAGCTCTTGGTGGCTTTTTCCCCATGGGAGAGGCCCTTCCAGGCTGCCGGGCAGCTCATAGGGCCTCTGCCCTTCAGTGCAAATTTTGTGCTCACAAAATATTTTTAAACTTTTAAGTGCTGCTGCCCAGCAGGTAGCTTTTGTTTCAGCATTAAGCTGATTTCCACAGGTTGAGATGTTACTGATCAATATGAGGGTATATGAGAGCCTGACCCCAGCAGACTGCGTTGGTGTGATTAAGGGTACCGAAGATATGTTCAGTCCTACGTAAAACAGCCTTGCACTGTCTCTCGATTCACTTCACGTCTCAGCTGGAAATACAACTCCTTTCTCTCCTCTATACTTCTTAATTTCCTTCCTTTGCTGTTATTTAGCTGCTAAGTGCTACGTGCTGGAGTAGATAAAGGAAGAAGCTGTTCAGAATGAAATGGCGTGGCATTTTATGCCCTTTTGTAAACTATATAAAATAAAGATGAACTTCTCTGCTTGTTCCAGACAAGGCACACCTTGTTGCGGGGTGTTGGCTCTCATATTTTCCACTGGATCATGGCTGACTCTGGACGGCAGCGAGGTAGGAGCACCGTTCACAGCCTGTACACAGAGATCAGCTTGCCCACAGTTGCCTTAAAAGTGTCTCTTTGGGGTTTATCATCTCCAGAGGCAGGAAAAACATAGTAAACTGAATTCACTTGCTACACAGAGGTGATTCTGGGGTAATGTGAGTGCTCAGTGCTGTTGTCTCTGTAGAGGCACTGCAGTCTGCAAATGCTGCTCTTGATGGGAGCTCTTAAGAAAATTATTCCAAAGTAGCTTTTAAACCACCCAAGTGATCAAATTTAAACCAAGTGATCAAATTCTGGGTAGACTTGTTTCTTCAGAATTTAAGTGACTAAAATTTTGGTAAGCTTAGTTTTCCCTTGGAAATTAATAAAACTCAGTTGAATTAAGGCTACTTTAATTCTGAGTGAGAGGACTTAATGCAGTTTAACCGAGACTTTCAATTTGTGTTTTTAGATATGATTAGCTTCCAATAAGAGTGCCCTGGTCTAGGCAAGTCCCCGCTTTTGTATTCCTCTGTTTCAGAGAGAAATCATCTTCTCCACTGTGGCGCTGACTTGGAGGGTGGCAGACAATAGCTGCGCCATACATCTCTTCAATACACTGTCACTTGAGCTCAACCTTTAGGTTTGCTGGGAAGAGCGAGGTGCTGGACAACATGTTTTAAGCAATTGTGTCTTAAATGTAGAATACACAAAAGCACAGAACTGCTTTAACAGTGTATTAAATATTAAGTTTAGCGTACCAGAACTACTTAACACACTTAGCTACTATGAAACAGCATACTTATTTATAGATCTCCCAAGTCAGCTGAAGCCAACAGTCTGTCCTCACTCTGGCATCTCAGTTGAACAATTGCGCTATCTAGATCTACTTCCAAACAAATCAATTAACAGCTCCTGCAAAAGTCACTGGAGGACCATCATCATTGTAGGGAGGGGGATGCACCATATAAGAATTCCTATGCAAATTTCTATTCCTGAGCCTAATGCCATGAACAGCTACTAGTGACATTTAATGCCATAATGTGATTCATTTCAGTTAAGCAAGAAGCTCTGTCTATGTCTGCACTCGTTTGGGATTTATTGTTCTAGCTGGTCGAAAGCATTGTAAGCTGCTAGGAGGGACTTCTCACTCTGTTGCCATTCTCTTGAGCTGAGAGAAGGTATAGGCCAGGTTGTGATTCGCGGTGTGCTGGTGTGAATGCAGGTCATCTGTTGGTCGTGTTACTGCAGAAGACTAAAATTCAGCTGTTGGTGGGCAGGGATTTGCTACCGAATTTTACAAATTCTTTGGGTTTTGCTTTGGAATAACTCCTGTTCCTAACAAATGTTTTATTGCCTTTCCTTCAAAATTATTTTAATCCTCATTATTATTTTTTTTGCAATCTTTGGAAATGACAGACAAATAACTCCACTTGATTACTCTTCCTATGACACCCTGATGCAATTGCAGAGAGGACTTGTGCGGTTCTGTGCATTCTCTTTTCTCCAGGAACAAATTCTTTGCAGAACTTACAGGCAGGTTGTGTATGTTAGTTTTATTATCTCATTTTGTATCTTCATGTTTAATGAATCCAGATGTAGTTAATAGTATGGGCATACTTGACTGCTAAACTAAAATAGGAAACACTTACCTGTTGGAGGCTCAAAAGGTATAGTTCACATCTGAGCACTTTTCTCAGCTCACCACTCCTGCCTGGGATGGGAAGAGCCACAACCCTGCAGCAGATGATGACTCTGCCTGCCTGAATAATGCTTTCCTTGAAGATTTGCAGCAAACAGCACCTTTCTACTGTCATTGTGTGCTATTGATATGGCCACCAGATAACAGTAACACCTGCACAATATTTTGGAGCAGCCAGGACCTCTGCCTTCGGTGACTTTGTGTCCTCATACCTTTTTTCTAGGTCCAAGCTTGCAGTACTGTGAAGATATGACAGAGCAGAAGTACCAGCATCTCTTAATGGTCTAAAATCCAGAGGGAGGTCAATACAGTCACTAAATTACAATACATAAATTCAGGTGAAGTTATTTTTCTTGTCTTCATATTTCTGCTTTTGTAATTCCTGTTTTCTAGGCTTTTGGAAAGCTACAAATGAGTATAATTTTTTTGGTCTGTCTCCTTTAATGACAGTGTGGGTCTCACACAACCTCAGGTTTCCAAGCACTGGAAATTTGGAATAAAGAGCCTTGCTGTTCATATCTGAGAGCTGGCAATACTGCTTCCTTCGTCCTGGTCCCTTTTATCATGCAGCTTGACAGAAATATTTTGTTTGTTATTTAAAAAAAATGTATTTGTTAAAAGTTAATATTTTTTTCTTGTAAAGGCTCATCCATCCTGGTATTACATTAGCAATTCTACTTTGTTCTTCTGTGAAGCAAGTTTCAGTTTACAGGTGCATCTGCTTTCCATTCCACGGCTTAAAGAAAGTCGTCAGGAAAATCTTAAAACCTACTTAATGAAGCCTTTTAAATGCTCATCCTGCACTTTTGAGTGAAGTGCAATTTATATTTCATAAAAGTAGAAGCTGAGCTGCAAGCTGTAAGTAATTATCATATAATTAAATGTCTACTATGAAAGAAATGAAAACTCAGGCTTCTTGGGAGGTTTTCGTGACTGGTTTATGCAATCACAAATTAAATTACATTTCTTTACCTTATGAATGTTCTGGAGGTACATTAACCCAGTTTGGAGATGTACCTCTGAGACTGCTAAGCTGCTTGGAAAGGGGAAGGGAATTGATCAAACCAGTAAATTCCATGGGCCGAAAAGAAGAACACGTAAATATCTCCGATGGGTTCTGCAAATGTGACTCTGCTTTTATTGTCAGGAAACATTTGCAGCTAATAATGAAGAAATCAACCCCTACGTGAGCAGTAGCTTAAATGAACTGGTATTAGATTACTGACTGATACACGGGTTCCAGTGGACATGGTCTTTCTCTGCAGGAGAGAAAATATTGTCACTTTGGGGTGGGGGTTGTTGGATATCGGGAAATCTGGACAGAGGAGTAACTCTTCATGTATTCAGACTTCCTGCACATTTAGCTAGGAATACCCTTCCACCACCCAAGAAGAGCAGTGAATTCATGGGCAGCACATCTGTTGGAGCTTGCAGGGAGGAACCTCAGCTCTTGATGTGAACACTTCCTTTCATTTCACTGTACTTCTCTTAATAATTATTCAAATGGTGGCATTCAATGAAGAAAATTTCATAGCAATAAAGGAGATGAAGTAGTTGTATATCAACATGTGTGCTTTGTATTCTTGCTGCTCATGTTGTTGGTGTTTTAGGGCTGGAGGGATGTATCCGGTTCAGTTTTACCTAAATGTGGGAAAAGTTGAATTATTTAAAGACAGGAAATCCTGACTTGGAGTTGTTCTAATTTAAGGAGCTGCTGCAATAACTGTGTTATGGCTTTATGCAAATGATGAATGAAGTATTTTTGTGTGCTGATGGAATTAAAGAGCAGTTTCTGTATGACTTAGCTTAAAGAACAGGAAGAGTGACTGTTTCATCATATTTTTGCAGTGTATCGAGCCTGCATGAAACTCTTTACTACAAAAAGGACAGTTTTAGTCCTGGCTCTCTGAGAAGCTCTGGTATGGTGCTGCTAAAGGGCCTTCTCTTAGGTCAAGTGCTTCTAGACCACAAGAACATCATTTTTATCCCTTCAAATGAAGATAAAACTCCTGGTACCTCCAGTATACAGTATAGTGATAGTTAGAAATCTCAATTCACAACTGTATGCAGTGGGGTGATGACAATGTAATGGTATCCTTTATGGCATGTCAAAGGGACACATAATTGGTGTTGGCTTTTCTTTTCCCTCTCACTTTTTTCCTAAGGTTAACTACTTAACCTTGACTTCAGGCTGTATTTTTTTCTCATTACATTTCTCCATTATACATTATTTGGTTTGGTTACAGTCACTAGACTTTAACTGCTCTGACATATTAATTTTTAAGGGCATAAATGACTTCATTAAAATAATGTCCTTCAGATAAGTGCACTTGGCACTGTGATTGGAAGTGGACAAAAAGAAATATGAAGCATCAGCTCCTCTACGTTAATAATATGTTACGGGAACCAAAACCAGTACAATATGTATTTAAAAAGCTTCTTAGTTAACTTTTAGAAGTTCAGTCTGTAGCCTACATCCTAGAATCTGTTATGTTCAATCATTTGTACAACTGTCAAGATTTTCTTTTGTAATGTACTTTTAGTCAAAGCTTTGTTTTATGTTTAGAGTCTTCCTTCATTTATATGCAACACTGGTTTCTTAGTATCCCTGCTTATTCTGCATTATTTCTTTGCAATAAATAGCTGCTTGTTATGAATCAGAAACAAAGAGGAGCACTGTCTGTTGGATCCTGATATGAAATGTTTATTGGAAGTATATTATAGTTAGAGTAGGTGATTGGGAACCACAGCTGCTCTCCTGTTCCCACTTCTGGACTCCTTTCTTCTCTGTCTCAGAGAACAGAGCAAGCCATGTTAAATATATTCTGTTAAAAGGTGGACGTAGTCTCTGCTGGTGTATTGTGTTAAGAGGACTGCGGACAGCAGGGAGGTACTCCAAATCAAGCATTATTCTTTCTGTAATGGTCCTCCTGTACCCCTTGCCAAGAAGTGTATTGTAAATACTAATGCATCCTATAGCAAACCTTAGAAGTAAGATGATGGGCTGAGATGTGACTTGAAACTTCAGTCCAGATCTCTTAAGTTTTCCTTTCTGGTTTCCCTTCTGTCAGACCCTTCTTTTTTCCCTGTGCTGTCTGTGAGTGCTCCCAGAGCCCAGATGTCACCTCACCTGCGGCTGGAGGGGGATCATGTAAAGCTGCCTTGTGGACCCCCTGCTTACCCAAGACTCCCATGGCATCTCGTCAGCTTGTTTTGAGGTGACCTGAATTGAACAAGTTATTTCAGATGTGTACTAGTGCAACTGAAAGCTTTTAGCTAAGCGATGATTTCTGCTTACCCTTCTCCAGGGCTGTCCTTAGCTCTTGGAAGGGTTTCAGCTTTCTTCATTAATCGGCAAGTTTGTATAAGTAAAGTGTTTTGAGATAGTTACCGCTCCAATGAGCCTATGGACATGTGCGTGCTGGAGAGCACGTCCTAAAATCCAGCATTAACAAGCAGTATTTTTGCCTCATGCTGGAGGCTGAGGAGGGCTTGAGCTGAAATTACAACCTATTTGCCCTGTCTCCCCCAGAGCCTCCCAGCACATTCGATGAACAGATTCGGCTGCTTTGGGGTGATGAGGCCTCGGCCACTTCCTTCATTTCTTCAAGAGTAGCACTGTGAAATGAGGTATATAAATGCTGGGCTGCTGCAGATTAAAAACATTTCCTAAAAAATAAAGTTAAAATTGAAGCTGACCTAAGTTAAAAAGCAATTTTCTGAGAATGCAAAGGCATAAAGGAAAGTGCCTGAACATGATTTTAAGTGGGCCTGTGAATGTGGAAGATAGGTGGCGGGAATAAAAGGACGCACGCGTCGGTGGGGTGTTGCAGATGGAGAGAGCCCGAGAGTCACATGCTAGGAGCAAATTTCAATTAAATGAGCATGCTTCATGTAACTATTGAATTCTGTCTGGATAAATGGATTTTAGAAGAATATATGTATTTTTTGAAACCATGAAGTCACTTGATAAGGTAGTAATAAATCTGTCAGAATTTCTACTTTGACCAAAGCTGAGCTGTAATACGGGATTCATTTCAATACCTAAAGCCATTCTGGGGTGGGAAGAGACTTTCCCAGCTTTGGAATTAGATTTCTCTGCAACGGGTATTATGTTCTTGACCCCATATCATTGCCTTTGAGGAGCAGCAGTATTTAAAATCCACTGTAATGCAATAAGCCGGAGCTCCAGCTAAGTGTGCGCTGTGCTCTTATAATGCAGTGCTGATGGTGGCCGTTGTTAAGGCATTGAACATATGTGAGGTAAACACAGGGCTTTCTTCACAGAGATTAAATTATTAATTACTTCTGAAGTAGAGGTTGCACTTCATTTATCCCAGCTATTCTTTGATTTTTCTCTTCAGCCCATTTTAGTTGGCATCTCTCCCTTTCTCCCCTCTTCACCCACGCAGGTTGCCTTTATAATAAGCTCTTTCAGCAAAGGCCAGCTTTATTTCTTTCAGATTGCACTAAGCTTTTCTTTCTTGTAAAAAATAATTGTGACTTACTGTAAAAGACATTCTCTGATTGAACAGACCACCTTTAAGAAAATGGCGTGACGGAGAGCTGCGGTCCCTGCTGTGCCTGGTACGAAGTGGTACCCGCTTTGCTATAACCGTCGTTCCCAGGCCAGGCTGTGGACACTTGGGGTAAAGTGTCATTGTGTCTGTGTATGTGTGTGAAGCTGCAGAGAATCACAGTCAATTAATTTGCTGTTTGCTTCTGCTCCCTGCTTTCAAGTCTGCCACAAAGCCTTGGACCTGGCTGACACTAGAAAATACTTGCCTGTACCCCCGTGTGTGCTGATGTATTGCAATATACCAATCTAATGTCTTTATGCTAGGCAAGGTCTCTCTGGTGGCATAGCTTGCCTAGATCTGCTCCAAACCAAGATAAACCAAATCAGCAAAGCACTTGGGGATTTCTTAACTGAGTAAAATGGGGCTTTCACTACTATAACCAGTAGTTTCCATAAACAGCAGTATTCATGAGGCCTTGTTTTTGCGAATTTGTATTTTGTGCTTGAATTTCCCCCATGTATATGTAAATTTGAAGAGTTTTTCCTGCAGTTTGGATAACTCTAATGTCTCCTTTGTATGGATTTTTCTGGTGTCTGAGAGGCAAAGTCCATGGTACTACCTTTCCCTTGGTGAAGCTGTCAGAGTCTCTTCACAGCCACTTGGGTTCAAACCCTTTGTGTTATTTGGGTGAAACTGGACAACGGGGGTCAAAATTGTTAATGGAGGATAAACAGGAAGACATACAGAATGATTAAATGGGACTAATTATTCAGAATAATCATATGATTATAAAATAATCATAAAGGAATCTCATTCCAAAGTACTGGAAAAGTGTCTCTAGAAAGAACATTATTTCCTCCCTTCTGCACGTCCAATTGTAGGGGTGAAGCTTGAAGATTTTACAGCTGACAAAGGTTTGTAAAAGTCAGGGGCCAAAAGCAGAGAATAGCATGGAGCGTACTGCCTGGCAGTCTATTGCTACCCTTTCTGATGTGAGCAGTTGGTCAAATATGGAATCGTGTGGGTTGTTTCCATTAGTAGAATTTGATGAAAGGGCTCATTTATTTTTTATGCACTTTTATTTAAAAAAAACACACAAGGTTCCATTTTTATTAAGCATGGCAGGAGCTGAACAGTGGGAGACAGACATTTTCTCTCTCGCCTTTGCATTTTTTAAGCCCTCTTTAGCAAATCCGAAAAAACCTCTAAGTAGGTGTTGGTGTTCATCCAGGTTGCATTCAGGTTTCCTTTTGCTTTCTCCCCACTACCCTGGTCTCTGCTGCCTCTCTTTCTTGGGCACACAAGTCATTATAAAGCAGTAACTAATAAAAATCTCTCCAACTACATGGGCTTTGTTTGTGACTTTTTTGGTTTCTCTCTGGAGTGTGACCATTGTTTCAGATGCCTAAATCTGTATGTAGTAATTTCCAAAGAATGACCCAGCACCCCAGAGGTAATAAACATTCCTTGTCACAGAATAAACTCTCTAATATATGCCCCAAACATGTTTTAATATATTTATTTCCGAAGTAATATAATGCTAAAGGTTATTTAATTTTTTTAGCATTTTCTGTAATGTTTACTTGTTAGTAACCAAGAAATCTATTTCCAATGCAAAGTGCGGCTGACATTTAAAAGGGTTTGAGTGATGTTTTGCTGATGACTTGTTGCGTGTCCTTTAGCTGAGCTTGCTGCAGCAGCATGGGAAAAAGACATCTCCTGGAAGGTTTGTGGTTTCCCCGGAGTTTCTCTTCCGAGCCAGTCATGTTTATACCTGGGGGAAAGGACTCACTGGATATATCTCATACGGACAAGAGGTGGTGATGACTCTGACTGAATAACAGGGCTGAGCTGTGCTGGTGCTGGCTCAGCAGAGTCCTTGGCACCTTGGCACCATCACATCCAGGGTGATGGCGACCTCCCTCAGCCTTTCCCCAGACTGGTGTGAGGCTGTTGGTGCGTATGTGGGGAAGCACCGTCTCCATGGATGATATGGAGCTTGGGAGCTACATGGGTGCGTCATTTCAGTTGTGGTGAATCAGAAGTTGCCAGAGAGCCATAAAACTGGGCAATGAGCTGTTTTTTCCAAAGGGTTAGGGGGTGATTGCAGCCTAGGGGTTGGAGTTGGGCACTGTGACACGGGAGTAGCTGCTGTGGATGCAAATTGGGGTTTAGGGATGACAGACAGTGCTGAGGTATCCCAGTGACCTCCAGTGAGTCAGATCCCTTGTTGGTGCCTGAGTAAACTGAGCTTTCAGCACAGTTTTACTCTACTGGATATATTGAAGGTCAATGCAGTAACACCAGTGGAGTATTGCAGGGTACCAGTGAGGGAAGGTGTGAGAGCTGTGAGCTGTAACACCATGAATTAGAGGAGCTGTAGACCTCAGAACTGATATTTCTAAAAGGGGTGATAGAACATTCCCCATTCCCAGGCCCTTTATCCTAAGCGTGCTTTTAGTTAGTCCTAGGACAGGAGTGAGCAGTTCTCCAGTAATTATCTTGTTCAGTCCTAAGACATCAAAAGGTGCAGAAACAAAAAGGATGAGAGCCTGGGAAGTAAACAGGAGATGCCACATAGGTCAGAAGAGGAATGAAAAGAAAGTGGAGACTTGCCCCAGCGCAGTGTAAGGGGTAACTGTGATGGTTAGAGAGATGAAATGCAAGGAGAGGTTGGGTTCTTGTCATCTTTACTGATTGCTAATTTATCCACAGGGATGACCATCAGCAGGGGCTGCTGGCTGCGCTGCTACTGAGCTCTGCAGGCATGTCAGCCCTGCGGACCTCGCTGCCACCTCAGCCACATCTACCCAGAGAGCGAGCAGAAGTCCATGCCTGATGCTCCTCGTCCTGCCTGGGGCACAGCTGGAGACCATGCAGGACACTTCGACCTGGATTTTGTGCACCCAGGCATTTGAGGTGCACCCAGCCCCGTGAGTGCAGCCTGTACCAAGTGGATATCACTGGGGTTGAATTTTGAGGCAAATTGTGACAGTAATTCAGCGTAACACTGGGGAGTCAAGGTAGGGGGATATGTACCTAGTTTATTTTTGTCCTGTAATGTGCAAACAATTTAAAAATTCTAGCAGATTCTGACTTCAGAGTGACTGACAAGTATTTTCAATATGTATTTTCAAAGTATTTTCTTCCCCAAATTTAATTTGAGCTAACAATTCTTTAAACGCTCTGAACTAAATTGGCTGTGGCACTGTCAGGTTGGCTTTAAGTATTGCCTTTCCCACTCCTGGTAGCTGGAACAGTTGTGCTTTTGTTTTACAATTAATATTTTGATGAAAACTTGTAAGGTACTGTAGGCATAAATATTTAATATCTTCCCTCCATGTTTCTTTATTGCTGAGCTTGGTGATAAGTTAGTAATTCAGACTGAAATGCAGATAAAACAGTAATGTGAACAGTTTAAATCTGCATTTTTCCACAGCTCCTGTGGTCAAGATGACTGCGTTCTAGCAAGAGTATTGCTATTTAAAATTGTTTACCTCTACACTTCAGCTGAATGCTGCTGTACATGATAAATGAGGTAAATAAAGGTGCCTTTCGGGTCCCAATAACTGCACAAGAAACCTAATCATTCTCACTAACATAAAATAATTTAACAAATGGAACAGTGTCATAGCAGCCTAATAAGAAATTTTTGAATACTGCACCACATACGGCCAAAGCCTCTTCAGGAATAATTCAAGCTTTTTTTTTTTTCTTCCCCGTTTATAGTAGGTTTGTTTAATGTGGAATAAAACTTTGCATGAAGCATCCCACATTTTGCTTTTTCAGAGTTTATTTAATTTTTGATCTGGACATGAAACATTATTATTTACCTCTTTTGCATGATAACTGGTACCCCTTCACCTTGTGGGTAAAAAATGTTGGAATTCCTGGCCCTGTTCATCAGGAAAAGGCAGACTTAAGCCATTATGCTCAGATTTTCACCTCTTTAGAGATGCAATTATGTCACTTAAGCTGAAGGGAACAGTGCCTTTAAAGGCAGATGTTAAAGCCTCTGTCCCACACTGTCTTCCTCCTCCTCGTTTTCTTCCTTCTTGGGCTGCCCCTGAAGAAAGTAATTTCTGAGCAGATGGAAATATTACTATTTAATAGGAGTAATCTTTACAAAACACTGATGGGCTTTTGCTAGCCAAGACAGTGTCCTTTGACTTCATATTTTTAAATGTTATTATTCTTAACAGCATTACCTTTTGAGGAAAACGAAGTTAATCCACCGCTTTGTTAGCGTAATCTGGGTTATCTCCTGTGGAGATGGGCTTGGGAGACTTTGTTCTGGGAGAATTTGTCTGGAATTTAACTACCTCTACTGCTTGCTTAAACCGGATAAAAATCTTGGGTTTCTGTCTAGAGTACACACTAGCAGAGAGCACCAAACAGAGATTTAGTAAACTTTCAAATTCCTTTCCAAAGCACAGTTCCATTGCAGGTTTTGTATATTTATCTGAAGAGTTAACTTGTGCCCTAATCCTACACTTTGATCCACTCTGTAAGCCTTTCTGTCTTGTCTTGCAGGTGCCAAATTCCCTCATGTAGCAATGCAAATAAAAACAGAGCTGAGGGGAAATGCAACTTTATTAGAGATTCGGGATCCCGAAGAAACGTTTATCCCAAAGTCTGCTGGTTAAAACAAACAAAAGAACCATCTGCGAGAGTGTGTCTCAATTCCAGCTGTTTGAATCCAACCATTACTTGAAATCTATGGATACTAAAATCTCCTTGGCCTCATTACATCTTAATTGTAAAAGAGGCTGGATGTGGCTGGTGCGTTTTGTACAACCTTCTCCAGAAAGCTCCTGGCAGCCATGGAGTTGAGCTGTCCCCAGCGGAAGGGTGGCAGTCAGATCTGCCATCACCTCGTGCTACTCCAGCTTCCCGCAAGCGTACGTACAGTTGCAGCTGCAGCTGCTGGGTTCAGCTTCCTGGCTACGGGTGCACTTAAAATTACTTTTGTGCCTTAAAAAAAAAAAAAAAAGCAAGAGCTGCGTTTCATTAACACATCATGGTGGAAGCACAGATGGTGCATTTTAAAAACAAACCAGGAAACACTTTAAAATAAATGAGGAGCTGTTATTCTCTCCTTTGGTGCCTATTGTAACCAAATGTTAATGGGGTTGGGCAGAGGCTGTGTACAGGGTAGATATTTCTGTCTTTGGTGTGATGGAAGCAAATGAAGACAAAGTGGGAATGAATCTAACTATATCTATCCATCCCCACCACAAATACTTCCATCTCTGCAGAGAAAGAGTCTGAGCTTTCCTGATGAGCAGCTCTGCCAGGAGGGTAGAGTGGGGCAGTGGCTGTAAATCCTGACTGTAAGCAACATGGATGAGCTGATGGTACTGCTGAAAAAGGATGTCTGGGAGTCCCTGGGTGGGTAGGCACTACAGAAATGTTTTGAGAAGGCCAAAATAGGAATATCCTACTGTTAGGGGGCCCCACAGTTCAGAATGGAGCTGCTGGATATGTGTTATGCTGACATTCTTCCGTCAAAGCCAAGCCTGTTTATAGGAAAATGGTTAGTTTCAGTGAATTTCCCATTTTGAAAAGGTTTTTTTCAATGTATTTTCAGTTCAAAGTGGATTTATAGCTTGAAATTTAAGTTATAAAACAAAATAAACCTCCAGATTTAACTGAAAATAAAAAGGCCAAGGCCACTCTAAGGTAGTTTTAAAAACATTGAAGCAATTTTTTTCAATAAAACCATTTCTTTTTTCCTTTAGATTTTTTTCATTCGGTAGCATTTTTGAGACTTTGGACTTCGTGTCTAATTGATTAGTATTGATTTTTATTTACTTTCCAATTCTCAAAATTTCTTTCAGAATGGCAGAGCAGTTTCTTGGAGCACAGCCGCTCTTGTCCTGGCAGGGTCCAAAGGGAGGCATGCCCCAGCCCGCTGGCACTGCTGAGTCTCTTCCATCAAGTGGCGGGTGCAGGACACTGCTGCTAGTGTGAATTCTGGCATCGTGACACCATGCAGGGAGGGGAACAGCACTGAAGTCTTGCCTCATCACTCTTCTCTTAAAAATAGCTTCAAGATAGGCACACTACTCTGCAGAGTGATCACAGGTAAGCTTTCCTAAACTTAAAAAAAAGCCATCCATTTGTTGAGATCCTATTGTAACTACCTCACAGAAAGCATATTGTTGTTTAGCTGGGCAGTTTATAGCAAAAAGAACAAGTGTATCATAGAATCATAGAATGGTTTAGGTTGGAAGGGACCTTGAAGATCATTGAGTTCCAGCCCCCCTTGTCATGGGCAGGGACACCTTCCCCTAGACCAGGTTGCTCCAAGCCCCATCCAGCCTGACCTTGAACACCTCCAGCGATGGGACAGCCACAGCTTCTCTGGGCGACCTGTTCAGTGTCTCACCACCCTCACAGTAAAGAGTTTCTTCCTAATACCTCATCTAAATCTCCCCTCTTTCAGTTTGAAACCATTACCCCTCATCCTATTGCTACACTCCCTGATCAAGAGTGCCTCTCCATCTTTCCTGTAGCCCCTTTAGGTACTGGAAGGCCACTATAAAGTCTCCCCAGAGCCTTGTCTTCTCCAGGCTGCACAACCCCAACTGTCTCAGCCTGTCTTTATAGGAGAGACGCTCCAGCCCTCTGATGATCTTCATGGCCTCCTCTGGACTTGCTCCAACAGGTCCATGTCCTTCTTATGTTGGGAGCCCCAGAGCCGGACGCAGTAGTCCACGTGGGGTCTCACAAGAGCGGAGTGAGAACAAGGTCCAGCATAGCACCTCTCCTTGTTGGCTTCTCTGTCACTTGGAGAACAAAGTTATCGTCAACGCATTCCAGGAATCTCCTGGCTTGCTTATGCCCAGCTCTGTTGTCCCTCCAACAGATATCAGGGTGGTTGCAGTCCCCCATGATTACCAGGACTTGTGAACATGAGGCTGCTCCTATCTGTCTATAGAGGGCCTCATCCGCTTGGTGTTCCTGGTCAGGTGGCCTGTAGCAGACCCCCACTCTAATGTCACCCGTCCCTGCCCTCACATTAATCCTGACCCATAAGCTCTCAGTCAGCTCCTCATCCATTTCCAGGCAGAGCTTCATGCACTCCAGCTGGTCATCAACATAGAAGGCCACAGCCCCTCCTCATCTCCCCTGCCTGTCCTTCCTGAAGAGCCTGTACCCTTCTATTCCAGCACTCCAGTCACAGGAGCCATCCCACCACATCTCTGTGGTGTGTGATGCCAATAAGATCATAGCCCTGCAGGTGTGCACACATCTCTAGCTCCTCCTGTTTATTCCCCACGCTACGTGCATTTTCAAAGAGACATTTAAGTTGGGCCCCAAATGAAGCTGACTTACTGGCTGGAATGGCTGGAATTCCTTTGTGCTGCAGGTGTTCTCCTGCTGTCCTGTGATCCTCCTCCAGGATCTGGGCATCTATTGCTGGCACTGGTGTAAAACTGGTAGGAGTGGGATGGACTGAGGTTTCCCTCTCCCAGCAACTTTAGTTTAAAGCCCTCTTCACCAGCTTGGCGAGCCTCTGACTGAAGATGTTCTTCCTCTTCTCTGACAGACAGAACCTGTCAGCCCCTAGTAGACCTGGTTTCTCAAAGCGAGTCTCACCATCTAAGTAGCTGAATCCCTGGCTGTGGCACCAGTCCTGTAACAATTTCTTGATTCACCGGATCTGACTGCCCCTTTCAAATCCCTTCCCTTTGACCGGGAGGGTCGATGAAAAAACTACCTGTGCCCAAGAGTCCTTTACCACTGCTCCCCGGGCGCGCTAATCCTTCTTGATATCCCTCAGACTGCTCCTGGCAGTTTCACTGGTGCCCACGTGAAACAGCAGCAGATAAAAGTCAGTGGTCTGTACAAGGCTTGGTAATCTCTCAGCGATATCCCTGATACAAGCCCCCAATAAGCAGCACACCTCTCTAGAGAGTGCTATGACTTTAGAGTGTACTACTATCACCCATCACCTCTTCTTAG
The DNA here is from genome assembly GCA_017639485.1 of Pluvialis apricaria. Taxonomy (NCBI): domain Eukaryota; kingdom Metazoa; phylum Chordata; class Aves; order Charadriiformes; family Charadriidae; genus Pluvialis; species Pluvialis apricaria. Next base: position 5,748,506 of record CM030017.1, read on the forward strand.
TTGCGCTGGTTGTTATACGGGGAGCATATCAGGCTGACCTACTCAGCTCCAGCATCTCTCCTGATGTGACTGGTCTTTCCTCTTCAGTCTGTAGAGCAGTGAAGCAGTTCTGCAAGGGCATCTCAGGCTTTGGGGGAAATTTCTTCCTCCTGCTGGTCCTTGCCATTGTCAGCTTCCATTTTTCTGCATTATTGGGCCCCCTCCCTTCTGTGTGTGCCAGTGGTGGGGGGGAGGGGTTGGCTGTTTGGCAGTGGGCTGTGGGTCCACTGCAGACTGCGCTTGGAACCAGCTATCGATCTCCTTCTCAGCCTCCCTGATGTTACTCAGCCTCCTCACTGCCTCCTGCAGCTCAGCCACCTGCTGCAGGAGGTCCTCCACCCAGGCACACATTTTGCAGGCAGGTATGCTGCCTATCCCTGCCCCAGGAGAAAGCTCTAGGCATCTCCTGCAGTCTGAGGTCTGCACTGCAGCCTCTCCCTCCAGCAGCTCTTCAGCAGTAGCTGTCTCAAGTTTGGGGTTTGTATTTTTTTGCAATTCCCAGATAAAATGCTGTTTGTAAGTAGCATGAGCCAGAATCTGGGTCTGTGTGCAGTTGCAATCCTGTGGCTCCAAATGAGATTGCTGCCGAGTTCTGTCCGTGCAAATGAGCGTGGGTCAGGGCTGGTTTGCCTAATGGCTCACTCTGCAAATGCAGCCTGGTGAGCGGACATCCAGGAGGAACGTTGTGCCATTGAAGAGACCTGGGGAACAAGTCTGAGCTCTGAGTTGAGGTGTCAGTGGAAGGGAGAAGGTGGGGAGCTTGGTTTGGGTGGTGGTCCAAGAGCTGTTAGCACTAATTGTATGAAAACATGCCTTCCTCATTAGAGTCAATGTCTGAGTATCCTAACAAATGTGGCAGCATGCCTGTTAACAAGAAATAATTTTCTGATGGCTCCTTTTGTTGCTATACTGTTCTTCCTGCCCTTCTACACAGGATCGTGACTTAAATGTACTTGCTTTTCATATGGATCTCTTGCTGTTCATCAGTGCATTGTCATCCTCCCTTCTGTGTGCTCCTTTCCTCAAGAAATCCCATATAACCTGCTGAAGTTAAGCTGGTGGGATTTCCCCCAGACTGTAAACAGTTTCTTTTACTCCTATTAGTTTGTTTGGAAAGTTGAAAAGCTGGAGTAATCAAAAATAATCATTGGTGTCAAAACTATTATGAATTATTAAAAGGAGCACAGCAACGGGAGCTACAGATAATTCCTCATTCTGAAAATGAGCACGTCTTATGTTATTGCTGCAGTAATTACGTAAAAATACCTAATACTTAATTACTTCCAACGTGTCAATCTTCATAACAGTTTATTAGAAAATTCTAATGGATGGAGCAGCTGCTTCCACAAGCAAATCTATTTGTGGCTGAACCTGACATTCTGCTCTAAATATTATTCCACCTTGATCAACATTATTTCTCCATGTATATCTTGTTACGGCTGTAACAGATTGGGAAGGGAGGCTTTATCCAGCTGCAGTGGGAATTGCTCTGCTCACTCATGACTTCCAACTTCATTCTGCTAGAGCAAGTAGAAATGTTTGCCACCAATTTATTATGAGGAAGAAATTGGGATGGTCGGTTTGTGACCCTGGTCTTAGCTTCTTGGTATTTCACCCGTACAAATGCCTGGTTGAGAATTCAAAGGCCCCTCTTTTGGGAATTGTCAACTGTGCGAGACTGTTGGTGTGAGGGGACAATATTCACCTGTGTCTGCTGCAGAGACTGAGCCCTGGGGAAAGGGCTATGGACAGGGCTGCTCTGTGTTGGGGTGTTACGTGTGGCAAGGCTGTTCCCAAGGGGTCCTGGGCAGGAGGATGCAAGTTAGAAGTACATAATGTCTTTTAGCTACAAATGCAGAGTCCTTGTTTGTCCATTATTATTGGTCTTGATTGTCAAAAGCACACTTGGCATTTTGAACAGAGAGCTTCAACCTGGAGCGCTCACAAGTTTAGCCTATATGTAGCTCAGTGGAAATAGTGAGTAGAGTAGGACAGAGTATAGGCCAAAAGTCTAAAATCAGTCTCTTGTTTTGTACAGAAAAAGTTTAAAAAGCCCCAAATTAATAAATACACCAACAGAAGCAACTTGGAAGCAATAGTCTTTCATAGCAAGCTCTACCCTAACTTGATTAATATTGAATTCTATAAAGCTGTTACGTCAAACCCTGTTGTGTTTTTGTGTTGCTGTTTTCTGTGCTTCTCTGTATTTTGAAAAAATTGCCAGATCGGGTATTACTAAGATCTCCAGGACTGTCCCTTCTTCATTTCAGCAGCAGCAGTTTCGTGCCTTTGAAGCACGAGGGATTGAGTTTTATCCTCCTACCTGGATGCTGTCCTGTGCAATGTGCTGTAGGTGTCCCTGCTGTGGCAGGGGGGATGGACTTAGATGATCTCCAGAGGTCCCTTCCAACCCTGACAATACTGTGATACTGTGATACTTAGAATCATAGAATCATAGAATGGTTTAGGTTGGAAGGGACCTTGAAGATCATCGAGTTCCAACCCCCCTGCCACAGGCAGGGATACCTCTCACTAGACCAGGTTGCCCAAGGCCACGTCCAGCCTGGCCTTGAACACCTCCAGGGATGGGGCTTCAACAACCTCTCTGGGCAACCTGTTCCAGTGCCTCACCACCCTTAAAGTGAAAAACTTCTTCCTAATGTTTAATCTAAACCTGCCCTCTTCCAGCTTAAAGCCGTTCCCCCTCGTCCTATCACTACATGCCCTAGTAAAAAGTCCTTCCCCAGCTCTCCTGTAGGCCCCCTTTAGGTACTGGAAGGCCGCAATAAGATCTCCCCAGAGCCTTCTCTTCTCCAGGCTGAACAGCCCCAACTCTCTCAGCCTCTCCTCATAGGAGAGGTGCTCCATCCCTCGGATCATCCTCGTGGCTCTCCTCTGGACGCGCTCCAGCAGGTCCATGTCCTTCTTATGTTGGGGACTCCACAGCTGGATGCAGTACTCCAGGTGGGGTCTCACGAGAGCGGAGTAGAGGGGCAGAATCACCTCCCTACTTCTGTAATTTCTTTGGAGACCAAGACCGAGGTTTATCCTCCTACTTATGCAATTTCTTTAGAGACCAAGACTGTGTTACAATTTACTTCTTTAGACCTTGAACTGTCCTACTTAGTATCACATCAGTGACTGAGCCACTTAATGTCCTTTTTTCTCTTCTGAGCTGTCCTTCAAACATGCCTACACCTTGGGCAAGTTAAGATTGGATCCAGGTTTTGCTGTACTGCCTGGCTTTTTCCCCCTGCCTGAATTTGGGACAGTAACAGTCCTAGCACAGCCAGAGTGATATGCTTTGCCGATGGTGCAAAACAGAGTGATAAACTAAAAGCAACCTAATAAGAATGCCTATTCTTATTTCTGGTAGTTTTCCATTCACTCTGAGAGTACATAACAGGTGTCTTCAGACATAAGGTTTGTATTTTGCAAACTTGTATTTTTCATTTAACACTATGGATGCTTATCTGTATAGTCTTTCTAAATCTTCAGAGCTGCTACACTGTAATATGCATGTGTTGCACTGTAGTTAGCAGATACTAATTTAACCAAGTGTTCTTCTAAAAAATGCGTTGCAAATCTGTTCATAGCAGGTGCCTTGCAAGAACAAAATCTGAGTGGTGTCAGCAAACTGAGCTGACTTTGCGCAAGTTTTTCTGTGTTAGCTAGCCCTTGTATTTGCAGAATGTAACTGAACCAGCACAGTAGTATCTTGTTGGAGGAAAGCTAAGGTTTTTTTGTTAAATATGTGTATGAAGTTCAAACTGGGTCACCCTGAGAAAGAAGCTGATATCAAACAATGGTAAACAGTCAGCTTTAATTCAGCGGTAGTGGGTGAGCATTAGTAATCCCAGTGACTTTCATGAGATGAGTTGTATCAGCCATACCAAAAATACTCAGGGTACGGATATATGTGTAAGGAACAAGGTCGCAGGCATTAATTTCCATTTTTTTTAAGAGATCCTATGGACTACCTATGATCCCTGTTGGGAAGATATCACAAGAGCCAAAGCTTATGTATGACTGTAAGGTGAACACAATCCACAGATGGGTATCAGACCGTGCACTTGTGATGGCTATGTTAAAAATAACTTTGGGTTTGTGGTGAATTCTGTCATGAGGGATGCAGACCTTTGGGTTTTTATCCTGACCAAAAACTGTAACTAGCAACTAGTGAGCATTCATAGGAACAGCTGCTGACTAATAAGGAATCCTTCCGTCTCCTTGGTGAGTGGAGGAAGCCTACGGAGCGGAGAATTTGGTGGCAGCTATCCTAGCCCCTTGAGCCTGGTCCTGCAGCTTCACCTTGGGGGATGCCCCTGGGACAAAGCACCCCTTAGGACCCCACCATGACTGCCGCCCCGGCAAGACCACGTCACCGAGGGGTTGCTCATTTGTCTGCTTGCCAAAACTGTGGTCTCAATGGCCCATTCTGACAGCTCCTTATTAATAGCTTCTAATCCTTATTTTCTGGCAGTTGCCACATCATGGCTGTGACACCAGCAAACCCCTTGGCGACCATCGGGCGACTGATGTGGCCATGCTCTCAGTGCTGCCCCATATCGCCCTGCTTCCCTTTACCTGTTCTGTTTGCTTTTGTGTCCAGTACTGCACTCAGATGCTAAATTATTAGTCCTTTGTAATTTTTATGAATAACTATTGCTACTGTACAAAAGAAAATAAGAAGTCATCAACATCAATGTCCACAAAATAAGTAACCCAAAGGGGTGCAGCTAAAGTTCTCTCTGGCTATTGACCACTAATTGTTGTTTGGTTTTTATTCTCCCTTGAGTGGCTTTGGCTGAATTAGGCTTGAAGACTTGTGTCAGAATTACATTTGTGACCTTCTTGTGGACTTTTCAGCAATTCAGATGTTATATAGCCTGTGACTGCTCTTCAGAGTAGTCCAGGCAGGAGGAAAAATATCTCACCAGAAAATGCTTCCTCTTAGTCTGTAAAAAACGGTAAAATATGGAGATATGTCTTTTTAAATTGGTCCCTGTTCTAAAGGATAAATCTATAACTGAATTACCTCCTAGCATCCTGATCTGCACGAAAAAGGTTTGACACTGTTGGGTTGGTTTTTTTTCTAATTTGGAAAATATTAAAATAAGGAAGAAAATGAATTCAAAGCAAAAGGATATAAACAGAGAAGCTTAACACTTAGTTACAGCTTCCTAAAAGTTAAATAAAGAAAACGTATTGTGGTGGTTCATTGGCTTGTATCTTATCTTGCAAAGGGTAGCTACCACGAGCAGGGTAGTATATTCTGCAGAAGATCCAGTTTATTCTCTTTGTTGCCCTGGATAATGAATATTCTTCAGAAGAGAATGCAAATGTTTTTTCTTATTTCCTGTCTCTAAAATTGGGACAGAGAGTTTGTTTAAAAGGTAACAAAAGGATTAAAATGGGATGGAAAGCCTGCAATTATCTGTGATAAACAATGCATTATGTTTTGGTTTGTGGGCTTCGAGTCTGTCACTGAAATGTTCCTCATCTTGTGTAATATTTTGTGCTACTGCATTGCTTTTCAATTATACAGCTCAAAGGAAAGTTTCCACTGACAAAAGCAGTGAAAGCACATTGCTTTTAGTATTGGTTTTCAGGTTTTTTTCTTTCTTTTATAGGTCTCAAGTGTCTCTTCAAATATAAGTCCAAGTGACAGGAGTCCAGGAGTTTGAAAGTTATTAGAGAGATATGGATATAAGCAGCTAATGAAATATGTTCGCTTACAATATATCAAGACATGCAGAATATTGAGGAAAACTCAGCTATTTCAATATTTAATATAAGATGGAGTTAAAGTATGTTTTTTTGCAAATGCAGCATATGTTAATCTATTGCTGAGCATTCGTCTAGCAGATTCAATTTCCACTCATAATTTTTCATTTATTAGTTTCTCTTTCATATAAACACAGCTGTGTATTCTGATCTATGCTGCTGAGATCTGACGCGGTGCAGTATATGGGGAACCCAAGTGATTTATTGTGGAGAGCCAGGGCGTAGATTTGGGGAGTCTGCAGAATAATCTCAGAATAAATATTGGCTCTGATTTAAAATCATCTTTGCAAAGTTCTTACCCCAGACTTTCCACCAGTTGCTCATATTGAAGGTGGACCAGTAAGTGTTGGATAGAGGGACAGTTTGACCCATGTTGCAGCTCAGGAATAGCTAGGAGTTTCTGCTGTATTTGGCCCCAAATATCTATGGTACACAAATTCATTTGCAGTGATGATATATTGATGAGGATCATGTGATGCTTATAACAGTCCAGCTGCTGCTCTTCTCTGGCTGGCAGCAACATACCTCTTAATTTGAGGTTTTCTGAGACTGGGGCTTTGTAATCAAGAAGCTTATAATTTTGAAGGCACAATGAGAAACAAATAATCGTTTTATTTAAAATGTAATACTGAGTCTGCCACTTGACATGTGGCAGCTTGTTGTGGAGTGGTGGTTCAATTGTTTAAAAAAAACAAACAAAAAACCAAACAACAAAACAAGGCTCTCCATCATCTCCAGTGGATTCCTTGCTGTAAAATGTGTCTGGAAATCAATATGTATTTTATTTAAAATTTCACACTAGGCTACCTTCTTCAGGTACAACAGCTGATTTTGCAAGCAGCTACTGCACAGCTGAGTAGGAAGGGCTTTTGGAGTTTAAGCCAAAACCTGTCTGAAGTTATTGAATAACTTTCCTTTGACTTGAATGCACTGCAGTTCGACCTCCTGCGAATGGCTGTGTCTCTGCTATCAGGGATGTGCTGCACAGAATAAAAATATCTGTTGTAGGTGTGAGGGAAATGAGTTCAGCTTTATCCTCTTGGGTTTTTTACCCATCTCCCTACAGCGTACCTGTGCTCAATTCTCATCTCGCCAATGATTCCACCTACTGTCCTCACTCTGCTGTTTCTTCTCTATTGTCCAAAACATAGTAAGACACACAGACTCATTTAATAGATTACACTATGACTTGACCCCTCCTCTTCCTGCCAAGGGAATATTTTTCCCACTGCTGGTAAATGCACTTTCATTCCTGGGTCTCGCTTGACACGTGAGCCCCATCCTTTCTCTGGCTGCTGCGAGGCGGGGAGCAGGGACGATGCCTTCCAGGGGACACTTAGCCAACCCGCTCCCTGCTGTCCTTGCTCCATGCGCTGCTCAGTGAAGAAAGGACTCTGGGGAGAGATGATACAGTTTAATAGAAGAGCTGATAGAACTGGGAAGAGGACTTGTGTCCTGATAAGCTTGTCTTTTCTTTATTTTTAATCTCAGTTGGTTGGTTTAATGAAATCCAGTGCTTATCTACAAGCCTTCTCTTGATTGCATCCTTTGACTATCATGACCAAATGCTATAGCGACAGTATTTTTTAAAGCTATGGGCAATCACTACAGCATGGTATATTTATTACCTGGCTATTGTGAAAGCTGTCTCACCTGTAAGCCCTTTTTTCCAGCAAACTATCCCCGCTCAGTGCTTGGCTAACAGGATGTTCCAGCCCTGTGCTGTTTCGTGATCATGCGGTGATGCTGAGGCAAGGATTGTATCTCAAATAAGTAACGAAATAGTGCTAACATGCAGTACTTGCCTGTATCCTTTGGGGCTTGGCCTTTGAGGCAGAGGCAGTGATGTTCTGCAGAGATGAAGAGTCTGTGGGTGCTGCTGGGTGGCAGCTGCTCAGAGGTGCAGCTGTGGCAGGACGCCCGTGGTGAGGTGGTTCCTTGCCCAGCACTGTGCTAAGCCCTGGGGTACCTTCCCCCAGGAGTCACAGCTTGTGCAGATTCAAAGGCCTGTTCTGGTGAGAGATTCTCGCTTTGGCTTACGGAATGTCTGGAAAGTGTGTCCGGCTTGGGAAATTCCTGCACTGTGAGTCATTGGAGGCTGGAAGAGTATTTGGGGAAAGCATTGCTTGATGCCTGCCTTGCTCTTGTGTACATATGGGCATTTGCTGCAGACCGTTACTGGAATCAGGACAGTGGGTTAGCTAAATCTTTGGGCTGATCCAGTACGTCACTTCTGTGTTCATAAATAATCGGCATGCTAAACACTGCTGTTAATTGCACTGGAACTTGCAATGATTAATTCTAATTACTGTTCATTATTTCTGTAGCATGTCAAATGTGCTAGAAACAATGTCTGGTAGGTACTAAGCATTAAGATATGGATACAGGCAGAGATAACTGCTGATGTTTGTCTGTTCTGTGCGGTGGTGGGTATTTTAGCCAATGTGTGTTGAGACGTTTGCGTGTGCAACACGATGCAAAGGTTGCTGGATGCCAAGGTCGGGTCCTCAACTGCTTGTAAATCACTGTATCTTCTGACTGGTGGAGCGTCACTGGTTTAATCCCAATTTGAATCTGACCTCTGGGTTTTGGATGGCTGCTCACAGCACTGTTATTACCAGGGTTGCTAAGAAGTCACTTTGGTTTGAAGCAGCGGGATAAAGAAGTAGGGATTCCCTCTCCTTAGAGAGATGGCTGGTAGCAAGAGGAAGTTCTACCAGTTGCCTCAGTAGATCAGTAGTATGTGTTTGGGTAAATGGACAGACCATGCTTCATTCTTTTTGACTTCTCATGCAATCATTTGCTTGGAAAACACAGGTGTCAGCCTCAAAATGGGAATTCCACATTGAGGTGCTTGGTAAATTTTACCTATTACAGTTACACTTAGTTCACCTTTCTTATAACAGAGAGTGCTGGAAAGATGAGGTGTGGGTTTTTGAACAAGTGATGGCAGGGAAAGCATGGCTGTATCAGCTGCATTACAATAAACATGGGGTAAATTACTACTTCAGTGCTTTAAATTACTTTCTGCTTACTCCAGGATCAGCATATGCATGACGACTCCCGCAGAGAAGCTGATGTGCTGGAAGTATGTGCTTTGCAGTAGCTAACAATAAATTGTTTGTGTACCTATTCTTGATTATTTTCATTTATAAAGATCATTTTTAATGAGTCTCTGACGGCCTATGTAGGGGCTTCTGACATACTCCCAAGATGAGCCTAGTTGGAGTTGGAAGTTTCCTGGGGCATTGCAGGCAGTTTTTGGGGCAGCACCTGTATTTAGCTGCACACTGACGCACCAAAGATGGTGCTTTGCAGCAGAATAGAGTAAACAGGAGAGGGAGTTGATTCGGCAGATACAACTCTCAGGCAGCTTATTTCAGATGATAATTTTAAGACCCTTAACAGGCAATCCATAAGCAAAATTTTAGTCCTCACAGAGATGTTTTATTTCTCTTTTTACTTCCTCTGGCAATCTTGTCTGAATTAATATATAGCTGAATAGCTACTGACCGTGGCTACATAGACATTGCTTACAATATAATACTTGGCCTTTGGGTAGACCTGCAGCAATTTTTGAACACTAGTTTGGCAATGGGATAGTGATACACATAGTTACGGCTCTTCGGTTACAGGGAACATCTGATTTAAGCAGAATTAAAAGGGTGGATGGGGTAAGGAATGTTTTCCAATCCAGTCTCGCTGAACAGACAATTAGCAAGATCATTAAACTGCCTCATTATTACCATGATAATTACAGGATTAACACACTTCAATATCTCTAATTTGTTTTGTAATATAAGCAAGATGGGGAGATGATTCCGCTGTATGTGAGACTTCTGGACAGCTAGCATCAGAAATAAGGGCTTCTTGGTAGTTAAAGAACAATGGAGGTGAGATGGCTGGAGGAGGGGGGAGGTGTGGGGCAGCCCCCAAGGAAAGCCATAGGCAGTCCTTAAGCTTTGGATTAAATCTAGTTAGTGTGCTTGCTGCTGGTTTGGATCTGGGAGGAGACTTAGGACAAATTCCCTGTGGGCAAATCACTGCATCAAGGGAAAACATCACCTTACGTAGCATGTTTTGATAACTCCAGTGGCAAAGTTGAGGAAATGCATGGCCTAGAGCAACTTGGTGAAATTTTGTCTAAGTCAGGTCACTGAATGCATCAGAAAATCAGTAGCTACTGATTCTCTCTGTGTCTGTGGGAGCAGGCACCTTCTCCTGTGACCCACCTGCTGAAGATGGAGCTGATTGCTGTGGTGGGGTGAGGGTGCCTGGAAAGGCATGTTTCAAATACTTGACCTGTGCATGCTCTCTGGAGGGATGGGGGCTTTTGAGGCTGCTGGATGTGCTCATTAAATAAACAAGGCCTATTTCCACCTTCTCTTACATCTGCAGCAAAAATAATGATAGATTGACAACAAAACTTCTCTTTTATACTCTGCACGATGGAATCATAGTATCATAGAATGGTTTGGGTTGGAAGGGACCTTAAAGACCATCTGGTTCCAACCCTCCTGCCATGGGCAGGGACACCTCCCGCCAGACCAGGTTGCTCAAAGCCCCATCCAGCCTGGCCTGGAACACCTCCAGGCATGGGGCATCCACAGCTTCTCTGGGCAACCTGTTCCAGTGCCTCACCACCCTCTTAGTAAAGATTCTCCCCTCTTCCAGTTTAAAACCGTTATCCCTCGTCCTATCGCTACACTCCCTGATCAAGAGTCCCTCCCCGTCTTTCCTGTAGCCCCTGTTAGGTACTGGAAGGGGCTCTAAGGTCTCCCCAGAGCCTTCTCTTCTCCAAGCTGGACAACCCCAACTCTCTCAGCCTGTCTTCATAGGAGAGGCGCTCCAGCCCTCTGGTCATCTTCGTGGCCTCCTCTGGACTCGCTCCAACAGGAGCTCCAATAGCTGAGGTCTGTTTATGGAGTGCAGTGGGATGCACAGTAGCGTGTCAGGATGAATTTGGGCATCCTGCTGAGGGAGGAAGGCTGTTATACCCGGGGCTAGTGGCACCTGCTAGAAATGCTGACACCACTGTGTCAGTATTTTCACTGAAGAACTCACTTGTGTTCCGTCAGAAACCTGCTGCAGGCTGGTACAGGTAGATTCCCAGTCAACTGTTCCACTGAGCGTTTGCAGCTGGTGTGGCACGTGCTTCAGGCCACCATACTGCTGCATTCAGTCGATACGGCAGAGGTTGTGGGGCCAGACAGGCATAACTTCAAACCAAAAGGAAGGTAATGTGGCTTAGAGGGAGTCTGGGATAAAAATCTGGGAGATAGGAGGCACACCACTATCAGTGGGGTGGCAAAGCTTTTGGGAGCCTGGCATTTCTGATGCTGCTCAGGAGACCTGAGCTGGGGAAATAACATGGGGAGCTGTGTTTAGGAGTGGATTGTGCATCACCATAACCATGTTGGTGTCCACTGGGAATCTAATTTTTAAGACAGAGAAGAATGCTTGAGGCTCACAAGAGAAAGGTATCCAAAGCCATGGTGTGTGGATATTCTGCCAAGGAGTTTTAAAGGAAAACTTTCATGTTCTATGTGTTTGTTAATATATTTGTCAGAAGGGAAAAAGGAAAATAGCCAGTCTGTGTAACTGGCTGGCAGGAGTCATCTAATGCTTCCACAGACTGATGAGCTGTTCAGAGTAACTGCTGTGGCTCTGTGTAGTGCAGAAAAGGACCGTCCTTGAGGCCAACCTAGCAGGAATTTGCCTGAGAATTCCCTTGGATTCAAATAGGCCAAGGAATAGGCAGCTGTGTATCCATATACAACTAAACAGAATCATACATATCAAATAGATATAAAAAAGCTACATATGCTAATACGTGATGTATTTGTGAGCTCCAAAGATCATTTACTCCAGAGATAAAGTAGTAGGTGCTGAGTTTGATCAGGATATCAAAGGTACTCCAGGACCTGTCAAGTGTGACTCCTCCATGTTCTTCTGAAATTTTTAACATGAAAAGACAAGGCAGAAATGGGTCTGACATTATTAACAATGACAAGATCCTTCCTCAGCACTCCTTATTTTCCCTTAATGAGCTTTGGTGGGACAGATTCTCTGACGAGGTGCTGTCGTTGCTGCCGCTTGTTGCGATGCTGAGAGGTGAGGCTGGTCCCTGCTTGTTCCATATACCCACAGGCTCGTTAGTGGTGGGACAGAACTTGGGCAGCTGTTTGCCGGGGGCACGGAAACCCAAGTGGAAGCTCCAGCTTGTCAGCATACAAACATAACGTAAGTGCATCGCCTGTCAGAATGGAAAGAAATGGAGGCCTATTAATGCGAGTTCAAACAGTCTGGCAGAATTGGAAACGCTGGGAGAAAGAGTGCAGGGAATCAGTTGTAAAATTTAAATGGTTTCTCTTTAAATGAAACTATTCACAACAATAATTACATGGCAGGACAATAATCCTATCGGGACGTAACCCTGACTTTATTTGGGCCAAAATGAAGCCCTATGAAAGTCAATGTTCTGTGCCGTGTGCTAATTTCTGTATTGCAGCTCTTATACCTTTCAGCCATATGGTCAAAGCTGGATTGCAGCACGAGGAGGTTGGAAACCTCCCACAAGAGACTGTGTCAAAACAGCACGATGAGTACGGCCTGCTACAGGCTGGGTGTGACAGAGAAAGCCTGATATGGCCTCAGCTTGACTAGGAAAAATACTGCTATCAGCTGTGGATGTGGAAGTTGATTTATTGTATGCGTAGAATAAAAAGGAGACTGGTCAGAAAGGGATGGGTGTTTCTCAGGGCAGTTTTCGAGGATCATTGCTCATTGGGAAATCTCTCTTGCAAAAAACATGATTCCTCTCACCAGGCAGATGGGATTGTGGCTGCACCTTTCTGGCATCCTCCCTCTCTGATGCTGTTTGGTTTGACTGCAGGCTGTACTAGCTGTAATACTATCATTATAACTCAAACTTGACAACAGTGACAGCCACTAATGTGTCATTTGACTGGGAGAAGGGGTAACTCGGGTTTTTTTTAGGCAAGGCACGACTAGAAGTTCAGCTGCTTGATGGCACGGCAGAGTGCTTCTGTCCTGAGAGCCACGTCAGTACGAAGCTGCAGTGCGTTTATCGAGCACTGAATAAAACATTTTTCCCTCCCCTTCCCCTGTGTTGCCCGCTAAGAAATGCAAAGCTATCAAAATCAGCAATTAGTAGTGATAGGCACTGGTAGTAAAACCATGGCTTTTCCCTTCCTGCTTATTCTGTCACAGTTTTAGTTAGGTATTCATTATTTTCTAAATCATTATGCCACTGTGACAGTATTGCCAAATGAAGGAGCCGGCAAAGCCCTGCTGCATCAACTTCTATCTTCTATTGTGTGTTGTAACTTTGGTGTTTTGTTGTTTTATTGTTCCCTTTGTGCTTACAGCTAAGTATTCCTGCATTATTATTTAGCTGGAGCTGCAATTGCAAAGTTTATCTGCAAATGGAACAAAGCAGTCAATCATACCCATTTGTTTCTGCACAGCTGCTAGATCTTTTACCTCTATAGTTTATAAATCTGGAGCTTGACTTGAATCCCCATTTTCTTCTCTTGCTATTATTTATTACAGTGATTTATTGTCTGGTATCCATTTATATCTACTTTCATATAAAAGCTCTGTTATTTTTAGCCTAGTTAGAGGAAAATTGTTGGGTGCACGGGTCCAGTTTTGTCGTGAGATGCCCACTGATTTCAGTGTAAGACGGATCAGGCCAGTGATGCATGAGGCTGTGACTAAATTTTTACAGCCTTTCATGCAGGAGAGGTATACGTGCACAAAAAACGTGCCTAAAATTTATCGGTGTTGTATTCTCCTGTTAAACAGAAAAGTGGTAAATGTACAGAGCTGCTGCTTCTTCTGATGACCAAAGCAACATCTCCAAGGTTTTCATCAGGAAGAAAAAAGCTGGTTTGCACAAACCACTGTGAACTGAAAGTCCAGGAGTCAGGGGGTGCTGCAGCCACATTCTGGAAAGGAAAAGGCAAAGGCAAATCTCTTCTGTCCTGCTCTGCTCCCGTTTCATTTCCTGAATCAAGAAAGAAAATACCTACGTCCAAACTGGAGGAAAAAAAAAATTCCTGTAAAACATGATCTGTCATAAACTCAAAGAAGTACTGGAAAACTGGGATATGGTAAAAGGAAATATTCACAAGTTTCCAAGTAAATTTTTAACCTGCTGAATTGCCCTCAAATATTTCACTCTACCTAAACTGCATTTCCATTAGATGACCTGGTGCTGCATGATTTGGAGGCCTGAAGGCTTCACCCTCTTTCATGGGCTGAGCCCCTGTGAGACTGCTGTGTGTCTGTCCGGGGGGACATCCTGCTGGGCCCTGGATGGTGTCACTGGGCAGCGGTGGGAGCTGGGGGCTGGTCCTGTACTGACCCAGGACGAAGTGCTGTTGGCTGTTTTAGCAAGCAGGTGTATTTCTATTTGAGTCGAACAAATGTGAAACCAAACATATAAGTCAGCCTGCCTGTCAGAGAATGAAAAAATATTAGCAAAATATCAGTATTGTGGAAATATTAGCAAAATATCAGTATTGTGGAAAACATACATTTAGGGAGACACAGCTCTGAGCAGCAGCTCTTGGCCTGTTCTATTGCCCCTTTTGCACTTCCCTGTTCCCAGCGGTGAGTCCCCGCTTCTGTTGCCACCAGCAGATACCTTAAATCTAAAAAAGACAAACTTTCAAGGAAGGTTCACTACTCTCTTGCTGCAGCACAGACTGATGTCTTACTAATTTTGACTGAGTTAAAGTGTCTTTTAACCGAGGACTGAGTTTTGCAGGTTAGGGCAAGGGATAAACAGTTTAGCAAATACCCCGAGGTCCATCCCAGACAGAAACCACCCCAGGAGAGGCGCTGATGTGGGGACACCATCCTCTGAGATCCCAAGGCAGCAGTCTATGGGGTTTTTGTGAAGCCTTTGGTTGTGCCAAGATCAGCTCGCGTTTGCAGGGTGGTTGTTGGCTGTTTGTTTGCTGCTATAGAGGTAATGAGTTGGGCCTGGGCAGCTCTTGAAGTGCAGGGTCGGAGGAGGAGGAGGAGGAGGAGGAAGGGGCTGCCACGACTCAGCCAGCAGCAGGCCCTGCGTGGACACCCATCTCGCCAGCTGTACTGGTGCAGAACCAGCGTGGGAGAGTGGTGGGCTCCCAGTTGGGCAGCCTGGAGGTGGGAGCAGTGGGGCTGAGCCCCCGCTCTGCTTGTCCCTGGAGATGGTGGCAGTCCTGCGCATGTGTATGTAGAAGAAACCCCCCAAAGCAGAAAAGGTTCCCCCTTTCTCATAAGGAATTTTGATTATTTTTTGGTTGGTTGGTTGGTTTTGGGTTAGGTTTGGGGTTTTTTAGTCCAAATGAAAGCGAAGCTAAATCTTGAATACCTGAAATCCTCTACAAAGCATCTTGCTTTTATTTCAGACTGGTAATGCAAGAGAACTCTGCAGCAGCACCATACCTTAAATAGCATTTTTGCTTTAGCCCAGGCGCTCTGGCTTTTCTCATGTTTAATATTTGAGCAGCAGATGGAGCAAAGGACCAGGTAAATACTTGCTGGATCAATGTGCTTAAAGGAGGTGGAAGGACAGCAGGGAAAGAGGGAAGAAAAAATGCTGCTGTATGGTCCCTTGTGGCAAAGGGAGCAATGAAAACGAGAGCTGGGTGCCATGGAGGGGTTGGGGGATGAGGGGTGCTGCGGGGTGCTCAGGGGCCTGTTTCCCAGGGGCACCTTTCCTTGGCCTGCTCCAGCAAAGTCCAACCAAACACTATGCCAAGGGCAGCATTTGTACGAGTTTTGGGGCACTGGGAGGTTAAAGGGCAATGGACTATTCCTTCCACCCTCGCTGCAAGAAACTAAATAGTGCCAACGCTTGGAAGAACTATATGTTTTTGCTTCCCAAGTTCCAGCATCTAGACTCAGATGACTATGAAAAGCTATCAACTTCTGTTAAAAAATAAATCGTATTTCAGAAAGACTGGGAAATATGAACTTCCAGGGTTCAAAAGCTAAGGTGGAAAGTGAAAGAACTCAAGAGGTTTTTTGTTTTTTAAAGCTAGTGATATTAGAGCCTGACACAAGACTTCTAAGTGTTTCAGTTTGGCAAGCTGAGGTGCAGTTGCTGGCACAGCATTGGAATAGGTTACCTAGGTAGGGAGTCTACATGCTGAAGGTGTTTTTTAAGATAATAATTTAGGCAAAGATGAGTCAGGAATGATTATGTTCCAGTTGGTTCTGTGTTAAGGATGGGGGGTTAGACATGACTGATTTCTTGTGTATTCTTCTAGCCTTACAGCCTTTTGTGTCCCTCCTGATTTGAAGCAACTTCTCTGTGCTAGTATCTTCTGCAGAAGGAAAAAAGTATTGCTTTGATTTTCAGGTATGTTTCTAATAATTTACATAATGCAGATGTAAACTTTTACTCAAAATGAGAGAGAAAACAATTGCTGGTGTGTTGAAGGGCCAATCTGGCTTTTTATTTTATATGCACGCTCTTGCTCATTAGATAACTAAGTAGCGTGGAAGTTTATGATTTATTTAGGATAATGAGTCTGAAATAAATGTGAAATTTCTCTGAGCCTACGAGAAATACTGGCTGTCAGGTGTATTTAAAAAAAGCCCATGACAAACTTCCAAACAACTGCCAAGCCATATATTTTTAAATTGTCTCCTAAACAGTGACGGCTTTGAAGTCTTATTGGTTCACATCACACTTACTGTGTTATCACAGTAAGTAATTTTTTCTAAGCACCTAGATGTTTCAATTGTAGACCTGATTGCAATTCTGTTTCAACCCATTTATATTCCTATTAAGTTTGGCTGAAAGGTGTCACATTTTTCGCTTTGCTTGGATTCAGTGCTGACAGTTATACCAATGAATTGAAGCAGCTATTCCATCTGCAGTCAGACACCCATGATATCATTCTCTGCTAGTCAATAAATTAAAAATGCTAAAATCTTGGCTTTTCTTTTGCCTGATGCCTGTACTTTGGAGATGTTTATTGCCATCTCCTACCTGAAGACTTCATGGTGGTTTGCATTTGATAATTCTCCTAATGCATTGGAAAGGTAGATAAGGAATTGCCTCCTTAATATTGCACATGTAGAACCAGCTCAAAAAGACAGACACTAACAGAAATGTGGGTATGGAGAGTCCCTGTGGATCTTGTCTTCTCAGAAAGCTAGTGTGTCACAGTCATATCTGTGCCAAGTCCTTGTCATCAGAGCCTGATATATTGATTAAAAGGCCAGCCTAACCCTTACTCTATGTATCTCCTAATGCTCATCTTTCATATATGACATTTTTCTCTTAAATCTTGTGCTGAATTGTAAGATAATTAAGCAGGCCTTAACCTTCTGGTGGCTGTTTTAATCATGTCAGGGCTTCCATTTATGGGTTTGATTTGATCTGGCCATCAAATGATCAAGTTAATCATGAAAAGGGGAAAAGTTCTCAACATTCATTCTTTTGCCAGATCTTCTGTTTTGACAGTGACTTACTTCATCCATTTTTAATGTGGCCAATTTGCTTGTTGAGTGTCATCAAGTGCTATCAGACCAATTCATAACATTCTGTGAATTTAGCCCTTTTCATTAGTTATAGCCTCTTTACAAATCATGTGTTAGTTGATGAGATTATTTGTAGAAACCTATTGAAGGCTGCGAGTTGATGAATAAAGGATTTCCTTAGACTATTCATAACACGTTAGTACTGGTGCTGCAATCCTGCTAGCAGACCTCTAGACTGCTCTGCCGGGCATCATGGGATTTGCTTCTTCAGCAAGATCGGCATTAAAAAAATCAGAAAAGGATTTTTTTAAGGAAAAAAAAAAAAAGGTGAATTTTAATGAGACTGCGCCATGATGCTTATGAAAGAGCTCTTCCTCCATGGCAGCTGTCTGTCACTATAGATATAATGGTTGCATTTACATTGTATCCCTCTTTGATCTGCTCCAACCACTCATCGTGTCTCCCTATGTGGTGTAGAGCGCGCGGTACCTGGTACAGGTACCCTCGCTGTCACAGTTGCATAGCCCTGGCACCACAGCACCCTTGTCCTGATGGAGTAGCTGCATCTGTGTGTCTCTCCGTCTGTCTGCAGTTTCCTACTTAGCGATAATAGGTGCTGATGAGCTGCAGAGTCTCTGATCTGTGCATAATATTGCCTTGTTTTCATTCAAATGTGTCTGAAGAACAACTATTCCCCAGACATCTATGCGCATACAAATCTGCTTGTGGAAATGTTTCCAGGTTGAAGATAAAACAGGGATATAAGACAGTCAAACCGAGCAGTCTGAATTCAAATGAACGTGAAGAGAGAGTATATTTTAGGATCTTGCCCTCTGTCCGGTCATCTTTCCACTGCTCTCTGTGGGAAGACATGGACTTTAAAAGAAGCTGCCCAGCTGGTGTTAAGCTCTAGTGAAATGTGAGACCTGTTCAGGAGAGTAACTGTGTCTTTGAAGAAAGCCTGCTTAAAAAGAGCAGCCTTTCTCCCCCCGCCCCCAACAGAGACCTTGGTGTCCCATCCAGGCTGGCCCACAGGGGCAGATCATTACAAGATTTTGAAACCTGAAGGAGCAGGCAGGAGCTTCATGGATTTGAAGCCAGCAAGAGTTAATTTCCAGTTCCTATCTTTTGGTACCAAATCCCTGTTATAAATTTGCCCGTGGATTGTTAAGTTAGTACCTGCACCTGCCACAAGAAGAAAAGCTACTCCTGCCCACACACTGCTTTGAAAAGGAAATAGCCCTGGAGAGTAAATATGACACAGCTGAAGGACAACAATTTCTCAGCCATTCTGGTGGGCAGATTTCATTAACTTTCCAAAGTACATCATGGATGCTCCCATCTAAAGCTACTGATCGTATTAACAGAATTCTTGCACGAGTCAAAAAATACTGTATGTAGCCTTTGTGTTGTCGGGAGTGTGAGCAAATACAGGGGAAAGTACGAATGAGGGTTGGGATTTTGTTCTTATTCTGGGCCAGCTAGACCTTTCACACAGCTCCAGGCTGACAGATATTTTGGGGTGAGAGTTCCTTGAAAAGGGGGGTTTGTTTCTGTTCTTTTCTGTAAGTCCCTCACACGAGCCATGCTGGGATTGGCTTTCTGTCAGCATGGGCTGATTAAACTTCTTGGAAGTTCAGGAGCTCCCTTGGTTGTTTAGACAAGGACACTGGAGAGAGAGCAAAATCTGCCTAAGGGTGCCCTCGTCCCTTGTAGGCGTTTATATGAATATTATTCCCACCATGTCATTGCATGCACTGGTTGATTACTTCAGATGTCTGCATGCTGTAATACAAAGATGCAGCATTTAATTCTGTTGCTTGGCATGTTTGCTTTAAAGAAGACTTGGAGTTAATTTCCCAGTGTCATTGGGGGCCATAAATGATATGGAATGTGTCAGAAATAATTAAGAGAAATGATGGTGAATACTCCAACCTCAGAAATAGACATTATTTGCAAATAACCTTCGGCTAAATTTATGAGTATCTTCATCAGCAATGAGAATTTGTTTTAAGTGGATGAGCTGTCATTTAGTTTTCTTAGCAGTGCTTGCTATTCCCTTGTCTTTAGTGTTGTGTGGAATCAAGAGCAATTTCACACCATCCTTTTGAAAGAACGGGAGGAATATCCAGAAATTTTATCTTCTAAAACAATTCACTGCACTTTCCCCACTAATAATTGCCAAAACTCAGCCTGCAGCCAGAACACTAGAGAATACTGGGTTTGTTTGCACTCAGGCAAAGCCACTTTTCTATTTACCTAAATTACAAGATTTTCTTGTTGTTTCTGTGCAGAGTTGAGTCTGAAGGCCTAAAGGTAGCGCTGGTGGGACTAAAAAGTGCTGCTGTTGCAGCCTCAGCAGGAGAGTGGTTTGATCTGCTCCACTTTTCTGTGCCAGCCTCAGAACTGAGCGTTGCGGTTGTTTCAGGGGTGTGTGGTAGGGTCGGCACGGTTGGGCTGAGACTGTGGGTTACTGTCACTCATCCTCAGTTTGGCACGATGGGCCTTGCAACTTCATCAGCTCAGGCTGCTTGTGGCGATTTGAATTTCATGCTGCTTTTGCCTTAGAGGTGAAGCATGTAGTTTGTAGCACAGGTGTCAAGGATGAAAGCTAAATATAGCAAACCCCATTCCCCAGTTTTGTGCATTGGTAAATCCAGCTTCCCCTTGTGCGGACATGGCTACTGCTAGCCCTGCCACAGGCACGGGGATGGCACTGTCTGCTTGCCAAAGCCTCCAGCCGGTGCTCAGGGCTCCTGAAATCAGGTTCCAGCGCTGCTGCTGACACACAGAGTGAAGGTTGGCAAGTCATTTGCTGCTGGTGCTTTCCAATCACAATCCTTACCTTTATGCTTCTAAGTAAGAATAGCGTTAGGTATGTTTTCAGTGTCAGAAAAGGTGTTTGTGTGGCTTGTGCGTGCTGTCAGTGCAGTGCAAGCACAGATATCCCAGGCTTCCTGGCCAGAGGACTGTGTTTTGCAGTGGCACTAGGGTAGGATCCATACAAGAACAGGGTGCTATGGGGGAATTGGGTTTTTGCAGGGCTCAGGTAGGGGGTCTCTCTTCCCTTCTTCCCACACTGGGGCTTCCCTTCCCCCATCTCATTCTGGGACTTGCAGAAATCCTGCTTTGTGTTCCTCCATCTCCAGCAGAAGTAGCGTTCTTCCCTATTCCCCTCTTGTGTTTCCAGCTTGCTGTGGAAGGGACCACAGCTTCAAAGGAGAGGAGGAGGAGGGAAGGAAAGCAAGTGGTGTAGGGCTGGCACAGAAAAGTGGAGTCAGACCTTAGTGAGAAGGGTCCCAAGGGCTGGGGGTAGGATGCTGTAGCAGGGCAAAGCTGTCCCCTGTGCCAGCCCTGCACGTCTCTCCCTCTTCTCACAGCGCAGAAGGCTGTACAGGTTTGAAATAGTCCATCTTGGTCTCTTCTGGTGAATGTAAAGCAAACAAGCTGCCCTTTCTTACAGGCAGCATGCTGGCAGCTGCCTCCTTCACCTGTGCCCTGGGCGAGCTCTGTGTGCGTCTGCAGTTCTGCTGTGAAATCCTCGTGGAGACACGACGTGGCTGGTGTTCACGGGGAGAGGTCAGTGCTGCGTTCACATCCCTGCAGTTTTCCTCATGATAAAACGACCGTGCTGGGTCTCCAACGGCGTGGAGTTATACTGCATGAAAGCAGTGCTGGGTTTTGGCAGTGAAGGTAAAGCCCCAATTGGTGCAGGAACCTGCAACTCTTGGTGACTTTGCAGAGACCACATAGTGCAAGACAGAGCATCTGTTGCTGTCTAGGAAATAGCTCTGCGTGATGGAAAGTCTTTTATCACTGGGAAAAAGTAAAAACTGTAGAAATAACAGCTGACAGTAGGGAAACTTGAGGTGGTAAGTTAGAGTGATGAAAGCAAAACAGAAAGCTGGTGTTAGGACTACATGGTCTTGGTCCTTCTAGATATTTGCATTCCAATGGCATATGCTACATTTTTTTCTGCCTTGATTTAGAGCAGTTATTAGCACACAAACTGCCCAAACTCTGTGACTCGCTTATTACAGAGGCTGGACAGCATATAGTGCATAAGAGGAGCAGCACAGAAATAACCATGGTCAATGTTGATGGGTTGCCTTATTCACTTGCCTGTACTCACGATAAAGTGGGTCTCTTCAGAAATTTTGTGTGTGATGATGTAATTAGAGGCACACTGACATAGATGGGCTATGTGGGCATTTTCAGCTGGACATTTCTGCATCCGAGGGCTGCATCCAGCAGGTTTATGGTTTTTTAATTGTGGTTGTCTGCGTAGGACTTACTTCCTGAGGATCTGGAGAGCTGCTTTTATTTTTAGCATTGATCGCTGAATAGTAGGACAGATGTGCAGAACAATAAAGCTAAACAAGAGAAGCAGAGTTTGTTGAATAATTAAGAAAATGATCTAAAATTGTTACAAATTTTCCTACCGTCTCTTCCCTGAAATTCATTGTTTTTCATTGAAATATAAAGATTCAGGAAATACTAACTAGCAGGTAGCAAAACAATCTTGCAGAGGAAGGGCTGGCCGACTTTGTTCTCCTATAAGACTGTAAGAGACTTGGCACTAGGCAGTTCTGGATTAGGTAGAGGATAAAAGAGGAGTTACCAGCATGGTTAGATTCTTTTTCATATTTGTTTGCTGAAAATCAGACATTCAGAAATGCCGGGAAATTCTTCACTGTGGAAATAAAGAGGAGATTTCTCTTAGTTGGAGGAAAGGGATGCAATTTTTTTGCTTTCCTCCCAAATCTTGTCTTTCTTGCTCAGCTCTCCTGGCAGTTACAGACTCTTTTATTCACCAGTTAGCAGAAAAATATCTTGCCTGTTCATTCTTAGGTCTCCTGAGCTAATTTTTCTGCCATGACCAATGTGATGGTATAACTTAACATTGTATGTGGTGAGTTCTTGCTAACAGGAGAGTCTCACTAATGGGAGTCTGCAGTGACTGGAAGTCAGAGGGACCCAGATTTCATTCAGTGTTCCCCACAAAATAGGGAATCTAGCCTCTGGATTTAAATAGGTATCCAGAAATCTTGTCCCAGTTTTTTATTCCAATGTTGTAGACCTTTGGGGATTGATCCAAAGCCTCTCCTATAGGTTTCCACTATGTATTTAGTATGAAGGGGATGGGTTGTAAAATACTGGTAGGAGATTAGGACTCAGAAATTCCACTTGATTTCATGGTTCAGAATCTTTCCGTTGAATTGCTGAAATGTGTTAAAACTAGGACTTTTAGAAGTGGACATTTAAACTGGTTGTTGAGGTGTTAAGAGGTATTGAAACATCTTGGATTCATTGCTTTTTGGTAGAGTGGCTATGAATCATTTAAACATCGAGGTTCTTTATTTGATGTATTTTTCTGATGTATCACAGAGGGCTTTTAAACAAGGGCATAGTAATGCTAGGAACAAACTAATTTTCATGGTCTCCTATTGAAGTTTCTCAGAGCTGCTGAAAGGTGCTGTATTTACACTGGCCCAAATACACATTCAGCAAGGAGAGGGAAATGAAAAGGATTTATTGTATAGTAGTTTATCAAAGGTCAAGTATATAAAACAAATTCCTTTTTATTTCAAGTAGACAGAAATAATCTGGGTAGTAGTCTGAACTTTCTTATACCAAAAGACACTTTTTCTTCATGTAAAAGAAATAAAAATGTCAACTGGAGGCAGGTGAAGACTTTTGTTTTTTTTCTGAAAAAAAACCCCCAAACCCAAACCCGTACATCAGCCTAGTATCTAAACAAGTTTGATTGTTAACTTTGTAGAGCTTTTCTTTAATATAATCTTATTTACTTCTATCTTGTTCTGCAGACCAGGGAAAAGAATAAAGTGTGGTGCTCCTGTATTAATGCTCCAGTGAAACATTTCATTGACACGTAGCTGTTGCACTATATTTCCGTTCCCTCTTGACAATTCAGAACAGGAGCAAATACTTTTCTTTGGAAGACAAGATTAAACATTAACATCAAACATAGGGAGAACCACTGGCTAATGGTAAAACTGTTCTTCCAGACTTGTTTTGGCCATGTTGGGCTGTGTGTCCTTGGACCAGTTAATGAATTGCTTCTGCTTTAGGCTCCATCAGGTGCAGCGTGCAGAGAGCAGTCTGCTGTGTCGGCTTATCAAAAAGCTAATACTGATCATGGCTTGAGATCCTAAATGTGTGAAAGTGCAGGCTCTTCTCTTTGTTGGCACTTGCACGCAAATGTTGCCAGTCTGGAATGATAATAGAATTTCTTTTTAAAGGCTGGCTACTCTTATGATAGTATTGTTGGTAACAACGTATGCTGAAGCTATGAGGACTCAAATCTAATGTTTTAAAGAGAAAACTAGTCATGTATAGCCAAATTAGATTATTCAGTCCAAAGTGTGGCATTGTAGCATTTTGTTATTACATTGGGGCATAGACAAAGGCAATAGAACGTCAAATCCTCCTACAAATCCACAGAAAATGCGTTATGATGATGAAAGGTTTCTTTGACATTTATTCATGTGCATGTCAATGATGTGCACAGCCCATGTGTAGGTTACCCAGTACATATATGTGAAAAGATGGCTTGACTCCCTGGGCTCTGATGTGAGAGTGCATTCCTCCAGGAAGCTGAAGGTTGTGCACCCACCAGCTCTGCAGTCCTTTGCCATGCATGGAGATCATCCCAGACGCATATGTATGTTGAGTTATTTTCCTTCAGCCCTTAAGACCGTGCAGATAAGCAAAAATATTAACAGCACAAACATATTCAGGCTCTCAGGCTGACATTCCCTCCCTTATAGCAGGGGAAAGCTTGGGATTCTGTGGGCATGTGAAAGCTACTATGGCCAAAAGCCTCTAAAAAATAGAGAAGGCACATGTTTGGATGTAAAAGGTCTCCTCCCCATATGAGACTGTTGCTTGGGTTTAGGCTGGGTGAAGTTTTTAAATTTATTCTGTTGCTTCCACCTTCTTTGCTGGCATAGATTTCTTTTCCCATTATATGTATGAAGTTCAGTGTCATTGTAGTGAAAACCTCAAAAGACAGAAGCAGACCAAGGAAACTAGGGGGCTTAAATGAAATAACAATCCCCAGGACGTTTCACGGGTAATAGTTTGAGGGGAAGAAGTGCGTGTTGGTTATTGAAGCTGACCTGACTTTCTGTTTCCTGATTATTTTTCTTCTTGGTGTACATGTGTTAGAGCTGCTTAGGGTCAGTATTCTCTGTGTGGCTTGGATCAGTCTCCCAGCTCAGAAAGCAATTACTCCTTTCATTTTGGTTGGGATCTCACTGCTGCTGGCAGGGAATGAAGTTCAGTCTGGCTTTGTCCAATGACTTGAAGGTCCAGTCTTCAACTGAAATCTCCTTACTAGTACCAGACTGAGGGAATTAGGGGTAGAGGATGGCATCTTGTCGGCGACGCTGAGCCGAGGTGCCCCAGCTGGGTGGGATGCCTGCCCTGAACCACAGGGTGGGGGAAGGCAGCTGCACGCAGGCAGACACCAGCCTGTGCATCTTCACAGAAACAGCTTTTAAAATGGTCTCGGGAAAGTGAACGTGTGTTTTGCAGCTCGGTGTTTGCTGCAAGAAATGTGGGTGAATAGTTCCTCACGTGTGAAGTTTTAATGCTGACTTGATCCTCTTGATCCACTGCATACACAAAAGCCCAGCATGGGTGGTTTGACAGATATTCCAGGAGCTAAAATATGAATCGCAAACGTTTGTCAGATGTTTTGCCCCATTCTTGGTGAAGACATACTGTTTAATCAATAAAAATGAATAATTTAAATTCAATATCTTCCTGTCACTATCAATAATACTTTTGTGAGTGATGTATTACTATCGTAATTCAATTTGTCAGACACCACCAGTTTTACATGACAGTTTGTTAAAATTTTAAACTTAATTTACTATAGGCAGTTGACTCAGGCTGTTTGAATTACATTGATGTTTTATCTTAAAAACATTGATTTTCCTTAAAGTATCTTTTCTGCCTTTGTGTTTATCACATTAATAACCAGCGAGAGGAAAACTTTTGCGGGAAGGCACAGGCAGAGCTGGAGGCTCATCTCCCACCGCCCAAGCTGGTTTTGCTAAAGCAAGTGGAGTTTTATAAATTCCCAGGAGGTGACTGCGCTCGCCAGGCTGTGACGAGCGCGCTGGTTTTCTGCCTGCTGGCACACTCCTTCCCGTGCCTTGTGCTTACCTTTGCGCCTGCATCCCGGCTGCTCGGGGACCCGTCCTGGCTCACAGCCTCAGTATTTCCAGCTGCACAACGGTTGTGCGGAGCAAAGTGAAATGGCCTGGCCTGACTGGAGCCCCGTGGCACAGGATGCATTCGCATCTACCAGCGCTGCATCCCTGGCAGTTTTCTGGCTACAGAAATTACACCTCACCTTAAGAGACAAAGACACAGTTCATGTCTTAGACACATGATTGCTTTATTGCTTTGGTAATTCATGGGCATAATTACTTCACACAGAGATGTTCAGACATATGGCTTTCCCCCATTGCTTCTCTCTCCATTTACATTATTTTACCTTTTTCTGGTGGCTGGCTTTCAGCCGCCGCTCTCTGCTCCCCTCCACCTTTACTGGTTCATATATTACTGGATCTGAGAAGACTGCGCTTGCTCAGTAAATCAGGCTCATTGTATATGGATCCCTCGTATTTTACAGAGCTGCTTGGCTGAATACAGCCCACCATGTGTATAAAAAATAAAATGGGTGAGCACCAGAAGATGAAAGAGCTCTCAACTTGTGTTCAGGCATTTGGGGAAAACAGATTTTGTTTAAAGCCATTATGAATAATAACATATTTCATGGAAATAGCCACCTTTTGAAAGCTAAACTTAACTTCCTAAAACATTTGGTTTAAATGATTGATGTTTTTGTCCACTGCATAGAAAGGAATAATCAAACGATTATAGTAATCCTGATAAGAAGGTGGGAGGGACAGAAAACATGGTAGTCAGCATCTAGCTCCTCCTAAGAAAGGAAAAGGCACAGCGTGACTGACAAGGGTGTCTTTTGAGGATTTACAGCATGCGGTAGCTCCTGTTGACTTTTTCCCCCCACTTTGTCCTGCGGCCATAACGCAATCTGAGTAATTGCATCCTGGAAAAGGAAAGTAGAGAATAGCAATTTGATGGCTGCGGTGATGCTCTGGGGCGGGCACTTTGATAGCAACGTGCTTTGTGTCTTTGCGTGGGAATGGGCACACTGGGAGAAATTCAGCCCCTGCTGAGGGCCAGCACAAGGTCTGCGCACCACTTACATTGCTCTGGGCTAATTTTTTCCTGCACGTAGGTGGTTCTTGCTCCCTCTATGCTGGGGTAAATTTCCTTGGCCGTGTTCTTGCAGAAATAACATTCTCCCCAGGAAGCTGAATGCTTCAGCTCTACGCTAGAAATGTTTTGTGTATTAGTTTTACACAAGGAAAAATGACTGGACTGAGTCCCATAGATCTTATTTCACCATAAACATAATTTCATTGTTTGGCTTGATGTTTAGGGATTAAAGGCCAGCAAAAACAGTAGGAGATGAGTGAAATGAGCATATGCCTGTGCTTTTCATATTTCACCCCTGCTTATGATTTATGTGCACTGTTTGTGGTGCCAGAGCAAGCTGGAGCGTTATTCATGCACCAGAATCCCAGTGGAAAAAAAGCTGGTGATTGCCCAAAAGAAGACACCATCCAGGGCAGGAAACAGCTGATGGATACAGTCCTAATGGCACAGGGGAAATAACAGGGCGCTATAAGCCAGTAGTAGTGACTTGCTTGTTGTGAGACTCTTTGTTGTCACTGAAGAATTAAAAAAGGGGCTGGGATGAGCGGATGGGGCTGGGATGAGCGGATGTGGCTCTGGGATGGTTTTACAGGTGGTGCCTTTGGGGGGTGAGGGCCAGTGTGGGAGAAGGGTGTCTGCACTGGTACCAGGTGGTCCATGGCACAGAGGGGAAAGGGGCAAGAGGCCAGAATCGGCCACTTCTGCAGAATAAAAAGCAATGGGTTAGAAAACTCTGCAGCAGTCTCCCAAATGGATTTGAATAGAGCAGGGGTGCTGGAAAAGGTGTTGCATTGGTTGTCTCTCACAGCCATGATAGACACAAGCAGGCACCGACTTGGGAGTGGCATCTCCAGAGACTCTGGCTATTTGCGCCATCCCTGCAAGTGAAGCACTGGGGAGGAGGGGCAGAGGTTATCTCACTCCGGGTTGCGTGTGACACTGCGGAGATGGACGCACTGTATGCCTGCAGAAATTCCAGCCTGACTTACAGCCGCGAGCGCTGACAGGCAGAGAACTGCCACTGAGGGTGGCAAAACTTTAGATGTTGGCAGCTGCCCGTTTGGTTTCTGCGTTGACTACCAGGGGCGACGCTGGCACCCAGCCTTCCTCCTGAGAACTCAGCAGCAGTTACGTTTTCTTCTCTTCACCGATACCACAGTCATTTTCACAGCATCCCGCTATAGCTACACAAAGAGAGGATTATGAGTTCAAGTGCAGAGAAAAAAAAAAAATAGCAGCAGCAGGAGTGGATGAACTTTTTGAAGAAAGAAGATGCCATTTTTCATGCAAATGTTGTTAGTAACGAAGAGCGAGGGGAAAGGAAAAACAGAACATACATCATGCAGAGGCACAATTGTTTCAAAATAGGACATTTTTCATAGGTTGCCAAGAGGTGTTGGCTGCTCTTTAGAAGTAGCTTGGTGATGTACTGGGAGTCACTGCGCTGAGTGCAAGCACAGGATTGAGCAATATCATTGTCTAACATAGGATACCTAATTGCTGCATCCCAGTTTCTGGGGAGGATACATAATTACTGCCAGGTGACCAACATGAAAAGCAATGGAATAATAAAATCTACCACATACATAGTGAAAGCTTGAGTTTAATTTCAGTGTATCAGCTGTAGTAGATGCTTTACTCTGAAGTAGGATGAAGGCTGCTCACTGTCTGTAGTAAGAGTATACCAAGACAAGGATGACTAAAGGCTTGACTTGCCCTATAAGTCAGGGATAATAATGAGTGTTTCGCTATTGTCTTGTCAGGTTTTATAGGACTGAATTAATTTTCTTGCTGTTGTTCCAGCACTAACAAAAGATTCTGGCCTAGAAGATTTTGGGGGATTGAGATTTCCTGTTTGCAAGGCACAATGGAATTATGAGGTCTAGACACCACTCAGGCCCTTGAACAATACATGTACAGTAGCACTAAGGGCTACCCCTGGCTTTCCTTCTGTTGTTTGTTGGATTGACCCTGGGTGGAGGTGGGACCGAGAGATGAAAAATCAAGTTGCCAATAAGAAGTTTAAATAGTACTGTTCGGTGCTTTACAAAAACTTAATTAGATGAAGGTGCCCATTTTGGTGGGTTTTTGTAGAGCAGACCTTAAGTGTATGATTATTTCACTAGCAGGTATCAGCGGAATTAGGGAACTACCCAAGCAAGGAACTCTTCTAAAGCCTTAGGAAGAGCGTGTTGCACATTTATGTATCTAAATACCTTTGTATGTCTGGCCCTGCTGGAAAAAGCAGAGCTTCATGTTAGGTTTTCATGAAGAAACACTTCTGAGGCTGCTTTGGATGCACTTGTAATCAGAATTTTTTCTGATTTTATTAGTGAATTTGAAATGTAAATACCATACCAGTTTTAATTACTTTGCAATTTAATATGGGCAGGATTTATTGCTGTGTTTTGTGACCTGTGATTTATTTGGTTTACTGCAGCATGCCTAATAGAAGATCTCATGGTGTAGTGCAAGAAAGAGCACATGTTGCTATAGTAATTATATGCCCAAATCTCTAAATCTCCCTGTCTTATTCATTAACTTCTAAGGTTTCTACTACAGGTCTTATTGGTACATACATGAAAGGCACCGAGTCAAATTCATTGCAAAATTAAAGCTGCTGAAGCCCTAAGGCATTCTCATCTCTACAGAGTTCTGATAAAGTGCCAGAAACGCCGGCATCTGAGAGATTTCTTGCTAAGGGCTCACACTAGTATTTGGATTAGGCCCTTCAAGCACCTCTTTAGATCAACAAACCTCTCTGGCAAATGTTGCATCTCAAAAGAGTCTTAAAAGCATTTTAGCTTCTGCCCAAGGAGAACAAGATTCGGTCTTTACACACAACTACGGCCAAGCTCCACACAAACTTAAATATTAATGTCCAAAGCTGCTTCACTGCAAGCTCTGTAACTAGCATTTGGTTTCTCCATTGCTCTTCTGTGCACCATGATGTCTGCTCTGGAGTACCGCGGATATGGCGAGTGATGCTGTAGTACCATAGCAGCAAAGCTGGGTACTGGCCGTCAAGCGTTTCCCTCCAGCAGCTGGCGGCCGCCCGGCGTTCCCCAGCCCTCGGAGTCTTGCTGAGCAGTCACTCCTCCCTCCTCTCTGCTTTCATTCCCCAATGAAAAACGGAGAGATATGAGCTCTGAACTGTTATTAGCATTCCTTTTGGGAGTGAGTGGTTATAATGTAGGCGCGAAGCAGCCTATTGACCCTCCGCACCCTGTGCGGGTTTATAATCATTGGCTGTGATGATTACCTGTTTATGGAAACAGCTGTTAAGCATGTATTAACCTTGCTTTTAGATAACACTGGGAGAATCCTAGTACACAGTGAGGATGAGGATGTTTTAAAGACACTTTTGGTGGACCATTTGAGTTCTGCAATGGTCAAGCACCAAAGCAGCTGATTTTATTGATCTTGAGATCGAAAAGGAAAGGGCTTGCTGTCTTGGAGTTATGAACAAATCCTCCTGAATTCGTGAACTGGAGCCCTGTGGTTCAAATTACTGATTTTAGGTTCTTTCTGTGGAAATGAAAACTATTCCAGAAAATGTCTGACCGAGTGCTGGCTGAATATACGCAAGTGCTCGCTCTCCATGTGTTAGCAGGCCTTGTATTTTCTTCTAGTTCTTTTACAATAGGAATTCGGACAAATTGCCTCCTTCCTCTCTCTTCTCCCCCCCAGGTACCTTCTGAGTGCAAGGAATTCTTCTCCCACCTCACGATACCTTTCAAAAAGGCGAAGCAGTAAATGTGGGGCGCAATAACCTGTAGTGCGCTTTATCGAACGGTAGTATCCAGGGAGTAAACAGGATCCAGACTCTTCATGGAGATCCAGTATCAGTGCTGGGTGTGTTAGGTTGTTCTGGCTGTTCTCTAAAATTTTCAGTCTATGAGTGGAAAAAGAAAACAGGACCCAGAATTATTTCCATGAGTAAGCATCATTTTGCACTGTTCTCATTTTCTTTTTAAAGCCATTTTTGGTGGCCTGTGATTTTGCCCCTTTCCTTTTTTGCATTTTTCTTTCTCCATTTAGGAGACGCAAGGGAACGGCACTGTTGTGTTGCCCACCTGGTGCAGTGCGAGCCACGGTGCTTACAACCTACTTGCACAGATGCTTCTCTGGTGTAGCTGTGCCAGGGCCATTATAATGCCACGCAGGAGAGGAAGAATGTGGAGCCTTACTGACTGGTAGCGATGCAACCTCAAATATGCTTCTGTTTCTTCCCTTCTAGGGCTGCCTTGGTGTGCCCATCCACAGCTCACAGGTGTTACACGGCCAGCATCCGGGCTGTGAAGAAGGCCAAGATACGGGGACCTGAACTCTATTTCATAATTCCCTTCTCAGATGCAGATCTAACACCGGACCAAGGACCTCAATTTCATTTTGTTTCAACTTCTTTCATTGTGCATAGGATGTGTAGCAGAAAGTCCTTCACCATTATAAAGGTCTCCTGTGCTGAAACAAATGCTTTTCAAGTGCGTTACCTTTGCTTCAGCAACTGTGGATTAAGAATAAATATACTGATCTGCCTGTCTCCCCCCACGCGTACAAACGATGTTTTGCAGAGGAGTTAAGGCAGAAAGCCTTTAAGAGTCACATAAACCTAAAACTGGCCTCTGCTTTACTGTGCTCCTTGTACTTTTATGTAGCCAATTTAAAAAATTTTACCACCTTTGTGTTTGAAGTGATACAGTAAAAGAGAGTGTTTCGGGGAATCCAGATGGAAGTTTATTTGTCAGGCTGCAAAGGCCAAAGAGAATTAGGAATTAGATGCACCATAATTTTTCCCCCTTATTGGAATTTTTACACCCAAAAGGCGCATTCAGTGCGCGTGACAGTGATGTGAGGAAAACCTTTCTCTGGCACCTTTTCCTTAACTCCCATCGTGCCCCTCTCTTTATTTGGAAGGAACAATGCCAAGTGATAATGAACTACTTTCTATTCAAGGCTGCAAGTCAAATATTCGTTTCTCATTAATAATTCAATGTGACAAATTTATTACCTTGAAGGTGCTGGGAGGCAATTAGACAATAGGAAATTGTGTCTTCCTTTCAGCCCACTTAATTGGCTTTCAAGTGTGACATTCATCAAAACCTTGACTTTTCATGTAAACTTCCCATTATGCGAGGCATCGTTCTAACACTGGAACTATGAGCATTTGGCAAAATTCACCTGGGGGGTAACTTCACTTTTTTTTAATAACAAAGAGAGCGGGAAGGAGTGTGTGTGAGAGAGTCTCCAAGAAGCTTAATTAAAGGCAGTGGAGAAATTATCATCACTTGGTACTTTTCACGTGATAAAATGGCCTGTGGTTACAATGTAACTTTGGAGTTATGGCTGTTTGCTCTCTCTCAAGGAGTGTTACAAAATCATCAGTAAAATTAACATCTTTATCCTGTTCTTCCCAGGTTTTTTATGTGTTGTTTGGAATGGAATAGAATGAATTGGTTTTAAATATCATCGTTTGTACTCCAGGTATTTTAAAGCACTTCACAAAGTAATGATATGTTATTAAACAGTGATAGAAAAGAGATTACCTTTCTAATAAGGACCCCTGGGCAAAGAAATCATTTGAACGCTGGATTTCATATTCTTGGACTTCTTTTCCAATGTGACTGACTTCAGTGTTGACCTTTAAAAGACTGCCATATGAGCTCTTGAGTCTGAGGAGCGGCTTTGACTATAGTAATTTATTTTGCAGCTGTTGCATGTATGTTTTCAATTGCTGACATTCACCCTGAGTTTTTTGTTATTTACGTGGCTTTCTTTTGTATCCCGTAACTTATTTGTATATGGCTGCAGTCTTTCAAGGACACCCTTAAAAATGAAATTGTTAGTTTCAGAGGTCTGATTTGTCCTTGTAAACTTACACACAATTGAAAACAGCACTACAAGTAGCTTTAAGGATGCGCAAGGTTCAACAATTTTTTGATTCCTTTACTTGATGATAATGAATTTGGTTTATTGAAAACGCTTGTCACTAGCATCTTCTCCTGCCCACAGTCTGCTTTTAAAAATAAGTTGAAAAACTTTCCTTTCTCATCTTACATATTCTTTCTCTGTTAGAGTATGTTCATCCTTTCATGTTCTGTGCTTTCCTTCCTGAAAATACTAAGGCACTACAATGTACTTGTCCAAGTATGAGTTGAATGTTGTTCTTGCATTCACTCTCCTAGCATTTTCCATGCAGTGGCGTGGTATAATGAGTGTTCTGGCAAACAGTCGGTACAAGGGGATCACATTAAAATACGCTTATGCATGATACACAGCCAAATTTATGAACGCAGGCAGTGGAAATGTTAGAGTTTACATACATGCTGAGGTCTTCTGTTGGCCTAGTAAGTTCATTGCCTTTATTGAGTTATACAAGTTTGTGCTTGGTCCAATCTTATATAATATTTTCCACGCTATGAAGTTTCATCCTTCATTGTTAAATTCAAGAAATGCTTTATAAATGAGTACATGTATGTATACGTGTCTATATATATGCATACATATCATATATGTAGTGAGTGCATTTCATCTTGGTTCAACTTAGAAACTAAGCAGATCGGGTCCACCAGCCAGATCATATGAAAATCCCAGTTATTTTTTGAACATTTGTGGTTTGGCATGTTAAAGCAGAGAACACAGTTGGGTATGTGTGTTTGAATGCTCACAGTTGAGCTCACTGGCCTGCAAGGCGCTAACAGCCTGGATGAAGAACCCTGTGACATGAAGTTCCATTTTTATCTTAGGACAGTGGCAAACTCTTCCTCTCAGACAAAGCAGAGAAGGAAAGGAACTGAGAACGTGTGTGAGGTTTGATCCAACCTCCAGTAGCATAAACGAGCCTCCACTAATGCCAAACAGTCATGGCAAACAAAGCAAACACAGCCAATTATGAAGATGATCCTGTGATGTGAACGCATTCCCTGGAGAAGTTAAGGCCACTGACATGTCCTTTTTACACCCTTAGACTTAAAATTACTCGCTATGAATAGAGTCTCATTGAAATGAGCTGTGTTTCCTTTTACAGATTTACAGACCATCTAAGTTTTTCAGGCTTCACATTCTTTCTGCATGTAAGCTGTCAAAATTCGGTATAACCTGTTACTGTTCAGCCTTCGTTATCTTCACAGAGACCTCACCACATGTGCAGGTTTTTTGTGAGCAGCAAAAATCATGGAAATAAGCAGTCCTAGAATACATTTGTGCTTACCATGCGTACATAACATTATTCATACAAGGGAGATTATTAGTCTCAGTAACATCTGGATAGAATGGAGATAATAGGAGTTGATAATTGAAAGACATAAGACTTTCTCATTTTTAGGGCTTTTTTTTTTATTGTAAGTAAGCGATGACTAGAAGAGAGATTGTGTTGTGTTAAATAAAATTATGATTTAATTAAAAAAAATACAACTGCCTGAAACAAACAAAGTGGTCCATAAGGACAGTGTTGACTTTGGGTGTAGCTTGACATTTAAGGCATATGTTATTCTATTTGGAAATCTAATTTCGGCTCCAGTCCAGAACAGTTAAGCATATCTTCAGCTTTCACTTCTTCTGTGGTGATATTGACTGTTTGGTGGATCAGAACCTTACTGAGATAATGGCTTAATCTAATTTGTATTCTAAGAGAATACAAAAATAATCTTTAGCATATGGAGCTAGTACACATGTGTGTCTGGCAGGTGTATAGTAACACGTGAATTACTGGACCCCTGAGTACTTGCTGGTATTATATTCTGTTGGAGTGAAAATGAGGCAGCACATTCCCAAGAGAAAAGCTGAATATTTATTACCAGCTTTCCATAGCACTTTATTGATATGGAGCCGATTTTCTCTCTTAGTGATGCCAGTGAAAATCTGCAGTAACTGCATTGTCTTCAATGAAGGTACTGCATGTCCAGAGACATTAAACAATCACCATAACAGAAAAGATGGTAAAAATATTGACACATTCAAAGGTAACTGCCCCAGCCCAGCCTGGCTGGTAGGTTACTCTGCAGTTTTGCTGTTTGGAAGGCGGATGGGGTCAGAGCTGGTAACATTAATATCATGAGAGCAACTTTCTGACTTGGCAAAACTGAAGTTTAAAGCACTGTTTCAAAAGTCAGCGTGTGCTTACTGAGGAGTGCTGAACAGAAACTTTTAGACAATGCAAGTACTTTGGCAAGTAGATTGAGGAGAGCAGTCATTTGAAATGCATCTTTATATGTTCTGCAGAAATGCTGTGGGTTTTGGCAATTCTGATATCCGTGCCTCTTTGTGAACCTCTATAATTAACCTTACACCTCTTACAGCTAAAGTAGGTAAAATGTTCCACCTAAATACCTGTTGGCCTAACATCTGGCTGGATCTAACCCTATATGATTTGTTTACTGATGATTTGTGCTATATGCTTTAGGTAGTGGTGGCAAGGAAAACTCCTAGTATCTAAAATGTTATCTTAGTACTACCTTGTCTTTCCACTGCACTTTTCACCTGGAGACCTCAAGACATTCCTTGATTAGGCAGGTGTTAATTACCTTACTTGTTTAACACCCAGCCTCAGAGAGGTAAGACAGCGCCTGTTATTGACTCTGGATGTTATGAACTTACAATGTTAGTTAATATTTATACCCTTGATGAGGTCTGTTATCGCTTTGGAAGCAGGCGTAAGGCATTCCTGGATTGGATTGGACTGGAGCTCCGTCTTGGAAGTGCTTGTGTTTCCCTAGGAGCCCAAGTCATCTGCCCACAATGATATAAAAAGTCTCTGCAAGAAACAGGATCTTTGTCTCCCACAGTCTGTTTCAGACTATCCTTTCCTACATTTGTCAGAGCTTTTCCATTTTTTCTTATTGCTTAGCAAACCTATTATGGAGTTGATGAAAAGGAAATCAGGCGGTCAGAACATTTGTGAATAACAAATAAATATAACTCAGTTTTTAAAGAGGAGCATGAAATTTGGCCTGAGAGAGAATGAAAATGACAAGAAAAATATTTATAATAATTCTTTTACATACAACAGCTTATTTTTCTTTTGTTAAAAAACATGTCTTACTAAACACTCATTTTCTAAAGCTTTTGTTGCATTAAACCATCATTAACATGTCAAAATCAATCTTCTTCCTTTTTTTCCTTTCAAGTCAATCAAAAACGTTCTATTGTCAACAAGAGAAGGGGGAAAAATGAAGGTCAACATTGCATCAGTCTTTCCAAAAAGCTCTGCATTGTACATTATTTAGGTGCTCAAATCAATCCATTTTTTCTTTTCAGTGGTTGGACAATAAAAGCAAGATTTACTGCAGCAAGTGAATAATAAAAAAAGAATTAACAGAAAACAAACAAAAAGCTGCTCGCTTGGCAACCTTCTGCGTTAATCAAAACCTGAAGACTAGACTGAAAGATCAATATTTGACTTCAAGATGAAACATAGCAAAGCTTCCATTAAAAAAAAAATTCTGAATAAAAAGGAACATAGGCTGTGTTAATCGAAAAGAGGCAAATACAAAAATCCATATAGTCTTTTGGTTATCTGTGATAAAATGGCCCCATTGGAGCTTGACAAATTACAGTATTTTTATGCACATATCAAAGTTCAACTTGATTGTCTCATATGGGGGAAAAGACCATCTGTCTGTATTCTGGAAATAATCTGCATAATTGACTTTCAAACAGGTCTCAAAGAAACAGGCATTTATCACCTTAATTGTGACAGGCAGAATGTGTGTCCCTGCTATTTTATCAAGATAATAGTAATAGCACTGTGGATACCTGGTGTCTTGTCTTGCCCGAAATTTTTTTCAATTTGTGTGGGTGGGAACTGGATCCTTTGAGTTACAACTACTTTGACAAATTACATAGGAGGCAGAATCACCTAGGACAAAAATAGCAGAGTGAGACACCACCGAAGGCTGGCCTTGCTCTGCGGGACTTAATATAGTGACTTGCTGGGATTTGGTGAGAGAAGCAGAAAATTTGGGAGCGGGCACCTCAAACACTAACTGCAGATGCAAAACGTGCATATAATTATTAAGGAATCTGTTCAGGTTTTAAACCCAGAGACTTCTGAAATCGCTGTTTAGCAAGTGAAGTAGTTGGGGCCATTCCTTGGGCTGTGGGGTTTGGTGGGTGTTGCAGGACGAGTTAGATGAGCAGTGCTGCACTGTGCAAGCATCGCTGCTCCCCGACGGCCACCGCCAGCTTGCGACTTCTCCCTGTTAGGCAGAGGTCATGGGCCTGTTCAGCAATCCAACAGGGAAGGACTTCCAAAAAGCCGCATGGTTACAAAAAATACAAGTGGGGCACCCAATTTCTAACCAAAGCCGAAGCGTGCCTAGGTGGGATTCTGCAGTGGGAGGAGTGAATGGGAAGACAAATAATGGATTAAACTCAATAGAACTGTGTTATACTTGTCAAACTAAATAAGAGTTTAACTCTTTGCAATAACTTACAGCATTTGTTTAACCTTTCTTGGTAGTGAAATGAGTTTAGTTAAGTCTATATGGGCCTTCTCAATTTGAATTATACTTCAGTGGTTTAAGCTAAACTTTTCAGTAAATTTTTTTCAAAATGGTCTTAACCTGAAATAAGTATGAACTCACAAGTGCTCACACAAATTTAGTTAGGATTCATTTGTTGTTGCCTTGACATTTTGGTAACTTAACAACGAGGTCTCCATGTATATTTTGAACTGCTGTGTTTTGTTGTTGCTTCGGGTTTTAATTTTAAGAGTAGATTACTGTCTTTATAATCTGAACTTTTACACATTGCACTGTCTGTAAAGATTTCTTTGTCATTCTACTCTAATATCTACCATTGTTTCTCCAAAACGGGGGTGCAAAGTCAAATTCAGCGCTACAGCATGCCACCAGTGAGCTTTGGCCTCCAAGCTGAAATATCCTGGTGAGTCTTATTTGGATCTTTCTGTGGCTGAACAATTTTGCTTTTATATACCAGCAGCAACTCTAGAATTTGAAACCAGTGGGTTGAGAGTAACTGAAAATATTTAAAAGTACCCAGTAGGTAGAAATCTTGACACTGGTACCTGAAAACAGGAGGGCATAGAGGGCTGTTTATATACCTCTCTCCTGCAGGAGTACCTAAGCGCCTCACTCTATAAAATTTTGTAATAACAACCCCTTTATGACTTACACCTGGTTATAACATAAAGGATTGATTAGGTCTTGAATCTTACAAGGAGCGAAGGCAGCATTTAAAATATATAGCCTGACAATATATTTTCACAAGACGAGCCAACGCGTTCCCCTGTAAAGTCAAGCTGGCAAGCGTGGCTGGGACTGGAGGCAGTCAATAAGGGGACTCTGGCCACGGCTGTGCACGCTCGTGTCCTCCAGGCCACATGTCTCCTCTTTGGAGCCAGGGGAGAATTACAGAGTGAACAGTAACTCTTCCCACCATGCCTGATTTTTATTTATTCTTTCGGTCTCCTGTTGAAGGATCATAAGGAAAATAGCCCACTCTCCCCCCTGCCCTCCGTTTGGCAAGTTTATGTTAATGTGGCCTGGTGTTTACAAGTGGGGCATAAACAACTAACAGTTTTATGTTGCTAATAAACAAGCTTTTTTGTAAGCAAAATGTTCTTGCATTATATTCAGAAATCCAATTCAGAGAAATGCACTTGCATGTAGGAAATAGCAGAGGCGTGGTGTAAATCTGAGCTGAAATACTGGATACCGTATGCACACACAACATTAAAGAAATTACTGAGAGAAATAAAATCAGCACCCATAAGCATGGCTGGAGGTAATGTTTCCAGTAGCATGGACCAGTTAATGCAGGCTGCTGGGGTGAGGATCATAACGAGGTGGACAAAAGTATGATGATATCATAAAAATTGTTTAGAAGACCTGAAAGCTGCTCTTCTCCATATCAATAAGCTTAGTCTGAGGGGATTTTCTTCCCTATGCTAAATGCTGAGTTTAATTGTATACATCACATTTACTTGGAAAGATTTAATGTTTTAATTATTTTTTATGTATCGCACTTCTGTAAATGTAAATTATTTCTTTGTGCACTGTGTTTTAAAACTAAGGTGGTAGGAAAAATAAGTACATGGGATGAACTCCTTTGCTGGCAGATGTCTGTGGAGCGGGACACAGAGGGAACGACACTGATTTACAGCGTCTGCCCAAGGAGTCTGTGTTCCCTCTGAGGCTGCCCAGCTCGACGGGAAGATGGCTCCTGTAGCTGTGGACCCGAGTGACAGCGGATATGGTGGCTGCCACTGATGGAAGGAGTCTTTTAGTAAAGTAACATTCTATGTATAAAAATCGCTGAGGAAGGTAGACTGTAATTGGAGCACTTCAGAGTCACCACGGTCGGAAGAGGAGGGATCCCAACAGAGATGTTCGTCTGGCCCATTTACATGCCAAGTGTACATCCACACCTTGGGCTGATGGTCCAACTTTTAGAAATTGTACATACTGCTCATTAGGTGAACTCTTCCCCATTTCCTTAACTGCAGAAGTGAGCTTTAGTGTGAATTCTTCATAGATCTGCTTGTATTTTTGCCCTTAGCATTCAAAAAGGCTGCATAAAATAACCTGAGGCAAGTTCCTTCCTTGGTGTTGTTTCATTCAGCTCTAGCAGAAACAGTGAAAGAGAAGTCAGTTTTCTGAATCGTACGAAGATACTGCATAACAAAACTTGGGGCGAGGGGGCAAAAAAAGAGTTTTTAACTTGACATGGAAACGTAATATTGGGTTCTTGCATTCACCTGTTTTGTGTATGTTTCTATAAACTATGATGCTGTCACTACACGTGTATCCATTCTCTTTGTCCATGCTCTTAAGTTTATTTTCTAGATTGTTTGGTCTTGTAAATTTGATGATTAGAATATCTTATTTCACCTAGAAGGTACTGTCAGGGATTACAGTTAGAAAAAAATACTGAAAAAAATGGATGCATAAGAGAAGAGGAATGTTTTAGTGTGTCTTTTTTGGTGTGTACCTTTATACTATATATATATATATATATATATATATATGTCACACAGATCTAGGAAGGTATGCTGTGTTTGTAATTCCATCAAACTTTCTCCCTAGCAACCCATGTTGTTTGTTTCTTACAGTAAAACTGTAACGCTCCTGTCCATTCTGGATTTCCTTTACATCTTGCTACACGTTGGGGCATCAGAAATTAGTTTTTGTATATTTGGAAGGTCATCAGAAGGAAGCTGTCGTCAATACAATCCAAGAACCTCCTGGATTGCCTATGCCCTGCTGTGTTATCCTTCCAACAGCTGTCAGGGTGGCTGAAGTCGCCCATGAGGACCAGGGCCTCATGGCCCGAATGCAATGCCACCCCTCTCTGTCTGTAGAAGGCCTCATCTGCTCGGTCTTCCTGGTTGGGTGTTCTGTAGCAGACCCCCACTGTAATGTCCTCTGCTCCTGATTTCCCTTTCATCCTGACCCGTCAGCTCTTTATCCATCCCTAGGCCCAGCTCCGTGCACTCCAGCTGGTCGTTGACATATAGGGCAACACCACCTCCTTGTTTTCCCTGTCTGTCTCCCCTGAAGTGCCTGTACCCTTCCATGCCAACACTCCAGTCGTAAGAGCCATCCCACCACGTTTCCATGATGCCAATGAGAGCGTAGCCTTGGAGGTGTGCACACATCTCTAGCTCCTCCTGTTTGTTCCCCATGCTACGTGCATTTGCATAGAGGCACTTCAGCCGTGTCAGTCAAAGAGGCTCTCTGCCCTGCTGTCACCCCTTGAGCACAAGGGCTCGCTGGGGGGTGCCCCAGGCACAGGGCGGAACCTCCTTGGGGTCGGTCCCACAGGGCTTGTGATGAGGAGAAGCCTCAAAGTTTGTCTAGAAACTCCCTGAAAGCAGGAGCCTGGTGGCGGTGGCTCAGGGCCAAGGAGAGGGGACACAGGTCGCGTTCGCAGGTATGAGCCGGCCAATACCCTGTGAAAATCCCAGGCAGGATTTGACACTTTTTGTAGCAGTAACTGACATGTGGTTAATAAAATACTCTGTGTTAGTTTAACGGTAGGGGATCATCTGAGACTTCCCTTACCTTTGAAATTCTGTCTCGCTCCACATGAGCTCCTCTGAAATATATATAGTGCACTGTTGGCACCCAACAAATGAAATCTGAGGTTTCTTTTGTTTTATGGAGCTTCTTTTTGTTTTATGTTTGCTTGGTAGAACTAGAGATATTTCTGTTTGTAGCTTCAGCTGTGTTAGTGGAGGAGTCCATGTGAACCCAGACTGCTGCTTGCTCTGTAATAAAATGAAAAAAATTTAAATTAGCCTTTCACTTTGTGGCCAAAAACTTTGAAACACATTTTTTGTTGTGTCACTTTTCCTCACTGCAAAATCTTAGAAGTTATTATCCATTGATTCTCCTACTTCAGATTGTATGTTTTTCAGGGAAGGGATCTGTCAGTTTTTTATTTGTTTTTAGAGCACTGTGTACACCTTAAGTCTAGTTTAAATAATGCTAATAATAAATAGAAATATGCCATTTGACCCAGATGACTTTTCTTTATTACTATTGCTACCTAAAGGGCTGTATATCCATTTCGCACATTGAGCATATGGGAAATGATGTTATTTTTTTTCTTATTGTTTTGTGGTTTAATGTTGGTTTTGCTTTGCAATAAATCTGTAGAGCCCCTGTAGGCTTTTTTTCAGATTGCTTTAAAATAATTTCCAAGTATGTAGTCATTTGTTACAGAATAATGTTTGCTTAATTTGTAAATGCGGCTGCCTGAGGATTCCCTTTCTGCATATTGGGGGAAAAGTGAGACTGTGGCACAAATATCCACCTCAGTGCCACTTGAGTGTTCAGACGGGGACAGAATATCATAATTGATGTATTCACATTTGGAACACAACTTGCATGGGGCTAAATCTATCCTAACTCGTCTGGCAACACCACTGTAACGGATGGCATGATGAGCAATGTAGGTCAAGACGATGTTTTATTCCCTTTGTTTGATATAACTCTTATCTAAGGGCCTGGATCCATAGCTCCACACTGTGCTTTCAGACTTCCATTTGTTTTTCAAGCCCATTTCACTCTGTTCAGTGGATGTCACTGCATTAGTGATGCAGTACTTTGCTTCTGCCTCTCTTGATTTTGCTTTACCTTCCCAACCCAGCTGGAGTTATCTCCCTTGCTTCTCCAGGAAACATACATCCTCAGCTGGCCTCAAAACTATAATGTATGCAGGTAAGACGTGTACTCATTCTCCTCTGTAGGGAATCATATTTAATGAAATTCGTGGTTAGGATTCAGCAAGGCATACAAACAACATGTAATATGTAACTGCAGTGCTAAGTGCAACAGGTCCTCTTTGAAAGGCTATTTCAATGCTCATTTTGTCAAGTTGTCCTAATCCTGCCAAATACTGAGTGGTTTACCTATATCTCCTTGATATTAACATGAGATCGTGGCACACTGTGTAGGTTCATAATGCCCAGAGACATTCTGAATCAACTACAATGAAATTAGAACAAAAATATACATGATGACTAAGAATGAGCATCTCTATTAAGTACCACATTGTCTTCACAGATCTTTTCAAAGCATCTGAAACACAGAAAATATAATTTCTTACAACGTGAGTAAGACTTCAGCTTCATTAAGACAACCTTTTTTTGAGCAGTGCTTTGAATCAAGTTGATCCTTGCGAGTTAATGCTGGAGTCCCTAATGACAGGCAGTCTATTCCACTTTATTTTCATCTGCTGTAGATTCTTCACCTGCTCTCTGTGCAGTTGCAGTTCACCCACTGACATTATGGTAATTTACTACTGAGTCCAGAATGTGCTATTGAGACCTGCAGGATGTAGGATAGAGACAATATGTTTATATGATTCCACGTGTCAAATTATACGATAGGATCATATATTAGAAACATTAGCATTGCCTGAATTCAATGTTGGACTCCTGCTCTCATTTTTTCCAGGACCAAAAACTTAGAGAACAGGATTAAAGTGTTTCTGAGACCCCAGTAGCCTTTCTTACGCATACGTTGATGCGTGGCTCCGGAAACCTGCACACTGCAACGTTGCTTCTTCCATTGGTGGAAGTCCTCTTGTTGCCATCTAGCCAAAGCTTCTCTTCCCAGCTGTTTTCTTATCATGCCAATCTCACAAGTCCTGTTACCACCATTGTTCATTGCTGGCAACAGAATTAATCATATTCGCTTCTGTCTCTGTTATAAGAATTACTTCTCTCTCCCTTGTTTCACTAACTTTGCTAGCAGACGCCACTCTCTTTTGGATGGCTGTCCTAGTTAACACTGAATATTTTTGATCTCTAAAGCTTTTCAATTCTGTAGTAATTCTGCAATTTGAATGGCAGGCAATGAGAGTTCAGAGCCCTATTATTTCAAATTTATATGCAGTAGTACACGCTTTTAATGTTTGAAAAGCTGTAGGATCTTGGATGTGAAATGAACAAAGTAATTCACAATGCTTGGTTGGGGGTGTTCACAAAATGTCAGAGCCACCTTACAAATCCATCCCAAACCGCAGGAAGCACTCTTTCAACGGTACGGGCTTGGAGACATGTGTAGGTTCCTCCTTAACCTGCATTTTCAAAATCCAAGTTGTTTTCCAGTTTCTTTGCTGTGACAGGTCAATTGTGTTGTGTTCTTATACTTCAGTAACATAAAACAAAGCAATGTGGCTCTGGGAACAAGATGTAATGCTTCAGCATTGTGAGGTGCCAGCATGGGTACTTAGGGACCAGCGAGTCCTGACAAGCACTGTTATTGCCCCTGCAGTTAAAAATGGCTAAACTTTTTGCTTATAAAACAAGGTTTTATAAACTATTGCAGAAAATAATAGAACTTGGACTGAATTATTAAGTTGTGAGTGCAGTGTATGGAAGTCCATGAATGTGGATGAGGTTAGTCACTGCAGGCTTTGCAGAAATTTCCATAGGATGTTTCACCTGCCACAGTGGGAGTTGCATAGTGAAATCGACGGGGTCAAATTTTAGATTAGTTCTGTTTCTCCTTAATGATATTAATTAAATAATTATAAATGCAATAAAACCAGAATGCAAGTCTCGCTGTAAAACAGTAATGGCTACTTGTCAGCTGGCTTCCTAAGAAGTACTTAGAGATTGGCATTATACTTTCAAATGCAGTAAGACTTTCCCTCTATTGACTAAATACTATGTGGCATAACAGAAAGCTATAAAAGGGTTACCTATAAAAGTGAGGGAGAGCCACAGGGCAAATTCTTGGATGGCTATACTTGGGTAATAAAGGCAGATGGAGCTAGTTATGGTGTTGATGGAATTTCAGAGTGCTGCTCTTCTCCCAAGCTCAGAATCTCCGTGGTTTGGGTTTACATTGTGGCTGTGCCCCAGTACCAGTCAGAGCCGTGTCAAATTATAGCCCTGCATATGTCTTTAGTCACAATATTCCCTCAAACTGCTGTCATTCTCAGTAGGAGTTTTGGACTGAGTACAGGCCCCAGACGGTGTTACATGGCCGTAGGTTACTGTGGGAAGGCGGCAAGGAGAAAGCTGGTACCCAGAATTTTTTTCTGCAGATCACTGGTGGATCCTCCTTCGTGTATTTGTGATAGTT
Organism: Pluvialis apricaria; assembly: GCA_017639485.1. Lineage (NCBI taxonomy): Eukaryota > Metazoa > Chordata > Aves > Charadriiformes > Charadriidae > Pluvialis > Pluvialis apricaria. The sequence goes on from CM030017.1 coordinate 5,792,683, forward strand.
CATTTGATGGACTGCCATCAGCTACATTCATCACAAATTTAATATCATGGGACAAATCATGACTGAATTTAGGCAGGGGTTAGTGAGAATCTTCCCTGCCTCTGTTCCTTGCATAATACCCAGGCATGGAAAGCGGAGCCCCGAGCTGCCCATGCGCTGCTTCACCTTGTTATGCTGGAGGGAAACGTGGTGTTTTACCAGTTCTGCCCATGTGTCATTTTCCCACGACACGTGTATAGCAAATTTGTGCCATGCTAACCCAGCTCCAGCTCAAGTAGGGGAGAACTAAAATGGCTCTGCAATGCTGAAGGTCAGCCTCGTTACTAATTCACTCTCCTTTTGCAAAAGCTGAGCCCAAGTTGGAGGCGAAACTGGTGGCTGTCTAGGTAAATAACCTCCCAATTGCAGGTGAAGATATATGATGACCTTTTGAAAACATAAAGTAGCATGAGCAGTATCCTGCAGTTGACTTTATGCTGTCAAGCCCGGTATGTTCTACTCGGTCATTATTGCTCTTGACTGTTCATGTTATTGCAAATATAATGTAGAAACTGCAGCCTTATGATTTGGCAGCAGAATAGTTTTCCCTTGGGTCCTCCGCAAGACTTAATGACATAGGTAAGGCCAATGAACGTTTTCTCAATGAAAAATACATTTGATCCAATTCCATATACTTCCTGTGCCCATTGATATAAAGTTTATATAGAGACTTTTCAGAATGGAGGTAATTGCACAACAGGTTTTTTTGGTCCAGCTGACAACCAATTTGTGAAAACAATAAATTATTGCATGATGCTTAGAAGGCATAGGCACAGATCAAGCATTTCAAAGAGTTCTCTTGTTTAAACAGCTTATTAAATTGTTAATGACTCTGGAAGTTTTGCATATTATTATTTAAAAAGAAAAACCTGTATGTGTACAGTGTATTTAATGATGAATTAAAACTTTAAATCACTTACTGCATGCAACTGCTATAATATGTCTTGGGATTATGTGAACATATTTGTTTTGTCCTCGATTGAAACTTGGATAAAATTGTTAAACACATTATGTTAGCTACATACCATAAATTTTGCACACATTGAGCAAGTGGTATATTTTCCTTTGTCTGTTCACATTGGTTAAGTAAATATGATCCCGGTTAGATGAGGGGAATTACTCAATTCATGAGCCTATTTGCATGACACATGGGATGGGAGAGCTGTATTTTGTGGAATACCAAAAGCATTTGATCTTGAAAAAGTCTTGCCTGTGGGTTTTGAATATAGATGTGTTTAAAAAGTGAATCCAAGACTGGATTAATTCCAGGGGCCTCAGTATCTGAATCTGCAGAAGATACCGAAAAGGCGAGGGCAAAAGTATGAGTCCTGATTTCAGGTAAGTACATAGGTATATGCAGAGTTCCTGTTGCTGTCAAGCGTGTGTCAGCATATGCTTAAATTTAAGCGTGCGCTTCAATGTCTGCTAAGGAGTGCTTGAAGTTAAGGGAATGCTTAAGCAGAGGCTTAGCGCTGGCACTGCAGCCGTCCAGCACCACAGGGACCTTGCTGTGCCAGGAATTCTCTGCCTCATTAGGACAGACACGGAGACAGCCAAGGATCAGTCTTGACAAATACATTCAAGTCCATTTTGTGAAGCACTGGGGATGTGGAAAAGGTCCTAACATAGTGAATAATTACTTGGTCAAAGGTAATTTTACCAACTAAGGTAAAAATAATGTCTTTCAACTCACAACAGAATGCATCTTATTTTCATTTACATCATTGTTAAACGGATTTCTTAATTTCAAGTAGATTATTTTGCAGTCATTAGAATAAGCTACCTGGTGCTCTCCTGCTGTCACTCCACCCACACATAAGAGGTACGTGCCCACCAAATGTAGGCTGAATGGCAGTGAGGGGTATTTTACAGCCTTGGTATTAATATTTCAAATGTTTTTGTTTCGTTGTCTTGCTTAATATTTTATTATCAGATTTCTACTCATTATGCGTATGGCCCTATTCCCTATGTGGATTGACGAAGTTATGTTGCAGTAAATTGAAAAAGAGAACTATACATACAGGATGATTTATTGTTAATGTGAAATTCAGCATAAACCTGCAAATGCACTAGCAGAAATCCCTAGCTATTTCAAAATTCATATTATGAGACAGACAATCAGATGCCCAACAAACAGAACATCTTGTACTCTATTAATCCTACAGTGACAGATCCCTTGCATGCATTTAGCTTTCCAAATAATACAAACATATGTCACCATTTTGTTTTTATTGATTTTGGACTTTCAAAGTACAGCTACAGCACAAGGCATTATGGAGACATTTATTGCAGAGTTTGCTTTGATTTGTTGTAGTCAATTGAAATTGTGTCAAAGCAAAGTCTTTAATATTAAATATGATGAATTCCCTTAGGCCTTAAACCTGCAGCATCATTCAGCTCAAGGTGACTCCTGCCACTGGAGCACAGGAGCGCTGGGCTGGGGAGGACTTCCCAGAGCATTGTCCAGCAGCCTACTGGTGCTGGAAATTATAACTCTGTTCATGTCGTATGAAATATTCCCATTCACAAGCACATTGAACTCAGACTACTTCCTCTTCTGCTGTTTCCATTATTTGAAGACTGTTCCACAATATTTTTCTTCTATACTTCACCACCACCAGCCCCCACCCCCGCCCAGTTTTTGTCTTTGATTAGTTTTTGGTCAATATGTACCCATTCATTTTGGGGGCAAAAATAACATTTAACTTCAAGAGATTTTTTTTTTCATGACAAATTTGAGGACAATAACCATTGCCATTCTCAGCCTGAGCCTTGAATTTTCTCCTGTGCTTGGAGAGTTGTGTTGGTATGTTCAGGTCCCTCCTGGAGCTGGGTGGCTGATGCATACTAGCACTGGATTTCCTGTTTCTGTAGCCACGCACCCAAGTCTTTCTCTTCCTTAATCCTCTCTAGAGTTTCCACTTTACAACAAAATCCTTGTAGTTCTTAAATGCTTGATGTTCAGCTTTGATCGTGTAGTTCTTCTTGTGTGATACTCCATTCCTCCTTTGCATATTGATCAGGTCTCCTAACCTGATATCACCAGTTAATGATTTTTCATTAGCACACTCTTACTGGTAGCCTGACTCATGAATAAATATATTAAATAAGGAAAAACACTCAGGGCTATTCTTGCAAAATTGTTCTAGTTCCTTCTCTTCACCTTAACTGTCCCAGCCTCTTTTCCTTATATTAGTTTCTCACTCTTAACTAATATTTTCTATATAGCATCAAGTTGGCAGAGGTGCAAACTGCATTCTTCTCTACTAGCAGAGAGTCCTGCTCCCTAGGGGGAAGACAGAATTTATATTATTCTTTTTTTGAGATTCCTGTAAGAGAGGTGGCTTGATCTGCATTGTCTGCCAAGATGGAGGGCTGCTGCGCTTAATTCTGCTCTGCATTACGGGATTTTGAAAAGGCAACTATTTGAGGCAACTATTTTCAAAACATAATTGGTTGCTTCAATTTTCAGCTTGTCATTCAGCTTGGCAAGTGAAAGCAGATAAATCAGTTTTGGGTTGGTTCCCAGTGGTCTCATGTATTCGCCCAACTGTTTGGTCACAAATGGTAAAGCACAATATTGTAATCTTTAAAAATGTTCTTTTTTAGCTTAGAAAAAAGTTTCGTGTAAAACTGTTCATGTAAAAGTATATGACTGGGAGTAGGAAGTCTGGTGGGTGTTTCGGTAGACGAGGGTAACCTTACTGTTTGGAAACTGGGATGGATGCAAGTTTGGGGGCATTTCTTGCAGTCCTCTTGTGCAAAGTCATGGCAGTGCAGCAGCAGCAACTTGTGTGGATCAGGCTGTACGGAGCAGTCCCTGCAGACTGCCAGTTTATCAATGCACAACAATGGAAACTTTTCAATAAAGGAAATATTCTACTGCCTACCTTTGATTTTATGTAGCTTAGAGTGCAGATAGGGAGTAGCAAGGGAAAAAAAGGAATTGGAGATCTTGGCAAGGGAAAAATAGACACTAGAAAGAGTTCAAATAACATTTTATCAGCAGAAAATTAATGGAGTTTATCCCTTTAACTCACAAAACCCAGCCAATGCCAAGCTAAATTTCACTGTAGCTTGGGTTAGTGGATAAGGAGGTATAAAATGTGGCTTTCTACTTTTAGAAGTCACTCTGAGAGCTACGTTAAATAACATAAATAACAGAATCATTTATCTATTGACCAGGGCTCTGGCAATATTCATTAAAGTTTATTTGTGTCCTCTCAGTGACTACAGTGAGAGCAAACCTCTGCTGTTGCCCGTAAACATGTATTTAAGTGGGGTGAGGTGAGAATGACAGCGGCTTTTGATACTGGTCCCATTCTCCTTGCCCTGGCAGCCTGGTGGCGGATTTCAACGGGAATGTGCTGGGAGTGAGGAATGCACCACTGAACCCTTCATTTCTGGCTAACAAAAGCCAGTTTGATCCATACAGTGCCAACACAGTTATATATAACCTTATTGCTCGTTGTCATTGGGCTGTGCTGAACCTGAGCCCTCTTTGGGAAGGTGAGGAAGGAAGAGGACCGCTCCTTTTGGCTGCGTTGAGGAAAAGGACAGCAGGGCATCTTGTGCTTCAGGCTTACGATGATTTTGCAGATGTGCTCTTGCTGCTAAGCCCTGCAGGAAGCCGCTTGCGGAGGGGAACAGGCTGCCTTCTTCTCTCGAGGCAGTGGGTGATCCCTGTCATTTCCCTGTGTTTCTCTGCAGCTCCTGCATCACCTTTCCCAGCATCATACTGCAGAGCTGCTCCCTTGGGGAAAGGCCTCATGGACACCCAGGGCGCCAGCTCGTCCCCTTTTCTCTCTGCAGCATCGGGCAGGGCGTATGGCCCCTGCTCTGGCATGCTGTGACAGGCAGCAATTTATTTTGTAATATGGAGTGACAGGGGATATCATCTGTCCTGGTGTCCTTACTATTTCGCTTTCACGGAGGGCGGGAGTGGGAAGTAGAGACCTGGTCCAGCAGCCGCTCTGCTTTCATGTCTGTTCATGTCTATGGATGTGAGCTTGGGCAAAGTCCAGGTCCATGTTTCAGAATTTTTTTTCCCAAGCTGCCCCTGATTCCTGACATGTGTGAGCTAATTAATTTCAGCATGTTCAGAGTTGAATTCCTACATTTGTTGACAGAGGTGAAGGTCATCTGAGCTGTACTGAACAGCACAAGGCCACTAGTCGAGCTAAAAACTTTACCTTTTTTTTTCTTTTGAGATGTCTCATGGCACACTCAAGCAATATGCACAAGTGGTATTTTGACAATTTCATGGTGGTTTGGGGAACTTCCTGGTGTGTTGAAAGGAGATTGTTTTCAGCAGAGAACCCTCACTCCCCCTTCCACAAACACTCTCTCTCTCTCTCTCGTATACCTTTTATAGTTAGTGAATCATGTCTTGATCAGACAAAACAGCCACCTGTTGCCAGGTACACCAATTCTGATTTTATCCATCTGAAAATGAGAGACCTTTTTGAGCAGCACACAGTGGCTTTTCCAAGACATCTCTATGCTTCTATCCAATCACCAGGTAAAAGACACAAAAATTATCTGTTATTTCTTTAAAAGTACATTTCCAGTTCGGTTGGAAAAATACATGATTTTTGTAATTCCTACTCTCTTTTTCCATCCTTTTCAGAAATGCATGAGGGAGATTACTGAAAGGAGTTTTCCGTAATGTTATCCAAGAGGCTTAGGTTAATAACAACTGCATTGAGCTTTTTTATGACAGGTTTCAGGGTGGAGTAAAGTGACTGAAAAAGCGTCAGTGAATAATGACCTGGGACAACTGATTTCTTTTATCTCAGTGTTTGTTGATTTGCCATTTAATCTACTCATCCCCAATTTTTCCACAGCTCCAAAGAAAAGAAAAAAACCCCAACCTAACCCTTCCCCTAATACTCTAATGGAAGATATTTAGAAAATTCTGCTGTCAGTCATCATTCACTTAGACAGAAAAAGGTTATTATTTTCCAATTACAAATTACATTCTGGACCTAAACAATGTCTGTAAGTTAATCTATTTTTTTTGCACTGAGATCCTACGGTGTAAGTAGTAACGGAAGATCTTTCTGAATTGTCGTGTTGGGATGCTGAAACTGCCATAATTCGAAGACAATTTTGAAAGATGTCAGTAAAAAGATGGATTTCTGATTTCAATTATTGGAAACAACATCAAAGTAGAAATCAAAGGCACACCAATAGAATGTAAAGTGAAAACAGAAATGAAAATTTGTGATGGATCACTTGAAAAGGCCAATATTGTTTTCACCTCCCTGGCTGGCGGGCCAGGACTGTAAGATGCCCAGCAGGTATAAAGCATCCAGGTTGGTTTAGTGTAAGTATCAGAAACATTTCTGCTGTCCGAAGCGCCAGTAATCACAGAGAAAATCAGCTGGCAATTCAGGACTGGCTGATATATAAAGGGTATAGTAGTGTGTTGTTTGTTTTTTTAAAATCCATTTTCTATTTATTAACAGTGGCGAGAGCAGTAAAGGGAGTGAATCTACTCAAGTGAGCACAGCCAAAGGAATACCAATTAAATTAAGTATCAGACAGGCAAAGGCTTTTGTGGGGTGTCGGATAACAGCAATTGTGACACAGGAGAGCAGGCAACACACAGTTTTGCAGGGTGTGTGTTACACAGTTGTACGTTGACCCTTTCTGGCTGCCAGATGCCCACCCAGACGCTCGCTCACTGCTCATCCTCAACAGGACCAGACAGGGGGGAAATAAGATGATAAAGACAGGGAGATTGCTTATCAATTACTGTGATGGGCAAAACAGACTTGACTTGGGGCAAATTATATTATTGCCAATTAAAAATAGATTTGGATGGTGAGAAAACCAGATGAAAATTAGTCTCCCACCACACGCTTCTTCCCAGGCTCGGCTTCACTCCTCCTCTCCCGACCCCTCGGCCTCCCCCGGCCCCGGGCGGTGCAGAGGGTGGGGCTGAGGGGTCGTGGTCCCTCCATAACGCCACCTCTCTGCCATCCCTTCCTCCTCACGCGTTCCCCTGCCCCAGCGGGGCCCTCCATGGCTGCCGTTCCTGTCAGGAAAACCACCTCCCCGGCGTCCCCCTGTGGCCGCAGGGCAGTCTCTGCTGGGGGCCTGGAGCGGCTCCTCCCTGCCCCTGCCCGGCCCTCCGTGTCCCGGGCTCTCTCTCACACTGTTCCCCTCACGGCCCGGCAGCGTTTTGCCCCCTCTCAAACCCGCGTTCCCCGGGGCGCCGCCAGCCCGGCTGAGGGGCTCGGCCCCGCCCTGCCCTGCGGCCGCTGGAACCGGCCCCAACCGGCCCTGTCCGGCGCGGGGCGGCCCCTCAGCGCCCCTCAGCGAGACCCAGCGCCCTGCCAGTGGCAGCCAGTGCAGGCAGATAGGTGGGTACCCCCTGATTTACTTGAATAACCCAGTGTAATGGTTGTTACACAAGCTCAGTGTGATGTACCTCACCGGCACTTCCCTAGAGCTGTCCACTTTCAAGCACCATGCCCTCTAATTGTCATCGGTTTGGCTAGAGCCTGTGTTTACCCGCCTTTTTTTTTTTTTTTTTTTTTTTTTTTTACCTCAGCTCCACAGGTATGCAAGTGTGTGTGAGATCTCGCTTAAAATCTGGCAGCATCTCCTTTTTGGAGAACAGGGGTAAAAAACACAGGTCTGTGGTAGTGGTGGGATTTATTTTACCCATCTTTACTTGTTTAACGCACAGGCGGAGCCCGCCAGTCTGCCTGGATTCCGCAGGGAGGAACAGGCCCTTCTGGGGTGCTGTTTGGCCCCTTCAGGTGTCTGCTTTAGGGCAAAATGAATCCTGTCGGCAGCGCTTTAACTGCTGCTAGGTCAGTCTGTGACGGACTGATCAGCTGCTTTTTCATGGAAAGCAGTTTTTTGAAAGTCATGGGTTTTTTTTTGGGGGGGGGGGGTATATCAACACTGCTGAATTTCTTGCCTCTTTTGGAGAAATTTGTAATTTTCAAGCTTAAATAAGTGCATTTCTGCACTGAACACCAGATTTTGACACAGGAAAATGCCCCTACTGATCTTAGTGATCCTTAGAGGAAAATATTGAGGGGGGAAAAAGGGGGAAAAAACCCTCACAAAAAGAGACTAATTTTAAATTCTCCAGAAGAGAGACAACTTTCAAAAGTCACTTTTTATGAAACCTCAATTTTAGTTACAGGAATTACATGAGTAACAGTCTAGCGCTCATTTTGGCTCCCTTTTGGATGGGGATCTCCTGCTTGGAGAATGGTTACATGGGTTAAGGTGAAGCATAGCAGAAAATTCTTGGAGGCTTTTGGTGAAACCCCAGCAGGGCAGGGTCCCTTGACTTTGCAGCTTTCCATCTTCTTGCTTGCCGTGTTCTTTATATTTGTTTACAAATGCCGATCTTACAGCACTAGTTTGTACCATCTGAACTGGTGAGGCGTGAGAAGTGCAGATGAGCCTTGCTTGGTGTGTTATGTTTTATCATCTTCAAAGTGGTGCTTGATTGTGATAGAACAGAAAAGCAAGGTAGAATTTTTTTTAAAAAAACAAAACTACTTTGATTATCTGTAAACGAACAAAATGCAACAGTGGCTTAGACGCATCAGGAAGCGTTTCTCAGAGGAGCTGTTTGGTGACGGAGCCACACGGTTCATGGCTGAGTCAGGCAGCTGAAGCCTGAGGAAGCCCGTTGTAATGCAGCAATTCCTGTAGCACAGGAATATCTGCGTGGAACATACATACGGGTTGGTTGTCCTCTAGATCTTCTCATCACTGTGTTGCATGAGCCAGACTTTTTTTTCGAGATGTTAATCTTTTAAAAGATGTTTAGTTTGTACAAACCTGCACGTTTACTAGACTTGCATGAGGAGTCCAAGTGTTTGCAGAAACATAAAGTGGTGAGCGCACCTCTGCTTATGTACAGCTCTCAATATTAAAGCTTTCATTGGGAGCAGAATAATTCATTTTTACCATTTAAGAGTTGGGTACTTCCTTTTTTACTCTTTGAATCTAAAATGCCTCTATTTGAAAGATGAGAGTGCGTTTCCACTGACACGTGTAGAAGGGCAGTGGAAGATGTTGTGGCATTTATATTTCCTCTTTGACGTTGCGAGCTCTCAGAGTATTTATGCATGGCCTTCTAATCCCCTGGGGAAGCATTCAGAATTACAATTTTAAACCACCGCTCATCCAAATTTTGGCATTCAGTCAAACAGAAATTTGTCATAGTTTATAATGCTTGTTAACGATAAACATAAAAAATTAATGCTCATTAGGGTGCTCATTAATATGCATGGTCGTCTCAGTTTTGACTTAATTAAGTGAAGCACCACTTCGTAGTGGTATTGTGTCACTGCAGTAAAGTTAAATTCAAAACCATGCTGCAGTAACAGCATGGAGCAATGCTCCCTTTGGACAGCATTACCCCATATTTTGTTGTGGGGCATTGCTCATCTGCCGCTCTCTAGCTTCCTGACAGCTAACAAGAGCAGCTGCTGTAGAGCTACAGTTGATATTTGTTATTCAGTGTTGTTGGTACTTGCACTCCTCAGAGTTTTGTGAATACAGTGCACAGCGCAGAAGTAGTTACTAGATAGATTTGTTGGTGTATATGCCTGGCCTTACATAACTTTGATAAAGATTATAATCTGGGGAGGCCATGGGGGTTTCTCTTCTTTACAAAGGTCTTACAGGTCGCTGAAATCCATAACATGGGTTTAAATCAGCATTGTCAAAAGTATAGTTGTGAATATTGATCTGACTGGCACATGTAAGGAAATGTGCACTAAGCAGCTGCTGGTAGCACTGCGTGACTGAGCTGAGCTGGGTATGTCAGTTTGAAACAGCCTGTGTGAAGTCCACCGGGCTCTTGCTCAGTTCTGCTGCCTGACTGGAGTGGGGTCAACACAGCTAAACGCAGTTCAGAGCATGGCAGGACTTCTGCTTCCTTGGAGTATTAATTAATTAAACAACTGCCATTAATGCGTTACCACTCAAGCCATGGGAAATTCAAGAGTAATTAAGGAAAAAAAAAAGAAAATGTCTACTTGGGGATGTGAACTTGTCAAGAAGGTTTAGCACTCAGTCCACGCACCAGCCGAGAGTTTGCTGGCTCCATGTCCCTTCCCCTACCTGCCCGTCCACCCACCCTGTGGTTTGCCTCCTGCCTCCTGCCTCCTGCCATGGAAGCACCTGGCCAGGAAACGGCTGTGGCTCTCGCCGGGCGCTCCTGGGGCAGGCATTGCTGCCAGGAGCAGGGTACCTTGCTACAGCAGGAGAGGGAGGGCTGAGAGGAGTCCGGGTGTGAGCTGACAAGGTGTGAGGAATGGATAAAATTGGTACTGAGGCAGAACTGAGGCTGACGCGCATGCAACAAAGAACCGACTTGGATGAAGAGATCCAGAGTTAATGGGGCAAGGGCAGGGCAGAGCTCTGGGGTGGCAGGGAGCACCCCATCAGATCAAAGTCCAGAGCAGGTTCCCCATTCCTCTAAGAATCAGCTAGTGTGGTGACAATTGCTGGGTAGACAGCAGGCTCTGAATTGTCTTCTTCCTTTATTCAGCTTTGTTGTCTCACATTCCATAATATGAATTTAATAAAAATGCAGTGCAACATGGGAAATTTAAATAACAAAGCTCATTTAATCCTCCACTCACTTCATCTGCATATGTGCCATAACCTCCACCTCTACTTTTCACGTGCTTCAGAGTTTAGACTGTTGGTGAGGCAGAGCGGGGACGTCTGTGTGAATGGGGCACGAGTTCATACAGGATGCTTTGGGCATCATCTGTTCATACAGTTCTTGCTGGTTTCAGCGGGGCTCAGAAAAGGTATATATCGAAATCAAACTTCATGGTTCTTCATGGGAAGGGTTCAATGGCTTCACTTGTTGCTGTAGCATTTAATTGCAAGAATCTCTTGTTTTCTTGAGCTGCTAAGTGCAAAAAGTTGAATGCAAAATGAACAACTCGGTGTTGCCCTCTTCTTGGTTTTGCCCCTTAGGGGACTGACTCTTTGCAGCCCGATGCACCAGGCAGTTCTGAGTGAGTGTGAAAAGCCATCTTGCTCCAACAGAGAGAAGGATTTTTCTTGGCAGTGTTTCATACTTGTTTTGCACACAGGGTGTTTATTATATAACAGACAGGACTACAAGAATTACTACTGACATCCAAGGAACTATTTCTAACTTATGCTCATACTAAATCAGATCAAGAAGAGGAGAACTTTCCAAACCCCATAGAGTACCAGGTCATACTTCTGGGGAAGGAGTAAGATGTGGTGGTGGGTATTGAGATGGGCTGGATTCAAACCCCAGCTTCCCTCTGGGGACTTCTCAAGTTCTTGAGTGTGTCTGCTGGCTGAGGGGCCACACAGAGGCAGAGACAGGTTCCTTACTGAGCATCAGATCATAACATTATAGCAGGCAATCATGTTCTGCCAGACAGAGGGAAAAAACCCAAACACACCAGATATGCCTCCAACCTGAATGCCAGTGGTCAGTTAGTGAGCATGAGTGACCACAGACCTAATTACTTTCCCATGATGCCCTGGATTTTTCTTAGCTATTGCTCCATTGCCTTTGTAATTTGATTCAAAGGCAAAAGGTACTTTCCATACTGACCCACTTTAGGTGATAAACAGGCAGAGCGGGGAGCAGAGACTGTCTCTGCATTTTCAGAGCACATCAGCACAAAGTTATTTAGCACAGGGGATTGCGTGATTTTGATTCACTGAGAGAGCTCATGAGGTTCTCAAGCTCTGATTCCACCACTGCGGTACACCGGCCCATTTTTAATAGTCAGGACTCTAATAAAACCACATGCATGCAGGCACACTAACCAATTCAGGTTTTGACGCTGGAATATTCTCCTTCGTTATTCATTCAGGTACTTTCACTTGCTTCTAAATTCCCTTTCATTGCATTTCAGGAAGGGATTAAACAACATTGGCATTAAAGGTGCTGGTGAAAATTACATGCTTCTGCAGAAGCTATGGGAAGGCTGGCTAGAAAATACAGCTTAAAATGGCCCTGCAGCCCCGGGGGAACAAAAGGTAGAATTTGATCTTTCAGAGGTGATCAAATACCCCCTACTATCTGGCCAACTGCAAAGCCAACAAAGTGCACCGCTCAAGTGAAAATGTTATAGAGGATAGATGGCAATTTCAACACAGAGTGTACACATCCTATGAAGTTTTGGAATATATGTGATCTGTAGAATTCAGTGCTTTTTATTTTTACTGTCTGTCCTTTAAACTAAAATTGGTCGATTTCAAAGGAAGAGCATGGTGGGGCTGGGGGAGGAATCAGTGTCAGGTGGACTGAATGCTTCCAAGCGGGAATAGGATTCCTGCAAAAAGAGCAAGTAGATACGAGCTGGATGAAGAGTCAAGTGTCTTTTGCATGCATTGGCCTTGATGAGCATGGCCTTTCTACACCAGGATCCTTTCAGTACAACACAGCTCACCTTTTGTCCATCAGCAAGTGGTAAACTGTGAATGTCTCTGGAAAATGCTGCAATTCTGCTCTTTGTAAATTTGGTCACTTTATTAGAACAGGCACAGAACAAGCATCTCTTGACATTGATTACGCAACTTTTTTTTTTTTTTCTTCTGTTTTTCCATTTCAAAGTGACTAATGAGGAAAGAGGGATGCAAAGAACTCTGTGTAGGACTGTAGAAAAAATCTTGCCCGCATCTCGCTGCACCACATGTGAGGTGTGTGGCCATTCCCCTCTGCTGGGTCTCCCCTTTCCTAGTTCCGCAGGTTTGTGACCCACTGACCAGCTTCGCAGCTGATGTTTCTAGCTCATGACCAGGATGCTGCTTAGAAACTTAGTGTTTTTAGCAGCATGGGATTCAGTCCTTCACAGGGGGTATGGTGCATACATGTATCCCCACAGGTGTGCCACAGGGCTCGGTGCATGGAGACTCGTATGTTAACAGGAAAAAGGTGAGACATCTAAGAAGCAAGAACTTGGATGTTTTTGCAGTTTTCTGAAAAGACTCGTATCCTCAAAGCAATATGACCTTAGTGGCACAGGGTTGAATAAATAACTATACTTCCTGACCAGTTTTTCCAAATTCATGCATTCTGGGCAGGTCACAGAAACAGCAAAATTTTCACCTCTTTGTTTCAATCAGATATTTTTTTGTCAGAAGAACTTGTCTTTAAACAGGTATTTGTGATGATTTCCATTCTGACCTCTAGTTCTGACGCCTCAGTATCCCCTCTAAGGTAACAGGGTATCATCCCCTTTCAGGAACTACATACATTGGGCACACACATAACGAATTGCATGTCAATGGGTTGACACAATTTATGCAGGCAGTTGTGGTCTAGAGATTTGCAGCTTACCGAAGAAACTGAGAGTGCTGTTTTGCATGACTTGCACGGCTCTCCAGGTTCAGGTGGAAAATACGTGGCCATTACCACCTCCTCCCAATCCACCCCTGCACAAAAGTGCTAAGAGCAGACATCCGAGTTCTTTGTTTTTCTGCCGACATCAGGTAACTCTTATTAGTTTTTCTCCTCGTGAAGGCATATGCAGCAGCTTTGCATGCAAACAGCAATTACTGGCAGGATAAAGGACTTTAGTTTAGTATTGATTTTAAGTCAGGGAATTTTCTCCAGCTGAGTACTTGTAGCATTTTCTGAATACGGTAATATATAAGAAATGGCATCAACTCTTGACATCTGATGCTGTCAGAATTCCCTTTCAGCCCTTTTTCATTAAATGTGATCCCTCTAACAGGGTTTTTCTTCTACTAAGAAAGCAAGGGTATAGTCGTAAAGAGTATGGAGGTGGCAAAAAAGAAGGAGACTTGCCTTTTCTTGAAACCATGTCACCTGCTTGCAGTATCAAATTTAAGAAGTCTGGCTTTTTAAAGTCCTGAACCATGAAAATAATTCTCAAAATACTCCTGAATACTGGTCTGTAAATGTTTGTATCAATATATGTGTGTTTCCCTGTTTGTTTTTAGGTCTTTTTAATATACTGGTTTATGTTAGTCCTTTGTCTGCCTTCAGGGATCTTTACTCAGCTGAGCTTGTCAAAATGTCTCCTACAGGTTTTCCAATTTCTGTCTCCATTTCCATTAGCACTTTTGGATGAGTGTCACCTGGACTTGGTGCCTTGTCAATTGGAAGGATCTCTGACCTTTTAATAACCATTTTGAACTGTTGGCTGCACTGGAGATATGCTGAACAGGGGAGTCAATTGATACTCACTTTACATCCTCCTGCCACTTTTATTTAGGGAAGCAGGTATTGATACAGCCCCTGGGAAATTCGGGGAAAGGAAATACTTCTGATGAAGTTAACAGACAATTTGATGTCAGTACTGATGTATACAGATGTAGCCGAAAGAGGAGATGTGTGGATTAATTAATTAGAAAATAGTTGCTGCTTGTGACAGCAGGTGTGCTGGGTGTGCTGACAAGGGTGTCCCTATGTGCTCAGCATATAGAAATATCAATTCAGAGAAGCCATGTTTCCTTATTAGTAAACCAATATTTTTGGCACTAAAATTCTGTCATTGGAGAAACTTGTCTGAAGAGATCAGCAAGTTGAATGACATGATACAGCATCTCTCCTGAGAATGAGCAGCAGGGACAGATAAGCAATTTATTCTCCGCTTAACACCTGCAGGCTGATGGGTTGCTGCCCAATTTCTAAAGCCATTGCTGTTAAAAATCCAACACTTGCCAACAATTGTTATATAATGCCCTCTAAACTACTTCATGTTTGTCTCTTTCCATGTGTCTGCCTAGATTAGCACATGCACGCATTCCTTTCCTACTGATGTGCTGCCTAAATGTAAAGTGCAGCCTCATTTTGTGGGTTTTCTAAGTGTTGGTGGAGTATGTCAGGTGGTGATTACCATTTTTAAGATACAGCCTTAGTAATAGGGAGAGCTGTTTTGTAATACTTAGCAAAAGCTGACTTCAAAAACTCTGTCTGTATAAAGCATTACAGTTCTTGATCTGCCTCACCCCTGACATTCCACAACCGTTGCCGAGTGAGATCAAGGTAATTTCTAAAAATACCAAATTGAGATAAAGGCCACACAGTTTCTGTGTTGACCTGTTAAGATGTATTTGTTTAACATAAAAAAAAGGGGAAAAATAAAAAGGATTTTGTAAAAAATCCTCTTCGCTAGTGTTCTACCTTGAGATGTTTAGCTTAAGTTAGTTCACCTGCGTTACCACACTTGTCTAGATGCATCAAGGAAAGCTAAATAGCTGTCAGATGACATCTGATCATTCAAAACTACAAATTATGCATCATGTTAGAGTATTTCAACTGTGTTTCTCGCATGGAGAATCAGGTGGGGGTCCTCAGTCAAATTCCACCCTGAATTCAGGCAGCTCCTTTACAGTCCAGCAGCCCTTTCTGCTGTGAAACTTTGGTGAAACTGATGAGTGACACACAAGTAACAGGATGGGCTGCGTTGATCCTCCCTTTCATTTCAGTATAAGTGTTTTTATGCATCTGTGTGAGCTTTGTGATAATATGAAATACGGAGAATTGTTAGATTCTCTGTTACCTTGCAGGGAAGCTCATCCTTTGTGTTTTCCTTTGTCTCCCTTTTCCCATGAGAGTATTAAGCTTTGCGTTTTAGCCTTACACAGAGCCACTTTCCTCTGAGGTTTCCTTGGTCTCTTCTGTCCCCTTTGCTAAGGAAAGAGATGTGCCACAACACAAGATTGATAAGAATCATTATCACTTGTTATACCTGGAGATGCACTAAAATGTTTAGGAAAGCTTGGATTTCTGTGGGCTGGGGGAGTCCCCAGGCAGTTACCTAGGAGAAGGGCTGTTTATCTGCATAACCTGTCTGAAACACATCATGTTAAAAAGCATTTGGGGCTCTTGGTGCAAAGAATGCTTATGGGTAGCCCTTGTGTGGATTTCTTGTTGGATTTCTCAGTTGAAAAGGGGTTGGAGGAAGCATGCAAGAACAGAAGACCTCAGCAAGAAACTTCTTTTTCATTAGAAGCCATTTTAAAATATATTTTCAAGCCTCTCTTTTTTTAAGAAGTCTTATTTGATGTCAGTGTGGCTTCCAGTTTAGGTAGAAGGTGGATCTATCATCCACAGCAAAGGATGATCGCTCTCCATTTAGCAAGTACCTGGTGTAGTGTGGCTCTGCTTTTCGTTTGGGCAACCACGTTGACACTTGTAGGAACTGTGAGTGAATGGGAGAGGGGGGCAGGCTATTCCTGTGCCCATTTCCAGTGGGCTGGCATCCTTGCTTTTGCAGATTATATCTCTAGCGAGGATCTTCTAACCTTACTGTTGAGAGGACAGATGTTAAGGCAGATTTTTGCCTTCAGTAGAACAGTGGGTTCAGGAGTTGGTGAGAAATCACAGACCAGACATTCCCTTCCAGTTTTTTTTGAAGTGTTTCCCTTTGAACTTGAACTGGGTTTATTCCACACGATTCCCTTGACTTCAGAAAGGTTATTCCTGGCTGATGGCAGAGTACTCGAGCAAAGAGCCTGGTTCACATTACATATGTGGGGCATGAGTGGTGGACAGTCAGTTGGTAGTATAGAGTTATTTATGGTTGGAATTTGACGTTAGCCTTCGGTTTGTTGTGGTTGTATTTTACAAAGCTAATAGACATAGCCACAGAGCACACTATGCTATGGCAGCTTTGCATAAAGGAATAGGTAAAATACTACTGAGCAGCTGAATAAAGGGAGCTTTTATCACTGAATTAAGTTCAGAAGAGTAATTGAGATTTTCAAGGCACGCAGGAGGTTTACCTCTCATTCATTTTGATGAAACAAGTGTATCTAAATCCCTTTGAGTAGCTCAGCCTCATTTCTGCAACCCATGTGCTCCTGCAGCTCCCACTGACTTGAAAGAAAGATCATCTGTGCAAGAAGATGGGGTTGGCTCCAGGTTAGTCTCAAAGAAATTGGGAAACTATACTGTACAGCACAGAAAATATTTTAAATTACAGTAAATAATAGATGATTTTTTATGATGGATGGCTATCTAGGCATAGAAAAGAAAGCTTGGTGTATTTTTTGAACAAAAAGAAACTGCGTTCTGCTTCCTTCTTCCCTTGCTCCTGCCTCCCGCCCCCCCCCCCCCCCCCCCCAAATGGTGCTCAGTTCTAAAGAGAGGAAATACTCTTAAAGCAATGCTCTTATTGTTCTAAATTGGTTATTTACTCTGAGTCTTCCACAGGATTCAGTATTGCTCATGTATTTTAACAAGATTTTAAAATATCTTTATTTGGGTAATAAATATATGGTAATTATTGTCTCAGGGAGTCTGTTTTGATTTGCCATGTCTATTGATTATTGGTGTTGGAAAAAAACATCTCAAGAGGATTTCACAGTATTTGACCTGGACAACCTCTAGTTTTACAGAACTAATTGTAATAGTCATAACTGAAAGCAAACATCATCCCTATTAAAACCCATCTGAAGCATATGTGTCTAATTAAACAGCGAAGTGAGCTTTGGCGTGTCTGCAGCTGAGGCTGTTTCTTAGAGAGACTTATACTCTGAATTTATCTTTATTAAGGCCTTGTCCAAATGATAAATACATGCTGCCTGCTTGGTATCTGCCACTTGGAAATAAATCACTTTAGGATTGATTTGCTAACAGCTTTCTTCACTCTGTGTCCTGCTGCCCAGGAGAACATGCTGGAGTTCTTCACAGAAGCGCACAAATAAGTCGAGCTGCTGAGAGAAGAAAGCTAACAACAGCGTGACAGAGCAGTGCGTATTCACTGGCACAGATGTCATCATGACTGTCATGATTTAAAACTTGTGGAAGTGCACACATTCCTAGAATTTTGCATAGTGTCTACTGGCAACCTTGTTTCAAGCTTGTTCTGCTTGAGCGCAGAGCTGGAATATGGATGTGTATAGCTCCACTTCCTACCTTGCCCTTTCCTAAATTATAGAATGGCATATGCAGAGGAGCCCAGTTTTGCAGTCTCAGTTGTGATAAACCATTGTGCTATAAAAGAGATGAATCTGGAACCTGGATTGCTTGCTAATTTGGGGGCAGTTTAAACAAAAGGCTTTGCACGATGAAGCTATTCAAGGCAGAGACTGCTTTTGTTGAAGGGATGAAGTGAAACTCAAAATATTAATGCTTTCAAATGTTAGGAGCTATACTATTTGCTCCTAAATTCAGATTCATTTTTATTGCTGTAGCTCAGCTATTCTATATCCAAAAAGGCAGACGCAGAAAGATGCAGCTGCAGTGTGAGTAACTGGGTAGGGGAGATGGCTAGCGCAGCAGTGTGGGGGCTAACAGAGACAGCACTGGGCGGTGGGAGAGAGCAGCCATTCCTTGTCTGGTCTGGCACAAATTCACCCTCTCTGGCAGTTGTCACCAGGGGCTGAGCTGGGACCTAAAGCAGCCTCTGTAGGGTTCACAGTCTCTTCCATTTAACACCTATGAGGATTTTCATTTTCTTTTGAGGGGGAGCAGTGTGACTGTATTGCTGTGTTAGTATAAATACAGTCCAAGTGCTTTGAAAGGAAAGAAGGACGCATTGCCAAAGACCTCACATCTCCTAGTGGCATTGGCACAAGGGACCCTTAAGTGTGTGGTCAAAATAAACACATGTTGAAGTGCTCACTGGAACGGGGATGGTACAAGTTGTATGTTTAAACTCCCGTAGTTGGGTAAGTTTTTGGTTGACTCTGGGTCTACAAAGGGTTTTATGGAAGTAATTCTGAAAGCTGATAGAATTTAATAGAGTTTGAGATTGCTTTGAAATTTTTGAACTGTATAGTACTAGTTAATAGAAAAATATTTTTGCTCTAAAACATTGGCTTTAAAAAGCCTATTATATTTTATAAAATTCCTTAGAGGTTTTCCATAATGGTATTTAAATGGGTGTATACTGTAGTGCTTGATAGGCCTGTGCTACAGCCTGGCTTTCATGTTAGTACCAGCCCTGCGTTAGTGACATTGTATTTTGGAGAAGCAAGAATTACACTAAAGTGCAGCAATTTTCTATTATATACAAACAGAACTTCAGAAATACCTCTTTAACCTGAACAGCTCCTGGAGCCTGATCTTGGAGTAAATCATATAAAAGGCTTTTGCATTTTGGTCTTCTACCTGGTACAGAGACCTGATCTAAAGAATCTCTCTGGTATTATTGAGGGCAGCTGTGTTGTTTAACTGTGTAATAACTGAAGCTGAAAATTTTGTTTCATCCAAAGTGTGCAGGTACTTTGAGTGATATGTAGCTAAAAAGCCTTTGTGAAAGTTTTAAAACTGAGAAGCATTTCAGTGTATGAGCAAGGGCATGACAGGTGAACATGAAGACTGAAATAATCTTTTATATGTTGCATAGTTCCTATTTCTCCACTGGGGTATTGACTAGAGCATATTAGTAGCTGTGCAAGTAATGCTTCTTGGTGGGAGCAGAATGTTTCTGCTCAGCGTAGTTGGTGAAAACCGATCTGATTTTGACCAGGAATGGAATAAGTAGAATCCTTTTCTTTTTCTTTTTTTTTTTTTTTTTTTTAACTACATGTTTGCTTATGAGCAATGTCAATATTGAAATGGTATTTCCAGATTGTGGTTGAATCTAGAGAGTTGTAACGAATGAACAATGATGGACAATTGTCTCCAGCGTGTTTCTGGGAAAGCATATGTGTTTCTTTCCAATTTCATTAGGTATTGGTTCCTGTAATAGATGCCTCCCTTAAAGACAGCAGCAAAATCAATAACAATGATTGTTACAATGGATTGTGGGTGTGTATGTCTTTTCCTAACTTTTCCCCCTTCCCGTTTTCCTTTGCTTATTTGCGTATACCGGAGGCTTTCTTGCAGCCAGGCTACTGCCTCTGGGGAGAGGCCCGACATATTTTCAATTTGGCAAAGTTTTCTGTCAGAATGTCCCTCCAGTCTTTATTGCTGCACATGAACTGTGTGCCATCTCTACAGCTGTTTTCTTGGAGCTGCCTTTCTCTGAAAGGCCATTTACAAAGAACAGCTGATGTTTCATGCAAAGATCTGGAACCAGTTCTGCCAAGTGGCTATTTTACCAAGAATCTGATGGCTTTTTCCTGGTTAATTCTTTTCTGACTGCTCTTAATTACACAGAAGAGGCTGAGGAAAAAAGGAGAAGGGGGAGTGGAGGAGTTTGTAAAAAAAAAAAAAAAGGAAAAAAACCACCCCTTCAATCTATTTCACTCCGGCTTTTTAATCTCCTGAAGCGCGGAGCTGCTGATCCTCTGTCAGTGCAGCAGCTGCAGTACCGTGGCTGAGCTGCCCTGTGCCAGGGCCATGTGGGGGGCTGGCCAGGGCACCATCACACAGCCACCTCTGAGAGCGAAGCACGTTGTCAGCGTCCCTGCTGCACTAGCACACGGGATTAGTGGCTAAAAGAAGATAATTCTTTTGCAAACTCACTTCCCAAGAGAGGAGTGGCTGTTGCTCTTGCATAGTGTGAAAGCATTGCTGATGTGGTTAGCGATAGCCACATAAGTGGCATGGCAAAAACTGACAGGGAACTGAACTCTTTGGGAGATCCTGGAAACTCTGCGGAGCTCAACATCTCCAGGGAAAGGGCTTCCTGGGGTCAGTGCACTGAGAAGTTTCTGTTACTCTTCAGGGCCTTGCACCCTTACCTGGCAATAGCATGTAAGTTAGCATGGCACTGGAGGAGAAAAGGCTCCCAGATCTTTTTCTGGTATCTCAGAAACTTGTGGCTTAAAGCACTCTGAGGTTTTCCAAGGGTGCAGTTAATGTGAGCTGCTCAGGCTGTTCCAAAGATGGCCCCAGCCCTCCTTCCACTGCCAGGCATTTCAGGCACTACATTACTAAACTAACCTTACCTAAACTTGTTCAGTCTTCAGCTGGATCAATGAACTAAATGGGCCACATATGACATAGTGGGGGAGATGGGATGTGCATGCAGGGATAGTAGATGGAAAGAAGATGGGGTCCGTTCCTTCTGGCTACAGCAGAATCTTAGCTTGAGAAACGACATCCTGGACACCTCAGAGCAACTACTGTCAGCTTGGGACTGCTCTGATCACTCCTTGGCTGATCCCAACACACCTCTTATATTGAGGCAGTTTTCTGGCTTCTTTGTTCTGCCTGAATTGATGATAATTAGGTATCAGCATATATATTGCCCCATACTGTATGGCTTGGGTAATTCCTGTATGGATTTAATTAATTAAGCCAAGTACAAACGTGTAAATTCTGTATTTGTAAAAATAAAGTGCTGGATTCCATTTTCGGAAAGGTTTTATTCTCTGAAACTGTTAATGTATTTCCACTGCTATCACACTTTAAATGAACTCATGAGTTAAGAACAGTGACAGAGAATAAATTATCATACAGCTGGTAGGAGTGAGATAAATAAAAGGATATACATAAAAAATAAATGGATTCTGGCCCTGTTTGTGCAGAAGAACCAGTCCTTGATGATGAAAGGCTATTAACTAGCTTAGTGTAATTAACTGTTTTAGTGCTGCTTCAGGAAGAGGGGTTTGCAGTTCTTCCTTTTAAGTGAAGTGTCACAAGCATTTGCAGCATGCAGTAACAGCTCTTCTGCACTGAGAAACTACTTAAGAGATGCACAGAGGAAGAAGGGGGGGAAATCTGGGACAAAAGGGTCATTTCAATCTTTTAATTTTTATGTCCTCCCCCTAAAAAAAAAACTAAACAAAAAAAAGAAATCTGCAGTCAGCTGAAAGAAACTGCAAGTGAAACAGACAGAGAATTTGAAACTGAATTTGAGGCTCTGAGCATCATCTTGCAATAATCTCCAGGCCAGAGGGAAGGTCGCTCTGCGTGTGGCATCCTAGGGTCAGTCAGTAAACATCCAATATAAGGAGCACATTTCATCCTGAGTTGAAGGCAGAAGAAAAGACAAGGCTAGCTCATGATTCTCAGCCGTGTGATTCACGGTACATACTGAGTTTGTGAAATCTGCTTATTGAAGTCAAAGAAGGGATGTTAGAAAGTCTGCGAGGTGGTGTCATGGTGTGTCACACAGCTCCTTTCCTTTCTCCCTCTGTCCTGTTGTTTGCAAGTGAAGACTCTACGAGAGACAGACGTGATGGGAGGTGCTATGGCAGCTTTACACCATGTACAGTGCCCTTGCCCAGGCAGAATCCTGCTGGTTTTTTTTGCTTTTCTGGCAGTACAACTTGGCTAAAAAAAGTGAAAGAATGCCCCATCTTGCTTCAGTGGCTGGGTGTATCTGCACCTGGTGATGATTTGCAATTCAAGAAAACAGCTGTTTTTGCTGATGAATCAACACTGGTTTTCACTTAGGAAGGTGAAGCATATGGGATGATAGTGTTTGCCTGCATGCCTGCTTCTTGTCTGTGACAAAAGCTGTCACACATACAGGCTGTATGAACTGGTTGTGACACAGGGATAGTATTTCAGACATAAGTAGGATCCTACAAGCTCTGTGAGCAGAGGACGAGCAAACAAGTTGGTGCCTTAAGGTGGAAAGACTCTTGTGCTGGGCCCACTCCTAGCCGGCTGGCTCAGGGAGCATCCAGACAGGTCAGGAGCAGCCAACCCACTTGAGCCCACACTTGAGGCAGTCCTGCCACCTCTGCTGCTGCAGCTGCTGATTCCTGCTGCCTCCCTGGCCCAGGGGCTAACACTCATAGGGCTGCACAGCCCAATCAGCTCACCCACCCAGCTGAGAGGTAAACCCATAGCAATGAGCAAACAGTTAAAAAAAATAAATAAAATTTCAAAGTCAGGTCAATTATCTTGCAACTGCCCAGACTGGGATACAGCCATGAGAGTGGGATGGTCCTTTCCAGCAGCCTTGCAGGCTTAATCTGAGTTTCCTGTGAAATTGCACCCGAAAGTACATTGATCTAGTGGCTAAAATGATGCATTGAAGCACCGAGGTTTTGTTTCAGATCCTTTTTATGAGGGTCCACATATGATCTGTTCTGCAGTGAAGGTGGTGTAGGAGATACCCTTCCTTTGCTGGTCACCGGCTGTTGTCTCTCTGCTGCTGTTTGCTGCTTCCTTTGTCATGTGAAAGGAATGGAGCTGGGGACTGTAATGACTCAAGCTAAAATGAACATTTTCTACATAACATTGTGGTTGGTGGGTTGGTTTTTTTTTTTGTTTGTTTGTTTGTTGGTTTTTTTTTTGTTTTTTTCCTGAATATTTCTGTGCTCCAGTTTCAGCAAAGCTTCCCAAGACAAGGAGGCAGCTCTGCAGGGAGCTAAGCCCCCACTCCCAAAGGAGGGCAAGCCCTGCTCTCCCTCTGCTCTTCTTCCTTGTCCATCTCTGCTCTCAGCTGAGTGCAGCACGGCACCATGAACCACTGCATATCTCCGGGTGAGCAGTGGTAGTGAGTGGGCAAAAGAGCCCTGCAGCATTTTGAGATGCTTGAGTTACGGCTGGCTTTCTGCTGTGCCCTGGCAGGCTCGGGTCTCTTGCATCATGGGGCTTTTGCTTTCTTTTTAAGATGTGTATCACCATGGAATTATCTGTGCTGTTCAGGGGGTCACGGGCTCAGTGAGGTGGCAGGAGATGTGACTTTGGCTCACCTGAGGAAGAGTGGGGCCAAACCTGCCTCTCACCTAGGAAACAGGGGTGCCAATCCAGGCTCTTTAAGCTGTGGTGCAATACAGGTGGAGATCTAAGATTCAGGCTGCAGAAAAAGACAATAGGAGGAAGAACAGTCTTGCAAGAAGGACCTGAAACTCCTATGTTATTTTGTCTTTTTCACCAAAACCAAAAAAGGGATCTAGCCCCAGACCTTTATGTGCCTTTTTTTATTCCAGACACATGTGCACATGCGTACCATTTCATTAGTAAGTTTAATAAATGGATACTTGAAAATACTTCCAGATTCTCTGCTGAAAAGCCCTACAGCAATGAAAAGTATTATTTTTATTAGTCAGTGTCATTCTTGGTGCGGGCTCTAAGCCTTGCATTGTGCTGAGATTTTCCTAGTGAACAAAGAACTGATCTTATCTTTCCTTCTACTAGCTTCTCTGCACTGGAAACTCCTCTGTAAGGAAAGGATGGAGTCAGGATTTAATGGGATAAATTGAGATTTAAATTTAGCTTGAGAGTTATTTCATGTATCCAAACCAGCTCCTTGTGGTTAATTTCCAGGTTAACGTGTTTCTCTGAGTATACATTTCTCGTATCAATTGAATTTCTTTTTATTCTACATCTTGAACTCCTTAAGAGCAAATGATTTATTTCACTGATGTTTAATCCTGTCACTTTTCTTTCCAATGCTCTCAAAAAAAGGTTGTGCAGAAGGGCACAAAATCCATACATAGAAAAGAGAAGTTCTGGTCTTTGCCTACAAGGTGATGCTATTGTCAGTAAATGTGAATAATCCTTTATTCTTTGCTATAAAGGTCTGATCTTTCTTCCCCCATCTAAGATAAAACAGTCTGTCTGTCCTATAAATGCACAGTGAAGTGTAATTTCACATCAAATCTTTGTCCCATGGTCAGGTAATATGATGTTCACCTAAAGGATAAGAGAGCTTGACAAGCTTCAGCTCACCAAAATGGTAATGTTCATCACTGCCTGAATCTAATTTGAGTTTCCTTTCTAGTTCACTTTCCAGGGAAGGAGACCTGAGAGACTGAATATGTAGAGGACAGGCTGTCGAGGGTTGTTATTACAAAGAACTGGAGAAAGAGAGCTACCCTCTGAGAGATAGGGCATTTTTAGTCCCTTTCTCCTTTTTATTATAAGAAAATCAGATGAGGCTTGGGACTCTATAAAAAGTACTAAAGTAATCTCATTCCTGGGCTGTTTGGGGTTTTTTTGGTTTTGTTTGTTTGTTTGGGGATTTCTTTTTTATGTTGAAAGACCCTTGCCAATGTGTGTGTGTTGTATTTTCTGTTGCCCTTTGGCGAACCATAGTGGTGGTGTTAATCCGTTGTTTCTTCTATGCTAGCAGGTTCATTAGTATGCTCGCTACGCTGTTTAGGCTTGATTTTTCTAATATACAGATCAAACACTTTTTTTTTTTCATTTTCACTCTGAAAATTTGTATGGATCAATCTTATTGACCTTCTTACGCTTTGACAAACTTTAATTAAGTCTCCTACACAAAATCTCATGTAAAAGAAGAAAAGGTCAATATCATGGTTATTTTTGTTTATATCACTCTGGGTCAAGGACACTCAAATGTTACCTAGACCTTATTGATCATTTGTGAGTCATTTGTTCAAAGGTCATATCTATCACAGATTGTGGGTATCTTTTCCTGGGGCCTGCAAAGACAGTAAGTTTCCATTATCTGTTCAGGTCAAGATGTGACAGCGTGTTCTGACAATGGTAGTCTGAGAACGATGTGCTTCTTATTAAAGATGAAACTGGATTGAAGAAGTCAGCAGGGTTCTGCTCAATGCTTTCTAAAGGTAATGGGCTGAATCTTCCATACATTGGCAAAAGTTTATTATGCACAGTGGAGCTACTTGTATTGGCTGGGGATCTCATGTTTACCCTATGCCTCATTTAGGGATATATTAAAAAACCCCCCACCAACAACAAAAAAACTCAAAAAAAAATCAAAAAAAAAAAAGAAAAGGAAAAAAAACTAGAGAGAAAAAATACTCAGTAGGCAGCACATTTGAAAGCTGTTTCATCGTGCATCTGTGCAGTGCAGGTGTAAAACCTATGGTGAGTGTGTTTTCTTAGAATACTTTACATTCAATAAACTTACGTCACACACAGAGATGTTCAGTCACTAATTCTCCTTCCAGAGGGAAAGGCAGAATTTGACTCATTGCTTGTAATTCCTTAAAATACACCGGGGCTTGTGAGCAAAGCCCTGTCTATAAATTAAACAATAATACTAATTCGTGTGGAGCAGGGGCAGTCAGGCTGTGATTGAAGGATGCTGTCTGATGTGCTCTCAGCACATGAACCTTTGGTCCTTGCCACTCAGATTAGGAGCAGCTTTTAAAACAGTCACATAGCAGGATTGCCACAAAGGTTTATAATAATGATTAGGGAGCACATAATTAAAGCCACTCCCAAACTGGAAAAGCATTCTCAGCAGACTTCAGAAACTCTAAAATGCTTGTTTATTCAATAATTATGAAGCATAATTATGGTAATGAGGTGAGCTCAGATTTACATATTAGCAATGCATTTTAATGATCTGATTATACAAAAGTGAGATACAATAGATTAAATTTTATATGGAAAATTTGTTTCCAGACTGGAATCATAAGAGAAACAGCCCCCCCCCCCCCCAATAGATTTATAAGAACCCAGGGAATTACCATGTAATAAATCCTATGGTTGTAATGAAATAACTAGAGCAGAAAAAAATTCAACCCATTGTCTGAACAGAAATCCCCAGCTGCAGAACTACTGCTGAGTGACATTAAAGAACGTATGTTTTTTTTTTTTCTTCAAACTATTTTTTAAAAATATCACCAAATGGGCTACAGGGTCCTTGGAGACAATTTTGTGAAGAACAGTCACTGCCTTTGTTTCTGAACAGTGAAGTTAGCAAGTCTAGCTAAAGGAAATGACCGTCCTGTTTTCTCACCCGGCTCTCATCTTTTCTTTCATCTGTCTCATCCTTTCTCCTTTCATCCTATTTTTGCTTCTCTTGCTTTCATTCAGTGGCGTTCTCTCAAAAAGACCTGCTATGTTTTCTACCAATAACATTTGTATTTCTGTGGTTGGAGTAATTGTATTTCCTTCATGTATGGCGTTTTTGCTTTCTTGGGCTCTGTAAAGCTTTCAAATTTTATTTTAAAGGAACAATTTAGTTCTTTAATCTTTGCTTCTGTAATACAATATTGTCTTTGACTCATTAAATGTCCTCTTTTTGTTGTTTTAAGAAGTTAGTGATGTATTTTGTGCAGCATTGCAGCAAATTGGATGATCCTTAAGTCAGGGAATCAAAGCAAGACTGCATGTGATGCACTAACTGCTGAAATATTCTGTTTGTATTTGAGGAGCTTGATCATTGTGGTTTTTTTTTGTCGTAAATAATTACAAGATTAGGTAGAATAGTGTGATTAATAGTGAAATTAAAATGTGAGAATTAAAAAATCCTGAGGATGTTGAGACTGAGAGGGCGGTGTTCTCTCTCCACAAGGCAGAGTGATATGTGCTGGTTTTGTCATCAGGAATTCAGTCTATGCACCAGTTTAGCTCTGCTTGAAATACCCTCTGCTCCAGCCCATCACTCTGGGTTCAAAAACTACCTAACACAGGGGCTCCTGCAGTGAAGAGAAACTGCTAAGCAGACAGGGATGGGATGATCTGGCACTGTAAGAAGCAACATCTTTGGGAACAGTAACACTGGTTTACTGTCAGGTCCCAGTAGCACCCTGGGGCACTCAGCTCTGCCAAGAGCTTGTCGCAGCAGCCGTTAAAAACTCCCGTTTGGCATTTGTTGTCTTATAATGCAATCATCTGAACCATTGCATCCCAAACTGTTTGCTCCAAAGTTGAGTGCTGAAGTCTGACAACTTGAATCCTTATGCTAAGTACATTTTTGTATTTTACTTAAGAAAAAGAACATCTTTGTAAAATCCAGGGTGCCTTCAGTTATAGCGGACTGACTCCTGGGCCGAAGATGGAGGATGCTCAAACACTTTGGAAGAGGGGGAAGATAAGGAATTGTGCCCAGGTTTGGGTTACTTACTTTTAAGCATCCCGATTGTCAGTGCTCATTCTTTCAAGTAGTAAATGGGTGCCAAGGAAGTAGTTTTTTAGTCTTACTTGATTCCACACAATTCTAAGTGCACAACCTAAACCCATGTTTTATGCGCATCTTTAAAATTTCATGAAAAAGCAGGTCCCCCAGAGGTTGCATTTCCAAGCTCGCCCTTAGCCAAACTCTCACTGCATTATTTTTCAGATACAGTTTTGTAGGTTGCACTGACAATACCATTATTTGTTCTTTCAAACACCAGCCTTTGAAACTCTAGTCTGAAGTCTATAGTCAAGAAAATGTAGGCTATAGTATTAAATGTAAGAATTTGTCATCTCTTTTTGCTTGTTTACATTTTCTTGCAGTGTGGGTCATTTCATCCTTGTGTATCAGCACACTAGGGATGGACTTTGCCAGATCTTGTGTTTTCTTTTTCCCAGAGAGGGAGATAGATGCTTGCACTCTCTTTGTCTTTATTTGTGTACAGGTGTTCTGGAGCAAACCTAATCACACTGCTCGCTGGGATTGTTTGCCCTTGTTTTAGGGTTTGCTTGCTGTTTGCCGTGTGCCAAGGAAGAAGACTGAATTGTGCTGTTTACACTGTTCTCTGACTATGCTAGACAAGGGCATCTCTCAAATGCAAGCCACAGTATTTTGATTGGCATATTTTTGCAGGGGACTCTATTAAGCAAGGAAGTATATGCTTTAACTCTTAGCAGCAGCACTTGTAAGAACTAAACCAGCTCTGCTCCAAAGGCCATCTTTCATGGGTTACAATATTTTATCCACATGACAGTAAACTCATAAGTCTGCACACAAACACCTCCTCCTTTCCTCAGTATTAATATTAAAGAATTTACTGACTCTGGATTTAGCATTGGATGTTGCCCTTGATAAAACTGGATGAGAATTATTATTTGCATTTAAGGTTTTCTGCTTCCTACTGAAATCAGAAGGAGGTGAGTCACAAAAGTGCAAAGATGGCAAAAAGCCAATGTTTGTGAAGAGTGAGCTCTTTATCTTCCTTCTCCAGAGCTCCTTGCAGGAACAGCTCTGGTGGTTGTCCTGAAAGCAGGTTCATTGTCACGCATTCAATACAACCTTCCCTTTTAACAAAAGAAGATACGTTTGTTTCTTTATCTCTCTAATTAAAGCTTAGACTTCAAAACATTATGTATTGTCTGTGGCTCCATCCATCTTCTAAAAGAAGAAGAATAACCCTTTCTTTAGGGGGAAAAAGATCTCAGTGCCATCTATACTTCATGGATTTTGAAGTCAGCACATGAGCATTGTGAATTGCATAAATCCGATGGATGTTCAGTGCTTCAACACAGAAACACGTCACCCAGGACATTATTGCCTGAGGCTTGGAATAGAGAAGCTGCAAGTCCCTGCCAGACACAGTACAGACATACTGATATATCTCTGCAATGTATTCTTACTGTCCAAATACTAGCTTGATAAGTTCATGTAAAAGTCAAGCAATAAAAATATCTCCACACCAGGCTGAGGATAGTCATATCCTTTCTTTTCGAAGTCAAATATAAATGATCCTGCTCATTTAAAAATCTCCCTGCTGTGTTGCCCTAGCCAATTTCTCTTATCCTATGACTTTAACTGCTCTCATTGTTCGGGTCCGTATTTGCCATTCTGAGGACACTGAGGGAGGAGAAGAGCTTTCTGCTGTTTTTGCCTGTGTGCCCTGCCTGGGAATGCTCCGTTATGTGTTTTTCCTGAGCCAGCTTGGCTCACAGCTTCCCTTTCAAGCCATCTTTGTTGAGCTCTTCAGCTTTCACGTCCCTCTTCCTGGGAAGGACATGGTTAGGAGGAAGATGATGGGAATTTTGTCCATGAGAAGTAATTGAGCTTTGAGATCTTCCATCTGCCCGTGAACTGAAGAGCGTTAGCTCTGCTGCCTTTGAGTGAGGCTGGTTAACTGTAATTGGCAGTGAAACATTTTTGTAATCTTTTTGGTATGAAAGATGCCAGACAAGCAGTAAATTACACCATGTTCTGCTTTATGAAACACATGAAAAACTTAGTGAAAATAAAACAACTCTATATCCAAAGCATGTGATCTCTTGCAAGGTGACTGGTGAAACTCCTGTGCCTCTCAGTGTTATTCTTAGGGGGAGTAGTTTCACAATAACTCAGATGTGTATTACAAATCTATACATACACATAGCTGTATGCAGATCTACAATATATACAAATATAATATATTACTTCTCTGCACTTCCAGAAAATGTTACCCTCTTCTCCTCCCCGAGATTTTAGGTACTCTTCAAAGGGCATGCCAGAGAAAAGGAAGATTTCTTGAGGTGAAGATGGGCTCAAGGGGCTCTGCCGCCATAAGAAGAACAAGTGTCAGGCCATGTCTCATGCTGGAAGCTCTGCCCCAGGGGAACCGTGCCTCCCCCTGCGCGCTCCCACCTGGGCATCAGCCCAGATGAGCTGCTGTAGTGCGGGCTGCTCTCAGCTTCCTGAGCAGTTTCTCTTCTTGTAAGCCCAAACAGAACGTTTTTTCTTTCACTCTGTGTAATCAACCCCAATTTACTCTAAATAATAGTAAATATAGTCCATAATGATGGCTCACATACAGTTCTGGGGCTGCAGTGACAGGGAAAACTTCTTGAATGTGTGATTTGCTCTGCTGGGTTGGAGGTGTGTGCTCCCTCTCCCAGCACGGTCAGTCCTTGCCTAGTGGTGCCACTTGTGGTGCTCTGACACTAGAAAGCGAACTTGATTTAGAAATTAAATTGCAGATATACATGAATTCATTGTATAAAAGAAATACAGAAATTCAGTCATGCCTGATTTTAACAAATAGGGACTTGGGTGCTCTCTAGAGACAGCGGTGTCAAATGCCTACTGCCTCAGGACTGCTGTGCTGATCCTGGTCCTGACAGACTGAGGCATGGAATTGCCTTTCCAGCCAAAGGCAGGGAGAAAGGAGGTCCTCATGGACACATGATGTTGAAAACCAGGGCCATGTAGTTTGTGGGGTTTAAACGAATGACAATAAAAAATTCAACAAGGAGATGTGTATAGGAATTTTCAATTGATTTTTGTTACTTGATATACACATCTCTCAAAACCCCAGAGCACCAGCAAAGAGGGGAAGAGTTCAGCCAGCCTGCATCAGATATGCTCCAGTTGTTGATTTTAAATACATTTTTTTTTCTGACTTTCTGCTAGTTCTATTTCAGGTGTGTAATTTATCTGTCCCCTGTCCCAGGCCACCCCATTCCCTTCCAGGGACTTTCTTGGAGCCAATGATTAACTTGGCCAAGCTACGTGTTTTTGGAGGTGTTTTTTTTGTGGGTCCCCTCCTCCCCCCCCGACTTCCTTTTCTCACGATTGGTGTGTGCCAGTGGTGGGCGGGAGGGCCTTGCAGTGAGTGTGAGCTAGGAGGCAGGATCTGCCCAGTGGAGGTGAGCGATTGGCGCTACTGTGATCACTGTCTTTAGTCTGACATATTGCATGCTATAACCCTGGCACTAAGTGCGTGGTCACAGCTTTGGTGACTTTTCAGCTCATCGTGCCAGCAGTGGTGAGGACTGGTTCCAGTAGGTTGATACTACCAGGGAGGAGGGAGACTGGAAACTTCCTTGCTGAAAATGAATAAAATTGCACAATGATGGTCAGAAGACCTTCCCATCCTGAGATCTCACACAGCTGAGATATAACGTTAATCCTGTCATTAGCAGGCTACTATAACACTGCATACCGGTATCTCTCGTTTCTGTAGAGGGCTGCTGAGGTGCAGGAGGGAAACAAGCTGCCGAAGGCCTCCACAAGTCTCGCAGTAGTTCAGGGGAGGGAATCCGGACCCCACCCCCCATTTCCACTGTAATGTTTAAACCGTTTCACATTCAAATCCTGTCTTTTGTCTCACTTGCTGCAGGAAAGGTACAGAGTGGTAAACAACTGCTGGGAATAAATGAGCTTGTCATGCTAAGTGTATTCCTAGAGGGGTGCTGTGCTGCTTCTTTTTTCTTTATAAAAAGCAGCTGGCCCACAGCGGCTGTAGTGTCTAATCCTATGATAAAAGCAGGATTCAAGTCCCCCAGTCCTAACAGAGCATCTTGCGCTGCCTCGTTGCCTGCTGTTGGTGGAGAGTACCTGTGGCTCTGCTGCAAACAGCACACAAGAGCGTTGAGATCTTTTCCATCAGCAGCTTTTGCTACATAGGCAGGAGGTGTGTCTTCAATCAGTGCCTTGGATCCTGCTTTAGTTCTCTCCTGTTGACTCAGGTACAGCACAGGCAGAATAACGCCACAAGCACAGCCTGAAAGGCCAGATAGGTCCAGCTGATCTGGGTAGTAACAGAGAGATCCCTATAGCAGGAAGTCAGAGAAAGGAATTTTAATCCTCATTAACTTGCTGTTTGTTTGTTTTTTATTTCTGCAGAAGATATCTGTGAAGAATGAGGCA
Organism: Pluvialis apricaria; assembly: GCA_017639485.1. Lineage (NCBI taxonomy): Eukaryota > Metazoa > Chordata > Aves > Charadriiformes > Charadriidae > Pluvialis > Pluvialis apricaria. The sequence goes on from CM030017.1 coordinate 5,824,776, forward strand.
GTAGCAGTAAGTGATTTCGTGAAGGGCGAAAAAATGAAAGCCACTGCCCATCGCTAAAAGAGTTTTTGTTTGCTGAGTGAGTAGTTTGTGGCTTTTGAATACTGTAGTTTTTGAATACTGTTACAGTAATAATGGGTAATTAGAGTAATAGTAGTTGTATTACATCTTGAAGCAAACAGTCATTAAAAATATTTAGTCTTAAAATTTATATACTGCTGCACAGAGAGATTTTAACATTGTAAAACAGAAATAATTTTAACCAGCAGGATACTCTGTATCTAAGCCAACACAACCTTCTTCTACACTAATATTCAATTTGCTGGATTCCAGGATTTCAGGGGTACTTATGACTGATGCTCTTTCAGTATCTTAGCACTATCCCCACAGCCTCCCACAAAACAGGCAAATTCTGTTCACCCTCTTTTGCAGAAAAAGAATTGAGACTGGAGCCCAAGCTGAGGATAGGTGCTTACTGAGGATTTGGGTGCCCCATCCAGAATGATAATTCTGAAAGTCTGCTTAGCTGTCACGTAATGCTGAAGGTGGTTAAAGTATTATAGTTGACTCGTGTCTTTGTTTTAATTTTGTTTTTCAGCACTAAGAGTTCTGCTTTGGCCCAGAGTATCTCTGCCTTCACAGAGCTGAGGTGGTGTGATGCCAACTTACTTCTAAGTGAAATAAGAGTCTCTGAGGTAGGTGTTCTCCTGCCTGTGGCTTCTCATGCACTCTTGGCACATGCCAAGCACACACTGAATGAAAACTTTCTGTTGCAAAATTCACGCTGGCCTGATCTTTCTCCCTGGGTATAGCACAGGCAATGTGGAAAACAGGGCAGGATTCAGTCCCACACCAAGACCTCAAGGTATGAGGTTGCAGTACCTGATTTTAGCCACAAATTCATTTGTGGCTGTGCTTGTAAGGGACCTGCCTGGAGTCAAAAGGAAAGTCTTCAGAATTGTAATGAGCTTCCTGGGTCGCCAACACGGTAAGTAATACCGTAGACCAATTTGTTTTCTACTTCTACATTGTCGTGCTTTGCTTCTCATGAATTTTGGCTCCAGAAGTCTTGCTAGAACCTTGGAGGTAAAAGGGGGTGTGTGTGTGTGTGTGTGTGAAGTGTTTTAAGAGGGACTTTATTTTTTTTAAGTCCCACCTTTAAAAAGGGTAGTGGTTTCTTATCTGTAGTAATCTCTTCCACAATATGGCACAAAAGATACTATTCTTGCAGTACCTACAGACCCTAGTCTGCATTGCATTCCCAGGTAAAACCAAAAAGTCATCATTATCAGGCACTATAGCAGGTCATGTCACTAAGAGCAGCCTCTTTTCCTTCTGACATTGCTTCTGCTCTGTGGAAGAAAAGTGTGAGAAGGTCCCCTTCTAAGGAAGGGATTGAAAACATGGTGACCCAGTAGGACTTCAGGTGTGCGTGTCTTGCCCAGCAGCCCTTCCTTCTGCAGGACTGGGTCTCTGCCGTACACCCAGGGGTTGTAATTGGAGGCCTTATAGAGAAAAACCTGCAATGCCTTTTCCCATCAGGTGAGACACTGCTGGTTGTGCATGTAGAAAACCCTTACAACACTTGTCTGTCCTTCACTTCATCACTCCGATAGGTGATTTTTAGATCATTTTCCATCTGCCTGAAATGAAAGTTTAGTTAGACAGTTAACCAGCTGCTGCACGTACAATTTAAGAAGTTAAAAAATGCATATTTCTGCCAGTAGAATAGTCTTCTGCTAGATAGAGTATGATGTTATGTACTTTGACATGTTTTGCTTCCTCAAATACCTGACAAAATGCCAAATTCTAGTACATCTCAACAGAAAAGTTGGTAATACAGATTGCAAAGGGAATGTGTAAAAGATAACTCCAAGCCATTCAGTTCTGCTGTCTCCCATCTTTCAGCTCTGATCTCCCTTATCTCTGGTATTTTCATTTCTGTTCTGATGTCTACCTAAGAAAATAATTTGAACTGTTGACTTGTTTATCTGTATGAAACTTTTGGGATCGAGGTCTGGCTCTAAATGGCTGTGCAGGAATACAGGAGAACAACAGTTTTCTGTCCCTGTGAACCTCTGCTTGCCTCTGTCATTCCTGCACCGAGATTGCAAGAACATTGTCACAAGCAGAGCCGCGTGCTTGTGCTTTGCAGGAAAGGTTTTGGAGGAGGGAACAGCCTGCAGGTGTAATCTCAGCTCTCCCCCAGCAAAGCTTGCCTGGGAGGTCTGGTTGCTTGTCTCTGTGAACAAGGGGGAGCAAAGCAGTTTCCTTCTGGTTAATTTCCCATGGCCTTTCCTGGAATTACTTAAGAAATGGGTGCTTTGACACTTCCAAATGAAAAAGCAATTACAAATAGGGCAGGACACTTAAAAGCTTTTCAGCCCTCATGCTCTTCCTGCTCACAAATATTTGGGTGAGGTGAGGGATATGCCTTGAGAGGTATAGGTCTGGAAAAAAAGTGGGGGTTGAACATGCTTCATTCCCAGGTTTCTTTAGGCCCAGGTTAATTCCCAGTTTCACTCTCTGTGGGATTTTGCAAGCTGAAATCCTTTCCATCCATGTGACTTTTCCCAAAATGCAAGCTCCGTGCCGTTTGAAGAGTTTGTCTTTGAATTCAGATAGCACTAGTTCCATTGTTCTGGAGGACCTCAGTGTGGATGCTTAATGCCTTTGTTGCACAAAGAAATATGCTGTGGGGAGAAAGAGCCAACTACAGATACACATGTGCACCTTCTGTTTGTTGTAGGCATTAGGATGCACAGTGACATTTCCAGTATTGATGCAAAAGCTCACGTTGGCGTGGAAAAAAAAAATTCTTATTGATTAATTGAGATAATTGGTAATGTGAGCAGTAAGATGACTTTTGGGGATATGGACCTACAATCACTTCATGCTGTAACTCTCTGAACTTTTAGCACACTGTGTTAAGCCCTTCTCCAGACAGGTATAGCCCCTTATTACTTTTTTGCTGATGTTTAGCTGTATGACATCTTATATTGTGTTGTTTTGTCCTAACTCTGTTGCAGTAAGGTCTATGATTGCGTGAAATTATTCCCTTACTCAGTTAAAAAGGTTGATTTCAGTTCTTCCTGTATGTATGTATTTTTAGGCTTTTTCTTACTCCCCATTCCCTTGGGGCTGGTATTGTTTGCTCCATTTGTATGCTACTGAAATACTTGGGTTTTTTTCTCTGATCTGAAAATGCAGAAGAAACAGTGAAGGAGATTTGCTGCAAAAGCTGTGCAAATATTCAAATAAATCAGCCAGCTTCCTTGGCAAATACACTCTCGGTATTACGCATTCCTTTTTACTAAAAGATAATGACTGAAATGTTAAAAAAGACTCCTTTCTGTGACATTCCAAAAGACTTTTCAGAGAATGAGCCTCGTGGTGTTGAAATGTGGCACAGTAGTTATTTGAGAACACAGCCTTAAGAAAGGGCACATCCTGGCATTGCAACATGTTTGAGATAAGAATGAAGCCCCATGTCTGTAGCAAACAGAGTCTGTGCTTAGTTTGAAGAAATGCCATGTGCATCTTCTTTAAGAAACCACTAATTACACACCATTAGAAAATTAGGATGGGATTGCTAATCAGCTGCTGCTCCATATTCTACAGTGTGTCGTGTTTGCAACTCTTGGAATTATTCTTTCAGCTATTTTCAGTGTTTTTCATTAACGAGATTGTCTATCCTTCCAGTTTGTTTACTTGAATAAAAAATAGTTTTGACTTCTATTTTACTTCATGAAGCTCCTGGGAAAACAGTTTATTTTGCAGTGATTTAAATAATCACAATTAAATTGGGACTTAAATCTTCCTGTATTTTTGCTATCAATACAGATTGGAGTGCCTTTTCTCCAGGGCAGAACTTGGCTCAAGTCTCATGAGCAGAGCCATAAAGGGAAGTGGTCTCAATGAACGGCTTATCTTCCGTTACCTTCACAGACCGAATTAAACCTGTAAAGCTAAATCCTCCCTGGAATTAAGTAGTTTGGGTGAAAAAGACCTGAGAGAATGGCGCAGTACCCTTGGTTACAGGTTATTTACCAGCAGGGGTGGTTTGTTTCTAATGTGTAAAAGATTTTGTCTGGGTTTTGTTTTTGTTTTTTTTTTTTTTTAACTTAATGTTCTCCTCTTCTAAATACTTCTTATGTTCTTCCCTTATAAATATGTAGTTGCCTAGTCTCAAGGGGCAGCGCAACGTGAAGAATAAATTGCTGGAGCAGAGAGGTGAGACACCAGGCCACTGGCTGCTGTTTGGATCTGTGTGACAGTCATGAAGCAGTCTTTTTTGCTTCAGCTTCCCAGTTGCTAAGTTGGAGAGAATTGCTTTCCCATCTTTCCCTTTTGGGGTCCACAAATAGAGGATACTTTCTTCATATGGTGTCTTTTATAGTTTTCATATAAAATGGTAATATCTGGCAGCTCTGGTTCGTCCTGGTTTGTTTATGTGTTTTAGAAGTAGTAGAGTTTTACTAGAAAAATTACTGTAATTTTATCATGACTCTTAAGTCCCTTGTGGTCAAGGAGGGCAGTGCTTGAACTGCACAGGTCAGTTATCTGAACAGGGTTATAAGCAATAATGATCTTTCATTGCACAATTTGCTGGGCCACTCAGATATACTTTTGTAATAGAGTTAACATTTCTCTTCCTCCACGTGTTTACATGGCTCTGCCTTTATGAATGACAAACATATTTGGCAAAGGGGTATCTTACAAAGCATGAAAGCATTGCTTATCACAACAAAGTTGTTTCTGCTTTCTCCATATTCTTTTGTTTGTTGTGCAACCTTGAAGTATATGACCACTGAGAATTAACTAGATGTTTCTGCTGTTTTACTTTGTTACTGGTTGTCAAAAAATCCATTATGGAGAGAATTCATGCTTCTGTCAGAAATCCTGGTGCTCACTGGCCGCCATACAGAGGTGCTCTGTGATTGCTGCAGCTTTTGATTTGGTTCAGTGATGATCAGACCAGTATTTGTGAAGATTGGAATAAGTAAGGGAGGTGCAGCGTTAGCCCAAGCAGTTTTGTTTATTCATGAGCAGCACCAATGTTACCAGTTCCTGAATAAGTGTCACTAGATGCTATAACATATTTATTGAAAGACATCACCTTAAGCATGTTGAGCTTTGCAATCTGTGTATTATTTTACTCAAATATGGCTTTGATTAGGCATAGCTACTTGGAAATATAGAAAGATATTTGCAAAGAGTATAAAATGGCTGGCCCCTTTCTTCAATTGAGAATTGTATTGCCAGTTACCATCTCATTTTTTGACACTTTCAATCTGTAGTCCTGTTCTTTCTGAGCAGATCAATGAGAGAACGCATTTAATTGTTCAGCTTTCCTTTCTGTTGCTGGAAGCCTAAGGATGGGTTGCTCATAACACCCATCAGCCTTGTTGCTCCCATTGTCCCTCTCCCCACTCCTGCCTCACACTCTGGATTTGGAGGCAGCTTGTACAAGCGCTGATAATGGACTCGGCCCTCTGTCTGCCTGATGTGATTTCTATATGACATTCTCTCTGCAACTTGCCTGACCACCCTGAGGATTAGCTGACCTGAGCAGAAAGTAAAGGGCAGCTAATTCCCGCTTTTCAACTTGCTAGAGAGCACAATTACACTAACTATCTACGCTCATTTGGAGGGGCAGGATGGTGAACAGAAATGCCATGCAGAGATTGTTATGCAGAAGTATAAAGTGGCAGAAGGCCAAGCAAGCTTGCCATAATTAATCTCTTTAGGGAAGATGCCAGCCTGAATGCTCGTGTACTATCTGCTGTTTGCTGATTCATGGCTGGAATAAGTATCAGCCTTTTTTTTCCTTCTGGCTGAAGGTAATAATGAGAAGGAAAGGAGACTGGCACTATCAAGAAAATAAAATGGAGCCAGATTGAATCAACAATATAGAACCCCATGTGGGTTTGCCCTGACACTTGCAAGATAAACTGTTTGGCTCTGATTTCCAGTTTTTCCTTCCCCTGCTTGGAATATGTCAATAGATAAAGATTATCTGTAATTTATTTTTGGAGATTGGCTGAATATCTTTGCATTAGCATGTAAAAGTACATACTCGAGATGAAGAGTTGGTTACTTGCTAGGCAGTGGAGTGTGGCACTCACCAGGCCTGTGCTGGTGGGTAGAGTTGTACACAGAATCTCTTGGAAATTAAATTAAGTATGATAAATGGTACATTTGGGGTGAAGAGGGCCATACATTTTAGAGTCACTCGTGGATTGCTGAAGAGGAGACCATGTTGGATGCAGTATTCTAGAGAAAGAGTGAATCCTTAACAAACATCCCAAAACATATAATGCAACTCAAGTGCAGGGGGGGACCGAGGTGAGGAAAACCCCCAAAAGAGCACTTTGCAGATTAGGATATGACAAAGGGCTTTTAGTTAAAAAAAAAATCATGTTAACTCATTTGAACAAAGAGGCCAGGTTGCTTCACCTGAACTGTAGGCAGTGGGAGCCACTGGCTACAGTGGAACGGCAGAGATGATGTAGCCATCCTTACTCCAAAGGGGGGAGATGGAGAACAAGAAGCTCCAGCCAGCTCTGTAAAGAGGATTTTACACCTTTATTCCATTCCTCTGAGGTATAAAATTAAGAATAGTAAAAGCCCAAGTTGCTCCCTTCAAAAGGTAAATAAGCCAGGTAGAGCTTTTTGGCTTCCCGTGATCTGCAGAGGGGCGAGAGCCTGCCCTGTCCTGCCACCTCTGTTTCCTCCCTCCGTAAGTGGGCCTCAGATGACATGGCAAAGGCAGGGCAGAATGAAGCAGTTTCTTAAATTGCCGGACACTGTACCACCCAAAGGTACTTCACATCTGCTCAGGTACCTACTTGGTTTTATAAGCACATCATGAACTATTGTTAAACCAAGGAAAGAGAAGTCCCACTTGACTTATGTTCTTAAGGATTCAGAAGAGCGTTTAGTACAATTATTACTAATACGTTGCCAATCAGTTCTGAAATAGTTGGATAAAAACAGCTGCAATGGGTTCAATCAATGTAACAGATTAAGACGATAAATCCAACAAGGCCTGCCTAGCAAAGCTAGCACTGAACTAGCATATTCTTTTCTCTCCCCTAAGAATTGCCTCCATTGATGGATAATCTTTGCAGAACAGGAAGCTTTTAAATCTCCAGACAGTGGATAATAGATGCAAATTTGTGACCGTCATATGCAGTGAACTAATAAGCTCGGCTGATCAGGGAACACGACAAGTGTGACACTTTATCAGGCAGTAAAAGCTGATTACTTTGTGCATGTTTAGCTGCCCATATGCCTCGTTACTGGAAAGGTTTTAGATAGTAGCAATAATTGGAATGGATGTGGCTTTATTTCCTTCCACATAGAAAAGGGAGGAAAGAAAAGCAAAAAGAAAGTGAGTGCAAAGCATTCATTCTTCACCCTTGGAGTGAAGCAGATTGAGCAAAGTAATCCTGGAGGATTCAGAGTAACTGGATCTCTGGCTGTATCTGTAAGTTGAGTGACAGAGCTATTTCACCGTGTTGCAGTTTGGTGTGGATCTATGAGGAAAAGATAGAGAAGATGGGGTTACTGCAGAAGTTCCTTGCAGAGGTCAGCTGTGGTAGATGAATGGGTCAAGTGAGTGTGGTAGCAGCATAAGCCATCAGGAGGGGAAAAAAGCCACGAATGGCATTAATGTTATTTATAGATAAATACTTATACAGACAGAAATAAGTCATTTGATAGCCAATTCATGCAGCTTATCATTATGCCTGAAATGGAGTCCTTTCCATTTCCTGTCCTGTGCCATAAAATATCAGTTGAGTACAGTCAAGGTTGTGCTGTCCTTGTCCATACCGGGCTGATTGAGGCTGTTTCTTTTTGTGTGGTTTTTTTATCCTCTCCTGTGGTGGAAGGATCTTTGAGCACAAGACAGTAAATAAGAGCATCTCAACCCACTGAGCAATGTGTGGTCCCACAAAGTTTTAGCAGCAAAAAAGACTCAAGAAGTTCTGAAAGTCCACTTGAGGCATTGGAGAAGGATGCTCAGGTGTAGCAGTACTGGGACAGCTGCTGGTACACAGAATAGTCCTGGAGAATCTCCCAGCAGCAGCTACTGGTTGGTTTTTTGTATGGTTTTCTTTTTGGGAGGGAGGGGAGGAGTAAAAAGCAGCCCCATAGTTCATGTAGTAATTTGGGTTAGGAAATCTCAGGTGAGGCTCTGAAGATCAGCCAAAGCTCACAAATGGCTGCCCATAAAAATTTGGAGCAAACATCTTGTCCAGCTCCTTTGTTATATTTCCGGTTTTTGCCTGATCTGTTGGAGATTAATATGAATCTTGTGGCAAATGGTGTGGGCTAAGATATAAGGGAAGTATGAACTCTCACAGAGGTTTCAGCCAGCAACCTATGAATAAAGTTGGAGCACGTGGCTTTCCTTGAGCTGACCCAGTAATGCCAGTACAAGAAGATGAAGAATGGTGGTTTGCTGTGATTCAGGCAGCATTCTGTCTGCAGAATTTTTAATTTTGGTGTCCCTTTTTATGGACTTGGAACTACTGACTTCAGCTCTAGATGTAGAATGGAAATTACAGTGTAGTTCAGAGAGAGAAGCTGGTATCATTGTGTGAGCCTTGAGGAACCTGCCAGAGAGTGTGGGAAGAACCTGGATTCCTACACAGCTTAGTCCACTCTGCCTCCAGATATACAGAGCAGAAAGCAATTTTATGCTTGGTGAATTCTGCAGTGAAAGTTTGCTTACTGCACAGATAGGATCCTGGTTTGCTCTATGAAAATTCATAAAGTCCTTGCTTAAAGCCATGTCCTGAGTAAAAGTGGTGGTGCCTCAAAACCTGTTCTGTAATCATGGGACATTCTTAAAAGTCTTTATCTTTCTGAAATCAGCTTTGTCTGATTTGGTGGGCTCTTTCTCTGAGCCTGTATGACACTGAAGCCGATAATGCATTCACTCCAGAGTATGTTTCTGCACCTGCATGCTATTTAGGCACCTTTCACTAGTAATAATACATATGATTTGAACATGAGAACAGCCTTTTTCCTTCTGAGGCAAGCTGAGAAGTGTTGTATCATGGATGATGAGGCTGGCTCATCAGTGGTACAAATAGTAAATGTTCTCCACCTCCCCACAGCCCTCAAATCTCAAAGATGAGATTTGACTAGAATTCAGATATGTGTTCAGTGTTGGTTTAAAAATTTGCTGCTACTGTTTGCAAACATCACTACACCTTTTCTATCAAAGCTTTATTTCAGTGGAAAGTAGCTTTCTGGTTATTTCCTTTTTATCTCCATGATGTTAAGATTGTTTTGTTGAAACAAAAGAAAAAATTTCAGTTTAGCTTTTTGACAAAAATGCTTCAAGAGAAAATTATAAAAAAAAGAGATAAAGGTTTATATGGAAACTTTTAGACTCCTGCAGCTTAAGGCCAGTGTGGGACATTTTGCTTTTCTGTTCTGCCCCACCTAGTGTTTTACTCAGGAATTTCTGCTGAGACCTTTGCAGTTTTGAAGTGATCATATCACATGTTCTAGGAAGACAGGTAAATGTAAAGATGTACCAAGATGTAGCAGCAACATTTTTAGGGCAAGTTCACAAGCTACCGTTACATAGTAGGACCCAAGAGCACTGATAGTGTCTCATTTGTTATTTACCAAACATTATCATATACCTTTTGGAAATGTATCTTATTTGTGCTGTTAATCTCTAAATCATTGATGCTGTGCTTTATAAAATATTGAAATATGCTGTTATAATCAAAAGGTTTAAAATACATATGACTGAATAGCAGCTTAAATTTCAGGAAAAAATCACACAAAATTAGACACGTGAAACAATGCCAAGTGTCTCAGTGATGAGAAAATGTTACATGTTGCATGGATCTGATCTCATGTTCGTGCATAGTACAGGATTTGATGGATGGCCTCTGTGGGAAAGTTCTGCAAGCCAAACGTTTCACAGTCATGCTTTAATTTCTGCTTTATTTTTACCTTTCGTTAGATGCGAATTTTCTGTATGCCTGTGAGCTGCCATTACTCAGTCTGTAGGTTTTTGTATTGCCTGTGAAATGTAGTCATTTGTCTGGGATAATTCAAGCCTTTAAGCATGTAGCCTTTTCAAACTGCACAGGTCTTCAAGTTTTCAAAAACCCTCGGATTGTTTAAAATATGGGTTTCTTTACAACTTTGCATTTGCCTCAAAATTAGCGGGTAGGTTTTCTTCTGTGTTTTGTCACACAGTTTTTCCCTTGTTACTAGGCATAACCTCAGTTTTGGGTGAGAAAGCACAGACCTTAGGGCAGACCTGAGGTATCTGAGTCACCATGCAGAGAAGGAAACTGCTTTTCTGCATCACCACCCATGACCCATGAATCTGTGGTGATGTGTGTGCAAGTCTAATCTAGATTTATAGGTAGGCTTCGACAGGTAGAACTGGGCCATGGTGAGAAAGACAAATGTTTCTGCAGGCAGAACAGGAAGAAACGGTGTATGGTGAACCTGGCATTTCTCGGCATTGTTTTCCTTTAGGTGCCTTCTGGAGGTTGATTCTGGCTTTGTGTTACTTATGCTAATAGAGTAACAGCACACAACTGTACACCCTTCTGAGACTGTGTTTTCCAGTATGTTTATTTGTTCATGAAGTTTCTGGAACAACATAGGATACTCTAAAGAGGAAGCAAAATGAGAAGTTACATTCAGAGTGATAAAAAACACTGTTAGTTAGAAACACATGAGGTTTATTATGCAAAAGAACTGATCATAGAGAGTGATGTGGTATAAAGCAAAGACTGAAAATAGAAAGGACCTATAAAGATAGAAAGGAGTAATAAAATGAAGTATTTAAAAAGAACCAAGGTGGCTCGGGACAGCAGTGGTTGCGGACGCACGGCTTTCTTTTGTAGATGGCTGAGATGAATTTGGCTCAGGTATGAAAAGTGACTGAGAATTGTGGGGTAGTTTAAATGAATCCCACTGGGGATTTTCTACTCTTATTTGTAGAGGCTTGTCGTACTGCATTGTGTGGGAGATTTTGGGGGGTAATTAAAGGAATGAAAATGAAGAGTGAATAAGCAATTGGGAGCGAACACAGTACTGACTTCACCCAGACTTGCTAGGACTGGGATTGCAATGGTTAGCTAGAGGAGCTTTTAATGCTACCTCACCTTTCTGTGAAATGAAATGAAAGGAAGTCTTTGGGTTATTCCATGCCGATTCTCCCTTCAAACTGGAACTGAGTCCCCCAAAACCTATGGTAGGATTGGAAGTCTGTGGTAGTAGCATATACAGGGACACCCTGGCAGTCCCTCACCTCTACAAAAGTGAGTAGGTTGGGTGCTAATCTAAGGCTGTTGCTAACACTATATCTCATTTTTTTCTGAAAGATCCTTCAGTTCAGGGCAGTGTTAGGGAATGGAAGATTGTAGTCAGTCTCCCTGTGGAGTCTCTGAAATCCATTAGCTGCAGAAAATGTCACAATTTTAGAGGTCTCCAGTACAAGTGTAAAAATGTCCACTGACAAAATAAAGTGAGTCCCACAGCCCACTCAAGGCTTGCAGACTGCAATGAGTGCCAAGCAATAGCTTTCATGTGTATGTTTCTCATTTGAACCCGATTTTCCAAAATGTCCCTTGTTTCAGCTGAAAAATTTCCTTAGTCTTCAAATTGTCCTTGACTCAATAGAGGCATTTTCAAATCAGTTAAAATTCAAATCTAAAGGAGGACATTCACAGTTTTCTAAATATTTAACCTCCCCTTTCAGATTTCATGTTCTCAGTTTAAGCCATTTGTCGCTGATCATTTATTTTATCCTTATTTCTGTATCATAAAGTTCAAGGCACGTGTGGGGAAAAAAGGGCGTCCCAGAATGGCATTGAATGGTGCATTTATTACAGACCATCAGTGCAGTTGTTTAAGTCATTGTATTTTAGGGAGCAACGATCAGGCACTTTTATCACCCTCTTCCCTTATACATAAATGTACCCTGCAGGGATACCGTCTGTCATATGCTATTGGATTGTGTGTAAAGATTCCCTCTGACTGCTTTGCTTGGGGAGCTGCGCTGGTTCCCTTTGGGTCTCTCAGTGGAGCTCAAGAAGCTGGTTATGATCTCTGAAGCGGTAAATAGGCTGACACTTCTCTGCCCGCATGATAGTGCCCCAGCTGTTGGTCAGCAGAGGGTGCTTGAGCCAAGAGACAATTGTCATAAAAGGAAAAAGCTGGTTGCTGGTGCTGTCTCCGATTCGGGAATGCATGCTCCCTCCTCTGGGCCCAAATTACCACATTTAATGTCTCTTTGGATGTGGGATGTCTTTTCCAAGTAACAAAGGATGAAGAAGGAGAGTCTGTAAGGGACTGCTGAAGACCTCCTTGAGCAGTTATTTCAGGGCTGCTGAATAATGCCAGGTTACCTCAGACTTCTGGGGGGTTTTGTTATGTTAGCAGTATATCATAGCTATTCTCATCTGTCAGTGCCTCCCTGCTGAAGACCATGGCGTGAGCTTGCAGGAGCACTGCTTAGCCCTAAGAATAAGCTTCCTGGCATTGCGAGGCATGAGAATGGGCAGCAAAGCAACGGCAAGAAGGCATCTTGCATCTCTCCATACAAGTCATTTGAAAACAGGGCCATTTGCCACCCACAAAAGAGAGAAGAGCAAAATGAGCTGGGTGGAGGTGGGGGATGCAGTGTGGGCAAGCAGGAGCTGTCACAGAAATTCTGGGTGCATGTTGTGCATAGTTGTGGGGTGTTTGTGTGCCCCTGTGGTGCCATCACTCCCACTGGCAGGTGGCAAGGTGGTGTGTCCTCCCGTTGTCCTGAGTGGATTGATAAATCAGGATCTGAGGGGAGAAAAAGAAAACTGATAGATAGTGTCAGCCACCCAGTTCCCCGATGACACCAGTGAGTTGCAGAGAGAAACTAAGAATTTTGGAAGAGAAGGAGAGTGCTCTGCAGGATTACTAGCCTGTCTCTTTGTCTCCACATTAGAGCTGAAAGGGAAAGTTTTGCTGTTCAGCAGCTTTCCTGTGAGAATCTCAAAATGTTTAACACGAGCGGGCACTGCAAATATTGTCCCACTCTTCTCCTTGGGGGAAACGCAAACCCTGCGAGTGTTACAATTGCTTGCTGAAGGTCAATATGGAATAAAAATCTGAAATCCCCGTTCCTTAACTGTTGCTGCGTCTCTGGGAATTTGCTACATGCACTAAGAGCTCGCTTTTATGAGTCCGTCATGGTAATGGAGTAGATGCTCAATGGGAAGAAAATAATTAGCATTTGCAGACAATCATGTCACTCTGATTTATACATGAGAATCTGACTGCAAAAATGTGTAAAAAGAATGCCCTAACCTTTTGTCAAATGACACAGTGTGATTTATAATTAGATAATAGCTGTTGTCTCCTAGGGGTACTGACAACCTGAGATGATTTTCACCAGATTATTGTGGGATCAATACTAGCTGAATAATTAAAATTCAATAGTGCTATGTCTCTATCAATAACATTGTAGGAATGATGTATGACAGATTTAATTGAATTTGTCAGACACCATGGCTACATGCATAGATCGCAGGGATATTTTTAGAGTTTTGTATTTCATTTCCTGGTTGTACTTGCCTCGTACCTTTTAACATTCATGGTTACTTCCAAGCGGTAAGGCTGCTTGCTCAGGGAGCACTATAAACAGGGACCCTGAGTTTATGCTGAACTTTCTGTCTAAATGTTGAGTCTTAATGGAGACTTCCAGTAATTAATTGATGGTAAATGTTAAATTACAAAACAGTGACAAAGTGAAAGAAACAAAGTGCTTTGTTTCTTTTTCTTAGTGGTTGGGTTGTTAACTCCTCCATTACTAGCCCAGCACTAGCTGCGCGGTTTATTTCATTCATCTGCACCAGAAATCTAAGGTGTGAAATAATAAAGATGGTGGAATGTAGGTCCCTTCCAACCTAGATGATTCTGTCATTCTATATGTATTCCTTGGGCAAGCAGGGTTAATGCTTTTAGAGGATTGGGTTGCGTTTTACATTTGCTAGCTGTGGGAAGCATGAATGGCAGTGTTTTGGTTCTGACCAGCCAAAATAAATGTTGTATTTTTCATGAGTATTTGAGCATTAGCATCTGGTTACCACTCTCTGAAGAGTTGGCCATTACCAGGATGAAATAGCAAGGTACCTTTTCATGTCACAGTGCCAAAATACCCCAGAGAATGAGAGGTAACATTTCCACAAACTGGTCATCATTTCCTAGGATCAGGACGTGTCTCTCTTGTTGCTTACTTTGGACTGATAAACTGTACTGTGCCGTGAATTCTAACACCAGGTTTTAAATAATTAGCAGCCTGATGGCACAGAGCAGCTGCTGCTACAAAGCTACCTCCCTATTGCTAAGGTTCACACACTGCTCAGTATGTGACATTGTGGTTAAGATTTATTTAAAGAATTGATGGTTATCCTTCACTGTGGAAAAAAGGGAAAGAAAATTAAGCTTAGGTGCACCTGAGTATTAATAATTTTCCCACTGGTTATTGTTAGTTGTGGCTTTAGATTTCATCATTGATCTTGTTAATATTCTTGCTGTTAATTAATCAATTTCTATTCACCTGCTCTGCCTGGTTTCATACATGTGAATGTGATTTGTTTCTTGCTGCACCCCATCAGCGGTGATGTGCACTTACACTCTGTGGTCTAGTCTGGCACAGTGTTACCCATGCCAAGCTTTCAGATAGAGTCTGCTCTGCATAATCAAACATACATTTTCCTATTTTTTTAAAGTGATTTTTTTCAAACTTATTTTCTACATTGAGATCCTTTTAGTTACAGTTGTGTCAATCTTTCTCCTGCCAACTGAAGGACTGAAGATTTAATTTATAAATTAAAGCTGACGTTTTCATGAAATACTAAATGTTGGGACTTTACGGAAAGCCTCTGCTGCAGCTTCCAAGTACTGAGACTCTCAAAGATGACAGGCAATGGCAAGGGGTTCTGTGAAACAGTTTTGAGTTGGTCCACCAGTAGGTGGGTTGAAGATATAAGATTCAGGTCTGAATGCTCCTTCTTTTGCAGCTATTGTAGACAAGATTATAGTTATCCAAGCTTTTAATGGAAAAAAATCCACAAAACTCAACCCAAACACCCAGAAAGAGGAAGAAAATTGTGATGAATAATTCTATTTACTTACAGACTTCCTGATATTGTATATATGGCAGTGACATCATCTCGTGGGCTAGAGACCTAGCTTCAGCACGTGCGCTTGTGCCGTGGCCATCTTTTGCTACTTGTCCTTCGCTGCCTCTTGCTGTGATTCCTGGGTTGAGACTTGTTCCCTGGAAGTTGATGGGGACATTCTCTCACTCTCTCTCTCTTTCTCTCCCTGAGCCAAAGGCTTTCATCCTTACAAATGTATGGCTTTTATCTTTTCTGATCTGTTTTTTCTTGCAAATACTCCACACCAAATAGGATAATCTTGTCTGGCTATATAACCCCCAGGTTTACACTGAACATCTTTCCTTCATATAAACACTGGGTTGTTAAGGATCTTTTTGATCACCATGTCCATGTCTAATCTCCTGCTATTACAAGTGTATATCATACAGTTTTTTCCTTAAGCTGATCAAACCCAATTTTAAAAGGACAAGACAAAACAGTGTTTGCATCCTTACTGCTCCCATATTTCTCTGTTGATTCAGAACCTTTTAGTAACTTTTAAAGTGAGTGCTTTTGCTTCTCAGTTCCTGTCTTTAGTGGATATGATTTTGCTTCTGTTCTGATGTCTGTCCCAATGATATGCTGATGGAGGAGTTTTATGTTCTTAATGAGGTAACCAAGCCAAATTCTTTAATTTTGCTTTAGTAAACAGCCTTTGCTGTTAAATCGCCCTCTTTCCGTGTTAAACATAGCCACCCAAAACTGTAGACAGGTCTCTTCAAATCCTTTTGCTCACTTGCTTTTCTCAGAGCTGGAAATAGCATTTCTTATGTGTGAAATATTTTTGTTGCGTTGGTGGTTTATGGTCAAGTCTTTTGTTTTCTAACTTATTTCCAGTTGATGAGCATATTGCTTCAGGTGAATATCAGTCAAAAGGGGACACTCCTTGTTTTAATGAAGCAATCAAGAAGTAAATGGCCGAAGAGAGAGGTAAGGTTAGATCAGAAAACGGAAAGAGTAATTTTAAATAGTTGTAAGGCCATTTATGAGAAGCAAGTGGATGCTTATTATTCTGTAACCTGGAGGAAATTAGTTTTAGGACACGGCAGTAAATATGGGTAGAGAGAGATAAAATGTTAATATATCTGATGTGATGATATAAAAAGTGTGTTTGTAAGAGGAGAAGCACCTCAAATGACATTCAGTGGTCAGAAGAAAAAAAGCAAACCTGCAATCAACATTCAAATCACGTTATGGCCGTTTGACCTGGGGTCAATACCTGCTATATGTGGTATTACCACGGAAAGTAAAAGGTCCGGCAGAACCCTGAGATGAAAAGAAGCATCATCTGGAGTGGAAGCACTTTTTTTTTTTAAAAAAAAAATTGTTACATGAGCATTCACATTTACTGAAAATGCCGTTAATTTGGTTTATTAAAGTTGTATCCTATCTATCAGAAGGGAGGAATTGAAAGACGCTCTTTTGTCTCTGGGCTGGACTACATTATCACGATTTTAGTTAAGTATAGGCTCTGCTGTGAAATAACTGAAACCGAACTGGTTGGAAATTAGGAAAACAAGTCAAGGCTATCTCAAAATAACATTCAGTGATAATATCAAGAGGAATCACTGTGACATGTACAGCTGTATTCCAAAGTGTTTTGTATCTGTGGCTTTGCTTCTTATCTGAAGGCTATTCTCATGCATGCTGAGACTTAAGGCCTTAAAGTGATTCTTACAAGACCAGTGCTTAGTTAAAGTCTCTCTCTGTTACATTAGCTTTGCTCAGGGTCAGGCAGTTCATGTGTAAATATTTAAACAAAACAAATGGAGGGAGGGAAGAAAGGAGGAGGGAAGTTTATTCATGTATCAAAATGATGTCTGTTGGCATTCATAGGTTCTTCATCTATCTTTGGGGCACTGCTGAATAATCCATGAAAGTTGGTGTCTGGTACAGTAGTTTCATATCAGTCCACACTGCATTGGTGAAAACACCTATCTGTACAGTTAAAAGATTGATGATTCATATATCTCATCATAAGGGTTTCTGAAGGCCCAGCCTCCAGCTGAGGTGATCCAGAAGGTATCCATCCTCTCCCTTGCAGGATTATACATGTTTGTGTATGGAAGTTTAAATAACTCTTTCGTTATAAAGAGTGTAGGTAAACAATGTGCTAATGAGATTGCATTTAAACACTGCGCACATCCTGTTTTCAACCAAAACCAAGTTTTGGGGTCATTGTTGATTTTCGTTTCCTACTGTTACCTATTCTTACATGTGATACAGTCTCACCAAGACCTGACCAATGCCATGTTGTGCTATATGTACTGCACACGCATGTTAATTCCTTCTTTGTTCTTAAAAGAAAACCCAGCAAAGAAGCCTCAGGAATAGAACAGGACTGTTTTCTGCCACGCTTCAGATTTCTGTTAGGTCACTTCGCTCAGTGAACTAGTAAATAATGCAGTATTTACACTGGTATAGTAGGAACAACAACAACAAAAGTCACCTGTTCATCCCTTTTGGATGAGGGCTAGCCATCATAAAACATATTCAAGTGCCCACTTCTGAGGTTTTTATGATATATATAACTCTGAAGCTTAATACTACAGGGTAACTAAAGGATAGCAGTCACTAGACACTTGGCATTGTGTGAAATGTAAGTGAAAATATTGCCGTGATGCGTGTGAAAAAGCTGCTGTCAGAGTCTGCCAGATACCAAAGGTGCTCTCTTAAATGTTATATAAAAAATCAAAAAGGAGTAGAACAAGTTGGGACCAATAAGTTATGTGTGATGGTAACTAGCTCAAAAACCCGAGCTCAATCATCAGCCTTGAAGGCATTCAGATATGGACTGTTCACAATTGTTTTTGTTTACAGCAGTGCTTGAAGTGTAAAACATGGCAACAATAATGTGTTTCATTTGGATATGCAGGGCTAAAGTTGATAATCAGATTTAAATAGGAAAGGAAGGATTAAAAGGATTGGGGAAATGGTTGATTTGTATTTCCAGGGCTTATAAACACAGATTTTGATGGACCATATGGTCTCTTGTCTCTTTGATACTGCACTTCATGCTTCTACCATGCTAATATCCCTGATCTTTATTTTAATTGTTTTTAAATGTTCTTGTTTATAGAAGAGAGAACATATTCAGTACACACAGGACTGGAAAAGGCCTATCTGCCATGCAGAACGCTTTGTGTGCAGACGGGAGCTTTATGGCAGGCAGCCTGGCTAGCCCATAGGGTGGCTTGTGCGCCAAAACTCTCTTGTGTAGACAGGGTGCTGGAGCTCGTTTCCTTTTACCGTATGTAGAGTCAATGATTTTCATTTTGCAGTTCAATACATCTTAATTTTCTTCCTTCTTATATCCAATCCTGGTCTCTATGTTTCAATATAAAGTAGATTTTCAATTCAGTGACGAATTTCCTTTTTAGAGTGTTATTGCTGGAGACTGACATTTGAATGCAGTCTGGGTTCATAAAGGGTACAATACAGGAGGGGAATGATTTAAAAATTTTGCCATGAGTCCTTGAGGATGCAAGGTTGAATACTGTTTGCAGAAGTCAATAGGGTTGTTGTACGCAGGCTTTGTGTGTGCGAGCACAGGAGGCTGAAACAAATCAATTTCCATTGACTTGTCTAGCAAAGGAGCCATTATTTAGAACTGAATAGCCATTGCTCCTGTAATATAATGTGAAAACTTATTGTAGTTTTACTGAGAAGTAGGTTATGATGAAATTATTTGTTTAAAAGCAAAGTGAAGGTGCCTTCTGAATATAAATTTTGGAGGTATTGATTAAAACTTGTTGATGAATGAATCGTGTTTATTTTTTAAAGCTGTTACCAAAAGTAATATCAATCTGACATCGACAATAGAGTTTATTGGTAAAAAGAGTTTGTTGGCAGTTATTCAAATAGAAGAAGCAATTACAGTCGTAGGGAAAGTGACACTATTTAAAGAAATGCAGTGGTAATTCTTGAAGCACCACCTCCTTCACCTTTAAAAAGTAGCTGGACTCATCAATTCAGTTGATCATCAGATCCCCTTATAAGAGTGCCTGCCCTGAGCTCTGTGCTCATTACATTAGCTCTCCTTGGTATATTACCAGTAAATTGTTGAAATTCCCTGTAGTAGTAACATTTAAGGCCTGAATCACTGAAGATTTTATGCTTCCCTTTGTGCACAGTTTATGTTAACCGAGGAAAATGTTTGAGATCTGAAAAGGATTTGTGCAGTAAAATTGACTGATCACATCTTTTCTGTATTCTCCATGCCTCTGTGCATCTCTTCCCAACCCATGCTACAGCTCAGGGGTGTAAGAAGTAACTCAACAGAGTCCACTTAAGGGAACTCCTGTGAAAGGAGTAACTATCAGCAAAAACAGTTTCTGCACAGGAAATAATTGTAACAGGAAAAAAGAATTTTAATAAAAATTTTTTAAAGTTTGTAAAAATTAGCACTTGCAATAAGAAAACTTGGTTAAAAGGAGTATGTGCCACTTTAGGAAGCACATTGTATATATAATGTGAATGAATGAAAAAGGACAGTGACCTGCCTGCATGCTACATTTCTGCTCATTATTCATTGACACTGACAATTGACATTGACACTGTCCCACACGATATCCTGGTCTCTAAATTGAAGAGACATGGATTCGATAAATGGACCACTCGGTGGATAAAGAACTGGCTGGATGGTCGCACTCAAAGGGTTGCGGTCAACGGCTCGGTGTCCAAGTGGAGAGCAGTGATGAGTGGCGTTCCTCAGGGGTCGGTACTGGGACCCGTACTGTTCAACATCTTTGTTAGCGACATGGACAGTGGGGTAGAGTGCACCCTCAGCAAGTTTGCTGATGATACCAAGCTGTTTGGCGAGGCAGACACGCCGGAGGGGAGGGATGCCATCCAGAGGGACCTGGACAGGCTGGAGAGGTGGGCCCAAGCCAACCTCATGCAGTTCAACAAGGCCAAGTGCAAGGTCCTACATCTGGGTCGGGGCAATCCCAAGCACAAATACAGGCTGGGTGGGGAATGGCTGGAGAAGAGCCCTGTGGAGAAGGACCTGGGGGTGATGCTTGACGAGAAGCTCGACATGAGCCAGCAATGTGCGATCGCAGCCCAGAAGGCCAACCGTATCCTGGGCTGCATCAAAAGATGTGTGGCCAGCAGGTCAAGGGAAGTGATTCTGCCCCGCTACTCCGCTCTCGTGAGACCCCACCTGGAGTACTGCATCCAGCTGTGGAGTCCCCAACATAAGAAGGACATGGACCTGCTGGAGTGTGTCCAGAGGAGAGCCACGAGGATGATCAGAGGGATGGAGCACCTCTCCTATGAGGAGAGGCTGAAAGAGTTGGGGCTGTTCAGCCTGGAGAAGAGAAGGCTCCGGGGAGATCTTATTGCGGCCTTCCAGTACCTAAAGGGGGCCTACAGGAGAGCTGGGGAAGGACTTTTTACTAGGGCATGTAGTGATAGGACGAGGGGGAATGGCTTTAAGCTGGAAGAGGGCAGGTTTAGATTAAACATTAGGAAGAAGTTTTTCACTTTGAGGGTGGTGAGGCACTGGAACAGGTTGCCCAGAGAGGTTGTTGAAGCCCCATCCCTGGAGGTGTTCAAGGCCAGGCTGGACGTGGCCTTGGGCAACCTGGTCTAGTGAGAGGTGTCCCTGCCTATGGCAGGGGGGTTGGAACTCGATGATCTTCAAGGTCCCTTCCAACCTAAACCATTCTATGATTCTATGATTATTCTTTGGAGGTAAAGAACCAAACCAAAAAACTCCAAAACATACTATTTTGGCAGTGAATTATGCATTTAAATGGGTTCTGCTGTTAGATGGCACAGAACACGCCCAGCTTCAGCAGAGCAAGATTTCCCCGTAGTGTTTGTGCAAACATGCTATTCCATCCATTTTCATTTACTCCCAGAATGAATGTGCGGTAAAAGGAATTGCCTTGGACGTGTGTCTGTGTGTGTCTGAAGCGGTGCACGTGCCATCACATCTGTGACTTTCCACTATAAACTATTATCAATGGGAATCACATTTGTGACATATAGCTCTGCTGCTGCCTGTGTAATGACATCAACATATTCTCATTTGCATCTAAGCCGCTTTTAATCTGAGATTTCTTTGTCATTCTGGGTTTATGGAAAAAGTGAACAAACAAACAAAAAACCCTCAAACAAATGAATGAATGTAAACTGAAACCAGAGGTAGCTATGAACGGCATTCGTAATAAACTGTTTTGGTTTTTTTTTAAGAGTAAAGCATTTTGCAGCTAGGAGAAGCTTTCTTGTGTTTTCATTTTATAAAGCAAAAGTGTTCTTCAGTGATCCATTGCCTTTAACCACAGGTAAATGGTGATCCGAGTATGAGGAATATGGCAAAAGAAATGCAAACCTAGAACCTGCTTCTTTCTTGAGTGGGAGAAACTGAATTCAAGTTGGAAGCAAAAATCCACAGTCTGAATTGCGGTAGGTGAAAGGAGTGATCCTAAATTATTGCAAGTTAGAATCCGGTCCTTAGAAATCAATATGTATTTTAATTCATGTTGTTTTCTGGCAAAGCAACAGAGGGGTGGGATAAGATATGAACTATCATTAATGATGGGTCCGTTAAGTTAGGTAAGTGGAATTGCTCCTCTAACTTCTAATGTTTTTTGTTTTCTGATTTGGGGGTTTATCCTCTGAGAGGGATTGAAAGAATCATTTTGACAAAGTGAAAGCCAGGTGATGTACCTGCAACTAGGTTTCACCGTGTGCAAAAGGCTGCATACTATGTATGGTTTGGTTTCTGAGGGGGAGAAAGCCAGTTTGCAAAGCCTGCATATTTTGAGGGCTGCTCTGGACGTCTTTTGGTAAGCTCTGTGTGGAGTTGTAGCTCATAGTCATCAAGTTAATTTCCTCCTCGCTCTTTCATAGCCTGGGGTTACAGTTTGAGTGTCCTCGTTCTAGCAATATCATACAGTAGAACAAAATTCAAAGGTTTACATTGCTTTCTGAATTACCAGCATGAATCCACTAGAACATGAGAAGTTCATGAGTTTGAAGAGTAAATGTCTATACTTTCTTTAATGTGTTTGGACAAATCCTCTGTGGTTACAAGGAGCCAGAGTAACTCTGCTATTGACAACTCCCTCAGCTTTGCACCATCACAGCTAAGAGCTGATCAAGCTGGCTTACTCTTACTTGTACTTGATTAACATATTCTTTTGACATTCTGTGTATGCAGCATGTGTTTTAAATTTTAATAATACACAGACCTTATGCTGCTTGTTTGTCAGCATTCTTCTTAAGAATTCTCTGCGCGGAAAAAAAATTGAGTGAAATGTATTGCAAATCAAACAATGCCATTTGTAAGCCTCTGCTTGCAGAAGTTAATTATTATTTATACACTGGAGCCTCTGTAACAGCCTCAAAAGTTACAGCAAGCAAAGCGGGTGAACTTCACCCTGGTAAGAGACTATGCAGTGAAAGCAATGTTGGTGGAAATGTGCTACAAACATTTTTGTCTCTGATGCTATTAGCACACTGAATCTATGCTTGAAAAGTCTATGTTGGGGCTGATTTTGTTTTAATTTAAATTAGTTTTGCCCTTGATTCTTAGCCATTCACTTTGGCAATGCAGCTAAATCACTGTAATGATCGCTTGTCTGTCTCTGCTCATGTCGGCTACTTCCTTGCTCGAGCACTAGTGCTTGTCTGTATCTTGAACTAAATTGTGGAAGAAAAAAAAAGAATATTGGAGGGGAAGGAAAAAAAAAAAGTGAGTTGTGTCTTGTTAGTTCAGCTTTCTGAACACAACCTTTGCAGGATCAACCAGTGCCCAAGGGAGGGGGCAGGGAATAACAGCTGTGGGAAGAGCAGGAGTGGGGGGCACTATTAACTCTTCTTGCAGCGGGCTATTAGATTCATCTAACTTTAGGCTGGCAGTGTCCTTTCCAAGAATTACAGTTTGGATTTATAGTAACTTCTTAGAGGATAGTTGAAATTAGGCTTCAACCTCTTTTGTCACTTTATGCACACAAATCTGATTGTCATTGGATATTTAATTACCTAATATATACCCTTCCACAGTACACACATATGAAGGAGCACAAGAACTGCCCAGGTGAAATTGTACTGCAGTTGTAAAAGTCATATATGAAAATGTTTGGGGATGAGATATGGAAGTGAAAGGCACGATTTAATGTAGAAAATCTACAGCAATGGGGAGGGCAGGAAGTTATTGGTGTGCTTTAAATTAATGAGTGCACATACTCTTAAGGTGGCTGTGCCAGTTTCAAATACTAATAGATTAATGAGATAATTTTGAGTCTTCTCACTAATTCAGAGCTTGAAAGGTCTGCCTTGTGACAGACTGTTCACAGATCTGGGCTCAGGCTTGGCTCAAACTCTGCTGAGCTACCGATGTCCTGTCTGACCAGGGCATGGTCTCCCCTTTAAGGAAAGGCATTCTTTCCAGTCCTACCTTTGCTAGTTTACTGTGCCTCTGTGTTACGCATAAATGCAGGATGCAGCCCAACAGCACAGTGCCTGCCATGGGCTCTGTTGCCTGGGTCAGAGCATTGTCTCTCGTCAACAGGAAGGAGAACTGAGCGAGCGTCCGGGGGTCTGCAGGGCCTGGGAGCCGCTCTCTCCTGTATTTCTGTGCATGATCCTGGTTGCAGGGAAGTGTGAGATGGTGCCATGTGCTAGCCACCATGCACATCAAAATCCAAAAAGGAAAAGCAAGCAATCCTGCTTTTACTTGTGCCAAAGATGAATATGACAGCATGACCAGTCACAATGAAATGAAGAGAAAAAGATTTTATATTTTCGCTCTTTGTGACTTTTTCCATATATCGGCTCATGTACTTCTGTGGAGAAAGACAGGTTTTCCTTTCTGATGTGTCAAGTGTCAGCCTAAGTACAAGGGAAGGAAATAAAACAGGGGTTTGAACGCTTAAGGATGCCAATAAGTTCCTGGAATGCAATGGGAATTAGGTGGCCTCTGTGGGAGTTGATAAATGACTCTCCATATATATAGACAATGGAGAGACATAGACACAGTTCTAACTCTAGCCCTAAATTCATATGCATTTGTCCAGCTTAAGGCAAATTGTAACATGAAGGTAGTTTTCACTGGCTGGTAGTGTTGCCAAGTTACCTACCATGTAGATTCTCCGAAATTGCTATCTTGGTGGCAGTAAGCAGACAGGATTACAAAGTACACAACAGGAAAGGAAAGCGGACCACACAGCCATGGCCCGGAGGAGGCATAAAAGCTTTTTTTCCTGGATCATATAGTCAGATCTGTGTTAGTTGATCATTGAAGCTGTATCACAGCGACTTTCTATGGTTATTTAATACAAAACCCAGGACACCATAGAGTGTGCAGAACCCATTAAAAGCAACATTTGGAAAAATGAGTGTGGTACTGTACAGCCTTTGAAACTGCTTTTCATAAGTTATCTCTCACTAATCAAATAGAACCTGTGAGGGAATAAAAAGAACCAAGCAGGATGTGACAGGTACTTAGCTTAAGAAGAAAATGGGCACATCTGTGTTATTGTTTTCTACTACAGTAATAATCAGAGTATCCTTACAAGTGATTTTTATGTAGTCTAGATTCAATTGGGAAAACTATAGTTTGCTATTTAAAGACATTCCATGCTCCCCACCCACCTCCTCCCACGTAACATCAGGTGCAGCTGCCTCCTTATCTTTTACCTACTGGCTACTACATTCTGGTATAAGTTTGTGGATTTTTTTTTTTTTGTGGGGATGATATTTTGCTTTATGCACACTGAGAGATATAAGGCTGCGTTGTGGCTCTGGACAGAAATGCACAGGGATACACGTAAAGGTGACAGTAGCTTTCTCTGGGTGCAGACACAGCATTCTACCAATATGCCTGGCACTTTTCTGCTTTCTCCTAGCATTGGAGAATCTTCCCGAGAGATTTGCAGGAAGGCGGCCTGATGGGGTAAGGTGTAGCTGTAGTGCCGAGCAGCCACAAGGCAGATTATATCTTTCCCTAGTGATGACTTCTGCAGTGAAGGCACAGCATGGGGTCTGAAGTCATCTAGTTCTTAAGCCTGCCTGAACAAGGAGTGCGTAGCTGTAATACGCAGGCTGCCATACAGACTTCAGCTGCAATCTTCTTTTGTAGGAATACGTAATCTTCAATCATTACCCAGTCTTCGGGTGCCTACATCACAAGATGGAGCAGAGAGGTAGATAGCCATGTCCACTGTAAGGCATGCAGACCCTGAATTTTGCCTGCCCAGAGAGGACCATGCAAAACATAATTACAGTCTTTACTGACTTTGTAGTCAGAATTGAAATCCAATTTAGTGATCATGTGGTCACTGTTTCTTTTCACCCGGAAGACGTTATATCTCAAATATGAGCAGAGTGATGCTGAGGGCATGCCTCATATGACTGACATGAAAAGCTCTTCAACAGAAAAGCAACCTTAGCGCCCCCTATATAGTGTGTGTATATATATATGTATATATAAAGTCTAAACAAAACTTTATAGATGACATATTGGCAAAACACTGCCAGAATAAATTTTTATGTGGGTATAAAAATATGCTCAGTGGGTGTAAATTTTATATGCATTTCAAAATCTAAACTTGACAAATTGATGGGTTTGCAGGTCATATCTCTGTTCTTTTTTTTTTTTAAGGTGATAAAAAATTCAAGAGGTGTAGGCTCAGATAAAAATAAATGTGATCACATAATGTATTTGATTTAATTTATGAAGCACTACCTGTCCTCCTCCTTTAACAGGCTACTCAAGACATGTTAAAATGCTCTAATGCTGTGAGTATATGAGCTTATCGCCTAAGAATGTTAATGCATTCGTTAACATTAAGTGCTGTCCTTGGTTATAAGTGTAGATGGCACTTTTGTACCACTATTTACCTGTGCTTGCTGTTATTCACTGTTCTTTTGCTTTCTTCTCAGCTTTTATGCTGTCCACAGTTTCTTTACCTTGACCGTTCCTATTAGCAGCTGCTATTGTACACCTGTGCTGGGATTGTAAAGAGAGAGCCTTCTTGTGTCCTTTCCCTGATCTTTCCACCCCTTTTTACATAGCACTTTTCTTTTCTTTCGATTATAGTCTTGATTCTATAAGAAACATGTTGGAGTACTTATCTTCACTAATGCCTAGTGGTCTTTTACACATTTTTGTTACGCTTGTCTGACTGGGTTAAAACATGTCTACCTGACTAAGCTTTATATTTTGGACTGTCCTAGGACGGGTTTCACTGAGAGCCAAAAGCTCCCAAAGAGAAATGATACAGGCTTTCTTGGCCTGCTTAAGTTTATAATCTTTCAACTTTCAGATGTCAAAGGAACGTGAAATCTGTGTTCACCATGCAGTGGCCCCAGGATCAGGTATATTAGCAGGCTCACCAGGTACTATATCAGCCTTTTGTCTTCCCCGACACATCAGAGCTCTGCTGCAGGAGGAGTGGAGCCAAGGTTTCTTTTTTTCGTCACCAGCTGAAGCTCTGGTACCGGGTTAAATAACAGTCTCAGTAAGCATAATGCTCTTGCATCCTGATAAGGTCCTGTGACCAATGTCAGTGTCTCTAGTATGGTCTATAAAGTGTCCTGGAAATTGATATGAAGTGCTTGTTTCTGGCTGTAAACACCTCTTTTCTTACCTGGCAGTGAAAAATTAGAAGAGAAGACTGTACAAATGGAAGAGTGTACTTCACCACCAGAACTGCAAATGCAGTATTAAGTGGACACACAATATTTGTAGCATTTCATAGTATTTAATAATGTCTCTTTTATACTCTTGTGCTCTGACTTCTTGCTGCTTCACTGCTCTAAGCCTTCTGCATCAAAAATGTTAGTGATCCTGTTGCCTGTAATAGTGTATCTGTTCCAGGAAATAATTATAGTTGTTTGAATGGGAGTTGACAGATGGCTGAGCAAATTTCAGACTGGTAGCTGCACACCTCCAGCCTGACAGGGCTTAGCTTTGACCTAGGTGGGGGACAGCGAAACTGTGCCTTGAGTTTCTCTGTTGCCTTGAACAGCAAAAGGGGTTTGGAAAATGCAATTGTTTGCGGAAAGCCCCCAGAGTATACAGCCTGCATGGCTACAAGACGGTCTCACTGTGAAAAGACTGGCAGTGAGAAATTGCAAACAGGGTGAACACATCATTTATACCCTCCAGCTAGTACATATCTTGGGACAGATGTTTGATGGAAAGTGTTTGCTGGAAAGAAGCTGAAATAAACAAACATTATTCATTCAGAAGGCGATGATGAGAATTATGAAGCTGGTGGAGGGAGCGAGGGTCAGTAAAAGTTAATTTGGAAAACTTATCTTTGCCAAAATGAAACAATTAGAATATGTAGAGAAAGCATGGCTATGCTGGAAAAAGGAAATATTCTTGGCAGACACATGATCATATTCTGCGCACTTCTATTTATGACCAAATGCAGAATCTCACTTTTGGCCTAATGTGATGTTGAATTATTGAATCTTCTTAATTTGCTTCTAAGCAATCTATAAAATCTAAAAAGATGATTGGATAGAGTTTAATTTTACATAGAGTCTGTTTTGAGCAGTTTAGTTGTTTATGTCTAAACATATTTGCTCTGTGATCCCCATCTTAAGCTATCAACGTCAGCAGGAATCGTGTAACTGATTTAAGGGCGTTAGATCAGGTCTTACGTATTTCTCTTCAAGACATATCGGTAGACTTTGTTAATAAATTAGTTTGCACTTGGGTAATCTTAACACTGCAAACTCAATACAGCTTTGGGAGAGGGAGGTGAATTCTGTTCTGCTTCATGTACAAATGAAACCATGAGTTAAGTACTAATTCTTTATTATTGATTACTCAATACTCGTTGGTAGTGATTTTTGTGAAATAGAGTAGAAATACTACTTCATTTTCAGTTCCCAGGTTGCATTTATAGTTGATAGTTAAAGCAAAAGTAAAACAACTACAACAAAACAGACTTGCAAACTGAACACCTCGTATGTAGAAGTCAAAGAAAGAATTCTTCCAATACTAGCTCATGAAATGTACCGGTATTTTAAGAAAAGGTTTTAGTTAGTTTGGAGAACCCAGATTTGCTACAAGAACGTGATCTTGTTATCATACTTGTTTCTGAATCACCGAATCACAGAATCTCCTAGACTGGAAAACACCTGTAGGATCATCTAGTCCAATCATTAACCTGACACTGACAGCCCACCACTAAACCATGTCCCTAAGCACTATATCTACACAACCCGTAAATACCTCCAGGGATGGGGACTCCACCACTGCCCTGGGGAACGCGTTCCAATGCCCGATGACCCTTTCAGTGAAAAAATTCTTCCTAATATCCACTCTAAACTTCCCTTGGTGCAACTTGAAGCCATTTCCTCTTGTTCTATCACCTGTTACTTGACAGAACAGGTCGACTCCCACCCCTCTGCAACCTTTCAGGCAGTTGTAGAGAGTGATAAGGTCTCCCCTCAGCCTCCTTTTCTCCAGGCTAAACAACCCCAGTTCCCTCAGCTGCTCCTCATAAGACAGAGGACCTGTCTCCAGACCACCACCAGTTTCATTGCCCTAAAAGAAAATGAAATGAAGCATCAAATGCTTAATTCTTTCATGTATGCTAGCATGGTCTCTAAAGATATTCTTGCAGATTGGCACCTGTTATTTTCTCTGTGTGTAAAGAACAAAGATGTCTTAACTGGTTTACTGGAGTACTTGGATAGTTTTATGATATCATTTGCAATCATGAGCTACATTTGTTAACAACTTCTTGTTTTTACATTTGTCTCCGTGCATTCTGGACTGTGAACTGATCTGGAGAATGCCTCAGGATGAGAAAATCTTAGAATAATAATAAAGCTTATTACAGGCTAGAAAGACAACGTGTATGAGAGAAGGTTCTACCTTTTCCTTTTGTTTTGGTCTGGGTTCAGTTTTTTGAGAGAGAGAGGGAGGAAAGAATATATGATTAGGCTAAAATATCAAGGTCAATAAGTCACCAATGACAGGTTAGATCAGTACATGTTAAATTCAGAGTTTTAGTGGAAGTGGAAAAGAACCAGCAGAAACATTTCTATTTATTTTGTCTGTGTCTGTAAAAGGAAAGAAGTGTTGGAACCTGTAGAATGAACATTGCATGTAGGCATCTGCTGGGAGGAGTATTGAAATTTTGTATGCTGGTGTAGTTAATGGGAAACCTCATCTGAAGACACTAGAATAGGGTAGAGCCCATTACAACATAGAGGTGTTGAAGTGCAGGGAAGGAAACATGTAGAATAGGAATGACATGACCAGTGTGTTCTTTAGATATATGATATATTGTAGGCTGTTAAAAAAGGAGGAGGAGACAGATCTCAAGAGTGGAGGAAATGAGTACTGCTTTCAAGACTTCACAATAAGTTATTTTTGGCATCAGGCTGCAGAAAGTGAAATTTCCTGAGAGGTAAAACTTTGAGCTTGGCTGAGAAAACTGATCAAAGGAGATGGACACATATTTAAAACTGGGACATGGAAATTATTAGTCAGAAGGGCAAGAATGGGTTTTCCCTCCTTTTGACCCTGTACCACAGAAGAAAGCTCCCAGTAACGTGCAGAGGTGGCTTGTCTACTGTACCTCCAAGAGAGCAGAATTTCAAAAGACTGCTTGCTTGGGCTTAAAGTGCATTTTTCTTTGTGCATTGAGTTCAAAGCAAGCCTGAAATTGCAAGCAGAACTCAAAGCCATTGTGGTTTCACCTCATTTTTACACAGAGCCCATTGAGGTTTGAGTGATTTAATCCTAAAGCTGTAAATCTGGGTAGGTTCACACAGAACTTAGTAAAAGGTTATTTGAAAGAATTGCAAACTCCAAAAGATGTCAGAGAACTTTGGCTGAGCTTGTTATTTGCAAGTAACAGAACAAGAGGTCAGGGGAGTTTTCCAGGATTTTCAAAGTTGCTGGGAAAATTTCTCATAGCTCTGCTTGTATAAAGACTGTGGCCAGCTGCAGCGGAGGTTCCTGCTTGGGGTCAAAATACTTGTG
Source organism: Pluvialis apricaria (assembly GCA_017639485.1). Taxonomy (NCBI): domain Eukaryota; kingdom Metazoa; phylum Chordata; class Aves; order Charadriiformes; family Charadriidae; genus Pluvialis; species Pluvialis apricaria. The sequence continues at coordinate 5,854,938 of CM030017.1, forward strand.
CTGAATAGTAGGGGAAATTCATGAATCTCGTTATCTAAATGTGCCCTTGATTTCAAAGAGGAGAATAAAGACAAGGCAAAAATACTAAGCGTGGAGTTGTTCTCCATGGTGGTTGTAAACTGAAAAAAGGAGGAGAGAGTGAGGGGAATGGAGCGAGTATTTGCACACAAAGTAGTGGAGTAAGAGTTTACCAAGAGACAGCACCCTTGGTTTCTGGCTGAGGCTGTAATGTCACTACCTTGATACATTTCCTTGAGCTCTCTTTTGCTGTGACTGCCCATATAGTGGCAGCTGCTTGTTTCCCAGTTTATATCATGCTATCTGTGAAATATTACTAAATGGCTGCGATGTGGCGCTCATGCCTAGCTCATATTCTGATTAAGTGAAATTTTTTCTTGTGCTTCATGGTAGCCATGACAATTCCTGCGTTTTCCTCTAGCAAAAAAGAAAATGTTACATGATTAAGTCCTTCTTGGAGTTCAACACATTTCTCTGTAACAAGCTCCCCTTCTCTTTCTCCTCCTTCCTAGCCCTTCTCAGTCTCCAAATCAGCAGTGTTGTAGTTTGGGCTGGGCTGCCCACTAAAACGAATGACAGATGGTGTCTAACTTCTCTTCCAAGTGAGACAAGAATGAAAGGAAGAGAGAACTTACGAGTTGAGAAGAGACTAAACTACTTTAATGAAATAATAATAAAATAATAAAAAGAAAATATAACATTAATATGAAAATAATGAAATACATACAATATATACAAAACTGTATCACGCTCCCAGGATGGCGATCACATCACCGGCAGGCACTGGAAAACTCCCAGGCTGGACTCAGTGATGGGTGGGAGCTGAACTCAGGAACTGGATTCAGGAACACACGGATCAGGATCAAAGGCAGATGAACAGAGTCCTCCTTGGACACCAGCCATTGAATAAAGAGACCTGACCCTTTGATCCCTCAGCTTTTACACTGAACATGAGCCAAATGGGATGGAATGCTGTGTTGGTCAGTTTGGGGTCACTTGCTCTGTCTGCTTCTCTGTGCAGGTGGGACCCCTCTATGCTTTTCTGCTTCCAACCCTCCAATGGGGCAAGTAACAAAGTGAGCTGCCCTTGGGTGTTGTAGTAATGAGTATATGCAAGAGCCTCTCTGCATACCATGCCTTGGTATTCACTATAAATATCAGACCTTATCTGCTAGAAGCTGATACTGTCTGAAAAATATGCCATTAATTTCAGAGAGTTAGAAGAGGCTTAACTGAAAAGTAAAATTACTGAAAAGAAAATTGGTTCTGTTTTACCTCAAACCAGGACAAGCAGCAACCCTTGAACTGCGCTGTTTCATTTGGGAACCTGCTGTTCCATGTCTCCCATCGCTTCCCTGAGAAATGTTGAGAGCATCAGCCCAAGCAAGTGCAGGCAGGGTCATTCCCTTCTTCCATGCCACAGGACTCAATGTTGTCTCTATTAACTACTTGTTCGTTTGTGGTTATGGAGTATTTCAAAGTTGAAACAGATGTTTCCTTACTGAGCATGGATGTACTGGGACCATGTGGGGAAATACTTGCTTTGGCCAATGACTGCATTTTCCTCTGTCCTCCACAGAAAAATAAGGAGAAAATAATTTTGAAAGGAATTATTTTGTCTTATAATTATTATTTTCTTCTTTAGAACAAGAACAACAGTGTTAAATACAGGTTTAATATTCTGTGTCAAGGTGGAAGTCATTTCTATAGCTTACTCAATTTTAATAAATGTATTTGCCTCTTACCTCAATAGCACTATTGTGGCTTTTAATAGTCTGTGTAAAACACCTTTAAAAGAGATAGATCTGTTGGAAAACCAGGATAAATCTTAAGGAAACAGGAACAAAGCTGAGGTGTCAGAATCACTGTTTCTGAAAATCTTGGCCAAACCTGTCCTTGAATATAGACATGGAGCTGAGGTAGAAAGTATGTTTCTTGGGGATAAATTTTGCTTTTAATGACTAAAATAGCTGTTCCAGAAATAGTTATACATTTTGGATCATTATCTTTTAATCAAGCTTGTGTGCTACATCTCTAGAAAATTACCACCTACTAAAACAGAGCTACAGAAATATCCTGAGTGTCTTATTAAGTTCTTTCAGCCTTTAAAAAAGCCTTTGAAAAGATTGAGATTTTGCTCCTAGTCATGCTGATATCAATCTTGGATAACAATACTGATGTCGATACAATTACATCAGCTTGACACTGGTGTCAATGATGTCAAAAGCTGGCTTAATATCCAAGACTTTCTACCTCAAAAGCTAAATAGATTGTTGCAAAATCTCAGTTATAACTTTGCTGAATTCTACTTTCTACAGAAAATCTTTCATTACCTTTTAAAATCTATGGGACCTTGTTATAGTAATGGCAAGAGCCTTTCCTTTACACTCATAATCAGTATTGATTATAATGTGAGATGAAGAGTCCTCTGGTAGAATAACATTACTGTCTGATTTAATAAGATAATTGCTATCTTTATTCATAAATATTGTGTTTTATTGCTTTCTGTTAGTGTGGCACATGTGGGATTCATAATTTATTTCAATTACACCAGTCATCAGAGAAGCTAGTGAAATGTGATAGTAGCAATGCTGCTTTTACTGTACTGCCATAGATTTTCTGGAAATGGATTGGCCCATCCTCTATGGAACAAGAGCTCTTTTCCTGTCTTTAAAAAGCTGATCAGGTCTAAATAGGAAAGGAAAATTAATCTAGATGGCTTAGGACACTTCCAACCTGAGAACCAGGAATTTGAACTAAAAGGAAGAACGGTGGCATGAAGGAGGGAGAGAGAAATGGGGAATTGAAAGAGAGTAGGCAGGAGAGAAGAAGAAAGGTGAGAGGAGTCTCAGGGTGATGAAGAGAATGAAGTCTAAGAAAGAGAGATGGTGTGAAGTGCTACAGAAGCAGTAGGAGAACTACAAATGCATTTTCTATGCACAAAACCCTTTTGTCTGGACAAAAGGTCTTGAAGGCACGAATAAACAGATGAGAAGAAAAAGGTGTTTTTCTTCTGACTCTTACACTTGTGGGCTCACTGAAAATTTCCCCTAATTTACGCTTCTCAAGAAATGCAACACTCCCAAGCTTTATGCAACTTTACTTCACACCCTCATAACACAGCCTATAGTGTCTGAGTCTTTCTCTCCCTTTCATCAGACCTCAGAGCTCGTGAAGCTCAAGCTGAATAATAATGCACTTGCTGGTACCTTTTGGATCTATTTTGGGGTCCTCTAGATTCCGTGCCTGGATTTTGCTGGGACACAGACTAAAGTCCTTTCCTTTGACTTGATCTTGTGGCAGGATCAAAAGTGGCAGTTATGGATCCAAGGTTCATTAGCAGTGACTATGGGAAGAGGTCAGATACCGAGCACCCAGAGTTTGTAGGAGACTTCTTTAGGGGCTACTCTTGGAAGAAAAGTAGAGGAAAGTTGGGGTAATTTCAAGGCAGAAGAGAGGAATGTTGGTAGAAGTAATGTTTCTAATGTTCTTAGGGGATGTTGTAAAGAACTAGCCACTCCAGCACTCCTCACCCATCCCTGTCTTCTGAAGGGCAAAGCCACTTCGATTCTATGTCTGGATTTTGGTGGAATATCTGATGAGACACTTCCTTCTGTTTTTTCCTGCATTCAGCTTGGCAGCTCTCCTTCTTAGTCCTGTCGTGTAGTTTTTCAATGGCAACTATAGCAGTAATAGTAATTTGCATGGACACTGACAGGAATATGTGCTTCTGTCCATGTTCTAAATGCATTTTACAATCTGGGAATTTTCAGGTGACCAGCCAGCTCTTCAGAGCTCCTGATTAACAGCACCTCAGAGCACCAACTGAGGAGAACTTGTAGAAACTCTAGTAACTTTTTGTGGCACTATAAGAGATTATATTAATAAAAACATGTTTTTCAGGTGGTGTGTGATGCATTCTTGGCATTATACAGCTGTCAAGCAGCCTAATGTAATGCCTACTATCTTTTTTTATTTATAAAAGAGATTTGTTTTTTTATCGTGCTGGAAAAGACTGCTTTGTTACTCTCTGAAGTTCAGATGGGTCAGAAGAGAATATTGGAAATTGAACTTTTCAACCTGGTGGCCCCTGCTGTCATGGCAGGCAGCAGTCTGACAGGCACACAAGTTCAGCAATACAGAGTAGTAACGAAAAATGTGGCTTTGTAACTTTTCTCTGTCCATAACAAAGCTCATCTTTTTCTGCCAGCAAGACATTGCATGCAGCACACATTTCAAATTCAGTTAATCTCAAAATAATTCAAAAATCAAAGAGCTTATTCAACCATCAAGACATACCAGATTGACTCACTGTGTATTCATGGAGGGGATAGCAGAGAGAAAAAGAATTCAATATCAGAATCAGTAAAAGCAGCACTAGTTTTTCTTCAGTCTAAATTGTTTTTAGACCACACGCGCGCACTATGAATACTAAAAGAGGTACCAAAAGAATATTGTATGATTGCATTGTTTACATTACTCATCTAGGAACAAAATTCACAAAGGTGGCAGTTGTACACATGTGCACGTGCTCTTTCTGCCTCACTGCAAGAACTTGCATATTTTTAACATTATTTCAGGGCTGCGTATACATCTGCTGTCACCACAAACCTGACATTCAAATCCAGTGTCAAAGAGCACATGCACATGCAGCTGATGGGCTAAGAGATTTTGCTCTGATATTAGTATTTGTTTATTCAGTTTCAATGTTTCCAGTTTTGAAATGGAGAATGATTTGGACACTGTTAGAAATAGAATTGCTGCTGCCAAATTAATATACATTTATGACATGGCACCTGCTAAAGATAGTGTCTATAGTGAGTGTCGGTATATGAATGACAGTTTCTTGTTAAGTAAAAGAATATTTTTACCTGTAAAGCATGTCAGGAGGAAGGACTGCACCTCGGGTTAACAGCATGGTTCCACAGACAGCAGTGCTGCTCTGTGCCACTCAACAGGGAGCGAGGGGAGTCACCATGTGGTTCAGATCACTGAGATTAGGACCAAGAGCTATGGGAATCGGAAAGCAGCAAAGTAGAGGAGCCTGTCCTTGCCGCTGGGCACAGGGAATACCTGGGAGCCCATGGAACACCCTTGGCTGTGATACTTGCTTAATGCTCAGCTTAGGCTGAGCTGTTGTAGGATATATGAATCAAAGGCTCCCCTCCCTGCTCCGCCTAACACTTCTTCTGAGCAAGAACAGATTATTCAGCAATAAATTGCTCTCATCTCTTAGGCTCTAAATTTATGTCATTCCCATTTTATCTTTTATATGCATTTTAAAAGTTTTCCAGACACTAAACACTGAATTGCTGCAGACACACAACCTAGTTCCGCCATTCTCCTGTATGAAGTGTGAAGGGCTTTTATTCTTGAAACTTGTAGACAGCTGAATAAACTAATTTCTTTCATCTGTTAGTTATTGAGGCTTTGTTTGTCTTTGCACAGCAGAATGTAATCCAATATAAGTCAATTACAGACCCCTCTTTTAATTGTCAGTCAAACAGTGAAGATGGTAACAGTCATGAAACACTTACCTTTATTCAATAGGGAAGTGTGCCAGCACCAAGGTAAAAGGCATGATGTGACATAAGATGACTTCAATTTCCATGGAGACTTCACCAGGGTGATGCTTGCAGAATTGGGGTCACATGATAAGCAGTTAACCAGCTAACAGCTGAAAAAAACCCTCAAATCCCATATGATTTCTGCATAACCTGGAAAGATGATTCTGTTTTCCTTCATGTATTTCATGCAGTAATTAATTACTGAACAGGGGGGCTACTGCAGGATAAAGATTCTAAGCTTCTGCTTGGAACAGGAGCTCTTGGGTCTAGCGATTGTTTCACAGAATCACGGAATGGTCAGGGTTGGAAGGGACCTCTGGAGCTCCCCCAGTCCACCCCCCTGCCACAGCAGGGACACCTCCAGCAGTGGCACAGGACGGCATCCAGGCGGGTTTGGAATGGCTCCAGAGTGGGAGACTCCCCCCCCTCTCTGGGCAGCCTGTGCCAGTGCTCTGCCGCCCGCACAGGAAAGAAGTTCCTCCTCATGTTAAGATGGAACTTCCTGTGCTCAAGTTTGTGCCCTTTACCTCTTGAATAAACTTACCCGTTACCAGTTTGAATAAACTGTTTCACTAGCTTCTAGCCCACTCAGTAGTGTAGGGGGGCAAGTTTGGGAATACGACTTAATTGTACTTTTAAAGAGGAATAGTGTTTTAAGAATAGGTAGATGGGATTATACAGGGAAGTCCATTTCTCTGTCCTGTCTGTGGCAGTGACCAAATATCAAGAGTTACAGGGAAAATATGTTTTTTTATTCCCAGTCTCCAGCAGTCAGACATTTTCACTAGTCTGCAGATATCTGGAAAGTGTTCTGGGAGTATAACACTTCTTGCACATTTTGGTATTATTTATTTCCGCTACTCATGAGATCTTTAGTTCCTCTCTGAATTGAGGTTGGTAATGGCATACCATGGCAGAGGGAGCCTGGAGGTAGGGCTAGTAAGCCAGTTTGCTGTGTGTAACTGTCCCATAAACCTGGCTTTGGTGCATTTTGGCAAGATTTATTCTGTGTCCCCACTTGAAAGACTTTTTCTTACCTTATAATACATTAAATCACTTAAAATTTCATCAGACTTGTGCTGTCTTCCCATGCAGCTCTGCTGCAGATTTCTCAACTCACTGCCAGTCCACGGAGTCGTGATAAACTGGGTCACACCCATGAGGGAGAACAAAAGATAAAAGGAGATTACAAGAGGATATTTGCTGTTGAACTCTTGCTTTAGTTCTTCCCTGTTGATGTGAGTGCTGCTGTATGTTCTTTATGTTAACATCAATTATTTATCTTCTTTTGGCAGTATGCCACTCTTCCACCCGCTTTCAAGTGATTGATGTGGTGAAATAATGAGAGGTGATGGCACACCATGCACCAGCACTCTTCAGCTTAACTAGGGGAGCATGAGTGAACAATGTATGCTCTAGCTTTTACACGTACATTTTTTCCAACAATGTAGATGGGATCACTGACTTTCCTTCCTTGTTCATAAGGGGTCTAGGCCCACAGAGCTGGTTAGTCCACTTGTTCTCTATCCTACGCAGGCTGCATGTGACGTGGAGAAGATTAACCAAGCAAGGGATGTTGTCTCCCCTAGCTCCATTTTCTCTCTTTTCACTGTTTTAAAATGGTTCATTGTCAAAGCAGGGGGAGGCTGGCTTCTAGACTGGTTGCTCACGCAAGAGCTCCAGGAAGTATTGTCAGGTCCCTGCCTACTAATAAAATAAAAGCCAGTAAAACTCTTAACAGCATTTTGGGCTGCATGTGGGCATTGATTATGGAGGATTACAGTTGTTGCTATTGACAAACTGAATCAAATTAAAAATTGCTACTGACTGTTCCAGATCTTTGGTGACTGAAGCGGGCAAAGGGTGGTGCTTCTCTTGCTTTCCAGAAGTAATGTGGAGGACTAACCTCAAAAATCAGGACAAAGCATTAATGGAATGGAAAACAGCTCAGGGTTCATTCTCTAGTGATCAGCTCTGCGAAGTTGCATCTTTCTTTTCCGCTTTAAGCTCGAAGTTATAGACTTTTTCTGTTTGATACTGTCAACTACAATTGCTTGCAATCAAACCTTTTAGCTGTCTAGCTGGAACCATTTATTTTTAATGTAAAAGACATAGGCAATTTACAGCAAATAGTAATGGAAATGTATTATAAATGTTAGAGGTTCTGAGGAGGCAATATGTTATAAAACTTTATGTAGCCATTTTACACATGCACAGCTCTCTTCAGTTGTAATGAAAAGGCCTGGTTAACATTATTTCTTACATCTTCATTCTCATTAATGATTTTTTCACATCCCAGCACACTCTAGTTCATCAACCGACACATTAGAAATATATATACTCTTACATAACCTAAGGAGGTATCTATAGGTTCTTTAAAGCTTCCTTATAACCAAAGCTTACTGATTGATTACCTTGCAGAAAAGAAGTTTGGTGTGCCAGCTTACAAAAGTGTTGGGGAAGAGATGATTCGTACCAAAGCCTTGAGCATTTATCCAAGTATTTTAATTTGTGCCATCCCGAAAAGATGAAACTTCTAACTATATTAGTAAAAATGCATTAAAAATTTCTAGATTTTAAGGTTGATAATATCTTTTAGTTTGGAATTTATGGCTATTGCTGTTTCTGAAACATTAGATCAAATATGTGACTATTTTAAATTTCATATGGCTGTATGCCAAAATCCCAATTAGTGTAAGGACCGAAGCAGGTCTTACATTAACTGTGGAAATCCAGTCTCTCATGCCGAGAAGAGGGAATACTGCAGGCTTTCTCCTGAAAGAAGGCTTAGCTCAGATTTGTTGCTCTATGTGTTGCTAAAAGTTTAAAGTTTGTAACAAAATCCATCATCCACCCCTTGCTGCTGAGTGTGATGGAAATCCCTTCTCTTCTGTAATGAACTGTGTAATTTGGAGTGCACAGGTGCATGCGATGCTCTTTATTGGCTGCATGGAAAGAGCAGACTGACAGGATCCCCTAATACTGCTCTTCAGACACATTGTCCTTTGAAATAGTTGGCTGGAAGTTTAGGTATTTGACTAGAATTATGTGCATATCTGCAGAATATGGATTTATTGTATTGCTTATTGTGTTTTGATATCTCTGTTTCTCATATTATCAGAAAAAATACCTCCCATTACTCATGCCAGACAGGCCCCGGTGAATGATCTGGGCAGCTCTAGTTCTGGTGTCCCAGCCATGCTGAGCTACACTTCACCTTTGTGAACCCAAGTTTGGGCTGAGCAGAAGCACAATGTGAAAACAACTGTGTGGAAAAACTGATAATGAAGGCCGTCCAAAGCAGATGATACATTTTCTCGGACACATATTTCCCAGTTTCCCTCTGCTCATTCCCCACCAGACATCAGCAGGAGTTGGTTGCTGCAGTATAAAGAGGTTGTCTGAAGAAGAAAAGTTTCTAGTATGGTTGGGCTGTTTAAATAAAATCAGTCGCTTCTATCCTTCTATCCTGTTTAGGTATCTAAACATGTTTACGCTCTTTCTTGAGCAGGGGTCTATAACTGAAGCTATGTTGGCTAATCTCAAAGACTAGAATGTGAGTTCTTGAACACTAAGGGTACAAATCCTTAGAGCTTATGTGAGAGCTTAGTAGAAATTATTTCTGATGCTCCTGAGCAAATTATCAGCTGTGGCCCACTGACTTCCAATGAGATTTGGGTACATGGGGTTCAGATAGACACGTCTGAAAATTCTGATCTTAGTGCTGTTGGCAAAAAGATGCATGGCACTTTTTCTATACAGCTAACCTGAATTTGTGTTGGTTGATCTTTTGAAAAGAGTGATGATTTACATGCTGTTAGCACTGATGACAATTACAATGCTAAAAACCTTTTTTTTAAAAAAAGGATAAAATTTCTTTCTCATTGCAAATACCTCTTTTGGGGTGGAACCTGGTGCTTTCCATTACCACTGCTGGGAGGAAGTTTAAAAGAAAAAAAAACCCTGCAAAGTGAAGGGTAGAAGAATTTATTCAGAAATAGGAACTACGAAGCGAGGCAGAGTCTTTGTGTTTATGAAGACAAGAAATTGCAATGAATATCTGTGAATCCTTTTGCATTTAGAAATCATTCTAACATATATAAATCCCCCTGGAGGCAATTTTCTAATTAAAACTGACCGAGTTCATAATCGATAACTTATTTAATCAAACCCACTTTTTCATTCACCAGTTCACCATAAACAAATGCTTTGCTTTCCAATATTATTCACCAAATGAGTAAGATAAATATTTCTCCATGTGTTCTTTGGTTGTGAGCAGTTTGCTATAAACCGCTTTCACTGAAAACTAGAAGCTTTGTTTGTTTTGAGTAAATGGACAGATCCCATAATATTTTGTTGCTGCTCTTAGAGTAGATCTGGTTATGGGGTCACATTTCCATATGCCAGTGTTTGTCCTGATTTTACCAGAATTTTCAAGGGTATTGAGGCCAAGGACAAAAGGTTCACAGAAGTCATCCGAATCTTTTAGCAACTAGGCAGTTAAGCATAAAATGTCTCCAATGTGACAGACGGTTAAATGATAAAATACCTTTCTAGTAACTACTGAAGATAGGAAATAATATGTGAAAGGGTCAGGAAGTGTTTCAAAGGGCACTTGATAATAAAAGGTCTGCAAGTGTTATTTGTAAGTGATTTATTGATTTGTTCAGTGTAGCATGTGAGACTGTACTGATTTATACAGAGCATATACAAGAGCTGTGTCATTACAAACTGCAAACCAATCTTTAAAATTAGTTACTGTCCAATAGGTTTTGGAAAGATATACCTGTCCTGCTGCCAGCCAGCCCAGAGCACAATGATTAGTTGAAGATGAAAGTTGATGTGAGTAGATCAAAGCTCAGTATATTAGGTGAAGCATTTTTAACATAGATTTATGGACCAGGATTCTGGTTCATTTTGTGTTCTCTTGGGAAAGAAAAACTGAAGTACTCCAAGGATTTTCCTTTTCAATATCTGGAACTTTATTGCACTTTTCTAGTCACATTTTCCCTTCTCTGTGCTTTCTCTAGTCTATCCAAACTCCTCTTTTCTTTTTGCACCTACTCTTGGGGTGCCAGTACACTATAATCTATGTATCTTAATGATGTCTTCACCAGTCCCCAGGCATGGGTCTGTCTTTCAAGATGCAAAACCTGCTTTTTGGTTCTTGATGTCCCATGTTCAGTCCTAACTGGTAACCAAGATCAGCATTACTATAGATACATCCAGTTTTCTAATGATAAAATTCCATCTGAATGGTACAGTGTACCTATCATAAACTACCTGAGCATCTATCACTTGCAAAGGACGGGGAATTGAGACCTCTGAAGAATTGATTCTGCAAGACATAAAGAGCTTCAACTTTAGAAGAAAGTCTGTTGCCCAGGAAATGGTTGCTAGGGCAAAGAAGTGCCTTTTGGCACAGATTTCTGTTCTTTAAAAGCAAAACTCTCATGACATGAAACGAAATCTTGTGGCTTATGTGTTTCTTAAAAGAAGGCCAAAATCTGTGCTGTTTCATATTTCTTCAATATAAAAGCTTTTACTTGTCAATACTTGATGATCTGAAAATCCTTTGAGCCCTTAGCACTCACCGACGAAATTACGAGAACCTGGACTGCACTAGTAAACCCATGGCACGCTCAGATGTATACACCATGATCTGTGCAACTGATGCAGAGCTGGACCCCGGCTTCCAAATGAGGCTATTCAGCAAGCAGCAGCACAGGCAAGCGCAGAGAAAAGACAGCAGTTTGGTTCATTATTATTTGCGTTCCCACAGCGCCCAGAAGCCCAGCCTTGGCATATGAAGGATAGTAGTGTGCTGTGCACTGCGCTAACACTGAACAGACAACCGTGTTGTTGTAAGATGAGGCAAAAGTGGTTACTAAAGGCAGAGGAACACAAAGAAACAGTATGATGGCAGTAGACGGCATGCTAGGTCTCAGCATACATCTGTCCAAGGTTGGTCATTCCCTAGCTGTAACAGCAAGGAAACCTTTGTGGAGAGAGTTGAGGGACTGTAATAAGTAACTTTGGAGATGTTCAAAGTGAGTTGCTTCCTAGCATGAAGGACACAGTAGCAGAGAGGATGAAGCTGCTTTTGTATTTTTGTAGCAAGTGGTTGCTGAAGGTGGAAGTCACCGTTTCATAGTGCAGAATGAGAGATGACAAGGCAGGGACAGGCAAGGAAGAGCTTAGAAAATGAAGATGCTTTTTGTTTGATACAACATAAAAGAAGGAGCCAAAAGAGGACAGATAGGATGGCTGATGTGGTGAAAGTGACAGGGTAGGAAAATAATCTTTTTGGAAGTATTGCAAAAGGATGTGAGCAGGGGCAGAATTCCATTTGTCAAACCTGGAAAAATAGATGTTGTTCTAATAAAGACAAAAGGTGTTGGGAGCCTGGAGAGAGCTTTTCCAGTGTGATCTGATAAGAAAAGCCATAGCTGAATTTGTTATGTAGAGAGCATCTGCAGGATTTACACTTAAGCTGGATTTGGGGACAGAGAGAAGGATCTGAGTTGAAGGTTATCCCAGGTTATGGATTGCAGCAAGTGGCCCTGTACTGTCAGCAGTGACTGAAGAAAGGAAGGGAAAAAGATTTGAGAAGTCTTGCTATGTTAAGCTTAAACTAATGACTAGATATCTCTGAAAAGATTTTAATTCAAACAGGGTATGTTAGAGCAGAGAGATACTTTTGTGAGTTGCTAGGATAAAAATATAAATTGAATTTATGTTTTCAAATCAGCTCTGGGCAGCTAAAGTTGAGAGCTCCTCTCTCATAGGAGAAGAGGGGAAAGCATTTGGGAATCACTAGTGGAAAAATCGAGCTGGAAAACATGCCACAGTCCACATCATTCATGGCAGGTCACCAGGTATGGGGTGGTTTGATGGGGCTCACATAATATAGAGAATGATGACTGTGGAGCAGCTGTGGATACCTCCATGCATTTGCAGTTGCAAAGGGTAGTTAGTTGGTCTGTTGCTGCCTTAGTGAATATAGATGCTGGTTATAGAAGCAATTCAAAGTCCTGTTTTATCCTTGGGGAGAGGAGAAAGCTCATGTGGAAGTGTATTTTTCTCACTGTATCAATTTTTCATCTGCTTGTTGAATGTAATTGCTGAGCCCAATGTGTATGTTATTTCCTCTTTGGCTTTGTATATATAATTTTAATTTTTGTCGTAGACTCAGAGTGTTATACTTTCTTTGTTTTTCAGCATATTAATGAGAAACAAGAGGGCAGAGGAAACCAGAATATTTTAGGTCTAGTGCCTTCAATTTAGTATTCTATGTGCGCTTCATTAGTTGAAGCTGTTTAACAAAGTGTGGGGGTTTTTTGCTTTTTAATACAGTCTGAATTCTGGAAAGTGCATGCTATACACCCAATAGGTAAAATACGTGCTATTCTTCTGTGGTGCTGGCTTCTGTGCTGAAAAATTCCTATTGCCACCACTGGAATAATGCTCCTAGGTTGCACAAGAGGGATACAAGCCCACGTTGGTGCAGTAGTTGATCACAGCCATGGTGTTCAGCAGGGAGCGCAGGTTAAATTTTCAAAGCAGGTACCAGGATGGAACTAGCAGGTAAAGTGCTCCCCGAGGCCACGGGTGAGCTCAAGGGAAGGGGCTACTGTGCAGCAGATGCTAACTGGAGCAACCCAGCTGTGGCTGCTTGCAGTGACAGGGGGGAAACGAGGGGAAGGGCAAGGGCAAGGCTAAAGGGATGTTAATTAACTTTGGTATGACATGAGTTTATATTTTCATTGCAGCTGACCTTGATGAGTCATTTTCTGGGTTGATGGACTACCTGAATGGCACTGAGCCTAGGATTTCTGAGCTTTCAGAATCACAAGCGATAGAAAAACAGATTTGGGTTATTGGTCCCTGCTGGACTTCAGCCCCACTTTATCCTTTGCTCTGCTTGTTGCTAGAAGTGGTATAAAGCCTGCTGTTAAGCTACCTAAGGTTGGAGTCACCGCTGATCGTCAACTATCTTTTGATTACCATTTTAGTTGCCTCACGAACCCCATATTTTATTGTTCTTTGGAATACTGGAAGGATATGACCAGTGCTGTTGCAGGAGGATGCCATGCTGTTAATTCATTTCTCTGGTACATGCCAGCTGGGCTACTGGAATTTGGGCCTTCTTAACTTTACATGTTAGAGCTCACCTGCAGTCCTGCTCCAGGCATTCAAATTAGAGCATGTTATTGCACTGCTTGGAAGCTGTTCATATTGCCTTGCAGTATGTTGGGATAATTCTAAGATGCCACTAGGCACACTGAAGTTCCCAGGCTGGCTTTTGCCGCAGTGAAAGTATTTTCATGTGTTACAAAGATGCATCTACATTAAAGTTATAGTTCAGATCAGCAGCTGGCTTCTGAAATGAGTCTCCCAATAATCCCCAGTTACTGCACGCTTTGATTTGCTTCACAGAACAGTTTTGGAGAGCAAAGAGGCTACAATATTTTGTGATACAATTGGACTGGGAGTTATGCTGCTGGAGCAAGGTGTACTCCAGGTGCTGCACAAATCCTGTCCACTGGATCAGACTAGAGATGGTGCAAGCTACTTCTCGTCTCATCGCCTAATGCACACAGTGTGCCTTTGTCCATCAAAACCAGCTGTTTTCTTTACCCATTCCCTCTACTGTGCTGCATTACTTGCTAGTGCCCACACAGCCCAAAGTGACCAGGATTCTGTGTGTGGTTTGGTGGGTGTAATTTCCAAAATAATTGCTCTTTTAGGCTTTTTTTTTTTTTTCAGTTAATGCAGACTTCATACAATATTATCTTAACTGCACAGTGTTACTTAGGGACAAGTTGCCTTTATTAGTTTTGTATTGTATTACTGGCAGTAGTTTGTCCCACCCTACGCAGTCAGTACACAGTCAGCTGGAAACAATTTGACTGTTTTATAAATGGTCTCCTAATTTATGCTTAGACTCTGTGCTAGATTTCAGCCATAAGAAGGTGTCATCTTTGAAAGCGTTAGAAGGTGAAAGCAGATAATGAAAAAAGACTGCCTGCCACGTTAAGTCCCACTGAGTACTACAGTTATGGTGCATATCATTGTCGTAGTGGAGCATCTGACATCTGTGAGGAAGAAACTGGGATAACCAATTTTATGGCATGGAGAACAAGGTGCAGTGGGACCATATGACTTGTCCAGGATCACAGAGGCAGTCTGTATCAACACAGGGAATTAATTCTGAACCTAAGATAGTGTCTTAATCATTAGATTGGAGTTTCCTTTTTTCTTGTTTTCTCAATGGGAATGAATGAGGAGAAAAATGGGGGGGAAAACAAGTATAAATCACTGGCTGTGCCCTTATGTCACTGCCGTTCAAGTATCTGCAGTTGCCTGTGTTGTCTTTCTTTGCCTCTGCCTCAGCAATTTTATCATATTTTATCATGTAATTTTAAGGACCTTTACCCCATATTAGGCTAAATTAAAATGCTATGGCACCCAAACTGTCTGCTTGCCGTACCTCCTTATGAGACAGTTTTCCCTAGGGGAAAAGTTCTCTGTTGCAGTAAACATTTTCTGAAACACACTTACTGCTGTTTCTTAAATCTGAGTGGTAATAAACAGCATTACCTTACTGTATAGCAAAACAACAGCAGCAGAATTTTGGAAAGAAGCCTTCCACAATAGAGTTGCTGGAGCTTTTATTGTGTCTGGATACAACAGGTGTAAAGCTGACCACCTCCAAATTACCTGCCACTTGCTTTGATGTTTTTATCATTCAGAGAGTGGGATGTGTCTTATGTGACCAGTCAGTGTGTTTGCTCTTGTTGTGCATAACTTTCAGATTTAAAATACATGAAAAATGAAGTCTCTAATACAAGTTTGCAGAGAATTGTTTTCACCTGTGCAGCTTCTAGTGTCAAGGAATGACCGATCCATTTGGGATTTATATTTATACACTGGTCAGTTACAATGCTAAAACTAGCAGAAATTGATAGGCTCCCAGTTATCTGCTCCCTATAAAAAAAACAAATACAGTCTCACAATGTATTATTGCAATCAGTAAGAATCAAACATTGCTATGTAGGGAGAAGTCCACTCATCAGCATTTTTTCTGATCAGCTCCTCTTTGCAAATAGGATAATGCTTTCAGAGTTGTTATGAAGCTTATTTATGTACTTCCATTTTCTCTGCATGAATTCAAAAAACAGATAAGAAAAACATCCTAATTTAAAGTATAATTTATGATGAATTTTTGGCACTGCAAAGGTTGATCGCAGAAAAATTTAAATATTGGAGCTTCATTTCATACTTATGATGTCTGCTGTGTCAATGGAGTTTAACTGCAGGACTTCTCTTCCTCCTGAAAATGCTAATTGGATTTTCAACAAGACGTTCATGAGTAAAAGATGGTGCTACACAGTGAGACTTTTTTTTTCTTTAAGTAGTTCTGCTTAATGAAATGTATAAAAATCTTCTATTGTTCTGTCAAAATAGAAATAATGTGCTTACTCTATTTCCTGCAGTGATCAACCAATCCAGTAATTTAAATCTAAATGTGCCATAATCTTGAACACTGGGAGGATTAGAAAAAATCATAAGGAAAACACCCACATTTACATTTAATAGATGGCCTTTTGAGCTAATTTTCAATTTAGTACTGTCCTTCCTTGCTGAAAACAAAAACAAATTTCCTGAAAATAATATCAAAACAACAAAAGTGCATCAATTAAGCCACAAGATTCAACAGGGCATATTTTAATGGGCCATTAAGCCTGGGGTGTATTGTGAAGTACCAAGGTAAAGGATGGATTACTTAAAGTACCCACTAAACATATTAATGATTCATTAAAACATGCCATATAAACAAATGGTCATATTATAACTAAGTGGCCTGATTGTAGAATCATTTTTAGTGGTATATTAAAGGAGGAAATCTACAAGCAGCAAGTTAAGAATTGGGTCCAGCCTGTTAAAATGAAGAGTAAAGTTATTTTAAAAACATGAAATACATAATATGTACAATTTTCCCAGCAATATTTCTCCATGATTGAGGGAAGCAAATGTGTTTCATTAAATGCCTGGCCATGTGGCTTTTTCAAAGCGTTTGGGTCTTGAAGAGGCAGGTCCTGGTCTCAAGTACATGGAATTTCAGAATAAGAGGAGCCCTATGACTCCTGCATCTGAATTCATACCATTGTGAAGAACCCTTTCGATGGATCTTCTCCTCAGACTGTGAGCCTGGGTAACTCCCTGCAGCTTGTTTTCAGTCAGCTCCTGGATGGGATGCAATGTCTGTGAAGCAAGCTTATTTTGGAAGTTTAAAAAAATCTCAGATTGTTTTAGAAATGCCAGTACTAGGTGTCACAGAATGGCCCTTGCCACGGTGGTGGTGTTATGCAAGGTTGAGGGTAGTCTCACAGGACAGCAACTGACTGCTCTCTTCAAATGTGGAGCTGTACTATTGACTTGCAGTGTACATAAAAATACCTTTTCTTGGCGTAACATAAATATAGAGCAGTCCTTCAAATATAGAGCAGTCCTTCATCTGTTAACCTCCAGGACTCAAGGAGTTAGGCCAAAAAACCTAAGGTGCTCTTGAAGAACAAAAAGTTGCTTCAGTGCTTTCAAAATATATTGTTGATTCATTAATGCGTGACGAAAGAAGAGAGACCCCAAACATACATGTTCCTGATAGTGGGGATCAGGCACATTCTGGTATGGCACCAGTGTTTCCCTGTTATGGGAGCAGGGATGTTTTATACAGTGCAGACAGTGTTAACAAAGGGGCCACAACCTTGCTGACTTAAAGGAAAATCTTGCCTTCTCTATCTACATGGGTATTTCCAAATACCCTCTCAGCCGTTTTCTCTAACCAGAAAACTAAATGCCCTCTTTGATTTGAATAAAAGACTAAATCAGCAAGGCTCTCGAGCACATTCTTAAGACCCTATTCAGTGAGAGACACTGCTAAACCACCCAGGAGAACATCTGGTAGAAATCCAGTCATTAACCACCATGAGCTTTGGGTCAAGCTTGAAACACTGGAACACAACTTAAACGTGTGTTGCAGTGCCTTTTTTTGAGTAATGCTTTGTGTTCCTACAGTTAGATTGATAATTTGGCTTTCTTACTGGTATTGAGTGCCTGCTCAGTTGAGGCTCTTCCTGTTAAAAGCGTTAAGTGAAACCCCCCATGAACGGAGATGTCTGAAAAAATGCAGTTCCAGAGAAGGTATTTCTTCCTTCTCAATTCACACCAAGTGTAAGAGCAGTAGTCTATGGGAAGCAAGTAAGCAAGTAGGGGAGCCTAGAGTTAAGTTTTTCAAGGGATGGGTTTCATTTATCCTTTACAGGCATCATTCAAATGGTATAAAAAATGACTCCTAGGTGGGGAGATGGGAAGCAAAATTTCTGCCCCCGAGTCAGCTCAGGTGCAAGTGTCTAAGACTAAACCTAAACTCCAGCATATGCAATTGAGTTGGCAGTGGTTTCTGATTAGTTCTTCTTATGAAAGGACTCGTAATAAACGTCTTCATTTTATTTGGCTGCATCAATTCACAGCAAATGGATTGCAGTGAAATTTAGCATTGCAGCAATTTCCTGTATAACACCATCCCTTACACACTGGGAATCAACAGCATGTAATGGGCATTATACCCATGTCTCCTGAGAAACCATTTTCACTCTATAGTTGGTCCATCATTTATATGGATCAAGACCATAAAAAAGAGAAAATAAAAAACCACATTGAAAACAATGTGAGCTGCATGTAATTTCTTCTTGATGGCTCTTAATGTATTACTGATCTTAACATATGGTAAATAGTGCAGGTTCATTTTAGGAGTGCTGCCTCTGGTAAGGGGTTTTTATTCTGTCTTTAAACAGTGTGTGTTCTTAAGCCTACACCTACTGAACATCTATAATAGAGAGGTATAAAGAGAGCTATTTAAAGTGTGGTACTTACTGTACATGCTTCAACTCCTCTAGAGCACAAAGAGGTTTAAGAAACTGTCGTTTGTAGAAACAAACTGTATAAAAACTTTATTTTAAAAACAATGGACACCACCAAGAATAATTGAAGGTGTTGGTGCCTGGACTATAGAAATGCATTGCTGGTAAAGGTTAGCATTGATAAGTGAGATGGCCTTTTATTTGGTCGCCTTTAAAATGTAAGATCCTAATGGAAAGGAGCTGTGTGTATTCAGTCCCAGTTTCCTTTTGCAAAAACAGAAATTACTCAGTACATTTTTATTAAAGCATAACTCCCTTCTCAACTGGTATTTGCTTTTGTACGGATGGCTTTCAATTTTTTTTTTCTATCTTTTTTTCTATTGGGGATGGAAAGTAATCACTAAAAAGTTCATTCTGTTTTTCCACACAGTTCTTGCATTTCCTCCTGGCCCTTCTATTTCCCCTGGAAACCTGCATTTACAGGCTTCCTCCTGAGTACTTTGCATCTCCAGGACTCTCTACCTGTCATTGTTTTCGTCCTGCACTTCTGCTGCTCCTTCCCTTTAGAGAGCTGTGTTCCTATTCCTTATGCTTTTGTCTTCCCCTTCTCACTGAATTCAGTAGCAAAACTCCCAATAACTCGTCTTGGAGCCATGCTGACCCTCCCTACTGCCCGGGACATAGCTCTCTCCCCTTTAAAGTGCTGTGAGCTTGCTGCAGACTTCCCTGCTCTGAGGAGCCTCTTCTTTGACCTTCTAACATGTGTTAAAGGTTCCATATAGCATATAACATAGAATCTCACCTGCAGAGTAAGCTAAGTCATTATTATCTAACCCTGGTGCTCTGCAGGGTCAGCAAGAGGCAGTTACTGTCAGTGCATGAGGGTGATACTGGAGTGCTCTGTTACCTCTAAAAAATAGTGGGGAAATAAACACTTTGGACAACAGCAGTGTTTCCCTTTTAAAAGAGAGAAATATTTGTATATCCTGAGAAAAGTGCAGTACCACAGTGAAAGTGTTATCCAGCTTTTACAAACAACTTGTTTTGATGTGACCACCAAATGCTGGGAGGCTGCTGAATTGCTGCGTGGGGTTGCTGGGGTGGAAAACCACTCTGCTGGCAAGCTTGCTGATGGCTCAGGCTCGAGTGACTGAGTGTTCTTCAACAACATTTACTCCTTTAACCTCCTTTGCAAATATAAGTGATTGAAGTTTTTTAACCATCTTGGCTACTAGACTTATTGGTCTTTTAGAAAGCTGTTTCCTCACTTCGTTAGAAAGTAGTTGAAGTGGTGAAACATAAGGTGTTCTTCAGAAGGGACAGGGAAGAGTGGAAGTCAGGGAGTAGCTCTAAGATGAATCTGGTTTATGTGTCTTTGATAAGGTGGTGATAACTTTGTCGGATTCAAGTGTCTGCAAAGCTTTCTTATGGTTCTGACCCGAGAAATGCCACCCAGCCTGTGTCTCTAATTCAGTGTCTGCCTATATTCCCCTCTTCTGAAACTGGTAAAAACTGCTTCAACCAGGTAATGGGCCAAAGTAGTCAAACTGTGCATTTCTCTTATCTTCTTTGAGAAGAGTGAACTCATTCCCATTCTTGTTCATCATTCTCTTTCCTCAGGACATACAGCCCTCCACTCCTCTGAATCCAGGGCTGGACATGACACATTGCTAACAGTGCTCCAGTCATCTCCCTCTGTACTACCAGGCATGTGATAGGCAACAGCTGAGCCTCTCAGCCATGTAGCTACTGCAGCAGGCCCTGAGAAATATAATTTTATACCTCCCACCACCACCAATTAATCCAATCCAATTTCTGCTCATAGCATGCATAAGCGTTCCTCTTCAAAAATAGCTTTTAGGCAAGCCTTTCAGCTCAGAAGTTATTAAAATGATGCAATGATTTATTTTTCTAAAGATTGATGCTAGGAATACAGGAGGTGGTGGTTTGGGTATCATCTTGTCATCTCAAATATGAAGCTTGTACCTATATTGTTAGAAGTTTTGGGAAACTACGGAAGTTTTAACAGTTTGGGGTTTTTTCCTGCTCCTCTAGTTCCCCGAGCCAGATAAGCCTGTGAGACTTTTTAAATCTCAGGCAGCTGCTGGTGTTATAAGTACTTCTTAATTGCATATTTTGGAGAGGCTATAATGGCCCAGTGATTTCCTAGATTTGCAGGCTGGAAGGCATCACCATGATCATCTAGTCTGACCTCCTCCAGAGATGTAGGAATCACTGAGTGAAATCCCGTTAAATGGATTAAACAGTAAGTGTAAAATTAAAAAGATAATAAAATTTAATATTTCTTCTTGGTGCTGGTCCAGGACTTAAGGTAGTGAGGTAGTGCAGTGCAAATGTACCCGATTTCCATGTTTTCTCCCTATACTGTGTTGCAGAAAAGAAACCTTCTCTCTTACCATTTAGCAAGTGTTGGCTCGCCCTCCGCCCCTGCTTGAGTGCTTCTACTTTAATACAGAAATGTAATCTTGTTGGTGGATGTCAGGCTATCCATGCATCTGTAACAACTGTGACATATCGTCCCTGTCATGGCTCTGCTTATAGCCCGAGACCTCATGTGTATGGGACACATCACTTAGCAAAGGTGATGGAGAGGACATGTATGATGTCCTCAGGATCCAGGAGTAGATCCGGTGCCTACGTTTTATCTTCCAGCTTGTGTAACACTGAACATACCCCAGAATCTCTCACTGGAGAGCCAGAACCACTTACGTCTCCTGTGCGTTACCAAAAACAAGAGCAGTCCTGGAGGCACGTTATCATATGCCATAATACAGCTCTCCTTTTTTGAGCTCTTTGGTTCTTTTCAAATACTGCTTACTCTGGAAAGGATCAGATATCATCAGTTTTTCCATTATCTTTATCTTTGTTTTTTAGCAGTGCAATAGGTTATGCACAGCACCTCCTGTGCAGCTGTTAAGCTGGTTGCTTTAAATAAAATGGCACCAATCCTGTATTGCAATAGTCACACTAACGAGATAAAAGTAACCCTCAGACTGACATAGACTGAATTCCAGTGAAGTCAATACCAAGGCAAGTTAAAGTGTAGTATTTGCTTTTCCTGCAGTTGATTGTGCTTTTCCTGTTCCTCCCAACTTAACATAGGTTATTTACAGTCAATAGCGTGTGTGTGTATGCGTGTGTGGGAGGATCCACTGTAATTCAGCAAGGAGATTCTTCAGGAAAGATCTGACATACTGGGTTTGTGTGTTCCTCTGAAGCAAGCTTTGAGAAATAAGATTCCTGATGTTACTACTCTGTGGATTCAAACGAAGTCTAGAAACATGTATCCACCTATCCCCAGTGGCATAGCTTCGGGAGGATGTGATCGGAAATGTAGAGGCTCCATGTTTCTGTGCCGGTTCTGGTGCTTCCCATGTGAAATTTCCCATAGCATGCTGCTGGCGGGGGAGAAAGTGGGAGTTCCTTCACAGCAACCCTTTTTGTCTTGTCAGCCAGAAAGATTGTTGGTCTTGTTCTGATTCTCTGCAGAAGAGAAAAAGTCTTTAGAGCACAGGAAATTTCCCTGGTGTGTAAAAAGCTTGCTGTGTCATTCATTACTGAAATGAAGGCTAGTTTGTGCTTAATCGAGTGGTAAAACTAAAGCAAAATATATCCCATTTGACTTAATTCCCATACCCACCCTACTGAAAACCAGAGATGTCTTGCTAAGTAAGAAAGAAACTTTGGATATTTTCAGTGTGGAAAACTTGATGTCTGTAATGTGGGGGGGAGGAGAAGAAACCAAAAGGGACAGTGACTGTGGGCAAATAGTTGGTCATCAAAGTACTTTGCCAGGTGGATAAAGAAGAGTTTGGTTTTGCCCTGGCTGATGGAGTAGGTGACCTGGTGTAGTAGGTGTTTGTGCTGCACTGGCTTCTCCTCAGGTGGCCACTTCTGAAGTACACATGGACTGCATGAGTTGCTTGAAGTTGTCTGACTTAATATGTTTCCTTCAGCAGCACCAATATGGTGGAATTATCTACCTAGAGATGCAAAATATCCTGGAATTGCAAGAGGTGCTCACTTGAATAATCATTTTGGATAATGCAAAAGGGGTTATGATTTAACAGGCTGGAAGAGTAAACAAGATTAGAACTAAGTGCTTTCAGGGACTGTGTAAAAAATAGTCAAAGGCTAATTGCAAAGGAGTGAGTGAGGCAAGCCTGTAAATTAGAAGGGGTGAGAATGGAAAATGGAGAGGTCAGGTAGTAAGATGGTCAGGTCAAGTTTCTTTAGGTAGAAAGCTCACAAAAACGTAGAGTAGTGATTAAATTGTGGGTACAGTGAAGAGCATCTCCTAAGAAAGAATATAAAAGTAGATAAAATGGCATGCAGGATAAAAGAGTTAAGAATAAAAGATTAGACTGAGTAGGCAAGAGAGATCAAAAAGGGAAGAAATCAAAAACACTGTATCTGAAATTGAGAATTAATATCTACTGTAATATTTAAGGAAGTTAAAGTGGAAGATACTTGTGAATGCATGAAAAAAGCAAAAGAAAATATCGGAGAAAAAATAGTACTCACCTATAGAAACTAAAGAAAAGAAAAAGATTTTGTGTTTTACAGAGGCTGAAGGGTCCAGCAAGCAGGAAGAATAACAGCCCTCCTTTCATAGTCCTCGCACAGTTTAAGAGCCTTATGAAAATCACTGTTCCTAAGATGCAAACTGTAAGGCAAAAGACAAAAAGTGTTTTTCAAAAACAGCCAGAGCATCATTTTTTATGCATCTGTTCTCCATCCTTGAGCATAAGTCACTGCTACTGTCATTTTTGTAGCCTCTGGTGTACTAGAAAACTGTAAGTCAGAAGATAGCATGCCAGAAAACAGTAGGAACTCTTCATATAAATACATATATTACATTGTACAGTGCATTTTATCCTGTTGCATCTAACTACCTTTCTGAGTTTAGCATCATCATGTCTCCTGGAGAAAGGAACATGAAGACTTAAGATACTGAAGCCATTGGCTTCAGTGTAGACGCTTATTTGCTTATTTGGAAAACTGATTTTGGAATGCCCTGTAAGGTTTATAGGGTCTGGTCTTTGAAGATTTCAAAATCAAACCAGCCCTTCCAAATGAAAGTCGTGGTCCTCTACAGTTCCTCAGTACATTTGTGAAGTAGGTCCTAAATGTCCTAGGTGCGGTATCCTAAATTTGAAGATGCTAAAAAGAGAAGTCAGGCATTTCTGTGTAGTTTGACCAAGAAGTCCAAGCACAATGTCATCTGAAGGACCACAACCCCACTTTCTTTTTTCTTTTTCTTTTTCTTTTTTTTTAAACACTAGTTTCTGGACTTAACGGATAACAACCTATTGCTCTTAGTGACTTATTACTGAGATGAATGGGGATTGGTGAATGAATGAGATATGTAATGATAACTAGGGTGGGAGAAAGCAGGTCTTATGAATCTGCAACAGCTAAATCAGAGATGTGTCCAAGGTTCATGGGGATCTTGCTTCTGTCTTCTGATGGCTTTGAGTCACATCCCCAAGTCCTGCATGTGACCTTGTTCATTATGAGAGAAGCAGGATAAGTTTATGGTTTGTTTCTTCTGAAGAAGTATGGAATACCTCGTCTGAGCTAACTCAGAACAAAATGGTCCAGAAGTAGTAGAATTGCAGTTCTCACCTCTAAATCTCCAATAATCTCACCCGCTATTCCCCCTACCTTTTATTTTTCTGCCTCCTCTTCTGCCTTCTCCCCTGTGCTCTGGAGCGTTCAGCGTGAATCTGAACAAATGTTAAGAGTGATGTATGAAGTGTAAATACATGTTTCTCTGCTGACTTTGGGCCATAGGTAGTAAATGCATTAGCCTGACCAGCTACAAGTTTTATTAGTGCATATTATGCAAGCACACAGGGACTATTGTTGACTGCGCAAGTATCAAAGCCTATTGATTAGCTGCTACTTGGGCCATAATAAAACTATTATTATTAATTATAATGGAAAAGTATATGTGTGTCCAGGTAGCAAGTTACCTTTTTCATTTTTTTTTTCTCAATTTATTGCTGAGGTACAGTAAATAATTTGTAAGTCACCTTTGCATTTTGAGAGAGAAAAGAATCTAACATTCTTGCATTATTTCAGACTAAAGGGGACGTCTTACTGTCTTCCCAATTTCTACTGCAAGAAATCATTACTAATATTTGTGAGCTGTTCCATGTAGAAATCACTGATTTTATAACCTCTGTAATATAGGAGAGCAGTAATCTGTTTTTCAATATTAGGTCAAGTTGCTCTCATCTAATCTTGTGCGTTCCTTTCTTACAGTTTCTATGCTAGAAATTGTAAAAGGAAGTGCTCTTGTAACAGATTCATTTATTGAGGGAAGATTAGTTGTTTGTCATTATTGACAGCGCTAGGGATATGAAACATGTTTTCTAAAGTCATTGGTTTGAGCTACCCATTTCTTTATGGCTGCACATATAAAATACAAAATATAAAAAAATATTCTATTTTGTACAATATGAAAAAGATAATGTGCATTTAATCTTGAACTTCTCACAGTCATTCTCTGTGAGGTGAACTGTATATGGTTTCTGTTATAATAAACCTATAAGCTTAGGCTGCTTTTCTCTATATTGCATAATTTAGCTGAAGCTCTGGTTTGTGAATAGAATAAGTAGTGGCACAAAATAAAATATTTGGGGAAAAAAGTATTATTTCTATTCAAGGTGGATAAACACCAATACTTCTCTGTAAGGTACATACAAGCCTTTTTGTTCACATATCATATATACGAAAGAGCTTCCAAATTAATTCTCTTGTCCTCTGTGTCCTCAAATAGTGCCAAAGGAGCTATTATTTTAGGAGGAGATTAAGCTACCTTTTAAACTCAGAGCTCGAGATTCAGGATCTTACTTTACACTTCTGCTTATTTTTCTCTTCCCTTCCTCTGTCCTCTCTCAAAAGAGGTGATGGTGTAAGTACTCATTTTCTCAAATGAACGAAATTGATTAATTTCTGTGAGAGTACTGTGGAATGGAGGAGCTACAAAGGCATTCTCCTCAATAAGGATGTTGTGCAAAAGCACTGATATCAATATATATTCTTTAAGCTTATTAATTTTATTTTGCATTTGGGAGAGGTCCTTAGCTGGAATAAATCTGCAAAATTGATTTGCAATGTTATATCCAAGGACCGAGAGATTCTCTGCTTGTTGCATCGGTGTGATCTGCAGATCTGGCTACTACTAATTCCTGCTGGACAGTGACTGCCATTTTATGCTGGACTTTTTTTTTTTGGTAAGAATTTTAGCTGTCTGAAAACAGGACAACATATGTGTTGAGTCACAGTGCTGGCATGCCACAGATACCCTGAATGGTCTTGTTACAATACCCTTATGCAGAAGTATAGCTTATTAAGCCTCATTTGTTGTACATTTCTATTTTAGTCTCCAGGTGTTGCCTATGGATAGAGGGGAAAAAACCAGCTGTGGAGGCAACTGCAGTAGTTTTACTTTATGTTCAGAGCTTTAATTGAGGCTCAGATCCTGAATTAAGTGTATAGTTACAGATAGACTTATTTTAAGACAAACCGTTTAGGTAGTTTGAAGTTGGGATATTTGCTACTCATGCTCCACAGAGACGCTTATTCCTAAAGCCCTGGACATGCTACTCTGACCTAGGGAAGTACAGATAGGAGCAGTGATAGTCTAGTTAGAATTTTTTTCTGCCCTGTGAATTTTGCAGAGTAAAAAGAGTGGAAATTGATGATTTTGGAGCTTCATGCTCTCCATTTTAATATGGATAGGAAACCTACACTAATATGGCAATTAAATAAGCAATTTTTTGGCACCTTTTCTTTCAAGCCTGGGTTTTAATAATGATAAGAAAATTCAAAGAAACTGTGTATGAGCCCAGCTCTCTTCTTAGATTTTCTTTTCTGAAGTCTACCTGCAGATGATTTACCTGCCTTATATTCACAGTGGAGTCTAATAAGCTGCATTTGCTCCAGTTACTTGTCAGTAATTCTCTTGCAGACTGTGCTCTCCACATTCCTGCTAACTATAAGAACAGTGGTCTCTTGTTTTCTCTTCTCCTCTCTTTCTTGCTGCATCTGTTCTTCCCACCCTTCACATGTTCTTTGTTGCATTTTTAATTTAGATCATTACAGCTACTTTAGAAATGTGTATCCTTCCAAACCATATTCTTCAACTTATTTTTAATTGAATTCTTTTGTAAATAGCAACATCAGATGATTCGAGTAGAGATGGCTTAATGAAAGGTGGCTGAAGTTTAATTCTGTGTTTTTATTCCTTCACTGTATTTCAATTATAGTAATAATTTTACAAATCAGTGCTTGATTGTGTAATCTGAATTCTCCTTTTTACTTTTGACTGGCCGGTACTACTTCTGTGGTTTTGTTGCAAGCTTCTTGTTTCAACTGTGCATTAAGTGGCTTTGAAAAGCTAGCTCAAACGATAAGCCTAGATAATCAAAGCCATGCTAACACAGGCTTGATTCGCTCTTGCGGGGATATAGCACAGAGAGCAGCGACTGAGGTGTGGTATGCTTCTGATGAGCCCTGGTCATGTTGTCACTTCAGGCAGGCTATCTTCAGCTGCAGTGAACCAGGCTGAGCCTTCCATCCTCTGGACATATTTGTTCATCCTGGTTTTGGTTCAGACGTGGCTTTCTTTGTACTGCACATTCAGATGAGAGTTATGGAGTCCTAGAACTGATAGAAAAGGAAGGTGAATCCATGCTGTAATATTCTATTGTGTTTTGGGGAGGAAACTGTTTATCTTATTATTCTTTCAGATATTAGTGTTGGAATAGAAAAATCACAATACTGGTACAGTTCCCTATCCACCTGTAGCAAGGCATGTGCTGGAGGATGTGCTGCTTGCGATGCTGAAGGTGTCTCTGACAATTAGACTTTTTTTGGGGGGGGGGGGGGAAGGAGAAGCAAGCACTCAGCTTTTTGTTGCCAGCTTGGGTAGATTGCAAGCCATATTGTTCCGTATCTGTTATATGTTCCTTTCATCATTTCTTCCCTTAGTTGTCTTTTTCTTAAGGAAAACAATCTTTGTCTTTTCCTTCTCCATTTATGAGAGAGCTCTGCTCTGCTGCTCTCTCTGGAGCTTTCTTGGGGGTGTATGTAAGAACCATGGTGGGCAACTGCAGGGTGTGAAGGGAAGATGTTATTCTGGTGAGTAACTGATGCTTTGTTAGTGATGGAGGTTTTCTGTTTGAAAGTAAACAGTGAGCTTTTAGGGCATAGTTACATCTTTGCAGTAGGATCCTTCTGTTAGGACTACTTATGTGGGCAAAGGATTTAAAAAATTATTCCGTAATAGAAACATTTTCAATAGAGAAAATGGATTTGTCTGCATATTTGAGATATGTGTATAATACCATTTGTGTATATGCAGATATATTCACTGAAGTTATACATTAAAAATACGACTCTTGGGTTAGGACTTGCAAGGTCAAGAATTGGAGAACTGGGAAAATCTAAATTTATAGTTCTTTGTGCAATCTTAATTCTATGCATGCTGGGTTTTTTCCAACACTTATCTTCCAACGCTGAGCTCTTATCTTGCTCAAAGCCCAGTGTTTGGGAAAAGTAGTTCAGATCATGGAATTTGAAAAACTTGTCATAATCCTGAAAGGGCAGCATTAGGACTGCGTGGCAGCATAAAAGTCTGCCATTTCCTAAGCTTAAGTGTGTGATTTGCAATCTAAACATTTTAATGCAGTTTATTGTGTGTCATTTCCTATTTATTTTGTTAAAGGCAAAGAGAAAACAAATGCTGTTATAAGAAATTGCAGAAGGTCGTATATGGCTTATCTTCATGGTCTGAGAGCCTTCCCTTCAGCACTGCGACATCACCTGTGGCAGCAGCTGGCAGCATTAATGTGGCTGGCTGCTAGCAGACTCTGAAACTGTGGAAGAAGAGTAGTCTGTGCAAGTTGAGGTTTCTCATTTTTTGTAAAAAGGGGCATTTCCTCCCTCTGGGGTGCTGCTGGAGACAGGAAGAAGCAGTGAGGACATGGCTCGGCTGCTGTCGCCAAGGCTGCTGGATAGGATGTTCTGCTGGCATCTGCTGGTGTGTTGTCCCAAGAAAAGCAAACAGAAAATGGTGACGTTTGTAGTTTTGACAACTCTAGAAGAAGGGAACAAACTGACTGTCCTAACTTCTTTCTCACCACTGTGTCTGTTTTTTATTGACATACATTGAGAAAATATGGGATAATTAGTGGAGAGGATATTGATTTTTATATTTAGATATTGTTTAATTTTTCTTTCTCTTATAAAAGTGTACACTATCAGTGTTTCTTTCATATAGCAACATTTCTTTGATACGATTAAGAAATGAGTTTCCCAGAATTCAGGGTATTTATATTTGCTTATGTCTACAGACAAAATACCACTTTTTGAATAAAATGTTATTCAGACTCCCGTCGCGTCACTGATAATTGTTATTAATGGCGTATGTGTTATTCTTCCTGGTAGACCTGCCAAGCCAAGGAATAAAAGTCTAAGGAAGTAGAATTAATAACTCTGTTGCAATGCATCATATAGATAAGCCAGTAATTGCAAGGTCAGATGGGCATACGTAGATAGACGGTTAACTGGTTGTGCTGTAATGAAAGCACAGACCTTTTACGTATGTTTATGAATAATGTTTCTCATAAAGACACTAGATTGATTGTCTACAAAGACATCTTCTGAACCAGAAATGGTCAACAATCATGGTAATGAAATATTAAAGATAAATTTGTGAATTCATATTAGAAGTAAATTTCAAGACCTTATAACTCTCTGCTCAGTCATTTGTTATTCCAGCAATGAGATAAATGAAAAATACTTATAAAAGAATGCTCCATCTTTTTTTTCTGTTAATATATTTACCAATATCTTTATAGCTGCTGTGCCTTTTCTTTAGCCTAAGTGAATCAAAAGAAAGCTTCAAATCACTGACAAAAGGGGGAGTTGAAAAATACATAGCGTGAGTTTCTCTGAAAGAATGAGTATATAATTATATTTTTGTGTTATAAGAGACACAGGAATGAGATTTGTTGGTTTCCTAGCAACTAAGGGTCTTAGGATTTTAAAGCTGAAGATCAAACTTCTATCACCTGCTTAGAAGTACAGACAGATATGTATTAATAAAAACAGTTTCTGAAATAATTTCAACATAAGCCACTGAAGTACTTTATAGTAGTCTAAAAATAATAATATCTAGCTTTCTAGATCAATATCAACCCTAATCACAGGCTGGCAATAACTAATGTCTTTCTCATGTTATTCAAGATATTTATCAAATTCTGTTAAACATGTCCTTTGAGCATTTTCAGGAGAAAAATATGATCAGCTATTGGGAGAAAGGAAGTTGGAACTTCAGAAAAATCCATTTTTCATTTTTGGTATGCATCTGGTTGTGTCATTTTAAACTCCAGTTTGTTTTTAGTCCTTTCTCATGCTGGTACTTTTTTATGCTTTGAAATTCAGACTCCAGTTTGGCTTTTTTTGCTGAAATACTTTGCAGGATTAGCACATACAGCTTCTGTGTAATAGCTTCCCAGCCAGTGTGTTTCACTGGTTAAATGCAGAACACTCTTTGGTATGAAAAGATGGTCTACAACCGCTACTGCTGTAATTACCATACTCTGAACGTACAGGCGTTCATGTCACACGTCCCCTTGCAGGCACTTGAGCTCAGTGTGGCGCAGCTACTTCCAGTTGTCCCTTGCAATGACCCTGGCTCCTGGGCGTGGATCAGTGATAACTTCCTTGGTGCATGAAGTGCTTTGCAGAATGTGCCCTAATTCACACAAGTGAGTGTAGCAGCTTACTGGCAATCTCTGATTTCAAGATGGCAAATATAAACTTGGTGGTGGGTAACACTTATATGAGGCGAGTTCTGGGTTGATAAAGGTGGACGCTTGCACTTGACACTTTATTCTAGCAGTTTGAAATATAAATTGCAGTATTCTCAAATGAGAAGTAGCAAACAATAGGTAGGCTGAAAAAATTCACAAGAAACAATAATGAAATAATGCCAAATGACTGGAAGTCATGACATTTACAAATGGAAGAGACAGTTAAATTTGACATATACAGTTTTGGCGATAAATAAGTAGTTTTGAAATCTACTTGTGAGGTAGAACACTTGTTACTTAAGATACATTATGTTACTTACAGTTTCCCTGGACACTTGGCTGGCTTTTAGCAAGTATCAAAAGGGCCTGGACATTTTGCATGAACAATAGTTATATCTAGAGGTAAATAACTAGTGCTAATATGTTTTATGATCAATACTAAACCATGTTAGCAATTGGTTTAAGCTTTCAAAGTACTATGGACTGGGGCAAATGGTTCCATAATTATTGCAGATTTATTGTCTCATTTCTGGAAACAGATGTAGGATATGGAACATGGGACATAAAAATCTGATGGGTCTGAAATACCTTTCTGGTCTCGGCAGTGCTGCTCGTACTCCTTTTCATGATTGTTGCTTTTTATATTGTGTCTTTTCATCTCAATCTGAACTTTTTTCCAGCCTGATCAAAGCCACTTTCCCTACCCTGAGAATACCCCCAATTTTCGCTTTTGGCACAGCTTGCGTATAAATCCTGGGCTGTGGGGCAGGAGTTAGGAGCCTGAGGTAAGGTAGGCAGGGTACTCCTTTCCTTCCCAGTTGAAATTACACTGTAATGTATTTGTACTGTGTCATGATACCTTTCATACTATGTAAAGTGTTTTCCGGTGTCCCACAACGTTTTATGGACAAGGCAAATGAAATTATTTTCACAGATTATGTGCTACCAGCTTCAGGGTGATTTAAGCAATCTAAGCAATCTCTAAACGTGGCAAGCACCAAGGACGGAAGCATAAACATTCACTGACCACAGCTCAGTTGTTGATATTACTGGTGGTTCTATCTACTGCAGTGGAGTTCTGGAAACATGGGACATTCTGCAGTATTTCAGTATACTGTGCTTAAATACATGCTCTGCTATACAGGGAGCACGAGCAGCTGCCTGTCACCTGGGTTTTCCTTGCCCTTCCTTCTGTCATAGCAAAGATACTCTGGGCTGTGCTATCACGTCTTCGCCATCGGTGCAGCCTCCCTTCTCTCTGCAGCTCTCTTTCCAACTGGGAAGCATGAAGGGTCAGGCCCACTGACTGCTGCAGTCAGCTCCCCTTTGGTTTGGATCGCACTCCTGTCAGCTGATTGTTTGTCTCACTTGTCACCGCTACATTGATCCACTTTAGACTCAGCTCCTCTGCTCAGTAGTTTTCCTCTGTTCCTTGCAATTCAACACATTCTTTCTCTATTTATTTATTTATTTTTATTTTGGGCAAATAATATAGTTGAAAGCTCTTGCAGAAAACAACACAAGGATGGCAAAGTCTTAAATTTCTGCAGGACTAGCGGTACGAACACAGTATTAACAAAGGCTGTTTTCATCAGGTAATACAGGTACTTCGTGGCAACAGCATAGCTGGCCTTTATTCATTTACCTCTGCCCATGCATAAATACAGCTGGGATTTTTCCTGACTTCTAGACTAGCTGAGAAACCATTATTTTGCCCAGGCAATAAGGTTTTTGCCATGCAGAAGCTGCTGTTATGTTGCCCTTGAAACTTTTAACAAACTGGGTGCCAGGAACTTGGCCTAAGGATGCAACACTCCCTACACAGTAATGTGAACTATTAAGCAAATGGCACAGAGTAATGTTCTTTCGCTGAGCAAAAATGCTCTCATTTAGGTAAAATTTCAGCCTGCTGTTGGCTGTTACAAGCCAGAATGGCAAAGAGAAATAAAATGTAAAAGCAATATGAGTTTGAATCAAATTATGATAAGAGTCAGATGGTGCCATTACCCAGATATCCCCATAGGCAAACATTAGTAAAATTTGCCATAATGGTATGCTGAAATATAATTCTCTGGTGGGAAGGACACTGAGATTCTAAAATCAACATTTAACTCTTTCACAAACCTCAAAAAATCAAAGCTGGACACTTAGCACAGAGGAACCCCACTGAAACCAGTGCATATGCGCTCTGCTGGGCTGGAGCTATGAACTGAGCTGGCCACGTTTCCGCAGTGAATCGGTTGCATCGGAACTGATAGCGTTGTGCCTAGACATGATACATGCAATGTTGTTGTACAAGTAACCAAGAGAAACATGGGAGACAGAACAAAACCCTATCAAAAGGAAAGAGTGAACCACTTATGCTGTTGAGCTCCTACTGATGCAAACGACCCCATCAAAAGCAATCAGATTTCTTTTGCGAGCGTCTTGAAAAGTGAGGAGTTTGCAGTCTGAACCATAAACATAAGTACTGCTTTGTACTGCAGGAATATGTAGAGTTAAATGAGTGTAACTAATTCAAGTATTTTGAAATAGGATAGGTTTTCCCTATCTCTTTGCTTGAGTTTGGCTGGTGTTGGTTTTTAACTGTTTAAAAGAATTTAGGCATGCATGCATTCTGCATTTACATGTTCTATTTAGAGTAGGAATGTTTGGTTGAATCAGATGAATTTTCAGAATGGAGGAAATTCTGTAGATTTATGCAAGGGAAAATATATCCCAGTGCAGTCCTACAGGCATTTGCATGTGACTTTGCAGGCAGGACAAGGACTTGAGGAAGCAATGAAATCTGAAGCACTGGTCACCAGGCAAATATTTGAGAGCTTTGACTTCTGAGCTGCATAGCTGCTCCGTGAGCCATCGGCTGCCTTTGAGCCTCTGTTTCTGCATTTGCCATCTGTCTTCTCTAAATACAGCCTAACCTCCCTGGGGCAAATGCCATTTTTCTCTTCTGTTTGCACAGTGCCTTGCACAATGAGACCTCATTCCTAGCTACATTAGTAGCATAAAAAAAATTTGAAAAGATGCCTAAGCTGGATATGATTAAAGGGCACTGGCTTTGCACAAGTCACAAACCTTACTTGGGATAACTACTTCTTCAGTTATTTGTTCTTCTTTGGTAGTGTTTGATTTCATTGTTTCGTATTTTTGTATCACTGCTGTTACTCGGGGAATCATTAAGAATTTTTTTCTTCCCAATTTTAAAGTTGTGGTTGTTCATCACTTGCTAGCAAATTGTCTGGGAGCTCCTGCAACTCTTTACATACTCTACTGAACTCTGGTGAAAAGGGAGAGAAAAGATTTATAGAGACAAGTGGTATTTTCTACAGAAAAGGGTGAGCCCCATAAAATAAACCAGAAGACTGCCTACCTATAGAAAACATACTGTTCTTATAGCACTGACAGCTTCTGCCGTCTCGGCACTGTTTTGTGAGAGACTGTTCAGAGCTTATTAGAGACTGGGACATTTTATTCTTCATATTATTTCTTGCCTCCAGCCTAGGGTGGTTTACAGACTGACTGTGAGTGGTGCACGTGGACTGCATCAACTTGGGAGGGTTTTGTTTGCCTTGCCGTTGTTTGCTTGTCCCTTTAGTTTTTAACAGGTCAAATAGTCTTTCCTGATTCTGTGTTGCTTCAGGAGCCACCTCGCATGGCACATAAGGAAAGCAGTCTATTAAGTTGGTTTTATTTATTAATAAGGTACGTCCAAGCATTTCAGAATAGCCCGGGTGAGAAGTGTTGCGGTTGGCCCTAATGCTATTAGTTCTTCCCAGCTTGTCGCAGGCTCTGCTGGCCACCCTCCCTCCCAGCATAACAGTGTTGTTGAGTATCCTGGACCTTTGGGATATGACAAAAAGTTATTGACTGTAATTCTGGTACGCCAGGAAGGGCTGAATTGCCCAATATGTAGGAGGGGTCTAGAAAGGATGTGAAAAAGTTACACAAGAGCGCTATGTTCTGGTTTCTTTCAGAAACAAGAGACCATCTCCCTGCTCCACTGCACACTTTTCACGCGTGTGATTCCCATGAGCTTAATGTCTGTCTTTTGGTTTGAATCCTCCCATCAAGTGTACCAGAGGAGAGAGAGGATTTCCATTAATCTGCAGGATCTGACGTGGTAATAGGACTCAGAGTACTCGCCTGTTTTCCATGCTCCAGACAGGTGCTTTTGGAAATGCTTCTTTTCTGTTGACCTTATTGAAGTATCATGTATAAGAGTTATGTGAGGGAATTTGAAAATGCCTAGTGGGGTTACGTTCCCAAGAACAGCATGCAAGTGCAGATGCCCTTACCTGTGTGGGTGACTTAGAAAACCCTATATTAGGTGCTGAGGTCACCTTGAAAGCAGAAAGTCAAATTCTATCTTTAATCTCTGTGTGTTTTGATATTCTGTTTGAGCTGTGTAACTATTACAGCTATGTCACTTGCGCATGTGTTCCCTCAAGAATTTGTGCAAAGTAGTTAAGGAAAAACACGTATTTCAGGGTGAAAGCTGTAGAAAAGTGCCTGACTGAGGTTTACAGTTCTATGGGATAATAGGGGTCCAGGGGAAAGCACCTAAGAAAAAGATTTTTCTGGTTTTGGGTAGCTTAATTCACATCTTGCTTGAAGATACAGATAGGCATGTGAGCAATCCTCTATCTAACCAAGCCTGAGTGCCCTCCCGACCAGAATTATTCATGCTAACTGTGCAAAAAAAATATGCTTGTTAGGAGGGTTAATAGCAACAGAATGATGGAGACCTACTTTGAAATACAGCTTGCATTAATAAAGGTATGGGCATTCACTGATGTCAAGCTAAATGCCTCTTGTTTTTTATGGAATGCTTATTCTGAAATACAAGGAAAGTAATTTCCTATTTTAATTTTTTTCAGAGTATCTATCAAATTAGGTTGTTGAGTATTTGCAGAGCAGTAACTCAGGACTGACTGGTGGAAATCTTATAATCCAGGAACGTGACCCAGCACAATATCATCCTAATTTCCTCTGTGAGGATTAATTCTGCTGTTTTCTTCCTCCATGACAGTGAATTGAGCATGTGGCAGATAGTGCACAGTAAACGCATTCTGATCTCCCCTAATCTTTGCAAACACTTCCAAATGACCTTTTTGTTGAATGTCCTTTAAAAGCTTCTAGGATATTATCAAAAATAGTTGAAGAAATTACTGACAAAGCGAGCAGGACTCCATTTCTTCTCAAGCTTTGCTCTACAGCTCACATCTTTGCTATGGAAAGTTTTGTCTTCTTCACTGACTCAGCTTGTTTTTGTTGTCTCTGGATTAATGAACTGTTTGTTTATTTTTAACTAAACTCAATTTGAATGAATGCTAAAGGAAGAATTCCTGAATGTATACTGAAGCAGCCTTTCTGCTGTCTTGTGTGTTGGAGTGTCTATACAGCAGCATGACCAGATTGTAAACCACTGTGACACAGTGTTTCACACCTGCACACTGCACACCTTATGCTGCAGACAAAGGCCCATCAGGTATGGCTGGGGAGGACTGGGAGTGATAGAGATGCGAGTGGCAAAGCATCTGTATCACCGACTCTAATGTTACGCCACAAGCAGGGGCCACAGTACAGCTTCCCCTGCCTCCCTTACTACGCCTTCCAGAAGGCACTGTTTCCTCTGTGGGCACTTCATTTTCCTTTTCACCCGTGTAAATGGACTTTATTTTTGCCTGAGTAGATACAATTTTTGCTTTTGGCCAGGCAGGCCATTTACCAGAGTGCCCCATATGCTTTCAGCATGTCAAACATGTTGGGTCACTCTGGTGTACACGTGAGGCCCTCATGCATCTGCATGTGCAACAAGAACCCTTGAAAGAAGTTCAAGTTCTCTTGAACAAGAAAATACTTCATCAAGTTCTTAAACACCTGTGATTCTGCCTAATACAGTCTCTGTAGCACATAGCTTTTATACTAAAGTTAATGACGCTTTAAGGCAGCATGGTAGGTATGGGCTCTGGCTGAAACAGCTGCCATCAATTTCCCATCGTGCTGTCAGTTTGTATGTTTGACAATCTATCCATTTGTTTCCTTGGTCTCATCCATCATTTGCTCACGGTGCTTTCCAACAGTTGTTGTCTTCCTACCAGCCTCTAATTTCACCTCCTTAAATTCATCACATGGGTTGTATTTACCCTGATTGAGAATTCATCACAATTACTCCTGCAATGCAGATTAAGTTTTTTAAAAAGTCTCTTTCATGTGCTGTAGCTTCTCTGAAAAATATCATCCCTGTTGGAAAGGAAACCCAGAGAAAATGGGACTTTGTCACAGATCCTACAGTTCAGTCCTTCCCAAAAACTTTGTGAAAACACTGTTTAATACTTGTTACCCTGGAAGGAGCTCAGTTTGCTTAGAGTTGGGGCCATGCTGTCACCTGCTGGCTTCCTGCTTTACTCATGCTTGCATGAATCAAGTGCTCATCTAGCCAATCTCTCAAGCTTTTATCACCATGACAGCTGAGTACCACTGTCCTTGATCTTGTCTAACCCTCTTCTTTCAATATACAGAAATTGAGATTTTATATGGAAAAATTACAGGATGTAACTCACTGTTGTCTGCAGATAAAAGATGGGGCAGGGACGGAGCGAGCTGCCTCTTGCACCAGCCGATATTTGCCCACCAGTTCTGTCCTGATTTGGCATATCGATATGCAAGAAATATATCTGAGGTTTTTTTACACTTTATTAGTCATGTGACTCACCCAAGGAGACGCAGATCAGGGCTGAGCCTTTGTGATGGTTGTCATGGTTTGGACATCTCTACTCTGGTCACTCCCTGCATTTCCTGAAGACATTTCTCAGTGAGAAAATCAGTGTTGGGGTATAGAAGCAAAGAGTGATGAGATCTGAAAGAATAGATAGGGAAGGGTTTGTAGATCTGTCCCCTCCATCCTTTGCCTCCTGGCAGACCTGAAGGACCAGCTGAGCTCAGTGTGGCTGGCTCACTCCTCCCTGGCCTGGGGATGCTCTTCCCCTGTCTCCTGTGTCTGGCTGGTGGCTCTGGTTGTGGCTTCCGCACCAATGACTCTGCACCCTGGCCTCACACCCCCAGTCCCGCTCAGGCTCCTGGAGGCAGGAAGCAGTTTTATCTTCCCTCCCAAATATTTCTTCTCACACATTTCCTATGTCTGGAAAGACTATAATACAATTGTGGACAACCCTCACCCCCGCGCGAACAAATTACCATCACTTGTTGGAAAGGCATTTGTTCCCACTGGGAAAATGAGCTCATACCACAAAGGATTAAAATTTATTTGTATTACAGCATTGCTGTGAAGCTGCATCAGAAGCTCGTGGCAGTACATGCCGTGCTCACCCATGTTACCAGATAATCGCAGCTCCAAATTGTTTGCATCTAAGTAAAAAAACAAAGCCTCAATGACCTTGTTACCTCTGTTACATGGGTGAGGAACTTGAAGCACAAGAGGATAAAGGGACTTACCAAAGTTTCCATGAGGAGCCTGTGCCAGAAGCAAGGCTTCTCCAAGATCCTCCAGATTTATTTCCTATCTTACCAGATTAACTTTCTTCCTGTTGCTTTTCATAAGCAGTTTTTAAAGTGTAGTCTTTGCTTTGGTTTTCATGATGAGATTATTGCAGTGTTCAAGATACCTGCTGGTCTGGATCTTGTCTGGGCAAGCAGGATAACCTACTGGGGATTTTTCAGAGAGTTTCAAGTGAATTATGTCTCTGCCAAAAGTAAAAACTGATTCTGTATGGTTAAAATACATAGAAGGGTCTGTTCCTTATCCAGTCATTATACAATGACTTGTATCATGTAAATATGTAAAGCACTTTTCTGAAATGATGGTTTAAAAAGGCTCTGTTTTACAGTGTCCAATCTAAAGTCTGTCCTTTGTCCTAAGCAAATCCCTGGAACTTGCAAGGAGGTTTCCCTGACTTTGGCTTTTCTTTATTTCGGTCTCTTTTTTTTTTTTTTTTTCTTTGGTTCAATTTGTGAGAGAAAGGAGGACACATCTTTCACATTTTTCTTGGTCACTCAAATCCCATCAATACCTTTCTGCCAAGCAGGGGTTTGAGGTGGTCCAGAACAATTTTCTATTCATCTTCCATTCCTGTCCGAGCAGTTATTGACCTTCTTTCAATCCTTCTCTTTGATGATATTTAACCTTGTCCCTTGCACGTTTCTCTGTCTGATTTCTGGCTTTTTAATAGGCACTTAGTTCTACAGTTTCTCAAGTGTGAGTTTGGCACTTCATTGGTGCAGCTTTCATCTTCTTTCTGATTGCAGACTGTAATAACTTCCCATTTTGAAAGCAGAAATATTCTCTGATTTTACTGCGCCAAGCTCCTGTGCTTTACAGTTCTTACAGACAGTCCCAGTTCTTCATTTATAGAAGTATTTTCCTTTTTCCTCAGGCCTCCTTTCCCTGCACTCTGCAATAGAACTCTGTTGTTGTGGGGACCTTCCTCACATTCTTAAATAGAACTGAAGTTTTATGAAATTACTACAAGCTGTCACTAAAGCTGCTTCCATAAGAGGAATAGTAACAAAAACACGCGTATATGAACTGGGATCCCCAATGTTTCCTTAGTATTTTGCAGTTTCTTACCCACACCAAGTAATTTTAAGTAGGGTTGGTGAGTTACATCCAGTTCTGAATTTCGCCAAATGCTTCTTTTCAGCTAAGAGGCGAGCCATAAGATGATAGGTTTGTGTCTGTTGAAGTTGGTTGAATAAAATGGGGCATTTTTCTGCAGGTGAGGGAGGAAGCCACTGGCCATCATCTGCTTAAGGCTCGAGGGAGCTGCTAAGGGGGCACAGCCTGCCAAGGAGAGGTGCACCCAGGTACCTGATGCCACCGCATCTGTGATGACTTCTAGCTCAGTATCACTTACAATGTCACACCTCTTAAATGGCTTCCAGAGGTTTCAAAATTTTGTTCCATGTTACTTAACAGCAAACGCATTTCTAGACCCTCTGCCTTATTTCGACCTGGGCACTGACTTTTAGAATTAAGTTCCTTTTTTTCTAAATCTCATTTCTTGATATAGTGGCAACTTTTAATTCCAGTGCTTTCCATAAAGCTCAGGAGTGCAAAGAGAGAGCTTCAAGCTAAGGCAGAAATGCTACCGTTTTGTTTGACTTAATCTATAGATCTGGATCCATTAAAAAAGACTAACACAGCGGGCCTCCTACAGAGCTACTTTGTTAGATGCCTCCAAAATACAAAAGGCTTGTTATCATGTAAAGTGAAAATCACTCTTGTATGCAGGGTAGAGCGTATTGCTCTTTGTGCACCACAGAGACCCACCAGTCCTAGAGTAATTTACACTCATCAGGGAGAATCTCGTGTCTGCTGTGATGATGTGCTCAGGAGTTAAAAGTTTCCTTGGCAGGTCACTTTTAACTACCTTGCCTACTTATTTGGCAGAAGGATAATAGCAGATTGATGTTTTATAGGAAGGAGTCTGGGTGAAAAGTGCAGTCCAAACAACCGGTAATGTATATTTTTGTACATTAGGTTTCTTGCATTTTTATTTCCACGTGCTACGCTTTGATGATTGTAATAGAGGTTGCCAACCCTAAGACACTCATTGAAGCACCCTTACTGGACTTTATTCTTATTTTCTGAAAATATCTTTGTAAGCAAGGCGTGCCAGAAAGGCAGGGTGTACTCGTAGTGTAACTCAGGCTCCTTTCCACCCATAGGTAAATCACTATTTTTATCTTTCCTGTTAGTAAGAGTGGGCTTCGTCCTGCAAAAACAGGTCACGGGCTCCATTGCGAAGTCTTCTTTTTAAAAATAGCATCTATATTGTAAGTTTCATTGAATGGGCACCGTAGCATCACCTGAGATGCCTATACCTCAGGATTCCTCAGGAGACAACAGGGATTTTAATAATGCAGATCTTTTATGAAAACTTAATGAGGCTGTCTGTCAAGACGAAGGAAACACATTTGTTTACTCACTGAAACAATTTTCACAAATCAGCTCACAAAGGTGCTTTGCTGTCCCTTTATAACAGTTTAGCTTCCAAGAATGTATCACAGATAGGTAGAACTGAGGGACCTCTGTGGGGAAACCCAGCTGGTGAATAGGCGTCTTCCAAGTTTCCTAAGCACGTGCCATGCTTATAAATGCTGTGAGATTAAAGTAAGATAGAAAAGCTCTGGAGTTTGCAGAACATGAGCAGAAACAGATGCATTTTTTAAAGCTGCACAACTAAAGAGTATCTTGTTCTTCATAGCTGACTAAAGTTCCGCTTTCCCGTAATGTCTTTTACTAAACTTCTGCCTTTGCTAAAAGCTTGAACCCTCATGACCTGATTTATAAATAGATCCCTCCCTCAGTTTGTACCTGTTTCAGGCCCATGACAGATTTTCTTAAAGCTCCCAGGTTTTTGGCACACAGGTATCAGGCCATTCAGAGGGACCTGTTGATATGGCAGCTTTAAAGCCAATTTAAATATGATGCCATACGCCAGATGAGAATGTAACCTCTTTGGCTCGTGCTTTTAGAAATGTAGGTCTGTTTTGATTGGCTTCCAAGATACTGTCAATGGCCTCAATGTGGGAACTGGCTGAAGCAGAAAGCAAGTGTCTTGTCACAGAAGAGGTCTTGTCACATTTTCTAATCATCTTCTTGGAGGCAAAATTGTTCATAGTGTTGCAACGGTTGAGTTTTGCCATGTGAAATGTTTTTTGATGCTTAAAGCCAAATCCTTCAGTTTTTGAGTGGACAAAGGTCTGACTAAGCCAACACAAGTGCTAGTAGATACAGGATCATGCCATGTGGCTCCGTGCTGGCTCAAGTGATCAGGATACACTCATCATTTGAAAACACAAACCCTCGTGATGGGGTTTCCTTCCAGGTTACAGGATGCACTTATTCTTCAGCAGTTTTGAAGATTTTCCAGCATTCCCAGAGGACTGATGTCACTGTGACCTAATTTACATTGTCAGCATAGGTCTTTGCCTGAGGAGTATAAGTGCCAATGAATACAGATGGCACAGCCATGACAGCAGTCTAAATATTTTTCCAAATATACATAAATTCCACACAGCCTGTCTGTGGAGGGAACTCTTCCCGTGTAAATCTCTCAACAAGTATAACTAATTATTGTCACACTCTCTTCTTTGGGGTTAATAGATTGACTTTCAAAAGAAGAGAACTGCAGAACATTCAAGAGAGATTTTTGAGATCTTAAATGTTCAGACTTTTTGGCTGGTAACAGATCTTAGATTTGAAGCTCTGAGTGAGGTACAGAGGGTGGCAACCTGTGCGGGGAAATTGGCTGCAGTGTAAACATATTGTTAACATATCCCACGGGAGAGATGCAGAGCCCCTCTTTCGCAGGGGACTTGTAGAACGTTTCTCTAACTTAGTTTAGAAATGCAATTCAGGGAGCAGGTATCCCACGAAGATGGTGAGACACTGAGTAACACTTGCAGACTCAGACAGCTGTCATCTTATTTATTTGTTAGGCACAGCAGCATAATCCCATCAAATACAATTGGAATAGCATAGGTCAAGCTACCAAGGTAAAAAAGTGCCTGCTTTTAGGAGTTCAGATTAGGCTCCAATCACCACCGTAGTGTGTTTCTCTAAAATGGAGTTGGTCTAAAGCCTTTGAAAAAAATCAAAACCACTAATGATGCTGATAATTTTTTTTCCCCAGAAAATCAATATAAGAAAGAGTTTGCTTGAAATGTTTGATTTTCATAGGAGGTGCCTACAGAGTTCTTTATCTCAGCAAACAGCACTGTGCACGCTGGGAATGTAGAAAATGTATCCTCTCTCTTGTCACCTTTCTTTTTAAGAATTAATACCACCATTTAGTACTTCCATTTTGTGCCATCAACATTTAAAATTCAGCAGACTGAATTTCACGGCAGGTTTGGTGTAAGCCTTTAATCTTAATAATGATCCCTTGATCTACCATGGTCCGTCCAACTTGGAGGTTGTTAGAGGTCCCTTCTGGGAACTTTCCAGCTGTTTCTGTTTAGTTCATGTATATTTATTTACATGACTTTTTAACCCCATTTGATAACAGAAAAATATGATGTGATTTAGCTGCAACTATTGTTGATCATTTTCCAGAGAACTAAGTACAGCAAGGGAAAAGCAACATATGGCACCATTTTCCTTACTGATCATTTATTATGTACTGTTGTGACCTCATCAGTGCCTTTGGCTGTACTGCTATAGGTTAAAGAAAAAGGCCCGTGTACTTTTCCCCATAAGCTTTCAGAGAAAAGCAAATGTGACCTGAAGGTAATTTGTGCACACAGCATACCACACTGAAAAGAGCATAATTTTTATCTGGGA
Source organism: Pluvialis apricaria (assembly GCA_017639485.1). Lineage (NCBI taxonomy): Eukaryota > Metazoa > Chordata > Aves > Charadriiformes > Charadriidae > Pluvialis > Pluvialis apricaria. Next base: position 5,897,608 of record CM030017.1, read on the forward strand.
AAATTAAATAGCCTTTTTAGTATTATGTTTCTAATTAGATTTTGAGTTTTTATTTTTCATAGAATCATAGAATGGTTTAGGTTGGAAGGGACCGTGAAGATCATCGAGTTCCAACCCCCCTGCTATAGGCAGGGACACCTCGCACTAGACCAGGTTGCCCAAGGCCATGTCCAGCCTGGCCTTGATTTTTATCAAGTTGGAACTCATCTTTCTGCATCGCTGTTGTATTTGTGCTGAGAGCTCACATTTTCGTCATGACAACCCCCCCTGAATTCAGCTAACAGCCTTTTAGTTTAATACTAATATTTTTCCATTAACACCATACCAGGATCCTATGTAATTTCTAAGGTTGTAAATGCTATTAGAATAGTTCTGCTATTCTAATATAGAATGGAATGGTATAGAATAGAAGGTGGCAAATAAATACAGTTTAAAACTTGCAAAATTGCTTTGTCAAATTGCAAAAAAAGTGGCTGTATAGTTATCAGCAGAGGATGGTTCAATGTGAGGTTGAATAGATAATTCTAAGAAAAGACCGATGAAAAATCATAAATTCTAATAATTTACAACAAAAAGTCAAAGGAAATGAGGGGAAATTTCAGGGAAGATGGTGCAGAGGATACGAGGCAAATACGCCTCTCAGTTATGGCAGAGTGGCTTTGCTGTCTCTCCAGTCCATCAGTTCCCCACTGCTGAGCTGCCAGTGGTAATTTGTCCCATGAAGATTAATGACCTAGGGAGAACAGAAGAAATTAGCTGGGTTTGATTTTTCAGACTGCCTAATTCAACTTATTCCTGTGTAGAATTTTGAAAGCACTGGGCCAGCACTTCAAAATGCAGTGTCATGGGCATTTGAGGTAATTAGAGACTGTATGTATGAAATTTTTAAAATGCTCTGATATGATAAACACATTAATTTCTGTGCTATTGATCACAAAAGCATTATGTAGCCAAAAGGTCAAGGCCCTGTTATGTGATCACATCCTGAGTTCCAGGAAAAACCTGTTAGTTGTAAAGCAGCATTAACTCTGGTGGCATGAAAAGAGCGAAATATGGAATTTAGCTCCTCGGGTTCAATGGCCTGGAGAGGGGGCGGCTTGTGTGGCTGTTAGCCCTGGCTTCCACCTTTCCCACCTGGAGTTACAATGCAATTTCTAATTGAATTATTTGGAACCAACTACAGCTCAGGTAAAGAGTGTGTTAAGTACCTGATCTCTACACTATTTTTTACACACTGACATATAAGCAGTGTTGTATATGCAGACGTTTACTCATTCTTTCTGGCATACCCTGAAAACAAAATAAACTATTGTTGACATAAAATGGATCAGAAAAAAACCCCAAACAATACCTATGAAATCTACACAGAGAAAAAGATTCTTCGATATTCAACTTGATATTCTGTGGGCTGCTGACCTTTCTTGCGTTATTAAAGATGCCTTGACTAATGTTGCACAGTGTCCCTGGCAGATGTTGATGGTAATATGCTCTGGAGAGTCTTCCAATCTTTCACAGAAAAAAGTTGCTGGCAGCACTAGGACAGGGGAGCTTCAAAAGCATGAGTTTGAAATATGTCACTAGAATTATATATTCTGTGTACTCAGGTGTAAGCACGGAGAGTAATTTAATTGAGGACTAAAAAAAAAAAATTCTTGTAAAAAGACCCCCAGGGTGGGGGGTTATGGAAATAACACTAAAGAAAAAATGATACTGTGCTAATTACTTCAGTGGTGTTAGCCGCACATTCAGTACCCTTACAAAAATAAACAGAACTGGATAAAATGAAAATATTCAATTATTTTTCTTGTGACTGAGGATATGGTATTACATGTGACAACGTAAAATGATATGGATACCCAGAACACAAAAAAAATGGGATTCAAGTCCAAACTGAAGATGAGATTTTGAGGTTTGGATTTAATTGCATTCAAATCTTAGAAGCTATCTTGGTATTTATGACAGAAATAGCCTATTTGCATTTTTTCTGCTAATTGAAAATAAAAAGAAGAACGTGAATTCCTAAAAAAATCTCCATTTTGTAGTTGCGGATGCAATCAGAACCTACTTTTGGGGAGCAGATTTAGAGATGGGATATTAAATGCCATGAAGTCTCTGAGATTTGAACTTGAGATTCTTTGTCCTAAGAAGCTCTGTTACAGAGAAAGTCACCGTCTGGGCAGCTGCAGTGCTGCTGTCACACTGTTTGCAATCTGATGATCGGCAGAAGAGGCCAATGCCGAAACAAGTCTGTTGAAACACAGAAGAATAAACACGGTGAATAGCTCTATCTGATGCATCTAAAGAGTTGTTTTAAAAGCCTGACTACAGTTGTGATACAGAGAATCTGGTGTACAGGTAGGCCCCAAAGAATCTGGTAAAGCATAACCTCTTTGAAGATGCTGGAAAACATGCTGGAAAACATGCTGGAGAGGCAATGTGCTCGGGCTTGAAAAAGCATCCAGAACTACAACAATGTAAGTCCTGCAATAAGGTGTGTGTAGCAGAGGGATTAAAGCTATGCTGCAGAGGCCTGGGAATAAAAGGCTCTGCAGGTGAGCAGCTTAACGGGACGTTAATTGGATAGTGGGTGAACATAAATGGGAAATGCAGAGAGTATGGGTTAGGGATTTTGTTGCTGGAGGAAGAGTGTGAATGCTATTGCTGAGCTCTGTGATAAAGAGTAGTTGAACTTTATGGTTCCCTCTCGCAGATGCGGTTGCCAGTTTCTTGTGCGATATATATAATTTTAGAGATGAAAATATGAGTGTGGGTGGATAAGCGGTCTGTTAGTATTCCACCCCAAATTGTGCAAATGAGCACCAAAAACCCGATAACATACTTTATCAATTTAAATTTTGGATAATTAATAATAAATTTGCTTCACTGTAGGAAAGTGATTAATCTATTCTGTAGCATGCTTACAAAACATTTTAGACTGTTTATCTGAGATTGTTACAGTGCCATGGTGCTATGTTTGTTTGGGGGATGCAAAGCACTACAGCGTGAGGGACATTATATTCCCTTATTTATACCCTGGCAGATCCTGCCGTAAGTGTCCATTGTGGTTTGAGGCAATAGCCCTGGCTAACTTAGCAGGTGCACTCACCATATGTCAGAGCCCTGTAACTGATCACAGACATATGCGCAAAAATTAGCAATAAAGCAATGCGAAGGCTGTAGTTCGATATCCTAACAGTGACTATAGTTGAGATTTAATCCTCTGCTGTGCTGGGCTTATTGTCTCTGCTATGCCAAAGCATCTGAACGCGTGTTTAGCTTCAAGCCTGTCATCAGTCCTAAAGAAGTCAATGCAAAACTCAAGCCTTAAATACCCTGGACAGTAAACATTAAGCACCGAGAAGGAAATAATATATTGTCAATAGGATTTTTTTTTTCTAATGTATTCAGCCACCTTGTTTGCCCTAGGTGCTGTTCTTTAGGTACTGCCCCTGTTCTTTACATGACACAGAGACACAAAGGCATTTATCTTCATTGTGCTGAGCAAAGTATAAAGAAGAATCCTTACCCTGAAGGACCTGAGTCTAAAAAAAAAAAATTAAACTAGCAGATCACCTCCCTTTTAACTCTGTTGGCTTAACTGGATGCAAGCACCACACGTGGGCCTTGCGACCTTACCCTCCCTTCTTATTCTGGGGAGTTACTGAAATGTCCTGTCATGTCCTCTGCCACAGGAGCAGAGGAGCACAGCCTCTTTTTGCTCTCCTTCCCCCATTTCCATACCACAGCTCTCTGCTTTCTGGACTTTGACATTTCATTGCTGCTTCTACTCCATACAGGCCCAGGCCAAGGATTCTCCATGTTCCCTTATCTTTCCCCATGACTTCTTTCTGTTTTGAAGATAACCATTTGGAGTGTCCAGAGTTGATGTTTTACAAGGAAGATATACAAAGATGAGATGGAACTCGTGATTGTGATGGTTAGACCAAGCACTCCTCTGATGTGTAGGGCATAACTAACTTGCTTGTAGTCATGGCTCCACATGCAAAGGCATCTTCAGGGACACAAACTGCTTGGGGTTTCCTGTTTCATTTGTTTGTTTGTTTGTTTTCCTGAGTTTTCTGTAAAATCAAATCAATTCTTCTCTGCCACGCTTACAGCATTCCCAGAAATACAGGTTTTCATCAGGCGATAGGTATAAAGTTTCTATGTTACATTTAAGCAGAGAAATGCAGTAGAAGTGAATGTGAGACCTCACAAGTTTTGCAATGCTAATGTACCAGTTATGTGACTGGTGACAAGCATATAGACCATTTGTTTTGTTCCTTCACTTAATCTCCTTCCAGAGCTCTCCTGAAATGCCTGAAGGAAAAAAGGAGAAATCAAAGTGAAGCCAGTTTTTACTGTTCCTTAGCAAAGATTGTAAAACTCGCTGAGTTTCTAGGTAAGGCTACTGTGATACACACCTGGATAGAAATTTAAATTGAAGTTGATAGGAAAAGGCTTGGTTTTATTCCCTTGCTAGTAGAAGACTTAATCTATGTAATACTAGGAAAGTCTGTCCATTTAAACTCAAGACGTTTTGTGTTGAGCCCATAATTCACAATTGACTGAACCAATTAAGAGTATTTTTAAACAAACCAACCAAAAAAGACCTTACAGTTAGAGTCCAATATTAGCTATATTAGTCTGAATTTCAGCCAATGAAAATGACAAGCAGAAAGAAGTAGTGGGAATGAAAGCCACATTTCTCACTGTTACAGCAAAAAGATATTTTGGAGGAGTGTGTAACTGAGCTGGAGGGACGCGTGAAAGAACTTCAACAGGCGCTGAGTGTTTCTGTCGATGGGGATGATGGTGTTTTCTAAAGGTGGCTCTTAGTTATTTGAGAATTTTTCAGACCAGATGACAGACTGCCTGAGCCCATTGTTAAAAGCCTGCACAATTATAGATGCTAAAATGCTTTGGTCAGATCATTGTCCTCAAAATTAAACATGCATGATGGCAATCAATGAGTAATGATAATGTGTAAAAGCCAATAGAAGGACTACTATTAGGGCTCTTTAATTTGCTGTTTGCATATGTGTGTGTGTGTGTTATGGGACTTCCTATTAAGGAGAATGGTGTCTTATTATTTAAGCCATTTTACTGGATCCTCCCCATTTGATTTTAATTGCACTTGGCAAAAACAGTAGTGTGCTTTTAGATGATTGATTAATTTATTAGTTCAAAGATATATTTGTTCTTCTGTTTTCAATTTAATGGAAACCTAGAGATTATATTTTCTCCCCAGGTTACCAATTTTCATGTTACTTCGTAGCCTCTGATGACTTGAAAACCTTGAAATCAAAATATTTTTCAAAATTGGTGTTATCAGTGCTTCTACCTCAGCTCTGCTCCAACCTCTGTACTTTCATTTCTTTTTTAAGCCTGTCTCAGAAATGTTTGACTCCTAAAGGCTTTGGATGAGAACAGAAACTCTTCTTTGAGTCTACAAAATTTGTGATGCCATATTCATTTGAAAAGGCTTTTTGGAACATGGACAATGTTGCTATTAATGTGTGTCCATTGCAGTGTCACTGAAGCCAGTGGGAAATGTGCCATAAAACTTCCATGGGTGTGGGAGCGAGCTTTGCATCCTTGCTCCCAGGTGCAGTACACAAATTTGTAACTTCCTTTTGGGCAACCAGTGAACCTTGTAGACCTTCTCTCTAAAAAGTGCACCAGTGTGTGGAGGCAGTGAGGCACTGCTCGTTTGCATATCATTACTAAAAGATGCTTATTTGAAACTAAGTTTTGTCCAGTTTCACTGGAACTTTCAGGTGTATTAAAAAAGTAACTAAAATGCACATATCAGTTTATACACTTGTGTGTTATGACGCGGAGAAATGAGTGCAAAGTATTTCGTATCGTTGACTTTCTCACTAAGTTTTTGCTGGTGAAATTGTATCTGAGTAATGAACACAATTAAACTGACAACGTGTGTGATATTCCAGCTGTGGACTGAAAATGACTGGGTTATCCTATTATCTCCTGTCACATAAGGAAAGACCTATTTAGTATTTTTTTTAATACTTAAAGACAGCAATGAAAAAAAAAGACTAAATGGAACTGAACATGAAAACCTCCATGGATAAAACATTTTGTGAATGTGATGAGGAGGCTAGTCTCTGCGTTCAGTAGCTCATAATTTGAAAACAATTTGTTATGGGCTAGTTATCTTGTAAACCAGGAAAATGGGAACATAATTTTGTAAAACGGCCATCAGTCAGATACTGAAAGTGAAAGGGTCAAATTGCAGCTCCTCCTCCTCTATAATTTGAGAGCTGGTGCATGTGAAACATCAGAATATAGCTCTTCTGTCTCGTAACATTGATTTTGAGTGTGAGATGCAAACAGTACATCAATCAACTCGTGTCAAGAACAGTGAAAAATCTTACAAGGGCAAAATTTTCCCCTTTGGGAGGTAAGCTGCTCTAGAGGCTGAGTTTTGAACCCAAAACTAGAACAGTGAATTTCAGAGTTGTGATTTACTGTTCATATTTGGATGCCCCAGGGACCATCATTTATTAGACAAGCATACGGAATAGATTTAGCCAAGTCACAAGAAACTCTCCCTTCTCTTTCATTGGAGTTTTGTATGGATTAATTATTTTGGGGACTGTGTACAGTGGACTAGCTACGCTGATTTCCATGGTGCTTTGCTGACTTTACTTCCTGGGGACATGACCTGATATTTTTATAGCATTTTGAAAATATAAAAATTGATGGGTGTGCGAGTAATTTTTTTATTTTCATTATGATCTCCAGATAGGGTACTGTTATTGAGATTTTTTCTTAACAGGGTATTTGAAGGAAGCAAGGTTTATTTGGGCAGGGGTGAGGAGCATGGGAACCCATGGGGTAAAGGTAGGATGATGCGAAAAGAAAATGCAGAGCAGAAGTCAAAAGAGATGTCTGGCTTGCTGTGGTCTACTGCAAACTCCTTGGGTTGTGCATTGCACACAGTTGGTATTTTATGATTCAATGACTGCAAATGTCTGTTTTCCAAAGTAAGCACATTGCGGGAAATCTAGATGCCCTGAGTTGTCTTGGAGCAAGATAGTTTCATAACTTCTAAAACCTGGAGATCTGTAAGCCAGAACTGCTCAACTGAAAAAGCTGGGACTCTCTTCATGTGTCTGTGTCTGGTACACAGGAAAGGCGGTTTGTAGGAAGTGTGAGACTGACAAAACAACACGAATTTTGGTCAGCAGCCTCTGGTATCAGGAGGAATTTTGGAAACAGTGTTTTCTGAAGCAATAAAATTTCTATTAAATGGTCTTTGTAGGAGAAAAAAGACCAATTTGCCCTGAGTATGAGCTAAACAAATTCTACAATGTCAATATTTCAGGCCAATTGAAGTTCTAAGTTTTGACCAGATCTACTTTGTGTGTTAGGTCTTTTGCCCACAGTAAAAGCTGTTTTTCAGGGCACTATGAGAAATATACAGTTCTTCTAAAAATCTTTTAGTATTTTTGGATGACAGATTCTCAGTAACAGAAAAACAGAAGAAATACTTCTTTTTCTTGCTTCCTTACAGAATATTTTCATCTTCTCCTCTTGTTAAGGACTACAGCTGGTCAAAAAAAGAAATATTCTCCTTTTTTATGTGCTGTAATGCTTTTCTTATTTTTTCCCCTTTAATTCTGTGGCGAGTGTAAATAATTTTGTTCTCAAGGGAGAAATACTATTTTAAATCAAGTGCCAGAGGCTTTCATTTTGCAAATGTTGAAATGAAATCTTTAACTCTTTTGACAAACTTTCTATTGTTGTCAAAACAGTTTTAATCACAGCTTATCCTTAGTAGCAACACTACTATTGGAGATTCACTCTACACCTGATCTGCAGCTAAAGAGGGGACCTTCTCTGCAATGTTTCTCAAGTATTTACATGGTACCAGCTGCTCAGGAACCATATGCCTACACCTTCGTATTTAACCCAGAAATCTGTCCTAAAACCTTGCATTTCTTCAAGGGAAAATGAAACTCTCACACTACCTGAAGAAATAGAAGAAAATCTGCTGGAGCAGGTAACTGATATTTGAAAGGATGTTATAGATATTGTTAGCTAAAGTGCTTGAGATCCAGTATTGGAATAAATATGCTTTCCTCAGAAGAATAAAAAGCAAGGGATCGGTAAAGGAGAAGGTTAGACTACAACAGTGAAATGAAAAGTGGGATCAAGGGGACGGTGGAATTCTTGAAGCATTAAATGAATTTCTTAATGAACTTACAGAAAAATATACTAACAATGTACAGGCTGTCATCTGCCGTTCACACATCATCATATGTGACTTCAAAGTTAGTAAGACAATGGGTTTATGTGAACTAAGGAGACTCAAAACAACAATCTCTAGGACCAGCTGGTATGAATCCTCAATTCCCATGCACGGCCACCAACACATTTATGAGACCGTGCCAAACACTGTGCTATGATGTGAAGTAGCAATACTTTTGGATATGTGCTGCTTCCATGCATGTGTCATCCAGGAATTGCCTGTCTGGAAAACAGCAAATGCAATAGAAACAGTATGACTGGGATAAAATAAATCAAGAACAGAGTAAGCTACCTCTTTAAATTGTATTGCATACATATCCACATGATGAGTTGGTGGAAATCCAAGAAGTGGCAGGAGTTATGGGAGAGTGGGAGAAGAGGGGGAGAGAGAGAAACTTCGTAGGGATTAATAGAGAAAAGCAGAAGAAAAAAAAAACAAAAAAAAACAAAGCCAAAAAGATACAGGAGATGCATGTGATAAGAAAGGCAGCACAGTGGAAAAAATTACACAAGGCAGGGACTTTTCTTGCATTTAGGACAGTGCTTAAAGCCATGAATTATGTAAATGTCCAACAATGAGCAAGTAGCTTTGGACTGGTTAAAATGTTTGGTGATGACAAATCAGGAAGGCAGAATGGCAAGATGGCATGCCAAAAGCAAAATGCCGCATCTTAGTTCTGCAATATAAACTGATTGGATTATATTGGCACCAGGTGAATGAAATTGTGTCAGGCAAATACAAGATAGTATAAGCTGTCTGCGGGAATTCATGAGCCACTCTATGGGGTTGGGCGAGTTAAACCAGGCAAGTGTGGGAAAACTTTCTTGTGCTAATTCTCAGCATCAGCACTTAAAATGGGGCCAACACAAAAGAGCAATAATACAAAGGAGCCAAAGGTCCCGGGCTGCAATTGCTCACAGGCTGTTTGAGTAACACCGAAAGGGTGTCAGCACTGCCATCCAGCACTGCCATTGCCTGCCTCAGGTTAGATCATAGCTAAGGGTTTCTGTATGGAGCTTAAAAGATTCTCTTAACATGTGAAAAGCCAAAGCAAAAGTTAGTTGCTAACATTTAATATAAACAGCTATATAAATCAGTTAGAAAAGCATAGCCAGCCTTGCTGCTGTACAGACATGCCAGTTTTTGCCTGTACAGCTTGCTTTTGCATTCTCATTGCTATTGAGAACTGTTAAAGTGAGAAATGCAAAAATAAGATACATGACAAATACTAGAGGAGACTGACTGCTACTAACTCTGCCTGAGGGAGATTTCCACAGGGCTCGCCAGGGAGAGGTCTGCCTCCAGCTGCTCGGATTTTCAAATTTAAGTCTTGCCTGCAATGAGATACGAACTATCTAGGGCAAACGAAGCAGCGGGATAGGGTCCCAGGGATGAATACATCAAAGCGGGTGCATCTGTGCTGTCATTTTGTAACTGTTCCTTCTTCAACGAGAGGTCCTGGCTGCCTATACCTTTACTGTGGCGCTTTGCTTCATAGCATGCGGCTCTAGCAGCAAACTGCCTGCTCTCCAGATGAGACCATGCTACACGGGCAGTCATGGCAGGCCATGAGAATGCTTGGGGTAGCTCACGTCCCTCTGCGCCCCTTAACTCCCACTGCTTCCAGCCATCCTGTATGCCTGAAGCCCTCAAACCTCAGGAGAAATAGGCAGCATGGTAGAAAGTCACAAATCTTGCAAATTATTCATTTCGATGTTGGGCATTCAGTCTTGTCGAACATTTTAGTGTTACACCTCACTGTTTTTCCTTTTCCATCTTGCAATTCCTTCTTTTCAAAAAAAAAAGACAAAAAGGAGGCTGTTCTGTGCTTAGTCTCAGTGGCTCTGAGAGGCAATTTGAGAAGGCCACTATGTGGCGCACTAAAACCATTGGTTTTCTGATTTTTTAATTATTGTTTTTAAGCTGACTTCTTTATACCTCCAACCAGTTTGGCTCCTTGAGAAATATCTGGGCCTCTTGCTTTGCAATTAATTTACGGGCAGCTGCCTCGCAAGGGAGATCTTGGGGTGCACATAAACTATTCTGTGTTCACTGTGGTCGTCCCAGATGCCAGTCCTGATGAGTTAGTGTTAGTCTCTGCATCTCATCGCAAACCTCCTTAACTCAGGACACTGAGATATTCCCAGTGTCCATCCAGTTCTTTTTTGTTCTTTTTTTTTTTTCTGATCTACAGGCAGCAGTTACTTTTAACCCCAGCCATAGTACAGCAGTCCATATGGACAGCTGTACTTAAGCAGTGTGGAGGGGGGAAAAAAGCAGTTGCCACAGATGTAGCAATAGATGGTTTCAGAAGGTGAGTGAAGCAGCAAGTTAGGAGAGCTTCTAGAGTAAAACTCTTACACAGTAGGCACTGGGGTGGTAAGTTGTTGGTATGAGGCAGATGACAGAGTGCGGTTTGTGGTAGGAACACACCACAACGTGGATGCAAAGACTCGCAGGGTAGCAGTCAGGTCAGTGAGTGTTCCTGCTGCAGGGATTTGGACAATACACAGCAGACGGTATTTCAGAGTGTGGTGAATAAGAATTATTTCAGTGAATTATGAACGTTTCAGCAATAGCAGGCTCAGGCCATGCCTTTGATTTACAGCATGAAACAATGTTATAGCATAGATGCAGCCTGATGATTCCTGCCTCCCTTTTGTCAGCTCTATCATAGGATACCAAAAGGACAGATGGAAGCTATAGAAAACAAGGTAGAAGTACCAGTTCATTAGAAAGGTGTAGGGGATATAGTTTGGGGTTAGTTTGCTTTTCTTGTTTACGCCCAGACTATTATGTCAGGGAACTGAAAAGGGAAGGGAGCAAGGGTACAACGGTGTCCTCCTTTTAGACTGCTGACTGAAAGTGAGGGAGTGCTGGAAATCTGTCCTTAAGAGTCTGCCAGATTTCGGGAGTGGAAATACTGGTTTGTATGGAACTGGGTTGATATCCTGCAATATTAAATTTACAGAATGCATCTTTCTGGAGACAGGCACATTTCTTACACGTGCAATTGTGCTCTAGCTTCTGACTAGAAGAGCTCCTATTTAGCAAGTGTGATAATGAATGCAAAGATCACTTCTCCCGAACTGTGGGTGGAATAACTATACACTCGCTCTCTGAGAGGTTTACTCAGACTTTTATCTACTAATTTGTATTAATGTTGCATTCAGCCCTCGAGTCAGCAAACTAGGAGCCCATCCCCGTATTTTTATATACGTCCAGGAACAGAGAAGTAGAGGATGGTCTTCATCCATGTAAGAAAATAAAAGAGATTGCCAGGGTGAGAAAATGCTGCAGGAGCTGGAATGGCTGTGTCATTGAAGTTAGCATTGATCTAACCCTTTTTATTTTTTTTCTAAAGCACTAACTGAAAGTGAGTTGCAAAAGAAAATCAATTCTGAGAATCATTAGGGTTGGAAGGAACCTCTCCTGGGTCGCACAGTCCATCACTCCTATGATTGTTCCTAAACCAGCTCTAACAACTGGGTATCTACTCATATTTTTTATGATGGCTCTACATTTTTCTTTGGCTGGTTGCAATAACAATGTTAAAACAAACATTCTTTAAAAAAGAAACATTGTGAAGCAAGCCCTTGGGTACATTTTAGCTGACAGATAATCTTCAAGGCTCATTTACTTTTAAAAAGTTACAGTACTCAGATGTCAATGTGTATTCATCTTTGCAGGTACCAGGAAAATTAGAAATATTACTGCCCATTTTCTTTGTTGTGAGTGGGTCTCTCTTAGGCTCTCCTAGTGATGTTCTGATTTTTAAATAAATGTCTAGATGTCCAGTGTTCTTGAAAGAGTTAGATTACAAGGCAGTTGTTTGTGGTTCTTGTCAAGGACAGGGAAACCTTGCTTCAAGTCAGAACTGCAAGCTAATACAACAAATATATACTAACGTGGAGGGGATAGTTCCAGGAAGGTGTCACTGGTCTTGTTTTGTGGGAGATACAGTTTAAACCTCATAGAAGATGCAGGTTAATTGTTGTAACATAATGTCACTCTGATCCCCTGGGCTGCTTGGTGTCTTCTGCTGTGTCTCCAGCCTCTTTTCTCACCTGAGGTGTATTTTGTTTTGTCTTGGTAAAGGTAGTTGGCAAATCATATTATAATGCCTCTGTAGCGCAGCATGAGAAGATGCTTTATTTGAAAGCTTGGCTAAGGGATATCCACCTATCTAGCTTTTGTCTTGCTTCTGTTATATGCCTTTCTTTGAATACCATGTAGATATAATGTTGTAATAGTATAATGTTACAATAGCATAACTTCTACTGCTCCTTTCCAAAGTAAGACTTCTAAATATACATGAGATTATCATATCTACACATGAGCTATGGCTTTTAGTTGATGGATATCACATCAACCAAAGTGTTTTGGCAAGTAGTCAGCCTAGTTTCCTCCTTTTTAAAGTGGGAATATCTAAAATTTTCACATCCTACTTTTTTTTTTTTTTTTTTTTTTTTTTTACACGGGAGACACTGTATAATTCAAAACAATGTTTTAATGGCTGTGGTGTAAAATCAATTCAGTTGAGAACAATTTCTTTTGGAGAAATACTGCTTTCTAGCCAGAAGACTTCTCTTCAGTAATCCTTGTAATCTCTCTTCAGTAATCCTGAGTAATCTCACTTTGTAATCCAGTGAAGCGGACTCCAAGACTTTCTTTAGGGTTGCCATGTGTGGCTCAATGTTGTGGGTTATGGGAGATGTTGTCCACAAGTTTGTGGGTTTCCTGTGTGGCAAATAAGAAGCACTTACTAAATTTTCTAATTATTGTTTGACTATTCCTGTCCATTGGTGCAGGAATTGCATCCTTAAAAGTGGTCTCATTTGTGGGGACAGCAGGTCAGGGAGAGTTGCTGATTTGCACTCCTTTTCCCATCTTGGACTTCACCATTTTAGAACTGTGGAAGATTGAATCCAGAGAAGACTTTGTGGGATCTGGCGTGAGCACTGCTCACTGCCCTATGGATTCATCCCTTTGCTTCTCACAAGCTACTTCCAGAGATAAAACATGAAATAATTCAGTAATAACCTAATGCTTTGCCCTAATCTGGCATCTCACACTTTTATGATTTAGAAAAGAGGCAGTTAAATTATAATATCAAGAAAGATGCAGCATAAAGCTTTACTTTAGTTGCATAATTTTGCAACAGCAATTACCTCGGCTACAAATTTAATTTAAAAACTCTTTGAAAGCACAGTCTGTGTTATCACAGAATATACTTGAAATCAATGAAGGATGATTTCATTCCAAGTCTGAAGATACTATTTAATAGCCAGGAAAGAAACCTGCACACAGACACACACTCTTATTTATTAATAAATTCTGCTGTAGCAATTACAAATCTTGACTTCCACACATTCATTTACTCTTAGCAAAATATGAATTATAAACAATGTTTGCCAACTTAATGCAGTTGCATTCTTGCACCTAGCTGGAAAATAGTCGGGAACTCTTGAAAATGATCCTAATCATGATGCTATTAAGAAAGATGCAGAGAACATACTCTGATAAACATCACAGTATCTGCCTACCATTATCTTATATTTTCCTTCATGATTCACGGTATCTTAGCAACCATATAGGCCTGATAACCTTTAATGGCTCTAAAAATGATGCACTTGGAATTTATCACTTAAGGCCTGGTGCTCAAGTAATGACACTCTTTTCTTTGATGGCAGATCTCAAGCCAAATAAATACACAGGAACTGGAGCAGCTTTCTTTGCCTCAATATTCATATTTTGCACGGTTATTCAGACTGAGCAAGGAAAGGGCTCTGTAATCCAGGCTTAATCAGTATAGATTTTGGATATACATACATACCTTAATTAACTATATGGATTCTAAAGAATGTCAAAAGAGCAGTGGGTTATTGACTGATAGGGAGTGCTGTTTATGTGTTAGCTGCGGGGATGAAAAGGGCAGTCTCCTACCAGACCAAGCGAAAATTTACAGATTTATCAACGGTGCATGAGAATCCGGACATCACCAGGTTTGCTGCAGAGCTGGTAACTGCTTGGTCACTACTGACAAGTCCTGGGATGCTCTGATTGAAACTGTTGAACATTAAGAGATAACATATTGACTGTATTAGTGCCCCTGTCTCATCAAGAGGCTAGAAATGAACAGTGCACCAGGTAGTGCGAGGCAAGGTGGCACTGTTAGTGTGGTTCAAATTTCTGCCAGCAACCCACTTATGCTTAAAATGGGAGAAATTAGAGTTAGGTAGGAATAGTTGCTGTTTCCTTCTGGATTTTTGGTATTTGTAGAGTTAGGTACAATTGCATGAATTAGGTTGGAGCTAAACCATAAACATGAAGTCTTTCTGGCTTGGACTTTAGACAGGGGATCTCTGTTCCAGGGGACTGTGATAAAGGCTCAGGCAGTGAGGACGAGGCTTGCGGCTGCCCAACTGTGTGGCAGCTGCAGCAACCAGGCACTGTGTGCTTGTCACAGGACAGAAGTTATCATGAGAGGACTCTAGAAGCCAGGCAGCATGAAACCATCCATTTCCTGGCTGGAGAGGAAACTGGTGAGAGTAGGAGCACTGGATACATGTATGTAAAGAGTGGGATTTCCAGCCTGTGGTATATCTACTACCAGCAGTTCACGTAAGATATTTTCAGTAGCCATACAGTGGCCTGCTACATTGGTCTCAGAGGAGAGGAGGACTGGTTGATGAGGTGGGAGTGCTGCTGAGCTGAATCTGAATTGCCACTTTCAGGAGAAGGTGGAGCTGGAGACATGCACACACATGCGCAGGCTATCAGTGCTACGCTGCAACTACCAGGGAACCCCATCACCCTCTGTTAAAGACTTCAGCGCCTGGAGAAATTATATCTGAAATCCCCAAGTCTGAGAAACAGAACCTACTGTGCTTTGGAGTAGATTCCTGTTCACGTGATGATTATTATCGCAATAAAAACTGCAGAATCAGAGGTATTGTAAAGCTTCAAAACAGAGAATTGAATGTCGATGACATTTACGAACTGCTACTGGCATAATTCTATCAGGTGCTGAGCAGACCACATTTACACTTAAAAATACAAGTAATCAATATATGTTAATGTGTGCCCTTCATGCATTCTGCACTGAAATATTTTACCAGCCACTCTAAAGGGCCATGCTATTGCGAGGAAAAAACCTTCCAGAAACTTACCAGCAACGTAGGCTTTCAGGTTTAGGAAGGAAAAAAAAAAAAATTTTTCAAAATATTTTCTATGCCAGCTCCTAGCCTCTGCAGAGCACTAGTACCACGTCTGCGTGGTGGAAACCACTTTAACTTTGCACTTAAAAATGCTTTAGCCTCTTTTTGTAAGGTGTATATCAGCAGTGTGTGTCCAGGAAAAGGCACAAGAGTGGCACATGCAAAAGCACAGTGTGCTGTCACCACACAGCCATGCAGATACTGCCTAAGGGGGGGTGTGCCTGTACTTGTCTTTAAGCCTTGTGGGCGCTAACGCTTTGCAAATATGATTAGCAAAATGCCGATGAAGAACTTACTAACATAATTCCAAATTAAAGTGACACCTGCCATGATCCTGTTAGTAAAATTTGACGTATGTCTGTGTTACTTTCAGGGACATGGGCAAATGATTACATTACTGCAGGAGAAGGTAGGGTGGGAATTTGTGAGAACTCACGGCAGCTGTTTGCATGCAGGCTTTTACCTCATCATGAGTGCAAAGTAAATGAAGAACACTGAAATAATTGCTCTAGGAAAGCTGTATCCCCTGTGTCACCTTTACCCTAGGGTGGGTTGGGGTAACAGAATGCACCTGGAGATGATGTGTAGGTCGCTCTCATCTGTTCATGCCGAAACTTATGCAGCATCTCTGTGAGCCATAATTCCATGAGAATTATTAAACTCAAAATTCTGTCAATGTACGATATGAAACAAATCGCTACAGGCTTTGTTTGAGTTCATTGCTCTCTCCAAATGATTCCCTATATCTCGGTTGTTTTTATCCCTTCCACAGCTTACCAGAGCACATTCATAAAGGATAGTCCCCCATTCTGCCCTGAGTAGAAACACACAGGTGCTCTCAGGGAAGAAATTGTTGGGAGTTTGAACCTAAGGCCAAAACCTGCTTTATTACAAACCATATTCCCATCCGTCTGTGGATGCTGATTCCAGTTAACACATTGTTTGGTTGTTCCCTGGCCAGTGACAGTACCTCTTGTTTACATCCCAGTCCACGTGGAGCAGAACTGAGTGATCTTTGCATTAGTTTGGATTTTTATTTTTTGAAAAATTCCCAAAAGACAGATTTTTTTACAAAATGTTTGAAAAAATTTCCCCCCATTTTGATCAGCTCCAGTACAGTCTTTACAGTCTTACAGCCCTGTAAATGGATGCCGAGGCTTGATAGAGTGTCTAAGATTTTATGCATAGTTTAACAAATCCTACCAAAAAAAATGCTTGGAGTGGGCCCACGTCAGACTTTGACTTAGCCCTTCGGGACTGGATTTCCAGAGTTGATACAATTTGGTGAGACCTTCTACTGTTTTATTCTCAAAAACTCTGCTGACAAAAACACCTTTGTTGAGCAGCTGTGTATTGAGAACCAGGGAATGTGTCAGATTGTAAGTGAAAGAAGGCTAATTTTTCACATGATTCCTGGAATACATGAGCTATCACGCAATTATGATATAGAGTTTACAGACTATGTTACAAGGTGCCTTTTAAAAAAACACCAGAAACCAGACATACTGTCAAAAATACATCAGCAATTCCTCCTGCGTAATGTACTTTTCAAGAGACAAGTGAAAAAAATGTCAAAACCAAATAAAGAATACTTAGTTACAACAGCTATTTGAGATCCAATTTAGCCTTTCTTATAAGTTTCCCTTCCCGTAAACCACTCTTCTCATGTTTTTTTCCAGTAAATGAGATGTGCATAATTCAGTTTATTAGAGAATTGATCCCTTTCAGACAAAAAAAATACTTTTGAATGTTAGGAGAGGAAAAAACCAATAGTACCAATTTCATAATACTTTGGCTCACATTCACAGCTTTCCCAGCTTTCCCTCCGTCTGCAGGAGGACCTGCTGAGTTACATTCATACAAACGTGGGTCACATCAGATTTCTAATAACAGTCTAGATTAGATGTATCCATACATTCATTTTTCTGTACATTAGATGCAAATCTCAGATTTAAAAGCTCCAGATCCCCTATTTTTCATTTCTAACTGAATAATTTGTGTTGATTTTCCTCTTTCTTACACTGCTTTATGATGGGAATAACTTCCTTCAAGCAAATAATATTATGCTGGCATTTATTATGCTGGCAAGAGGAGAAATAGAGCAGAGATTGAGTTATGTGTTACGTTATATTTTAAAATGACACATTTGTCTGGCATGGGGTGACTGAAATGTAGATTAAAGACTCAACAAATTTTTTTTTGTAAAAACGTAAGTATTTCTGCAACAAATCTTCTGTTGGTATAAGTAGATGAAGCACTCCTGATTTCAACAGCCCCCTGAGGCGCTGACCTGAGGTTTTTATTTCTAATCCATTTTGGGCTTTGTGACCTTGCTTGACTTGTTTACCTGTTACATGTATTCCTTGCAGACTGGAGGTTTTACAGTCAGTGTGAGGCCCAGCTTAGGCAAGCCAGCAAATGTGCTGTCAATGAGTGTGCTTTACCTAAGGGAAAAGAAAAAAAAAACCACCCCACACAGTTTTTGTATGATGCGGTCCACTGCCGTTTCCCCTGGGGTTAAGAGAGCAAGTACAGCCGAAGTCACATAACGCTGAAAACCTAATGTATTTGTAGGAACCTCTAAGCGTTACGATGGAGTTTAGCATGAATGGCATGGTGAAAACTGCGAGGGATCAGGAAGAATGAGGAGAGGGATTAAGGATTCGGTTATGTATTCTAAGCTGCTCTAGGAATCTGACAGCATTTTGGTTGGTAGCAAAATATTTATAGTATAGAAGATTAATATTTGCACCACTGAGCTTTTTAATTTCATTTACCTTAGGAACAGGAATTTTGGCATTAAGGCGAACCAAAACTGTAGCAGTGGGTGTACAGCTTCACACAGCGTTAACACTTCCAATTCCCAGAGAAATAGGAGGTTTCACAGAAAGCACTTGAGTCTTTTTTTTGTTGTTGTTAAATACATACTGATGTTGGAGGAATTGTGCATACTGTAAGTACCATCCCACCGTTCTGTGGGGAATGGGAGGGGGCAGCAGGGGCACCTTGTTGGCTGAAGCATACCAAAAGATTGGGGTAGAGCGGCCTGAAGCGCTGGCAACGTGCGGGCTGGCAGAGGCGGTGGGAGTGGTGACGGCTCTACAGGAGCTCTGAAAGCCTAACGATCACCATGGTCTCGCAGAGCCGGCCTGGTAACCCTCCCCTTTAGGAAGAGTTTGCCGCTATGATCCTTCAAAACAGAGAAACAAGACTCAGAAGTTTCCTCGTTAGTTCTTTTGAAGGAGACTGGTATTTAGCAAGGTTCCTAGCAGCTGGCTGTTGCTAATACATAGAATCATAGAATCATTCAGGTTGGAAAAGAGCCTTAAGATCATTGAGTCCAACTGTAAACCTACCACCAAGTTCACCACAAAACCATGTCCCTACGTGCCACATCTATGTGTCTTTTAAATACTTCCAGGGATGATGATTCAACCACTTCCCTGGGCAGCCTGTTCCAATGCTTGGCAACCCTTTTGGTGAAGAAATTTTCCTAATATCTAATCTAAACCTCCCCTGGCGCAACTGGAGGCCATTTCCTGTTGTTCTGTTGTGTGTTATTTGGGAGACGAGACTGACCCCCACCTTGCTACACCCTCCTTTCAGGGAGCTTGTTGTGTAGTTGTAGAGAGTGAGAAGGGCTCCCCTGAGCTTCCTTCTGGTGGCTGCTGCTTCTCGCTGTCTGCTGGAGCTATTTTAGAAAGAGTGCTTTTCTGATTGCATCAAGTGCTGCAAGCTCAGGACTGCATTCATGTAAGCTTTGCCTTAGGGAGATCAGCAGTGGTGGAGTCTCTAATGAAAAAAATAACTGAAACAGTAACAACAGAAACGAGGAAAATGGAGTTTTTCACAAAACGTCTTTTATTTGTGCCACTGCTGCGCTAGGTGTATGCTTTTATTCTGACTATTTTTTTTTAGTTGAAGTCACAGCTGTATGTACAAGGGATTGCTGGGAAACTCTTCTAATTAAAACTGGTTTTGTTTTATGGAATTCAGGACACTAGGAGGAAGCTATCCTTGATGATTAAAATACTAGCTGAATGATGACACAAATTAGCTTAAGAGATCCATTAGTGAGTCTTTTCCAGGATATGATATTGTCTATGTTTTTTGTAGCTGTTTGTTTGTTTGCTGGGTTTCTTTTTTCTCTAGCTTTGGAAATTACATTGCCTGAATGTTTCATCCATAGCAAAAAATGAGATTGATCATTGCAGGTGATTTGATAAGTTAGCTGGCAGTTGCCAACAGTTTTTCTTTTTCTTTCTTTTCCCAGAAAGAAGCTAATATCATCCCTGAACTTTCTGCCCGGTCGTGTGTGATTCTGTAGCAATTAATTTCTTTATGAGTAGAAAGAAGAAATATAATAAGAAACGTTCGAACTGGGTTAATTTCTTTCTTGTTGTCAAAAATGTTTTCCTGCGTCACATGCATAGTTTGAGTTTTTCTCAGGCCTCTTCTAGTCTGTCAGGACTGCAAGTTCAGGTGGCAGCCTTGATGTCCGCAGCCTCTGTGGGTGGGACTCTATGCTAACCTCTTGCCTGCTCCTGACTCACCCTCACTAACCTGTGGCCTTTCTCTTTTCCCTTTGTTTTCTAGCATCGTTGATTTTTAAGGTACCGTTTTCTCTGGAGTACAGCTTGGAAACTATGCAGAGTTCATCTCCCGTCTGACGTGTTCCTTCCTCCCCCTTCACCTCTCAATTATTTCCTTGGAGAGCCTCATTTTTGCCCTTTCTCTGTATCCTGTGATGTTCCTCAAGAGCACCTCACATTTAATTACTGGTGTTCAGGCAGCGTAATGTCACATGCATATCCTGAAGAGCAAATGGTAGATAAAACATTACACCTGCTATATAAGTCAGTGTAGGCTAAAGCTCGAGTTCAGCAATAAAATTCAGTATTGTCTTAAAGATCAAATTCTAAAATAAAAGCTAAATAATTGTTTAGCACAAAGGCAAGAGAGTTTTTATTTGCTGTGAGTAATCACTTTTGGAAAATTTCATTTGTCTCTGATGTAAGAGGGCATGTACACTTTTATCAACAGCAGGTCAGTAGATATTTATACAGCAAGAGGCACAAAGTGCCTTTAAGCTCCATGTTTTGAAAATGTAAAATTTTTTACTTGTACACATGAAATTTTTTTGTTGCCAAGTTGTCATTGGATCGCTGCTCCATTAAAGCTTCTATTCAGAATTTGAAAACTCCTGTGCTTAAACAAAACTTAGATTTTTCACAAATTACAGATATTTTGTGTGTGAAGTGCTGCTTTTTGTTGTAAATAGTCTTTAACTGTCGTCACTTTTCTCACAAGTAAGTTGCTTTATGAAGTTTCTGCTCTTTCCCCTTTGTTCCTGCCCCTTGCTGCAGATTGTAACCCTGCCTGTTTTGTTGTTGCAAGATTTTGCAGGACCTTTGAAATTATCTGGATTAAAAAAAAAAGAAAACCAAAAGCCAACCTGACAAAACCTCTAAGAGGCTTTTATTTTTATTGTAATGTTATTCTTACGTCATTTGCTGATGTGCGATTCTCACATCACTGTGGTATGCTGACTTTTTTCATACTCGCCATTAATACATGCTTGGCCAAAAGCAAGGTTAGCCTCTTAATTGGCTCTTAGCCTTTTAACTGGCTCCTCCTCCCTTTCTCTACTCCCAGGGAAAGATCACGTTAACAGTAAACTCACCAAACTTCATGTTCAGCTTTGATGTTTCATTGTGGATGAAGTCTCCTGTAATTTCACGTGCATTTTTCAGCAGAGCAGCTCAGAGACAGCCAGAACTGATGGGGAGAAGTGTGTTTGGAGTCGTGTGAAATAAACATATTTAGTTATGCCAAGCAAGGGCATTCAAGCAAATGCATAATACATACACCTGCATACAAAGGTGTAAAACTGGAAATCTACTGAACTAGCATTAGAGCCAATACTCCCTGTGAAAGATCCTAAAAAATACAGCTGCTATCCACTTGGCTGGAGTGAATCAGTGCCAGATAGGGAGCAGACAAAACAGCTGAGTTCAAGAAGTGTTTTTAATCTCTTAATAAATTTCACAGCTAGATTGCTTCTTCATTTGTACACTATAGGTAGACTCAGTTGTACACCCCTTGCTTTACTGTTGGCTTATTCAGGAATTCCCAAGGCATGGTAAATATGTTGCAGTACTTCTGTTTTGGATGAAATTTGCATGAAATTTATTGAGGAGCCCAGAAACTTCTGGAAACA
Organism: Pluvialis apricaria; assembly: GCA_017639485.1. Classification (NCBI taxonomy): domain Eukaryota; kingdom Metazoa; phylum Chordata; class Aves; order Charadriiformes; family Charadriidae; genus Pluvialis; species Pluvialis apricaria. Next base: position 5,919,326 of record CM030017.1, read on the forward strand.
CTGAGTTTTTTCATCATTTGGAAGGCTTTCTGTTACTTTTTAGTAGCCTAGCATAAACAGCGTATGTTAACTATGCTACAGTTACGATGCTGGGAGAAATCTCTTTCCATCTCACTCATGAGGGTTTTTTTCTGATACTTCCTCCCTCTCTGCACCTTTATTCAGACCCGTCTCTCTCGTCTTAGCAACAGGGCCAAATTTGGGGGCATCTTACAGCAGCTTCATCTGGATATAGACATGTATTCCTGCCTTGAGACCGGATTCAGTGACAATAAAAAGCAGAAATTGCTGTAAATAATAGTGAAAAATAAATGGTCTAATTGAATCTATTTCCTTACGCTAGTGGGCCTCATCCTGAAAACTTCCTTTGGCTTGCCTTAGTGGAACGAGGTGGTTGGAGACAGCAATTAACAGAAGATGATAAACGAAATGGTGTCTGCCACTTGGGAGAGAACGTTTCCTGAATAATGATCCTTTCCTTCAGGGAGGTTTGCAAAATTATGTCACGTGGGTGGATTTGAAATACGCTTGGTGATGATCTTCACTTGGCTCACCGCTGCAGAAAGTGTCCCAGGTGGGTGAAGTTGGCATTGGTGCTCTCTACTCTCCTGCTTAAGGGGGGGGACTTGCTAATTAACTCTTTTTAATTTACTCGGATTTTGTGAACACATTGAGAAAACTGAACCGGCTTAAATGTGACCTTAAACCAGGACAGGCTTTAACAGTGCCTGTTACTGCTATGACCCTGATGTCTTATGGGTCTATTATGGTCTACAGGGCCACCAAGGTGCGAGAAAGTTTAGCTAAGTATGGGTGGACATGGCTGACTTTAAGCAGCTTTGGCAAAGATTTTTTTTTTGTTTGTTTATTTTTTTTTTGTCTTAGTTGCAGGAATTTCTCCCTTGCTTTTTATTCTCACTGGATATGTATTTTGAAAAATGATGTAATGTAAAACACACAGCATTTTATTTCCCGTCCACTTAGTCCTCAAACAATGGTATTTTTTAGTGCTGTTACTATGTAGATGGTTACCAAGTGAATAACTACTCTCATAAATAGTCACAAGGATAAATTGTTTTAGCTTCATATGCTAATAGATAGTGGGTCTTCTCAGTAGGCCTTATTAATTGGTTTGATGTCTCGATTAAATTGGTGTGCCAGGGAGTGGAAAAATAAATCCTTGTTAGGCCAGTGGATTCCTTATTATATGTCCTAGTATTTTTCTTGTTCAGAAAACTTTAGAAACAGTGACTGAAGCTCCAATACTGCTGAGAGATTCCTCAGGTACTATATCAGATGCTTTACAGAGGGAAATAAAGAACCAAAAGTGGAATTTGGTTTCAAATTTGGGTGATAATTGACTCCCAGTCTTGTATCTAAGTAACATATTTCAGTCATCTTTGATAATAGGGCATACTTGCTGCTACAAAATCCTTGTGTTTCCTGGGCTGAGTGTTTTACATGCAGGGGAGACACAATGAGCACATTGGAACCATGTGTCACTGGAAGAAGCTTGAAGGTCGTCAATGTTAGCTGGAAGTGTGCTGTGGTGGTAGGTTATTTCCAAGCAACATTACATTCCTGTGAAAATATTAAAATAGTTTCATGCCAATAGTAGCTTTTCAAGAATAAAAACTGTTATGTATGTATCTGATAATACATATCCTTCCTGTGAGTTAGGATGTCCCTCATGTCTGGAGTTATCTGCATCTCTGATAAGTTGGTTTTGACATGTAATTATGTATTTTTTTCTTCCCCTCCTTCTTAAAAAAAAAAGAAAAGCAGAATGTGCACTTTTGCTGCAATGTAAGCCAAAAGCATAATTCATGTTGTACACATATAATTTGATTTCAAAAGATTATCTCTAGTACTGCAAATATCTGTGAACCAGCCTGCACTGAGGTACAAAAATCATACATTAAAAGTGTCTGTGGTGTTCTGGTTAAGTCAGCACCCACCTTTTCATGTCAGTTCTTGTTTGCTTGCTGGTTTTTGGTGGTGGTGGTGGTTTTGCTTTTTTAATGTGAAAAACAGTATTTTGCTCCTAATTTTCATCTTAGCATTGACACTTCTGTATTTTCCTGCTCCTGATGCTTAGCTCCCACTTGTATCAGTGGAAGCTGTGCAGACGGAAGGGAGACTCTCCAAGGCCACCCTATGCATGACAGGAGAAAAACCCTCTCCCTCCTCTCCTCCGCTGGAGCTCAGGGGCTGCTCCTGTCACTCTTATGTTTGAAGGATCTCATAGCCCAAGTTTCAGGCTAGGAAGCTTTGACTAGGCTGTTGAAGAAAATATCATGGCTTTAGGTAGGAGGCTAAATGATGCTAGTGAGGAAGGTTAGGAGGAGTTTTCAGTCCTGTACGATGATGGTAGAACAGAAGAATCTCCTCTTTGTTTTTAACCATTGTTTTATTGGAAGAAGTGATGTGTTGGATGGCAGTGGACAGAAAATGAAGTAAAAAGGTGTGTGATCTGGTGAAAACATCTCTTAACCTTGGTAAAGGGGTATACGGGATCATTTAATACCTCACTGCTGCACCCAGAACCTTTCAGACCAGCAAGAGAGGACACTGAAGACAGAACATAATAGGCTGATAATAAAGGGAATACCCTTTTGTATCAGGATGGTATAAAGGTAGGATTGTCTCTGTGCTAAAATGTTTGTGGTTTCACTAAGGTCTTTGTTAACTGCTTATTCCTATGTGAGGATGCACCTCCAAACACATGAAATGGTTGAACTTCCAGCAAAAGACTCAATGAGCTATACAGACTGGACAATTTCTTACAGTCCACGCTTGATTCTTGATTAAAATAAAGTGGTGGGATCCTAACGGATATGAAATTCTCAGTCTCTTTCACTCTCTGCCATTTGCTTCATGTTGGAGTTTGAAAGAAATCTTGTTTGTCAGTTTTCGAATCTGTGGCTTGCAGCTGTAGCAAAACATTTGGATAGAAAACCTATTTTCTAAAATCTACTTAGGGTAAAATGGCCTTTTTTATTGTTTACTTCCTGCATTTGAAAGAACTTTTGTTAAAGCCCAGCTTCAGCACCTGCGTTCCTCCAGAAAACTGTCTCTTCAAATTCTCTAGACTGATTTGTCATTTTCTTACGTGCCAGAACCAGTTGTATCTTTTATTGCATTACATCGCTGACATAACATAATGCCTCATGACAGATGCAGCTGCACATCGCTGTGGCTGAGAAACCAGAAGAGAAACAGAGGCCCAGGTCTGGGGAAGGCTTGATATCTCCCGTGTACAAGTTTTCCTTACAGGACTTTAAGTCTAGTTGGCAGTTCTGTTGGTTATGGGTTGTTTTTGGTTTTTTTTTTTCGCAAGTGTGAAGGAAGGTCGAAGTCTGGGGAAGGCTGAGTGATAGGAATCTTTCTACTTTCTTTTCCATCTGTGCACGTATCTACCTCACATCTCAGCTTCCTACTGTGGAGGGTTGAACAGAAGGTCTCCTTGAAATACGCTTTGCGTGTTGACCAGAAGCAGTCTTAAGAATTCATTCAGAGTCTCTCTTGGCCCTTACTATCCTGATTTAATGAAATCAAAGAGCTCCTACCAGTTCTGTTAGGTGAGAGATTTAGGCAGAAAAGTTATTCTGGATAAAAGGGTTTATGCGTCATCCAAAATTCTCTTACTTTACATTTTTGGGACTTGTGCTTTAGAAATGGAAGGGTGGTGTGATAGTTCTGTTTTATGATCTGGTCTGATTCTACTGCCCAATAGAAGGGATATGGTTTCGCCTAGGATTGTCATATCGAATATGTTATTCTTGAAGACACAACAAAATAAGCGTGATTCAGTGGAAAAACATCCTTTGCAAAAACACCGGTGTTCACTTAAATACTTTATGTACTGGGAAATTTACGATATCACTATCTCTTTATAAGTTGGTCAGTGGATTAATTCCCTCTTAATTAACAGTTCTTTAGTTATACTTTGGCTTTAACAATTTCAATTTTCACCCTTTGGACCCAGTGTCTGTAAAAAGCACCTAGCAAAAATTGCCTTTATAGACATGAGCCAAATTCTGTATTACATGGACTGTTACCATTTACATTGCCATTTTTCTGTCTTCGGCATCATGAGTAAAACAAGATGCAAAAGATGTGTGTCTTCCCAAATTTAGAAAGACATATGTCTGCAACGCCTATTATAGTCAGTTAACTAAATCCTAAAGTCGTCATAATTGACAGATAGATTCCTCTCCTGTGTGTGGGCTTAGTTGGCATCTGTGCCTTCGACTCTACTGAACCTCTGCCAGGTGAAGTCAAGGAGGACTTTTCTTTGAAATGTTACGCACGAATCTATATAAGCTTTTCCAACTTGAATAGTTCTTTGCAATCTAACATTTGCCATTATGTTTTGCTGAAGCCCTTGGCACTTTAGTCTCAGCTGAGTAAAGGCCCCTGCATGGATTAGGCACAGGCACAGGAGGTTCGAGAGGGTGTGAGCCCACGTATATTGCTGCAAAGGGAGTGAAAATTTCCCTTGCTGTCTAAGTTGGTTTAATTTTTCAATCTGGATGAAAATGATTGTGTTTTAACACTGTGTGGAATGGGCCTGTGGAATTTTTACCTCCTGGTAAAAAATGGCATGAAGGTAGTAACGACAAACAATAAGCGATAGTGTGGGAGGGAAATAGAAAACTCAACACTATGACCACCAGTTAGCAGCCTTAGGATTGAGGGTTTGGCTGTTTGTTTAGTAAGTTCTTTGCTTTAGGGGATAACCTAGAAGCCTCTGTTGTTGAAGCAAATCTTGCCAAAACTCTCTTGAAGATCTTTGCGGCAGTCACCGCCTGCTGCTTGCCTCACTCGGCTGCCATGCAGGCAGCGGTGGGGTGCCACAAGGTGCCTTGCAGCCTCTTTTCCTGCGGTTGGAGCTTGTTCTTTACTGAGCAGCGAAAACCAGAACAAAGCAAATGATGAATAAGAGGAGCTAGGGATGGTCTGTACTGGGTGGTGCTCATAGTCTCCAGCTTGCTCTGTGCCAGCCCTGAGCCCGCGCTGGTTCTCTGGTGGGCATGGCACCACGCCGGAGCTGTGCAGCCTGCCTGGGAGCTGGCAGAGGGCTGCGCACTGTGCTGTGACACTGCAACCGCACGGCTTTGGATCAGAGCGTGTTCATGTCCTGCCGAGTTAAAGGAGGAGCAGAGCTTACTCGCATCCTGCTGCAGCAAGTTGGGGAGAGCAGAGCCATTTGTAGAGTCCTGAAACAGCCGTGGCACTAATTTTCCAGCTCAGCAAAAAGTGGAGCTTGTACTCAGCTAGTCTTTGTCTTGTGAAAAAGCTTATTGTTTATTTACAGTAAATAACCCCCCTAAAAATCAACGTGTTCAGACAGAGTTGGAAGAAGATCCTGAGTAAGTTCAGGGGTGGCCATTCACCCAGTTCTACAACTATCTTTTATGAACAACATTTAATTCGTCAGTAACTGTACCTGTGCATGGTACAGCACTGTTCAGACAGCTCAGAGCTCATCCCCATCCTTCCTGGCCCTACAGTTACCCTTGCGTTTCAGCTTCTTTTCCCTCCAACTTTGTGCCTCTCTCTGTTCTTCATTCCGTGATACATAAAGTAACTTTAATAGCTTGCCACACTAGCGCTGACTTGGCTTTTGTCATTTCTCATCCTTGTTTGAATATGTAATGCCCCAGAAGGATAATTGTTCTTATGTTTCCTTTTCTTACATTGTTGTCTTTTCCTGATTTATTTCCCTTCTATTGCTGCAGCGGTATTCCTCGTTGGCTCCTAGCTTAGAAAATGATCTGTAATTGCTCTGATTTCAGAGCACATAAAGGATACTAGTGTGCTCAGACACTCCCCACCCCACCCGATTCACTCCAGACACACACAGCTATTTACTTTCCAAGGGAGTTTATTACGCTTGCAAAAGCTTGGAGGGAGATTTACAGAGCTCAGTTTGGCATGGCTAACTGAAAGCTCAGGCAGACTTAGAGGGATAGTTTAAGCTGAGCAACATATCATAGTTGGGTTTTATTATGTTGTATTCCAAAACACACAGTTCTCTTATAGCTGAAAATTGTTTTGAGATTTGATGAGAGCTGAAGTAGCTTTCTGTTTTCCTGTAGAGCCTCAAGTTTGTATCAGAAAGAAAGAGAGAGAACTGAGAACAAAATGCTTGTTCGTATCCTTTTGCCTGGTGGATACATCTGAGCGAGATCTACAAAAGCACTATAAATAGGTATTTGCTTGGACTTTCTTCCTTTCACGTCTCAGATGCATTTGTTCTTTTGTATTTGATTTTTCAGAGTTGTTAAGTGGCACTGACACTATGTGTGAGAGGGAAGAATGTTTTTGCAAACTGTCTTATAATGAATCGGTGGAAATGCTGCTCATCAGATAGGTGGTCAATCTCACACCTTCTCTCTTCTTCACTCCTGGTGGGGTCTAATCACTGTAAAAAATAAATGAGTATACTGAGTTCAGGAACACTAACTCAATAAATGCATTAATGTCAGAGCAAATGGCAGTCTTGCCTACCCTGCTGATATAAGTGATTATTCTATTTACGCTTAAATATACTGTGCTGTTATTGCTTCCAGAGAACCTATTATGGCCTACCCCTCACTTCTTCAAAAACTATAAACATCTTTAACTGTCAGCATCCTGCTTTTCTCTTAGCTTTGCAAAACATGCAAGTGGCAACTTATGTGCTGTAGTAATCGAGAGTGAGTCTTGTCCAAGATAAAATCTGGGGACTTAGGATGGAGCCAAAAAAAGACTCTAACAAAATGTTGAGTACTTGAGCAGCATGTATGCATTACCAGGACAAGGTGGTACTCTGCAGCTTTCCACCTCCATCATTTAATAATAGCCTCATTTTTGTATTTCAATACTGCTGGGGTATATATTAATCTATATTCACCTATGAACTGCATAGCTCAATTGCAGTAATGTGCAGAGGCAAAGTAATAGCTGTAATTTCTGATGTGGGAGACAACTGCACCTAAGCCACCATTTTGGGATGAATTTTTAGGAAAGTGTTAGAAGAGACCACTAGTTTTAGCTATGTAAAATGAGAAGGTTCTGTCTTAAAACACCAGAAAGAACATGGTTTGTCATCATTTTTAAATAATCCTACTTTTATTTACATGTGTACTTGTTTGTCTGCAGCAATAGGCACAAATCGGTGGTCTGCATGCGGTTTCTGTGCCTTATCCTCAGGATGGAATAAAAGACCCTTTCTCACCCTTTCACATGAAGCTAACAGATAAAATATTGGCTCCATTATACCTGAAAGGGCAGAAACAGGCATTCTATTTCCTGAAGACAGCAGAGCAAATGAATTTTTAGCAAAATAGACTCCTCTAGCAACCGTCTGTGTCTTGCTGCAGATGTAGCTGGATGAACAGAGTGCATCAGTACATTACTTGTGGGTACAGAGAAGTGTTCAGGAGACTTGGACCATGATGAAGACCGAGAAACTGCTGATGTTTGTTACGGAGGTCTCTGGGCTGTGTGGTGTCATTATGCTCTTGGTGCCTTGTGAGCAGCATTTAGTTGGGTGTTCAGCAAGGCTGGTACTGAAGAGAAGAGTGGACCAGTTTCTCATCCGGGCTTTTAGAGTTCTGCTAAGCAGAAAAGTTTCTTGTCTTATTTACCAACATAGCACATGTGTCTGCCTTTAGCAAGCAGCCTTAATGGTGATGGGTAACACCTGCAGGGTAAATATCCCCAGTGAATCACTACAATTAGCTCCACAGGTACACGTGCAAAACAGCACCTGGGAGGATCCAGAGTTTCCCAGCAAACAGGATCGGGACTGCTAATGTTTTTTGAGACCTTGGACCAGGAAAGGAAAGATGGTATGTGATAAAAACATGGGGAGCTGCTGAGCACATGAAGGAGTCTGTGGAGAGGACAGGTTTCAGTGCTATGCTGTGCTTTCACCATTTTCATAGCAAAGATTAATAACCAGAGTTTGGCTTTGAGTAGTTCTGTGAAAAATGGATAATGGATGAAAGAGAGCAGCAAAAAGCATCTTTTCAGTATGTATTAGTGGTCTGTAGTGTGTTTATGCATAATGGGAGCCTTGTTCCTTATGTAATCTTCTTTGGTCCTCACTGGGGGGTGGCATCTCCACTGCTATGAAATCTGTGAAGAAAAAGCACTTTGTGCTTGTATCTGAGCACAGGTGAATGGGTTTGTGGCGAGATCTGTTTAATTTTGTTTTGGCTCACGTATTTCACTGTTTAGACTGTTGAACTGTCTAAAAATTTAGCTTGCAGGAATACTTTCAAACACTTGCTGTGTACAGTTGTGTCTGAAACAAAGTTTAATTTAAATTTCCAAGTCTAATCATAAAAGTTGACAGTACGCCTTTAGGGCTGAGGGTAGTTACTCAGAAAGATGAGTAGTTCACAAGGTTATGTGCAAAGCAGGACTAACAAGATGCTGAGAAATAATAGTCTCATATGGGATCAGTTTCAGATTGTGGAGTGCAGAGAACAGAGATTTAATGCAGTTTAGATGTACTTGACAACCATCCCTGTTTTTTTTTTATTTTTTCCAGACAGTATTTTCCTGACCTTGAAAATACCTTATGGGTGGTTCCCAAATAAAAATCTAAACACCACTGTAATCAGAGAAAATGCATGCAGATGTTCTATTTTTCATTATTTTCCACTTATCTTTACTGTTATTTGAAGTCTTATATGATTTCAATGATAGGCATATAGGCTAGCATTAGCACAGCAGATTTTTTGGAAGAGATTAGATGAGAATTGGGTTGCCTTCTATAGAGCATTTTGCTTTACTTCTCCTCTTCTTTTTTTAAGATATCTTTTTATCAAGTGTGAATACTAACAATGTTGATATGGGGTGACAGTTTGACCAAACAACCATAGCAACAGTAACTGTTTTCCTTGTGATAACAGCAAAGCTAAAGGTTATACGTATTGCTGCATCTCTCAATCTATTTGCTCCACAGCACAGTGCCAGACAAAAGTAAGAATATAGAAAGCTACAGCCAAACCATGCATTTGTTTAGAGGAAGCATGAGCTACCAAACTCTGGTTAAAGGATAAACATGGATAATGTTTCTCTTCTAAAGCATTATCTCAAAAGAAATATTATGAGATCTGTGTTAAATAATAGTTTGCTGCACAAATATTTAATTTAAAAACTTATTTAATAACATCTGCTTAATCATGCTCCCTTAGGAAAAAGAATAAAAATAAAAGCCCGGGGGCTGCTTGAGGAAAGCATTTATTTTCTCTTTTCAGGAACAATTTTGGATTTGTACAGTTGACCTAGACAATACTTAGTATTGACCTTGTCTTCAACATGTATCCCCAAAGCTCCAATGGTTTGAAGGACACAAACAAATAAATGTCTTTGGACTGTGGGAGCTCCTTATTTTTCTCAACACAGAATTGAATGAAGTGTGTTATTTTCAAAAGCAGTATTCATACCAAGTTGGAGCTATAATAACTTTCACAATAGTGCCTTACACCTGATAATCTATGATATTTTCATATTCTTCTAGTCTTTGTTTATTAAGATAATTATATTCAGAATTATTCACACTTTCATAAATAATAAGATAATCTTATCTCCTAGACAGTAAGGGCTGTGTGTATGAGTGATCCCTGCTCAAACAGTTGCCACAGCAGCAGCTGTGGGCTGTTTAATAACTAAGGCTTCTCAATGCAACAAATAATTTGCTAAAGCAGGTTGGATTTTAGGCTGGAGAGAAAGGTTGCACTGGGTTTCTCCAGTGCTGAATCAAACTTAATATCTTGTATTTGGTGTTGGAATAAGCTTCCTGTTGGAGAAATTAATGTTTTAGAGTGACTTAGTCTTTGTTCTGGAAAAGTTCCATTTTTCTTATTAGGCTTGCTTAGGTCACAAGATTGAATCTTTGCAGTATTGATGAAAAACAGCCTCTGGTGACTCCTGAGCTGTGTGGGTAAAGGGAAAAAAAAGAGTATGGCATAACTCTGCCTTGTGACATACTGATTTTGAGAGTAAATGACTGGTATGGAATACCATGTTAACAAGTCAATTTTTTTCCTAGAGATCCATTTTCTAGAAACAAATCAAAATTAATGGAATAGTGATCCTGGAAATTTTTACTCCCTTGTGGCTACAAGGCTGATTTTTCAGTTTCTAATTAATAGTCATGCATCTGGTTTTAAATTTTGTAATTTTTCCAGGAGAAAAGCAAAATATGTGGACCCTTCAAAGGACCTTCATTATTTAACTTGGGGCTGTTATTCTATTTAATAGCACAATAGTTATGATGAAATCAAAAGAACTGTGCCACTTTCATAGTCCCAGAATGGCTAGCTATTTTTTGCCTTATAATGTAAAATTCCCTCTGCAGTTTACAGGGCCTGTTGTACACTTTTGCAAAGTGTTCTCCATGTCTGTGTGATGGTAGGAGAGCAGGCTACATTCATTAACATCCATTATTTAAAGCATTTAATGAGAATATTCATTGTATACATTCGGTGTGAAGCTGCTACTATGGTTTGCTACCAGAAGACAGATTTAGGTCAAAGAAGGATGTGTCTGCATTGTTGCTGGAAATGTGTAGTTCATGTTGCAGTATGCTGCAAACTGAGGCTTATTTTTCATCCAGTCTGCCAGGTGCAAGGTAGGATGGGTAGGCATATCTCTATCAACAAGTTTGTTTTCTCTTTGTTATTAAATCCAATTTAAACAATCTATTCTAGCAGAGAGGACAAAATCCCACTCACACTTGCACCTTTTTTCCTCTTCTGAATTTAATGGTGTTTAGGAAATACGGTTGTGGTCAGTGTTATCTTCTGTCTTCTATATATTCTGAGTAACGTGCTTTGCATAACTATCAGTATTTTAGTGATGGAAAGTAACTGCAGGGTGTACCTGCAGGTAAGTTGTGGGGGTGTATGTTTTGGGGGAAGGGTTCATTTTGTGGGATTAATTCTTGCAATAGCGAAATGTCAGCCCAAATCCTGATTTCTACAGATGCAACTCGATTACAACTGAGTTTGGGTCAGGACTTCCCACGGTCTAAAATAGCAAATGGTTTCTGTCAGTACAGAAACTTGAGGTTTCTAAAAATCTATCTCTATGTCTTTTTTTCTTTTAACTTCGAATAACGAAGAACCACTTCCAGCATTTCATAACTCTCTTTAATTACAGTAGTGATTATAAGAATGATAGATATCTAATTAAAATCTGTGAAAACTGCAGTCAGTGAGAAATGAGAATTAGTTTCCCAAATTGCAATTTTCTCCTGAGTTCAAGTATGTTTCAGAGCTACTTTTTGACAATGTGGCATTTTCTCTTGTCTGTCACAATGACTCACCTCAATAGGTTATGGCTAAATTTAACAGGTATCTGAAAGAACATGAGAGAATTTTGGGTTGAGATGAAGGAGAGGAAAGAAATTTTTTTTTATTAGTCTTTTTTTGGCTTAATGTTACTGGTGTTAAGTGTCTTTTATTGGTTTCAACTGATTTCAAACAGTGAAACAACAAACAACCAAAAGTTACTAAATTTTAGCAAACCTTAGATTTCTTGTCAAATAGAGTCTTGAAAATTGTGCAGGGTGAAATCGATGTGTTCTTAACCATCACTGATTAGGGCTTTGGTTTTATTGTCGCCTTTTGCTTCCTCTCCCTATTTACCTAACCCGCGCTGGTGCTGTACATGTGTTCACTCAGTAGCTAATTACATCAGGCTCCCCATGACAGTGACTAACAATTTTGATTCCTGTTACAGACGGCTTCATGCCAACAGAGACACTCAGGAGTCTAATGCTCAAATCTATTAGCTCTTCTGCAGCGGGATGGCCCTGGTAGCTCTTTCAGCCACCGGTCAGAGTAACATATTGTTTCCAGCACCGAGCAAGTATCTACGACATGCTGATTTCATTCTGCTGGAGACAACGAGCATTTTAAACTCCAAGTGCCCAAAAAGGCTGAACATCTGCTAGGCTTTCTGCCCACTGCTGCGCCAGACGCTGTGGCCGAGGCTGCGGAGCCCTTTGGCTGAGTGCTAGGCAGGGGCAAGGTGCTTGCAGGCACTCCACCCTCCAGCAAGGCAAAGGATGAAACCGTAGTTCTATCCTGCTCTGAAATATTTCATTCCTGGCAGGCAAATGTATCATTTCCTGAACTCATCAGCTCTTTAGTTCTCAGCACAAAGCCTTTTCTGTTCTGATTATTTGGGGTTTGGGATCGGGAGAAAATCCTATTTAAAGGAAAAACCCTCAGACGTGCAGTAATATAATAATGAGAAACGACACAAACAGTATCACCATCAATATTCAGCTTTGGCAGACATCTGATCCTGGTGCTTCAGAGGTTATTATACAGCGTTCTCAGGGGGATTTTCTCTTCCAGCTCCTGTGGTGATCACCTGTCAGCCAGAGCCGATAGGTGATTACCTGCTTCTCCTGAGAGTCTGCAAATGTTGCTGAGGGGAACATTAGCTATTACCTCTTGCCTTTCCCACGGGTGACTGTGCCTTGCTCTGTGAAGGCCACGTGCTGATTATATGCTGTGTGAAGAAATACTTCCTTACACTTTTTTTATTTTTCTGCTGCAACTATAGCCTGCTTTTATAATGGTGCAAAAAGAAGGTTGTCCCTTAATCTTAATTACTGTCACTAGAGCCCATCTAACTTTTATTCTTTTAAGGGTAGGTTAACCAGGTTTTAGTAGCCTTTTCTTAAATGGAAATTTCACTGCTGACATAACCCATTTTATTTCCTTTTTTCAATTATTGTGTTACTTATCTTTGAAACCCTCTAAGTGGCTATTATGTACAGGTAGAATGAAACAGAACAAAAGGATATTTGTTATGTGTGAGCAGTGGAGTCAAATGGTAAGTCTTTGAACAATCCTTTGGACCCCTGTTTACGGTCCAAATCTATTTGCTTTTTGAAGATGTGTTTATTTTTTGCTTCCTGTAATGAAACTGCCGTCTTCCTGGGAAACATTTTACTTATCATTTGTGGCATCCACTTTCATGTCTTCCCATTATTTGAAAGCCATTTCACACTGTGGTAGAGACATCACATTTTATCCTTTTATTTCACTTAAAGTGTGAAGAAAAAAAAAAAAAGCTGCTTTAACTTTTTATTTTCCTCCATAATTTTTATTTCTTATGGGGAGAGAAAGAATGAGCACAAGTTTATGGTTTCCAGCCGTTGTATGAAGAACACAGTACAGTTGTTTGATTGTTCATAAGGAGAGAATAGCACTCGAGGCCTGAAGCCCTATACTTATTCACCACCTAATCACAGCAATAACTGGAACTCTGCGAGTGGGAGTGAAACACAGGTTATTTCATAGATATCGGCCTAAGCAAAGAGGGCAATTACTGACAGTGTATGTGAAAGCTCAGATACATGAAAAAGCGCAGGTGACTTGTAGCATTATTTTCTTTGGGGAAATGTCAGTACTTCTTTTTGGACGAACAGGCAGAAATAACGCTTCTTTCTGTATTTGTTGGGTGTTAAAAGTGAGGCTGACAGCAGAGGGGGGTGGGGAGGAGGGTAGGCTAGCTGTGATTTCTGAGCTTTCTCCTGCCTGGGATCACAGAATGATTAGTGTTGAAAGGGACCTTAACGATCATCGAGTTCCAACCCCCCTGCCAAAGGCAGGGACACCTCCCACTAGACCAGGTTGCTCAAAGCCCCATCCAGCCTGGCCTTGAACACCTCCAGGGATTGGGCCTCCACAGCTTCTCTGGGCAGCCTGGGCCAGGGGCTCACCATCCTCAGAGTAAAGAATTTCTTCCTAATAGCCAATCTAAATCTCCCCTCTTCCAGTTTGAAACCGTTCCCGCTTGTCCTACTGCAACACTCTCTGAAAGAGTCCCTCCCCATCCTTCCTGTAGGCCCCCTTTAGGTACTGGAAAACTGCTATAAGGTCTCCCTGGACCCTTCTCTTCTCCAGGCTGAACAACCCCAACTCTCTCAGCCTGCCCTCATAGCAGAGGTGCTTCAGCCCTCTGATCATCTTTGTGGCTCATGTCTTTCCTATGTTGGAGGCTCCAGAGCTGGATGCAGTACTCCAGGTGGTGTCTCACCAGAGCGGAGTAGAGGGGCAGAATCACCTCCCTTGACGTGCTGACCAAGCTGCTTTTGATGCACCCAGGATGCAGTTGGCCTTCTGGGCTGCGAGCGCACATTGCTGGCTCGCATTGAGCTTCTCATCCAACACCCTCGAGTCCTTCTCCTCAAGGCTGCTCCATTTTCTGCCAAGCCTGTGCTTGGGATTGCCCCAGCCCACGTGCAGGACATTGCACTTGGCCTTGTTGAACTTCATGAGTTTCACACAGGCCCATCTCTCCAGCCTGTCCAGGTCCCTCTGGATGGCATCCCTTCCCTCCACCGTGTTGACTGCACCACACAGCTTGGTGTTGTTCGCAGACGTGCTGAAGGAGCACTCCATCCCAACATCCATATCGCCAACAAAGATGTTAAACTGCACTGGTCCCAGAACCGAGCCCTGGGGAACTCCACTTGTCACCGCTCGCCACTTGGACATCAAGATGTTGACCGCAAGTCTTTGAGTATGGTCATCCAGTCAATTCTTTATCCACAGTGTGTTCCATCTGTCAAATCCATGTCTCTCCAATTTAGAGACAAGGATGTCATGCGAGACAGTGTCAAATGCCTTGCACAAGTCCAGGTAGATGACGTCAGTTGCTCTTCCCTTATCCACCAATGCAGTAACCCCATTGTAGAAGGCCACCAAATTTGTCAGGCATGTTTTGCCCTTAGTGAAGCCATGGTGGCTGTCATCAATCACCTCCTTATTTTCCATGTGCCTTAGCATAGTTTTCTGGAGGATCTGCTCCACAACCTTGCCAGTCACAGAGGTGAGACTGACTGGCCTGTAGTTCTACTGGAGACAGCTGAAGCTGTCCAAACTTCAATGTAATTTGTTAGAATTAGGCCAAATGTTGATGGCAGTTTCAAGATCATCTCATAATATGACTTGTATTAACAAGTTCTACTTTCTAACTTGTAGTTCAGAAAATATCTGACTGAACACCTTGATGTGGATTTGTTAACATTTCTTTCTTCTTTTTCCTATTTAGTTTCCAGCTTTAACTGAGAACACAAATCCAAATTTTCTTTTTCTTTGAAGAAGCTGAGCATGACTATTGTGTCTCGAATTTGTCTCTACTGATTCAAAGGCATTTTAAATTTCAGATTCCAGGCATCAGGTTTTATCATGACCGTAACTCCTTAGTTAAAAGGAGGGTAACATGAATGCCATGACCGTGATTCTGGCATTATACCATGTTCATGTTTTCAAGGCTTTGTTATCACTTCCACTTCAATGAACTTGTTGGTGGTTTGTACGTACATAAGTGGGATCCATTGGGATGTAGAGTTGGGACTCTATGTGCAAATTTTTAAAGCCTTTCTTCCCGCTCCACCAATATCAACATTCTGCAATTTTACCAAATCATTCTGAACAATGAAAGAGTTTTACTACTGGAAAACTGTTATTACTTGTCACTGTTCCCTTATTCTAAAACGTCTTCAAATTATAGTGAGAGCTAGGAAGTACAGTAGCATTGCAAAGACCCATCCAGAGAATAACCATGTTATAGTGATGAAAAGTCC
Organism: Pluvialis apricaria; assembly: GCA_017639485.1. Lineage (NCBI taxonomy): Eukaryota > Metazoa > Chordata > Aves > Charadriiformes > Charadriidae > Pluvialis > Pluvialis apricaria. The sequence continues at coordinate 5,934,942 of CM030017.1, forward strand.
ATGATAATTGAAGGAGAGGTTATTCGTTTTGAGTGTGTTATATTACCTTTACCAGTCTCACGTTTAAATCAGAATTTCAATAGTTGCATCACCAATGGTAAGGACATAAAGATAAGCACTGAAAAAAACCCAGATTTTTGTTGTCATTTGTGTAACCTGTGGATTGCATAGTTTGGAATACCCCTGCTCCACTCTGAGCTGAACATCATTGCAGGTTATAAGAGTGGGCTGGTAATCAAAAGTTTTCCTAATTGCTCTGTTTAAACTGCACTTAGGCTCTGGTGAGTCTTTGGGATTTGAGAAACTGCCCTCCATGGATACCACAGCCTAAGGGAGTACAAGAGCTCTGATCCTCCTGATGCGCATCCCAAGTGGGGTATAAAGGGCTCTTGTTATGGCTGATAGGAGGAAACTCACATCTAGTAAAATTTTAAAGGGCAGTTGGTTTAGGCGTTAATATTCCTTAAGGTTCCATCAAGGCTTCCCATAAGCAAGGGGCCCTAGGCCAGCAGGTCAAATTAATCAAAGTCTAACACTGCAGGGCAAAGAGGGTGCATTTTACAGTGTAGATATAGCACATTGGAAGTGGTTTTTCTTCCACCAGTATATCCCTAATTATAAACAATATGGGAAAGTTTTTCCTGACTAGTCAGATAAGACCCAGCTATGGAATGGTTAACTTTTTGTACAGCTCAGCATCAATTTCTGGAAGCTTTTAACAGACTTGACATTTCTAATTAGGAAATTTTACATACAGGCAAGTGAATTTACCCCCAGCTGGGAAAACATGGCTTAGCAAGAGTTTTACATCCACCCTCATTGATCTACAGATTATCTCACATTTGAGACTCTGGAGCCACTGGGATTTGCAAAGATGAGAAACAAATGTGGGAAAGTGCATATAATTTCTTTCACTTCAGGGTTAGATCACTTCTAATTTATCAGGTTTTTGTTAAGAGGTAAGTTTGTTTTCTTTCTTTTTCATTCATTACTGTTGCAGAGGTCAAAAAGCTCTGCAAAAGCCAATAACTTGTTGGCACTGGTAAGCAGCTATCATCTTGGTCAAATTTTCAAAGCAACATATTGGAAATTAGTCTTAAGATAGAAAAGAACTATAGATTTTTTTTTTTTTTTAATTTTCCTAACAGCTAAAGAGTTGAGGAACAAAATGTCTGAATGTGAGCTCACTTAGAGATGTACCATGTGTCTGATGCTGCAATGTCTGACTCTCTTAAGAGAATCCCTCGGGGGTTTTGCATTTTTAGCTATATAGTTTATATTTTTGAGCCTATTTTGTCTTTAGATGGAAATAGCTACAAAAGTGCAAAATATCATGAATTGGACGTTATGCTAGTTGAAAATGCCATATCGATGTAAGGTGGCTGTCCATCTGTGCATGGAAATCAGACTCAAAGTCAGATGTAGCAGAGCTGGCTAAGTGGAGCTTTTACTGATTTCTTTTGATATGGAAGTGCTGTACAGCTCATTTCACTTTTGTGTTCAGATGGATTTTATTGTGAAGACATGCAACTGAGTATATGCTGCAGACTTCTAAGAATATGGTTTAAATGAAGTAAAAATGAAAAAGTTTTTTTCTGCATATCTTTCCCTACATTTGAAGTTATTCTAATGAAGCAGAAGTTATTTCTGTGTTGGCAGAAAAACAGATAAGCAAACAAACCATGAAATGTAGCCTGTGAGGTATTATGAAAATACAGATGTGCGTATTGCTTACTGTAGGTACGTTACTGGTATTCATTCTTGGGAAGGTATTTATATCACTGTTAGGTGTTAAAGGATGGAAAAACAGATGATCAAAATATAGGAGTAAAAACCATGTACAGCTAAACGCTGGCACAATGAAATGCATTTAAAGAAGTTTCAACTTATCCATAACAAGGCCATGCATTTTAATGACTTGGATATTAATAAGAGGTGATGGAGAAGTTTCAATACCATTGAGTCCCTTTCTCTTTTAGTGCAGGGCAAAGTCTCCTGGGAGAAGGTATCTCAGGTATTGAACAGATACCGCCCTTGATCTTAGCTGGAGGGCTGAGTGTTATCAAAGGAAATAGAAGTATGGTTGAGGCTTCTTTTAGAACTGTGTGGGTGTTCAAAAATACTGCCAGAAGTTATAGTCTTGGACTTATTCAGTCATAGAAAAAGGTGTAAAACAAAATGCTAGATATTAGATTAGATGTGCTACTTAAGAAGTATATAACTAGATCAGAGGATCTGTGTAAAAATGTGGCTCGCCATGAGGTGTGCTCTTGCCACCTACTTGGTTTACAAGCAAATTGTAGAAGCCGCCTATATATTTGGTAGTATACGTTTCAGAGCTATTTACTATACAGCTAGCACAGATACTTGAGTGTCTTTGTGTGCTTGAATCTTACATAGTTTGTTTAAGGAATAACCCACAAAGCCAGAAAAAAACCTGTAAGTTTCAATTTTCTTTTATCTCTGCTTCATTCAGGGTGTAAACACTCAAAACCTGTAAATTCCTTGGGTTGAGATAACGTGAAGACCTTAACCTTTTGTACCGGCTGGAATTAATTCAATTTGAAAGCTATACTTCAAAATATAGAAAGTTAGAAAAGTCCTTAAAAAAACCCCCACCATTTTACTTTCTTTGCCTAAACTAGCTTTCATTTTCTCTATGTGTCGAGCCCCCTCTCTTTTTTAAATTTCTGCCTTTATTTTTATAACAACCAGGCAAGAAAGCCCTACAATCTGTCTTTCAGTTCCAGAGCTGAGTATTCATTGTTTCACTGAGTAGTCAGGTGTATATCTAAACACTTTGGTCACTTACTTTCGTAATGGCTTTGACAGAGAGTCACTGATGCAGAGTCCATCTGTTTCAGAGGAATACATTTAATAGACTTTAAGACAGATACTAGCAAAATATGACAGACTGACCTTTTTTCTTTTGGTCCCTTTTGAGAATAGCTGTTTTTCTATGGACCGGGCAGAGTACGTATTCCATATACATACTGTACATGTCTTAGTACTGCTGAACTTGAAAGGCTTTTGTTATGAATGATCTTTCAGGTGAATGGTTCTATAACTTACAATTTGAAAAGATTTAAATGCTGATGGTGCCCTGTTTCCATTCTCAGTGAAGACATAAAAAGGTCACTTTTCTTTTGTCATTTCACTGTGTTGTTGCTGACTAGTGTTAATCATTTAATTAAAAGGTCAAATCACTCATCCTCTTCTTATACCTAGTGTGACTTTAATTATTTTCTTTGCAAATGAACTTATTTAATAATACTTGGTTTAAATAATAATCCTCAGAAGAGGTGGAAATTCTCTCGGAAGATATGCAAGCTTTGAAGGTTAGAATAAATTGAAAATAGCTGGATATTTTAACACTATTTTCTCCATTAAATATTGTTAACATCGTAGGAAGTTTTTAATGAGAGCATCTAGGGGCTTGCCTGGCATGTCTTTTGCTGATTGGTTAGCAGGACTACTGGGAAGCAGGAGTTAAAGTGCTACTAATCACAAAGGCCAGCAAACGCCACACTTATTTCATTAATGTGTGGGGATTTACAGTACTCCCACTAACTGGAAAACAGGGTGGCAGCTGGGGCTGGAAACAGTTGTTAGCCCCGAACAGCACAGGCTAACTCTGGCGCTCTCGGCATCCACTGAACTCAGTGGGGATTGCTTTTACACAGCTCTCCAAGCTGCAAAACACCCCTTGTCGCCTCAAGAGACTCCTGCTGAGGGGCTGCAGAGATTCTCAGTCTCCTTTCCTTCAAAAGTAGCCATGTGCTCTGTAAATAAAGCAGTGCTGTGGCGTACTATTGCTTACACCTTCCCACAGGACACGGGCATTCCTGTGAAGATATTTTTCTCATCCACTCTAGCTACTTTCTGAGCAACCTTACTTTCATCTCACAGCCGTGACATTCCACCTTGTTTAAATTTTTAATGGAAAATATCTTCCATTCATTCATACCTCTGAAAAGCAGGGAGTCAGAGTAATGTTTTACAGTGGAGCTATAATACAACGCTTGGGTCAAGGTGACTCAGAATGATGCGGCACTATGGAAGCTTGGATTAAGTGATGTTTGTAGGAGAAAGTGTGATGGTAGTCTGAGCTTTGATTAGCCTTGTGTTTGGTCTGCCTTTTGTTCTGAAAACAACAATTGATAGTAATACTTAACTCTTAGACCCTGTCCAAACAAAATAAATAATTAGGTCCATAATTTTAGCTAATAAATCTAATCAAGATGCTTCATAAATTGAACACATTCTCAACAATGGAGAGGCATTTATTGATCTTACACATGGGTGGCTAAATTTGGGGGCAGTATTTTTAAGTGATGTACCCAAAAACTAGTATCAGAAGACCAGATACATTCCCTGATCTGTCTTTATAACAGTGTGCTGTTTCTCAAGCCATCCCCAGATTGTAAATAGAAGTTTTAACCCAAGACGTTGATCTCTATCCAGGCAACTTGCAGAATGTGTGCGAGTTCTCAGAAACTTTATATTTCAAACTATGACACCATTTTTAATGAATAATGACATATTTGTAGAAAGCAGCATCAAGTTGAGGAACAAGCTGTGATCTGGGTTATTTGAATACTAGGTTATATTGAACTTTCCAAGAATCCCCAAATGGAATACTGTCTGGGGTTAGCTGAAAGAGCTGATGTGATTAAGTGCAGCGTTGTGATTAGCTGGACTTTGACAAGATATATTTGATTGTGTCACACTGGGCTTTCTGGAGGAATTGCTTCCATCTCTGAACAGAAACACAACCTGACATGTCAGGGAACATGGGATTTCCGGGATGTGAATCTTCAAGAATTAATTTTAATTGGCAAAAATTAAGGACCGGGAAATGCAGAGCACGATCACAAAGAAAAAGAGTTGGTACATTAGTTTGTTTTTCAATAGCAGCCTCTAATTTTGATCATATGAACTGGGTTCATGTTATTTCTCAGGCATTTTACAAGCATATGTCAGTGTAGAGCAGCTGAGAAATGCCAGGCAATCTGAGCTATCAAGGGCTGAACACAGAGATGAAGTGGTTATTATCAAGCATCCCTAAATGGCTGCTAACCAAGCATCTAGTGACAAGGAAGGTCAAGGGTAAACTTGCTATTTACTGAACATTCAGCTCATTTCATTTCACTAAAGACAGGAATACTGTATCCTTTATGCAATGCAAAAAATCTCCCGGTCCTGAAGTTAGAGTTCAGTAAGTACTTTATAACTGCAAAATTACATCGTATTAGGTGGTCCTGTATTTTAACTTAGTGTAATTTTACGTGTGGTCTGTGTTGTAAACTATGATTTCTCTTTTGTTGCAACGGGAAGAATACCAAATGTGTTTCTTGTCTTTAAAAACTGCTGAAAGGAGAACTACTCTCAGGACTTGTGTTTTTGCATCTTTTCATTTTCATAACTGGAGGAGCTGTATTATGCCTGTAGCCCATGATTGTTGCCTTGAGTTGTGTCTGCCAGTGATGAAGTAGGAGTGTTGTTTGGGGAAAATGGAAACTTCTTCCTGATCTGCCCTGTGTAGTCAGAGATTTACAGCAGTACCTTGTTTCTATGGGTTCTCATCCTGTTAGCATTATTCAAACAGTAAGTAGACAGACTTTATTCTTTCTTTTCCATAATCAAGAATGGTTGTTAAGAAACTTTAATTTGTGATGCAGAAACTTTGAACACACTCATTATAGCAACAGGATAACTCCAGAATCTGCCAGGACAAGGTAAGATAAGTTAAATTATCAATTATGCCACAGTACAGCAGAATCGTAGTGATAGCGGAGTAAGCCTACGCATTAAAGCCTGATGTAGAAAAATACTCCTTTCTTGAGTATTGAACTTACGGAAAGCAATCCATAAAGAACAATCATCATGTACCCTTTTACTGGTAGTGCATTTCAATAATGGCCCAGGACTGTTGTATTCAGTAACTTCAACATTTCATCCATTCAGAAAAAAAACATGTTTCTGTTCCCCTAATTTTTCAAGTTTATGTTATCATTCATTGTGTTCCTAATGTTTGTCAGTGTTGAAGTGAAGAGAGTGGTATTTGCTGTTTTTCCATGCTTGTGGTAAGTCCACAGCAAGTCCTCTGATTCAACTCTGAGAATCGCTTGGCGTTTTATCTACTTTTCACTTATCTCAAAGAAAATCCTGCTGGAAATGTGCCATTTCTATAGAGAAACTTGCCTCTCCTGTCATTTAATGTTAAATCCCTGTCGTTACTCTGACCTCTCCAGCAGGACCTGAAGTAGGGCAGGGGTTGCAGGGTTTATCTAGGTGTGGTACAGCACTTTCCACCGCCCTGATGCAATGCTGCTTCTTATTGTTCCTCTTGTGATTGCTAGCACCCTTTATGCATGTCTGCAGGCCTTTCTGAGCAGGTCACTTTGCTTGTGATTGCTCATCATTAGCTCCTCTCTTCTGAGGGGTTGCCTTCTCATTTTTCTCCCTTTGGAGAAGCAGTCACATCTTGCCAGGCACTGGGCGCTGTTTTCATAGTTATTACTGCTTTTTACTTATTACAATTCAGGTTTCAGAGAAAAGTTCTGCATTAAAATGAAGGGAAATTTAAAAAATGAGCTGGTAATGAGAGCAATTAATCAGAGCAGTCTGCACCCTCAGCAGTACAACTGAGTTTGCTGGTGTGAGGGGGACAGAGTGAGAGGGCTGATGAGGAATGAGAAACATGAATTATCCAGGGCTCTGATGTGGCAACTTTCGCATGAGGCACAGAAGGTGGCTTTTAGGAGGCACTCCCACTCCTTTCAGTTGCATAAAGGGGGCTGTCCTGTGGGAATCCTGACTTTCTCATGAATACAGCAGTTACTCCCTGCTAGCAGCACAGGGCAATTTTAGTGACCCTGGAAGTGTCTCAGTTTCTGTGGGAAGCAAGCATATTTGCACATCTGAAGTGGCTGCATTATTAGTTGCACAATCACTGGGTTGGTCCCTGCAGCATGACATGTCTTACTGCTCTGAGCAGTTGTCTCAGACCTGCACTGTCAGTAGCCCGGAATCTTGAATTAAAGAGGGATGAGAACCATATGCTTTGGTCTGATCCCTTTGTTTCTCCAAGCCATATCCAGGTTTTTCAAATAGCCAGAGCCAGACTCCGAGCAGACTGAATTTTACATTCTTTTTGGTATCTTTTGAAACCTGAGTAGTTTTGGTGTGTGGTTTTTGTTTAGGTTTTTTTTTTTCCTCCTCCTGAATACACTGAGTAATTTTTTTAGTATTGCCTTCATACTAAATGAACTGATTTTCTAAGTTCCCAAATATTTCAGATGTGTGCTGTTTGTGTACCCAAATAAGAGAAAAAAATGACTTGAAGCCCATAGTATACTATGGTATTTTATTCAAGCACCTACAACTCGTACTGTCTTCTGAGAGTGCTGTGCTGGTCCTATCCTCTGAATGAAATGCTATGTCAGACATTCCCAAAACAAATTTTTTAAATGCTGTCTCTCCGAGCTCCCCTCCAAACTGTAAGGCAGAGCCAAATCTGTCAGGCCAGGCTCTCCTCTCTGTGAATTAGTAGCAGCCAAGATTAATTAGCACCCAAAGTGTTTCCAGCTGTACCACTTGTGCGATGCTGCTGCCACCGTGATGCATGTAGTCACCACTCCCCAGGTCTGTGATTCATTGCTCTGTCAGTGGTTTGAGATACAGTGTATGAAAATGCCATATAAATGCAAATATAAATACAAACACTGAATTCCCCCTGCTGGCTAGTGATAAGGTGCTCATCCCGATGACACACTGTGATCTAAAAGTGAAAAGTAATATTTGGAAGGAGGGGGAAACTCAATGATTATTCTTAAACTCTGTTTTCTTTTTCTTAAATAAGCTTTAACTGGGGGGGAAAAAAAAAGGCAGCTTTGGCCTCCTCCGTGGCTACCTTTGCAGCACACCAAGATGATATCTTTCTGATTAATTAAATTAGAATGAGGATAAACTTTGAAATGGGCTTGGGAAATGTTGTGATTTGCTGTGCATGGGAGTGTGCGTTCCTAGGGACTGAACTGAATGAGGTCTGGTCACGGTCTGAATTCATGCAGGCTTCAGGTCTGTAACGAGGATAGCAGGATGTTACTGCTGCTTTATTCCCTGATGACATGCACTGTCTCGCAATGTAGGAGATACATCCTCCCCAAGGGGACTGGGACAGCTTAGGCTGCGCTTGCCCTACCAGCTAAAAGGGAAAGGAGGCTGCCTCTTCTGGGGTGTGCAGGGAAAGGAGGTGTGTGTGAAGAGAAGGCTGCTCCTGTCATGGTATGGCAGATAGATACTTTAATTTGAATTGGTTACTCTTATCTTTAAGTACATGTACTTAATGGAAAAATTATAATTCTTGTCTGAAAAGAGTTTTGTCCTGAAGGTACCTGTGTAAGCTGCTCAATCCTATTTATGTCCCTAATGTTATAAGAATTGGTGGCACAGACTTTTTAATTTTCTTTATTACTCTACTAGTGCTGCTGTATGTATACAGTTCTCATCCAAATACCAAGATCACCCTTCTATACAGCTAACACAAAAGGAAAGCTTGCAGTGTGAGGCTGATGTATTTTTTTGTCCTGGTGTTTTGCCACTACAGGCCTACAGGTGGAATTGTGGAGTTTTTCACCTTGGTGCGTGTAGATTTTATTCCCTGTTTTGTGTGGACTGGAAATCTGAAGAGGATCAGCATGTGTTCCTGTAGCTCCAGAAGCAGCAGGACACTGATGGATCACGCCTACTTTAAGCTCTGGGTTTCCTGACTAGTTTAATGATCATTAGGAGTCTCCACTAGTAGTTTCATACAGTATATTTTCCTTGAGTGCTCTTGCTGGCATGAAGTATGAGGCTGCCATATTTCATTCATGATTGCAAGAGCCAATTCTCTAAATGTATATAACTACTACTATCATTTTAAATATTAGCTCGCTTTTACATGTTTAGCACCAACCATACACTACTTGCATTAATAAGACTGTATCATTTTCCTGAAATTCATCCAGTCTGTGTAATCCAAAGATGTTGGAAAGGCAACAAACTCAGTGAAGGACACTAGATTTCTTGCTAATTTCCCTGTGTTGCACTAAGGTTGTTTTTCCATGACTTTTAACAAGAGAAATTGGAAATTTTTGGATACTTTTCCAGTTGAGCTAGATACACAAACCGTTAGAGGGCTTTGTTCATCATTACAAACTCTTCTCTGAAAACAAAATTAGGATTGCTGTGTGTGTTGTAAGAAAGCGTTAAGGAGGGGAGACTGGAAAAAGAGTGGGGTTGAGTGATGAATGGTGTTGTGAAGACAGAAGGTCTCATGGGAAAAGGTGAAGAGAGGGGCAGCAGGGAGAGAAGGGAGGAGTAGAGGAGAAACAGGAGATTGGGAGTGAATAAAAAGATGCAGAGCCACTTGGTGGGAAGTGGGCTGGGTAAGTTCAGGAGACAGCAAGGACAAGGAGTTAGAGTCTGCTAAGCATTGTCAAAGCAGCAGGAGATGCTTTCATTGGTAACATTTTGAACATACTATTGTAAGAAAAATACGTCACTGGTTAATGCAAACAGTAATAAGGACTTTTGCATCGGTCTTGGCATCAGCAATATGTGCAGTATACCTTATTTTGTGTGGAAGAAACACATCCAGACCATGTGGAAAATTGGGTATTTCTTCTTTGTTATCTGGTTCATGACATGTAGATTGACAGTGTATGTCTTGCCATTTCTGAAGTGATTCCCTTCCTTCCTGGTTTAATTGAGCTGTTCCCTCGTTCTGAATGCTATGCACTGTCAAATTTAACTTGGGACAAAAACAATGCTCCATTATCACTACCTGCCCTGTTTCTTATGTTAGGTATACTCGATTTCTCTATCTGGAGAGCCCTTTTGTTATGTTCTCCCAGCAATCTGATGGCAGGTCTGCCATGACTGAAGCTTTGACTTCATACTTAGCATAGGTGCCAAATATTCCCTCGTTGTCTGCTGCTGCTGCTTCTCCCTCCCTCCCTCTCTCACTCTTTGAAATTAAAGCTTGGGTTGGTGTTTGTAACTAGCCTAGATGAACCCTGAAGCTCAAGGGCGTTTGTCTCCTCAGCAACCCAACAGGGGGGAGATTTTAAATGCAATTATCTTCAGGTGTATTATAGTGTAATATGTGCATGCTCTTTTTATAAAACAGGCTTTTAGGGCATTTTCATAACTGCTTTCACTCTCCGTTTGCCCTACAGCATATTTATGTTGATGTTTTCTTCTCTGAGTTTCTGGTTTCATTTCATAGCCTGATGTTAATTGTAAAATGTGATACTGTAAGATAACATGTAGAGACACCAGGGATGGTGAATACACGGTGATTGCAGCAATTGACTCCATAATAAAGTAGGGTATTTTTTAACTGTGTAATCTGATTATAAGAAGTAGCTTGGAGAACTGAAACTGGACAGCAAAATTTCAATGCTGAATCAGTTCATAACTAAGACTATGAGCAACAGAAATGGAAGGTCCAAGGGTCCAGTTTTGAGTTTGTCAGTTTTAGATTGTTACAAATTTCACTACTTTTAAAGGAATCCTAATTTACCCTCGTGTGTACTGAAAAAAGATCATGTCTGCAGTGGGTATGTGAATGAAAGAGAGACGTTTAGAAAAAGAAATAGGACTCCCTTAGCTGAATAAGCATTGGTTGTGTTGCACTTTTAGACTAAGATTAACGTTGTAGCTGGCATAGCTTGTGCCCTGAAAAATGCCATCTGGATTAAAACCTCTGACTTGTTTTGTGACACTGAGAGTGAAAAGTCTAAAAATAAGGAGCATTGCTGAAACTGACTGGAATCAAGACTACGCTGTGCTGGATGTGCTCTCTGATCCGTTTTCATTGTCATCAACTGAGTATTGTCATTGAGATTTCCTCTCTGGAGGGAGTGAGCTACAATAGGTTGTGACTAGTTGACCTGACACTAAGTTAATATTCAGCAGGGTACGTAAGATGGGGTTTTTGACAGTGTTAAATTCTGTTTTAGCTTTGCTCCCACTGAAACAGTCTCCTTTAGAGGGTGTATAGATGCTTTGGCTGCTGCTATAACCCTTACAACTCATTAGCAGCACTGGGATGCCAGACTGAGGGGAGGATTCCTTTCCCTTTATCTTCGTTAGACTCCCACCGTGAGAGCAATTTATTGTGCCCTTGGACAGGATAGCAGGGATTTGAAGCCATATTTCACCATAAATCCTTGCTTACTCAAAATTCTCATTCGAAGCTGAGAGGTTTCCTTGAGTAAAAAAACCGCAGGATCAGGTCTGTTGTCTTTAGTGGCAGAAATACAGGAGCCCGCAGGCTTGAACTTTGTGTTTGACAGGTTAAATGCCTGTGTTTCATCTTTAAAACAAACTTTATCATTGTATTACAAAAAAAAATCTCCAGGTTTAGTGAGGCTGCAAATCAAGGGTATATTATACAGTGTTAATGAGGAAAGAAATCTAGCAACTCAGCTGGAGGGAGAAAAAGGAGTTTGTTTATTAACTTTGTCTTTACTGTAAGGCTATGGAAGAATTAGGTAGAAAGGCTATAGACTGTATAAAAAGATTTTGCTGGGAGTATTTGCCTATCAGTTAGATAGGAGTCACAAACACCTTGAAGAATCAAATGAGAAAATACAGGACAGAAATCTGAAAATGTCCTCCAGGGACAGATGATAGTCTGTTCAACCCTACTGAATGGCAAAGAAATTCCTCAGGACTTCGAACATCTTCATCTGAGAGACCTCCACTGACCTGCTTGTGCTCAGTCCCTGAGAGTTCCTGCAATGCAGGGTATGACAGATACTGTTTTAAATTCCCAGGACTGGAGCGAGGAAGAGGCTGCCTGAGCAAGGAACAGGTGTGTGTTTTCCATTGTGGTTAGCTAGCGTTGAGCTACCCATGCGAGTCTTGCCTCCCACCTCATTGCAAACCCGGCCCAAATGCACAAACTTGCTTATATTGGGCCTTACGTGATAGGAATAACAACACATCAATATATTTGTGGGGAAATGAATCAAACCAGCCAGACTTCAGCAGGACTAAAATTACTCCTAGCAAAATTGCTTCAGGAGTGTGTACCTGTAGAGTGTGAACCTTTCTTCCTTGCAGAAAAAGAAAGCTTTACAGATTGCGACAAAATTTGATCAGTGCTCACCTTGCAAGTGAACTCAGCTACTCCCTCTCTTCAATCCCTCTCTCCCAGCTGTAGCTCACGCAGGAGCACTTTCTTGAACCTTTCTCTAGCTCTCCTCCTGACCCTTAGGAGCCTCTTGAGTCCCTTCCTTGTAGTTTGAGAAATGCTATGTTAGGGCTGTCTGCAGTGCAGCACTCATGCATCTCAATATAGCAAGATACAAGCTCAGGTGTAGGCAGGAGTCTAGCTTGGTGCAGAGCCATTACCATGTTGCTCTAACTAGCCTTGTAACACCGCTGAAGATGATTCAGGAATCACTATGTGGCAATCTCAGAAATGAAGATAGATCTTGCAAGGCTGGGAGACTTCAATTATTTGTATATGGAAATGCAGACCACTAAAGACTAAAGCAAGTATTTATCAGTCCATGTACTGGAACCCAAGCTGCTTTTTCATTAGTAATTTGAATCAGATGAGAATAAAATGGATTTTTGCAAAATAAATACAAATGGAGAGAAAAATGCTGATGAGTTCAGGCAAGGTGCATATGAAGAACGAATGTTTCTTCTCTTCCTTTAAGACGATCTACTTTTCTTCTTCTCTCTTCTGTCTCAGTATCTTTTTTCCCCTACTTGTCAAAGCACGTAATCCAATACTGTTATCAGGGTACCACTACTTTACATGTGCAGCTTCCAGCTCCTATTTTTCTTCTGCTGTATATAAGGGTGGCCTCAGGCTTTCTGCATGCTGAACAGTAATACTTCCATTCAGCAGGTGATGAGGATGAAGAGATCTTGTTTGTAGGTTATGGAGCAGTTTTTTCACCCAGTTGGTGAACGTAGGTGTCCACCAGGAGCGCGTGGATAGAGCCAAACAGGAACCTGGAAGCCGTGCCTGTGCTTCAGGCCCACCAGTCAGTGCGCAATTACATCTAACTCCCGAGGATCTGGGTTCAAATTAAGAGTCATCAATGAAGAAAAAGATTGGCTGGCTCTGGTACAGCACACAGATGGCTGTAGTAAAGAAGCCACCTGCTGAGACAGGCTGGACTGCCTAAAGGCTGCCTCTTTCCTCACCAGCAAGATCAGAGAGTCAAAGTGTGGGAGAGAAAGAAGCAGGTATCAAGAAGTGGGTGTAATGCACAGTGAGAGTTCAGTGGGAGGCAGGACTGCCCTGGGGAAAATGTGTGTTTTGAGGGAAATGTGATTTGGAAGAACCTATCTTGATATTTTAATGAATCAATTTTCAGTATATTTTAAAATCGACTCTTGGCTGCTTTTGACTACAGATTTCAGGAATCTGAGGATTCAGTTCTGGACTGGTAAAACACTATCTACATTCTCATATTAGTAGAAGGAAACTGTTGTAGAAAATAAAAATTATTAAAATCTATGCAGCAGCAATTATTTGTGTCTACTGAGCATGAGAGTAACAAGATACAAGGCAAGAATATGCTTTGAAGTCTCTGGACCGAACAAGGATGTGACCCACAAATAAGAACGAACAGTAATGAAATAGAAATGCATAATTCCAGGACATGGAGAGAAAAATGTTTGAAGGGTAAACTACTGCTGTTACCAAGGGCGCCAACACTGTAGCATGGATGCTACTGCAGAGCACAAGTAGACTCCTCAATGGCAAAAGCTGATAAAGAGGGATTGTATATCAAAGAAATATTTGTGAAGGAAATAATTTAATTTCAGAGACTGCAGTTGTTGTGGTTTGGGCTGAACCGGCCACTGGGCAGAATGACAGATTGCTCCCCCCGCCTCTCTTCAAAGAGAGGGAGACAGGAGAGAGAGAGGCTTATGAGTTTAGAAGGAACTAAACTACTTTAATGAAGTATTAATAATAAAATAAAAAGGAAATAATGAAATATATACAAAACCGTATCAAGCTTCCAGGATGACAATCACGACACTGGCGGCACTGGGGCAGTCCCAGGCTGGACTCAGTGACAGACGGGAACTGGATTCCGGATCTGGATTCAGGATTGGGACCAAAGGCAGACGAACAGACAGAGTCCTCCTCAGACACCAGCCATTGAAGGAAGAGGACTGACCCTTTGATCCCTCAGCTTTTACACTGAGCATAAGGCACATGGGATGGAATGCCCTGTTGGTCAGTTTTGGGTCACCTGCCCTGTCCGCTCCTCCCCGCAGGTGGGACCCCTCTGCGCTTTTCTGCTTCCGACCCTCCAACGTGGCACGTAACAAAGTGAGCTGCCCTGGGGTGTTGTAGCAATGAGTATAAGCAAGAGCCTCTCTGCATCCCATGCCTGGGCATCAGCTGTGAACATGGGTCTGACCACTCTGAGAGCGAACAGTGTCTGCACAGTATGCTGCTAATTTCAGTAGTTAGAAGAGGCCAAGCTGAAAACTAAAATCACTGAACAAAATTGGTCCTGTTTTACCTCAAACCAGGACAGCAGTTTTCATCTTCATTGAAGTCTGTTTAGAGCATTTTGAGATGACAGAAGAACACAAGAAAATTCAAAAGCAATGGCCTCAAAGGGCAAAGATGACACTGAACTGTGTTGGAGAATAAGGCGGATGTGTCAAGATGTGCAAAGTATGATTTTTGGAAGCACCTTGTCCTTTCCTGTCAATAACTATGGGAAAAGATGGAGAATGCCTGAGACAATGACTGCAGCCTAAAGCAGTGAATCAGGAAAAGCTGAGATGGTGTACAACGGCTTTTCTGCCAGAACTGACAGTACAGAGAGAAAAGGATTTCTTTAGAGAGTGACAAAAACCACTGTCTACCCTGCGCTGCTCTTTTTAGGCTCCTTCCTCATGTAAGTTCTTGCTATGCGGAGGGGGAAATGGAGTACCTGAATATTTGTGTGAAGCAGCTAGATGGAGAAACGTTGTGACAGGCTCCCTATAGTGGGTTTGATGTACTTTCTCTAGTGATGATTTTTTTTCACTAAATGGGGCGAGGTGAGTGATTTCTCCTTCCCTTTCTATAGATATTGCTATATAACCTCCCGACACAAAGGTAATTTTTCCTCCAAGTTTGTGTAATACTGCTGAAGAGCACCTGTGGATGTGCCCAGGAAATGTTCCAAAATCTGTAAAAGTTTTAAACCCCCCTCTTGTCCTGAGCACTCTACTCTGCCATCTGCAGTGTGTTAGCTCAGCTCAGTGGGAAAACCCCAGGGGCTGTGCTTTGCACGTGGCTTTGCTCTCTACGTCTAGGCAAAACCCAGTTGTTCCTGTCAAGCATTGTAGGATTTCTGTGACAGAGATTACAACTGGCTGTGGTGGAAGCTGTGGTAAAAGTGGATGAGCAACTGCTGGTCCCTTGTGTCTTAACCAGAGAGCCAGGAGATCCCCGGAAACCAGTCAAGCGGGACTTCTTTTGCAAGTCCTATTAAAAGATTGGGTGAAAATGCTTTGTGACCTGAAAGAGTGTCAGGATCAAGAAGAGCACTGTAGCTTGTGCTCTAAATGCAAAAGTTGTTCGAAAGAAAAAATCTAGAGATGATCTCAGGACAGAAAAATATACTCCAGGAGGATCGTGATACTCAGCCAGGCTGAATTTGCGTAAGCAGACTGCAGGAAGAGCGAGCCAGCTTTAATTATGTACAAGGTTGCTTGTCATGATAAACTAAATTCCTCCGTTAGATGGATACAAGAGGCAAGCAGCACAGCCCAGCATGCCATTCCTGAAACAGAAAGGGAGTCTTTTGCAGACAAAATCATTGTTGTGTATGTCCACAGCTGGTTGAAAACTGAGCTGAAATAAGTCTTTGATGTCAATAACCAAGTCACATCAGGGACATATACTAAGTAAACTCTGGTTGTTGGTCTGGTTCACTTCTATATGTCCATCAAGGTCTTGGCTGCTGGAATTGAGTTTATTTTATAGATTTTGTAGGTTGTAACAACTAGAAGGGACTGCGGAGGCTTTGCAGAAAAGGATCAGAATTGTTGATAAATTTGGGAACTATTTGGCAGTTTATAAGGTCAAGTCTTTAAATACTCGTGCAAAAGTACACTTTGGATGGAAAAATCCAAAAGTGGAATGTTTAAACAAGGAATAATTGGTTAGGTGTTATTAGTTGACCAAGCCTCTAGGTTTTCCATCATCAACTAAGTATGAGTTGACGTTACCTCACCATGGCAAAGGCAAAGATAACTCTGGGGACAATCCAAGAGCTGTGTTTCAGACACAGGATTAATTCGTTCCGTCTTCTGTGGTGCTGTGGGGGCCTTATCACAATTTTCTAAGACAAGTAAGAGGCCGCAACCAGGGAGTCCAGATGAGAATGACAAGAGGTTTTCTTGCTTATAAAATGTTAAATACTAGAAGAACTAGTGTAGTTTAGTTGAGGAAAGAGGAAACTGAAGGTGTACAGCATCTTGAATATGTAGAAAGGTTCCACAAAGAGAAAAATACTCCTTATGCTTGCTGGGCTGTGAAAAGTTATAATAGACTTCAAGTTTGTATGTATGCCTGCAGCCAGAGATAGTTAGATTACACCTCAGAAAACTTTTTTTGTAGTAAGTGGAGTTAAGTGCTATGCTTGCCTAGAAAAGTAAATGGCTGGACTTTAAGGACAGCTTAGATAAATACCTGTTAAAAGTGGTTTGTGTATAGCTCACCCTATTTTGGGATAAACCAAGTAACTTCTTGGGTTCCTTGCCAAACAGATCTTTTTTAAGTGATCAGGAAAAAAACAAGTCTTGTCCAGTGAAGGCTGGTAATTAGGAGAGCCCAAAGAGATTTAAGGCACGGTCTGCTCTACAGCCCTGTCACCTTGTTTGCACGGCTGGAGACAACTGCTTTAATGAAACATGCTCATGTCAGCATGCTTGTGACACATACTGGAGTGGAAAGGAAGAAGAATAGAAAAGGGAACGAATAGGGAGGCTTCAAAAATAATATGAAGTGACGGCAGAGTTACCTCCACAGGTGACTGAATATTGCAGAATTAAAATTAGTAAGCCAGCAACGTATGGATGCATAGCTAAGGGCCATAGATTGATGCTTGAGGAAGTGGGGGTAGAAATGAGGTGCCTAAATTTAAAACCAATGTGTGGGAGGGACTTTCATAAATCCTGTAAACAAATAGTAGGATTTGAAATTGTGTGGCTGTATCTCCTGAGCAGTACTTTAAAACCCCCTTCTATAGTCTCTGATGGAGAAACTTCCAGCACCCGCATAAAGCCTAAGTATGTGGCTTGCATGCACTAGGGTTGGGGTGATTAAATACAGGCTCCCACAGTCCTACTCTCTGGGGAGAGGATCTTGGGTACTTGTCAATATTTTTAGAAGTACCTAGATAAAAAATCAAAGAGAAAATCCGATCTTGGCGAGCTGTGCAGGGACTCCCATGTCTGAAGTTAACTATTATTTGAACTTGTGGGCTGGTGCATATTCCTTTTCTGTTGTTCACGCTATTTATTAAAATACATATAGACACTGTGTACCCTACAAATGTCCTCCCTGGAGTAATGGAATTAGATAATATCATGCTGCTGGGTAAATAAATGTTCTTGCTGAACGATGCTCTTTCTTCCAGGGAGGGCAAAGATGTCCGTTCTGCAGCCCAGCCCCATGAACCTGTACCAGCACTGCTGTGCGAGGGACTGGCAGGAAGGATAAAGGATGTTCTTCACACCTAATCTTCATCCCCAAACTTTCAATTTTTGTGCGTTTATGTTTTCAGCTTTGTTTACAGCAGCTGGACCATTTATTTTGAGTCATCCCCCAGTCAGAATTTTTATCTTTGTACACTCTTTCTAACATTCACCTTACCTCATTGACTCGAGTCTCCTCAGTTCAGTCAACAGCAGAATTACTCTATGTTACAGAGAGGGAGAAAAAGATTTTCCAAGTGTGGCTGGGATGCTAGAGTTACTGAATCATCCTAAGGCAGCCCCTTTCATTCCTATAAATATACAGAGAGAGCTTATTGAACAGCAGTTAGATGCGTGAAACTAGCTGGTTGAAGCTGATCCTTTGGTTACACAAAAAAGAAGATGCTATAGAGAAGGAGGGAGGAGTTCTAAAAATTAAAGGCAAAAACTTGGCTCTGTTGAAACCAGGGGAAATTGTCACTGACTTTGGTGGGGTCATAATTTCACACTAATCCTTACATTTTGACACAAATTAATAAAGATGCATTAACTTCACTGGAGCTGTGTCGCAGTACAGGAGAACACAGGTTTATAAATCTGGGGATTCACGAAATGATGTGTTTCAATATGTGGGTTGCTAAGTTGTTAACTGAAATGTGCTGTGAGTACAATCTGTAAAGCTAATCTGAAGTAATAAAGCTAATGTGCTCTTAGAGCAACCTGAGGATTTGAAGTCAATGCAATTCTTGAACGATGATCATAATTTTGATAGATATAAAATAGTTTATAAATGCTCACTGCAGCCTATTTTAGAGGAGCATCTTACTATTTTCAGTGGAAATGAAATCTTTGCTGTGGCAGGAACTTTGAGTTGATCAAGCTTCAATGTATTCACAAATACAACTTACTGTTATTATTGCAGTTTATTATTTTTATAGCACTAGCAATGTTCTTAGTAATTTGGAGGTAGGTATTAATACAAAAGTTGTTCCCCAAAGGAAGTGTAATATACACCTTTTGTTAGATTAAAGAACATCGTATACGTTGTGTAGCATACAGCATCCTGAGCAGGTACATGCTCCAGTAATGAACTTGGATCCTGCATCGGTACAAAAGGGCACAAATCATTGCTCTTTCCTCTACTGCTGTATTGCTTAGACTTCCTAGTATGTGCTTTCCTAACTGTTTCACTGTATTTGCTCCTATATATCACATAGGACCTTCTTTTTCCTTGAGCAAGGGTAACTGAATCAGTATTATTATTCTAGGAGAGTGCTTGGCTTGTCTGCGATGGCAAACAAGCCACTGGGAGCCCTGCCTCTTATCCCTCCGCCGGACTCTGACAACCTTGGCAGCGGTTACCAAACCGATACTTGCAGAAAGGTGGCAGCCACATGCATTAGCATGTTTAGCTTTAATATTACTATGTTGTGGTATGTGCTGTGAAGGTATGGCGCAGAAGCTGTCCTTGGCACTAGGAGTACTGGAAGACCTCTGGCCTCTTGTGGTCCTTTGGGGACTTTGGTTTGGGGAAAGGAGGAAAGATGATGGGTCTGCGTGTTAACTCAAACTGTGCAAAGTTGGCTGAAGTCATGCTGCTGTAAATTAACTTCAGTAAAAGCTATTCAGCCAGCAAAT
Organism: Pluvialis apricaria; assembly: GCA_017639485.1. NCBI lineage: Eukaryota > Metazoa > Chordata > Aves > Charadriiformes > Charadriidae > Pluvialis > Pluvialis apricaria. The sequence goes on from CM030017.1 coordinate 5,954,313, forward strand.
GTGGTGACAAAAACTTTTGGTTTACCTTCAGAAGAACCTTGGCCCAAGTAATGGGCACTTTCCAGTGGCAATGTGGGTAAAGGGAACAGACACATTCATGCTGTTTGAGATGGACATCAAACAGGCTTAATACATAGAAACAGTAATTCAGGTGTTCCCCTCTCTGCTGGGAAACCAAAGCAAGTTCTGATTCTGATAATGGCATCTCCTAGAAATCAGGCTCATCTTCTCTGCTGTTTTCATATACGCCCCATGCAGCAAGCTGGGGATAATGGCTTTGTCATCGTGTTTGCTACTGTGCCAAGGTAGAGAGGAGCTGAAGCCTCAGGAAATGAAAAGACTGATAAAGCATTAGTAAACCTTTATACTACTGAACTATTTTTTCTTCATCATCATTGTCCTCCTCCTTTTCAAGTCAGACAACACTGCTGAGTGAAATAGGCTTTGGAAACAAAACCTGAGTGTGTGTTGTTGCAAGAGTAAAGGCAGGCTATGTTGCTGTGTCTCCTCTCTGTTGCTGTGGCAGGTGAAAATTGTTTCTAAAGGTGACTTGAATTGTCATGTTGAACCAGCTCCTTTTATCTTGTGGTGGTTTTTTTTGGCCTCTTTCTATTCCGCTTAGATTTTGTTTTCATTTTGGTTTACTTGCTGACTGTCTGCAATCTACATCTGTTTATAGGGACAGCTGAAATGAAAACAAGGAAATTAATGGGTTGGTTTGCAGCAAAAGATTGAATATGATTCTTAGATAGACATCTCCTCAGGTCTTTCTGTCTTGACTAGCTGTGAAAACTCCTGCATCCTTTTCCCTTACATTATAGGGATGCTGAATTAGCCTGTAAATTGAACTGAGCTTGTTTCTGTAAAATCTGTGACAAAAGTTTAGACTTCTAAACAAATTCAGCCAGACTACGTTCACATCTGCATTTTTTTTTTCTCACTTGGTATTCTGTGGACAATTCTTTGGGAAAGAATGCTTGCTATGATATCTAATTTGAAAAGAAAATTTTAGAGTGAGAACATAGAGCAAATTTTGTGTTTAAAATTGTAAAGTACTAGAAACAGAAATTCGTTTTTGAAAATTTTCTTTGGGAAAGTAGGAAATTACCATATAAACAATAGATCATCCTGATATTATTTATGGATAAATTTTTTGCATTTATAAGGAGCTCAGTAAGCACTAATTACTAAGTAAATACAGGACAAGTAGTTAACATGTGGAAATGTTAATGTTTGAACAAGAATTATTTGCAGTCTAGGTAAGAGGGATTCGATTTATTTTTTATCAATGTGATCTTTTAGTCTAACCTCCTTTATAACACAGAAGAGGGGACTTAGATTAATTAATTCTTAATTGAAGTGGAGTAGAGCTTTTGGAAAAACTTCATGTCTTGCTTTAAAAATGAACATGATGGAGGTCCCGACATAAAAAGCGACAAAGGACTCCAGTGGTTGGTTGTCGTCTTTGTTAGATTTGTGCCTTATTTCTAACGTGAATTTCTCTGGCTTTGGTGTTATGCCGTTGAATGCCTATTATTAATAGTTTTTCCTTTATGTAAGTATTCCAGTTATTTTGCTCTGTGTTTTGCTGTCCCTTTATTTTGCAAATCGAGCAGATGCTAGCATGACTCACGCTCTGATAAATTATTTCTGTATTTGTTGCTAAAGCTATTTTATTAGGGAAGAATCTTTATAATAATTTGTAATTGCTTAATACATAATACATTTTTGTGTTTAAAACTTAAGAAGAAAGACATTAGAACTCACAATCAGAAGTCCAATGACAAAAGGAAAAGACAGCATAAAGGCACAAATTGGGTCTAGCAAGTAGTGAGTATTTATGATGAAAACACATAAAATACATAATCAGCTGAACAGCGTTGAAAGAAGAAGAAAGAAGGTAGCACAATATGCACTTGTTGTAGTAAATGTCAATCTGGAATAAGACACCGGCGTTCAGAAGTCAGTCACACTTTTGCTTTATTTCCCCCAACAAAGAGTCTTCCTCAAGTATTGTTTTCTCTCTCAACTATTTCTTCATGAGTCCACTGGCCCCAGCAGGGCCAGCCAGGGCACTGGGAGGTTTCCCCTCGGGTACTGGCCCAAGCAGGGGCTCCTTAATGCCCTGGCACCTCCCAACAGCCACCCAGCATGCCCCAGTCAGAAGCTGGAAAAGTCTCTCAGCTAGTTAAGTATAAAAACCCTAACTTAGTACCTGTGTTAGAGATGTAAAGGTAGACAGTGAATGCCCCATTGAGTAGCCAGGTGGTGTTTTCTATACCTATAGCCAATTGCTGAGCTGTATTAGCTTTTCAAATTGATTTATTAGGTGATTCTTTGTCATATCAAATTGTCATTACGATGAATCCAAGCCTTTAGTTTTTCTTTTGGATAGGCATTAACAACTGCCTCCCAACAAAGTGCGTATTATTTTTCTTTATAAAAAATGTTACAATCTCTTTTCAATAATTCCAGGTTTTTTTTATGCCACCACATCTTTCCCATTAATTTGGAACTTGGTGTTAGTGGAGGAAAAAACCTTCACTGTTTCTCATTTCGGCATGTGAATATTAAGCTCAATTTGAAAGCCACACTTGATAAGTTATATTATTATGTTCTGAATTTTTTTTTCACTTAAAGTTTTGTAAGTCTTTTTTCTAAGTCATGTGAGAACTTAAAATATTATTTTTGTCTCTCTTGAATTGAAATACTCTGACATAGATCTCCAACACAGTGAAAATATTTCACTGTTGTTTACAGATTGTATACTGCCTTCAGGTGATTCCCATTTTCTTCCCTTAGATGGTGCTAATAAGGTACAAAAAGCACAGCCAGACTGCAGTGTTTTAGAAAGAACATGAAGTACAATGAAGGCTTGTTTGGAATCTATGAGCAATTTCTTTCCTCCTCTCTCTGTTACAGTTCTGCTTTATTTCCGCTTATACAAGCTCCAGAATGACACTATATGAAAGTATCAAATTTGATAAACAATTACATCTGATGACTATATGTTCATTTTGAAAAAATACAGGAACAAATGTTGTCTGTATCTGAGCCGCAAAATGAACAGACTTTTCATCAGCTTTGTACTCTCACAGGGAAGACTTACTGCTAGTATCTGAACTCTGGGAAAATAAACTCATTTTATTGGTATCCAGTGTTATTCGACATTAATTAGGAGCCCCTGCAAACAACATTTTCTTTAGTATATAACAGTTATCCCTGTACACAGAAGTATAGAGGGATTTGCTCAGTAGAAAATGAGGGAAAAGAGAATCAATTTTCCCTCTCGGTGCAAGTGTCAAGGAGGAGTGGACCATCTTGGGTAACCATATTTACATTTTTTCCCTGAATATAATCCTGAGTATGAAGCAGTAAAAGAGCACTTGTTCTATGCAATTTCAAAACAGGGTAGGGTGAAGCCCTGGAATGAAATTTTGCCACCTGAGGATTTTACCCTTTCTCAGGGGAATTTAAATACAAGCCATATGTCTTACTGTTTTGCATGTCCAGTGTAAAGGTTAAGGCTTTCAGAAGTGCCTTCGTGCCCTGGGCACTGGCATCAGCACCATCTGCAAGACAAGTGGCAGTTCATCAGAGGCAACTCAGCCTGACCATACATTTGGCAGCAGAATTATTCTTTTCCTTCTTTTTCGCCCCACCTTCACCCCTCCCGGTTCACTATTTCTTCCCTCTTACTGGCAACGAGAGTTTTCAGTCTGCCTGAATGTCTGTTCAGCATGTAATTGATCATGACTGCCCATCACTGCAGAAGAAGAGACGCAGGGTTTGGGAGGGCAGGAATGCCATGAGTCCAGATCACAGCGCCCTCAAAAGCCAAGTGCCCATAGGAAACACACACAGTGTCAACACTGTTACACCTGGGGATTCTGCCAGGATATAATTAGCACTTCACTCTCAGGAGCAGTATAATTAACTAAGTTCACCTAAAATACAGGGATGAGAGATACTTCACTGTTTATCAAATCTAGTTAGTTTGATTTAAACGCTCTAAGTCAGCCCCATAGTGGATCTTTTTCTTTCTTGACCCTTCACTCATATTCTGTATTGATTTTTTTTTCCTGAAGGATGCCAAGGCAATTACCACATGCCACTTTATTTTATCCTTTCCAGAAGAACCTTGAATGAAGTTTTAGGATACTATGAAATCAAGGAATGTTCACTCCAATCAAACACAGCCTACACTTTTTGTTGCCTTTGAGATAAAAGTTTAAAGTGCAGTCCTGATTAGAGTGCCTCTGATTGCTAATGTATGGCGAGTCCCGCATTTCTATAGCCCATGTACCTCACATGGCTCACTTTGACAGGCCAAAGTACATTTATATTGGTTTCTTCGAGTTTAGCCATCTTGTTCAGGGATGAATCCATTGTCTGTCTTCACCTTTTTCTATTGAAGAACCAATTTACAGTGCTTCCAGCAACCAGACCTAAAATCTAAACATCAAAGCTTTACTTTACCCTTCCATTACCTAATCCTAGCTTTTCGATGAAATCAGTGACATGAATGGTTTTATAGAAAGATGTAAAATTAAGCTTTTTCTCTGGTGAACTTTGTGACATTCAAGCTTTGTGAAAATTCATTTTTGCTGCTTTCCCAGCTCGGGCCTCCTACCGCAGCATAAGGCTTTGTGTATAATAATTACACACAGAAATATATTAAAAGAAATTTAATACTTTCCAAGGACAAGGCCACAAATTTATTAAAAAAGAGAGAATCAGGGTGCTTGTGCAGTGTTGTATCTCCGATGATATTTTAATTAAAGAAGCATATTCTATTTTGACACTGAGCCACAGCCTCATTCAGTGCACATGATGGACAGGGATCAGTTAATGAACAGATGTTCAGTTCTGGTTTTCCTCAGTGTGTGGCATTGGGCCCTATTTGTCAGGTTTCCCATGCTGATGTCTGCTGAAAATTTCTAATTTTCTCTTGAGTGGCACTTGTCATAGCATTAGGGCAAATCCCAGTTACATGTCCAGCAAGTGAACTGCTGGAGTCCTTGTTCAGTTTGTTGGACCGTAGCGTATTTAATTCAGAAATGCTTGGAATGATACCTAAATCCTAATGTTGCGCTCTATTCATCCACTGTTCCCTCAACATCTTTTTTCAGAAATTGCATTAAATTCTTCTCTTTTTGTTCATTGTGCTACTACAAGTGGATGTTCTTTGTATGATAAATCATATTAGCATTTTCTCAAGTTCTCATTTAACAGAACAGTCTATCTACTGCAGAGTTGTCTGAGTTTAAATCTTGCCTTTAGGTCATAATTTGGGTGATGAAGATGATGTATTTTAACTGAAATGATTATTGTTATCTGCTGTAAATACTCTTAAGTTGCTGCTTTCGTATTCATTCAGCCATTCAGAGAAGCTGGATTTCGCTGGAGTGTTGAATTTCATGGTTGTGTTTCGGTTGCAGGGCTTGGGGGAAAAATTCCCTCTGGGAATCCATGTCCTGGTCAAGGGAACGTCAATGCCGACATCCTCTTTACAGTCCATATTTCCCATTGTTGCACACACTGGCTAGCATTTTTTGATACGAATTAGCTGAGCTGATGGTGTTAGGTAATTACAAGTGGGATCAGCATTATCACATTTTGATGTTACCAGAAGCATCCTATTCCAAGTTTCATTTTTTTGTTTGGCAAAACAGTGAGTCAATGTTGTAGGTAGGTCAGACAGGAGGGCTTTAGTGAGGAATTAGTAGCAATATCAGTGGCATTCCCAGCTTTTGGGTGCTTGATTTGCAGGCTTGATTTTTAGTGCAGAGTTCTTCATGAAACTCATGCTTTTGCATAGTTCATTGATAGATACTCCCCGTGTAAAAGGAGAACACACAAAATCGGGATCAACAGGGTGGAGTGGTTAAACCAAGAAGGTTCAGTTCAAAAAAGAACTTGTCATAGTTTCAAGATCTGTACATAGCTTGTGCAGGTGAAACTCGGAACCTGCATATTCTTAAAATATAGTTTCCTTGTAGTGCTTTTGAATCCTAACAGTGTTAATGTAGAGACTATGTATAAAAAACTTTAAGCATTTTCACTTCCTTACTTCACAAGTTTTAACAGAATTGTTGTTAAATTATGCAAGATGGCAATCCTCTTGTGAAGCTGTTGTAATAACCAGTGAAGAAGAGCTATTTCTGCAAAGACTCATCAGTGTATTTCTAAGTGCTCACAACTATTACCAAATTCTGCTTTCTACGTAAATTTTCGTAACATTTGAAACAATAGCTGCTACACATAAAAGAATGTTGTATGATGTCTGGCACTGTAGATTTTTGAACAATATTTAAAGTCAGTGGCTTGAGAATACTTTCATGAACAAAAATTATTTTGTTCATTCTGATTTCTGAGACTGTACTAATTACAACTTGTTAATTCTTGGACTTCTACCATCTCTGAGTCAAGAATTTTGACAGAAGTGTTTTTCACTTGATAATTGTCACTTGGATTCTTTATTCTTTACTCTATTCATATTAGGATTCATTACTCTCCTCTAAAAAATGTAGAAATGTATACCCCTGGTGACCAGTCTTACCACATCAATAATGAATAGCAAGTATTCATAGCTATCAATTGTTTACAGCTACCAGGTTCAAAATTATTCATTGAAACTAATTGGGGAATATTTATGAACAATAAATAAAACTGTAGTAATCAGGGTTGGTTCACAAATGACTTACCAACCCAAAAAGAGTTGAAGTTTATCAAGAATACAGTTCTGTGAAATTTGTTATACTGTCGTTACCTGCAAATATACCTTGAAACATGTCATTGGACTAGACTGTATGCATTCTGCATTGAGCATAGTTATTTGCACCTCTGCTAGGCTGGTGAGGCATGAAATTCAGTGCAAGCATAATGCAGGGTGCACTGTCCAGGGCTACAAAATGGAGCCTGACCTTCCTTAATGTAGCAAGCTAGGATGAATCAGGGTTTCTCAAGCTTTTGAATACTAAAAATAAAATCAAGGTCAGTCTCTAATTACATGGGACCTGGTGTGAATATAAATAATTCCATTTGCACATACAGGAGTGTGACCTGCTAGGGAGAAACGGGCACACGAAGGTGTTTTTGTGACTTAGCTGCATCCCCAGCTCGAGCTGGTCCCAAGCTGGTTCAGCTCCTTTGAAGCCAGAGCAGCTTCAGACTTATTTTAATTCTGTCTGGGGGGGCCATTAGGAAAACGGCAACAAAACTCCTTCCTCAAACATGTTGTTCCTTTTCATGCTAGATTTATCCCCTTTGCGAGTGACAACTGTCTTCAACCAGCTAGTTATGTTGTTCTTGTCAATATTTGACTCTGCCAGAAAAATCCAAGTAGCACAGTGCCAAAAATGGATGTCTACCAACTGATTTACTGTCTCAGGCAAGAGGCAGATTCTCCCTGAGTCCCTGTAAAAGCACCCGACCAAATACATGTAGCACACTCATTCTGGGTTTTCTCCAGTAAAGTAGGCCTAAAAAAATAAAAAACAGTTCTACACTATTGTCTGTTTCAGTTGATTCACAAAATGTGTTCAGACTCAGGAGCCTAACAAGCTTGTCCTATAGAAAGAATAAACTTGGAAAATCATAGAATGGTTTAGGTTGGAAGGTACCTTAAAGATCATTGCGTTCCAACCCCCCTGCCATGGGCAGGGACACCTCCCACCAGACCAGGTTGCTCAAAGCCCCATCCAGCCTGGCCTTGAACACATCCATGGGGCATCCACAACTCTTCTGGGCAACCACATGAAAGGTAAACCGTGTTCAAAATCCCAGCGAGGGAAACTTTGGCTGCCTTCTCTAATGGGAAAAGGCTAGCAGGAGGGGCAGGTGCTGAAAGGGTGGGCTTTGGCTCTATGCTCTCGAGTTCTTGGGTTTCCTCTTGAAACTTGTAGAGATTTCATGTTGCTGACATGAATCAGGTGACTCTCCTTATGTTCTTTGAAACCAGGGCAACAAATCTCACAACAGTTTCAACAGATTGAAGCGCCTGGATCAGAGGTCAGGGAGCAGCATTACCTGGTGAGCCAGAGACCACAACAGCATGGAGCTCTCATTTCTGTTGCATCAGATAGGAAAGAGAAATTGTCCCATGCCACAAAGTGCTGGTGCCAAAGGGCAGTGCATGTGACTGATTTGCCATAACCTCTCTCGTGCAAAAGTACCACTGACAGTAATCCTGGGTCCTGCCACTGAGAGAAAAACGTCTCTCAAACTTTCTGAATATCTCAATAGCCACAGTCCACTGGAATCTACCAGTTTCCAATGGCATCTTGTGGGAGCTAAGCTCTTCTGGAACTCTGGTCAAGCTCTCTACTATTGTACCTCAATTTTAAAGGTCTTGGTACCCCTGAAATTTCTGGCTGTAAAGATTATATGGGAGGCAATAGTGGTTTCTGTTTATATAGAAAACTGGAAACAAACACTGTGAAACTAGGTGAAAAGCAAATCTGCTGTGGCTTTATGGCAGAAAATATCAAAATAGAAAGATACTACAGGTCTAGCAGCATCTTTCACAGAGATGGGCAAAGCTCTGAGATTCAGCAACACACATGTTCAGCATTTCTGTAAAGCAATAGCCATTGAAAGGGCCGATCTGTGGGTGGTGAGCAATTGGCAAGAAGTTCTTAGATAGAAATGGCTAAAAGTCTCATTTAAAAGCAACCTTTCTTCCATTCGGGTGACGAAGAGCAGCGGGTTTGCGTTTTTTCTGTAGCTGACAGACTTCAATTTGTTACTCAAGAAAAGTTTTACAAATGCTTTTTTGTTGACTAATGTGTAAACGTGAATTGCCAGAGACGAAGTAATACTGTAAAAGGACCATCAACCAGACAGAGCAGCTACACCTTTGGATGAACGTGCAGGACAGGGTCAAACAGCCAGATTTTTAATTTGATGCTTTCCCAGTGAGAAAAATGTCTCCCCTGCTAATGTGAAGGGAGCGGGGAGGGATGGGAGGGAATGCACAGCATGTGGAAGCAACCACAGGGGTCCCTGAAAGTAGCTGTATAATGATTATTTGACAAGGCTTCCTGGATGCTAACAATCCCATTAAAAATAAGTTGGCAAAAACATTAGGATCCTGAACTGACTGGAAATAAAACAAGAGAAATGAGGAGGGATTAAAGTAAAGCTCAGAAATAAAGAACAACCACTGAGTGTGTCCACGGTGGGAGTCTGTCAGCCTGATGGGAAGCTCTTGGTAATTAGCCAGATTCAACTTCTTTCTTATATTCTAAAAGACTTTCCTCCCTCCTCCTTCCCCCTCCCCCCCATTTTCTTGTAGTTTGTAAAGCATGAATGCTTGGAGGTCACAATCTACATGGGTACTTCCAGCTTTAGGCATTGTATGTACATATCGTTACAGACAATTCTTGCCCACAGAACTTTAAATCTGCATTTACGAGGCAGAGAAGGGAAATGGCGGTATCACAAGTCTACAGATGAGAAGCTGAGGCACAGAGAGGTGAAGAGGTGGTTTCAAAGATACTAATTTTCCACTTGGACTCTCATGGCAGTTGGGCTCTTCCAAAAATCCTGACTCCTCTGCATCATTTGGAGGAGGGAGGGGTATGCAGAGACACGTGGGGCACTGTCACTACCTCCTGTGCACTGCCTTACCCTTGCTGTTTGCAGTCCTCGGCTCGCTCCACGTAAATCGCTCCTGCTCCCAAAGAGCAGTTCTGTGCACGGCTGCGTGCATGCACGGCACTGGGCCAGGGAAACAGTCTTCCCTTATGATCTGATATTTTATAATTACCCTTCAGTGGTTCTCTTTTAAATGTATGGACAGGCACGCAACGTACACAGCTCCCTCTTGGTCTGATTGATAGGAGCATCTTCAAGGTCCCTTCCAACCTAAACCATTCTATGATTCTATGAAGAACAACTTTTGTGGTGACTGCAACAAAAATAATTGGAGATGGGGGTTGTTATATAACACAAATGCCGCTACGTGTTAAAAATAAACGACTTTCACTTACATAACAACTGTTATTGAAAGATCTGGGAGCAGTTTTAGGTTTGGGTTGCCTTCCTAACAGCAGCTGCCGGGGAGCAGCAAGCAAGGGTTGTGCCTGGGGAGGTCAGCTGTCTGCTGTGGGTGACCTCCATGGTGAGGACCCGTGCCATGGCACGCAGCCCAGTGTCCCACAGCGCCGAGGGTGAGCCTGGTGGCCAGTCTGCGGCTCCACGGCCAACTGCAGCTCTCAGTGGAGAGACCTGTGATGGACCTTCCTGTGATTGACCAGTCTGTGCATGTGAATGTGCTGGCAGAGCTTTGCAATCGCTATCACTCCCAGGAATGGTTTGTTTCCTCCTGAAATTTGTCATGAGAATAAAACTATTTTTATATGAGGAGAGAAAAAGATTTAATTTAACAAAGAAAATGCTTGCAATATACCAAAGGACAACAGTGTCTAGCCTTAAGTTAGCTGATCAGTAATGCTAACATACATCTTTTTTCTTTAGTAAGAAAAATTTAGGTCTTAAATGCATTGTTATAGATGATTCCCATCAAGTGGCATAACAGCTTCAAGGTAAAAAGGATCAGATTCTGGCCTCCTCTCTCTCTCTCTAGCTCCAAATCTTTTCTGGTATTTCTTGAACACCGAATCTTGCGGAATATTTGCGTAAGTTTTATTGGGATTGATTTTTTTTTTTTAAAAAATCAAATAAACTTGTCATGTTGATAATATTTTCAAATGAGACAGTGTGATAGAGTTTTGAGCCTGCTAGGCGGCCTTTGTATGTCTACTTTCCAATTTGCTATTGTACATGCTTTCTAGAAAAAGTCATCTGAAAGGAAAAAAATGTACAAAACCGACCAGCTGTTTTGCAAAGCTGTGTGACAAGGCTCTGGTAAAAGTTGGCTTGCTTTGAGAGAGGGGTTGCGTGAGATAACCTCCACAAGTCCCTTCCAACATTCTATGATTAACTGTAATTTTGTTTCCAAAAACCACAGTCCTGAAATATTGCAGTTTTTTATTTAAAATTTATGACTCATGGAAAAAAAAGCTTTTCATCTTAACCATCATCATGTTTCTCACATGACTAACTACAAAAGAAAAATTGTTGGTTGCATCTGATTTGTTACTTTATTCTATATCAAATCGTTGTTTGGTAGAAAACCAGAAGGGGTTCTTTAATGAAAGAGCAACAGAGTGTCTTAGGGGCTATTAATGCAATCTGAGAGATAATTCAAGTGGTTGCACGTGGTGGGCAGATAGCCACTGCTGCTGGTGGACTCAGTGGCTGCACAGTGGGATGCAGATGGGCTGTGCCCCCGGGCAGGGTGCTGCAGCCCCCCACTTCCCAAACGATGCCTTCCTCAGCAGATGGGCTTCGTCAGCCGCTCTCAGCTGCTGAGCTTCAGTGCATCCAGTGTATCTCTCCCTTGTGCATCCAAGGTCTTAGCACATGTTGGGTTCACAGAGCTGGGATGGAGGTTGATGCCAAGCTGCGAAGTTTTACTTCAGGAGAAATACACGATTCTTGGTTTATTTTGTGTCAATGGTGAGCCAGACCTGGCTTTAAAAAAAAATCTTTGGGGAAGAAAGAGAAGGAAAGGTGTTTTGATGTTGCTCCCTGATGTGTTTGAAAGCATGGCATTGCAGGTAGCTGTTACGGCCATGCTGCAGGCTGGGGTGACCCAGCCAGCAGCAGATGATGGTGGCATTCATTGCTCTCTCCACCAAGCCATGGGATGAGAGAGCAACCACAAATTCCTAAAGTAAACCCAAAGTCTTGCTAAGAATGATCTTAGAAAAATGAAGATTTACTGGCAGTATTAATGCCTCATCATGTCCTGCCAACTCTCTTATCAGGCCGTAAAATATGCCAAGCAATACTACCTCCCTTTGGAACATGGAAATGAAAGACTGGTGTTCACAGTGTCAAGAAGAAACAGAATAAAACAGATACGCGTTAGCTATGCTTATCAGTCCAGCCAAAGTGCTGAGGAGGGGCAAGGATTCATACCCATTTCATCATGAGGTGTTAAATTAGCAAATAACAGCAAGAGAAGCAGGTAGACACAGGGCCAAAGTCAGCTCTGAGCTTTTCCTGTGTAACCCCAGTGAAGTGCAGTGGAGTCGAACAGAACAAATGGTTGTGAAATTTGGTATTCGGTCTCTAGATGCCCATTGCCTGACAGAAAATGTTCTCCATAGCCATTTCCTATCAAGTAAAATAAAAACAGTAATGAAGGGGAGCAACGTGGCTTATTAGAAAAAGTATTGCACTAAGAATCAGAATAGCAAATTCTGGTTCTTGTTCTGTTTCTGATTTCCTGTGCCACCTTGGGACCCCCTGTGCCATTTCTCTGTACCTAATTTCTGAACTGGAAGATGGATAATTATCCACCGATATCAGCGTGTTACACTGGGGAGGATTTAATAAACAAACTCCTTTGTAAACCAACCTTGCCTCATTTTTGGGGCCTTTCCCATGTGTCTAAACACAAATTCCCTGTTTTTATAAGTTTTCTGGCTTAATAAAAGCAGAACTTTCTTCTAATTGAAGTCACATTAAAGTTGGTGATTCATTTCACAGCAGCGTTTGCGTTGTCATACTCATGTGGTCAGGATGCTGGTGCTGCTTACAGATACTGGTATTTATTAGGGCAGGTGAGTGGGCAACAGTGATTCCCTCAGTCAAATAACAGAGTTTCGCTGGGATCAGGAGGAGGAGAAGGCGATGTACTTGTTTGCGTCTCAAGTTATGTAACCATTAAATCTCTCCTCTCATCTCTCTCGCCCTACTCCCTCCAGAAATCTGTTATTGAAAGGAAGGAAAAGGGAAAATGTTTTTAAATGGGCAAATTGAGAAATTCACAGTGTTGCAAATAGTCTGTGAGCAGGATAGAGTTGCCTAGGGCTCTTTTATGAGTCTCACATGAGGCTGTAAATCAATTTAGAATCGTAGAAGTAAGGTATAAACCAGAAAACTGTGTGTGTGTCAGCTGTGTTCTGTACAAATGGCTGATATTGTATATAGTGTTTATTGCAAATCCTGTTGTGACCCATTTTCTAATGTAACTTGGTTAATTTTTCTTGTGACACAAAAAATAAGGTCTAGTGTTTACTGCTATACATAAAGTGTCGGTTCTTTGTTGTTCTGAACACTGAATGCATTACTGAGTACCTCCAAACAGAGCTACTTTTAATCAAAAACAATTTAAAACCAAGACCATTTTTTTTGCTTAATAAAACCCAAGGATTTTAAAGAACTGCTGTTTCTCCTGTACAAATGACTGCAAAGTACTGAAGCTTATGCCTCTGTTTTTCCAACATACCAGACTATACATTTGAAAACATTTTTCCAAGGCATTTTGAGGTAAGTACAGTACTTTTGACCGCCTCCACTTTGGGGAGGATTTGGACTGCTCCCTGTTGGAGAGTTTGAACACCCAAATAGACCTGTGCCTTCTAGAGCATCTTCTTTCCTTTTTACCATTTTCTGCTTCAATCAGAAAACCTGTGGTAATTGTTACGTTTAATCTAAAAGAATAAACTTATACCAGAATATTATTTGTTTGAGTATCTTCTAGAAAGAAGACAACTTCAGATTGATCTTCCCTCAAAAAGGTCGGAAGAACAACATCCCTGAGCACAGAGGGAGCATGGATCTGGTTGCTTAATTTCCCTTTGGTTTCCTCCTGCAAAGCAGTTCAGGGTATGGGTAAACTGGACTATTTCACGTGTCCTAGATATACAGTATATAACCAGGCTTGTGGACCAGTCTAGGTCCACAGTAGTAAAGGGGAGTCCGTAGTGCAGCAGTGCAGAAACAGCAGAATTTGGGACTGTGAAATTCCAGAAGCAGTTTGTTGCATTTTGAACAATTTTAAGATATTTTGATGCAATAGGTAGATGTCTCATCTGCAGAGCCTGATGTCGGGAAACTCCAAATGAGGAGAATTCATTGATGTCGCAAGATAGTTTGGGTTTTTTTTCCTCAGTGCAGGTTTTGACCAAATTAGGAATCCTGAGATACAATCAAGTTGAAATCCTTGTCTGTAATAGTACACCCTACTCGAGGGGTTTCTCCTCACAGGACTGGGGAGAAGGAACAAAATTGCAGTCCGTGCATCATGGAGCCATCCTCAATGGCCTCTCCGAGTGGAGCAGGCAGACGCTTTCCCAATGATGAGGACAGTGGAGCCCAGCCCCGATGTGCCAGGCTTCAAGAGGGTCTGAGGTTCCTCTCATAGGGAGGGAATGACCTGTTACAGCAGTGGAGGTTGATGAGAGATGGGAATTTGCAGGGTCGCCATCGCCATCACCAGCTTCTGGTGGTGTTGACCACAGATTTGTGAGTGCAGACATAGTTGCCTGCATGAATCATACTGTGCAGTGAAAGTTTAATTTAATAGGCTTTGAAGAAAAAGATTGAAAAAAGCTTTATGTGTTTCTCTATCCAGGCAAAAAGTTTGAGCACACTTCTTACCCTCACGGAGAGCGCTTTCTCTTTTCCAGCTGTCAGAACACAAGGGTCATTTGAGTATTCTTGTCAAGTTTTCCAGATGCTTGTTTTGAATTGATGGGTTTGAACAGGAGCAATTTGTTATGCTGGCACTTCCCCCCTCCAACTGCACAAAGAATCAGCCCTTGCAGATACATTATCATCTCTTTCCCTGAAGAAGCTGCTGCTCTTAAGATAGAACGAATAGGTTGGGAGATTTTAGGTCTGAACCAAAGGTCAAACCTGACTGATAGCTGCAAAAGGGAATGGAGATATGTAGACTGTTGCCTGGGTGGTAGATATTTCTTGCATGCATATGTGTGCAGATAAGGCTAGATAGATTATTTGGCACTTTGACTGAAGTATATTTTTTTTTCTGATTTGGAAATATTTTTTTCATGATTGAAGGAAACTTTAATAGCAAAGTCTAAGCAATACAGTGAAGTATGAAAATGTTTGTTCAAGTTTTCTATTATTTTTGGTTACAATTTGAAAAAATCCTGACTTGTAAAATTGAAGCTGTAAATCTGTTTTCCACATATGCTTTCACTCAGCATCTTATGGTACAACTCCCTAGTATGCATATACTGACTGAGTTTAAATATGCGACTCCTGGAGAAGAGAGGCAAATGCTGTGCCGGGCGCTGCTGGTCAGGCATGCCCAGGGTGGAGGAACAACTGCGGTGGCTGAGCGGGAGGGAGGAGGTGGTGGGAAGTGAGGGGGTGCCATCTACTGAATTGCCTCTTCCATGTTGATCTTGTCTAGTCAAGGGGATTTCCACGTGTAGAGAAATATTAGCTCCATTAGTATAGAAACTTGTGTACAGATATAAAAAGATACGTAGTGACACCAGAGCTACTATTTAGATTCAAAGGAAAATAAAGGTGGAAAAGAAATGAGGCATAATTTGAAAGAGTCATACCAGGTATGTGATCTGTGGCTGGACCAAACCTTAAGACTCATATAAGTAATGCATTAAGTAGCTGAGAAGGAATCTCCAAACTCCTGCTGAGAAACCTGGTGTCAGATTTGTTGGGTGATTATACAGATAATTAAGGCATTATGTGACTGTTTCAAGTGATTACCAGGTCAGCTACACTGCAGGAAGGTTCTTGGCAGCTGAGGGTAAAAGTGGATGTTGTATATGGCATTTCCATCCTGCTTCACCTTTGTTTGACCAGAGATTTATGACTAATGTCAAGTACGTTCAAGTGGAAACAATTTTACAGGCATAACAATAGGATAAAAACTTGGAAATGTATCTTATGCTTGTATTCCAAAAATCGTTACAGGTCACTTCATTTAAGGAGGAGTCAGAGCCTCTGCCACTCAAAGGAGTGACAAATTCAATTACATCTATATCTTCATAGTAAGGCTCATGCTTGCTGGCCACCAGGATTAAATGTGATTTTGATCTGCTCCTGGCATTTCATCAGTTTGTGATATTTTCCATGAAGGGCAGTGTATTTGTGTGTTTACAAATAAATAAATATAGGTAGAAAGGTTGAAGGAGATTGTCCAGAAGTTTTGATTTGAGCGAATTAGCCCTTCAGAGAGCTTGCAAAGCCATAATACAAAGGAACGGCACCAGCCTTCAAAGTTTTTGGGTTCTGGTCCTGTTTTCGTGAAGCCTTCTGTTGTCACTGCCATTAATATACTGCGAAATGCACCAGGATGAGCTCTGCCAAGACCTGCAGTAAAGCAAGAACGCAGGCTCTGGACAGCAACCATAAGGTAGATTTCCAGTTGTATGCAAAGTGGAATCAAAAGTTTCAACCTTCACTGTGAGGCGACCTCAGCATTTTTCTTCCCTTTTCCTCAGTTCTTACACTTAATTCCATCCCTCATACAACATCTGATTCAAAGCCTGTGGTAACCTTTCTGCTGCTTGTGGTTACCTCAGATTAGACATTATTTGCATGTATTTATCAGAAAAAATTGTGTGAAGGTTAAATTGATGCCAAGATTAGCTGAACTCATTTTTCAGTCCAGTACTTATTGAAACATCTCAAATTACCCATATAGAATTTAAACAAGCAGCACACTGACACAATTTCTAAACCACTTTGGAAAGGAGCACATATCTGTTCCTGATTCCTGCATATAGGAAGTTTTCTGCCCCAGTGCCACCTTAACACTAAATGTGTGTCCATACTGTTAATTACATTTGCTTTGCAGTCTGATCTTTGAGTAACTAATTTTTGAGTTGCATTTGAAACAAGAGGTAAGTGACCTATCAGGCTTGGAAATGACTGCGAACATGAAAAGGATTGCTTTTCCAAACAGTCCTGACTGAACAGACTTAACCTAGCTACGAGGAATGTGACAGCCCTCTAATTCTGGTGCTTGTAATGAGCTGCCTCTGACATCTACTCAATTGGATAGATATACTAAAAAAATGAAAGTAACTTTCCCTGGGCCATGATGACTCAGTTAAAAATGGTCCTACTAAGAAGGTTGTAAAAGTGGCCTGGGAAGTGATAACATTAGCTCTTCTGGGCTATTGCACAGCCTCATTTATCCTTTAATGATTCTTGTGTTTTCCAAACCTGTGTGTAATTAATGTTATTTAACAGATATGGGAGTGTTCATTGGACATTTGCTCAGCAAATAAAATATTTTTAATAGCCATGATATAAAACTTTAAGCAAATGAGTTTCCCTGATAATATTCTCTTCATCAAAGTAGATATTCTCAAATGTGCACATTAAATTTTTGACTGCAGATATCACCTTTAATGTATGCTTCAGTGGCTGCTGGGGGCTGAAAAAAAATCATTACTAATTGATATGCCTTAATGGCCTGAGAGCTTTCAGAGTTGGATGAGCCCATGAGAAACACTGAGAGGTAGATATTTGATTCTAATTATGCCTGAGTAGGTACAAGCAAAAAGTAGAACCATCCTGACAGCTATATCATTGTCAAATTGCTATACCTCAGGTTTTCTACTAATTTGACACTATTACAAAACATTGCTTCAATGAACCCATGAAAGGCAAAGTTAGATAAAGGATAGAAGCATAGAAAAATAACTCTGTGCTGGTATCTGTATTTGCCAAGACAGTCACTGGAGAGAAAAGGGGTCTGGGATTTGTAAACGATCTGCTAATTAGTGCACAGTATCATTTTATTCCACCCCATGTCCTGAATATCTAATAAGTTTTTATGAAATAAGTGTTACGAAATTTTCATTTAAATGGGATGTTGCAGCCTGTGAGCAATGGGTGTGTTTATTCCCCATCCCTTCTGCAGTTGTCACCTAACGCTGCACTCAACACGCCTTGCATGGAATGTGAGAGAATGTGAACCATTAAGATATTTCTGGTTATTTTTTTCAAGTGTGAAACACATGAAGTGGTTTATTCACCTTCAAAAACTTGTTACTTGTAGCCTAAGCCAGATCCCTACTTTTCACAGTGATCTACTGAGTTTTTAACACAGTTATCAAAGGCACGTTCTCCTTGCTGAACAGGAGTGGCATTTTCAATGGGAACTGTGTTTTTATGGGGGGTCTGCTTTAGCATCCGGTCCAGGACCTATGGCTTTAGTCTTATTTTCCACCTTTAGTAGCACCTTTGATGAGACTTAAGGGAAAAAAGTACTACTGCTAGTACATACATGCCACTGGATATTTGCGTGAAGCAGAAGGATCAATATGTAACCCTCTTTCCAACCTATTTGTTATTATTTGAAATATCTATTTGTGTTTTATTCTGCAGTAAATATGCTTTTCCATATGAATTTCCTTTGATGACTTGGAAAATCTTATTATACAGCGCTAATAATTCCTGTTTATGCCATGAAACTGCTGGATCCTGGGAAGGTCCTTTGTGGGCAGCATAAATGTTTGGTATTCAGTCACACACCTGCTTGCACAGAAACCTTGTTGGTGATTAAGAAAAGGATTAAGAAAACGTGGAAAGCAGTATACAAAAATTCAGAGAGGATAAGAAAGTCCAAACGTACTTTCTTAACTAGTTCTTTTAACTGTGGGACAAGCCAAGGCCAAATCAAGTTGCCTGAGGTAAAGAGAGAGACAGAAATGAATGTTTGGAGCAGGATCCTGAGAGCTCTGGAGGTTTATATGACCTCAGGGCCAGAAAAATACGGATTATTTTTGTCTGGATCTGGTAATGTTCATGCTGCCTAAATCCAGAGGTTTATGTAACTATCTAAACCCAGATTAATTGTGTTTAGAAATCCTCACAAAAAACCAATGTCTGTTTTGCTCTCACTGGTAAGAACAGAGATTTTATCTTATGAAATGTATAGTTGAGGGACACAATGAATAGGCTAGTTTTGTAAATGTGAATTTGATTTGTCTACATGCGTAAGAAAGCTCAGAGGGCCAAACTCCTTGTAGATTTAGGAAGTCACACCATGAGAAATTGCAAGACTATTTAAAATTTGCCTTGAAACTGAGGACATGGCAATTTATGCAGGAGTCACAATAGAGCAGATAGAGATTGTTGGTGGACCTTGTACCTCGGTGTTTAGGGAGCAAAAGAATATTGAGTGTTTGTGTGGGCGGATGCTCTCCTGCTATCTGGTCATGGCGGGAAAGCTGCATTTACAAAGAAGGTATCACACACTGAGCATCTACAGTCACTTGTCTTTAAAAGTATCTGCAAGGGGTTCAAACTTGTGTACCTAATAGTTTAATACGGCATTAGCTGGGAAATTTTAGAGCACTCCATATATTTTTGCAACAAATTTCATACTTCCCTGTTAAATTCCATATCGTGGTTGATCATTAGTATACTTCTGTTAAATTAACGCTACAGTGGTGATAGATCTCAGATGTGTCTTGTTCTTTGTGGAGGAAGATACGACAGGAACGAGATCAGGCAACATTCTCCACAGGGTAGTGTATTTTATTAACAGATCTCTTGGCAAGGATGAATTGAAATAAATTATGCAAGAAGATGTGTGCTAATAGAGGTGATTTAAGGCAAAGAGAAGGGCCTTCCTAAGGCAATGGAGAAGGGGGCTTCGTGCCATCGTGCAGGGCGTATAGCTGGTGCTGGTGTCCACGGGGCTGTGCAGAAGGGGCCACACTGTTGTTCTTTGGAACAAGGATGTGCCACACTGGCTCACAGCTGAGGTTCTCCATTTGCTCTGACCTTGGTATTGTCCCACCTAGTTTTATAAGCATAACAGCCACGTCAAAAGGTGGTGGTAGCAGCACTGTCAACAATAAGTTTTGTTCTTTCAGATTGTGCTGATTCCTGAGGTTAGGATCACGGTGTACGAGGGGTGAAAGGGGAGGACTTGCAAAGATGCTGAAATACCAGCTGGGGTAATGACAGATGCCTGGTTCATACTCACCTCTCTCCTCTCTTTCCAGTCCCCACTTTTTTCTTCATTCCTCATTTGCTGTCCTTCAGCAAGCCCCCTTCTCCTGCTCTGTGTTATTCCCTACCCTGTCCCTCCTCTCTACTTTCTGCTCTGAACTGCTGAAGAGGATCATTTTCTTCCCAGGAGAGAAACGAGTGGGGACAGGCTTCTCAGCTGGTGTAGCCTTACCTACCTGCCTGAGAAGCTGGTGTTAAGTGGAACTCCTTGATTTAATACTATTTACATTTGTCCTGGGTAGGTGTAAATATGGACAAAAATTGCATGAATGTGGAAAATCAGGGTCACTACCTTTTGATTAAGATATTTTGCAGTGATTTTTAATGTTTTAGTGTGGATTTACTGGTATCTTGTCTGCTTTCTGGCATTTATTGACTTGCTTCTGTTCACTAAATCCAATTTACAGCTCTTCACGTGGCCAGAACATAGCAGTAAATCAAGTGCATTAAATCAGTGAGCTGGATTCTGTTCTTTATTAAACCAACAAATCTGGATTAATTCCGGACTTTGAAAGTGTTTCTATTAAACAAAAGACCAGTTAGCCCAGTGTGTAGAAAATGTCTTTTGATTGCTTGTATAAATGCTTTAAGCTTTTCTCTTCCAAAGCCCTGCTCGAATGTCTCTTTGCAGAATATGTATATTTTCCCTCCTCTTTTTTTTTTTTTTTTTAAGATTGATATTTATATGAACTGTTCTTGCCAAATTCTTTCTGTGACTGCTCTGGAAATTTTTACAATGGTGTGGGCCTATTAGAAAGTGATGGAAAGCTCCATTTTCATAGCACCACATTGATATGTGCCCATCCCTCTGTTTTTCAGATGACATATGTGTTGGGGTTTTTTTTCCCCAAGTACAATCTAGTTTGAGGTAATACCATTAAGGAAAAAAAAAAAAAGAGAAAAAAGAAGACATTTGATAAAGATTTGTTGTGGATAGATGTTGTGCTTGATGGTGTGGGTGGAGGTGTTTGAAGTGCTAATTTTTTTTTTTTTTCCTGGGATACTGGTGTGACAGAGAAGGTGTCAAGTTTTGATAACTGGAAACTGCAAAAGCGAATGCGAGGTTCAGCCTGTGTTTTGGTGGATTGTAACATTCTTTCTGTCACCCCAGATTCTTTTCTTTCTTTCTTCATTCTGGTGTTCAGACAGTTTGCCAACAACTTCCATTACATGCTCTCTCATGAGGGTGTCTATTTTTGTTAGGATAGCTGCAGAGTGTGTATGTAACATACTGATTTTCCTCGTTAAGTTAAATCCCCACTTCCAAATTATTATTTTTTTTTTAATTGAGGCTATTTTTCGGTTGTGGTTTATTTTTGTAACATGGGGAGAAACAAAACCTGTTTTTTATGCCTTGAAAAGTGCTTTGTATTTGTCAAATGTTGCTCTGTCGCATATTTGCTCTGTCAAATGTTATGTGTGTATATCTACTCTGTTTACAGCAATCTTCTAAATCACTTCTTCAGTGTTCAGTCCGTGTTGATCTTACTTCCCAAAATATTTGCCAAATGAAACATACTGTTTATGGAAAGTAGCGCCTGAACATGTGGATTCGAGTTATTTCTGGGCAATTTGGGGTTTTGTTGCCTTCAGGAAATAGAGAGTATAAATCTCCCAAACCCTGGATAGGAATCTGCTGTTCCTAAAGTCACCGTCGATGTCAATAGGGCAAGCTGGAAAGGAGTTACTAAAAGGTGTATTTGTGTGATCTTTCCTAATGAGCTGCAGGTAGAGAATCCTGTTTAGAAACCATTACTGTATTACAGAGCTTGCCTTGATGGCACTGTGAATTTTCTAAGGGAGCTGGCTAAGCCTTTCGTAGAAATGTCTTGCAGACCATCTTGAGAAGATTGCCAGTCCCTAATCTAGCATGCTGGGCATGACTGTGTTGTGTGCCAGGGAGGGAAAATATAAACAAAAAAACATGGGAAAGCCTTTCTGGTGTCTTAAGAATCTGTCTTAAATTTCACCAGTTATTTGCTTTCTTGGTTTTAGTCCTGTGTTGCTTAACTATCTAGAAAATTAAATTCTGTATGATGTGAAAGGGACTTGCATGTTTTAGCATTTGCTAGTATTAGGTAGCTAACCTCCCCAGCGGTGCGAGAAATAATAGAGGAGCTGTGTGTTAGTCTCACAGGGTGTATATAAAATGTATATATGTAATTGATTAATACACAAACTTTTACCAGGACAACCAAAAAACTCAACTATGACAACAAATAAAACTCCCTTGCCAAGGTGAAGTCTCTTTCCATAAAAGAACACTCCAAAAAATAAAACTCCTAAACTGAGAGTTATTCCTAATGAGAAAACTGTGTCCAGTAGAGGAATTGTGTTATGACACCAAATAGTGGCAGGGACAATACCACAAGCAGAAGCTCCTGATGAGATTAGTTAACACGTTGTTCTTCTCAGTAGAAGCACAGTAGATACTGCCTTCGCAGGCCTTGCCAAGAGGGTGGCAAACCTTCATCTGACTTTTGTGGGCTCAGCCTTATCACTGCTTAACGTGCAAGTAAACTACTGACCAAGTGCAGAACTGTGGATAAGTTACTCATCTGCAGCGGGACCCAAGACCTCTCTCTCCCTTAAAATGCTGTGTAACTAAATATACGTATGTACATTAACAGGTGATAATGTGCTTTGGGCCATGCTGATAAAAAGAACTATTATAGTGAATTTTTAAGGTTATCAACAGAACGTGTTTAATATATACTATTGCATGGATTCCCCTGATATTAGATTTTCCATAGCAACTGGTCATTAAATTCCACATAAAAATGTTTGCCTTTGCATACAGAAAATACATATAAAAAGTCACAAATGTCATCACCTAGTGTTTTGCTTGAATGCGTATATTCTGGACATGCCTGCAGAGTGCCCACTAATTAGGGTAGAAAATGTTAAATCGATTACTATCATTAGAGGTGAAAATGCCTTCTGTCAGCTACAGAAAAGATTAAATTCTTTTTAGCAAATTTGTTAAAGTTCTGCACAATTTCTTGTGCTATTTACTTAATTATATATCACAATTAGGTAATTACATGTCATAATGATGTGATTATGTGTATTTGCTCAAAATATGCAATTAGATGCAATTACACACTAAGAAAATGGAAAAAATTTAAGGACTAAGTTAATTCACAAAATTTGAAGCCCATTAGCACTGAAACATTTAGTTTAGCTTGCCAAAACAGGGAGCACAGAGATGTAGGTGCTTCAAGGTGCTGCTCATTGCCATGAATTAACATGAAAATGTCTTGACAAAAAACCCCTACAAAATACACAACACATTTACAAAGATATTCTAGAGGCTGTGATTTGATTGTTTCATTATCTACGTGTGAAATTTTAAGTACAATTTGAACAAGTCTCATCTTGCCCATGAAGAAGAAAATATCACGTTGTACTCATGGTGTTAGTAACATCATGCAGAGCCAAGTTTGCAGAAATCAGTGACATTTTTAAACAATGTTAGATTTTTCTTTTTTTTGTATTTTCACTTCTGTACTCTAATAGCCCCAAGGCTGGATGAACCACATTTTCCACAGTTCTGTGCAACCCCAAGGAACAGAATTGCATTTTGTTCTTTCCTGTGCTGAACCCTGGAATTGTCCCACAGGTACGCGCCTTCAGCTACTGGACCTTTGAGAAAAACATCCAATATTACGCAGTTTGCACTGAAGTTGCTAGAAATGGCTACTCAGTAGCTGTACTGATAAATCATACAAGTGAAACATGTTTTATTTTTTCATGTAATCACAGGTCCCATTCAGTTTTCATACTGCATTTTTCTCCCTTTGTGGCAGCAGCTGCGAGGACAGAGCTATGGGATTAATAAAATGGTATTCGCATTGTTCTGCATCAACCTGCAGTTCTCCCAACTGCTCTCTTTTTGCCAATATGATTTAACCCTGTCACGGAAGGACCCACTGTACTGGCTGGATGATAGCTATTTAATCCCTGCTTTTCCTGCAAATGTATCATTTGTGCAGTGCAATGTAGGGACACTTAAGTGCTTTTAAATACAGTGTGTGGCCTTAATAACAGAAAAAGTTGAGGAAGAGTTGTTGGGGGTTTTTTCAATGCACTTTACGTGTAACTTTGCTTTATTTTAAGCCCACAGTTTTTGGCTTTTTCTTTCAAGTTGATAGGCTTTCTATCTGCAAATATTATTCTTCCCCTTTGCCGAATCTGAACAGGTCTCTTATCCTTGGAAAACTATTCCCTCTTTGTTATCTCTTCTCTGTCATGTTCTTTTCCCCTCCCTGTGCCCCACTATTACCTTAGGAGGGAGTTATATCAATATATTGCTTTCTTCATTTTCTCCCTAGGGAAATACCTCTTTTCTGTTGGGCAGGAACTGGGGTTGTTTCTGTTTCCAGACAATAGGCCTGGAACAGGCAGGATACCAGTCCCTGGAATAGAGAACTAGTTCTAATTAACCCTGACCGACACACCACGTTAAAACTACTTATTGTTTTTAGCTAGAATTCACAAACCGCACATAATCCCACGGTTATCAGTACAGTTATCTGTTCATTATTATGAAATAAGTAGTATAAAAATTATTCTTTAAAAACATTCTGTATTCATTTAATTATTTTCTAGATTTGTTTTGACTATGTTTGGCCACTGCTTGCGGCTTTGTAGTTAAATAATGTATTCCACAATTACATCCTCATTTTCTGTTTTCAAAAGAACTAGAACTGCTTTTTAAATCTACAGGAGACTAGACTGAACAAAGAATAAAGGACTGAACCCCACATCTGGAAAATTTTCTGCTATCTTGCCATCATAAATAGGAGGCTCAGCTACATATTCTTCTTTTGGTTTCCATGGTGAACACATCAATGTTTCTATCAAGCAGATCATCAACAGTTTTGAGCTGATGGATGTTCAAAACTTCAGTAGTTCAAAGCCTACCCAAACTTGCTAGATATGTCACAGCAGAAAACCTGCACACAAAGTAACAGGCATTAAAGGGGTTTTTCAAACCAATTTTTATTGGTTTGCAACAAGAAGAGTCTTAGAAATCCACTAGGACATGCCAGGCGTGTTCTGGTAACAAATAATAAATTTTATTAATATTGTGGAGTCCCCCAAAAATGAATTCCAACTGTTGTAACTGCGCAGTAAGGAGGAGCTTGAGAACGTGCCTGACAATAAAATACTAGATGAATGAGGTGGGTGCCCAAGTCCCTAAAATGTCTAAAAATTTTCCAAAGAAGATGCCCCTGGTATTGCATTGAAGTGGAGGTGCTGGGAAATGTCTAAATATGGCATTTAACACAAACTGAGTTTGCACAAACTGAGCATGTGGTGCTGTTAGTGACTCAGACTTGTATGTGTGCTTACTATATGGATAAAGAAATTAACGCTGTCATAACTGCATGGTAGAAGATGATTGCCAATAGGGAAGGGCATTATTTAATCCAGAAGAGACTAGCTGCATGTTTATAAAAGAGTAAAGTTCTAGCTGCTGAAACAATTTGTAGCCCTCTGATGAGGAACATTATGCATTTACTGATGCCCAGTGTAATTTTTAATATACCTCTGGTACATCCCAAAATAAACTTGCATGGAAATGCACTGCAAAGTCATGGGCTTTGGATGAGCATGACCCTGGTGTGGGAGGTAGGCTTTGGGGCCACCAGGTGTGGCCAGTTGTCAGGCATGTGGGATATGGTGTGAGATGCGGTGTTGGAGTGCCGGTGTGCTACTGGGACAGAGATGTCCCTGGGAAGGTGCAGACCCTCATGGAAGCAGCTTATGATAGGCAAAAAGCCATATAGGTGAACCATATTTTGCCTGGAGAGGGAATAGAGCACTCCTGGCTTCCAAGACCAGGAGTACTCCTTTTACCCTTTGCTTTATGGTTTTATAGGTATTTTAGCCCTTTCTGTGTACTCTCTGAGCAACTGTTTTTTCCCTGTTTATTTTCCAGCTCCTTTAGTTTCTTACTTAGACTGACCAACAATGATTTTTACTGTTACAAGCACAGACAAAATAAGCTCTTTAGGAGAACATTGTCAGGATGCTCTTGCCTTGCTCTTCCAGAATAAGTCACAGACTAGGCATGTTTCTGGCAACGAGGGAAAGCGAAGCTATTCATAGCCAAGCACATCTCCATTTCAGAAGGACTGGAAGATGAAACAATTCATGATTTCCTTTCCTTTTCAGTGTTCTTCAGAGAGCTTGGAAGACTGTGATTTCTTGAACCTTTAAATTTGAGACAAAGAAATCTTGTCTACAGCATGTTTAAAGTCGTCTTTTCATCTCTCACAATTATTATTATTATTTTTTAAGATCTATTCTTTTCTTCAGATCTGAGAAACTAACTCTTAGCTGTGAGAGGTAGATTCTTGTCTCAGCAAACATGTCACGCTATCTGCCAGTTCTCTGTTCTAGGGCAAAAGAAGGAGGACCTTTTTTTAAATATGGCATCTGGTTTGTGAAGTTTTGGATTTTGGGTACCCTACTTGAGATATTTCAGATTTTATTTTTACAGATGTTACAGTGGCCCCAGGTCCCATGAACCTGGACAGAGTATTAGATACTCAGCATAGGTGAACAATCAGGAATCAAACATTTTTCCTAAAAAAAGTCAGGTTTTAGTGATTACAGATAATGCATCAAAAGAAGCGTGGCCAACAGGTGATTCTGCCCCTCTACTCCACTCTTATGAGACCCCACCTGGAGTACTGTGTCCAACTCTGGGGCCCCCAACATAAGAAGGACATGGACCTGTTGGAGTGGGTCCATAGGAGGGCCACAAAGATGATCCAAGGGCTGGAACACCTCTGCTATGAAGAAAGGCTCAGGGAGGTGGCGTTGTTCAGCCTGGAGAAGAAGGCACCAGCGGGACCTTATAGCAGCATTTCAGTACTTAAAGGGGGTTAACAGGAAAGATGGGGACAAACTTTTTAGCAGTGTCTGTTGCGATAGGACAAGGGGTGATGGTTTTAAACTAAGAGGGAAGATTCAGACGAGATCCAAGGAAGAAATTTTTTACAGTGAGGGTGGTGAGATGCTGGAGCAGGTTGCCCAGAGAGGTGATAGATGCCCCATCCCTGGAAACATTCAAGCTCAGGTTGGACGGGGCTCTGAGCAACCTGATCTAGTTGAAGATGTCCCTGCTCACTGCAGGGGGATTGGACTAGATGACCTTTAAAGGTCCCTTCCAAAGAAAGTTTTCTATGATAATCCTACAATGATTTCTATGAAGTAGATACTCATTCATCACTTTTCACATTACAGAAATACCAGCAGTGGAAATTACAGTGAAATTTATTCTAGTGCTGTCTTGCAATAATATTGAGAATTGCATTTATTTCATCTTGTAAATGGCTGCATTCTGCACTTGTTTCGATGACACAGGTATAACATGCAAGGAAAAAAAGGATTGTTGTGTTATTGTACAACACTAGTTGATTTTTTTTTTCTGAGAGGTTGTAATGTACTTTTAAATAATCTATGCACAGCTACTGTGAGTCAATCAAAAATGTTACATTGTCCTGCTAAGTCCTTAGACAACAAGATTCAGACATGTTTAAAGGTTAATCCATACTTGGTTATTTGAGAGAGCTAAACCACAGTAATTCATTTTCTTTATGGATTAAACATGCTGAGCATGGTAAGCAATATGTTACTGAAATTTGGTTTTTATTTTCCATTAGCTCTGACAGCACAAGGACCAGCATGTGAGGTGTTGGATGTTTTCAGCAGATTCTGGATTGTGACATAAACGTTTAATGTGGCTCATTAGCACAAAGCCTAGCATTAAGAATGGTGGGGTAAACAATATGTTTACATGGGAATATTAAAGATATACTTCATGTGAGTTTGCACTTCCATTTTCCCAGTAACAAATGCATGTTTGTGTTTAACACTTGTCTATAGGTGGCAGCAACTCCAATGCTTTTATAGGCTTCAATTAAGCCCGAAAGTTGTGCAAGGGAAGTTCAGCAGTTTCTGTGGGCTCTGACATCACTGCACGCCCCTTGGAGAGCTATACAGCAAAGAGGCGGGGAAGGTATGTGAAAATGGAATTATCTTTCAAATAACTGGAAGGCTTTTACATCCTGAGTCAAAAGGTAAAGACTTACCTTTCATGATTTTTGATTAACCTCAGTTCACAGGAACATTTAAGTGTCTATTTATAACAACTTATGTTCCCAGTTGTGTTTGGAGCTAAATGGTAAACTTCTAGTATAATAATGTCAGGCGAGTGCTGTTCAAATCTTAATGTTGATATACTTGTGTATTCGTGAAACAAATTATCTGTATTGACTTAAGTTTGGACTAAGAGCTAAGTAACTGAAACCCAAAGATTAATGATCACCCACTGCCCTAAGCAGGATCATGGAAAGCCTGCTATAATGCAGTTCTAAGAAGCAGCTGCTGCTGGGAGGTGAGTGAGTATGTGTAACCGTAAAGCATAATAGGAAACGAGGCACAGTTTCTTTTTTTGAAGTTTTTTTTTTGAAACATACATGTGTATAGTCTTGAAAGAAACTTTAGGGGATTGTAGCTGCTGTCATCTTCATTGTCTAAAGAACTGAATTTAAACATCTGGACTCCGCTGTGCTTCACACGGAACAAATGGAAGCGTTTTCAGACTTAGCAGTTTTGTGCTCAGAAGTCGATGACCCAGTTCTGGCTGCTTCAGTCCTCTGAGTTTGCTCCTGCAAACCTCCTGCTCCACTCCCATGGTGGTGGTTTCTTCACTCCTGATGAGCTTTGGGCTCCTCCTGGGGGGAAATATTGCCACTGCCCAGCTTTAGGTAACCAACCTGGCTGGCTGCCGTAGAGGATTGCCTGTGTAGTTGATACAGAGAGACACTATTGCTATTTGGATATCTTAACCTGTTCTTAAAATCCCTAAAACCTGTTAACTTGCTCCCTCCCCAGCCTCCCAGCTTCTTTCCAAGCAGTATTGGGGTGCTTCATGTATTCCTGTGTGAATGGAACAAGTTGCTCCGACTGAAGTTCTGTACAGCTTTCAATTAAAAAAAGGATATTGTGTTCATGTGAAAATCTACCTAGATGGTAGAAAACCCCTGATCTTCCTGCTGACCTCTCCAAAAGCTGAAGCTCTGTGCTTAGATCTCCTAGGCTTTCCGGAACTGATTTGTTTCTGTTTGTTTACTTTTAATTGTACATCAGCTGGCAACTATTTTCTCATCTGCCTTTTCAAAGTGGTGACCATCTTCTCTCCGTCATGGATCTGTAAGACACTGAAGAGCAGCTTCACTGTTACAATGTAAATAGCCAAAGGCCACCTGGGAAAGCAGGAGCTTGCTGCCATCATTGCTGGCTGGCGACACTTGATTGCTAACTAATACCTGTGATACTCATGTTCTCCAAGAAGGCAACATGATAGATAGTCTGGTGCACGTCATGAATGACATGAGAGAAGGAGGCATCCTATGTAAATTTATTTTAAAATTCCTTGCAGTTGCCTAAATTTGCTAGGAAAGCAGATGGATAATGATACCCCTAGGACTTATTTCCTGATTTTTCAATGAGATATTTTTTGACTGAAAGAGTTTAATATAGCATAGAAAATGTCATTTAATTACAACTTGTTGTTAGTACCCAATGAGACGGACCTAGGCTCTTAAATTAGCCAGCTAAAGTAGGTGCCTAAAGCTGATGGTGTGAATATCCAATGGAAAGGGCAGTTACAGGCGGTAGATGCACTTCATATATGGAAAGGGCAGGGCAATGGCAAAGCTGGTAGGAGAAGAGCATCTGCTCTGAGAGTTCCCCCATAGTCGAGGGTGACTGACTGGTAGGACAAGTGCCCAAGCCCCATTGCCTCCTCTTCCTTGCGCTGCTGAGGGGGAGAAAAGCCCCTACTGCTATCTTAGGCCACCCCTTCCTCTGGGCCCTGTCAGCAGCATCGGGAAAAGCGCCCTGCACCATGCACGTGCCAGTGGGAAGGAAATGCCAGCTCCATCCGGTGCAGTGGGCAGAGGCTGGCAGCAAGCGGTGGCTTGCAGGAGCCCCACGGAACCCTCCTGACCCAGCAGGAGCCCCCACGCTGTGCTGGGGCCATAGCAGCTTGCCCCAGACCTCTGCCGCCCGCCGTGGTTGCAGACCAAGGCACAGACGATTTTGTTTGAAGCTCCCACTGCTAAACCACTGTTAATCTATCTGGATGGTGGTGATTGGAATGTCCAGTCCTCCAAATTACCTAATTACAAGACAGGACAGATATTAGACCTGAAAAATTCCCCACATTATCAGTATGACAGCAAAAGTGTGTTAAAATGCTTTAAACGATCTGTAAAGAGTGACTGATAAAGCTGACCAAGCTTCATGTAATGCAGATGTGTAGGAGCTGCGGAGACCTGGTGGGCAGGAGAGCAGAGCTGTCCACCCTGGTGGGCCATCTCTGCTCTGCCCTGTGCTGCAGGTGGCATGGGGACAAGTCCTGCCATTGAGTCACTCTGGGATTGGGGCGAAAAATGTGAGAAAAGGCTTTTCTAGCTCCGTTTCTGACCACACATTGGAAAAGCACTGCTGAGTTGAACTCCGAAAGGAAAACGGGCAGTCTGGGAGGGGAGGATAGAAAGGAAAGCAGAAACCAAACAGCTGCAGACCTGACGAAGGAGCTCGGTGATGGGGGTCGAGCTGAGAGCCGGCAGGAAGCCAAACAGGGACTGTCACAGAGTCCACTGCCCCTGGACAGACTGCCTTGGAGACAGAAATTGTGTGGATGTGTCTGAACAAAACCACAGATGAGACCAAAGAGGTCTGGACTTCACAGGAAATTTGCAACATAATAGTTAACTGTCCTTTACAGGGAGTGAAGGCTTGAAATGACTGATGTTGCCAGCTAGGAAGCCACAGCTACGTGGACTGAGGCTTTTCTCAGAGGTGGGTTAGGAGCGCTCGTTTGTTGTGACCACTAAAATAATTTTGCCAGCGGAATCTGCAAATGGTTTTAATGTTATGTGGGCGTAGTGAGCTAAGATTTTTGCAAGGCTTCTGCTGAGCCTGAGCATGACTGATGTCTGGCCTGGCAGGTAAGTTTATAAGTGAATCTGTTTGGGCAGATAATTTTTCATGAGGCCTGATCTTAAGAGATTCTTAAGGATTTGCAGCTTGCTGTTAGAAACCTATCATTAGGAATCAAGAGGTTCTGTTTTTCTTCAATTTATGAGAGACATAATTGGATAATACCACAAACCCAGGTTTCCCGTTGCTATTTTGCCTGTTTGTGTGAGGCTGGGATTCCCAAACTAGAGCTCCTTTTAGCCCTGCACATGCCCATTTTCTTTCTTGCTGCTGAGGGCAGGTTGGACTATAATAAGAATTGGCCATTGCTGACTAACGTGCAGCTTCTGGAGGGCAATGAGCAGCCACGGTGCACATCATTGCTCGCAGGGCTGCTCTAACCTGAGTTACATTGGGATTAGCAGGGAATTGACCTTTGTCTCAGTCACTGTGACTTTCCTACACCCACATCTTGAGAACTGCCAGAGAAAAGAAACAAAAACAGCTGAGGAGAAAGTACACACTGGTAAGATTTTGAATCTCTCTTGTTTATTCTCGTTTCACGACTTTAGTAAAACAGGTTTTGGTTTGCAAGCCTGATGACCTTGAAGAGAGCTCTCTTTTTTTGAAGAGAGCTTGTCCAGCAGACTGCCACCTTCCTCTCCTGATTTTAAGCTTTCTCAGCTTTACTACTTAAAGTAAACCACATGCTCCAGTAATACATATTTCAGAAAAAACATAGGGTTTTTTTGTATGTGTGATTTTGTACACCACCACCTGACATCCCCTCCCGACCCTCCCAATTGTCTATATATATATGTTTAAGGTGGTTCTTAAAGTCTATTTTTTAAGAGTTGATGATGAGAACTTTGTGACTATAAAAAGTAATCAACATTCTAATTTGGTGTGCAGTCTTACGGTCCAAATAGAATTTAATAGTGGGGTTGAGTTTATTTATTACTGTGTTATATTACTAAAGCCAGGTGCTTTTGGTAGGTTGTAGTTTAGCCTCTCACTCTTTTGAGTAGTGCGAAAACTCAAATTCAGCTGAGTACATCAGATGATGGAGATGTAAGGGAGAAATTCCCCACCCAGGTGCCGCTTGAAGGAGAAAAAGGCGTAAAGGGAGAAAAGCATGCCAGCAGTGTTTGCTGTTCCACAAACGGCCATCTTCATACCAATAGCCTGGTATTTTACCATAAATTGCTGGTATAATATCATTGCCTTTATAAATCAGGTATTGAAAGTACCCCGGAGTGCTAATAAAGGAGGGTGACATGCAACAAAAGTTAGAGAATTGAAACTAGGGATGATAATAGCTAAAGGAAAAACAGGGGCTAAGAAACTACCTTTAGAGATTGGACTTTGCTTCCTCTGCATTACTGCACTTCTGATTCCATAAACTCTATGAGTGTATTCCCACCATTGCAATCATTTTATTTAATAATTACATTTGGTTGCCAAGAAAACAGCTAAATAAATGTATACTTTGGGCCTTAGACAAAGTCCTTTTAAAGTAACTGTGAAAGGTAAGAAGAGTGCTTTTGAACTTGAGCTCTTCTTCCTCATGCGTGGATCAGAAACAACACTATGTTGAAATTAGAATACTGCACTGAAGACATGGCAATGTAACCCTGTGATATTTTAATAGGATTTACGTGAAAGTAGGGGCTTTTCTTTCCCTGTCCAGTTGGCTGAAGCTGAACAGATAAATGTCTATCAATGTGATGGACTGAGCTCTGAAACGTCATCAGAAAAGGGCATGGCTTCTCCTTTTCCCTGCATACCTCTACAAAGACATGCAATGGACTCTTCCTTTTAAATAACCTGGTTTAGGTCTAAATGAACAGGAATAAGTGGGGGCTGACATACGTAGGAATTGCAGAATTGGGAGTGGTCTTCCTTACTTTTGGCCCAGAGCACTACTTCGGGCCGACAAATCATTGCAAATATAACTTGGCAGCCAGCCAGGCCTCAGATCTCTTTCCTTTGGGTTTACCTGCCTAGCAGAATTTTCCAGCTTGATTATACCATGGTCACTGTACTTAAACCATGGCAGCTGCCACTGTGGCTACCCTGTTCTGGAGCAGGAACTCCTCGGTCTATGTAAGTGTGGAAAATCAGTTCTTCACTGCCCCTGGGTGCTGCCTGCCATCACCAGCCTCTCCTCCTGGCTTTTCTCTGCCTTGTTCCTCATGGTGACATAAGTCTTGAGTTTCAGACCTTGAACCTGTCCTCTGCTACAGGAGAGGAAGATGGAGTGAGTAAGCATATTTACAGTCTTTGCCCCCATCCTCGGTGCCAGTGGGTCGTGTTCACTCCTGAGCGGGGAGGATTTCCCTGGCTCCATCTCCTTCCCTAGGTGCGGCATGGTGTGGCATTGTCACACCTTTATCTTAGTTTTGCTCAGCTGTTTGCATTTTTATATAGTTATTTTTCAATTGCTCACATTTCTTAGGTTACATAGAATACGAACAGTCTGAAGAGAATGACAGATTCGTTTGGGTTTTTTTTTAAGGTTTCTCCTGTCTTCTTTTGGGGTTAAGCTATAAAAGTTTATGTCAGAATTCCCAGCTTTTAGAAAATGCATAGGTTATTAGCACCCTTTTTTCTCATAAACAACAGCCGTTGTACCTCAGTGAAGGAACAGGCATTTTTCTGTGGAGCAGAATAGTTGCTGATTGTGTTTCTGAAGGTATTAAAGCACAGCTGGGAATGGGACACAGCCTGGCAGTGCGTAAACAAGGGATCTTCCTGACTATGCATGAAAACCATCAATT
The DNA here is from genome assembly GCA_017639485.1 of Pluvialis apricaria. Classification (NCBI taxonomy): domain Eukaryota; kingdom Metazoa; phylum Chordata; class Aves; order Charadriiformes; family Charadriidae; genus Pluvialis; species Pluvialis apricaria. Next base: position 5,987,930 of record CM030017.1, read on the forward strand.
CACCAGAACGGCAGCTTGCTTGCCACATAAAACTCGCTTGCTGATGGTCCTAGAAAATATTTCCCTAGGGCTTGTTAATGGGACATCTACACTTGGTGACACAGTCCAATTTTCTTTCGTTTGCTTACCTGCTTGTGGAAACACAAACTAGAAATGTCAGAGTTTTTCCTCCAGGGTTGTCACTCACAGTCCTTCTCCAGGGGATGCCTTTCTGATTCAATGGTTAGGTCAATTAATGTTCATATCGCCACTAATTGCATTGCTTCAAGAGTTACAAGAAAAATCAAACAGGACATAGCAACAATTATTCTAGGAGCTCTGTGTGACCAGGACAATTTGGAGTAACACAGCTAATTCTGTTGCCTACTAGTCTTTCTGTTTACGAATCCCTCAGACTGAACAATTTTGCTCAGAAGGAGGGTCATTTCAGTGACCGCATCTTGCATATAGTGGCGTGACATTTTCATAAACATCTAACCCAGAGAAATCACATTCATTAGCAGGGCAGTCAGCCCCAAGTAACAATAAGGAAGAATTTCCATGCCAGAATGGGCAAAATGGGAAGCATAGAAAGAGTGGCATCGACTAATTCTGCTGCCATCCTGGTTATTAGCTATATTAAGACTGCAATCATTAAAACGTTGGGCTTCTCCTTCCAATTAGCTCAGAGTGCACTGGGCCTCATTACTGCCCATGTCCAATAGATAATTGAGCTGTTTTCTTGCACCCAATCACACAATGTGGAAAAACCAAAAGAGAGTTATGGAGGCAGGATGAGTGCTCAGCATGTGAGATTTTTATTTTTATGGAGAGGAATAATAGCTTCAGTTTTATTTTCCAGTTCAATGCTCAGGGGAAATGTATAGAAATACAGAATGAACATCAACAAAATAGTGCAGGGAGCAGAAAGCCCTGGCTATGGGTAATAACCTGTCTTTTTTTTTTTTTAAATGGTGAAATATCAGGACGATCTAGTGAAAACTGGCTTTCTGATAATGCCCAGTTACGAGATGATAACTCCTATTAGTGAACAGTAGCCAGGGGACTAGGATGGCTTCTCTCCAGTGCAAGTGATTTGTCTGAGGTATCAGGGTAGTCTGAGATAAACAGGCTGATTATCCTAGGATAAAGTATGAAAGAATGGAATTGACAATTTAAAAAAAAAAAAAGTGGTATCGTGGGCCTGAAATAAACAAACTGTTGATAGAAAAGAAAAAAAAAATCAAGGTTTTTCTTCTCCTTAAGATCAGGTAATCTTGACTTGCAGTGTTGTAAAGCAAGGAGTTGTCATCTACAAGGCAAAGGTTTACAATGATCTGACTGAAGACAAATCTGTCTAGGAACAGACAGAGATGCACAAGAAAATAAAGCAGAGATAAACATTTTCAGACTTTCCTATTAAGAAAAATTTCTTTTTTAAAATATGGAGAATGCTGTAGGGACTTCCAGAATCTTATACCATTTGTAATCTCACCTTTAAATTGCCCGCTGGAAGATTTTTACTAAATTTATAAAACTGTTTCTCTCTCCCTTGTACACCCCCTGCCCCCCAGGTGCACAACACACTCTTTCCTATTCATGTAAGTACCCCAGACCTATTTCCCAACTCCTTCCAGGGAAGTAAATGTGCCAACGATAGAAGGTTATTTATCGTGACTATTGTAATTGAACCCAATTGGGAAAATGAGATACCTTCAGTGAATTACAAACCTGCAGATGTAACCTGCAGACACTGTTTTGCTGGACACGTCTAATAACCTGCAGCCATTCACCATGAGTTCCAAATGTCAAGATCATTAGCACAAAGGCAAGTGTTTGTGCATTTCAATTCATTAAATCAAAATCATCACAGTGATTCTGCTAATATTACAATTCGCAAATGTTGACCATCTCAGATGGTCATTTTGAAGAGAGAGCATTTTTTAAAAGTTAGAAATAAACTTCATCAATCTAATTGTTCGTTATTAAGATAAAAGTATTTCTATAGTGCCTGGACAGTCATCAGCTCAGTAAGGTATGAATTACTGCTCTACTTTAGCATCTCTCATTCTCATAACAGGACTTAAGCAAAAATGATTTCGTGGGCTCTGGTTTACATTTTCAAGCCGTGGGCGAGGGAACCCTGAAGTGTTCTGTGAGCAAACGGGATCCTTGGAGCCCAATCCGTATGGCAGTCCAAATAGTGTGCTCCTGATGATCCCAACAGGAGTGGGCAGCCAAAACACTTCTTGAAAGGCGAGTCAGGAAATGAAAAGGTTCAAGAAGATTTGGGTGTCCTGAGATTTTGAGTTAGCCATCCGCCTCCTTCCCACTGCTGGCAATGCTCTGGATTGCAGTATCCTTGCTGCCCTGGGCACCCTGTGCAGAGGCCAGGACACATTGTATGATTATTTATTTGCAGATGGAGGTTAAACAAGGATCTTGCTACACCCTGAGTAGACTTTTGGTGATTTTGTTTTGTTTTGTTTGGTGTTTTTTGTTTTACTTGTATTGTTTCTTTTTATTTCAAAGTGGAAAATATACTTCTATTCTATTTTTGAAAATTCTAGATGAAATTGTGCAAATGGCTCCTCAGACTTGACGAAAGACCTACAGGGTAATGCAGTAAAGCTTACTATTAACAAAATTACCACAAATTGTGCTAAGAGCATCATAACTTCAACTAATGTAAAAATAAGTGAAGGATTTCTGAAAAGCAGTACATCCATTTAATGCTTATCTGGAAAACTAAATGTACTGAATATATAAGGAAATAAAAACAAAGGACTACTTCTGGCATTCTCTCATCCTTTTTCCTTGACATGACTTTATTATGCATTGCAAATACGAAAAGTCTTTCTATTCAAAAGTGAAGTCTGTGTTTAGAAATACAAGTGAAAAAAATAAATGTTAGTGTAGCGCAAACACCCACTGAATTATCTTTTTATGCTAACTTTTTTTTAAGGCTTTGGTATAAGTTTCTGTTTAATAGACCTCTGAAGCTCAAGTAGTAAGTTCATACTAGGTCCAGTGTTAGTCCGTTTACTAGTAAAAAGGGAAAATGAGCCTGCTATGGCATGTAAATCTAGAAGAAAAAGAAAAAATAGTGTGTTGTTGCAATGACTTTATGGTAACTCTTACATATCCATGTGTTCATTAATGAAGACAATAGTCTGCATGGTTTGTGTACACGCATAGCAGTGTTTTATTTCAATCAACTCTGAAAATAGGAAAATCCAAGTAATCCAAATAAAGTTTAAGGGGGTCTGAAACTACACCACGGGGCTCAGAGAAGCCTATTCTTACTTGTTATTTTTCCTGAGTTAAAAATAAATTAGTACTCTTTAAATTAAAGAACTGTTCAGTTCATTACACACATGACTTGACAGCATAAACTTCTAATTTGAGGTAGAAGAGGTACTTGAAGTACAATAGAAACTCATTAGTAGCATTAAAGGAAAATAAATGAAGGATAGGAAAAAGTTTTGGATTTATTAGTCATGAAGCTAAGAAAAGAGTTGTTCCACAAAATGTACTGAGAGCTAGTTCAAATAGGAGTTAGTAATGCATGGTACTGACGTAAATTCAAATTCACTGTTTCTGTTCTACCTTTTCATGGAAGGAAAACCCTTCATCTCTGCTTATCAGAACAGGGTTTCGTGCAGCAGGGAAAAGGTCAGTTCTCCCTGAGAAAAGGAAGATATTTTCCACCATCTGGTGAGGGCTACGTTGGAGATGCAGCGTAGATAAAACAAGTCTTTTCATTGGCCTCAGCGTATTTGGGAGAAGACCCTGCACTGGCTGCTGGGCGCCTTCGACACAGCCATGCAGAATTCCAAAAGATAAAAAAAAACCTCAGCAGATGTTTTGTCTGGTGATTACTCTCCATCATTTTTATACTATGCAATACGTGTACATTTTGTATTAGCAATTCAAACAGGAATTGGCTGTTATATTAGAGGCAAGCGCTGGCATGTAAGGAAAGAGGATATGCTTGTTCTTAGAAATGCAGCATTTTTTGAAGGAGGTGGCTTTGGTACTGTTATGCATGCATGTGGATGGGCCTGAAATTCTAGAATTTTAGTTTTTGGAGAAATTTGTTACTGTTATGGGCAAAATAGACCTAAATATCTTAGATTTTTATCTGTACATCTGAATCCAAACTGATAGGCTAGCTAGACTATCTCTACAATTAAAAACTTAATATTCACTTTTTAATGCTCAAAACAAGCATTTACTTCAGCACTGTTAAGTGTCATCTGTTTAAACCGTGATGCATCCTTCAGTAGGAGGATCAGGCCCTGCTGGCTTCTTGTCAGCTGTGACTTTAATGCAGTGTTGAAGCGTTTGTGATAAATTAGTTTCAGCTCTGTCTCCTGAAGGGTTCTCATCTTGCATCCTTTGTACACTGAACAGTTTCACTGGAAACCATGTTGCAAGTGAGGTATAAAACACAGCGAATCATGTATTTGGATTGCAAGATAAATCTTTTGGGCTTGTATTTATTAATGCTATTTAACTGTAGTGATGAGGCAAAGGGACACTGATAATTGCAAATTTGAAGGTTCTCTATTTTGAAAAGGCATTTCTACCAGCCCGGCTGGTAGAAAAATATTCATCAATCAATTAGGACTGTCCCAGGAATTTATTCAGTTTTACATAAGCTGTTATTTCTGCCTAATTATATTATGAATAAACAGCTGCAATAAACAGCGTGATTCAATTTTCAGAATAAGCACGTAACTACATTCTTCACTATTTTCTGGTCTTTGACAGCACAGTAGTTAAACTAGATAAACATGGAGCATAGTACATGAAAATGGATTAGAAAGAAATTGATAATGTAGCACATTTTCTTCACTTCCTTCTAAAACACTTAGTGAAAAGCAATCAGTTCTAAAAACCTCTGTCCATGTATTAGTTAATCAATATGAATGTTCAGCCTGCTCCAAGATATTTTAACACCTGTCAAAGCTAACTCATTGTTCAAATCTTACATGGAATTGAAAACCACAACTGAAAACCTTCCTCATCTCCAGGGGATTAACTCTGGGGGAAAAGACAGTGTGATTCTGCTTAGTAGAAATGAGAGGGGGAAAAAAGACCCAATTCTCAGATGATCCAATTATTATTAGAAAAACGATGTAAAAAAAATAGAGCTGGGAGAGTGAGGAATTTAATCATGATTATCTCCCTCTTGTGAGGCAGTGTGAAAATCTGCCAAACCCACCTTTGCTTGGTTACCCCGGAGGTGTGAGAGCGAAGGAGAAGTAAATGTAAAATGATGCATGTGAGAGGCACTGTGATAGAGTGCAGCAAGGGAACTAATTTGCTCTCACACTGGGAAAAAGAATCCTTTTCAAGTCTTGTGATATTATTAATGAACTATGAAACTTTAGTAAAGAACTTGGGTCCATGTGTTGCTATGATTGCTCCTTGGTAGAGCAGAATATAGCTACATTTGTTGTGGGGTTAACAAAAGATCCCTGACTTGTATATACCGTTCCCCCCTCCCATTATATACCAGGTTTAATATCTCTTCTCTGTAATTCTCTCTTTATAATGTCTATCATATATTATGTCCTTATAATATCTATCTTTAATATTTCCTCTCTATTACAATGAATATATTAGTTGGCAGGTTTAATATCTCCTCTCATTCAAATCACATTAGGCTCAAGCATGACAAACAAGTGCGAAGAGTATTTTCTTGAGGTTTTAAAACACAGCCATCTGAAATCTGTACAGCTCTGTAGTTAAAATTGGAAATTAAATGTACCATTTATGATATTTTCCCTTCAGAAAGGGAAGCAGGGAAGTAGGGGGTACTGCCTTGACACTGTCAATCTGAATTTGCATATAATAGTGGTCTTATACATGAATTAATGAATTATGTACGAATATATTAATTTGTACATATGTATTTTTACCTTGATTTTTTACTGCTAAGGAAATTGGGGCTTGTGCTCTGCCTGCACAGCCAGGTAGGTACAAGCATCCCCAGACACCACCCAGGACCTTTCTCTGGGCTCTCCAGGGATGCAGGTTGTCCCTGTCCTTGTGGTGGCTCCTCCTGGGAGACAACTGCTCCTATCTTGGTGTCTTCTGTGAAGAGGACACTTGTCTACTGCAAACAAAAGGGATGCTGTATTTATCCTGCATTTCCTTCATCAAGTGGAACAAGAAGCAAACCATTTATCAGACTGCTTCTCACTGTTGGTTCATCCGTTTGCCCCATGGCAGTACCTGTGCCAACAGGCAGAGCTGGGCTGGGTGCTGCAGGGACACTGCTGCCACACAGTGCGCGCCCCAGCCACATCCATCTCGTTTCACTGGGTAGCCCAAAGTTACTTCTTCAAGTCCACCAGCATCTATCTGAAATAACTAAGTGCCCGTATTCCTGACACTGCCTCCTGAGAGTGGGAGCAGGCAGTTTTTATGTTGAACTGCCAGGGCTGTAGTAGCACTGCCCTTGGCTTGCCGTGCTGAATGCAACACCTCTGCACCTAGGGGGAATATTCTGGGATGCTGTGAAAGGAATGGCTAAATGAGAAATACCTGTGTCTGCCTGCTCCTTGAGAAGCTATGGATCCAGGATAGTGAGAACTATGAAAGCCATTAATATTCTGAAAAACCTTACCCAGGTAGTGTACTTATTTTTGGCTGTATCCCAGACAGGTGGTGGAGTGCTCTAAGAGCTGAGATCCTGATAATGATCGGTTCATCACCTGTGAAGTGCTAATCTTGATCCTTTAGAAGGTTTTTTTTTTAATTATTATTAATATATCTGCATCTATATAGGCATATGTCTGCATCTATATAGGCATATATGAGTGTGTACATCTATTTATTTTTAAAAAAGGGAAAAAAAGGAAGACCCAGGGAACTACAGGCCAGTCAGGTCTCACCTCTGTGACTGGCAAGGTCGTGGAGCAGATCCTCCAGGAAACTATGCTAAGGCACATGGAGAATAAGGAGGTGATTGGTGACAGCCACCATGGCTTCACTAAGGGCAAAACATGCCTGTCAAATTTGGTGGCCTTCTAAAATGGAGTTACAGCATTGGTGGATAAGGGAAGAGCAACTGACGTCATCTACCTGGACTTGTGCAAGGCATTTGACACTGTCCCGCATGACATCCTTGTCTCTAAATTGGAGAGACATGGATTTGACAGATGGAACACACTATGGATAAGGAATTGGCTGGATGGCCACACTCAAAGACTTGCGGTCAACATCTTGATGTCCAAGTGGCGAGCGGTGACAAGTGGTGTTCCCCAGGCGTCGGTACTGGGACCAGAGCTGTTTAACATCTTTGTTGGTGACATGGATGTTGGGATGGAGTGCTCCCTCAGCAAGTTTGCCAACAACAGCAAGCTGTGTGGTGCGGTTGACATGCTGGAGGGAAGGGATGCCATCCAGAGGGATCTGAACAGGCTTGAGAGATGGGCCTGTGCAAACCTCATGAAGTTCAACAAGGCCAAGTGCAAGGTCCTGCATGTGGGGCAGGGCAATCCCAATCATAAATACAGGCTGGGTGGAGAATGAAATCAGAGCAGCCTCGAGGAGGAGGACTCGAGGGTGTTGGATGAGAAGCTCAACGTGAGCCAGCAATGTGTGCTCGCAGCCCAGAAGGCCAACCGCATCCTGGGTGCATCAAAAGCAGTGTGGTCAGCAAGTCGAGGGAGGTGATTCTGCCCCTCTACTCTGCTGTCATGAGTACTGTGTCCAGCTCAGGGCCTCCAACATAAGAAGGACGTGGACCTGTTGGAGGTAGTCCAGAGGAGAGCCACAAAGATGATCGGAGGGCCGGAGCCCATCTCCTGTGAAGACAGGCTGAGAGAGTTGAGGTTGTCCAGCCTGGAGAAGAGAATGCTACAGGGAGACCTTATTGTGGCCTTTCAGTACTTAAAGGAGGCCTACAGGAAAGATGAGGAGGGCCTCTTTTTCAGGGACTGTAGCCATAGGACAAGGGGTAATGGTTTTAAACTGGAAGAGGAGAGATTTAGATTAGATATTAGGAAGAAATTCTTTACTCTGAGGGTGGTGAGACACTGGCCCGGGTTACTCAGAGAAGCTGTGGCTGCCCCATCCCTGGAGGTGTTCAAGGCCAGGTTGGACGGGGCTTGGAGCAACCTGGTCTAGTGGGAGGTGTCCCTGCTCATGGCAGGGGGCTGGAACTCGATGATCATTAAGGTTCCTTCCAACCCAAACTATTCTGTGGTTCTATGATATGTCTGTTTAATTTTTTCCCACGAGCAGACAACACCAGCAAGAACAGAATCAGGCCAGTTCAGTAGCCGAATCCAGGTAGCTGGATGACCTCACGGTCATGCTAGATATGCAGCATCTCTTCTTCTTAACAGGTCTGCTCCAATGCTTAGAGTTAGTTTTTGTTCAAGCCATGGAAAAATGTATGGATTTATAAATAGATTATGTGGTGATGAAAAGTGCCATATTGACAGGACTGAAAACTGATGTATCTCGTCTTCCTTCAAGCTAGGCATAAGCAACACAGACTGCAACCCTGCAGGCATTTTTTGGTGAAGCCAAAGATTTCCTTATGGTCTCTAAAGGGATTTTTTGTGGGGATTTTTTTCCACACTGGACCAGTAGTGTACTACATGGGCTCAAATCTGTGGAAACCACAAGAATTTTCTTACACTGCACAAGAGTGACATAAATTACTTTCTACCATTCTCATCAGGGCCTCAGATCCTCTTCCTCAGCTGGTGAATCTGACAACCAAACCTATAGCCACTGAGAAAAAAAAAGAACAAAGAAAAGAAACTCTATGATATCACAGTAATTTTTTCCTAATGTGGAATCATTTGATTGGTGTTTCTGAGAGAAAGAGAACAAAACAACATGTATCACTATACTGCTGTATCAATCAGTGGTAAATATGTATACTATATAAAATTCTGCTTACCCTACCTCCATAAGGCTGCAGAGACCTAGAGAAGGTAGCAAGAAGGCCATGAGAATGACCATAAAAATGAAATGGCATCTGTTTGTAGAAAACATTATCTGGACTAGAGCTTTCTGAGTTGGAAAACTGATGGCTGCAGTAAGGTTCTAATAGAAGCCTACAAAATTATCAGCAGGATGAGGACGGGAATTGTGAGTCATGAATTGTTTGTTTTCTATAAAGCAGAGATTTTAGGAGATGCCTACTTGGAGAAATAAATTTCCCAATGAAAATGTTAGGCAACAGTTTTTACAAGGAGGGGTTATTCTTCCCAACAGGTAATTAAATTACAGAACTGATTGCCATGGGGTTACTGTGCTGACAAAAAAAAAAAAAAGTTTCAAAAAGGAATTCATTCATTAATACCAGTACATGGGGTGATGTGGATATAAGCATATATATATGATAGAGTTTATATGTGTATATCTTTTATACATATATGATATAGGTTATATATATACTTAAATATGTACATAGAAAAGCCATTTTCAGAATGATAGATTTTTAGTTATGGTGTATTAAAACTGATTCCATCTCTGGGCATGAATAAAGTCGAAGAATCATTTATAAGGTATAGGAAATGAAGTTTCTTCAGCACAGACAAAGAAATTGCACTTTTTCTATTAGGATATTTGCCTGACTCCATAACGTAAGGCACTTGCTGCTTTGATGAAAATCCGAGAATACTGAATTAGAGTCTGCATTAGTTACGTAGGTAAAAAAAGTCCTGAAAACATACAGGGCTGCCAACACAGTGGGTGCCTGCTCATCCTTTCCCTACATAAAATACACTCATACAGATCTTCATCCTCACAAAATGACAGGACAGCCCTGCTTGCCAGCATTAGGCTGTAATCATTTCCTCCAACTCTACTGTGGCATTCACACAGGCTCCTGCAATGACAGTAATATGGAAGTTGTCTCCATATGCAACTGTCTTCAAAGTGACATTTTTCCTAGCTAGGCAAACAGATTTAGCAGTTTCCTTAAACATGCGTTCAAAATTATATAACTATTTTAGTGTTTTTTTGCCACAGAAATAAAAACAGATCATGAATGCCAGCTGGACTGAGACTACTGAACCCCGATAAAATTGACTGAGGTCCCAGGCTGGGACAAAACTCAGGTCTGGTGACACCGGCACGACTGCTCCCTGTTAGCTGCTTCTGGGTTCTGCCAGGCCACTGCAGGTGTCAAGGCTGGAGGAGTCCTGCCCTGGAGGTGGTGGGAGCAGGAGTCTCAGTTCAGAACTTCCCTTGGGGCTGGTGCACGTGGTCTGACTGCCCATCCCCAGAACTCTGCAGTGGTATTTAAATACCTGCTTTGGTGGTGCCTGGTGGGGTTGAGGAAGGTGTTGAGACTTCCTCCGGGGTCCTCAGGCTATCCTGATGAAAATAGCCAGGAGTAAATATTAACAGTTTGCTCCTGCCCTTGTGGCCCTTGACATGTGATCCTTAATTCTTGCAATATCATTTAATGGTGCAATCAGTTGACTCTTGCCTGTTCAATTTGTGTTTGAACAGTGCAACCTCTTAATTGGTATGATTAGCTGTGTACTTCCAGCTTTGGGTGCTTCAGGCTACCAAGGAAGATGCTAAAAAAACAGCTTGGTAAGGAGGCGTAGAGGGAGCTCATCACAGCACACCAAACCTGTTTGTTTTGTGAGCATGTTCCCCAAATTTTTGACACAGCCTCACTAGGCCTATGGGAAATAAACATGTTCTAACAGGATCACAAAGCGTCAAGTGTTTAATAAGAGTGCAAGGCCAGTGGAGAAATCTTAATAATAATTTTGCCTCAAGCATCAGCTTTGATGACACTGAGCAGGTCTTGTCTCTCTCTCATTCTCCTTCCAGGGTCCACCCTGTTATATGCTGTAATGGAGAGGAGCAGCTCCTAAGAAAGCCGAACTGAAGGCGTGCAAAACGTTCGCTGATAACCACGCTTACAGAATCTGAGGAATAAACTGGTGAGACAAACTTACTCTTGTTTGTACAGAAATAACAGAAAGAGTACTAAATAGAAAAAACTTTGCTAAAATGGAAAAATGTCTTGGATCTCCTGGCCAGCAGCTAATCAGAATAGATGTTTTAGCACAAACTGATGCTGCTGCACATTTTCTACTGCTAACCTGCTGCTGTGTTTGTTGTTGAAAAGTCTCCTCTTAGCAGTGACTTTATATAGAGGTCTGAGAGCAGACTGCAGCTAAGACTGTGCCAGCTGATGAAACTCGTTTGAGGAGGTGACCTAGGCTTGGAAGTTGCTTCGATAACAAATATTCACCTCAAAATGTGCTGAACTTGCTGTATGAAGAACTTTTGGTTTTGAGCAGATTTTGCATATTTGGATGTTATCAAGCATAAATTCAGTATTTAACATTTAATCTAATTATCCTAGTTTCTTACATCTATAATGATCTTTGGGACATTTGTAATTAAGTAACTGTTAATAAACATTCCCACCAGTGTTGCATTAGAACAGGCCATTATCGAGTCAATTTAAACAGGTGTAGAAGCTCAAAATAAATAAATAAATAAATAAATATGTTAGCAAATAAATAAAATTAAGCTATTTCATGTATTTTTGTTCTCAGTTCTCAGGGAAGGGCTTTATAATTGAGCTACATATCACTATTAGAGATGCAATTACCTGTAATCGCCACCTTTAAAAGCAAGCCTTTGTTTAGGAAACAATATATAGATGAATTGTGTCTTGGTGCACAAGCGGTGATTTGGGTTTAGTTTTGCAATCTCAACCATCACGTGAAAAATACTTTTACATCTTCAAGGCAGAGAGGCCAGACTCTGCTCTCCATTACACCAGAGTGAATCAACAGCAGTCCACCGAGATCCATGAGGTTATTTAGGTTTTCCATAGATGCAATCCATGACAGAATTTGACAGAATTTGTCACAGAACACATAATAGATGGTAACAATTATTTTGTATAGAAAGCAAATAGAAAGTGGGGCTCTTAATCAATTTAGATACTAAAAGCTTCAAAGCTCTTCCAAGGATTCCTCAGGATTTATGTTATATTTTCGTGGAGAGGAATCAGATCCCTCTTATTTATTGGTACAACAAAACTTTTCTTAATGATGCTTAAGGGTGCCATGTTACATACCTCACCTGTGAAGTCAAGGGGAAGGTCTTCATCATAATAATCAGCTTAATATCACCCATATCACTGACAATAATGTGCTCTGTGAGTTTTCAGCTTTACAGAGTCCATATATAACATTATTCTATGTTAATACTACTGGGTCACTATGAAAGTTTTGCAAGAAATTGCAACTTTATTAGAATGCATTTGAGAATAACAGTAAATAACAGAAAAATATAAGGAAACTCAAGTCAGCAGATTTTTTTATGTAGATGAAGAAACTACTTGTTCTGTCATACACACATAGAATGTATATCATTACATTTCCCAGTCAGGAGAAAATATTGTACAGACTAAGGCTGCACTGTAAATGCTTTTATTATTTTTGTAAGAGTTACAAACAGCTAAAAATAGGACTTGATAATGAAATTGCTGACAGGCCTTAACTATAGCACAAGATTGCAATGCTATAATACAGTTGTGCCAAGCTACATTATGTTGCTGCGGTGATTAATTCACTGCTGGCTTTGCTGAAGCTGTGTTCTGCAGAAACATCCGTAGGTCTGGTTAATCCATATCTGAGAGAGCGAGAGGGCATATAAACTGAGTAAGCACTGAGCAGAATTGCAGTACAGTGCAGGACCCCTTTTGTAACACAGGAACCCTGCACTACTTAATAATATAAATAGGAATAGGAGTCATTAGGAGGTTTGCATATTGTTAATTACAGACTGAAGGTGAATTGTTCTTGCTAATGCTCATTTCTACAGCTCCAAAACTGCTCTAAGCCAACAGCCAGGGATTTTCTTGCTAACAGGTAATCCTGAGCCAACACAGCCGATTCTAAACGCTCTCCTATTTCCTTCAATAGATGGGGTACCAGCTACAGCAAAAGCGCATAGCTGTGAACTTATTTTCTGGAGCAAAAGCATATTAGATCAGACCAGAGATGGCTCTCTGCAATAAAGCCCCCAAACTGATTTCTAACAGCCCCAGAGAGCAGAGTCCAAAGATGGCTTAGCACTGCCTCCTGCCCACCCAGCCTGTTTGAAGCGATATTTTGGCAGCCAAGGTTTCTCTTACCATTTGTAAGTTGGCAGTTGGGCTAGATGGTTGTTGCAGGTCCCTTCCAACTGAACTATTCTATTCTATTCTATTCTATTCTATTCTATTCTATTCTATTCTATTCTATTCTATTCTATTCTATTCTATTCTATTCTATTCTATTCTATTCTATTCTATTCTATTCCTGTGCAGTGTTTATACCTGTTAAGAATAGTTTATTTACAAATCTATGACCAAATGAGATGAGAGAAGATTGTTACTGTTGCTAGTCAAAATGTAATCCATTGGCAAAAGTCTTTCACCATTGTTGTCATTTTTGTCATTTGCTTCTGTTACCTATCGTAATGTACATTTCTTATGTGTCTTGTTTCACCATTGTATTAGGTATATACTTAGCTATATCTCAGGTTTTGAAAAACATTGAGATTTTGACCTTCATTCAGCTTCAGGACATAACCAAATTTCTAAATCTTTCTGAAAATAGATTTTGATATCAGACCTGGCAATATTACTTTGCTCTTTATGTGAACTAGCATCATTAGCAAAAATCTAAAGGAGCTGAATCTTTTTAATACCATTGTAAGCATGAGCAGAATAGCTATGATGCAATTATCTTAATTAAAGTTAATTAACACATATTTATGCAAGGTAAAAAGGCCATGACAAAGGGAGAATACAACAGAGACACAAGAAGCAAAAGTTCAGATCCTCTTAGCTTGTGTAAACTGCTGTAGCTTCCTATGAGCTACTGGAGTTATGCAGATTACTGCCAACTGAGGCGTAGCTTTGTATCTATTATAGAAGGACCTAGAGTGTTTGATTCCCTATTCATTAATATTCGTGTAATGAGCAGGCTTAATATTTATTTGTGTGAGAATGAGATACCTTTTTTTCCATATTCTGCTATTCTAAAAAGTTTTATTCACACAATTGAAATGGAAATAATGTCATATGACTAGCTGATCAGCTACAAAGAACAGGTAATTAGTAAAAGTGGAAGGTTTGAAGATAGTCAGTTAACATAAAAGCATTTACCTGTGCCCTTATCGGGCAGTTACAAGTGTGAATATACATGTCATAACTGGGATCATCTCTCTGTAATTCAGAAGCAGAGAAGTGCATTAGATTGTGTAAAAGCAGCTGGGTGAAACTAATATGTATATGAATATATATGTTGATAACTTTTTCTTGGTGTTGGCAAATGAAAGTACATTTGATTTGAAGCTTCTCAAAGTGGAGGAATGTCAAGAGATTGCTTAATTTTATTAAAGGTTTGTGCACACACATGCGTGTGCACACATTTTTTTGGCAAGTTCTTCTGAGCTGTCTGCATATTCCATCTGGCAGGGATCAAGCCATGACCCTTTTCTCTTTTTTTGTGCTGCTGTATTGTGGTTTGTTAACTCAAAATTTGAAGAAACCCTGTAGTAATGATGCCAACACAGCTGATGTCCTGCCAGTTTTTTGCAATTTTCCTTTAACCCTGAGATGCACCCCATGTGTGAGAGGTCGATATGCATCAAGACACTCCCATAAAACACCAGGAAGTCTGTTAATTATTTTGCTCCTTCATAAAGAGATTTGCTATAGCTGAGTGTGGTTATAATAAAACAGTTCAGTATAGCAAGCAAATGTCTGAATTGCATTTGCAGCAAATACTTTGAAAATATACTGAGCATGTGAAAGAGCCTGAATATGACTGATGAGAAATGTTGGTTGAGCTGGAGAGCCTTCAAGGAAAATATCTGACATGTTGTGCCACCCTGCCCTTTGCAAAAGCAAAGAGTTTGTCTTTGGACCTTATTTATGAGCTTTGTTTTTTTCTGACAAAAACAATTTAGTAGGATCCAGAGAAGTAAACGTAAACACTTACGTGTAATCAGAAGCTACCTATTCTAATAGTCTTTCCTTTAATTGAGTAAGAAAGTTTTATTGCGGGTCGTCCCACAGCCTTAGCAATCTCCCGAGACCTTATTGGGTATCTGCCTAAAACTAAAGGCAGCGCTGATGATTTTTAAATACATTTCAAAAAACATCAGCCGAACTAGGGCTTAATTTCTTTTTTAATAGGCCAGGAACATAATACTGTGAATTGTCAGGTGAGCTTGACTTGGAAATTTCAGATTGGCAGCAGGCCACCATACATAAAACGGTCCGTTTGAAAGGACCAGAGTCTGGACTGAGTGTTTGACCATGGTGGGGAGAGGGAAAGGCAGATACCTGTGTGAAAAAGTAAAGTTGAGAGGCTTTGCAATGTGAGCTGTAAAATGCATTTTAATATGATTCTCTGTAGGAAAAAAACAGAACGATCCCCCACATAGTTACATGCAGATAAAGTGTAATAAAAGTTTCACAAATATACAGTTCCCTGTTTTCTATGCTTAAATAGATATGTTTAGATGAAACAACTGCAGACTGATTTCACGTTCCATACACAGCTGTTGAAATTATCAGAATGGAAAGGACCCGGGTAGTTGGACAAGAATAATAGTTATGTACTAAAATACGCACCTTCTTTCAAATATAAAAGTATCTAAGAAAGTAACAGAAATCTGCAGTATCTCTCTTGGACCATTACAGAAATTAATTCACACGTGTATCTCAGTGTAAAGTCTCATGTAGCTTTCTATTGCAGGAGCTCACTATGTGAACAAAATTAAGTCTTTGCTGGCACTGTACACTTAATTACTGAAACAAAGGTGCTACAGTTTGATCCTTGGATTATCGCGAGCTTGCCATGGGGAACTTAAGTTACTAGATGGGACTCTGCCTTGTCAACTTTTAATACACTTTCTCAATTAAGCTGTGCATGCCCCCAAATTAAATAGCAATTCATATTTACTGCAAATTGATTTCTACTCAGGGTGTGGTTAGAGCTGCCAAATGAAATGTCAGAGAGGAATGTCTTCTTAACTTAGAATATTATACTGATTTTCTTTAAAAATTGTCTTAGCATTTATAAACATTTGGTAAGTCAACTTCAGAGCGCTAGCCAATCTTTTCTTTATGAAATATGGAAGAACTTCAGTGATTTATCATTATCTGAATTTTATTTTACTGGCTTTTTTGTGTGGTTAGGATCAGTTAGTATGATTTGTACAGTAGACCAGAGGGTAATTTAAATTTTAATATATTGCAGTCGGGCAGTGTCAATGCATTATTTCTGTCTGCGGGAAGGTACCAGTTCTCTGATTGACTGATTATGGCAAAAAGGAAAAATCATATCTCCAAGATGCATCACAAAAAGACATAAAATGTACATAAATATGTCAGTTTATTATGACATTAGAGGCAGTAGCAGGATTTGCCAAATGTCCGTGTGTTGCAAGTATCTGCAAGCCTTAGCGAATCTAGATCGGTCCCTTAGAATTACTGCAGAAAGATCTGACTTTGCTTCTGAGTTCAGCGTGTTCACTGTGCAGAGGATCCCAGACTGTTTTGCAAATCCCTGGCTGTTCAGAAAGTAACTAAAGAGGATGTTACGCTTACAATTCAGGCTATTAGGGTCCAGTTCTTCACTCGGCCACAGACTTTCTGCTTGCTTGCCGGTCCCTCATACACCAGGCACCTGCTTATGTTCCACACCTCTCTCCCTCCCCTGTCCGAAGGGAGCCTGCCTGGATGCAAATCCTTCTAAAGCACTTTTGTCTCTTCTTGTGTCTGTATAGCATAATGAGCAGTGGAGCTTCAATCTCTGCTGAGCTTTCCAGGCAATACAAGTAATACTATTAATATTTACTAATCATAATAACCAAAGCTTAAGTCACAAGAGCAGGGCGGTGAAAGCCTCAGCTCTTCTGAACGCTGCCAGTCAGCTAGTCTTCACCTTTATCCCCATCGTGTTTCGTGAAGAGCCTCCCAGCTGGCTCCCAGCATGGTGCATGCAGGCTATTAAGCTCTTTTACAAGAGTGAGTGGCATGTTCATAAAGGCGATTAAGGTAGGTACAAGTATCAGAAAAGCAAGGATTTTGTGGTGTGCTTCATTAGCACTCATGCAACATAGCTGAAAGTGCAAGTAGAACCTTTGAATTAAGCTGTAATAAAGGGAATTATGACAAGGATATTCCTCAAAGTGAATCTTGAGCTTATAAAATAGACTAGTTGCTAAATATATAAACATGTTAATGACTGACCATTAGCCCACCTTATTAAAGACATAGAAAGCAATTTATGCAATGTAAAGAGTAACGCGGTTTAGATTTTCCTTCTCTGGTGAATTACTCAGCAATCGTAATGTAAGTTGACTTTTCTTGTCCTTTATGCAGTAAAGTTCAAACTTAGATGACTTATGAATGGAGTGTCTGTACATCTATAACTGGTATGTATAATGAAGCTTTTGAAGTTTTATAGCTAGAGACACGACTCTGAGTTTTTAAATAAAAGGCAAGTGGCTTAATGACAGCTTTGTTAATACCTGTTAAACTGAAATCTAGCCCTGATTCCAAACCTTCTTCTAGAAAAATGCAAATGCAGTATCTTCACATATTCCCATTTTACACGGTGCATAGTTAAGAGTTTGGAATCAGCTGTACAGTTTTGGCAATAGTTAATTTTATAAAATATTTTGGACTATTTCTACTTAAGTTCCTTATACTGACTATTGGTATTTACAGCATTTGAACAAAATATTGAGAGTAACAGAACTTGCTGTTTCTGTATAGATCATTTATTCATGAAGTCCAGTAGCCATCTGCAGCAGTGAGCAATAACTGAGAAGGAGGCAATCATCTTTCATAATTGCAACTAACCAAGTGTACATCAGTGCATACTATTTGTTATAAAATTCTCAGTTTATTGTCATAAATAAACTTGGGGGTCAAACTCTATGCTAAAGACATGAGTAAAGTGAATTTGAAGCTTAGGTTACTGGGAGCTGCAAGCTCTCAGTGCAAACATAAAATTCTGGACTACAAAAATATCCGATTGGCTTGCTAAGTGACTCAGCATGATGCTGATTGCACACGTACACAGTACTGAACAAAGCAACTCAGGAAAAGAGGAGAAAAATATGAGAAGCAAAGATGATGTGTCTGACAATAATAGTAGTGAATTATGTTATTATGATTATATAATAAAAACCTTTGTGCAAAAAAATTACTGCACCTTAACAAGATGTTTTAGAGAATGTATTTATATATATAATGTAATTGTTACAATAATGCAGGGGGGAGAACAGATATTTTATGTCAAATGATCTGTTTTAGCTTCTTGATTAGTTAGATTTTACCAGAGAGAAACTGAAATTAAGAATTGACTACTATTATAAGACAAGAAATGGAGGAATAGGAATCTGTGCAAGCATATCCTTATTACAGAAGAAAGCTGGCATTCAGGCAGGTACTGGCAGGTTTTCCAAATACCCTCTCAGGTCGCTTTTGGAGGTATCAGTATTTTAGAGATGGAATATCTGAAGATGAGATCGGATCACAGTATCACAGTATCGTCAGGGTTGGAAGGGACCTCTGGAGATCATCTAAGTCCAACCCCCTGCCACAGCAGGGACACCTACAGCAGTTGCACAGGACGGCGTCCAGGCGGGTTTTGAACGTCTCCAGTGTGGGAGACTCCACAACCTCTCTGGGCAGCTGTGCCAGTGCTCTGCCACCCTCAGAGTAAAGAAGTTCCTCCTCATGTTAAGATGGAACTTCCTGTGCTCAGGTTTGTGCCCGTTACCTCTAGTCCTATCACTGGGTACCACTGAAAAAAGACTGTTCCCATCTACCTGGCACCCTCCCCTTAAGTATTTGTAAGTATTGATAAGATCCCACCTGAGTCTTCTTTTTTGTAGACTAAAAAGCCCCAAGTCCCTGAGCCTTTCCTCATAAGAAAGGTGCTCCAGTCCCCTAATCATCTTTGTAGCTCTTTGCTGGACCCTCTCCAGCAGTTCCCTGTCCTTCTTGACCCGGGGAGCCCAGAACTGGACACAATGCTCCAGATGCGGCCTCACCAGGGCAGAGTAGAGGGGGAGGATGACCTCCCTCGACGTGCTGGCCACACTCTTCTTGATACACCTGAGGATGCCATTGGCCTTCTTGGCCACCAGGGCACATTGCTGGCTCATGATCATCCTGTTTTTCACCAGGACTCCCAGGTCCCTTTCCACACAGCTGCTCTCCAGGAGGTCAGCCCCCAACCTGTACTGATGCATGGGGTTATTCCTCCCCAGATGCAGTACCCTACACTTGCCTTTATTGAACCTCATCAGTTTTTTTTCTGCTCAACTCTCCAGCCTGTCCAGGTCACGCTGTATGGTGGCACAGCCTTCCGGCGTGTCAGCCACCCCTCCCAGTTTTGTGTCATCAGCAAACTTGCTGATGGTACACTCTATCCCTTCATCCAGGTCATTGATGAATATAGTGAACAGGACTGGACCCAGTACTGACCCCTGAGGGACACCACTTGTTACTGGCCTCCAACTGGACTCTGCACCACTAACCACAACCCTCTGAGCTCTGTCAACCACTGTTCAATCCACCCCACTGTCCATTCATCCAACCCACACTTCCTAAGCTTGCCTGTGAGGATGATGATGATGTGGGAGACAGTGTCGAAAGCCTTGCTGAAGTCAAGGTAGACAACATCCACTGCCCTCCCCTAATCCACCCATCCAGTCACGCCTTCATAGAAGGCTATCAGATTAGTCAGACACGACTTCCCCTTGGTGAATCCATGTTGACTATTTCTGATAACCTTCTTTTCGTCCAGATGCTTGGAGATGACCCCCAGAACAAGCTGTTCCATCATCTTTCCAGGGATGGAGGTGAGGCTGACCGGCCTGTAGTTTCCAGGGTCATCCTTCTTGCCCTTTTTGAAGACTGGAGTGACATTGGCTTTCCTCCAGTCCTCAGGCACCTCCCCTGTTCTCCAGGACCTTTCAAATATGATGGAGAGTGGCCCAGCAATGACTTCTGCTAGCTCCCTCAGCACTTGCGAGTGCATCCCATCAGGTCCCATGGACTTGTGGGTGTCCAGTTTACTTAATTGCTCTCTAACTTGTTCCTCTTCAACCAAGGGAAAGTTTTCTTTCCTCCAGACTTTCGCTGTTTTGCAAAGTCTGGGACTCCCGAGAGCTGGCCCGAGCAGTGAAGACAGAAGCAAAGAAGGCATTCAGCAACTCTGCCTTCTCTGCATCATCCGTCACCACAGCACCCATCTATGAGTGCAGTGCATTTACTTTTTGCCACGGCCCTGAAGCCAGTGCAGCCAGAGGTGAGGAAATGTCAAAATGCAATAGAATCTTCCAGACCTATCTTGATCCCAGAATACCAGGGAGGACAACCTCAGCCTGTCAGGCTGGTGAATGCAAATAATCCTTCTCAGATCCGATCTCCTCTTCTCGCATGACCTCAAGCACAGAGACAGCACTGAGCTCAGGCCACTCCTGGCTGCAGTGGTGCAACTGGAAAGGAATGGTGCAGTGAAAGGGAATTAAAATCCTAATTTCATATTATTAAGTACAAAGAATTAAATACCCAGTAGATTTTGATACTGCCTAAGAGTGTGCTGTACAATTAAAACCCCATAGTACAGTATGGTGTGTAGACTTAAATAAAAAATTCAAATCATTAGATCTGAAATATTTGAAAGGCCAGTATCCATAATCTTTGAATATTTAACCTCTCTAAAATTCTAGAAAATTTTACAGCACGTACGCTACATCACTATGTGACTGTAAAGCTCAAAAACCTCAGCAAGCATCATTGTAACTGGTAGGCAGAGACATGAACTGCTTGTACCCAGGTGCTTCTGTGGTGTTGGACAAAACGTGATCATCTTGGAGACGGCAATTCTTACTTTTCAGAGGAGAGCTAACCAGCTGCAAAGGAGCGGTATGATTTCTCTTGCCACCTTTTGCTGCTCTGTGACTTCCACAAGGCGCTATCCAAGCTGCTATTTGTAAGGGATGGCTCAAGGATGTCTGTGCACATTACTGTGACTGAGTCCAAAAAAACCCTGCCCAATAATGCAACCTGCAGCACCTCCGGGTCCCAAATCTATGTGTCCATCTGTATTGTAAAGTCATTCCGCTTCACCTGCCATGGGCAGGGGAGGTAAAATGCCCCTCCTGTCAGCTCACTGGAGGAGGAACACACTGGCTGCTACCCACACTGGGCCGTGCATGTGTAAAACAGGGTTAAACACTCTGCAATTGGTGCAGATATGCTCACTTTCAGTTCCTTCTAGTGGTGACTTTCAGGCAAAATCCATTCTCTTTGCCAGATATCCTAAAGGTGTATGGGAAAAATGTAATGCCTTAGTACTGCTTTTCTCCCCAATGGCTTTGATGGCTGATTAGGCTCCTTTTTTAATTCACTTAGTGGCTTCCTGGCCCCAGGCCTGCCTCTCTCAGTCTGAACATCCAAAAGAAGTCAGACGGAAGAAATGTCTTCCAGGGCTGACTTGAAAAACAATCGGTTCTTTTAAACTGTTGCCTTCAAGATGGCTGCATACTCCTTATCATATCTTTCTGTCTTCAGACCCACTTACCTCCCTTTAAAGTCAGCAACAGATCCAAGCAGATGTTTTCTTATCAAGAATTCATACCAGACCTATTTATTTTAAATTAGCATATCTCATTAACTGTCTCAAGGACACTGGCTGAATTCATCTTTTAATGAGTATCTCAGAAATCTAGCTTTTCAAAAGTGAAATATAACCGCAAATAGCTGTACTTTTAACTCTCTCACTTCCAGCACGAGGTTTGATAGGCGAGCAGTCGAAGATAGGGCTTTTCTCGCCAGCCTTTGTGAAAAGCCACACTACTATTCCACCTGACACTTTGGGGTCAGGATACACCAGCCTGTCTTGATCCATATGCAGTTGTCGGGCTGCTTCAACAGCAGAGACACCAGAGGGGAGGATCGGCCATGTGCCCGGCACCGGCGAAGCTCTGGGCCAGCCCCCATCCACCGCTGGGCTGCAGCCCAGAAGCATGGCTGCAAAACACCTTCTCCCTCCCTGGGACCACAGGGAGCAGGCGCTGTTCCTCTCCGTGTCCTCCCACCAAGATTTTAGGAGCACCCTGCAGCAGGGAAGGGAATGCAATGAAGAGCAGGAGTGCCTGCATCGCCGTCTGCTGCATAGTCTACCAATGCATGTATTTTCTCTGGTTCTCTGATCATATTTTCCCCCTAAATAGCTGCACTAAAATGATTTTGATACAATATTTAATCATTCAATAGGGAACCACAGGCTGATGTGATATTTCAATTGGATATAATCCAAAAATCCACATTTATTTGTTCTAATATATGAGTATTAGTGAAGCCAGAATGCCTCCAAGACATCATGGATTGCATTTTTTTGTACTTAAGAAAAGACCTTAGCAAGCATTATGATGTTGTCTATATATCTTCCATAGAAAGGTATTCTGGTATAGTGCTTATTAAAGGAAATACAAATACATTAGAAATATGAAAATATTACACTGACCACAAGGTCTGCATCAATGGGTTTTTCCAAAAGAAGTAGGCACCTAAAGGTATCATTTTTAGGGTGAGTTTATGTGTGACATTGCAGCAATCAGCTCATCTGCCAGACCTGCTCAGGCAACAGCTTTTATGTGAGATAGGAGATATTGGGGTAATGCAGGGCAGGTGCGGGCATGGCCTGAGAGTAACCCAAAGCCCACTGTAACTTTCACTTCCATGAGGGTATTTTTGCCCTAAATGCAGGTTAAGCAAGATCCAGAGAGCCTCCAGCCACTTGACTATCCATAGGGGGTATAAGTGGAGACAAAACTCAAAGCGTAATGTGCATCCAGATGGGCCTCAGTACAATACGCTTTTGAAAAGCATATCAAGGGAGGTATGGCTGGAAAATAGAACAGAATAAAGGGATTATGGGGAATGAGTGAATATTTAGAAAAGATGAAAGACTCAAGGGCAAGGATGTTACAAATAAAAAGAGATTTCAACTTCAAAGAAACCCACAAAAATAAAATATGTAGGAAATCAACCTGGAAATTCTGTTCACACCTGGGATGATTGATTTGTGAGACATTTCCAGAACCTCAGCTGTAGTTATCTGTTCCAACGGCTCATTTGAATTTCATAGAATTTATTTTGAATCCAAGCGGTGTATCACCACATAACTGTGTTGCTGAAATTATATTTCAAGGCATTTGGGCCTTCAGTTCTGGGGGGGGTCAGTGTGGCTCAACCCATTTAGTGCAGCATCACAGCTCACGACGATGTCGTTAAGGGTGTGCCAGCACTTCCATTACAAACCCCATTTTCAAGGGTTTAGACTTGTTGAGTCATTTAACAATGCACTATACCAAACAGCAGTGCTGGGGGAAAAAAAATCAATATTATAATTCAAAAAGTAAGTAAAAAGTGCTCTTTGCTAATGAAAACAATGACAGCTATGCTTTCTGGAAGAAAATGAATAGTGCCTAAACAACAGGCAGAACATATACTAACTCAAACTTATTCATATTTATACATAGCCACCTAAATTTAACAGGATTGAAGCAGATGGAGGTAATATATAAAAGCATTAACATTTTTGCAGCCAGGATATTCACAACAGCCAAAGAAAAAGGCTCAGAGATCTCTCCTTGCTTTGTGTTCCTTTAAATGCTAATGCAAATTGTATGTATGCACTTGGAGAAGAACTCGCAGTCTCCAAAGGAATTGTATTATCTGCTTAAATATATATTTTTTTTCTCAAGAGAGAGCTGTTTAGGTCTGCTCCTAGATAAAAACAACAAAATGCCTTAAGATAGGGTGTTATTATGCAGAATACATCGCTGTGTTTATGCCATAATCCCATTAGGTTTCGAAGCACCTAACCCCTAGAGATTTCAAGAGAACAAAATCACGGAGGTACAAGCATTTGCATGAGAAACACTGTTTTGGTGGGCAAGGGAAACTTGGTATTAAATAACTTTGAATCTCATTGTTAAAAAAGTAAATAAATATTTGATACATATAAATAAAGATGATCCTAAAGATGCTGATCTTCCAGCAGGGAAAGGTGTATAGCAAGGAAAATAACAGTGTAAACCTCCATGGGAGCACCAGTCCCACGTCAAACTAGCAGCTTGCCTTGTGTTTTCATTTATTAATTAGGTGATACGTGAATTACAGTAATGCAATTATATGCTAGTTTTGTTGTCACTTTATTTATGACTTTCTATGACATGTCACTTTATTTCACATTGCTTTCTTTAGTCCAGTTAGAAGGGACACAATCTAAAAATATAAGCCATTTCAGGGAGTCCCATCCAAACTTCTCTGAAAGGAGAGGTTTTCAGCCCTGACTGGAATCACATATTTAGTGGTCCTTCAGCCACAGCCATCCCTTGAAAAGTCTTGTTGCATGATTGTAGCTACAGATTTGCTATGCGAGGCAAACTCCAGCTCCTTGTTAAATATATGACTTCAGCGAATGGTGCAGCAATGTACATGAGAGCTGATTTTGACTTATTTTCACTGCCTCTGCACTAGCAGTGTATATAAATTCAGAGGCAAAATCTCTTCAAAGTGTGTTTGTTGTCTCAAGCCTTGCACAAATAAGAGCAGGTGAATTTCTATTCAGTCTGAAAAATATTTTCATCAAATGACTGCTTAATGATTTCTTCCATACTAAATGAAAGTTGCTAGTTTGGCTCACAGAGTTCAGGCTGCTGGACCTGGGAAATATACAGCCATTGCACAGGGTCTTTTCTGGTGCTCCGTTGGGAAAGGATGGGATCTTACATGTCAGCAGCCAACACAGAATATACTTACAGACGTCCCAAATACAGCGCGCTTTGGAGACACTGAGTGCAGCAGGAGCTGATGTCCCCTAACTCAGTGTTTCTTTCTCTAAAATGGGATCTGTCATTATTGCTGGAGAGAATTACAAGGGGCCAAGTTATAAACACTGCTTTTTTAATCATTAAACTTTTGCAATAATTTTTACTTTCAGATTTTGAATGCAGTCTACATTCCAGCAAGGGTAACAAAACAAAATTGATTTTTTTTCCCAAATTCCACTTTTACTTGCTTACAAGCCATTGCACATTAGCTGGATACGTGATGCGCGTAATTATTATTCTCTTCTTTTGACAAATTATTGGGGACAAAAAGGGAATTTACAAAATGTTTCTTTAAAAGAATGTTACATTTCTCTGTTTACCAGGAGTTAATTAGCCAAAGTTCACATTTAAACAAAACTTTATTTAATCCTACAAAAGTGAAGAAAACGATGCAAATCAGTCCCAACAAAGGGCAGTTTTAAAAGGGAAGAAATATCCACCTGCTACCAATTAAGTCTGTATTTTTTCATAAGAAAGTGATGGTTGATTATACTAATTTTACCCTTGTGGTAATTGTCACTAATCTTCAGCATATTGTATGCACCTTGCTCTTATGAATCCCATATCCCCTTCTGCCATAAATATTTCATAAAATATTCAAAGCCAGTCCACAGCCAAGTAATAACAAATGTCAAATGACACATTAGGAAGATTCATAGCTATTTTAAGTATGAATTTTATATAAAAGCCTAACTCATTTATTGTGGTCAGTGTTAAGGATTGATTTTAGCAAAGGAATGCTCAGCAATTAGTATCAGCACCTTTACTGCCACTTTGATATTAAAGTAGAACTAATAGAGATTACTCAGGGTACTTGGTAGAAGACTGGGCTCATGACGGTCTATACGGTTGTGTGCACCAGCCGAATTTCCAAAGGCCTAATTCAAGACTGCTATCGTAAATGGAAAGATTTCTGTTAACTTTGGTGGAGTGTTCCATCCTTCTACGCCTTTAATGAGTTTTCAAAGTCTCCATTCCTGAAGGTTAGGATACTTGTTTGGTGGTGTTCCCTGTATTGCCATTAGCTTGAAGCCCTTCTTTCTCACTCTCTCCCTCTATAAAAAAATCAGGGTTTTTTAGGTAAAGCACAATTTCAGGCTTTCTTTCCTTTATAAATAAAGAAAATAAGAAACAGTAGAAATAATTAGTCTCACTTTTCCCCAAATGTGAGTTTATTGAACTTGAAATGTGGTGGCCAGCCCAAAAGAGGGTGGGTGTCTATGTACAGGTGCAGGCAAATAATGAGATGAGGATCATGTGCAAGGTGTAAATACAAATTAGTTGCTTAAAGAGTGGTGAAGAGAGGGGAGGAGTTTCTAAGGGTGGTTCCTTTAGTGCTCCTGGGCTGGCTGAAGCAAGGTGGATGTATTGCTGGAAGTGTAGATTTTGGTAATGATGAGCTTATGGAGATGAGTTCTTGGCCCCATGCTGTGTGTCTCGAGGTGAGCTTCTTCGTGGAGCATTGACCACAGGTATGAAGAATGAGTTAGGAAGAAGTGATAGCCAGTGTAAAGCTGAAGGATACTGATTCTGTCTGTGTGTTTTACTCCGTGTTTTCCTGGTTTATGTCTTAGATCAGCACCTGCTCTCATCTCTTCTGAGACAGGCAGTGGCAGAAGTTGCTGGCCCCAAAGCAACAGGCAATTCATTGCTATGCTTTAAAGTAGGATGACCTTGGCAGAGGGGATGGTGGTTTATCTCATTGTGTCTTTGAATAATCAATGCAAGAAACAGCCCTGGCTGCAAGGGATGATGCACCTGAAGGGGTGCCAGGTGTGCTACTTTGTGTGTGCTGTGCCCGTGGGAAGTTGAGGGCAGGGAGCTGTGTGCTGGACTCGTCAATTAGGTGGAGTGTTTCTCCAAACTTGGTCAGAGAGTTAATTTGGTGAGTGGGTTGTGAGTGGCTTTGCTTCTGCTATAAAATGTGAATTTTAAAGTTGGGGAAGGAACAAGTAGGGCTACCACAATGGCTCTACAAGCTGCTCTAATACTCAGAGCATTGCACAGGGATGGGCTTGTCCCTGGGTTCCTATAAGCTGGGCTGACTTTCTTTTCGGATGTGTGTCATCTACTCTATCTTTCACTCCTGAAATATCTATCTTTGGGTGGGGAAGAGTCCTTTGATTTAAGAATGATGTAAATGTTGTTTATGTTTGTGATTATGAATCATAAATAACAGAATTAATGAGGCTATGATAATGGGAAGTAGAGATGTTGCTTTTTACCCTGGGTAAAATGGCTCATAACCAGGCTGTGACATCTTCTTTGCCTCTTTTGTTCCTAGGTCTCTCTGTTTAATATTATGTTTGCTTATTTTGTGGTTAAATAAAACTAAACATGTGGTGAGCATTATGAAGTTTTGCTTTCTTTTAGCATAGCTGCTACATATTTATATACTCTTATTGATTATTTTTTTTTAATCCACTTTTATGAATGGATATGTACTGCGTGCGGGTCTAGGTCCCTGTCTGCAGCCTGTTATTTTACTCTTCTTGGAAAATAACACAGAGCGACAATCTAAAGGGGTGCAAAGATTTGTTCTTAATTACTTTGGCTTCATTATGCATTGTATCCTAGATTGCTCATGTAAATAATAATGCATCAAATGACTTGCTAGAATAATAAAAAACATTCTACTCTAAGTTATCTATTAATATTACGAAAGTGAAACTATGATTGCATTTAAAAAAACCCGAACCTCTCCCTGGTTTCACTTGGGTTAGGATTTACCCCATGAGATGTTCAGGAGCTGGGGTGAGCTGAGCAGGGTATTGGGAGCCAGGAGAACTTCTGGTACTGCAGAAGGTAGTGGGAAATGAGCTCTGCCCGTTAACCTGAGGGTGAGGCAGGAGGTCACAGTCCTCTGCTCCCTACCCCATCCTGCCCCTGCAGTTACCACCCACTTGCAGGCTTGGCAGAAGTGAACCTGGACCGGCTTGTGCAAGGATGTATTAATTCAAACTGCTGTCAGTTATAGGGTGGAGTCAGATGAACAGAGAAGGGCAGTAACCTCTTAGATTTCCCCCTTGCAAGTCAGCAGAGCTCATCTAATGAACTCCCTTTGTCAACGTGGACAAATTAATTCGGCTCTCTGGGCTAAAGGAGACAGCATAACTCAGCACAGTTCCCCCAGAATCCATGGTGTCCTTTGTTTTCACCAGACAGGAGGCAGCCCCAACACTTCAGGGTCCTCAGGAGAGGATTCATTATCAATGGAAAGTACTCTGGAGACTGGCTAACTGAATGGGTATTAAGAATTTCAGTTTTGTCACAGCTTCCTGATAATTTAACTTAGTAGGGAAGTGGGGGGTGCTTGAAACTCAGGAGAAACTAATAAACTGCATGTAGCACCCACCAAACTTGGTGAGTGCTTTTTGCTTTAGGAGTCTGTTTAAGGATCTCTGTAGAATAATGTTTAAACCAAATGTGAAAATGGCTTGGTGGAGGCTCCTGTTAACCCGGAACAGATGCATGTTTTTACAAATATATTCATATTTGTAAATGTAACAAAATATTTTGGCCTGTAATTTTGTGTAATTGTTTTTTCCAAATGTTTACTGTTCAGTGAGAATGACACAGTTATGATCAGAGCAAAATACAAGCATGTGGTTAGCTTCCATGGGTTTTTCCTTTGGAAACAGCAAACTTTCCAAGTGCTTCTCTGGCCGTTTGCTTTCTGGCTGGCTGAGTGGCTCTTTAAGTGGTAACATGAGTGTCCAGATGCACATTGAAATAATTCTGAAACAGTGGTGGTTTAAGGACAGCAGTTTGACTGACTGACACTTTTACAACCAAGGGCCATCAGAGGAGCTGATTTATATGAAGTGTAAATGTTGTCGTGTTACAGCCTTGTCACCCTATAATTGCAAGTACAGCTCTCCTGTTTTATGTTACCTCTTAACTACATGTTTTGCCCAGCTATGCTGTTATTAGATACGCAAGTATCGGGCTGATCTGGCAGCAGTAGCCATCTCCATTTTTGGTATTCATTCATTTAGATGTTGTAATTTTTGCTCACATGAGGCATACCGCTTTGTGCAGCAGTTCCTATCAGTGTTTGAACTAGTTCTGTTCAATGCATTTGTTGTGGTTTAACCCCAGCCAGCAAATAGGACCATGCAGCCTCTCGCTCATCCCCCCCACCCCTTCCCTCCCAGAAGGGCAGGGAGAAGAGAGAGAAAAGGAGGGGAAAAGAAGAAAACCCCAAATTTGTGGTTTGAGATAGACAATTTAATAGAACAATAACAGAAAAGGAAACTAACAATAATAATAATGATAAAAGAATAAAGAAGACACAAGTCACTCTCATTTCCCAGCCTGACTGGAGCAGTGATTGCGGATTCTCGCTTCCCTGCCAACACCATGTATATACTGAGCATGACGTCTGTGGTACGGAATATTCCATTGGCCATTCTGTTGATCTGCCAGTGCTCCCTCTCAGCTTCTATGGGAAGCTGAAAAAAGTCCTTGACTAGTATAAACATCACTTGGCGACAACTAAAACAATATGCATTATTGACATGCCTTTCATACCAAATCTGAAACCACAGCAACCACTAGAAAGAAAATTAACTCTCAGTTGAAACCAGGACAGCATTAAAAATGCAATTGGTGCTATATAATATAAATAGCTGACCAGCCTTTCCAGTTTGTAAATGAAGTGTTTACAGTTACTAAACATGAGAGGAAAACGAGCAATATAAGTAGCATGTTTGAGGTTGAGGGGGTCTAATGCTTCTCACTTAAAGGTCCTGTTTTCAGTCCCTTATAGCTTTGATGGACATAAATCATTCTGGTTGACATTCTCTTGGCTGGATATTTGCTGTACTTGCATATTCCCATTTTGGGAGTGTTTAATAAAAATATTTCAACTATTACTGGGAGTGAATTTGGGAGATACTACAACTTGGTCTGTGTTAAATAAGTACAACTCTGTAAAATGGTTTCTTGCGTACTTTGGAGGAGAGATTGGAATCTGGTGGCTAAATGTCATCTCTATCAAAAGTGCGCTTTTGTGCTTTCTCAGGAACATGTCTGGGTTTGGTTCCTGGAAAAAAAAAAGCCCCAACCCTCCGTTCACCTAATACTTGTTAGTTTGATTGGTAACTTTTGCTGATACCATGTTATTTCATGATCTGACTAGGGAATTAGCCTTTCTGGAACAGTAAATGATAAACTAAGCATGCTTAAATCATAATATATTGTTATATCTCCCAAGAGGGGTGAGCTAAGCTAAAAGTGCCAACCTCTGATATTTGTAAGTACTTCAGTTCTTGACTTGACCACTTCTAATGCTATTAGCCTTTCTTTTAATACAACAGAGATTGTTGTCATGGATTGTACCTGAGTGATAGAGCCGGTTTGGTTGCTAAGCTTTCTGTGTAGAATGTGAGTAGGAAAAAGTAGCCAGAAATTGCTCTTCCCCCCTCCCTTCTGCATTCTGATAATGGGTTGCAGCTGTACAGGACTTGAGGCAAGGAGGCAACCTTGCAGCAATGTGGGACATGAGCATCCCGTTGTAAAGCAAATCCACTCTGCATCTACAATCAATTGGAGAATGCTTTTGCTGAGCATTGTAGGATGGTGGGGCTTTTGGGATGCACGTATGGTATTTGCTTAAAAAAAATAAAATAATCAAGTACTTTGAAAGCTTCTTGGGTAAATATATAGTGCTTTATATTTCTGCGATAAATCAGTAGTTTGTTTATTTTGACTATAACATCTGACATGTTTGTATGAATAATAAAGTTCTGCTTGGCTGATAGAGCACATCTTTAGACTTGAAATACCTTAGTGATGTTTCAGAGCGGCAAAGTGCTCTGGTCTGGGATTTTGTTCTCCCCTCCTCTCTTCCTAACCCTAGTAAAACCTTCACATTTTTCTTTTTCCAGAAATAATATCAATTTTCTGGCTATTTCTGGTACTTGCTTCTCAGCTCCCGTTCTCTGCCCCCTGACAGGGTGATTTTTCTGATGTTCCTGCTGCCTTTGATTCACCTATTGTTCCAGCTTCCTGCAAGGCAAGAGACATTCAATAGATAGTATTCTGGGAGGCATGAATTTCAAGCAGGTTTTCTTGAGTTATGTGCCTGAGGTTGCATTGCACGGGAAAGAATGTGGTATAAAGATATTGCTTTTGCTGTCCTTTCCCTCATGTAGGCAGATTTCTACTCCACAAAATCTCCAAATTGACAGTGGTGGTTTTTTTTTTTACATGAAAGGCAAATGAAGGGTTTGGTCCAAGACAGCTCACTGAAGAACTTCATTCTTGCTGCCTTTTTTGCTCACTTGTTCTCTCCTCTTTTTGCTGCCGTGCAGTACGATGGGAATAAACACGAGGCTGCTTTGAGAGCTGAGCTGTGTGAGCAGCAGAGTGGCCGATGTCTGAGCGGACGGGTGCTTGAATGGTCTGACGGAGTGTCCGGTCTCTGGAAACAGCCAAAACCTACTAATTTAAATAACCAAAGATGTTATTTTGAGAGCCTGTGACCCTCACTCCCCCAACTGCTGAGGATACCCCAGGAATTTGCATGCACTCAGCATCTCCAAATCAGTCACCTGTCTTGGAACAGCGTGATAAGCAGCACCAACTTTTTCTAGTCAGTAGCTGTAGCTCTTTTACTTAATCATGGGTTAATAACAATTAGCCATTTCAATCTACTGCTTAATTTAAACACTAGATTAATTTCCACTTTAAAGCACTGTTCAAAATCAACTTTATAATTAATTCTTTGGATACTTCTGGGTAAAAAATAATATTGAGGTATAGCAGATTTCTTCTAGGGATTAATGTTATCGCTGGTAAATGTCAGGCATACAGATGATGTTACAACCTACTTACTTTCTTCAGACATGTGTGCTATTGATTGTTTCATCGATGACTGGTTCCTAGCTGAGTTTCATTATACTGCACAGCAGAGGATTGTTTGTGTTTTGTTGGGTATGTTTGACCTGTGATTGCCCTATGATAAATAGTGGAGAAAGTTATTTTAAGAAAAGAAAAAGCAGGAACACCTGATATTAAAAATAATCATTTTTTTTGGCCACTCTTCAAAAGAGTCTAGTGAATATGTATATGCGGCTCTAGTATGGCCTTGTTAACCTGCATTGGATTAAAGACTGGATAAACTGGAAAGACTTAATTTTTTAATAATTTTTAATAATTTAAGGACTTGATAAGAAGTAGATAGCACCAGCCAGCATAACTAATGGGGTACTGAGCGTTTTCTCGGTTCAGCTTGCCTGGCCACTAGCCTGGTACAAAGTGTTATCGCTTGTTGGTTCTTGTGTGCTCTCTGTACTGGGCAGCCCTCGCTGCAACCATGTGTTCCCCAGGATCAAGTCCCTTTGCTCCGAACAAAGTACATAGTCTTGTGGACATGCTGTACGCTCCCTCTTCTCAGTACGGCCTCCTGATGCAAAGCTGGGCTATGGATGGAAAAGCTTGTATTGCTTGTGCCAGTACTCCCCTCCCGTTCTGCCTGCTTGTTTAGCAGTTACTGGACAGAGCCACATCTCTAACAGTCATGCGATTCTTAGAAGTGCAG
Source organism: Pluvialis apricaria (assembly GCA_017639485.1). NCBI lineage: Eukaryota > Metazoa > Chordata > Aves > Charadriiformes > Charadriidae > Pluvialis > Pluvialis apricaria. Next base: position 6,020,400 of record CM030017.1, read on the forward strand.
ATCTGCTTGTAAATGAAAATAAGTAGACAAAATTGACTTGAACATCATAAATTAAATCCCTACACTTACATTTTCTTCTAAGCAGCTCTGATAATGCTTACAGCAAGACAAATAAATCAGAAGTCTTTCTTTCATTTCAATAAGCTAAAAATATTATCAGTCGCAGTATTTTGAGTGATGCTGCATTATCTGACTTTAACTTAAGTGGTGTTACAATGTCAGCAGAGTAGTTTTTAAAGAATTTCTCTTTACAGCACTCCAGCCTCTCATCTTGAGGTGACATTATAGACCACTGAGCAAGAAATTCATCAATATAAGTAGGTACCATTTTCTGAAAAGATAGTACCTACTCTTACCCTGAGAACTTTTAATCATTCATCTCCCACATTCAAACTTGCTATCACTTAATTAATCTTCCCAGTTTCACTGAAACCTCAAGGGTTCCTGAGTAAATGCTGAAATAAGGGCAGCTTTGATGTTTGAAAACTGTAATGGAAGAAGGCGGGCGATGCTACTGACTTCAGAAAATATTTGAAAGGTCCCTCTCATGCGGCTGCAGCATTATGCAGCTCTCCCAAGGGGCTACTGCCATACTACAATAGGGGAAGCCGGCACTATTGTAACACTGCTGCTCTGTGGGGAAAATGGGAGCAGCAATAGTTTAATTATCCCCTTGAGTCACAATTTAGAGGAATAGCTGCTGACATTAATGGGGACAGCAGTACGCAGAGGAGGACTGTTGCAGGCTCATTCCCTCCCCTCTTACCTCTTGTTCTTTATCATTTGAATTTATACTGGAGCACCAGAATAACAGCATCTCCTGCATGCATTGCTTTACCTTTTATTTGTTTTCATATTTGTGGCTTTATTTGTGATTGTGGTGGTGTTTTTTTCAATAGGTTCTCATGTAGCAAAGATATAAACAGGATGACAGGTTGTAATGAAAGCCCATTGCATTTAATGTGTTGACTTAAATCAGTCGTACTTTGCGGAGTGTTGCTGCCATCGGGCACCATCGGCAGTTTTCAGGAGGGGCACGTGGCAGTGCGGTGGCAGGGGTGGGCATCAGCCTGCGCTCCCGTGGCTGCGCCTGTCCCAGTGCGCTTGCACTTGGGGCCAGTTCAGCACAGGACCACGTCATCCTCTTGTCAAAGGGGGCTGTAGCTTTCAAACCCTCTCCAGCTGAATAATACAGTTCTCTTTCTGCTGGAAGAGAGCAGAGCACAGGGTGCGGGCTGTACATGTTCTGGGAGAAACGTGGAAATCTTTTTCCTCCTGGACTCTCGCTGGTATGTTGCCTCCAGCTCATTAATTCTTAGCATGTTGAGCAGGTTCTGCATTTGAATTTTATTGTCCCACTCATAACCTTTATTCCACTTTAACGTAACTGTTAGGCGATTTCCACAGCTTACCTGATCCAATACATAAAATACTCTTTATTTTACACTTTTTCATTTTGATGTAATAATTATTATACTTAAAAATTGTTGCTTAAGAAACAGTGATGACTTCCGGGGGCAAGTTAGAGTATGGACACTGTCCAGATGGGGGCTAAAGAAGGTCTGTTTAGCCAGCAATAGTGAAACAGTTGGTGGTTCCCAAAGAATTATTTCTCCACTTGTTGGTGGAATGCTAATTCCTCTAATGTCATGTATAATAACACTCACACTGAACTACAAATTATCTGAGATTAATCCTTTTTTTTTTTTCTGCTTTTGGATTGCTCATGCTGAACTACCAATTATCCAAGATAAATCTTTTTTTGCCTTTCTCCTGGATTGTGTACTGGAGCACAGCATCATTTCTGATGTGAAAATGTCATTTTACCGTATCTCCTAGAACACTTGGTCTTCTCCTGGGGAAATAAATGACTTTACTAATTCCATCTTGTTTCCGAGGGCAGCTTATAGACTCAGGTCTTCAAAGCTGTATGAAGAGCTGGCAGAGGCTGCTGTAGTTGAGCCCCTTACACCCATGCTGTTGTATCTGCCCCTTGTTCCTGTCTGGAACTGTACAACCTGAGAACTGGAGAAATTTACTGTTGCAACAACCAGTTGCCAGTCTGTTATTAAAATAACTGACCAACTCAGCTGGTTTTGAAGTTCACTCTTCTCAAACTCCTAGGTCCTTGGGTTTCAATCTATAATGTGAAGCACCCTAATTGGTTTCTGTTTTGTTGTATTATTTTTCTTTGGTTACTTTGTTCCCACAACTGGGCAATTAATATCTCCTTGGAGACTGCTGTGGTTGTTTTATGTGACCCATTGTGGGTTGCCTTTGTAATTTGTCTTACCTTGAGTAGAAAAATCCCTAATCACCCAGAGTATAGGTAATATATAAATCGTTAAATGAAATCAATGAGAAGATCTAATAAAATCAAAGAACTCATTAGGGTATTGAAGGTGAAGTGAGGCTTCATGCAGTCTTGCAGGGAGACTAACAGGAGGTGGGATCCAAAGAGAAAATTTCCAGTCTCTATCAGGTCTTTGATTAGGAGGCACCTGGAGGATCTGGGTTTTGCTTCTGACAAGTCTCTAATATTCTCTCTTCTGTTCTAAACACAGTTGTGTTCATTGTGTCATTACAACTCATTTAGGAGCAGCAGAGCTTCAGCCCAGCAGAAGCAGCCTCCATACAGGAGATGTGCGCAGGCCATCTTCTTGAACTCAGAGAGGTGCAAAAATTGACCTTATAAAGTAGTTTAATGCGTCCATCTGCTATCCAGGTCTTTTGCAGTATTGCAGTTGTGCTCAGTTTGTATGTTTTTGGGGTTTCCAGTCATGTGGATAACAAATGTGTTAAATGAGACAGTGATCTGGCTAAAAAAAAGAAAAAAAAATGTTTAATGTGAAGTTTTCCTCAGTTCAAATTGATTTGCGTAGTGTAGGTACTGGTGTGAAACTGAGTGCTGCAGTTTGTTTTTTTAATAAACTTGCCACAAGTCATTTTTAGGCATCTTGTTTACAGATGACTTCTGAGTAATGTTCAGATGACTCTGAACATAATCCTTAAACCCTCACACATAAATACCAATAAAAAAGATCATGTTTTACTGAAACTTGGAGGAAAAATTTTCTTTTTTTTTACTCGGCTTGCTGTGAGGAGTCGTATTTTTGTCCCATTTTCTTTAATCTGGTTTGCCTATTCCTAAATTCAGGTCTTAATTTTGAGATTTGCTCACTCATATTTATTCCTGAACTCAGAGGGACTATTTGTAAGTGCATAATCTTACTTTGTAAGTGTTCTGCATTTTGGTGTTATCATATGGGTTCACAAAAGAAATCAAAGGCTTTGCCTACACTTAATCTAATTATTTTTTCCTTCATATTAGGGGTGATTGGAAGTAGCATTGTTAATGACTATGACACCCCATTGGTATAAAATCAGGGTGGGGGAAAAGAATAGAATCAAACCCTTCTTTTATAAGGGATAGCGCTCTGTCCCTTTCCTTATTCTACATTTTTGATTAGTGTATTCACAGTCATCTCGTGTTTCTGTGCAGCTTGAGCTTGGATATTAGCCAGATTCAAACTGAACTGCTTTTGGCTTTGGGAAAATGTAAAGCGAGCGTGTGCATTCATTAAGAAAGAACAGCCTTTCCTTGGGGAGAGATGGACCTGGACCGTGCAGTGTTAAATGTCTGACCTGAATAGATGTGAATGTCAAGTCTACTCCATGTTCACCTCAAGTCAAAAGTTTAATGCAAGGCGATGCCATTTATAGATATTATTTTTTAATTGAATCACTATTGTATATAGCTGTCATTATGCACATGGATAGTATATCCTTGACATGACACTGTATATAAAAACATTTTTAGGGAGGAATATTTGGAGTCCTTTGAGAGGGAGTAGCAAGAGTGGTGCTGCTCCACCAAGGCAGGCGATCCAGGAGCCAAGGGCAACCAGGCATGGGTAGGGACAGTGACCTTGCCAATAAGGGTGCAGCCCCACAGCACCAAGCCAGGCGAGCAGAACAGGGGTGGGGACGGTGATCATTATAGAAATGAGAACTGACAAGTCAGGTCCGGGGTCAGTCTGGGAAGTCTAGTTAACAAGGCAGGAACAGCAAAGGACAGAGCTGAGTAGATAGAGGTCTGCAAACTGCACGGCTTGGGTGAGGACTGATGTAGATGCCTCATGTAAGGCTGCTCAAGGTGATCGAGGATTGCTGGTACGCTCAGGACCATGAAGCTTGGTTTCAGGGAAGCAGAGAAATTGCTGAGGAATTTCTCAGCTTCATTGAATGCATTGGTAGAAGTTCTACCTCCTCTGAGAAAAACGTGTTAGTGTTTTGGCTTTTTCTGTACACTTAATCTGATGGCAGCTGCATGCAAGAAAGGAGTCGTTGTTGGTCACCTAGCACTTGTTTAATTATATTATCTTTTAATGGAGGTAAAATGTAAATATCCTAGGTGAGGTAAAATCCAATAGGTGTCACTAATACAAGGAAACGAGAGAGCGAACTGTGAGGTTTTATTATGCTGACATATGCCATGAAAGGCTGCAGTGTTTTTGAGCTAGTGGTGGTCTCGAGAGAATTTTGTGGTGCATGTGAGTTGGTGCATTCACATGAATGTAACATGGTGGGAACTGAAGAGAACAATATCATACAAAAACCAGCAGGGTAGGTTATTATCAAGAGAATACTAAGATGAGAAAAATCTTGTATGTATGCACTGGAAAACAGGAAAAAATGGCCTTTGCCTTCCAACTTTCTGAGTTGCCCCATGCTAATCTCCGAGCTCGGGGAAAGCCATTGATGTCCACGTGGGAGCTCCTCTGCAATACATTCTTCTCCTGGTGTGGTGTGGCTCGGTGCTAGCACGTGTACTGTCTGTGCTTTACGTAGGAGGGAAGGAAGAGACTGTTTTTATTTTCTTTTTAAAAGCCTTTATGAAGGGTTATATGTTCTGGTGAGGAAGGATGCTTTCATCCCCAGAGCGGCCCATGCGTATGTGGGTTTTTTTACCTCAGGTGCAGGAACAGTTTCTAATGAATTCAGCATGACAGCTTGTGTGATGGAGTTCTAATGCAACTGCAGTGCTCTGCAGTATAAAAAAAGGCTTGAGCTGCAGTTTGTTAGTTTTCTTTGCTCAGCAGAGCACTGATGTTTTGGTGGGAGATGGGAATATATGACACACAGTGAGGAGGAGGAAGAGTTACCAGGTGTGCTGCCTCATGTGAATTCTGCTCCAGAGTTTCTTTAACAATTGGCTGGGAAAAATGTTTCAAATCCTACAGCTGATTTCATGGGTGTGAATTAAACCAGGAAACTTCGCCATGTGAAGCTGGAACTGGTGAAGTTGCAGGAAAAAACTATTGGCAGAGCCTCTGTTTAGAACGAGTCTTCAGAGGAGGATGTGAGGAACACGGGCTGGAGATCCATCATCACCTTACTTCACGCGCTTGTCATCTGCTCCCAATTGTGCTCTGTGTGTGTGGCTGTAATAGAGGGGCTACGAGGGCTGTCTCCTGATCCATGTTGTGGGGTAGCAAGCTGGAATCCATTTGGTGTTGGTTAGCATCAAAGAGCTAATGTGTGGAAATGCAGTACTGGTACTCACGAGAAATACTTGTGGCAACTGATTGATAAGTACATTTAATAAATGAAAGAATAAAAAAATGAACACACATGATATAGTAGCCCAGTTTGAGATGGCTTAAATACTATTCAAAGCAAGCTCTGATTTCTGTGGTACAGATCAACATTCCAGCAGCATGTATCCTGATTTGCATCATCTTCAACTATGGATTATCAATTCGGTGTGTATCTGCCTCCTGCAGCAAATGCTGCTTTCTGTTGCATTTTCCCTAAAATGGAGTGACTGTTATCCTCCCTGAATATTGGCTGTTTTGTAGGTGTTTCCCAACTTTTCCCAGTAACCTGGTGTGAAGGTAGCCAAAACGCAGATCAACCAGACCAGTAGGTACTGATGGGGATTATAAGGCTGACGCATCCATTGAATAGTCTTTGTTCTTGGAGAAAGTACATAAGTCTAGAGATGGTATCCTGGTGCAGTACTGGTGCACTCTGCCTGCTCTTTTCTGGGGGCAATTTTGAATGGTTATGTGTCTGAAATCTCCACCATACCTACTGCCATTCTGTACATCTATTGTGCGTGGGTTCAAGGCGTCTCCTTTCCAGTGCTGCAGTTCCCCACACCAGACACTGCTTTAGTGCTTTAGAAATGACATCATTTAACCTTCTGTCAGTTCGTCTTTGTTAGAGAGCTGTAAATCCTGGGCTCTCCTTGGGGTTCTCTTGATAGATTCCACATTCATTTGCTTTAAGCCAAATGGTGCTCTGTTCTACCAGTGGAACGTCAAAACATCACTGAAGTCAATAGCGTTATGCTTGCTTTCTTTTTTTATGCATATCTGAAATTCCCTACAGGCAAAAGAGAAGAGGAAATGCTGTGCCCCGTGGTTCACAGCTGAATAAAAGCTGCTGCTTTTTGGATCTGCGATGGCTCATCTCCAAAACACAGTAAAATTGAAGGACAGAAAAGAATAGGCAGATAATAAATGTTTTGAGCATCTCTCACATAATTTCTACCTTTTTCTTCACATGTTGCTTTTCCTTTTGACCTCAGATGAATGTATTTCCATTTCTTAACCGGACAGGGTAAAAAGTTTCTTTATCTTGAACACAGCTTATGAACATCCCACAGCTTTTACTTTAAAGAAATTACTGAATCGAGGCCACCTAAAGTGAGTTATTCATGAGCATTTCAACACCTTTAATGAAACTATCTGCTTAGACCTTATTGGTACCATATTAGAGAGCTGCAATGCAGGACTGAGAAACTTGGTCAATATTTCTATGGTTTTTAGAAACGACTTGAAAATTTTGGGGCACAACTCCAGCTGATCTGCAGAGGGGAATCTCTGTATTACTATACACTAGTATAGAGTAGTACTATTCTACTACTATAGAATAACCCAAAATCTCACCAAAGTTCGACATTTAAAACAGGGTATCAGGTAATAGCCCAGTCTTTAGAAAAGGTACTGATGTATCACTTTTTCAGCAAAGTTCATAAAACCTTGTTGGAGATGCTGCTGGTTGTGTAGCTCTTCCCAGATGGCAATGGTAGAGCTTATTGGGTCGACTGTCCTAGTTGCTGTAAGTGTGACAGGCCAACTGGAGTCACTGAGACTAAGCAACCTTTAAAATACTCCGGGATCTCTTTATGATGTTCCAATAAATGTATTTCCTTTTAGTTTATAGCTAGCTGCCGACCTTTAAAAAAAAAAAACAAAAACAAAAAACCCCACACAAAACAAAAACACAACACCCCACCTCCACCCCCCCAAAAAACCCCCAAACTTCAACCAAATAAAACAAAAACAAACTGAAAATGCCACCACTGAGAGAAGTGTCTGGAAAAGTTAAATGCTTCATGAAGTAGAAGATTGTTAAGATGTTTCACAAAAAACCTTTTCTATAGTCTTTGTGGGGTTTTTTTTTAGTTCTTGACTATCTGAGATGAAAATATTTCCAATATCAAGCCATTTAATTTTTTTTTGTGATATAGGATGGATTTTGAACCTGTATTGTTGATGCTGAATCCACAAACTTTTTCTCAGCTCAAGCAGCAAAGAAAGATGTCTGCATACTACCTACAATAATTCTTCTCTAATGTCAAGTGTATGTGAAAGATGGGTAAAGACCCATGTAGCATTAGGCACAGGCATCACCAGGGAAAGTAAGCCTGTCGTTATTAATGAGCTAGAAGGAATTGCTCTGGAAGCAAATCCAGCTCAGCCTCTGGGCAGGCAAGTTGCTAGCAGTGGGAAAGGCTAAAAACCAAGCAAATGAACAGAAACCCTGAGGCTGTTACGTGTGGGTGTTCCTTGCAGTCCTGCCAGGTCATGGTGACTCTGCTGTACCCGTCACCTGGGAAGCCCAAACATTTTGTCATCCAGTGAAGTACCACTGCTCTGAAATGAATAAACACAAAGTGATTTCTTAGCTTTCTCTTCTCCACTTTATTCCAGATCAGGTTTGTCTACGAAATGAGAAAACTTAGATAATATAGTTTAGAAACGTCAATGGTTCTGTCACCTTCCTTTTTCCAAAGGGATCTCTTTGAAGTGTTATTTATGCTTTAGAAAAGATGGGGTTCTGCCTTTTCATTACATATTTGATATTACAAGGGAAATTTGAGGTTAACTAGTAGACATCATAACGCATCATGAAGAATACAAGTAAGAGGTGAAATGCACATTGTGTGTAATTAGCATGCAGTAGAGAAGCAATGAGCTTTACTTGGTTACTCTAATTGCGTGCAAGTTTAATCATATCTTTGATACCCCTGAACAATAGCAGTGAATAACTGCTGTCCTTTTTTTTTTTTTTTCCAATGGACTCTATAGTTGACAGAGTTTTAGTATTATAGCCTTTATACTGAAGGGAAGTCAATATCTGAAGAGAAAGTGCTGAGTATATTCTGGTAAGGCTGGCCCTAGCTTTGATCAAAGAAGATCCCCAATTATTAGGAAAGCTTACTATTAAAAATAAAGTTTATTCTCTATAATTAAGGTTTTCATTTTCCTTGTCTTAATAGGTAGAATAGATTTCTTCTCTTTTTTTTTTTTTCCCTCCCCTCTAATGCGGGACTCTGAACTTCCTGTAATTATTTAACAGTGGGAATCGGTCTCCAGCAATAGATCAGGAAGTATCCTGGGACACCTAGTTAGTCCCTCAGCAATGGGTAGTTTGTGAGGAGGAAATAACATGCTGATTTGCAGTTATAATTGAGGAAAATTGCTCGAGAGGATTCTGACAGTACAGAAAATAGGCCAATTAGTTACCCAGCTCTGATCCTCCTATGATTCATGATTGCTTCCATTTAATTTTGCTGTCATTTATGAAGCAAGGTTAAGAATAGATTAGCTTCTTTTAGCCACCTCTTATCTTACTCCTGCCTGAATCTTGGGGAGGTAGATGGATAGGGGAGTGTGGGATTGTTGTATTGTGGGGTTGATTTTTTTTAACATGATTGTATGACTTGAGTCTGAAAACCAAAATTTCTCAATGTTGCACTTAACACTTATTCATCATGGAGCTATAGATGATGATTAAAACCTTGACACACAAACATTTTTTTTTTTTCCCAAAGATAAAACGTACCCTACCAGTAAGTTAATAACACTTTCATGCTGCTACCTTACAGCACTCTACAATAATCAATATTAAATAAAAAGGACTTGAAGAAAAAAAAATCACAGCTCAGTAAATCAGCCAAGGGGAAGATTGTACAGCTCACCCTTGAGCAGTACCTAACGGCAACGATGCAAACGTGGAGACTTTAAAATGCCAGTGAAGCTACCCAAAAGGCAGCCCAAGGACATCCCTCTCTCTCTGAAATCCCGGTCTGTGCCTCCCTGGTGGCTCTGTCCCATCGTCTCTTCAGCACAGGGATTTTATTTGCCCCAACCCATTTCCAAAATCCTGAGAACAGGCCCAAGGAGTACTAACGCTGCTTTTTGCAGCACAATTTGGACATGGGTATGACCCTGTAGCTGCTCGGTAGCACCTTCGCTCTATTGATCATCAGTCACTTCTAGCTGTCGCTTGGCTAACTCCTGCTTTCCACTGCAGGGGCTTGGTTTTATCCCTACAGGAGAGGAGCATGGGGTAAAGATAGGCCAAACATTCGCAGGTTGCTCTTTCTCTTGTAAGTGTGGTGGACCTGCCTGAACAGTGTCTCTGCTGGCTTCAGCAGTAGTGCTGGTCTGAGGCTGAAATCCTTCTGAACCCTGCCTGGCATCCCACAGGTACCTTGTTAGCCAGGTATTGCCCTTATCTGTAAGCTAAATCTGTAACAGGGGCCTATCTTAGGTGTCAGCGCTTCCAAAACTGTATATTATTCATCCCTTGATAGATGCGTTGTCATTCTTAAGCACACAACAGCTGGAATTGTTGCTATCTCATTTATGTTGTGAATTTTTTTAATCAAAATTAGACATCTCCTAAGGAGAAGAATGAATCACTCCAACTATTTCCACTAGACAAAACAGCACTGTCACAATAATGGTTTCATTACAGGAATCAAATGTATCAGAATGGCCAAGCCATCTTCTCCCTTTCTACTTTTCAAGTCTGCATTGCACAGTGAATATACAAATGTCAAGCAGTACGTTCCTCCCTGTGAACATTGGCCAAGCAGATAAATGGAAGGGATGATTATACGTTATATTCAATAACTATGTTTGTGATGCATGTTTCATGTGCAAAAAAAATCACTTGCAAACAAATGCAAAAGCAAAGGAAGTATCTCAAAAAGCACAATGTATGTTTGTTTTTCTTCTCCTGTAAATACAGCATATGCCGCCTTCTTGCAGGGAGTCAGGCTCACTTAAGATGTTTGCCACTGCGCAGGATAGACAGGAGACTACTAAATTGGCAGAACCCTGTATTTTATAACCCTGGCAGATAAAATCCATTGTCTTGTTCTGTGTAGCAACACAAATCACTTGCATGCACAGGCAGTTGTTCTTAAATTTCAAGAGCGCTCAAGAGTTGTATTGTCAATATACAGAGAGAGGAGCACATGCATGTTTTTCTGTGGGGGTGAAAAAAAAGGTTCTTATTTTTGAGTATGCATGTTTTAGCCAGTAATATCAGATAGCTGTAGTTGTGTGAAGCCACTGTGATGCGTAGAAAAGGTTTCAGTGCAAACTGAGCCAGGCTTTCCACATACGCGTCTCAAACACCCTTTTCCCAGGAACTCACAGAAGCGGTGTCCCCCTCTTCACAGGCGATGTAGACTGGGAATGGGCAGGTGCAAATAAATGTACTTGCGCACATTGTAAAAGCAGGAATAAAAGAAAAAATACCAGTTGGAGCTTTACATAGTTGAAAACATGTTTTGATTTGACAATGTACGTTTTTGTAACGAGTACTATTGTTGCTCACGCGATTTTCATTGACTTGTTCTATACACTATATAATAAAAGTTAAGGAGTAGAACAAAACCAACTTGCAGTTTGGAGCAAGTTAATGGTATTTCATTAACAAACTGTAAATAGTAACAGCATAAGCTAGATGTGAAACTGCTTTCACAGGCCATAAATGCTTAATGTTTATTACCAATAAAAGTCAAAGGAGCATTTAGCAAAGCAGTTTACCAAACAAACATTAAATACTTTAATGCATTAGATTCAGTGGACAGAATCAGGTTATTTAATTAACAATGAGTAATCCGTTAGGGCTTTATTCACCACAAATGATCTGCAGCTTCACACATTAAAAGAGTTTATGAAAGCTGTGTAGCGGTGGAAGAACAGCTCGGAGGTGCCAGATGTAGAAAGCCCCAGTAAGGGAAGAGTTCACGTTTGCTGTTTTGAGACTGATACACCTTGGCCTTTGCATGTGCAGGTCTGGATTTCATCTCTTTCTGAGAGTATAAGGATTCTGGATAAATCACCGTAAAATCTTTTAGATGCTAATTATCGCAATTACATTCTCAGTCATGTTCTGATGCATGGCATTTAGGCCATCTTTCAAAAAAACCCACCACGCAACAAATGACCAATGAGAATAATATCACATTTAAGATGTAAAACTCAGTGATAGAATCTTCCCAATTAGAAATAGCGACATAAGATGGGTGTTTGGGATGAAACTGTGATGCCCTCAGAGTCGAAGTTGACAGTCTCTTTGGATTTGGTGACTTTGTATTTGAACTGCAGCAAATGTAAGAAACTATAGAAAATAATTACCTTTGTTCACTGATACTATGGGACAAAAATTATGCTGTCTGAGACTTTTGCATTCCCCAAGTGGTCAGAAAGATGAGAATTTAATCAAAGCTCCTCAACAGAAACATTTCCAAAGAGTATCCATGTGCAGGATCTCAAACACCTTCCTTTGTGATGGATTCTTCACTGAAAATGCCTTGTTCTCTTCATGGTGGAAACTGGATGTCTGGCTTGGACTGAGCATTCAACCTACAAACAGCTGACGTTAGATCACATGAATGCCACCAGATTTGTAAGGAAGACTCTGGTTTGAAAACCCAAGTTCAGTGTTTCTTGAGACAGTAGCCTCATTCAAATATCTTAAGATTTTGCAGGGTTGAACGCCAATTTAGCAACTTGGAGGATCTATGTGTGTTGCATCAAAATCAAACTGAAAGCTTGGAACTATGGAACAATTCCAGTAGAAGATAAGACTGGTTGTGTGTGTTTTAGGTGAAAGAAGTTAAGACTGTGATAGTTGACTAAACGAGTCAGTCTAAAGAACAGGATAGATATAGTACGGTATGAACTTCATAACTTCAGAGTTTCAAATCTTATTTCACAGTCTTACATTTGATACAAGTTTATGATCATAATCATGTGGCTAATGTTCTGTAATTCAATTACTGCGCTGTTGTGAACATTAACAATTATGTAGCAGAACTGAAACACAGTGGGACAAACTGGCAGTATTCATATTTCACTTAGTTACAGCCTATTGCATAATTACTACAGATAAGTTACTGTTTAATCCATAGCAACATAAGGAATGAATTGCAACAATAATTATGTGGCTAATACTGCCTCTTGAAATGAATAAAACATACAAAACTGAAATTATGGCAAGGTTACAGGGGATCTAGTCTAAGACGTGTGTGCTGTTTCTTCAAAAGAATATCGGTTGTTGGAAACTCTAGATTTGCGTTCATTCTATTTTGGATCTTCACTTTTGATCAAAATCATTATTAAAACCTCTTTTGAAATATTTGGTTTTTTTTTTTTTTTTAGCTTTACCATAATATGTGTTTTGCACTTAAAACAGCAATGGTTTCAAATTCCCACCATGGCTTTTGTTAACGCTAAATAACAACACTGGTTCACTAACATAATCCAGCTCATGACCTCATACACTGCTTTTGCCAAAGACCATCACTTTTGGCTCCCAATGAAAACAGCAGTATTTGAGGTAGGTTGTCCAATGTTTTGTACATATACTGTGATGTGTTGTTGGCCTTAATCAACAAGTTACCACCTTCAGAAATTCCCATTTTTTTCATCGTATCTCACTCAATGTCAGAGTAAATTGCATGATTGATGTTCTAGTCTGTTTATCAAGGAACTCATGCATTCCCTTTTTAAAATCAATATTTAGGAATAAAATAGCCCTACGATAATTTATTTTATCAATGTAAGTAAAAATATTGTTTAATATTTCACCTGAAAAATTAACTCTTTGAAGATTAACTAAAAGGTAAAATTGATGTAACTGATGACAAGTTTGGCTGGCTCAGCATTCCTCGTATTGGTTGTCTTCATGCAGAAAAGAGGGCAAAAGAGAAACTATCAACTTCTGCTAAGCAGTGTACAAAAAAGTCCTATGTTCCAAACACATGGGTGGTGAATTACTGTGGAGACCATGAAAAGTCGTCATTTCACTTGGTTCTCTGACCTGCAGTGATTCAAGTCATGGAAGTGTATTTTCCTCTTCCTAGAGGGAAGAGCTAAAACGTACTTAATCAGCTTCAATGCTAAAGAAAAAGGATGAAAGAGCAATTAAAGTTCAAATTGCAGTGTGCCTAAAAAGACTATGAATAAGATTTGAATTTATATTTGGACACACTACCTCAGTACTTCTGATACTGAAAGGTTAATAGTACATCAGGACTACTATAGATCTCTTGTTTGGTCAAAAAAGTTGACCCCGCCAGTCACCTTCATTCCAGGTATTCATATTTCTGGTAAAAGTTTCTAGCTGAAAATACAGATTGCTTAAAAGTTACATAAACTTACGGTGGCACGTGACATTTCATTGGAGCAGTTGGTTTCACTAATGACTTGCTTATGTTTGTTCTGCCCTTGGTCTTGCGCAGGGCACCACTGTGAGGTTCAGATAACAGCATATGCATTTCCATCAACATAAATGGCTCTTGAGAAAGATTCATTTCTTGTGCTGCATTTTGCTGGTTTTCTGGATTTAATACAAAATTGAGTCCACCTAATGATAATATGTTGCTATGACCTCATTTTAAGGAAGGTATAATTTTGTTAGGACTCATTATTCTGGTATCTAATTCCTGTCTGAATGATGTAAATTGAAAACACTTTCTTCTCATTTGCTCCCAGTCACAAGACAGATCCCGAGTGATTAAAGAGTATTTAAGTGCAAATATAACTGCTGAAGACACCAGCTCATTTTCAGAGCCAATGTGAAAGCACTGGCATGTACAAGGAACAATAATCCCCTTACGCACAAATGTCCTCAGGTTCTTACATCTTTACTGTGGTGTCCTCAGCTTCTCTCTGTCCTCACTTGTAATTTTGGTAAAACCCCCCCTCCCAGTATCATTTGAAAAATACGAACTTCTGTTCAAGGATGCTTCAAAGTCAGACCAGAACTCATCGCTGTACTGAAAAAAACAGAACCGCTCCTCTGATCAAGGTGTGAATTCCAGTTTTGGTTGGTAGGTTGTCTTACCCATTTAATTTTTTCACACAAGCCAATGTTCATTATTTTTTAGACTGTAGAAACTGTTAGCAGTCAAAATAAACCCAGAATAAATCAGATTCTCCTAATGTGTGTATATGCATGTGGGTTTATGTATGCAGAAATAAATCAGTATATGGAGATAAATAAGAAACCAAGCCCGTATTTTCCTGTGGAAAAATCATTCAAGTTCCAGGGAAGCTGCCCAATATCTGATGGGTGCATCATCAAACCTTCTTATCTCATGTATGTTGTACCTATATAGTTGTTACACCTCTGTCTCCTGTCTGAGTCTGAAAATGCAATTTTCTTATTCTGCCTGCCCTGTATTACAGGGTCCTCCGGTACTGTCAGTACTTGCATGGAATTGTTGGATTTAAGTTCTGACCTGCAGTTCTGTTCTGCCATGCAATAACTAATGATTGCAGTGAGTCACCAGGAAGGTTCCTGGATGCAAGACATTATTTCAGGGGGGAAAACTTGTCCTAAAACAAACAATGGTCAAGCAACAAGACACCAGCTTACCCTGTATTTAGCCATGTTCCCTGTGGAAACCTTTGTGTGTTGTGGGCACAAACCTTTAGAGATATTCATTCACATTTCTGTTGACTTCTTCAGGCTTGTCGTTATTGTACATAGTGGTTTATTGTCCTCTGAGAGTTTAGGTAATGGGTTTTGGGAGAAACCCGAGAGTCATAACGTCCTCCAACTTCATCTTCTCTGAACTTAAGTGTATAGACATATTGTAAAGTCAGTTCATCTATATACTTGTATTACTAATCATTTTAATCATAGATCAGTACAGTCATACGGTGCACTTTAACTCACCACAACAGTACATAACTTTACCTTACTCATTAGATGACACTTGTGAAAGTGTTTCATTGATACACGATTAGGATGTCATAGTCACCTACGTTACAAATGATGAGTTTTGTTTAAGCTGTGATTTCTTTTGCAGAAAGAAATAAACTTGAGTTTTTTGGTACCTCCTCATTCTTGACATGTAACAAGTGAGTGGCAATTCATAGACTGAGTCAGTCTGTGACAAAGTTTAAAAGAGAACTTCTAGTGAACAAAGCCTATGAGTCTAATGTGAGAATCTGGACAACTTTATATGAGATGCTTTGAAGTGCAGTTTTTAATCCTGTACATCCATGTGATTGTCTTGAGACTTCATCTGTAGCCTGTCAGGTGAGAAGCTTGGCAATACAGGTTCTTTAGCATCTTCCAAGATGAGACCCCCCCCTTTAGCTTTTTTCTAAATATATTTTTTAAAAATTTCAAGTGAAAAGCATTTACTGTGCACAATTCCTCTTAAGGTCATTGTGATGATGACAGCACGTTCACCTCCCATACTGAACACGTGGCAACGGACTTCAATGTTCAAGCACGTGTATCTGCCACAACACTGTAATTTTCATGCTGATAAGAAGAATGTTCCCTAACGAAGCAACTCATTTTGCCTATATTTTTACAGATAGCACAGCTGAAGGAATCTGACCTCTGACTACTATTTTTAAGGTTCTAATGCTGTCTTTCTCTAAATTGAGTTGGTATTATTAACTGTGATCAGAAAATAACATTTTGTTGAAAGCTTAGTTTGGGTCTTGGTTAATATTCTGCTTCTTTCATCAGAGATGTCTTTATTCGGGATCTGTTTCTGCTGAAAAATTTAAAATGGTCTCTGCATTGAGACATAAAGCTCGTGCTTTATGCTTGATTTGCATGCTAAATCTCAGACCAGCACATACATTTTTTTGTTGGAAAACACTAGATATGCACAAAAAAGATATGCAGAACTTTAGAATGAGTGTTTAGACTCTCTGAAATCTCAGCCTTGTTATTAAAACTTGCAAAGTGTAGTTAAATACTTATGTCAGTCACCAAACGAAAATCATCAAAGTTTAACATGCAATCAGGATTATATTGTTAAAAGCTTATCCTGTGTGCTAGGAAGAATCATTTTACTATTCTCTTTGTCAGGACCCGTGTGATTAAAAGTTGGATGCACACACATTGTTCCATTGGCAATGTGTGCAGTGCCTTCTCAGCAACAGATTAAAGAATCTCTGTATTTTAAATACTTTTTTTTTTCTTGACAATGTGAATCGCATAATCCCCTCTTATCCATTTTAATAAGCTGTGCTTTATGCTGATCTAGTGACTGAACATTTGATAAGGATTATAAAAATGTGTTACGTTTATGTTAAATCACCAACATTGGACTTTGAATCCAACTTCAATAAAGTATAAGGAGAAAGATGTATTTCCTTTCCTTGCTGTTTTTGAAAGCACTGATCCCTCATCTAAGACTATTGTACCGTAGCTTCCAATTATAATATAACTTGTTATGATCGTGCCTGTTATGACTGCTTCCCTGGCTGAGGGCTCCAAATGTTTGCCTCCTTAGTTGTGGTGGGAGGGCAAGAGATTATTTGCATACAGACCGGTTGCTGTTGCCAGTGGGATCTTTTGCAGGTAGCGCTAATGACAAGCCTCCAAATAATTTGCAGAGTGAAGCGAGCACATCCTCCTCCCTCTTCATCTTTTCAGTTCAAATGCCTTCAGCTTACAAAAATCTGTCTGCAAGTTTCCTAATCATAATGCTTTGAAAAAAGTGGTGGCTTCGCTTTTCATTACTTCAGTGATGGGTGCAGATGGATGTTGAGAGGGGTGTGGAGACAGTACCGTCTAGCATCGTGAGGTGGGATCCAGAAACCTGTTATGCAGAAAAGTGAACCAGGTAAAACTGGTGCTGTGCGAGCTCCTTCAGTTTTATTGAACGTCTGCCATGCTTTATTTGTGGTTATAATCTATTATTGAAACTATCAGCAAACTTGGAGCAACTTTGATTTGGCTGGTCCTCATAGCCTTGCTCCCCTCCACCTTCCCACCAGTGCCTGGAGGGAGCTGGTCAGGCACTGGCTGCCCCAGGACTCCACAGGTGAGGAGAACGTTAAATACTGGTCTCAACAGATCTGACAAGAAAATTGCCTTGAAAAGGAGATGTATCAGCATCGTACTCGGCTGTCCTGGAGGTGTTCTCTTCTCGCGTTCCCCTGCCTTCGCTCCCTCTGAAGCAGTGGTGTGCGCACAGAGCCTGATGCTCTGTCCCCACTGCTGCTGCAATCCTCCCCGCATTGCGTGCACCGACACTGGAAGTGTAGCTCTGAACTGAATCTCACCGAGGTTTCAGGCTCCAATGAAAACTTATTCTCCTCCATCATAAGGAATACACTTGCCACATATAAAGCGGTATCATTTCTATGTTGTCTTGGTACTTTTCCTCTCAGACTACGGAGTACAGCAGAATGCTATCATATGTGTATCAAGTAAATTACTCCACAATTGATTTGGATTTCTAGGATCTTACATGTGCTGCTGTTTAACCATTTTATCTCTAGATGATTTTGCAAATAATAAGAGGGGATTTCCAGCCTCAGATAATATCAAGATACCAGATGTGTTAGTGCTCTAGCAAGAGAGCTAGAGCACATTGTTTACGGTGGCATGCAAGCGCCTGGTAGACATCTGCCCAGAGCTGCTGTATTTGCCACCTTAGCACGGGGCACAGCACGGGTAGGTGGCAGAATCAATCTGTGCTGATCCCCCTGTGAGCTTTCATGAGTGGTGCGAGTCAGGCAATACGCAGCTCTGACTCACAACCCAGGCAGGCATTTTGGACTGGGGAACTCTCCAGTAGCTCCATCCCACACTGTGTCCAAACCCTTTTCTCCTTAACAAATTCATTGTATCTATATCCTGATATTTAGAGGCTTCTGACAGGACTCTCAACTTTATTAGGTTATGCCTATTACCCCACAGTCTCACTAGAAAATCTCATTATAGCCACCTGGGATGAACTCAGATGAGACATAAAAGAAACCTTTCTGCCATAGCCAGCTGCTTTGCTTATTTCTATTCCATAATCCAGTGGGTCTGGAGTGCTCTCTGTGGGCTAAGATTTCTCTAAGGTTCAATTTTATCAGTTTCTTCCCAGTTTTTTGGTTTTGTTTTGGTGTTGGTGGTGGTTTTTTTTTTTTGTGTGGATGCTTTGCATTGCTGCTGTTCAAGTGGAGAATTAAAAATTAAGCTTGAAGAATTGACAAATGTCTTCCAAGTGAATCTGAACACTGATGGGGAGGGAATTCACACATGGAGAACCCAAATAATCCATTGCTTTCAGTGACAGCAATCCCAATACTCCAGAAGCTCTTCCTGGCATAAGAGGATATAACAACATCGTTTATACAAATAAGTTATAAATAGAATAGCTATAAAGAAATGTGTCAACAGTAC
Organism: Pluvialis apricaria; assembly: GCA_017639485.1. Classification (NCBI taxonomy): domain Eukaryota; kingdom Metazoa; phylum Chordata; class Aves; order Charadriiformes; family Charadriidae; genus Pluvialis; species Pluvialis apricaria. The sequence continues at coordinate 6,039,156 of CM030017.1, forward strand.
TTTTAACATCAAATAACCACAAGTCTGCATAAATAAAACATGAAGAAGAAAAACAGCCTGGATCTGTATTCTCTTAGCCGTGTATGTAGGCTTCGCTCAAGTACATGGGCCGGTTACAGGCAGCAAAGAAATGTGAGTGATTGACACGCGTGAGTAAAGGGTTTGGTATGAGATTCTGAGACCATTTAAATAATGTACTTATATCACAAATGACTGCGTGGAACCAGTATTTATAGTGAAGACCTATGTAAGCTGCAACTAATAATGAATATCAGCCATATAACCCTTGCCAGTCAGTCAAACCCAATGATTATTAGGTCTTTTTAATTTGTATGTGATTGCTTAGTAAGACTGAGCCCTTAATTCTGTTAAACAGATAAAGCTGTTACAGGAATATAGGACCCAAAGGATATGTATTAAAAGATGTTTCCACTGTAATGTAGTAAGCAAAAATCACTGCATTCAAAGCAGCGCTGTCTCAGGCTGTAATGCCTCTGGGGAAATTGCTGGCTCCTTTTCACCTTGGTGTTTATAAGCTATGATGCTATAGTCTCTTAGGGCTCAAATCAGTATGAAAAACACACCACCCCCCATGTTGTGCAGGAAGCAAAGAGGGAAACCAGAGATGAACTGAATTCAGCGCCAAAGAGAGAGCTGGAAACTGGATTACACCCACGTGCTATCTTGGAGGAGTAGGAGAAGTCTTTGGGCTTTGCCTAGCACTCTGGCGAAGTACCGGGGTTAACCTTTCCTAGGTAAATCCGAGCACGTCCATTGACGCCTCCTGATATTAGTAAGCACTTAATGGTTGATTGTCATGTTGATAGAAAAAGGACAATGAAAGTACAAGCTGATTGAGAACTATTACTTCTAAATCAACTCTCCTTGCCTAGAAGTGTGTGCTGTGAACCACGGTTCCCAGCTTTGGACACTGTAAGGTCACAGAGTTAAGTCATCTGGTCTGGGCTTCTGTTCTTCTACAGCAATAACCCCTCCTGGGCTTTGGATTGGGTCTTTATTAATGACATATTTCCAGGTTTTGTAATGGGGAAACTGTCCTGAAATGCTGGGCCATAACACTGCAGTCTTGTTATGTATGGGAAAACTAATTTACATAATTTTATGTGTTTCTTGGCAAGTAGTAACAGCATTTTCCTCATCTTAGAGCATGAGCGCTTGGATCCAAGGTTACTAATGGTGCTTGTCTGATACAAAAGATGGCATCATTAACATCTTTAAGCGCTTCTGAGCACTTCCAAGTTTTTATTATAAATTATACTATGCATACAGCACACTGGATGGTATGGTATAACAAAGCAGCACTCTCAGCACTCATCTGCAATGCCTTCACCCACTGTCAAATTCAAGCCATTGAAAATCTGCTTTAAGAACCTTGAAAGCTCTAAGTTTGGCTTAAAAATAATAAGATTTTGTTTTAATATTGCATTCTTCCCTTTCTTTCTGTGCAAATAATATGTAGCTGCGTATGTGTTGTTGGGGTGCATGCATGTGAATGTGTAAACGATAAATGTATGAATGTGAATACAGAGAAATAGTTTGAGTAGGTACACATCTTGACTACGCAGCAAAGAATGTAAGAACATCAGTCATACAATCAATGAAGCAATAATCTTGTGAAGGACATCCTGATTTCACTGATTCTCTCCATGAATAGTGCTTTGCTTTCTTTTCTGCTACAAGAATTACCTGAAGTCTCTTTCTGAATTTTACTAGCAATGTTGCTGAGGTGGGGTTTTTTTGGTTGGTTTTTTTTTTTTTTTTCCCCTGGAATGACTAATAAAAGACATCCTTGAAGTTCATGGGAGAACAAACAAAAAAAACAACCAAACAGAACGGGGCTGTTACTGCCTGGGAAGGCATTTTATGACGGATAAAAGGTCAGAGTAGCTTTTTGTCAGTGGATTTTCCTGTTGGGAATATTTATCATCTATAAAGTGCTGCATCCGCGACCTTTGTGAGTGTTTTATCAATAACAAAGAACTAAATAATTCTACCATTTTTGAAAAACCACTCATCTATATTTAAACAGTATGGAGGAGAAAACCTTTGTGCTGAAAGCTTTGGAGGAAAGCTGCACGCAATAAATGCTGTTTCTTATGGCCATTAATAACTTGCCACATTTGCTTGAAGAGGCGACAGGGTGTATATAGTCTCCATGTTTTATGTAGAAGTAATTAATTCAGTTGTATTCAGGTTTATGTTCACTTTCTTTTGAATGTTTGTCAGTCGTTAGCACAAGCGACCATAATACTCCACAGCCTGTGATGGGCTGCAGGGCACTATTGCATGGAGTCCGTGGTGTACCACAAGCAGGAGCGTGGGTTTGGGGCACAGCAGGTTCCTCCTGAACTCAGTGTCACCGTGAGGTTGCCTCAGACCCCGAGTCCTCCCTCTGACTCTAGCAAAAGTGAAGGAGGCTTAATCTAGACTGGAGTCAGGTTTTCAGAGTGAAGCTCTTGTTCACACCAAAGACTACTTCTATTGCTGTGTATTTTTGAGGTGGTTAATTTCCGTAGAAGGGCATGCGATTATTCTAATTTTTTTGTCTCCATTCAGTGCAGCTTATTCAGCTGATGGATATATATTCGCCATGTTCTGTGTTCCTCCTTAGAGCATCAAGGCATTTGAATTTGGACAGAAAGCCTGAGTGGTTTTGAACATACTATTAACTAACTGCATCGCATGCCAGAACTTTATTTTCAAAAAGAAGCTCTGCTGAGGATCTGAAGGAGTCTGCAGGAGATCTAGAATATTTTAGGAGCATTCAGCCTGATAAAATTTGAGAAATTTTACTAGCCAGAGCAGGCAATTTACGGGGTTACTTAAAACTTATCTTTGGGGAAAATAACTTGGTCCTAATTAGTGTGTTTTGAAAGTCAAAACATGTTTGTATAGAGGGAGGAGTGCACTGGAAGAATAATTAAAAGACCGCTTGTATTATTAATAATCTGATTAAACAGAAATGAACACTCAACTAGTTTCTAATGCTAAGATTAATTGCACTGGGTTAGTTAATTAGCAGGCATTGAATAAACCTGCAAGAGTGACTTGCTTTTTGAAACTTTTATCAGAGGCAAAGCTGAGGTAGGATCTCAGTCTCATTAACAGTGTAAATAGCCACAGCCGTTGTACTTCAAACAGCCAAGCAGCGACACTCAACTACTCTTCAGTTATCACAGGAATTGTCGTGAATGTGAGAAGCCCATTTTTCTTAATGAGATAATGTAGTCTAACACTATGCACTGTGGTATTTAATGGTAAATCAGGTAGGTGTGATAGCATGAATTAATGGGGCAATAGTTTGGGAATATCACTCAGACTAGTGCATGCACAGGGACTCGGTTGTGATTAAAGACGATGCAGCATCTTATATTTTTTGCAGTTTGTTAAAATGTGGTTGTTGGGGTAGTTTGTGGGTTGTTTTTTTCCTCCCCTGGCTAGTATCCATTTTGATATTTGGGCTATCAGAGTTTAACATGTAATGCTGTAGCTCAGGACTGCGTGGGAGCGAGTTGGGAAGGGGAGCTGCTCAGGAGCTGACAGGATGCTCAGGATGTGACGATCCAACCAATTCCTCACCCACCAAACAGTCCACCCATCAAATCCATATCTTCAATTTTGAGAAGAGGCTATTGTGAGGGACCGTGTCAAAGGCCTTACAGAAATCTAGATAGAAGGCATCCATAGCTCTTCCCTTGTCCACTGATGTAGTCACTCCATAGAAGTTTTTTAAAACTCCTTTAAAAACGTGTTTAAACATTCTGGTGGAAGCCTAAAATTTACGTTAAAGACATCTAATGATTATATTAGTGGAAGAATGAATGTAGTCCATAACTTCTCAGAGAACTGATATATTGAAATAATTAAAAGAATTATATATGTTTTTCTGGTTAAAGTAGTATGACTTTTTTCCCCCCTATTTTACACGTGTTGTGTTATACTTGATATTTCGTTATTTTCATCTCTTGCATGTTTCTAAGAGCATTGTAAGTGCATCAAACAGAACATTAATGAACATAAATTTCCTGCCACCTGCTAGGCACTTGTAGAGAATTGTAATACTTTATGGGTAATATTAAGTTGGGGTGCCAAAATTACATTTAAGTGGCTCATTGCTAACGTTTGAACTCAGCTCAGCCAGGGTCTGAGCTGAAGTGATGACCAGCCGCAAAGATTATCACAATCTATGTTTTCAGCTGGTAAAATCTCAACATAAAAAGCTCTCAAGAAAAACAGCAAGAAAAAAATTCAATAAAAAGGTAATTTTGGGGGAAAGTGATTGCTTCCTAACATGCAGCTGTAATCTACTTCTGTATTTTGAGTTAGAAGAAAAATTAAATATTCTAAAGCACATATTCCATCAAAAATGTTATGGCTGTTTCATAGGGAACATAGCAATTCAGACAACAGAGAGAGTACTGAGGTTATATTTAAATCTAGCCAAATTTGATGAGAAAAAGTTCTACATACGTTTTTCTTTCCATTATTTTTCATGTGCTAATTGAGAAAAATCTAGCAAAAATACTATCAGAAGAGTAGCAGTATTTTTTTGCATTCAAAAAAAGGCATTAAACATCCTACAAGATTTCACATTTAACTTTTTGCTAAAGATATAGGAATAAATAAATAAATTATGTTGGAGTTAAATGTAAAATTATTTTGTGTGTGCATGTGTGTGTGTATATATATATACACACCCCCGCATATATAACAACAGCACATGGAGTGCACAGACCTGCTAGATTTGGAACTAGAAATGAAAGCCCAGGGTACATAAACCCTGCTGTGCTGACAGCTTAATGGTGGCTTCTAAATCATACGGCTCAGTAACTCCTGCCAAATTACTCACAAATTATTGAAAGGGATTCTGTGTCATTCCTGTGCAACCCCTATCCCATATCTAACCCATGTCCCCAAATCTTTTAGATATTTGCTCTTTCTTACAGGTGAGAAAAATGCAGCAAAAAAACACTTTAGAATGTGTGGTAGAAGTAAAAAGTCAGTTACCTTCCAGCATTTCTTTTTTTATATTCCTCTAATACTTTTGTGATTGGGTTTTAATTGATTAATGTTTCCAGAAAATGAATTTCAAGGTTATGTGAATAAGCAACATTCTTGTGGCAACACCTGCAAGATGCATTCTTCCCAGTAAAGCGTCTATTTTGAGTATATTTAAGCAACCTAATGTCCTAATAGATTTACACAAAACTATCCAAGCAACCCACATTCATTGTGCGCACTTTCTATTTGAGTTTTGCCTTAAATTTAGTTTTAACCCCTTCATGAAGGGAACTGTCAACTCCCCTGATCTTGCAGCTCCTAAAGTCACAGACCTCTGCTTCTGGTGGCACAGATGTATCACTGTGAAATGAGAATCCCTGTTGTGTTGAAAGTGCTTGCACAGTCACTAATTTGGGAACATAAATGCTGTTGTGTGGTTTATGGATAATGACAGTTAATGTGTTTTAAATTCTTAAAAATTGTTACTAGATTTTGTTTACTAATTATGTAATTAATGTAAAACAACGTAATTCAGGCAAGTTCAAGGGTGAGCTAGAAATCAAGGTTCACCAAATACAGATATGAAATGTTCGTCCTGGTTTGTAAAAGTCGGTCAATCTGAATCACCCATTGTCACTCTGTCATTGAATTGACCCTGTTACATAAAATTATAAATAACCCCATGAGGTCTGGAATTTAGCTGGATGCTGTATAGGAATTGTGGTCCCAGCAGCTTGCCTGGAAGAGTTGCAGAATGGGAAATAATGAAATAAAATAGCTGTAGTCACAAAGACAGGCACTTTTCATAGCATTCTAATGACAGCAGAGTGCAAGCAAGGAAAAAAATGAGCAATTTGAGACAGTATGTCACAAAGAGAAAGTCAAGGAGTGACCCTCCCAAACCTGTTTAATACTGTTTGACACAACCTATTGTTTAATCTCACTTGTCAGTGTTGCAAAACACATTTTCTGGCATCTTGATATTACAAGGGAAATGCATTTCTGGCATTCTTGTCATCTTGAAGCAGCATTTCTGCTGCAACGCTTTTTGGCAAATGAATCATAGAAGTAATTAAGAAGATGAGTCAGTGCTATTGCTAGCCAAACAGAAAATTGCCAAGGGAACTGTATGAATGTAAACTTTTTAAAAATAATTTCACAATTCCAAGGCTGTATTAAGAGCCTCATCCACTTGACTGGCAAGAAGGCAAGAAGGAGGACCCGAGGAACTACAGACCTGTTAGTCTCACCTCTGTCCCTGGGAAGGTAATGGAGCGACTCATTCTGGATGTCATCTCCAAACACATTAAGGAACAGGAAGTTATTGGAAGTGGTCAACACGGATTTACCAAGGGTAAATCATGCTTGATCAATCTGATGGCCTTCTATGATGTTATAACTGGTTGGCTGGATGAGGGGAGAGCTGTAGATGTCATCTACCTTGACTTCACAAAGGCTTTTGACACTGTCTCCCATATTTTCTCATTAGGAGGCTGGGGAAGTGCGGGCTAGATGAGGTGACAGCGAGGTGGATTGAGAGCTGGCTGTGTGACAGAACCCAGAGGGTTGTGATCGGCGGCACAGAGTCTAGTTGGAGACTTGTAACCAGCGGTGTCCCCCAGGGGTCAATACTCAGTCCAATCTTGTTCAATATATTCATCAATGACCTGGATGAGAGGACAGAGTGTATCCTCAGCAAGTTCGCTGATGATGCCAGACTGGGAGGGGTGGCTGACACTCCAGAGGGCCACGCTGCTATCCAGCGTGACCTGGACAGGCTGGAGAGCTGGGCAGAGAAGAACCTAATGAGGTTCAACAAGAGCAAGTGCAAGGTCCTGCACCTGGGGAGGAAGAATGCTGGGCACCAGTACAGGTTGGGGGTGGACCTGCTGGGAAGCAGTTCTGGGGAGAAGGGTCTGGGGAGCTCATTCTCCCCCTCTACTCTGCACTGGTGCGAGCACAACTGGAATACTGTGTCCAGTTCTGGGCTCCCCAGTTCAAGAGTGACAAGGAACTGCTGGAGAGAGTCCAGCGTAGGGCAGCTAAGATTATTGAGGGATTGGAGCATCTCCCTTATGAGGAAAGGCTGAGAGAGCTGGGACTTGTAGAGGGTGAATCTGAGTCTTACAGCTCTTCACTTCCACCCAAGCATAGAAAGAAAAAAAGAGATGAAAAAGTTTAGATGGAATAACAGTTACTGCTGTATATATGCAGAATTCTCTGTATTTGTAGACCCAAGAAGTCTGGGTAGATGGGTAAGTTTTTAGATAAAATGATTTTCATTCCATCCAACCACAGTGTCAACTGTTTTGAATGCATATTGGATTGTAGTGTTGTTTCCTTGAAAACTCTGGAAACAGCCTAGCTACAAGGAGGTATTTAAATTCCCTCCCCTCTTCTCCCCAGGGATTATTTAGCGCTTAGTGTCTCAGAAACTTAATAGAATCTTCCTTACCATAAATTTTAATAGGGTGGTACTGTAAAGTATCAAAATGCCAATATATATTTTTTAAATATTTAACAAGATTCTCTTGCTCAATTATTTAGATCACATCCAGAGTTCCCTTGAAACAAATTTAAAGTTTTACACGGATTTAAACAAAGTACACTGTAAACTGTACAAACATGTTTGTGTACTGACACCGCTGAATATAGAAAAAAATTTCAGTCAAACTTCCAAATTAAAATTCAAGGAATTTTTCATGTGCTAAATCAGATAAAAGTACTAGAAATTACAAAGAGGAACTGGAAATGTTTTTTTAATGTTTTGGCTTTTCTTTACCAATAATGTTTTACTTGTTTTCTTTCTTCTTCTATCAAACATTATTCTGTATATATTCTTTTTCTTTTGTAGTTGTGTTGACAGCTCTTAAAATTAAAAAGGCAAATTTAATCTGAGCCTGTGTATACTGGGAATTTTAAGTCACAGACTTTAATCTCAGAATGTTTTACCCCTTGCAAATCCTTTTTTTAATGAAGGAGCAAACCTATGACTTCTCTATAGCAGAAAGACCAGTAAAATAAGACTGGAAGGAGAAAGCAAGCAGATTTTTAGGTCTTCTCCATAGGCAGGTAAGAAGAGTTTAGGTAGCATGAGGAGTATGAAAAAAACATAGCTTTTTCTCCTGCTAACCCCAACGTGTCTGTAGGAGCGCTGGCATTGCTTCCTGCCTCTGCGTGCCTGTTGCATGCTGGCCCTGAGCATCCTGAAATCTCCTGTTTCCACTGCTCTGTGCTTTCCTCGGGCATTGTGTTCACGTTTGGCCAGCTCTGTGCTGCTTCGCTGCTCTGCGGCTCCCATGGAGGGCAGCTCCGTTTAGGACCATCTGGTTAATGAATCTGGGTCTGTGCTCATTTCTGCTGCTTTCACCTGCTGTGTTAAACAAGGTTGTAATACCAAAAGGATTTTGTAAGTCTCAGTTTTCTCCAAAAACTACAGTAATCACTGACAGTTCGGAGGTTGTTACTTCTATCCTTCCCCAAGGTAATAAAATCAACCAAAATCTGTTGCTAATCCTGTGAGTTTTGCATTAATTACATAAATAAACACTGGATTGATTGACTGCCCGTATTTATTTGATAATGCGTAATGAGGGATAGGGTTATCATGTGGTAATGAGACCCTGTGGTGTTATATGATACATCATATAGATGAGTTCCTTGATTTCCAGAATAAAAATAACCAGAAACCCCTCCCTGTGCTCCCCACTTTGGGGTTTTGCTGCAACAAACTGTCCCTTGCAGGTCTCTGGCTTTGGTTTTGGGGTCTTTCTCCCCACGTTATAGTATACTTATTTATAGAGACAGCATACTTCATATATAAGCACGTTTATATTCCTCCTTTTTGCAACACAGAAGGAACATTGGGGAGTTCAGTTTGTATCCTATTTATTTTAAATCTTCAGTTGTAATTTTGCCTGGAGTCATAGTACAGAAAGCTCTCCTCACCAAAGAGATCACAAGAGTGTTGAGTCAGATTTTAAAATAGCAAGCAACAAAATCCTATCTAAATTTCTCTTTTTGGTTGGATCCTCTTTCCTTACAATCCTAGTCATTCTGCTTTATTTCAGATGCCAGTCAGGCTGAGATACCTGCAAAAAGCAGGATTTCCTCCATTTTCTTTTGAAAGAAGAAGTCCAAAATGTCCCCATTAGGGTCCTTTGTTCTCCGAACCACTCTTGGTGTTGGAAGGTCTCCTCAGTGCCTTCTGCACCACCTCTCTGCATGACCAGCCAGGCTGCTTCCTCTGTGATACAGTTCACAAATTAAGTGGTAAATTCAACTTAATAGAAAAGAGTAATCCAAGACCTTAAAAATACATTGCACTTGAATATTTTAGTATTTTAAAGGGAAGTTTTTGCACTAGATTAGTTCAGTATTCATAAACTGAAGCTCGAGGTTTACTTATTATTTATTATGTACTTTCTTATTTATTCTCCTGTTCTATTTTTAAAAGAAACATTAAAAAAAGCACTAAGTCAGCACCTATCAAAAACAGGTTAACTTGTTACAAGTAAATTTTCCCCCTCTAGCAACCTGCCCTATATGGAAATTTTGGGAAGATACATATTCCTTGAACACCAGCAAGTCTGGGCTCTCCTCAGCACTGGATGGGAGAACTGCAGTGGAGAAAATTCCTTGCCTCCTCCATTCGAAGCAAATGGTATCCAGAGAAGCGCTTTACTTCTTTGTGCTGCCAAAGAAAGCCATAAATGGAGAGTTTTCTTGCAAGACTTGATCCCAGTGACTGGGGCTGATTACAGTGCCAGGTCTACACGGTCACAACGGGAAGCCTGACCTTGAGATGGAAAAGGCCTGAATATTCCTGCCACCATTATTCCTTCTTCTTCCCTCTAAGGTGGAGGCAAATAAGGCCCAGATCCTCACTATCTTTACTTTCTTCCCTGCACTCCATTGTGGCTCTCATGAGCAGAGTTTAATGGCAATCTTTATAACTCTTGTCAAAACTCATAATTTTAAAACAATAGGAGGAGAATTATCAGGGGAATATGTGTCTGGCGTGGGGCAATTTTACTTCCCAGCTAGAAGGAGAATCCAGGACATTTAAAAATATAAACCAATTTCTACCGGTTATTTTTCACTTTGAGACAGTAAGGCAGCTTGTAAAGCGCATCAAATGCCTGATGTGAGCTCTAATGAGTTTTAACCTTGCTTTTTGCACAAAAAGCTTTACAGACTTCCTGTGCTCATTGAAAAATGTGGTATTTACTGATGCACAGATTGTTTCAAAACCACTCTATAAAATCCCTATGGACACAAGCACTGCTAATATTCATGCGCTAGCACTTGAATCTTCCTAGAAATGCAGTTTTTTGCTGAATTTTTTGCTTCCTACTGTATTCAAGAGGCGAGTTAATCTGTGACTGCATCAACGTCAGGCTTCCATCATGAGGATGTCGTTTTTTCTTAGTGGCCCACAGTTTTCCAATGTCCTCTTAGAATTCAGATGAGAGGGAATTGCTTTATTCCCCTTGATCAGGTATTCTAGAAACAGAGATGGACCCAAGCACAATGTCACACTTTTAAAATGCTGACAGACTGATTTAGTACTTACTGACAACTTGGGTACACACTATAATCTTGTTTCGAGATGCTGTCTAGAACAGTGCTGCTGAAATAGCGTTCAGAAAGTCACTCTTCCAGCAGTTGCAGTGACAAACTTCAGGATTAAGCTAACACACATTATGATAAGTTTCTTTTTAAAGAACTGAATGCAGGAGGTATCACCATAAGCTGTGCCCATGTCCTTTTTTATTTCATAGGTAATGGTTATGTGGTTTTACGTAGCATTAGTAAATAAGATGCAATAATGAATGTTGAATGTAAGGTAGAAACATCGCTAACATACAGAGGAAAGGCTGTTGCCTGTTCCCAGGAGCCTGGTTTAAAGAAGCAAAGCCAACTTTCCTCCTGCTGGAGGCAAACACTCTCCGCATGGTACACACATGCAGAAGTGGGTTGTCTGGGGACAGATGAAATCAGCCTAGAAGGAAGGTGAATCCCAGTCAGAGATGCAGAGAGATGCTAGAGGAGCACTTGGACTATATGCGTGTTCATATCTGTGGCTACTGTTAAGGTGATTATTAATAAATACGGATTCCGTTTTGCTTTCTGGATTAATTACTTCCTCAAAGCAAGAGGGGGTCTTCCTCCAGCTGAAGGTAAGTTGTGGAGGTAGGCTCGGGCCAAATCACAGTATGGATTTAGGTAGCGATGCAAAGAAGAGTGAGCATTTATCTCAAACAAATGCCTTTAATTCCCCTTTATATTGAGAGACACTTTTAACGCTTTTAGATTATCATCATTCAAATTGGTACCTGATGAGATGATTCCTCTCTTTGACAAGCATGAGGAACTTTGCCCCATCTGTTTTTCTCTACTGCAACCCTGATAATGACCATTTCTAGATTGCAAAGTGCTCGTAATCAGCTCATATCTCAAGTATGTCAGACCAGTTCACTTTGTTTTTAAGCCATACTATCTTTCAGCATGACTGCATTATTTACATAGTTTTAATGGTAGATTTAAGAGCCAGCATAGTAGAATGTGTATTTTTTTTAAAAAATTATTATCACAAACTCCTCATTCCCTGCAGAACTGCCTGCATTTTGGCCATCTGGCCATTTGTCTTCATCTTTGTCTCCGCTAAATTAGAGATGGAGAAGAGGAGCAAACACCTGAACTAAGCCATACTGATCAGAATTTTTATAGTGTCCAAATAGGCCAGTGGCAAACTGAGCCCTGCTATACGCATACTTACCTGATTGTTACACATATACGAGTAAGTCTTATACAGTCCTAGCAAGCTTGTCCCCTCTTCAACCTGTTGCCCATCTATTTTGGGTGCACCAACACAAGCCATCCAGTCATGACCTCTTTCTTTTACTTGAATTAATACAGAGGCAGGCTATGCAAAGAGATATAGAAATACCAGCACACACCTTGTAAATTTAGGTCAGCTCAGGCTGAATCCTTGGTGATACATACGTTTTCTTTTTTGTTTTTGTATAGGTATAGCTGACCAGAATAGGAAAGGTTGCTGTGCAGGAATAAATAAAACTCACAGCTCTGTTTCTGCCGCCTTGGCTGTGTCATGTAAGAAAATAAGCAGAAACTGGACACGCTTCCTCAGCATGTGTTCTGAGTGTGCACAGGACAGACTTTCCCCAATAAAACTAGGCTGGGATGTTGTTCCCTGTAAGACCCAGACTTCTGCCTTGCTGGGACTCGCTGTCTACTTGCAGGAGGAGTGGGAGAACCAGATTCAGACCCAACTCACTGTTGTATTAACTAATTCATCTTAGATACTATAATTTTGTGCCTTGGCAGGTTGATTTAGTCCTGTGCTTGCTGTGACTGCTCTCCATGTCTCCAGCTGTCACAAATTCACTCTCAAGATCATCTGTTTAATCCTCAGTGTTATGGCAGAGAATAGGGAGAAATTCCAGCGTAAGCTGAGCAGCAGAGCACTGTGCTGTATGATCAGAAATCTAGCACTTTGCCCCCAGTTCAGTAGATCTACGTTGCATTAATAATTAAACATAACTTAAAATAACACGTAGAACAAACCTCTAGAGAACCGTGTGTGGTGCAGCTTGTTACTGGGCTGGCTCCTGCACAGGCTTCAGTGGTATAAAGAAGCCTTTTTGCTTGGGGCCCTTATGTATTCACGTTGTCTCGTGATGAGCACAAGCAGTAAGACACTCCTTGCTCCGCTGCTCACGGGCTGGGAATGGGGCGAAGCACCCCTACGCCTCCTGGTAACCCCTGCTTCAGCGCCCATGGAGATGGCATTTACCTGCTGTTCAGAGGGCCCGAGGAGGTTTAATTTAGTAATTATTATAATTTGGGGCCTTAAGTTGTGTAATCCTTTATTAATATAAAGCATTTAATAGAATTCAGATGTTTGAACTTTATAAATGCTAATGTATAAACACCAATTAAAAGAACAAGTATAGAATTAAAAATTTCTTCAGCTGGGGAAAAAAAAGTAGCTCTAATCTACTTTTCTGTTTTTAATACTTGTACCAGTGATCACTTTTCTTTTTTACTTACAAATTATTCATGTTAAATATTTTATTTATTACTAAACCACTGTGATTCTGTTGTTTTTCCTTGGGAGAGTGAGAGATTTTTTTTTCCAGTCAGCAAGAAATGAGAGCTATATGGTGTTTCTTCAAAGAAGTATAGAGAGTAAAGAGACAGGAAAAAAAATCAAGAACATAATAACCAGTAAGAAGGTCAGTTATGAGATGAGGCTTACCATTATCAATAAAATTTTACCTCATATATAAAAGTGCATGTGTGTGTCTCAGGTCAAATCCAACACACTCTTTTCACTTTATTAGTTCCTTTGATGTAAAGGGACTAACTCTAGCAGTTGAAAATAAGGTAAGCATTATCATTTATTGTTTCCAGAAGTTACATCAATTCTGTATTTCCTTGGGCAAATTTGATATTTTGAGACAACTGGAAGACCAAGAAGCAACCTGTATTTTCACTGCTGGCAAATCTGAGTCTATAACCTATACAAACTATATCCAAGGACTCCTGTTGAATATCTGTTCTACTCTGTTGCTATTTACCTCTGACTACTTGTAATATTATGGATTTATTCTGGATGTGAGTGCAAGTTGCAAGACAAGATATTGATTCAGAATACTTGGTAATAGAACAGTAATTGCTTTGCTTTAAAATTAAGTGACCATACTCATTTTAGAATCTATAGTATTTCATCATTTCTAGTAGTATCTCATGATATGAAATAGAAGAGACTCCACACCCAATTACCCTCACAGAAACAATAGTTCATGTTGTATTTCACAAACAAATGATGATCAGGAAAGCTCTTCCTACTTACCAGAAGTGCATCTGATTTGAACAAACGTTCCCTTTCCAGGGGGAGGGGGGGAGCAAAATAAGACGTACCTTTTGAATTATTTGTAGATACTTACATATATTAACAGAAACTACTTTTACTTTTGTTCATATAAGTATGCTTCAGTTTTACACTAAACTAATAAAGTAACTTGGAATTAGACATACTCTACAGTTTTTTTATGAATACAACTGCAATACAAAAGCAATAGTCTTCAGTAAGTAAGAGTTTTTTCTCTCCATTACCATATTTAACAAGTAGAGAAAAAACATAACTGCTGCTTCCAGTACTGACTGACTATGTTATGCTGGAAATAGGGTCTGATGCATTTTTCTGCTTTCAAAGATTAAATTCCCTGTAGCACATAAACTGTATATTTTCTGAATTGTGACCTAATTTGCATTTTTAAAAACATCTGTTTATTAATATCTTTGTGATAATAATTACTATTTACAAAGTTTTAATCAGGAGAATGAAATCTAAAATTAAGGATACTGGAGGGAACAGATTTTTACCTTCTGATCACTATTGCTACAATTTATTCTTCTACAGTCTGCCCATTCATTTTTTTCACCCTACTTATTTTATCACCATTTTAAGTCCATTTCCTTTCTCATTTGTATGTTTTTTCACCTCTTGCCAGGGATATGAAAAACCAAGAATGAAACTACTGTTTTACTTAGTAAACAAGGCCTTGTTTGAGAGGGAATGAGAGGAAGGATTTACTGAGGGGGTTTTGCTTTCAAAAGATTAAGTCAGTCTTTCGTAAATTTGGGGGAACACAGCAACCTGATGTGATTGCTAGACACAACATAGGGATGTACTGAGTAAGGAATTGCCACCAATAATGTAGCAGTTTACAATAAATTTGGTCAGAATCCTACTGGCTGGTTCAGAACCTCTAAATGAGAAAAAACACATCCAATGGCCGTATAGAGCTTCAGAAAAAACTAATAATTGGGCTTGTCATTCAAAGCAAGAAACAATAACTAAGCAGCTTTAAGTGTTTTTCTTTTCCAGCTCCTCAGCAGAGCTGAGAAGGACTTTACAAAAGATGCCCTGAGCCAAGTGTGCACAAACAAGTGGAAAATCTCATTAGATTTTAACACCTTAAAGGAGCTGCACTTTTTACAGTACGACCATTTTCTTCTCAGACCCTCCAGCATCTTAATCAATTAAGCACCACAGTCCTGACACTGATTCATACAAAGGCTACTTCAAAGTGTTTTTGCAGTGCAGAAAACATATCTTTAAAGTCGATGTAAAGGGATTTTTGTCTACATGAGAGTCAGTCCCAGTATTACCGTATGACGCTTCCTTGATCTGCTGCACATTTTTCAGTTCTGCAGACCCTGGCCTAAGATTTCTTGAGGTGACAGTAAGAAAAACAAGAGGAAAAGTCTTTGGCTTTTTTATCGCTGGTGGGTGGAAAGATGTCTTTGTCTTAATCTTCCTCTCCCCCTCCTCACCCCCAATACGTTTGCTAATACTGGCTAATTAGCATAAGGTAAAATTTTCTCGTGGTCAAGCAGCTGGAAATTTAGTATGTTGCTTAGCTGAGAAAAATATGCTTCTGCTCTGTCCCCATTGCAAGAGAAATATGGACTCTTTAAGTTGGCTAATTCAAGATGGGTGACTTGGATAGAAAGCTTAAGGAATATTCTAGAAAAGACAGATGAGGTCAAATCTCTGTTCTCCTCCTCTTTTTACACAAAGGAAAATGTGATAATCTTCACCTCTGCTTGTCTTGTACATTTTTATAACTCATTCAAGTGAGTACCACTGCTGCAGAAACCTCTCCGTTTGTCCCAATTAAGACAGTCTGCACAAAATGTCATTAGGTGGACCAAAGCCTAGCATCTATTCACAATGCTCTCTATAACTCTATTACATATCTTGAGTCATTTAGTTAACAATTAACTTGGACTAAAACACTTGAGAAAGGCAAGCCCTTTATGGTTGTAATGAAGCACGGTGCTGTAATGCTAAGCTATTACATTATCATAGGATTTTGGCTCCACAGAAATAACCAAAAAAGACTAAAACTTCTGCACTGTTTGTTTTTTACATCATACTGTATGGTTTTTGTACCATGCTTATCATAATAGTTGTTGAATACTCTTTGGTAGTTCATTGAGCAACATTAACAACAAAATTGTGTGATTTTCTTTTTCTTATGGTGAGAGCAATGTGTGAAATGTCTTGCTTTCTTTTTAGATGTTCTTGTTTTTCAGCTTCTAGAAAAAGTAGACTTAAAAGAGTGTATATTTCAATCAGAGCAGAAAGAAAGGAATAGTTTTGATTCGCCTTTCCACATGTGAGAATTTATTTCAAGTACTTTGGTCCCAGTAGCATTTCAATTTAAAAAGTAATTAGAGGTGGTCAAGAGTTTCCTTCCACAATGATCATGTCATGGGAAATGTATATTTCCAGATTATTTTTTTTTTCCAATGAGGAAATTTGACTATCATTGAAAAATTTTACCTGCTTCATAAAGCTAAAGCATTTTGGGTTTTGTTGATCATGCATTTATTTGCATCCACCTGGATGCTGTGGAAACATAACATGGGAATTAAAATTGAAAGGAATACTTTATTCCTTTTTCTTCTTCAGTGGACCAAAATCTTAATGCAAACTTTTAAAACTATGTCCACTGGCTTGCAGTGGCACAGGCTCTTTTCTGAACTGCACAGAGTGCCTTGGGGTTGTGGCAGAATGAAAGTAAGAGTTCCCCAAAGCCACTGCTCTCTGGCACTGGAGAGTGTCAGTGGCTGAATGGTGCTTTGGAAGGGAATGAACAATTTCAGAATTTCCAAACTTAAATTTGTCCAGAAACTTTGAAGAAAATGTTGATTGCTTCAGTTTTTATTCCCAATTTAAGAAAGAAATATCAAAATATTGGCATTTTCTTGGAAACAGGGAACTTGGGATTTTGCAGAGCTCACAAGGAGAGGAATAGCAGTCACACTGTACCCCCCCTGTGAGAGGGGTCATTACGTGTAGCTGTTGTATCCCATCCACTTTACAGGCTATGCCATTTCTCTGCAGAAAAGAATTACTTGAAAAACTGAGCAGCATTATTAGTCTCATATATCCTCTTCCTTGTATTCTGTATTTTTTGGTGTGAGCATCACTAAGTTGCCTGCCTTCTTTTCTTCTTTTTTTTTTTTTTCTTCTGGTTACTGCAGCTGTGATAGCAGAAAGCCCCAGGCTAAGCATTGCTAACAGCAAGAACACTTTTAAGGCCACTCCAGGAGTAGACAAGTACCCAACATGGCATGTCTATATGTTATCCCCTCCTCAGACTTTTTGTTGTTCTTTCTGCTGCTTCTGGAGCAGAATTTCACTCTTGGCAGCCATCCTCTGCAATCTAATGCACCATCTTTCAGCTCCTCTTGTCCTGAGACAACGGGGAGCCCTGTCAGCACTAGTGGAAATCAAGCATTTTGGGAGAAATAAAGAAACCCCCTGACAATAGAAAGAAGATCTAGCGGGAGAAATAATTTGAGATAGTAGTGGAACGAGGAGGAGGTGCATGAAGAGAAAAGATAAAGGCAGAAGACGAGACAGGATCAAAAGAGAGGGGAGATGAAAAGCAAGAGCAGAACTGTGGGGGAGAGAAAGAGGGAAATACTACAGCAGCACCAAAGAGCTTAGAGGCTCTAAAAACGTTAAGAGCATTGGTACGTTCAGAAATCAACTTTTCCTTACCTGTGTGTAGAACAGTATGCCAAAACTTACCTTTAACATCTATATAGAGGCAAAGCAACCACCTTATCCATTATTTTAATGCGAAGTGTCAAGGTTGATAGTGAGACTTTGCCCGATACAGTGGCAGGTGTCTTGTCTCCTTTGGGGAAAAAAGACTGCATTTTCCTTTGCTAGGTCTGCACTTGCATCCTGAAGGTATTCTACACCTTGCAGAAATAATGCAGAACCACATGTATAAGCTGTGTCACACATGACCTGCAGTCAATTCCTGCCCGCTCACATTTGCCCAAGAAAAGATAAATATTCCTTTGAAAGCAACAGGCAGATTGGGTATCTGCCTTTTCGTATTACCTTTAAGATTAAGAAGATAAGTGGTGTTTTATTTTTTGTCTTTTAAGGTGTCATTTAACTTTCCCAAGCAGCTGATTACACATTAGGAATGGGAGGACAGGAGGGTGCTTTTTGTCTTATCTCTCTGATTTATTGTTGAACTCTCAAACTGTTGGATTCAGCCACCTGAAACCCTCGCTCATCTCACCAGCACTAAAGAGGAAAGTGCTTCTGGTTTTGATTTATTCTAGAAATACGTATTTTTTATTATGAAGCACAAATTTCCTATAATGGCTTTCAGATCCCTAAGGAGAAGCTTTTCCAGCCTGATTCACATATTGATAATGTAATACAATATATTTTCCCTCATGGCTTTGAAGTGCAGGTCTCAAAAGCTCAACTTAAAAAATCTGTCTGAAACTTGTAAGTTACTCTGCGGAGGTGATTTGTGTGAGGTGCTAAGACATGCCTGCCGACCATCCTGCCTGTATTGGATGGAAAACAGCACCTCCACATTAGCAAAGCTGAAACAGAGTATGGCTAATACTTAGTTTTATAAACGTTTCTTTCCTTTTTTGAGCAGCATTTGTGTTGTATCTGCTTCCCTACGGTGACTGGCATGGCACTGTGTGATTCATCACAATATGACATGAGAAGAAAAACACCGCAAAGATACAATATTGTTACCAGCAAAAGATAGGCCTTTTTTTGGCATTAAGAACATTTAAGGACGTAGTCTATAGATGTATATGCATGTAACTCCTGTTGGGACTAAATGTCATTTCTGTTTGGATAAGAAGTGGAGAATGATGATTAGGGGATTGGAGCATCTTTCTTATGAGGAAAGGCTCAGGGACTTGGGTCTTTTTAGTCTACAAAAAAGAAGACTCAGGTGGGATCTTATCAATACTTATAAATACTTAAGGGGAGGGTGCCAGGTAGATGGGAACAGTCTTTTTTCAGTTGTGCCCAGTGACAGCACAAGAGCTAACGGGCACAAACTTGAGCATAGGAAGTTCCATCTTAACATGAGGAGGAACTTCTTTGCTTTGAGGGTGGCAGAGCACTGGCACAGGCTGCCCAGAGAGGCTGTGGAGTCTCCCACACTGGAGCCATCCCAAACCCGCCTGGACGCCATCCTGTGCCACTGCTGTAGGTGTCCCTGCTGTGGCAGGGGGTTGGACTGGGGGAGCTCCGGAGGTCCCTTCCAACCCTGACCGTTCTGTGATTCTGTGTAATGCAAGAGCTTTAAATTGGCAGTGAAAAAAACATGACAAGATTTACCAGAGCCTGCTGACCGAAACTGCCTCCCTCGGCCCGTGGGCGCCGCCAGCCCGGCTGAGGGGCTCGGCCCCGCCCTGCCCTGCGGCCGCTTGAACTGGCCCGAACCGGCCCTGTCCGGCGCGGGGCGGCCCCTCAGCGCCCCTCAGGGGGGACCCTGCACGGTGCCAACACTAGACACGGGCACCCAATCGTTCCCTCTAGATAATTCAGCATATCTTCATCTTTGCAAAAATGTTTGATTTCTGGAGTGTGCGCTCCCTGGCACCTCCCTGCAGGCTGTGCAGCTTCTCCGCATTCAAATCCTTCCTGTCCCTCCACTGTCCCCGCCTGCCCTGCGGCTCTGGGAATGGCCACCTTCGGCAGGCTATCGTATGGAGGTCTCCAGTGGAGCTGAGAAGTCGAGTTTGCAAGACAAAGTCAGGACCAGCTGAGGGACCTGGTGGGGCTCAGGTGAGGGTTGGAGGAAGGAGGGATCTGCCCGGGATCTGGGGAGCACCCCAGAGCCATGGCACCACAGGCCATCCCCACAGCCCGGGCCACGGCAGCCCTGGTCTCCGTTGCGCTAGCTGGAAAGCCATTTCATTTCCGGAAAAGCAGAGGTTTTCAGCAGCGTTAACTTGCTTTGCTTTCACTGGAGTTACTAGAAAAGAGAGCTAAGAAGCTGGCGAACCTTCAAGGTATTCCAGGAAATACAGCACACTTCTAATTCATATCATTTAAGCATCTGAGAAGCTTAAAAGCATGATAATAGCACCTCCATCCCCAATGCAGCCATTTTGCAGGCCTTTTGGGGACAGAAGATGGTTTTAACCCCAGCTTCTGCTGTAAGTTTGCAATCATCTTTTTGCTGAATGTTCTCTAAATACATGCTTACATTTTGCTGGCTTGGGGCACGTTTACTGGCAGTGTTGATCTTTCTTATATCAGGCATTTTTATTAGATCCTTTGTAAACACTTCCTCTAGTAAGCGTGTTATCAAGAATATATTTGGGAAACAGACAAAAAAGGGATGGGATATGTCTGTGAAGAAATTCTTTCTGCAGTATCACCCAGGCCAATGTCCAGGAGGAGCGAAACTGGCCAGGGAGGTGTGAGAACAGCAATTCCACTGCTGCTGGTGAACAAACCTCAGTATAAAGCACCTGGGACTGTTGTTAAAGGAAATCAACTAAAAGCCTACATGAGAAAGAGAAACATTTCTGAAAGTTAACCCAAACTGGGATTCATTTCAGTAGTGTAGAGATTCAAAATACTTGGATAATTATTTTATTTTATTTTTTGGTGTTTCAGTGCTTTCAATCTGTTCTCCTTATTGTGCCATTATAAGGGGATAGTGGCAAAGGGTGAGCTCCAGGCAGTAACACAATCTTTGCTCCAGTAAATGCCAGATAAAATTCCCCCGGTGGCCAGTTATCAGCCCTGCCTGATGGCCCAACCGGGGAGCTGGTTAAAAACCATGTCCTGTAAGGTAAATCTGCTAACATCACTGGCAAAGACGAATTGTCTCGCAGTGCCATCCAAGAGCGAAGTTTTCCTGTTATCTCTATTCTTACAGAGTGAAACAGCACACAGTAAAGCGGTGCTGCAGCACTGGCTCCTTCTGGGGTCTACAGGCCTTGTACTGCTGGAGGAGGCAGCGTACCTACACCCCCCTTCTTTTGTGTCACCCGCTGGCATCATGGCAAATCACTGCCATGGCAGAGGAAGGTGAGCGCCTGCTTTCGGGCCATTTGCTGGGTGGCAGATACTGTGATGAGGAGCTGAGCTTCCCTCCCCACACTATTTCTGTGCAGGCAGCTGGATACTTGCCTGAATGCTCAGTGCACCTGAACACGTCCCTCTCCCTTCCTTATATTTATTTCTGCTCTTTATTGAAGCTGCTATCAGGGCTTTAACAGTCCCAAAAGTGCATCTCCTGAAGCAGAGGTGCTCTGGATGGGAATGCCGTGAAGCAGCATAGACAGGTGTTCAGGGAATACACTGAGGGCGGGAGCTGGTGGAAGTGGTTAATGTGAGCCATTTCAAAGTAAGTTGATGCTGAAGTTGCACTTGAATTGCAAGAGGTGCATAGCAGTTAGAGATGTTACAGTGGTGGCCACTGGAAAGGTCACCATTTCTCAACAGCTACCACATACTGGTACCAGAGATACCACCAGCATTTCCTATTGCACAGGCAGGGAATCCTGACATCTCACATACAACCCCACCCCTGGAGTTAGAACAGTAAATGCAGGGTGATAACGGTAAGGGCTAACTTGGAAATCAGACACATCGAAACCAAATGCTGTTCTTAGTCCATACAGCAAGACACTGACATTACAAGGAATGGAGTTCAAGGAAGAGAAGGTTAATAAGCTCAATTTGTATTTTAAGAACAGCAGTCTTCAGAATTAACTTTCAAAATGGGGCCACAGCCCACACAATGGTTTCTGAATGCTGCTCCCTCACAATAAATGCAGAAATAGTACAATAACCACACTATGAGCCACCCATTTTACATTCAGTCTCTCTGGGTTTAGCATTTCAATACAAAACAGTACTAATCATAGTGTCAGAGCTGCAGTACCTTGTACCTCTAAACATTTTGCAGAAGGAAGATTTCCGTGGCTGCCAAGGCTGTCACATAAATGGGACAGAGCATCTCCATCCCCTGCAGTGGCCCATGGCTACCCCAAAGTCTTTTCCAAACTGCAAGATGCTCTGCGATCAAAAGGCCCACAACAACACAGTGCTGTTTCCCTCACAGTTTTGCTTGGCACTAACTAGGACCTGGTACCAGCCCCAGAAAGGTAGTCAGACCAACTGAGCTTTCCAAGAATTTCAAGATGTTCTGGGATTCTAGTGCTAAGCAGGTTGAAAGAGAGCACTGCAGAAATTATCACAGAGGGTAGGTCCTGACCACAGCACCATGCAGGGAGTACTCTGTAAAGCTGAACCTACTATCCTAGGACTGCTGAATGTCTAGCCCTTTTTCTAATTTTATGTTTCATTTTATTAGTAAAAGACACTATTTCTTTCCAGAATTGACTAAGGGAGGAAAAGAGAGGATGACGAAGATGACAAGCACGTGCAAAAGGTACAGTTTGACTTTACACTGGTTTCAATAAGAACACCACAAAAGGTGAAACCATGCTCCTGCTTGGCTATTCTGGCTGAAAACTTGGGGTGAGCATTACTATATGTGCACCAGTTCTGGCCACCTGTATAGTGAAACTCAAATCTACACCATGTGTGCAGTGAATCCAGACCGCTCCCACTGCATGTGTAAATCAGTGGGCTTTACAGCAGGAATAACAGATATGGTACCACATCTGTCGTCCTCACAGCACTGTGTCAGAGCTCTTTCCAGAGAGGTGACAGCAGCCCCTATCCCTGCAGCCCATTCATTCAATATTATACTGATGAAAAGTTAAGGAAATTCTGCTCTGGCAGTCTGATGTTTTGCTTACAGAAATGGTGATGTTCTAAATAAAAGTAGTTTGAGATCCTGCCAATGTGAAAACTATTACAAAACAAAAAGCTATTTTGCATCAAAACCAGTCACTTATTGTCCTGGAGAAATACTCAAAACATTCTATCTTGAGCTTTCTTGTGTGAAAATCAGGAAAAAAAAAACAATGTTGTGTTTCATCTAGCTTCAATCCTACCTTCTGGGCCAGCTGGCAACCCTGGAATTTACAGATTGTAGTTGCTTCTTTAATTGTTTTCCAATTATTTGTTTTAAGATTTTAAAACATAATCCCATGCCGTTCAATTAACATCACTTCACAGTGCACAGACTCTGCCATCCATCTGCTCAAGTTGTCTTTAACTGACACCGTCTTGTATCTGGTGTTCATAACTATCAAACATATCTCCAACATAATCCACCTTCTGTTCCCAGCTAGAAAACAGATTTTGCCATTTTTTATTCTAACACCTGTGCAGCTATCAACATTTTTCCACTGGAGATTTGTCATTGGTGAATGTACATGTTAGGAACTGAGGTTGCTTTAATACATTCACAGAAAAAGCAAGCCATCATATATTTTAAGGCCAAAAAGGATTATTGTCTGCCCTGGCCTCTTCTGTAACACAGACCATAAAATTTCCTTGCTCTAGTTCCTGATACTGATTTAATAATAATACTTGAACCAAAGTCTGTCTGTTAAAAAAAAACTTTCTACTTAATATTTAATCAGTAATAAATCCACATAGTTATCCTGGGTATTAGGTACTCTTACTGATAAAAATTTGCACCTTATGTCTCAATCTGAAAACGCTGAATTTTGACTACAAGCATTTTATTTTAGAATGAAAACCTTTCCCATCCACCTGCTGGCTCTTGCATAGGTTCTTAAAAGCTGAGCTTGTCACATCTAAACCTTCTCTTTGGATAAATAGATATACACCCCAATTTTTTTATCATAAAGCAGATTCCTAGCCCTTGATTATTCTTGAGCTATAAAACCTAAGTAGTTAATCACACTTTTTCCTAAAACACGCCTATAGAAAGAAGACAGTATACTTGCTATTGTGTGCCAACAGTTGTGCACGTAAAATAATATAGCCTCCCTAGTCTGACCTTAATCTCAACATAAAAGGCAAGCTATCGTTCCCTATTCATCTTCTTTGTGCTGCGCTATGGTTTTATAATCTTTTATTCTGTGCCTGCTAGTAGCTCCTTTCCCAGGAGGAAGCTCCTTCTCCCCCAGAAGGTACCATGGGTCTCCCTACACAGTAGCTTTCTTGCCCTTCTCTGCACTTGCTGCGGCTGTACTACTTTGCTCCTGGTTCTCATGATATGGGGCACCTTGTGAATTTTTTAGGTAGACAGATCAAAAAAAACCAAAACAACAAAAACCAAACAACCCAGGAGGAATTATTTTCACAAAGCTTAATTAAACTGTGGAACTCATTGCTAACAGATATTGTGGTTGCTGAAAGCTTGATGAGTTTAAGAAGTGAATAGAAAAAGCTGTTGGGTGACTGAATTCAACCAGGACTATCAAACACCTGGAACCTCTGATTCAGGATGTCACTCACTCACAGATTACTTTAAGCTGAGGTCATTTATTAGGAAGGGGTCAACACCTGTGTCTCTCTCCTTATATGCATGCTGTTAAGTGCTTACAAGTGTTCCTTGTCAGGTACAGGTGCTGCA
Source organism: Pluvialis apricaria (assembly GCA_017639485.1). Taxonomy (NCBI): domain Eukaryota; kingdom Metazoa; phylum Chordata; class Aves; order Charadriiformes; family Charadriidae; genus Pluvialis; species Pluvialis apricaria. The sequence continues at coordinate 6,063,545 of CM030017.1, forward strand.
GTAAGCTGGGTGGTACTGGTAGTGTGTTTTGGGCTGGCTGTTGTCCTTGAGGAGTGCCCTGCTGCTAAAGGATGGGTGTAATGCCAGCTACAGGAATGTGAAAGCTCTGAGCGCTTTTGGCTTTCCTTTCATGAGGATTTATTGATCATCCTTCTGTATTTGAAGTGCTGTTCCTCAGAGCAGGCTGCAAAAGGTATGATAAGATTTCCTACCTCAAGCTATGCCCTGCAGCACCTTTCCTGGACCACAGAGTCATTCTTTTCTTCCCCTGTTTGTTGTTGCTATACTGAAGTTTGAGGAGGTTTGAAGGAAAACTGTGTTACTGTATGGTTATTTTTTATGATGTATTGGTTTAAGTAGCCTGTGTCTCTGATATTCCTGTATTATCCTAGATGGGAATTGAGTCTCTGTTTCTTGTGTGTGTTAAATGGGTAGTTTACATTTGGGAGTTTTAGAGTTTTTCTCTATATAGTTGTCTGTGGACTGTTCTTATCTTGTTAACACTGTAAGTGATTTCCTGTCCCTATAACTTTAAAGAACTTCTAAAAACAAGCATCATAGTATTTTTCTGGTTCTAGCATAGATTAAGCTGGTATTTGTAAGGTACTTGTTTTATGTGAGGCCTTAGTCTTATGAAAAATAGTTTTCATTTAATGAATCACTTGGGTTCCTCCAAAATTCTACTTTTCTAATGTTGCTAGAAGTGCCAGTGTGTGAAATACAGCATTCCTTCTTCGATAATCTATTTTAATTTTGCTAAGAAGTGTAGTCCCACATCTCATGCATACACATAGTATTTCTTTAAGTCATGGCCCTTCCTACTAATGATGTACAGAACAGCCTTATTGAGCATGTACATAATGAACAGTGGTGTTACCTAATTCCCTCCTTACTCCATTTTTCATTTGCTCCCTCTATTTTTGCCTTTTGGGAAGTACACAGGGACTGACTTGTGGTTCCTGCTGGTCCTGCCTAGTGGATAGCAGTGGTCTCACTGTCACTACTGCTTTCCATCTTTAGGATCATCAGTGATGAAGTAAGACCCTGCTATGCATTCAAAAGCAAAGTTACACTGAAGTAAATACGTGCTAGGAATTAGAATTACACTGCAAAAGTCTTAAAATGAGGCTGTGAATTCAAACAAACAGAATTTAGGACATGTAGGATTAAACTGGTTTTTTTAAGTGTATGTTATGGTGCAGACCTAATTTCATCCTTGCATGCTACTTTGGTACATATCAAAGATTTGCATGAGATTATAAATTTATTTCACAATTTACAGTTGGCATCTGTAAAGGGACAGAGAGGCAGAGCAAGGCAAGGAAAAGCAGCAGGTTTGGGGGGGTGGGGGGAAGTGGGCTATGACTAGGATATTGGATGTGAATTTAAGACTAGGTTTATTTGCAGAGGGCTCCAACTATATTTGCTGCTGATCCTGGTGTTATGGCAATTCATGGTGAGTTCATGGGAAGCTGATGCCTTCAGTCTCTATCCTCTGCAGCTGTGAGTTGTGCTGTGGTGCCCACCAGTGCCCCGTGCTTGCACTTTCAGCCCTGAGCTTGGCAGGGATGTGACCGGTGCTGACACAGAAATACTAGAGGTGTTCTTGACAATGGGGTGTTACTTTGGCATGCTAATGTATGTTCTGGGTACTAAACCAAAGCCTAAATTATTTAATGGTCTTTTTCTGTCTCCTGTTTATACATGCAGTTTTTTTAATGCAGCTGCCATGTATTTATTATGTCTCCTATAATTAAAATTAGCTAATAGTACAGGGAGCTCCATGTTGCTCCTGTACTCAAGCTAAGCTGTGCTGCTGTACTTAGGCTGCGTATATTATTATCTGAAAGCATTCCCATTTTCAATGCCTCAAAACCACAGGGTCCAGTTCTGCAAACCTTAAGCCACATGAGTGATCCCTTGTCCACTGAAATCAATGGAATCCCTTGTGTGAATAAGGATTATGCTAGTGAATAAAGGGTTTTCAGATCGGGGCACTAACCCTTTTTTAATTAACCTTCCAAGAAAGAATTTATATGGGAAAACTCTGGCTCAGTGGTGAGCGGTCAATAAACCGTGTCTTTGTAATTCCTTCCTTCCTTTATGGGCCCTTTGTGTAAGGCTTAAGTGAAATGGATGTCACTGTCTATATCCCATCCTTACTTCCCTTCGGCCCAAGCTAATCACTTTATAAATGTCATAGTTTCTCTCTATTGTTCCTTTTTTGGGTATGTGTGCCTGTCTCATTCAGTGACAGCTAGCTTAACTATGTATTTTTACATTAGTAAAAAACTAGATAAAATGGACTGAAATGTCAGAGAGACAGATTGCATTTAATTTTAGCCTCTGGGAATCAAAATACTAATTTTTATATGAAAAATCCAGGAAGTCAGTTTTTGCAAGATGGGAGTTTCTACTTCCTATATTTCAATATTACAGACAACCTGTCCTAAATATGAAGTTCTAGGATTTGGAGGTTTATCTTTAAAATAATCTCTTGTAATTTTCCACCTTCAGGTTTCCTTCAGTGCCTTAAAATGTCACAGTTATTGTTTGCCATTACAGATTAACCATGGGGGCCCAGAAGCAAGATCTGCAAATGACAGAAAATATAATAATGTTAAGATGTGCTTGTTTAGCTAAAGTGTTTTCTGATAACATTGCAGACTGGAGAATTAGAAGTGGTAGGAAATGGTGGAGACAGAGAAAATAAAGATCTCCATTGCAATCCACAGACTAGTGCACGTTTTGCTGCAGTCTGCAGGGTGTAAGGAGTTTCTAACTGTTGCAAATAGTATAGCATTGTTTTCTCAGTGCTGAAACAAAGCTGAAGAATAAGTAAAACATTCTGCCTTTATGTTAGTCAACAGAAGTATTCTGTTCTTCTTTTTTGGTTATCTACAAACAGTTTTTTAATTTCTGACAGTATTTGCAGTTACCTGTAAATTGTAAATGCTTTGTCATATGGTGCCTGCTTCGTGTGTGGCTGCCTGGCTGGGATTGTGTCCCTTGGTGTCATGGTCTTTGTTTCTAACTGGATAATTGCTAGTTAACTACAACATTTCCTAGTGAACATAGAAGTTCCACTTAATTTTGGGTAAATGTGCAAGTCTGGTTGCAGAATGATTTATGAGAACTTCCATTCACAAAATATTTGCAGGTGTATGGATGGAACAGAAGGTCTGAACATCTTAATTCAAGACAGTACCAGGATAAAATGTTAATTAATAATTTTTCTGCTCTTGGTCCAAACCTTAGCATTTTTATCTCTATGAAGATGTTGAATTAGCTGGTAAGTGGCTTAGTGGATACACTGAGAAGCAATGTCAGTGTGACATGGATGCTTTTTTAATCCTGAAGAATAAAAGGGATGTCAATTAATGCTTATATTGGCCTCAGTCCAGTTCTTCCTGAAGGATACCTTGCACTGCATTTGTTTGTCTTTCTTCTGATTCTTCTTTGAATGTTTCCTCTTTTCTTCTCTCTGCATAATCATTTGTAGTCTGTTAAAAAGAATTGGTTTGGTTCTGTCAAGATCTGTCTGTAATGACAAAGTCCTGTTTTTTCTCTTTTTTTTTTTTTCTTTACCATGGTTGTGAATAGACATTTTTTTCTTAAATGCAGGCAAAAGTATGGAAACACAGTGGATAGCTTCTGGAATTTCAGCTTTGGAGGAAGCTGTCTTTGGAGAGGTGTTCAGTGGAGTATCTCTCATTTTAAAAGTTGTCAGGAAATGCAATATCTTTCCCCTTCCTTGGGCACATTGGGCAAAGACAGTAGGTTTATGCCTGGGTGTTCTACAGCTTGGGACTACTGTTAGGAGAACCTGTGTCTTGTTATCTTTCTGGGTACCACCTATTCTTTTCTGGAAACCCCCCAATTCCACTGTTTGCAAAGTTGCAAACGGTCTAAGGGTATTCTCAACTCTGTCTTTCTGTTAACAATCTGCAAGCAGGGATATATTAGGGTAGAAACAAAGAAGACTTTTCATTTTTTAGCTCCTCCCAAGTCAGACAGGGCAGTGTTGTACAGTTGCTGTGAGCGCAAAAGTAAGTTTATTCTCAACTCGTGACTTTGTGACCCTGAATACTGGTATTGCCCTCTTGACTCTGCATCCTTGAAACCTGGTGTGGGGCAGGGGTAGATGCCCTCTGTTAAGAGAATGGTGTTATGTTGTTTATGTTTTTTTCCTGCTACTCTGGCATATAAGCTGAGGTGGGGGAGCTATTATTGTGAATCTTAAATGTTTTCTCTCTATTTTTCACTGACCTTGTCATGGTGCTTCCTGGTTGCTGCGTTCCCCTGTCCTGTAATGCTCCTTTACCAGACCTTCAATAAGACACTTTGTTTCTGCTGTCTGACACAAGCTGTTGCCTAATCTCAGAACTTCCCTCCTCCTATAACTTGTGTTTCCTTCTACTACTTTGTTGCATCATACTCACAATTCCCTTGCTAACACTCTGTTTTCTAGACTTTATCTCTTGGTCTCAGAAAGGAATTAGTAATCCTTCTAACAACTTGCTCCATTTAGCCTTTCACCCTAATTTTTTCTTAGATAAATCATATCTAAGCATAAAGCATAAAAATCTCCTGCTATCAATTGGCTTTTAAACTCATTTTTGCTTTCAATGACCTATCGTCTTAAGTAGACTCAAATATACAGTCTATTTATAGTTTTCATTTGTTCACTCGGTCAATCCTAAGTTTTTAAACCCAGATTTACCACTATCCTAAAGAATTGATTTATTTACTAGGAGTGACTCCTTTTTGTAATCAGAGAACCTTTAAACCTCACATAAAAACTGTTTCTTAAAACTGCAATTTATTCAATTCCCTCAAAAGACTTTTGTAAAGGGCTGCATCAGTATTTTAGGTTTCTAATTTTTCCTATGTTTTGGTTTTCTAAAACAAGCTGAGCATTAAGATTCTCTGAAGGCAGCAGTCCTGGGCATTTTTTTAATTAAAATATCTATTAATTTTTGACATAAAATCCAAATTTAAAGCTCTTATGAGGACTGTTTTGACCATAAAACTTCTTAGCGAGTCTAGTTTGTTTAAGGGGATAGGGTAATAGTATAATCTCTAAGCAAGCTGAATCAGCAGTACATATTTCAGTAAATTTTCTGTTAATATTTTTAGACAGTCTGAAAGAAATCATTATGGATGACTTGCATGGATGGAAGGAAAACTTTCATAAATATAACTTTGTTTCTTGGTAATTTCTTTATTGATAAAGTGGTAAGTACTTTTTCTAGCTACCTTCCAAGATCATTTTCCATATTCCCAATGCAGATCAGAAAGGCCCGATTCTAAGTGGGCGTTTCCCATTGCTGATAGGTTGCACCAATTTGAACTTTTCAGAACCACATTTCAAGTCAGCTTTTGTCAAATGCAATCTGTACGTTTTCTGAGGATATGTGCTTGGTCTCTCAAATATAGTACTTGAATATAATCTTGTGTTTTTCAGAGTAATTACAGACACTGAATGAAAGTGAATTTGATTATAAGTGATCATTGGTTCTTTCAAGCCCGGTTAAGCCATTGTTTTTTAGTACCCCTTTAAATAACCTATAAATTTCTAACAGTTTTATTTCCTTGGTAGAAGACACTAGATTACTATGAAGCATCTCTGTGTCTAGTCATTTTATATATGTATCTGGAATTACTATAAACAGGTTTTGGAATCTGATTGTCTGTGATTTCCTTTTAATGTGGAGAGAAAAAACACCGCAAATGTATGTGAGAGCCTGATTCAAGAACACAGCTGTAAGAGAAGGGGTTACAGAGAGCTTGGGGTTTGCACCATGAGGATGGCAAATGCTATGCTAGGATAGAAAGGAGTTCAGAGACCAGAGAAAGCATGGTTGCTTGATAGCTCAATAGACAACTGGTCTATGTCAGGAAATTGGAACAATGTATTATAACAAATGATATCACTGATGAGAAAAAGGTGACACTTTTACAGAGTGTAATGAGGGCTAAAGCCTATAACATGCTGTATTAGCTTAACAGCTGGTATTAAATCAGCAGACAAAACATTTGCTGAGATTGTGGAAAGTCTACAAAATTACCTTTCTGGTATCTGCCGACTGTATCTGCTTTTATAAAGAGGATCAAAAGAGAAAATGAGGCAGTTCTTGAATTTGTCAGTTCAGAAAAAGTTTAAATGATGTGTTAAGAGACTAGATAGTGTATTATATGCAAAAATGAAACAGTCCAAAAATGGTTATTGACTGGAGTAATTGTTCCAAAGCGGCACATGGGAGAGCAGCAGGGCAGCGGAGGACACTGTAAGCAACCTGTGTAACTGCTAAATGGTGTTCTAAGCAGAAAGCTCAAAGCAGACAAGCAAAGCAGAATGTCTTGTCTCTGTCCTGTCATGCAAAGGAGTGCTGATCTGAAGTAACTAAAAAGTTGGGATATACAGAAAAAATGTGCAAGTCTCTTCCAGACCTATTGCACCTTATGAAGGAAATATAAAATGCATTCAGAGCTGTGATGCTGCAGAGGACAATGTCTGTTGTAGTCTGCTGTAGTCTATTGTAAAAGCACTAGTATCTTTACAGGGATTTAAGTTAGGATACAAAAACCAAAATGTTATTGGACTGTGTTAGAAATTGAGTGAGTAGAATCTGAAATGTATTTTTGGCAGTATTCTCAGACACCAGAGAATAAGCAGCAATAAGACCCGATGCTTTAAACGCACAGAAAAAAGTCTGCATCTTCTAAGCATTTTTGCAGTGAAGGTAATGTGTAAAGATAATTACTACATGCTTCTGTAGCATGCTGGAGCCCCCAACATAAGAAGGACATGGACCTGCTGGAGCGCGTCCAGAGGAGAGCCACGAGGATGATCCGAGGGCTGGAGCACCTCTCCTATGAGGAGAGGCTGAGAGAGTTGGGGCTGTTCAGCCTGGAGAAGAGAAGGCTCTGGGGAGATCTTATTGCGGCCTTTCAGTACCTAAAGGGGGCCTACAGGAGAGCTGGGGAAGGACTTTTTACTAGGGCATGTAGTGACAGGACGAGGGGGAATGGCTTTAAGCTGGAAGAGGGCAGGTTTAGATTAAACATTAGGAAGAAGTTTTTCACTTTGAGGGTGGTGAGGCACTGGAACAGGTTGCCCAGAGAGGTTGTTGAAGCCCCATCCCTGGAGGTGTTCAAGGCCAGGCTGGACGTGGCCTTGGGCAACCTGGTCTAGTGAGAGGTGTCCCTGCCTGTGACAGGGGGGTTGGAACTCTATGATCTTCAAGGTCCCTTCCAACCTAAACCATTCTATGCTATGAAGGGAGGAGGCCATTTAATACATAATATATGGTGGCTAGGAATGTGATTTAGATGGTCTGATAGCATCGCAGAATGGTCAGGGTTGGAAGGGACCTCTGGAGATCATCTAGTCCACCCCTTCTTAAAGGGGTTTAACACTTCTCCAAGCGTTCAGTGGTGTTGGGAGGAGGGTCATGTGTCACACACAGTGGAAATCAGCTGGACTTTTCCACGTAGTTTCCCCACAGTGTTGAGGACAATATGAGGATCTTAAATTTCTGTTGCTTAGGAGAGACCAGTCATACAGGTTGCTAGGCTTCTTCAGAACTTAGGAAAGCAAAAGAAAACTATGTAACACAAGCCCTTTGCAGAAATCTTGATATGACAACGAGGGGGAGCACTACACACTTCCACTAGCTATGATAAAAACAGTTGATGCTCTATATGTCCAAACTGAATTCAATGTTAACTCATACTTGCAATTTAGTAACTTTTAACTGAAGCAGTGGATGAGCTTGTTCCATTAGTTGATGGTAAGCTCCCAAGTCTACCTAGAGAAATATGTCTATAAAATTGGAGACTGAAGTTGATAGCAAGAAATACCTCTTCCAAAACAGTTGTAATGTCATCAGCTAATCCTATCAATGCCATTGGTACTCATTTTTTTCACAGAACAATAAAACAAATGTTTTGTGACATTCCTAGCACTTATGTGTTAGTCAGTGCTATAGAGCACCCGAAATAGCACTGCTGAGAAATTGTGAAGAATTTGAAGGGAATAAGTAAAATCTGAATTTTTTTTAAGAATCAACTGTTATGGCTGGCAGAGTTTCACCTAAGCCTTGTAATTTATCTATAGGAACCTCGACCTTCAAATGTTCCCTATGTGTGCCCCTCTTTGTAGATAGTCAGTTATTTCTGTAGGTTTTTGCCTATGGCAGTAACAGCATTCGATCTGCAGAATGAACTGTTACAGAATGAATAGAAACACATTGATTCCCGTGGCATTCTGGGACTTTCCATGAGTAATGGTGCTCATATTGTGCAAGAGACTTCTTGCACACCTTTGTCTATAAAGCTACCTTATGATGCTTCCCTAAGTGGAACAGGAGCAGTAATTTCACATCTGATGGAAGATCAGAGTGAAAGGTCCATTGTTTTTGCCTCTAAATTCCTTACCTTGGCAAAATGGAGCTGCGTGGAAATTGAGAAAGGGTCTCTGAGCTATTCTTGGCGGTTAAAACTTTTCACCAGTGCTGTATAGGTAATGATTTATGCTGGTTGAAGATCATCAACTTCTAGTTTCATCTTTAATCCCACAAAAAGGAGTTCCAACCATAACTGCTACAAAGCTTTCAAGATGGGAAGATAGCTCACTGTAGTAGTATTGATTTCAAAACTATCAACAGCCTCATGAATGCAGATTGTTTGGCAAACTTTCCATTGAAAAATCACCTGTAAGGCTACTGAAATGGAGTCAGAAGCAGTCTATAGACTCTGCATGGTACAAATGAAAGCTCTGAACAAATACATTAAAATCCAAAAATAATGTGAAGACTAAAATTTGTACAACATAAAGTGGGCAGGCATATATGTACAAACTGTTGCGTGAGAAGCATAACTTATGTCCTTCTTCCTACAAATTTGTGTCTTATACCTCTTCATTCCTCTCATTTGGAAAAAAAAATTGTACTCTGTGGCTCTTACAATTCTGTCCTTCCCATAGTATTTCCAGTCATGTTCTGCATGCCCTAATTTCCATCAGATCAGTTTCTGTTCTCTCCTGTATCGTGGTGAAGGCAAGTAGTAGCTCGTGCTTCAACTCCAAACCAAGTGTGTGCAAACCCACAGCTGCTGTGCAGCTGTCCCACCTCAGGGGCCAAGAACAAAAGATAATGTGATGCAGCCTGCTCTGTGGGGGCACTCGCTTGCAAGTGGCTCCTGTGCCCCATCTCAATGATGGCTGGGGTGCGTGTGGTTTGTTTGGTTTTGTTGGTGTGTGTTTGGCTGTGCATTTTTTGCCTTTTTCTTAAGAAATTAAAATCTTTGAGTTCTTTACTCCTATGGCAGGTTTGGTTGAATTTAGTCGGTGGATCCAGAAGTTGTTGGAGGATTGAAATAGTTAAAACAGGCATGTTTAACCTGAGACATGGCATTCTGCTAAGTACCTCAGAAGTTACAGGATAAGCCTGGTAAAATTTCATTGTTCCTCTTATTCTTTCATGATGGAGACATCACCTAGAAACCAGGCTTAAGGTAGCTTGGGTTTTAATTTTATTTTATTAAAAAGACCTGTTGGGTCTCTGTTACAATCACTAAGGCATGATATTTAAAGTGCCTTTTTTCCAAATTCCAGGTCCAGAAAACTCCTAGATGTTGACATCAGAAATAAAATACTAGAAGCCCAGGTTAAATCTGTCTCCCTCCCCTATCTAGCTCAGTGGCTAGGAACTTCTACAGAAATAGAAGATATAGCATAACTGTTGCAAGGGTTTTACAAAATACATCTCATGCCTAAACATTTTCACTTTCACCTGAGTTTTACTAGCAGTGTTTAACCTATGTTGGGCCATTTATCAGTTATGTACATACCTATATCTGTGGGATCTAATGTTTTTGCTTCATTAGCTATACACTCTAATGCCCAGAATATAGCAGTGCTGGGACAGGGAACAGTAAAACTCTCACTTCTGAAGTAAGGAGTTCCTGGATAAATGGCAGAAACTTAGAGCAGAATGTAATACTCACCTTAAGGGCCCTAATTGTTTTTTGAAATAAGTGGGATACAAAATGTCACAGCAGCTCCTTACCATCCTGGCACAGTGCATTACTGTGAAGATTTATTCATGCTTTCAAGAAAGGAGTGATTCACACTGTAACTATGGGCAAAGATAACTTAAACAAAATATCAGGTTTCTATGGGGCAGCCGGAATACAGAACAGACTATTACAAATAAGATCTTTGCCAAGGCCCTAAAGAGCTCATTTTGAACTCTATCAGGGTTGGGTTTTTTTAAAGCCAAATATATAGAGGGATATTGCAAAGAAACAGACTAATCGAGTGGTTCCATAAGTATTGCTTTTATGTAGGAGAAAAATGAAGTAGTGAGATACAGCAGAGATAATTTATGGAAACTTGGGGTGATAATTTCACAGCTTTATCCTTTGTCTTGTTAAGCAGAAGTGGTATTGAATGTGACATAGAAAAGTAGGATGTTTACTTGGATGTTCTGCAGGAGGGACTGTTATTGAAAACACAGAGTACACAGTACAGCCAGACAGTGATGTGTGCTAGTATCAGTAAGCTTCGTGTTTCTATTTTTACTTGAAGGAACTCTTTGAGATATTTTTCTACAAAGTAAGAAAGTGTAGCTAGAACAAATACCCTTGAAAGTTCCAGAGTATTTTTAATGTCTGCTAGCCGTACCCAAAGACACATTATATATCATTGCCTACCAGACTGCTTGTGTATCGCGTTGCGTGTCAACTCTGATTTTGATAGTTAAGGTTGGAGTAGTACTTAGTACACAGTTTCTCAGGGTGTTCACCTTGCATAGCAGGAGGGCCCATTAATGAACACTGAGCAGCTGCTTGGACACCTACAGCGTGGCCGGGGTAGCTCTGGCAGCATGTAGAAGGGCACTGCAGCAATATTGAGCCAGTTCTCCAGCCCTTTGCAGTAGGATGTGCCTGTTTCCATCCAGAGTCCTGGTTATTTCCCCACACTTCACACTTTTTGGGGAAATGCTGGTGTGGGATAATTATGCCATGATGCTGGTATGGCAAATGATTAAAGATGATTATAGGTCATCTCTGTATGTACGTGACCTGCATAATTAGGCTTTTACATCACAACACAGCAAGTATAGATATGTGGAAGTCCTAATATCGTGCAGAGCATAAGGAAACATTGGCAATACACAGAGTAGTACAACTGGCACCGCATCCACGATTCTCCAACATTCTGAACTGTTTATGGAAAAAAGTATTTCTTAAATCAGATTTTCTAGCAAATTCTGCATTACCTTTGCAGTAAAGTCTGCTCAGCACTTACCTGATCGAGGCATAAATGCTACGCAAAAAGGTGCAACTTGGATCTTAAGGGAAAAGCTTTAACAATGCCCTGATCGGAGTCAGATGACCATCTTGGATTGTACGAAGCCATGAGGACCCTTTGTTTTCGTCATTTAGTGTCAATAGAAGTGTTTATAATCTGGCATGTTTGAGGTAAACTTTTTTCTTTTTTACCACCTTATTAAATCTTAATTTCATAAGTGGCTGTTGACATTTTGGAGTGAATGATAAGGTGAGAACGTCAAGCAAAACATTCTAATCAATCTGAAAATATAGTGAAGTGGGACTGTAAGGACACCTTCTCACCCTGGTACCCATGCACTGTTTGCATCTTCATCAGGTTAACCCTAAGCTCTCCAGAAAGGCGGCTGAAATATTGCTTTTCATTAAATCATACAAGAATGCCTTTATAATAAATTTACCATTATTTACTTACTAGCTGACAAACTAGTTCCTCTTTACATCTTGAAGAATATTATTGTGGTATACTTATGCTTATTTATTTAACATAACTTTAATATGAAGTAGGTCTGCAAGATGGCCCTTTTGTCTTGCCAAGTCTTGGGTCATGGGTGAGCTCAGAGACCAACACTGTAGCTATTGACGTCTTCTGTCCTGAAATCTTATATTTGGAAATACAAGCTGATTTGTGTGCTTCATTAACATTTGTTTTGTCTTCTCCATGATAATGTGCTGTTTGTGTCTTGCTCAAAAATAGACATAGATTAATGCAATGTTGACAGGAAAAGCACCAAGGAAGAAAACTTCTGCACTAGATAAACTTTATAGGTCATGTTCCTTGAGTTTGTCTGTGCTGACTATTTGTGAATAAGGCACGGCAGGGATTGTGATTATCACAAAATAATCAAATCCTAGAGTGTTTTAAAGGTACAAAGCATAACTGCCAGTGTTTGGATTTCTAGAAATATTGATATATAGATATTAGGTAACATCGAGCATCATCCAGCTTCAGAGACCCCTATTTCAGCCTCATTACGAGGCACATACATGCTTGCATCTATTTATACGTATCTATACACACAAACTCACAGGCACAAAAATGTACTTTTTTTTACTGAAAGAAAAATGTCAAGAAATTAAAGCTGGAAAAATGCAAAGCAGTTCTATGCTGAAGAACTAAGACTTTCATCTTGCTTGTAGCATCAGTAATAAGAATGCTATTCTGTTTCTGGTACAGGTGTAGAGATACATTTTAGTTCAGTGCAAGATATCAGCACTGATTCTGAGGGGCTTCTGCACATGCCAGAGGCAAGGGATTACAGTAACAGTTAAACTCAGGTTGGGACTTTCTCAGCCATGTACATCTATCAGTGAAAAATAAACATCTGAACATCATTAGGACTTTCTACATAGGTGTTGATGGCATGTTCTAATCCTTTATTTTTTCTTGATACATTTTCTGTACTTACTTCAGTGTCTCAGAGTGGATGATACTGCATATTGAATAGGTTGATTTATCTGTGCACAATATATGCTAAACTGAACCAGCAACTTTGCTTTTCAATTTCTGTGGCTTTGTCGGGCACATGCCTTTTTGTTTTCTTCAGCACTGGTCTTAAACTGCTTTCTCAGTTTAAAAGGAATTTCAGGAAGTGTAGGATGGTTGGGCACACTTCATCTCCATGTTCTTCACATCTGCTCCCTTAAAAGTGTGAGGTCAGTGCAAGCATGCAAGATTACTTTCATCAGATGGAGCAGGAACCAGGTGTGCCTTAAGCCCTGTGGATCCTTAGATAGTACCAAGGCACTGGAACTCTTTTTAGTGTTGTATGGGAAATATTTTTCTTACAGCAAAAAACTACGAGAATTTGGAATGCAATTGGCAACACTTAATGCCCAATAATAAGAGATTCTCCTGGAAGAATTTGGTCACTGGACAGAATGAATCAATAGGGCTCTTTGGTTATCCTAGACAACGTTTTTAATAATGTATTTCTTACTGGACACAATTTTTCAGTACCTGAAGATTATTCTTTTCCCTCTTTGAATTAATTATTCAAAAATATTTTCCTTAATATCAATTCTGTCAGAGCTTGTGATGTACACACTGGGCTCAGCCACAAAATTTCATTCTGATTTAAAATATTTACAGTGTTCAGGAAAGCTTAGAATTGTGTTTGCAATTCAGATGCAACTCTTGGTGTAACCTCTCCAATGAACAGCACGGATTCCTGCATGAATTGGAATTCAGTGGGGACATACCTAGTGGATATCAGCATGAGATACAAATCTTATAATAAAAGTAATCTGCATATATGGATCTCAGCATCATTTTGGACTCAACTATTGTGTGTTGACCAAACACCATAGGTTTGAACACCTCCAGTTCTTATAGCTAGCGTGCATGTGCAAATTGAGTTGACACTGTTACTTAGAATGCAGTGTTAGCTTCCTTGCTTAAGCTTCTGCATTATTGTAGTTAGTCACAGGAGCAGGCATTATATTTTGGAATATGTTAGTCAAGATGTAGCTGTGTCATAACTTGTCATTAAGACAAATGACTGTTCATGGAAGAAAGGTCACACCTGTGGAGAAGAGGTTCTGCAAGACAACTTGCGTATCACCTCAACAGATGATTCCCAGGTTTACACGTATACCAAGGTTAGAAGTGCCTAACATGCTAGACTTCTGACACTGTTTTGTATTAGCTGATAGATGTGTAGTTATGTATATGAAGACAAATGTGCACAGCATTTTTCTTCCTAAAATTACGCTGATGACTCTTGAAGCCAGTGATCTTCAGGAGTTTTATAACAAAAATAAGCTGTCATCCTGCAGTATTTCACCCAGTCATCATGTTTTTACATGAATAATCAGATGACTTTTTTTTAAACATTACAAAATCCATACTGTCTACCAGCCAGCTGTAGAACCCTTACAATGGCCTTGAAAAATCTGAAGTGCTACTTCAGGGCATCTAATAAGAATATTTGGGGCTTGAAAGTATAATTTCTCTGTATCTTTTTCCTTCAGCTGTTGATATTATACTTATTGCTCAGTTAACTTAGTAGCGTGACCCAGTGTAGGACTAATTATCATTAGCGGTACAATTATTTAGGTACTGCTAGTGGTTTTCTGGACAGTTTATAAACAAATGTAAACATAGAAGAGAATGCAAACAAATTAGCAAGGCAGGTTAAATTTAGTGCCAGAAAAAGCAATTTAATTCACATTGCTAGGTTGCAAATTAATTGTATCTGTTTTCTACCAAACACAGAATTATTTTGTGGCAATGAGTTCTATAGATTAGTAAGCTCTTAATGGAGTTCATTGACCAGATATTTATATAGCTATTGACTGTCCACAGGCATGATAGACAGCTCATAGTTCTGACTATTGCCAATTGCTCAGTGCCTGTAAATTTGAAACATTCCCCAGAAAGTGAGTTATTCCGTAATCATCCATTATAGGATCCCCTGAATCTCCAGCAGCTGCCTCTGGTTGCTCTGGGAGATGCAGTGTCCTGTCTGACACAACATAGGTGTTGTGAAGTTAAAAATCAGTCTTATTAGTGATTTAATGACAACCTATCTATTCATCAGTGTTCAGTCATTTATTTTTTTTGATCACCTAGAAGGTGCTCAAGTCTGACCAAGTGCTTACGTCCTGCTGGATTGGCTTTTATCTGGTAGCAGCTGAGAGGTGGTGTGTAATAACTTATGAAATGTCTTGGTGCCATATATAGAAATACTTTTCTTTTGTCTTATTATGAGGTGTAGGAGTCTTTCCCCATCCTGCTCTGTGCTCGCTCCATGTGATTCTGCCGTTACTCCCCAGAACTGTTGAATGTTGTGGCTAATATGAGACTGATCTAATGGAGGTACAGAAGTTCAGACTACTGTGTTCTGGTGACAGAAAGACAGGGAGTAGTGAGAAATTCAGAAGCATGCTCACACTGGATGAAGGCTGAAGGTGAAGTTTTCCTGGACACAGTGCTACTGGGCTTTCTGAGTGCTAGTGCCCATGGAGAGACCCGCTATTCCAGAAGGTTTGTATCCTGAATCTTCACCTTCTCCATCAAAATCAGAATTTTGGTATCTTTATCAATTGAGCCTGGCTTACGTGATACCCTGTCGTCTGTTTTGTTGAGTTACTATCAGGAAGGCAAAATTGTTCTAAATTTTACCCTGAGTTTTTTTTTTTTAAGCTAATGGGGCTGCATTTCAAGAGATCTGAAATGAAAGTGAACTTAAAAGCAATATGAAATACCTCTTCTTGGAAGGTGAACCAAAGCCAAATGCTGGCCACAACAACCCCTCCAACGCTACAGGCTTGGGGAGGAGTGGCTGGAAAGCTGCTCAGCGGAGAGGGACCTGGGGGTGTTGATTGATAGCCGGCTGAACATGAGCCAGCAGTGTGCCCAGGTGGCCGAGAAGGCCAACAGCGTCCTGGCCTGTATCAGGAACAGTGTAGCCAACAGCACCAGGGAGGTGATTTTACCCCTATACTCTGCACTGGTGAGGCAGCGTCTTGAGTGCTGTGTTCAGTTTTGGGCCACTCACCACAAGAAGGATGTTGAGGCGCTGGAGTGTGTCCAGAGAAGGACAGTGAAACTGGTGAGGGGTCTGGAGCCCATGTCTTATGAGGAGCAGCTGAGGGAACTGGGGTTGTTTAGCCTGGAGAAGAGGAGGCTGAGAGGAGACCTTATCGCTCTCTACAACTATCTGAAAGGAGGTTGTAGAGAGGTGGGGGTTGACCTGTTCTGTCAAGTAACAGGTGATAGAACAAGAGGAAATGGCTTCAAGTTGCACCAAGGGAAGTTTAGAGTGGATATTAGGAAGAATTTCTTTACTGAAAGGGTCATCAGGCATTGGTATGCATTACCCAGGGCGGTGGTGGAGTCCCCATCCCTGGAGGTATTTAAGGGTCATGTAGATATAGTGCTTAGGGACATGGTTTAGTGGTGGGCTGTTAGTGCCAGGTTAATGATTGGACTAGATGATCCTACAGGTGTTTTCCAGTGTAGGGGATTCTGTGAGTCTGTGAACTGATGGAATGTGAACCAATGGTTACACAAGGATAAGTGAGTATATCTAAATAGGAGACCTTATGTTTGTGTCATCTAGCTCCTGAAGGTTTAGGATGAAATGGTAACTTAGCAAATATATACATATTTAAATATTCATATTTAATAAGTATTGCACTTCAATAAGGTGCATTGTTGTAATAATGCATAATAAGGAACATTAAATGGTAAGGATGGCTTTACTGTCCTTTAACATTCATTCTTTTGTGATCATAGCAGCACTCTCAATAAGAAGTAACAGACAAAGTTCCATCTTAAATTGACAGTGGAAGAGAGTGTTGAATTGCCAGGGAGACTGACACTGTTCCTGTGGCAGTGACTATGTTAAGCCACTGAAGTGAAGAACGCTTTAAAGGACCTTGTCTTTTTGCTCTCTGCAGTCTGAGCTAAATGGTTAAAAACAGAACTTCCAGCCTTCACATACCTATCACTGTGCTGGCTTTTAAAAGCTGGGGGTTTTATGGTGTAAATTTGCAACCCAAGACATTCAGGGATTCTGCCTTCTCTTTCACAGAAGCTTTATTCTCTTGTAATTATAGTACTTCCTCCAAAGTTATTGCATTGTGAAGCTGCTGTAAATGAGATGGGTAACTTTAAACAAACCTCCTTAAAGGCTTGTATTCTATCAAGTACACATTAAGAGTCCTGACTGGGGGGGGGGGGCGGGGGGTGATCTTTGTCTCTTCTGAATTTGTAGTTTTCCCCCCAAGACTTGATCTCAGCTGTTCGAGTTAACTACATTTCTGTTCTCTTTATCTTTTTCTTTAATGGAACCTCTCACCCCAAGATGCAGAATCATTGCTTCTGTACTATTAATGCTCAGATGAACATGGTGACATCGCAACTGCAAATTAATATCCTCTTTTTCTTTGCCATCAGATGGATTGTTGATGGAGAATGTGAAGCAGTGAAGTGAAATACCCAGGGTGATGTGTGAACAGGTCAACATGTCTTTTGGGCACCTTTGCCAGGAATCATAAAGTGTGTGGAGCATCTATTTAAATTTTTATATTTGGCTGTGTCTTACTCAATTAGTCTATCAAATTCCTCATTAAAGTTCTTGAGCTTTTAGAACTACATAATTAAAATACCATTACACTTGGTGGAGGGGAAAAAAATCCTTTAAAGTGCTCTGTATCATTTTAAAAGCAAAAAAATCCCATCAAGGAGTGATGTTGCATTAGTATTCATTACTATTAAAACATGTTGGAAGTGGAAAGAATAAAAAGGATTCATTTTATAATGCCAACTCCAAGAATGAACTAAGGCTTCAACTTTATATTAATTCCTTTGGTTTCTGTGTGATTGCTGTGTACATACAGGAAGACCTGATTGAGAAGGGACATTTCAGCAAGGATCTAACTGTTCAATATGTACCCATACATTCCTAAATCGCTAATTTTAGTACTGATTCTCATACTCTGCTTTTAATTAAGTGATTACCACTTACAAGAATGGTAATGAATGATAGCTTTATGAATGCTACCTTTTATTTCCCCTCAGTGATTGCAGACTATGGTATGTAAGAAATTAAAAAAACCTCCAACAAATAAACAAAAAACAAACCCCAAAACCAAACAAACAGAAATGCAGTGGCCTCTCAGTGCAACAGGAAAACTGTTCCAGAACTACAGTGCCTAATCAGGGATTTAAATAAGGTGATTAGTACCATAGACTTTCCACCAGAAATGGATGTCTCAGAAATGGAGAGACATGGATTTGACCAATGGACCACTTGGTGGATAAGGAACTGGCTGGATGATTGCACTCAAAGTGTGGGGTCAACAGCTCCATGTCCAAGTGGTGAGTTCCACAGGGGTCAGTACTGGGACTGGTGCTGCTTAACATCTTTGTGATGTGGATGTTGGGATGGAGTGCATCCTCAGCAAGTTTGCTGGTGATACCAAGCAGTCTGGAGTGGTCAACATACTGGAGGCAAGAGGTGCCATCCAGAAGGACCTGGAGAGGTGGGCCTGTGCAAACCTCCTGAAGTTCAACAAGGCTAAGTGCAAGAGGTCCTGCATGTGGGCTGGGGCAATCCCAAGCATAAATCCAGGCTGGGCAGAGAATGGGTTGAGAGCAGCCCTGAGGAGAAGGACTTGGGGGTGTTGGTTGATAAGAAGTTCAACATGAGTTGGCAATGTGTGCTTGCAGTCCAGAAGGCCAACTGTATCCTGAGCTGCATCAAAAGCAGTGTGGCCAGCAGGTCGAGGGAGGTGATTCTGCCCCTCTGCTCCACTCTTGTGAGATTCCACCTGGAATATTGTGTCCAGCTCTGAGGCCCTCAACGTAAGAAGAACATGGACTGTTGGAGTGGGTCCAGAGGAGGGCCATGATCAGAGGGCTGGGGCACCTCTCCTATGAAGACAGGCTGAGAGTTGGGGTTGTTCCGCCTGGAGAAGAAAAGGCTCTGAGGAGACCTTATAGCAGCCTTTCAGTATCTGAAGGGCACCTACAGGAAGGCTGGGGAAGGACTTTTTACAAGGGTGTGTAGTGATAGGATGAGGGGAGAATGGCTTCAAATTGGAAAAGGGGAGATTTAGAATAGATATTAGGAAAAAAAATTTCACTTTGAGGGTGGTGAGACACTGGAACAAATTGCTCAGGGAAGTTGTGGCTGCCCCATCCCTGGAGGTGTTCAAGGCCAGGCTGGACGGGGCTTGGAGCAACCTGGGCTGGTGGGAGGTGTCCCTGCCCATGGCAGGAGGGTTGAAACTTGATGATCTTTAAGGTCCCTTCCAACCTAAACTATTCTACAATGCTATGGAATCTGCTATGCTATTGGCGTGGTAGATAGCTAATCTCCTGTTTTGTTTTTGTATTTTAATAAAAAGGGTAAGAATACGAAGCCCATGGCACTCATGGGAATGACAGATTATACCGGCCTTTGAGCTGGGTGGAGAAGTGTATATCCTCAGCTGCAAGCAGTGTTTTGCACAAATCCTGAGCAAAAGCAATATGCCTTATTCATGTATAAGAAACAGGATACAGTACATTTGAGAAATACTGGTTTTCATAGAGAATAACCTGTAGCAAAACTCAATTTGCTCTTCCCTTCGCTTTTTACTGCCTTTTAAAAATAATTGTATCCTTAGGATTTTCAGTAATTGGTTCTATTGCACTTACAGTTAATTATATATTTTTGATTAATGTATTCTATTCTGGCACCATTTGCTTAGAGTATCTGATTGTGATTTAATTTCCAGGTTATTGTCTTTCTTAGCAACCTGAGGAATTGGCTTCCAGGTAGTGATGTTAATAGGTTTTGGTGCCAAGCGTTATGGTCGAAGATAAATCATTGTATTGTAGTTAGTAAGCTTTATGTTGTCAAACCACATCAAATATTACCTCTTAATTAAAATGAAAAATGAAATGAGATAAATTTAGTGTTCATGAAAACCACTGGCAAAAGCCACGTTCAGAGCTGAAGCTCTTAAAAGACCTGGAAGTTAAAATATGCCCAGAAATACTTGGTTTCTGTCTGTAATAGAGATGCAAAGCAAGACATGGAGTTCAGTCTTTGCACCTACTCTTAATCTGGTCTTATCTGGGAATGAATCAATCACATTGTATTGGGTTTGCAGGACCAGGTTTTGGTAGCGGTGGGGCTGCAGGGGTGGCTTCTGTGAGAAGCTGCCAGAAGCTTTCCCTGTGCCCGATAAGAGCCAGTGCCAACCGGCTCCAAGACGAACCTGCTGCTGAACAAAGCTGAGCCCATCAGTGACAGTGGTAGTGCCTCTGGGATAACATATTTAAGAAGGGAAGAAAAAAATTTGCTGCGCAACAGCAGCTGGGAGAGAGGAGTGAGAATATGTGAGAGGAACAACTCTGCAGTTACCAAGATCAGTGAAGAAGGAGGGGGAGGAGGTGTTCCAGGTGTTGGAGCAGAGATTCCACTGCAGCTTGTGGTGAAGACCATGGTGAGGCAGGCTGTCCCCTTGCAGCCCATGGAGGTCCATGGTAGAGCAAGTGGATGTGGCCTGAAGGAGGCTGTGACCCTGTCGAGAGCCTGTGCTGAAGCAGGCTCCTGGCAAGACCTGTGGAAAGCAGCCCACGCTGGAGCAGGTTTGCTGGCAGGATTTTTGACCCCATGGGGGACCCACACTGGAGTAGTCTGTTCCTTAAGGACTGCACTCTGTGGAAGGGACCCACACTGGAGAAGTTTGTGGAGGACTGTCTCCTGTGGGAAGGACGCCATGCTGGAGCAGGGGAAGAGAGGAGGGAGGACCAGTAGAGACAACGTGTGATGAACTGGCCACAACCCCCATTCCCTGTTTCCCTGTGCCACTCTGGGGGAGGAGGTGGAGAAATTGGGAGTGAAATTGAGCCCAGGAAGAAAGCGGGGGGGGGGGGGGGGAAGGTGTTTTTAGGTTTGTTCTTATTTCTCATTATCCTACTCTGTTGTTAATTGGCAATAGATTAAATTAATTTCCCCAAGTTGAATCTGTTTTGCCTGTGATGGTGATAGGTGGGTGATCTCTCCCTGTCCTTATCTCAACCCATGAGCCTTTCATCATATTTTTTTCTCCTCCTGTCCAGTTGAGGAAGGCAGTGATAGAGCGGCTTTGGTGGGCACCTGGCGTCCAGCCAGGGTTAACTCACCACACACACATTCAACTGTTTTGTTTATTTTGGATCACTTCCTGTTTTGCAATATATTCCTTTGGTTTAAATTTAGATGGGCCCTTCAGACCCTAAAAGCTGCTGATTTCTAAGTTAATTTTAAATTTTATTTGTTTGAAGCAATTAAGTGGCTTTAACATTTAGGCAAATGGGAAAAAGTGTACCGTCAAAAAGAAAACATGAAAAAAAAAAAAGTACCCCCGTTTCTAAATCACACTAGATGTTTCTTCATAGTAGCTGCATAGTACTGTGTCTTTATTTTCTATGGTGATTGAATTAGATTAGATACCTATACCTAGAGATTAAATGATGTCTCTTACCACTTCATGAGAAACCTGTCTTTGAATTTAAATCTCTTAATAACCAAGCCAAATAGAAAAGTACTGATATTTGCCTTTTAGAAGATAAGGCAGCAAAAAAACAGAAAGGGAAAGGGATTAAATAACTGACTCATTTACCACTTAAAATATATGGGAACGTGGTACCTAAGTGCTGGTGCCTTTTCTTCTTGTCTGCATTGTTAGGATTAGACTGTCCTTGCATTTCTAAATACAGAGAAGCAGCAAAACATGACAAGAAGGCTCAGGTAATTGAGAAGGTAATGCAAATAGCACTACTGTCTGAAGAAAACCCAGTTTCATTTTAATGAGATTTCCAGAAGTTTGAACTGTTCCCTCGTTTACATGTTCTTGCCTCTTTATTTCAAAAGTTCAGCCAACAATAGTTGAAACACTGCTGGAAGTCCTGTCTTCGTGTTTTACTCACTAAGATTTTTTTTTTTCTGAGAACTTTTTTCCAGGAGATTCCCTGTCCAATTTTTCAGACATTGGCAACTTGGGTACAATTAGAAGGCACTATGCATGCCAGCTGATCTTTTTCTGACTGAAAGTTCTGCGAGATGCTGATTGTGGCTCATAGGTTTCAGGTTTCAACAACACTCGCAGCCTTTGCAGGTGATCAATCTATCTCCTTCCGTCTTCAAATTGCCATGGTGTTATCTGTGTGGTAGTTTGCTAATGATTTCTGCATATTTATTTTTGTTCAGCTATTTTCCCCCTCTGAATAGGATTTGTTCTTTAGCAAAATATCTTCTTCACAAATTTGGCTGACTTCTGTGAGTGACATCAAAATGCCTCACACTGAGATAAAATGTGAGTTTCTAGGTAGGGAATTCTAGTATGTGAGTTTCTAGGTAGAGAATTTATTTGGAAAAAGAACCCCATACTTAAGAATAAAGGGAGTTCCTGTTACGGCTTTCTAAATACGAAAACTTACTTCTGAATGCCTAAGGTGTAACGTATACTTCAGAAGTTTGGTCATTATTTTTAATATAAATTTAGTACTCTCAGACATGGTCATTTGATATTTTAAGTTAATTAATGTGGCTCTGCTGGGTGGTTAAAGAATAGGCAAGGTCCAAATAACAAAGACGACCAGTCAAACAAGATAATTGAAACTGCTGGGGGTTACATTTGCCTTTGCATCAACTTTCCTTTAAAACTCTCCTTCACGTAAACCTAATGAACTGCAACAATCTAAGTCTTCATCAATAGCTAACCAAACACATTCTGATTTTTTTTAATAGTGTGAGAAATCACATATCCACTTGCAGTTAATGGAAGCTGTGGTAGCTCAGCACTCTTGAAAATTGTTTTTTAAGAAAGAGGCAGGATCTAGCAATGATACAGTCCAAAAGCCTCTGAGAATAGAGCTGGCCAATACTATTTTTTCTGTCAGAAAAGAAATTTCCAAAGCTGTAAATTTTAATTAATGATTTATTGAAAACCCTGATGAAACCTAGTATTTCCCCCCTCTAGGACTGGAGAAAATAAACATTAATAATGGCCTCAGTATGAAAAGTTTGACATTATCTGGCTTCTCCTAATCACAGTTAACTTCTCTCATACATTTGATAAACTGCAAGAGCATAACAAAACTGCCTTTTTATACATACCACACACGTTTGTGTAAGCATATAGATACATAAACAGATGTGTAAGCATAAACATATATGCTTATACACACTAAATGTGTGTGTATATATATGCACATACACTTAGAATTTGTGGATAATAACAAAAACCTTCCTATGCTGGCAAGGCTTTCACTACTGTTTTTAAATAATGATTGTATTCCTTGGTATCCTGAATAAATATTCCAGCTATCTTCATGAGGAAAATATTAATTTAGTGTGTACAACAAGCAACCTTAAATGGATCAGTAAATACAAGACAGCAGCCTTATTTCATCTGTTTTTTCTGCATCTTGTTTTATAATTGAATAGGCTCTATAAATAATTAGATTCCTTTATGAATTTTATTAGGTTTTTAAATCGATTGATGGTTTTAGCATGAGGCGTCCAGAAATCTGAAGCTCTTGGACTTCCTATATTTTTCATATCTGCTAATACATCTGATTTTAAATTGGTGTCTGTGCGTAACGTGATAGAAGCACTTTCATTCTTATCACTTCTTGTCTGTAAGCTGCTCATAGACAGCTGTTGAATGGCATGAGAGGGAGGCGGTGAGCTGAGCATGTTGTGTTTCACTTTCCTGAGAAGTGCAACCAGGCAATCCCTGCGTGTTGGGGTTGCCTTGCTGCCCTGTTGCTCCCCAGGGGTAACGGCAGCTGCCATAAATCACAGCAGCCTTTGTGTTCTTTTAATGACTTGAGAGAAACATAACAAAGAGTAGTATTAGACTTGGTATTTCCATGTTTGTTTTCATGCTCTCAAGGCCAAACACACAATTCATATTTTCAAATATTTTTGGTGTTTGCCAGCCTTACTATTGGAAGTAGTAATATTTGCCTATCGATAGGGAAAAGTTACAGAGAGTCCTCTTAAGCAGAGCACTCCCTCTAGGAGGAATGCAGGTGACAGTTTGGGTCTCAGAGTGGAGATATAGGCTAAATCAAGGTTTAAGTATTTAGAAAAATGCAAACTGTGCTCCTCTGCTTGCTTGGACACTTATCAATAAGAGAAACTGTACCCAAGGTCTCTTAACAGGATCCTTAGAAACAAAACTCAGTATAAATACAGCCAAATCATCTGACCTTTTCTTTAAAGCTACAGGATATTGGCTATAGCAAAGATGTGTTTGGTGAAGTTGGTCTGTATGACACCTGAACAAAGCAGAGTAATCTATCACTCTGGGGCCCAGATGCATGTTCACCATCAGGATCACGTGTGTTTGGGCTGGCAAGGAGATCCCCTGGAGAATCAGGGCTGATTCAGAGCTGTCACACACACACTGGGTAGGATGGTATCCATGTATGATGATACACCAGTGTTGGCACCCCTTATAACGCTGCCTGTGTCATCACCTATAGCATGGACCACATGCATCCTTGTGATAGGGGATAGACATGTAACAGAATTTTTCCAGCAATCTCTTTTCTAGTTCTGGATTTCTCATAGTCAAGAAAAGAAGTGGAAGGGATATTCTCACTCTCAGTCACCTGGGACTCGCCTTTCTCCAGCACAGCAGCACATGCAGCAATGACTTGTCCCCGTTGCTCCTTCACTGGACTTTGGGAGGTCAAGAGCAACAAATTTCTGCTGCTAGCCCTCTGCCTGGCCAGAGCTGGGGTTGACTTTTCCAGTTTGTTCATCACGTTGCTACGTAGACCTTGAGAATACGTTTTTTGCAGCACGTCTAATTAATGATGAGTGGCTGTGGGCTTCTCTAGCATAATGCAGTATGTTCAAGATAGCTCTCAAAATATGTTCTTCCTAAGCACAGTTTGGTCTAAAGCAAACCTATGAGTAGAAACCCAGGTGTGGTGAAGGGTGTGTAAAAGTTATTTTGACTTTATAGATCAGTTTTGTGCATGTCTAGCTAATGGTATTGATCTTTTGTATTTTCCATAGCTACTTTGACTTGTTTTCCTGCTGTCTTCTGTTCTTTCTCGCCAACGTGGCACTTCTTAACTTCTTTTCCTGCAATGAGTCCCTGCTACTTGATGGACACCAGAGGAGCAGTACGCTGTACAAAAAGTTGAGCTCAGAACAGAACTCAAGTTCTATTGAAACTTCTAGCACTGAGCTTGCAAAGATGTCCTGAACTGACCGGGTGCTGGGTCATCTGCCTGGTGCTCAAGCAAGTTTAAGGGGTGTGAAGCTGGTTGTTCTGTCCCTGGGGACTCATGAAGTCATGCTTCATCTTCACCTTTGAAACCTCCTTTGGCCCTAGGCTGAGCTAAAATGGGTCCCTAAACATGACTGGGTGAAGATGTTGGGTGAGGTTGGTCAGGGTCATTAAGACCTATTAGTGCTCTCAGCGCTGTGATGGCTCATTTGACAGAATTTTAGGATTTTCAAATGCTTGAATTTTAGAAGACCAAATATTAAGAACAGCTTAAAATCTGTATGTTAAAGGCCAGAAGAGTCAGCTTCTTTCTGATTAAAAAAACAAACACTACCACCCCCACCCCCACTGTGCTCAGCTCATGTGCGCAGTGAATTTCAGTCCTGCACTGTTAAAAACACACATTATTGCAAAATGTCCTGTTCTTTATCTATAATCTGGCAGATGTCATGGCCTTTGGGATTTGTGGAAATCTTCAGATGTGGAATATGCAGTATTAGCTTCTGTAGGATTTATGGCCACATTTGTTCTCAAAGAGGAAAAAATGTTTCAGGCCAGAAAATTTAAACCCCATATATTAAGCCATTATTTATTTATAATTTTCCAAAAGGGGACTTATCCAAACTAGGGCTTACGGTTGGCCTCTCTGAATCATAAAAATGTACAAATGCAAAATATGAATGGGATGAGGGGATGGGTATGTGTATATACAGATTTTGGCATCCAGTACACCCTCAGGGGCAGATTACTCATCCAAGGTGAGAGACTCCCCTGTAACTGCCACAGTCATGGTACTTAATAGTTCAAATTAATGGTTAGCCCTTGGCACATTATCTTGTTCTGGATATGGCAATTTTCTAAGGCTTTTTACACCACTGAGCAATGCTGTTGGTTTGTGGATCAATGTCTGAGTTTGGATGTCAATTTTCTCACAGTTTAAAACGAGGTTACAGAGCAGGTGGTTTCATTCAGGATTCTATACTGTATATACTTTATAGAGAAAATAAGCTGGTTTTTATGGTGCATCAGAAACCTTTACAATGATAGCACTCTCTGTGCATGAATTTTTGTTTGGAAACAGATTTTTGCTAGACTTTGGATGGTGCAGAAGTACGGACTCTGTAGAGTTAGCGTGAAGCTTTACAAGTTTTTTCATAATTAGCTCAGTGATAACTGAGCAGCTAACAATTGAAAATAGAAAATGTTTTAATGCATATTCACATGGGGTACTGTTCATATCGGTCTGGTCATTAAAAAGCTGGTTCTATCAGTATCGAAAATCAGAGAACAACGCATTTGTTATCATTTATGAAGCCTCAGCAGCACTAAGTGCTTCCTGTGGAGCCCCAGCTATTCCTGCAGAGAGTCTCTGCTGTGCTCCCTCACAGCTGCCGCTCCCTTGTAGTTTGTAATAGAACTAGAGGAAAAAACATGTTCATCTCTAAATTTTACAACTAAAGTATATAATTAGTTGCATGGTTGTTCTTTAGGAAGAACACATTAGGGATTTCCAGCAGCCGTGACCCTTGCGATTTGATTTTCTCATATCTACTGTACATCTCTCAGAGGCTGGCTCTTTATTTGTGGTAGTCTGCCATGTTGTGTGCTTCAGAGCTACCCTTCACCGCCTCTCTGCACTCTGCATGTGAGCGTTAGAAAGCTCATTGCGATGTCTCCAAAATTGCTGTGGTTTGGTCAGATGTGTTTGCAAAAAACCATCAATTTCCATGCCTTCAGTGTTAGCAGTGCAAACTAACCTTCACCAGATATTTAATGTTCCCCAGCAAAACTGCCTTTGTATAGCACTTTTCACTGGGTCCATATTATTTCATTTTACTATTTTGTATTTATTCTCCTTTTCTCCTGTTATTTTTTTTTTTAATAAACTGCGCTAGTATCACATTCAGCCTTTTTCTGCTTAAACATTCATAGGACAGAAAATGATTTGTAGAACTATAAAGTACCTATAATGTGGCTGGTGAACAACCCAAAAAAGGTAAGTACTTTCCAAAATCAGTACAGAGAATACATATTGAAAAACAATGACTCTCATTACAAGATGCACTTAAAATTGCACTTTTAATATATTTTCCTACCCTTAATCTTTTTTTTGCTTACCCCCTCCCTGGAAAATATGTAACTTTGTAGCTACTTTTTCTCGTTGCAATAATATTACTTAAAAAACAATCTTCTTGCATGTCCTCTAAGAACTGTGGCAGAGATCCTGGTAACATTTATTGAAGTTTTCAGGGTAATTGAGCTTTGATGGAGCATAGACATAGAAATAAGCTGGACAACTGCCAGGAGCCATTTCTTAAGTGCAAAGAGGTATTTGCAGTTTGGGGAAGTAATACACACAGAAGGCACATAGTATAGCAGAAACTGACAGGATAAATCCTGGCTGTAGGTCAACAGCATTATCTTCACATGGGGTTAAAATTGGGATTTTGTATAAAGCAGTTCTAAGCAACTTGTGAAGAAATTAAAGACTTAAACATTGACTAGTTTCTTTATCAGTCCAGAATTTGAGCTTATTATAGAGTCCTCTAGCTATAAAAGTAGTGCTGTTCTTAGTTTCTTACTTCACTGAAGCCTCTGTTATCTGATTTTAATTTTTTTTAATACTTCTCCCCCACCTTCTGCCAGAGGAGGACTCATCTTCTGTTAAGGTACAAGTCTGGAATTGAAGGGAAAAAGTGCTATTACCATTTAACGACCTCTCAGGCATGTAACAATGAAGTCGGAAACCCGAGTAATTACACTGAAATCTGCTAGCCACATTTTTCATAGTTGGCCATAAATTGTTGCTGCGTTATTGCAGAAATGTGGTATGAATGCACAAACTAGCACTGGGCCAAGACTGTGAATATTGTGGACGTGTATGATATGTGCAGCATCCACGTTTGCATCAGTTAATGACCAAGAGAAACCATCACATTTCTGGGCACTCACTCCTTGCAGTTAGGAAGAGAGAGGCCTTTGGCCACAGTGACCACAGCCTGAGTGAAGGTGCTGAGAACAGACCAGTGCTCAGATTTGGCAAGGCATTGCCTATTTTCCTCCTCAGAAAAATTACAAAGGTTTGTAGCAATATCTGTTTCTTTATCTCAAGAGCATGGTCTTAAACTGCTAAGAATTCCATGGGGTGGGGGGGAAGCCAGGAGGGAGAGCTCATGAAATGCTGTAGGCATGTGGTTCCATGCAGTCTGAAACTAGTTTCAGGCTCCAGTGTTGGTGGCACAGCTATGACTCAGCCTTGTCCCTATTGGGCAGGCAGTACCTGGCTTTCCAGGATCTGCAAGGACTTGAGGGCATTAAGGTCGTCTTGCTATATCCTCCATAAAAGTTCAGAGGTAGTTCTTGATGGCTCAGATGGACAGGAGATAAGGCTGGAAAGAGCTCTCATACTGGTGGTGTCATATCTCGTGGTGTCTGTAGGCTCAAGGCCCAACACAAATGCTGCAGCAGTTTTCATTCATAGGGCATTATCTACTGGCAATTTGTGGCTGGATTAAGGCCCCTCTGAGCCACTTAGGTGGTATAAAAGGGATGAATCTCAGAACAAGCGCAACTCTTAATAATATTGATTATACTCACCAAGCATATTCTCCCCCCTCTCCTGGCACATACACACAAATCCAGCTCTTACGATTCTTGATTTGTAATAGCTGATGGATAATCTTCTCTTTTGCTAATGCATTTTGCCATCCAAATCTGGGTCAGGGGAAACTGGCAGGAACGTACTGCTTGCCCTACCCTGAATTAGTAGAGCTGTTCATCAACAGTCACCTGGTAAATCCTTTCCTTTTTTCTTCATGTCTCTTTGGCCCTCTGGAGAAACAGGGCGTTTATGATAAAAAACACTTTAGTTCTGATAATTGTTGGTGTAAGTGAAAATCTACTTAGTTTCATTCTGACACAAGAATTCCAAGAACAGTTATTGCTCTTGATTAACAGTGAACTTCAACTCTGATGTACAAAAAGAGGTTTATTCTACAGTCCTATACTTGCCTGTATGTGCTTCCAAACAAGCCTGTCACACTTTTCCCCTGTTGCTTCGCTCATGTAAGAGGAGCTCTTTGTAAACACCTGCAAGCATCCTGCTTCAGAGCCCCCTTTGAGATCTCCTGTGCTAGAAAGGCTGCAAAAACCTGACAAGGAGCCAGTGGGTGATTTAGTGTCAGTATTGCCTCCCCTGCTGAGAAGTGTGTTCTCAGAGGTTTTGGTGCTCCCTTTGTTTTTTCTGTCTCCACGTGTTTTCTGTTGTATGAGCTCTCTTGAGGAAAGAAGCTATCTTTTTTTGTTGCTGTCACTAGTTTATTCGACAGCAGGGACCGCCAACTTCCAATCCCATGGCTGTAGCTCTACACATTATTCAAGTGCAAATAAATAAGTTTGTACAGTCTATATTCAAGAAGGAAGGATGCAGCTCTCGTAAAGCATTCCCAGTCTCTCTGTTAGGCAAACTCAGAGACATTTTCTGCACAGCTGTTGTCAGATGTGGAAGGAAATAAGCACTTACATGAACAAATCTAATGAAATTCCATTATTTAAATAGCCTATTTTTTTCTTTCAGTTTTATCGTATTGATATACTTTTGAAAATCTGATGGGAATGTTTTAGACAGGTCTGAAGTACGTATAGTTCATCAAAATGAATCCAAATGGAATATACTTCTAATGTGTTTGCTGTATAACAACATAGATGTTTTGCGTCTTTTGTATGTGTGTTGGTATGGGGAAAAGAGGGAGATTTGTTGGTGTCTCAGTAATTGCCACACATCTAGCAAGAAAGGAAGAAAAATTCTAGGTCTATTTGCTAAGCACACCTGGCTTCCACACCTAATTTCCTTTGATGGTAGATACTCGTTTGCATGATATGCTATTGCCTTCTCTTTCATGCACACAATTTCAGGCTTTCAGACAAAAGGTTTACTTTGGGACTGCCTCTTAGCTTAGAGTTATGCGGCATTCTTCCATGCAACTTGCATGAAAAATCAGGCAGATTTCAAAATCAACATTTGCCTTCTGTAAATTCTCTCCCTGTGCATGAATTTCACATATTCCAAAGAGTGAGGTGAGAAAAGCCCCCGCTATGATATGACAGAAAAATGTCACAGTGATAGTGTAGTCTGTTGTGCCCCAGGTCTGTAGTGTAGCATGCTAGGTTGAAGACACACATCAGTTTATTTTGCGCTAGTTCATTTAGCATGAATGTACAGTATCTTACAGTATAACAATGACATGGCTATTTGAGGAAATGGAGACAGCATTTGCATACGAACAATAAAGAAGGGATAAACACCATTGCACTGAAAGGCAGAATTAGGAATAGGAACAGCAAGTGTAAATTAAATGATTAGAATCATTACTTCCAAGCCATTTAGGATGTCTTTTCATTGGCAGGCACTGCTAGCCTGCTTTTATGCAGCAGGGAGAAATACACTTCTCCCGTCTAGCTTGTTATGTTTCCTCCCACCTCCCGAGAGGTGCCTTACGGGCATTTTATAAAACTTGGTTGGGGTTCTGAGGTATGAGCTATTGCTTGCTATGTGGGAAAAATCACAAAATGTACTGTGGTAGCCAGAGGCAGAGGAGAGGATGAAAGGTGTCTGAAAGAACGCCTGATCCTGTCATTGATGATATAGAGCAAAAGAGCTGGAGTGTTATGGTCCCATGACTTGTGTTGGGCTGGCTGATCTGTCTGGTTTTTTTCCGTTTCATCTGTTTGGGTTTTGTTTTGATGAAGAGAAAATATCATCTCTCTTAATTTGGGGGAGGGCGTAACCAGGTCGTATAGCTTTACATTATGACTGAACCCATGCTTCCTTTATCTTCCTTTCCATGCAGGTGTGGCTGGTTTTGAGGGGTGGGGGGGTTTTTTTGTGTTTTGTTTTTGGGGGGGGGGGGGGGGGGGGGTGGGGTTGCATCAAAGTATCTATGTTTACTGTTTCAGTACTTTCTGCAAACATCTTCATTTGCTAGCAGGTTACAGAAACCAAACATAAAAGCCCACCAAGACAGACTAAGTAAATTCAGCATTCTGTTTGAAAGTTTACAGGCTTTCTAAAATGGGTATTTACTATCTTCTGATTCTCTGGGGATGGTGACTCTGTGGAAGCTATATATATGCATTCAAAATCAGTCACA
The DNA here is from genome assembly GCA_017639485.1 of Pluvialis apricaria. NCBI lineage: Eukaryota > Metazoa > Chordata > Aves > Charadriiformes > Charadriidae > Pluvialis > Pluvialis apricaria. Next base: position 6,094,789 of record CM030017.1, read on the forward strand.
TTTTGGTATAGATCATAAATGTACCGACTACAACGAGAAACAGGGTTGTATAGATCCTCTGGAAAGAGGTGAGAGTCTAGGTAGTTATTCCAGTGCTGTCCTGCCACCTTGACCTCAGAATAACAAATAGGCTCATTAATGGTGTCATTGGTTAAGAAGGACCCAAGAACTGTGTGGACTAGAGTGCAATGGGTCAGGTGGTGCTTAGACTCAAGAATGAAGCAGGGGGAGAAGTCTTGTACATAGAGGTCCTGCTATTGCTGAGATGCACAGACTGAACCCATTACTGATGGAGACCTTTCTTCATAGTTCTTAGCCTTAGGTCTATGCGTGTATTGTTGTGCTCTAAATGGAGTTGCCCTCCTCTCTGCACAGGGGGCAGAAAGATTGTTAAAAAGGATTCTTTATTCCCCATGTTGTGATGTGGACTTTTTCAGTTATGATACAGAAGTATGTGATAAACTATTTCTTTATGTGCACAAAGGAGTACAGTTTCAGGTCTTTGGTCTTTTCCCTAAGAGGTTAGCCATTGTGTAACAAAATGGAGAAGCGGGGTTCAGCCGTAACTAAATTTGCTCTGCTTCTGAGAGTATATTTAAGGTGTGTGATGTCTCTTATTTGTGAATTATTGCAAGTTGCCAGTCCAACCTGCACAGCGTTCATATTGGCAGTGCTGACTTGAATACCTCTGATGGATGACATGAGCCTGTGGTGACAGATGCCAGGCCCTACTGAGGCCCTATTCTCCAGACTGGTCTGCAAATAATACTGGTATCTGTGGTGAAAAAAGGAGTTGAATCATCTTGCTAGTCAAACAGATTGGCCATTTTGCTGTTATTTTCCCAATGTTAGTAGCTCATGTGATCTCTTCATTGACTTATTCTCTGCTTATTAGGCCATGTATATTCTTAATTCTGTTTAAAAACAAACAAAAAGCGATGCTAATTTTTAAAAAAATTTTAAACTACTTTAGTTATGCTGTGTTTCTGAAAGAGTAGTTGAGGTGTCTGCTGCTGTCAGTCTCGCTCCTGTTGAATCATCTCATATGATTCTCCTCTACAGATAATAATTCTTTACCCATGAGATTTTGTTTTCATTTTGTTCTGAAATGAAAACAAGGAGCAGAGGAGCTGATTTGGATTATATTGATTAAAATTTATTTTTCTTCAATAAAGTCAAATAGAGTTTTCTCACAATATTAATTCTATGATGATACTGAGGGCTTCATGTAGGAGGGCCACAAGAGAAAACACAGTACGAAGAGATACAATGTTAAATCCAATGTGCTTAAGCAAACTTCTGCATTCCACTAATTTCTAAATATATGGAGACAATATCTTCTGAGTATCTGAGTTACTATATTTCTACAGAAGAAAGAACTGGCTAAATCCCTAAATATATTTTTCCTTTTTTTTTTACAAGTGCTATCAGCACCCCTCATTTCGAGTGAGGAGCAAATATTTAGTTTACCACATTTAGTCCAAAAAATTCTAAAATTTGCAAAGTTGATCTGAAAAGTTTTGCATTACTTGGATCTTATATCTGCATTTCTACGATCAAATTAGCAACCAAGGTGAAAAGACAAGACAAAGAGGGAAAATTTTAAATTGATCAGTAGTATAAGAATAAAATACTTTGGATACCAGGGATATTGAATTAAGTCTTAAGTATAATTTAATTTCGCTTTCTTATATTAATGTTTTATGACCTACTTAGACATTACTGAATGTAGAGAAGGCGCATGGGTATTTTTGAGTGAGTTCTACAATATCTGAGTCATAAATTCTTATCTTTGCAAAGGTCATTGAGTCAGGACTTTCTCACAAGGGCACCCTAATATTACACGGGGAGGAACCTGAAATAAGCACTCAGAGTAAAAATAAGCTATGTTGTCTCAAACACAAAATTAAAATATGGGTTCTCCTACCACCATTTGTAGTGTAGTTTGCCGAAAAGTGGTTAGAAATAGCTTGCAAGTACTTACGCAGCACAAGTCCACATGAGTAAAACATCATGTGGTCTTCCTGTCTGTACTTTTACAAGCCTTAAATTCTTTAATTCTTTTTTTTGTGTGTGTGCGCGCGGTTTTTTCCCCTCCCCCTTCCTAAGTCATTGAAATGGAAGATTTTGTGAGAGCATTCATTTAATATCTGCCAGTTGGGACCTGAGGAGCTTTCTGGGCTGTATCACAATTTCATCCTCTGGCTTTACCCAGACTTTTCAGCACAATTCCACATGAATTTGAATTGTGCTATCATACCAGTCAGCTGAACTGTTATAATTAGCTCTTGTTTGGTGGCTGGGTTTACTCTGCCGATGGAGTCTGTGATGCACTCTACTTCAGTCTTGAACCAGTTCCACTATGAGTCTTCAGGATGTAATTTTGGCATGGGGCACCAAAAGTAAACTTTCCTCTAAGCTGAACATTTAAGTTTTTCTGACTAAGTCCCTGTCTTCTAACGTGGAGTTCTCAGTCTATTGCCTATGAAGAAAAAATACCTTTGACATGATCTCATAGGAAATGGCATATGTTAAACGTGCAGAAATACGCCCTCTGCCTTTTAAACAAAGAGTAAAAAAATTCAAGATTTCAGAGCTAGTCTTACAGTCTCAGATCCAAAATGTAATCAATTTCATAAATATTATTTCTGATGCACTTATTAAAAATGAAATAAAAGCTGAGTTAATTACAATAGAGTAAAAAAGGAGCCTGACGCTTTAGCAAAGCACTATAGAGCCACTGGTGGTACAATTGCTGGAAAAGTAATAATGCCTCATGATTAGATACTAGTTTTCTCCAGCTGTGCTGTTTTCACTACACTGCTAGGTGTAGATGCTTTGTTTCCTCTGGGGTGATACAACTTGATTTAAAAAGGAAGTCATAAACTATAACATATGATACAGAGAAATAAGGTTATTAAAGCAATTAGCAGACAGTAAGCTGCTGAAGGCTGTCAGGGTCTATAAAATTAAAGTGGAAATGGTATTTGTTGACATTCATTTTATTTTCAATGGCTGAGGATAGGAAATCCAAATAGAGTGCAAAGTTGTAGGATTCTAGTAACTTGTAAGGAAGTGTGAGTGCTTCTATAAAGATATATTTTTGAGACAAATGCAGAAGTGATGATAAGACTGTCTGAAGAGTGTTTCTGATATGTGTAAACAGTCTGCAGGTAATTAAAATAGAAATTTTAGAAACACTGCCTATTAATCACCTGACAAAAGTTCGCTTTGACCATTTTGCAATGATTCTTGTACTTCACTGCTGCTGTTACTGTCTTCAAAAAAGTCTGCTAATATCTCTTGGCTGTACTTCAGCTGAGCAGATGCACAAGAGGAAAGTTGGAACACTGTCTGCGTGCTTCATAGGTTACGGATATTCTATCATCTCTTCTCATCACTGATTCATACGGAGGCCAATAAAACACTTGCAGGATGAAGGTTTTCTGTGGATTTTTTAGTATGGTTTTTTTTTTATATTGGGAAGATACGTCAATTTGCAGGATGCAAAAACACGTATAAAAATAAATAATTTAAAACAAACAACCAACTCAGAAAACTCCATGCTTCTGAAATATTTGAAAACATTATTCTTCTCCACCCCTTTTGCCTTGGGAATCGAGGGACTGCTTGTGTCTTGTTGGTCCCAGAGCAGCATTGAACAGTTTTAGATCTGCTTCAAATTTTGCCCAGCTGTTCCTGGCTCAAAGAGCGAGTTTCTAAAGCAACATTTCTGGTGTTCTGGCCACATCTGTGTCTTCATGCCCAGAGCCCCACAGGGGCAGACACAGAATGGCAAACTGATTGGTCTCTGCAGTCCCTTCACGTTTTAATATATGTAGCTGTACCTTTACCTATATGGGGATGTTATTTTTATTTCAGTAAAAATACTGCTGTTATCCAAATTGTTCATGTTGGTTTTGGAGAATAAATATGTGTCTGAAAAGACTTTTTTTTAAAAAAAAACAACCATGTTGCTTAATAAACAGTGTATCTCCCCTCTGGGGACACGTGAGGGGATTAATGTGCTGTATTATACATCTCTGCATAAATCTCTCTGGGAAGTCAAAATTGATTCACTACAATTGTGGTTATGCCCTGAAATTTCCCTGAAAAATACTGCAGTTTCCAATCTTGCTGTCCACATTCGCCATTCTAAGAGACTGAAATAAGACCATATCATCTCATTGGGACCAATTTTCTTCTGTCATGTTTAAGCACTACAGAGGTTTTAACGATTTAATAGCTATATTTCACTGCTTAACAAGAGAAACACCATAATATTTCTCATCCTATTATGAGTGCCCCTCTCCTGGTACTCTGTTATTAAATATAGATTAGCTTTCCTGGGAAGAAAAAAAAAAGTGCTATTTTGTTCTGATGTTTTAGATCTTTCTTATTGTTCTCTGAAATAGTTTGCAGAACTTCCTCTCCTCTTCTAATCCACAACACGATCATTTCTATTTTGAATATTTAGATGCTGAACAACACTGTTTAAATAACTTTTTGATCAGAGAAGCTAGTAGTCTGTGCAAAATTTTCTATCCATCTCAATGGTTTTTGTCCAAAGGTTATGGGAGTTGGGCAACCTGCTCTTTTATGTTCCTGGGAAAATACATATCCAGAGGAGGAGACTGGATTGTTCTCCTAGAACGGAGTTTGAGAAAACACTAATTCTAACAGTTGGACTGAATTATATTGGTTACAGTGAATAATAATTTCATTTTAATGATGTTCTTTATGTAGAACAGAAACTCAGAGCTAATCACATGGAGCACTTTTTTTTTGGCCTTCAGCCTTTTTACACTTAAGCTCTGTCAGGTAATGAACAGGAACATTCTTTTCAAATATAGACAGTATTTAATGAAGATGCATAATAATTTGCCTATTGCAAAAGCAAACTCAATATGAGAGACAAAAAGTGGCATTTTTCCCATTTTTTTTTTTTTAATTCATGAATAGCAATCACTTTAATCTTTAGACTGGTCATGTGCCAATTGCTAAGCAGACTTCTCTAGTGTACCTTTGAAGGATTGCTGCTGTTGCTTTTTGAAAAAGAGAGAGAGAGAGAACTGTATGTCAAGAGAAGTTATTGGCTTGAAACAGAAACAGTCTCAAACTTATCTTGGTGGGCCAGAATGTTGTGGCCTCGTTGAAAACATCTCATGCTTGTGAGCAAGCGAGGAGCGAGATCAGCTTCATGTCCTTGTTCCACTTCCAGTTTTTGGTTCATAATGACATGTCAAGCTTTTCTGGTTATCATGCATTGAAATTATTGTCAATAAAGTTTGTCACTGTGGAATGATGACATTACTATTCTGCAATAAGAATTCCAGAAGTTATACACCTAGAGGCACAGAGCCTTTTTTGCCTGTGACACCTGCCAACAGCAATAAGGAAAGAAGCACCAGGATATTTGAAACACACAGATCACATTTTCATAGGCAATGATTAAAATCTAGCTATGTAAGACAGTAACACTAACATTGCTATGAATAATATGTCATCCTTTTATTTTAGAGCTAACCTTTTGATTTAAACTTTTATGAATTTGTTTTTGGATTACTTTCTTTCCATTTTTAATGTGCTTTTTCTTCCTTTTTTCTAGTAAGGCAGAAAATGCCTTTTCAAAAATCTGTGTTTCTGTTGACCTATACAGTTGTGCAGCTTTCAGCTTTAGATAGTCTGGGTGAGCAGTTGACCTTTTTGTTTCAAAAGAATCAGGATTTTTAGAATGGCTCCTTCCTCTTCCCTACTCCCCTCCCCCCCCCCCAAAAAAAAAACCAAAACAAAAAACCAAACAAAACCACCTCCATTTTATTTCAGTGGGAATTGATTGCATCGTAAATCTATTAGTCAGCTTCAAAAGTGCAAGCTAAAGTTTTGTTGGAGGACGTAATTGATGCTTAATAAATTGTATAGTGCGTAGTGCTTTGTGTCCATCCTGGAAAGTGTGAGAGTGACAGGTATGTTTTATACTCTATTTCAATATTTGTACTTCGCAATATGTTGTGACTGCCAGCTGTTTCCCAATAGCCTTTTCAGGAACAGGAGGACTTTTACTCTACTGTCCATAAAAATATGCCTCTGCTGTTGCCACTAAACTTTATGTAAGCCATAAAACATCTTTTGGCTCCGACTTGAAACACAAGGAGAATGTTTGCACAATGAACATCAGACATTGTCAATGTTAATGTGTAATGTCTGTTGGCAGAGTTGTCTGTAAAGATTTTTTAGCCAGCCAAATGTTACTTCTATTTCACTCAGAACTCATGTCTGTCATGGGATAGGAAGAATAACAGGTTGTATTAAAATTGGCTACAGGCGGTTTCATTTTTTTCCTCTTGCTAGCCTTTTGAGTAACTCCTGGCAGCAATTATATATAAAACACGTTATTTTCAAGTCTTCTTTAGCTGACTGTGGATAGTGGAGCGCTCTACCAAAAATCTGATGGCAATTAAAAAAACCCCCACATTTGTGTATAAATGTGCACACACACATATATGTATGTTTGATATAGATATCCTAATGGATGTCTTCAAAGTGATATGCCAGGTCTTTAAAAAAATGCATAAAGCAGTGGTCAAGTGTTGCAATTAATTTCACCATTTTCTGACCTATTATATTATGAATATCCACGGTGACAATATTTGAATCAATTTGAACTATACTTAGAATAGAGGTCTCAAACTTCATAATTGATAGTGTGCTAAAAACATCTTTTAATAGGTATCAAATAGATAGCAAAAGAAAAGACGCAATCCAATAATACTTTTTTTCTTTTGTCATCTTTTATCTTGTAAGGTTGTAAGGCTTCAGTATTTGCTATTGTGAACAATACAGATGTATTATTGTGAACTTATCTATGCATGCACACATTGGTGCGTATTTTCTGATATATGGATGGTATGAATACTTTATCTAACTAAATCCTTCAGATTTTTTAATACAGAACTACAAACCAGGCCTGTAGTCTGTCCTAAAGTAATGGCACTAATTCACGTATGGGGTTTTTTTGGTTTTCCTTTAACAAGAAGTTTCAAGAATTTTTATGAGAATTTTCAGTCAAGACATTCAAATGAAAGGGGAGTTCATTATGTGGATGCCCAGGTATAAAGTCAGTCATTATTCTATATGACACTGTGCAGCAGACTATTGGACAGATATATTTTGCAATAGGCTTTTCTGAATCTAAGCTATATCCAAATGCTTTTTCCAGGCTTGAAGAACGTTTGCATAATATACAGAAGTAATAGACTGGAAGAAATTTACTAGTGGAATCCATCAAGAATCAGTCTTGGGACCAATTAATAATATATTTTCAAGAACAATCCTTGTATAGATGTTGTGCTGATGAAGCCTGCTGCACATAAAGATAAGAGGCATTGTTAGTACAAAGGAGTATTGGAATGTCATACACAAAACAGAGACCCGTAAGAATTGTGAGAATAAAAGTAAATAAAATTTACTAGTAGTAAAAGCAGATCCATGCATATGAGAAACCCTAACACTAACTTCTGCAAGGTGAGAACTCATCCAGTGGGAAGGCTTTAAGTATACAAGTTGGTAATAAGGTGACTACGGTTGCCTGAGTGATAAAGCCATAAAAAGGCAAATGCAATCTTTCAAAGCACTGCAAATTATTTCCCATAGAGGAAAGTACTCTGATATTGTAATTGCACAAATTGTTTTTCAGCTGTCTGCTGGAACACCATGCACAGTCCTGGTCACTCATGCTCAATATAAAAACAAACCCAACCAAACAAAAAACCCCAGCTGATACTGAACGTGCAGAAGAGAAGGGCTGCCAGGCATGTCAGGATTTCAGAGCCTTCCTCATAAGAAAAAAAATTAAGGTAGGCTCCCTTAAATTAGTCATCCAGAGCTGAGATCCTTTCATAAATATGCTGGGGACGTAAACAATACAGAGGGAGAAAAATTAGTTCAAGAAAGGCTGAATATAAGCCAAAGAATATGTGGCTATAAAATTACTCTGAATATACTAAGAGTTCAGGTGAGATTCCTAACCTCTAGAGCAGTCAGGCCTGGGGCAGCAGGAAGGTAGTAAAGTGACTCCAGTGACTCCTGATGCTCCTTCCAGCTGTGTGCTCTTAAGAGTGCTTAGCATCATCCAAAAAGGAGAAAGAACCTAGACAGTTTAGCAAGACACACAATAGTCCAGCTTTATGTGGACTTTTGGAAATAACGCCTATTTGGTATGTCTAAAAGGGAAACATGCTTACCTGATATCATAGCAGCTAGTAAACAGATCTGGTGTGGACTTTCAAGTTAGCATTTTGAAATCACAGTTGCGTGCACTGTGTTAAAGCATGGAGAAGGTTGTATCTTTGTGCTGAGCCATGTGGTGTGCCAATTTTTTTCTTCCTATCCTAGTATAAGCTTGTTCTTGTGAAGGATTCCAATTTTTTATTTTTTTTTTTTTAGTGTCCTATGAATGCATAGAAATCCTTTCTCTCTCACTGTTTTTCCATATGCTTTTCACCATCACTGTACCTAAACATCCCAGGATCACAAATGAACATCTTCTTCTGTTCTCACAACACTCCTGGGCTAAGTATTTGTTCATATTTCACAACTGAAGACCACAGTGGAGCATAAATTTAATAGTTTACCTATAGTTTTCCTCAGAGAAGTCAGGAATTCAAATCAGACTTCAGAATCCTTACTTGGTGTCCTACCCCGTGGGCCATTCTTTGTTTGAACAGGTGAGCATTTACTATTGTTGGGGAAATTAGCAAGTGATGGCCAATACAGATGTTATAAACAGGAGTTAAATTTTCAACATCTTTTCCCACAAGAGAATCAGCCAATGTCCCCCAGGTCTACCAGAGCAGAAAGCCAGACATTTGATCACATAGTCATTGCTTCATTTAAAAAAAGGCAAAATTTATAGATATATTAGAAATATATCTATCTATATATCCTTTAAAGGAACTTTAGACATAATTCTGTATGGTGTTTTTAATAGTGGTTCATGCAAGGTGTTCAGTGTTTTTCCATCTTTACTCATTGTCAACTGGGTTTATGCTTACTGGACAGCTATTGAGAAGTGGGCAGCAACATCACCCACCTATGGGAACAGAGTGGTATTGACTGAACCTTGCCTTTACCCAACAGGAGAGAAGCAACCTAAGAAAATTAAAAAACAAATGCAGGAAAAGCAGCATGATCTGAAAATGCTGAATAATAAAGTTAATTTACATAAATAATCAGCACTCCAAACCCACATAAGCATTTGGCTACTACGCTATTCATAAGGGAAAAATTGGGCCCAAAAGCTTTGATCTGTGTCGAGCTCCTCCCCTGTAGTCAAGAAATAAACAATTTTTTAAAATGCTTTGTAACTAAGAACCGAACCACTGATTTTGAAAACAGCAAAAAAGTATACACAGCTCACATGCTAGCACTCGCTACTGTACTCTTACACCTGGGCAAGAAATAGGATTTTTCACATAATCATGTATAGTACGATTTATTTTGTGTACTTCCGTGAGTGTGTGCATGAGTAGCTAATACAGACAGATAGGCCAGAGACAAATCCCCAGATTCAGGCACTTCTGAGCTCTGGAGTGTTCAAAATCCAAATCAGGGCTTTACAGCTTGAGCCCTTCTCTAATATTTATTCAGATTTATGATAAATGTAGTACTTTAGAGCTAATTCTCGTTCATAGTGTAGCCATTGTTCAGTCGTGACTATAGTGTATAAATATCACGCGTTTATCTTTGAGCCTGTATACATTTAAGCCTCTGTGCTCTTCAGGGCTTTAATTATTTATTTACGCCTTTGCTTGTTTGATAGATGGCAGCAGATAAATGTTTCCTAACTGAGGATGTCTTATTAGTTTTTGCTTTTAGTATCATCTGTCATATGACAGCAAATAATAGGGAATTTTTGCACCTTTATATGACTGTATTGTGTTTTCACACGTGAGGTGATCTATAAATATAACCTTATCCTTAAATACTATCCTCAAAGAAAATGCATTTATATTATAACCAGAGCCCTGTCGTCTTGTCATTACAGCCCCACTGTTTTTGAAGAAGCAAGCTTGTTCTGTGATATAGAAGGTGGAGACTGGGAAGCTGGCTCTGCTAAGCCTTGCCTAATGCAAACTGCTTTAGTATGCACATCACATCATGCCGGCTATACTGCAGGGAGCAGGCAGTTATCGCACAAGCGTGCATCCTCAGAGCCAGGATAAACACTCCGTTACTCTCCCTCTAAACTGCTCTTCTGGGAGGGAGAGAAAATAAATAGGGAGCGAGAGAGGCATTTGAAGTAACCTTTTTAAGAAGGAGGCAGCAGCCAATAGAACCTTCCTTCCTTTTTTTTTTTTTTTCCCTCTTTTTTTTTTCCCCCCACTTCTTACTAGAGAAATTCGTGTTACCTCAGCAATTAAGGAGAAGAGCCAGCATCTAGGGTTCCAGGCTGTGAGGGGGAGTAGCAACTTGTACCAGGTAGGAAGCCCTTTCAACATCCTCTTTAATTCATGCAGCTCAGTTACTACTTGCTATATTACTATATGGTGGCTGACTTCTGGAGACCTTGTGTCTGCTAGCCACCATTCTCCGAGTGAAAGAGACCTTGGGGAGCTTTAATTGCCAATGACCTTCAGGGTATTTCTTGGAAAGACACTGGTACTTAGTGCTGTAAAGTAAAGCAATCTATACTTTTGTCTGACTGCTTAGAGGTGTGCATTTAGCATCAGGATGCAGCTGGGTGAAACTGCAGCTGTTACCCGTCTACGAAACCATGTTACAAATGAGTAAAAATTAGCCATTTTACAATATCTGAAGCAGCTGCTCTGCATTTTTAGCAACAAGGCTGTATTACTTTCAAAACTTATTACCATAAATTCTGTGTGTGCTGGAAAGTAACCAGATATACTTTAGTGTATTCAAAGTTATTTTGACAGTTATCTACTATATTTTCGTAGTCGCTTATGCATATTTTATCAAGACTTTTCTAAACTTTCCTGAGGCAGCCATGTCTTACATGGCAGACTAATATTCCTGCTAACATATAATTAGTGTAATAATTGTAGTGAGCTGGTTACAGTGTTTGCTTTACAGTATTGCCTACTGAGAGCCTGCAGGAATGTCTTGCAATGTTTGAGGGCTGGGGTAGGATGGAGCCGTTGGTCACATATGCTCGTTTTATCTGCTTTAGTACTACAGAAGGACAGAGGGGAAAGCGAGGAGGAGGAGAAATCTGTAATTGGGCTTTGTGATCCTGTTGTGCAGTGTTTTCTTCCTAGTACTTTGTATTTGTGTTCATTTACATGAATGAACTATTAGATGACATCTGGTCAACCTCTTTGTATTGTGACAGTAATGTGACTTAATGAGGTTATTAAAAGCAAGAGTAGCATTTGCATGCAATGAAGAAATAAGTTCAGCGCTTAGGAGTCAGTCCTGCAAGGGTCACCATGATGTCTGTGAGACTCTCAAAGTTTCACTGTTTGACCAATTTAAATTGTTGTCTTCTGAGCAGTAAGGAAGTCTGAGGCAAACTTTTGCAAGCTTTAGCATTCTTTTCTGTAAATCAGACCAGTGACAGTGAATTCTTAAGGATAAAAATGCATATGTATTTTTGAAGTGTAAGCAGTGGTGTGAGCAAGTATACCATGTTTAAAGATTCAGTTGCTTGCAAGAAAACCTAAAATAGTGTTCAAAACAGTCAGAGCTCAGGCACCGCTGCTGTAATAAAAAAATAAATACTGATAATAGTAGAGCTCTCTTGGATTACTGTACCCGCACAACCTCTTCCTGTATGTAATTGCTGGATGCAGAAGTAGCTCCATATATATTGTTTAAAGGTATCTTGTGACTCTTATCTGTAGGAAAAACTATTGAGGATGTCTAAACCCATAATCTTTTTTCTGATGAGCATAATGAAAAAAACAATTCTTAGAAAATGAGAATTATATCTGATAGTAATAAAACCTAAGGAGGTAAAAAAGAAATAGCTTTGCAAATTATAGCTGTGAAATAGAGGTGAGATCTAGTTAGTGACCAGGGTTGGTTAGAGAACCTGGCAGCAGGTGAGAAGAATTTTATCCTCTGTTTCATCTGTTCTGAGAAATTCAACGCTTCAGAGAATTCACGCTTAGAAAGCATCAATTCAATTAGCAACCGCAATGGGAAGAAAACTGGAACGGGAAAGTGATGTCTTGACTCCTTTTATTTCTCTTGGTATATGAAATACATGATGAAGAAAATGATACCCATGCTGTTCTGATTTTTTTAACGGGTACACTTGATGTAAAACTGAAGTGAATTATTACCTCAAAGAGAAAAAGGGGTTAGTAAGAGTAGCAAGTTGAACACTTTAATGCATTTCACTAGAAACTCATAGAAGTCAGGTTTCAGAGAAGTTTAAGGCAAAGTACAGCTGGTTGGCAGTGGGTTTTTTTTGTATCTTGTTTTCTGGTGGTTGGGTGGGGTTTTTTGGTTTGTTGTTTTTTTTAAACCTCCAGTCCAAATCTTCACCTTACGAATACATAAAATCCTCAAATGTTCTCAACAAAATTATAAATTGACTCAGGCCTTAAATTTTGGCTTTCACTTCAGGGTTTATTATTTATTAATTCATTGTCACACTTTGTTGGTCTCACTGAGAGAAAGGAATCATCAGAGAACTGTGCATTGGGACATACAGGTTTCTTAGCTTGGTATTGCTTGCAGGTCTCTACCTTTCTATGCCTCAGTTTACTCATATGTAAATACCAGTGTTGGCAGCTGCCTATTTGGAAACATATTGCAGATCTGAGTTTTTCCAGATTATCCTCATCACAGTAGTGCTGCTTTATGCAGATTTGATTTTTTTTTTTGGCTCTAGTTCACCTTGTAGCTTATGAATTTGACCTTAATAATTTTTCTTGGTACGTTACTTGTTGCTCACCCTGCTAAAAACCTGCTGAACTCTGTTTTCTTCATGACTAAAAATCATTTTTCATTTATAAAACAGGTAGCAGAAATCCATTTATGCTTCAGCCCTACTCTGGAAGAGACTACCTGTACTGCAGATAACTTAGTGGGGTCTGTGGGATGGCCCTGTCCCATTTGGGAATCCTGTTGCCTTTAACGAGACCCCTCAGGAGCTCAAGAGTCACTGCGAGCAAATTTACGATGTATTCATATCTAAAAGCATAGATCAGACTTACTGTCCCATAAAACTTATGATTTCTCAGCAGAAACGGTGCGAATGGTTATACTGACGTTCTTTTGAGTAGAAAAATAGATTAATCTGACTACCACAGGAATTACTCGCTGGCATCCCTCTTTGTCACACTGCAGTGTGTGGGTATCCCCTTATGTCGGTGGCTTTGACTAAGCCTCCCTACCTCTCTCTTAGTTCCCCAGACCTGCTCAGTGATACTCCTTTTGCCATCCATGCGGTGGAGAACTGTGACTCCTAGTGCCATTGGAAATAAGATGAGGAAGCCTCAGATTTGTGGCAAGGATCTTATCTGTTGATGTATGAAAGAAAGGGTCCATCTGTAAAAGTACAAGTAATTGATGTTTCTTGGTGCTTTTTGACACTTTACTGCATCAAGAAATTAGCCTGACTGGAGAGTATGTTGTTAGTATAAGGACTATCAAAATGCAATGTATGAAACTGTAGGTGTTGACATAATTCTGCGTTATTATGGGTCTCCAGAGTAGCCATTATCTTTTGATCTAGCTTTAGTTAATTTTAATAAGCTCCTTCATTTTTTGGAAGCAAAACGCTAAACGCACAGTCCCAGTAATGTATGATGACTTTGCAAATTTACACATGAGGATTTCCAAACAGCCTCACAGTATGTTTTTCAGGGGCAAGGGCTGCATAGTTATACTGAACAGACACGTCCTCACTCAGGCATGTATTCTTTCTACTGTGAGCATGAACAAGAGCATGAGACTAGATTTTCCCTCTTCCACTGTCGAGATACTCAGTAACATCTTTCCAAATGAACACTTGAAGACAATTGGGGACTTTTGTACTTTGCTTTCAATGTATGCAGGGGATTAGAATTAATGGTTGAACTCAGGGGATCAGGATTAATGGTAAAGCTGACTAACATTAACTAACATGACTACCATTGGACTTCACTGCCAACTTTAAGAAAACACTAAGTTACTTAACAGCACACAACTTTTGAGATTTATTTAGGCAATAATCCCCAAGAAACTAATCATTACTAGCAATTAACTGCTGGTTTGTTGGTTGCTGGACCATTAAAGTTGTGACAAACTGACTGTTAACTAAAGTAACAGCAACAGCAAATTCTGAGGTGGGTATTTGCTCTGACTGTGTGTGTCATGTGATATAACTACTTTATCTGTCCTATAGTTTTTTAGCATCTAGGGACTCATTAAATAATTTCTTGCCTGTTAGTGCCTTTTGATGCTATGTGGAAAGGCTATTATGTTGGAGCTGGATTCATAATACTATAAGGCTATGCTTTAGACAAAATGTGAGTATTTTGTTGTTATTTTTTTCCCTGGAACTTTATTGCTGCTTTTTTTTTAAGACACTTTATACAATATTATTATTTAAATAATATTTTTTTGAAAAAGACTTATCTGACCTTTTTTTTTTTTTTTTTTTTTCTTACATGAAATTATAACTTTGGATAGAAACTCATCCCTGGTCTGATTCAATCAGTCCTAGCAGCAGTGGTTAGCACAAGGAAGTTCTTCTGATATAGGTGATTCTTAGGATAGGCAGAATTGGAAAAAAGTGTCATGGGATGTTTTGGCCTTCTCATTATCTTCAGCCTCATTCAGAGTTCAAAACTGAATGGTGAGAGACTCAGAAAATAAACTGGAAGCTCAACAGCTGCTATTTTAAGAAGTTTATTTAAAGTTCCAGGTTTATGTAATGTTGTATTTCTATTTCATTGTTTTACTTTTCAGTGGCTGGGGATAAAAAAAAGAGAGAAAGAAACAAGCTAGGTAATATTATTTCTTTTAAAGCACAACAACTGTTTTATCTCTGTGGGCTTTGCTTGCTTGATCCAGCAATTGGCAGTAACTCAGGGTGCAAATGTGCATGTGTTGACTTTTTGTTAATGGAATTGAGGTGGGCAGCTCTACTAAGGCTGATTAGAACCATCACCAAATCTGCCATGCTACAATGAAATGAAGGGAGATGTATTTAGGTCAGTATCTAATGAGCCCCACATACCATGTTGGCAGGAAAAAAACAAAACAACTCAAGAGTTAAATATGTGATCTGAGTAATTTAGAATAAAAAACCCCGAGACACTGGCTTACATGAATCTTTAGTCTGAAACTTACCTAGTACAGAAAATTATACTATTTTCCCAAATAAAAAGGAAATATCACACAAGTACTCGTACCATATAAGGCTTTAAAAAACCTGAAAACACCAAACTTGTTAGCTTTTAGTATGTGTTTTATGAAAATATTTGTCACACTTTTTTGCAGTTCACAAGCTCTTGTATTTATTTTAAGCAGCCGGGCAGTGTCAAGGTTGATGGCTTGTTCCAGGGCTGGTAAAATTTGTCAGGATTAAGCTTCCATATTGGAGAGCTGCAAGGGAGGCGGAGAGATGGGAGAGCAATTTTTATTATATTATAGTGCATTAGTTTGGTACAATAAATGTTGCTCTGAAGTACCTCTCGAGATAAGCCAACTTGCTGTTGAAAGTATGGGGGGGAAAAGAAGGAGGATCATTCTGTTCAGCACCCTACCTAGCGACATGTACAGCAATTTGAAGTCACCAGTAAAGATGCAAAAGTAAGCAACTGAAATTCTGAGAAAGAAAGGATTTTTGTGAAGTGGCCATGCTGTTGGGTGTATTTTCCTTTCGTGTTTGTTCCGTACTTCAGTGTCAATCAGACTGGTGCAAATCACTCAAAGAAGATAAACATCATTAAAGAGAAGCAATAAAGGTAACAAAGTTGTTTTTATAGCAAACTTCTTTATTTTGTGGTTTTTTTTTTCTTTCTTAAAATGACAGCTATTAAAATGAAATAGGTTTTCCTAGTATTAAATATATCCATCAAACTATTGACAGTAGTATTTTGTTGAATGTGAGGCATACCCCAGTGTTCTGGAGTGGCTGGTACCTTTATTTATATTTGCCTACAAAACACCTGCCAGATTTAACATCAAACCACAGCATAACACAATGAGATCTTTAAGTCTGCAGAAATGAATGACACGCTTCTGTTTTCTCTTGCCAGGAAAAAAAGAATACTAGTGTAAGATCCAAAACAGAAAAACAGTTTGCATAGGACAAAACTAATTTGGCTTTATTAATACTTTACCTGTAGACCTGCTGGAAATTAGAGAGAATAAACACTACTCAGCATATATAGGTAAGGATATCAGAATCTGACTTTCAAATGAATCGTGACCTTTAAGTACTCAAATATTTGAAATTAATTGTTCTTTGGTATATTAATATCAAACAATCTTCTAGGATCAACATTTTTCATAAGTGAGCATAATTCAGGTAGAATGACCGAGGAATTACATGTTGCAATGACAGGAAACCTAAGCAGTTTGGTGTGATTTTATTGCAACAGAAACCAAAGGTCAATTGCTTGGAGCTGAATTATTGGCTGCGTTGGAGTTCTGACCCTGTATTCACCATTGGATGCCTCTGTAGTCATACAGAAGAACAGCTGCACTTGAATCTTTCTCTCTGTTAACCAGGAAAATTGCCCAAATGTTTAGTAAAGTTTCCTAAAAAGCTGCTTATAAGGTAGCTTCAACATGAGAGATTCTTAACTCTGTTTCGTCTGTCTTCCCATCCCATCCCTAGACACAGCATGCCAGTGTTGTGTGTCTTTCCTGGCACAGGGTGTAATGCCAGCCTCCCTGGGCATCCTGGCAGCTGTAGGATATGTCTGGATTCATAAGACACTGAACTTTCTCCTTTTAGTGCTTTAGTGCTTTTAGGACACTCTCTAAAAAATACTTATTTGTATTCTTCCCTGCAAATTGCCCTTGAAATACACTTTGTGTTTAGAATTTACAGACTTAAAGAAGGGACTACCATTTTTTCCAGGTACCACACAGAGACCAGTGTGAGTTAAGCAATAAATAACAGCAATGTGAGAATGACATCTTTGCATTCTATGTCCTGGAGTAACATCATCTCTCTTAATACATGGGAATGTACAGTGGGTGATGTAGATCAAACGCAGTTACCATCAGCTTACTTGCAGAAGCTGCTCTTGGTGGCAAACTGCTGGTTTGGGAGAGTGTGATGACTTGGAGTCCAGTTGGGTTTGCAGTATTGGCAGTTTAGGCAGTAATTTGTTGCCTTCTGAAATGAATACGCATATTGTGGAAAGGGTGGAATTTTTTACCTGCATTTAAGCCAACACCACTGAAGTCTCCAAGACTGTGTTTGCTCAGTCTCTACTTCTCATTATCGGCTGCACCACTACCGTATCAATTTTGTACAATGCTGAAATTTCCCAACTCATGCAAAAGGGATTTGGGTACCTGCACCACTGATAATACCACAGGAGACCTTCCCATCTTGCTTTGCAAATAAGCCAGTGTCCTGTCCTGTCTTTAGCTGTTTATCCACAATGCTGCTCCACGTGGCAGTTTCCTTCCGAGAAATGTTAGTAAGTATGGAAGTCTGGCATTTTGGCTAGTCGTGGGGCTAGTCACGAAACCTGGCTTTCTCAAGGTCGTTTAGGTATGAGGGGGTAAGGAACAGTGAATGGGGCTCAGCTAAGCTTAAGAGAGAGGGAGAGAAGACATGTTTCAATGTTGTAAACCTGGCAAAGGAATGAGTTTGAGAGACATTGGTAGAAGTATCTCTGAAATTCTGAGCATATTCTGTTTTTTTGTTTTGTACGCTTCAATCCTTGAGTCCTTAACTAAAAAAAAAACATCAAAGAAATTACGACTAGTTACCTTCAGAATTTCGCTTTTAGTTTATCATTAAAAGGGTCAAAGCAAAGCCAATAGATGTCTGAAATAACATGCATGGGATATTTTCTTTTTTGCTATAGTTTGTGTACATCTAGCCTTGGTTTACAGTGGCGCATCCCACAAAATTTTATTTCATATCTAATGCAAGTGATTACTAGTCAGTGCTTTTCATGTGAATGTGGATTTTGCAAAGATGTCTCAGTTTGTATTGACATTTGATGAACTATACACTTGAAACAAAACTAAACCAATAAGAAAAAGCAGGTGCGGGTGCCAGGATGCCCTCAGGAGAAGAAGAAAGAACAGTATCATTTAGGGCGTGGGCAATGATAAATGTGTTAATTGCAAATTACTCTTTTTGGTGGTTACTGAGTACAGAATAACAAGTCCCTGTTGTTTATGCCTGTGTTTGATTTTTCTTTTCCTCCTTTTTTCTTTTTTCTTCATTAAGCACACGCTTAAAAACAAGTGTCCTATAGAATGAACTGACAGGAACTAGCCTGAGTAGCCCAAGACATGAAACATTTTTTACTGCCATGACTCTTGGCAATTTTAAAGAGATTTATAATAGGACATGCATTCCGAGAGTTTGTTTCTCTTTCTGCAGTAAGCCTGAATAGTCTTTCTTCATGTGTGTCTTTCCTCTCTGAAATTGTATTAGAAAATTTGACAGGGAGCTGTAATATTTAATTATTAAAAAACTAAATATATACTATAGTATATATACTATAGTATATATGCTAAATATATACTATAGTACTATGCAGAGAAATAAAAATGAGTTATTTTAGATCTCATAAAATTGTTTGAAGGCAATTCTTCCAATTATTCATACGGAGAATGTAACAAAACCAGAGGTAAACTTTAAAAATTATTTAAAAAACCTTGTGCTTAAGTCTATTTAGATTTTCAGAATCCGTGTTCGTGTTACAGTCTTTGGAACCTAGCAGGTTTGGAGTTTGTTGTGACAGTGGAAGAGTTTTGCTATTGGACTCAGATGAATCCTCTGGGAGGCTCTTGGAAGAGCTCCAATTCTCCCACTTTGCTATCAATTAATTACACTCTTACTTGAAGTTCATGAAGTTTTCATAATTATTTTGAAATGTTTTGAAGCTACATTTGCATTTTGAGCAGCAATGCAGTATATAGAATCATAGAATATTTTGGGTTGGAAGGGACCTTTAAAGGCCATCTAGTCCAGCCCCCCTGCAAAGAGCAGGGACATCTTCAACTAGATCAGGTTGCTCAGAGCCCCGTCCAGCCTGACCTTCAGTGGTTCCATGGGTAGGGCATCTACCACCTCTCTGGGCAACCTGTTCCAGTGTCTCACCATCCGCATTGTAAAAAAATTTCTTCCTTATATCTAGTTTAAATCTTCCCTCTTTTAATTTAAAGCCATCATCCCTTGTCCCATCACAACAGGCCCTGCTAAAAAGTTTGTCCCCATCTTTCTTATAAGCCCCGCTCAAGTACTGGAAGGCTGCTATAAAGTCTCTCCAGAGCCTTCTCTTCTCCAGGCTGAACAGCCCCAACTCTCTCAGCCCATCCTCACAGGAGAGGTGCTCCAGCCCTCTGATGGTTTTTGTGGCCTTTCTCTGGACCCGCTACAACAAGAGAATATTGTATTCTTAATATATGAGAGAGTCCAGCAAATGCCATGTGTTGAGGAACTGAGATTCTTAAATGTTCTGTAACATTTTAGAAAAAAGTTGTTAAGAATTGGTGTATAGGTCTGCATGGTGTATACCTTGTATCTTGACAGGTGTGTTCACTGTGTGAATCTGCTGTGCAGTTTACAGGGGAAGATCAGTGTAGAAGTGTCCTCTGTCCTCCCAAAATGACATGTGCTCAGAACAAGTATCAAAGGGGACACATAAGGTCATGGTAAAAGGTTGTGTGTCCTCCATGTGTGTTATTAAAGGAAGAAGGATGCTGAGAAGCAAAAGGGACAAGAAGAAATGATTCTCACGGGGTGCTGTTTTTTTTGCTATGCAGCACATTAGCAATACCTGCTTCCACATTCGTTATTTTTATACAGCAGAATGACTGTTTCACGAATATTTTGCTGCAGGATAGAAACGGACTTATGCATTTCAAAACATTGTTTTATGGCCGCTTAAATAAACCCAAGGGCAAAAGTGACAAGTAGTCTCTGTTCTTTTGATCTCCCAGTTAAGGAGTAAAAGACCCCTTCTCCACTCTTCATTCTTGCTTTCATTATCGCTGGTTGCGTGGCTAATGTTTCTGAAGTCCTGATGTGTATCAACTGCATCATTTTCTAAATATTTCCAAACTGTCCTGTAAAATACTATGAAAACAGTTATTCTCAAGATAGGTCATCATTCAAGCTTTTGACCCGGAAAACTCAACAGCAAGAGGAAAAAACTCTAAAAAACAGATTTCTTTGTAACACAGATAGATTCATCACTGGGGATAGGCCGAGACTTCACTTCATTTTCATGGGGTTAGCACTGGTTTGTTCATCACTCTAATTTATATTTCAGTTTTCAGTGTCCTGGAGCTAGGCTAACCATGTATTTTTCTCTAAACTTTGTTAAGAGGACGTTTCAAGTGCCATAAATTGATAAAGGTTAGACTTGTCTTTAGAGTTACACGGTTTCCATTGGGGTAACTTCTTCATGATAAATGATGAAGCTATTCTGTGTCTGGTAAATGTGTTGCAGTCAAATCATACCTGGCTACATCTCCAAGGAAGAGTTCACGCTACACATTCTGTGCAGCTATGTCACATCAGCTCAGCAGCTTTTAGTTGCGCTGCTGTAAAGTTTTAAGCATGATTACTTTGATTTAGATAATACTGTGTATGGAGATCATCAGAAATGTAAAAGATATATGAATCACCTGATACCCTGGGTAAGTAAACTGGTCAGGTGTCTGTGAAAACTCTGGTAGTTTTTCAGAGAGAAAGACCAACATATTCTTGAATATTGCTTCAAGTACTTCAGAGTCATGGCAGTAATGATATCCATAACTGTAATCGGCCGGAGACAAACTGAGGTTACACCAAGAGGACTGTAGTGGGGCTACATGTCTATTAAAGGAGAAGAATATTCCTCAACAGTCAGTCCCTCAAGAATTGTTCCTGGTGTATCTTGTTTAAAAATTTCAGTCATTCCCTTGAAAAAAGAAATTAGCAAAAGCAATTTTTCTGACACCCACAAAGTCTGTGGGTCCTGTCACACGGGGAGTTTAGAATACCATACAGGAAGAATAAAATGACCTTGGGGACTACAGTAATAGTAGCTGAATGAAATTCAATAGGACAAAGTGCAAGATCATGCACAAAAACAATACATTTCTGTTATAAGCTAGGAGCTCTTTAATTGGAAATGACAGAGGAGGAGAAAGTCACAGGATGACTGTAAGCCACCAATGCGACACATCAATGAAAAGGACAAATACAATCTTAGGCTGTGCTGGATGAGGTATTTCACTAAGAAAGGAAATAGCCAATACCTGAACTAGGTCCTGCAGAAACCATAATCTAGGATATTTTTAGTAGTTCTCTTTGCCTGCCTTTAATTAAGGTGAATTCAAACTGGAACAGGTGGAAAGGAAGGTCACTAGGATGTTCAGGAGAATGGGAAGTCTTTCATAAAAGGAGAGACTAAGAGACTTTGTTGTGTTTAGTCCAACCAGATAAGTTTATAAAAAAATGTGCAGTAAGTTAAAGGATGATTTTAATATACTTAAGGTGGAAATAAATGTGTCTGGCTCTCATAGGTGTGATATTCTGCAGCCGATTTTAACGGTGGTCTAAAAAAAACTATCCAGCCTTCGATCTGGAGCAATCCACTTTTCTTAAAGGGGAAAATGTAACCTGCCTGCCAGTGATTGAAGGGAGCTAGCCTCAAGGGCAATCATTTCCAGTTCTTCTAAGCATTTAAAAGGAAAGGCCAATATTGAAATCAGTTCTATAATTCAGATACTGCTAGGTTCATGTGTGGTTCAATCTCTATTTACTTGGATTGTAACGAAGAGGGGAGAAATCAGCATAAATCATAAAGTGCTAGAACAGTGTTGTCAGACTGGAAAGAGTTGCAGTGTTGTAATGGCATTGATGATGTAGCTAATGCTCACAGATATAGTCTCTCTTTATTCTGTCTGTAAGGACGTATCCTGCAAATATCTTCCCGGATATTTGTTCGGCTAAAATACTGGGTGCCAATCTGATTTTCCCAAATCCCATGGCTTAGATCCAAGTGGGTCCCGGGCTAATCACAAATAGAGCAGAGACAGGCTTGAACTCCTGTCATGTAAATAGTTCTTTACTTGAGAATTTGCCTTAATGTATTAATAGACTCCCATAAAATTGCCATCTCTCCCATCCTGCTGATCTGAATTTTTAGCTTTGTAGGTGCTGGGTGGTTCAGGGTTTGTTTTTTTTTTTTCCTCACAATGAACTGACACTAATTTCTTGCTACTCTTGGTGTTAGTTACTTGCCCCTTGCTGAGCTGAATTGGTACTTTGGAAAACTGCATCTCTTCTCTGGTGCGTGAAATCACTGGGCAGAAAACAGGAGGAATTGCTTTGTTTGAACAGTCCATTCAGTATAGCAGGGCACAGCTGGTTGGGAAGAAAAAGGAAAGAATGAAACCCGTGAGTGACAAATGCAAAGGAGAAACTAGGATGAAGACAGAAAAAAGCATGAGGACAGAAATGTTTGAGAAAGAAAAACAGGGAAAGAGGGGGAGAAATATTAGTAAAAGCAAGACCAACACAAACATGGCAAATGACCCCTTTTAAATACTCATTTAGGCTGAAAAGAATTGCTATGGAGTAAAGCCACATAAATTTTAATTTTTACTGCAAAGTTTGTAGCAGAGCTAAATATTATATAGCTAGAACTGTATGCTGGCCTGTTCCTGAGAAGTATCCAGTGCTGTGTCACTACATTGAAAGAAGCTTGAAATCACACTCATACATTTAAGGCTATCTTTAAAGCCAGCCTGAAGCCCGGTCTCCACAGGCTGTTTTGCCACCTGATCTTATTGTAGCCATTTCCGGTTTTCCCATGATTGCTCCGCATCCAAGGGTGTTCTGGGTTGGAAGCAGCCATCTTGCCAGGAGAATCTGCCAGGTTAGGAGAAGCCTTCCACGGCTGATATACCATTTCTTACAGGAGTGTCGTGCTGCTGGAAGTGAGAAAACATGCTCTGGAGTGCTGACAGATTAGTGAGCCCCAAAAAACAAATCTTCTGACTTCACTTAGCTCTCGTGTTACATTGCAATATTATCTTGTTCCTTCCCAAGGTTTCACTTTGGGATTCACATCAATGTATGCTCAGTAACCTTGGGAGAACCTCTTTCTTTCTTTCACTTGTAGAATACTTGTGGCAGAGAGCATTTCTCTGATCCCCCTGCCTGCATACATTCAGGAGATAGCAGTAGGAATTGATCCTTTTATTCTACAATGCCTGAGGGTACTGGAGTAGCTCTGAGAATAGATAATAACTGAAGTTCCTCAAATACTGTCAAATGGTAATTGTGGGCTTAAATTGTCACAGAGTAGTATTGCTGGGAGGGAATTCTTAGAACCACCATGCACATGTACAGAACTTTTTTTTTCTGCCCCCATCTTGAGTTTTCACTGGATTACACTTTCTTCACCTTCAGTATCAAGATTTGTTTATCTTTGATTTGCTGCTGAATTATTGGTTGTACCTAGTTAATGGACAGCATTTAGGCAGGCAATGGTGAGAAGCAAAGATGTTTTCTTTTAGAGTATGTGATTGAAGGTGATCATGAAGTAACTTTTTACAAGAAACAGTCTTACTCCAGAATGATGTTCCATTTTGCTTTTTTAAAAATTGTTCTTATTGTTGAATGCACACGTGTTCTTCTGAAAATGGAAGCCAGAGCAGGAATAATTTTCTATGCATACTTTCTAAGCCACTCAATTCCAGTGATAAGAAGACAATTCCTGCTTTATTGGAAAGTAACTGTGTTCATTGTCCTCAGAAAATAAATATAATGTACCTCTTCAGCAGAATCAAAGGCTGATACAAAAACAACAAGAACCCCTAACCCCCCCCAAGTGTGTTCTCAAAATATAATTATTGCCAAGATAGACTTGAGCTTGTTGGCAGCTTGAGTACTTAAGAAAGAGGTAGCAAGTAAGGGGAGTCTTGGGTTTTGGGAGAAATATTCCAAGATAAGAATGTAAAACTTCAAATACCAGTACGCTTCCTTGAAGCCTGAAAATTCTACTTTTTTATAGCATAATGTAGAGAAGGACTGTATCATGTAGAAAAACTAAGCACTGTAACGGATTGATTAGGAGATATATACTTCTAGCACGTTCACTATCAGAAAAACACATGATTATAGAAGACTGAAGGAACAGAAATGACTCTTCATATCTGTCACCTCTTCTCACACCATTCAAAATCTCTGCCTGTGCCTCATAAAGAGTTTCAGTTCTTCTCTATTAAGAATCTATAGCTCGAATCACAGCTGACAAACTTTCATATAAATTTATCTCACAGAGTATTGCTTGAATTGATTTAGGATAAAGTGTCTTACTTCAGAGAGATATGGGTCTTAACCTGTGCTTTTTGAAGTAATTATTTTGCTGCAGGTGTGAAGAATACACAGTCATGTTAAAATGTGACAGTTTTATAAGCCACAATGATGGCGAACATGGGAAAAAATTAAGTCCAAAGACAAGGTTCAGCAGTATTGTTGAGGGCATCCCAAGGTTTAAAGCTAGGCCAGACTGTACATTAGCTTCAGGGATAGTCTTACTGGTGCTACAGCAGACTCCTGTTGGGAGACATTGGTCACCGTCACTGATTAACTACTGGAAAACATCTGTGTTGGGTTCACACCAGACTCCGGGAGCTGCTGGTGCCAAACAGTCACGCCGCAGAACTGCTGGCAAAGAGATAAAGCAAGAGATTACTACAATTGCAGCCAAATGCCAATGTACCTTATAATTACTTTTAATCTTTTCAGAGACATTAAAAATACATTCAGTAGAGCCAGTTTCTTGCATTTTTTGTTAAGGTATGTGAACTTGTTAATGGGGACATAGTGCGGAATGGAGGTGAGCGCAGAAAAAGAGAGAACAAATGTCACGACAATAATCAAGGTGCTTCTTGGGCTTCTCAAAGAGAACTTCCTTTGACCCTCTTGAAGTATTTCATTTATTACTGAAAATATCTAACAGATGAAACTCTGTTCAGCAACACTGCATATCAGCCTGCTTACTCGTAACTTGGAGTGCTGCTCTTATTGCTGTATCGGACTTGGGTACTCTCAGGGTTGCGAGAAGAGTGAGCTGTAGCCCCAAATTTTAAGGTTATCTATGGCAGTTTCTCTCGTGCTCCCAGGAAAACCAAGGGCTCTGGGGCTGCCCCGAAGGGGGAAAGAGGGGTAACGCCTGCTGCAGAAACTGCTATTGTACTGTTTGCTGCCGAATCCCTTTGTTTACTCCTCTCCTCTGTTGCAGCAAGTGTTCCTGCTATGCTAGCATTTGTGGCATCTGCTCCTGTCACACTGAGTCATTTACCTTGGAGATAAAATGAAGCAGAATTGCGTGTTGGTAATGGCAGGGAGGAGAGCAGTGATTCTCAGCTTTATTTCTCTTTGTTTCTCATTGAGCCCTTTTCCTATTTGTTAATTCTAGTAAGCATTCTCCATATGCGTTTAGTATTTTCACATATGTTTCTGTGTATATTTAATTGTCTACAGTAGACTCTTTCCATCTTTTCTTCCTGCTTCTTGTGTCAACTGTCTGTTTAGATTTTAAGCTACTCAAAAAGAGCCATTTCTTTGAGCATACTTCCACGCAGCATCCAGTAAGATGCAACCCTGCAGTTAATTGGAGGCTCTGAATAATTTTGCCATATAAAAAGTATAATTACTGATAGTACTCATTTGTTTTTAAAATGTCACTTTCTATTCACGGAAAATCACAGCAAGGAACCTAGTTCTTATCAATAACCACTCTTCTTAACATGCCTGTGTGGATTCCTACAACCCACAGAGAAGAAATCTACCAGCAGATAGCGGTGGAACTGTAGTATCTCTGTAGCTGACATTTTAACAATGCCCCAGTTTTTTGTGCTAGTTGTAAAATCTCATTGTTCGTGCTATTGGGAAGACTTTTAGACTATTCTGTATAGAGAAGTCAAGCTTTATGTAGGTAAAAAGACAAAAATAGGAATGCTTCCTTCCTGAAGCATACACTGCAAAGGCATGCAGTATGTGAAGGCTGTTGTACGGAACACTGTATGAATGATTTACTGGTAAATGCTGTGTCTTTGTAGCAGTACTCTAACGTTTTAGAATAGCAAGTTTAGCCTCAGGAACTGTTCATTACTTGATTGATCTTTATCTTAGTGATCTGTAATCTTAGTTTTGGTGTAAAATGCTGGTACAATTAGTTTTTGTTAATGATTATGATTTTGTCAGCAAGTAGATGATATAAAGTATAACTTATCTCCTAGTCTTACATTACTTTGCCACCATTTACTTTTTTTTAACTTTAAAACATAAGTGTTTGTTTGGTTTTTTTTAAGGACTTATCTATTTTAGGTCCCATTTCTTAATACCTAGATCTTCAGTGATTGCACTTCTAGCTCTTGTAATTATACTAAGAATGGAAATAACAAAAACCCCATGGCAAATGCCAAGTTTTCTTAGTAAGTTTGTACTTAATGAAAGTTGCTTGTTCCACAGTTAGCACCCGCTATCTTTAAAACACGTTAGTGCTAGACACCTTTCAGAGATGAGAAGATGTACTTTCCCTGAGAATTGCTGCTATGAAGTGTTTAAGATAAATGTGAATCTGTCTTCCTGTCCTTTTTCATGACAGCAGCAATAGGAAAGCGCCAATCAGTTGGTTAATGAATCCGTGTGATAACTTCATGACTCTTCATTTTCTCCTACTCTGTCTGTGCTTTTGGCAGTTCTAGAGATGTTAATCTCTCAACATTTGCACAGGAAAGGTCTGCGTTTGAGAGAGGTCCTACATGCTCTACCTACAAAAGACCAGTGTGTCAAAAGGTGCCACCGCTGATCTGATCTGTGGCTGATTAATTCCAGTGAGTCCATTTGCCTGTCCCAGGGAGCTGTCACTCTCGCTTTTCTGAATCTACCACTCAGATGTCACTTTGGGTGTGATAACGGCTCCATCATCCCTGTCTGCTGAGCTGCTCTTTGTGCATCTTCTGTGCCAGTCACAGTTCAGAGCCAGGTGCTCTGACTTGGTCTCTTGGATGGCTGGGCTTTCGCTATTGTCTGTGTGAGGTGTGGGAAGGTCAGTCACGGAGGTTAAACCCCTGAGCTTGGGGAACATAAACACCCTTGCTTCTAATTCTCTAGTTTTGCCTTTGTTTTGTTTCCAGTTTCAGGTGTTCATATTAAGACGGCAATGATTTGACACAAAACACTCTCAGCTGTACTTCAGGATTCAAAAAGTAGTCTAATTTGGTGAAAGAGCTTCTATTTTGCCCATTTGTGGCATTACATCCACATAGAAATGCCTTTTTGTTAGCACACTGTCACCCAGGGTGTGACAATAAGCACAGGTTTTGTATTTGCATATGGCATAAAGTGATCCTTCGATCATGGGATTTTCTTTTTAAATAACTGTCTTTCTCCAAGATGTTACATAGTCTCCTGGTCTTCACTTGTGGATTGGCTGACAATTCCCTGTAAGATTTTTGTCTGAAAAATCTAGTGATACTTAACTAGGTCAATCTTCAATGACAATGTGATTTATGATAGCTGGGGCGGGGGAGGGGCTGGACACTGATAGCAGTAGCGAACTATTTTCTCATGTCCTTGTATATTTTAGTTGTGCATTTCCTCACTGTGTTATCCTCACGTATATAAAATCCCCCAAACCCAGTAATGCTGGAATGGGTGTAAAAAGGGCAAAGACCAAACATATTGAACAGCTTGGGAAAGAGACAACAATGGGAGATGTCGGACTTGTCTGGAAAATTATGAGTAACACAGCAAGTGAGTCAAGGATAACTGTCCACTCTATCATAGACTGTGAGAGCTCCTTGCAGGACGGTGGCATTTACAAATGAAAACATCAAGCAACAACATTTAAACAAGCATAAGAAAGTGCTTTTTCACCAACTTTTAAAAATTCTGGTTCTCTGTACTATTTAATGTGAGATGCAAAACTTTATATGGATTCAGAAGGTGATCAAAGAACTTCATGAAAACCAGATCTGCTGAAAACTATCAAACCCAAAGGTGTAATCTCTAAGTTAACTTAATTGTGAAGCTAAAACCTAGAAAGATACATGGGAGTTATCACCAAACACTTTCAGTTCTTTCAAGGTTTTTTTCACTTTTTGGCAAGACCTCCTGTGGACAGCAATATTGCATTGCTTAGGAAATACTGTTAATGGTTTGATATAAAAAAAGGACAATTTTACTATCGTGAAATTAAATACATGAAAATTAACCTGTTTTTTCCTATCTTTATAAAAATCAATAATGTTGGATATTCCTATATATAAATTGAGTAGTGGTTAATGGCATTAGGGAGAATGTAAGTACTGAAGTTGGAAAACCACTCTTTCACAGTTGGTTTTGGGTTTTTAAAAAATATTTTTAATGTGTTCATGGTTGTTTATACTCCTTGATTTTCATAGTAATTGGTCTATTATTACAGTGAGTCGAACCCACCCATAGTGCATAGATATGATCAATGCATACTCTACAGAGAAAATAATAAAGTAAAAATTAAAGTTTCTAATGATCTTGCTGATATTTTCATTTCTTACATAGCTAAATTATTATACTTTTTAATTTCTGAATTCATTTGAATTAACAGCATGGGTAATATTTTAAGCTTACAATGCTTTTCACATAAAACCAGAGCAAAACCAATTATTCTTTTCCTACTTGATACTGCCATCAATCTTATAGGAAGAAATTGTTTTTGCACTATCAGGATTTTTTTCTTTTTTTTTTTTTTTTCCCTAGGCCATTGCTTAAATGCAAAGTGTGTCACTGTATTATATCACAGTGCATATTTCAATGATCAGGGTGGCATGGTTATAGCACTGTTGATCTTACTGTAGTGCTATGAAATGAATAAGTAAGGGCTGACAACTGGCAGCGAGATCGATATGTGCTCTTTTAAGGTAGTGCTCATTATTGCTGGACACAATAGAGCAGAACTCGCTGTTAGTATCAGGAGACTATTTCAAATGCTGCCAAGGTCAGAAACAATACACTACCTAGTATTTTAGCTTCCTTGTATGGGTGAGAAAACCCAAGGCAGTGCAATCACACTCACGTATGGCAGATCGTTTCAAATTCTCACGAGTGACCACTTGCAGGTGTGTAAAGCTACGGAGGGAAGCACTTTTAAGAGCCAGTCCGTTCCCAGTGTTGTCCTGACTGGGGGTCCAGATGATCTCTGCGGAGGGGCAGGAAGGCTGAGACACTTCTTCCATTTCTTCCCCCTCTTTTGGACGCTGGGCACATTGACCTTTTCACGGATCAGTTCTCTCCTCTAAGTAGGTAATCTCAAATTTGTGTGACTTGAGGGTCCTCCCTGGACCCTTGCCTGCCTCTCTCCTCGGGAGAAGGCCAGAGACATTAGATGTGACCTGACTCCTGTGGGCAGGCCAAAGCAGGGCCCACCAGGGTTAACAGCTGAAGAGCCAGGTCTCTGCGCTAGAAAGGGCGAATAGTTGTGTGAAACCCTTAGAGTATTAAATAAATGCAGGAGTCCGTTTCAGTCTGGTCTTGGTACATGGCTCTGCATAGCAATAGGACTGATGCTGTCCTGTTTCCTGTGGCCAAGTAAGGAAGACCTGGTTCAAAATGTATAAAAATACATGAAATGCATAGCTTGATGAAATGCTAAATGACTTATTATGTCTTAATGTTAATGTCTTAAGACTACTTTAGAAGTACACTACAGAGGCACTACATTTGAAATAGGATAATTTTAGAGTAACACTTAAGCAGCTTTGAGAAAGAAAGCGTAATTTTACTTGAAGATGCATTGTAATTTTCAGAGTTTGGACAATAAACAGAGCATTGACTACAACAGCAGTAAAAGCCTAGAATAGTTAAAATTATGTCAGGTTCAACTTCTGCCAGAGAATGGTGTAACCCAGTATACAAAACCAAAGTACTATGTCAAATAATAAATAAAATAGAACAAAACAGCTTACAATCGCAAGGAGATTATGTTCTTAATGCCATAAGAATGGATAAATGTACTATTTTCTGCACTTGTACTCTTTGATACATGAATGAAAATGTACTTAAAGTAGCCCATGCATTAAAATTCCATGATAATTTATTCATAATAGAAATACTAAATTCAAATGTAATATGACCTAAAATCAATCCATTCTTCTTGGTAAACATTGTGATGCAAACACACAACATAGATACTGCAATCTAGCGTCTGACAATTGTCTTTATTACTTATTATCATCTATGAAGTATTTGCAAGATGGTTGAAACATGATTGAATGCAGGAAGCTAGTTTTATTTTGTATAGGTTAATGTTCCTGAAAATACTTTATCTTGGAGCAAAATGGTTAAGAATACCGTGAAACATATCATGTTGCTTAAAGCTACATGCTAGAGACACATGGATCACCTAATTGTTTTTCCTTCACAGTAATGCTCTGATCTTTGCCAAGGGATTACTTTTTTCGGCACTAGGGAGCAACAGCTCTTCACTCTTCTGTCATCCATATTTTCTGCTCTTTCTGACTTCTCTAAGCAGCAGTGTTATGACGGAACAAGTGGAACCAATCCTGGGGTATTCCACAGCTGTTGCTTCATTTATGGCAAATATCCCAGACATGCTAGCCATATTCTTTTTGTTGTTGTTGTTATTTCAGGATCATCATAGTTGTTCTTTAAAAAAAAAAACAAAAAAACAAAAAAACCCAAAAAAAAACCAAAAAAACCCCAAACCAACAAACAACCCCTCCTCTTTCTCAGAATGGAAAAAAAAAAAAAGGTAAAACAACCAAATGATGCAAGTAATGGCTCTGTATTTTTCAGCCAGGTGTTTAATGTCTTTTATTCCTGACAACACTGCAAAGCTTTCTCAGATGCTATTAAAGGGCAGCCTCATTCCTTTCAGCCTTCTGTACGAACAACCTCATGTTATTTAACTGATATGTGCCTAGGGTATGTATGTATAATTGTGACTTGTAGGGATGTTGTGGAACAATGACCATTGTAAAGCAATAATCTCAAATTTTTTTGTAAAGGGGATATGCTGAATGTGCTTCAGCTCTTCTAAATTCACCTGAAAGCTGACTGAAGCATAGTAACAACATTTTGAATGAGAAATATTGCCAATTTTGATTCCTGCAGTGTTATCTGTGATGAGCTGGGTCTGTGATGTTCATTAGGCTAAGCTTAGGATAGTTTGATAGAGCTGCAGTGAAAATTGTTTTTTGAGACTTTTTCTGTCTGTGTCTCAAGACTTTTAAAAGCACCCCACAATACCTCCCTCAAATATGTTAGATTTCAGAATTTATGCAACATTTCTGACTCAAGACTGCTCTAAGTCCCTGTGTTATCCCACGTGCCCTCCCTGCTTCTGTCCGTTTCTCCTTTGCCCATTTTGCTGGGCCATCGACTTAGGATGATGTAGGTGACCTCCCCCGAGAATTCTACCCACTGAATTAAACAATTGTCAACGCTGCCTAGTTTATCTTACGAGCACAAATTTCACTGCACACTTAGTGGCCCTCTGAGCATTAAATAACATGCAGTCAAGCAGCTTGTCAGGCCGTATCATTACTGTATTTGTAACATGCTCTGCAAAGTGAGCACTGTGCCATCACGTAACTGTTCAAGGAAACAGGTAATAGGGTCATTGCCTCATTTATCTGGAAGGGAGAGTAAAATTGATGGGTAGGGCATTGACCTATTATGGAGGTTAAAAAATAAGTTGAAAAATCTGTCCATTGAAGGTGTGCTAGAGCACTAGGTAATCCACAGCAAGGGATAACAGATTTGTAATTACACTGAAGTATTTCACTAGAAGGGCTGTATGCCTTTAAACTGTTTTCCTGTTGTCTGTGTGACACACATCTTGACAAAATATTCAGCCTAGAGTACTGTGTGGACAACTTGACATATTGCCTTCAAACTCTCACTACTTTTTGTACATTTATGCTGGCAGTGTACAATTTGGTTTCTAGATTTTCATGCCAAATAGCAGATCTCTTTGATTCATGGCTGTCAGAAACACACATTAGAAACTGCTTTGAGAAGTTGTATTTGGAAGTGTGAGATGACAACGTGTTGGTTATTTTTAAGCATTCTATCGGTTTATACATAGTGGAAGTGATTACGAATACTTTTGCTTTTTCTTGTCTCCTTGCTTCCGTATCCCTTTCTTCTTCCAAAGTTTTGTCAGTGGTTGTCACTCAATCAGATCTTCAGTGCTTTCACTTTGTCACTCTCGTTATTTCGTGCTGTAACCTCCAACTTGTATATAGTATTCTCAGGCATTTTTCCTAGTTTACACCCAGAATTGCAGATGGAAAGATTGTTGTACAGAATATTGGCTTATACCAGTATTTGCCAACTATAATTGCACACATGAGTTAAGAGTTTTGACTAAACATATAACTGTAAAGAAATTGTAGATGACGTGGGTATACTTCACTTTGACTCTTAATACAGCTCATTTCACACTTCCTATTTTCATTTAACATGGAATACACTTAATTTATTTATTTGCCTACACACTTGTCTACTCAAACTTACTGGCATTGCTACACTTGTAAGCCTAAAGCTCATTTGATTATGTTAGTGATACAGATTTTTGAGAATGTCTATTTCAAAATATATTCATGGCTTTTAAAAGGAGTATGAAATAAGTAGGATTGATATTTTAAAATGAACCAGGACTTTTACCTACTTATCTTCCCGAGTCAGAAATACAGTGAATTAAGATGAACTAACCTGAATAGGTACCCACGCTTGTTGAAATTAGATCAAGCTTCTTAGGACGCAGTCTCCCAAAGAGCCAAGACGCTTCTTATAGGTTAACTGGGTGTGATAATTTATTAATTCTTAATCAATTAGATTGCATTTCAAGTCTCCCTGATTCAGAGTCAATTTAAACATGCAGTCATTTGGATTACTGAGGTTAATGGACCGTACTGGAGGTCCCAATTCAGCACAGCATAAGCTCCTTGTGAACTACATTCCTGTTCTTCTCATGTGATGTTTTCCATTTCTTTTTGTTGGCGAAATAACTTTACCACCCAAAGTGATTAATCTGATTCATCATTTATCAGCATTCATCTGAAAATTCTACCTTACATCCAAATTAATTAATGCTTTAAAGTAATACAAGGTAACTTAAGTAAATATATAATGACTTTTGAGTTGTATTAAAAACTCATGACCTCCATGACCTATGCTCTTAATTCTTGTTATCAAGAGAGATGTGATGTTTTCCCAATAACTATTGACAGCAAATCACATTTAGACTCTATATCACTGTCAGGTAAGAACACAGCTGCCAGTAGGGGCTTTGCTCTTATGTAAAGGTATGCTAGTGGGAGTATTTTTGCACTAAATTTCCTGATCTTTAAGAACTTCAGGGTAAATCTGTCACTTTACACATTTGAGAAATACCTGTTGGAGTAAACTATATTCAAATGTAGCTCCAACATATTTTTCCCAAGTGTACTTGATATAACTTGTACTGCTTGACCAATTCAATTTTGTACAGACTGATTACATTTTCAAAAAGGTTTTTGCAGGCAGCAGTTGCCAGAACCATTATATAGCTGAAATGTTATTAAAGTAAAAGGAGCAGGGAAGTAAGCAATACCATGGAGGCATTCTGTAGATATGCACTTAAGCCATGTATCTTCCTGCTTTGCTAGTGGATCTAGTAATTATTCTGTTTTAATGTGAGAGTTTAAATTAAAAATCTGTTAGAAAGCATTGTGCTGTATTTATATCAAAGCTTCAAAGTTTGCCTCGTTATCAAGGCTTGCTTCTGATGTTTTTATCCTCTTTTATCTTCTCTCTTTGAAACAAAGGTATTTTGAAATATAAAACAGGTAAAGTATCTTTTGTAACAGATTCATGAAAAGGAAGCTGAGAGAGAGGAGATCTATAAGGTAGATGAAATGCAGCAGAGGAGCATTTGAAAGAATTAAATGGAAAATGATAATGGAATTGTGTCAAATTACAGGCACAAACAAATTCTTTTGCTTGGTTTACATATCAGAAATCAACATTGGGTACCATATTAAAAAATATATTTTTAACATTTGTACGAATTATGTTGAAACACTAGTCATTCCTTCAAGATTTTTGAATATAAAGCCATAAACTCATGCCCGATAAAGACTTGTACAGACACAAAACTTCCCTTTCTGCTTCATACAAGTCAAGAGTTATGGACTTAGGGAGCATCCTTCATTGAATAAATACTTTGAAGAGATGGAAGTCTCATTAAGAGCTATTATAACTGTCTAAAATGTCCGTATGTTAAATACGGACATCAACAGCTCTTCTTTGCCATTGCACTGTTCTTGTACATCATCTTTGATTAAAATCTGTTAGTGCAGATATCTTCAAGCATACAGAGATCCTACAGCTCTTCTGGGGACCAAATGAGGGACAGGGACAGTTGTGAGCTTATTTTGTAACTGATGACTCTTCAAACTGGGGACACATACCCTTTGCCTTTTCAGTTACTCCCGGCTCCACCTTCGCATTAGGTTGCTCATTAGGAAAGAGATTGTTTGCCAATCTTTCTTCTGACATTTTTGTTATCTGCTTTCTCCTTAATCTGAGGATAGAGAAAAACTTCTATAACTGAATTCACTAATAACTGTGAGAAGTTAGGCTGGCTTGTTCATAAATTTGGAACAGACCATTCATTGTATAACTACATAATATTCAGTGGAGTATAATGAAAGAAAATACGTCTGAGGCAGTATTCCACTAAAACATTATTTTTTCAGAATCCACTTATTCCTTGAGCCTTGTGAAATCAAGCAGATTGGTAGAGCTAGGACTAACAGCTATGCGTAATTTCTGGTACAAAGGGAAGAGTATAATGGGAACTACTGCTTTAGCACAAAAAAGAGGTGCTAATTACAATAGGTTTAGAAGCATGTTACCCCTTTAAGATTCACATATGAGTTATGTGGCTTGGCTTCATGAACACGGTACCTTAGTTTGAGGGCAGCAACAGTTTGTTGTTGGCTAGTACAGGGGGACAGTACAAGAATATCTCTTACTGCGTGGATGACAGTGTAAGAACATCCCATACACGATATTAGGTTCAACCATGGACTTTGCATGGTCCAAAAGTTGACTGTAAAATGAGCACTAACCTTAATTATACTGTTGTTATAATAAACATTAAGCTGTGAGGGAGATTATTGTAACTAGTGTCATCTTTGAAGCAGTGTAATTGTCACTTCAGGTCCATCAGGACATAAATGAAAGAATACAAACTCACTGATACGGCATGTAGGAGTGTTCCTCATAACTTCATTCCCTCTGGTTATTTTAACAGCTCAAACTGAATTTCAGTGCTGGTCCCTAGAATCTTAATGACACAGGGCATACGTGAAAAGGCAGTGGAAGACTGTCACTCTGTTAAGAGCTGCATTGAGCCTATGCCTTTCTTCCTTCTCTGCTAATGACACAGCTTAAAGAGAAATATTTTCTTAATGGCAGGTGCTTAAGCTTTGACACCTGTGTAGGCAATTGGACATTGCTGTGCTTGTTGAGGTGGTTGTGCTCCTATTTTGCTAGTGCAGATGGATTTTTACGAAAGAAGCATAGGGAGACTCTACCTTCATGACTGGAATCAATTTTATACACACAAATGGACAGATGGAATGGGAGCAGGCTGAATTGTGTCCTTACCTGGTTTCCATTTTGAATTGTATTATGCAGGAGATTATGAATGTAACTCTAAAAGCTACTAAAACATCTTCTAACCTGCTGGACAATAATCCAGGAATTAAAAATATCTTTAAAATAATCCAATGTCATGTTGGCAGAAAGCTTTCTAAGATCCAACCAGCATGGAGCACATGCAAACTAGCAAACCCTGTATTCAGAGCTGTGCTGATGTCTTTAATTACACCATCAATTATGCTAATTGTAATGCATACTTGAGAATGTGATAAAAATAAACCAAAGGAGATTGTTCGTTAGCTGCAGTTTCATGGCTGAAATTCAGCTGAACACTTAAAATAAGTCTGGATGAAACACTACATAATGTGCCATAGGGAACAATTCTACGTAGGCAGCAAGTAGAGCAGAGTGGGAACTAATAATTCTTCCATCTTAGTTCTATTTTATGACTGTCTGGCAAGAAAAACTAGCTCAGATTCTTTTTTTTTTTTTTTTTTTTCTTTCTCTTCCTCTCTCCTAGGGGGGCTGAAAGCTCTTAGCTGGAGCCAGGATAAAACTGAGCGCTTTCTAAAGAAAAAACTCTTTGTAGTAAAAAAGCTCATTGTATTTGGGATTACACAAAATTATATACTTGATGTTGGCAATAAGTGATTTTAATGATATCAGATGAACAAACTGAGGTTTATCTCTTGTATTAAGTCTGTCATCAAAATCTGGTTGTCCAGATCTAGTTTACTAATACTGTCAATTGTGCCTGTATTTTCATAGTTGCATTTCTTCTGAATTTGTTTTGGAGTACATCATCTTTCATTTATTAATGGGCAAATCACTGAAATCAGGTTTCCTTAGGTGC
Organism: Pluvialis apricaria; assembly: GCA_017639485.1. NCBI lineage: Eukaryota > Metazoa > Chordata > Aves > Charadriiformes > Charadriidae > Pluvialis > Pluvialis apricaria. Next base: position 6,131,469 of record CM030017.1, read on the forward strand.
TTATTGAAAACAGATGAGTCTGTCTGAGTTGGAGGTATGGACACTGGAATTTCACATAATGCCCTGCAAAAGAGAAAAACTGCAACAGTCATTTTCTCCTTCAGAGAAACTATATTTATCACTTGGATCTCAGTAAATAGCTCATGGTCTTAACCCAGACTCTGTATTTGGGTTGATTCTGACTATAGCATCCACAGTTTACCTCCCAGGAACTCAGAAATCTATTCTTCTACAGTATATCTATACAATGAAATCTATTGAAATATGTAGTACGTCCTAGAGTCATTTGCGATTTTCACAGTAGGGGTCCCCACGTTTTTTTTAAAACAGCATGTATACGATACCTCACAACTGGCAGAGTTGTAATATCCTTTTTTAGAAATAAATTATCTAATATTTAGTTTTCCTGAGGCACAAATGAAGTATCAGGTTTTAAGTGGCAAAGAGGCTAAGCAAACAAACAGGAATTGTTTAGTGCTGGAGAAACAGCTCTTTGTTTAACAAGTTTTGCTTTAATACACTTCTTTTCATTAAGACACTTTGAAAGTCAGCATAAAACATATACTGCTAATAAGAATCCTGGGAATTTTCAGGAGACTGTAGAGCAGAAAAATATATTTGGTTGTGTTACGCTCTCCAGAAGCCTTAGCAGAAATTATTCCTACCCCTTTTCTGGGATCCTTGTCACACACCAGAAAAGAGCTCCATAGACAAGCAAGACAGTGACTGGGGGGGATAGTCTTTTAATCCAAGCTTGCAAATAAATGCCATCTGCCTTTCTTCACAAGAATAAGAATAAATGCAGAATTTAATACTGACTTGTTATTAATGCTGTGTATTTACAGTTCTTACAAGTCTTGCACGTGTACACAGGCATGTTTCATTTGTGGCATATGGATTTGTAATGTTAAACACTTTCTTCATGTGTGCATCAATAAAAGGGACGGTATCTACAACACATATGGGAATATCAGGGGCTTTAAGACAGTTCTAAATTCTGTATGAATAATGGTATATGTGGTCATGATAGAATGTCTGAATAAACTGCACTATCAAGATAGCTATGAATTTACTTAAGGTCAAGAAATCTAAATCCTTTGCATTATTTTTCTCATTTTTAATCTCTAAATTCAATGACATGTAGCATCTCAGCAAAAGCCAGCTTTACATTCCCTTGAAAATAAGTCATAAGAGGTATGTGTGAACATATGTGATCTATTCCTCTGTCCCTCCGCGTAGCGTCTGTGGTCACCACATTTGCTGACTGCATGATTTTGGGAGCAAGTTGCCTGCTTGGGGAGTATAGCACTTAATAGTTTACATTCTTTAAAAACCAGCCCATTGCAAGCTACTCCACAGGTGAAGCCTATGCTGTGTGTCTTCACTCCGGTTCTGTGTTCTGGGCTCCTTTCTGCAGAAATCTAGTGAGCCATAGAGGAAAAAGTATTGGCTGTGTGCATATTCTGTCAGCAGCTCATCATCTGAAGCTACCTAAATGCTAGAACTAGAGTTCTACTAGAGCAGAAATCCTCTGTATACTTTTCCACTGTTTTGCAGTGGAAAAAATGTTTCTCCAAGGAGAAATCTATAAATTGTCTTCCCACCCCATCCACAACAAAAGCTTTTGTATTTGAAAGTTCTGAGTTAAGTGTAAAGTTTTCATAATCCATAAAATGAAGTTTATCCTAATTACTGTTAGAAGGAAACCTTCCACCAAAAGATTGTTAGCAGAGTTTCAGCTATGTAGAAATGCATCTAACCTATGCTCCCTTACTTTTACTAGATACCCAGTACTGCTTGCTTTTCAATAATCCCTCAAAGCCATTCTTACAACTAGACATTGTAAAGTTTTCCATGGTATCTATTTATACTGACTTTTGGGAGAATGTAATTCTGTCTCTAATGATAAATTCCACAGAAACTTCTTCAGTAATTCCATATGTCTAAGGATTTAACTGTGGGGTTTGCTTCTCCTGTTGAGCAAAAGCCGAAGTGGTGGCGTGCTTGCCCAGAAGTAGAACAGGAGTCATATAGTACCTTATAAACAATGTAATTCCTATATTCAAGAAAAACAACCTGCTACTCCCATTTAGATATTCCAGGTGCATAGTATCGATATGTTCGTCTGAAGCTTTAATAGCCTGAAGCACAATATAGAATGAAATTGCTGGTGCCAAAGTAGAATTAGACTAAACAACTTTAGCATCTGGACTCATAGGTAATGATAAAGAGCAGAGGACCGTCTATCTGTAGCTTGTCCCCCAGATGGTTCACTGCTCCTTACTTGAGGTGCATATCAAACAACTCGATGTCTCACTTCCTTAGCCTGCTGCTTAACATTTCCAGGTATCTTTATGCTTCAAGGGCACTAATGCACATGTAGATTAAAATTGCACAGCCTTAGGCAAGATGCAGAGATTGGCAAAGTAAAACTTATTGCAACAGAACAGTGACTCTGCTAAAATTCTAATGTTTCACCCTGCTATTTTACTTATTCCCCTGCCCCAAAAAGCCACCAAAACAAACAAACTCTGAGTTAAAGAGTATCTGTCAAATATTTGAGTATATAGATGGCACCTGGCATTCATCAGAGCAATGGCATGGACTGCTAAGCATAAAAAGTGGGAGTATGTGCTGCTGACTGGGGGTGGAAGGGCAAGGAAAAAGAAAGTGAGGAACTTGAAAGATGTAAAGGTCTGGACAGGAAGAATGACGATCCTGGACAAGGGGAATCTACTGAGACAATTGTTTATAATGGAACATGAGATCAAAAAGTTGATTCTTGGTTTTGCAACCATACTGTTTGGGGATGATTTTTTTTCAACAATTGCTACCCCATGATGATTCCCTAGTAAATAAATAAAACTATAAATGCCATTGAAACCTTTGACTGTCACTTCTAATTCATGGTTTCTACCAGAATTTTCTGCAATTGCCCTCTTCTGCAACTTCAAAACTGTCTTAAAGGAAGTGAATACGGCGAATAGAGATGCTACAAATGAGTTGCTGCATTAACATGTTCTTGTCTTTAAGCTTTGAAGAGTCTTTCTCATTGAAAGAGACCATTGGGTCAGAGAGAAGACGGCTTAAAACAAATCCATTTCTGACTGTGACTGGTCTGGGGACAGAGGTGGTAATATCAGGCTTTGTTTGCCCTGCTGTGTAAAATAAAGCTGTTCTGTTTTGCATGTGGCTGTAAATATACCTGCTGGATATACACAGAGAATAGTCATTATTTCAAGATTATAAAGAATTACTGAATCTTTTTCTGATCTAAAACAAATAGAAAACCACAGAATGAATCAGGACTTTTCAACCTACTTGTGTTTTATATAGGCTCATCCAATGAGATTTAACTTTGTTCTGGAGAAAGAAATTTTTTTAACTAATTGTTTAGATTTAGTGGCAGAGTCAGCTTATTCTTGGAGTTAAGTGGATGTGTGACTTTATTCTTTGGTTGCAGTGAGAAGGCAAGAGAGGGCTTATGGAAGCCACATTATCTTTTTCTCTAAAAAGATGGCTATTGATGCAGGATTTTGAGGTGTTCTTAATAGTAGAGGAGATAATGAAAAAAACTGTGTGGAGAAGGTGAAGAACTCCTATTACCGTCAAGTAGGTGCTTGGCAGTATTTGTTTACATGTTAAGCGTTGCCTGAAAACTAGTGGAATCTGTAAAACAAGACTCAAGGACCAGAGATGTAGCTGGAAGCAGATACTAGACAAGAGTTTGACAATATGAGGGAGGAGAGTGGGGAAAAAAATCCCATATTTCATGGGTAACTAGCAATTTCTTGACATATGTCTAGGAAAAGGACCTAAAGGCAGATCTTTAGACAAGCAGCGTGACTTATGTGGGCACATGGTTTTCAGCATGTGGCAAAGGAAGGGAAGCAAATACAGAGTTAAAAGATAAGGCAATTTCAGTAGAGTATGTGGAAAAATAAAAAGCAACTGGGTCAGCTGACATGGAAGTCAGGTAGTTCCAGAAATCAAAGAAATGAAAGACAGAGAGAGCATCAGAGCCCAATGCCCAGGAGGTAATGGAAATGTTCTGTAGAAGTCTGTGAGAAATAAGATCTTTGGAGGGATGGGGGGCGGAAGGGCCAGAAGAGAGGGAGGGGGAAATCAGATCAGCAACAGGTCATCTTTATGATGGGGAACCCCTTCTTAAGACTTGGCAGGTTTGTCATCAGGGCATGTTTAGGACCATAAGGGTAGACTCTATCCCAAGAGCAAATATGCGGAATATGAACCTAAAAAATGGAAAGACTCTAAGATGAGATAGGAGATATCCACTGATTGCTCATTCTCTCTTTTGAAATGCGACCTCTAGAAACTCACAGCTATGAAAGGATGGTAACTTCACTGAGATGGGAAAGGTGGAAGCTCAAATAATTTTTAATTAAGTCTTCTGAATCTCTTTTAAGGTGGCAAGTGGTATTAGAAATAATTGGTAGTAAAAGAATCTTTTGCCATGAGAAATGTTTTGTATTTAAAAGTTTTATACTGACAAAGAAAATAATTTAATGAGGATTACCCAAGTAACCATAGAATCTTTTTATATAATATCCCTTATTTGCTCATTCTCCCATGTTCTTCACTCATACAGAGTTTACTTGTTGGGGTTATGCTTGACACTGAAATGTAAAGTGTCAAACCAATCTCTGTCTCCAGGTCTTGGTCTGGGTAGTAATTTCTGTGTTCTGATATCAAAATGTTTCGGTGGAACTGTCATTTTTATCTTTTCTTTAATTTACAGAACTATTGGGTAATTATTAATGTAAGGCTTCTGGTTTTTTTATTTAGGCATTCATTTCAGTATTTGTGATTACACCTAAGAGTTTTGTGTGCAGGGTAGATATGACACTATACACATAAATATTCAACACGCAAAACAAAAGGTCATCCAAATCGTATCTAAAATATGGGTTAAAAAGGTCACTTGTCTACAACTTGTATGTGTGAAAACTAGCACTTTCTGTGAGGTTTTTGTGTGCTGCTTTGTACGTGATTTGCTAGTGTATACCCTCTTTCAAAGCTTGGATCTCAAAGTTCAGTGCATCATAGGGGTTTTTTCCACATTTTGTAAAAGGGAAAATGGAGGTTATATTTGTGTGCGTGTATGTGTCTGGGGGGTGCTGTGCCATGTTTCAGAGAAAATATCAAGATTCCAGAGGTACTAATGCAGCATTTTTGACAGTTTGGGATTAACACTGCAACTTTCAAATTTCCACAAATAGCTGTCTTCTGCTTTCAAAGCCTGCTGCAGCAATAGCAATGAATGGATTCAGATCATCTGGCAGTCTAATACTACCAGAAACCAAGGAGTAGTCTCAATTTATCTGGATTCATTGGACACAACTGTTTACAGAACCATGCAGACGGAGCCACTGTTTCCGCTTCAATCTTAAGAACTTTGTCAAAGGCATTTCTTTTTGAGAACTGAGAAACAGAAATTGATTTTAAACTTTTGTTTTGTAAGTTGTTTTACCAACACTTATCTCATGATTCAACAGGAATTTTTATGAGATTATTTCTGATGCATTTTAAGAAACCTGATGCACTCTGTAAAGAATTATATAGCCCATCAGCAGCTACACCTTAAAATGCCAACAGATATTATGAGAAACAGTTCCCCATGAAGACACCCGGGATTTTCAGCCAACTCTGATTGAGAAAGGGCTTGTTGCAATCTTCTCGGAGAGGAACCAACATTTGCTTCTAGACCTGAATATGACCTCACATGCAGATATTAGCAATAATGTTCATGCACTGTGTGGTGATGAACATGATGTGGTGTTATACTTATCCTGAAAAAGAGACTGAAATGTTTTGTTTTGAATATATTTGAAAGATTATTTCGTTCTTTCTCACTTAATGTACAATAAATCAGTATGTTTGGACAAGAAGCTTAAAAGCCAGTGGAAATAAGCATGACATTAAAAAGTCTATTTTTCTCTCATACACACACACAGAGTGATGTGAAATGATAATGAAAAGGTCAGTTTTGGAAAGGTTACAGAAAGGTAGCATAGAAGACACTTAGGAGCTTGCTGAGCTCCAGACCACAATGCTAATTGGTGACAGTGGGCAAGTGGCCTTCAGAGGGGAGAACTGGATGCATCCCCAGCAAGCCACAAACAGCTTACTGGGCTACCCAAGACCACCGGATCTACTGAAATATTATTTCTTACCTGCCTGTGGGTTTTCTTTCTTTTTTTCCCTTTACTCCTTCCTGTTCCTCTTGTATTTTATTTATTTGTGAAGAAATGAGATCCTACGCAAGCTGTTTCCGGCACTAGTGCCTACACTTACTTCTCTGAGAGACACAGCAGCATGCTGTGTATCCCTACTGCTGGTTGTATCCTTACTGCTTTTTCATATTATAAGAAGTTAACAAAGACAACAGGTATCATAGCAAATGCCGTACTGGAAATTAGTACTATGCTTCTAATATAGACAATCTTTTTCCATTTCAGTCACTAGCAGACATGCCAATGCTTAGGCTATGAGGTGAGGCACTGAACTTCCACCCTTAAACTTTCTATTAAAGTTTTCCCACCCCGAATTTTGGGGGATTTTTTTCAGTTCTCAATTCTGTGGGTTACAACAGAATACAGGCACCTCCAAATCCCAAGCTGGCCCAGCTTTGTGATTTCATTACTTAATTCTCCATAGGATTTGTAGCTAGAGCAATTATCTCTCCCTTCATTCACTTTGCGCTGATAATCCTGTGTACATATAGTAAATTTTTTTCCACATCTAAGTCTTCAGCATAGTATATTTTATAAATTTGAAATATTTACTGTAATTCATTATGAGGTAGAACATGTGCTGGTTATAATTAAATTATTATACATTTACTGAAATTAATACTTCATAAATTTCTTATTAATTTGCTTTGCAGTTATTACATTTTTTTTAAAACTTAGATTTAGATAACTTTCAGGCTGAACTGAAAATATTTTGGACTTCTCTTTTTCTGCAGCATGCTGTCTCTGCTCTTCTATTATTATAGTAAATTTAGTTTACTCCTGCAGTGCAGAACTTTCTCATTTAAAGTCTGTGGTTACGCGGTATCCTGAAGATAACTGCAGTCTACTATTGCACAGCATTCATTGTGTTAATAAATTAATATAGTTGTTGGTTTAAGTCTTGTAACTTTTCAAAACCATGCAAGGCCTTCTGCCCTCTTTATTAAATACACAATATACTGCTATCTGCAATGTGGTTTTAGTTTGAAAATGTTATTTACCAAAAGAAAGGTAGTGATTTTTTTTTTTTAAATAAAAATAAAATACCAGGGTTCCTTTCGTCAAGCAAATTTAGGGCTAAATCCCAACCCCAAAGTTGGTAAGTGTGGATTAAAAGGAACTTTAGATGAGTTGTGATGTGCATGTTTTTAAACAGAGAAAATTCCTACTGTTTTCAGTAGAAGGTTTGTTTGCCTAAGGATGAAATTGCTGGGACTTTGTTATTCAGGAGAAATGTCCTGAGTGGAATACTAACATGTTTTCAAGACAGGTGAAGGCATCGACTAACAATCTCAGAGCACTAGCAATTTTTGGTTTTCAAAAAGATTTGAAAATAACCAGTTAAGTTCCTAACCATAATTCTTCAAGATTTGGTTTTAAAAATTAAATACAGACACCACAAATTTCTGTGCAGGGGCTATCAGAAATTCCTCTGCCGTATGTGCCATTGGCAGTACAGTCCATCCAGGATGACTTGCTATACATTTTTCCCTGTGATTCTGTCCACAGCACTATCCTCATTTAACCACTTCAGGCTCAAGCTTGGCTTTTTTTTCTCCAGTCTCTCAGCTCAATTCTGAGTGTGTCCAGAGACTTCCAGATCAAGCAGGAACATAAATGAATGGCTAGGTGTCACATCACCAGATAAAATGAGGGCATCTAAATCAGGATAATTTATGGAAAATACAAGAAAGCAACCCTACAAAACAGTGATGGTAAAGCAAGCTCCTTTTTTTCATTCCGATACGTATATATACACACACATATGTATACATACATATACATATATATACGTATCTGTATATACCTATATTTATATTGTGCTGTGTATTATCTTCAGGCTTGACTCCTAAACCCTGTTTTCTGCTCATCAATGCTGTAGATTTTCTATTAAGCTGTCTTAGACTGTCTTTCATTAGGGTCTTCATATTCTTATTCAGTCTGACGTTCTGTGATTCAGCTAAAGCTAAAAATGAAACTGCATTGTAGGAATTTAAGTAGTGACTATAGGCCATGACAAAAAAGAACACCCAAACCCCTGTTCATATTTTCAGCTTACAGAACTCCTGAAAGTGCACAGTTAAGAGTAAAAAAACCCAATAAACAAACATGGGTTTCTTGTTGAGTAACCCAACAGGCCGTGTTCACTCACATGACAGTCCCAGAAGAAATAATACGAACTAATTGTAATCACTTAACAGAAAAAATGTCCAGTTATATAATCTCAATATAATAAACAGAGATGAGAAAACTGGGAGCACTGCTGTTAATAAAGTGGAAGGTTTTGTGTACAAATGCAAAGTAAAAAGGAAAAAAAAAAAAGATGCTCCTCCAAAGACTACTGGTTAGCATGTGATTGAAGTGAAAAACACTAAGTGCTCACAAACATCAGACAATGACTTGAGACTTCTTAAAACTGGTAATTCTAGTTTGCCTATAAGCTTTGTAAGAGCCAAATACCAGCAAGAACCTGAAGTTTGTAAGATCAGATCATAAATAGGTTTACGAATGTACATGTGATGGTGAGGATAGCAAGTGAAACATATAAAAACATTTATATGTACTTTTTAGTTTTGATCATGTGAATCATCATAATCAATCCAGTTTTCAGAATGTCGGCTAAGTACCTCATCTTTAATTTTGTGAGACAGCAATTACTGTCTCTAAATCTGTTACCCACTTTAAATGATGAAGATAAATTCTTTTCTTAGTCAGCATCATATTTTAAGACTTTCTGTTGGAGGTTTATCAATCTAATAGGATGAATTGTTCAGTTAGTTACTGGTATGGGATTAACAAGTTTCCTTATTAAATTGTTTTTCCTAATGAAATCAAGATGACTGCTAGACTTCCTTTATAAGATAATCGAAAATAACTTTTTGAAGTGTTAGCAAATACAGACCATTATGTAAGATGAATGTATTCCAGTTGCAATGTATTGAGAAAGACCTGAAAATACAGAAATCAAAAGTTATGTAAGGTTCTGCTGAACCACGAAGTCAAGAACTTGACTAGTCTTTTCTAAAATGTTACACATCAGCACTCTGCTTTTTTGTTAGCTATCTGTTTAATGACAGTCTAGGTAAACCTACTTTTAAAAAAAAATTAGTACGCATAAAGTACTTCATAAAACAGTATTTCTGAATAATCTGAAATGTGTTTATCATCTGAACCATCATAGTACAGTTTTGCAATTCTTTTACTTTTGAAATTAGTACTTTTATGAATAAGTAACTCCTCCTGTTCCAGTTTTATAACAGCAGATATCTTCTTTGATTAAACTTTCTGATCTGACATACTCTTAATGGATTGATAGTGAGAGGAAGAGTAATTTGATAGAGAGCAATTGTGTCAGTGTGTGTGACCTTTCTCAACCTTGCTTAAAATCTAGACTATTTTTAAATCCTCATCTCCAGTTGTGATCTCTAAATGATATATCCTGATCACCTGCAGTGAGCTATGGTCATTAACGAAAGATTATTATCTGCAGTAATGTATTATTTTTATGCTTCTCTGTTGTCCACTGAAGATAATGATCTTCATAGTTTTACTTCCCCTGCCATTGATTAAATATTAGATAGCAAAGCCAACAGTGTTATAAAATTTGAAAGACACAGCCTCGTGGCTTCTTCAGTGCTGCGATTTTCAGTTCTTGGTAAGGTCTATCTAAGTTATTGACACAGAGGCACTTCTAATAGATACAAGACATTGTCATTTACAGAAGGTTTAAATGTACATAAAAATATTTCACAAAGGAGTCAAAACTAACACAAAATAAACTTTAATGATTCAATCTGCTGCAGAGCTTGGAAAAAATAATCTTTAATATGGCTCTTGGAAATACTTTTTCTTTTCCTGTTACACAGAGTTATTCACCATAAGAACATCATGTTCTGTAGTTTATTCTTCTTTGGAGACAATCCAAATGGGAAAGAACGTCAGGACCAGAGTGAGTGCTCTACCAAGAGCCTAAATTAGTTTTCTCCTTCAAATGAAATATTTGGTTTAGAAAGTATCAGCTTTTAGTAAGGTAGCAGATTCTGAAGGCCAGAAATATGGAAGAAATGTTGCAACAATATTTTATAAAGATTAAAGGTAGACAGCCCTGATAATAGCGGGAATGCCAGACTGGTGCTGGCATTAAACGAAATAATGGAACAACTCAGACTTGATTAAATAAGTAACTCAACAGTGGCAACATAAGAAAGCTTATAATTTCGAGCTTATAGAAGCCTTCTGTTTTTATGACACTAATTTTACTCTCTAAATTAATAACATAGGTGTAGTATACATAGAACCATACAAGATGTTTGACTTGATACTATAAAGCATTTTATCTGAGACATTAGGCTTATACAAACTAATGACAGTAAACATTGAACTGATCCGGAAACATCAGTACCAGTAGAAGTGTATGATTAATGAGGTCTCACAACTATGTATTTTCGGCCCTTTATGATTTGACATTTTAGTATTTGTGGCCTGGAACAAAACATGAAGTCATCTCTGTTTCTGTTTATGTATTATGGAGAAATCACAGAAATGGTAAATGAGAAAAGAAGGAAGGACGTTAATACTAGTTAAATGATGATAATGGACTCTTTGGTTTCATAATTTCTTGTAATTATTTTCTTTCAGTGCATACATACTGCTGTCTAGAAGATTCTGCCTTAAATTATATTAAGAAAACCCTTGGCAAAGCTTGCCTGTATAAGATAAATAAAGGAAAATACCAAGCACTACAGTAGGATGTTGTAAAAGTTCATATAGTGTTTTTGTTGTGCGTTTGTTTTTCTGGCATTTAACTTTCCTAGATTCTTTCATATACTTTTTATCTGATACCATAAAAATAATATTTTCCCTGACTTCTGCAGAGACATTATGCAGAAATATTGCTTACATTCCCTGTAGAACAGTTGTATTCTCATTTCAAAGTTTTATTCTTCATTTGAGAAAGCTATGATTTTAAAGGAACTCATCTCCTGGATCAAGTAATTCAAAAAAGATTAACTCTGGCAATCTAAATCTCCCCTCTTTCGGTTTAAAACAGTTACCCCTCATCCTATCGCTACACTCCCTGATAGAGAGTCCCTCTCCACCTTTTCTGTAGAATCACAGAACTGGCTAGGGTGGAAGGGACCTTTAAGATCAAGTCCAACCATCAACCTAACACTGCCAAAACCCACAACTATACCGTGTCCCTAAGCATCGCGTCTACTCATCTTTTAAATACCTCCAGGAACGGTGATTCCACTGCTTCCCTGGGAAGCCTATTCCAATGTTTGATAACCCTTTTGGTGAAAAAATTTTTCCTAATATCTAATCTGAACCTCCCCTGGTGTAAGTCAAGGCCATTTCCTCTTGTCCTATCACTTATTACTTTGGAGAAGAGACTAACACCCGCCTCTCTACAACCTCATTTACGTAGGCCCCCTTTAAGTGCTGAAAGACTGCTATAAGGTCTGCCCAGAGCCTTCTCCTCTCCAGGCTGAACAACCCCAGCTCTCTCAGCATGTCCTCATAGGAGAGGTTCTTCATCCTTGTGATCATCTTCGTAGCCTCCTCTGGACTAGCTCCAACAGGTCCATGTCCTTCTGATGTTGGGGGCCCCAGAGCTGTACACAGTACTCCAAGTGGGGTCCCACGAGAGCGGAGCAGAGGGGCAGAATCACCTTGCTCGACCTGCTGGTCACAATTTTTGTGATACAGCCCAGGATGCAGTTGGCTTTCTGGGCTGCAAGCACACATTGTTGGGTCATGTTGAGCTTCTCATCCACCAACACCCCGAAGTCCTTCTCCTCAGGGGTGCTCTCAACCCATTCTCTGCCCAGCCTGTATTTGTGCTTGGGATTGCCCTCACCCACGTGCAGGACCTCGCTCTTGGCCTTGTTGAACTTCATGAGGTTCACACAGGCCCACCTCTCCAGCCTGTACAGGTCCCTCTGGATGGTATTCCTCCCCTCAAGCATGTCAACTGCACCACACAGCTTGGTGTCGTTGGCAAACTTGCTGAGGGAGTGCTCCACCCCAACATCTATGTCACCAACAAAGATGTTAAACAGCACTGGTTCCAGTACTGACCCCTGGGGAACACCACTTGTCACTGTTTGCCACTTAGACATCGAGCCATTGACCGCAACTCTTTGAGTGTGGCCATCCAGCTAATTCTTTATCCACTGAGTTGGCCCATCCATCAAATCCATGTTTCTCCAATTTAGAGACAAGGATGTCGTGCGGGACAGTGTCAAATGCCTTGCACGAGTCCAGCTAGATGATGTCAGTTGCTCTTCCCTTATCCACCAATGCTGTAACTCCATTGTAGAAGGCCACCAAATTTGTCAGGCGCCTTTTGCACTTAGTGAAGCCATGGTGGCTGTCACCAATCACCTCCTTATTTTCTATGTGTCTTAGCAGAATTTCCAGGATGATCTGCTCCATGATCTTGCTGGGCACAGAGGTGAGACTGACCAGCTTGCTTATAGTAAACTTTTAGAACCATTTTCCCAACTCGCGTATCCTGCTTAGGAAGTCACATTGCCCACAGAGTTACTTGCACACACAGAATCATAGAATCATAGAATGGTTTAGGCTGGAAGGGACCTTGAAGATCATCGAGTTCCAACCCCTCTGCCATAGGCAGGGACACCTCCCACCAGACCAGGTTGACCAAGGCCACGTCCAGCCTGGCTTTGAACACCTCCAGGGACGGGGCTTCAACAACCTCTCTGGGCAACCTGTTCCAGTGCCTTACCACCCTCAAAGTGAAAAACTTCTTCCTAACGTTTAATCTAAACCTGCCCTCTTCCAGCTTAAAGCCATTCCCCCTCGTCCTATCACTACATGCCCTAGTAAAAAGTCCTTTCCCAGCTCTCCTGTAGGCCCCCTTTAGGTACTGAATCTGGAGTGTCTCTCTTGGATATCTTCAATCAGTCTGTTATTGCAGCTAAACAGCATTCAGCACGCCAGTCGTGGCTGGTACTGAGCCAACAAATATTCCGATTAGCTAAAAAAATAAACATCACCAAGGTAGATCGTTGTTTGTGTTTGCTCTCGCTTTTCTCTGCTCAGGAAAATGACCTCCACTTATGAACGCATTTTCTTTGTGGTAACCTTGCAGTTATCTGACTTTTTCAGATTAAAAATTCCTGTTATAATATTGAGAGGGCGGGGAGAGAAAAGCCTTAGGCACGATAGAATGAAATCCGTTTCACAGAATGGAAAAAGAAAGCTCCTTATCTTTACCCTGGTGGAACAGCGAAGAGGAATCTTCTTTTTTTTCCCCCCCTAACAGCATATACAATACATGCTTTCAATTCAGTCAAGAATCTAGACACTTTCCCCATTTTTCTCTTTCTCTGTTGACTGCATGTTCTTTTTGCTTTTATTGGCAGCACTATGAATGTATGAAGTGAAAGAATTTTCTGGGTCAAGTCACAGCCTCCTATTATTTCAGACAGCAGCATCATATATCTTTCCTTCTAAAATTAGTTAGGTGTCTTTTCCCTTGTTCACCTCTCCTTTGGAGGGCTACTTCAAACTCTTGAATGTGGGACTCAGAAACCGCCTTCTCTTTTCTTAGATAAATTTTTTTGTACCCATTTGTTTTTGTGCCAAAATTGTCCTTTAGCTTAAATACCTCTTCTTCTGTTCTGGTCTTTAGTTCAGATAGGATGGACTGCTCTCCCAGACCACTCTTATCTCCACTCAATTTTACAAGCTAAAAAAGGTTATCTAAGTATTCTGGGACAGGCACCTCCATTCCTGATCCATCTTTCTAGTCCTCCTCTAACCGTGGTAATTTGTGCCCATTTTTGCCTGGACAAATAACTGAAATTGTCCACAGCATTTCATATGCTACCCCAATTAACTAATCCACTATGACCACTAACTGTCCCTTTGAAGAGCTGCGATGGTTCTATTATACTCCTAAAGATCTGAGGTTAAGCTACTCATTAGAGGATATTGTTACACATCTCCTAACATTCTTCCTAACTGACGTATGCTTCCTCCACACTGCAAATGCCCATCTTCTAACAGCTCTATCATATTTTCACCCTGACCACGAACTACAGTGCCATCTTTGTCTTATTTTCTATATGGCATGTTTTGTATGCATGTTAAAATACATGTTCTTTTCAGAGAGTATTTTTTTTCCCCACTATATCTCATTCTTGAGTTTAATTGATCTTTAGTCTGAGCAGATCAAAAGCATTGATTACTATACAGCCTCTGTTAGGTGATAATTAGTAATGTCCTCATGAACTACTTATGATGTGTTGAATTTTGTCAGTAAGATAATAGACAGGAATACTGAGGAATATACTAATCTGTGAGCATAATTTAGTTGGATGGCCTGCCTCAGCAAACCCCTTTCCCTTTGGATCTACATGCTGTTTGCATAGTTAAAATAGAGACAGGTAAAATAGATGCACAGGAAGGGCATCATCACCCCACCAGCTCAGGAAGTGAGTCCAGTTCATGGTCATCAGCATCCCAGGACAAGCTCAGCTATGGTGCCCACCTGGCAGAAAGCCATGTCCTCTGCACTCAGCAGAATGGATGTGGTGACCCAGAGTGAGCTCCCACAGAAACGTGCAGCCGTCCCGGTGTGAGGCCGCAGGGAGTGCCTGAGCCATTCGCTGATGATGGATGGTGGCAGTGAGGAGAGTGGTGTGAGGTGTGACCAGGGGGACAATCTGCTCAGCCTGGTGGCAGCGCTCCGAGACGAAGTAGAAAGGTTAAGGAGCATCAAGGAGTCTGAGAGAGACTGGTGGAACCAAGCTCTGCCCTCCCCTAGTCAGAAACAGGAACAACCACCAGAAAAACATCAAGATCAAGGGGATCCTGTACCCTCCCCCCACCAGGCAGAAGGCAGTAGCTTAAAGGAAAGGAGTGAATGGAGGGAAGTCCACGGTCAGGGCAGCAGGCAAACCCCCTCCTTGCCACCTCGCCTTCCTGGGTGTCTCTGTAAAACTGGCATGAGGCTCTGGATGTGGAAGGCCAGTCAATGGATGATGTGGATGATGGTCCATCTACACGAGAGGTGCTGCCAAGATCAGAAGGACCCACCCCCTGTATCATGACCACCTCCACACGGAAGAAAAGATGGGTTATAGTTGTAGGTGACTCCCTTCCGAGGGGAAGAGAGGATCCATTATGCCAGACAAACCTTCCTCATAGGGAAGTCTGCTGCCTCCCTGGAGCCCTGCTGAAGGACATCACTAGGAAACTTCCTTGCTTGGTATGGCCCTCAGACTATTACCCATTACTGCTCTCCCATGTGGGTGGTGATGAAGCTGCAACATGTAGTCCAAGGGCAATCAAAAGAAACTTCAGGGCCTTGGGAGTTAGTCAACAGGACACCCTGGGAAACTGCCCTCAGGACGACAGAAGTTGGTTTAAAATCTCAGACTCAGTATGATTCTCAAAATCAATTTTCCTGTCTTCTCCCAACTCACACGCATCAGTTTTTGCTTGGTAAATAAAATCACACTTACAATGAAGGCAAAGTAGCTCGCCACATGCAGGTTCTGCAATAGAAGGCAACTGGTGTCTTGAGTCTAATGCATTTAGTTAACATACATGGTAACAGTCAGCCTAAATTGTGAAACTGCCATGTTTTTTTCAGGAGGTGGCTGATCATGTGATAAATAAAATGGCATTTACACTTGGATTCTGCCACAGGTTGCAGTGGACAGTTGTGCAGTATTTGACAGTCTTCATATAAAACAAACAAAACACAAAAATCTAATGGTTAACTAATTAACGTCATCAATGTGTTGTCAAAGAGAAGTTCCAGGAAAGGCAGCTGATGCTGTGAGTTGATAGGCATGTAGACAGTTCTTCTGGGGTTACCCATGAGACAGTGTAACACATTGCATAAACATGCCTTTGACAAAATGTATTTGATTATGCTTGATATCTTCACCCAGTCCTCACTACTAAATTCCTGAAAGTTTCTTTTTTGTTGTTTTTTGGCACTTTGTGCACTTTGTCACTACATTCCCCTAATGCCACCTGGTTTCTTACGAGCCTTAATATTAAGATTGAAATGCCATTCTTACTTTTTGAAATATTATCAAAGGCTAAAGTACTTCAGCGATCAATGCATGCATTTTTGTTCTTCAAAACTATTCCTCTTCTTTTTAGGCAAAGTTCATGTGTCTGTAGGGCAAACATTCTTAAGAGTTGTAAAGTGTCTCCAAGAAATCATGGATCATCATTAGTCTTTAACTATTTTTTTTTTCCACCTTCTGGTATTACTTGTTTCCTTTTCTGTCTTTCTTTTGTACTGTGCGTGTATGTTTGCATGCAATGAGTATGACAAACTCCTGCTGAGTTATATTAAGGATTATCATCTAGTTATCCAAATACAGGATTGCAAGGATATCTAAGAGCCAACCAGTTCTGTTGATGGCTCGATGCAGACCTTCTCTGCTGTCTCATACAAGCCGTTAAGTTCTGCAGCATCTATCTGTAAGATGAGGCAAAAAGACACTTTATGATGTGAGAAAACTAAGACAATAAGGTATTATTGACAGAATTTGTCCCATATTAATCGCTGTAGTGAGAGAACCTGGATGTCTATAGCTATACATTAACAGGTGTAGCAAAGACTGGAACCTGTTGTTGAGACTTCTTGAGCCATGTAACTTGCCAAGTTATACGATTCTGATGTTTAGCTGCTTACCATTTTCAAAGATATTAACTGTTTATGCTGAGTTTTTTTCTATACTTGACCTCTGCTTTTGCTTAATGAAGGCATTTTCTGTTTTCTACAGGTTTTGAGGTCTTTTTTGTATTGTTTTGTTTGTTGGCTTGTGTTTTTTTTTAATGGGGTGGGGAAGAGTACAAATAGGGGTAAACAAGCAGAGAGATCCATACAGTATGAACTATACTAGAAGAACATAATCAAAGATGCGCGTCTAAGGAGTCAGAAAAAAGGGTATTAAAGAATACCGGTTGTTGGTACATCTGGAATTTGCAATTTAATACGTGCACTCAATTGTATCCTTTGCTTTTAAGATGGTCTGCATATTGCCCATAGGGGTATGATGGAGCTACCCAGACATCCAGAGCCCCGAGGTGGCGCTTCAAGAGCTTTCTTTGAAGTGAGCGTCTTCAAAATGCACCAGAAGGCTCCTGGTCTTTGAAGCTGTATTTTACTAGAACATAAAATAAGCTGGTTAGAGGTAGCTTTTTAAAGAGAAAAAAATCCTCTGATCTTCTGGACAGGACAGACCAAGTAGGAAGACTTTAAAATAAACCTCTCTTCCCATTGCAATATCTATTACAAGCAGATTATTTCAAGGAAGTTGGAAAGACTTTGTACAATTCTTGCTCATCAAACTGTATCCTAGTCGGGCATCAGTGAGTCTTCTACGGCTCAGGAGAGCTAAGAATCTCTAAACACGCTCAAAAATAGCTTGTGTGTATCACATTTTTACATTTGTACATATTTAATATCAAGTTTTGCTAGGACTAGGAGTGACTGCTTGTGTCAAGTAGGTGGAAATCTTTTGAAGGCATAAAGCATCCATTTTGTAGCAACACAGAGCCATTAGATATCAACTTCACAGTGTTTGCGTAATGTATATATTATGCAAAAGTGGCTTCAGGCAAGTGTGATTTTTTTTAGAAGGAATTCCATTTATTGACAAGAATTAAACATATCTCTGACAAAGCAATTTCTTTTTTAAGAGTATGTTAAAGATGCTTGGTGACTTGGAAGATTAGAATGAGTCATCAGGGAGATAGATCAGCAGCTAGACAATGGAATTAGAGTAAGTGCTGAATTTATTTATATCATGATATGCAGTTCAGTACATGGATTTACATCTTCACATGGGGGGGGATGTTCTGGTAAATATTGAGGTGATACTAAACATATGCTTTTTCTCTCTCTGAAATCATTAGACCTGCACTGTTGAATAATTTCAGTGAAGAAACCACCACAGTGTAGTTGTACATGTATTTTTAGAGCATGATCCCATAGACAGCTGAAGGGTTTCTTTCAAGACTGCTTTCTAATATGAAAGAAATATCTTTAAACTGAGAGAAGCAGTTAGATGTGAAACCATTTTTTTGTGCATAACCTTCAGTTTTTATTAAAGCCTCTTTTTTTTTGCTGCGTTTACAAGCTAAACCAGCTGTGAAAGGTGCAAGCATATAGTTTGTATTCAGCAAAGATCTGTCATTTTGTGCTTACTGCAAGGCAAATGGCTCTGCCAGTTGGGGCTACAATTTATCAAGCTGGCAGAGTGACAATTTTCATTGCTCTTGAAAATTTATCATGGATAGTCATTTTTGAAGGGTTGACTCTTGTTTAAGCAGGCTTTTTATATTTAGACTTATCAAAATGGCAATTATTAATGCCATTAACCCATGAGGCAAAGATCAGTTTTGTCCCTGGAACCTTGAGTATGTCTTCTTGACAAAGAGATTTATCTGCTTCTGCGGCTTCCAGGGTTCGTAGGTTTAAAGAACAGATGTAATATAACAAAACACTGTCTCCCTAAAGAACAATGAAAGTCATTTTCATCCCAGCTGTTTTAGCAGGAAAGCAGGGTAAAGGAGGGGGGAGAAAAAGGTAAAATATTAAATATTAATGGTCAAAATTATTTTTATGTTCTTTGTTCTGACTTCCTCTCTTGTCCTCAGAGGCTTAAAGACTGACTCACTTTGAGAGGGTTAGTAACATCTCTATTACCACCGTTCATCAATAAGGCTCGCTCTTTCACATTGTATTGTAGACAATAATTCCTCAGTACCAGCAATGAGTGGATTTAGACACAGTCCTGTGAAGTATTAAGTGGCTCCCTGGAGACAATAAGTCTCAGCCTTCAGTGATCCAAATGGATGGAGAAGCATTGCGTGTCCTGCAGGCTCAGGACCATAGGAGGCTTTGCTGGTGGAGCAGACCATCTGGTGTCAAAGGGAGGATTGCCTGGTGTGATATAATTTGCTAAAAGTCATAGTTGTCACTGTATGTATCTGCATTTGCATTTCCCCATTATCAGATAGAAAAGTAAGCTCTAGCTACATGAGTTAAAGGCAAGCGTTCCACCGTAAAAATGAAGTATGTACATATATGTTTTCCCCACTATTAGAAAGAAAAATTGAGTAGAGGTGTCTTAACTCAGAGCAGAAATTGTCCCATCTTGCCAATTTACTTAAAATTCTGTGTTCTCTTTGCTTTATGAAAAGATTACATTTTAACTTAATGTAGAGTCAATACCGACTTCTACAATACTTTTTCACTGAAGCAGGTGGGATATTTCCTTACAGGAGGAAGTGTTCTGCCACCGCCTCAACACTATATGGATCAACTCATTCCCCAAATAATTTTTTCAACATCTGGGTCGTTTTACTGTCTTTTTTTTTTTTTTAAATTCAGTTCCCAAAACTCCCGAACAGCTCTAATCAGGATGTAAATCAGAGTCTAACACAGAACAGCTGAGAAATGAACGTGTGCCGAGGCCCATGAGCTGGGCACGCCCCAAGATGGCGGTCCCTGCCCAGGCGGCCATACCATCCAACCGCTGTAGCTGGCAGCAGGCCTCTCCCTGCCATTTTCCTGACTGTCGCTGAGTTGGTTTTTTTCTTTCTTTCACTGTCTAAAGCGTATTCCATTGAGGTTTTTATAATTACCACCACATCTCACTGACTGAAACCCCCCCTTCCTCAGAAACACTACGTGAGAGCTGCTTCTGCACAGCTTCCTGGGGGGCGTGGGGTGGCTCCGAGAGGTCCTAAGCCTTCAATGAAGGGGACAAACACCCGCCCGTGGAGGCAACGGCCACTGCCTTGGTGGTTTCAAAAATAGGGCTGAACTGGTGTCCCAGAGGAGGTGGTGGCGGTGTGGGCGATGAGGGGAGCGGTGCCCGGCAGGGCAGGCGGTCGTGAGGGGGCGGTGGGGAAGCAGCAGCGACGGTCCAGGCGGTGCGGGAGGGTGGCAGTGCAGGGGGCGTTTGTGTGCACAGAAAGGGGCGGCCAGAGGGAAAACAAAAGAAAAGCTGACAGGGAAATGGTGGTTTCACGCTAAGTAAGTAGGAAAAAACATTGGTAAGTCAGAATGGCTGAACGTAAGACAGGGTTGAAGGCAGGATTTATCTCATGCTAGTGGCCAGTGGTAGCTGATATTAAAGAAATTAAAATTGGGAATAAAACCTATCTGTGTGTGGAAAGTAAACCTCAAAATAACTTTAAAAAGCGCTTTTTTTTCTTAAAGGAGAAAAAAAATATCTTTTCATAACTTGTTAAAAATGCTAGAGTAAATAGTCTGTTAAGGCACAGTTTAAAAATGGGCCCATTTCTCCCTGCAGCCCTGTTCCCAGCAGCCAGCACGGCATGTCTGTGTGGCGAGCAGTGCCTGCTCTCGCTAAAGCCCAGTCAACAGGGACGAGTTATAAGACAATTTCATGGAAGGAGTAGGCAATTTTCACTATCAAATATGGGAAACCTGGAAAAGTTCATCCAAAGTTACCTGGGAAGTCCAGCTGTAACACAGATTTTCCTCAGGGGTTGCCATTTGCAGTGGGAAAAGACATGACAGTGGGGTACCGCCATCTGGGTGCCCATCCTTCACCCGGAGCACAACTACCCTTCACACCTGCAGTGTGCACGCACCTTTAGGCCTCCCAGTAGTAGGCACTTCATAGAATTGTAGAATAATTTGGGTTGGAAGGGACCTTCAAAGGTCGTCTATTCTCCTGCAAGGAGCAGGGACATCTTCAACAAGGTCAGGTTGCTCAGAGCCCTGTCCAACCTGACCTTCAAGGCCTCCAGGGATGGGGCATCTACCACCTCTCTGGGCAACCTGTTCCAGTGCCTCGCCACCCTCACAGTGAAGAATTTCTTCCTAATATCTAATCTAAATTTCTTTCAGTTTAAAACCGTTATGCCTTGTCCTGTCTCTACACTTGCTGACAAAGAGTCCCTCCCCATCTTTCCTGTAGGCCCCTTTAGGCACTCGAAGGCTGCAATAGTCTCCATGGAGCCTTCTCCAGGCTGAACAACCCCAACTCTCTCAACCTGTCCTCGTAGGAGAGGTTCTCCAGCCCTCTGATCATCTTTGTGGCCCTCCTTTGGACCTGGTCCAACAGGTCTCCATGTCTTTCCTGTGCTGAAGGCCCCAGAGCTGGACGCAGTGCTCCAGGTGGGGTCTCATGAGAGTGGAGTAGAGGGGCAGAATCACCTCCCTCAACCTGCTGGCCACACTTCTGGTGCAGCCCAGGATGCAGGTGGCTTTCTGGGCTGCGAGCGCACATTGCTGAGTCATGTCCAGCTTTTCATCCACCAGTACCCCACTTGCTATGAAATAGTTGCATGTTCCTGACATGGGGCTATGTTTTCTCCAAACAGTGTGAGGACAGCTCTGCAGCAGGTTAAAACTCCCAAAGGTAGTTTACTGAGGATACCACTCTTGAAGCAAAGTAAATTGGCCTAAGAGGAGCTCTGTGCTGCTACGGTTATTTTAGGTACCAAAGTATCTAGTTTGAAAGCGTGATAACTTGTGTGACAGCTATCTTGCAGGTTTCTTCCCCATAGTTAGTTTACAGCCTGAACTGATTCATGTAGAGAGTAGCTGAGAACAAATGGGAGGAATCTTGTGTCCTGTGTATTGTTTTTATTTCCATTTGCTTAGATGGATGTTTTCTGCTCTGTCCTTCCATAGGTAGTATGTCTGAGGTGATGGAGGCAGAGGAAAGGAGTGCTTACTGAACCTCTCTGTTATTCACAGTAGTGATTTTTTTAATGATTATTTGAAAGCATTGACGTTATAATCACAGACTGTCTTCTGTGTTGTAATAGGAGAGTAACTCTGAGTAGACAATCACACTTGTGTAAGAAATGCCATACGGACATGCCTGGATTTTAATAATACATTATCATTACAATTTCAATTTTGCCAGGAAAAAATATAAAGAAGTCAGTTTAGTTTACAGGATATTCACTCCTGAAACCTTTGTACTTGATTCCCCTTTCTCTCAGAGTAGCAAAGATCTGAAGAGATTGTCCTAAAGATAACTTCCATAAAATTGGTATTAAGAAAGAATAGAATCAAGCTCATTATCTTGGCAGGAAGAGGAATAATATTTGGCTGGTATTTGTCTCCTTTACTGTTTGACATAGAGAGTTACACAGCTTGACATTTTTCAGAGTGATGTAAGAGCCTTTGGTTAATCTGACCTGTATAAATCTTCCACTTTGTACAAGGCAGCAGTCGTGAAATAATTGCAGAAGTATTCATGGGATACTTTGCTGACCCTTAGAGAAAGTATCCAATGGGAGGCAGAGGCAGGTTATCTGGCACAACAAGACAGATGCTAGTGTTAAATGCCATTCCCAAAAAAGTTGATAAAGTTTTAGTGTAATAAGAGGGCAAACACACTCGATTTTTCAGAAAATCTTGTCATCTTAAAAAAGCACATAATTTTTTTCTGCTTTAGATTATGAAAATTACTGGGTTTTAATAGGTGTCCCAAACCGTCTTTTAATAACATGGTTTCACCCCAGTAAGAATTTAATCCCTGTAAATAAAAACTTCATGTTTTCAGAATCTTGCATATAACCAAATTAATCGCAAGTTTGAAACGTATTAATATTTATCAGAAATTAGGAGAGTTACAGCACAGTATGTTTTTACATCCTCTGCATCAAATATTAATCTATTCAAAAGAAATGCTTGTATTCCCTCAATCCTTAGAGAAGTCCGCATGTTAGCAAACAGGGAATCGCAGAAAATAAATATCCAGGGAACAAAACTGAACTTTTCCTTGTGGGATCTGTAGACAGCATTATTATTTGGACCAGCTAGCAGGTCTCTCTGGACCTTCTAGTGCTGCATTCTCACTCCTCAGCCAAACAGAAATTGCCCTCTTCAAAGTCACTAATGACTTCTCTTGGTTTACTTGTGAAGTGTCGTCTCCATGCTTAATCTTATCTTCTTCACTTTTCTATAAATAATAGACTGCTTTTGGACAGAAAAGTTACTTGGATACAATAGTGTCCACACAACACACTGTATTCAAGCAGCACACTAGCTGTGAATTGCAGTGCCATGTTTCAGTCTTTCATCAACATCTTTCTTAATTTTATTGTTTATGAATAGTTCAAACAGCTTTTCTGGTACTCAGTCTCCATTGCTCCTTTTCTGTCCCAGTCCTCTTTTTCTCTCAGAGGATAATATTTGGAATGTCTGCTGTGTTTTTCCTCCTTTTTCCATTGCTGTATGTACCCTGCATGGTCAGTGAGCTCTACACCAGTTCATGGGTCCCACAGTTTGCATGAATAAAGCTAACAGTGTTCTAGCATTAAATGTCAGATTGTAAAGCAAAACACTGGTAATTAAGAGAGCTGAGGCCTGCAAGAAAAGGGATTTTGTAACATCCAAAGGGAATTAATTTATCAGATATGTCTAACCTTGCATTTCTGAGAATGTCATCTGAGAATAATGCTCATCTAAACTAGAATTTGAACAAAAGTTAACAATCAACCGAATTAACTGGCACAGATTCAAAGAGAAGATCTTATCCTTTGCAAAAGATATGACAGTGTCGCCTTGATTGTCTCTGAAAAGCTTTCAACATTAATAATGATAAGGACTTGTTAGGAACTCAGAATCTAAATCTCTGAACTCCTGTGTTATATTTGGCCTCTTTCTCTAAAATCTATTGAATTAAAGTACTAAAAAGTGAAGGCTTGGGAATAGTTTTGTATTCGGCATCTATTTCTGTGGCTTAGGTCTGTCTTTACTGAAAGCTGACATGAACACAACAGTCTTAGACCTTATGGACTTAGAATAAAACAAGGTTCTGTGAGATCTTTCAGTAGTAGCAGTGTAATTAATGTAGAGGCAAGTCCTGACACTGGATAGGAGTTATACCCTGTTTGATGCTTTGGGATTTAGAGCTAAATAATAACGACTTTCTCTCTTGCATCTTTTCTAAAGTTAATGATGAGGGTTGTCTGTTTTGACGAAATACCGTTATCAACCCGTTATCAACTCTGTTCAGTGTGGTGTGTTTTTGTATGTTTTTTTTTTTTTAAAAAAGCTTTTTCTTCATATTAATTTTGATTATGGGTTCTCATATAGCTATAAAGTCTAATATTTACAAGGAATGCTTTTTCATACACAGGACAGCAAATGTCAGATTGACTTAAGGGTTGTTCTTTACTAGATTTCCTTTGGGTTCCTCTTTAAGTGAGATAGATGTGAGCTGTTTCTAATGGTATTAGATCTTCATAAATCATATTCCACCTTTTTTTCTTGTCAAAACTAACATGCTCCCACTTGTCAACAGGAAATTCCCACTTTTGAGTTAGACTTTACCCTTGAGAGAGGGAGAGAGTGCCCTTCTCACAAGAAAGAAGTGCAGGCAGGGCTGCAATATGCAATGCAGGAATGAACATTGGGAGTTTTAGAATAGACTTACCTTTTTGAGCAAAGTATATGGCTGGTATTTACATATCTTCAAGTAATCGCCACAAGAATATTTGCTAATACCTTTGATTTATCGTAGAATATCTCCAGGTATTTTGTTTAGCTAGATAGTCATCCTTGAATGTATGTTAGCCCTAAGCCATCCACCATTGCTGGCTTGAAAACCAAATTATCATCTTTTTGTTCAATCTCAAAATCTTGCTGAATTTGGAAAGTCTGTTGTTTATTTCACCATCTAGAAACACGTGATATGACACATTGCTTTCCAAGTGAATGAATGTATTCATTGCAGACAGCAAATACTGATCAGAAGTGATGTCATACTGTATATTAGGTGCTAGAGGACCAGGCATCAGCACGATTTTCCTCTTATTGATCCTATAGGTAAAATAACACACTGTTTACATAACTTGAGAGGTTGATTTCCAAGTATCATTTCACAGTCCTTGTTGTGGGAGTGGATAAAACATAATTTCAGTATGTGAAAAGAAGAAGGTGCTTGAGAGAATTTCAATTGTTATGGGGGGAACTGTAAATTTGGAGAAAACCCCAGGGGAGGACTAGGTTATACCAATGGCCTCGAGGCATTTGACTGTCAAAGGAAGAAAGGAATGTTAGAAATGTTTCACATCAGTGTTTGCACATTTGCTTCTGCTTGTTAACATGCGGATAGTAATGCCTTCCTATTTCAGAGGGCTTTTTAAGGAGACTATGACTTGCTAGTGACAGTAAAATTCTCTGATCACGAAATATATTAATGTGTATGAAAATGTTAGGTGAAATTCAGGCACCTGAATTGTCAAAGGAACAATTGTTGTTTTTTTTATTTTTTCAGTGTGACCATGATTTTGCTCATGCTTTATTAAAAAGAAAATAGTTTCAGAAGAAGAGTATGGTGAGAGCTAAGGCATTATACCTTTATGTAAAATAATCCTCTGTTTTCCAAATGAGAAACATGGAGCTTTGCATCACACGTGATTTACAGGTACTTTAACTGTAGCCTGATCACCCCAGTAATTTCTGCAGGAAAATTGATAGAAATGTGTAGATCAATTATTTATGAATAAAAAGCATGTAACTTTATTCTTTAAAATGTGAATCTTGTTTATGTTTTTCCCCTTGAGCATGTTGAGTCAAGTGGAAAAGGTTACCCCCCTTTTTTTTCCTAGAAAATTCTTTAGTATTTATTAATTGGCAAAATCATGAGGGCATTAGTGTCTAAGTATTTGAGCTAAATAATGTTATGGAAACTGCAAAGTTCATTTAGGAACTGATTTTCAGTCTTGCAGAACTGCGATGAATAACTTTACGTGAATGTTTTTAACGAGCAGGAGAGTTTTAAGTATGGCTTTTTCATTGAAGTTTATAGGCATACAGTTTTACCGATGGGCATACAGTTTTAATGAACACATCAATTAACTCTGGATATCTGCGATGGTTTCTTTTTAAAAAACATGTACAAATGGTCAACAAATGAAATACCACTTACATAAATTAAAATGAAGATGCTCTGTAGACTTATCCAGCGCTCATTAAATTCAGGATAATTCCTCTGTAGTCTTTTCAGAGTGTTCAGGATGATCACTATTTCTCAAATGACGATTTTGATTAACAAAGAAATAAAATTAAGTTCAGTGTTTAGACAGTTATTGCAAAAGGATTTCACTACTAATGTCTGTGACTGGGCTGGAAAAAAAAGAGGGTTTTAAAAAGATTTTCTGATGTTTTTTCTCACCTAGTTGATGCCCTTAAGGGCTAGATAAAAAGTAGAGTTTATGTGAAAAGTAGAAGCCAAAATTATAAACCTTAACAGCACCACTTAGTTGCTACTCAACATGCTGCCTGTTGTTTTTGCTTAAAATCTTGCCATGTAGAGTTTTCTCTGGGCAAATGGTCTAATTATAAGAATTATGTAAATACTATTATCTGCCTACCCTTAATACTAATAGCAGTCTTTTAAAAGAAAAGCACCAGTCTGTTCAGCTCTTCAAAAGAGAGGGTACGGATACCACTTTTCAACTGTTGCAGCTATCGCTAGGCAGACAGAAGTGTCCTAATGCAGCTCTTAGTAAAACATCTAATAAGTCAAATTTAAGATTTATTCCTGTCTTCAGTGAAGTGACTTGTGGTAAGAGGAAGCTGTCACCTCTAAGCTTTGTCTCCATTTTGAAAGCTCTCTGCTCTCCTGCGTGTTGCATAGGATGCCTGTGCACCTGACAGGAATATAGGCTCATCCTAGAGGGCAGGAAATCGGAAGCTTTGCTGTCTTAGTGCTAAAACTCCTTTATTAGATCTAGCTCTAGAAGCCAACCGTAACTAACATTATTAAATGTATTAAACTTGGTGAGCTTTTTAAACAAAGATGTATAGATATTTCTGTTCAGCTTTAATCAAATGACCTCTTAGATAGGTTCCATAATGAAGGGTCTGAAAAGCTGAGTCTGCTTTGTAATGTATTATTCCAATTTTGCTTGTTAACAGACATATCTGTATTTAACTTTTCTCATTGACTAGTCACATTTACCATGAAAAATCTTGATCATTATCTAGCAGGCCAGTCCCAAAGTCAAATAAATAGCATGGTTCAATTTGGCTTGTAGCCGCATTCACTTAGAATTGAATATACTTGAACACAAATGTCTGATCCGAAAAGCAGCATGGTTCTGTGTATTTGTTTAGAACCCAAAGCAAATAGAGAAAAAATAATAGCCAGTCACCTAATGGTTTTCTTAGCTCTGGTAGAGAAAGATGGGCTATGATTATATCCCCACTTACAGTGAATTGTAGTAATAAATCCTGCTTGATTGCTGTGTCCTCATGTCTAATAGTGGGCTAGTTTTGTGTGACCATCACAACAGATGTTATTTCCTCCAGTTATAAAAATAAGACAATACAGGTCGGTTCAGGAGGAAATGTTTTGTATGGAATGAATACAGGCCTGCTTGTGGGAATAATCAGAAAAGGCTTTCAAAACTGGAATAATTCATTGTGAGAAGGTGATAGAGTAGTTCCTTCATTTTAATTAGTAGGTAAAAACTATATAGTGACAAGATGTAATTTTGTATATTTGAGTTGGCTCTGTTTTTTTTATTTTCCCTCCCCCAGACATTTCTATTGAATATTGTGTATCATTTTATATGTTCTTATCTCTCTCATACTGCCAGAAGGTGCAAAATCCCTCGGTATATTGCACAGAAAGACTTAATATTTCTTAAATCAACTAGGATTTTGTTTTTGAGGCATTTGTGCTGTATTCCAGGGAGCAGAGCAGAGCACTAACATACTACTCAGTTTGACTGCAAGTATTGTTTGGCACTGGCAATTTAACTAGACTTCTTTTCCAATCAAAACGTAAGGACATGCTTTTCTGTTGGATCCTGTTGGAATATTTTTAATATTTTTTGTTTTGTGTTGAGTTGGCTCCAATTTACTTGATTAGCATGACAACTTAGAATTCATGACAAGGTGAAAACAGGTTTGGCAAACTAAAAAGTTCCTGTTAAGTTCACTTTGTGCTCTTCCTTTCCCTTAGTCTCATGCCTGGATATGTTTTTTCCTTGAGAATGTCAGTACTGTTGCATGAACCTGTAAACTATGATTAAAGATATGGTCTCTGCTCATGTATCAGAGCCATGACAGGACCCCTCTGCTAAATCTTGCTGGTGTAACTGTCCCAGTTCAGCTAGGATGTTATTAACTCCCGATACCCGCCACTTCTTGGTGGTAACTGCCTCCCTAGTAATGATCGCAACACATATCCAGTGCCTCACATGTCACTCATAGGCCTGATATTTTAGTGCAAAATCACCTATATCAGCACTTTAAGTTGATATGCCAGGCTGTGACTTGGGACTCCTGAGTTGTGAACAGACATCCTGTTCAGCAGTCCTGCATAGATTTCATGGGGGACTGCTGTTTAAGCCTTCAGAAAGACCATGTCCTGGTTTGAGGTAAAACAGGACCAATTTTGTTCAGTAGCTTCGCTTCTTAGCTGGGCCTCTTCTAACTACTGAAATTAACAGCATATTGTGCAGACAATGTTCACTCTCTCAGAGTGATAAGACCAATGTTTATAGCTGATGTCCAGACATGGTATGCAGGGAGGCTCTTGCTTATACTTATTGCTATAACACCCAAGGCCAACCAACTGTGTTATTTGCCACGTTGGAGGGTCGGAAGCGGAAAAGTGTAATGGGGTCCCACCTGCGGGGAGGAGCGGACAGGACAGGTGACCCAAAACTGACCAACAGCATATTCCATCCCATCTGCCTCATGCTCAGTATAAAAGCTGAGGGACCAAAGGGTCAGCCCTTCTTTTTCCCTTCTTCCTTCAATGGCTGACGTCTGAGGAGGACTCTGTCTGTTCGTCTGCCTTTGGACCCGATCCTGAATCCAGATCCGGAATCCAGTTCCCATCTGTCACCGAGTCCAGCCTGGGACTGCCCCAGTGCCAGCCGGTGTCGTGATTGTCATCCTGGGAGCTTGATACGGTTTTGTATATTTCTCATTATTTCCTTTTATTTCATTATTAATATTTCATTAAAGTAGTTTAGATCCGTCTAAACTCATAAGTCTCTTTTTCCTCCTCTACCTCTCTCTTTGAAGAGGGGTAGAGGGGAGCATCTGTCAGTCCCATCTGGGGTCCCCTATGTCCCCAGTGGCCGATTTGGCCTAAACCATGACAGACCAGTTATGTGAACTATCAGCAAAGCAAATAATATGGCTTGAATATGACCAGTTGATAGTAAGAAAACTATTGAAATTTTTAGTATGCCTGTAAAAAAATAGGAAATCAATGAAAATGAAGTAGAAAATTATCAGATTAAAATTACAGGTTTGGTTTTTTTTTTTGAGAAAGTGGATGTTTGTTAATGCATGGCAAATTAAAGGAATTTATTTGTTATAAATATTTGTTATAAAATATTCAGTGGAGTTTCCTCATTATAATTTGTGGACCCAAAACTTTCTTCTAGTAAAATATGTCAGTGCTTGCTCTGCTTTTTTCTTGGAAGAAAAATCAGACTTGATGATCCACAGTTCTGTTCTAACCGTACCTTGACATGTCATGAGGTAATGCTGAATCAGTCAGGAGTTTGACGTTGTTGTACCTGGACATTTTCCTTATAATGTGCTCCCCCAAATGAATGAAAGGCTTTTAAACTCGAGTGTTTTAATAGAGGGGATACAAAATTATCAGCTCAGAATGCACAGGAAATGTGAACTGTTCTCCCCGTAACTGCTGTGTCTTTCCAAGTGAGTCCTTCATTCCAGGTTTGAGTTTTGCGAACTTGGTGACTTTCTGAGTTGTGGCAAACTCTGCTTCATCCCCTGTGGTCTTCAGTTACAGTATTTCCATCACTTTTAAGGCTTGAATGCTACTTGCAGGATTTCTGGCCCTGCTGTGACTGTCTCCTTTCATTTCTCTGAGAACACTATGTGGAAGACTATGGATTGATTTCACTCAGGACAATCTCCACGTCTTTCCAGGGAACAGCCCTGACCCAGTTGTGTTTGAAGAAATGTGACATGCAAACTGAGAGCATGCAAAATCAATTAGAGTCCATGCTTTTAATTATGTGATCATTTTACTTTTAGTATTATCACCAATAAAATTGATGTTTTCTTTATCCTACTTGGAGTTAAAAATGAAAATTTCAGGTAGAAGTGATATCAGCTTGTCAGAAAGTATGATATTTTGATACTTCTCAGCATGCCACATTTCAGAAGGGGTCTTTGGATAGATCAAATGATTCCTTCTTTCACAAAGAGATTTTGTAAAAATAAAATTGCTGCCCTTCAGATCTTTTCCAAAGTTGCTCCCTATTCTTTTTGTCTTCCTAACAAATTTTAATCTCTTTCAAGGTATTCATCTCATTTGGTCTCCCCTAGGACACTGAAACATTCCCCCTCAATTTGATGTGAGGAAGCACCTAAATCACTGCCTATTGCAAGCCTGCCAAGTCTAATTCAATTTTTGTTCTGTTTAATTTATTAATTCCCAAGATGGAAACCATAATACAAAGAACCAGCCAGGGCTGCAGTTAAGTAATAGAGAACCAGAACTGAAAGAAAAACAGTATGAGCTATTCTTTTATTGTGACGAGACAAATCATTTCATCTATTTTCTGACATAAAAGACAAGAAAGGAAGAGGAGAGTCTAACAAATAACACAAAGAGGAGAAAGAGCAGAATGGAGTGAAAATTTTCCAAATGTCAGAGGAAATGAAATAGTGAACTTTAAAGGAAGCAGCACCCATTTTGCTCTGCAGAGCCTTCTCAAAGCTGTCATGTTGGGGAAAAATGGAAAAGCTCGGAAATGCATTTTAAACTTGCTTGTGTTAAAGTTTGGATTTCATAGACCTGTTGGCAGCAGGTGTCTTCTTTTCCTAGTATTCATTATTCATGTAGCCTCACAATGCATTTCAATTTATAAATGAAGAGGTATACAGCCCTTCTCCTCTGCATTAAATAGTTGAAATATATTACTGCCTTTGAGCTCATCATGCCATAGCTGTAGCTTGAAAGTTATTTGCCTGCTACAGCTGATAGACGTACGAGTTGCAAATAAGTTTTATTTTGATGAATATACAGATGAACAGAGTTCTTCCATATGTCTTCATATTTACTGGATTGTAATGTACTTTCTTATATTATTCTGAAATAGAATAGTAGGTCTCTTCTTCAAGTCTCAAACAAATCAGTCAAATAGATATATGTTTCATTTTCTCTCATCATTTTCCACTTAAAGGAATGTGTACGGGCCTAATCCTGTTAGTTACCGAGAGATTCAGATCACACTAGGCTGGATCTTGAGGTCCTTAATCTTTGTTCAAGCCAGGTCCCACTGACTTCAGTGCAAAAACTGCATGAGCCAGGCCAGAGGTAAAACTGAACTCCCGATCCCATTTCACTGAAAGCAGTAAAAAGTTTTTGTCATTCATCTCAGTAGGAGCTGAAGCACGACGAAATTGTAATGTTAGAATTTTACCTATTAACATCAGTGGGATGGAAGGTACAGCAGATTGTGATACCTGTTATTAAAAAATAGAGCCAAACCCAGTAAGTCATTTCTTAGTGTGAAGTGTTGCATTTTAAAGGGACAAACTCATTCTGGACCTGAGCTGCTGTAACTCACATGCTGCGAGATCCCTACGTGAATAAGGATAGCTCAGAAGATGAAAGGTTGAAGGATTAAATTCCTAAACCATTACTTTTATTTATATATGTAGGTCTCTATTTCATAATAGTCTGATAATGAGTACTAATAGGGGGAAAAAAGTGGATGCAGGCTTTTAAATATGTTCAGTTCTTGGCAATTCCTGTTGCCTTTGAGCAAGGGGACACTGAGCATCTTTCTGAACCCTCAGTTTTGCATAGTTAGGTTTGTATAACCTTCTCCATGAGGCGTATTCTGAGAGCTGCTGAAGTCATTCTGAGTACTGGGCTAGGTCCTATTTAGCCTTTTCGCCTACTAATTTGCATAGGAGTTTGGCAACATAAGGAACAGACTTCTTGTATTAACCCAAACACTTCAGTGAGAATAATAGACTAAAAGAGAGCTGGAGCAAACTGTGCACTATCAGAA
Source organism: Pluvialis apricaria (assembly GCA_017639485.1). Lineage (NCBI taxonomy): Eukaryota > Metazoa > Chordata > Aves > Charadriiformes > Charadriidae > Pluvialis > Pluvialis apricaria. The sequence goes on from CM030017.1 coordinate 6,163,754, forward strand.
TAGGCATAAGTTATTGTGCTGTTTCGTGGTGAGTTTATGCCAATCTAAGGTTGTGCTGGACATTTGTTTCTAGCTATGTATTCTTGCTGCCTACATGAGCAATTGTGAGGTTACATGTTGAGTCAGGTTGGCTCCTTGAGCCATATGGACGCTGACCCTACTAAAAATGTGATTAATTTTCATCCACTTTTCATCCACAGACTTTCTCCTCACATTTGGCAAATACTTGTATTTTTAAGAGCGAGACATCAGAGACAAGGTGCATTGGTCAACTCTTTTTCTGCTACTTGAAAATGAGCAAACATACACAGAGCTTCCAATCAGTCAGCTGAATTTTCACTGTTTGTTCCTTCCCAATAAAAAACATGGCAGAACATACAGTGATCTTTAACTTTCCCCAAACACAAGCTTCTGAATACACAATTTAGTCTCCTGTTATCTTTCCATGGCTGAGCTTGTACAATACTTGTGTGTCCCTGGGCACACTGCATGGAAGTGCAGAGCAACTGTACATTGCATTCATACTCATTATGGATCCAGTGACTGACAGTCTGCATATGGACATGAGATTATTCTATAGAGGTACTCAAACTTGTTATAGCTTGGTTTATTCAGAAATGTGAGTACAGTTCTTCAGATCTGCTGAATGTCCATAAAACGGCTCAATAGGTGCAGTCTGTGGCTCCTTATTTTCAAACTGGAATGCCAGGGCACAGCCAGAGATACATTCAAGTACTGAACAGGTGAAGATTCAGTGCACCCTTGAACACGCAATAACATTGCTTTTATATATACCATCCTTTGTCCTGTGGGTTTATTCCCATAAGCAAAATTGCCTGTGTTCAAGTGGTTGCAAGGTGTGAGGCTTTAAATGGGACAATTTTCTATGAGAGTATGCAGTTGTGATTAATGACTACTTAGAGATCTTTTATGGTTCTTCTAAAGATATCTATTAGGCAAGGTTAGACTTGCCTATCATTTCAGTGGAAAATATGAATTCTGAGATGCTGAAAGACTCCTGAAAGTGTCTGGAACAGAAATACACATATTGAAAGAGGTAATAAAATAATAATAATAAAAAAGACTGTACTTAAACAATTTTTTATTGTAAGCCCAGCAAATTAGGAATTTTGAGACTTTATTTTAAGAAAACTGAAACTGTGTTTAATTTTAAGCTAGTTCAGATAGCCCTAAATCTCTCTGAGCTTGCTAGGCCATGCTGCTTTTGAACCCTGAGACTGCTAAGCATTGCTGCTGGTTGGCTGTTGCAGACTGAATATATATGAGTGCTTGAACTACTAAGTGAACTTCCCAGACAGGAGGCAAGCTTCTGTTGGAATTAATAAAAATAATTGCATTCCTATAGAAATTTCTGTTCCATTAAAACAACGCTGATTTTCAGTTCTGGTTTTGAGATTGCTGAGATGACACCACAGCTACCTGAAGTCACTATGGTGTGCATAAGTCTTGCTCCTGAGCCACACCGGAGTCTGGTTTTAACACATTTTCTTTACATGGTGTGATTGCACTATTTCAACCAGAGTAATACCTTTTTCCCCCTCAGAACGAGTTATATGGTTTCCCTGAATTAGAACTGGAAGCGACACTGTCATCTCACAAGTTCACTTTGTTCAGTTATAATTAGGGGATTGTAAAGTAGGTGGTATTATTCTGTGTGCGAGATGAAGATTTCAGTGGAAAGAGTTGCAAAGCTGTTCAGTAAGGTGTGATACAGAGTACACTTTATAATAAAATTCTGCTTATAGTAACATTCATGAGTATCTTTTGTAAATGTTAATGACTTTTTTTAATGTATCTTCCCAAAAGTTTTACAGAAATATTATAAATATTTTAGTCTATTTTTTTATTACCACAACCACAGTTATTAGTGTTTTTTTGCTGTGTATCAAATGACAGGTTTTCTATCTTGTTGTCAAATGCACAAGCAATTGTTGTCAAATCGTGATTCAGTTAGCAGTGGTTACATTCAGAATTGTTACATTCTGTATTTGTGTATGGTATTCAGCTTCGAGATGAATATTGAACAGAAACATGTGGGTTCTGATGATGAATTTTTATGATTCAGAAAACAATGTCAGAATTATCTATGTGACTCTACTGCAGCGTGAGTGAAATCTGTTGAGCTAGAGTACAAGTGATGTCTTTGATTCTATAAATCTTTTGCATCTCAAAAAAAAAAGGGGATGGAAGGATGGAACTGGTAAGTGCTAATTTATTCATGGTGATGAAGGGTAAGTTAAAGCATAAATAGATATGAATGTGATGTTCCCTTGCAGTGCCATTTTTGATTGATTAGAGGAATTTAAGGATCTCTGTATTTTCTGATTGTATGGGTTTTTTTTTAAAACGAACCTTTTATTTTAAAACTGTTGTTTTATGTTGGTGTATGGCCTTTCTAGCAGCCTTTAAAAATATGGAGGTTTATTATTTACAGACAGTTTCTATAAACAGAAGAGTTGGAACAACAAATTAAACTGCTAAACCTCGTTCATAACACTGTGAAGAAAAAATAATTAGCTGTTGGTTAGAAGACACAAGATTAATTAGTTTGTGAAGGCATGATTTTGGAGAACAAATTGCCTTGGAGAGTGAGTTTGCAACCATTCAGTTCAGGAAGACACAGCTTATATATTGTGCCTATGAAACCTAGTAAATAAATGTGTCGCTTTAGGTATCTCAAAACAGGCAGAGAACTCAATGACCCATAGTCAGCTCAGATATCATCCCTCTGCTGGGTAGTGATTCTGCTTTCAAAGGCACAATACTAGTTAAGAGCTTAAGTTTGCATCAGAATTGTGTAAGGGCACTTGCAGAGGGTGGAGAACTTTGTTGGATCTCATGGCTGGTGTAGCACAGACTTTTGCAATGAGTCTCTTGATCAGGGCTAGGAATTTCTACTACTATATCAAAGCAAACAAAAAAAGTACTTATCCTTCACCAGAAAAATTAGAAGGTGTCTGGTGTAACTTATTTTAGTCTGAAGAAAAGGAGGCTGAGGGGAGATCTTATTGCTCTCTACAACTACCTGAAAGGAGGTTGTAGAGAGGTGGGCGTTGGTCTCTTCTCACAAGTTACAACCCATAGGACAAGAGGAAATGGCGTCAAGTTGCACCAGGGGAGGTTTAGGTTAGACATTAGGAAAAAACTTCTACACTGAAAAGGTTATCAAAGACTGGAACGGGCTGCCCAGGGAAGTGGTTGAATCGCCATCCTTGGATGTATTTAAAAGCCATCTAGATATGGTGCTCAGGGACATGGTTTAGAAGTGGGCCCGGTAGAGTTAGATAACGGTTGGACTTGGTGATCTTAAAGGCCTTTTACAGCCATAACGATTCTATGATTCTATGATTTCAGACTGAATGAATATTAAAAGTGAAGTTAGATTTTTATACAAGACCTTTTATGAAATATTGTTTATCAGCAGTAAAATAAACACAAACTAAAGGACTCCAGGAGTAAAGAATGATTTTAAGATGTAGAATTGTAGCTAGGCCATGCTATCCTGACTAGGTCAGCTACTGTTATGATACAGCTAATCCAGGTCACAGGCTGAGCTGGGTTTATTGAATTCTAGATGGCTGGCATTTGTTTAGTCATAGAATCATAGAACCATAGAATCATAGAATGGTTTAGGTTGGAAGGGACCTTGAAGATCATCGAGTTCCAACCCCCCTGCCATAGGCAGGGACACCTCCCACCAGACCAGGTTGACCAAGGCCACGTCCAGCCTGGCCTTGAACACCTCCAGGGACGGGGCTTCAACAACCTCTCTGGGCAACCTGTTCCAGTGCCTTACCACCCTTAAAGTGAAAAACTTCTTCCTAATGTTTAATCTAAACCTGCTCTCTTCCAGCTTAAAGCCATTCCCCCCTCGTCCTGTCACTACATGCCCTAGTAAAAAGTCCTTCCCCAGCTCTCCTGTAGGCCCCCTTTAGGTACTGGAAGGCCGCAATAAGATCTCCCCGGAGCCTTCTCTTCTCCAGGCTGAACAGCCCCAACTCTCCCAGCCTCTCCTCATAGGAGAGCTGCTCCATCCCTCTGATCATCCTCGTGGCTCTCCTCTGGACACGCTCCAGCAGGTCCATGTCCTTCTTATGTTGGGGACTCCACAGCTGGATGCAGTACTCCAGGTGGGGTCTCACAAGAGTGGAGTAGAGGGGCAGAATCCCCTCCCTTGACCTGCTGGCCACACTTCTTTTGATGCAGCCCAGGATACGGTTGGCCTTCTGGGCTGCGATCGCGCATTGCTTGCTCATGTCGAGCTTCTCATCAATCATCACCCCCAGGTCCTTCTCCACAGGGCCGCTCTCCAGCCATTCCCCGCCGAGCCTGTATGTGTGCTTGGGATTGCCCCGACCCAGATGTAGGACCTTGCACTTGGCCTTGTTGAACTGCATGAGGTTGGCTTGGGCCCACCTCTGCAGCCTGTCCAGGTCCCTCTGGATGGCATCCCTCCCCTCCAGCGTGTCAGCCTCGCCAAACAGCTTGGTATCATCAGCAAACTTGCTGAGGGTGCACTCTACCCCACTGTCCATGTCGCTAACAAAGATGTTGAACAGTACGGGTCCCAGTACCGACCCCTGAGGAATGCCACTCGTCACTGCTCTCCACTTGGACACTGAGACGTTGACCGCAACCCTTTGAGTGCGACCATCCAGCCAGTTCTTTATCCACCGAGTGGTCCATTTATCGAATCCATGTCTCTTCAATTTAGAGATCAGGATATCGTGTGGGACAGTGTCAAACGCTTTGCACAAGTCCAGGTAGATGACATCAGCAGATCTTCCCTTGTCCACTGCCGCTGTAACCCCTTCGTAGAAGGCCACCAAATTTGTCAGGCATGACTTGCCCTTGGTGAAGCCATGTTGGCTCTCGCCAATCACCTCCTTGTTTTCTGTGTGCCTCAGCAGAGTTTCCAGGAGGATCTGCTCCATGGTCTTGCCAGGCACAGAGGTGAGACTGACTGGCCTGTAGTTCCCCGGGTCTTCCTTGTTTCCCCTTTTTAAAATAGGGGTTATGTTTCCCCTTTTCCAGTCGGCAGGAACCTCGCCGGACTGCCACGACTTCTCAAATATGATGGCTAGTGGCTTCGCGACTTGATCTGCCAGTTCCCTCAGGACCTGCGGATGTATCTCATCAGGTCCCATGGACTTGTGCACCTTCAGGTTCCTCAGGTGGTCTCTCACTTTATCTTCATCTACAGTGGGCGGTGCTCCGTTTTCCCAATCCTCTCCTTTGCAATCTGCGTCTTGGGCAGTGCGGCTGCTGTCCTTGTCTGTGAAGACTGAGGCAAAAAAGTCATTGGGTACCTCAGCTCTGTCGCTGTCCCGGGTAACCAGTTCTTGCGTTTCCTTCCAGAGAGGGACTACATTTTCCCTAGTCTTTCTTTTCTCACTGACGTACCTATAGAAGGATTTTTTGTTTGTCTTAATGTCCCTGGCCAGATTTAGTTCTAGCTGGGCTTTAGCTTGTCTAACCCGCTCTCTGGCTGCTCGAACGATTCCTCTGTAATCCTCCCAGGCTACCCGCCCCTGTCTCCACTCCCTGTAGGCCTCCTTTTTTCTTTTGGTCACTTCCAGGAGCTCCTTGTTCATCCACGCAGGCCTCCTGGCTTTTCTGCCTGCCTTCCTCTTTGTAGGAATGCATTGCTGCTGTGCTTGGAGGAGGTGGTCCTTGAATATTAACCAACTTAACTTTTTTCAGCTTGCTTCATTTTTTACTCATTTGAAAAATTAGCTCTTTAGCTTGGCCTGTGTTTAAAAGAAAAACACTATTTTTTTTATAATTCTGTTTTTACGTTTTTCACAAACATTTTTTTGGGAGGGAGGGAAGGAGATATTCCCTTCTACCTCCAAATACAGAGCTCCTTTGATAGCCATCTCTCAAGTTAATTTTTCAAAATGATATTGATTTTGTTTGTGTGCCAGGTTTCTTGCCAGTTATCACTTCAGATACTGATGTCCCTTGGTAGACAACATGTAGTAATGTCAGGAACAGGAAGAGGCAAAGGCAGTAACAAAGGCATCCTGAAACAAGGGGTTCCTTTGATAGGACAAGCTAAATACCTGAAACAAAAATCTAACATGTCTTCTCTTTATTTTTAACAAGTCCCTTGATAAATAATGGGGAAGCTTAAGAGTGAAATCTCCAAATGTCAGCTAGTCTGAAATAGCATTCTGAACACTTCATCACTTTTAAAAATAAAATAGTCCCTGCAGGATAAGTGAAAGAAAGCTCTCCATTGCCAGTGATTTGCCCTCTAAAAAGTAAAGAGCTAACCCAATTAAAGACAGGTATACATTATACAGTATCTTTGCTAATTTAACCCATTAATGGCAGCGTGTGACAATCATCTGTCAGGGAAGGAGCGGTAATCCCTAGTAACGGAGTCTCAATTCTTCATGTGTAGGCAATTGCAGTTTTTTTCAAATATGGAGGCTCTTCACTTCCTTCTTGATAAAGGTGATTATAGTGTGCTCTGTTTAGAGGGAGAGACTGTCAGATAGGACTAGTAAAAAAAACTTATGGTAATACAGGGGTTAAAGGCACTAAAATATTACGTTGGTAGTTCCCATGATGAAGAACATGGAACATGAGAACACCTAATGAACACATGACAAAGAACATGTTCACATGAGAACATCAGATTCTTTGAAAACTTTTTTTGTGACCATTCTCAAAGAGATGAATAAACCCAAAGGAAAGAGCAAAAAAATAGTAGGGATTAATTTGTTGTACTGTAAGTAGATCAATCTTTTGAGTAGTATTTGTCACAAAGCAATATAAAGGTCCTTCCTGGCCCTTCATCTGGTTTCCTGCACTACTGCAGCACCAGATGCTGGGCTGGCCCAGCTAGAGCCTGACTAGAAAACAGGAGCTTGTTTGTCATTCATCACTTCCACAACCCAAACAGAAGCAGGGCTAACTCAGCTCTATGTGTATCTATTCAAGTAGATGCCAGTCAAAGTCCTGGTTTCAAAATGGATTTAGTCTTCTAAATCCATTAACTTATACAAGGCTCGTTTCCCTAACTATAAAAGTCACCTTTGCTGATTAGAATTGCAGTGCTAAGTTACTTGAAGTATTTAGTCCTAGTGTCTGTAAATTTGGCAATACTAATGTGTATTTTAGCAGTAGAAATAATAAAAGCAAGTTTGCAGACATGTTTTTGTGCTAAGCTCCCCCCCCCCATGTACTGCCAGGGATTTATAGAAATTATCTTCATAATAATCTACCTTCACAGCCTAAAGGAATTAATACAAGGGATGAGACTTTATACCAGAATCCAGGCAATTAGAGCCTTTGTGGATTTTCTGATGGTTGCACATCTGCAAGAAATCTTGATGAGACAATCATGTAATATTAAATAGACTCTGCATTTGGTAAGAACAGTCAGAAGGTAATGACATTCTTTGAAGTGTCCAGCTTGAAGGAAGCTTTGATACTTAATGTGTCAAGTCATTTATTAAGGTGATAAAGGTGATGTTAGTAATTGGCTAGGTCCTGTTTGAAGTTCTATGCTGGTTTAAGGTATCAGCCAACAATTATGGATGTGCTGCTTTCCTCTTTCACTGTATGTGACCTTACATACAAAAAGATTAGCCTGGATGTGTCTGAAACTTCTTTCCAATAACATAAGTGACTGAATGTACTTTACTATCTTGTACAGCATCACATCTTATGCTGAATATTCTCTTTACTACAGTAAGGATTAATAATCCAAAATGCTGTGTGTATTTAGTATATTGAAGTTGACTTAATAGCAGTCTTCACATTGGGGTCATTTTCATTTCCAATAAGGAAGTAGTCCCCAACCTAGTAAACACCTAAATATGTGATTAAATGCATTTGTGAGTTTTCCAGCTGGTTTTAGTGGGGCTGCTTTTATTTTATAGCTTTGTAGGCATGTCTCTGCAGGCTGAATTAATGCAAGCTACTTCTGTTCTGCAGAGTCCTCAGTGATTTCATACTCTGTGTATTTGTGTGCATGTTTAAACTGTTTCCAGACACCTTGAATTTTACATAGTGAACCTTCTGTGAGAAACATACATCACTAAAACTCCATGAAATTAAAATATAGGCATATAGGTATGCTAATGCAATATCTGATGCTTTTTCCTGAATGTTGTTGTTTAGCTTTAGTGTCAATAGTTAAGCACAGCTGATATCTTGGGCTAGGTGTGAAAATGAGCATCTCTGCCATTTATACTGAAAAATAAAGAGAATAGAAAGGGAGAAAGATGTGCTTAAGCGTTTATATTGCTAGTGATAAAAAAAAGGAGACTGTTCCAATGGTTTCCTGCTTCTTTAAGATCTTCCCATGTTTGAGTTTTTTCAAGTGGTTTCAAGGCGATGATCAGGTGGGTAAACACTTAGCAAAGACCAGCAGCAAAATGAATCCTCTTTCATAGTGGGATAATTAAAAGAAAAGAAGCAACTAGAGGTAGAGTGTGTCTGTCTAATCTTGTTCTCCAGAGGTAACCAGTCACACAGCTTTGGCACATGGAGAGAGAATAGCATATTTAGGACCTGATGCTTGAGAAACAGCTTGGAAATAGGAAGCAGTGGAAACACTGAAGTAGAAAGTTCAGTTTATACATGAAGAAGCACTTGTCACTTGCCTTCAACATGGCATTTTAACAGCCCACATTCATCTATGCCCAATGCACAGTGTATTGCCTAAATTTACTCCACCTTTGGTTTGGCCTGGAAGCTCCTGAGGTGCTGTGTTGTACATGCACCCACACCAGACCCAATCTAAGCAATTTAGTCCTTGTGTCCCTTTGGGGACGTCCTGTCATCCTGGAGAAACACATGATGGAGTCTGATGTTCCAGTTCCTGTTCCCAGGATTGTTCATGGGTTGTACATCAATGTATTAGAAGAGGGACCACAACATGGGATGGCCTCTTCCTGCCTAGTCTTGGGACAGTCTTTCTGTTTGTTCCCTTTTGGCACTATGAGTCTGGTATTCTTTGGATTCAATGTTACAACCTTAATAGGAGTTGTAAGAATACAGTGTGTGGCTACCTGCAGCCCCAGAAAATCTCACAGTTTAATGATTAGGGTATTCTTGGGAAGGTAAGAGTTAAGGATTTGAATCCCCATGAGCAATGATGAAGGATTTGAATTAAGGTCTCTAACTTCTTTTGTGAAAACTCCAGTTACTAGGCTATGATAGAAAAAGTGCCATCACTATAATTTCTTGCAGTGTCTGGGTGGGAGCCTAAATTCTGGAGATGGGTGAGCACAAGTGCCTTAGTGTGGCTCAAGGATACTCTGTTCTCAGCATACAGGGTTTTCCATGTCTCACCCCAGGGATATAACTAGCCCAGTTGGATATAATTTTGGTATTTGGATTCTAATCCTGGGATCAATGAAGTAGCATCTAGAGATTACAACATCTATTGTACTGGAGGCTATGGCTTTTTTCTTCTTTCTTATTTTTTGTTGCTAGCCTTTTTCAATAGTTAGTGAAAAGGCTTTTTAGTAGAGAGGTGTGGATCAAAGACACTGGTCTTTTCAAAAGAAAGATTGGCTGATGTATTTATAAACTCATTAGAGGGATGAAATTTGAAATCAGGAGAACATGCTTGACAGAAGGGCTCTGTTGTCAGAAAAGGTTTGATTTTTGTGAGGCGAAGCAGAAGCTTTGGGTAAGAGAAGATTCTTGGAGCAAACTGAAAACTGTGGGGATGATTATCATCTCACTGGGGCTTCACGAAGATGACAATTACAGGAAGACATCTGTTAAAAGCATGCACCAGAGACCCTTGTGAGCAAGGAACAGAAGTTTCTGTGATAGGAAGGTAAGGAGCAACACTGACGAAAACAAATAGCAGGACAGATGTGCCTGAGAACCCTGTGAGAAATTATTTTTTTATCTGTCAATTCATACTTGATATGCTCTAGAAATTCTGGTAAAAGTCAACTGTGTAAAACAGGGAAGTAAGGTCACTTCATAGGCAGCTTGAGTTTAACTCCGATTCCTCCAGAAAGAAATAATTGACATGCAGACTAGGAAAAAGTTGTCCAAGATGCATGTCAGATCAAAGTGGCTTGTCAAAATGTGGGTATGCAAGCAAGAAAGGTGGGAAAATCATTTCAAATCTAGACCATGGGGAGGGAAAGGGACCACAAGTAAGTATTGGTACCAGATGTAAAGGACATGAGTCACTGTACAAAGGAAACAGAGGGTGGGATCCACTTGCCTATTCTTAAGTCTTTAGTAGGCCCAGCTGGCCTCCAGCTCCTTCTTCAGAAGGGCACAGATCACTAGCTGGTACAGCTTTGGCTTCCTCTCGTGTATGCAGGTTGGGAGCTTTGCATCCGGCCCCTCTTATCTCAATGTGTGGCCATGCAGCAGCTGGAACTTACCCCATGTTTTTGTCAGTGCTCATCCATAGATAGAGTCAGAATCCATTTTCTTGCTTCTGACAGTGTCTGCAGCAAACAGACTGGGAAATCGAGTTTCTGCTCTGTACCATCTAAAGGTGGTTTCCACAACACTGTATTTACATTTCAGTTTTGGGAACTTTATCTAAGAAATCCTTTTGCTGAATTGTATTTGCCTTCTTTTGAAACTGGACTTGACCTGTAATATAAAATATTAGACAGCTATTCTCAAAGGAGGAAAGAAAAATGGTGGAGAAGCTTCAGAGATTAGACTAAATTAAGTCACATTTTTATCATTTGCACTGCCTTCATCCAATCACCTTCTTAGTATTTTATATATTGTGTCTTCCGTTTCATTATTTTTGTTTTGTTGTTATTTTTAATAGAAAGCCAGAATAGAGAAGGTAGCTATACTTTTTGTTGTTGTTGTTTAACCTGGCAGAGATGTTTAATTTACTTGATATGAGAAATAGATGACAAGTAAGAACTACAATCATATATTATTTTTCCTGCTCTTTTTACAGAATAATGTCTATTCTAGGTCAACACTACCGGCTCTTATTCTGGAGTCACTGGTGTCTACAGCACAAATCTCTTGAACCATTTCAGCAGCTTACTACAATGTGTTTATTGTTAAGTGAAAATTAACCTACAGGACTCTTACAAATACTGAAAGAAATTATGCATCCAGACTGTAATGTCTAAATCTGAATGTTAGAGAAATTACAGAATATTCAGATCCAGAGTTTTTGTTTGGGAACAAGCTATTGGACCCTATAATGCAAAAATGGCATGTTAATGAAGCATCTTTTAAAAGTTTCACTGAAGAAAGACTAGCAGAAGAAGTGGCAGGAAGGGCAATGTCTTTTAAGATTGGCTCCATAAAATATGGCATCAAGAGATTAAAAATATCTGAAAATGTGAAGAAGTAGTGCGCAGATTGTCTAATCATTGTATTTTAGACAAATAAAAAGCGAGCATATTAGGTAGAAGCAATACTGATAGATGAGTTCAGAAGCACACTCTCTGTGGCCAGGGGAAGCTCTTCACAGTGCCAAAAAGGGACATTGGCTGTTTTTAGGAAGTCCTCAAAGCCCATGAATCCTTAGATTAGGTTTGTAATAACTTTTCCAAATTAATACAATGAATATTTGACTTGTTGACCTCCAGAGTATATGGCAGTCATGCTCTAGAAACGCAAAGAGGTCTGTGTGCATGTTATAGTGTGCAAAGATTCAAATGAATTTAATAGACCACACTGTAAGAGACAGTCATCATTGAAATGTGAGCTGATTTATTGGTCTCTGTAATGACTGTCTTTGTGTAAACCTATTTTGCTCATTTTGCAGAAGAGTTTTAGTGTGCTTTATCTGCCTGACTGCACTCTCTGCTCTTGAACATATACTTATCTTTTTATCATTTGACTGTTTACCAGGTGGGTTTTTTTCCCCACAAAAAGTAGTAGTTAAAGCCTTAATACATCATGTCTTCTGTACAACTACTTCAAAATATACATGAAGTTTCATATCACTGTTATTTTGCAATTTCATAACTGATTTGGAGCATCCGTATGTTTCTCTCCCAGCTTTGAAGTAAAAACAACAGTAGTATGTTAGCACTGAAAGTTTGAGAGCTTCTGTAGGAAGTTTAAAATGAAATTACGAAATTGCTGTTCTCTAATGTATCGGATCTATTTGTTCTTCCTTTTCCCTTGGGGGGTTGGTGGAGAAGGTTCTCTTTCATGGCAGAATTTCTCAGGTGAGCTCAATGGCCTCTACATCACTTTACATTCTGGGTCAATCTTTAAACATCATTTTACATACAATGTTTCAACAAACAATTCGGTTATTTCTTGCATCGCTCACAATGTCCCGTCTGCTTAGTTTGCCCTTTGAGTCTTCTGGCTTTGACTTTAAATGGGAGAGCAGATAGATACTTCAATGGAAATCTTTGAATCCCAGGAGATTGAAAATATTTTCTTTGATTGGCATTCCTATATAACTTCTGTAGGGAATATGCACTGACCATGGAGACCTACCCTCTTCAACAGCATGCCAGTCAACTCAATGTTTACAGTCCCTCTGTCTCTTCCAACAACATTACTATTTTATGTCCTATTCCATTTCACTAGCAACGTATTATTCTTCAATTAGTTCAGTTTTGATTTAACTCTTTCCAGGTGTCAGTTCTTCTATCTCATCTCTTCCTTTGTGACACCTGCATATCAGAGAAACTTAGGAATGGATTTTTAACCACAATTTTATTGTTCAGCAACCACAACAGCATGAGATAGCTGTTCTCTTAGACCTCAACAAGAACATTCCATTCTTGGAGGGCTGCATTTTGCAGCCATAGGCTTGTTAGAGAGGAGAAGTGTTACTGCGTTTTTATAATGAGGAAATGACATTTCAGCATGCTTAGTTTAATTCCCTACTGGTTTGATAGCAGTGGAGTGATCCACTCTTGCACTTGCCATCAGCAAATCCATGAAGTTGCTAATTAAGAGAAGATTTACAGGTAGGGGTAACGTCTTTAATTAGACTAAGTATAGTTGGAAAAAAAACAGATAAGCTCTCAGGCACATAAGTAGTTCTTTAGGTCTGAAACAGAAGCAGGAAACTTCAAAGCAAAATTTAAGTTGGAAGCAACTGCTCTGACTTAATTAAAGAATGACCTACAAAATACTTTTGAAAGATAAGTCTGGGAACTCAAATACATAACTTAGTAAATATGAAAAACTATCTCACTGGAGATACTGTTTTTCTGGTCCATTATAACCTGCAAGTCCTGTTCCACCCCCAGCCCCACAATTAATGTCACAGTGTTCCACAAGTTACAAATTACAGGTAGCTCTTTCCCCTGGAAGGCAGCCACCTCTCACTTCTCCTCCTTACTGAGTCTCTTTGACTCCCCAGGTACACCCTCCTCTTTTCTCGCGTAGGCTAATATATATCTAATGAAATCCCAAGCAATTGTTATTAATGTTGTAATTATAGTTCGCTTTACAATTTTCTCCTTTTATTTCAGATCTGAAAAAGGACTTGTACACCAGAAATTTTGTCTGCTTTTTCCCAAACCTGCTGGTCTAATAAAAAACCGTCACCTCAATCTAAAAAATCTAGTTTTGACTGTATTTTTGGACCATGTATCTATAATGACCTTCCACCCTTACTCCCCTCTCCCTGCAAAAAAAAAATTAAGGAAATATAAGGTTTATTTTGTTTTAGTATTCTTTACATTATTTTGTGTTCCTTCTTTCTTGAGTAAAGTGATACTCAATCATAAGCATTGCTGTACTCATTAAATGTTCCTGCACTTTTGTGTAATACGAACAACTACTGGATTAAACAGTTGTTTCACTTCTTTCTGAAATGTAGTATGATGAACCAAAGCACATTTCAAGGGTAAAATAAGGGTTTCAGTTTTACAGTATTAGTGCATAAATCTATATACCTGTAGATGACAGACTCAATATATTGAGGTCTTCTCCTTATTTGTGATATTCAGTTTCTTTCTGTCATGAAGTGATGGAAAAAAAGAGGCAGAATCATAATCGCATTCATTATGATGAGACATCTGACAGCTTTGTGCATCTACAAGTAACTTCCAAAATCCTGAGAAATTATTTCTCCTTTCTTTGCATAAACTGTTTTGATATGGGGTACAGAGCTCCCGATTTGTGTAACTGAGCATAGTAAAAAGCCCATACTGCAGAAATGCATATGGCAGAGGAAAACCAATCCCAACATTGTCTTACATGGAAGAGTACACGGATTTGAAATCATGCAGATCAAATCAAAGTCTTATTTCTAATAGGAATGTGATGTGAAGGTGCCTGTTATGTTATGAACAAGAAATTTCTCCAGATTAAAAAAACAAGAAGCCAAGCCCTTGTAAGGGCTGTAAGGAATGTAAGGTATTTTATTTTAATGGGTTTTTTTTTATACCTGAAAACACCCACTTAAATAAAGTTAAACAGTTTTCCTAAACTGTTTACCAGCAAGAGCTGGAAAACAGTATTGTGAATTTTGAGTGTGATGTTTTGACAGTGTTATTAACTAACTTTCAGAGAACAGGTCCATTAACCTATTTAGAATGAGACTCTAATAGATTCATCCCAAGTGCAGTTGGTTCCATTTTTCAGTATCAGTCACGTAAATGATCCAATAGCTAAACTTATTGGGAATAAAATTTATCATCAAATCTTGAGGTGTTATGTATCAGGTTACAATTCATTCTTGTAAAAGAACTTGATGTTTTCTCAGATTACTTAGTCCTGGCCTCCTCTATCAAAATCATTGCCTCATAGTCTAAGTGAATCAACTAAATTTAATGCTATTTTGGGAAATAGGTATTTGGACTAGTCCCTCTAGCAGTCAGCTGAAGTGATAAGTGTCTCATTATTTGGTTGGGTTTTTTTCTTACCCCTAACTTTTGGTAAGAATAGTAAGGAAAAAAAGTATATTAGCAAATACTTGAAACATATATATATCCTTAAGTTCTTATTGTTTTTAGGCAGATTAGAAATTAAAATAAGATTAAAAAAATGAAATAATTTGGCACGTAATCTACAAAATGTCAATTGATTTATTTTTGATCTGCAGCATGCTACAAAATAGAAAAAAGGATAATAGTGTGCATATACATATGTATTCCACTGTGACGGTACAAGCTTACATGCCTACAACAGAGCAAGTTTTTTAGCCAACAATTTCTGTAGATATTTGTACAATGAAAATATGTGAAGTTCATCAGCAGTCACTACAAAAGTTAAAAAAGTTGAAATAAATAATGAATTAAAAAAATAAAACTGGCTGATCTTTAAAACCTCTGATACATCATACATAAAGTCCAGCAGTCTGCCTGTCTCTCATCTCCTCCCAGGCTCCCTGAATGGTATGTTCTGACACAACATTCTTACCAAGGTAAAAAAATCTATTAATAATAAATGTCTCCTTACTTTCAAAAACCTAGAGGAATATTTCTCTGTAATTCTTTGTCAAAAGTAATAACTGTCTAGGAATCAGAAGCAGAGGAGAAAATAGCTTGTGGTGCTGTGAACGTTTTGATGCTTGCTTGATTCTCTAATCATGATTCAGTGCCTAAGGTCCACCATAAAAATGCATTCTGTGACTGATTTCTAAAGGGGGAAAATCAATTGGTTTAAGGTTTTTATAAAATTCATTTGCTTAACCAAAACCTCAACACAATGATAATTCAAACATAGCTATTTAGCTTCCAGGGATTTTTTGAACAATTCTGTGTCCTAGGATTATTGTGAGGTACAGAAAATACAAAGCAGGGTGCTTTTCTATGCAAGTAATAAGGTGTAGCCTATTCTTCTAAAAGACAGTATAGATAATTTTTAAAATACCACTTTAAAGCTAATATATTGATACTGAGACAAGGGTATTGTTGAAATAAATATGCAGCATTCTGTACTTGTTTGAGGTTTTTTTAGAAATTAGTGTGTCGTTTTGGGGCTACTGATTAGGTGCTGGGTGAGCTATATTCTTTTTTCACTACCCAAAGTTTTTCCTGACCCAAAGTTTCTGTGAAGATGAGCAACTGAGCTGAGCTGTTCCTGAATACATGTTTCATCTCAATAAAACGACCATGATAAATATCTCACAGGTTTGGGAGGCTTATCTTTTATTTTCTGTAACATAGAAATGAACCAATGGATATTCTTAGGGATATTCAGTATAAAATCTTTTATTTGTGTTCATTTTTGCATATATTTTGTGTACGTGATATTGTTTGTGAAATTCAGACTCCTCACTTCTGTAAAGTTTTGGATTTCAATTTGCATATATCATCTAAACACACATTAAAATGCCACAGAGGCTGGAAGTTTCTCAGGTACTAGAGAAACTGGGATAGAAGCATTACTGGCAGGGTGCTTAGATTTGGCCAGTGATATGGCTTTCAAATATACACAGCTGGTCCTTCCACCAGCATTGTCATCCTGTTAATGTCAGGCCACGTGAATGCTTCCCCAGCGTGCCTGTAAGCAATTATTTCAGCTGTAGTGGTTTCTCTACATGTACTTGTGAGCATTTTGTTGGCATCCTTTCTTTCCATACAGTGTGCTGACTTCTGTGGGATGAAAGGTCTAAGGGAATACTGGTTGCAGTGTTAGGACTTCCTTCTGAAGCAGTACAATGCTGTCCTCCACCACGCTGATGACACGCATCTTTATTTATTAAGAGGAAATATGTGACAAGGGCTGTGAATGTTTTGCAGGAGAACATTTAATAAAATGTTTTGTCTTCAATGTTATTTATGCAGTTGATGAGATACTTTTTTGTTTTCTTGCTATGAAAGAAAACAAGAGTTTTTTATTCTTATCACTGCTTCCCCCAAAATAGGGCATTTCAGTAACACCGTGTGTATTTGCTTCTTTGACTGATTGGCCGATTTTTAGTATATGACAGAGGCTTGGAAGTATCAAAGTGTTAAATTCTGAATGCAGGTTTCTGGGTGGAGGAGAAAGACCCTATTAATATCCTAATTTATCAACCCCAAAGCTAATTAGTTTTTCTTTTATTAAATGTCAGAAACTTCACGTGGAGATTTGGAAACCAGGCTTCATTAGTTCTGCTGCTCACACATCTACTTGTTTACCTCTGGTAACAAGAAAAGGAACCTTCTTCAGGATTAGAAAACACACTCAATAATTTGCAGATAAAACAGGCAGGAAATTATTTGAACTAATGATGAGAAATGAATGAGGTTTTTTGCCTTTGTATCAGAGTACTGTTATGTTTTAGGTAATTCAAATTCAGTCAGTTTTGAAATTGGTAGGCTGGTCATGATATTGGTTTGGGTATCTTTATATTAGTAGGCTAAGTAAATAATTGGAGCACAGAAATAATAAAGAGCCCATGGAAATCTAAGTCTGGAGTTCAGAGGTAAATTTTTTTGTGTCATTTAATATTAATGGGAAATCTATTCCAGCAAATTTAATCTAAAGGTCAGTCACATCAGAGAGTTAAATAGAAAAACAATCCAGATTTAGCCCTGCCTATCCTGAATTATAAATGGTGTCATTTGTATAGTATAGGATCTAGAATGTTTGGAATTCCACTGACAACTCTGTCCTCTTTTGAATAACCACCTATTTATGAAAAAGTTTCAAAAATACCTCATGAGTTAATGAAGTCCAGTGTATCAACTTAATCTGAGTTTAGTTTTCTTCTCTTGTAGCCTATCTCTAGCCTGAAGCTTCTCTTCATAGTCCCAGTTTCTCGTCAGCCACCATAATGTGAGTATCTTTTTTTGAGCCTTGAGGTTTTCAGGTTGTCCCTATTTTAGATGCTTTTGGTGGCTTATAAATACATCTCAGATAATGCTGAACAAACCTTGCTTGATCTTTTCCACGTGTAAGGAAGGATTAAATTTCAGATTCTTTATTTAATAAATACCAAATTTTTCAAAATATTACAATTATATACTTGTCAGCACACAATATGTTTGATCCTATTCTACCCTAGGCCTGTTGAGTTGTTTACTGGGCAAAAAGCATGAGAATGCATTAAATTTGCATAGACCAGATAAAATTATCATACAATATACAAAATATCTTGTGAAGAACCCAAAGCAGATGAATAAATTTAAGAAGCAGAAGAAATGCATACTTGAAAGCTTATCATTGAATTCTTTTTGAACCTTAAGGTGTAAAAAATTACTGGTGGATTTAGGTCCAGGCATAATCCAAATATTAATTCAAAAGACTTGCTGCAATTCTCACTGAAACTGCTTACAAGCCATTCTATGGCTTCTCACTTAAGAAACGTTGTCATACCAAATAAAACACAGCTTGTACCTTCTGAGTGATGACGATAATTCAGCAAACAGGGATATGGTCCCGTTGGGCTTTGTACAGCACCTGTCACACTGAGCTACCCTGAGAAATCGTACAGGCGTATAAAGCCTGACTGTTCTCTGTGTGTGTGTGGAGGTCTGGGGGTATTTTGGGTTTGGTGTTGGTTGGTTGGTTGGTTGGTTTGGTTTGGTTTTTACAATTTTAGTCCTGCTTTTCCTTTCTTTTCAGCGTGCTTATTACCTCAATGAGTTTTTTTTTATACCTGATGTTTCTTGCTTTCATTGTTACAGTGACACTGAGGTAGATGCTACTTTATGTATATGCGTATGTGAATAGACTAGTTTATCTTAAAGGAGGCCTACAGCAAGATGGGGAGGGACTCTATCAGGCAGTGTAGCGATAGGACGAGAGGTAACAGTTTTAAACTGAAAGAGGGGAGATTTAGATTAGATATTAGGAAGAAACTTTTTACTTTGAGCATGGTGAGGCACTGGAACAGGTTCCCCAGGGAAGTTGTGGATGCCCCATCCCTGGAGGTGTTCAAGGCCAGGTTGGATGGGCCTTGGAGCAACCTGGTCTGGTGGGAGGTGTCCCTGCCCATGGCAAGGGGGTGGAACTAGATGATCTTTAAGGTCCTTTCCAACTCTAACCATTCTGTGATTCTATGATCCTATGATCTGCCTACATTTGAACTTTATGTACTTAGCACTATAAAAGTTTTGTGCTTCATTTTTCCATTGGATTGCGGGGCTAGCACTTCTGAAAAGTTTCTTAGTGTGATTTCATAGCTTTGTGTTAAGATGGGCTTTATGAGTATTGATAGCTTAGAACTTTAGCACAAAACCAGCAGTAGACCTATAGCTCTGAGAGATGAGGCAGTCTTTGCATCTCAAGTGTCACTTTAGTATAATCATTCCTTGGTCTGAAGTACTGTAATGCCTATAATTTTCCTGTCTTCCTTCTAGGAAATATTAAGATCATATTTTATTCTGTAGGGAACATTTGTTGTACTAATTCATTATTGGGAGGAGATGTAAACAATTTCAGAAGGTGAAAAGAAGTATATTTTGCTCCCATAGACGATAGTACATACTTCAGCAAATGTGAATGTCTGGCCTTTCAGATATTTTTAAAGATAAATATTTTCTGCATTGCTCCTCTGGCAGAGTGAAAAATGTTTAATACAGGTTTTTCAAGGCATGAAAACAATTTGGGATTTGCTTTGCTGTGAAAGTGTCTTTGAAGAGCGCATTTAATAAAACAGCGAAATACTTGATTTCTCCTGAAAGCTCTTCTACTTCTTACAGTGAAAATGAAACTTTAAAGTTGTAACTTGTATTTCACTATTCGATATCTGTAATCAGGCACTCTGACCAAAAAAAAAAAAAAAAAAAAAAAAAAATTAAAAAAAAAAGAGAGATCTGAAGTCAGTTTTTAAGGATTTTTTTTAAGTTTCTACTGAACTTGTGTTTGGGGAATGCAGCACTTTGGTTGATACCAGTTTTTGCAGGTTGCAGGCAAAGGAGCTTTTCATTCTCAGCCATTCTGATTTTACCTAGACTTTTCCTAAGGGGGTACTACAGTAATCAGAGGCAGCTTGTTGGAATTGGTCTTGGATAATAATTTTAGTGTGTGCTTGAATACTTCATTTTGGTCTGATTCATGATGACTTTATTTACCTAGGCAATTTCAATAATTTGGGGGTTGTGTTTTCAATGACTCTTACGGTTAAATGGAATTCCTAACAGAGGATAGAGAGAGAGACATCTTTGTGCTTTGTCATATATAAATATCCATTAGTTATTTGCAATGAAATGATGATCTAACATTTTGTTAGTGAAAAATAGGCTCTAGTAACATGTATTTTGTGGATTGAACTCTTACATTTTACAGTGCTCAAATTTATAGAAATTGTCATTACTATTATTTTAATAGTATTGGCCCATGCTTGGCCAGTAGAAGTTGGAAAACATGACATTAGTTCTTTGTCTACTTGCTGCTTGAAATTGTTCTCTGGTAACATCTTAGGACTTACATTGATAAGCTTAATCATCTGCAGTTAGTACAAGATTAATTTTCCCTTCTTATTTACCTTAATTTCTCTTTATCTTTTGTATTATCCACATTCATGTTCCCCCCCCCTCCATCTTGCAAGTACATTTGTTTCCACATTACCAAGTGAGTCTTTTTCCCATATCTGACTATAAAGATGAAGCATAATGAAAGGACATAAACCAGCAAATTTTAGAAATTGTTTTTGTAATCATTCCTCCTTTCGTGGAGATAACCTCATTTTTCATTATAAAATGGTCTGCTGTCTTGTTCATATTATCAAAGAGCATTGAACAGTATTACAACTGTGAACCAATATAGCACTGATTCTAACCTTTTAGAGTCATCTAGGGTATTTACTTTTTCTAATTCCATAAACCTATCCCATACTTGCAAATATAGGGCATTATATTATATCATCAAATGGTGCTTGAACGTTTATTAAATTAGTGTATTTAAAACATAATTGAATTACATTACATTTTGTGATGTAAATAATGTCTTATTCCATATTTTTGCTCTTTGAAAGGTTCATCTTACATCCTTCATGCCTCTGAACATCATAGGCAGTATTAGTAGCTCATGGAATGCATGACAGGGACCGTGGTGAGGTGAGTGGCCCTGAGACGAAATTGTGGCTCTGTTGAAATCAGTAGGAGTTACATCAGGGTATTCACTGGGTCTAGAATTTCATCTAATGTGCTGCAAGAGTTCATTCTTGAGGAAAGCATTGAGTAAGAACATGTATTTTGAGCTTCTTTGGGTTTGTTTCATAAGGCAGGGTTTTGTGGATATTTTGCTAATTCCTGAACATTTGTAAGTAAGGAAGTCTAAACTCATGTTGTGTACTACAGAGAAGAGATTATGACTTTCCTAAGTTTTCTCACATTTCATTGCATTTGCGGTTTCTCAAAACTTCTGCATGTCTGTTGTTATAGAAGGCACCTGGAGTGTCATTTTCATTTTGCATCTGGCTATATCTGTATCAGGAAAACTGGGACCTGCAGTTGCCACAGGTGTGCATCAAAGATAGTATCAATGAAATTATAATGTACGCAGGGTTGGAGTCAGAAAATATTTGAAACAAGAGCGCTAATGGAATCACAAGTCATTTCACTGGATATAAAATTCTGCATCTTATTTTTAACACTGTTTAAGTGCTCACAGTTTTGATTATCTTTATTGGAAACATTCTGCTCATGTGGCTATTTAGTGAGGTTGGATGCAGTTGTCTGCTTCTGATCTTGCATTAACTTCAAACGTTGCACAGCAATAAGTTTTTTATTTGAGGGTACAGAAAAATTCTTCAATTATTATTTTGCTCAGGAAATGAGAATTGCCTTAAGTATTTTTTAAAATGTCTCAATAAAGGGATAGTGGTGTGTAAAGGTGTAATTGGTCACTATAAGTGATAGGTCTTTCTTCCATCCTGTGTTGGTAGATATCATAGAATCATAGAATGGTTTAGGTTGGAAGGGACCTTGAAGATCATCGAGTTCCAACCCCCCTGCCATAGGCAGGGACACGTCCCACCAGACCAGGTTGCCCAAGGCCCCATCCAGCCTGGCCTTGAACACCTCCAGGGATGGGGCCTCAACAACCTCTCTGGGCAACCTGTTCCAGTGCCTCACCACCCTCAAAGTGAAAAATTTCTTCCTAATGTTTAATCTAAACCTGCTCTCTTCCAGTTTAAAGCCGTTCCCCCTCGTCCTATCACTACATGCCCTAGTAAAAAGTCCTTCCCCAGCTCTCCTGTAGGCCCCCTTTAGGTACTGGAAGGCCGCAATAAGATCTCCCCGGAGCCTTCTCTTCTCCAGGCTGAACAGCCCCAACTCTCTCAGCCTCTCCTCATAGGAGAGGTGCTCCAGCCCTCTGATCATCCTCGTGGCTCTCCTCTGGACCCACTCCAGCAGGTCCATGGCCACCTTATGCTGGGGACTCCAGAGCTGGATGCAGTACTCCAGGTGGGGTCTCACGAGAGTGGAGTGGAGGGGCAGAATCACCTCCCTTGACCTGCTGGCCACACTTCTTTTGATGCAACCCAGGATACGGTTGGCCTTCTGGGCTGCGATCGCACATTGCTGGCTCATGTCGAGCTTCTCATCAATCATCACCCCCAGGTCCTTCTCCACAGGGCTGCTCTCCAGCCATTCTCCGCCGAGCCTGTATTTGTGCTTGGGATTGCCCCGACCCAGATGTAGGACCTTGCACTTGGCCTTGTTGAACTGCATGAGGTTGGCTTGGGCCCACCTCTGCAGCCTGTCCAGGTCCCTCTGGATGGCATCCCTCCCCTCCAGCATGTCTGCCTTGCCAAACAGCTTGGTGTCATCAGCAAACTTGCTGAGGGTGCACTCTACCCCACACCCCATATGTGGAGTAACAGTGAGATGCAAGTACTAAATCATATATAATCTTAGTAGGCAATCTAGGTTTCTAGCCAGTACAGTTATTATGATATATGTATGTATTAACAAAGGAGCCAATTAACTGTTGGGATTTCCATCCCAGAGAATAGTGGATGCTTTGGTGTTTGTTTTCTCCTGGATCAGTATGGGGTTCAAAATAACAAAAGCTTAATAAATAGTAAATGCCAGGTTTCAAACATCTTTATAAAAAATTGAAACACTGACCCTGCTTCTAAAATGTTCTATTTAAATGCTTTTCCCCCAGTGGTTTAGCACTTTATTCAGTCTAAA
This sequence comes from Pluvialis apricaria, assembly GCA_017639485.1. Taxonomy (NCBI): domain Eukaryota; kingdom Metazoa; phylum Chordata; class Aves; order Charadriiformes; family Charadriidae; genus Pluvialis; species Pluvialis apricaria. The sequence goes on from CM030017.1 coordinate 6,186,745, forward strand.
TTGCATAATAATGAGACTTTTAATAACATTTACTATTTTATGAAGTTCAAAAACATAAAGCTAGATGTTGGCATTCACAAAGACAGAGGATGAAGTAAAGCTGATCTTCCTCTTAGACCAGTGAGATCCATGCATACAGCAGGACTACTGCACATCTGACTGTGCTCGTGTTACCTTGCCATTGTACATACACTTCATGAGCTTACAGGGAAATTCTGCAACCTCCCCCTTTCACAGTAACCTCTGCTTCAGATGTGACTGGTAAACCTCATCTGTGCTACAGGTGGTGCTATCTACTGGGACCTTTAAAAGAACAGTCTGTTAACTACCAGTTCATCTCTTCTCCTCCTGTCTCTCTGGTCATTTCCCATCACGTATGCCTGTGTGGACCTGCCCCTCTTATGTGACCCCACTTGGTAGGGGTTGGGAAGTATATTCTGAGGATTTTTTCATTCCTAACCTCATTCATTATAACACTGAGTGAATCAAACCTCAGTATATCTTCTCATCTAGTCTTGCTAGAGGAAAGGAGAAAAATCCAAACTTGCAAATGGCAAAACTGGTGTGAGATGCACAGTTCCCAAAAGAGTGGCACTGATTGGCCTGTCCATGTTGATAATGTTTATACTGGTAGGTTGGTGCTTCTATATATTTGTGTGTGTGTGTATAATGTATATTTTTATTAGAGAAATTTGCTATTGAATAATATTTCAGAGATATTTTCAAGCCAAAAGAAAAAATCCCTGATTTTCAGGGCTGTAACACCTGTCTAAATCAAGCATGTTTAGAAGTCCACCACTTGAATCTCCTTCTTGAATTTGTTCCACACCAGCTGTCTGAGCACACACACTTGTTTGTATCTTCCCCAGTGCTGTGGCATAGCTTCTCAGCTTCTGAATTCCCCACCTGCCACTTTCCAAATTGACAGAAACCCCCCTGAGTCTGTGATCCATATCACCTACCCAAGGTTCCTGTTCCATGTGAAGGGAAGTACAAGTGTATGTTAGGCAAAGTGTGCTGTCAAGTGTACCAGTAAGGAAACAACATGAAGAAAGAATTTTCAGTCAAGCTTCACATTTTTTACTGGTAACTACAAGAAGTTAAAAGAGTTGCAAATTAATGTGTGGGGGGGTGGGCAATTTCGTACATGTTTCTTTAAATCTATATGTTATTTCAAAATATTTGAAAGGAAAACAGATGGGGTTTTTTTCATAGCCAAAGTTGAAAAGTGATTAAATGGTAAGTAGAAAATTCACTCTCTTGAAAAAAAAAAAAAAAAAAAAAAAAAAAGTTCTGTATAATATGTAGACTATTCCTGAAGATGTAATCTTACTGAAATTGAAAGTTTATTCAATAGAAGTTTTCACCGCCCCTTACGGTGATTCAGAGGCAGAAGATCATCTAAGAACTGTGGTGAAGTTTGGCATCCAGGGAAAAGGGCTGAGCTTTCTACTGATCAAATGGGAGAGGGCAGTCATGAAATTGAGGCGTTGCAGGGGTGAAACCTGCAACATCAACAGACCTTTCAAAAGATTAGCATTGGAATTTGGGATGCTTTCATCTGGCTTGGTATTTTTGGAGCAGCCACTGCTTATGCAGTAGTTATATTAGGATTCCTTCTGTACTACCAAGGAATTATGATTTTATTGAAATTGGTGGTAAAGTTGCCATATATCCAAACTGAGACATTTTGTTTAAAGAAATTAGCTTTAAATTATCTAGTGCTTTCAGTTATGCATTATGTTGCACAACTGACAGTTTCTTATAATTGATCCATGGGTAGTTTTCTAGATCAAATGTTCTGTGAAATGCCATTTTATGCGGAAGTGGTTGAAGCAAGTCAAATTACTTCACTTAGTCTTGTTTTCTTCATGTATTTCAGTGACTAGTACATATTGACAGTCTTAATTGCAATTGCTTCAAAAGCTAGAGGCTACTTATTTTGCCAAAGATTTTCCATATAAACATGACATTAATAATGTGTATTTTAATTAAGCTGCAGATAGCTTTTTAGTAGGCTATTTGCTGAAACTGACAAGAAGAAAACACAAATAATAACAGTGAAGAGCAATTCAGTCTGTGATAATAGCACTGTGTCAGTGAAGCATGTGGAGTAAGTCTTCCAAAATCAGAACTTACAGCCTTGGTTCTTAATTCTTTTTGGTGGCCAAAGGTAACAAGCGGCAGATCCCAGATCCGTCCTGGAAAAGATTTCTTTTTATGCATGAAGTGAGGCTTCAGTCCTGCTTCTTAATATGTGGCTAGTGATCTTCCTATCTTCTTGCGAATGTGCACAGTCATAGCGGTCTTGATGTTAACAATTAATTTCATTTCCTAATTATATCTAGCTCATGATTGCAATAAACAACATTAGTACTTGCCAGTGCACTGCTAGTATACTACCCTATCTACCACAAAAGAATGGCTGGTCTGATTACATTGTGAATTTTATTTTCTCTACAGTAAAACACATGATGTTTGTAATGCTGTAGATCTCTGCTCTCATTGTGACAGACTGTATTTGTGGGTTTTGGCCTTCCATGTAAGTTCCAAGTTGATTATTTGTGTTGGAAATGTTTTAAGGAGACATATGGACCTTTCTGATCTAAAAATCTATTGCAAGAGTTGCCAGTTTGCTGTTGACCTCTCCAGGGACAGGCAGTAGTTAAAGCACACAATGTGAAGGCTTAATGAATGGTTCCAGAACTAATCACTCTTCAATTTAGGCAGATAGAGGAAAAACATATACCTAATATGCCTTTGTTAGTTTGTAGTATCCTTCAGACTCTGTATCAGTGTCCTGCCAGGGTTTGAAGCTCCTTTACTTAAGTGTTTCTCCTTCAAATTATGGCCTACGCAGTCTAATCAGGTTCCCTGAGTTTAGTTAGTCTTAGTTGAAAATTCAACAGAAAAACAAAAGAAAAATCCTCTGCATTTAGAAATCATTACATTTATATTTTTAAAGCTCTTTTTACCCTCACAAAATGTGTAATGCTGTGGGAACCCACCCACATTCTTTCTTATCTGAGGTGATTACAAGGCTTTTCTCTTTTTTTCCTTTTTTTTCTCCCCCCTCCCCCCCTTTTTTTTTAATTTATGGGAGATAAAGCTACGTATGGAAGGGGGGTTATATCTGCGCTTCTTGAGGACGTCAAAAGCAGTTAGGAAGGAATGGTCAAGGACTTAGATGTCTGTTATTTTTTTTTAAGCATGACATTCTGTTAAAGACTCATTTAAGTAATAAAGAATAAATGAGTTTTTAATTAAATATGTGCAAAGGTTTGAAGAACTTTTGCGTGTTCATTAAGCTTCTGTCTTTCTATAGGGATTATGTATGCAATTGTATGTATCCTTTGGTGGGATATTTAACATAATGAATTGACACTGGCAATTTTTCCATACTGTATCCTAGTGAAAATGATAACACTTTGTAGTGGGGAAAAAGGTATTCTCAAAGACTCTAGTATGGAAGCTCTAAATAATATAATAGAGAAGCTAAGCTTCTTAAATTTTTTTAAAAATTAAACATAAAGGGTAATTTGTTTCCATCAGAAGATAATATTATCTATCCTTCAAGGCTGAGTGGATATAATTGCCCATCATATAAATCTCTTGACAAATAGTGCCCTTAGGCAGTGTGACACTAATAATTGTTCAATTACAGACTTTTCACTTTTCAAATGGCCAGAGTCATTATTATGCACTTTGTTAATAGAAATAAAGGCATAATTTACACACATAGAAAAATATTATTCTTCTGAAGATGAGTTCACCTTTACATTCATTGTCTTTTCTATTTACCTGTATTATTTTTTAATAATCATGATTGAATTACCTTTAATAATTGCACTCTAATCTGATTGTTTACTAAAAAAGGAAAGAATGTAATATTTGAACATTCATATAACAAATAATATGTTAGCAATATATTTACCTTTTTGAAAAATTATGTTCATTCCACCTATATAGCTTCAGTGTATTTTAAACATTTCTAACAGATCAAATTTATTCTCTGACCCAATGTAATAATCAAATAGTTAAGTATTACACTACTGATCTTCTGGACCTCGATTCTTGATTGTCAGTCGTGCAATTTAAAGGTACTGAAAATAGGCTGAAATTGATGATCCAGTAACTCCTACAGGTTAGGAAAATTCTTGGAAGACACAGACAATTGTTGAAGGTGAGATGGAAAATGACAACTATTCTTTACAATGTTGTTCCTCTGCTAGTATAACATAAAGGTGTGAGGGAGAAGAAAGCTAAAACTCTCGTGCTCTCAGAAAATTTGCTTGCAGAAGCCAGGAGGCTCAATGCAATCCAAATTGCCAACCACAGTCATATGGTAACTAAAATATTTCACTCCTTGCAAATACCAATCAGCCTCAGTGTTATTCATTCTATTTCAGGCTATTAATTATAATGTGTTACTGTGTTTAAATCACCATAAATATATATACTATTTATTGTCAAATGAAAGAAAATGCCCTACCGCCAGACAGTTTGGAGTCTGATGATTTCATCTGTAAATACATACTGCTTGTCCTACTGCATGCCTTTTGAGTTTTCCATATACTTTATTAGCACCTAAACCTGCAGTTTTTATATAAATATACTAGAGTTACTATGTTCTGTTTGATGTTACCACTACTGAAATATGTTTATCTGAGAGAAGATTGAGGAATTGTCGCATAAAATTGTCAACATATTTAAAAACAAAGTGTGATTGATTTCTGAATGATCTGACATGGACAAGTTGAGAACAAAGTCAGGTAAATTTTATCTTACCATTAAGCCTAGATTGCCATTTTTCTTGTGAGGATTCTTAGGGGTGTTGATTGATAGCCAGCTGAACATGATTCAGCAGTGTGCCCAGGTGGCCAAAAGGCCAACAGCGTCCTGGCCTGTATCAAGAATAGTGTAGCCAGTAAGACCAGGGAGGTGATTTTACCCCTGTACTCTGCACTGGTGAGGCTGCATCTTTAGTACTCTGTTCAGTTTTGGGCCCCTCAGCACAGGAAGGACATTGAGGCACTGGAGCATGTCCAGAGAAGGGCAACGAAACTGGTGAGGGGTCTGGAGCCCATGTCTTATGAGGAGCAGCTGAGGGAACTGGGGTTGTTTAGCCTGGAGAAAAGGAGGCTGAGAGGAGACCTTATCGCTCTCTACAACTATCTGAAAGGAGGTTGTGGAGAGGTGGGGGTTGACCTGTTCTGTCAAGTAACAGGTGATAGAACAAGAGGAAATGGCTTCAAGTTGTGCCAAGGGAAGTTTAGAGTGGATATTAGGAAGAATTTTTTCACTGAAAGGGTCATCAGGCATTGGAACGCGTTCCCCAGGGCAGTGGTGGAGTCCCCATTCCCAGAGGTATTTAAGGGTCGTATAGATATAGTGCTTAGGGACATGGTTTAGTGGTGGGCTGTTAGTGCCAGGTTAATGATTGGACTAGATGATCCTACAGGTGTTTTCCAGTGTAGGGGATTCTGTGAGTCTGTGACAATTGCATTTTTGTATATATATTTGTTTAATGTATCTATGACTTTTGACTTGCTACAGTTCTTCACTGTTCAGGTGATTTTGGAAGGTTTAGGGCACTTTCAAGTGAACCTCCCTGATTCCTGTGAAAGGTTGAGGGCTTAGGGTGGGAACATCAGAGTACAGAAAATTGTATTCTTCAGCTGGTCAAGACCCATTTACAATAGCCAAAGGAAACGAGGATGTTGGTAAGATTACATCTATGCATGGATATACTTGAGTTTCACTTGGAAATTCTGGGTTTTATTCTATTGCTGACTCTATTGATTCAAAATTCCTGTGACTATCATATATCTTTAACATAGGCATAAGCATAAGAACTAGAGTTTATGAAATGCTTCCTTTTAAAGCTAGACATGATATTTGGTTCTCTTTGGATCCCACTGAAAACTCAAAATGTAGATCTGATCTGTTGCAAGACTTACTAAAGCTTAGTTGTGTGTGAATCTGAATGAAACTGATTTATTTAATTAGATTTCCATAAGATTTGAGCCTGATACAGAGAATTTGTTCATGTAGACAGAAGCTAAAATAAAATGTTGCCATGAATCTTTGAAAACCAGAATACAGTAACACACTGGTTAGGTTGCAGACTGGGTGGCTGTTGCTGTGGAAGTCATAATCTAGGTTTAGGAGAATACCTTCTTTCCAACGTCAGTGTGCATTAGAAATAAAATCACAATATTGGGTGATAACTAGCTACTGAGGCTGTGCTTATATTTCTAAATAAACTGGCCTAGAAGGCTTCCAAAAGAGCACGGCCATAAAATAAGTTGACTGGCATTCCTAGCACAGCACCTCGTTCCCCCTTTCAAAAACAAGCATCTGGGCAGGTTAAGGGTTAAGAATAAGTCTGCTCACAGCTGGAAATGCAGTACTCGGAACTGTGTATAATATTAGAGCTTGCTTAAAAAGATTTGAGATCTACTTTGAAACAGAGTGATATTTCTGTGTAATTTACAAACCTTTTCAAAATCAATACAGCCATCTCAACTTCATCTAACTTTCAAATTTTTGCATTTTTGACATATTTTCAAAATTATCTCCTAACTCTTTTGTAATAATTCGCATTGATTGCATGCACTTGATCAGAGTCGAAGCAATAAAATGCAGACTTCACTGCTGCTAGAGTCAGCATATACAGTAATTATAGTTTCATCTGGTCTTTTTGCTTTTTAGACACATTTTACTTCTGAAATTGGAATTTTTCTGAGCTGTCTTGAACTTTGAGAACTCCCTAAAATTAGAAATAGGGCTGGGGAGTTCCACACTAGCAAAATTACCTGAGATGCTAAAAAAGATGTTACATGGATGTGTGTTTATTTCACAACACCTTGCAAAAGCATTTGTACAGTTATGCTTGCCTGTTTTACTTTTGAAAGTAGGACTCGATTCCAATTTTCCCATATGAAAGATGCATCTAGAGAGAACGTAGTTTTTGTTTTTACACTCTGGACATAATGCAGGATTTGTCACCAATTATTTGTCTATATTGTTTGTTAAGAACAAAGGTTGACTCAATATCTTGTCCAGAGCCTTTGAATGTGACTGTGTCCTTGCAGAGCCCAAGGATTAAGGCTGTGGCCAGCCCTTCTACAGGAACACAGGAAAATGAGGGGAGGGTGTTTGGCTATACCTGTTCCTAGGCTCTTACCCATCCGTGTCATTGCCCCAGCTCTGCCTGGAAATTTGTGTGCGTGTGTGCCTTGTCAGCAACAACAAAAGCATTCATTTAGTTAGTTAAATATAAAAGAGTAATCTCAGGTTCTTATGTTATCTGTCTCAAATTTCTCACTGGTACTGCATCAGTTTTACTTCTCCTGTTTATAAAATTTGAGCCTAAGCCTTACCCATTTCTATTCTATTTCCTCTCAAGCCCAAATGATATTTGCAATAATTTTCATATAAATACCTGATTATGAATATGATTACATTTCAGAAAGGGATTCAATTAATCTTTCTAGTTTTTTCCCCCGTGTACATCAACAGGAAGGTCAATAAGCATGAATACGCACAGAATATGGCTATTCTATGGCAGAACTCAGATGTTGGCATCCTTTTTTCTTTGCAGATCCTAGCGGGAGTTGTACTGATGATATTGTAGGTGACTTTTGCTCCGTTGCTTGGTGAACTCTGCAGTGAACTGAAACTGCCTGGTTATTTGAATGCTTTGTCTTTGACATGTATTTTGTTACGAGGAATTTGTACATTTGTATACATCTGCTATGTCTGAGGATCACTACAGCATGGCACTCATGTTCCTCAGAAGATCCAAGCCTCGATGCCCACATACAAAATGTTGCCACTACAAAAGACATGTTGTCCTTTCATGCCACCTGATCCTCTTTGTCAGTCACTTGTGCCCTGAGGATGTTTTTGTATGTTGAAGTGTTGGAACTGACTTCATAGTATCTTCCCCTATAAAGCAATTTTTACATTACAGGAATAAGCGTACCATGTGATATTTTTTAGGGCAGAAGGAGGTATAAGAACACAATTTACAATGGTAGCTACGTTCTGACTTTATTAGGATACTGAAGTAATTGTGCAGTAATGTTTTTAAAGCTGGGAGATTGTTAGTAATTGTGAAGAAAGAATCAGGAGTGAAATGTTGGGCACTTAGTCTGCAATCAACACAGATTAAACAGAACAAAAGAAGGTAAATACAGCTGTTCTTGTGAGCTGCTGACTTGAAAAAACAATGGGAAGCATTAGTAGTTAACAGCTAGTTGAAGAGTTGTAAGAATATTAAAAGAACCCAAACAAGATCGCGCGACTGAGAAACGTAAGGATGGCGTTGAAAAGTAGTATCATATGGCATTTAGCTGTTCCTTTAGCTAAATTTCACAGTCTACCAATGTGCCTGCAAACATCGCAGTTCTGTGTTTGCTGGAACTGAAACTTTATTGGTTCAGAAAATTCTTTCTAAATACTGTTATTACATCCATTTTAAACATCTCATTTAGTATACAGTAATAACAGTCAGCATTTGAAATTATGCATTCTGTGGTTATCATGTTTAAATCATATATTAAGTATCAACATTCAAAATCACTTCAAAATGTGATTATTGTATTCTGCTACAAACTTCCCAGTGGTCCTCAGGACTTGCCTGAAGGCAACTTTGTAGGACATGCTAAGTTGTTATGATAGAAAGCATTCTTTTTTTTGAGAGTAGCTTCAGAGAAACACTGCTGGGTCATCACATCCAAGTTCTGTGGTAGAAATGTATTATTAATGCCACCAGACCTTGGAGAACAGAGTCAGCAAAGGCTGCCTGACCCTCATTACCTTGAATGTGATGGGGGCTTAAAACAGTCCAGTCCTTCATAGATAGGACAAGAGCAGTTAGCGCTGGTAGGAGTAACTGTATCTGTGGTTGCACTAGAGTGCCATGATCATCTTTTTCTCTTTCCTACTCAGTCTCAGTTAATCCGCCAGTATGAGGATGATGCTGTGCACCCCTAAGGCGATACAGACTACCCCTAAGGAAGCTTTGCGAGTCACTTCAGGCTTGACATCCCACAGTAGCTTGTTCAGGCAAGAAGCAACTTGCAGTCCTCTGTGCTGGATACTCTCCTAAGCCAGTTGTATTAAGGACTGAATTCCTGGCTCTTTGCACATCTTTTTTAGAAGCAATGGAGGGGCAAGTCTCTGAATTACCAAGTTGAGAGCTGGAATAAAGGAGAATCTGAGAAACGTCCCACAGTAAATATGGACATATAATGCAGCAGAGAAGTGGTTTATTTGATCTCTTGCCGTTGCCCTATGTGACTGCTTTATACTATTGAGTCTAGCCCTTGTGATATTTAAAGTCTATATCTACACAGATGTTACTCTCTTACTGCACTTATAGAATCATAGAATCATAGAATAAGTGAGGTTGGAAGGGACCATTAAGATCATCAAGTCCAACTGTTAACCTACCCTGATTTAAAAACACCCACTTCTAAACCATGTCCCTAAGCACCTCATCTACCCTTTTCTTAAACACCTCCAGGGATGGTGAATCCACCACCTCTCTGGGCAGCCCATTCCAATGTTTAATAACCCTTTGAGTGAAAAAATGCTTCCTAATATCCAATCTAAACCTGCCCTGACATAATTTGAACCCGTTTCCTCTTGTCCTATCACTTGCCACGTGGGAGAAGAGGTCAGCCCCCATCTCTCTAAAACCTCCCTTCAGGTAGTTGTAGAGGGTGATAAGGTCACCCCTCAGCCTCCTCTTCTCCAGGCTAAACAACCCCAGTTCCCTCAGTCGTTCCTCATAAGGCTTGTCCTCCAGACCCCTCACCAGTCTGGTAGCCCTTCTCTGGACACGCGCCAGCACCTCAATGTCCTTCTTGTAGTGAGGGGCCCAAAACTGAACACAGTACTCGAGGTGAGGCCTCACCAGTGCCGAGTACAGGGGGATGATTACTTCCCTACTCCGGCTCACTACACTATTCCTGATGCAGGCCAGGATGGTGTTGGCCCTCTTGGCTGCCTGGGCACACTGCTGGCTCATACTCAGCCGGCTGTCCACCAACACCCCCAGATCCTTCTCTGCCAGGCAGCTTTCGAGCCACTCCGCCCCCAGTCTGTAGCACTGCATGGGGTTGTTGTGACCCAAGTGCAGGACCCGACACTTGGCCTTGTTGAACCTCATACCATTGGCCTCAGCCCATCTGTCCAGCCTGTCCAGATCTCTCTGCAGAGCCAATCTACCCTCAAGCAGATCAACACGCCCCCCCAGTTTAGTGTCGTCTGCGAACTTACTGAGGGTGCACTCAATCCCCTCATCCAGATCATTAATAAAGATATTAAAGAGAACCGGTCCCAGCACCGATCCCTGGGGGACACCACTTGTCACTGGACACCAACTGGATTTAACTCCATTTATCACCACTCTCTGGGTACGGCCATCCAACCAGTTTTTTACCCAGCGAAGGGTACACCTGTCCAGGCCACGAGCAGCCAGTTTCTCCAGTAGAATGCTATGGGAAACGGTGTCAAAAGCCTTGCAAAAGTCCAGGTAGACAACATCCACAGCTTTTCCTTCATCCACTAAGCGGGTCACCTCATCATAGAAGGAGATCAGGTTTGACAGGCATGACCTGCCTTTCACAAACCCATGCTGACTGGGCCTGATCACCTTCTTCTCCTGCATGTGCTGTGTGATGGCACTGAGGATGATCTGTTCCATGACCTTCCCAGGCACCGATGTCAGACTGACTGGCCTGTAGTTCCCCGGATCCTCCTTCCGGCCCTTCTTATGGATGGGTGTCACTTCCTACAACTCATTCTAAAATACCTCTTTAAGAAGTCGGAGAATTTTGTTCCAAAAAATTAAAAATACACTGAAAACCTCTTGTTTGAACAGTTATTGGTGCCTCGTTCTGAAACATGTTGCTCATTGAAGTCTCAGCGCTTCCTTCCTTCTCTCTTGCACGTTGATATTTTATAGTGCTAATTATATCATCCTAGAATGTTCCTTTTAACTTTACTATGCTGTTGACTTGCTCAATGTCACACATCTCATTTGTAGATGGTTTTCTTCACAAACTATTCTGTTTTACATGCATTTGCTGCAGTCCTCTTTTGATAGTCATTGTCTAACAGAATATATTTCATTGATTTCAAGACTGCAGAGAAAAACAGGTTTGTTTCACACTACTCATTGTCCTCTTGTACAGAGCTATATGCCAGTAAGGGAAGCAGAGTTTGAGCTTAGATTAGAATAGCCAGTGTGACACATACACCATTAGGGCTTATATAAAGCTGTGTTCCACATGGCAGGTTTCCACACACAGCATACACTTTTTAAAGTCAGAGTGCAGAGTATGAAGACAGATAAATAACTGGATTTTAAAATAGTAGGAACAGAGTACTTGAGAATGGACTCATTTGGTATGTTTAAGTGCAGAGAGAATTAAGCGTGTTCTCGTAGGAGTTACTTGTTAGCCCTACTTCTAACCTATATAAATGGCTCAGGCAGTGGAATCCAAACATGAAGCAGTGAATCTGCTGATTATTCCAAGTTTGAGGGAGTAATGAATGCAAAGTTTACCAAAGGTGAGATGCAAAAGAACTGTGAATCTCTTTTTAATTAGGCTCGTGAGGTTTCAAAATACCACCATTGGTTAATGAGAAGTAATATACTGTGTGAAAATAATAAATAGGTACTCCGAGAATGGCAAAAGAAGTCTGAAAGGGGTTTGCAGGATAGGGAAATCTTTTTCCTTATGTGCATCTAATGATTCGCTGGGATTCTGCTTTTGTTTTTCAAACAGTTGACATACTTCAGTCTTTAACAAATTTTTGAGCTATATTTTCAAAACTCGTCAAGGCCTCTAATCATCAGTATCTAAATCTTTCTGCAAGTCACTTTAGTACCTAGAGGATTTTCCGTACACCACAGTGTAGTGTGGCTCAGAGGTATCCCAGACAGATTAGGAGTACAGGAGCAGTGCTTCGCTTAACATAATTCACTCTGTGGAGAAATGCTGTGCTATCACAGTTGTGGTGTACAGGGTGTGGAGCCCTGTATTTAGGGCTAGCTTGGCTACCTACCCAGCCTTGCACTATGTTGTTAAGACATATTTTAAAGTAGATTGAAGTGGAATTTGGTCTGAAATCCAAAGATATTTTTGAGTAGCTCACCTTTAAGAGAGCTGGGCAAAATAGTGAAGATTTGGCCAAAGACATATCTTGTCAGACATTGTTTTAAAAATGCATGAAGTTATATTTTATATACTTAGCTTAGACTTCTTGAGTTAAATTTTGCCTTCTTGAGTTAAAATGATTTCTCATTTTAAAGATGTCTATTGTGATGGTTTTAAACGTATCTTTTAAAAAAACTTGACTTTTTAGATTATGGATAGAAATTGATTCTTTTATACCCAAATCCATATTTCTGTTAATTTTGTAAAATGTGCTTTTTCACTCTTGAGTTTAAGAGTGAAAAAATACTAAACTGCAATGAATTGAAAAATGGTGACCGTGAGACTCTGGCATTTGCATGTGAACAACCTGTTTGTTATATAAAACAAGAGTTGGGAATGATATTTGCATAATTTACTATAAAATACAGGAAGCATGCTTTTTCATTTTCAGTATTTCAGGCCAGCAGGAAGGAAATAATGTTGCAGAGGTGATTTCCTTATGTCTTGTTAAGAAAAAGAAAGGACTATCCTTATCTGCAGGAGTCATGCTGAGCAGTTGGATGGATATAACTTGTAGAAGACATAAAACCTGTGGGTTTTTTTCCCAATGGTGTCATGGTGTCTGTTCAGATGGTGTCTGTCCTTGGTAAAAGGCTAATATGTTCAGACAGGGAGTGGGGAAAGTTGGAATGAAAGGGCAAACAACGCTAAAGAGGACCTTTTTTTTAAAATGTTGTCTGTGGCTTTTATCTTTGAGAATGTGTGTATTTTGTGGTTTGTTTGGGTTGGATTTTTTCTGAATGAATGAGTAGGGAGACAGATTTGCTGATATCCTTTTTTGGGTACTCATAGAATCATAGATATCAATCAAAAGTACTTGTTTTCTTGAGACTTCAAACTTTTGGTATTTTTTCAATTTTACTTAGTTAAATGAATTTCAACATTAAAGGAATAAGAGATTTATTTGTGTGTCATTTCAAACAACTCTGACCGAGATCTTCTGTTTAAAAAAGTCAAAATGCTATTAGAAACTATTGGGCCAGAGCTTTAGTTGACATGACTGTTCCGTGAACATAGTCTGGTATATGCTAGATCTTCAGCTAGTGATTTTATAATTTTTTAATTCTATATTTCTTTTTTTTTTTTCCCATGTAATTGGTTTCAGAAATGCATTCAATGTAATTATTGTCTGTGATGGTACTTCCATGAATATGAATGCAAGTTCTGCAGTATTGCATGAATTTGTGATAACTGTGTCTGTGAGTAGCAGTTAATATTAATTGCATATTTGTGCTGTCATGCTGGAACCCATTATTGTATGCATTGAGTAGGAATTGCAGTGAGGAGTAGGATGAGGTTGTATGAATGTGAGGTGGTACACAATGGATAACTTCTGCGAGTCAAGGATGAGGTACACTGAGGTCACACTGTGGTCAGAAGTTCACTGAGGAACTGGCTACCACAGTCTCAGACTTTCCCTACCAAATTACAACTACAATTTTGGAGCATTATATGAACTGTCTTAATCAGCTTTAGAGGAAAGCCAGTAGTTTAATTTATACAGCCTTCCTGACCGATTTGAACTAACACAGGTGACCAATGTCCTAGAGTACATGGTTTGTTCCTGCTAGTTTTGTTGTGTGGATTCATTACTTCTGACAATAGCAATAAAGAATAATTGTAAGATCTTAACACTGCCCCCCCCAAAAGTTCATAAGAAGACATGCTCATGTGTAAGTTTAAGTAATTTATGCTTTCTTCAGTGTCTACTATTTTAGACTATTTGGGTTTACCTTGACTAACAAGCAATATTATTTTTTTTTGGTAAAAATATTGGCATCTTTCAATGAGTAAAAGGGGTGAAGGAAGTATGTGATATTGATGACATAGGTTATAATGAAGTGTATGGTAGCTGATCAATTTGAAGTCTGGAAGGAAAAAAGAAAATCAGCAAGCTTATATTCCCTTCCCCATGTCTGTCTTCCCCGTCCCCACCAAATAGACTGCACAAAGACAAGGGAATAAGCAAATCAAACCATACAGAAAAAATACAGAAAAAAGGCTGACTCCAACCAACCTGAATTCCTTCTGCTATACTATGAAGTGGAGAATTTGGTTCCTTTGCTGAAAGCTGGAGCAGCCTTTTTTGCCTTCTTCATTGCCAACTCACCTTCTTCATGCTTTTCCTGAATCTATAAATTGCTGTCCTGTGTATTTTCTGCATGGGAAAACTGGAATTTAAGACAGTAAAAAATAATTAATGATGAATGTCCTTATTCCTGCCTGAATGACTCTCATTCCTACCTAAATAGGAGTAGCTGTTTGAAGACCAGGTAGCAGCAATATTCTTGACTAACCAAATGGTAAGAGCACATGATAATGTGTAAGTCATCTAGCAGTTGAGTATGCTGTTTTGCAGAATTGAACTACTAGTGGATCCTTGTTCTATATAATGAATTTAGGGAGGTAATTTTAAGCTTTGAACTAGGTTACACAGAGCATGTGGACATTTGAAATATCTTTTTTATCATTATGTTAAAAATAAAGCAAAGGAAAACATAAATGCCTGTTGACTAAATATCTGCTATCCATTGACTGCAATGCCAAAAAATAAGTTAGTTAAATATTTCGTGATCAGGTTGAAACCTGGAAGAGGCACATGAAAAAAATTGTTTGTTATAATGCTGAACGCTTTCCACAGTAAAAACAACCTGGATAACTTCATGCTCTGTGAGTTGAATCGAACAAATATTCAAACAAAGCAGTTTCATATGCTCACCAGTCCTTTAGCTTTTGACGAATAAGATTAAAAGGGATTTCATTTTCAGAAAGACCTTTCAAGCCAGATCTCTTGAATGTATATTTTCCTCCCTTAATATCTTCCAATTACGTGCTCACTTATCTGATAATATATACTTAGGAAACGTTATTCTGTTAGCGCTACGTTCACATTACGTGGATATTAATAGCAGCGTAAAGCCATATGCATCAGTATAAGAACTTCATCTTGGAAGCATCTTAAAAGAACTAACTTTAACACTGAGTGACTCCACAAATGTCTTATCAGAACATTTGAAGTTCAAATATCCTCATTACCTCAGATAAAAACACTTCAAGCAAGCAAATTAATGCTCTACACTATTAATTACTTTAAATATGCCATTAGAAAACACATGCTATCATTTTGCTAAAAGTTGAACCATTCCAGTTTTATATACACTTATGTCTGTTGTGGATATGATAGGGTTTTTTAGCTAGATCTATCAAGATCTATGCACACATATGCAAACACCACAAAAGAAAAATTAATTCTAAAACCTATAAAAATAGCAATATGGGGAACTGGCTGAAGATCTTGATTTTTTTCTGAATCACATAAAGTCCTCAAGGTTATGAGAATCGATATATGGTAGGATAATTGGATTGTGTTTCACTCCAGGTTGTGCAAAATCTCTTTGCTATGATGTTAAGATTAAGGTTAGGGATGTGTTAAAGATTAGGATTGGAGACTATAGAGTGAAAACAGATACATTTGTTTCTGGATCTTGTAGGATTTAATGTGAAGAAGATGGTTTAGGTGGGAATGAAAGGCTGATGGAGAGGGTAAGAAACAGAAAATTTATTTTTAGGGTACATTTAGAGTTAATGATAAAATAGGGGCTGGTACTTGAGAAAGCAGTGGTCGAGCAGCTAAGTTTATTCCTGGATTTCAGAAGACTTACAAGTATAGAAGCATGCAGTAAATTGAGATCCTCAACCTCTCTTTCCCAAATCACTTTTAATTCTAGATGTAATCACAGTCTAGTGGATATATGTCTGCTTGAAGCTAAGTATAAACTGGATGGCCCGCCTCGCACCAGCATTCATTGTAGTTCTGACTGCCTTTTGAGATACAGCAATAAATGTTTGTCCTCCATAGTGAATTCAAATCTATTTCAAACCCTAGATCTCAGCATTGCTCAGCCTTCTGAGAAACAACAGTAACATACTTTTTACTGCTGCCACACAGTCCGTGTTAGTCCTGCAGAACGTTTTAGAGGTGGAGGGAGGAGTTGATGCTGTTAGCTTATTCTTTTGTAGGGTGGCTTGAGCTGATTTAGGCGTTGGGCTACTGTCAGGGCTGTAAAGTGTTGCAGATGCTGAATGTATTTTGAATATTGTGGTGGTTTGGGATTCTGGAAGTCTTGCTGGGGTGAAATTCCAGCAGGCAAGAAGACTTCATTAGTAGTTTCAGAGCAGGCTAGGATTAGATTGAGAGTAAATCTCAGGTAATCTCATGGCTCAGAAAGGCTTATTGGTTTTCAGTGAGGGAGAATATTGTTCACAGTGAAGGGTTATGGTAAATTCTAGGTAAGTATGGGTTTCTGGGCTTGCCTGGGGGTGAAGGATTTTGTACTGTTAGGGCCAAAGACGAAAGCTTATTGCTAAGTCATACAAGTCTTATGCAGTTAAGAAAAAGGGTAAGTGGCTTGGGTTTAGATCAATTAGAAGTTTCTGGTTTCATTTAGGATGTGACCAGCTCTTGGGTTAGAATTTGGGACTCCAGGGACAGGAAAACTCAGTGTATATATGCCTGCAAGATCCAGCAGATTGGGTTGAGGACTAGTGCTAGAGAGGCAGAGATCGTGTCATATGGATAAAACGGCCATCACCTTAGCTGACAGAAGAAAACACCAAAACCTGTATTTATATACATATATGAAGTTAGAGATGTAAACTGTCATATATTGAAAGCAAGCTTCATATTAGGATCTGTGATAGTCATATTCTTTGTCAACCAGGGAGACAAATATCCGAAACAATAAATTACTGTCTATAAAAAATCATTAGTGATTTATAAATTATTGCTGTAACAGATGATACCACTGTAGTAACATTAACTAGAAAACTAGTAGCATTAGTAGAAAACTAGAAATGGAGAATAGAAGAAAGAAAGTTTCCAGTTTATCTGGTAAACTGGCAGACTCAGGTCCTTACAGATTCAAATGGAAAGTTATGATAAACTGAACTGATTTTTCATCTTCGTTTTTTTCCTTTTTTAACTCACAGTGTTCTTGATGGATCCATTACACATCTGTCATAAATAAGATGTGTACTACTTGACCAGCTGCGATAACATTGCTGGCTGAACTAACTATTCATGCCAAAATGGGGGGCAAGGAAAAAAAATAATGACAGAATAATGTTGCAGTGGTTGAATCAAGTTTTGTTGTGTAATTCCAAACATGTGAAAAGAGAAATCACTTTTTAGTGACCTGCCAGCCTTTCTTCAATACTGCTAACAAGTCAAAATAAGATGTTTTAAACAAAATATTTAACACCCTCTCCCCCCTTTTTTTAGCAATGGTAATAAAAGAGGCAAACCAATTAATTTTACTTTTGAAGTTTGTATCCCAACATAACCGCTCCGTGTAATAATTTGACACCGTTCAACTGTGGGACTTAAAAATCTTCCTATCACTGTTAATTGTTTAGATGCTGTGTTTGGTGTTCTAAACTTTGCATATTAATACCCTGTTTCACAGTTTTCTGGCAAGCATTGCTCTGGGAAATGCTACCACTCAGTCATAATGCTAAAGGAAAATTTTAGAATTAGGGAAAACATTTCGTAGAAGAACTCTTGTGAAGCATTCTAGTTTTGCTATAAAGTAGGTAATGTATGTTACCAAAATCAATATTAGTAATTTAATTTATATTTAAAGGATTGTGTAAGCACATGTTTTTTTTTTAAATGCCTTCAATTAGATTTTGTACTCCAGGTTTATTCATTTTATGTTTACATATATATTATTAAATTAAGATTTCATCTACCACCCAACCAGCATACTGCTATAATACCCCTTTTTATTGCCTGGGAAATGTATTTTACTACTTTATAGAAATACTTTGAAAAATGTTGCTACTGTAAAATAAACCATAATGATAAAATATTTATCATGCTTTGTATTTATAAACAATTACTTTGTGATAACTGAAAGAATATAGTATAATAAAGAAAATGTTGGTGTTTCTGTTGTCCTAATACAAAGCTCTCTGGAGTAACTATGTAATTCTTATTTACAGGGGTCTGTAAAAATAATAGTAATAATGATAATACAAGCCCAGTTGTATTCTTTTGCAAGGTATTTAATCATAAGCTCACATTTCAGCCTAAGACTGTGGAGAATCCTATACCTGCTTAGCAGCATGTATTTAGAAGATATTTTAAATCAGAGCCTTTATGCATTTCTCTGTTGAATGTACATCTGCAGTAACTGCATGGTAATGTAAGAGGCTGACAATCAAATATTAAGTAGTGGAAGATTTTCCCTGGAGTTGTAAAGCTCAGCATTTCTGAAAAATTAGGCTATGGTTTAGGAACTAAGCGTTAGTGTGGTCTACAGGTCACGTTAGAAGTGCAGCAAGAGTAAATAACACAAGCAAGACTATACAAGAAAGCATGAACTACATGTATTTGATTAATAACTGCTGGCATATTCAGCTGTGAATCATACTCAGCTGAGGGAGACTGACTGTAAGATATCAAACAGATGTAAAGTAATTTTTAAAATTCCAGAGAAGTAGCATTAATCCCGAAGCAGTGTAGGGAGGATTCCCGTATGACTACTTTGCATATAGCTCATCAAGTGAAAGCCATATCTTCTCATAAAACAATAGTTTGTTCAGCCTCATATGTGATTTTTCCTTCAGCTGTGTCCAACAAGCTATTACTAAATACATTTAACTTGTGATGATTTGTGCAAGGGAGTGGGAATGATTTTCCAATCAGTTGAGGGAAAAAGTTTTTGAAAATTATAGTGTATTGAAATGAGAAAAGACTTTTTTATTCAGCCCTTGATACAGCCGTTGTTGTCAGCAGATGCAGCTGTTATGTGATTGCACTGCCTAGACTCTTCTACTGAAAGCAACATCCAGAGATTTTCCATATAAAACAAAAACAGCTTCTTTTGCTTATTTATGCAAATGGTGAAAGGAGGATCATGGGACATATTTGGCTTTAGAATTTAAAAATGCTTATTTTGAACTGCACATTTTCTTGATTTTTATAGCAAGATCCTTTTGCATTTACTGTGCAATTTATAGATGAGGAAATCAAGACAGAAGTTGACTAATGTCTATGGTTCAAGCAGCACTAAGTACAAGAGTTACAAACAGAACCTGGTAGTTTGCTTGCAGCAAATACTGAATGATAACGTTTCTCATGCAATGGCATGTGCTGTCTTTTTTTTACGGTATTCCTATTTCTCAGCTCCATTTGTTGTTGCTTGATCTTGGATATATACCCTTTACAAGTAAGTTTTTAATAAATAAAATAAAAGATCCCGTTCTTTAATGTCTCACCTTTAATAGCCGAAGATGTTAAATGATTCATTTTTGATATGGTGTGACTCAGAGGATGAAGTACTAAACTGGAGTTCAGGATGCTGGGCCGTCTTTCTCGCTCACCTGAAGGTCTGCAGATTGGCCTTTGGCAAGTGTCTTCCCCACTTTGGGTTTCTCATTTTTTCTTTTTTTTTTTTTTAAAACACACGACTTTCTTTCTTACTTGCTCTTGCTCTCTCACTGTCCACTGCAGGAGCAGGGACTCATAATTGTACAAATAATTCTACAACTTACAAAAAGAAAGTGTAGGATTTCATGCTTTTGGGATAAACAAAACCTCAGAAACATGTGTCACGCTTATGAGATCAGTGTCAGTGAACCATTTGCTTTTGATAGTTACTTATTCACTTGATTTGGATTTTCATTGTTTCTCACTTCTTTTGAGTGTCTAGGTAGCCACAACTGTAATAATACTTTCTATTCCTTTTTCTTTCTCTTTCTGAAGTGACTTATTTAACCAGCATACCTTAATCTATCAGGTAATGACTAACCCATGAAGAACTTTGCCATGTATCATCCTAGGTTTTTTTTTTAATTGAACGTTGTTCATCTTGCCAGGTTTTTTTTTTGTTCTTATCTCTAAATCATACTTAGGTGACCCATAGTTTTAATTACTGCAGCTTATTATATTTTGGACAGGAGCAGTATTATCTGAAAAAGATAGAACAGTACAAAGATACAGTAACTTATCTTCAAAGTAACACCACTGTTAAAATATCACTCAACAGCTACATTCAGTATATTGTCCAGCTGAATAAAATGTACTCATTGTTTCCATCTACTGTTTAAAGTTTTTTTTCAGACAAATACTCACGAAAAACAAATAATAGGAGAGAAGGAATGCAACAGTTGACCAGCAGGGAACATTCATAATATCCTTCCTGAGAGGAGGACATAGTTTGTAAGAGGCACTCCCACAAGATATGAATGATCTCTTTTCTTATAAGCAAGTCTAGCTAGAAAATTGCAGTTGTGTCACCTTGTTCTGCTGCTTATCGTTAGCCCCCTGCCAGGTATTCAGTAGACCAGGCTCATGTGTGAACCCCACAGCCCATTTCCCTCTAAGTGATTACCAGTCAGCCACTCTTTATACGTCTGTGTGAATTTAGGTCGTTGAGAAGTTCTCTTAAGAACAACCCAGCCAGCAGATCAAAACAGGGATGAGGAGGCAGGTTGCATCATAGACTGCAATCTCTTCTACCTCCTGTACAGGAGGCTGACAAACAAACTCTCTTCTTCCTCAAAATGATAAAGGTAATTCACTGTAAAATGAAGTTATAGCAGTAAAATCTGATGTATTGTAATTATTTAGAATTCTAACCTCTGGTTTATCCATACCTAAATTCTTTTCTTTCTTTAAGGTTTTACAAATGGTGTTTCTTGGCTGAATAATTAGTCTTATATGTAATGTTTGAAGAAATTAGAACCTGGATGAGTAGCTTGTTATCTAGAAATAAAAAATGCTGACAATATGGGGTTTGGGTCATAGAGCTGAAAAGAAGAATGAGGAGCAAATTGCGGAATGACTTCTGTTTTCTTCAGCTGATTTATCTGTGGCATGTACATCTTTGAGAATTGTTCAGGTTCACCTTTTGGTAGAATAAAGCTAACAAATACAGCTCACTGCTTAGCAGAAAGTAGATCCTCAACTCCAAAAAAATAAATGGATAAAAAATGAATTAAGTCACTTGAGTAAAAAGGATATAGCATGTACTGATATGGCAACAGTTATCAAAAACGACCTTCATAAGTCATACTTCTGACATGTTAGGCATGGGTTTTTAATGTAGAGAAGGAAATGTACTAGTTCCTCCCTTTGGGTCAAATGTCATTCATTTAATTGGTAGCCATTGTGGGGATGGGGAAAGAGAATAGAATAAAATAGCCTTCAGGAACATCTTTATGCAATATATGCTCAGGACTTCCTTGCTTTTCATCATAAGGTTCAGAGCATGTATTAGTGCTGTGAAACTTGCATTGCAGCACAGCTGAAGAATCTGCTGAAGATACTTTTCAGCAGTGCAAGCTAGTGTTGAGGAATGGTGTGTGTGGAGTAACCCGTGAATGTCAGTTATCTCCCCCTCTGCAATCCCTCATCTAAATTGACTTGACTGAAGGGAACTGGCTATTGTTTAATCTAATTAAATATATAATGAGTTTAAAACGATCAGATTTTTAGACTTTAGGAGCTCTCCTGGATCCTGTTGTAATCTGGATAAAATTTAGGAATTCTTAAGGGTCTGTCACCCATTAGCAATGGACTCCATACTGCTCCGCTTACAATGTCTGCACTGTCTGTTCATCTGCCTAAAGCCCCGCTACCGAGGGCTCGCAACAGACCTGAATTGACCATGCCAGCTCTCCCTTGGCTGGAAGCAAAATGCGTTCCATGTACTGCAAGTGCTTTTTTTAAGAGTCAGAAGCATTAGCCTGTCTTTGAACAACTCCAGTAGTGTACTAGTAGCGCATTCACAGTGACAATCTCTCACAGTTTTTTTTGGTGGCTTTTTTGCTTTCTAAGGCTTAACTCCCAAATTGTAATCTGGCATCTACAGTTCTATCTATGAAACCAGTTACAGATAAAAGTGACAGTACTTAGCTGTACAAATACATGATGCACTCTTGCAATCAGGTGATTAGGACCTAAATGAAGTAGTTTTGCTTACAATTAATTGCTTTCTTGTTTGATCACAGTCAAAATTGAGAGAAAATGGTTTATAAATTTTCAATGTGGTATCAGCCTAATAATAGAACTTCAGTCAAAGAGAGCAGTAAGAGTAAATAAGTGGCCTGATAACTATGAAGGAGAATGAGTAAGAAAACAAGTTTATATTTCTATTTTCTGCTGGCTTTTCAGTGGTAATGGATAATATACACTGTGGTTTTAGTGAAAACTAGTGGTATTTAAAAGGAAAACTTTTAATATAAAATGTCAACACAATCTTTGCATACTTTTCCCACACAGTTTAGTGGAGTATGAAAAGACATATTGCATCCTTTCATATAGGAAGTTGGTCTTCCTTATGTGGTTTGTATTCATCCTTACCCATCACTGAGGGTAAGTGGGTATCTCACAGGGGTATTGTGGCTGGGTCTAGACAGATGTGCATCTCAAACTAGTTTTCAATTTTCAAGCTATGCTGAATTTGCAGCCATCCCATGCAGCTTGTAATACATTCATCCCATCAGCATGAAAAGCTATTTTCTAGTGCCAACAGGCTGGATTTAGTATTGCACTGGACTCATTGGTTAGATATAAAATTCCTATCTGTGTTTCTTTTGCCAAAAGACAGGAAAAAATGTTTCCATGGCTGTTTTGCCTCATCAGCTTTCCTAACCGTTCCAAGCACTTAGACCTGGCAGTGTTTTGACTGCATTTATATAAAATGAATTTTTTCATGCTTTCTTCATTGCATGTAGTGGGTAACTTTTTTACTGTATTCTGAGGGCTTCCTGGTAATGTTCTAATATCACAGTGCCTAACCAGCTTGAGTAGCACACTTGAAACCTATCAAGACAACAGGCTTCTATCTTCTCTGTGGTTTTATGACACTGTAACACAAATTAACACACAAGTGCTGGTCATTAGCATTCTTTCTGGTAGGCAGAAGAAAAGAAAGGAATTGTTGAGTGATGTAAACCTGGTAAGAGTCTGACAAATCGGCAGATCTCTAAAGTCTTCTGGAGCACAAATACCTCTGTGCTTCAGTTCTGAGAAAGACAAAGCAGGTGGGAAAGATCATTGAGTTGCTCTACTCTTAAGGTAGAGTGGGTGAAATGGTTTGTTTACATGCGTGTAGGTTTCAGGTGCTGAGCATGCAAAGAGCTGGCTTTGCTCAGGGTTCAAATTTTGGCTGCTATGTGCATTTCTGAGTTATCATGTATTGTGTTAAGACTTTTAAGATTCCCAGCAACTAGTGGTCATGTCTCAGTATTGATTCTTTAAATGAAACATGGTCTTATACTTTTTGATCAAAAATGGATGAAGGAATTTTTTCAAGTTGGATGGTTAAGCTGTCCGTGTAGATGTAGTCAATGTATATTTGGTATTTCCTTTCAGTTCTGTATTTTTGACTTCTGGTTTAAAAACTCTATGTATAGTATTGAACTGTTACATAGAGTAACTTGTTGCTTTTGTTCCCATTTCATGGATTTAGTTAGAATAATTGGCTGTGGTCCACTTGATTCATAGTTTATCTAAATAAACACTAAATTATCTCTTCTCTAGTTTGCGGCTCAATATTTTCTCCTTATTTTAATCCTATTAGAATACATATTATACTCTCTGTTTCAGCATATTGTTATAATCTGGTTACATCCATGGCCTGGAATATTTTCCACAGTATTAAAACTCTGGAGTCACTGGGAATGTAAAAGGCTTCAATAACTTCTATATAATATTTTTAATGATGGTTACTAATTACTAAAGCACTCTGTTTGTAAACATGCTTTGTTTCCCTTGGTGGGAAATAAAAACACACAAATGACAAACAGCATTTTGAAAAAAGGAGATCCAGAGCATACGAGGTCAGTAGTTATTTCTGCCCTATATGTTGAAATGAGTATTGGTTGTGTATTCTGTAATCACAAAACATGAAAACATGCTGTACAAATAATTTGTATTTCAGATTAACACTGAATCCTGTATTCCATTGCATCTTGCTTGCAAATAGTATTATATAAATAATACATAAATATATAGATAGTATATTAGTATTCACCTTGTTTCTTCCTATGACAGGCTTCTTTATGAAAGCAGTCTGACTGTAGAGCATCTCTGCACCTAACTTCCAGTGGATTTGCTATATATTTCATAAAAACAGTGTTAGCATATTTATGAAACAGGGTTGGAGGATTGTTTGTTTTATCTGTATGTATCCACACACACAACCCACCCCTCCAATAATAGCTGCCTAGAAACAAATTCTCATAGCTTTCATGCCACAAAGAGATTGAAAAGTTTGGTAGATGATGGATAACTCCCCTCATCCCCAATATATGGACAACATGTATAGTTAAGATTGTTTTGCAAGAGCATTTTCCCAGGAACTACTATTATTGCTGGAATAATAAATAGTTTCAGGAATGAATGAAATTTATACTGTCTGAAAGCTAAACTGTGCTCTAACAGTTTAGGAAATTTAGGATAAATATCTTTATTTTGTTATCCTTTTGTAAGGAAGAGCAATTTCTCTTGACTTCTCTTCCTGAAGCAGTGGAGAGTGCCTGCAGATAAGCTTGGGGATGTAGTTGGAGCTTGACTGAAGAGCAGCTGAGCTGGCAGCCTTGAGGAGGGCTTTTGTAGCTCGGTGGACGAACATTGATTATGCACTCATCTGAGGCTGACTTCAAGGTTTTTGTTGCAATGTCCTACAGCCTGTAGAGCAGAAGCCTATATCTTTCCATGTCTCTGTTTTAATGTATTTTTCTTAAGGCTTAAAAATTCTCTCAGCTATGAGGATATTTTTATTCTGTGGGAAGTGCTTCATTTATTTTATTGGACCCCTGCTGTACCAACCCCACTGAATCTGGTAGATTCTGAGTCTTTTACTCTGGTTTAGGAAAAGCATTCTTAGCAGAAGCAAAGTGGAAAATCCATGAAAAATACTGTGTGATGGAAAGAAATGTACTATGGGATATATCTACTCCAAATAACAGTCTGGAATGTGCCATTGAAGGACCTCATTACCTTCTTCAGCTCTTAGCAAGTAGCCAGCTAAAACAGCTGCTCTGGGAGATGGCAGCCTGAGCAAAATGGTGGAGAGGGATGGAGGATACAGGTTGGAATAAGCAACAGAGAAACAGCTGCATTGGAAAGTGGCAGCATAAAGGAATTATTCCTGTCATAGGAAAAGCGGTAATCTTGAAGGAAACCCCTCATCTGTGTAGCCCGCAAGACTCATGACTGCTGGAAGAACCGTGAAGTCTGGCAAACAACACAGACAATGCTGATATATCCCTGTAGCAAAGCATAGTTTTTTTTTGGTTGGGATGAAAAAGTTTGAAACTATGTGATAGCAAAATGATAAATTAATGTCAAAATTAGGCTCCAGTGTTTACGTTAAATTCAAATGCTGATTTGATAATTTCATGAGTCTGCTGTTCTTGTCTTTAATCCAATATAACATGCTTTGGTATGGTACAAAAGAAAAGGGAGAGAAGATCTCCACTGAAGAATAGATGATTCATTTCTTAAGGAAGAGAATTCAAACACTGTCAGAAAGAAACCACATCCTTATACTTGCTGATACATAATGAGACTTTTTTTTGAAGTAATTTTCTGGCAAGTAAATTTTACTCTAATATGGCTATTAAACTCTAAATGCTTTCCACAATCAACTGATTGTTGAATATTAGAAAACATTACACTAAATCTAAATTACATGTTTACTCAGACATGGCAGGACTTGATTCATCAATGTTTCACAGAAACATATACATTTTTGTTGTTTTTTTGCTTTGGGAGTACCTAGAGAACTCTTTTCTGCCAACAAGGAATTAGATGACATCTGCATCCTTTCGCCTAGATTTTGTTGGAAAAAGCTTCACTTAAAGACAGCATGTCTCATTGATTCGCCTTGTTCTATACAGCCTATGCATTATAATAGAAGGTCCAAATACAGTTCAGTAGAGCAACCTCCTGCAGTAGAGCGAGAGTTGTGTTTACCCACATTGCAGTGGGTGCCACAAGGGGTATCTGCAAAGCCCTTGTGTGCAGTGCAGCACCTGAGCATATTGACAACTTGGCTAGAAATAGACAATTGGATGGTCTTTTCTGCAGTTTTTATGAGGCATTTTGCTGCATTGTATGAGACTCTTCTACCTATACTGCCAAAAGTTCTGTGTTTCGCTCAGTTGTTAGTGGGATTTACCCCTGTTAGCAAAGCTGAGAGTATGGCAAGACCATAGCAAATTCAAAGGCAGGACCAACGCATTTCCCAAGACTCATACCTGCCATCTTGTGCGTTAGCTACACAGACTGCATATAAAATATTTTCTGTACTTCATTGAAGCAATGATGTAAATGCCTTGTTTGCTAGAGTGTTGTCATTCTTTCAATCATTATGTCGATCTGGCCCGTAGAGGGGAAAAAAAGGAGGGGAGAGGGGGGTGTTGGTGAAATCTTTACTTCAGATACCTGATTATTAGCAGACTTTTAAAAGAATTGTAACTTCCTGTGGATTTATTGCTTCCCTGTGCCCTCCCCCCCATCTTTCTGAAAGTGTCTGGCTAACTTATTGATGTCCTATGAGCAATTCTGCAAGGGAACATAATAAAACACAGTGCTAAATGTATCAGAAATATGTGCTGCTTTAATATTTTTGGGTGTATGTGCCTCAGAATTCCTAAATTATAATTTGCTTGGGTAAATAACTGCAGTAAACAACATCAGCAGTAACAAACAGAACATTGCAGTTTATTCTTTTGGTGAACATTTTCTTTTGATTTTCTGTCTTCTACAATAGCAAATCTGTTGCTGCCAACAAGTATTTTCTGGCTTTTACTGGAAAAAAATGGAATGTATGGCTCATTGCTTTGTTAATACAAGCCGCTTTCATATGTTTCCTTTCTACTTTGCAAAAACATGGTACTTGCCTCTTGATAATTCCTAGCTAATTTATATATATTATTCATCCATGCATGAAAGGTGCTGTATGTAACACCTTTTGCTAAGGCAAGTAACAGTAAATATTTGGTTTCTGTGGCCATATGCAAAAATGTCTTGATACTCTATACAATACCAGAATGTAGAAAAGGTTTATAATTACTGGAAAAACTAAGGCTAACTGGAGAAAAGTGTGCGTAGTGGAAACTTAGACCAGAGAAGCTGTATGGTGTTTGATTTTATTGATGTTTGTGGAAATTTTAGATCCTTAATGTTATTTAGCTATGTATATACTGTTAATTGAGGTTTTTGTATGGTTTTACATTTATATGATGCCTTTCATTGGAAATGTTGTCATTCTCTCCCTGAAAATAAAACCCCAGCTTGTGCCTAGCAGATCAATATGTCAGTGTGACATAAATGTATTTCATATGGACATACGGAGTTGTATTGCTGCCACAGTTGTAGTAAGTTGGTACAAAGCACGTGAAGACCTCCTGAGCTTGGGACAACTGGGCTCCCTGTGCTGTAACAGTAAACAGTGCCAGACACGGCTAAATGCGCATCTATGTTAGTATGTTCCCCGAGTGCAGTTTTGGCCTGCATGGAGGAGCACTATAACAAGACAGCGTTCTACAAGGATATGGTTCAGGGGACTGTGTGGGGTCTGTTCCCTGCTGGCAGAGTGGGAAGGGCCACCCACTTCGAAGAAGGGGCAGGATTTTGCCATGCTGTTGTTGGCATGGAGGCTGAAATAAATGCTGCAGCTACCTGGAGGAAGGACCAAGGGCAGGGGCAGGTAGCGAGGAGCAGAAAGGGATTTGAATGTTTGTGTTGTGAAACCCATGGCCCAAAGCTGGAGTGGTATCAGCTGAGCAATTTGGTCCACAAAGTATGGATCAAATCTGCAAAAAGTCTATTGAAGGAGTGATGTAGAAAGCCTAGAGATTTCTCATGCCTGCATTTCAGGGTGAGAACCAATTTCTCTTTCATCCCTTTTGTTATGTGAAGGGAGAACTTCCATTTTATGTATTCAAGAAAAGAAAATACAGTTAAGTAGGTCAATTAAAAATACTGCATATAGATTTTTTTCTGAGTAATTTCTGTATTGCTGAACTCCAAGAGCTCTTTCCAGATGTATGTAACCTTGCCCCTTCCCTGCTGACCTTTTAAGTTGTGGAAGATGTTAAAAAAACCCCTGTCATCTCTCTTCTGCTGCTGTGCCTAAACATTGTAATGTCTTTCACTGTAGCCAGGGCTGGACAGGGATTGAATGTCATCTAGTGCTTATTAATATGAATGTTGTCATTTGTCATCCCAGTCATCACTGTCACTTTGTCATTTCAGTTTGTGTTATATTGGCTCACAGTGTTGCTACCTTTGTCCTTCATCTCGCATGTAGATTCATGAATTATAGAAGTTAACATACCTGAAGACGAGTCCCAAGGGAAGAAGACCCCTGTCTAAAAACTACATTCACTCTGTACACACCCTATTGCAAGTGGTGCATGCTTTTTAGGGAAGAAGAGTACCTATTTTATCTTAGCCCATGGAGTATGCTGTATTTCTATTTCCCTTTATGTTCCATAAGAAAATAAAAGCTACACAGTGTCATTACATGAGCAAGAAAAAGCCTTTGGTCTTGCTATTTAATTGGGTGACTTTGGTGTAGTCAGGAGAATATGGTCTTTCTGAAACATCATATTTAAATTCTTACTCCTATCTTCACAAAGCTAAAGGGTGATACTAATAACCAAAATAATCTCATGCTCCCATTATCTAGAATGAATGTATATTAGGTTCACAAAAACCGAGGATTTTATTCCATAGCTGAAATAAACTGGAATATCTGTTTGAATAATGGAGAGGGCTGGTGAGAGAATAAAACATCACTGAGAAAAGAAGCATTAAAAAAAGGGCTATCTAACATTGTTGGGTTTTCACAGAATTTGCCATGCTGGCGGGCATTGTTTTTTACAATGAAGACACCCTGACGTTGGTTGGCATAGTTGAATTTTTTTAATCAGAATTTAGTTCATACCTGTCAAAATCTCATTGGTTTTAAGTATATGCCAGCTGAATACTAGACATACACTGCTGTTACTCCTTCCTAAGTATATTATAGACACTTTATGCTGCTTGCACAGTGACACCTTCCTCTCTACAAAGTATTCATGTGCCTTATATTGCCATGGGCTACTCTTCTGGGATTTCCCTGTACTTATACTTACAGTGAAGGAGCTTAGGCTGTCTGCTTGGTCTGTTCTCCAGCTCGCTCAGACATTCCAAAGAGAACCAAAACCATCAACATATGTTGCAGGGCAATCAAATTGCTGAGGTCTTAATTAAAGGGAAGAAATTAGTTTATTAATTGGGTAGAATACAGAAAGAGCTTTCCAGGGAACACCTACTGACTGCTTCGGGAGTTTCAGAAAGCCAGTTTATGTCCAGAGAATGACCCCATTCTCTAGCTGGAAGCATTAAGTTCTAATGCAAAAGTGTGAAAGCTGTGTCTAGTGAAGAAACAGCAGGCCACTGAAATTGAGGCAGAGCCTGTGTGAAGTATGGGAGCTGAGAAAAAACATCACAACTTGGAGCACTATGTTAATGTAGATTTTTCCAAGTAATGGAGAATCCAGGAAAGCCGTCTTGTAAGATGTAGTGTTTATAATATGCTTCATATCTATAATATTAAAGGGACTGTGAAGCTGAAAAATCTGCTCACCTGTGGAAAGCTGTATAAATGTTATGCATGCATTAATATTTTTAGACCATGTGGGGGTAATGTATTTGGGGTTTCAGGGGTTTTTCATCATCATCACTTGTGGGTTTTGTGAATGTCTCTCTTGGGGAATAAAGGCTTGAAGAAATGCTGATGGCAAGGGAATCTGCTGAAATGTTAATTTTCATTTTCTTCCCAGAACTGCCTTATTATATGCAGTAATCCATATTCATTCTGCTTAGGAAAAATACTATCTGCTTTTGCTTTCTGTTTTTCCCTCCTCTTTTTATTACAGATGAAGAAATTACTAGAATGCTTTCCTAATTTCTGTCACATAGGAAGGGACTGCTTTTTGTGCCTTTGAGTAAATTGTCTTGCTTTAGCATCTTCAAAACCATCTTCCCATAACTTAATTAAAATTCAGCCTTATTGCTAAATCACCCTAATTTTATTGCTGTACTTTTGTAGTTTGCTACTTTGTTCACTAAATAATGCAATAAAGCAGTGGAATTTCATTACAGTATCCAATAAATAATCAGCTAAAGTGTAAAATGCAGCAATAAAAATGATCAATAGAAAAATAATTAAGTTATGAATAGCATATACATGTAACTAGCTAAAGTTTTTTTTCCATTGAAATTAAGCGTTTAAATAGTTTGACAAAAGTTTTGGAGTATAAATTCATGTCTTTGACTGTAGGTATGCGTATAAATCCAGAGAAAACGGAAAATAAGAGGTTTCAAAAAATAAAGTATTCTGATATGATTTACTCCCCATTGGGGAAAAAAAATGTCTTCAGTGTTGCCTTTGATTTGTTTGGAACTTGGGAAGACTTTCTGTTGTTTTAAATCTAACTCTGGGTGTCAGGGAAATACAGTGTGAAATTTCTCTTATTAAAAACACTTTTAAAAAATCACTTGGAATTTAAAAATGTCACTTCAAGCATTGTTGATGTCCTAGCTACATCAAGGCTTTGATCAGTTTGCAGCATAACAGGCAACAGCTAGTCCATGAGACATGAAATGAGGCGGGGATTCCATAGTGTCCATCAAGGCACAAATTTTGAGGAGTCCTCTTTATTTTTAGACATTATTTCCCTGACTTTCAGTGAAAGAAATACTCATGTTTCAGGCCTATTGCAATTCATTATATAAATCAGTCTGTGATTAGATGCAAATCTATAAAAAACCCCAGACTTTTGTGTGTGGTAGTCATGCAAATATTTGTAGAATTATAGTGTCTTCAGTGGAGGTGTGATTACTGGTTGTCTTTACTTTGATCTATCTATCCATCTTCAGTCTGACTGTCTTGCAGAGGATGTTGTTGTGGGCCAGGGTTCATGTGGGTTTGTGTAGCCATAGCTACATACCACAATAGGTGGCCAAGGTAGTTATAGTACACTATCGTTAGTGACATTACAGATGATGCAGTCACACACAGTTTTGACATATGTAACAGCATTTTGGTTTAGGTGAACATACCTCCAAAGAAGGCATAAGATGACCACAGATCACATATAAGACAGAACTAAAACCAAAAATACACTACCAGATCTGTTTTGGGTATATGCAGGGTCAGTTTGGGATTTTGCACCACTTCCAGAGTTGGGGTTACTGGGAAGCAAATACCTTGCAGTTGTGGGTGGAGTCACTGAGGTCTAGCAGATTTCATTAGTTCAGTCTACTGATTGATCTTGGCTGGACTAAGCTTAACCAAAATGATAAGATAATGGCAGCAGCTCAGCTGCAGCTTCAGGAAAGGCAATCTTGAGAACAACAAAGAGGGCAAAAACCTAAAGCTAAAGAATTTTTCCATTTTGTTTTTTGTCTTAAAGTAAGATTTCGCTTAAAAAATAGCAGGAATAAATAATCCAAAATGACTGCTTTGAGACACACTATAAAACTACATAAGCCTTTCTACAAATACCTAAAGCAGAAGTGTTGAGAATTTCCCTTCTTAAAAAAAAATTTAAAAAATCATAACACCATTAAGAGAAATTGGAGCCTTACAGGTAAAACTGCATTATGTGTACTGAATTACATGCAGTTCACTGTCTTGCCTCTATTTCTTTTAAGGATGTGATGGGACAATGTGGCTAGATTGCACAGAATGATACTTTTGTTGCTTCATGATGATATTTTTTTCCACTGTAGTCTGCAGTTACTATCTTCAGAGCTGGGATTTTAAAATATATTCTAGTTCCAAGGTGTTTTTATACTATGTTCAATTACTTGGCTATTTGTTTGGTGGGTTTTTGTTCTCTTTTTTTTTTTCTTCAGCCTTTTGTAGACCTAGTTAAATCTTCCTCCAGCTGCTGGGGTTTGTTTGGTTGGTTGGGTTTTTTCCCTTTCTAGTGATACTTTTTGCAATGGTTTGGGTGCTCCTCCTCCCAGGACTGTCTCTCACTGTAATCTAATGTTATCTCTGAGTCAAATCTCAGCCATGGGTGACCTCACTGACTACAAAAGCTATATGAGGGCTTAGAATGTATGTGTAATTTAAATAAATTGTTGAGGTCTCTTTTGCTTCTACTTTGTTTTCTGTAATTTCATCTTCCTTTCATAGTGAGTAAATGCGTAACCATTTTATCTGTAATGATGATGTACTTTGAATGTGAGATCAGGTACTACCTCCTTGGAAGGGCTTCCACTTTTTCTATGAACTCTGTATTTTCATATATATACGCTTCAGTAAAACAGAAATAGATACATACAAGTGTATACTTTGTCAGCTTTCTCAACCAGATTATCAGGCAGCCTGTAATGCTTATTAAAGCGTACAAAATCCTAAAGTATATGACACGTAATTAAATGTACTTCAGTTGACTTTTGTTTCAGAAAGGAGACATTAACACCTGTATTAGATGACCTCAGTATGCATGAATACTTTCACTGAGGGAAAGGAACTTAGAAAGCTGCAGAGCTTTACAATTAACTCTTGGGTTTGGGCAGGGAAGCAAACTCATTGCTGAAATGCATTAGACAACTTACTTTCCTTTCCTCTGGGAGATGTGTCAAACCTAAGAAATGGTAATTTAGAAATCCCAGTTGTATTAAACTTGGTTTGGGAGGTAAACTGGGTTGTTTTCACTTTCAGAGAAACATAAGGACGGGAACTTATTGCCTGTTCTTATTTATATGAATTTTATATTCTTACTTTGTATGCAAAACTTACTGTGGTTTTGGCTTAGACTTTAATTTAGGTTCACCTAAGCATAAGAGCTGTATTATTCAAGAGAGATCATGCTTTAAATAAAGAATTGGCAGTACTGTAGTGTATATAAAAAGTCAGTTTCATTTAGATAATATTATTGTTTTAATATGACAAGCTATCAGCAGTTTTGAGTTATTTAAAATTCAATGGCAAACATTTAAACAGAGTTAAGTTTGTATGGACATATCTCTTGTCTGGTAATAAAACTGATACAAGTGAAACTTTAAATATCCAGAAACAAAATGTTAATTCTCCTGTGTCAGAACCAGCCAGCACAAGTAATAAGTAATGAGTATGGTCCCAATACTGAAGGATTACCTAAATTGGCAGAGTTGTGATTATTATGTAGATACAAGCTGGTGGATGAAGTCCTATTTTCTTGCTTCCATCCGCTCAAAAGGAGGTGGCATGTATGGCCCCAGGAGGCCTTACTGCACATCTGCACTTGGTAGACTGTGTCCGCAGCAAGGATTGTTTTGTGGTAGCTGTCAGCTGTTACATTGCTATGAATGTAGCTCTGAGATTGGATTTTGGGTGACTAA
The DNA here is from genome assembly GCA_017639485.1 of Pluvialis apricaria. Taxonomy (NCBI): domain Eukaryota; kingdom Metazoa; phylum Chordata; class Aves; order Charadriiformes; family Charadriidae; genus Pluvialis; species Pluvialis apricaria. The sequence continues at coordinate 6,220,390 of CM030017.1, forward strand.
AAGTGAACAGTAAGATATACTTAAAAGTGAAGAGTTTTAGAAAAGGATAATAGGGTCATAAAATTTGGCAAATGCTAAATTATATTTGTGGAGTAGGATGATGAGATTATATTTTAATCAGTACCTTTCAAAAGCAGATGCGTGACTATCTGTGCATAATCACTTGGTAGCAGAAACCTCAGACAGACATATACTCACTAAACTGGACCTGAAATTGAGTAAACTTGATGTTTTGGAAGTGATGATGATGTTGTTATTGAATTCTCCAGGATTTTTTTAAAGTAAAAGACATTTTTTCACATAAATTTCCAGGTATACTGTGAAGACGATGTTTGAAGGTGAAAGATATTATGAGAGTCTGTCTTCTTTTTTTTTTTTTCTTCTCACGGGGTCACATGCATTGTTGTAGTTTGAAGTGTTTGGAGCTGCTAACAGGGCTGGTGAGAGAAATCACCATACTGGGACTGAGTGTCCCGGTAACTTAGCAGTTTTATTACACAATGGTTACAGTAACCTTTAAGCACATGAGAACAGACTGCTGTACACTATACTGGATGTCTCAATCACACAACTGGAAAATATGGGCCCCTTTCCTCATATCCATTTCTCCCTTCTCATTTAATTGAGCTATTAACATTTTAGAAGGCATTAGTGCCTAACAAGTCTTGCACTTTTGCCTGCAAATAGTTTTGTGTATATCTGAATGAAAGTCGCACTTCTTTCAGGAAAACTTTCCTAAAAACATATCTTCTCATGGATCTGTGTGTGTGTGGATCTGAGAGATATTTTCTTATGCAGAGGAAATAGAAATCTCTCTAGATTAGTGCTCTCTGGTGACAGCAGAAACTCATCCATACTGCTGCAGAGAACGTACCTAGTTCATGCAGTGATGTTTGCTCATATTTACAGCATTTAGTTCCTTATTGAACGTTAATCTACAAATGGAGTTTTTCTCACTTGAACTTCATGAGGCAAAGGTTTTCTGACTAAGCCCCTTTCGAGCCCAGCAAGAGCCATGTTGGGGTTTGTTAAACTTAACATGTTCATGCTCCCAGTAGAACCTTGACCTAAAATATTTGTTTTTAAAAAGGTAGATATACTATCTCAGTAATGGCTTACATAACTGTGGTCCAACTCTCATACAATAGTTCAAACATCAAGGAAATCTGAGTAATGCTGTGAATTTCAGATTATTTGGAAGATATCTTAAGAGGAACAGCCTCTTCATCTCAATGGTAAGGCCTTAGCTGAAGGAAACAAAACAGTTTAAGTGAAACAAGATGTTTTAAATGAAATGAACTATTCCATTCAGCTGTATGGGTATTCTCCAAATCCACCAGGTCCTGTCAGGGTTTAAGAATATTCAACACCCCAGTCTTGCTGTTAGGTGCCTGCAGCGTGTAGTAAGGATGCAGGGTGGTATAGCCAGCTTGCAGGTAGCAGTGCTCCCTCGCTTTTCCTTTGGCTCTTTGAAATCATTATCTCTTGGAAAGTATTCTGAGTGCAATTTGCTTTTCATGGTTTGAATGCTTTCTTTTTCTTGCAATTCCTAAAAATAAAACCTACTTAATGGAGCCTTTGCACTTCAATCATTCTGCTCAAGTATTCTTGTTATACATGGTCAATATAGAGGAAACTATAGTAAAATGCTGGATGTACATGTTGTTCCCATCCCAAGTGAAACAAAAGTTGTCAAATCACAGATGACTTGTATGATTATAACTTTAGCCTCAGAAACACAAACAAGGGTGAAGGATCCTCAATGGGACTTTATCTTACAATGTTGAATGCCTATGATGATTTCTTAAAATTGAAACTCCTTAGAGGAAATGTTAGGGCTCTTCTGTGTGAATGTATTAGCAACTCTAATTTTATGTGTTATTTTACTTTCTCTGGGATGTCATTTGTTCAAACAGAGAAAGAAATCCTTTTCATTAGATGAATGGAACAATGAAAAAGGCAAGAAACGTGAACATGAACCTAATATTGAAAACAGAGAAACCTGAAAGTAACAATCTCATCTTAAGATGCAATCAGTTTGTGTTCTGTGAACAATGTTTTTTCTCCTGATGCAAGTTGATTAAATCAGTAAGGAGTTGTGTGTTGTAGATATGCAAGGGGTACAAGTGGGGGGGGGAAAAATCATCAGTGAAAGTAAGAAAACTTGGTTGATTCTACAGCTGTCTTCTATGTCATGATTCTCCAGAGTCCACTTAGGGAAAAAAAAGATTTGTGTTGAGGAGCGAGGAAGTAAACGTCTTCTGCTTTGTCACTTCTGAGAATAAAACTGTAGTGTGTTTCCAGTCCTTATCTGATGTGACCTTTTTCCTCATTCATTATTTGTACTTCCGTAAGTCAAATGTGAAACACATAGTTGGAATGTTGGGGAAAAAAAAGACTGTGAGACTGATTATGGCCGGGGAAATAGTGCTGGAAATACCAACTAAATCTTTTCTCTCCAAATTTGAGAGAGTTGTTAATGTTTTGGCAAATTTGGCAAGCTCAGAGGAAAAAAAACTAACACAATTTTTTTAAAAACCTGAATTCAAGATTTCAAGTCCTGAACAATAGCAAACATCTATAGTTTATTTTTTAAATATATGAAACTATAGCTAACACTTTAAACATGCATCATCTTTAATCAATCTTGAAAGCTGCACTTTTAAAATATAATTTATTGAAATAAGATACTTATTCAGTTTAAATTTTTTTTTCACTATTTAGTTTTTGAAAGCAATGTTGCAATTAGTTCATTCATCTTTGATTTTTGGGCTATTTCTTCTTTACAGTGATATCTAACATGTATGAAGTACAATCTATCCTCTATACTTGCTTAATACTCTTATTACAGTGCATTTAAATCTAAGTAAGACTGTTGTCTGTGGAAGTATGATGATTATGTATTAAATAATCGGGCACTTTTAATAACACAGGTGGATATACTAAAAACATGTTTAGGATAAACTAGTGTCATAACACATGAAAAGGCGTCAGGAAATCAGTGTGAAGTGTCACTATGTTCTATATTTGAGAACTCTGTTTACTTCCAGCCAGGTTTTGGAGGTAATGCATGAGGATTGGTACAGAAATGTACCGCCAGCCAAAATGGCTAGCTAGGTTCTTTCCACAAAGAAAAGGCCCTGGGAATACAAAAATATGAACAGGATTATTCCCTATCTTCTGTGATCAACCCTCCTGAAGGATCTAAACATAAACAATGTTACACAAAACTGTTTTTGTTTCTTCTTAATTTCATGTTGAACAATCATTCATAAGAAAGTTAATCTTGTTGAGTATGGGTAGAAAAATTTGATTAACAAAGAACAAGAGAACTTCATTACAACACTTGTGGGCAATGTAGAGTAGCAAAAGAAGCAATGCTTACTGAATAACTGGATTATATATTTCAAATATATTTATAATTTTTCTTTCCTTCTAAGTAGAATATTTATTCGTATTTTAATAGTATACCATAATTATAGGTATTTGTTTTTCTAGCTGTTTATATCTTCAAAGCATTGAGCACACTAAAAGAAAAAAAATATTATAATGCTGCAATTTGAAGACACTAGATTATATGCATGAGTTACAGAAATAACCATTGCTAATTTGTGTGTGCTTAGTGTGTCACCTTCTTCTACTGAATAAGATTATATGTGCCAACCAGTTCATTGATTTGGATAGGGGACTTTATGACGCAGGTAGGACTCCCATGTGGTCTTTCAGGTCTTTCATGTGAGAAATAATACTGGGGTTTAGAAGTGTAATTTTACTAATCCTGGACCCAAGTGAGGCATAACTGTGAAAGCCAGAGTAGTTTCAAAAACAAATAGCATTACGTTTAGGGAAAAAACAAAAACAAACAAACAAACAAAAAAAAAACAAAACAAAAAAAACCAAAAAAACCCCAACCAAGCAAACAAAAAAAAACCCAAAAAACCACCAAACCAAAAAAACACCCCCCAACAACCAACCACCTAACTCTTTTCTGATCTTTTCAGTGGAAAATTTAGAGAGTTTTAGAAATGTTTCATGAACTTCATCTTGAGTCTTACAGGTATTTGTAGAGAGCATCTTTGGAATTGGAGAGATTTATTTTTTTTAATTCATGAAATTTCAGATTTGTGTAAAATTACTTAATCAAGTTTTCCATCACTAATTGGAAATGCTGTAATGCATCAGGTTCATAAGCATTAATTATATAGTATCGTGACAGATTTTTTTACATGGAATTAACTGCTACAATAAGATTATATGAAGCACAAGACAAAGTATATTATCCTTTTAAACTCTCATATGAAGCTTTTAGAAAGGGTTAAATACTTTGTAACTTTTCAAATCATTGCTGATATTCTGGTGCTATTTATAGAATTTTCATGTTGAGAGAGAGAGACTAGGAACAAAATTTAGATGGGTTGTCTGTGTATACAACCAAAAAGGCTTTTTTAATCTTGTATGTTAAATCTTTTTGGAGTCCCCAAAAGAAAAGGCAGACTCTCCTTGTCAATTGTATTCACAAAGTCAAGGAAATCAGGTGTTTTTTCCATCCTCCATGCAATGATGTGGAATAAAAGTAAATCAAGTAAAAAGAGAAAATAACTTCAAAATTAATTTTGAATCTTAGGCACTACGCAGATGCCTGTAAAATGCTTATTGTTCTTACTGTGTTAATATGGAACCAAAGTAAGCTTTCCTATTAAAAGATCTCAATGTATTTCTAAGAAAATCATGTCAAGGAATCCTTTCATGGAGTTTACATGTGTTATTCTTGTTGGGGTGGTGCAGATTTGTACACATGCTGTTTTTCCCATTTGCCCCTAGAAGAACAGTTTTCCAGCTTAGTTGCAAGGCCTTTCCAATTTAATAACTACCTGGAAAAAGAATACTGGGAGGCACATCTACTCAAGATCCAAGGGTGGAGCAAGGTTCCATGTCAAAGCTGAGACTTGCTGTTTGTGTCTTTTTTTCCAACATAGTGCCAGAGGGCCAAAGAAAAGATCATTTTGCTTTCTTATCGTTCTTTACACTTTCATAGTGATCATCTGTTGTCTTTGTAACCCCCTTTGACTGCTGTGGAAAGTGTTTTCTTCTGTCTGTGACTGGGAGAGCCTGCTGGAACAGGTTGCCCGGGGGATTGTGGAGTCTCTTACCTTGGAGATGTTCAGAAGCTCAATGGACATGGTCCTGGGCAACCAGCTCTAGGTGGCCTTGCTTGAACAGTGGACTTGGACCAGATGACCTCCAAAGTTCCCTTCCATCCTCAACTATTTTGTGATTCTGTGATAAAGCACACAACCTATGTGTGAGTGGAATAAATGAAAAAGTACCTCAGTTCTGTGGGGGGGGAAAAAAAGGCTTGGGTCAGACATTCAGAAAGAAATGTCTTATCTTTATTCTGAAAGCAACCAAAGGTGAAAATATGTTAGAACTTCATGCACAAGTTGAAGTGATACTTCCCCTCTTGTGTTGGACAAATAGGCCCTTTCACCTGGTATGCTTCACTGCACAAGTACACAAAAACTTGTAAATTTTTTACACCTACCCACTGAGGGAAGCTTCTCTCTCTAAAGAGAAACAATAGGAAGGAAAAGGAACTATTATAGCCAGAACATCGGAGGATCATGCAAGCATAATATATAAGGGGTTACATCATAGCTAATTATCAAAAAGTTGATGTAAGAAGGGGATTAAAGCCAACAGCTCTTGGATATTTTTCCATTTCCTGTGGATTGAAGCAATTAGTAAAAATGTTACTATCAGCAAACAGTTTCCATCATTATTTCCCGTGTGTATCCTTTGCAATTGTACAAATTCTTTCAATTATGCATAAAAATAAATCTTCTTTCTCATTTTGGAAAAAAAATGGAAGTATCTTACTGATACTAGTATAAGCAATATCATTTTCATAAAACCTGGAAGTTGTTTATATCCTAATATCTTGATAAAATATTCAAGGGGTTTTTTGGGCCCTGTGGGACAACAATAAAGGCTTCTACTTTAACAATTGGAATAAAGACCCTTTAGAAATCCTTGAGTTTCTGTAATGAAATAGAGCAGTGGTCTGTTGAATCTGGTTTGCTGCCTCTGATGTGGATAACTCTAAAATAGTCTGTCAAATAATCTGGCTATATAAAGAACAGCAAAAATGCATCAGCAAAATGCCTATTTGTACCCTGAAAAATGTGGATTTCTGTTCCTAGCATTTTGATTATTTAATTTTTATTACTGAGATCATCTCATGATAAAATCATTGCTGTATTTTAAATCAAGATACCTATTAATATGCACTCTTAGTGTCCAGAAATTCAGCTTGGTTAAAGACTGTTTCTGTCACCCTACAAACTGTAGACGTAGAAACATGCAGTCCCTGCAATTTAAAATTTAGTCTAAAAAAAACCCCCAAAAAACAAACAACTGTTTTATCCCATGGTACATCCTGGTTCAAATCAGTCAAACTGTCGTTAGATTTTTGCCTGAAATCTTGCAAATAATTTTTTTAACAGGGCATAATGATGTACCCTCTTGTTCTGTAAATAAGCTCTTTGAGCTGATTTTCTTTTCCTTTAGTAATGTGTAAGAATTTCTGTAGATGTAAGAGAAGCTCAGCTTTCTTTGAGAGAACGGTGTTAGTTTTTCTTGCGTGTCTAAGCATGGTATGCTAAAAGATGCAAATATGTGTTTTGGGATGTCACGTGTGTCCGTTGGGTTGAGTAGTGTATGTATTGTGGGGGATTCCTCAGAGCCTGGCCAACTGACACCAGTATTGCGTGCACTTTTACCCTCCTCCTGGTTCTGCCCATGCTTAGTTGCATCTATAAGTAAAAATAGAGAAGTTGTCCTATTGAAAAGTTTGGTGTTTATGTTGCGTTTTCATTCCCCTGCAATTACAGAGTAGTTGTTTTGTGTGTGGAAAGTATGTATTTTGGCTTGTAAAGTAGTTTATAAAGGCAAACAGAGCATAGATTAGACTGAGCATAGTTATTTAATAATAGCTGTTCCTAGATCCCTATGTGGACAGGTTTCTGTAAAACTACAATTTCTTACAAACTAGAAAAATATTTTAAAAACATTTTATGCCTTTTGATTGAACATATAATTGTCCATATGCAGAGTTTATTGTTATACATATTTATTTGTGAAGAGGAAAGCTGTATTTCTATTGGAATTCAAATTTTAAAAAATGGAATAAAATGCTGCATTTTAGGTTACATGGATGTCTAATTATTGGGAATGCCTGTTTAAAAAAAGGAAAAATACTGGTTTTGTGGATGTTTCTTACTGGCCACCTTATCTTTAAAATTACTGATGTTGTAATGGGCTATTCACACAAGTAAACTATTGACCTCAGTAAAGGTTTCAACACTTTGGGGTTTAAGATTTCTTACTGTTCCAGAAATGATCTGTAGTATTTTACAATTGCATGAAGCAAAGAAGGTAGATTCTGCAATCTTCTGTTTTTTCTGGCTTTTGTTTCTGTCACTTCCATCCAACTTAATGACCTATCATCTGAGGTGCTTATACATGATATGCATTGTATTTATGTATATGTGTGTACATAAATATTATTTTGTGATATTTTTGAAAATAGTTCCTGGAACCTGGGGACTGTTGTTTTGTGCTAGCAATATAGGATGGGCAAGCCAGTACTTGTGCTCTTCAGAACTGACACAATGACTCTGAAATAAAAGATGATAAAAGCCAGACGATTGGAAATATAAAAATGCACAAGGTGCATAAACTTTACACAATTTGCTCTGAATTTCCTTACTTCCATGTAACTGGGGGGGGGGGGAAGGAATCCATCCAATCTCATCATAGTTTCTACATTATTAGCCATTTTCTGTGTTAAGTAGGTGTATGGTTTGTATTAAATACTTCCCTCTTCTGTCCATTCCCAAGCCATTTATATTTCAAAGATTTTGTTTTATCATGCTAATAATATGGATTTTCCAGCTCCATGAAGAAGTTTACACAATAGACCTTCATAACTTCTAGAAAATTATCAGCGATCTCACAGACAAACAATTAGTCACAGTCAAACTTGAACAGGTTTAAAGACTCAGTTAAGCTTTGAATAAATCCTTGAAAAAATATCTGCATGTGACTCAAGAATCCAAATCTGAGATTTTAGTTAACATCTATTTTATCTCCCCTTGAAATTTCAAAATTTAAAGCAATGGTTTCTTTTAGTATTTTGGATGTGTGGCTTGATACAGCCTATTTACATGGAATGAGTATAGACATTTCTAAAGTACAAGATACAGTGAAACAGTGTGTTCTCTCAAAGCCTAGTCCAATTCTTAGCTGTCTTATTCATCAAGGACAACAATCCTGGCCTGAATAGAATATTTTTTCAAAGTTAAACGTAGTGGAAATATTTTAATTTCCACTGCTGAACTCTTGACAACACTTATCCCCAAAGGTAATAGCTTGGGCATAAAATAAGCAAGTATCTTCTGACAAAGATACTTCTGTTGGTTTTTGAGTTTCAGCGAGAAACTTAGCACAGGAAAAAAAAGACAACACAGAAAAATCTGTATGCCTAGAAAGTGTCTGGATAACCCTAGCATTTAATGTAAACATAAACAGTTTCTCGGAAACAGTTCAGGATGTAGCCAAACGATTGCATGTATATTAGGGCCATATGATATACTGGATCACTGTTACATGTTTTGCTTCTGCAGTACTCTAACTTTGTAATCACTTAATTGATTAATTTCTGAAATAAAGAAGGTTCCTCTATTATATGTCATTATTAATCCGATTATACAGCTCGACTTTTAATATACATTTCTTAATTTATCAGTTTAGTGTTATGTTGTTGTGAAGATGCATCGGTATTTCAGTGCAATATCAGGATGACATCTTTTTGTTGTGTTTTGTGTGGTGGCTTTTCAGGGGTAAATCTTTTTGCATCTCCTCTGAAATGTTCAATTTGACACTGCACCAACCTCTGTTGGTGTAATGTTACATTTTGATGCATATGAGAAGATCATCTCAATGACATACAGAGTTTGCATAAGCTATGTTTTAAGTGCGTAAGATGGAACTTGAAGTGAGTTTTTGCTGATGCCCTCCATGGTTTTCTGGCTTGGCTATTCATGAGAAGTGTTGAAATTAAAGCCAGATACATACCCACCAGTACATGAGAAGAATAACATATTAAAAATGTAAAGGTGTTTTCCTGAATGTGTTAATCAGCTCTATATACCTTCCAATTATGCTTATCATTTCTGTTAAAGAATTTTCCTATATTTATATATTTTTAATTTCAGAGCTGATGCAGTATTTAGAATACAATTATGTTTTGGTTTGCTGTGCTCTTCTTGCCAATTTCTTGTGTTTTGAAGTCTCTCACTGATTGCTTCTCATTTTTCATTTCTGATGGCCCCTTCAGACAGGCAGGCTCCAAGCTAATTAGCAAAGCTTTGTTCATGAATGCTTGTTTCCTCCAAAAACTCTGCAGGAAGGAAACTCATGAACACTAGTACACAATCTGCAGTTTCAGAGGCTATAATGTTAACAGTGATGTGCTGCAATGTTTAAACTAAAATCCACCACTTCAGAAATTATTAATTCATGCTCAGTGATGGGGAAGTTTATAGTCCAAAGGATATCCGAATAGGATGATACGCTACTGTAGCTTTGAGAATCAAAATCTGGCATGCAAGAACGGTGTCAGTGTCTAAACCACCTTTTGAAATTCCTCTGAAATTTTGTGGTTAGGCCCTCAATCTGGGCTATTTTTCACTCATGATTTGGCAGGCTCCAAGCCTTTTTTGTTTTCTTTTGTCCTGCATTGTTCGTCTTTTGATTCTGAGCGTGCCTAATTGCTGCTCAAACAAATTGTTCTTCACAGTGGTGAGAGCTGCTCTGTCTTTTGTCAAGGTTGAAAGGGGCAATGCTAAGATCCCTGCCAAGAGCGAGATGAGGGACAGATCCAAGTATGGGAAGAGGAGGAGCTGGGCTTTCTGAGATGGTAGAGCAACAAAATCAAGTACCTCTGGGATGTAAAAACTCTGTGACATGAAGAGCTACTGGTCATCACTGCATGCTTCTGATTAAGGGCACTAATGTAGAAGCGGGGTTAGGCATTTGTCTCCCTTTTCCTCCTGTTACATTCATGGCACCATCTTTTTGCTGTTTGAGGCATCATAGTCCTAGTTCAGTTAGACGAACTCTGCTTAGGAGGACCTTACTTCTTTAGGGATCGTTTTCAACACAGTGGTTGCCTATTGCATATGATCCAGAACTTGTGGTGCTGCATTAGGACAGAATCTCTTTTTCTTTCTGGATAATTAAGTTTTTCATATTAAATGATCAATAAACTGCTTTAATTACTATTGCCAATCTGCAGAGGGAAGTGTTGACAGCACCACTGAAGGCATGCTGTCCTTCTGGCAGATATTGCTTAGTAGATCTTCTGCGAAGTCAAGGCATGTCCCTTGGGTCTGCTCATGCTGTTACTGTGTAAGGGAGTGCATGAAATATAACGTGAATCTAGTCAAAGTCATTCTGTACATAAGTCATTCTTAAAGACTAGATAAAGATTTCTCTGTGTATGCGTAAATTAAATCTTCCCTGGAGTTACCCAGGTGAGGGCTTATGAAGGGGGTCTAGCATATTACCTGCTATACAGTAGATGAAGAATAAGTGTTCCTGCTGCTTCAAAGCAAGACAACCAGAATATTGATTAAGAGCTGGCTTCTGAAAAGATGTATGTTAATGCTTTTGAAGTGAATGTTTATTCAAGGAAGTTTCTTCAGAGATTGCCCATAAATTTGATGTTGCTTTAAGCGATGGGTAGAATACATATTTCCTTGAAAGGAAGTGTAGCATATTGGTTCCATTAAAATATGAGTGTATATTCTGTTAGCTTGTCATGTCATAGTTTAAACTTCTCATGACTAGGCAATCCAATGTGCTTTATGCTTGGAAATACTTCCTAACATAGATTAAAACTTAGGCGTGTGATGGTTTTGATAAAAATCAACATATGGAATGACAGTTAATAAAATGCAGATAAAAACTAGTACAAAGAATTAATAAGGGATGCTCATAATAGAATGGCCATCGCTTAATATTTTATGTAGATTCATAAAACATCTTTCAAATTTTGAATCAACAGCTGGTAAAAAATTCAATAGTAATGAGCTCATTTGTATGTAAATGAATGTCATTCTATTCTAGGCTACCCATGCTTTATGGTATCCTGCTAGATATCACTAAGTATGGTCATGAAAATAGGCCTTTTCAGGAAACCCTTCAAAAAATCAATTTAAATGCAAAGTCTTTGCCTGGCTTTTAAGTTTTCAAAAGTCATTCACAAACTTCTATCAGTTTGAAAGTTCTGTATACTTACATTTAAAATCATAATTCAGTGCATTATCAGGAGCTGAATATCATACAAATTAGGAGCTCTAGGACAATTCTGACAATATCAGAAGGAAATTTCTTTGTGTTCCAACTCACTTGGAAGAGCTTTTCAAAGATGGTCTACCTGTGTACCCAGAGACATGAAGAAAATATGCAAAACAGTCCACATTGTGTGGATGCCTTTATTTCACTTAGACTCAATATTCACTAAAGCTCTGTATTTTTGTAAATATACAGATTTAAAGGTAGAAAGAGTGAATTTATAATGCAGAGATTTTACATGGAAACCTTGCCATTGTGAGTTTTCTGTAGTATGTATGGTGCAGAAGCATGCCGTGTCCCTTATGTACAATGAACAGCTTGAGTTTTGAATATAATATTCTCAATGAAACATCTATGAGTAAACCAAAGACCAAGACAATTTATGCTCAGGCGCTTAACATCTAAATACGAGGAACTGAAATCTAGCTTTCTTAACTAAGTGAACATTCTCTCTCTATTTATCGGCCTCATCTAGAGCATTCTTGACATTACAGTACCTCATGGAGGCTTGATGGTACAAGGACTGCAAGAACAGGCCCTAAAGTTGTAAACATTTAGAATGCTTTCTGTCTACCCCACACTGCTTCTATTACAGCTACTACTACAGCTTGCCTGAAAAGTGGAATGTCTTGTATTTGGGAAACACAATGGCAGTTTTTGCCATCTTTGAGAATGGCAGGTTCTGGTATGCTCATGTTTGGACAACAGTTGTGAGTACTTACAGAACTTTAAAAAAAAAAAAAACAAAACAGACAACCAAAACCCCAGAAAGCTTCCAGAAAGTAGAAATTAATCAACTGTTGAGTGTGTGTTTTAAAACTTTATAGTAAATAGAAACTAGTAACATCTATTAGCTTGTTTCACTTTTAAAGGATGGCTATAAAGATGCACCATTTTTAACTTGGCATGAAAAGCTGATGGATCTACAGCTCAAGTTTTATGAGCTAAAAAATGATTTTAAGGAGACGAAAGAACTGAGGGTTTGTTTGATAATACATTGCTATATACAGAATAATAGTCTTTCAATATTAGTCCTTACTGGAAAAGTAAATTTTCAAAAGTTTGGAGCAAATTTGACCTTAAAGCTTCAATTCAGTTAAACCTTAAAGGAAAGGATCAGCTTTTTGTCAGGAACATAAATTCACCCGACATTATTTCACTATTTTTTGCTTCTAATAATACATGTTTAAGTGTTGTTGAATTAGGGACTAAGTGCACATATATTGGAGATTAGAAGCGGGCATTAACATGAGAACCAAAAAGAAATGTTTTGATTGATAGCTCAGAAGGAAATGCCAAGGATAAATATAAATACTGTTGATTGCAATTGATGTGGGCAAGTGGTAATCAGTTGCTAATCTAAACAAACAAGACTCCAGCAGATATTTCAACTCTTCACCTTTCCACTTGTCTTTGAGTTGCCTTTCCCAATCCCATTTACAAACGAATTTTCTACTTGTAATTTTGCTAGAACATTTCTTACACTGTGGGATACTTAATGAAAATACCTTTTTTAAAAGAAAAAAGTATATGGATGAAAAGAATGATTATGATTTGGGGGTGGAGGTATTGTCTTTGTCAACTTTAGAGAAAACTAGGATACTGTATTTTTTTTTCTGTAAGCTAAAGTACACTGGCTTATTTCTTATACTATATTCTTATAATATTACTGTATCATATTTATAATATGTACATGCGGGAATTCTGTGTGAATTGTGATGGTCTGTAGGGTGGTAGGAAACATGAAGAGGGGTGCTCTTTGTTTCTGTTCCATTATTTTTCTTGCCAAAGAAAGGTTTTGCTGAGATTAGCATTTTGCATTCATTACTGTGGTATGAATTATCTGGGTGAAACCAATTCTCTCACAGTAGTTGACCATGGGCAGGGTTCTTGTAAACAGTCTTACCCTTCAGGCTGATGAAGGTGACGTAGACTGACTGAAGTGGACTTGGGAATTAAAGGATCATGTCATGAATTATGATGAAGCCTATATGCCCTGAATGAAGTGGTGGGACTGTCCATTTTTTTATTAGATGGTGTGTTTACACAGAGCAGTTTTGAGCTTTTGATTCAAGTGTCAGCCTCTTTGTTAGGTGATTGGGTATTAAATACTAAGGGTGTTTTAAGATACATTTGCCTTTTTTCAGTCCTCCCTTTTACTTTCCTGAAGGACTGCCTAGACTGCTCTATGTATATTAATAATAAAATCTGAACCATATCAAACTTGGTTTGTGACATCTTCTTAAGAAATCTTTTTGGCAAAGTGCAAATTACAGAAATGAGTTGATTGCTATTACTACCACTAGTTTTAATCTGTGTGTATTGTTTACATTGTAAATAAGAAAAAGAGACTTTCTTTTATGTAAGGCCATGTGTGTGGAAAGCAAGAATAAAAGTCAAAGAAAAATAAACTGTAGCAAATATTAAAAAAAGTTGAAATCGCCTGTGTTAAATGTAGGTATTTGTGCATTGAATTCAAGAATTACATTAATCCAGCTTGGGAGGAGAAATAGTACCACATAAGAATCCAATTAGAATGAACTCTCTTAGTATGAATTTTGAGCAGTTAACTTAATCACAAGAAATTTTTAGTTTATTAGCTGTGAAGCAAGATGAGATATGAATACATTCAAGAAAATCAGAAGTTGCTTATGAATTGGTTGCTTCTGGATAGAGGCAAAAATTGGGTGTGTCTGTGAAATTATGCATAGTTATTAAGGATCGTGAATAGACTACTTTGGTTTATGGCTTGTTACTTTATATCCTGAAAGCTGGAAAGCTATTTTACATCCTATACAGCTGGAAATTCAACTGAAACAGGTGATAGGAGCTAAAGCAACTGTGAGAAGTGTCAAAGCTGACTGCAAAAGGCCACACCTTACCCTGGTCACACAGCTTTTTACTACCTCTGAAGTCTATCAACATTTAGCAAAAAGAAACACCTGATGGAATTTCAGACTGCCATAAAGAATTAACAACAAACCCTATTAAAGCATACATTACTACGTTGGAAAGTCTCTAAATGCTCCTTTCTCAAGGCTAGTTTATAGTCCATATAGTGTGTTAAAACGCTTTTAGAGTCATCATGGTCGATTGGATCAGTGTGGCTACTGTAAATGGGCAGTAAGTCAACATTAAAGTTCTTATGAAATTTTAATGCCAAAAAATTAAAAGCACAAGTGCTGTAATCAGTTCATAAAACAAAATATTTGAGTCTCTGGCCCTGTGCTGCCTAGTGGGGATCAATGAATGCAGTATTGTTCTCTTTTCGTTCTCTCCGGTAGATCTGTGTAGTTGTAACAATTTTTCTGTACATGTAGTCCAGTCCTTTGTGTTAGCCATGTATTTTTGCATTGCAGACAACCGTAATATCCAATCCTAATGTTTTCTACAGATAAGCAATGGGTTTTGTGTAAAAGCCTGCGGGGCAGTAGTCAGCTCCGTGGCTGTAACCAGACAGCTTACTGGTCACTGCACTGGTGTGCCTTCCTGAAAGTTTTTTTTATTGAGTTTGTGCTCAGCCCTCTGTTTCCCGGTGTATTTTTTGAGTATTTTTGTAGTTTTCAGTTTTATGATCAGAAGTGAATGAATGAAATTTAGGGTGGCATATGCTTATTCTAAAGAAAGTTGGTTTCTGAGTTTTCTGTAAAAGTTACATATTCAGTATGGGCCTGGAGTCAGACTGTTTCACGTTGACTTGACCCTTAGCAGACCAAGTTCTGTGAATTTCTGTTTTGTTTTGGTTTTTTTTGTTCTTAAGCTTCTCACATTCACCTGTTCTATTCTCCCCACCCTGAATTAAAGTACCTTTTTGCAGCTTAGTGCAAACTCCTTTTTTCCCAATTTGTCTTGATCTCTGTCAATTCTCTGTAAAATTGGGGAGCATTTTAAACAGGATTCTTTCAGCTGATCATTTGTTTGCACCAACATGATATCTCAGAGTTTGGCACCATATTTACAAACTCAAAATCTTTTAAAATAGACAATAAAAGTAATAAATCATAACTGAATGTGGTGGAATATGTGGCTACTACTTAAAATACACCATCTTTGCACAATTCTGAAGTGATGTAAAAGGCTTAAAGATGATGCATATGTTTACGTAGTGTATTGATAGATTACAAAGCAAATGTCAGGACCCCCTCAAGACAATAATGGAAAAGAAATTTTAGTGCCTCCTTTTAAAACAGAAAGGCAACAGATTTAACATTTAAACAGTTCATAAACTGCATTGCTTGCATGCAGAATACAATCAATTAGCTAAAATGCAAAGTTAATTTAGAAATATAATTAGGTATTTTCAAAATGGAATCAGGCATATGGGCATAGGTAAAAAAAGATGACCTAGAAAATCTGCTTCCTAGCAGTAATTTTTCCTTGGCTGGGATGAATTATTAGGAAACTTTTAAATATGAAATAATTTGAAAAAAATGAGGACTATTATGATTTATATCATCTTGAAATAACAATGGCATGTAACCTTGTTAGCTTCGGAGAAGGGAATTACTGTATTCCTGACAGTTGTCTGCAGCGGAGGCTTTTCATGGTGTAACTAAAAAATAATGACTAGATCAATTTTAGCAGGACTTACGTTTGCAGATTAGAAATAATGACACTTTGTTTAAAAACAAACAAACAAACAAACAAAAAAAAACATAAAAAAACAAACCAAAAAACCCCAAACCATAACCCACCAAACCCAAAACAAAAAGAACATCCAAACCAAACCAACTAAAAAAGAAACTACCATCCCCCCAACGCCCTCCCAAAAAAAAACCCCAAAACCACACCAAACCAAAAAAAACTCCAAAACCAAAAACTCACCAAAAAAACCAAAAAAAAACCCCCAAAAAAACAAAACAAACAAACAAACAAAAAAAGCACCAAAAAAAAAAAACCCCAAAAAAACCACCAAACCCACCTCTGGATTAATATTTGTTTGGTTATTTTTCCCAAAAAAATATGAAGGCAGAATATATCTGATTTTGTACTTTTTCTTACTGGTTGCTGCAAGAAGAATCCAATGCTTATTATTAGTATTACTCAAATTGAATAATAAGTGAACAAAAGTTGTTTTCATTGAAAACAATAACCTAAATTACCTTTCCTGTAGTTGTAGCCTGACTGGGCATGGTACTTGAGGGAAACATGTCATGGTTTCTATTTCATAATAAACTATTGCAACAGTAACCATCTCAGGAATGGACCTTATTAGGGTTTGCCCATATTTGTTGACTGTTTGGATTTTTTTAAATAAACACTTACAAAAATTGCTAAAATCCTCTAGAGTGGTTCTTTGCAAACCACAGACTAGTAAGCATTATCAAGTTATTTCTATCTCAGTCTTAAAGTACCTTTCTTGACTATCTTTAATGAGGAATTTCTGGATCTCTTTTTCTGTATTAGTTCACATAGATGGACATTAGAAAAGAATCATTGCTAACTTTCATTTCCAAACATGAAATCTCATTCTGACTGAATGAGAGAATGCCTTTCTCACTCCATCCTGAATTAAGCGCATCTCCTAATTTAAGAAAGGTTCCTCAGTTCCATCAAAATCCCTGAAGAGTCCATGTGACTTATAGCAGAGCATTATCACAAAAATAAATCAATAAATACAATCTAAACCCAGAAAACCAAATAAAAAAACATAAACCATTGCAGAACAAGGGTGAACCATTTACTTTGAGTTTTGCAAGGCTCCCTGTAGAGGACTTTCAGAATTGCTGCATCACCATATGGAAACTTGCCTGAGCTGTTAGAAGTCACATGCATGTCTCAGTGTCTCATACTGTTTTTGAAAGTCAGTGATATCTGAATTTAAAAATGACAGAAAGGTTCAGATAAAAGCTTGGGAACATGCACCTGAGAGCCCATGATTACAACTAGAAGGATGATTAACCTCTGTTAACCTCTACCCTGTTGGTCAGTTTTGGGTCACCTGTCCTGTCTACCTCTCCCTACGGGTGGGGCCTCTGTATGCTTTTCTGCTTCCAACCCTCCAACGTGGCACGTAACAAAGTGAGCTACCCTGGGGTGTTATAGCAATGAGCTTCTCTGCATACCATGCCTGGGCATCAGCTGTAAACATGGGTCTGACCACGCTGAGAGAGAACAGTGTCTGCACAATATGCTGCTGATTTCGGTAGTTAGAAGAGGCCCAGCTAAGAAGCAAAGTTACTGAACAAAATTGGTCCTGTTTTACCTCAAACCAGGACATTCCACCCCTTAGTCCATACTACTTGCATCTTGCTCAGATCACTATTACTTTTTATCTATCAAATCTGTACACACAGATATATATATATATATACATACATGCAGGTCACTCTGCTATGATTTATTTTTATATACAAAAGTTGGTTAAGTCCATTTAGTTCATGATTCCAGGATCTCATCTCAGGGCAGGAAAGATGGTATGAAATTCATTGTGGTTTGTGCCCACGGGTAGTATGTCCATCTTGAAGAGTCTGCTGGACGCCTCTTGATGAAGCTAGCTCAGGTTTCGTCACCACTGTGTCCTCCTGAAAAACACTTATTGAACACTGTTAATATTATGTAGCAATCAACATCAGACAGCTCAGAATTAAGTATTCTCACCCAGGGTTAAATTCCCTTGAGGTACACATTGAACTTTTCCATTGTTCAGCATCACCCACCAAGTACACCCAGGTCCTTGAGCAAAAAGAGCAAATGGGTTAGTCTGCCTGAAGGATCAAAAACCCAAACAGTTTTCCCTAACATATTCCTTTCATGCACCACAGGGACTTTATCCCCTTCTACAGTATGTAAAAGGTCTGATTGAGCAGGACCAGCTTAATGGATGGATCCCCTGGTGTTAACTAACCAGGTAGCTTGCTCTAAATGCTTGTCCCAATTTTTAAGGCTTCCACCACCTGTTGCTTTCAGGGTGGTTTTTAACAGTCCATTATATCGCTCAGTCTTCCCCGAAGCTGGTGCATGATAGGGGATATGATATATCCATTCAATGTCATGTTCTTTGGCCCAGTTACTTACAAGATTGTTTTTAAAATGAGTCCCATTGTCTGACTCAATTCTTTCTGGAGTACCATATTGCCACAAGACTTGCTTTTCAGGGCCCAGGATGGTATTCCGGGCAGTGGCATGGGGCACGGCAGAGGTTTCCAACCATCCAGTGCTTGCTTCCACCATTGTAAGCACATCGCGCTTACTCTGGCGAGTTTGAGGGAGTGTGATGTAGTCAATTTGCCAAGCCTCGCCATACTTATATTTCACACCAAAAAGGTTTTAACCGTTTACATTGCTTGATTTCGGCGCATGTTTCACAATTGTGGATAACCTGCACAATAACATCCATGGTTAAATCCACCCCTTGGTCACAGGCCCATTTGTATGTTGCGTACCTTCCTTGAGAATCTGAAGTGTCGTGGGCCCAGTGAGCAAAGAGTAGTTCACCTCTATGTTCCCAGTCCAAGTCTGTCTGGAAAATTTTAGCAGCCTGATCCACTTGCTGATTGTTTCGACGTTCCTCAGTGGCCTGACTCATGGGTACATGGGCACCTACATGACGTACCTTTACGACTAGGTTCCCTAGCTGGTCAGCAATGTCTTGCCACAATTCAGCAGCCCCTAATAGGTTTACCTTTGCGCTGCCAGTTGCTCTGCTTCCACTGCTTTAACCACCCCCACAGAGCATTTGCCACCATCCCTGAGTCAGTATAACGATAAAGCATTGGCCACTTTTCTCATTCAGCAACATCTAACGCCAGCTGGATGGCTTTTACCTCTGCAAATTGACTCAATTCACCTTGTCCTTCGGCAGCTTCTGCAACTCGTCACGTAGGACTCCACAAAGCAGCTTTCCACCTTCGGTGCTTTTCTACAATATGACAAGATCCATCAGTGAGCAGAGCATACTGTTTCTCATTATCTGAGAGTTCATTATATGGTGGGGCTTCCTCAGCACGTGTCACCACCTCCTCTGGTGGCATGCCAAAGTCTTTGCCTTCGGGCCAATTTGTGATCACTTCTACGATTCCTGGATGGTTTGGGTTTCCTATTCAAGCTCGCTGTGTGATTAAGGCAACCCACTTACTCCAGGTAGCATCAGTGGCATGATGAGTAGAAGGAACTTCATCCTTGAACATTCAGCCCAGTACTGGTAATTAGGGTGACAGGAGGAGCTGTACTTCAGTACCAATTACCTCTGAAGCAGGTCTAACTCCTTCATATGCTGCCAAGATTTCTTTCTCAGTTGGAGTATAGTTGGCCTCGGAGCCTTTATACCCTCGATTCCAGAATCCTAGGGGTCGACCTCAGGTCTCCCCTGGTGCTTTCTGCCAGAGGCTCCAGGTAGGGCCATTGTCCCCGGCTGCAGTGTGGAGCATGTTCTTAATGTCCTGTCCAGTTTGGACTGGTCCAAGGGCTACTGCATGCACAATCTCTTGTTTAATTTGCTCAAAGGCTTGTCGTTGCGCAGGGCCCCACATAAACTCATTTTTCTTTTGAGTCACTTCACAGAGAGGTTTCACAATCTGACTGTAACCTGGAATATGCATTCTCCGGAAACCCACAACACCTACAAAAGCTTGTGTTTCCTTTTTGTTAGTAGGTGGGGACATAGATGTTATTTTGTTAATCATGTCCATTGGGATCTGGCGATGCCCATCTTGCCACTTAATTCCCCAAAACTGGATCTCTTGTGCAGGTCCCTTGACCTTACCTCTTTTTATAGCAAAACCTGCTTTCAGAAGAATCTTATAAGCAAGAGCCTCTCTGCGTACCATGCCTTGGCATTAACTATAAACATAGGTCTGATCACTCTGAGAGCAAACAGCATCTGCACAATATGCTGCTAATTTCAGTAGTTAGAAGAGGCCTAGCTAAGAAGCAAAGTTACCAAACAAAATTGGTCCTGTTTTACCTCAAACCAGGACAGGTATCACCAGCAGAGATAAAGAAGTCTCTACCAGACTCTGCTCAGTGCTTGTGAGGCCACACCTGGAATGCTGTGTGCAGTTTTGGTCCTCGCTATACAAAAAAGATGTGGACAGGCTGGATAGGGTCCAGAGAAGGGCCACCAAGATGAACAAAGGACTGGGAAGGCTGCAATATGGGGAAAGGCTGAGAGAACAGGGTTTGTTCAGCCTTGAGAAAAGAAGGCTTAGGGGAGACCTTGTCTCCATGTTCCAGTATTTAAAGGGTGGCTACAAAAAAAGATGGAGATTCCCTTTTTACAAGGAGTCACATGGAAAAGATGGGGGGTAATGGGCACAAGTTACTCCTGGGCAGATTCCAATTTTACACAAGAAGACAATTTTTCACAATGTGAACAATCAGCCATTGGAATAATTTCCCCAGGGAAGTGATGGGTTCCCCAACACAGGGCACTTTTACGATGCATTTGGACAGGGTGCTGGGCCATCTTGTCTAGACAGTGCTTTTGCTAAGAGAGGTTGGACCAGATGATCCTTGAGGTCCCTTGCAACCTGCTAATCTCTGATTCTGTAAGCACAGATCTTCCCCTCTTCACTTCACTTCAAAACCCTTCAATGCTTACTGTGCTTGTTTCAGGTAATCATTGTTCAAGCCTCTCCTTCTCTCAAGCAATTGCCGTACTTCACAGATAACCAGGCTGTAGGAAATCTGTATCACAATATTTTAAAGACCGATCAAGACTTAGCTATTTTGGTTATGTATCCGCTTATATTTTTTTAATTAGTTTAACTAAGATTTATTACTCAGGTGAAAAATAATTCTACGGAAAAACTTCTATACTTTTCCTTCCCAACTGTGGTGGTTCAGTGATATGATTTTCAGCATTTAGATTAAAACAGTTTTCAGGAAGTAAGTTATTTTTTTTTAACAGCAGAAATGAGTTAACCCCCCCAAATTTTCCTGAGTTTCTGCCCTCAACATTAACTGTGATAAAAACTGAATTTGATCCATGAGATTTGAGTTTGATTTTACAACATGAAGTGAAATGTGCAATTTCTTGCACTTATTCTGGAATTACATATATTCCTTGATATAAATATTATTTTGGGAACTAGGAACCTGCAAATACTGACTGATTTAGTATGAAGGATTTTAATGTGTCCAGCTGAGAGGCTTTACTTAGCACAATTCTTTTATCAAAACCACAGTTTTTCAGGGGAAAAAAATACCACACACCACATCTTCTGCAAGAATTTAAAAATCTTTTAGATTCTATTTTAACATAGTGAATGTATTCCTACACCTTTACACTGTTATTTGTTGTCCTTTCTCAGTGGAACCCTTATAAGCAATTTGAAGCTTATAGGAAAAGAATATGCCTGCAGGTATATAAATGGATGAAACTTTCTAAGACAAACTTAATTCAAATTAAGCATAAATTCTCTGGGTGAAATCTGTTTTTTTACTTTGATTTTTTAATTTCTGTCTTAAAAATGTAACTTCTTTCAGAACTGTATTTTTCACTGGAAACTTAAAATGATGGTTTTTATTGCTAAGCTTTGCAGCTCATCTTAAGCAGGGTGATCCTACGTTGGACTAGGTGTGTGTTTGCATCTGTGTGTGCTTGAGTGCTCATGTGCCAGAGTGCTCTCATATCCATTAGTTAAGCGGTCAAAATTCCTCTTCCTTTAGGATGATTTTCCTGGGTGGAAAAAGGAAAATGGGATTGTAGAGGGGAAGAGAAGTGCTTATAAAGATAAAGAGCCTATTACGTAATAAAAGCTTTAAAAAATGTTGGTACCACTTTTGAAAATATTATACTAAATGTTACAAGGTGGTCCAAATTAAGTAGGCATGTTTTTTGTATTTTAGGATTTGCTTCCTGCTATGAGAATGAAATGAAGCTTACTGTCAGCGGTAGATGGACCAATGATGCAATTTTGTTAATATTTACATGAACACTGTTGTGTCATATTCTTTGAACTGATTAATAGATATTGCTGGCTTTCACTTGTACATAAGAGAGAACAAATGCTTTTCACTGGCAGTTTACTTTTGTGTGTTTCATAGTATCTTGTGCTAAACATTGATTCAGATAATGATAAAGTAGTTAGAACCCAATTTTCAACTGTAATTTTTTTTTTGTTTGCCTGTTACCTGTGTAATCTAGGTCTGCATCTTTATCTAAATCAACTGTCATTTGGAAACACTTTTTTCTCAATATTATGGACTCCATTTAAATTTCTCATACAGTGCAAATTAAAAAAGAAGTTTAAAGGAAGGATCCACTGTATTAGTTTTCTGTGGAATCTCAAGTGGAGTGGTGCCCTGTCCACCTTTTGTAAAATGCTGCACAGTATGGGAGGTTTACCAGAAGAATGTAGTATTTGCCTTCAAATGAACATTTAGAAAGCTGAAATAGTAGGAAAGTTTTTCTAGTGACATGCCAATACATTCCGTTTTCTCAGTGGAAATTTTTCTTGGAAAAGATGCACGAAAGTCTTCAAGGACAACAGATTGACAAGGGCATATTATTACAGAGATTAAACTGCTCTTGTGTTAGAACATGAATATTCTAGATATAAACACAATGCTTTTATCAAGAAGACAATTCTTTCAATGTTTTTGATCTTCAACAGACATTTACTTCAGCTATTAGAAGAAAAAAATTTAGGTTCAATTAAAATTTTCTTAGTAGTTTGTAATCTTTGTCCCGACCAGAACTGAGCATACAGTTTTCTACCAGAGAGATGATATGGAACTGCAGACAGCTGTCGCAGTAAGTGGTGATGGATAAGGTACTGGATGGAAATTTTAATTCATCAGAAGTCGGCTTCAAAATCCCATTGACTTAACAGTGGTAAAAAATAATTTGCCGTATATACATAGACATTTTATTATTCTGCAGGTTAATGCACCAAATTTGGGTTTTTTTTGATAGATTTGGACTAACAAGTGGTGCTCTGTGGTTGTCTTTTAGTGTTGCCCGATGTGGGAAGTTTGCTAGGAGAAGAAACACAGCATGTGCCTTTAACAGGAGTGACTGAATGCCAAAACAGCATAAAGCTTTCTCAAACAAGGACCTATTACATTCAGTGTTTATCTTCAATTTATTTATACTATAAATTTATACCATATAGCCAAAGACTATAGGGGCAATGACAGCATGGTCTTGGTGGATGCAATACAAAGCGACAACGAAACCATGTCTAAGTTAAAAAATCTCACAATTTATAATACAAAAGAGTTAAATAGCGCTAAGCTAACAGCTGTGCAAATGGTTCTGATTTGTTATTTATCTCTTGCTCTTTCCTCTGTGTCCTTTTGTTCACTCCGGTTGTTTCAGTGTTCTCCATGACTGAAGACAGTGTAAATGCCCACTCAGTAAGAGGAAAAGTAAGGAGGCCAGTGGGGCGGTGATGATGGTTTTGGTGCTGTGATCTGTTTTAGAGCATTTGCTTCAGAACCTCTGTCTAGGATGAGAAGACCACATGCAGCATGCAGACTTGTGACTGAGTAGAGAATACCTTTGTACAAGACGTGAAAGTCCCGATGAACAGGGTATTGTGCATATGTATTTGCTGCAATGAGCCCTTGCAGCAACCAATGCCAGCCGTATTCATGGCTGCACTAGGCCAGACTGTATAGCGTGAGCGTAGCCAGCAGACTGAGAGTAGTGATTTATTTCCTCTATCTGGCGCTTCAAGATGATGTGTTAAGTGATCTCAAACCAGATGGGAGTGTCCAGTTTGGGGCCCCTGAGTACAGGAGAGATGTTGACATACTGGAGTGAGCCCAATGGTGGACCACCAAGACTGTGGGAGGCTGGAGCACATGCTATATGAGAGTCTGAGGGAACTGGGTCTGTTCAGCCTGGAAAAGAGAAGGCGAAGGGGAGATGTTACTGGTATCTACAGCAACCTAATAGAAAGGTGTGGAGAAGACAGCCATGTTGTCCTCAGAGGTGCACAGTGAAAGGATGAGAAGGAATGGACACAAGATAGAACACGGGAAATTCTAGTTAGATGGGAAAACCACGAGGGTGGTCAAACAGAGCAGAGTACCTTGAGTTTTTTGTAGCATATCCATCCTTGGCAATACTCATAATTTGACTGGACAAGGCCATGAGCAATGATCTCAGTGATGCTGCTCTGAGCAGGGGGTTGAACTAGAAGTCCTTCTGAAGTCATCTCCGATGAAGATTATTCTGTGATCCAATATTGATCCTCTGTTCTGATTAGGAGCTTGACTCTTTGTTCAAAAAATGCCTCAGTACTTGGATAGCTTGCTTGGATAGCAAAATACTTCCCATTGCTGGACATTCAGGCTAAGATTTTTGTACCAAAACCTTCTGTTATTTAATGCTGTTGATACGCTGTTGTAACAGATGCTGAGTTTACTTTCAGTTCTCTTGCAACAATAGTTCCTCAGCCTGTGGCACCTGGGTTCAGTACTTGAGATACCAGGATTCCCAGGCGTGGATTCACTAATGTTAAGGGTAGATTCAAGCTGGGTGTTACAGTCACACAAGACCTCAAATTTCAAAGGGTCCAGCAGAAAGAATGATCCATTTTTAAGCACTGATCTGTTAGCATCTTTTGGCGGGGGGCAGAAATGCTGTCAGGAGTTAAAAGAAAGAAAACATTCTTGCTGACTGAAGGTCTCTCTCCAAACTGAGTCAGTGTTTTAGTTGGTTTAAATTTATTTAATTTTTTTCTTTTTAAGTTTGTGCATCTTTCCGAAATGGAGCATTTCCCAGTGCAGTAAGGTAATGAGTTAGTAACATGACCTGTGGCACTGCCCTAAGAAGGCACCTCCTATATGTGAAAATCCTCATTGCGTTCGCTCACTATGACATGATACAAATACTGAAAAACTGTCAGTCACATTCTAAGTAAAGACTAATTAATGATCCCTGTGCTCTTCATAAGGTTTAAGCTTAATGGTAAGATGGCTGGTAATACTTCATTTTCAGTTGTCTGTCTTTTGAAAATAACTTCTTAAAGGTTTAATAAGATAGCTGAAAGATTAATAAGAAATAACTGTTCAGTAATGTGGCATCCTTGGATGTTTTGAGAAGCAAATATTTGTATTTGCAAGAAATAATAATCTAACTATGATTCTCAACAGGGTGTCATAAGATTTTCAGCCAGAACAGTTTGGGAGTACATCGTTTCAGGCTATTTATTCAAGAAGTGAGAACAGATGAAATTCTCCAATGGGATTGAAAAAGTTGCATAATGATACCATAAGACATTAACTTAGCAGTTGGAAATAACACTTAGGAACCACTGGAGTTAAGTTCTCATGGGTTTAATATTTTCTATAGCCTCATAAATCCGATAGATACATAATCTCTTTATTAAGTCAGAAATTCTATTTGTTTTTGGAAGCTATCAACTATTCTGCCCTGAAATAAACGAGTTCCTCATGGTAAACAAATTTGCACATAGGAGATACTATACTTAAAGGATCCTTTATGGGTAAACGTTCAAATATTAAGTCTTTCCTTGAAATTCAGTATAAAAAGAAACAAATGCTACCTCAGAAAATGTACAAGTACCCATGTTAATATTAATTGTATGTGTTAGTTGTCTAGGTCCTGGGGATTTCAGATCTTCATACAGGTGTTTTCTGTGTTGCAAAACTCTGGTCACTTATAATGGAGTTTGGCTCTGGTCCTGCAAAGAGTCCAACACACCCTGTCCTTTGTGCCTGCGGTGAATGCTAAGTGGAAACTTGTGGGACTCCATGTGGGGGCATGGGAATCTGTGAGCTGAGCAAAAACACTGTCCTGGTTGATTCGGACAAGGATATTTCTTGCATTTTTGAACTCTAGTTTATAGAAAAATCTTAATTTCTCTTCTCTGCATTTGCTTTGGTGGAACTATGTTACAAGAAGTAAAAAGCAGGCATAGTATCGTAATAACCCCCATTGCAGGTTACATAAAAATTTCAGTTTCTCTGGATTTAGTTTAAGGTGTAGGCAGGTTTCCCACAGGGAGGTGCTGGAGAAACACAGCTTATAGAACTATGTATTGGAAACCTCATCTGGTGAAGGAAAGACTTCTGTAGTGATGATAGCTGGTGAGAAATAAGAAATTGAGTAAGGACCAAGAGGTAATAAAGGACAGACGCTTGGGAGCAAAGAGAGAGAATGGGAGAATAAAGGCAGCAGAGCACTTAAGAGGGGAAGGACTGTGGGGGGAGAGATCATAAGGGAAAAGTACAGGTGTAATGCTTTTGGATTTGGCAAAAAAAACCCTTATAAGAACTTTCCCATGATTGGAAAGATTTTTTTTCCTACTAGTTTTCCTACCAGCTTTGTTACCTCAAAAGTAACAGCCTTTCCACTGCCTTTTGCGTTGCATGTGAAGTGATTTTGACATGCAGGAAGTTAGTAATTACTTAAAAGAGCTTGGACTTTGTGTGTCAGTATACTCACGGTGCGTTATGGGTTCATTAAAACATGGTGAATTTGAGATATTGTTTAACATGGAGAAGGTTCTATAGTTTGGAAAAAGCAGATACAAAATAGAACCTTTTTTTGCCTTCAGTAACTTCAAAATCATTCCGTAACACAAGTTACAACTGTGATGCCTGCAAGGTCTGTGGGGGTAGTGAATAGCTATAAGTTTCCTGATAATCTCCCGCGCCTGAGGTGAATACAGGTAGTCTGGGCTTTACGAGCTCTTTCAAGGCTTCTCTTCAGAGAGGCCAAGAGGTTGCTGGGAAGCGTTTTCTGTATATAGCAAATAAGATGCTTGCCACATTGTTAAATGTTTAGCAGACATTTAGAGGTGAGAAATGATCAGAAATAATATACTTCTATGATATTGTGTATGACAGTTTCCTTCATCCAGATGATTACATTCAGAGCTGTCTTTATATTTTATATTTGATCAAGCGGAACATTTCATATCAAATGTAAATATTTTTTCCCCTGTCTTGTGCGAGAAAAAACTGAAACATCACAGATTTGGGTTGTTCCAAAGTAAATATTGTGTCGTTTTGCCAAACAAACAACAAAAAAAAGAGCAATTGTGGATGCAGCTTTAGTTAATTGCAAGTTTCATAATGAAACGTACGGGCATGGAGAGTTAGCAAGTTAGATCAGCCCTGATACAATTGGATTTCACCTAGTGAAATGTTCTTGATTTGCAGGCTGGGAACTGGTGGTTAATCTGTAATCTAGAAAACCTCATGGCAACCTTTTGTCTTCATTTTAAGAATTTGAGTGGTCTGAATGGAATAGCTTTTGCAGTCTGACCATACTGCATCATGGTGAAGTCTCACTATATCCCAGTAGGTCCTTCATCACTGAGAGCACCTGAACGCTCTCCTGGACATTATATGGTACCTAATGCGTGCTTATGCCTACATTTCATCTTTGTCCCCCCCTACAGCATGTGCCTCATTACCTGGGCTTACATAGTTTAGAAGTCTTTTAGTTGATGAATTTCACTCACAGCAGAATACAAATGGAAATGCTAACAAGGAAAAAACTAATTTGAAAAATGCATTTTTAGGGCCTTCATCTGGTAAATTGAAACTGAGCATAGTGTTTAGTCATGGCTCATAAAGACAAAGTCTGACTGGAGAGTTGTTTATCTTCAGCAAATACAGCAGGCATACACAAAAGCTAAAATAGCTACCCAAGCTTGAAGCGAGAAGAGGCTCCTCTACAGCTTCAAAACACTGGGCACATTTTCAGATTCCTAAAAATCTGGAGCACAGCAGTAAATGGGCTTTTAGATGAACACAGAATTTTATTTTTAACATTCAAATAGCATTCAGGGTGTTGTCCTGATCGTCTGCATTCAAGTAACAAAGCTCCCTTAAAACTTGAGTAAATTCAGTATTTGACCATAATTGGTATTTAATCAAATTCCATGATAAGGAAAAATTAGTCTGTTGCTGTAAGTTTCACTGTGTAGTGGCTTAATAACTTTTTTTGGTATTATATTCAGATATCCATCCTATCTAGTAACTCAGTTCTTAATTGAATGCACGTCATCAAGGAAATTAAACTTTATTAGTTAAGGTTATTTTCTGTCAGGAAATACAACAAAAAGTTTTTAGGGAGAGATAAACTTCAGGAGCGGCTGACTTCTGCAGCATCCCTTAAAATAAATGGCTACATGGAAGAATAATTACCTACACATGACTGAACAAAAAATCCATCTGTGTCACTTAACTAGATTAGATCTTACCCAAGGTTACCCAAATGAAAACAATTATCTCTACTGTACATTCATAATCTTTTTTTAAGTGTAGTGTTTTTATTACTTCTTTTTCAAAAAAAAACGCAGATCACATTTTATACAAGCTAATAGTTCAGTGTTCCACTTTTCTTTAAGGGGTGAGACTGTTTTTCAGTTATTGTAATCTTTAAGTTGCATGAACTACTCACCTGTAAAACAACTTACAACAATGCTCCTGCTTTTTAAAATAATAGAGTATTTAAAATATGGCATCTAAGGGTTTTTACAATGCAATTCAATTTACACCTCTCATAATTTTTCATCTGAAACCTGTTCCTTTCTGTCAGGCAAGTGTAAAACTAAACAGCTGCATTAACCCCAGTTGTGAATTTCACCCTGTATTTTATGATATGTATGTCCCATCATGAAAACAAATGGAGGGAAAAGAATTAAACATCGGTGTCTAGACTGATTGCATAATATTTCTAACAGTGTGTTTGTAATGTGCAGTATCGCATGTTGCCATATAGCAGCAGTCAGGTATCCTATAAATAGCAACATGAATGTTGGACTATTTTTTTCTTGTTAGACTAGAGAATTTGGCTTACATGAAGCCCTTCAATATGTTTCAGGTAGGATGGGTGGCTGCTTAAGTGCTATTTTAGTGGCACGTCAAATCTTAGCTTGACTGAGATCTGTTTGATTGAGTTTTGTGTTTGTTTAATCCAGACACTGAAGAGGAAAAGCATTAATACTAGCTGACCAAGGTTTCCAAACAAGCTTTATTTTAAAGTGAATTCCTACTTTTATTATTAGGTTCAAATTTGATTATTTTTGGTCCTTATCCTTACAAAATAATGTGTTCTGACTTCTTGCTGGCAACGTTCCTTCTTTCCAGAGATATAATTCATGGTTACTTCGTGAAAGGCTTCCCATATGAATGTTAGAGTGATACAACAAAGCTATTTTGCTCTTTTGGAATTTGAGGAACACTGTTTCATCGAAGGGACTTGGTACCTTGAAGTACCTAATACTTAATTAACATGATAATGTTTCACTGGACTCATAGTTACACATTAATGAATTAATAGAGCTATATCTGAGCTCTTAACTTTATGAAACAGAAGGTACATTTCCTAGAAAATCACCACATTTTAAAACATTTATTATGAGAAACCCACATTAGATTAGTTATTATTCGTGAACATAACAATCTCTAAAATACAATTAAAAGTCAGTCACATAAATTATGAATTTTCTGCAAGAAATCCTACTTTATCAGGGCATTTATTTAGATAATGGTGATGTGATATTTGTTTTCCTAATGCTGCATTCCTGGGTATAGCTACTAACTCCTAGGATAACATTTATATCTGATCCCACGCAGATGTCTCAGATGCCCTAGGGCATCTCTAACAGTGACAGGCAGCAGAGTCCTCCCCATTGTGATAAAAAGAAGGCAGAGATGGGATGACAGAATATAAATACCATATTTTCTTTGGAGTGTTTTTGTAGATGCTCTCTCAAGAAAGACTGGGGCAGCCTCATTTCATGGTGTCGGCCAGCTTGAGGCTGCACCGCAGTGAAGCTGAGCAGCTTCTTCATTTCAATGAATGATGCAGCATTGGGATGGGAAGAAAAGCACCAGACCTTACTTTCAAATACATATGGTCTCTTCTGGAAAAAATATTCATTGCGGTAAGATGGAACTTAATAGGTTGTAAAGGGACCTCCATATTTTACCACTTACATTTTTAGATGATCATGAATAATTGTAGCAAATATTTGGAAATCTGTGGGTTTATGAGTCATGTCCTCCCTTGAACAGCTATCCCTTGACATTTCCCAGCATTCCCCATTTTTCTAAATTGCCCCTCTGACTTTTGCAGAGCCTGATGCCTGCATCGTTCAGACCTCTCTGTTTATCTCACTGAAAGTTGTTGGACAAGGCAGAATATATTATAGCTTTGGAAAAGGCTGGTAACACAAGCTGATAATGAACCCCATTTTGTCCATTGTTCATAGTCATGGAAAATAGGAGGCTTTGCAAGATGTAGGTTATATCTAACTTGTAAGGAGAGTTGGGATGATGACTGGATACAATTCTTTAATAGTCTCTCCATTTCATTGTCAGGCATCAGATCTGGAAAAACTTTTGCTGTAGTCTGTAATGGGAACTTGGGGTCGGGGGCAGAGAATGAAGACAGGAAAACAGTAATCAACTTTTTTGTGACTTTAATGAAAGCCAGTCTGTTATCCCAAGATGGGCATTAGTGAAACCAACAACGATACCTTTTTTCCAGTTGTTTTTTTGCCTTCTGTTTTGAAAGCTGTAAATGGTTTTCTTTAATGCTGCAGATCTGTCTCAGGTCATCATACTTTCAGAAGCCCATGTAACATTAAATGTAACATAGTACCATGAAAATAGTTTGTCCCTAAAGTGAAACCGGGCTGTGTGATGCAAATTGATAAAGTCGATTCATTATTAAGGTATTTAGGCACTGTTAGCTGCAAATTGGTGACAGGTTAGGTAACAAAATGCCTAAATTAGTTGAATGTATAAATTCCATTGGTATTTAAACTTAGTGTTTATAAACCTCTTACACACTACAGTCATCTATATCTTCTGAAGTACTGCTTCAGAGGTATAGAAACATACATAACACCAGTGCCATGAAAATATTTTTAATCATTAATTGCTACCGACCTTTTTGATGCCTAGTGAAATTCACAGCCATGGGTTCTTGGGCTGGTATTTGAACTTCTGTGGTTTTGGCAGCTATGGCAGTGTGGACCCTGTGCATACCACTACATTAAGTAGGCATCACCCTGGTAAATACTCTAATTAGTAGCTAGATAATAACTGTGTGCTAAACATCAGCATCAGATTTTCAATTTGAATAAATCATCTAGGTACTCATTCTCCCAGAATTTTCCCAGAAGTTTCAAATTGCGACTACTAAATGGAAAAGCGTTGGGATAAATGGACTTGGAGACCAGTTGTAATGTAAGAGTTTTTAAGGGAATTTGTCTCTTTTATGTAGCTCTAGAAAATTCTGCATGAGATTAGTCCATACTTTAGTTTTACACTTGTAAGGGCTCACATAGATCTATTGTCCATCTTAATAATTTGAATATGCCATAGTTAAAAACTAAGGCACCTAAGCCATGTCCCATTTCATATACCTAAAGGACTATCTATGATCTAACCATTGTGGTTACACAACAACCGATTGCTTGCATTTTTCAAAAGACTGCATGGAAGAATTTAGGTCCAGCTGTTTTGTTTTGGTCAAATGTGTCTCTTTTGTGTTAGTTTTGTTTCATTTTTTTTTAAAGCTGGAAAAGAAATAACAGGAAGGGATTTAGCTAATTTTTCAGAATTTGTGTGGATTAAGGAATCAAGTCTGTTAGTATTATGTATATACTTGATTACTATAGATGTATTTATAAATAAAGGGAACAAATGGAAAGGGGGGGGAGGTGGCTATCAAAACATTTGGATTAGATAATTTTTTTTAAGAAATCCGTATTTAATATATTGTAGGAAAAGCAAGGAATTTTTTTTTACATTGAAATTCTATGAGATAGAAGTAATGCATTCTATTGCTATTAATGTATTCTTCATGACAATATTGTCTTTTACTGGTCTCTTATGCTAATTTCTATTTTTAAAAGGAGGGAATTAAAATATGCATAGAGATGAGATAATGGTGGATTCCAGTCGTGGAGTGAGTAAGCAGCTTATAGGAGGGTAGCCAAGACCTGCATCTGCCTTTGGTTGCAACAGCAAGCCAGTCTGATGTATTTCTGCGTGTGCAGAACTGCGCCATTGTAATGACTTTCCCAGTATTCTGCTGCTGAAACTTTCCACCTTATGCACAGGTGAATTTTGGAGGGAGGAAAGGAAAAGGGAGGGAATGACTTTACTTGGGTTCATGGGGAGTGACTTTTCTTCTGCTGTGAATGCTGCAAATGATCCATTACCCTAATTCTGTAACTACGGAAAGTTGACGTGAGTTCCTCGGCCATTTCAGAGTCACCTTTAATATTCCTAGTTTTCATGTGGATATTTACATAGCACTATAGAGGACATGAGTACGGTTGTAAGGGTGACACTTAGGGAAGTAGCGTCCTGCATCGATCACTCATATAATGAGAAATGACAGCTGGCCACAGGGATGAAAGGAGAGGGCCTAAACAGATCAAGAAGAAAAATGGATAGAAATGGGTACATCTCCACATCACTGAGCAACCACTGAGGAAAGGAGCAAACTGCGGTGTGTTTAGGCCTCAGGCATTTAATGCTCTGACTATATATATATATGTAGATTTACACCTCGCCCCCAACTCTTAGTTTTAAGACTCTTTCCATTACAGGCACATGCTCGACAGGTTTAGATTACCAATTTGATTGCTATTTCTATGTCACAATGTAAATACAAGTCAGAAGGCACCTATGCCGCTATGTTGGCAGTTGAAGGATTTTCATGTCTGCCCTGTACTCCCTGTTTTGCTGGTAGCATTTGTAGTCTCATTTGCCTTCTCCCTCCCTAGTGGATTTCATGGTTGGAAGTAACACCTGTGGCCACTCTGTGCTCTGACAGCTGCAAGACTCAGACGCCAAGCTCTTGAATGTATTTTTTCTGTTGCTGTCATCTGGATTAGAAGATAGCTTCCAGGCAGACATCTCAGCTATGTCTGTGTTCAGTACTTGTAGTTGGGCATCAAGGTGTCATTGGGCTGGTGAGCTTTTCACAATTTCGTTTCTAGTGTTCACATTAGTGGCAGGGAATTTGTTTTCTAGTATGTGCCTTTCTAGGGAGTAAGTTCTGGTCTCCTGTTTAACATGCTTAAAGCTCTCTTCAGATGATCATGTGCCCTGGACAGGGTTGATAGCTTCTTTCCTGCTCTGCATGTGGTCAAGAACACTCTAGGTCTGTAGCAAATTAGGGATGCTCATAGAAATCATAGAATGGTTTAGGTTGGAATGGACCTTGAAGATCATGGAGTTCCAACCTCCCTGCCACAGGCAGGGACAATGATGAGGAGATGCTTCATCAGCTTATCTTACTTGACTGCTGTTGGAAGTGTTTGAAATCTAATTCAGTATTTGGAAACAGAGAGTACCTGGAACAAAAAGTGGCTGGCTCAGCTAACACATCACCAGACAGGAGACTGAATCACAGTCTTGTGTCTTCCTTCTGTTGCTCCAAGAATTGCTGTAGGTTTAGTTTGGTAGCATGTGTATGTGCTCTTTGATATAGCAGCCTCTGTGTGAAACTGGGTGAGATGCCTTTGAGTGAAGGAGTAGGATGCCATAGGGTGAATTAGACTAAAGAACTCTATTTGTTTACTCGGTTTCACCCTGCCTTACCTTGAAGATACACCATGTCTTGATTACAGATTAGTTTCCCAAGAGAAAGGTGTTTTCAAGAGCTTGTTTCACACTTGCATTGGTGGTTGAGCAAAGGATACTAAAGTAAATTACGAGTTTGCTCGAGGCCCTGGAAGAGAACATGACTCTATTACATTTGTCCAAAGGAAATGATTTTTCTTCATTCCCTTGTAGCTTTGCTGTTTCTTTTAAAATTCTGGAGCATTTTGAAAACATGGCTAACATAGGCTGATTCCTGAATGATGCTCGATAAGATGTAGCCAACAAATTCTGGACTTCATGACCTTATCACTGTGTAATGTGTTGGTACGTGGCGCTATTTTGTATAGCCTTGTGAGTGTTCTAGACAGGAAAAAGCAGCAAGGATTGCCATGTCCCAGAAGTGGATGTTTGAGTGTCACTGGAACCCTGTTTCTGCAAGATTGGTTGTAAAATTGGAAAGCAGAACTTGTTTTAGAAATTAGAATTAAAACTTGATCAATCAAGGTTAGAAATATCACTAATTTCTTCCCTGCCACAAGTCCAGCGAGCAATATCCTGTAATTCCATTTCTATTCACTAGAGTGTAAGTTGAAGAAGTGACAAATGCAACTTCTCTGCACGAGATACGAAGCCATTTGTAGTAAATTATATTTCCACCTGTAGGCTTATGCTCTGCATTCTGTTCAGCTCTTTAATGCTAAAGTTTGCATACGGAGTTCCCAGTTTCAATATTCGCATAATTTCCTTCTGAAGACAGTTAATTTATACGTGCTCTCTTGTACAGAGCTCTAGGCTTTGGAAAACATTTTGTGGAAAATGGACACACAAATTAATTTGACCCACGCAATTTACTCAGGCAACATCATGGAAAATATAGTCTCTTCTGTTGTAAGCAATATGTGTTGGGGGGAGAGATGACCTTTGGAGATACGGCTGAAATGGAGCAAAAATACATTCACTTCTTATTTCACATTGAGGGCTGATTTTTATCAGAACACTTGGATGCATTTAGAAATGGAATTTAAGGACAGGGATGGACCTTCAAATGTACCTGTGTGACACTAAACATTACCTGGCCAATTATTTTTCTTCTGCTTGTCATACACTAGTCTTTTCGAGGTGAAAGCTCAGAGTGATCAAGGTACTTAAATACCTTTGTGTGTGTAGTCTGGAATAGGTGTTTCCCTGCGTTTAACTGTGAAAACTTTATAAAAAGTGAATGCTTTAATATAAATGAATCTTTTTTTTTTAATGATTCATTTTTGTGCATATATAAAAACATATTTCAATCTATTTTTTTCCGCAGCACGCAAACTCAAAAGTTTTTATCTGTTGCTTATATATGGTCAAGTTCCTGCTGAACCACAAAACTGGCTTAAAGACCTGTACAGAGTCATTTGTATACAGGGCAAAGATCTTGTCGGCTGTTTTGCTGTAAACACAGCAAAGAACTGTTGCACTCAAACAATCATCTCCCCTCTCTGTAAATCGCACTGCCGTATAAGCTTATGGGTTTACTGGCTGGCATCTCTACCCCTGCAGCTGGGCCATTAGCTAAAACTAATACAGGATTGAGCACTTGGCAGAGAGCATGCTGTAGCATTGGTTACCAAGGATCAATATGTTCGCTTTGAACTTGTCATGCATTTCTCCGTGTGTGTGTTTGCTGCATGTGTGACGTTGTCTTCCTCCAGCCCCTGCAAGGTGTATTTCCTCCACCCTGCTGCAGGGCTGTTCTATTGTTTCAGTAGGTCATGATGTTCTGAACTGTTGAGGCAACTGAAAAAAAAAAAGACTATATTTATCCAGAATTAGATGGAATGTAATTCCTGCTGCTTGTAATGGATTTAATTAATAGGAGTTAATTTACCTGACAGTGCTGCACCCTGTTTACCACGCACTCAGTAGGATCAAACTCAGAGGTGCATTGCTGGGTCTTATTACTTTAAGAAAAAAAAAGGGGGGGGAGAAAAGAAAAAGCAGAAGGCAAAGCTAGATGTATGTATAATCAAAACATAATAATACGTAATACTTGGGGGTCTTATGTCAGCTGCCGCCTTCAAACCAGCTACTTTCTTCCTCTGAACCCTCACTACTGTAAAGTTGCATTTAGTATAGCCATTTCATTGTGTGTGATTTCTTTTGCTACAAGAGTATGACACTAATTAATTGTTACGATCAGGTGGGTGTCAGCCTATACAAAATGTTTGGTAACTGCAGTTTCTCGTGTTGGTGGTACAAAGGACTTTAACATGCCTCATGTAATTTCAGCAGAGGTAAAGGTGGAAGATGAAGAGCCACTGATTCATCTTGCTGCTCAAGATGTGACTCGGCTAATTCAAGCTGAGTGCTTTATATTGGAAATACAAGCGTGGCAGCTCTTAAACAGCTAGCTTTTCTGAGGATTTGGCTGTGAGAATTCTCCAACTGGCTGGGCCGGGGTGGGGGGGGGGGGCGGGCGGAGAGATATAGCAGGAAGTTAAAATGATAAATGGCCCTTATGTGTTTGTTACTACTCATACATTTTCTGCCTTAGTTTTGTGGGGGATTTCAGAAAGTGATCTGCTTTGAAAGAGGCTGATTTTTTCTGCTGTGTACCATATGAAAGTCTTACTGTTCTAGTGGCTTTCCAGGTTTTGATTTGTTTTGGATTCTCATGACTGCCTAGTTTTTTGAGAGTTAGGGAGGATGCATCCATGGCAAGTAATATGCTGGCTTCTGTCATATTGGCATTACTGAAGACAGCTTAAATCTCGTCTGTGAGCCTACATTAGGACTCAAAGACTGAGGCTTTTAAAGGTCTGTTATTGCAGGCTTTCCTGGCCCCTCTCTGCAGCCTGGGCACACTCGGGTTGTAATCCCCTGTCAGTCACCAAGGGCAGTAAATGCCTTTGGCGGTCCTGAGCCAATGCCAAGAGAATCAGACGGCCACAGGAAGAGTTCTTAGAAATTTGCTAGAGACTGGCATGTTAATAACATTAAAATACTTAATCATGAAACAGTAACCAGAAGCCTTTAGGGTGCACCAAACAGTTACGGTTTTCCAAAAGTGTTAAAGTGTTAAACTGCTTTGATTTAACTTCTGTGTTTACACATACAGAATTATTAAAGACGAGAGCGTTCTTCTAGACACAAAAGGGATGGCCATGCAGGTTTTTGAAGAAGCAGTACATCCTTACATGCAAAACTCTTTAGGCTTCATCCTGCAGTTTTCATACATTTTCTTGAAAAATAAGTGTCCAGTACAACACAGACCTCTGCACAAGCTGACTGCAGAGGTATCTTATACCTCACTACTGTTATTTTAGTACCTAACATAATAAAAGATTTTCAAACAATTTTGGTTTTGAAAGAGAGCACAGTAACAGGTTTTTTTAAATTCATTTTCTATTGGTATGAAATTTTCGTCATTTTTCTTTTTCTCTTCTCCTTGCCCCTAAATCTATGTCATATTTCACATAAGAGGAAAGAGTGGGATGGTGTGTCACACCCAGTTCCATCAGTCACATTGGCTGTCATTACTGACACAGCTTAATGCAGTCTGACTGATGTAATCAGACACAATGTCTCTCACAGTACTGTGTCACCCTGAGAAATCTAAAGAGACACAGGTTTCAGAAAAACATAGTTAAGGGTTGTTTTAGAAAACAAATAATAACCCAGGGCACCATGTCTAGAGATGTGCACCCAAAACAAGTGGGTTCTTCTGGACAGAACAAGACCAGTGTGCTAAATTCATTTCCTTAGGGCAGGAATGTTTTTTGCAGCCCACTTGATTGAACCTCATTTATTGTTGTTAACACAGCTTTCTGCAATAGTAATTTCTCTTTCTGTTCTTCATCTAAAGCACAACAATGTACGTTTCAAAAAGTTATTTTGAGTGCCTCCCTTTTTGGGATACTCAGCTTGTGACCTCGTGAATACGTCTGATTTCAAGGAGCTGATCTGAGATACCTCAAATTTGGCTCTCAAAAGTTGAGATTGTCAAAGCAACTAGCCACAAGGGAGGATATTTTAAATGTGTGGAAATCTAGAGGGTACTGTGTAGCATCAGTGTTGTGGTTTTTTCCATGTTGGGTGCATTCATTAATGGCATTTATGAATGTATTTTACTAGTCTCACCGCTTAGCTGCTCTGGTTGAAATGGCTCAGTTGCAAAGAAAGCTTGGATTCATACTTCTTGATGTGTAGTCAGAGCAGGGATAATTTCTCTTATCATTAGAAGCAGAGTCCAGATTTGGAGTGTTCAACTGAACCTGATCATTTCCCAAATTTATTTAAATTTAGTGATCCAAGGTTCAGCTTTAGCTTTCTTGACTTCTAGAACAGCATATGAAATCTGAGGTTCACTGAAGGCAGTACCAACCTTCCCACTTAATTTAGCAGGGCAAGGTCAGACGTGTGGGGCGCGCTTTAGGTACTGACTGAACTTGAAGTTGTTTGAAGAAAGTTGTCCAGCTTGTTAAAGTGAGAATTGGATACGACATAACACTTGAAGTGTCTCTGAAGGATGTTGAGCCTGTGAAAAAACCACCTCATTTTTATCACCTAAACAAGTGAGAACTAAAAATTCCATTGAAATGGAAAAAATACGGATCAGGAACAATGAAAGAAACAGTTGGCTATACTAAAAAAAATTTTTTTTCTGTGCAGTCTTCTTTTGTTTTATATTTGACTTTCTCTCTTAGTGATTTTATTGTTTTAAGCATGCTTAGATGTGTGTTAGTAAGAGTTTAGATCATGTTAGTCTGTACAATGACGAGTACAGTGTGGCCCTAAGTCTTGACTTGGTATTCAGACATATGACTAAAATCAAAATAATAAATATTAATTGTGTTCTGGACACATACATTCTATCAGAGACATCATCAAGCTTACAGGCAAAGCTGTAATTATAACAGAACTTTAAATTAATGGGTTGGACATAAACGTGGCTATCAAAACTGTTTTGAAAATACAGAACTTAGTCCGTACTTCTGTCTCCATCTCCAGAAGTTTCTTTTCACGTCTGTTCTTAAAACTGCATTTCTAACTTAATTATTTTTTTCCCCTAAAAGGGAAAATGAATTCAAATAATTTGTGCTTAAAAAAAAAAAAACTATCCAGGAAAACAAATCTCTGTTTGCATGTCTGTCACCGACATTTTAATGATCACTTTACAACTTTGCTATCTCTGAAGTTAGATTCATTTCGGGTTCCTCAGCTTAATTTGCATTCAGCATTATTTTGCTATTTTGGGAAGTGTTGGTTGAGAAAGTAATAGAACTGTTCTTATACAATGTCTGTGGAAAATGTAAGAATGTGAGCATGGGGTT
Source organism: Pluvialis apricaria (assembly GCA_017639485.1). Classification (NCBI taxonomy): domain Eukaryota; kingdom Metazoa; phylum Chordata; class Aves; order Charadriiformes; family Charadriidae; genus Pluvialis; species Pluvialis apricaria. Next base: position 6,259,626 of record CM030017.1, read on the forward strand.
GCTCAGTACATGGACCCACTGATACCTCAAAAAAAATATTACGTCATTTTAAAGGTGTCATTGCCTGGTGTACAAAACGTTTGTTTCTAGGTGGTCTCAAGGATACTGGTTTGCTGCGTGTGTGCCTAAAGCAGGGCCAGCTTTCAGCCTGGGGTGCGGGATTTTCTCCTATATGTTTCTCAGTCTCCATTCCAGCCGTGCTTGGACTCTTTAACCTTGCACCTGGATGGTAACAGCAGGATCAAAGGTTATGATTCTGAGAAGTAAGCTGAACTCTTGAAAGAAAAGTGGGGGTTGGTATCTTGGTTGGTATACTTAGGGGTTGGTATCACCTAACAATGATAATAGTGAAAAATAGGGCAATTACAAAGCTTATGTGAAGAATGGATTGCAAATAGAGGAGACCAGAACTGTCATTCCTATTGAGAAACACTAACCTGAGAGGTAGTGGTCTGCCACAGTGACTGGCAAGTGGCCAGACCTGGTTTCCTAATCTTGTAGCTGTTTCTTCTAAATCAGGGTAGCACAGGAGCTGCTAGTCTGGCTATCCATCACCCACTGAAAATAGCCCTGGAAGCCAATTTAGTGTTCTGCTTTGTGTCAGCCAGATAACACGGAGAGCCTGCAGTAAGGGCCACATTCATAGAATCATAGAATCATAGAATGGTTTAGGTTGGAAGGCACCTTGAAGATCATCGAGTTCCAACCCCCCTGCCATAGGCAGGGACACCTCCCACTAGACCAGGTTGCCCAAGGCCACGTCCAGCCTGGCCTTGAACACCTCCAGGGACGGGGCTTCAACAACCTCTCTGGGCAACTTGTTCCAGTGCCTCACCACCCTTAAAGTGAAAAACTTCTTCCTAATGTTTAATCTAAACCTGCCCTCTTCCAGCTTAAAGCCGTTCCCCCTCGTCCTATCACTACATGCCCTTGTAAAAAGTCCTTCCCCAGCTCTCCTGTAGGCCCCCTTTAGGTACTGGAAGGCTGCAATAAGATCTCCCCAGAGCCTTCTCTTCTCCAGGCTGAACAGCCCCAACTCTCTCAGGCTTTCCTCATAGGAGAGGTGCTCCATCCCTCTGATCATCCTCGTGGCTCTCCTCTGGACGCGCTCCAGCAGGTCCATGTCCTTCTTATGTTGGGGATTCCAGAGATGGACACAGTACTCCAGGTGGGGTCTCACGAGAGCGGAGTAGAGGGGCAGAATCACCTCCCTTGACCTGCTGGCCACACATCTTTTGATGCAGCCCAGGATATGGTTGGCCTTCTGGGCTACGATCGCACTTTGCCGGCTCATGTTGAGCTTCTCGTCAATCAGCACCCCCAGGTCCTTCTCCTCAGGGCTGCTCTCCAGCCATTCCCCGCCGAGCCTGTATTTGTGCTTGGGATTGCCCCGACCCAGATGTAGGACCTTGCACTTGGCCTTGATGAACTGCATGAGGTTGGCTTGGGCCCACCTCTCCAGCCTGTCCAGGTCCCTTTGGATGGCATCCCTCCCCTCCAGTGTGTCATGAAAACATTTGAATAATGTAAAGGTAAAGCACTTCTGCTTAAAACAAGCTACAATTTGAGCACATGATGCTGTGATAGGGTAGCTGCCTACTCAGCACCACCCTGCGTATTCTTGATTCTCATCTATCTAACCCTGGGCAACAGCTCGAATCTCTTTGGTTCTTAGATAAACCCTGGGATCCAGATCCACTGCATGTGTTGTTTGTGGTCTTGCCCATGACAGTCCGGTACGCTTGTGGAAGAGCAAATGGGCTGTGTTGTTTGACTGGCATCACAATTATATTCTAATTATTAAATAATCTTTAGTGTTTAGTCATGTGGCAGGTGAAAAAGGCACTTTTTTTTCCTGATTGATTACACAGGGGTAGCAGTTGAAATGCTTAACATGCTATGTAATTTTAGGTGAAAATTAATTAGCATGAATAGGCAAGGCACCCCATGGTGTCACTGTTTAGTCAGTTTTCTGTGGAGAATCACACTTTAGTAGGAAAAACAGTCTTTTTTGGTGTTCTCAAGACACAATAAAAACAAATGAATTAAAATTAGTAACTGATGTGTCATTTTATCATAAGTTTTCTTTCAGCAAGGAGGTGATTGTTCTATGCCATACGTTCCACTGCCATCAGTGAAAGAAAAGGGGTGGGGGGGGAAGACTGGCAAAACCTAAGCAGAAAACCTCAAACAAATGCTCTTGTTATTTTCCAGTGCAGGCACTGCCAGCTTCTGCTTGGAGAATCTGCTTCTGAACCTGTTCATCCATGCTTTTTGATAATGATGATATATATAAATTTGTAAATATTGAAGAAATCTGTCTCTGCAGCATAATTAGAATCACCTGGATAGAAGTGAGAGCTCTCAGGGACGTTTTAAATGCTTGCACTCTGGTGCTGTGTGACAACGTGATGGTCATACACAACATTTTGAGTCTCTAAATTACTGTGATAAGTGGCCTAAAGGAAAGAGACTGCTAAAAAAAAATTAAGAGCAACTCCTTAATAAATACAGTGACTAGAACAGATAGAGCAATGAAGCCTGTTCATATGTTAAATTAAGATGTGGTTGATAAGAAAGTCTAAAGGAATGATCTTGGTGTGGCTAACCTTAAATGTGATCAGAGTTAAAATGTTTTGTTGATTTCATGTAGATAAGTGTTTGGTAGGAGTGTTGGTTGGAAGAAAATGTATTCAAAGATGGGATGCACAGGCTTGTTCTTATGTCTGAAATTTTAGGAGATCTTTATTCCCCAGCTTTACTGTTGAGCTTTAGGCAAGAGTTCGTGTTCAAGAAGACAGACCCATAGAAATTCATGCCATCAAAATAGCTGGCCATTGTGTTTACCAGTGTGTTATCAACAGCATGTGGGAGCACACATGCTGTAATATTGTGCTTTGGGTTATATGGCATGTGCTGTAAATAAGCATTTGGAAGAGATAGGATCTGTGATTTGTGGGAAGACTGAGAGAAAGAATATCAGTGATTTTATTCACGATTGCTTCAGCTAGACTCCTTCTTCCCCTTAATTTCTGTGAGTTGGAAAACTAGTGTCAGTAGCCAGAACCAAGCCTCCTCCCTCCCAAGCCCATGCATTTGGCCAAAATTTGAATGCTGCCAAGAATAGTCACTGCCTTTTTTCTTTTTCCCTTTTCTACAGAAAATGTCAACGTGGTGCTCTTATGTGTACACAGAGCTAGATCAGAGTTGTTGGAGTTTTATCTTAAACACGTTTGAAAGGTTTCTGTGGGTTTTTTTTTTTTTTTTTTTTTGTTTTTTTAATCTGAAACGTTCTAAAAATAGAAAAATACCTTATTGTAATCACTTACACTTTTTTTCTTTTTAAATGGAGAAATCATTTTACCTAAGTGTGGGCTTCTATGACCATTGTTTTACATTTAGAGGCTCGGCCCTACTTCTTCTCTCCAGTTACTTCTGATCCATTTGTTGTTTTGGAGGTTTTATGAATTGTGGCAGAGAAGGACTGAATCTATTTTTTCACATCTGTTAAGGATCAGAGGCAAATAAAACCACAACACAGGAACATGCTGCTAATGGGGAGGTAATATAATATAATGAGAGACTTTGCTTTTCTTTCCTCATTCTTGGACAAATCCAAATCCATTTCCTCTGCTAATATTGCTTTAAGAGATTGTAGGGGTTTTTCTTCCATCATATCCACTGCAACTACGATTATGGGCTGTTCCATCTGCAAGGATATTTTCAGGTATGCTTTAAGCACATGTGTAGTCTTTGCTGACTAACCAGATTGCTTGCACGTAAAGATGAATGAACATACTTAATAGTTGTGAAGCCTGTTTTCCACAATGCCAAAAAATGGCATTTCAGGCTGGTAACTCCATAGATTAATGCTTGAGACTGTGTACAAACACCTTGTTCAATGATCTAATTCATAAATAAGTGCTTAAGTTATACATAGGACACTAGAGGTTTGGGGTTTTTTTTGAAAATTGCAACATTGTATTTTAATTATATACTGAATTTGCTCAGTTTTTCTTGAAAAAGAATTTGTCTCTTCTTGTTCCAGAAAAGCATTCCTTACTACTTGAACTAAGTATGTGCTCAAGGTCTGTGTCTGCAGTCTTGAGAATTTATTTTCTTTCCATGGAGGAAACTCTATGCTAGATATATGGTGTCACCAGTCTGTGACAGAATAACATATTCCAGAAGGATATAAGGGTATTTTTTGGGTGTAAATCATGTTATTGATTTCTCGGTAGAAACGCAATTTTGATTTCTCATTTTCACAAGCAAGTATTTGTTTGATAAACACTTCCTGAAAATATCCAGCTTCCTATTACTAAAAGTGCTACATAGAATTCTTGCAAATGAGGCAGGTGAGAGGTGCCAACTTTGCTTTGTTTACTTTTCCCACTGACAAGTATTTCTGTGTACAGATAATGTACAACATTGAGACTGAATTTTCCTTAGGGGCATGAGTTTTCAAACACAAACAGGGGAGAGAAAACATTCTAAGAAACAGAAAATGACTTGGTTACAGCTCCCTAAATTGGTCAGGGAGACTCCAGGAAGTTCATAATACCTGAAATAGCTTTTGTTCTTTTTGCTTTTACTTGACTATTTTTGAAACGGATGATGTCCCTTTAAATCTGCTGTCACTTGTGCTGCTTAGGAACAGACATGTGCTTGTTCTTATTTCAAGTGTTTGCCCAGCTATTGACTGGGATGAAAAGGATAGGCAGGTAAAAAGAATTGATTTGTAATACTTCACATTTTTCTTACAGATGGAGGAGGGACAATTTCAAATTAAAGCAGCTTTTCTTCTGCCGGAAGCAGATATATGCTTGTATCACTTCAAATTTGTATTGGACAATATTTTATCATTCACAAGTGTCATGTTGCTACACTGAATAATGCAACATAGGCTGACCTACTTCTGTGTTGAAACACTGATTCACCTGTCAACATTTTTGAGTAAATGGAAATATTTGTTCTTGTCTTCAAATGGAAGTACAAAACAAGAGCAGATGTTTGCAGGCATGAGTAAACCTCAGTGGACCAAGATGTGGTTTTACTGCATGTTGTAACCTCTGCATTTCATCAAGACTATTCTTTCTGGTAGACCAGAAAGCTGTGATCTATAACATGAAAATGCATTACCGTATTTGGGTATGTCACACTAGTAGTTAATACCTACTGCTCGCTTTGCATGCTTACATTTGACATATTCTATTATAAAGGTTAAATATTTGGTATACGTGTATTCTGAAACTTCTGCGATCAAGGAACAAACAGTTTAGCTGCTGAGCTAAAGGGCACATCTTTAAGTAGTCTATAAAAGGAGACAACATGTCCAAGCATTTGTTATGTAGGTGTCTTTTTAGAGTACTCAATCTCTGTATTGAAAGAGCTCCCCAAATTTTTATTAGCCATCTGTTTATAGTAGGTGTGTACTTGTTTTTTTTCCATTTCACTGCAATTACTACTCTGGCAGCAAGAACAAGTTGAAAGTGTGGCTTGTCTCCTGAAAGATCTGCTTTCATTACATATGGTTCTCTCTGTTAAAATACAGACCAGTTGCTCAAGCCACCTTAAGGGGAAAGCACTCGGTATGCTGCTCCAGAAATTAGGCATGCAGGCACATTAACAGTAGCAGTAATTGCGTACATTATTTGCTGGCTGGAGCACCAACTGTGTATATAAATTTTCAAATTATTGTACTGGCTACAACTCATTGCTAGTGAGCATCCACTGCCACCTCCTTTTATAGAAAATGCGATATTCTTTGTAGGTAACTATTTATGTTTACTTTGTACTTGGGGGTTATAATAATTAATGACAAATGTTTTCATGTTTACTGTTCTGAATTGCATGCCATATGTGTTGCCCTGACCTTTGAATGAACAATGTAATTAGTCCTGCTTAAAAAATATGGAACAGGGTAGATTATGCATAGCTTTTATACAGCAAAGGAAAAGGGGAAGAGAGGAATCCACTTGGTTCCTGAGGAGCAGGTTCAGCTCTTGACACAGAGCTGTTCGAAGTAATGCTTTGATGCTGTCTGATCACAGTACTTGGTGAAATCACAGCTGGTGTCTGACATGCAAGTTAAAACTCTTCTCCTATTTTTTTTTTTCTGTTGCTGCTGTCATCTCTTCTGGGACCCGTATTGCCCATGCATGCTGGGATGGGGGCTTCTTCCTTCTCCTTTCAGCCTCTGACTTGGTTTTCTTTAATTCTGAGTAAGGAATGAAAAGGCAGTCCTGCCAAAGCTACTCTTGCAGCTGGCTGATATTCAAAGGACTCTGTTAATGTGTTGAAATTGAAAGGGTATGCTCTACCCTGTCCAGGACAGTTGTGCCCTGTGCTATGCAAAGGACCTTAGCTACAAATGGAGGGGAATATGCATGTTGCTTGAAGGTACTGAGGTAGGAATGATCTCAGCCATATAAAGCAGCTCTGGGATGAATTGTGTCTTTTCAAGACACAACTTTTTGGAATTTCTCTCTTCAGCTTCATCCTATCTCAGCAAAAGCTGGTCTGCTCAAGGCTGTGAACAAATACTAGTCCTCAATTCTTGCGTGTTTATATGCAGAGTTCTTTTGCTTTTTAGATATTAAAGTAGACAGAAGTTGGTTGTCCCACAAAGGATAGAAGAAGGAAACTCAGAAGTAATTGTTGAAAAGGTTTCTCTTCTGTTTCAGACCCAGATATTTTTATATACTGCTCAAGAAATCTTGTGAGATTTTTCTATCACTCATCTCAGCTACTCACCACCAAGTTAATTATTACCCATCTAAAATTCTGTGTATCTTAAATAATTGTCATCTCTTTTCCTCTCCCTTTCCTTTCTTTTTCACTAACATTTAGAACATTTCTGTTTCTACAGCTTTCAGATACTTAAGTTGTGGTATCAAGGAAGTATTCTGAATTATCTGTCAGAATTAATGAGCAAGTTTACCCACAAGTATGTCATTTTTCACTGTGTACAAAATAAGCAGGAAGGGCATATTTTAGTACCTACGGGCTGCTGTAGGTACAACATTATTTTGATGTATGGCACAGCCTCCTTAATAAGATCATTGTGGGAGTATTTTGCATGTGGTAGGTGCGTAATATGCAGATGATATTTGTAGCTGACAGCAGCCATCACACTGATTCATACAACACTTGTGCTGTAAATTTTCTCTGAGCAGCAGACACATCAGCAGTATCTCTTATATATCTAAATAGTATATTGTGCTCATTTTCACCCGTATTCAAGCAGCACTGTGGCCTAGTTTGTTTTACCCTTTGGAAGTGAGATTTTAATGCTAGTATTTTCCTGGTTTCTGTACACTGATACTGAGGAAAATGTATTACTTCCTAGAAAATCAAAGATTTGGTTGGAGAAGGCAGTTGCCAAAGCTGAGACATTAGCAGTCTTGTTGATATGAGCTTGGAGATCTACTCTTGTTTCATAGTTCAGATCAGGCCTGGGCTGGGCACATGGCCTGAACCGCTGCTGTTGTGTTGAAAATAGCAGGGCAGGCTCACTGAATGCACGCTGACACAGTACGCGCAGGAAACCGAGCCCGATGTTAAGCAGCTGTGGTAGCTGAACAGAGAGGAGACTTTGGTACCACATACCCTACCCTGACTTCTGGCAATTTGGTTCCTAAATTTCTTGTCCTGCAGTGTATGCTTTGGAGAGAGTAGCTATCTGAGAGTAGCCTCGGGTAGTTTCCTGTACTCACAGTCTTTGGTCACCACCTTCAGCTGTGGCATGGGGACTATCTTAAGTGCTTTGAGTCTATTTCAGAGGAAAATCAAACAAGCTGACCCAAGCTGGCACTCAGTGATCATTTAAGCTATCAGATGGACTAAAGACACCATCATTTTAATCCTGACTTAGGACAACCTCCGAGCACAGATTCTGAGTGTCTAGCTTCTGCTGCGCCAGTGCTCAGAAAGAGCTTTGAGAAACAGTCAAAGACCAAGAGGAGCCGGGGAGTTGCAGTGTGGATGGATGGTGCATTAGGGCTCAGCCTTGGTCCTCGTTTAGGTTTAATGGTGTATGACTTTCTCCTTAACATATTAGAAGCTAGGACCTGAGTTTTGATGTTGCTTCAAATGCAGTGTTCCTAACACTGCTACTGACAGTCTAGCTCACACAGCTGGACACATAAACCATGGTTTAAATAAAAGAACTGATGCAGAGTGCTTTGGTTTGTGGGTGATGTACTGAAAGCAACGTGTAGAACCCTGGATTTTTTTCACCTTATCCTTGGTGCTTTTTGAAAATCCGTCTGTTTAAGTTAAAACTCAAGCATTTGGCATCTCTCATTATTATTATCTAAAATCTTGGCCTTGAGTTTGATGGACCTAGTATCACTCTTAGCTCAGACTGACGAACTTGAATAATGTCTTCTCCACGGTATCATTGTGAGGTTTCAGTTTTTGCATTGATCATCTCCATGGTTTGCTTTCATTTCTCTTGTACAAGGTGAATTGAACTGAATCATGACTTAAACCTGAACAAAAGATAAATCAATTTCTTTTTGCTATGAAGCAAAAATATTGTGGTCAGCTTTTGGTATGTATCATACAACCAGAGGAACACCAAAACATAGTAATAGAGATTTGCTTTGTAATGCACATATCTCTTCTATAAGGTCCTACAAAATTTGTTTCATTGGGTTTTCAGGGGAATTTCAACTTGGCTCAGCAACCTCGTAACCTTCAAACAAACATGAGAACAGTGGGATTTTGCTTACTGCTGTCTGTCGTGGCTGTCACCTCCAAAAAATCTTGAAAGTTTTTTGGGTTTGTGATTTGCTCCTTCCCACCCCATCCGTCCAACCCAGTAGAGCTGATAAATGATCAGCCTTTGGTGTGAATGCGTACGTAACGTTTGAATGCTACTCTTGTTGATTTAGGAGGTTTGCACAGAGGACAAAAAGATGTGACTCTAATTATACACTGGCAATAATTCCACTTAAATGAATATGAGAGTTCTTTTAAACATAGTGCATTTTAAACCTAATAATATATTGATAATATATTGCAAGGTATAGTTCCTAAATTTCTGTTAGGATAATGTTTCCTTCAGTCTCTTCTCTTAGGAGTCCTGTAGAACACTTTATTTCTCAGAAACCAAGCTCTAGGTTTAATGTTTTCTTTAATAGACTATCCCACTCACAGCTTTTTTGTGTCTAATGAAATATAACGAAGTAGTAAAACTGATTAAGTTGAAAATAGCAGTTTTTGTAATGGGGAAGGAGCATAAAAATTATTTGGGACTAAGATACTGATTAGATTTTAAAGGCGAAATCTAACTAATGAGATCTGCCAATTTGATCAGTGATATTTGGATGCAATTTTAATGAAGACAAGCCCTTTTTTGAGCTAAAGGAATGTTAGGTTAATAGTGTTATTAATAATAAGTTATTGTCAGGATTTTGTTTACCTTGGAGAATATATTAGTTACAGTGATGGCACCTGCATATTCTCTAGACTGGTCTTACCTTTTCCAGCAATTAAATTATGGCCCTAGGAAGCTGAGTGATAAAACACTTACTAACTTCAGAGAGGTTAGGATTTTGCCCTGAAGCTTCATATTAATATGTGATATGTTGTTGGGCAGTATATATAAAATGAAGGTAGTATGACAGCTGTGAAAGAGAAACCTGGGAATGGAAAGAAAAGTGAACTTCCTTTCCTGACACAGCACAAGAAATTTAAACAATCATCCTAAATTGGAGTGTATTCTCCATCTTTTTTCTACAAGTTTAGTTCTTGTATTTTTGATCAAGCCCATGTATGATTAAACAGTCAGGTTAGCCTGAAACTGGCTGTCTTTGGGGAATTCACTAGCGGACAGCAGTTGCCAAACTGCGTGGATACCAAATGACTGACTTGCAGCTCCTAAATGTTGACTTCACAGAGAGGTGCAGGTCATCAGTCCAGTGGAAAGCCATGTCTTCTTCAAAACCTTACGTGAGACTCTTCCTATTTGTCTTCCTTATGCACTGTCACTGAAAAGCTGCTGATGGTAATAGGGTATTGAAGATGTACCAGGAGCCAAGATGGCTTGTGTTCAGTGTCTGAAGGCTGGTAGTGCCCAGCCTGGGTCATGCCTAGAGGCAGCTCAGGAGGTCTCCCATCTGAGATAACTGATGCACTTTTTCATGTTCGTGGCCTATGAATGAAAATTTTCAGAAGAGCAGACACTAATCTACATATAATTTTCACTTTGATTCTCCTGGTCTGTTTTGTCTGTAGGAACAGTTTTAATTGCTAGTCCTTCCTAAAGTGGAAATATCCTTGGGTAATGCTAAATGGGATTTTTGTGGGTGTGTACCTCTGTTTAATTTTTGATTTGTCAGGTGACCCATCAAGTAGCAGACTTGTAAGGCTACTGAAATTGCTACATGATTTCCTTTGTGCTATAGTATTTGTAAGACTATTGAGTGTCCAACCCATGACCCCACTTTGTCCTTTAAACTATGACCTGCAGAAGTACAATAAAATAAAAGTAAAAGTATGAAGCCAGTTTTATCAGATCTGTACTATGAAGCAAACCTTTCTCCTAGGATAGGACCCCATTTACCTTAATTTTACAGTCCCACTTACGGTCAGGAACAAATGTCTGAACAAATGCCAGGTTGTTATCATGCCAGCTGGCTCCTGAGGCTTTTTCAGACCTTTAAGAAGATGTAAATATAAGCAAGATGACAACATGACTGCAAATGAGTCAAAATGAACCCTCTTTTAAACAACTGAAATGTAATATATGGCACTCTTCCTTCAAGGAGGGCAGTAATCCTGCGGCATAGTGTCAGCAAACACGGCTCTCTAGTCAGCCCATATCTTAGTTGCCACAGCAACCTGATCCCTACTTGCAGCAAAGGAAGCAAAACATATGGTAGAAATACTGTGCTACTCCAAGAAACCTCTAGATTTCCCAAACAATAACTCTTCAAATTCAGTGTTTCCCCCCTCAAAAATATTAATCAAACTGCTTCGCAATATATATTGGAAAATCATGACAGCTAACGTAAAAATAAGACATCTTACCTAGTAAACTACCAAAGTTATAAATGAAGGATTACTGGTTTAAAGCTAGAAAGTTACAAGGGGAATGGTTTACACTGTGGGCTTCAGCTTGGATAGCTTTCTATACCATGGACTACCAAAGTGTGTGGAAATACCCTTGACAGTTCCTGAATTAGAGGTTACTGAGAAGTCCCCCTTTGAGCTTCTTGTGGACATAGGGCTCGTTTCTTCTCTTGCTGCTGTGAACCTACGTTTGTGTCTATAAAAAAGCATCCTCACTAGTGCTGGCCAAATTATCCTTCTGTCGTGTTTGAAAGAGACTTGAACTTTGGATTGAAAAAACACTTAACGTGAAAATAAAGTATTTTTCTGTAGAAAATAACTGTTTTTCATCATTTGCAAGTTTTCAACCATTGGGATTTCAGGTTGATTGTTTTGCTGTTTTGTTTGAATGAAAATGCGTCTTTTTCTGGAAGGACAACCGGTAGTACCAAATGGAACTACTTTCTGATAACTTACAGATTTTATTCATTTATTTTTTTTTTAAATAAGGGATTATTAAACTTAAAAAAAATATTGTGGTTGGCCTTTAAATGCATATAGAAGATCGCTTTACATATATATACAGACTGACTTGAGCTGGAATTGGAACAGGGTTTCCTAATTATAGGTCCAGGGCAGGAGCCCTAAGAGAGTCATGTTTGAATGTTACTTTTCCACAGTGGAATCCCTGAACGCTGCCAGTTCTCCCAGGGTGCTGCATGATATCAGAAGATTTCCAATTTGTATATATGAGCCTATTACATATAAGACAGTATAATAAAATAAGGTTATTAATAAAATACATCTATTTTAAAATGAGGATATTGACACAATGGACATGTTCCTGACAAGTGGGGGAATAAACATTGGTACATTCTGATCCCAGGGTACAAATTATACAGGAGAGAGAGTCGTGCTGGGAGAAGGCTAAGAAAAACCTGGCGGCAAACAGCTATCGTCTTTCTTGATTACTTCTCTAAAAATTACTTTCATCTTTGCACAGTCAGCAAAGCTGAATTTGATCTTCTCCTTTCATAAAAGGTATTTTATTTCCTGACTGAGGGCAAGTGAAGAAATTAAGGTGTGTAATTATATCTTAGAAAAATTATATAAACCACCTATGATTATACATGTCGTGTTTAGTGTAAGCTACCACTTTAGTTAGTGGTAAGTTCATACTTGGCATCCATACTTGGCAAATTCATAAATATGTTTGTTACAGGTTCTCTAATTTAAGTTCCAATCTTCTGGGTTTGAGCACAGCTCTTTAAACATAGCATTTCTGATGGCTGATAATAATACAGTGTTGGTCAACTTCTTTGTGGTGGAGTTAAGCTATGTTTGATTGTGTTTCCTCCCATGTGACCTGTGATAATGTTTCCTAATAGGTACAAACCGGTTTTCTCTTACCACAAGTAAAAATACTTCAGATTTTATTTTTAAGAACTTCTTAAACATTCATTCCTTTTTTTTTTATAGAGAAATAATGGCCAACTCAGCAGTGATCAGTTTAATTCCTTCCATTTCTGTGTTGTTTTTGAAACCATAACTAGTCCAATTAGCTTAAAACTGACTGCAAAGAATATACCACTTCTGAACATGGTGGGATCTTGTAATTTTTAAATCTGATGGAAAATTCAAGAATATTGTTATAAAAGTGAATTTTGTCAGACTTTATTTGAAAAGACCTATGGTGAAAATATGATAAAAACTGTAAAATAAGTAGAGAGTAGCTGAGTGAGAATAACCCTGGCTATGTGATTAAACAGAAATGTGAAATAGATGGAGGACTGAAAGGTCAATTGTAGAGAAAAATTACTAGCTCCACTAGCAGTTTCATGTCTTATAGTTTGTTGCTTAGGTTAAAATGATATATATTCTATAGATGTCTAAGCTGACCTCTAGGAAATTGCATTGGAAATAGACCTGAGCGGAAAAATTGATTGCAGGGTGGTGGTTAAAAGGAAGGTGTTTGGAGGTTTGAAACAGAAAAAATTTACAAATAATCTCTAATGTATCAATTCAGACTTATGGAATTTGACCTAAAAATTATTTTTCAAATTTGTTAATTTGACCTTCTCTATTATTTTTAAAATGAAATTCCATTTCAAGCTAAAATTGAGAAGTGCTTTTGGAATTAGTTTAAGCAAGGTATTATGAAAGTTCTTAAAAGAAGCCTTTCATTTATAAAGTCATCAAGTTTTTCTTAAAAAGGGTAGAAAGACCCTGGGAACTACCAACCTGTCAGCCTCACCTCTGTGCCTGGGAAGTTCATGGAACAGATCCTTCTAGAAGCTATGCTAAGCCTCATGGATGACAGAGAGGTGAATCAAGACAGCCAGCATGGCTTCACCAAGGGCAAGTCTTACCTGACCAACCTAATGGACTTCTATGGTGGAGTGACTACATCAGTGGACAAGGGAAGAACTACGGATGTCATTTGTCTGGACTTCTGTAAGGCCTTTGACACGGTCCCCCACAACATCCTCTTCTCTCTAAACTGAAGAGATATGGATTTGATGGGTGGACTGTTTGGTGGATGAGGAATTGTTTGGATGGTCGCATCCAGAGTGTAGTGGTCAACAGCTCAATGGCCAGATGGAGATCGGTGATAAGTGATGTCCCTCAGGGGTCCCTATTGGGACCAGTACTATTTATATCTTCATCAATGACATAGACAGTGGGACCAAGTGTACCCTCAGCAAGTTTGTGGATGACACCAAGCTGAGTGGTGCACCTGACACACCTGAGGGACAGGATGCCATCCAGAGGGACCTGGACAATTTTGAGAAGTGTGCTGGTGTCAACCTCATGAGGATCAGCAAAGCCAAGTGCAGGATCCTGCACCTGGGTTGGAGCAACCCCCAGTACCAATACAGGCTGAAGGATGAAGGGATTGAGAGCAGCTCTGCAGAGAGGGACTTGGGGGTACTGGTGGATGAAAAGCTGGACATGAGCCGACAGCGTGCGTTGGCAGTCCAGAAACCCAACTGCATCCTGGGCTGCATCAAAAGCAGCATGGCCAGCATGTTGAGTGAGGTTATTCTGTCCCTCTGTTCTACTCTGGTGAGACCCCACCTGGAGTACTGTGTCCAGCTCTGGGACCTTCAGCACAGGAAGGACATGGACCTGTTGGAGTGGGTCCAGAGGAGGGCCACAAAAACAATCAGAGGGCTGGAGCACCTCTCCTGTGAGGGCAGGCTGAGAGAGTTGGGGTTGTTCAGCCTGGAGAAGAGAAGGCTCTGGGGAAATCTTACTGCGGCCTTTCAGTACTTAAAGGGGGCTTATAAGAAAGATGAGGACAAACTTTTTTAGCAGGTCCTGTTGCGATAGGACAAGGGGTGATGGTTTTAAACTAAGAGGGAAGATTCAGACTAGATCTAAGGAAGAAATTTTTTACAATGACGGTGGTGAACCACTGGCCCAGGTTGCCCAGAGAGGTGGTAGATGCCCCATTCCTGGAAATATCCAAGCTCAGCTTGGACGGGGCTCTGAGCAACCTGATCTAGTTGAAGATGTCCCTGCTCATCGCAGGGGGGGCTGGACTAGATGGCCTTTAGAGGTCCCTTCCAACCCAAACTATTATGTGATTTTTTTGCCACCTCTGTCCCATTTTTTTGTAAGAGGTGATGACAGATTTCCTTGGCCGGGGAAAAAGCAATTTTAATTCTGTATTTTCTGGACCTCTTAACACCTGTAGTGGAAGCAAGACTCCAAGACCTACTCAAACAGGAGTCAGGTTTAGGTCACTAAAGGCAATTGTGGTGCAAGTGTCTTTTAGTCTTTGTTTTCTTTCAGCATCTCTGCTTTTGTCTAAAGGTCTGTCCTCCAGTGTCAATAGGGCTCAGTCTTGATATAAGACCCATAGCTTTTTTAATATAATTTTGTGAAAGTGTATCCAGGAAGAAGCAATCTATATTGGACAGCCACACAAACGTTATTTCTGTGAATGAAATTTAATTATTGTTCAATGGCGAGAAGACAAGTGTCGTTTGGCAAAACAAGCAGATAATATTTTTGTCTTTGTGGGACTGAGTGAAATTAAGGAGAGGAAAAGCCAGTCCGTACACCTGATGTATTGCAGTCACCAGCAGAGCACATGCTACAGCTTGCCATCTTAGTGAAAACGTCATAATTTTTGTGCCGGCCAAATAACCTGATCTAAGTTAAGATGACCAAAATAGACAGTTTCCACATTCTGTTTGTTGAATTCATTTTCCCTACATATCACTATGTATGCCTTCTGATGATAGATGAACCTATATGCTATTTTTTCACCAAAATGGCATGCTGAAATAAAGTAATGTCTTTGGAATGTTTATCTGGTTGCTTTTTTCCTTAGCTATGCTGGTTGTTAGATGAAGTAGTGAATGTTCTATCTGCTTGAAATCAGTGCCAGCTTTAAAACAATAATTCTTTGCAATGTTTTGCAGCTGTTCTGAATATATTTACTTTTCACAACATGAAAAATAGAGTATTCTAATGCATATGAAAAAAAACAATAAAAAATTATACAATGGTGCAAATGTAAAAAAAGCTTGATTATTTTTTTTTTATTTTTTGTTCTGTGTGGAAGAGAATTGCAAAGTAGCCTGGTCCACAGTTCCTAGGCAAGCAGTATGTGTTAATAACTACCTTTATTCATTTTTCAATATCTGGCAGCCTAGTTAATCTATGTTGTATAAATATATTAATGCAAGAGAATCCCTTTCCAGACAATGTCTTGGCCTTCAAAATTTGTACAAACTGATGTTTCCGAAGTCCAAGTCCAATTCTCTTAATTAATGGACGCAGTTCATGTTATGAGGTAGTAGAGAAGGTGACTTTGATGTTGCACCTGCACTGGTGTAAGTCACATGAAGTTATAGTAGAAGTTAGTATAGTAGAAGTATATAGAAGAATTAGTATATAGAAGAAGAATATAGTAGAAGCCTGGTAGAACACAGAACAGAATTTTATTTTCCTTGATATTATCTCAGTGAAAAAAATGTTTCTGCTATAGAATCTTTATTTATAGCGTGCCTCACTTTTACACATTGCTTCTCTATTCTTACTAAATATTTGTTACATTTCACTGTTATTAAAAGCATGTATTTTTAACATGAAAGGCAATCCAGAAGTGGAAGTTACTGCAGAATCTGAAGGGTCACAAATATTGTTAATGCTCTCATTAAATAATGCTGTTCAATGTTGAAGTGATTGAATTAGAACACTGACTTGCATCTACTTTTAAAATGACTGCTTTAAACACATCTGTTGCAGGTCCAACTTAGTTTTTCAGATCTGAATAAAATTGTCTTCACCTGTCATCTTCTTTCCAGCAGCACAGCTCTGTCACACTCTTCGGCTGAGCTTGCAGAAGACGAAGAGAGGCTTCCTTGAGTCTTCAGAAAGGGAAGAAGTTTGGAACTAATAATTAGGTGAGTTGAAAAGAGGCAACTGCAGCAACCTTTTGCTGTGAATCCCTTTGTCACAGGTATGGTATCAGATTAAAGTCTGGGAAACATGTAGGTAACGACTAATAAAAAAAACCCCAGTGAATTATTAGAGATAAGTACTTAATCAGTATTTATTCCTTGTAGGCTGATTTGTATAGAACCTACATTTTTAAAAGTTACTGCTGAATAATACTTATTATGCAGATTATGTGTATGCATACAGGTCATTAAGAGCAAAAACTGCTCAGAATTTGTTGCGAGTAAAGTGGATTGGTCTTGTAAGTCAACAAGTAAGTTGCTCTGCATGAAAGGAATGACTGTTCATTCAGAACCATGTTTATAATACAAGCAAAATTACTAACTTTCCAGATATTCTTACACGTGTATATATATATATTTTTTTTACATTCACCAATGTTATAGAATTCCTGTTAATTGACTTCTTAACTAGAAGTGTATTAAAATTTAAGATGAGCAGTGTGATGACAGTCAAACTGAAATTCAGATTCAGGATTTAACTGAACAGTTGTAGAAACATTTCTGTAAAATCTGTTCTAAAATAAAATTAAATAAAACTCAAACACTGATTTTACAGATACGATTTTACTGGAAAAAAAAAGACATACTGAAATAAATGAACAAACAAATAAAACTAGGGCTACGGAGAAGTAGGGGGTTTCCCTCTAGATTTAACTTTTCAAAGTGAAGGAGTTTCCTTCAGGGGACATTTGAGCGTGACCATAATTCCACTCATTTCTGCAACTTCTTCAAGAGTTGGTATATGGTTGGAACAACAGACGTCAAATTACAGGGAGTGCTTCCTTCAATAAAAAACATTAACTTATGGTAAAATTGCAGATAATTCTGCTCAATATTGACTTCAGTGTTATTCTTTTTCTCTGCACAGTTCATCTTTCCCTCCTTTACCTTCATTTTCCACACATACTTTGCTTCAAGTGTGTTTACAAAGGTGGATTTCTGAGGAATAGAGTGAAAGAAATTAAAGGGCCTCTCAGTCGCTGGCTAACTGGTAGGGCCTGAAGCCATATATAATTTTGCATAAGTTATATGAAGTTATGGCTGCCTTGCCATTCAAATCGTATCTGTGCTGTACCTGTGGTTTGTATTAGATATTGCTTTTCCACATTTCAAGTATGCATTAATGCAGGTAGATGCATGAGCACACTACACACATCCAAGTGCGGGATCTGCAGCATTAAGAAAAATACATTGTCATTCCTTCAGAACCAATTCTAGATAATGCTACTTGCATAACTATTTAGTTTAATTTTCTGTGTCCTGTTCATCATTAATGTTGGCAAATATTAGCTAATTTTTATTCTTTTTCCTGTATTCCTTCCTTTCACTTAACAAGAAGATGGCTTTTCACTGTGAAATTCATTTTCTTAACGTTGTTGCCCAAGCTATCACAAAAAGTGGAGGTTCTGAGAAAGAGATCATCCTTACACTGCTGATGGAGATGGTTTGTCCTGTCTTCTCACATTTGATGTGGGAGACCTATCAGGAAGTTCATGACTCTCTCAGTAAAATGGTTCATGGTAGCAGAAGGACAGAGAAGTGTGTATGTACATCAGTTTCAGAGAACTAAGTACAGACTTCACAAGATGTACAAGAGTAAAGCAGTTGCTTTGGTGCTGACTACATAGCATACAAACTTTATTCTACTGCCTTGCCGAGCACTGGATTTACTGTTGTTTCTGTCCTCCTTTCCTTGCTAAATTTCCCACTTCTTGTTGAGTTACATGCTAATGTGGTAAGCTCTGTCAGACAAAGACTGATTTTATTTAGAGAACAGATTGCATGTTTGCATAGAACATGTGTCAACAGGAGAGCTAGAGCCTGAAGAGGCCTCCCAGTTGTTGCCATGAAGCTCAAGGGCAAGCATAAATATAGGACCTGGAACACAGCCTGACAGAAAAGGAGGCAAGGCTTGAAATAACAGAGAAAGGCATTGAATGCTGAGGTGATAAATATGACAGCTACTATACTCCTAAGGCCAGGATGGAAAAACGTATAAAATCAGTATGATTCAATGGAGATGTGTTTATATTGTGATAAGTTTATCAAGCAATATTTTTATGTGCAATACTATTTAAGTTGTTTGCTGATCCTGTGCAGTAAAACCAGTAGACATACAGAGGTTGGACTCTGTTGTATAAAACTGTACATATATTGAGTAACCTAGGCTCAAGCATAGCGTCCCATTAACTTCCACATAAATGGTACCTCGACTTTTAGTTTATGAGCATATTGGAAATACTACAGACAAGAAGGATCAATCACAGTGTTGTTTTGCTGTGATCAATAGAAGACCTCTGTGACAATAAGCTGGGAAATGGGTTTTCAGAACAGGTTATATGTCTGAAGAGTAAAATACATCCCTACCTGTGGCAGTGCTACCAATAGAGGATTTAATTCAACCCTTATTTTCCCTGTAGAGAGCAGAACGTTGCAGCCCTCTGATCTGACCCTCAGTGTTGTTTACTTCCTCATTAGAGTCCTATGAGTATCCTGCGCTTTGATTTAATGCACACAATATGCAGTTATAAATTTCCTTGACAGGCATTGTCTCTGGTTTATTTAGTGAATAGCATTATTGAGATCCCAATTCTGACTAAGCCCTTTGGCTGTAGCTCTTCTTTCTGTTTATTATAAGCAATGAATGCTAAAGTAACAATGTTATAAAAGAATCAGAAGCCTCCCCAAATGGGCAAATAGATAATTCTACTAATACATTTTAAATCTCTTAAGAGAAATCAAATTTTACTGTTGCATTGCAGTCCACATTAGACGTAAGGGTTACATTTCAAGGTGGACATATACAAACTATGTAATTTTATGTGTGTGTATGCATACACATATTTTAATATCAGGAAAACAGTATCAGATTTGCAAATATCAACTTACACTTCAGGCCAATCTATGGAACATCTAGTTTATCAACAGATGTAATTATAATAGTAGGATTATACCATAGTATTCAAGAGACTGGAAAATTTCAGAAATTGCAGAATAATAACTATTATTTTAATCATAATATCAGGGATTTTTAAAAAAATTCTATTTGTCTGAGAAACAGCTGCACCTGGAGCTTTACTAAATAAATTTTTTCTCTCTTTATTTTCAGTTTTCAATTTTCTGCTACATTGTGTATTTTTAATTAACTCTATGAATTGCGATTATTTTCCCCAGAGTTCAAGCAGTAAAGGTCAAATGTAATTGTAGTGATGACTTTGCTATCTCAAGAAGTGTTTATAGCATAAAAATAAACCTTTTTTCTTTTTCTTTTTTTTTTTTAAATTGAGACTGTTGTTTACCTAGTAAAGCAAAACTGATTGACTAACAGATGACTTAAGCTAAAAGTCCTTCATGGTCTTTCACATTTTCATTGAGTGCTTTAGTTATTAGGAAGAAAATAACAAGATTAGGACCATGTTAAATTGTTATAACAAGGACTGGAAAACAGGCCTGTAAAACAAAATTTTATTCCACACCTATTCCAAATCCCAAGTTAATTCTACTTATTTCTTCGGTACGAAAATGCCATTAACCAAACACCTGAATTATGAAACACAAGAAAAACTGCCACATTGTCTTCAGTACTTTGTGAGTTTTGCCTTTCAATGGGTTTGCTTCTTTAGCAAAATTATACTGAAGAAAAAGTTATATTATAGATACATTTAATGACAATTTTGTACAGAGCATGTTTCTTAAACTTCAGGTACACAGACAGGATTTTTTTAAATTAGGATATACAGACTTGCACAGGGCAGAATATGCATTATTTTTCCTGATTAATTTGTGAATGCCAGACTTTATCTTTTAAATCAATTACAGTTCTTTGGAATCATGTCTCCCTGAAGCTGAGCAGAGAAAACGTTCTGGACATTGCTCACATTTTCTCTGATTTATTTACAGGTTTCTAAAGAAAAAACAATGGAATTGTTTTTAACGGGTTAAAGTTCTGATAATTTTGGGGACAGGCAATTAATTTTGGCCGAATCAATGCCTCTCATTTAACATTCTTGAATATCTATTTCAGTATCTTAATACTGGTGAAAAGTCTCTAAGACGTGCTTGGTTTTAGTGCCTTCCTGGAAAAGGAGGGTATCTGTCTGTTAGTGTTGATGGTGACCTGTTGTGTGAAACACCAACTGATTTATGTCTCCAGTTATGCACATGCTTCGTGCGAAGACTTGAAGGGACTGTAGTTACTTAGTTAAGTGTATTTCTAGTTAGGTTAATGGATCTCCAACTTAGGCCAAGTTCTTCATGAATTTGGCAGAAAAAAAAAGTTATTCAGCAGGTACAATAATGATCACTAGAAGATATATTTATTCAAACTATTTCATTCTGCAAGTATTTGAAATATCTCCATCTTCCTAACAACAGAAAATACTTCAGGTGGTGAGTGGTAAACAATGATCTGCAACCATTGCATATGAAAATCTGGACTGATGTATCTAAACATCTTAGAGTATCTCCATTGTGGTTCATTTCTGTATGACAGTAGTACACAATGCACAGGCAGTTCACTTTAGATATGCTTATCTGATATAACTGGATTGGGATCTGACAATCTACATTATTTATACAACATAATATCAAGCTGAGATAAAAAACCCCACATATCACATCACTTTCAGTTGTATTTATATTTGATGTTGCCATTTCCTGTTCTGCCAAGGTGTAACTAACAGTGCATTTGACCTTCCTGACCAATGTATATTTCTATATAATATGCTCCCAAACTCACCAATTAAGCCAGAAAATGGAGAACTCATACTTAGTTTACAAGCAATACTTAGTTTGTTACTATACAATCACTTAAACCTTTAAATGGATTGAACTCTATACATTTATAAAATTGAATCTTGGTAGAGGAGAGTTGCTTATTAGAGATAATAATACCATCACTGAGCAGCTGTTCTAGGACTCCTTCACTATTTCACTTATTGAGGGGGGTAGGGCTTTAATATAAAGTTAATGAAGTCAGTAACTTGTACTAAATAAGCAATATGACTTTATTCCGTGGTGTAGAGTGGAATATGGTATAGATAACACTATGAAAAATGACTACTCAGTGATTTCATACAACATATGTAGGTGTAGCTAAGAGATATGTTTCTTTAACGCTTTGTCATATTATGAAAACTTAATTTCCTACTGAGTATGAATAATTTTAATGTGAAATAATTTATCACCAGTATTAATTCAGATGTTGGATGGTCTCTCAAATCAGATGGCTATATTACTTAAATACCACAGATTTTTACTTCCGTAAGTTAAAGTACTCTCATTAATATCATATTCTTTTTTAATAAGTGCCATGTTTCTTACTTCGAAAAGTAAAATAGTTCACAGTCAAAATGAGTGTGTCTTTATTGCTAATTTGACTAGGAAAATTTTAAAAAGACAGTACTTCTGTCAGTTAACTCTGTGTTGTCAAGAGGCAGTTGATAATGAAGTGAATCTAAAGTTTCCATTTCCTTAAAAAATAAAGCCGCCCCCCCAATCTAGAATCCAGAGGTGAAATAAAAAATCAGAAACTTGTATTTCACTTATCATTATGGCTGTATCATAATATGATACTCACTACTTTGAGAATTTTGGCCCTACTTGTCCTTAAGGATTGTGATGAAGATTAATTAATTGTTTTGTGAATAACTTAAATACCACAGTGATGAGTACTTTAGAAAAACCTGTGACCAAATTAATTATTACATCTTCAGCTCACAATTTGAATTTTGTATAGTAAATATCAGAGCATGCAAGAAAATTTTGAGTATCTATTCATTAACCTGCTAATGCCTGTGTTTGTTAAACCACAAAAGCTTCATCCATAAATTAATGAGGACAGGGGTTAATACCAGTAAGGAACTGCAATTCTGTCCCTTCTGATCTTTACCTGCAGTCAGTTTTTAGTCTCAGATATCAGCGGAAAAACACAAATTAATGCTAATGAGGGCAACGCAACAACAGAAAGGTAGAGTACACTTCTGAATCAATTATCATGAGGATTTGCATGTAAAATTTAAACTCTTATTAGCAATGCAATAAATTCTTCTTACTCTGCAAAATTCTGGCATAACTTTGTTTTCAAACTGTTTGGAATCCTTCTCCAATATGAAATGTGTGAGTGTGAGCACAGTAAAGATTTCCTTCCTTACCTATCTTTCTAACCCCTAAATGGTTATCTCAGTGCCATATCTATTTCTAACCTGTTGGTCATCTGAATGCATGACGATTTTGGCTGCATTTTGAGCTTTGTACAATAAGAGATTCTCAGGAGGAAGAATGTTAATGGACTTAGTTGGAGCTCCTTCAAGCAGCTCTTCACTTTGATCTTTAAAATGAATCATCACAACTCTGAGATGATCAGTGGCCAAGGCTTAGAGAGGTTTGACTGATCTCCTGCACAGTCGGCATGTTGATGAGCCTACAAGTTAGGATTACCTGACAGTTCTTTTAGGCTCTTTAAGATGCTATGGCATCTTAGTTTATTCTTGTTTGTACTTACCTCCCAAAGTTAACTTTTTTGCGATTGCTTGGGACATACTGGTCTTTACAACCATTAGAATTTCATTGCCTGTTATCCTGCTATTCTACCAGCTTGTTGTATTGGGGGTGGGGCATTGGGTAGCTAAAGGCATTTGGGTGTTAAATATTTGAAATTCAGCTCATTTCTCATTATATATTCCATTACTTTCATGTTGTCCCTAACATGACTTCGATGCAAAATTTGTGATGTGTTTGTTCAGGACTATTAGTATACTAGCTGTTGATTATGCTGTTGTAAAATCAGTGGAGCTGAAGTTAGAAATGTTACTACAAACAACAGAATAGCTATTGTCTGGAGCCTAAAAATCAAGAATCTGAATGTTCAATGACACGCTAAACAGATTGAGTTATAATTTATAAACTGATATGGAGATTTTTTTTTTTCCTATTCTGAACTATGCTGGACTGTTTTGGCCACTTTAAAAAATGCCATTAAGCCAAAAAGGAACAATATTATCAGCCCTTTTTAGCAAACCATAGCATTTAAATGACACATCTAATTTTTCAGAGAGTATGGATAGGTTTTTTTTTTTAATCTTGCAATGGGAGGTGAGGAGAAATAACTCTCAATATTTACTGAGGTACACTCACCCATTGCTCAAAATTTTCAACTTCAGTTGCTAAACTTTTTCAGTAAAGAGAATATACTGTATAAGATATAGTTCAATAGATCATCAAAATCTCAACGTTAGGATAAAAAACCTGAAACTATTAAGTGCAATTATGTGGTTTTGTCTTGAATTGAAAAAAACCAAAAAATTTAACCATGTTACAGGTTTTAGTTATGGGTCATGCATAGTGGTTCAAAGCAGAACTCCTAAAAACAAAATACATTCGCTAGGATTTTAAAAGCTGTATACAGAATGTGTAGCTCTTCAAGGTCAAATACACCCTTATTTTGTAAGACACTAGCCTTTGTTTTCTGTTCCTAGAGTTGGAAGACTGATAAAAGTACAGTTCGTGAGGGAAGGAAAAAAATTACCCCACATTTTTGTAAAAAGGAACTTCAAATTCACCAGAAATTATTACTAAAAACTCTTGAATTCATTATAGTTAGTAGCATAGGTGAACTGAGATGCAGCTTTCTTTTTTCTCCTTTATTTTTTTTGTTTCCGACTTTTATGACACATGTCTTTGCAATTGAGACTAACTGTAAGACTGATGGATAAATCAGTTTAAATGGAGAAAAAACCCTTTTATTATAATGTATGGAATAAAATCCCTGTTCTAATTCTCACTGAAGTTTTCCTGTATGTCCTAGGAGACTGCATTGCTCAATGTACAGAACACTGAACCAGCACATGAGGCTGATTTTGTGTACAGCTTGCTCTGCCATTTATTCCTCTCACCTGCAGAACAGATTATTAATCTTCCTTTCCTTTACAAAGGACTTTTGAACCTACTGATGACTGGAATTATTAGTATGCATATTATTATTTGCTTCTCATTTTAAATTCTTTTTACCACCAGAATGGAAATCTTTCCTCTAAAATAAACATGTTTGTTTCTAGAAATGTCTTTTTAAAACAAAAGCTGAGGGGAATTGCTGAAGATAGACAGACAGCCTGGTTAATACTGCATACTCAAAATTAGTCCTACTGAGACAGGATTTTCAAATTGGTACCCTTGGGATTCTGGCACTGCAATGCTTTATGAACATGGTGACTGTTCTGGCTACTGGCATCCTGTCTGTAGAGCTCATAAAAATCTTCATAACAGGTTAGACTAACGCCCCAGCTAGGTCAGCATCCCAGCTCAGGCACGAGCTAAAAATAAACGTGTATGAGAAAGAGACACTTTGTGGTAAGCGTGATGAACGGTATCCTGGCTTCTGAGGAAAGGGGGTTACTTCATTCGGGGATAGTCTTCTTGTTTTTAACAGCTGTGAGATTTCTTTTATTAATATTTCCCAAGGTTTGTGAATCACATGTGTGATTTTAGCATTCACAATGTCTTGTATCAGCGAGTTCACAGCTATATCTTTGCGTCAAGTGAGGAAGTGCTTCCCTGGTTTTTAATTTTGAAACCTCCACCTGCTAATTTGTGTTTGAGGCTTTCTTGTTATCATCATGGAAGAGGCAGCTAACTGATTTTTCTTTCACTTCCTCCATGCCTGTCATGATTTTTAGCTGTCTCTTTGTTGATGCTTTTTTATAACGGGAGTCTGTAAATATCTTCCTTCTGTGCAAGTTATTTGGTTACCTTTGACAATTTTTGTCAACCTGTTTTCAAATTCTACTACGTGCTTTTTCTCGGATGAAAGGACCAGACTTCCACATAACAATCGTAATGTGGCACCACACTGACTTTACCCAGTAGTATTACATTTTCTGAGGTTTTCCTCAGTTTAATAATAATTCCTAAGCTACTGAACTGACACGTTCATAAGGCTGTTATTTTAACCTAAGATCTCTCAGTTTTGGTAGTAGCTGATTCAGAATCAATCACTGGGTGCATAAAGTGAGAACTGTTTTTTTTGCCAAGTTCATTACTTTACATTTGTCGTCTGACATTTTATCCTCAATTACTCAGTGCCACAGAGTCTTTCTGCAACTCTTTTTTGCAGTCAACTTTTGGTATTCTCTTTCCCTGAAAAACAGCATCAGCAGCAAACTTAATCTCCTCTCCATTCTCTTTTTCTGATCATTTCTGAACGTGTTGAGCAGCTGAGGCCCCAGTAAAGATTCCTGTGGGATTCCACTGGTGCTTTCCCTTCACTGAGAAAATTGACCATTTATCGAAGCTCTTTTTTTCCATTCTTTTAGTTAGTTATCCCTGTGAGGACCTTCCCTCTTCTCTTGTGTCAGCTTAATTTAAGGACCCTTTGGTGACCTGGACCTAGTTGAATAACTACATGGAAATGGGAGCTGGCTGTGTTAGCCACCTCTCCCCTGTTCTCACTCAGATTATTTTCAGTGATTTTTGTCAGAAAATTCTACTGAATTTTGGGGTAAGACTGTTTAAACAAAAAAAAAAAAAAAAAAAGAAAAGAAAAAGAAAAGAAAAAGAAGTCATGTTGATTCTGTTTTAAAGTACAGTCAGTGTTTGATAAAGAGGTCAGAACAACAGTTTATTTAACTGCAAGTTTGCTAGTTTGTCTTGAAAAAAAATATTTGTTATGTTTTGATTCAAGAGACATGATATCTGTGATATTTTTTTTTCAGTAAGTTCCTTCTAATGATACACTATACACTGTATGTAGGACTTGCTTGAGATAATGAGAAATGGCAGATGAGAGTCTTTCCTGAATTTAACCGGGGTTGTCTCTTGTAACACTTAAGTACTGATAATGCCACCTTGATATCCAGAAGAATGATGTCAATTCACACTGGAAACAGAGCAAAACGTGCATTCTGGGTCTTAGCACATAACCTCAAAGTGTTTGTAGCCATATCCTGAAGAAAAACTTGACCTGTACAGTATTAATCTGCAGTACAGATTAAATCCTAATACTTTGAAGATAGGGGGATTAAGAATGGTGTGACATTTTATAAATAGGAGTTTAATCACATAAATTTGCCACTTCGGTGTACAAAGAAAAATGTATTTACAGTCATTTAAAAATGTTTTTAAGACAAGGTTGCAGTTTGTAGAGCAACACAATTTGTCACTAATTTTTCTGATAACTTGTGAAATAGTAGAAGTTGCTGCACTTCATTTTCTAGTGTTGGAAATAGCTGTCACAAGAAAGTCCTGTCTTCTGAAACTCTGTATGTGTGATTATGCCTTGCAATAGCATGGAGACTTACTGGTAGGACACATAACAAACATAAAGACCCTTCTCCTCATATTTGTTTTAAGGATAAAGAACTAAAAGCCTGATATTTCGAAAACATGTATGCAGTTTGCCGCTGCATACTTACACGGAAAAATCTGTGTTGGTAATTCAGTAATCATAGAATCACAGAATGGTTTGGGTTGGAAGGGACCTTAAAGATCATCTGGTTCCAGCCCCCCTACCATAGGCGGGGACATGTCTCTACTAGACCAAGTTGCTCAAAGCCCCATCCAGGCTGGCCTTGAACACCTCCAGGGATGGGGCAGCCACAGCTTCTCTGGGCAATCTGCTCCAGTGCCTCACCACCCTCAAAGTGAAAAATTTCTTCCTGATACCTAGTCTAAATCTCCCCTCTTCCAGTTGGAAGCCATTCCCCCTCGTCCTATCACTATGTGTCCTTGTAAAAAGTACCTCCCCAACTTTCCTGTAGGCCCCCTTCAGATACTGGAAGGCTGCTGTAAGGTCTCCCCGGATAATATAGTACTCAACTGGAAGAAATACAGCAGTGTCTGGCTGTGCTGTGTTTGCGTAGCTCCTCTAATAAGAGATAACACAGATGAGTATTACTGCAATCTGAAATGGGAATATTTTGAGACCAAATGGAATTTACAGTATTGTTCATGGCTCTTTCTACCACCTTTTAACACTGGTTTATTGAATCACATCTAATGCAACTTTTCAGCTTTGATCATGGTAAGTTTTATATTGCAGCTCCTCGAGCTTTCAAATGTACCTTTTGTTCTGTATGAATAGGAATTAAATCAACTGTGCACTATTTTCTAATCTAAAAATCTCTGTTGTATGTATTAGAAATTTAGGAAAAGTAAACCCTAAAATAAACATTTTTTTTTTTAATTGTGCGAAGAAACAAAAATGCTTCTGAAAAGACCATATGAAATTATTACATTCTCCACATAAAAATTTCATGGTCTGAAGATACTTAAAAGCTTAGTAAACAATAAAGTATAATGTACTCTAAAGAGATTTCTACTTCAATTACATTTGTACGTAGCTTCCATAATGGATTGTTAATAGGAGAAACAGACTCAAATTCAAGAGAAAACTAAATATTTTATATATAAATATATTTGCGAAGTTTATCATGAAGTTTTAATGAATGGCTTTTATCTATTTCTAATCATCGTTACCATTACAGAAAAAGCCAACTCTGAAGTGTTCCCAAGTGGTAGCATAAAAAAAAAATAGTGATTTAGGAAACTTGAACTCTCAGTCCTTATTCTGGTGGACAAAAGAGCTTAAATGTGGGAATTATTGCTCCTGTTGAAACCATAAACTGTAGCATTTAAGTTGTGCTTGCTGTACGCATTGATCTCTACTTAGTTGGGTAATCAGAAAAAGTTTCCAAGTGCAATTACAGAACAAAAGATCGTGAACTGGAACTTATTAGTGGATTGGCAGGCTTGAGACCACCCACTTACTGAATTGATCTTAATTTATCTATAGATTGATTTTTCCCTCCTGTCTTTGCTGTTTTGATATGTTCAAAAATTATACTGCTGCTTTGTTATTAATACTAAGTCTGAAACAGGAGCAATAAATCTGTTGAGTCAGGATGAGCTTAAAAGGTATGAAATTATAAGGTAAAGGTGGTAATTGCTGAGCACCAACTGTGGCAGCAATGTGCGAGGACAAAAACCATCACATTAGTTAAATCTTCTCTTGAAAGCATAGTTTTTGTTTGGCTATCTCTAAACTAGCTGCCCTTCATACTGCCAGGCAGCATTGGAGTTTGGTGCGTGCTAATTACCTGAGCCTTTTCACAGTGTTGGTAAGGTGGGTTGTCACACACATCCTTCTTGTTAAGAATTACCTACTTCAGGTAGGGGGCATATCTAATCAAGTTGTAATAGCACCATTTGGACCGTGATGTGGAAGACTCCTCTGTTTGCAAGACAGGATGTCTCTGAATGTCTGTAAAGCACTAACACTGGTATAACAAGAGTTATAACGAGTACAAATAACAGACTGATACAGTGTCTGACTGTTTTTTATATGTTCTTTTTTTAAATCCCAGAATATAATTAATCATGAGGCTTAAATCTAGTTGTTGGCCTTTATATTAATAAACACTCTTTTTCAATGCTCGGACCCCCATGTTCCAACTCAGAGTAGTTAAGTGTGTGTTTGAAGGCAGGAGTGTATTGCGTCAGATGCTTGAAAAACTTAGTTGCTGCTAGGGTGGGGAGGTAATGAGCTATAGTTTACAGAATTGCAAAGGCAGTAGATAAGCTGAATATGGTGGAAGAGCTGTTCACCAGATCCCTCAGCACAAGGTATGGGCATAGGGAACTTCTAGAATTTGCTGCACACTGAAGATTGTGAATGCAGACAGTATCAAACAGGTCCAGAAAGGTCAGAAACAACAGGTCTATAAAAGTGTGCTGAAAAGCAGTGGGGACAGGTTGTACCCACTAACGTCCCTAGTGCTACGGTTGTGGACTCTGGGGAAGTATAAGGGGAGTGGACCACAGCAAGTGGCCTGGTGTCCGTGCTGCCTGTAAACAGCTTCACCCATTGAATGTGTCAGAGACAGAATAGAGGGTCAGATGGACAGCTGGTCTGACTGTGGGCATTTTTAATATTATTATTATGCAGGAGGGCAGCACTGTCATCGTACATACTTGGTTTGTAAGTTGGATTCTTATTAAGCAGATAAAATTTTTAAGATGCTGCCTTCTCTTTTG
Organism: Pluvialis apricaria; assembly: GCA_017639485.1. NCBI lineage: Eukaryota > Metazoa > Chordata > Aves > Charadriiformes > Charadriidae > Pluvialis > Pluvialis apricaria. The sequence continues at coordinate 6,289,190 of CM030017.1, forward strand.
TTATACTTCCCCCAAAATGAGAACTGATGTTTGGAAGCCTAATAAACCAGAACAGTTAGAAAAATAAAAGTGTTGCCGAGCATACCATGCTGAATACTGAGTAACTCCATTTATATCGGTGATGCTGCTCAGATTTGTGTGTGATGTAAAGCAGAATTTAAAGAATGGGAGAAATGAATAGTAAGAGTGAAAGTCACCACAAGAGAGAACAGACTGATACTTTCAGCATAGATATTTTTAGTCTTCAAATTCACAAATCTTTCTGCCAAGAAATCATATCTGAAACATGTGAATGTCCAATCTCTCTCAATACCAGATAAACTGTATTGCATGTGTGCAGCAAAACCATCACGTACTATAGTACTTTGAATCTTGACTAAGTCAGGCACCTGTGCTCCCTTATTCCAGGGAGTATCTTTCATTCATATAAAAGATTGTATTGAGAAGAACCAGTTTACATAGATCTTTTTGTTTGTTGGTTTTGGGCTTTTTAGTGATCCCCATGGCATGTAGAGTTAATAAAACTTTTGTATGCAGAAGGACTTACCAGTATTATAAAGAGCTAATGTATGCATTTGTATGAGGCAGATGTTATGGCAGCTATAGAGATACAATATCTTATTGAGCATTAAAGGAAATGTCTCTCATCTGGCCCTAGAAATGACACAGGGATGAATGTGGCTGTCTTGACACCAGAGATCAATTAGTTTGCGTTTTTTGACACTATCATGTTACTTTATATTTCTTTAAGATGCTACAAACTCAGTAGAAGAGAAGTATCAAGCACGGCATTACACAGATTAGATGCACAGACTGTTTTGGATGTGTTTGTCTTTCCTAGATTGATTACTATTGTATTTTAAGGTGGCTTACATTATTTGCTGCACAAAACATGAAAATAAGCCTTTAGGTTTTTTACAGCATGATGGATCTAAATTCTAATGACAGAACCCATTGTGGCAATATTTGAACGCTGCTTTAGAAGCTCAAAGTAATTCTGAAGCCTCAGTGCGTTTCTTCTTTAAACGTCCTTATGATATAAACTTTGTATTCCCAAACCCCAAATAGATAAAGCATAAAACAACAAGCTAATCAAACTTGTCCATCACTATTCTTGGGAAGCATATGAATTCACAGGTGTTTTCATAGTACAGTCCAAATTTAGAGGTTGGACTGAATATTTATTTACTGCATGTTAGTACAGCCTTACTTAGAGTAGTAAAATACTACTTAGCCAGTTAAGTATCTGTCATATAGGAGCTCCTCTTCAGACATGGCTGCAGAAACCAGCTCTTTGTGCAGCCATAAAACTCTGGAAAATATGTAGCTGAGAGCAAGAAGAGATAATTAGCCCACTAGGCGTTAAAGACCTTGCAATAATCAAGCCAGCTATAACCAGTAATTTTCTTTCATAAAAGCACTTATAGAAACAGCATTTTCTAAAATACAAATAACTTATTTCCCAATGTAGATATTCGTTATTAATAAATTAATTATCAAGAAATGCTTTTAAATTATAACTCTCAGCAATTTACATTGAAGACTTTGTGTACTTGTTGATGGTGCAGTGAATACCCATCAATTGCAGAATAATCTGAGATTTGATCTTTTTGAAAATGCAAGAGACTTTGCAAATGCAATTATAAGACTAGACATGAGTGAATGTAATTTGAAAACAATTTAATAAATAAAGCTTAAATTGTAAGAATATTTGTTAAGACTAGAAAGCGAAAGCACCTTGTGATCATTCTGGTGAAACTGCACAGTTATATTTGAGGTGTTTTCACTTTAACCATTTCTACCAATGTGCCGGATGTTTAAATCGTGCAAACAGATGCTGAAAATGCTTACCGCTTCATAAAAAAAAAAAATGCAATTACCTGTTTAAATTTGAAGGAAGATAACTTAAAATTTATATTCAAGTCAAGCCTGCAATGCATGTTGAAGATCTTCTTTGAAGGAGAGGAAAAAAAAAAACATGTAAGAGATGTGTAGGTGCTGTGAATCATTCTTTAATCTTCTACTGAATATTTAGGAGTTAACAAATTCTTTGTTGTCTCTAGAACTACTTTATTTTCCCTGCCTAATTAATCTTCTTGTTTTTGAATTCTCCATTTCTTCAACAGTAGAGAATAATGCCAATGAGTATGTTAAGGAGTCTTTTTCTTTAGAAAACTCATCATAGCTGATGTAGTGAATGTGGGTTTTTTTTAATAGTGGAAAGGATCAAAGATATTGGATTTGAGGTGTTTAATTAAGTCTGTTCACAGAGAAATGGTCTTGATGAGTGACAGGTTGGCGTGGTGCAGTCCACCAGGAAAAACAGCAATTAGAATGAACCTGTGGACTCCGCATCACGATCTTTTCAAGTTCAAGCCACAGAACTAATTTAGAAAAGAACTAACATGATGTTGACAGAGAATCAATAATGAAAGCCGCCATAGGATATTTCACTAATGTGGAGTTGCTTTAACCCCACCCACAATTCAACATTTGTCCACAGTTTATGCAGTTTAATTCTCCTGTGTTATTGTTTTATGAATATGCATACGTATTATGAGCTTTTTCTTTTTCCCTTTTCATAAAAATGTTGAAAATAAAATTACACATTACAGATTTAAGCACTCTGTTTAGTGAAATCAGTCAATTTTATATATGCTAAATATATTACAGAAATTGGAGTCCCATTGGAGTTGGTGACAAATACTTTCTCTGACTTCATTTAGGATAGAAATTATTAACATAATGCAAGGCAGTGTAACTTCAGTGTTCATGTCTGTAGAACTAAGGCAAACATTTGCATTTATATATCTACTGAGATGAATTAATCCACATCTGCCTAGTAAGTTCTGCTGCTATGTTAGGTATCATTTTTATTTTGCGAGGGCATGAAAGTAAGTACTTATGTTCTGATTTTGTGGAAACTGGAAAGGATTTAGGAAGGCCTGCAGAAAATCCAGCCAGCCAGAGTCTAACTGAACACTGTATACTTTTTTTCTTTTTCCTGTAGGCCCTTAAAGTGAGTACATTCGGCTGTATGTCTGTATTTTCATTGATAGATTGTCTGAGCACAGACTGATATACATAGAGTGTATAGCTTTCTTTAGTAAATGAGTAAAATAACACTCATTAAATTAATTTATAACAAAAAATTATCAAATACTAAAGGCAGGTATATTGGAATAAGCTAGTCGATGTCTAGCTTGCTTTCTTTATGGACTGCCATCTTCTTACTGTCTAAGCAGTTTCACTTTTTGGTTCTCTTAGCATATGCATTTTATTGTTTCTGTATGTTTATCCCAGGAGAATTGATGTTAGATTGAAATTCAGCATGTTATGTAAATATATAAAAATCCCTTGTTGAAATATTATTACTATTTTTTTAACATGAAAGAGAAGATGTTACCCTGAAGAGAGATAAGCAAAAACATAGTTCAGAGAATGCGGTAGACACTCAGCAAAATGTTGCTCAGGGAGGGTAAACTTAGATGGGTGGATCTCAAAAGCACTTCAAGTTTGCAACAGCAGGACATCCTCCACTGGTAATATAATACTCTTCTATCCTACCCTCTTTCCATAAAAGTGGTCATTCATTCTCCTGTTCTCCACTCCCTACCTGTTCCTCTGCCATCTGCCTTCCCTTTTCTTCCGCTCTCAAAGTGTTCCAGATCCTCTGTTACTGACCGTCTCCCAAAACTGGATAAGCAAGAAGTCTAACACACAGTAATGGGATTATGCACTTCTCAGACCTAACCTCGTCTTGCAGGGGAAGACAAGGGTGGTAGACTATTACAGTTAAGAGACATCTCTTAAAAAGTTATCCATTATAATGCAACCAGGTGCTGTGCTTCATGCAGGGGAGCCATACAGTTGGGCTGCAAACCCTATGCCGATAAATGATCAAAATGCAATAGGGAAATTTTAATGGCCATTTTTCTTGGTATATTTAGATTTTTTTTTTTCCTTCCGCTCTGTTCTAGTGAAATATCCATAGTGAAATTGGTTTCAGAAACACATCAGTTTTGTACTGCACTAGGAAAGAGTGTCCTAATGGTTGAGATGTGCCGAAAATCTTCCAATATAAAAATTACTTGAAATGTGGGTAATTGGATGTGAAGAATCACACCCTCTTTCTTTATGTATGATCTTTACTGGGGAAAAAGACCAACTGGTTAAATGCCAGACACTTTGTTCAAAAATGAATGCACAAGAAGAACAGAAAATCAATATTTTTTTTTTTTTTTATGACAGTTGTGTTTAGTGGGGAAGCTGAAGGATTCAGATTCCCATCAGGAGACAGCAGAATGCAGAAGAGGAAGCAGTGATGCTTTTCCTTGAAACGTAGTTTTCTCAGAAGACCTTTGGGCTCAACACAGTGCATCTTCTGCCAGGTTCTACTGAGTTATTAGAATTAACTTACTATCCTGGAAGGGAAAAATAGACGGTTACTTGTGCTGTAGAGAGGGCAAACCTTTGGATTTGGGAGCCAAATTCAGAACTACTGGAAGGACAAAGTGAAATTGTTTTCTCCATGGAAAACTGTGTTGTCAGCTAAAAGACAGCTTTGAAGACGATGGTTTCTGCTCATGCTCTACAGGACAGCATATTATTAGGTTCTTTCTACTCTTGATGTGCCCCTCATTTGCTCCTAGGATATCATTTCAAAGCAATTTCTTGCTAGCTGAGGCTCAAGAAGAACACACACAGGATTCTGTGCACTGGGGCATACTGAGTTCATTCCCATTAGGTGTTTGCTAAATCTCTATGATACTAAAACAAGTTTCTTGGAATTAATGTGCGGCAGTTATTTCAATTAAACATTTGCTAAAGGCTTTTAATGTCCTTATCAGTAAAATTCGGTGTAAGCCTTAGATTAATTCGTTCATGATTGTGTAGTGCTTTGGAAATACAAACTACTAAATAAGAAAGAAATGCTATTACTTTACTATCTTCTAGATTCCGCAGTAGTATGATTGCTTTCTCCTAATACTTCTTCTCTTCAGTGCTGGAAATGCTTAAAATTTAACTTGCCTAACAGTTGAAATACTGATGAGTATCAGTCATGTGCAGAATTATTTGCATAACTTTATCAGATAAACATAATTCTGTGTATTATAGCTCATATTTAGCTCTTAACAAGCTCTAGTATATTTAAAACTTGACAAAGGCAGATGGAACAGTCCCAAAAATAGAAAAGTATGCATCTCCATATTTTATTTGTTTTTAAAAAGGAAAACGAAAAAAATAAATCACACTGACAGTCTCCCGGGTAGATACAGAAGTTTGTGCTAATGTCTCACAATTTATTACACTCAGAGTTATAACTTTTCAAAACAGTGGTTTCAGGTTCAAAATTTAAGTATCACTTCAGAGCAGAAGGGGAAGAATTTACTTCATTGTTTTTTGTTTAAATGTGTGATGGTCCTGTGCTTAGGGATTTCGGCCACAGAAGAGGGGCAAGGGAACTCTCTTTTCCAGACACAACATGAGCATGTAATCTATATTTACTATCTAAGGTCCTAATTAGGTTATCATTTAATCAAATATTTAAATACCATTGGTCACAATAGCCCTTAAACAAATGTTTACATTTTGTTGTAAGTATATATGCTTTCCTGAACACACAGCAGTGCCAAAGAAAACAGACGTGCGCCGGTGAAATGATTGAGCCGAGGCTGCAGAGCTAGGAATGGGGGCTCCAGTGTCCCTCCCAGTCAGGCCTGTGCATTAGGTGCTGAGCTACATTGCTTCTGGCCTATAGAATCTTTAAACTCAGCAGAGGGCATATGTAGCTCAATGGAAAACTATTCGGCTGGGAAATCACAAGTCCAAATAATAGAACTGTGGCATTCTTTAGAAATATGCCTAATAATAACATTTTACTACATTTTTTTCTCAAGTAATACATGGCTGCAGCAGTGTTTTCATTCCATGCAGTTTTATTGAAAGAGAACAGAAAGTCTATTTCAGCATGGGGTGTTTTTTCATTTTTTCTTGGTTACCTAAGACACGTTTGTTATATTCATCAATGGATCTCAAAACCAATCAAGACTCTTGTATCTTGTACAATATTTTTGGATGGGTTTTGGTCCACTTTTATAGCATCCTTGGTTTCAAACATCGGTGATTTTGTTTCCTCCTAATTTCTGTTACAAGGACTTCTTCCAATTTTTGTCATTTCTAAATTACTAAAAAACCCAGTGTGCAAATCACTGTGCTAAATCAGCTCATTCACAGGTTCACTGATTGTTTCTTTTCTTTCTTTTTCTTTTCTTTTTTAAGTGTTTCTTTCTATCACTGTTGCCAGCTGTGTCCTATTTCCAAAGCTTCATCTACAAGCACGAAACAGCTTGGAATTGTGAGGTAGATTTTAAGAGATTAAAGATTGCCCTGTAATACACTAGACTTAATCCTAATGCCAGTAAACTCTTTTTATGCTATCCTCCCCTCAGGATTATAAAGATTTATATAACCATATTTTTTTCACATCCAAGGAGCTTAAAGGAATAGACATAGATTGTTCTGGGTGTTGAATAAAAGCAGTAAGCCCAGATAAAGCATTTTTGTTCCTCAGATAATGTACCAGAATGTAGCATTTTCAGAGTGAGTGGCCATAGGAGACATAGTTGAATGGGGTGAAGGGGGCAGAAGGGAGCAAGCACAATTATTCCTGAAAAATAATAGGTTCACGTGCGAAGTGTGGTTACCCTGGAGTGAGTTATCTGCTTTTTTGGCTTTTCAGTTTAAAAAGCATAAGTATAATGGAGACTAGCATCAAATTTTCTGTTTAAAATACATTATTTTACTGAGAGTTAGCTAGAGAGATATCCCACTGCTTTGTGAGTTTTTTTGTTGTTTTGTTTGGGTTTTTTTTTGTTAAAACATGACGCTTACTCCTCAGTGTGGAGCTGAGCATCTGAACATGAGTACCTTAGCTTCTGATCTCAACAACTGAAATGTAACTTTGAGTTTCTTATAATATGGCTGCACCCACCCACATCACGCTTTGATTTTGATTTCATTTTTTCATCTCTGGAAAATGCAGACATAGTAGGTCTTGCTTTGAGATCCCAGAATGACGTAAGAAAGGAGTAGTACATAAACACACCACAATATACATGTCTCTGGTGTAAAAAAAAAATATATAAAAAATATGTTCAAACCCCAAAATGTCATGTTTTCAACTTATTCACAATACTGCTAGCAGTGTTGGCTGTTTCAAACATTGATCCTAGTCCCAGAAACTTATGCTGAACAACTTTTAACATGGTTGAGAGACTCAAGAGTTGCTCTTTCAGTGTTTTGGCCAGCATCCAAAAAAAATCAAGAAAAAAGAAATCAAAACAGTGAATCCAGTCTCCCTTTTCTACGTCTTGGCTAAAATCTGACATGTAGGATGCATTTTGTATATTTTTGGGAAACATTTCTTTGCTAATCTTATCATCTAGCTCCGTGTATAAGCTAAGAAATGCCGAATATTAGATTATTTTATATTATTATACTGAACATAATAGTGTTATTAATAATAACATTTTTTTACAGAACCAACTAAAAACTCTCTTATGGGAAAATCTATTAGTAATAGCATCTATGCAACAGAGATGAAGACTCCACTAAGGAGATGATATAAGCTGGTTCACCAGCTTATATAAATCAGCATGGTTTATTTACTGGCGTAAATGCAACAAATTTTATAGTCTGAAAATGAATCCCAGAAAGTTGAGAATGTAACAGGTACAATTCTGCAGAAGGCACAGAAAAGGCTAAAGTGTTCTTACTTACATGAGTTTATAAAATATGAGACAAACATTTCTGCAAAGTCTACAAGAACTAGTAGAATCTCCCTTCCAAAAGATTTGCCTAGTGTCTGGCTGATCTTACTGAAACAACAATAAACTTTCTGTTCAACTTAGTGGGAACAAATTTGTGTGTGTGTGATGTAAAATGAGGAATATGAAAAGGCTGAGGCTAGCAGATATATTTTAAGTTAAATGGAGGAAGGAATTGTGTAAGATTGTAATGAATAAGAAGACTTCAGTGGGCTACAGAAAGAAATTTGGAAATGCACAGAGACAGCATACATGTGCTGGAAAAAGAGGAGGAGAGGTCGTCATATCAACGCATTTAGATGCTACATCTCTGTTCCCAATACCCCAGGTTGAGAGAGGTCTGGTAGTCAGATATCTAGGCTAACTCTTAGGAACAGGATGCAGTCTAACTGAGAGCACAGCATAAGAGATCTCTTTATATGGTTTTCATGTGCATAAAACATAGTTTTTACTGCCAAAACAGAAGATTTATTCTGGAAGTTCTACTCCTCTATATCATACTATAGTTAGGTAGAAATGGGCAAGAGAATGGCTATCTATTGCTGATTTTTGCTTGTGGAGGTAGGAAAATATCAACCACTGAAGGCAAGAGCATTCTAATCTTGTAGATGTGAAGATATGAAAAGAGAAAATTTATTTCTAAAAAAATAATTAGTTTTGGAAAAGAATCCTCTGATGTTTACTCTGATATTAAACTTCACTTGCGCTGAATTTTTATGTGTTCTTCTTGTCGTGGTGCGCCTTTAATTCTGTAATAACAGAACTAGAAAAAACAACTATCTTTCAGGTATAAAGTTCACTTTTTTTCTAGCAATGTTTAATGTCGTATGAATTCTGTTACTCGAGATTTGCTGCTCCTAGTTTTTAGCATTAAATATTCAATGATGTAAATGTGTACTAGATTAAGTTTGCCTATCAGTTTTCCAAATCACATTATGTGGGAAACATACTAGGGATTGTAGTCAGAGGTGTTTTACAGCCAGCAATGTATCAGGAGCTGTCATATGTTTTTATGTCTTGCTACTGGGGAAGCTCTTTAAATAACGTTATCAGAACTATGAATATTCTGAATACTGATGTTCTTTCAATGCAGATATTTAGCTTAAGCTTTTAAAATTTTAGAGAACATAAGTGTGTCTGAGTGGTGATTTGCTGTCTTCAATACTCTATGATGGAAGGTGAGTGTAGCAGTGCATCTCGCTAACTTAGGTGATTTCTACTGTTTTCAGGATGAGTGGGAGACATTACCTTTTGTTTACCTGCACCATTTTCACATGACTTACCTCTTTTCTCCATGTTTTGACACTATCTTGTCTGCAGAATGACAATTGTATTCTTTTCTTTTTGTGAAGGACTGAAAAAACACTGGGGTCAAATGTGATCTCAAGAGATGATAAGCCTTTTTATTGGACTGAAAAACCATTCAAATAGGGCCTGGCCTGTTAGGATGACATTTTTCGCTACCTGATTATCTACTGAGGGTTTTTTTTTTTAACCAAAAAATGTAATTTTAGCATTAACTGACTTTTAGAGGAATAAAAGAATAATAAAGCAACCCTGCTCCCCCCATTCCCACTTGAGAAAATCAAGACAATCACCTGGAACACAGGCAAATATTTGAAAAAAATTGCTGGCTTATCACAGTAGATGGAAACATATTAAAAAATTGCAGCCAGCCCTCATTATTTTTAAAAGAAGTAGAGAAACAGGAGAATGTTTGATTTCACTGCACTTCTTGAATTGCTTCAGCAAAGTGCTTATTCAATGGGCAGAATCACAGGGAAGAAGAAAGGATGAGAGAAAAGTATCTAGTGTACAAAGCAAGGTCTATTTATATCTCGTACCTTTCATACAATGACTTTCATATAGAGGAAAAGATAGAAAATGTTAAGTGTCTTTTGCAACAAATGGTCATTTCAAAAAGTGGAATTTCATCACCTTTTCAGGGCTGCATAGAGCCTTTGACAGCTGTTCCGTAACTAAATGCAGAGAGATATGTAAGATGCAGCACTTAGCATTTTATCAGCCATACAAGAAAAAATAAAAGCATAGTTTGATACTTTGAAAAATCAGTGAGAAAATGTTTCCATCTTTGGTGATGTTTGACAGTTAAAAATATTTGAGAATTAGTGTTCTGCTATTTTCTTTTATTTTTCTGTTAAAAAATATTATACTGAATGCAACTTTGGAGTCTGTAAATGTATATAATGTTGTATGATATACATAGTCAAAGAACTATATTTACAGAAAACGAAAAAATATCATTTAAAAAGTATTTCGGTGTTCTCATGTCTTCCTTTTTAGGCTGTATAAATCCTGTGTAAACCAGGGTAATCTGCAGGGACGAGGAAGCGTTATCAGGCTAGGTGACCACTGTTTCTTGTAACATGAAGCAATGCAGGAAATCATGTAATTCAATAGGAAATGTCAGAGAAATGAAAGGCAGTCATTGGTTTCTCTGAACTGCCACCAGCCTGGTCTTCAAATGTTCAAATCATGAGCAACACATGAATTTGCTTCTGATCTCATTAATGACAATAAAGTTGGGTTTTTTTCATTTTGTTTTGGTTTGGGTTTTTTCCAATGCAGGATTAGAAGGCTATCTATCTCTCCACAGTTACTGGATTTACATAATTCTGAATCATGTTATCTCAGAGCAGATGACTATAAGCCCCTCCTAAACTTTTTGAGATGCTTACCCTACTTTAGACTATCAGTATTTTAGAGTTGTTGCATTGAACATGAAAAGAAAGAGGAACTCAAAAAAAATCCATGAAACTCTTAACTGGTGTAGAAAGCAAGTCTGATCCTTGCAGCGAGAGGAGTGTTGCGATAGCACTGCTGGTCTGTCTTCAACATAGCAGATGCTAAGAATGGGAGTCTCACATGCTAATATTCAGCTTTTCTATGCACGTGGTGTTTACGGTTGTGTATTTTTTTTCATCCAGCAATATTAAAACATTTTAAAATCTTATTTCATTAACCTTATGACATTTTCATGAGATAAAATGGGTAAATAACCCCCAAATCTGACTGTAGAAACTAAGATAAAAAGAAGCTAGTTAGGGAATTTACCGAGCAAGGCAGTAGCAGAACCAAAATCACAAGTTTTTCATTCATACTGTTGAAGCACCAAGAGCTGTCTTTGCTGTATTTTTCACTAAAAATTCAGTATCCAAGGTGTCAGAATAGTTACAGCATCCTGCATGGCCAGTAAGCAAAAAGAGCATTTCATTATCAATTTTAAATGACAAAAGGACAGTTTGTCTACCAAAGTAGATTATCTGCAACTGTGAACTCGTGTCCTCATTATGCAGTAAACCTTACAGATACTAAATAATTCTGCTTCCATTTTAATGTTTGGGGTTGTTTTTGTCTGGTTTGGGTGTGGTTGGTTTTTTTGGGGGGGGGGAGGGTTGGGGTTTTTATTTTTCTCTTTTTTTCAGAAAAGGTGAGATAAGCGTCAGTTGAATCTGCATACTGTTGCATTTATGAAGTGTATCAGCTTTTCAATTTTACTTTCATGTGTGCGTATATATAGAAATCTTTAGTTATATATTCTGTATATTCTATAGAAATATAGAATAGACATACAGAATATTCTATATAAATATAAACATTTTAATAATACATTTATATCTCTATAAATATATAGAAATAGATAAATATATATTTCCTGCAAGAGCTTGTAGTGGGAATGTGGCAATGAAATTATTGTGACCATAAACATAAACTACCCGTATAATTTTAAAAAGTGAATAGAAAAGTTTTATATGAAGAAATTTTGAACTTAAAAGGTTCAAGTATTCTTACCGTGTAAATCTTAGAAAAAGGCTTTCGTATTCCCTTCTAAATAAACATTTATCTCTAAGGAAAAAGCCTGGACTAACAAAACCCTTCTAAACTCATTGGGTTTCCCTGACTCATTTTCAGAAGTCCTGCTTCTGCACTAGACCTTGCCCTCTGGGCTCATGCTGTTGAGTCACCCGCTCATACTGCAATTATGATCATAAAGGTGCTGGGCTTAAATGTGTGTGTGGATGAAGTGGTTCAAGAGTGATTGGCAGCTTGTTGCGTCTGCTGTTACTTGGTGTTTGGGATTTTGTTATGCTATTGTCAACGAGTAGCAGAGCACCAGCAGAGAGAGCATTGCAATCAGGAGAGCAGCAGAGAACTGGGAGAAGTAGGAGGCATCTTCTGGGGGAGTTTAAGTAGCCGGACCACACTGGGACCTTGGCGATGTGATGGCCTGAAGACCTTCAGGTGCTAAAAAACACTTCACGGTTTCTGACAGATACCATGGCTTGATCATAGGCTAATTCTACACTGGCCATATATCCTACAGAAAAAAAGGATTTCATTATGCTTTCTCTGGGTATTATTTTTTTCTTTATGTTCTCTCTTGCATCTATACAAAATACCTCAGAGAAAATGTTCCAAGTAATGATTCACTCTCTTATGTTTTAGGTATCTGAAATGTGAATGATGTCTCCCTATGTAGTAGAAGGAGGTGTTCCTCTAAATTTTAAAACTACAATTCATAGGAAGCTTTATTAAATGGTTGTGTCACAGCATAGTTCAGTTATCTATATCATCATAACATCACAGGACAGGAAAGGTTTCATTTCTTTATTTAATTGGAAACGTACATAGAAGAGATTGCCACTAAAACATCATCCATCTGCTTATATTACTCTTTAAGGGATATTGTAAATCGTGCTTCATGTACCGTAAGATTTTATAATATTGCACGCAATTTGCAACATAAAAAGTATTAACACTTCCAAAAATGTTTTTATTGTAGCCTCATTTTTAGTATATAGGTCTTCTAAACATTTTTATTTTTTTAAAAAAAATTTGGAAACCTCCTGCAAACAGAAAGATCTTATAGCCAGATGTCACTCTGGGTTCATTTCACCATTATATCTAGGTCAGGCAAGTTACATCAGCAAGTCCCTTAACCTCTCTCTCTGTGCTGAATTCTTACTGTGCCCATCATATATAATTATGTTTAACCTCTCAGACTCTTTTTTTAGGCATTCAGCATACTCTGGTATCATTTAGGTGTTAGTGATTTCTAGGACGAAGCACATGGAATGTTCTCCAGAAAGAGTTAAACTTATTTATTCAGCAAACAGATTTGCCTGGGAGTAGTGCTAGACTGCGGGACAAATTCCCACAAGAGTTGAGTGTCATTACAAAGCTTCCACTCCAGGTGCAAAACGTGCTTCTTCAGTCTTGTTTTTTCTTAATGAAAACTCAATGTCCAATGTGTGCAAATTGATTTCAATCTATAAATAAAAATCGAATCCAACATTTTGTCTTGTGGGCAATAAAGATGCTATTAAGTTTGCCTGCTGTAATTGTGGAAGACGTTTAGGACCCCACAGTTGGGTCCATTTTTAAACATGCATCAGATGTAATAAGTGCAGTCACCGCAACTCTCAAATTGTAACTGTCTGTTAAACAATAAATTAAAAATGGCTGTTTCTTCATCCCTGTTGGCAAACAGAGGCCAAAATGAATAGTCAACAACACAGAAGTATTAGGGCAATGGCAAAAATTCATGTGTCCTGGATTTGTAACTTCCAAAGTGAATACCACCGAATGCCTGCAAGTCTTTGTTTTAAAAAGAGAGAATTGTAAGGCTTGTTGGCAATGTTGGAGACAGTACAATTAAGCCATTCATTTAGAAAGAAAGTCACTGCAATAGCTCAGATAGTGCAAGTTTACCAGTTTTTTTTCACTGTATCAATGAATCTGCTATAAACCTGGATTAATTTAACTATATGACTGTATTTAGCCAGGAAGTTATAATCTTACCTGATTTAGCGTGGAGACATTTAATTGCTTTCCCCCAAAAGAAATGTTGTAAAATGAAAGATACCCCTTATACACTACAGATAGATAGTATACGATGATAATCTCCCCTCCTAACATCATCTATTTGACAGTAAAGATGTAGCCTTTCTGCTCTTGAATTTCCCCCTCAAATAAGCTTGAGGAAAGAGGTTCATGTTAACCCAAAGTGCTGAAATTGTCAGACAGAGCCTGTTGAAATGACTGTGGTAAAATGAGCTTCAGTGATCTGATGACTCATGATTCATCTTAATCGATTGCCTAGTATCATGTATAAAATTGTCTTTCTCAATGATACATGTGGATAATACAGATACAACATTATTCTCACCAGATACTGCATAATTAACCATGCCCATTTATCTTCTCACACACATGCAAATCATTAGTAACAACTGCAAAACTCAGCTGAGAGCCAGTTTAGAAAATAGAGAAATCACTACGAAAGCTCATAAACGGAGTCCAAATATCTTTAAGTCTGAATACTGGTTTTAAGATGACTTTTGTAGATATCCTTATATTTGGTGTCATATATGCACAAGCTGAAAATTTGTATCCTAACAAAAGGATAGCGATTTGATTCATTAAGACTTATACATGTCTGACAGGTGGGGGTATTCTGTTGCTTGGGGTTTTTTTCAGATAAGAAAAAACCCCAAAATGTCAGCTTTTCAAATCAGCAGTCATAAGAGGTGTACTGGAAGCTAGCTGACTTAGAAATTCATTTATTACAGATGCACATTCTTTGCAATTAGGTTAACAGATGTTATTGACAGGCTTGGGGATGTGGATATTCTAATATCTCATGAGATGGCAAGATAGTTCCACCTGGTTCTGTGTGCCAAAATGAGTAGCAATGCTTACTTTTAAGTTCATTATCCTCCACAATAGAAATTCTTGACTATCCTAGTGTTGTCTGAATGTTAGTGGTAGTTTTATTAATGAGCAATACCTAAACAGTATAACGTGTAACTTACGAACTATGGCGGCAGAGCAATTTTTGTGTGATCACAGCTTGTGTTTCACATGCACAGCAAGTCAAAATCTGTTGTATTGCTGTGCAAGATTAACATATCTCACACATAATGAGAGGATTCCTTTTCTATGTACAACTAAGAGAAATGAATGGAGGAATTGTCTTTTTATGGGCCATCATAACTAGTCCATCCAATATTTCTATCTTCATTCATATAAGAACCAGCCAAAACAGTTGTTCCAGTCTTGAATAGCTCAACACTTCCCCAAAATTGTTTAAAGTAGTTGGGTTTTACTACGGTAAAAGATTGGAAGAGTTTATTGTAAGCATACTATTCAGAAGTCATAAAACTTAAACTATTAGTAATTAAACAAGAGCAATTGTTTCTAGAAATTGACATGCATTCCGGGAGTAAGAAGGTAATTGAGTGATTTACTTATTTTGTTCTTGAACATCTCTACTGTATATTATTTGTGTTGCTAGTGCATTTTCCAAAGGTTTCACTAAATTGGGAATGTGTACAAATTGGCTGCAAGTACATACAGTCCAACTAGTTGATTAGAGTAAAAGAAGTTTCACTAAGATATGCAAAGAAATTTCTAGGTGTTTACTTTCCCTATTGAGTACTTAATACAAAGTTTTATGAACCTTGTCTGCCCTTATTCAGTTCAGGATATTGAAGATGAGTTTCAAAAGTGATTCAAGAGAAATTGTTTGTAACTTGCACTTTTCCTTCAACACTTTCTATGTGACAAGCTTAGACTTGCTTAGACTTATTCTCACTTGCTGATGCAGAGCTTATTGATTTGCACAGATCACTTCTGAATTAACTGAAACATAAGAAGCCTTGGCTGGTGTTTATTTACATGCCAGGGTGTCCTGGTTTAGGAAGAAGAACAACTTAAAGTGTTAATAAATATTGCATATTTCTACTTCAAATAAAGTACTTTCTTCCAGTATCTTGGCACATAAATTATACTAGCACTATTGCCTTAGATTGAGACTGCCTGACATCTGACATTACATTCACTGATGTGTAACTTTCCACCACCATACACATTACCTCTGCATTTGTCCCTGTGTTTAACCAGAATGAATCAATCGGAAGTATTTTTTCTGATGTGTAAGATGACTTTAGCAGGTTCTGTAGAGGTCACAGTGAAGAGCGGAGGTTAGTCCATAATAAACCTTGCTTGAGTTATTATTATGGCTATCTTAGAGTGCTGTAATAAATGAGAGTGAGCATGTGGATGTGAAATAGCATACTTCATTGCAGTTTCATTTTGTTTCCCACCCTTTGGAACAAAGATTTCCTCATCCAAAATAACTTTTGTGTACCTTTTATCATATTCAGAATAAGAAAAGTTTACCTTGCTTCAGCTCAAAGAGTAAAAAGAATATTTCAGGATGTCGGTCAATCTAAAACTCACATGAGAAATCTCTCTGGTGGTAATACTCGGCACTCAAACTGTTACTACACTTTGCTGAAAAGCATTCAGACCTTTCTGAATTAGATTGTGCTCTTTGAAAAATGTGAATCTATCTGGATTGATGGTACGTTTGTGTGTACATTATCTTCGCCAGTGTACTCCGATGAGGCATCTGTCTTTAATCTTACAGAACTTTGACAGTGTGTCTCATAAGCATACAAATTGAGCAAGTTTCTTTTGCAAACTAATCAAGTTCCTACTGACAACCTGAGCCATCTTTCTATTTTAAGTGCGATAACATATTCATCCTCCTCTACCAAGTCATGACTAATAGATAGGAATGTTAACATCTTTTATATGTTATTATCTTGCTTCTGATAATCTAAGGGAAATAGAAAATACAGTCTTTAGTAGGGGAATCTGATGTTCCTGCGTTAAACAATTAAAAGGAAGTGGAGAGCACATGGAATGCACTAAAATGCACTGTCAGCTGCTAAACTAATAAGATATTTGTGATCTGTATAATAGCCTAGCTATTATTATTTTAAATTGTTGACTGAATGGATGATATTTCTATTGGAATTGGTACTAATATTTGGTGGTTTTATCCTTGTAACACCACTGTGTTCATAAAAGGCATGTCTGACTCCGCTTTACAAAAAGGACTTGGAACACGAGAGCAGTGAATGTTTAGAGAACTCCACCTCATCCATGGCTAACAAATACCACAGGAGTATGTGTGAAGAGTAAGCCTATTAAAATTCTCCATTTTCACCTATACATTATTCTTTATGCTCTTGATTTCCATAAGGCCTTAAAACTGCAGTTATCTGCCTGTGGGCACACCTATATACTAGTGCATACATCCCTGATTTTAAATGTTGTAAAGGTGGAGGTCTGTTTGTTTGTTTGTTTGAAGGTTCATGTTTTGCCAGTTTAAGCTTCAGAGCTCAAGTGAGTGACTGCATTTACTTCAGTGGGAACTGTGAACCATCATGAACCTTGGGCTCGGGCTTTGAGACTCGTATCATCCTCTTAAGTTAAGGCTATGTTTGCATGGCACAATCCAGTGCCATACAGGTGACATCTGAGCTGGCCTTGACACACGTGCAGTGCCATGGAGCTCTGCATAAGGTCATTTAACATTCCAGTATGTGGAAGTTTTTTGAGTGTCTGTGATTTAAAAAATAATGTGCTTCCTGATTTAACCTAATTTATCTACTGCACCTAAGGTGGATGAAACTCAAGGCAGACAATAGAAAAGAAAATCTTCAGTGACTACTGACGGGGAGACAGATAGTTCAAGGGGAATAGGGTGGGGATAGACAACTGTTAGTGTTATTGCTGGGCATTATTAAGGGGGTTAGAGAGCTGAATGCCACATGCAAAAACTACTGATACTAGACCAGTTTGTCTGTTCCTAATGCTGAAGGTAATCCGAGAATGTATTGTGCATACTTGACTTCTTATCAAAATAACATTTAAACTTTTCAAACTGTATATAGCTCTTTCATTTTTACTAAAGGAATGACTTTAACATGGATTACTGGACTAGCTACATGTTAGTGGGTTGAAAGAATTAAAATATTTCCAGTTTTTTTGCTAATCTGGCTTGCAGTAATTTGGTCAGCATGCCTGAAAGATTTGGGGCCTGTTGTTCTTTGTTACAGTTTTAAGGTACTGATGTTTTGGTTCTTTTGTGTATCTTAAATTTTTTTGGATATTACCCAATGTAAGGTAATATGAGTTGATATTTTTTGCTAGTGAACAGGTCACTACATAACACCTTTACTGTGTCACTCTCTTCAGGCAGTTACAGCTGATCTGCTACCTTAACCAGTGGCTGGTTCCAGTTATTTTAGATTTAAGGGTTCCCAGTTCAGCTGCAGTTTATAATCACATTTCTCTAGTGCAACCTTTAGTCATTTCCTAGAATTTAAGAAAACAGCTGTGAAACCAGGAAACAGTTGGGGGGGGGGGTTGACCATGTCCGGCTGCCAGACGCCCACCCAGCTGCTTGCTTGGCCCTCCTCAGCAGGACGGGGGAGAAAATAAGATGAACAAGCTCATGGGGTGAGATAAAGACAAGGAGACTGCTTATCAGTTACTGTCATGGGCAAAACAGTGTTGACTTGAGGAAAATTAATGTAATTTCATAGAATCAGAACCATAGAATGGTTTAGGTTGGAAGGGACCTTAAAGAACACTTAGTTCCACCCCCTGCCCTGGGCAGGGACAGCTCCCACCAGCCCAGGGTGCTCCAAGCCCCGTCCAACCTGGCCTTGAACACCTCCAGGGATGGGGCAGCCACAGCTTCTCGGGGCAACCTGGGCCAGGGGCTCACCACCCTCACAGTAAAGAATTTCTTCCCAATACATAATCTAAATCTCCCCTCTTCCAGTTTAAAGCGATTCCCCCTCATCCTATCACTACACGCCCTTGTAAAAAGTCCCTCCCCAGCTCTCCTGTAGCACCTTTAGGTACTGGAAGGGGCTATAAGGTCTCCCTGGAGCCTTCTCTTCTCCAGGCTGAACAGCCCCAAGTGTCTCAGGCTCTCCTCATAGGAGAGGTGCTCCAGCCCTCGGATCATCTTCGTGGCCCTCCTCTGAACCCGCTCTAAGAGGTCCAATGTATTGCTAAATAAAATAGATTTGGCTGGTTATAAACAAAGACAAAAACTAAAACACCTTTACACCCCCCCACCCCACCATTCCGAACTCCTCTGCCTGGCCCTCCGTGTCCCGGGCTCTCTCTCACACTGTTCCCCTCACGGCCCGGCAGCGTTTTGCCCCCTCTCAAACCCGCGTTCCCCGGGGCGCCGCCAGCCCGGCTGAGGGGCTCGGCCCCGCCCTGCCCTGCGGCCGCTGGAACCGGCCCCAACCGGCCCTGTCCGGCGCGGGGCGGCCCCTCAGCGCCCCTCAGCGAGACCCAGCGCCCTGCCAGTGGCAGCCAGTGCAGCGGCGTCGCATCTCGAGGCTTGCTGGCCTGACAGGAATCTTTAAATGAGCCCACACCTCTGCTGGTGTAGCTGCTCAGGTAACAGTTAACAAAGCAGTAAGGTATGTTTTACATGGACCTGCTGTAGGGAAAAGGGTTGAGGCCTTGGCCATGAATTCCAGGTGTCTACTGATAGCAGAGAAGTAGTCAGACAGGTAACGGGTCGGCCTCCGCAGGCTGCCTCCGCTTCCCCCGCGTTTCAGCCTTGCTGTCCGCACAGCTCCCAAAGTGTCCCGGTGCCTGGAAAGTGCTGGTTTGCAAGCGCTGAGATTCAGTGCTGCTAGGAGCAGTGGAAACAGCATCTTGTGTAGGAACAGGACTCCAAATAGCCCTGAAAAAAAAAGCAGTGCAACCCATCATATTCAGTGAGACATCAAATGTTGAAATCAGAGGCCAAAATTATTTATAACAGTGTTTATGCAGAAATCCTGGTACGGGTTAAAGTATCGGTCATGAAATTGCACAGTAGTCTTAAGTCTTCTCTCTGTATTACAATATTGGTCAAATAGCTAACTGGTGCTAAAAACGCTTGTTGGTCATCTTCTGAACGGGTAGAAAAAAGGATACAACTAACTCTAAAATGGAGTTCTGGGAATATTTCTGCTTTCTTTCTAAGCACAGAGAAGATTTCTTCCTGAGAAGTAAAGAAAAATTTCAACGTTAGTTCCAAGAGGTTGCGTAGTATTTCCAAAAATGCTCTTAAAAATGATAAAGACAGGCAGAAAAATCAGATTAGATTTTTGAGGTTAAAATGGTGGAGTATTGCAGACACAAAATCTATCTGTAATTTGAGGGGTAGGCTGTATGTTGTACTGACAAAAGTACTAAATTATCTCTAATTTAGGTGAGAATATTGGAATCAAAATTAAGATTTCAACAATTTTGTTTAATTGTGAGGAATGAAGAAATACAGCCTTCCCAACTGCCGACTTCAGGAGGGAGAGAAAAGTGGTTATGCAGCTTCAAACAAGTTTGGTTACGCATGTGGAGATGATGCGTGCATATGACCTAATATGCACACCATATATTGTATTTCTTTCAGCCAACCGTAACATTTATCTCTATAAATACAGTAAAATAATGACAAGCTGCTATTAAAAATCTCCCATGAAAGAAGGCTTGGATGTCTTTTTTCTTTATACCCTGAAGGCTCTGATAAAAACAATATCATAATTATTAAAATTACCTTAAAGAGATATAAGTAGCAAAAGGATTTTAAATCCAGTCTTCCTAGTTTGGAGCTGCAGATAATACGAGTGCAATTCATGTCATTTAATCATAAGAATGTGGCCTCTGAAATAGGGACACAATTAGGTAGACCTATCTAGCTGAGATCAGAATCATGAAATACAATTCATCATGAAATGCCTTCGCTTCTATTTGCACCTTTGAAACTGCTCCTTTTAGGGTTTGGAGGAAAGCTGAAAAGCAGGGCTCAAACCCCTAGAGCTTTCTTACTGCTGCTGCAGAGATAGAATTATCTAAGTTATAACTTAATTTTTCTAAGTTATGGGAAATGAATAAAAATCATGTCTTCCTGATATTTAGACAATTTGCCTAATATTTAAAGACCGGTTGCTAAATAAGTATTTTCAGAGTGGTGCATCATTTTCTATATAAAAGCAATAATTAGTAACTGTCCTGATATATGCCTGTGTTTGGTAGACCGTTATCATTCATACTGACAAAATAACTCAGTCCATCTCCCATTTTTTGGTAGACACCTAGGTTCTTAAGCTGCATGAGGAAGAAGTCCAGTTAAGCAGAATTGAATTTTCGAAGTTCCAAAGCGTTAGTTTCCCATAATGTATAATGCAAATAGTTTAAATTTTTTTCAGAGTATTACGCATAAAGTTTTATCAGTGTGTGCACTCAGCATCCTTACTGTAAAAGGAACCTTAAAAATTGCCTCATGATATGAAAGTTTTCCTATCGAAGGGCTGATTTTAACTGCCCTTCAGTTAAAAGCAAAGCAAGAATAGGTTTCCCTGACAATAAAAATAATGAACAATTAACAAGCAAAATCACAATTTCACAGGTAGCGGACCATCTAAATGTATTCAGACTTTAAGAAAAAGAAAGACTGCATTAAGTTTTAATCAAATTTCACAGCTGCTGAAATATATTCATGCCATATTTGATTGACAAGTCTAACACAAATAACCCAATCTATAAAGAAAAGTGTTACATTTAAGGTCATGCATGTCATTTTCATTTACCTGTGTTCAAAATGCATAGCTCTGAAAGGCTGTGGTTATTTCCAACAGATTCTATTCATTTCCTTTATCAACTTCATTTTTATCTACTATCCATACCAATGCTTCTCCAGAGGACTAAAATGAGTCTGATGAATGCTGTTGCTTTTTTGAGAACGCAGTAATAATTCTTTACCTTCTATTTGTATATTATTTTCTTGTCTTCACGTATTTAGAGATTCATTCAGCTTGCTTTTTGTATGAATTGAATTTCAGCTAAGTGGAAATTTCCCTAAAACCCCATAGATCATACAGAAAGATTTTACATTTTTATATTGTCTTTCTTTGATTGATATCAGCATTTTTTTCAGTAAGCTTTGGTGAGTTGCTTTCATGGAAGAGACTAAGATATTGTACAAAGGAGCATTGGAGAGGAAAACAAGAAAAATGGGTCTTGATATCAGCTGAGACAAAACAGATGCTAAAACAATGGGAAGATCTTGACTAAGTCTGTCTAACAGTCAGCAGCTTAGTGAGTTTTAATAACTAAAATATTTCTCTTGGAATTAGCAGGAGGAAATTAAAAAGAAGACTTCTACAGGTGATATCTAGAGTTGAACAGTTAAAGATGACGACTATCCTCTAGATATCCAGAAACATATTTTTTAGGCATGCACTGTTGCTAAGAAAGAAGTAGTTTTAAAAAATACTTTTGAAAGTAAAGTACTGGGGCAATGGAAAGGTGGTGGGAGGGCATGATATGAGGAAGGAATATCTGATAGACGATTGTGGGAAGATGTAAATGTGCTAACTGCAGTGAAATTCCACCATCGTCCGAGAGTGGGACATGTAGTTAGGATGAGAGATGACAGACCGTCTAAGTATTGCTTGGAAAGCTCTGGCTTCTGAGTTCTGGCTTGTGATTGACAAAAAAGAACATGGCATAATAATAAAGAGCAAGACTGTAGAGCTGTTAATGTTAATTGATAACTATTTGCTAGTAACATAAATTATTTTGGAAAAGCCTAAATTTGCCTGGAATTGAATTATGATATTTATTTAAATTAGGGGACAGCATAAATAACTTATTCTTCGGATTCTCAAACTATCAATTTTTCATAAAATTGGTATCTAGGTGACATCATTAACATGCCTGGCCTGTTCTGTGGTGTGTCTGAAGTTCTATGTCCTGTGCCACGTGCAGTTCTTTTACTAATAATCTGGCATAATAGTACTCCTTGAGCTACTGCAGTCAGATCTTGCGGTTTCTTTAATATTCATGTGGGACGTTCTCAGCCACGTCTGAAGGATTGGGTAGAAAGGTTGAATCTGATAGATGATAAAAGAAATAGGAGAGTAAGGAATTCTGTGCAGGTCAGCTCTGTATGTGCAATTGATTAGTGTCCAGAGTCAGATTTCAAGAAAAAAAGCGCTTGTGAGATGAAGGAAAAAATAGCTAGTTGGATGCTGGAAAATGGTTAATAGGGTTAAATTAAATATTTAAATTTGTAAAGTTTTCATATAAAGTAACTTGTATGTCAGAGAGGCACTGGAACACCAGGGAATTTTTCTGACGTAGCTGTTCGTTTTCCTAACTACATTTTTATGATAATTATGTGAAGGACTTATGTAGTATAACAAAAACATTTGGTATGATTGAGGTCATTAGTTACTGAAGAAATTTTAAGTTATTTAAGAATCGGTGCCAGTGTAAGCGTGTTCACTGTAAAATCCGTCTGATTGTACTAAACTCATGTTCAGGTGGATGAAACCTGTGGGCTTGAATAAATATCATTCAGGTATGCTAATGATGCTTCCAGCAGTAAGGAGTAATGCTTTTCATCAAGTTGAGCTCCATGTGTTTTGGGTTTTTTGTTGTTTTGGAGTTTTTGTTTTGTTTTGTTCCATATATCAACACATAACCAAGGCATAAGGTATCTTAAAAATCTTTGTTTCTTAGTATTGTAACTTACACAGCCAGACACAGAAAGCTACTGAAGTGGGTGCAGGAGTCCCTGTCTGCATTGTGTTACAAAATCAGATCTTCTGTTCTATAGGACCTTATTTAATAGATACCTGCAGCAGCCAATAGGGCAACAGTAAAATATGATTTTTCAAATATTTTTGAATGTTGCTACATTTCCACATCAGTTGATGTTGTTTTGAGGCACTTGTGTCGCCTGGTCAGTGGCTGTGCATGAAAATAAGAAATACAGGAAATAGATGGTAGTCTGGTTTTCAGTATGCTTTCCTTGATTTTATGACCTCTTTCCCTACTGTTTCCAATTCCTTTAACAGTGGCACAGAGAAACTTCTGACACATTCTTTTACTATGTTTGTTGGGTTTTAGAACAAATATTGTCATAGTGAATGCACAAAATAGTGTCTCTATGCACTGAATAGGAATTTTTAATTTCATACAACATTAGCAGCTTGCTGCAGTGAGGCTTCAGACACTGCATAGCTCAGAGGTACTGAAGCAGAGAAAAGGAATATATGCTTTTGTTTGAAAAATTAGACAAAATGCCCATGCCTGTGTCTGTATGTAACCATGAAGGTGAAAAAGCATCTCTTAATAGTAAAATCTTTATTTTGTGCTTATAGTATGTCAAATATGTTACTTCATTGTTAAAACCGCAAGTGTTTGTATAGTTCAAATAGCAATCAAGTGAATAAAAAGAGTGTTAACAATTGTCTTGTGTTATACATTGCTACCTCTTTTTTAGGGGAAGGAAAAAAAAAGGCAGGATAATAGTAGTGAGTTTGTAGGAATGAAGGACAGACAACTTGTGATGATTCTGAATCAGAAAGGATTCATCTTATTTCAGGTGTCTATGGCAAGAATGAAATCTTCAGGAATGAAATGGAGCTGCCACCAAGCTGCTCCTGGCAGGCCCTTGTCTTTGCTTAGCTAGCCACTAGAAGGGTTGTGGATAGCTAATTTATGTGGTCCGCTCGGGATCTTCCAACATCAAATAGTCGTCTTGTTCACTTGCCCTCTCTTTTGGTCTTATGAAAGGTTATATTTTATAAATTAAATATTGTGTTAAGGGGGAAAAAAATCTTTAAAAATGTTTCTATTGTTTATAATTATTCCCAGACTCAAATATAAGTGAATTTTACGTGCAGTGAATGATGGCAGATGGGTTTGTTTATTACCACCTGTTCTATCTGAGCCAGCAGCTGTATTTGTAAACTGGTAATACAGTATTTAGTAAATGGCCAGCTTTCTGTACTGATTTCAAGGTATTTGGGCTGAAAATCCCTTCCTTCTGAAAATAGTGATTATTTACGTAGATTGCTTTATTTAGTTATTTTACGAAGCTACTGCTTTATTCCTCCAAAATAGGGAGGCATGTAATGTTATAACTTATCCCTATCTCAAAGCAATTAAAACAATGTCTCTTAAGCTTAGTCGGTGACCATTAAAATTATTTCAGACATATGCACTTTGCTGGATTCTCTCTTAATGAGCTACGAAAAAAATGATAGGTGATGAGATGATAAATCCATTAAACTAGATCTCTTCACATACTACTCTTAGTAATTCATTGTATGTTTTTACCTTCAGGTTACTCATATCTTTCTCAGTAAATACCTTTTAATTTCCAGAACTACTTTGTGTGCAAAGTAATATACACATTCATGGAAATGTAAAGTAAAACAATCTAAGGATTGTATTAATCTAAAGGTCGTATTTTTTTCTAGTTAAAAGACAACACAGTAGATTATTAAAAGTTTCAGTAATATTCAGTGAGTTCTTAGCTCTCACTATAACACTGTTTTTATACTGAGCCAGGACAAAAGTTGATTTCCTTAATTCAGACCTCGTATCAAGAAATCCTAAGTGACTTCATTAGAAAGATGAACGGATGAGAATAGAAAGATGTTAGAAAAATAAGAGTTTCTATAAGATCTGTAGTAACCTGAAATTAATATAAAATTGAATGAATTGACTCTATGGCAAAATAATAGTTTATGTGAATAAGCACCCATTAAACGGTATGTTCTTATTACTGTGCAAATTTTAAATACAAAGCGCCAAGTTTTTACTTTTAATTAGAAATGTTTTCAGAACTTTGTGTGGCACTCAAGTCCCTCAAGGAGATATCTTGTAGAATTAGTTAGATACAATTTGTAAAAGATACACTGTGCTATGCTATAAAACCTGGTTTAGAAAGGGAATACAGTATTGTGAGTGCACATACAGCAAACACATTGTGTGCATCTGTTGTCCAAGCTGAGAAATTCTAGCCTGTTTAATTGGTTTCTTGCTTGGAAGCAGTTCTGCGTCGCTCATCAGTATTATTTACTATTTCTTTTTTTTAAATTTTTTTATAATTTTGCTGAGCTGGAGCAACCAGAGCTGCACACAGTGTTCAAGATGCAGGCTCATCACATATTTATATGGTGGCATAATAATATTTTTTTGTCTCTCCAATACAATTTTTTCCTCCTAGTAAAGCAAATTGAAGTCCCTGAAAAGACAGAGAAGGATGGGAGGTGGTAACATCATGAAACAACAGCTGAAATCCATGTATCAGACATTTTAAATTGCAAAGCTTGGTAAAGAGTTTCATGGGTTCTGTCCTCAGAAAACTGTTGAACAGGAGTAGTTAGTGACTAATGGAAAAGGATCCTCTTGATGCTCTCTCTAGCATATTGTTAGAAAGCTGGCTTGGTGCTGAGAGCTGCACTGCTAAAGCACAGGTGCACTGAAATCTCGAGTGGTCTTATGGTTTCTAGGCTTCTAATGTCAGATTTTTTTGTCTGACTAATGAGATCTAACATCGACAAAAGTAAAAATGGTCAGAGGACTTTCTCTTAGTGGCTAGCGTGTAAAGTGCCCAGAGATCCTACCGTAAGTGAACTAGCCACTCTGTCAGAAGCATCAAGGGACGCTGGAAATCCCCAATTGAAAAATAAATCTTTTATTTAAGGATTTAATATGTTTATATTTATTTATCATGAGAGATTCAGTTTGTCTGTTCCATGGCTGCCATAGCTTTTATGAAAGAAGGATTAGGGTGCATAAGAAACAACAACAAAAAACAGTCTCTTCCTGCAATAAAGTATTTTCTCTCTGTTTCCTAAGATGTTGCTTTGCACAATGACAAAATGCTTTTGCTAAAATATCTATTCCATGTTTAAAAGCACTGGATTAATAAGCAGTAGAATCCTAGCGAACTCATGAGTGGTATTAAAAAAAACCAACAAAAACAGAGGGGGGTTCTGAGAAGAAAATAATTCTAAAATTTCTAAGAGTTGTCTATATTCATTCTCAACTGAACATATCCAAGAATAGTGGTGGCTGGAATAATCTAAACTATCCTGAGAAATTGTTCCAAAATATCAGAAAACGATGGCAATACTAGGGAGGATTTGCTTTGATATTTAATTTGGGTGGACATAAGTATACATTCTGTGAGTCAGAAAAATAAAAACTAGCAGGAGGAATGGACTTCCATGAGAGCAATATTAACCTCTAACACCTTCTGTGGGTTTACAGAAATTGGAAACTGCGTCAATGAATAAGTAGATATAATTTCACTTTTATTCCTAGTACTTTGATAATGTAAACAAAGAAGTTTCCAAAGCTTGCTTTAGCTTCCTCTTGAGAATTTGCTTACAGTGATATCTTACATACATCTTATATACATATATCATATACATATATCTTATATACAGTGAGTGTTTATGGGTAAAGATCAGGGGGAGGGCTAACAAGGCA
The DNA here is from genome assembly GCA_017639485.1 of Pluvialis apricaria. Taxonomy (NCBI): domain Eukaryota; kingdom Metazoa; phylum Chordata; class Aves; order Charadriiformes; family Charadriidae; genus Pluvialis; species Pluvialis apricaria. Next base: position 6,316,207 of record CM030017.1, read on the forward strand.
GATATTGTAGTAGGAGTCTGTTATAGACCGCCCAACCAGGATGAGGAGGCAGATGAAATATTCTATAAACGGCTGGGAGAAGTCTCAAGGTCGCGAGCTCTAGTCCTCGTGGGTGACTTCAATTTGCCGGACATCTGCTGGGAATACAATACAGCAGGGAGGGAACAGTCTAGAAAGTTCCTGGAAGGTACTGGGGATAACTTCTTAACACAGTTAGTGAAAGAGCCAACTAGGGAAAGTGCCCTGTTGGATCTGTTGTTTGTCAACAGGAAAGGTCTTGTGGGGGATGTGATGGTCGGAGGCCGTCTTGGCAACAGTGACCACGAAATGATAGAGTTCTCAATTCTGGGAGAAGCAAGGAAGGGGGTCAGCAGAACTGCCACCTTGGACTTCCGGAGGGCGGACTTTGGGCTCTTCAGGAGCCTGGTTGAAAAAGTCCCCTGGGAGGCAGTCCTCCAGGGCAAAGGAGCCCAGGAAGCCTGGATGTTTTTCAAGAAGGAAGTCCTAAAGGCGCAGGAGCAGGCTGTCCCCATGTGCCGGAAGACAAGCTGTCGGGGAAAAAGACCGGCCTGGCTAAGCAGGGAGCTAGTGTTGCAGCTTAGGGAAAAAAAGAGGATATATGGCCTTTGGAAAGAAGGGCAGGCCACTCAGGAGGACTACAAAGAGGTAGTGAGGCTATGTAGGGAAAAAATTAGGAAGGCCAAAGCCCAGCTAGAACTAAACCTGGCTTCTGTTGTCAAGGACAACATAAAAAGTTTCTATAAATATATTGGCAATAAAAAGAGGACTAAGGATAATCTCTGTCCTCTAGTAGACCAGGCTGGTAACGTATTGACCAAGGATGAGGATAAGGCTGAGGTACTTAATGCCGTCTTTGCCTCAGTCTTCAGCAGTAAGACCAGTTGTTCCTTGAGTTCCCTAACCCCTGAGCTAGAATACAGGGATGGGGAGCAGAATGAAGCCCCTGTAATCCAAAGGGAAATGGTGAGGGACCTGCTTCAGCACCTGGAGGTGCACAAATCTATGGGGCCGGATGGGATCCATCCAAGGGTACTGAAGGAGCTGGCGGAAGTGCTCACCAGGCCACTCTGCATCATTTATGAACAGTCCTGGATAACCGGGGAGGTCCCAGCTGACTGGAGGTTGGCAAATGTGACACCCATCCATAAGAAGGGCCGGAAGGAGGATCCGGGGAACTACAGGCCAGTCAGTCTGACATCGGTGCCTGGGAAGGTCATGGAACAGATCATCCTCAGTGCCATCACACGGCACATGCAGGAGAACAGGGTGATCAGGCCCAGTCAGCATGGGTTTGTGAAAGGCAGGTCATGCCTGTCAAACCTGATCTCCTTCTATGATGAGGTGACCCGCTTAGTGGATGAAGGAAAAGCTGTGGATGTTGTCTACCTGGACTTTTGCAAGGCTTTTGACACCGTTTCCCATAGCATTCTACTGGAGAAACTGGCTGCTCGTGGCCTGGACAGGTGTACCCTTCGCTGGGTAAAAAACTGGTTGGATGGCCGTACCCAGAGAGTGGTGATAAATGGAGTTAAATCCAGTTAGTGTCCAGTGACAAGTGGTGTCCCCCAGGGATCGGTGCTGGGACCGGTTCTCTTTAATATCTTTATTAATGATCTGGATGAGGGGATTGAGTGCACCCTCAGTAAGTTCGCAGACGACACTAAACTGGGGGGGCGTGTTGATCTGCTTGAGGGTAGATTGGCTCTGCAGAGAGATCTGGACAGGCTGGACAGATGGGCTGAGGCCAATGGTATGAGGTTCAACAAGGCCAAGTGTCGGGTCCTGCACTTGGGTCACAACAACCCCATGCAGTGCTACAGACTGGGGGCGGAGTGGCTCGAAAGCTGCCCGGCAGAGAAGGATCTGGGGGTGTTGGTGGACAGCCGGCTGAGTATGAGCCAGCAGTGTGCCCAGGCAGCCAAGAGGGCCAACACCATCCTGGCCTGCATCAGGAATAGTGTAGTGAGCCGGAGTAGGGAAGTAATCATCCCCCTGTACTCGGCACTGGTGAGGCCTCACCTCTAGTACTGTGTTCAATTTTGGGCCCCTCACTACAAGAAGGACATTGAGGTGCTGGAGCGTGTCCAGAGAAGGGCTACCAGGCTGGTGAGGGGTCTGGAGGACAAGCCTTATGAGGAATGACTGAGGGAACTGGGGTTGTTTAGCCTGGAGAAGAGGAGGCTGAGGGGTGACCTTATCACCCTCTACAACTACCTGAAGGGAGGTTTTAGAGAGATGGGGGCTGACCTCTTCTCCCACGTGGCAAGTGATAGGACAAGAGGAAACGGGTTCAAATTATGTCAGGGCAGGTTTAGATTGGATATTAGGAAGCATTTTTTCACTCAAAGGGTTATTAAACATTGGAATGGGCTGCCCAGAGAGGTGGTGGATTCACCATCCCTGGAGGTGTTTAAGAAAAGGGTAGATGAGGTGCTTAGGGACATGGTTTAGAAGTGGGTGTTTTTAAATCAGGGTAGGTTAACGGTTGGACTTGATGATCTTAATGGTCCCTTCCAACCTCACTTATTCTATGATTCTATGATTCTATGATATCCAGGTCACTCAGACAGAGATGCATGGCAATATATAATCAAAACTTGAATTATAGAAGATCTTTAATGCTAGCCTTTTTCCTTTCACTTCCCTGGAGAAGGGAATTCTGAAACTGTGTTGGTTTCCAGTCCTAGAAACTAGTTGCATTTCAAAGTCCCAGAGCAGTTCAGGTGAGGTGGTAACTGGTTGCAGAGATGTGAGTAGTAAGTACAAGCCCCTGGTATTCATTACAGAGTTGGGTGATGGCTGCTCTGGTAGGTCTGTGGCACCAAAATGCAGGGAGCAGACTGAAGAACAGACAGCTCCTGAATACTCAGTCTTTTGTATAAATGTAGTAATGAGGATAGGTTTGCAAAGCAGAGAACAGCCTTGGAAGCATGTGAATTCTTTGTCCAGTCTCTTCCCTTTTTCAGAAGGCTGGCTAGATTAAAACTTTGAATATACTAGAGCTGCGGATTACCAAAGAGTGAAAAGATCTGGGAATTTTAAAATCCTAGAGACACTGATCCCTCTTGGCTCTTGTTTTAAAGGCCAAACAAATGAAGCACCTGCTAGTGCTTGTGCTTTTTGCCAAAACAGTAGATACAACGTCTGTGCCCATCCAGGGCTAAAAATCTCGCTTCAGAGGATACAGCTCTTGAAGCCAGTCAGCAAAGCAGAATTCATGCATAATAGAAACTCATCTGTCAAATATATAAAAAAGAGGTCTTAGACAAGAAGTGGAGATCTAAATGTGCCATCTAAAGGCAACAGAAAACAAAATTTTTCAGCTCAGCTGAGCAGTTGAGAGTAGCAGAGACGAAAACTCTTTTGTCACTACATTAGGTAAATGCAAAAGGGAGAGACCTTAAGGTGACCCTCTATGAATACCACTGGATAAACCATTCTTAAGCTCATTGTTCTGGCATATAAAGATGTATGTATGCACTATGTGAACACACTGATGAAACCACAACTGGAGCACTGTGTCCAGTTCTTGGCTCCCTAGTTGGAGACAGACATGGACATACTGGACAGGTCCAGCAAAAGGCCAGGAAGATGACAGTGGGAGTGGAGCACCTGACGTACTGGAAGAGGCTGAGAGATGGGATGGGTTAACCTGGAGGTAGGAGAGGCTCAGGGGGATCTTATCAATACGTTTACACGCCTAATGGGAGATAGCAAAGTATGGACGCGGGCTCTTCACAGTGGTGCTCAGTGATGGGGCAAGAGTCAACTGGCACAAACTGAAATACAGGAAATTCCATTTGAACAAAAGAAAACTTTTTTTTACTGTGATGGGAGTTGGACACTGGCACAGGTCGCCCAGAGAAGTTATTGAGGCACCATCCTTGGAGATATTCAAAACCAGGACAGAGTCCTGGGCAACCTGTGTTAGCTTACTAGATGGAGTAGGTGATCTCCAGGGGTCCCTGCAGACCTCAACTGTGCTGTGATTCTTGGATAATATGGCCCTTGGACAAAAGTTGAATTTATAAAAATTCTGACTGTAAGTAAATTTTTAAGTGAGGACAATTAATTGTTAAATATTTTCCAAGGTTCTTGATAAATTCTATGGCTGTGAATATTTTACACCAAGAATTAAATGTTTTCCGAAAAAAGTGAACTTCAGTTCAAGCATAGATATTGGACCTTTTTTATGCAAGTCAAAACCTTTGGAGGATTCTCACCTGGGTAGGACTGAATGTTGTCACCTTATGACTAAGAATAAAATAACTTTTTAGAAAGAATTATATTCCTGCTGCACTATCTGAAATTTAATTTTACAATTATATAAATATTTTTATCTACAATTATATAGGTTGTCCCTGCAAGGATGACACTGAAAAACATTAATCTGGTTAATTAAACTTTAATCTATGTCTTAGCACATTTACATGTAGTGAAATCTTTCCTAGGTAATGGCCTTAAAGCTAGCAGTAGAGAGGATTGTAAAACCTGCAGGAAATGCTGTGTCATGAGCTCCTAGATTAAGACCAGTGTTCTATTTAAAATCATCAAAGCAAAGATTTTTTGCTAGGAGGCTCTAACTCTCTGTAACACCTCTAGCAAGTTCTTTCAAAGTCATCGTTGTCTGCAGATGTGTCCCCTTACCAAGACGAAACTTTAAATTGTGGTAGTCGTTTTATTTAGTAAATATTAGGCAATGCTTGACAAATATAATTGTTGAGTTGATGAATACTTCACAGATACATGAAAGAGGGTTGGGATTTGTATTTTAATTGCATTTTAATTTTTATTTCTAATTGCTTTTTCTAAAATGAAAGAGACAATTTAGGAAATACATGGTTCCCTGGGGTTTTTCTGGGGATTTTTTGTTTGTTTTGTAGGGGGTTTTTTTGTTTGCTTAGTTTTATTTTATTTTACGTTTTAACTGAGAACAAAGCAGTTGTTTCTCTGACCTTATCCCAGTGAAACTGTGTTCAAAGTATTTTAAGACTGCAGGGACTTAATTCTCTCTCGAAGATAATTAACATGCTTCTCTTCAGCAAAATCTGCTTTACTTTTAAACTGTTTCTCCTAATTCAGCTGCGTATCTGCCAGTTTTTCATCATCCAGAAACACACAGAACTTGATGTGGTCGACAATCTCTTCCAATGTCCTTACCAGACAATTGTTGTTTTCTTGATTCAAGGCGAAATTCTTAAGTCTGGAGTTTGAGTGTAGTTTTAGGTGACCATTTCCCCAGTGATCATCAAATTTATCCAATTCGTTCTGTTCCCTGCTTTAGTTTCTACAGCATCTCTGTTAAGCTGCATTTTCTGTCTTCCCCCATGATTCTTCTTAGCAATTCAGCTTGCTGCCTTCTGTTGTTCTCCCAGAGAGTTTTCAGGACAGTGTCCAGCTGGCAAACTGCCTTCTCTAAGCTCTTATCATGTCATATTGCAGCATCTTTATTGTTCACAATGGGTAGTTCAGGTCCAGAGAAAGATAGAGGACTAAAAGAGATTGCAATAGAATCAAGAATAGTGCTTCAAAATCGGCAGCGATATAACACCTTCTGTAAGGTGACTTCCATACCTACTTACGAAAACATCTTTTCATCGAGAAGTAACCTCTACCATCTTACTTATAAAGAGGAAAAAGTTTGTGACTGAAGGGGTAATTTAAAGGCAAAGAGGACCTCAGAAAGTTACCTGAATGTGTTTGTGTCTTCATCTTTGTTGACTTCAAAGATGAAAGTAGTGTTATTAATCCATAATGTGGTTGGAATGCAATATTTCGCCTTTAAAAATTTAATCTCAGAGATGCTCATCGCTGCATTTCTCCACACTGATGTGTGTATTGAGCATGATTAAAGAAAGCACCAGTGACCTGGTAGGGATATGGAAACCTTTGAGTAGGATCATCAAGCGGAGTCTGGCTTTTCACAAGTACTGACTTCTTGCTTTGCAATTTGGGGAGTCACTGTCACCAAGGCACTGTCATTCCTCCCCTATTGTAAGTGAAAAAGTATTCTCCTAAACCCAGTGCTCCCTAGCAGGAAACTTCCTTCTCCACCTGCTAGTTAACCTGTAGTTATGTATGTAGGACTCAACTATTGCATCGATGCTTTAAAACTCGAGTTGTTAATGCATATTTTTGAGCTATTACTTGTTTCTTTTCAAATTTGTCTCAACATTGACTTCAAGCATATAGCTAGCCATCCAAACAAGTATTCTGTCTGTATTGTTAACTATGTGCTTTCTAATTCATGCATGAAAAAAATGTAATTTACTACTCCATAGCCCTCAGCTGCCCTGGAGTTAGTAGAGCCTGTACTGGCTTGTGACTATTGAAACTGATATTGTCTTGTTTTCCTGACCCCCTTGCACATAAAAAAGATTGACATGGCAGAGTAATAGAAAGTGTATTGCATTAGGGTTTAGTATTAAAGATAAACAACACAAATGAAACTGAAAGCATATGGCATTCCTTGCCTTCTATGCCAGCTGATGAGCAATACATTTTGTATTATGATCCACTTTGGAGGCTTTAAACCATTAAAACCTTGCTGCTTTGTTTTGCATGCTTGAAAGTTGCCAGTTAAACCAACTGGAGTAGCCTAATTTAGCTGATTGTGTGACTGATGTGTCAGAGCTCTGGCTTTGAATTTTGTAGGCTGGAAGTGAAAAATTGGACAAAATGAATTGAATACAGCAGATTGTATATCATAACAGTGCCTCAAAGATGGAACACTGAACATGGAACTGAAACATTGTTTATGAAAAATATATAAAGGAAATAGAGATAAGCAATGAATAATTCTTATATTCAGGTAATACATTCAAAAGCTCACAAAAAGTGGCATTTCCTTATGGTTACCTAGTGGAACTATTCAATATATTGTAGAATTTGTTATGAAAATTCAGTTAAAATGTTAACTTTAGTATATATCCAACAAGATAACTTCAGATAGCTCTACCCCTCCGTCCAGTGACTCTACTTCAAGATCTGTGCTAAGGTTGAGTGTAATGGTTTTCCTCAGTTGAAACAAAGGATTTGAAATATTCACAGTGATTGCACTTGTATTTGCTTGATACAATGATATTAAGTAGGTAAAATAACTCAATTGGAACAGCAGCAGAAAGAAATGTCACTCTAAGATCTTACTGAGAAAATAATTCTTTCTTGAAACTTTCCTATCTCAACCCTATTTAGATAGAATGATCTGTTATTTTTGTGGCTACCATCTTATCTGGCATAGTGATGATGTGGAAAGACTGACCTGGAGATTCCCAGAATGAAAAGAAAATTTTCTATGGTTTGAATGTGTTTGCAAAGAAAGATCTATAGCATGTATTCACCATTGGTTTGTAATACATTACTTTAAAACTTTAAAATATGATCGCCTAGAAACTCCTCTTAAGCATTCAGGTATTGATTTTACTTTTTAATGAAGTATTTGTTAATCACAGACTCTTAAAGGTCAAAGAAATGTTAGCTGAAACCACACCTTTCTTCTGATTGAATTTCTTGAAAATGTTTGATCACTTTGGTTATAAAATAAAATCGACATTCTCTGGGGCATTATTTATCTATTTCCATTATGTCTTTCCTATTTTGCATCAGCCCTTTTCTTTCAGAGATACAGATCTATTTAGACAGGTCTGGCATAGTGTGAGACAGTTTGTTCATGTTTATTTGAGACTTGAAAGAGGAGGAAAGGCAATACCTCTTTGCATATTTTCTTTTAACTTTCCTGTGATTAAATGTGTTATGTCGGTGAGTGATAGCCTGATTGAAGGCTCAGCTCTTTGCTGTTGTGAAATTACTATAGCACTGTCTAGGTGTAGGAGGGTGGCCTCAACAAAACAATGACTCATAGGCAAAGTTTTATAGTAGTGGCAGAGCAGGTTCTGGAGAGGCTGGAGGGATGAAAAAGAATCAGCAAGACTTCTGGAAGCCAGGATGGGCATGGCTGGATGGTCCCCTGGCTGAAAGAACCTTTCTCTGCATCTTGTCCTCTTCTCAATGTCCTCACATCAGTCCAGCTCATCTGATGTCATCAGGGTTCTGGTACCTCTTTTGGGGACTCCTCATGCTATGTTGGAGATAAAACGTGGTGCTGGCTTAAGACTGAGCCTTAACCAGTCCCTCATAGTGCAAGTTGCCATGCTCTGTTACAAGTATGGGATTTTTAGCTTCATATGACCTTGTTGAGGCCCTCTTCGTGCACCTAGATGGTACTGTAGTAACTTCACAAGTGCAGAGATCGAGCCTTCAGTTGTGTTATTCTTCTTTTTCAAGCTAATTAGACCAAAATATTTAAGTATACTGGTACTTAAAATCATTTCACTGTCTCTCATTTCTGCTTAGTCACTTAAATAATTAGATGATATTTTTCTGCTTCCAAATCTCTAAAGTTAGCTATGTAGAAAACCAGAGGTGTATTTTTTGTTGTTTGGTTTTGGTTTTGTTTTTTTTTTTTTTTTCCTGGATCTCTCTCCTGCTCTTCCTTCTGCATTATCCCAAAAATAATTGCATAATAATTGCAGCATATTGGTCTTTCACGTAAGTATTTTTGTTTCTCAGAAGTTGATAAGTGATAAGATTTTTGGATAGCCAGTCTTGTGACCATAGAAAATCTTATTGAGTTGGTTGAAAGTCTCACCTCTGGAATATTGTAGCTGAGTAAAAAAAATTAAAACAGTTACAAATAGTGCCAAAGTAGAAAAACTGTTGTTCACCAATACAAACGTTTTAGTCTCACTCAGCATCTTTCTGAATAAATCTTGTGTAGAGAGTTGAGTAGCAGAATAAATCAGTACATTAATGTTCAGTTTGCATGTCTATCTAAATTCAATCTCTTAATAAAACTCAGTTATTGATTATTACATTTCTAATTTGCCTCAAGGCTCTTCTACACAATTATGGCAAAGAAACAAAACATAAAAGCATAAAAGAATTTTCCTGTGGAGAATTATTCAAAAAATGAAAATAGAACATAAAGCTGAGTTAAATATATGTTATTCTGCATTAAATCTAACTGAGAGCTGTAGCAAGTAGAAAGTTTTATGAAAGTTAAACTCTTTATACAGCTACACTGAAAGTATAAAAATGTAAAACTGTGTACTAAAAGTAATAGATAGTAAAAGGTAATGTGTGTTTGGCTTATGAGACTGCCAAGTTCGGGATATCTAAACACTTAAAAGTTAGAATTGGAAATTCTGACTGAAGGGGCCTGCCTTTCATTCCAAACAACCACAAACTTGGAAAAGGTTTGGGTTTGGATTTGACTCTAGCTTTTACTGCTCAGGTCACTCTGGATGTTCAGTTAAGAACCATCTTAATATTTTGGTTATGATACTTCATAAGTAACAGTAGTTATCTCATGGAGATTTTGTTAATCACAAGGAATTTTTTCCTGGAGTTATATATACGTATATAAAAATATTCAAAGCAGTACTTTCTCAGAAATAAGTATTAAAAGAGGTGCCAATTTAATTGTGCAGGGAGGTGCTTCTGGAGAAGGTTTTAAAAAAAACAGGTGTTACAAAAAAAGACAGAGGTCCTCAGAATATTTAATTAGCCTAGTGATTAGTATATTCAGATGGGAATGGTGAGAATTTTTTTTAAAAAAATGAAGCTTCCACAGAACGGAGGAAATCAACTCTGTAATCTAGAATTACTAAAATGTGAGTTCAGATTACTTCTCCAAAGTAATACAGCAGCTCATGAGGAAGTCTGAGAAACTCTTCCCTCAGAATACTCAACCTGCTAACTCTAGGACTGGGGAGTGAGAGAGTGAAGTTCCAAGTCCCTACTGCAGGTAGTCAGGCATCCATTTATTCTTACATAAATCATTTTGGATGAGGGCTTCTCTGAGCTTGATTTAAATTAGTAGACCTCAGTGTCAAAGTATTCTGTCACCTACTCATAGTATCCTAATCTTGGGCTACTCAGGGATTCACCTTAGGGTAAGGCTCTGAGCTTTAGACTATAGTGCTCCAAGCTAAGGCAATGCTACATGAGCATGTGAAATGGGAGACTGAACTCTCTTATTGTATAAGAGAAGTGAACCTGTACCTGGGAGAGGTTGATTTCCTCAAGAGAGTCAAATTAACAAAAGAATAACATGTCTAGACCTGACCATTTGTTTGTGGTCTGAAATACCTGGTACAAAAAGGTATTATGCAATGATGACATCGTGCAACCTAGGAGTAGTTCAGGTAGCTTCTTAAGTGATATGGCTTAATGCACAAAACTAACCAGATGCTGCCCATAACAAATTCCTCTCAAGTGTATTTTTCAGTTAGTAAAGTTCCTAACCAATTATGAAGTGTATAACAAATATAAAAAAGTTATTGGCTGATAGGAGTGGCCAGTCTGGCCCAAACCATGACAACCATATAGTGAAGAAGGAATCCAGCCAATGAATGTGAATCACCGTGATGCTGTGCTACTTGTCTGGATCAAAAATTCAAGTGGCTTTTCTGGTTCAGTAAGTTTCCTGCCTATCACTAGTGGAGTGGAACACTAGTTGCGTGTTAGTGTACCTGGTGTGTCAGCAATGGCTGGGGAAGAGGAGGATGCCGGGAAGAGAAACCAGTACCTTTTAAAAGAGGATAGTATCAATTTTTGGGCAATGTGGTCCTACGCAGAAAAACTTGCTATCGTCTGGGATCTTAGGCAGGGAACTTGGACTTCAGTCTCCACTGTTGTCACCAATTAGCAAGCAAAAATAAAGGGACTATATGATGTTTTAGGACTCATTCTGGTGGTGGTGAAGTGCTAGTCTTAAATATTTAAGCACATTTTCATTTCTGAGAAGAGATTAACATGGCTAAAGCATCACTACAGATTTCATTATGCTTCTGTCCAACATGGTTTTATACTGTATATTCTGTAATGATAAGCAGGATGAGAATTTAATGCAACAAGTCAATACAGCAAAGGATTTTCTTCCAGAAGTAACTGAATTAGAAAACCTTGTGGCAAAATAGTGAATATATTTCCTGTTGCAGTGAGATACCTCATTATTTATTTGACCTTTCAAAATTCTAGTTATTTAAAATTTAATGTAAACTTTAAGAGATGTACTCATATATGAAAAATATAATGAGATCTAGTAATAACCCTAAAACTCGAGAGAACTTTTTAAATATAGAACAAACATCTTAAACCCTGATGACCTTTAAAACTTGAAGAAACATCTTAAGTGAGCACACTAAAATTATTGCTGTGAGGTACTGGAGGGGGGGATAGCTGAAATATATTTGATACTAATTTGTGCATTAAAATTTGGAAAAAATAACGCTGTCAAAATGTTTGTAAAATTTCTTGTGTGAAACCTTTAAAGTTTTTTTTGTGTTTTTGAGTGCGATGAATTACTCAGGAAATGCTTGAATCTCATCTGCTGCAGGACTCCTTTTGGGCCATAGGAACAGAATTTTCATTCCATGCCTCTTTGTGTTGCATGCACATACTTTTAATGATACCCTGCTCTCGATATGAAAATGACAATTATGACTCTGTAGAAGTAATAGAAAAGGCTTTTGGGCTGTCAGAGCAAGATTTGTTGTTCAATCAGATATGCCTTATCTCCTCCAATGAAAAGGCAGTTTTCTCTCTCCTTAGTGAAGTTGTCTTTAAGGTTGAATGCAGGCCATGGCACATGCTATTTTAAACTGTAAAAAAGGTAAAGGTAAACATTCAGATTGTAGTCCTTTGGGCAACTCCACTGATGCCACGTGAGTAGTCTAATTTCTAAATTGGGTCAGAATGAAGTCCTACTGTAAGCCTTATTCTTCTGTTATAATTTACTGCTTTAAATATGAATGTTTATGTGTATTGGCTTTGCTTCGTCCATTGGAAGGACTTGTATGCTTTTTCTGTACCAGGTAAAAAGACGTTTTCCTGCACCAGGAGAAAGGTTTCCTCAATTTCCTCTTGAAATTAGAGTATGGACAGATTTAGGCAGTTACAGCGCAAGTCACCCTCATTGGCTTTTGGGTCTGGGAAGCAACTTTATAATCTACGGTAGATTATTTCTGAGAGTATGACCTTTTAAAGTTTGCTTTCACTTGTCCACTGGCTGACTAGTCAGCAAGATGGGAAAGTCTCAGTATACCTTGGCTATATCCAGTTCAGTGTTTGGTCAGCCAATAGGTTCAAAGAATTATTAAATTTACCCCATGACAATGTATGATACGATTGAGCTGCCTCCTTTTTATCTCTTACCAAGTCACATTTACCCTTCTGAAAAGATCTATACTCTGTGCTAATTCGTTATAAACCAAAACTGTACAGGGAATTCCCATAATATGTTGATCCCCCCTCCTCCATAGTGAGCATAACTTAAACCCCCTGTTGGAAGAGTTCTGACCTTCAGGCTTTGTTGGCTGAAACCTCATTCTTTTCTTCATAGTGCGCAGCTCATGTTATGTCTCATCTCTGATAATTTTGTAAATTATTACTAGTATTAAAAATCTCAAACATCTGTTGTTGCTTCTTTCCTTTTGCAGTGTAAGCCCTATGTAAATATTAAATGAGAGATAATATTTGAGCCCCAAATATCACAACCAAAGCAGATGAAGGGGAAGGCACTTGTGTCAGATTACTTACCTGTTTGGCATCACTGTTTCCCAGCTTGTTCTCTATTTCATTAGACTGAGAGTGGTCCAACCCTCTCCATGCTGCGACTGACCTGGAGAGGCTAGGGGCAGAGGGATGTAACCTGGGATGTGCTGCTCTGATGTACCCACAGCAGCCAGGTGACCTTTAAGAGAGTGACCCTACAAGCTTTACAGCTGCTCTTGTGGCTTTTGGCAGGTCAGAACAGAGGCAGCTCTCACAGGGACTGTTCTTACCATCATGTGTCCTCTGCTAGCTGGCATCACCAGGTAGGCATTACCTGTGTGCTGCTGCTTTATGGGCTGCATGAGTTCTGCCTGCAGCCCTGTGCCTGGGCAGGCTCCAGAACTGGGCTGTGCTAGATTATGTGATAGTGTAGAGAGGGCCTCCAAAACACCAGGAAATTTTAGCTCAACAGAATTGTGTTAACAGATGGAAAGAAACTGTACTGTAGAGTCTTACTGATTCATTTAGCTGCAGGTATGCACTCTTAGAAGTAGTCCTTAGTAGTTAGCTAAAACTGAGCAGTTGATTTAGTAAAACTTCGAGTAAGTAAGACCAGTTTTTTAGACATAACTGCTCTATGAGTGTTTGATCTTAAGGAAGCAGGAGAATATGCTCCCTCCAGTATATGGCTTTAACATTTTAGCTTACAATTCTAGGGATTTTAAGGAGACCATTGTGTCCTCTGGGAAGCCTGATCAAAACATTTGTACAACAGTTTCCATTTCAGATGATGTAGCTAATTTAGCTTTTTTTTTTTTTCATTATGGGAATAAACCATCATGGAAACCATGGTACACTTTCATTCTGCTTCTGTGTCCTTTCATCCAATAGTCTCTGTCCCTATCTGTTTTATATTCAAAAGGAAATGTCTTCATTATCCCTATGCTATTCTACCCAAGTTTCCTCTTACAGAAGATATAAACTTCTATGTTGTGGATTTTCTCTACTACTTTCATTAGGAAATATACTGTAATCAGAGGCATATTAGCCCTTGTGTTGTCTATTTTCAATCAGTAAAATTTCACTGAGCAGCGAACTATTAATACCTGTTAACTTCCTGACAAGAAAGGATGACTTGATATTGGTTATATTGCATTGCTCACAAAGCCTAATACTTACATCTAGATATTCACCAAAGAGTCCATTAACTGAGAAATTTGTTTTGACTTTCTTTGTGAGCCTGCAAAGACATATATTTACATAATAAGGATCCTGTTAGAATTTAATATTTCATAATTTCTGTTGTTTAAAAGGGATGGGGTTTTTTTTCTGTTTTAGTTTTATGCTTTTAGATGATCTTGTTTCATTATGCATGCCCATTTCTTCACAAGATGGAATGGCTGAAAACTGATCTGGACTTCAGGATATTTTTAATGGGATTTTCAACTGAATCTGCTCCTCTGTCTGGCTCATCTGCTGGTCTCATGATTGCTAGTGCTGGCTGAAAGGGAGGCAGGAGGAACCTACAGTGCAGGTAGGCAGGAGGGAAGAACAGCTTCAACTCATCTTAGTGATCCAGTGGTGAACCGGTTCGGGAAGCTTACTGAGCAAAAAGCACATAACCGAGAGAGGATGAGGAGTGGAGAGGAAAGGAGGACTGAGAGAGACCAAAATTTAGATTTATTTACATTATTATGGAACTGCACCCTTAATCTCATCCTGGACTGGAGTGCTCAAAATATGAGAAAAGGGAAAGGGCTGTGTCAGCTTGATTTAGTCTAAATCCACGAGTGCTTTCACTCACAAATTTTAGCTCTCTAAGTTTTACAAAAGGTGGATCTTAAAATCATCAAAGAGTAGGGTTGGAATACCTCTCTTGACTAAACAGAATAGAACGTGGGTTTTGTGGTATGAACTTTTAGTCTTTGCAGTGCAAAGTGCATTTGTGGGGAAGACAGGTTAGAATGCAAGTAAGTTGACAATAGTGAAAAACCATTTTGTGGAAGACTTGAGAATTAAAGGACTGTATTGTGTGCATGATAGACTTTTGTTAGTATGCTGAATTCTATTAAAGACCATGTATCCATTGTGAACAAGTTTATATCCAAAATTCTCTCTCTCCAATTATCTGGAAGTTGGGATATCTTTCTTCCATGCCTTTTTTGCAGTCCTTTGTTAGCTCAGGTTTCAGATATTTGTAAACCTGGTAACTGCTTCGGGGCTTATTCTGCAACAGGACTGAGGTGTAGTGCGGTCACTTGAATGTAATGGTATGTATGTTGATGGGTGGATACGTGGGGAGGACATAAAAAGGTAAATACAATTTTTCTCCAGTCTGTGTTCTCCCTCTGACCCAGATCTGGATTTTTGTTTCTTCCCCAAAGGAGTCTAATTTATTTAAGTGGAAGTTTATGACAGAGATGACTGTGTATAGAAGCAAAAGACATTAATTAGAAGAGGGGCAAAAAATATCTACTCCAGGTAGTTTAAAATAATAGGAAAGATGCGTTTGTTTAGGAAACATTCTTCTAATAAATTTACATCTAATAACTGTAAAATCAATCATTAGATGCAATAAAAGCTCTGGAAATGGTATCAAAATGAATGATGTATGAAACAAGAATTCAAAAATAAATAATAATATTTTGTCAGGAAATGTTAAAAAATGTTGTATATATAATGATTAGTTTTACCTTAATTACATCAAAATAGAAGTCGTTCAAATTAGTGTGTATTTGAGTGGAAAATAATTGCATTTTAAATTTCATTGAAGAGACCTGGCAAACAAAGTGGTAATTAAAAGCAGTTATCATATAAACAGAAAGCATCAAAGCCTATACTCTATGGATTTTTTATTCCTGGAGTTGAAAGCAAGCTAGGCAGAGTAATGATTGAGATTTATCCTAGATTAGCTGAAACGAGACTGAAAATTAAAAATGTATGTACCACAACTTCATTATAAAACTCAGAAATCTCGATGTCACTGTCAAGGTGAATTCCTCAAGGCACAATACAGACCAAGCAACTGTATTGTTTTGCCATGGCTTGAATAATTATTTTCCAACAAACTGAATAATTATAGTCTAGTACTGTCTGCATAATGAGGTCTTTTAGTTCTGTATTTCACTGGATTTTTATTTTGTTCTCACTTTCTCTCTTACCTTTCTCTAACTTTTTCAGCCCGCTTTCCTGTTTTCTTTTTTCTGTTTCCTTCAGAAGCAAAACCATCCTAAACAGTGCTATTCTGTACACGTGGAAAGATACTAAACAGCAGTCCTCGTAGAAGAATCTATGTAATTCTCAACCCTCCCTTCCTTTCAAGGGCACAAGAGTTTTGCACATATAGTGAAGGTCAAAACCTTAGTTCTAATTAACCTTTCATTTTTATTTTTTGCAGTCCTTCCATTTGTGCTATAGAGATGCCTGGTAGCTTTAAGCCAGATTAGGTTATTAAGATGAATTTTCTTTTATACACATGTGTATATATTTATATGAGGAGTTCCTATCTTGACCCAGTCAATATCTTGAAGAGTTCCTTGTCTGTGGAAAAGACTAAAAAAGGGTATTATGACCCTCATGTTATAAATGGGAAACCGATACAAAAAGCTCTTGTACAAGGTTGTGTCAGAGCTAGGAACACAAGACCAATTATTTTGAATCCCATTCTAAAACAATACACTCACAGGTAGCCTTCTTTCAGGCTGATGACTTTCAAACCCAAGCACCTTTTTGAAATTACTTGTCTCTAGTTTCCAGAATTCAGTCTTTTACTTTCATTTGAGATGCCCCCAATAAACTTCTTAAGCCACTGTATAGTAGGGCAAGTGGCAGTTTCCTTAGGAAGATAAGAAATGTGTTTATTGTGTTGAATAAACTGAGCAAAGATGGAGTATACAGCTAGATCTATCCTTTTCTCATTGGGGTTCCCCTTTTCTCTCTCTCACCTCCAGCAGAAACGTGGGGTTTGTATCACATCACTTGAGCGCTGAAGAAAACACTGGTGAAAATTCCAGTATATCATACTGTGGTAAGTTCAACTTGTTACTCACTTACTGTTTTTACCACATAGAAATGAAAAGGCATAGTGAATGCTTAAGATGAAACTGATACTTTTCGAGGTTCCACACTAAATAAGACTTTTATTATGAATTAATGGTATAAAAATCTTTTAAATCTGTGTTCAACTAAAATAGTTGCTACTTTTTAATGCTGCATGATGTCTGAATTTTTTTCATGAGCTGGATCCAATTTCTTTGGGACTGGTATAAGCTTTTGCCTTGAGAACAGTGAAGGGTTTTATTCTTGTTGAGTCTGATGACTCTTATTGATTTGATGTCCTCTAGAAATCTCTTCAGAGGAAAATGCTCTCCTTACAGAGGTAGATTAACTGTTTGACCTTTAAGCATCCCATGAAAATCAAGTCTCTTTTAAATGCAAAAAATGTCACCTGGTAATAAAAGGGACTTCTTAATGTGTTTGGGAGAAAGCTGAAGTTTTTCTTAGATTGTTGCTAGAGCTTCACTCTATATTCTGCAGCTTGCCTTGTGGCAGATTGTTTCATTATCCAGCAGTATCATTAATCTTTTTTATTATCACCTTAAAAATAAACAAACAATGATTTCGTTGTGTTTGACACAAGGAGTGCATTTTAATTTTGTAGGCTTGTATTATTGACTTAGAAAAACCCTGCAACGTTTCAGCTTGAAATACTGACTTACAATATGAAAATGCTATTCAGGTGTGTGGAAATGGCAGCTGTTGTGCATATTAAACAAAGTGTGTGATTTTTATCTCTTCCACGCGGAGCCTAGCATTAACTAGGAAAGCTGATATTAATTAATTTGAGAAGTAATAACTTGTCATTCATTTTGCTTTCATGAAAATAGTAATGCTGTTCTGTGGGCCATTCTGAAAGCAGGTCGCTTTAAGGAACCAAAGGCATAATCCTGAGTCATGTGGTGGAGTTAATTTCAGTGATAATAATTGAAAATTCAGTTGGTTTGATATTCTGCCTCTGTGATTTATTCCTTTGTTTTACAACTTTTCAGAATTTTGTCTTCCTCCTTTATTTGTGTCTAACAGTTAAAGGTAATAATGGAAATTAAGGTGATGGATTAATTCAGGCTTATTAATGGGGTTTAGATACAATTTTCTTAATTCTAGAGTGTGCAAACATGGACAGATGACAATTTATTGGCAGTTATTTCTGCTAGCGTTGTGAGTTGAAATTAATAGAATAATTGTATGTTTATGAAGGGAATACATGAGAACTGTTCTGGTGATGTCTTCATTAAACTCATGGCAAGTGGAATATAGTTTTGTTTCATTGTTTAGCATTCAAAGCCAAGGAGACATTGCAGTCCTGGAAAAAAAAACACAAACCAAAACAAAAACCAACACACAAATCTAGGTGCTACAGACATAGGTATAATTGGTCAGTCTTCAGGTATTTGCAAAGTATAATAATGATGTAGCTGAACAGAATTAGAGAGTAAAGTTTATTTAGAAAATTTTTAGGGGAAATCCAAATAGATATGTCTGTTATTCCTTGACTCACGTTTTCAGTTATTATGTATTCTCTCTTTTTCTGTTGGTGTACTTCATATATGATAAACAGATATAGGCAAGTAAGAAGAAACGGTGATTTAAAATACACATGCTCAAAACACTAGTAACCAGAATTATTCAAGAAACAACAGGTAGAGCAAAAAATTGTAATGACTATTATTTCACTTGGAGAGTTGCAGCATTACTTTTTGTTTCACAGACTTGGCCTACATTCATTAAGGACCAGTAGCATGTTGATGAAATCTGTACTACCATAAATTATTATAACTTGAAGCCTACTTACTTAACATTGTCTTTCATAGCAGATAGGGATTTTTCTTCTTTTTGCCTGATAATGAAGTATTTGCAGAACAATATGTATGTGTAATAGATGTACTTATTTTAAACTGTCTTTTTTGAAGTCTCTTCCTATTTTTAGCCCTCCTCAATTATGATTACTAAAGAAAAGAGGTTCTGGAGACTAGATTTTTGTAAGAGCTTAGGGCGAAAGCATCGTATTTTCTTTCTCTTCCTTGGATTTCATCCAAAACCAATTCTGTTTAATCTGCCTGCTGCTGCTCTGGAAGTGACATCTGTTCAAATTTACACTCTTTATCATGGCTGACATGTTGTTTGTGTGTCTGTTTACCCCAAGCCCTTCTTCCAACTGCCTCTTGCAGATAATTTGTGATTTTTTCCTCCAGTCTATCACGGGTTGCTAGGCATTGAATTGCTGCATATGGAGCTTTGCTATTATTTTTTATTTCTTTTCTTCAGTTCTGCAATTATGTTTTGAAGAACAAATGAGAAGTCTAGATGCAACACGTGTATCAAGAAATATACTGAAGAAGGGTAGATGAGAATTGAAGGGGTGTGGGGGATGAGGCACACGGGAAATACGTATACATGATAATCTGATAAGGAAGCTAGTAAAGTGTGGGCTCTGATACCTATACATCTCTTTTGTAAAATAAATATTGCTTTGTAATTTAGCTACCAAAGTAGTCTTAGGCCAAACAACTAAATCCAGACTGTATTTTTCTGATGTGGTATTCATATTCATTTATATGTAGATAAAATATTTTGTACTGTAAGGATTCAAGAGTAATGGATTTGATCTTAGAAGCTATGAGATGGCCTTTGAATCAGAACTGTTATTCAAAAATATTCAGTCTGAGTACTTGAATGTTCTGTGAAGTTTTTGGCTAAATGCAGGTTTGCATTTTCAAATTTTCCCCAAATTTTGCAATCATGAAATTACTGTTTAAAATCAAAATCAAATATGAGATTATCATTTGGCGACCTCAGGAGTGAGATTTAAGATGAATGAGTCTTTCAAGGAAGATGAGAAGAACTGTCGTCTTTATGTACATGACGACAAGAATCTCTGTGGAACAACGCAATACCAAAACATTATTAGCTACCATACATACTGAAAAATAGCCCTGAGACAATCTTAATTTTCATAATTGTAGAGCACTGCAATATGAGCAAGCTACTGTAATGGGGGTAGGTGGGAGTGGGGATCGTTGCTCCCTGCCTCCACAAGCTCACAAAGAAAAAAATTCTATATTCACTATGGTATGTACTGAAGGAAGTGCTCAAATGTAAAAAAATAATTTATATTGAAAAGTGTTGTAATTTTGAAATATCAGAGAATGAAAAATTAAAGTCATCACAATTTTCAAATATTTGGAGCTGAAATACATAATGAAAATATCTAGAAAGATGCAAATGTATTCCTTTGTTGGTTTTTGGTGCTACAGAAATGATCACATGAACATTTCCCACATCCTAAACCAGTAAACTCTCCAGTTGGGTTATTCTTTTTTTGCTTTTTATTCTGATTTCTTTAATTATGTGTGCATAACCAGGACAACTGAAAGCTGAAACATAATTTAATAGTTCACATAGATGATGGTTTAAAACTAGTTGTAAATAATTTTTGACAAGAAAAATGTGACATCTTTGCTGAAGAGAAATCCAAAATAACTGTTTTCTTTTACCTTGTCCTGCTGTGCTAGAGTTTCAATGAACCCAGTCTTACTGTAAAAATGGGGTCTGAATTATTTCTAAAAATTGGGATATAGGTACGTTAACTCTTAGAGCAACCCTTTTAAGACAGTAAACCAGCAGTGCACAGACCATAGTTACCGTAGGCACACTGCATACAGAGCTGTACATAGGCACAAATTGCCCACACAGAGACTGACTTGCTCTTTTTAACGTACGTCTGTATTGATCCCATCCCGTGCTTCTGCGACATGTGCCTGCTGGCTGACTTGCTAACAAATATGAGCTGACACACCTTTGAGCCAAATATGCACAGCTGCATGATCCATCTGTAGATCCATCTGTAGATCCATCCTTGCTTCTACAGGATGACAAAAGACTAGTTGAAAGAGACAGTGAAAATATACTGCATAGGTAGAAATTGTATTCTTGTCATCATATTCTTTTCCTCTCCAGTGCTACTGTTCTTCCTTCTGCATACTTAAAACAGTGTTCGTATGATACATGCATCTCTGTCACATAGGAAACAATTTTTTTTCTTAATCACTTCACAGATTTCAAACTTTGTTTTATGATTTACACAGAAATTCTGTTGCTGCTTGTCATGGTTGGATTCTTGCCTTTATTTCTGTGTAGTCATTGCTGTTAGTGCAAAGTGAGAACATTTCAAGATGTGTTGATGAAAATCACTATTGGCCATAATTTCTGTGTCTGCTTTTCTTTGGTAATAAACTCTCCATACTTCGACCTCTTGCGAAGAAAGTTCCTACGTTCGTCAGGATGACAACTTCCAAAATTCTCAATAAACCACAAGAAGGACATTGCTATAACACAGAGGTGTTTCTTAAGGTTTTCTGAAGCTCTTCCATTGGAGTTTCTCTAATGGAGAACTGTGGAGAGATTCCTTTTCCAAAAGAAGTTAAATACAAGGAACACAAATGTGTTTCCGTAGTTGTCTTAGAACAGCGTATGCATAACATGCTCACCCAAATTAAGGCATGCTCTACAAAATACTGAATGCCACGTCGTAGAGATCAGAAGGCCATCAGGTGACACTGAAAATGGATAGTCAAGCTATATAAAAACAAGAATAAAAATTCTGTTTGTCTTTAGTCTCTTATTTTACCATTGATATAAGAGATTTTTTTTGTTTGTTGTTATTGCAAATCCATGACTGCTTTGCTAGTGATAATATGTCACTCCACCTCAGAATCATTTCAGATAAGGTCAATACTTGCTTTTCTTTTCTCTTTTCATCTATCCACACATTGTACATTTTTATCATATGCTTATGGTCGTGTCAGTTCTGTTGTTTCCACATGCCATTCCTTGCAAGACCCACCAAATTTGTGTTACCTAACATTGAAATACTTGAATTTTTCCCTTTTACTATGTATTTATTTTACCATATATACATCTGTTGAGTGCTCAGCAGAGGATGGATATAAAATCCTTACAAGAGCAGGATACAGGAGCTAATGAATTGTTGATGTTTACGCAATCTGACTATTTGATGGATTTTACTATGTGAAAATTCACTCTTTCATAAGTGGGATTTGGAGAACTTTATGAAAGCAGAGGTTGTGTTCGTTCCCTATTGTTCTACTTACATTTTCAAAAGACTAAAATAACAAAATAATGCAATTTTTGTTATTTTACCTGACTGGAAAATATCCAGCCTTGCTTTGGTCTGTTTTAATAGAAACCAGTGAATAACATGCAGCTAAGCTTGCTGTTTGACTTCTGTTATTTAGCTGTGATTTGGATCTTATTTCATTGGGCATTTCATTCACTAGAACTCTAGAGATTTAGGTGTGTTCACGCTGGAAATTCAAACCAACATTGGGAGTTTTGATCCCAGTAGTTAAGGAGATATCTGTTATTAGAGTTCTTTGCAAGAATGTAATCATAGCACAACTATTCTGTCTCCTTTCACAAACTAGATGGATTGTAAGTGGAGGAGGTTTTTCCTGGAGCCCAAATACAATGGTTTCCATCCAGAAGAACTCCTTCAAGTCAACACAAGTAACATGCAACTAACCATCAGCAAACCAGACAAAGCAAAATAGAAACATTGAGACTAGATGCGTTTCCCTTTTGTAGCATATTTATCTCTTTTTCTACTAAAATTACTTTTCTATTTACCTAAGAGTTTATCTAGAAACAGTACTGAATGTCTGGTATTATGAACTAAGTCTGGAATTTTTGGCATACCTCAATTAGAGAAATATACAGACATCTAATTTCTCTGCTGCTTCAAAAACCTGCTGCCTGAACACTTAATTAACTCCTATTTTATAAATATATGGATTTAATCCATTTCTTTCTCTTTTTGCATGGCAAGGGTTTGTACTTGTCTGCAAGTTAAATTCCTTGATTATTCTTCTTACTGTTTTTATTATTTTTCTGAAATAGGGTATAGCAAAGGAAGACTGCATGAGCAAGTGGGTGCATTATAAGGCAGAAAAAAAGGTTGAATGCAATACAGATGTATATGTAATCACATTGATTATTTTACTCTTTCTTTGCTCCTCCTCCTGCTGTATGTTGTCCTTTATACGACACAGAGACCAAATTAGTCTTTATTAGAGTCATTTGCCTTTTAAGCTGACTCTGAGAGTAGACTGAATATATATATATATCATTGTACAGCATGGGATGGGTAGATTTTTATCCTATGTAATTACAGCATATTCATATTAGCATTTCTCTCTTACTAATTAAAAGGAAATTCTTTCTATCAGATCTTCCAGATGAGCTGCTTTTGGGATACAAACAGGAGCTGACATTTTCACTTTTGCTTTTGCAGTGCAGAAAAATAATTTGTCTTGATCATTCCATGTTATTTGAGAGAAAATTCTGGAGCATATTGCCATCAGCACTGGTACCGGGTCAAAGACAACTTGCAGGAAAATGTTACAAGTTCACTAACCAAAACTTCCCCCCCCCCCCCCCCCCCCCCCCCCCCTTATTATCAATACAGGAGAACTGTTTCACTGAGTTGTTACCTAATAATCTTCTCAGTCAGACTAAACACCCCACCAACTACATAGTAAGTTTAGCACCACTGGACAGGTAAAATAAGTATATTTGAAATAGTCACTTGTTTCACCTTATTGCTTACCTTCTCTTGTTTTACAGAGGTATCTGAGGTACCACTGTTTTCACCTCTGTGGAGGAGGGTAATTAACTGTAGTCCCTTACTTAGGAAAACGTGGCTTTATTATTCTGTCTTGGCAATGTTTTGATTTCCCTAACATTAAAAAGTAAGCTGTTAGCATAAAAGGAATGCAAATATCTCACATAAAATCAGCTGTGCCTCTGTCACCAGCACTCCAGAAACAGCAAGAGATTCCCCTTGGCCTAAAGCAACCTGCTGCCATCGTGCCTTTCAAAAGCTTCGCTGAGCAGCCACAGGGGGACAGGCTCAGTTAACCATTAATGACAAATGCTCTGAGGAAAAACCATTAAACTACTTTTTAAGCTTTAAGAGGAACTCAGTGCTTACCTTCGCCGTGGTACGCTTGTTTGGGAATGCAGCTCAGTATATCACAGCGTGTGGTGTTAGACTGATGCTGCAGTTATGGACGTGAGGCCTGACTCCATGATACCAATCGAACAGAATGGCACTCCATTGCCTGGGCTTTGGACCGTTTCCCTGGGAAACCTCTTCAAGATGATACAGGCTGGTATGCCAACTCATTTAGTATTTGGTTTAATGAGCCTTTTCAGTGCATTTTTTTCTGTTCTGAAATCATAAATTTTATTTACCTTTGGTGTTATTAGTGGCTCAGAATTTTTCTTCTGAAGTATTATGAGTGAACAAAATCAGCCTATTAGGTGTGTACAAACTGATGGCGTGGAAGTTTGCTTTCATGGTTCCCTATTTGCAATTTCCTGGTTAAGCAAAAGGACTTAAGACATGTAGTACTGTTATTGGCCCATGGTGGGACAAATACCGCTTGTATCAAAGTGGCTGGAAACTAGTCTCCTGTCTATATACATAACCATAAAAGTTCACAGTATTCTCCTTAGATGAGTTTGTGACCAAATCCCTTTTTTTTCACCTGCTGAAATTTATCTGAAGACATTTATTACATGTTAGATTTAAGTAATGTGGAACAAGCGAAACATAATTGCACGTGATGGCTCTTAGTTGAATAGATGTATGCAAAAATGTTTTTATTCTTTTTTCTTCTAATTTGTGCCATCTATTGTGAACAGTTGCTAAGATTACATATTGTAACCCCAAATTCCACCTATAAATAGAAATACATCCTCTAGTATTTTAGAGTCATAGATCCAATTCTTCCTTATGTTTCCAAGACAGCAAGAATTGCACACGAAAGTAGTGCCAGGATACAGTTCAATTCAAGCATTGAAAGCTATGAGAACGAAGGTTGATTCAGACTTAATTTTTAGTCATTAATTGATATTTTGAAACCTTGTCCCCCAAAGTTAACCTTTTTCATTTAAGTAGAAAGCAAAATTTAAAAATTGGTGCTCTCACTATAATGAATAACCTTTCAATTTGTTTTTAAAAACAAGTTATAATGGGACTAATTTAATGGAATTTCTTTTATATTAGGCACTTCTAATGGAAGCTCAAAATATGAGGAATAGCAGTTGTAGTATTTCTAGAAGAAACAGAGCGAAACTTGTGTTATGTCACATGCTCTTAGTTCAGTATATTTTCAGTGACCACACGATGTAAACTACCTTGGTGAGTCACTATTATTTTCCACTGTTTCCTTATAGTTTCCACTGTTTCATTTTTTATGGTATGTTTAGCTTTTCAAGATTAAAGGTAGTCTTTTTCATCTTTCTGTCATATCTTCCTAAGCAGAGGGGAAATTGGAGCAGACAGCTTTAATAACTTAACATACAGTAAGGAAGCTAGGCACAGGCAGAATATAAAAAAGCCATCTAAAATTCGGCACCTTAAGTGCCTGGAGCTTGAAAATGACTAAGGTGTTATAACTTAATAATATCTTTTTGGAATCACATTTTGGATTAAAAATAAGGGAGGAAATACAGCTCAAGATTTATGATTGACTATATTGCTCTGTGGAGGCTAGTCTGTTACTTATTCATTACAATCCAGTCTGCATAGAAGTGAAAGTAGGTTTAAATTAGCATTTCTGGATTATTTAGCATTTAGTTTATGGTAGTTTAGATCAATAATTAAAAGAGATATTTTTCCTGTTATTACATTTTTTCCTATATCCTTTTCTAAACCCCATTAATGAATGTTTAAACAAAGGAAAAAGAGACACTTGCCTAAGTAAAAACTGAAATTTGTGTCAGGCAGCTATGTAGTAACTGAAAATATCAATTAATAGCTGCTCGATGAAATTTATTTTGATTGTATTTGTCTCAAAATGTTATGGTCAGCCCTGATGTCATCCAGGCTAGTTGCCTAAGTAAAGGAGTCATGGATTTGAGCAGCCCTTGCAGGATGACCTAGTCTTACACCTTGGGTTGGTTGGCTTGCATCAAAGATGAGTTATATAGCGCTAGAAAAGGTCGTTTCAACTACTGTTGAACTTACCAAAACCCCAAACCCTGTAGAGGAAGTGAAAATATGCACAAATCCATGTTAAATTTGTTAATTGTTTCAATCAAAAGTGGAGGGGAAGAATGCAAAATACTGATTTTTCCCTTTAAAATGAAACATTTTATTTCAGAAAGGCAGTGTTTTGTTTCAACAGTTTTGAAATGGATCTTTTTGCTTTTGTTTGATAGAAGCCTTAAAAAAACTTTCAATTAAAAACATTTTAAATAGCATTAGATTACAGAAATATGCAACAAATCCTTGTGCTAGAGGTCAATATATTGATTTTGGTAAATCTGATCAGTTCTCTTTCTTAAACATCCAGCCAGAGTAGTACGTACTATATGGATTTAACTCAAGCTCTATTTTGTATTTATCTTCTTCCTGCCTGGCCTCAGCACTATTTACCCTGCTGGAGCTAGCTGCACCATGTTTTATCTACTCAGAGGTTAAAATCCCTGGGACTCTTGAACCCAATCTCTCATCAAAAGTTGTAATTTTCAGATGACTTGCAGTGATCATTAGAAAAGGTGGATGCTCTTTTCCTGCTAATATAGATTGTAGTTTTCTGCTTACACAAACCCCTTGGATTAGTAACATTTTATGACTAAATGTCAGTATGCACGATGTTTGAGAGCTGTGACGCATCTCCCATTCCATACTGGGTCTTCACGAGTAGTTACGCGTCTCTATCACCTCAGCTATGTGAACATAGGATGGAGAAATAGTTATGTAGAACAGTTGATGTAGTTACCAAGTGGGAGTCTGTAAAACTGTAGTTATCACTGGCATTCACTCACTAAAATATGTCTGTTTAGGCTATCTGCTATATTTTGGATTTTTTTTTGCTGAATAGGCTCCTCCTTTTAAGCTGCTCTGCATCAAGTAAAACATAAATGTTGCATTTCTACAACAGTCTTCCCTAAAAACAGAGACAAACGTAAGCGTTCCATACGTGACGAAAGAAGTTAAAAAAAAATCAAATATATTTTCAAGAAAATTAAATTGTAAGTTATTTTACAATCTCTTACGATCATTCTTCATTCTATTTCTGAAGCGTTTGTAAGAAGGAAAATTTATTACAACTTTTATTTATAGTCTCCAAAGCTCTTGAAAGTCAGCATTTATTTCCAGTAGGATGTTTTTTTTACTGTTGCCATAAAGTCAGTTTACTTTTCCTTAGATTTAAAAAAAGGCCCTTTTAGATTATGCTTTTTGCTGGAAATAAGGTTGATGCACAGCCTTCCATACAGGGATTTCAAAGTACTATGACACTGCAAATTTGTTAACTGAAGCAAAATGAACTTACGTTTCAAATTCTTCATATTTTCAAGTGAACTTCTGGCAAATAACTGTGAAAGAATGTGAATGGAATCCTCAGTTGTAGTCTTTTCCTTAATTAGTGTTTATGTTTTACTTAGAAAACATGAGATGAATTCAGAGCACAGGTTTTTACTATTTAAATAATTTTAACACAAAATTTTTTCAAGCATTTCTGATCTCACAGAATGCAAGACTCGCAAAATTTCACTTGTGCCTTT
Source organism: Pluvialis apricaria (assembly GCA_017639485.1). Taxonomy (NCBI): domain Eukaryota; kingdom Metazoa; phylum Chordata; class Aves; order Charadriiformes; family Charadriidae; genus Pluvialis; species Pluvialis apricaria. Next base: position 6,343,438 of record CM030017.1, read on the forward strand.
GAAAAGAATCAGCTTAGTTTATTTTTCCAGTTACTATTTATTTTTCAAACTTTTCCTGCAATGAATTTTGCAATGAACCACGATGCTATCAAGCTCATTACAGATTTGCTCATATAAATGAACACCCAGGTTCCCACCTGCAGCACTGATGACCACCCAGAAACTTAAGTTTTAAGTAGCCAGTTTTCCCAGGCTTGTGTATGAAATGAAGTATCTGAGAGAAATGCACCTTCTTCATGCAAGTAGACCCTGCTTAGCTTAACAAATCTGAAGTTCTGGAGCATACTAGGATAAGATTGAAAATATGTAAAGTTATATATAATAAGAGCTAATTTTGTAATAGGAGAATCGTTTTTTTAAAATACTGAATATGTCCTGTATCATCCAGAACCCTTCATCAAGGTTCTTCTAACTTCAACTGAGCCTAATAAAAACACTTGCTAGAAAGTGCTCCATTTCTGAATTACTTACTGCAAATGAAAGCTATCAATGCCTTCTTTGGAGCTTAATTTATATTTATATTTATATTGAAAAGTGATACACTTCTGGAATACATATTTTGTTTCTGTCCTCCGAAATGCTACAGTTACAGTCCCAAACATTTCAACATAGGACAAAATAAATACAATTTACCTTCTTGTGATGGCTTGGCTATTATATCATTTGCCGTTAAAAATTTAATTAAGAAGACTTTTGGAATAATTTATGTAGGAATATTTTTTCACCTTTTTTTTAAAAGATATTATTTCTGAATAGATATGAAATAATATCACTTTACCTGATTCTATCAAGTACATATATAATGGAAATAAGAAATGGTAATTTACAGCAGCATACATCATTATTTCAAAAGTTACATCCGCACTATATCATTAAATGTGAGAATACAAATAACAAATAAGTAATGTGCATGGTTTATATATTCACTTATTCAGAAAATTCAACAACTAAAAGGAAGTCGCCAGAGGGTGTAAACCTTGTGCTATAGTAGGAGTGTTGCTTTAGTCTCATGGCAGCCAGAGACCAGAAAGTTACACGCCACGTGTATCAGCCCAACATCTGACTGGGACTGGAGCTGAGCAAAGGCGGTGCTCACTGGGGACGGTATTAGATCTAGTCTATAAAAAAGCCATTTCCTCTAGGAAGGTATTATTAAAAACTTTTGAACCAATTGAAAATAGACTTGTACACCTTGATTCCTAGGTCAGTAGAGCTAAGGTTTCTCCGCTCAGTCCTATTTACTTTCTCAACTACAAACTGAAAGTGACAGGCTAGCAAACATTAACAGATCTGGTTGATAATAGTGCCATTTTATTTCTGGTAAACTCTACATCAGTCACTACAGATAACAACACTGAATATCCCCATGGTGAGAGATTTGTCAGGCATCCACTATTGGCCAACTTCTTAAGAATGGGTGTTTAAGTCTCGTCATTTTGAATACAAACAGCTGCATAGTAACTTACTGTGTTCCTTCCACACCTGCTTATTCTATCCCTTGCTTGTTTTGCAAAACTTTTATCATGAGGTACTTAAAGCAGAACTTTTTGTTTAGTTGTTTAGCCCTACTCAATCCAATCTTTGACTGTAAGAAAAGAGTAAACTCCCTAAGCTACTGTAAAAAGGACACAGTGATGTGCTGTAAATCAAGAAGGCAATCTTACATGCCCACACAGATCTTTACCATGCATGTATTTTGTCAGTTGTGTCACCAAGACTTAGTTCCCTTTAGACCTGATCCAAAATGTGAAAAGGATACAAGAAACATTTACTGGAACTCACACTGTGTTAGAAAACAAGCAAAGATGAGAAGTGCCTGAAGTTAAGAGTTTGTTTATCGTTGACTTTATTATGTATTTAATGATAGTAATGTTCAAAGGAAATCAATTATCAAAGATATGAATTTCATATGCATGTAGAAGTGAGTGAAGATGAGGGACAGAAATATTATCATGTGAAAAGCTTTTGAATGAACTAGGAAAAAAATGAAAAACAGACTGAAAAATAATTTTCCAACCATTACTGACATTAATAAATTTGAAGACCTTATTTCATTGACTATCAAACTGGATGACTTTGTTAAACTTGAAATATTTTAAAATACACACTTTTTAATAATGACGTTACAAGATGAACTAAAATTTTAGAATTACAAAGAACTCTAGCCTTTTTATTTAACTTTAAAAGTTGATAATTTAGCTCTAAAGATATATTTTAGGACTTCATAGGTTAATGACATTTAATTGAGATTATTTTCATTCTTGTGTATTAGAGGTATCTAAATCTAACCTGACTTGAACCATTTATTATGAATTCACATGTTATTTCTTAGTTGTTCTACACAGTCTATTGAGTATTCGATAGGATGGTACAGATGTAGTTTTAGATATAAGATTAGAGGACTTCTAAATCTCATTCACTTTAAGGTGTCTGCCCAAGGCCTGAACTTAAATTCCTAGAAACCGTGTTGACTACTTCTGTCATCCTGAGCAGAAGTTTATTAAGTCCTGAGAGTATTACAAATTGTTAATCAATTTCAATTTTGTTTGATTAATTTCATTTTTCAGTAGGTACTCTATTCTTGTTCCCTTTCTTATTCTTTGCAAATGTATTTTTAATTTGCAATCTTATTGACTGTGTTAAACTGTCTTCATACTATAAGCAGTTACTACCTCACAGTTTCCTCAATAAATCAATCAAACCATCTATCCCACTCATTTCGTATTACATAGTCATTTGCTTTAGTTTAAAGAACTAATTTCATTAACTGGAAGCCATTTGTTCATGTTCCCTACTGCTGCAGAGCACAAAATGAGACCCATGCACAGAACAGATAAACACATCAAACTGTACAGTGCAGAGGAAGTAAGTGAGAATCTAAATATTTTAGAACTCTGTAATGCAGTCGCCATCAGACTGCAAGGATCTCTGAAAAAGCAATTGCACATTAGTGACTATTTATTTCCTTTCATGACTGCTTAGTCCAGTACAGATTTTAAGGGTCTGAGTGTAACCTACAATCTTGTGATTTCCAGAGTTGTGACTGTACCAAATTGCTGTGTCACAAACTGGAGTTTGTTGAGTCATGACTGTGAAATTTCTGAGTCATACTTTGGATGTTGCCATGTGAGAGTGACTGAGAGGGATTTTTACTTAGTTTCTAAACACGAAAACTGATTTTGTGATGTTTTGTAAATCTTCAGTTCTTCCATTACCAGTAGAGCAGCCAGTTCCAAACAGAGAAACCTTTCAACTATGCCACTCTTAAAAGTATTAGTTTTATATCACGTTAAAGTCAAAACACAAGTAAAAAACACAAATAATGGGAAAGGCTGAAAGACGCAAATCTTTCCAGTGGTGGTTTTGTGCTTTGCCTTTTTGTTCAGCCATTCTGTTGTCTCCTAAAGGCTGATGCTCCAGAGATATGCCTGGGAAGCGTTTGATTTACCACATGACTCACCCAGTCTCTGGATGCAGTGGTATTGCCATCGCCTGTCTCTCGTATCGTGTCCCCCAGACTTTGCAAATTCAGTTTGTCTGATCTCACTAGACACAAGTTGCACAGAATATAAGTGAAGCTAACCGAATGCTAATCCGCTTTTGTTAGATCTCTTTTAAAACTGCAACTCAGTTCATCGCACTCAATAGTGTCACAGTTACTGTCCCAGTAAGATTAAGTTTTTATTCTGCTTTCAAGAACGTTCTCCAACCCCATTGCAGATAAATGGAAAATGACTTGATAGCCAACTTAAAGTTAGTGCTTCTACATAAGCATTATATTTCTGTCCAATAATCTTTACCCTACCATAGTTACAAATGACAGCAATATCATAAATGAAATACTTTTTTTCAGTTGCTCTGTTTGATGTCTGATTGCTTCACACGGCAACTAAGGAGAGGGAAATGTTTGGAAAGAAATGTGTTTGTAAAATCACAAAATTTGGCAGAATAGCTCAAGGGCAGATGTACTGTTTGAAACTACCTTTAATTCTCTTTTTAACTGACTAGATGTAAATGTGAAAACGTCTCATGAAAGAAAAGCACAATAAAAGCAAAAAAAGCAGCAGAAACCGGATTCACTTGCGCTTCCCATTGTTTCTTGTAATCTTGTTTTTCTCTGTCTTTCTTGTCATGGTAAGTACGGAAATGAATGGCCTAATTAAAGCTGAAACTGTGTGAAGTTTCCAGGAATGCATTTCCACACAATCTGTAATGTTGTTAGAATTCTCTCAGCTAATGTAATAATATTTACCTCAGATAAAATGCTATTTTGGTTTTATTTTTTAACAGGATCTTTTCATGATGAACGTGTGTTAAAGATTATATGTGATGCTGTACTTCCTGAAGCTTTAAGGCCTCCACTGTGCCAGGAGTGCTTAGAAATGTCAGGTCATTTGTCAGTCCTGTGCTTACAGAGAAGGGAGAGAATTTAGTTTGGGTCAGTACATGCAAATTGGTGTGTGTCTTCAATGATGCAATGAAAATTTGTTTTGGATCCTGAAGACAGCAACCACCACAATAAAAGAATTTACTTTTTTTATGTAATGACTAGAAATAATTGGAGAATGAATCTTTATCTTTGGAAAATTTCCACTTCTCAATGAAAAGTCCAAATCTGTCAAAAACTCTTCTGGCACAAAACTGGAAATACTGCTGTAACTTTTACAGAGATTGATAGGTAAACTTGGTAAAAGGTACACTCTAGAAAGCATAGTGCAGAGGAGGGAGTCAAGGTGGGAAGAAATCACATCACATACAAAGAAAAGTATTTCAAATTTTTATGGGAACATTCAGTTTCTGAATATCTGATTTCTCAATGTTGTCTTTATGGAGAACTGCAGATACTTCTGCAAATTTGACTTCTTAGACACATTTTCATAAAACATTCTATTTTATTTTTTTAATTTCTTTTTAGAGGGTAAAGTAATTACAGGTTGTTTCTGCCTAATGATGAAGGGTAAATGACCTCAGTAATGAAGTATTACCTAAAGGGGACCGAACATGTTTCTTGCAGATCACCTCATTATCTTGTTTCCAAAATATGTTCACCAGAGTGAAATTGCAGCATGTGACTAGCTGTAGTGACAAACATCTGTTATCTTAGCTCCCAAAAGGCCTTTGGGAGTGGGTAAAGGCAAACAGTTCTTATTTAATCAGGTTAAACGTAACCTGAGAGATATTTTTCGTCATCTGTGGTCTTGTCCCAACCTGCTGGTACTCCTTAAAAATTACTTATGGGGTTAAGTTTCTCTTTAAAGTGTCATGATCTTTTAGTAAAAGAATGATTTCCATCTGCTTTGCAATGATTACAAATGTGGTAGCTGCTGATCATCAAACAAAACCAACCAACCAGCCGAACCTGTCTGTACTCCAGAAAAACACTTAAGGGACTGAGCAGCCCTATCTTAAAGAAATATGGTACTTCCAGAGGACAATGTAGTTGAGTAACACTTAGCTAAAGTTTTAAAACGATTCATAATTGTTGGTGATAAAAAAGAGGCAAATGGATTGAACACACGTCTTCTGTGCTTCCAGGTAATCTGCTGTTTCCACTCCTGAACAAAAGGATGTGTTCAACTACTTGAATATGTGTCCAATAGCTATCTACAGTGGCAACATAAGTCAATTGTGCGTGCCAACTGAACATAACTAATGTGTTTTGCCGAATTAAAATAAATTCTCCTAATTCCTAAAGAAATCATGTTTCAAATGACTGTGAGCTGTGGTGTCCCTGTTACCAGTGAAGGAAGCATTAGGACTGCATCAGATGTGTGACTCCTATATTTTGTCAATTTTGTACATTTAGGATTTGGAGTTACAAAAGTTGTAGGTGGATATTCACCCCTTACAGAGAGCCTGCCAAAGTCTAAAGTACTGTAGTGCCACCCAGGTCTGTGCAAGAAATCCCTGGAACTCCTCATCATAACAAGGAAAAAAGGGTATTTCTGCAAGAAAGGACTTGGGCAAAGAATCATCTTTCTGGAACCTCTCCATTACTAACACCTGGCATGACTTCAGTTCTTCAGCCCTGGGAGCAAGCACTCCCTGAATGACAGTCAGATGGGGTTTTTTTCCCAAAAACAACCTTGTTATAGAGGAAGCAAGAAGCGGGTTTGCCTCTAAAGGCTTAAATGGGGTGTGCCATCAATCTTGTTTGTGTTTAGAAAAATCTGTCCATACGATAAGATGTCCTTGGTCACACTTCACTGCTCCTCTGGACACGGATCAGTTTCACTGTTTTCTTTTTCAAGAAGGATTTCTCCATATTGCTTTAGAGCATATCAGCACATCAAGAGCAAATGTTTGCCCTCATTTTTTTTCTGTATTGGGGATTAGCAGGCTTCTCCCATATTTCTAGCTACCAGCAAATCTAAGGAAGACCATGTATTTATTTTTTAAAACATTTTTTTCTGTTTATTTTCAGAACTAAGTGAAAACCATGAAGTTAAGTTTTCTTTTTTTAACATATGCTGCAGCATGAAACGGAAATTTGTACTTAGCCATTTGATGGTGTGTTGGTATGTATGTTTGTATCCATACTCAGTGAAATTGGCTACAAAATGTTGAATTATTTTTTTTAATCGCATGATAAAATACTGATAACTTCACAAAGCCTGAATAGATTCAAAGGTTATGAAAAGGCACCTTTCAAGCCCCAAAATTGCCTCTGTGAAGTTTAAAAATCCTGATACTTAATGTGAACATCTTTAGATCACTAGTAATATTAGACAGAAATGGACATTGTATTGCTTTTCATCTAATTTTTCATGTCAGCAAACATAAAAAGGAACACCTAAATATTGGAAGCTAACCAAAAAATGTAGCACATGAACAGAATAAGAGTATATCAAACTTGCCGTACTCAATTCCTGTTATAAACTTTTTTTCTTTTTCTGGAATGTTGTTAGACTTTTAAACCTGCCTTTATTTCTTGTCTTGAGAACTAGTTGGCAGTAAATGAAGTGGGATACACTGGGATGTATCCATTTGGCTTTTCTGAAATCTGCTCTAATTTTTAATGATATTTTCAATGGTTACTTGATTTTTGATTGTGGGAAACTGTCAATTTGTGAGGATTAAAAGATATTCAATTTTACCAGCAACGTAGGCTGTGAAAAACTACTTACAAATGTCATATTTGGTTTATGTGCCTTTAGAAGTCTTTTCTTTCCGATAAGTCCTACATCAGCTTCATGTATATGAAGAAAAGATTGCATCCCAGTGGTCTGTTAAGTTAATTACCAATGTCTATTCCCAAGAAGAAAAGGATCCTCTGGGAGGTAACTCCATCTATTTTCTTTTATAAAAAATACATTTTTGATGCAAAAACTCAAGGTTAGAATCATGACTTAAGGTATAGGTCTCTCTTTAAATTGTCGAATACTTTTCTCTAGAAAAAGGTATTTATTATTAAATGCATCAATTTTATAAGATAATACTTTTCAGCTTTTAAGTTAGATTAAGTACTAGTGGTTGTTTGCCACACACTTTGTATTAAGTGAAATGGTACAAAAAATAATAAATTGAAGACATTAAGTGTAGAGAAACTACAAAGGTCTCTTGCAGGATTCTCTATATTAATTTTTCACTGGAGCATAGCAATCTCTTCCTAACCGAAATGACACAGTGCCTCTCCCCAAACCTGGTAAACCTTGCAAGACTGTTATGTATTATAACAGGAGACATATGTCTAGAATACTACCTGTGAATAATGGGATGCTGGACAAATTTGTCTGTCCTGAAGCAGAATAGGGAACTTGCATACCCATTCTCAGTCCTGCCCCATCCTTCCCTGTTTTCTATCCTCTACACAAATCATGTGCTGCAAGATAGAGACAAGTGTTCACATCTGCTGCATTCATGATGCCACCTGGAGCTTATTTTTATCTTGATGTACCAGATTGTAACCAGGTGCCTACTTTTAAATATATTTTTCCTGTCAGGATATTAGGTAGAATGGTGTTACCACATGCTTTTTTTCCAAGATTTTGAAAACTTGTGTATAGTTTAAGACAACAGCTGTATGGATCATTTAGTAGGATCTTGTAGCAGCTGTGACATAATGAACTTTTACCATTTCCACCTAAGCTACCTTCAGTTGTTGAATTGGACCCCAGTCTTGCAGATACTTATCAGGCAGATCATTTACAATAGTTCATTCTGTGTGAAGGACTGGGTTCCAAGAGACATTTTCCTTTTTCTATATTATACTTTCTTTATGCTTGTACAAGTTGTATCAGAAGAATGTTTATTCTTTTTTGCTTTTCCTCCCTTTATAGATGATACCTTACACTTGTATAACTCTTTTCAACCGTAGATTTCAGTATAATCACAAACCATCATTTTCTTCATTAACAGATCAGGTCACTGAAGCACAGTAGGGTAAACAACTTGCCAAAATAATAAACCAAATTACTACCAGAACTGGCAGGCGGTGGGGGGTGTCATAGCTGGCACCAGCTGGATGGTTATTTAAATATTTGAATTTCAGGGAGTTTAATTTGCTGCTTTGCTTAATCCTACTTTCATTTCAAATGGCTCATCAAAACCTCTAGATTTTTACTGTGCATGCATATTTAAGGCCATTTGAAAAGCCATGGCAGTCAGGAGAAGTCCCCGGTGACTGGAAAAAGGGAAACGTAGCACCCATTTTTAAGAAGGGTAGAAAGGAGGACCCCGGGAACTACCAACCTGTCAGCTTCACCTCTATGCCTGGGAAGATCATGGAATAGATCCTTCTCAAAGCTATGCTAAGGCACGTGCAGGACAGAGAGGTGATTCAAGACAGCCATCATGGCTTCACCAGGGGAAAGACTTGCCTGACCAACCTAATGGACTTCTGTGGTGGAGTGACTACATCAGTGGACAAGGGAAGAACTACGGATGTCATTTATCTGGAATTCTGTAAGGCCTTTGTCACAGTCCCCCACAACATCCTTCTCTCTAAATTAGAGAGATACGGGTTTGATGGGTGAACCATTTGGCGGATGAGGAATTGTTTGTATGGTCGCATCCAGAGTGGTGTCCCTCAGGGGTCCATATTGGGACCAGTACTATTTAATATCTTCATCAATGACATAGACAGTGGGACCAAGTGCACCCTCAGCAAGTTTATGGATGACACCAAGCTGAGTGGTGCAGCTGACACGCCTGAGGGACAGGATGCCATCCAGAGGGACCTGGATAGGCTGGAGAAGTGTGCTGGTGTCAACCTCATGAGGATCAGCAAGGCCAAGTGCAGGGTCCTGCACCTGGGTTGGGGTAACCCCCAGTACCAATACAGGCTGAAGGATGAAGGGATTGAGAGCAGCTCTGCAGAGAGGGACTTGGGGGTACTGGTGGATGAAAAGCTGGACACGAGCCAACAATCTGTTCTCATAACCCAGAAAGCCAACTGTATACTGGGCTGCATAACCTGGTAGAGTGGGTCCAGAGGAGAGCCACAAAAATGATCAGAGGTCTCGTATGAGGACAGGTTGAGAGAGTTGGGGTTGTTCAGCGTGGAGAAGAGAAGGCTCCATGGAGACCTTATTGTGGCCTTTCAGTACTTAAAAGGGGCCTACAGGAAAGATGGGGATAAACCTTTTAGTAGGACCTGTTGCAATAGAACAATGCGGTAATGGTTTTAAATTAAAAGAGGGAAGATTCAGACTAGATCTAAGGAAGATATTTTTTACAATGAGGGTGGTGAGACACTGGCACAGGTTGCCCAGAGAGGTCATCGATGCCCCATCCCTGGAGACATTCAAGGTCAGGTTGGACAGGGCTCTGAGTGACCTGATCTAGTTGAAGATGTCCCTGCTCATTGCAGGGGACCAGATGACCTTTAAAATTCTCTTCCAATCCAAACTATTCTATGATTCTATGATTCACAATCATTCTCTAACCTTTGTGAATATACTTTACTTTCAGTTATAGTGTAGCCGTTTCTGCCAGCAGATACAGATTTTACACTGGTTAAATAGTTGTGATGGATTTGCAGGAGTAAAAAGCCTTTCTATGCGCTTTATCCCAGATCCCACCCCAGCCAAAAAAAAAAATAATCTCTTTTAGACTTGATATGCAAAGCATGATTATTGATACAAAGATAAAACTCTTTTCCCTTCCACTTTCTAGTCCTGAGGTGTTTAAGATCATGAATTCTCACTTGGACACTGCAGAGAATGCAGCTTACAAAATGCGGATTTAGGTTTGAATCCCATTTCCTTGGGATTTCCTTGAATCCCAGTCCATTGTGACTGTTTTTGTAGAGAGAAAGAAGCACAACGTTTGGCACAAACCCCCAAGTTTGAAATATGACTTCACATATTCTTTTCACCCTGGTTAATCCAAAAGTTAGTTTTTCTGTAACTGTATTCAGGAGTCATAATTTTTACAAGTAAGCAGGCTGTGTCCATTGACTAGGCACTTGAGGTATTTCAGAAGTTTTAGTAGGAGATTAAAGAATAAATTATTTTTAGTTGTTGTAAGTGAACTCCAGTGAAGAATTCATACGTGAGCAGAGTCTTAGTGTTTCTCTCAGCTTTGAATATCTTTGTGTTTGTCCAGCTGTCCATACCAAATAAGACAACTATTACCTTTAAAGTAGTTGAAAAATTAAAGATATTATCTTCACAAGGTGTCTAAGATACTCTAAAGGCTTAAACATGAGGTTTTCAAAAAGTAGTTTCAGTTGACTTCAGTGGGAGTTACATACACTTAGCTGAGAGGACTAAGTTGACGTTGCTTGAGTTAGTAGATGGTTCAGTGTTAGTAAAATTACTGTCCTTGTTTTGCACGTTAATAAGCCAGATCTTAGGGATTTGAAGTTAAAACATTAAGAAGAGTAAAATGGGGTTTAGTGTCTGTATGTTTCTAAAATTAGGAGCTCTGAATATTCTCCAAATCAGTGGGATGCTTATTCTGAAAGTTTGTGCTGACTAAGCTTTTCAGTATCTCATAGCTAATTAACAGCATAGCCTTGCTTTGAACTCAGTCCTATCCTTTATTCAGAGAACTGCATTTCCAGTGCTGTTTGCACATTCAGTCAGCGAGTTTCAACATAATATTTTTGAAAGCATGTTCTTCCCTAGCTGTCCTCAATTTGAATTGATGCTGACTCAGATTTGCTCTCAGCAGTGACCACTGCTTCCTCTCCAACTGATACCATCCTTCCCAAGATGGACACCCTTAGCCAAGACTCTGCTTGCCACATACAGCCTCTTTTAGCTTGGCTGGTTGGTTGGGTTTGGTTTTCTTTTTAAGAGACTGGAGAGGGCCAGTTAGAAGACCCAGGAGATAAATCTGGAAGCAAGGGAGCTGTTAAGCTGAAGCGCTGTTCTCAGAAAGGGAACAAAACAACTCAGCAACTCAGTGCCAGCTCGCTCTGTTTCTCTCCTTGTGAATAATGCATCATTCCATCAGGAAAGTTGCTCATACTGAGTGGCGATACTGTATTACCTACAATTGGAGAGACGTCCAAGGAACACAGAAATGTAGGAGAAACATTTTTTCTTCTCTCCATGTACAGTCAGCACCCTGTCGCCCTAGGGAATACTTGATCTGATGCAGCACCACAAAGCTTGTATTTGACTTGAGTGCAGACTATACCTCACAGTGCTGGATGTACTGCGATGTACTTCAGATATGATGTCTTTGAGAATAACTCCTGTTATTACTAATTTATGAGATACAAGAAAAGTAAGCTCTTTATTTCAAAAAAATCATGCTTATAGGTAAGCTGTAGTGTTAACAGCTGCTATTAGTTATGTGTATTGCCATTGTCATCATGGAAAGAATCAAGTTATTTAGATGCTTTTTGAGTTTAGTTTAGGATATACTCGTGTAACTGCCTATCATGAAATATTCCAGTAGGCAGAGACTTCATCTAAAATGGGTAGGTGATACGTATAATAGGGCCCACAGAAATCTTGTCATTTGTTTACTCCAAGCTAGGTGTTATGCTGCTGCTCCCTCCTGGGCACTCAGGTTTCATTCTTCTGGACACTGGGTGGGGGAGAAGAGGGACTAGAAGGCAGTTTCAATATTCATTCTGCATGTGCAGTTAAAAATGGTTGCGAAGCAAAGCCATAGATGCTTGGAAGTGCTTCCAAGTTTCCCACTGTAGATGTAGTTAAGAAAAAGTATTAAGGAGTCAATCAAAAACAGAGATAAAATAATATGTTTTCAAAGTTAAGGTAATGGATTTGGGAAGTTTACTTGTATTTGGCACATATGTGATGTAGAACAATTTGAACTACATGCAATTATAATAGGATTGTCATAAAGAAAGCTGCTTATAAAAATTAAGAAGTCTAAAAATACTTGATTTTCAGCTCATTGAAATTTAATTAGACCACTCGTCAGCAGAAAAATTTCAGCTTGGGATTCTTGAGAAGTTGAAATTATCCTTGAAATTCTGTGACATACCACTACTGTTCTTCATTAGCCAGCTGATGGATTAATTAATCATGGCACCCTAACAGGATATTGCTACATTTTCAAACAGGACAAAGAAAATCCAGTGCAAGTATCAGTAAAATTTTGAGTATTAACGCTAAAGGAGAGTGGTGTTATGTTGTTAGGCAACAATTAACAGAGGTTTCACTGTTATCCCACTTCCACCAGATTTGCACCAGTGCAAAGGTAGTGATTTAAGGGCAACTAGTTTTCCCAGTCTGCAGACATTATTGAACTTACAGAGAATTTATCAAGTACCTTAGTACCTTATGAATGCATAAAATCTGATTATTATATTTAGAAATCTTTCTTTCTATATTCCTTTTTCATTTTCTTTGCAGAGTAAAATATTACTATATTTGTAGCCACATATTAACTACCTCTTTTTACAGTTGGATAGTGTTCGGGTACAAGCCTGAATCAAGCATCGTAGTTTCACTCTGCCTGTATTTTCCCCTACAGTCTTTCAATACGTAGCATGTCTTTCTGAACTGTTACTGTCTGTCATCATCATTAATGGTCCTGAACCATTCTGCGTGGGTAGATGCTTGACTGAATGGATCAGAGTTTATCTTCTGGTATTTATTATGTGCATTAAGTCTCAGTGACAAACATTACCTTCATCTTATACGCTGTCTTTTCTTAATGGTAGATCCTTGTGTACCCCCCATCCCTCCATTGCTGTTTTGTATGATCTAGTGCTGTCAGTTATCCTTCATCTTGAATTCCTCTAGAACAGTGTAACAGGACACTGTGTTCATTAAAATAACACTTTACAGCATAACACATTGTATCAAGTTGAGATAGATGTGCAGATAACAGTCATTTAGAGATTAGTTTAGGTGCATGCACCTACCATGCATAGGTTGGTGTCATGGTTTCGTCTGGGACAGAGTCGATTTTCTTACTAGCAGCTGGCATGGTGCTATGTTTTGGATTTGGGATGAGGATGGTGTTGGTAGTGTACTAAAGGTTTTGGTTGTTGCTGAGCTCTCAAGGCCTGCACAGGACATGCAGCCGGGACAGCTGACCCCAACTGACCAAAGCGATATTCCGTACCACGTGATGTCATGTTCAGTTTATAAAGCTGGGGGAAGAAGAAGGAAGGGGGGATGTTCAGAGTGATGGCGTTTGTTTTCCCAAGTAACCACTATGCATGATGGAAACCTGCTTTCCTGGGGATGGCTGAACACCCACCTGCCAATGGAAAGCAGTGAATGAATTCCTTGTTTTGCTTTACTTGTGTGCATGGCTTTTTCTGTACTTATTAAGCTGTCTTTATCTAACGAGTTTTCTCACTTTTACTCTTCTGATTCTCTCCCCCGCTCCACCAGGGGGAGAGTGAGCAAACGGCTCCGTGGTGCTTTGTTGCCAGCTGGGGTTAAACCACAACAGTTAGTCACAAAAAAAGGTCTATATTAATTTGAAATTATCCTTTTATAAGCACGTATAAGTATACTGCCTTCATGAAGACATTATTCTAGTGTGAATTGCAGTTTAGTGTTTTCAGAATGGAAACGGTCAAGGTATCACAATGACACCAAATGATTTGTAAAACAAAAGTTAAATAAAAGTGTTTGAAATTTGGCAAAAAATGATATGGGAGTTTTACAAATAATTTTTTATATATATATCTGTAATGGAAAGAAATATCCAGTCAGATAATGTAACACTTTGAGCGCTCCTTCTCACCCCCACCTTCCCATGAATAAATATTGACCAGAATCTTGACAAATCTTTGGTTTTAAATCAGGAACTGACAAAAACAGTGAGAATGATCTTTCTTGTAAATTCTTTATGGGGAGAAAACTTTTGACTGAAATCCTTCAGGGCTTGGCCAAGAGTGAGGAGCAACACTAAGTTAATGCAGCCTTAGTGAGTGGTACGTGCTGGTATTAGCAGAAATATATTTTGACCAGTAGAATAAAAATGTTTGATATTGATGCTAATGCATTTGGAGCAAGGTTACAGGGACTGAGAAAGACACAGCAAAAAGAACACACTGCCAGAGGTGATCAATAACATTTTCCTACTTAAAATTTGTCTTACCCTGTTAAAAGCAGTCTCAATACAGATTGACTGCTGAGAGTGCTCCCAGCGATTTTTTTGAGCGAGGACTCGAGCACTGTACACTCTAAAGCATGTTGGCCTACCTATGGAGTGTAGATTGGCCTTTTTGTGATGCAGATGAGAAGCATCTTGTTTTTTATGACCTGCTTATGTGTGTCTGTGTCTTTATACCCTTCCCCACCACTTCAGCTAATGCATGATACAGTTCGGAGGGACTGACTTTGGTATCTTAAGTCCTTCATGGACTCCATCCTACTTTCTTCACAATTGCTGGTGTAGATTAAAAGGTGCTTGAAGGAGTGGTAGTTCAGCTTCTCTGCTTTCCAGTCTTTGAGAGTCCTGCGTTTATCCTCTAGGACATAATTATTTATCAATCCATCACTGACCCTGGACAACTCCTGTGGGAGAATTAGCAAGCTAACTGTGTGCGGAGCGTGGTGCCCATTGTTCATTGAAAATGTTGCTAGCAGAAAGACTAGAGGATTAATTTAGATCTGTTCTCCTTTACATACCAGAAGCAAAGTTGTGGGGCTTTCGTTACTTCACTGTTTTGTCCCAGAGGAAAGTATGATTAAAATGTTTTGGGCTCATTACAGTTATGCTAATAACTTAGTTTCTTAAAAAACCCCAAAGTTCTTTTAAACAAGTATTTATCTACCAGCACTGTAATAACAGAAATAGTGCACTGCTGCTAATATTATCCTCATGCTAACAAGCTTTGGTTAATTCAAACTTCTTTACTTTAGAAAAAGGTTTTCCTTTGATGTATTCACATTGACTTGTCAACTAATGCTAGTTTTTCTAGTGTAATCCACATTTTTAGGTAGCTTTTAGGCAGATGTATCACGAAAAAGAGGTAAGCTATCCTTTCCAACTAAAGAGAAATTTAAAAAAATGGAAATTACTGTGTTTCAACAAATTACATTCTATCTGGACTTAGATTCTTCCTGATTCCTCCAAAAACATACAAGACTTCACAGTTCTTCGCACTTATGGCTGTATAGATGTTAATATCCTTCAAATGTTTACTCACAACCAACTCTATCATTCATGTGTCAATTAAACAGTTTAGGGGGTGAAGGAGAGAGAAAGAGAGAACACCCACAAAATTGATAGACAGGAAATTGAAACAAGCAGATATTTTAGAGTGTTTATCCTGATAGTGCATACATGTTTCTAAAAGATAATTCAGGGGGAAACAGAGTGAGATTGCTAGGGCTCTATTGATAGGTGCTCCAGTGTCCACACTGACCCTGTTCATCATTATCCCTCAAAGGACATTTGCCCTTATAACACCTATTGGCTCATGTATTACTCTGTGTAATCTAAAGAGGGTTCATCTATCCTCTACATCCTAACTCAGCATGCAGTCTCTCTGTTCTGAAGTGTCTGGCTTACTCCAGACCTGTTTACAGTGCATCTGACATTTTGAACTGCAGAATGTGACAAGCTGACAGTGCCTCTGATTATAAAATCAGCTCATCTGCTGATGTTAGGGAAGAGCAAGATGATGTATGAAACAGGTTTTAAATAGATCATACTGTACTCTAAAACATGCACATTTCAAATATTTTAAGAAAGGGTATACAGTATGAGGCTTTAGTTTATTTTGTGTTTTCGTTTTGTTTGAAGACTGTGCCGTATTATTATTTGTTCTTATAATGTACAGTAGGCATGAAACATGTAAATTCTTTTCCATTGCCATAACTTAACATTTGTAAGTAGAAAAAACAAACCACTGCTCATAAAGGTAGTGCAATGCCACATTTTCAAAAGTTCACCATCTGCAGTTAGGACCGAGAGTTCAGCTTGACATCTAAGTGCCTGAGCAGTGGCTAGACTACTAGCTGGCATAAGAGAGAGTGCCAGCTAGTACCTCCCGTTACAGCACCAGTTGCCAAATTGCCAGGAGTTCGATGTATGCTGCCCAAAATATTTTGAAAATCTGGAGAACATAGTCTAACCAATCAATGAAATTGCTCTGTATTGATTGTGGACCTTGTGAATGTCATTGTTTTCTTTTGCCAACCTCAATATGTGTAAAACAAAATGGAAAGCGATATTCAAACAGGGTGGTGTGTTTTAAATGAAAGTAAGAAATGCAAATATTTTTGTAATACAATTTACATTCATTTGTCATGTAGGCTGAATTAAGAAATGTCATGATATATCTGGTCTCTACGTATTTCTGTGATATATCTAGTCTCTGTGTATTTTCATAGTACTTCAGAGATGGTGAGGATTATTTCAAGTCTTTCACGTCACATCCAGAAAATGCCTGTAGTAAATGTTTAATATGCTAGTCCTTAATGCTACCGCAATAAAAATGTTCAAATGCCATTAAGGATCTGGCTAAAATCCATAGTACAGGGAACTTTCAAGCTGTACTGACCAACATTTACTGTTTCAAGCCAATACTGTAGCTGTAATTCACTACAATTTACTTTTGTGTTGTGTCACCCTTCATAAACAGCTCGCTCTAAACAGAATGTGGTGGGTACCACTTACAGTCCAGAACTGTATTTTGCATGCAATTGTGATTGCTGAGATATAGCCTTGGATGTCTAACAAACAACAGATGTATTAGTGTTTGAATTATTGAATAACTGAATCTGTCATATAGGCTTTTGTCATCACATCTTGATTATCGTGCCTTCACTTTCTCTGGTTGATAAATACAATTCTTCCCCTCTCCTATCTGTTCAGAGTAATGTCTCAGATTTTTCTTGCTCATTGTTTTAGCTAAGCAACTAGACGTGTTGGGGGAGCTAGGTTTCTGGATCTAAGAGCTCTTTTTCTTGTAATTTTATTTTGTTCCAATTTTGGTTTTGGTTTTGCAGGTACTACCACATTTTTCCGAAGTAGTTTTCAGGAGCAGACCTCCTAGCACACCTAGCAGACCAAGCAGACTTTGGTAAAACTTGCCTCTGGTCACAGGCAAAACCTGCTAAGAATATATGAAAGGATGTAATCAGTCCTGCTTTGGATGACATGAAAGTAAAAGGAGCTCAGTGTATTTCAGACGAAGAAATGTCTGGATCAACAGAAGTGCACTGTTTAAACAAAACCAACCCAACTTTGATTAGAAAATTGCCTGTGATCAGGCCGTGCCACGCATTGGTGGCATTGGTTATTGGGTTCTAGCTCATATGACACGGATAAATGTCCTTGTTTCCAAATCTTACCAGGCTCTACCTAACGTTTCTCACTCAGGAATGGTAAATTGACTCTCAGCTATGATTAGATGCTGTTAAGGCTGCTTTTCGTACCTGCTAAACTTAAAAACAAGTAGTTTTTTCCCCCAGTGCTGCTCACATCTCTGGAAGAAAAAAATCCACTAAGTATCAGTTAAGATAATTCTTTATGCAACTTCACATTCTGCCTCAACATTTTTGCCTGGAGACTTATAAACTTATGAGTGTGCTAAATTCCTTCTTCACTAAGGTTATTTCCAGTCCTGCTGACACAGATGCTGTGCTCTGCTGTTTCCTTTTCCTCTTTTATTAGCCTGTGTTTCTGTTTACTTCAAAAGCACGTAGCCCAGTGAAGTCCTAGGCTGTGACTAAGACTGGAATGCACAACTACAACATTAATTCTAATGACTGTGAAACTGGAACTGTTAGCTTCTGAAGAAAGGTATATCAAATTAAATGCAGAGATGTTTGTTATAACATCTGCATGACACCTCTGTATGCTAGTTGTAGTATTTAACTCTCTGTACAGCAGGGGGCAAAGTGACTCAAAAGAAAAAGGAACTAATCGAAGATGTAGATTTTGGCCATAAAAAGTAAGTTTCCTATAATGCCATATTGTCCTTAATTAATAAAATGTCATGAACATAAAATCCTTGACTGAGTGTAAAAACTGAACCTAAAGGGCAGTCCTGAAAATAAAAAAAAATTGGCTTCTTTTGGGTTCCCTGTGGCTACAGAGATGCAGCATGCCCCCAAAGAGTATCTTCTGTAATTTGAAGTTATGATCAAAGCTCATGGGTAGAATAGAATAGAGTAGAGTAGAGTAGAATAGAATCATTTCAGCTGGAAGGGACGTCCAACGATCATCTAGTCCAACTGCCTAACCAATTCAGGGCTGACCAAAAGTTAAAGCATGTTATTAAGGGCATTGTCCAAATGCTTTTGAAAAACCACTGACAGGCTTGGGGCATCGACTACCTCTCTAGGAAGTCCATTCCAGTGTTTGACCACACTCTCAGTGAAGAAATGTTTCCCCATGTCCAGTCTAAAGAAACCATGGATTACAAAGATTTTAATACACTTTTGCTACTTTCAATTTAAATGTAAGCTCTGAGCTGCCAATCTTTTTTTGCAGCATGACCAATTCAAAAGGAAAGCTTTTATTTAGCATCAGTGTGGGGCTAAATTTTTGAAGAACTTTTCAAAATCTCTTCTCTGTTTATGTTTTAGAGAACTATGCATATTTATGCAATCTGAGTGTTAGAGCACTTGATTCACCACGTTTTCATTTACAGCATGTGCAGTAAACCTAATTAGAGTTGGCTTTTACCTAACACTCCGAAGGCACATATGCCAAGTGTTTTGGGAAAGTGTTCCTCAGAATCCACATACCAGGGTCTAAACTGTCCAATGGTATCAATTGCTGTAGTATAAGTAAAACTCAAGGATTCAAGTGATACAGGAGAGCTGGGGAAGGACTTTTTACACGGGCATGTAGTGATAGGATGAGGGGGAACGGCTTTAAGCTGGAAGAGGGCAGGTTTAGATTAAACATTAGGAAGAAGTTTTTCACTTTAAGGGTGGTGAGGCACTGGAACAGGTTGCCCAGAGAGGTTGTTGGGGCCCCGTCCCTGGAGGTGTTCAAGGCCAGGCTGGACATGGCCTTGGGCAACCTGGTCTAGTGGGAGGTGTCCCTGCCTGTGGCAGGGGGGTTGGAACTCGATGATCTTCAAGGTCCCTTCCAACCTAAACCATTCTATGATTCTATGATTCTATGAAGTAATCCTATACATAGAGGGCTGAAAAGCCCTGGCTGATCGTTTAACTTCCCTGGTCAGACCTATCTTTAATTCAGAATAGCTGTATTTTTTCCCCATTTCAGCACTTTAGTTAACATTATTGTACTTTTTCCATAAAAAATTGATACGATGCTGTGCTAGTATATGCAGCCCTTACTTATGACCCTGGCCATATCTGTGAGCTGAAAAATCAGAATTAAGTGAATAAACATTTCAGATTTGCACTTCACTCACATAAAACTAAGTTTGCAAAAAGATCTTGGGAAAAAAAATTAATTGAAGACATCATAGTGGTTTTGATTAAAGTGAACATTCTTTGAGCTTTATAGTCACTGAATCTCACATATGGAAATTACAGTTGGTCTTAATCTGCTTTCAGAAGACTGGTGCAAATATTAAGAAGTAATGAACTAAAAAGATTGTTTGTTAATGCCACATAAAAGTGCTAATTATACTTCATTTCCTGCCTACGGCTAAACCCAAGAGACATTGCCTAAGAAATTGTTAAATAAGTTGCTTCACTTGAAATGTGAGTAGATTTGCAGTGCTTGATGGATTTACATTTAAGGAGTTGTGTACCACATAATGCCTTTGAAAGTGTGGCAAACAAAGGAGTATTATGGAGAAACTTTTTAGTTCACAGAAAGTATATTATTAACGTTTTTGTAAGTCCTACTACCTCATGAAGAGGAAAGGACTTAATTCTTAATTGCACTTTCCCTGCAATTTCAATATGTAGCATAGTATGATACTGCAATTATGTGTTAATTGTTATATTAGAGCTTTAATTTTTTAACACCATAATGATTGTATTTCTTTCCTCCAGAAAGTATACTTGAAATATACCCCCCCTGTGTCACACTGGCTGTGAATATTTCTGAAGTGTTTTACTTTGGATCTCTACTGACATCTGTATCTTGTGTCTTAGGGACAGATGCAACATGAAGGAGTCTGCAGAAATGTCATGATGATAACTGAAGCCTTGGGGGGAAAAATGAATTCACATTTTTCTGTTTCTTTACTATAAACATACCCTCTTTCTCCTTTCCTGGGTAAAATATGAAATTTATATAAATATGAAACGTTGCTGCACTTGGTCTATATTCTAAACATATATACTGAATGAATACAGTTAAAAAATTAATACTAATAGTTACATCTGTAATAATTTAAAAGCAAGTTAATGTTATCTTTTCTCAAAGATATGACATAAGCTAAATGTTATTTTCTGCAGAGTTTTTTCTAATTCAGTTAAATAATTCTTATGGTGAGGAGGAAATCTGAATAAAATTTACTGTTAGGGATATCATAGAATGGCTCATCTTCTATGTGATTTTGTTTTAAAATATCCTTTTGACCAAACATAGGAGGAAGACCTCTACAGTACTGAGGAGGGAAAGTAATAGAAAATACAGGACCGTGCATAAATATGTGAGAGTTTGGATGCATGCCTTTCTGATTCTGACTTTCTACATTAAAGAAGCTCCAGGAAAACTTCTTTGAGATAAATGGTAAATTCTGTTGCATCTGGCAAAGCCAAATACAGTGCAAGCGTAATGAAGACATCTCAAATGAAATAAAATGCTACTTTTTAAATAAAATAAAAAAGTAATAAAAAAAATAAAACTACTAAAAGACTTCACAGTACACTGTGTATGAATACAGGTGTTTAATGCATTACGTGGAAATGTTATCACTTATTAATAAAGAAAACAAATTTAGTACACAAACCTTTGCAAACGCAAGACCAGTTTGTGTTGAGATTGTAGAGACAGCAATATACGGTTTATGCACTGGTCCAAGTAATGAAAAGGGAAGGAATGAAACTAGTACCAGGAAAGCATTTTTATCCAGTAATTTGTGGAAATATATTATGTTCTATTGATGATCTTTAAAGAATACCTAATATATAAACATATTTGGCTTTTAAAAGTAATTTATGCCTAGAGTTAGCCATTACACTGCATAAGTGACTTATTAGTAATAGAAGTTTCTTTTTTTAGTTTCTTTTTTAAGGAATAATCAACACTCAGGCTGTGACATTATGCATTGTCTTCAGCACATTTATAATGGTATGAGTTCCTGATTAGCTATTGAGTGACTATAAGAACTCAAAATATATGGCCTTTTTTACATAGGGGAGGCCATAATGCCTACTATGTGAAGAGCAATAAAACACATTTATTGGCTGCTTGATGGAGACTGCATTGAATAAAAACAGGTATATCCCTTCTAGCTTCACCTCTGCAAATTGTTAAACTACACAATAGCTGAGAATGTGAAAGAAGGAAACAATAAGCTCTCAGATAACCAAAAAGGGAAAAAGAGTGCATAGTTCTTTTTTTTCTAAAGGCGTCAATGTCTGTTATGGCAAAGTGTTTGAAGCAGAAAATAAATCCTCCGTGGGCCTATTGCTCTAACAAAGCTAATTTCAATGATAATGTCCAATGCTTCTTTTCATTTATCCATGGATACGTAGGAAAACCTGGTTTTAATAGGAGTCAGGTAAAGAAATTCTGAGCTTACAGAATTCGTTTACTTCATTTGTGTATTTATATTTTCCATTTAGAATGCTATATTGTGCTGAGAAATACAGCATTTCTGAGAGTTTTAGCGTAGCTAAATTTTTATAAAATTCTTATTAGTTTAGGGAATTATTGAGCTGTAGAATCTTCTATATGCTACAGTCAATAGCACAATCATATATAGTGTGATATATCTTAAGCTAAGCAAAAGCACACAAAGGATATGGCTTTATTACCATTTTATAATTTGTTTAACTTTTAAAGAAATTTAAAATAATCCTCTTTTTAAATTGTGACTGTGCAGTAGTAAAATGGAATGGTGATATGAATGGATTTCTTATTTCTTCTCTATACTTCCATATTTTTTAATTTGCTATTAGCGTCATTATCTTTGTTATATTAGGAATGTCTTTATATTGTACTCAAGAGTCTAGTCATGTTCTGCAGTAAACACTGTCTAAGACATCATTTGAAAATACTTGCTGATCATGAAATAATTGTGTATAAGCCGCTTCAGCTTTCCTACTTGAAATCTTCTTTATTATGAAATGAAATGGAAGTATCTTATTCACTATATTTTTTCTTACAATGCCTTACAAGCAGCACTTCTCACTGGCACTTCTAATATCATTATTACGTGACAATGCAATGCCTACAGTATTTCCCTGAACTGTACCTATAACCTGGACATAAATTGATAGACATGGTATGTGACAAATAGACTATATAATGAGCTCATTCACCTTTGACTTTTTCTAAACAGCAAAGGCTTTCAATCTCAAAAGTCAATGTAAGTAATTTATTTACATTAGTTGTATTCCAGCGATAATCTTTGCCAGAAGACTGAGATGTAATTTTGGTAACAAGCATAGTTTGGAAAGGATTATAAACTTTGAATAGATTTATAAATCTAGATTTTTAACCTTTTCAATATTCTGCTTCTTGATTGGTTGCCTGATCTACCTCTTCTTCCCAGGTTACTGATGCTGTTAATAGGGGAGAATAGGAATGGCTTATGAATCAAACTATGGGACGCTGAAAAGGTCAAAGTAGTACACTTTACTATTATCTTCCACAGAATATATGAGGCATTAAAATTCTGATGCTGCACTCTTGTGACAAAGAATATAATGAGAACTATAAATAATAAACAGCACAACATGAATCTCTTCTTGCAATAATGATTGTAACAAGCATAAGAGGGAGAAAATCCTTAACCCATTCTTACTGTACTAATAAGACCTCTCCTTGGATATGTATGTTGTAAGCGTCTGTAATTGTAAGAATGAAAAAAAGATTTTTAAAGTATAATTGAATCCAGCAAGGATGATGGATATTCGAATGTGCTAGCTTTTGTTGGACACTCTTTTCTGGAATGTAACATTTTTGCATGAAAGGCATTTGTGGATAAATGTGAATAGCTAATTACTAATAATGTGAATAAAAATAAGATCATGAAAAGGTTTGTACAGCTGAAATAAAGTCATTACCACCTCTTTATAAAACTACCTACAGACCCAGTTAGTTAGAAAGATGTTATTGACATATTTTCTGTATCTGGCTTAGGTTTTACAACTGCAGGTAGCACAGAAAATATTTTTGATGTTCATAATGATTCCCAACCCCTTTATTCTGAGGCCTGAAAATACAGGAAGTGTTTATCACACTGGGGCTAACTCTCCTTACAGCTGGGAACTGTGACCTGATTTGCTGAATGTATCAGTTTGAGCCACTGTAATTTTTTGGAATAGTTTCCAACTTCACAATGTGCACAGTACAATAGGAAGTTCACCTGCAATATCCAGATACCCTTTCAAAAGCTCTTTCTGCTATTTGTGAGATTGGTATAACTGAAAAGGAATAGCTTGTTAAAGAAAAATTTATTCATCTTGGGGAATCTTTTGATCAGTTATTGAAAACTGTCAGGAACTCAAAATAAATTGCCAAAACTTCAGCTCGCCGTCCTTTAACCGCTGATTTGTCTACTGGTTCTCCCAAGAAAACCTGCTTGTTTTCATCAAGCTGTTACCAAGACTGAATTGAGATTAACCTTTAAGTTTTACTATTGGTATAAAATGTTGAATTTTGGATATTTTGGTGAATTATATACAGGAAACCAAGACATAATGGTGACAGACCAAAAGGAATTCTTTCAGGTGGAAGTAAATCCTGCAGGCACTAGCAAAATACTTTTTATTTTATTTAACTACCAAAGAGATGAAAAGTAACTTTACATATTTAAATACTGTGTCAGTGGTGGAATCATGGTAGTGGTACCACAGTATTTGAAGACTGAAAAGCAGAAGCCTTTTTTCTTGTAAAATTCTAAGCAGTCTACAAGTGGAGGATCAAGAAATGCAAATCAGCTTTATACTACTAGCGCTGTCTTTGCATCTCTAATTGCATTTTAGACATATCTGAGACCACGCTTGATCTCCTGTAAAGGGATTGTAACTCTACTTGCTTTTCTCACAGACCTGTCATAGAATCCAATAAACAAAACTATACTAATCTAA
Organism: Pluvialis apricaria; assembly: GCA_017639485.1. Lineage (NCBI taxonomy): Eukaryota > Metazoa > Chordata > Aves > Charadriiformes > Charadriidae > Pluvialis > Pluvialis apricaria. Next base: position 6,367,980 of record CM030017.1, read on the forward strand.
TTCTATTCTCTCTGTATCATCGATGCTCTTGCAGATTGGTTTTGTGTATCAGATTCTTCCAAAACCTTCCATTTGGCATTAGAAAGGATTGCTGAGATCACTTGGTGTTCTCTTCCTGGATCTTTGAAGTCATTCTTAATTATTTCTGGTTTTCACTGTCCTTATCATAAGCTCTCTTGTGTTATGTACTCTGGTATCATTTAAATCTACCTCCTGCAAGTAGTCTGGCAGCAAGTTGGACTCATTTCTCCATCTCAGTCCCTCAGCAATCTGACTCCAGCCATGTGAATGGTGTGGGACTTTGGTCACTTTGGTGTGGGAGAGGAAGGAAGTAGAATGTGACTGGTTTGATGTAATTTCTAAATCCTGATGGAGGGGGAGAAATACAAACAATTAGAAAAGGAAATATCTGTCTTTGGGAGTGCTGGATGGGTAGCAGAAATTGAGAACTTGCTGGAAAAGGAGATGGGTATTTAGCCTATAATGATTATCCATGGCCTCTCAACTGAAAAGACTTCAAAGATTATTCCTGTGTTGCTGAACTACTTTGAGGTTTGTGTTGAAATTCCAGCTGGGAATCTTACATGTGCATATTTATTCTTTCTTAATAATAGTGAAGCAGTTAAAAATTTTCATTATTGCCAAAACAATACATTTTTCTTGCAACAAGTTTTGTGCAGAATAGAGAAAGTGCCGTTTGAAATTTTTCAGTTTTACTTAGTATACAATGCAGGTCCCAAAATGCTTTTTTAAAAAAACCCTCTAAAATACTGCGCTTCCTGTAAAATGAAGTCTGAAAAATGAATGATCTGCTAACAGATGTGGCTTAATGCTGTAAGTATGCTACTTTGGGCTAGTGCACTGCTTCACTGTGTAAGTGTTGCTAAGAAACGATGAGATTGGAAAGACTGGAATTTTCTAATTAGTAAATAATAAATGCTTTAGAAAAGTTGAAATGTCCATGTTAGAGTTGCATTGGGATTGTGATTGGGTAAAAGACAGCTGTCAGTCAGCAGCTATCCTGTGTTCCTGTGAATCCCTCCTCTAATTAGGCCAAGAAGGTCAAAGAAGAAAAAGGTGGAACTGTTATACTGAGCTGACTGAGTCAGGGGTAAGAAGTTTCTAACTAAATCAATAGCAACTACTTCAGTGGTCAAATAGCTCCAGGCATCCCTTTAAATTGCTAATTGTATTTGTTAGCTGCTTCTTTCTTGCTCTTACTGTGATATGTATGGTTTGTTCGGAACTGGAAGAAAACAGACTGGAGAACGGTAATGTGTAAAGATTTAGGGAGAACTTTTATACATGATGTACTATACTTGGCGTATCCATTGTGTAACATAGGCATAAAAGATCACAGAGAAGGGTTACTATTATATCCACTTAGCAGGTGGAGAAACTTTAGAAAGAAAGTGAAAAGCGAAGTGATTTACAGAACACCAAGCAGTAGGGTTGGAACGATTTCCTGCCACACCATGAAGAGTGTTGGGGCCCACAGTGAGAAGGATTTGGTTTTCAACCATTTAAGTACACAGGACTTTTTCTAGTATCTTAAATGAATACAGCTCATGTTACAAAATAGAATATCGCTAGTCTGATGAGCATGAAATGCCTGGATAGAATTTCAGTTCCAAAAAAAGGCACACAGAGCTACATCAAAATGAAAATTAGTTAAAGACTAAATATTGACTGAGGTTCATCTCTCCATTGTTCACTGCATTAAGTATAAAGTAGTCTTGCCAAGACACATTTTTCCTTCTGAAGAGTTTTGACCACATTTCTGATGCTTAATACTCTCAAACCTCAGCAACTAAATAGCTTTTTTCTTTTTAAGTCTCAAGCCCTGTGTAACTGGCTGCTGTCATTTTCCTTGTCAGAGAGCTTAAGAAAATAGAAAAACACATCTGACAGAACTCCCATTTCCTTCCATTTAGTGATGGCAATACACAGCAACATGCGTAATGTCCTACCATACAGACCGGAGGCTGGAAGCATTTGCCTTTCTTTTCTGTAACGTGGCACTCCCCTTTTTGTGACTGCAAATTGTAATCAACATTTCACCTTTCAAGACTTGGCTTAGATTTAGAGTTTAACAGAAGAAAACAACTGAAAGTGTTAAGATGATTAGTTAAATGAGTCAGGAAACATGCTGGCTGTTTCTTGTTCCTTTAGAGAATGCTTGTTTGATCGACTAAGTGATTTTAATACAGTAAAGAATTTCAGTAATATTTTTTTCTTACACCGTCAAATAAACAGCTTGCAAGATGAAGCATAATATGCTGCCTATAATTCAAGATGAAAGAAAATATATTGATGAAGCCCAAAATTAAAATAAGGCTAGAAGTCCAGCCAGATGAAGCAGTCCTAATTCTTTGTTAAATTACACAGTGTTACTGTGTTGCTGTCACTTGTGTTCGATGAAACTGCCTTTTAATCACTACTGACAAAAGGTCTATTTCCTTATTTGTGAAGGACTATAGGACATGTCATGCTGCTCCTCTATGTGTGTTTATCTTGTCTTTTGATATGAAATTGATTTCTTTATATTGTTTTTGAAGAAAATGTATTTATTAGACGTGGGTTTAGCTGCACAACACAGAAATGTTTCCTTAGTTCTGAAGTGCTAATGTAGGTCCAATGTCAGTTGAAGGCAGCTGTTTTGCCTTGAAATTGTTTGCTATTATATGGTAATAGATTGTTGTTATTTTTGTGCATTTTATTTATTTATGCAAAGAAACAAAACATTCAGTACAAACCAGCATGCAAAATTTAAACTACTGTGGAAGAGACATGAACCAATAGACAAGAAGCAGTTTATAGATGATTTACTCGAGTGGTCCAAATTTTGAAATAGTGTTTGAAGATGGTAAATATGCACATGCAAAACCCAGCATTTAGAAATTGATTAATTACATGCCTGACTGCCAACTGAGAAGCATGAAAACCCTCTTTAACTGCAGAACTTTTTCTATGTGTAGCTGGAACTAAATGTTGCAGATACTTGCAATTTGCAAATTGCCAGGTCTGTCTGAAACAGGGAGACCGTTGCCTCCTTGTATTAGCAGCACTGTGTAAATTCATATTAATGAGTTAAAAATGTAGCGACAGATTTAATTGTTTTTCACCTTGCTACAGTCAGCTCCAGCCGACTTTCTAAGTGTTTTCTAATTTGGAGGGATTGAGATTCATCAGATCTTATTTAAAGAAATTAGATAAGAATTGGTGCTTAGACTCTGACTTGCGAGGCCTTTGATGAGGGACATTGTGTTCTTCTGAAGGAACAATAATTTTCCCTTATTCATAATGCCTCTTCCCAGTCGGTGCTCTGCACTTTAGTACATTATTCAAACTTAATAAATAAATTACAGTGTAATAGAAACATAAACATGATCTTGCTTTTAACACTGAAACCGAGTAAAGCAAGTAAATGAAGTGTAAGACAGATTCCAATGAGGTGAAAACCATACCTTAATAACCAAATCAGCAAAGATGTCTGCTTTCAGCACTCTTGAGATGGGATTGCTGTTCCACTGAAAATATGGGCAAAATTGTCAGGAGGAGACTAAAATATCAGTCTTCATCCCTTGAAAACAGAAAAGTTTGGAAATACTTACTCAAAATCAACCTGTTGCTCAGTGAAATAGATCTCAGAAACAGCAAAAAAGGCAGCACGTCCCAGCAGATGCACTGGTAGGCTGAGATGCAAAAAAGGTGAATTCCTCTCTATTTTAGTCTTTCCCTTTTTCCTTTTTGTCTGCTTTCTAAGTGTTTCAGACAGGGACTGTTTGCATTTTTAGAGCTCAGCAGTGAGAGTCCCTTCAGCGAGTGAGATCTTAATACAAGCAAATCCAGAACTGGATATTTGGAAAGAGCCTAACAGAATTAGGAGCCCAAGACCAAATATATATTTTACCTTCTACTTTTCAGTCATTCCAGAAATCTTTCAGGATATGTGTGCATACATTTATGTGTGTGTGTTTGTATAAGTACGCTGTGTCCTAGCCTGATCATCTAGCCTGAGTGCACACTGATCAGCATTTACATCAGGTGGTTCTCATATCCTCAGTGACGATACACAAATGTTCATTATCCCCAGTTAAGGATGGTTTTTTTTCCCCGGTGCGGTTTGTAAATGCTAAGAGGAATTGGTTGTTAAAGACCCCAGATGTTAATAAATAGTATCCAAAGACAGTAGAAGATTCAGCACGGCTCAAATTTCTTTTTTTGCCTCCTGCTGAAACTGGATTGGCCACGATTCATGGCTGGGATCTCTGCGTAACATGTCAAAAGTGTTCAAAAGTTGTGAAAGTGAATTGCTTTTGCCCTTTCAGACACATATTTGTCTTTTCACTCTCTCTCCTATCCGATAGTATGTTTTGACAGTAGCGCAGATGCTTAAAGTTGAGGCACTACAGCTCAGAAATATGAAGGTATTCACTTCATGTAAGAGATGTATTTAAACATACTGAGAATGTAAGGGTACCTGACATTTAGTGGCGTCACAGCTATAAAATAATACTCAAGACTGGGATTTCCTATGCAGGTGTTGAATCAAACCCTGTTTCTGCATCAGTTAAGTATTGCAACTATTAGCATAATAGATCATGGTTGGAACTTAAAAATGTCAAGGATTTAAGCACGGAATAGACCTCAATCGATGAGATTGTGCCTAAACCATCTCCCAGGGATAACATGGGTGTTTTGAAACATCTAAACCAAATGCCAAAAATCTCAGGTGCATGATTTGATTTTCCTCTTCACTGTATCACATCTGCATATAAATCTAATGTATACACACCAAGCAATCAGCATATCTTTTACAGATTAGTAGAAGTCCTGCTTCTTTTTTTTCTTTTTTTTCTCTTTTCTTTTTTTTCATGAATGATCTATTAACCAGTCTGTAGGAAACAGCAGGAGAAATTGTAGAGAGTTTTAATTATGTAAATATAAAATAGTCATCAGAAAAAGAAAAACTATGTTGGGTAGCTTTCATGAAACTGCTTTGAAATATATACTGGTGCCATCAAATTAAATTTTGTCTTATATTTAATATGAGGATTACAACATTTAAACAAACAATAACTTTATGCAGCAAAAACTAATTATATTTGTTTAGCCCAGCTAAAACGCAGATAAGTGTTTTGGCTTCTTTTCAGGAAATTTTAGAAGTGTGAATGTACTGTATTTATTATTCTTAGTAATATACACACAGCTTGTCTGGGCTATGGGCTAAATTTTAACTTGTTAAAGTCTTCCAAAGTCAAATAAAAATATTCTAGAATGCTTGGGGAATTTTTTTTGGTAAAAACTAATCCCTTTTGAGGATAAAACCATGAAGGGTTGTTCATAAATGTTGTTCAGATTTAACACATAATTTAATAGAATCTAAATTTGACATGCCATCCGGAAAGCAATTACCCATGTAACACGGATTATGAAGTGTTAGAAGTGTGGTGAGTTTTCCACTAAAGTATGGTCTTAGTTTAGGAGGGGGTTCTAAATTTTTAATAGTCATTCAATGGCATGAAAAGTCTATTAATATTTCGACTTTGCATGTCAGGCTATGATTTCAGATCACACATATTAAGCCAGTGCTTGTATCGGACTTCCCAAGAAAGTAAAGTTGCTAAGGACGGAGGTCTTTGATGGATCTCAGGAAGGGTGGCCTGGTTTAGCTCTGTAACACCTTTAGGCATGCTCTTCTGGACTCCTGATCTTTTAATTTTCTACTCCAAGTATGATTTTATTTTATTTTTTTAATTTCCAAAGAGACCCAAGGGAGAGAAACTTGGGTACAGACCAGGAAACGGTTTCTGTGGGACAGTTTGAACAAGCATAATCTACATAAGATTTTGCTCCTTTGCTCAAAACTGTCTTCCAAGGCTATCCCAAAAGGATTCTTGCCCTCCCACATCGCACCATGCATTCACACCGTGTCCCAACCAGCCTATCCTTTCTGTGCCATAGTATGCCACAGAGCAACCCTCGTTTTGAACACATATTTGGGATAATATCTCAGGGGCAGGGACAAAAATCAAAGACCAAGTGAAGCATGATCCTGTTTGACTTGAGTCTTTCTGTTTGTGGATATCTGGGCCATACACATAGCTTATTTGCCAGGAGAGTATCCTCGCATAAGAACAGGAGCAGTTTGCTGTCATATTTCTTACTTATGTCCTTGTCCGCAAGGACAAATTGTGAGAGGTGTTTTGAAAAGGCAGTGACGAAGGTCGGTAGTCAACCTGAAACTTTGCCACTGATCCAACAGAAAAATCTGAGTTGAGTGAACGCAGCTGTAGAATCAAGAATGAAAAAGTTATTTCAATGAGTATTTAATAAATACAAATATTGTGGATTGGCCTTAGTCTTTAATAAACTTTTATTTTTAATAAGCTTTTAAATATATTTGCTTCAGCTCACCTTCCAGCTCAAGTCTTTTTACTGAGCGCATTATTTGAAGTCATTTGCAGTATTACAGAATTAGGAAAAAAGTATAAATTACCTTTCATTATCAGTATTGTCCAAACATTGTAATTCTGATAAGCCAGAGATGGCATAAATAATGGCTTCCCCTTGCAGTAATATGAGTTCAAACTAATTTTGTGTTGATTGTGATATAGCAAACAACTGATGTGGGAGAGGTTTTGTTTAGGTGTACATACTGGCCCCAGTCCATCCACTGTGTGCAAGCCAAACTCACAGCCTCAATTGTGGCTTCTCTCCGTCCTCAGGCTGGATGTGTCTCTGTAAGAGCAAAACTGACATAAGTGGTGTTGTGCGTCATGAATCCCATTCCATCACCTTCTGTTTTGTGGCAATTCCCAATGTGCTGTCCAAATATTTAGATAATTTGAAAATAGAGAAAGGGAAGATCTTCTACCAAAATCGTATCTTATAGCTGCAGTTTTAAATGTTTAGAAGAACAAACCCCCGATAATAATTCTCCAACTCTCATCACAAACAAGCCTTTTCCTTATATTGTCATTATACTGGGGAAATTGTAAACTGAATTTATAATGTGTTACAATTAGTATAAACCTACTAAAATATTTATCATAAAGGAGAATTATGGAATCAGAGTTGAAAAAAAAAGGAAAAAAAAAGAGCTTCTAGACACTGTTAGGATATAGGGCCTTCTGGAGTTTTGGGGTTAAAGTTTAGTAAAATTTGGATCAAGAAAATACATTTAAAGATAATCCTTCTACCTTCTCCACTTATGCATCTACAGGTAACAATAATAGCAGAAGCAAGGGCTGGTGTCTTTACAGTAGGACATACACAGTAATAAATGCCGGAGACAAGCTGTAGGAAATAAGAGAGAGATGCAAAGGGACCTGATTTGCTGGGAGCCTCAGAAGAGGCTAAATTCATCAGTCCTAGCAGAATCCATGGTTTTCCCAATGCTTAAAACATCCTAGGAATTAAGACCATTTACTCTTAGTTTTACATTTTCAGAGAGAATTTTCAAAATAAGAAAGTAGCCTGTTATTTTAGCTATTCATCAAACCAAGCTTATTTGGCAAGCAGCTGCATGGTGCAGTGTGACTTGGCACGAATAACAGCCACAGCATCAGGTGTAGAGGCAGCTCCAGGGGGTCTGAAGAGAACCACCAGATAGGAAAGAACCTGTTAGTGTAGGGATTTAATTTTGCTCTGATTTATATCAGTTGAGGGTGCATTAACCTTTTGTAGACAGTATTTTGCTTTGGTTGTATTTCTTAGTACCCTCTTTGACCATCAATACTTACACAAAATATTTTTGCTGTCTTCCAAGTTTCATGCATTTAATAAACAATATCTGATACTAAATAATTTCAAAGGTCTTAGGTTTCATAAAATGCATATATATTTGCCAATTTAAGCTGTCCACTGTTGTTTAGAAACAAGCCATAGTTGATTTCACTACATGGAGTTGATATTTTGCCTTCAGTTTAAATAATTACTTATATGACATTTACTTTGGTATCTAAGTTTCAGAATTGTTTTTTTATGGTTGCTTGTGTAAGCTAGAGTCCAATATTGAGATCTAAAATACTTGTGGAAAGTAAACAATATTAAAATAAGATCTCACTGACTTATATTTAAAGAGAACTGCATTTTTTTTTTTTTATTTAAAAGCATATATTATCATCACAGGAGAAAATGAAACAGGCTGGCCTCATTACTGGATAAAGGAAGAAGAGCAATTTGAGTTTCACAACTACTGATTTTTTGTAATATATATTCATATTAACATTTTGTCTGTAAATTTTTCTATTATAGGCATGCTTTCGAAACCAAATTATATCATACTACCATCTTAGAATTCCACCTTCCACCTATTCTGCGTGCTACAAGATGAATTTCATTCCAATGCATGCAGTTCCTGTACAAAAAAAAAAAAAAAAAAAGATGCATTTCAGCTGGAAAAAGTATGATTTTTAAGATTCCAGGGATACACGTTTGCATGGTTTATTTGAATTTATTGGTGGTTGAAGACTCATAGTTTCTCTTGAGAATTTCATATATACCAAAATTGAAGAGTCTGAGAGTGATACCCAGATCAAAGCAAATTACACAGACTTTCAGCAACACACATTCCCTAAAAACCTCGCCAGACATAGACGAGGACCAGAAGGAAGGCTGTCAGAGAGTTAAAGATCATCTTTTCTACTGCTGTCTGAAAGCAGCGTGCATACAGATGTGCTGTGGCAAGATGTTGTTTTTCAAAATCTGGAGAAAGCTGTGGCTGTGTCCTTTCACACTAGGCAGTGTACTTTTTATTGTCCAGCTAAAGGGATTCACTTGATAGCAGTATGAGTTTAGGATGTTGGTTGAGAGCACCAAATGATTGCTTTCATAAGTGTGCAGTGATTGGAAATCCTAATGTAATGTTTGCCTTCATTAATTAATACTATCACTATGATGCTTCATTTCGTGCATTGCAGAGCAGACTTTTCTCAGTGGTTTCTATAATTAAGTTTCCAACAGTCTATAGAAACACAAGAAATTTCTTTAGAAATAAAAGCTAAGCCTGGAAACCTGGATAACAGCTGGATAGTTTTTCTTTAATATTCCTTATGAATATGCCCCAAGTGTAGAGCAGGTCATGAGAGAGTTCAATTTACAGATTATTCTTTTGGAGGGGATGGAAAAGTTGCAAGCCAATGAAAATAAAACCCAAGATAAAACATTTTTCTATCTTTAAATTAAAGTGTGGTTCTGTGATAGAGAAAAGTTAAAATTCATAACATTTATTGGTAGAGTATTTTACTTCATCGGAACAGTATAGCTGAAGGTGGAAATGTGTATTTTCAGAAATGTTCAGGCATTCTTTAATAAATAAAGTTAATGCTATCATTAGTGGCACCTCTCAGCAAAAGTTTTATCTTTCTTCCCCCTATAGATAAGCACTCTTCTGGGAGATGAATATTGCTGCAGTCATGTTGTGCTTTCAGTTAATGAGATGTGGGTTCAATTTGTTAGAGTTTTATGATAATGAAGCTTATAATTTACTGACAAACTGGCTTGCTTTCAAAACATTCTCTTATTGCCATGACATTTTTTATTTTCATCAGAAACACTGATGTGCAATTTAGGTGTTGATGGCAACAGATGTGTACCTTCATAGATGGGCAGAAAACCATGAAAAAGGGGGAAAAAATAATCCAAAAGTGAGAAAAGTGTAGCACTGGGATGAAGTATGTGGCCTACTTTGCTGTGCTGTTAAAAGCCAGATATAAAGTAGGAAATTCTGTTGCTCCTTACAGATGAAAAGTGTCATCAATAGAATGTTACTACTTTATTATGTTGATTATGTTCCTCATAACATGCCATAGATTTGATTTTTTGCAAAATTTTTGCAAAAGTTGTTAAATTCTCCCTATGCAAGGCTTGCTGAATCCCTCAGATGTTACGGTCTTGTCTTATCATATGAACTTCTTGCTATTGGATGAGCAAGGGGTGAATTTACACCAGTTAAAAGTTTAAAATGCTATTTAAAATTTCTTTGCTGAATCCTTGAAAATTAATTCGGAACCGGACATAAAGATATATTTCTTCAGCTTCTTGTATTTTTCTTTTTTTTTTAAATTTTGTTTTTAAAGATGACTTGTAAAATTTAACCAGGTGCTGTGCAGCTTCTGCAGAATAATTCAATTTACTGAATCAAATCTGTGGTTGGAGCAAGAGTTGCACTTTGGCATGTTGCATTTCACTACATTAATTCCAGTTTTATATAGTTGAGGCTCACATTCCCATGCTTGGTAAGAAACACAAGGTTCCCCTGGCACGTTTCCTATTATCGTTTAGGTATCATTTTTCTAAAAGATCAGAATATAACAGAACATATTGAAAAACAAAATATGACAATTAAAAGGAAGAGTGCATTCTGATTTTGTATTAGGAAAATTGTTCCAAATCCATGTTATAATTATACATTAAATAAGATAATATTTTATTCGAAGGTTTCTAATGCTTATCTAGTCCTATGAATAGAGCAGGTGAAAACAGGGAAAACACCCCAGTGTTTCCCAGAATCTGTGAGTGAGGAGTCTGATCAAAACCTCTTAATGACAGGAGAAAGACTCTTACTCTTCTTCTGGTGAAAATTCTTCTTCTAAGGCTGGGTCTTTAGACCCCTTCTAGATTTTCTACTTTTTTGCTTCTGATAATGACAGGCTCTATCATCCACCAGGTAATCCAAGTAATTTACTTTCCCGTGAAAATACTGTCTCTATGTTGATGTTTTCTACAGCGTGCTCTCAGTTTTTATTATATTATTTTGGCAGTAATGATAGGGATGATATTAAAGGAAAAAGTCAATATTGAGATTTAGCGTTTTCTAAGTTAGGTTTAAACAATCATCACTTTAATTTACATATTTTGTATATATATAATAAGCAAAGTAAGTACATGGCAAATTTTAAGCATTCTTCTAATGTTTTAATAATTTAGTTTACAGAAGATTGCCTAAGGTGAAAGTCTGTTGACTAAGGCCTTCATTAGCATAACAAAGTAAGCGCAGGTTTAAATAGCTGACACAACTACCAAACCCCTCCTCTGTTGAGTTTTTCTATGAGCATACATTGTTCATGCATGCAGAGGAGTGAACGTAAGGGTATAATGAAACTTTTTACGTGTAATTACAAACTTTGCGCCCTCTAGGACAAACATCTCCCAATTATCTCATTTTGTGCTTCATCCATTATGCAAGCCTGTCAAAAAATCCTCTCTTCCTCCAAGGCAATTGATTAACATTGACCAGTTTTTGCTCAGTTTCTGTTCAAAGTAATGTAGTGAGATTAACACCACAATTATTTGCAGTGGGCTGAGTCTGTCATTTAATTAAAATAAAATAAAGCTGCCCGTGAAAAGGAACTTGTTTGCACAGATTCGTCCAAGTAGAACTGATTTCTGGGTTTTAATTTATGCAGGCATCATTTTATTCCCCTTCCCAACAAGATAAAATGTTCATTTTCTTGTTAATGTATCTTATTCATTTTAAATGGCTAAAGAGCGGGTGATTTTGTTTAGTAAACTTTGCATCAGGGAGGGAATTTGCTAATGTGACATGGTGGTAAAAGCTTGAAATTGCCCTAAATGTTTGTGATACCAGCCTGTGGTGCCTAATTATTTCTTTAATTACAATGTTTCTAATTATATTCCACATTTGTATATATACCAAAAAGGATCAAATAATAGAAAAGAAGCATTCTTTAATTAAAATTTCTACTTCGTGTCTGTTATTAAAATGATGTTAGCATTTCCAGAGAGAAATACTGTATTGAGCTGCCCAAAGCAGCGGTCAGAAAATCTGCATCTTTTCAATGAATGATTGTCTTTTCAAATGTATGTTAAATATATACATAACAAATAGTATGTAGGGTTCACAGATTAATAATCCTTGGGGGCATTTAAGACACGCTTGGTATGCTTTTTCTGCAAGGAACACAGCATTTTAATCAGTAATTTGAAAGTACAAACACAGATGAATGATGAAAGGCCTGCTATATGGATGAAAATAATTCTTAACGGTCATTTTCTTTTAGTTGACTGTATAACTAATTGATACATTTTTAATTATAACACCTTGGAGCTTTTACACTACTGCTGCTTTCAAGCAAGGGAAATCTCCATGGCAAGACTCCGTATTTCTTTGTGTCAAGATGATATAAGTTTGCCTCAGGCACAGCCACAGGCTGAAAACACTTTCAATGGATAAAAACTGAGACAGATGGGCATCTATAAATTCATTACTGTTACCGGTTTGAGCATGGTTCTTTATTAGAAACTCATATAAAAAATACATGAAAATACAATTGTGATGATACCATAGGATTTTAAATATAGGCATGTGAAGTAAGGTGTAATGATTTTTGAAGGGTTCTTGTCGTCACAGAGTTAGTAGTTTTGTAAACTATGTATCTGCAGGCATGACCCTAACAAACCTCTGGGCTTTAAGCAGAAAAAAAGAAAAAGATTTTTTTTTTGTTTCAAAGTCAAGGCTGAATTTGATACACCTGTTCAAATATGGCCTATTATGTATCTATACTATAAATCACTATTTTCAGTATTTAATGTGTGGTAAGCATTTAATATATTTGGTACTTTGTTAAAAATAGCTTAGGGATTCAATAATACTATGTTCGTGCTGCTGAAATAATACAACTGAAGTAACAGGAACCTCACACGAAAGAAACCCTGAAGATTTAAATGGTGTATTTGTTTTTAGTTTGTAATTATTTTCATTACGATACCTACCACGACTCCCATGGGTGACTGAGGCCATATTATACCAGGCTTTGTTTAAACAAGTGTTGTCACTACCTGAAAGAACTATTATATATATCCGGTGTATTTAACTTCAGCAACAAAATTGCCTGAAAAGTTTCTCGCCCCTTTTCCTGGACACTGACCGTGTAACCATGCATTTTTCCCCTTTTTATTCTTCTATTTTCCCTTTCTGCTGTTGTTTTTAAAGGTTTATTTTTAACTCAGACCATTTCAGTAAAGTTAGGGGGCAGTGAACTTCAGCTCAGCAGTGAGAGTAAGTGGTCAAAATGGAAAGGAGTGGGAGCTGAATTTCTGTGATAAGCTAGCAGAGCTGGCTTAACTACGCCCAAAATGTGAGTAGGGAAAAGTGGTCTGAAAAGATAAAGTGATTACACCTGTCTCTGTTGTACAGAAGGTTGTACTAGTAATGAACCTAGAAATAGGGTTGTTAACCCCCACATACTAGACTGGTGGATGCAGAGAACAAGAAAGCAGGAAAAACAGCCTTCGTCCTCCCCCAGCTTATGAATATTTGTATAAGGTATGAAGATTTTTTACTTGATTGTGTGGTGTGTCCCCCAAATCATTTGAAAGGTACTCTGTTTTACTTGCTTCTGCTCCTGATCCAGCAGCTGGGAGAACAGAAAATGTTTTGAGGGAGTGAAAGAAAGAGGATAATGACTTCTTTAATAGAAGAGTGTTCAAAATCACAAACTCCCCAACGTGTCTGGGTGAATGTGAATTCAGTCCCTTGATGCCCAAGTATGAGCTGCAGAACACGGAGTGAAATTTTCCTTATCAAAATTAACAAGATGTTGTGATACTAAATATGTGAATAGGATAACATGCATAGGTATTGCCATAGTTGTGTCCTGTGAGCCTGAACCTGCGGCACATGAGGGTGAACACATTCTTCTACTGCTGATTTTGCATCTGAATCCCAGCCTGGCCTATAACAATAATAATGAAGCAATACTTACACAAGTAGCAATACAGAGGTAGAACAATTGTAGTTTGCGGATGTACGGTTCTGCATACCCTATTTGGAAAAAAAGGAAGTGCCTGTGGAACTCATTGGAGTTTGATGCACTCTTACAGTCAACACAGAGGTGACTCTACTTATGCTACTAGATTTGATCAGCTTTGATGATTCCCCACATGGTTAAATTATATGATTCTTATAAGAGTCTAAGTGGTTTTCTCAGTGAAGGCAGCCTATCCATCAATGTATTATTTCTTAGATAACCTGTTAATCTTGTGACTCAACAGTTCTCAAGATACCACCAGGGTATATTTTTCTTCAGATGCAGATTAACATTCATTTAGAACAGTATTTTACTGATGTTTTCCCAAAAAGGTTCAAGATTGCCTTAATACATTCTTGTTAATGCATATATTCATACTTTTGGGTTCCAAGATTTCTCAGGGACCCTGGAAATTCAAGTTGCATAACAATAGTAAAAGAATACACGTGTGTATATGTACAGTTCCTTTCTACCTACTCGCTATTAACATTTTAGCATCTGTCTAGTTATTGCAATGTTGATGGTTGTTATCAAACTTGTTTACTTAAATTTGTTTGATTCTCTCCAGGCTACAAAACTGTACAGCTGCACAGCTCCCTCCTGCTCCAAGAGTCGCTGTGGCAGATGCAGCTGGTTGACAGGCGTGTTAGTGGAAGAGGAGCTGAAGAGAAGTCATGGGACTTCTCTTCGGGGAATGTGCGAGTTGCCCATGAAAGCAGACTGAGAAAAAGGAGGAATGAATCTGTATCTATTTAGCTACTAGGCAGTCAGTCTTTACGGGTAACTGCGAACATACTTTAGGAAAATGACTCCTCTACTTAGGGAAGTACTTGAACATGGGGAAAAGTAGAGACCATTAATTTTGGCTACGCAGTCAAGGATTCCATGTCTCTCCCCTCTCTCGTGGCCCGATGGCAGGTTGATACAGTGCATTAACAGTTGATTTTGAGAGAAAAAAAATATTTTTTTTTCTAAGACAGGTTTGAAAGATTGTCTGAGAGGAAAGTTTAATGTTCATTTTTTGCATGTGAATGCGGGGCTTGAATGCTCAGTTTAAGTACCTAGTTCTGAAAGTGTACCCCATAATACCCACAATATTCAGAAGAAGGGCAGAAGCCCAATTATTCTTTAAAATGACATAAATAGATCTCTCCTTGAGTGCTTATTCTCAGTTATCTACAATTCAGGCAAAGTCAGATTGTCAGCAAGATAAATGTGTTACCTTGATTCAAATAATGCTCAAAATGATTGTGCTAGTTTACTGCAGACTTGTAAATTAGGTATAGGTTGGTAGAAAATTCACTCAAAACAATCACCCCTTTTGAGTGAGACTATAACAAAATCTGACACGCTTCTTAAATTTTCTTTGACAAAGTACTCTATTACACGTCTGATTACTGGATCTAAGGAGTAATCAGGTACCTACTACTGATCACCTTCTCATACAAGTCCTAAACGATAGATTAGTCTGAGTTTTCTGCAGTGTCATGAGAATAACATGCACTGTTAAGTTTCTGCCTGAGTTCCATGGCTGCTCTGTCGTATTTGGGTATGCTGGCTGGACCTGGAAGATGGAAAAGCTTCCAGAACCAAATTCTGTTTGCAGTCTGAAAAGAAATCAGCTGATTTTGCAAGATAGCATACTTGAAAGACTTTACAGCTTTGCAGCTGGTTTTGTTTTGGAGTAAATTTTAAGGATTGTGAAGTTTAGTATCACTGGGGTTTTACAAGGACTGCACACTAGGGGGAAGTAGCATCCAATACAGAAAATATCACACTTTTGGGGATCTTCCTGCCAATATGGCAAGTGAACTTTGGATTTCACAGCTGCTTGAATTCAAAATGGTAGGAAAGCATAAGTTCTATTGTGACAATATATTCTATGATTTCTTTAGATGTTAATCCGTATGTGATGAATTTTAAGTGACGTTATTAATACTATATACTTTATCCACTTATCTGAACGCTCAGAAGATGTTTACTGAGTGTAAGGTGACCCTAGAGTAATTCTAGTGACTGTAGAAGGGGAAGGGAGCCGGATAGCTGTCCGTTTATTAGCACTCACAAAATAATATTTTCCTTAGTCTTCTGTGTTTTTATGTGTAAGTTTTGCAATTTGAAAACCAAATTAACTGGATACAGAGGACAAAGAACTTTGCTTAAAAATTGGTCCCGCAAGGGAGGTGTGCCAGCTTGGTCCCACAAGAGAATTGTGCCAGCAGAGTATGAGAGACAGCACCAGGGCAGGAATGAGCAGTGAGGGGTAGGAGTGTTTAAGCCTGCAGGTACACCAAAGATGTTGAATCAGACTGGAGCCAGATCCCAGGAGAGCAGAGGGAGAGGAGACAGGAGTGGGTGGCTAGGAGAGGCAGAGAGGGCACTGGGGGACAGAAAGGGCTTTGGCAGCACAGAGCCCAGGGACAGAGGGAATCAGGGACTCACAATTTGAGGAATACTGTATGAGTAATGAGGGAGAGCAGCATATAGCATGCAGAGGAGGCAATAGACAGTAGAAAAAATAAATAAGGTTAGAGAACTGTCCTCTTCTTGATAAGAACGGTTAATCAGTAGGACATTTTTCTGGTCTGAAAGCTTCAAGTGATTTACCTGAGATAAAAGACTTGAAGTGTAGCAGCTGAGGAGGATATGCTTGGAGAATTCACAAAGAGGTTTGAGAAACTATTAGTTTGAACCATGACAGGGCCTTTTCATCATTTTCATTCTTGCCATAAGACACACTGAGGTAGTATATGCACTTATGAAACTAATTACTATAAGCCTAGCACGGCAGACCTAGATTACCTAGTGAAAACAATTTTTCTAAAGGATCAAAATACTAAGAGATTTCAAAATGCCAGTGAGTTATGATGCTTGTCAGTTTTCAATATCAAGTAATGATAAAACCAAGTGGCTGTAACAAATTATTTTGTGTCCAGTTGAATAGATAACGATGACTATCCATCCCAAATGTGCCACTGTTTAAAGTTTAGTTGCTACACTAGTAAACCAAAGCTGTATCAACTAAGATGCCAAACTATATTTTGATTATGCTGTGTGATAATTCACCTCTGTAGTCACTTTCATTTTTAGGATAGTGAAATTAATTGAAAATTATGACTTCAGCTTCTCCAGCATGAAAACCCTAATTCAGTATGAATTTGTGGACCATTCGAAAAGATTTATTTATTTCTGCTGATTAAACCTTCTTTCAAGGGCCAGGTAAGAACCAAGTCATATTGTACTGGGAAAGCAGGAAAAAGATTTTCTTTTCATTTGAGTAGGCAGGATTCATTCTGGAGTTCTTTAGAAGCAAAAGGCTGGGTTAGTTATCACCTGAAAGTGCAGGCTATTATGCTGGTCTGTGCGCAAATGTAAAAGGTGGTCACCCATTTTTGGTGGCTCTGTGGCCTCTCTGAAAGGGGAAGAACATACTCTCACTGCTCTCTAAACAGTATAGAACACTTTTGCAGAGGTCGTTGTTAGACTGGGTCATCTTTGAACCTGGCAGAAGAAGAATGAGGGGTTTGGGGGTTTGGGGAGTTGTTTTTTCTTTCTTTTTCTTACTCTGTTGCCTTTTGCTGCAATGGGAAGTAGTTGGCAACACATGAATATCCAGAATCTTGTAGGTAAAGATGATAGCATTATTGTTGTGTACATCTTTGCCACAGTTCCTTTGAGAAAGAGGTGTTCGCGAAGTCATTGAAGAAGAAGGAATTTGAAATGATGTGTTTCCAGTGAAAGCCTTTTCTCTTGGAGAGTAATTTCAGGCATCAGGCAGTGGGGTTATTAGACTTTTTTCTGCAATCACATTTTTCTCTGTATTATACTGCAGTGGAAACAAAGTGTTTAAAAAAAATGAAAAAAAAATAAAGTATTCTTGCACCATAGCAAGTAAACTGTGGAAACATAAAAGATACTAGAAGTTTGTATCATCTTGGTTTTGAGATTGCTTGAGGGCAATGGGGTTTTGTGTATTATTTTTTTTAATGGATCAAAACAGCAACAGCAAACCGAAGCAGTCCTATTGATTTAAATTTGGTAGCCAAGGGAAACAATCAGAAGCAGAAGCAGAACTGGTTCTTTTGTTTGTTTTTAATAAGTAACTTTTAAGGTTGCTTGATACACATGATTATGGGTTTTGGCATGTGTAATTTATAATTATAGTGCAACTCTTCACACTTTGACATCTTTCAGTTTTCTAGTTTCAGACCTCTGCCTGCAAGTGTTATGCTATGCACCTATTTGCAGAAGGATCAGAGTATGTTAAGACAGTTTTTAGACAGCCCAGATAGACACTAGGATAAACATACATATGCAGGCCTAAACAGATATGCAAAATCACAAGCAGCGAAACCTCCCTGTTTTGCCTTCTGAGGCTGGCAGGTCCACATGTCTGAGAAGTCAGACATTCTGGCTCCTCTCTGGAGTCATTTCTGATACAGAAAGTGTCTGCTGGAGGAGAGACTGAAGAACATGGTGTTTAAAAATGTATAAAATCATAATTTGTTTGGGAAAGCTAATCATTAGCAGACATGAATTGCTGTACTAAATGTGGTCCATCTTGCTCAGGATTTGCCTTCTGATAGTGGCTTGTAGCAGAAAGCAAATATGTGTAAAATAATGTTTTCATATCCTGAGGTCAGATTTTAAACTGCCCTACTTAGATATCAACTTAACCCTAGAGAATGAGGTTAAATTTTCCTTTCTGTATTCTTTTCTATTATTGTAATTCAGGATATCTTAACTATACATGTATAAATCTCCAGTCCCATACAGACTCCATATATGCATATCTTTGCATCTATAGTACCTAGTGGCAGGGAGTTTCATAGTCTAATTGTGCACAGTGAAAGCATTTATTCAGTGATTTCACGTCCACCATCTTTCTTTTTCGTTAGCTTTCCTTTTACTCTTGCTTTATGATGTGTGTGGAATGGTAATGTCAGATCTATCTTCTCTGTCGTTTTGTTTTTGAATATGCCCTTTTCATGTCCTTTGTTATTTGTCTCTTTTCCAAGATAAACTGTCTAATTCTTACAGTCTGTCTTTGTGTGAGAGTTTCTCTATGCTTGTATTATTTTTATTGTCCTTCTTTAGTACAGCATACAGCATTCCAGAGGAGGCTGAATTAGAATGTATTGCCCATCATTTTCCACTCATACCTAATGCATCTTAATGTGATAACAGTATGAACAGAGGCTCTCACCGAGTTCCCAGTCTTACAACAGCCAGGTGCAAACCTATAAGCAGTGCAAATAGTTTAAATACTTTCCTTTCCTTTGCACTTCTTCGTCCATTGCCTATTCACCCAGCATGGCAAAATTCCCCCAGAGTTCTTCACAGCTTTCCCTGAATTGGATCTGTTATTTGCAAATACTGCTGCCTCACTGTTCATCATCTCCACTGCCCTTAATAAATATATTAAACATTGGATTGAATATGAAACCTTGAGGCATTTTACTGGTCAATACATTATACTTGTCACAAATGATTAGCTTGTGAAACTATGATGCTTTTGGATCATTAATCCTTTTTAATGTTTGCCTTGTTACTGTATTTTATTGACAACAGACAAATGACATTTCTGGTACTATGCACATATTTTATTAAATACAGGGAGAAAACTCGAGAACAAAACCTACTTGCTAATCCTTTTTTTGTTAAATCCTTTTTTTACTTGGAGCAATGTTGTTAGTTTCATCATGATAAAATAAATTGTTTTTTACATGCTGAAGCAAGAGTGAAGATTTCACTCAAACATGGCAAACATTCAAAATGAAATCATATTTTATGGCTGCACATTAGCACTGCCGCTCCCCTTTCCCTATAAAATGCTATTGATGGTGTTAGATAACTCTAGCTCCAGTGCAAGCTGTGAGCTTAGTTTTTTTCCTTTACTCTATTTGAAAGGCTAAGTCCAAATATGAGCCCAGAGGACCCTGATCGTCACTGTTGGAATCTAATGAGCTCTAGCTAGGTTATGGGTCTCTTAAATTAGAAAACAACCCCACAGCCTAACAATGCCACCTGTTTTTAAGATTAATTCTGCTGAATCCTGAATTCCCTTAAACTGGCACCTATATGCACCCATTGTTCCCGTCAGATGGCCTCTGAGTCTCTAAATGCACTAAGGCAAAGACACTGTTTGCATACAAACTGTCTTAATATCTTGTGATCACTAGAAAGGATTTGTGGCTTTCTTTCACTTCAAAATTAAACTCCAACCCTTAGAAGGCAGAAGGAATGACAGGTGATGGCTCATATGTAATGAAGAAAATCCTCCATTTCTTTTCTGAATAAAAGGGCAATCCTACTCCCTGATGATATCCCTGCGTGTCCCCTTAGCAGGGACCTGATGGTCTTCTATTGCCTTGCTTTACTGCAGTAAAGTTACCCAGCTTACCCTGTTAGACTATTGCTGGCATACACAAGGGTGCTTAACTCGCTGCTATTTCCAAGTGTAAATTCTTGACAGCCACAGCTGGAAAGAGAGCAGATAGGCAAAAAGAAGTACCAGAAGTGAAGTGCTCATAGGGCATATGATAGAGGTGGCATTAAGAGATATGCTATATGAGGGAACCTTGTCTAGCTCTTCTTCTAAGGCAGTGAAAATAAGTAAACCTTTATTCTAATTGGAATGCAGCAGCTTGGTGTTCCTGGATTATCTTTTCTATAATCAAGAGAAGAGGTGACCTGACAAGGTAAAGAAGAAATGTTTTTAATTCTCTTGACGGACTTCACAATCTCTTTCCCAAAGAATGAATACACTTATAAACCCCAGTCGCTGGCATGTGGAGTAAACCTAACAGGCATCTCCTAGTCTTTTGCCTTACTAACTAAGCTGCTTCTGATCCTGAAGCCTGGTTGACACTGAAGGGCTCCTCTGGCCAGATGGGTCTGTGATGCTACATTATGGGCTTGTCAGGACAGATGTGTCACTGCTAAGGTTTCATGTGCTTTTATGCCCTTTTGTTTTGTACTGAAATGCAAAATGCACATAAATAGAAACTCTTGTTAACAGTCTCCTTGTCACCTTTTGTAAATCAAGGTAAAAAGGAAGGCATTTAGAAATGTGGTTATTTCACTTAACTGTTCCTTAATGACTGTTTCAAAGGTAACAGTGTCTGAACTCTTGGTATATAATTAGTATAAGGTTCCCAATAGTTGTTTTCGTCTCTGAAGAACTACAGGAGACGGTTATATGTCTTTATTTTTCTATCACTCAAATTTCATACTGAGAACTGAACTTAAAAAAGCTACACAGATGGCTGGTATCCTTTAAATATTATCAGGTATCACTTTCTAACCCATTTGAATTAGGCTTTAATATTCATCCACCTTTCCTTCTTATCAATCACATACCTTTAAAATATTGGTTTCTAATGATACCTTTCTGGAGTTTGTCTGTTACCTTTTGGGGTACATAAAATTGGTGCTGCAGAGTAGAATTTTATACCTGGTGGCTGCTCGTTACATTTCTCTTTTTAAGGCCAGTGAGTATTCAACACCTGCTTAGTTTCTTTCTCATTAATAAGATAATGATGCATTCTGTTGTGGCTCTCCCACCTCTTAACAAACATTTTTTTGAACTGGATCATCAACTGCAGTGAGCTCATTTCTAAATGAAAATTACTTTCCAGGTGTTGAAATTCGTTATCTCACTGCAGTGGAAACAAACATAGAGGTACTTGGATTGTATTTAAATGTAAAACCCAATAAACTGTGGTGTAATGAGACAATTCCATCCCTGCCACTGGGAGTCATAAGGATATAAGTGTAACCAAGATGGAACCAGGGCAAGAAAATAATAAATATGTTAGAAGTTAAAGTAAAATAAATGAAATGTGGAATGATGTCTAATCTAAGATAAAGGAAGACAATAAAGATTTTGGTTGTGCCAGAAGGATATTGCTTCTCCAGGATGTCTTATTTGAAATCTTATTTGAAGTCTAGTAAAAAAATAGTACATGGAGGACTCCTTCTAGAACAGGGAAGGTCATTCTGATCTTGCAGAACAAAACAAAGTTGAAGTGTTTAGTCTCAACTATTCTATGTACTTAACAACAAATTAACCTATCTTTATCGCTGCTTCTCAAATTGTGAAATTTGGATGATTAGACTTTTGTAAAAGGACTTCATAATACTTGGATGAAAAATTTTGGTTTTTTTTTTTAACAGATACAGCCATTTTAGAGAAGTGTCCAGATTATGCTTTCTTCTGTTTGGTCAACTACACCAGCAAGTGCATAAAGTTATGGGTTATAAAAGTTAATATGCATTTAAAAAACACGGGTAGAAAATGGTCCTAGTTCAGCTATCTCGGGTTTCTATCAAAGTCTATGTGAATTGAAGGCATAGCACCTTTCGGAAACTCTTGGTATTAAGTAGGATCAGATCCAGAGAGTCGAAATAATAAAAATAACAAGGATCACCTACAGCCTGGGGGTGCTTACAAGCAGTAAGTAACATTAATGCCAAAACCCCCTTAGGCAGGTGAAAATGGAATTGTAACTGGTGTGATGAGAGTTCTGTACTGCTAATAAATTCATGTCAAGGTGCACTCATGTCTCTGAGTAACTGATGTAATTTATATGTATATTTTTATTTATTAGTGGCTTCAGATACAATTCATCTTTCTCAAAAGCAGAGGTAAATTTTAACAAGAATTTGTAAGAAGAGAGCAAAGAAGGGTGAATCTTCAAGAAAGTAGATAGAAAGTTATCTCTTGGTAACAGTTTTTAGCAAGTGATTTTTTTTTTTTTATACTATATACATGACATTCAATTTGTGATGTACTGTGTGAGCTGTGTGGATATATTGCTATGGCAGTGTTGGATCTTGGATCAGATGGCATTGGAATCCTACATCATTGCTTGGTGCTCCGCATTCTTGTTTTAATAATACTAGAGTTATTGGGCCATTTTAATGACAGAGATGGTATGAAGCTGTGCTTCAATTCCTCCTCCTCTTTTGTCCTTTTCTCTCATGCTCATTTTGAATCCCCTTGGTAAACTGAATCTGCAGAAGAGGGACAAGTCAATTCAATGTGTCTGATGAGTGCAGACAGCTCAGCAGTAACAGTAGGACATCTTTACATTCTGCAATTGTGAAGTGTCAGGATCTGGATCAGAAAAATGCTTTTTCTTGACTCACTCTGATGTTCTCTTTCAAAAAATGACATGTGAAACTGCAGCTTCTGTTTCTTAAGTTCTGCAAGGCAAGAGGAAATATGTAAAAATAGAGGGAAGGTACTTGTGATTTTTGCACTGCTGCCCATTTAGGACCACAGAGAAGAGTTTGCAGTGTTACCTGTGGAACTATACTTCTGGACTGGTTTAAATAAACATAGCTCTAGGAAATCCATACAACTATCAGTATTTTTATCAGCTGAGAATCTATTTTATAAACCAAGTGATATAAAACTGAGGCATATAGGGCAGCTGTGAATTTATGTTGTATTATAAAAATATATGCATTAGTTCAAATATATGTACTAAAAGTAGTCATCCTTATAGTTTTTAATATTACGTATGTATTTTGCAGATTTTTTTTTTTTTATTAAGACTGATGCTTTCTGAGTCTGTCCAGGGCATGCTGTTTCACTGTTTTTCATTAAAACACACTGTATCGCTTCTTTGAAGCATAGAAAAAATGCCCCAAAAATCATCAAACATAATGATTTTGATCAGAGTGGGAAAAGTGTGATTACAAGCAGAGCACCTGCAGTAAATGCATTGCATCTTGTAGATCAGGGAAAGCACTTTTTGTCTTTACCACATTTTTCAGGGAAAATCCATATTTAAAATTCAGCAACAGCCTCTCCTGCAGCCTGCACTGACAGAACTGTTGAGCTGCATTTAACAAGCTGAGCTGAGCTTCTGAGCTGAGCTTCTTCAGCTCCACCTAAGCAGGTGCTATGGGAATCCCCAAATCTGGGTGCTGCAGAACAGGCCGGACAGCAGCTCACACCATGCGCGCTCGCAATGCAACACGTCCAGCATGGCCATCTGAGGACGGTGATAGGAGTTTCGTTGTGTGTCTGAATGCTGACTCCGGCTCGTGTTGGTACTTCATCTACAAGGGGGTGTTGTTTCTTCTGCTTTGAGGTGCACTGTTAAAGCCTGCTCTTCCCTCCTATTGTGAAATTTTAAGTTGGGAGAGCAAGGATAAGTTAAGAGAACAGTTGATAGCTGTTATTTTAATGTCTTCACTATGACTCTTATCTGCCACCATGATACTCTCCTCATGTATTCATCATTTACAGATTTGTAACAGTTTGTAGACAAGTCTTGGCCACATGAGAGCATGTGCAGGGATGGAAGGGATCTCTAGCCATACCCGGGAAGCCTGCTGGGAGCAGCAAGTGTTCTGTATCTTCTGCTTTCGTAGGGGAAAAAAAGTCTCATCATTACCAGTAGCAATAAGCCGTTATTGCTGTGTTACAGCAGTTGGTGACATAAGATAATT
This sequence comes from Pluvialis apricaria, assembly GCA_017639485.1. Classification (NCBI taxonomy): domain Eukaryota; kingdom Metazoa; phylum Chordata; class Aves; order Charadriiformes; family Charadriidae; genus Pluvialis; species Pluvialis apricaria. Next base: position 6,392,225 of record CM030017.1, read on the forward strand.
ATGACGGCATTAACAAAATGCATACAAAATTAGTTGTAGCTCACAGAAGGAAAGCGAAATCAGGAACCTATTCAGAGTATTAATTTGCAGACAATCCTGTCATGGTTGCAGAAAGAGAGAAAATACTAATGAAGTGTGAATATGCCAAGAAGATGTAAAAAGAAGAAATGGTCAATTCACTTGAACGCAGTACATATCCAAATAATAAATATTCTAGGCTGATACACTCAAATGTCACACAGCTGTAAAACAGTTTTGCTTCTGATTGCACGCGTGGACATATAAAATTCAATAGTAAGATGTAATCTGGAAGCAAGTTCTTTTGAAATCACCCATCCCCTCAAAATCTCCAGAATTTACTGATTATAAAGCTTATGCTTTTATTAAATAAAGGCAATTTAAAAAAAAATCTGTTCAGAAGCCTTCCTATGAAGTTGCACTGTATGCATAGAGGATGGTTGCTTGTGGATATAATACTTCCCACATGCTACAAAGCCACACAATGAATGGGCCTCTGAACTTGTGCCAAATTTTGGCACGTTAACACTGATCACACCAGATGTACTCTGACATTAGGAGACCCTACTAAGCCAGGAATTTGGGTAAAACCAGGCAGTATTCAATCTAAGCAGAAACCTCTGCTTCTTTAAAAGGTATTGATTTTATTATTTTTTTTAAGAATAGCAGAAGTTCTTGGCTTTGTATTTTTAATAGGCAGGATATTTTGATTTACATTACAAAGGTTAAAATTGTGTAAAGTAGGTGCTTTTTGAACCATCTGAACTACTTTGTTATGAATACATTTTACATGAATATAAAACAAATACTCCATTGACTAGGAAACCTGTTTGCTCATTCTAATCCAATGTGAATCTGGTGCCACGTGGGAGTTCTTCATTTCAATTAATTATCATACTTGAGAACCTTTTGTAACTCAGCACAGAGATGCATTCCCAGTTCTTCAGTAAGAAGAAATTATCAAATGCCCAGGAACTCACAAATATTTTGCTAAGTCTTGGAATTTTTACTGAGATAGGATCTTATGTAACTGCACAAGAGGACTATTACAGCTAATTAGATGGCCACTACCTTATGCCTTTAAGCGTGGTCTTTGGATAGTGTAATGCTTATATAAACAGTATCACAGTATCATCAGGGTTGGAAGGGACCTCTGGAGCTCCCCCAGTCCAACCCCCTGCCACAGCAGGGTCACCTACAGCAGTGGCACAGAATGGCATCCAGGCGGGTTTGGGATGGCTCCAGAGTGGGAGACTCCCCCACCTCTCTGGGCAGCTGTACCAGTGCTCTGCCACCCTCAAAGCAAAGAAGTTCCTCCTCATGTTAAGATGGAACTTCCTGTGCTCAAGTTTGTAAACTTTAATTTGCATGATGCCCTGACTTACTACCCTGTGTAATGAGCAGAGACATCTTGAGATACTTGATGAGATTTTTTGGCCTCACTTCTTTGAGCTTCCTTTATTGCACTGTTTCCAGTCCACTTTTAAATATCATACTGTAGAAAGCAGCACTTCAAGTATTTCATTTAATTTCATTTCATTTGTGCAGCGTGGAGAGGGGTTGAAACTGCAAGAAGTCATTTTGCCAGTATGCCCATCTAAGTTTTTTCTGCTTATCAGTCATGGATATGAGGCTATGTCTATAATGCAGTTATTAGATATGACTGCACATTTGGACAGTTAAAAAATATGAATATATAAATAGCTTACCAAGAATAATTTTTGGCTTTATTTACTTTTCAATCCATGGTGAAATACTGTAGATTGAACTGTTCTCCTGTTTGAGGTTATGACTTTTCTTAGTCTGTGCTGCTTTAATGCTCTCAGACACTGTTCGATTCTTAGCTTTGTGACCTTTACCATGCAACATATATTCCTCAACACACATTCCTTCACATTTCTAAAACTTAGACTGGTGTCTTGACTGACTTTCAGCATATTCAAATAGATTGTTGGTAGTATGCAGTTTGGGCAGTTTCCCATTTAGCTGAAAGTCTACCTCTGTTATAAACTTGACATCCCTAAAACTGGGGATAATTGTCATGCAAAAGAACGAAGTGAATTGAATGTATCAGCTCATCTTCTGAGTAATCCCTGCTTCTTTTTTTTTTTTTTCTGACAAACTAGTTAAATATCTTTAAATGGGTTAGTTTTTAAGTGCATTTGAGGAATTTAACTTGAATTATGTTAGCGTGTACTATATGAATATGTTACATATATGAGTAAAAATCCATACTGTATTGTTAAATCAATAAAGCATGGAAGTCTATGGAAGGGAGAAGGACACTGAAGAACAGGGTTAAAATATCTTCTGATTAGTGATTTTGGTGTTAACTAATGACTTGTCTGAAGCATTTCATATAAAGACTAGGAAAATCTAACAGGTGACTTTTGTTCTGCTTAGCATACATAGTCTAAGAGCTGTTGTACGTTCTCTTACTCGTTCTTTGGTCAATTCATCTTTTTGTGTCTTACCACTTGACAGTGTTCTCTATTCATAAAATGTTCCTCCTCCTACTTCTTCACCAGATGGAATAAGAATATGGGAATAACTGTTAGAGTGCCGTATGTCCTGTGGAAAGTGAGAGAAGGGTACTTGTGGAATTACTGCTTTGTTGTGATGAAGAAGAACACAAACAGAATGGTTTAAGCAAACCATCATGGATGGCATGCCACCTTGCTGCAGTGCTCTAAAAATGTATGTTCATTATAGAATGGTTAATACGGAGCACACTTTTAAGAAACATACTTTCTGACCACATTTCAGAACTGATAGTCACATAGCAGCCAAGTGCACATGCGACTCACACATGTGCTTGTACAGATACACATATCTAAGATACATGTCTAAGTTACAGCATAAAGCAGTTCCCTTATCTTCACTTGTGGATTGCGTATGCATAAGGCAGTATGTTCTTGAAAATGTGTCTAACGACACTACATGCCTCATGCCTCAGGACAGAGGAAAAGAAGAGCCTAGTACTATAATGTGTTTGAAAATAAATCAAATTATTTTTAAGGAAGATTGAGGACAAATTATTTTCTCCAGGTTTTTACCATAAATAATTCTGCTGAAACTACTTTTCTCACATACCTTGAATTTAGCTTAGCGATACTGGCACAATTTCTTTTGTCTTTCTAGTCAGCTGCTCTGTAGCACTTTCTGAATTTTGTTCAGATGAGCCATTTTCAAGTATTGTTTTGAGAGAGATCATAATCTAACAGGAGGGGAAATAAAGGCAGCTGGCTAGACTCTTTCTCGAATAACCATGGCCAAGAAAGTCATTAAAGCAAATTAAAAACCAAACATGGTTTTCTCACTTTTTTACTAAATGCCACAGTTATTAATCTCTGAAAATGAACAAACACAATCTCAGTCAAGCTGTCATTATGAAGAGGAATGGACAAGTTATAATTTGAATGTTAATCAAATTCTTATTTATCAGTCTCAGCTGTGCTGGTTTGGTCGGCTTATGCCAACAAATTTAACAAACATTTCTTCTTCCAAAGAGCAAAGTCTATGTTTGCTTGTCTTCTCCATAAGTGATTTTTAATACACGCTATTAACAAAAGACAAAATAAAATACAAAAAAATGAAAAGATTGGGCTTGCTGAGGGCACGTTTTGTGACACAATATTGACAGAATGCCTGTGTTACAGCTGAACAGAAAAGATTTGATGGTAAAACTAGTCTGTGATGGGCAGGGTTGCAGCTGTTTGATACCTGCCTTAGGTACCTGAGGACAGGACGAGAATGATCACAAGGACGAATAAGACAAAAGTTTAATAAATTCATTCAAGATGCATAAAAATGCTTTGAAATCAGGATGTTTTATTGATTATTTTCTGTAGTGTCACTACAAATACCATCTGGAGATCTGAAACCACTAGTCGGTTATGTGGTATTATGTCTAGTACTCTCTCTTGAGATTCCCATGTCTGCCTTGTTTTCCAGTGAAGTTCCTGTAAAACACTGTCTTTAGCTTTTGTTGTACTTTAGTTCAATTTGTTACCTTACGGGAGACCGCTTTGACTTTCTTCAGCTTAAAAGTGGTTGTGGTGCGTCCTTTGGAAGTGCAACGTGTCTGGCAATGTGTAAGCTTGTTAGCAAAAAATGGAAAAAAAAAAAGGAGGGAGGGAGGTGGGCAGTGGGGTGGTGAGGGTAGGGGTGGGGCTGTCTTTAGCTTTGTGATGTGACACGCTGCCTATTTCCTAATGCTGCTGCCTCAGTAAAAGTGGGTTGCTTAAGCCTGGATGGATTCAAAGCCTTAATGATGGCTTAACAAAGCAGAGCACATGGGCGGCTGAGGTAATTTGGCAGCTGTGACATGACTGAGAACTGGTTTCCCCATCTCTGCTGCTGTTGTGCTGCAGCTCGGCTGGGGTACTCACGGTCTGGGGCTATAGCTTTCTACTGTACATAGTTACGTGGTGTCGAGCACACCCAGACCTTGGGAACACAAGGTGCTGTGTGTACTGCATAATAAATAATAACAGAATCTCATGTTTTGATTACTTTGTGTCCTTTAAAGATAATCCTTGTTTTGAGTCCGGATATCAGATAGCCATGTATAGCTCATACCAATGTATAGCTGAAGCACTGCTGCCCGCATGTTTTAGCTGTTGACATTTTGGCATGCACAAGGTTGTACAGCAGACTAATAGGAGTATTAAGAATATATTGATGAGGTGCTGACTGTATAGCAAACTCACGCCTGCATGATGGCAGTCCTGTGTCTCCTGTGTACCTTGCTCACAGTCCCCTAGCAAGTATTGTCATTGTTCAGAGTTTCTTTAACTGCTTTACTGATGTTAGTATTGAATACTTTTAAAATACCCCTCTGCTGCTAACATAGTTGACTTCTTTTGAAAAAACTTCCTTGCTTTTAGCAAACATGTTAAACATCTTTTCTAATGACCATTTTGTTGTCTCAGATCTTGCTGAAAATAGGCTGCCTTTTATCTTTGCCTTTCAGAAAATAATCTGGCCCTAAAACTTTCCCAGATTAAAAGCATGGAATTTAAGTGGTGATTTCAGGATATAACATGTATAAGCAGCGTTAATAACTATACAGTAGTGTTTGTCTTACTGGCCTAGCTTCAGGGATTTTATGGGTCACAAATACTGTATGTTTAGGAGAAAAGGCAGCAGTGATTGTATGTCTTAGTTGATGTTTGTCTTGCTTTTGGAGCTTTAGCCTAACCCGAGTAGGATGAGTGAAGGAATTTAGTGCCTTTGCTTCTAGTAGGAATTAATGTTTGAAAGTTTACAAGTTCATTTTCTTATGCAATATCCCCATTGACTTACACGGTAGAGATCAGAATGATTTACAATCACTGTTGGACTTGAGAATGATTCCCAGAAGTCAAAGCCCAGTAGTACTTCAATAAGCCACTGTAATAAGATATTTTATTATTATGGCTTTAGATGTCCTGCAGTGTACGGTAATTCAGATATAAAATAATTAAAGGCAATTAAAGACCATTATAGTAAGGATTACTTTGTGCTAATGACAGACTGTTTGACTCGAGGAAGAATACCTTCTAAAGTCATTCAGGGAACATGATACCTAGTCAAGGTGGGAAAAGGAAAACATCTCTGAGATTTCAGTGGGAAGAAGTCAAAAAAGATGAGGACTTTTTCCTTCATCATGCTCTCCTTTTCTTTAAGTATTTCCCCAAATTGCAATACATCTTATAATTAATTAAACGTTTGATTCGTTAAAGATGTTCATAATGTACAACTTCAGGAAAGTGTATTCCTCAACACATAAGAAGAATAGAGGCAATGTTTTGTGTTTTGCTGCTAATTTTCGATAGCGTTGTTTTATCAGATGCATTAAAATCAATAATGCTAATTTTACAACTCTGTCAGTTAAGCTTTTTAATAAAGCAGGTCTTCTGCTTACTTTTAAATACAATTCAGCAACCCTCAAGACTCAGTCAGGAGAGAAGGCACTCAGCTTAGGCTGCTTTAAAAATTTAGTGCGTACCCCAGATGTTCCAAGCCTTGAACACTTGGGATTACCATAGCCATTCCTAATTTTGTATTATTATCTTTGAAAAAAAAATATCATACTGTTGATGTGATATCTGCCCTTGTGCAGAAGAAACAAAACACTGTAAAAATCTGACCTGTACTACTGTTTTCTCCAAATTGACACTAGGACACAATAGCTGGCTAAACATGAGAGGCATGTTATAAATTCAGTGAACTGTTAATTTAATTTATACCTAGCTGAATAAGGCTTGCCTACCGAGTTACAGCAGTACTGCATGTCTAATAGTAGTAGAACATGTCTAGTAGAATTACATAACTGCTGTTTCTTCCCCAAGAGCCCCAAAAAGTACAGTTTGTGCCCAGTATGTGAAATCTTCCCTTCAGTCCACTTGAAATTATTATTGTACTTACTGCTGGCCACTGCACTGCTAGTAACTCCTTCTTGACTCTTTCTTATATTGCAGAGATGCATGTATAGAAGAAACATGAACAAGTGTAAAGTGGGTAAAAATTTTTTTACGTACAATTGTGTATCTAAGATATTCCTTGTCAGGCTGTTGTCCTACTGAGATCCACAGTTCTGCCTCTCGCAGCAGATTATTCCACAAGAATCCACTCAAAGTTCAACAAATAAGAGATTTTATCTTTTATGGATACACATGAAAATAAGGGGTCTTGCAAATATTCAGCAGGAGAGCGGTAAAAACACTGCATCCATCTGCTTTAACAGATCACCATTGAAAAGAATTCAGTTTTACCAATCTGAATGCAAATAACATTGCCAGAACCTCACTATACAGTGAGGCTGGAGGAAAATAAAACTTGTAACACATAAACATTGGAAACTAAGAAAAAAAAAATGTTAGTCCCTGAAGAATGCAAATGTTAATACAGTTTTTATGTGAGGTACAAAGACAAGCATATCATTTAAATATTACTCTTTATGTGAAAATAAGCAGTGTTGTGTGTGATTTCTTTCTAGCAGCCTTAAAATAAAGTGATTGCTTCTCCTCCGAGAAGTTTTTCAAACAAAAATGATCATAGCTAATCTCTGCAAATGTGCAGTAGTTGCAAATTTTAGCAATACTTGTCAAGAGGACCTGTGTCTGGAATTCTCTCTGGAATCTTTTTGCGATCTCAAAAGTAAGAACTGTAATTTCCAATGCTTTGTGTAGCATGAATGGCTGACTCGTTCAGAATAAAATCCTTTCTGTATCCTTATTTTCTAAGCTGCAAGACCATGACAGAATGGTAAATTCATAAGCTTCCAGAAACTATTATTTAGAGTTTAGAGGTATGAAGCATCCAGTGCAAGAAATGTTACCTAAGTTTAAAACATAAGTAAGAAAACTGTGTGCATAAAAAATTTAAACCAATTGAGAATATTTCCAAGACCTCTTAGTGGTGCTCCATTTATTTAGTTTTGGGCACTACTGCAGAAGTAGTATCTGCTACTAAATCCCGTACATCCTTATATCTGTTTAGGATTTAATGTTATCTCCTGGAAGGGAATAACACAACCACTGTTTAAGGATCTAAACATAATAAAACTTACACTGAGGTGAAAAGAATCAGTTTTTCTAGGTTTATAGATGAAAGAAGGTGAAGCATTATCTTATTGAGTTAAAAGGCAATACATGTAAACCGTTTGAATTGCCGCTATGTCAACCACAAAAGCTCTGTCCTTAGATCACGATACCGGTATCCAATTCCTACAGTAATTCTTCAGGCAATCACTGTCCTCAGAAAACCCTTCTCTTACTTTGTCACGAGCCTGGAAGATGATTTTTTTCCCTTTAGATGAAGAAATGGGGATGGGAAGCAAATGCTTCATTCATTATCATTCCCGGCAAGAGAATGTGTGCTTATCACTATGATCGCGGCTAAGAGGAGGCTGCAGTAGCTGAAGGAATCTCTTTCTATCTGGTAAATTTTATATCTTCAATTAGATTTTGACTTTCCTACTCTTTCTTATATGCAAAATAAATTAATTTTATTTAGTCTTTATTGATTCAATAATAAAGGGAAAGATCTCTTTTAAAATATGAGAATTTTTTTTTATTATAAACCAAACATCCTACTGTTATATTTATTTAGTTAATTTGATACCTATTTGTATTAACACTGTCTGTACACTAGGTTGCTTTACAGTGTTAAAAGCAAAGCTAAATAAGCCCTGAAAAACCTATTCTTAAATTGATAACTGTAGGGTCTCTAGTGAAACTCTCCAAATTCTTCTGGCTTACACTTGATTTGCTTTAATAAGGGTTATGGGGAAAGAAAAACTATTGAAACTCCATTTTAAAATGCCTGGCAACAGACATGTGGAAAAGACTTAGAATTACTATTTTTCATTACTGAGGGCCCCTTAGGACTGCACTGGAAAGAATCCTGTCTGCCCCAGATAAGAGTCTCCCAGCAGTTTAATGTGCCAATCAGTTGCGCTCAGCAGCCCGGAATCATCATATTGCAGCTATTGAATAGTTCCAGACCATATGCTCAGAAGGATGGGAAATGTGATATGTGTCACACTTCCAAAGAATGACGATGAAGAGCATTAATATGCTGATGAAGGTGGGGTGGAGAGAGAGAGAGAGAGAGAGAGAGAAATCTTGAGGAAGCAAACCCACCTGTGTTACAGAGCCTGACAGATACGCTGTACTAACTCTTCCATTTCATATATAATTATAAGTTTGAGTTACCATGAGGTCTACATCACAGTGAATTACTTGGTCACTTTCTCTCTTCTCCTCTGCTAATATGTTCTCTCTTTTGATTTTTAAGAGAGAAAAGAGTTAAATCAGATTCCGAATACCTACAAAAGAAGCAATGAACACTTTATCCAGATGGTAGCCTGGAAACTATTTGGGTGCATTTGGGGTCTAATTACTTTACAACACGAAAATGAGTGTTGGACCAAGTACGGCTCCATTCATATTAAATAACAGACTATTACCTTGAAGGAGGAGTGCTAATTTAGATTCTGAGAAAATGGGAAAGCAGTAAGAAAGTGCATTTTCATATACATTTTATCCTTTCTAAAACAAATGCAGTGATTTCATCGTGCATGGTAATGGATCGGTAAACGGAAAGTGTGTCACAAGGAGCTGATCTTCCAGCCAGCAACTATAGAGCAAATTAAGGGTTGGTATAAGCAGCTGAAATTCCAGTGAGTTCTATCTTTACCGTGGACAATGTTCATGTCCCTCCAATTGTTTGTAAATTCTACCAAACTGTAGAGTACAAGTATAAATTCTACTAAGTTGGAGGAGCAGAAATGTAATATGGGAAGAATTCCAGATCCATTGTTTAAAACAACCAAACCAAACATCTAGAATTGGCTGCGCAAATGAGCTCCTTTAATCTGTTAAAATGAATGTACCCTTTGAGGACACAAGGAATTCCAAGTCACCCAAAGAATAATTTTTAGTTTAAGCTAGCTGTGCCAATGTCTTAAAGTATATGTATGTATTTAATGATCTTCTCTGATATCTTTATGGTAATAGTCTTCCATAACGTACACATAAATGCACTACATTTGCCAGGATTGTGAGGCATAACAGATTGTACAGTGCACTTTTCTAGAAGAGTACTGAAATCAAATTCACAGACCCAGACAGCTTTTAAGAACTGGGTTGTCTGCAGTCTGAAAAGAGATCTTAGTTTGGGAGGATGCTCTTATTTTCCTTTGTCCTTGTAACAAAAGTCACTGATTAACAATGCATTCAATTGTTATGGGTTAAATTTTCACATTTATTCTTATTAATGTCAGCCCTTTGGCTTACTGATTACTCATGAATTTTCCTTAGTACTTTTCTGTATTCCAAAATAAAATGTAATGTTATACATTTTGTTTCCATCCATATGAGGTTAAGTTTCAGCCTAGTGAAACTCTGTGAATATTGGCTCTGGTTGTATAGAGGAGCATACAGATTATTAACATGAGGCAGATTCTTTCAAAGTAGCACCTCCCTCTGATTTATGATCATTATGATGTGGTTATGATTCAGAAAAGAGATGTCCAAATGCTGATTTTGGATCAAAAACTTGTACCAAAAGCCTGCAAAAGAATAAGCTTCATCTGTTTTAGTTTTGGTTTTCCCCCTCTTCTGAACTGTGCTTGTACCATTTAAGAGAGACAGTCGTTTATGTCCATTCTGTTCCTTAAGATTTACAATACTGTTATTAGACCTAAGTTAACTTTAGTGATCAACTAGCTATGGTGGTTTTATTTTTATGGATTATTACCAGAGTAATTTTTCTGTATTATGCTGACAGAAGAAAGGTACTGTAACTTTCTGCAGTATATTCTACATGCCCAGGAGAGTATGTTGCTTGCCATCAGTATCACAGAGGAAATATTTTGTCTCTCCAACTTCATGTTTTCTTTTTAGCCTCTAGTATTAGTTTATGAGAATATCTTCTTAATTTGTAGGGCGTGAAAGTGTCTATAATTATGAGTGGCTGATACAGAAATCAAGCAACAGAGTCTTCTACTTTGGATGGTTTAGAAAAAACATGGAAAAGTAGGTTTTTCTGTCTTTAACATATTCAGCAGTGTTCACTTTCCCACTCAATTCCTCGTTTTCCATTTTTTGCAGACTTCAAAAATGAAGTTAACTCTTGCGTCCTGTCTGCTACACTAGCAAATATCCATTTCAAACCAGTGAACAACACAATTTATTCATTACTGAATGGTTGTGGGTCTTCTGTAGATCCAGATGAGGGTATCACCTGCCTTTCTTGACTTGTACTTTCCAACATCTCTTTGTCTCATCAGGTGCTGCTCAGAGATGTGAAATATCTAGTTTGCAAGTGTCAGATGTTTCACCACTAAGTATACATTTGTTTTTCTTACCACAGCTGATACATATTACTGACTTAAAGCTGAATTTTCAGGGTGCAATTCTCAGAATGTCTTCAGCATGCTGGTGAACCTTCCCTGCTGTGTCATTTTGAGGTTATGGTGTGAGGCTTTGTGCTCACTTCCACAGAGTGAGGTTGGTTTGGTTTTGGCAGACAGAGCAGCGATATCATGCCAAAATGCCTGGACTTCAATCTGTGTGGCTTAACACGTAGACCATGCAACTGGCAGTAAGTGTTCTTACTTTCCTTGACACTTGTTCATTGCAACCAAACAAAATCTTGTCGTTAGCCAGAGCAAATACAGGTGTTACACTTGCTGTAATTAGTTCTTCAGGACTAAAGAGTACAAAGCTGGCTAATAAAAAGTGGAAACTGTGCAGGTAGCTTGTGTGCTGACAGCTTTCTCTGCAACAATGATTACAGGCATTAAATTCCAGATCTGATCAATCTAAAAAGTAGCCTGGCTGTTGCTGGACCTGGCAAACATTTTCATCAGGTTTGCCTTCAATCTGTAGTGAAACACGTTTACAGAAACAAATTCTAAATGCTTCTCCTATAAAAAAGAATTTTTTATTCTTTTTGATAAAAAATGCCTATCTCCTAAATTGCATTATTTAAAATGGAAAAAGAAAGCTGTTTTCTTTCAGCTCCTTTGAAAACTCCCTAAGAACATTTTTTAAAAATAAAATATATTCTCTTTGATTCAAACAGGCCTGCTTTCTGCACTTAACAAAGTATCATTGTAACACTACAGTTTTTAATTCTCTTTCCATTATCACCTTAACTCTAATCCTACCAGACATTCCTGTGTGACTGATTCCTCTAGTAGGAATGTAGCTTTCTCTTAAACAAAAAAGCTGACCCATAATTTTTAAATTTGTTGCAGCCTTGTTAAAAAGCCAGCTGCATTGCCTAGCCGCAAGTAACAGCTACTGTGCAGGAATTCAGGTACCAGAACCACTCACAGCCACGTGCCTGAGTTCCCTTAGGGGTGGCATCCATACTTTCCTATTCATCTGAGCCAGAGCTGTCGCTATATGCTGGGGCTGAGAGTAGCAGAAGGACCGTGATCCCCTCTGTTTAGAGAAAACTTATTACATTCACCCTTTGCGCTACACAGCTGCACAGAAATGGCAGATGTGAGGCTGCAGACGTAGAGCAGGACAACAGCAATTCGAGGGAACTGCTCTGTTCCAATTTGGGTTTGAAATCAGTCTGTTTGTCCTTATCTTAAAATTGCAACGTTCTGCCCTCCTTGCCCCTCAACTCCCATTTCTTCTTGCTGCCTACATTTCATTGCAGTAGTCCATCTTCCTGACCACTTTCTCTCACTTTTGACTTTGCTGGGAATGTGGCCTGGCAAAAGACCAGCCATGTGTTTCTGCCAGTTCCTTCTTCAGCTTTATTTCCCCACAGTCAGGTATAAGTGTGATTATAATAAGCGCACTTATTGACGTATTTTCTGAATTTTGAGACTGGACCATCTCATTTGGCAGCTGTTGAAGTGTGTTGCCTAGCTCAGATGGTAAACTTTTTGTAGCAGGGAGGAAGTTTGTGTTTGAAGGTGCCAATTATGTACCAAATAAATGAATAATATTCAAACTGTGTTCTCATTTCAAGGTGTTTCATTATTTATCCAGAGAAATGAAAGACTTCAACATGACGTACTAGATATTTTTTTTTAAGTTACTCTAGGTCAGCCTAGGTTGTGGTTACTTTATGAGTGCGAAATGAGACATTAAAAGAATTAGTGGATTATATTGTCATTTTTTTCTTCATAAAAAGAGTAAGAAATGGGGTCATTCCTCTATTTATTTAATATTGAGGTAGTATGACTTTTTTACTTTTGCTTCCTACACGGAGATAGGAGGGATTGTGACTAAAACAGTTACCAGAGCATTAACACTCCACGATATGGATTCCTTAATCATTCTAATTTGGGAATGAGAGCTATCAAAGCAGCAGTGTAGTCCCTGTATTTAACAGGCACAGAATTGCCCATTTGGCCACTGAGGTATGCAACTGTGGTGTTTTAGGAAAGACACCCCTTTGTTTTTCAGTAATTTTGTGCTTATTCTTTAGATATAGAGTCATACCAATTTAGATTAGATTTAGTTGGTAAACAAGGCTTCAGGGAAAGATCACTATGATAGACATCAGCAAAGTGCTAAATACGTAGAAGCTTTTGCAAGATGCAATGAAAAGTTGCACTGCTGTGTTGCCTGCTGTTCACTTCCCATTTCTTGTAGCTGTTTACATACTTTCTTCCTTCAGGAAGTAAGGAAGATGCTTTTTCTTAGTCTGAGCTGCTCAGTCACTTCTTATTACTCAAATAGTTTAACCCTTGACACATCAAACTGAGTACTGGGGAGTTACTTAGAACGGTAAATAAGATCTGCACTCTATTTTTAGGCTTTCAGCCATTTTTTCAACTATTTGACCAAATGTGAGATAGGCAGGTGTTTGCAATGTTTGGCAAAGGGGATAATTGGATGGGCCTCTTCAGACTCTGCAAAACAGCTGTCTTAAATGGTGATGTCACTTTGTGGGACAGCTTGTGTGGGTGGGCAGAAGGGGGAGTGCAGATATTATCAAAGGTGAATTTGTTTTGGTGTATTTGATACTGTTTCAAGAATGTTTTTTGCTCACAAGTTAATTGCACGTGGATGATGAGTAATATTACAGTGTGCACATACTTTCTCCCCTCTACTCAACACCACAGCTGATGGGAGGGTGTTAAGCAAAGTGACAATAGGACAGAACTTTGTCATTCTTTCTTAGAGCGATACAATGACTATGGTAGAATTTATTTGTTTTTAGATAACATTGTGTCTGTATGTTTGTTATGAATGTTAGTATGAATGGATGTGATCTGTTTTTTCTTGGACCAAAAGGCAATACAATTTGTCTTCCTGGGCTGAAACTTGAGTTCCTCAGTCCTGGAGCACTCTGAGAGTACTCTGCCTCCCGCATAGACAAGAGATGTTCAACCCTAGAGAAAATCCCATTGTGTAAGAGGAGCAAACTTGTCACTAGGCTTTGTCCTGATCTTACGGTCATCAAATGCCCTGAGCCTAAGCCACAGGTAAGGACCATAGTAAGGACTTGAGACTTCAATGTTAGCTGAGTATTCTGTGAGAAACTACTTTAGCTGGAAATGTTTTGTGTATTTCTCTTAGTATTAGTGAAGAAGAATAGTGAGATAGTTTGGACCAGTTGGAGTTTAAAAAGCATGGTAACAAAAATTTTATTTTGACCAGATCACCAACAGGTGATATGAAGGTGCTCAGTTACATCTTTCCTAATTTAGTCTGTGCTTAAATATGCCATTTGATGTCACTAGTGTTGTCTGCTGACACCAGAAATGGAGCTCTGTTCTATGCACGTTCACCAATGTAGTACCAGCTGTATATGTAGATGTGCATACCCTGATGTAAGGGTAAACTGGGGGTTTGGGTTTTACTGATTTTTTTTTTTTTTAATGCTTTTACTTTGTGGGTTTTTTTGTTGTTGTTTTGGTTTTTGTTTGTTTGGGGTTTTTTTTCCACATAATCTGACCTATAAAAATATGTTTTTTTGAAACAGGAGCAGAGATGATGAAAAAAATTATGGTTGCCTTGTTTTATAGAAAAAGATGCCTATTGTATAGCAACTTAGACTAATTCAGTTCAAGCTCCAGCTGAAAGGAAGAGCTTTAAATAATATATGTAAGGTTCTGCTGATTTTGTTTAAGAGAAGAAACAAATGAGAGTCAGCAATATTTTGTTACAATTTAAGAACTTGTAAGTCTAAACATTCTTATTTGTCTTGAAATTATGAAGTATCCTGTTATGTATTTACCCTATAGCATATTTGTAAAGGTACTTTATATAGCTCATGTAAATACTATGTCATGATAAAATATGATTTCAAAGATAAACTGGTCTTACATGTTAATAGTTTAGTTAAATCTAGCCACAAGAAGACTGCCTTTAAGGTAATGTTACTCTTTTGCTGAAGTTCAAGGCAGAGCGCTAGGAGGAGAGATGTAGTCAGAAACATAATAACACGTATAAAACTATCAAATACGTATCTTACATTATAAAACAGCATAAAAAATTAAAAGGTATTTTTAAACTTGTTTTAAACTTGTTGCACAGGGATTTGTGGATGTAAATCCATCTGTCCTCATTGAGAAAAAAATATGCTGTGTGAAATGTTATAATTAAGCCATATTAGATATATTTTAGATCTATTTTACAAATATGCTTAACTGTAATAAATATCACCATTCAGTTTCCAGATAATGTTTTGTGTCTAGAATGTAATAAATCCAGCTTGCTGAACTTGATTGAGGGCTCAGCAGCCTGGTAATTTTCCATTCTAAAATTCTCTTTTTGAAACATTTTAGTAGTAGAAGAGAAGAGATAAAGGCCAAATATTGGAAAGCTGTAGGAAACTGAAACAAAATTAAGTAAAAGTGACCAAGCTACCATAATTTAGATGCTCTACTGCAACAAAAAATGCTCTTTATTTCAGCATAACTCTGATATTTTTGTTATGAATATTTATTCTCTACTTGCGAAGGCTAAGTATATAATATATTTTTTTAGGCTACTGGAATGTGGGCAGGACAATTGCTAATGATTGCTAAACCACAAAACCTGTGGCTTACTTCAGTATCTAGAAATTAAATGCTTAGGGCTGTGCACAAGTGAGGCAGAGCTGTTGAGTGAAGCAGCTGGTACTGATGAGCCAACATCCACCCTACAACTGTTTCAGGAATTTTCCTTCATGCTGGCTGTAGGCTGAGTGCCTGTTAGTGGCTGGAGTATGTAAGATGCACTCCTGGCGTAGTTTCTTCTGAGAAGCATATGAATTGTCTGCTGTTTGGGATGAACTACAGCATGGTAAGTGGGGGCAACCGAGAGAACCTAAACTAAAACAGTGATGTTGATGTGCATCTATTTGAGCTGTTTGATCCTACACCAGCTAGAAGGTCTTTCTATTCTGTAGAAAAGTTAAACTCTTTTTGTCTTCAGTGATTTTTCGCATGGACAGAGAAAACTAATTTTTACAGGACTGAGGCCCTGGACTTAAGGTTTTGCAAAAAAAAAAAAAAAACAATTCTGGTTTGTTTTATTGCATTTCTAATTTCATTTAAACTGGAGGAATAGGTATTTTCAGAATATTTCCCTGTGATGGCTTTGTTCCTAAGGTTAATAACTATATCAAGGATTTAGAACAATTAGAAAAAAGGAGAGAAAGTCAATTCAATTCCAGAAGTGAGCAGATATAATAGAGGAAAAGAACTAGTGTGTTCTTATCATCTTAGTTGTATTTAAAATTGCTCAGTACAGAAATACATTGCTTCCCAGTATATATTTGTTTTCATCCTCAATCTTACATTTCTGAGACAATGTAATCTGAATGGTTCAGCATATTTAAGCTTTTAAGCATTTTTAATTTTGCAATTTAAGTTACCACTAATCCAGAAGCCAAAACCTTACAATGACTTGCCTCTGAGTGAAACAAAACATTTAGTGTAAATGACTCAAGGTGCCACTTATAAGACCTGCAGCACTAGTATAATTTGTTATAGCAAATTTGTCTATGAAAATCAAAACTTTCACCTGCCATCTGGTGGAAAAAAACTGAAAAGCTGTAACATGTGAACCTCATAACTAAGGACTACACCTGTTTTCAACTTGCTAATAATATAGAAACCTGCAATGCTAGCTCTAGATAAAGAACATTTTATGGTTATATTGCTGACTTCTTTACTCTGTATGCTGCAAGATTTTTTTTTTTTCTCTTTTTTGCTTCAGTATAGGGTAAAAGAATTCGGTATCTTGTGTACTTTTTGACCCAATGATGGCAAAATAATTCAAGACAAGGGTAGCAGAATCAGTAGTTGGATTATAACACAATAAAGCTTGGTATCAAAATATGTAAGATAGGAGAAACCCTCTTTTTGCTGCTATTTGTTGTGTGTGGTGGGAAATAAAATGATTCTATTCATTTTCTGTTGCAAACAGACTTAGTACTATGTACACAAACTGTTATCAAACTGATTGTTAACAGTAGCAACAAAAATCCCTTGTCTTTTAACATGGTTTCTCCATTTTCCTTATGTATCTTTCTCAATTCCTGCTATTAATGTACATACATTTTACTCTTTTCCTACAAGAGGTAAAAAAGATTTCTCTCTTGCCATTCACCGGAATGTAATCATGAAATGTTTAAAATCCTCCTGAACACACCTGTAGCTAAGCTGGCCAGTCTTCATACTAAAACAATATCAGTGGTCAGGTCCTATAGGTGGTGATGTAAACAGGCAGAAACTCATCCTTAAGAAATGTTTATTATGCTTGGCTAACTTTTAGTGTATGTAGTTACATTCTTCAAATCTGTAGTCATGTTTAGGGATCCCTCAAATCTATGATATTTTAAGGTGCTCACTTCAACTTTGGAGAAACTGCAGGTGCGAAAATGAGCTTTTCTTGTGAATTTGACCCTTCTGTCAAATTACTGATGACATATGAACACTATGATTTCTGGGAAAAAGAACTGGAAGACAGACAGGAAAATATGGATGGTTTGTACTTGGAACTTTCAGCTGCGTAAATGGCAAACATGCTGATTCACCACAACTATGCCCCAAATCCACGTGCTCCTTAAAAAAGTATTTGTAACACTGGATGGGTCGTTGGAAAATGTTGGTCTTAATGGTATGCTCTCGCAACTCTTTGGAACTGATTTTCTACATCATGATTCTGCTAAATCTTAGCATTTTAAAGATTGATGCAATGTTTGTGTCTAATTATTTTATATTTTCAATTTGGAAATTTTAGTGAATTTGGTAAAATTCTGTTCAACCCCTTACCTTGTAACTTAAGAATGTAGCCTTGCCTGCATTCTTATTCAGTGCAAGTAAAGGCTGTCATAAATCACAAAACTTAAAGGCTTTAAATCAAAACTGTTTGAGTAAAAAATGAATAAAAATACTATCACAACTAAGTGTCATAAAAGTATAAACTATTTTTAGAAAGCAAGACAATAATATAACTTGTAGTAAGTATTGCATTGTCATAAATTCTTTATAATTTTTTTTATTAACTCATTGTTCCCAGCTGATCTTCAAAGTAATCTTTGTTAATTTTTCAGTTAAAATGCATTTAATTTAAATGACATTTCAGCATATTTAATTAAAGCAAAACATGTTTTAAACAATGGCAAAAATAACATACAGTATTGCTTGTGATTTCTCCTGCACACATGCCCCACCTTGTCAGGTGTGGTTTGTGTGGGTTTTAGGTTTTGTTTTTTTTTTTTTGGTGGTGTGTGGGGTTTTGGTTTTAGGTTGTGTGTTTTTTTTTTTTTTTTTTTTTTTTTCCCCAAGTAAGCCTTTCAGATAGACTTTCACAATTCTGTACCAAACAAAGAAAAATACTCCAGACTCTCTAGGGAAAAGCTATTAAAAAAAAAAAAAAAATCCTATTGGAAGGTAATGTAGGTGGCTATTGTTAATAGTTTCCTTAATATAATTTGTTACTATGTGCTTGCATCACAGATGACAAATCAAATGATGAGAATCAGCGTAATTGGGTTCACCAGTTCTCTGTATTTGCTTGAATATAAAACATCCACCCGTTATGTTCAGAGCATGCTCAGAGGAAATAAAGCAATGCAGATATGATAGGAAAACATAAAAATGTATTGATTAAACCTTCTGGGAGCTGTGGTTCTACAGTAATATTCAATCACATGTCACCTGCAGTACACTAAATGAGTTCTAAAAGTTTTTAATACTCCATATGACCAAATAAATCACTGCAAATCACTGACTGCAGCGGTTCTCTTTTAATCACAATGTTACTGTAACAAGTGTTATATTCTTCCATTAGAGTTATGCTTTTGAAAATATGGTATGGAAAGGTTTTTAACTTTGCTTTTAGGAGAAAAATTGCACTTCAAACTGGCAACTTTTTACTGCTGTCTGTATGTGGTTAAGTTCTAGGTGTGCATTTCAATAAGAAACAAGTAGCTGCTAGTTTTTAATTGTGACAGTCCCACAGCAGGGACAACAGCGGTGTGTGCATTTGAGCTGGGTTCTCTATGGGCACTTTGGCTAATAAAGGTTCCAGTAAAAGAATCAATTCTACTTTCATTTAGGACAAGAGAAAACATGCAAAAAAGCAGTGAGATTAACTTTCATGTTTTTACTTGAATTTGTAGCTCTGACAACTTTGCAAATAAAAGACCTTTTACTACAAACTGAGCAAATACAGTCCGAATATCTTAGATATGACAAATGTGAATCAACAGTAATTTTTGCACCCATTTCAATGTGCCAGCCACTTCATGGTATGAAATAACTACAGTGGCAATGTTTAATTAGGGTTTATTTCTAAATGGGATTAATAAGCAACGTTGAATTTACAGTGTTAATTTGCTATGTGAAAACATCTGAAGCTGATTAGTTATGTCCTATAAAGACTTTCCTTTTAGGCACTCAGAGTGTCCACATGGGAACTTAGCAGGAGTACCAATGCATCTTAGATACAGACTTAATCTACCAAATAGTCCTTAGAAAAAAAATTCTCCCTATGAACTTTCAGCCATCAGAAAGTATTTCTACTGAGCTATTCCATCTCCTCTGAGAGATGGAAACGTCCAAAGTCCATATTGATCTGAGCGTTTGTGTAAAGGTTTTGTTCTTTAAGATGCTGGTGTAGTTCTAGAAAGTTCAATATTAAAAACTTTGGGATTTTTCTCCTACCCCTTACGTATTGTTCTAATACACAGATGATTCATTTTGGAGCAGATAATAGATCTTAAGCTTTTCAGTCTGCAGTATTTATTAAACCATTTTCAAATGGTTTAATAGATATATTGTTAAATGTCATCAGGAGGCAATGAAATCTTCCAGACTCAAAAATTATGTAAGCTCTAACTATGCTTAGTTCTGATTTCTCTATTACAGAACTGAGGTATCTGTGTACCTTTTGCAGATTCAGGTTATGGAGCCAGGATTAGCCCCAGTTATATTATGCACGGTTTAACTTTTCTTGTACTGTAATTCATTATTTCAAATAGCCTAACATCAATCATTGCAAACACTGTTAACAGGAAAGCAAACGAACAAAAACCCCCTTCCTAAAGCCAACAACAGAAAAAAAAACCCCAAAAAACAAAACCAGTGATAGAAAGTATACCACCAGGTCAATCCAGCAGATTTATATAAGACGAACAACTCCTGATTTTGGAAAATGGTTTGTGTTTGTATTGCTCCTAAAACAATGATAGCTTAATGGAAATGAAAGTTTGTGGAATCCGTTCTTCTGATTTTTCAACCAAATGTAGTCTGTAACATCGATGCATTAAATTATTAATCTAAATATTTCGCTTGTCCAAAGATCAATGCCTTTTACCTGAAGGGGGTTATCCATTGTTAAAATTAATTTTGCCTTAACTACAGCATAAAAAAATAATACAAAATTGGGAAGCAAAATAAATACCGTTACTGCAGTTAGAAAAATCACATGGAAAAAATTAAGCATGAAGAAATACTTGAAGCTTTATTTCAATTGGTTTGGGTCATCACAATCACTTTGGACTGTAAGTTAACTGTACTGTGTAAGAGTTTCTTCCTTGCAGCAAGCTCAAATATTTAGGACAGATTTCATGGAGACTTGCTGCTGCTTAAAATGTTGTTACCACTTCTGTTTCCCCCTTCAGGCCCATTATAGAGCCATTAATTTGTTACATTGCTTCGCACCCTATATCTTGCAATGGATTTTTCTTATTAAATATAGTAGCCTTAAAAATGAAACATCAAAATGCTATAATGCTTTTTTCACGAAACTCTTTTGTTGTGCGTCTGAGCATGCTGGTCTTGTGCATTTAAATACTTAATTAATTTTCTTTTTTGAGATCTAGTGATGATATTCTTTGGCACTGATATTTCCACAGGAAAATTCAATTATTTTTGTAGCACTGAAAGGTGTGTGGTGCATAATAACTTTGATAATTAACCCAGTGTTTGGCAGTATATTAAAAGTGATGTTTGAGGATTACAAATCAATTGCTTTTTATTGCAATCTATGTTTGCAATCTTACAGCTGACTGGTGGGGTTTGGGTTTGGTTTTTTTCCTTTTGCTAGAGATCCTGAAGGATCTTAAATATAAAACCAATTTTCCATAACTGGACAAGAAGACTTTGGTATATTCCTAGTTTTGCTCACATAATTAATGAATGTGTGTGGTATAAATGCTAAATAGCATAATAATAATATGAAAATAATATTTAGCATGGAACGTAGTGCAAAATACTAAGTTTGGCCTACCTCTGTGCAGTTGCTTGCTAGATCTAGGAGCAAAGATGATTAAATATTGCAATGAGAGAATATTAATTATCCAAACATATTTGGGCTATGAGGGAAGGGAAATTTTAGAAGCAGGTGCTGTGTTTGAAATCAATATCAGGTGCACAATTGTGTTTGGGGTGCTGGGGTTAAGTTGGAAACTACAAGGCAATTGACTAAAATTCAGTTAGATAATGGGATGGAATTATTTCCTTGTGACACACTGTATGAAACTGACACTACTGCTGAAATCAGGGAAAACCCAGAGGCCTCGACATCTAAATAGGGAGCGATATTTCCTTTGGATGTGAAACAGTAAGACCTTGGTAAAACCAACAGTCTGGCATTTCCTAAAATATCTTATGGTTATAATGTAGAATAGTGACTGCCCTTCAATAATAACTGTACCCAATTATTGTGGTCAGACTATTTCTGTTAATGGAAATAAGCTGTACTAAGTGGGTACCTTCTCGGTTGCTTTACAAAGGTGCTTTCCTGCCTACCCTTAATCTCAAGCATGCTCTATCCCCCTCTGTTTTCAAAAGCTTAAGAAAAATTGTACTTCAGAAGCACCACAATTTCTTTTTTTGTTCATGGTTCTTAAAAGTCTAATTATATAAAATAACTATTGGTAGTATCTCAGCATGGGAGAGCATTAATAGTGCTCGCTGGAAAGAGCCCTTCCAATATATTATGATGCTTCTTGACAGTTGATCCACCTCATCTTTACCGTATGATTTTCTGTCTGTGACTGTAAATACAAATCCTCAGAAAGGCCATTGGCAATGGCTGTGAGACAGAAGATACAGAATGTTCTTGAGCTCTGTTGTTCCTCCTGATTTTTGTAATATGAACTAATTTTTGGAAGAAGTAATCATAGATTGATACTCATCTTGGAAGCAAATACCAAACTTGGAGGGCAAACATTCTCTGGAAGCACATCAGATCAGATTGTAGAGCAGGGCTTCAGCCAGACATGTTTTACTTCACCCATTCTTCAACGTTAGGTTAGAAGGTTAAACTGCAGAGATCTTAGCTGATGTGTAATGTGAATTTGATACCACAGTGAATTGTAATTCCTGTATATTTATATTGGAGTATTTGCATAAGAGAGCAAGAGAAAGTGTCATCATCCTGCTCACTTCCCTGCAAGATACAGTTAATGGTTAAGCAAACACTTTATTTTTACGTCTGTTCATATCTTCTGTCAGATAGTCATTTCCATAGAAGTTCCAAAGTGTCAGCTTTCTAGGAGAAGAAGATAACTTTCTGTCTTAATGACCCCTGAATCTTTATAAAACTGCTTTAGAGAAACATTTAAAATATTCTTTATTCACAGAAATTAATGATCTAGCGCTCCAATTCTCAATGGTGCTTTTGGGCACAGGAAAGCATTTATGTATTTGCTTTCACTTTAACATAAGATAACTCATTTGTAGCCTCACTGGGACAGTCTAAATACTCCTTATTTCATTAGAAAATGACTGTTCTCAGCTTGTTGAGGAATATGTAACTGACAGTTAAAGATGGCGTGTATCCCCTTCAGTGACAGAATAGCAACCATAATTAAAAAAATTATTAAAAAAACCCCAAAATAATGACAGAAATATTTCTTGTTTGCTTTCTCTAGCTGTTCGCTGTTAGATTGTTTGGCAATTTAATCTTTCCTTATCTTTACTTCTGAAAAATATCACTTTTTATTCTAAACACAAACACACACACACACCCCCAAGTTGGTGTTTTGTTTTTTGGGTCGGTTTGTTGTTTTTTGGGGGGGAGGGCAATGGGGGGGTTATTAGGGAGTTTATGTAGGCAGTAGAGAAGCAAACGTTGCCATGAAGAAGTGATTATAAACCAGTTCAAAATGTAAAGAAATTGATTTCCTATTTGCATAAATAATACACAGATTCAGTAACAACAACTATAAACAGAGCTAATATATATGTTTTCAGAAAAAAACACCCCAAAGCATAGAACGTGGGAAGTGATCAGAAGCTTGAACAACACTTTTATTTAATATTTTTAAGGAATTGCTAAAGAAAATGGAAAAAATGTCATCTGACACATCTGATAATAGTACATGTTCTGATTAGTCACATATCTGAATGCTCCTTTTTGTTTTGCTCTGAAATAAGTGAGCAGCACTGAAGAACACTTTATTTTTTCATTTTGTTGTTACTGAGATCCACTTTATTTCTCTCGTTTTACAAACAGGGAAGTTGAAAGCAGAGACAGCATGAGCAGCTTGCTAAGGACAATATAGAGCTAGTGAGTAGCCAGGATAGGAATATGATTCAGGTGAACAATTAGTGATAGTGATAGCCTTTTCATTAATTGCTTGTGGCCAGAGTAGCACACCGGGAGTGCAGGCTTCTACTTACCTATCAGTGGGCAAGAACAGACGTTCAGGTGACAAATTGCCCTAGCAATTGGTGGGGAGGGAATGTCATTTCCTTATTATTCCTACAGTGTTGTCAGAGGAACTTCCATTTGCTTTGTCAAATGAAGGCATTTCTTCTTGCTCTGTAATAAAATGGGCAAAGGATATTTGAAATGAGCCAGTTATATGCGATTTATTAGTGCAAGTCAAAATTCCCTTTCCCTAATTTGATTTTTCCTTTGACATAAGCACATAGCCTATGCAGATTCAAACTTTCTTGCAATTCAAGTAACTTCTACAATGGAAGAATAAGCCTCTTAACAAGATTGAATTTGCTATTGTGCAAGTTACAAGCTGAACAAACAAAGATTGGGCAAGTTTCTGTTCATTCATGTGCCTCCTTTAAAAAAACAAATACCAGTTTAATATAAATGGAAATGAGGGTGACATTAGTGTGAACGTAAATCTTGATCTATTGTAACCTAATAATGAAAGCCACACTGTTCGGAGCCTAGATAAATGAAATAAAGTCATAGGATGGCTTTGGGTTTTTTAATAAGCATACAAATCATCAGTTTTAGCTAAGATTTTTATCCTTTTATTTGCTCAATGTGATTTTGGAAAAAGCCATTATTTATGGAAAAGCGGGTATTTGTCTCAAAAGAAAAGCACATCACCCTCTTGAATGATGTATAATTGTTTCTGGGAAAAGATAAAAATAATGTGGTAAGATATTTGAAAAGAAAGTTTCCAAGCTGACTTCATAAACTTTAATATTTATATAACCTTTAAGCAGTCAAGAGACTATGCCTAATGACAGTCAACTAACAGCTTGACCTTTATTGAATGGAGGAATGGTAGCACGCTTACAGGAGTTTCATTTCAACAGCAACTTAATGTTGAATTTCTTTGGGCTATTAATGTACAGTAAGCACACTGAAATTCATCCTAAGCCTGGAAATGTGTTATTTCCATTAAATAAGTGCTGCCAAACTACAGAATAGAGGGTTTAAAAAGCAATCAGATTCAGATTTCTGAATTCTGTTTTGATGATCTTACTCCTAATTAAATGTGAGGTGTCCTAACTTTCAAAAAAATATTAAAAGGGGTGCCCATGCAAATTGGCTGTTACCACATCCAAAATATTTAACTTAATCAGCAGTTCAGTAATTTGTATGTGTATGAAAAGTCTAAACACAGTGTCATTTTTTTTCTGGGTTTTATAGAGGAATTCATCATACTGTCATATCAGTTTGAAATAATTATCAAAGTGAGCTTGAAAGATTAAGATTAAATACTTTCAGAATGCTTAAACTGAGATGTTTTTCTCCAATGTACAGCAGAAGGACAAATAATATTTGAATTTCACCGAGTCCTTCGTAATGTAGGTTTGAAACGTAGTAAAGCGATTATTCCCAGTATGAGGCTAGTATTAAGTAGCTATTGCTGGTTGAGGGTGCTAGTATGCAGGCAAATAGCAAGATCTCTGTAGTTTACTTTATCAAAGTGCTTAGAATGTGGTTGTGATGTGTAAGGCGACAGATACAGAAACCATTTGTATGTTTTGGGTTGTGTTTGGGGGTTTTTTGTTGGGTGGTTTGTTGGGTTTTGTTGTTTTTGGTGGTTTTTTTTCTGGAAAACTTACTTTGTTCAAATAGCCCTATAATATATGGCTTTAGGGTTTTCCATAGCTTTGACAACTCTGTTTTTCCTGAAATCAGTGGTAATTTTTTTGTTGCCTTAGGAGCTACAAGACTACTCTTTATTTTAAGGCATAGCATAAAGTTGGGTGCCCTCTGAAGAAACACCATTGCAACAGGAACACCGTAATGTTTTACTTTGAATGTTGCACTGTTGGTGGATACTGGTTGGAATTCTTCTGAAATCTGACTGGTGTTGCCTAGCACAATCTGCTGGAATAGACTGCACAGGGACTGCCACCTGCGTATTTCTGGTGTGTGGGTTTTTTTCTTCTTTAATATTGTTTTTATTGAAAAAGTAGCTTTTTTTTCCTAGCTGATTTGGGGCCCAAAGAAAACATTATTTTTTCTGTTTGTAAAACCCAAAAGAAATTTGTGATTTGGACAAATAATTGAAATATGGATTTTTGGGGGGTTTGTTTTGGTTTTTTCCTCACTAAATGAGGAATCAAATCCAGATATCTGCCCCTGCCCCAGCTTTAAAACAAATATTCTAATTCCAAATGGAAATGCTCAAGATCAAATTCTTTCCCTCAGTTCAACTTTACAGATGTCTGTCATCCATAGAGAACTCAGCAAGTCACGGAAGAAATCCCATGCTCTTCTCAGCTGTTTTTGTTGACCTGTTCTGAGATCTTCTGTGAAACCATGTTTCACTTGTAATACATAGTACATACTTTTTAACAGCTCAATTACTTCTGTTACTTCCTTTTTTCGATATCTTTAATACTGATGTGAGTATCGTCATCTTTGAGTGATGTACTTGTGTTTAACTTCAGATCTGATCTCAACTTCTGTCGGTACTTTTGTTCTCTGCCTGAAAAGAAATCTCACATTTTACCTGGTAACCTTTATGGATAAAATAATAACATATGGGATTCTTTAGTTAAGGAAATATGTCATTTAGCCTGGCTGGTTTTTGTTCTTTTGAAGTTCTAGCAGTGCCATGAAACTTTGTCCCTGCTGTGGCAGGGGGGTTGGACTAGATGACCTCCAGAGGTCCCTTCCAACCCTGACCATTCTGTGATTCAGCACATCTTTAAAATCTGATTCTCCGTTTAAACGTTTTAAAATGCAGCTTTTGCCTGTGTATCCGGCCGGTCATCTCCCTTCCATGTACCTAATGCATAGTAGGGCTTCCTGAGAAAGACTGTTTAATCCATGTACTGTTGACAAAAACTGATGTGGAGACTGAGATCCAGAAAACTTCTCTCTGTGCTTTTCTACAGCCTAGAAATTGAAAGCGTTTCCTCTCTGTTAGTTCTGCTTTGTAATGATAGCCAGGCAGGTTTATTTTAGCATAATCTGTTTTACACACAATCTGAGAGAAGGTCAGAGAAAGTTAAGTTACAGAGAAAAAGAGAAAAGTCTTAAGTATGCAAAAAGTCCTTACCTAATATTCTTGTTCAAGACGTAGGCAATTCCACTGTGAACAGAAAGGCCTTTCAAGAGTTGTTTATCACGCGCTTGAATCTGATTTCAAAATAAATTAGTGAAAAAGAAATATTGCATGAATGCTGATACAGCAGTGGTATTCAGAACAAAAAATACAGCCTTGTTGCACTGACATCTTGAGTATTGTTCTGGTCTTCCTGGACATGGTTACAGCAGAGCGGCACAGAGCAGGTAAGGCACCTTACAGCAAAAGACTAAAAAGTCTGAAACTCTTCACTTTGGAGGGAAGAAAGGCTTAGAGCGCTACAGGATGGAGATCTACAAAATTACAGAGGTGTTTGGTAAGCTGAATGCAGAATAGTTGTTGACTCCTGTAACAGAAGAATTTGGGATACTCAATGACGCTAGTAGGAGAATGCTTAAAGCAGACGGGGGGAGAGGGAAGGGGAGGGGGAGGGTTTCTTCAGTGATAGGTAGGGTTAGTGGTTCTGGCTCCTGGAACTTGCTGTTCCAGGCGGCTGTGGAGGCAGACAGCATCAGCAGGTTCAAAAAACAAACTAGGTGTATGGTCAATGTGTATAAATGGCTACTAAAGGGAATGGACACTATTCCTTTTGGTTGTCTTCTATTGTTTGTATCCAAGACAGACTTCTGGGCTAGGTAGGCAATTTTGCTATGACTCAGAGCATTTCTTACACTCTTGCATATTCCTCAAGTGTGATAGTCAAGGTAAAAAAAGAGGTTTCTTGCCATCCACTAGAACTTCTTAATTTATGATGCTCATAGTAAGCCTAGATTAAGTCACTGAAACAAATACCTCAACTGACTCATAATAAAAATGTTGGAAAACTAACTTTGGAATGATTAGCACTTTCAGTCTTGCAGCTTGTAACTGTTCTAAAGAAACTGTTCTTTGTTGAATTTAACTGACTGAAGTATCTTTATAATACCTCACACACCCACTAGCTTTCATTTCAGGGAATAGAATGTCATGAAGAGGACAGAATTGCATCATCTTTTGAAACAGGAGATTTTCAAGTAGGAGAATAAGCTCCTTGTGTAACTAGGGTCTCTTATGAATGCTTTGTTGCCATCTATTTACCATTATGACTCCTGCTGAGAAGTATATCCACACACCCTGAGCAAGCACATTATTGGGGAATACTGGCTAAGCCACCCACTTGGCCCATTGTGGAAGTGGCAGCAGTGTCTGTTGGTACCTCAAACCTCCTCTTGTTCTCGCTGAAAAAAAGATGCTAATGTCAGCTAAAGGTCATCTAGATAGAAGCAGGCTGGATGTAAAGTGATTTGTTTGGGTTTTTTTTTATTCCAAATTCTGCTTTCTCGGGATGCATTTGGCTTTCATATAAATCTTTGCAGAGAGCACTTTGAACAGCCTGTAGGAAAAGCATCACTCTGCGTGATCTGAGTTGGGCCAGACTTGGTTTCACCACGATGCGCTGGTCTTTTAGGATGAATAACTTTAAGAAAAGCAATGATGCACTTAATTTGTTTTGTTACTTCATTTCATGCTACCTAGTTCATATAATTTAAAATGTTTAGTAAATCAGAAGGCCAAAATAAAATAATACACCTTGCTTTTGCAATTGGCCTTTCATTACTTTGGCTTGCACTTGTAGACCTCCAAAATATAGCTAATTTGCAAGTTCTTAAGGGACTAATGACTACTTATATTAATAAATATTCACTAAGATCAAAAGCAAAACTTTGTGCCACCATAATCCTGACTAAGATCCTTCATTTTGATTCACACATACTAACCCTGTGCTGATCTTGCTGTCTTCAGTGAAATGATGAGTGAATATAAAGTCCTATTTACATGTATTATATGCAAAGATAGAACCAGTGGAGGGCATATATCCACATGTACTTATGTACTTTAGAATGCTTTATAGAACTTACAATTTAAAAAAAAAACCCAAAACATACGGGTGATTCTGAAAATCCTGTTGAGGTTCATACGCATTTTTAAACACATAATGGTTGTGAAAAATCTTGACCTAAAGCCCCAGCTGACAAAATTCTTAGGTCAGTAACGTATCATGTCAATTGTCTATAAAGTGCCAGGAATGCTCCTACTGCTCAACAAATAAGAGTAATGAGGGAAAACGTATGATGAATAAGCTGCACAGCTAGAGTTTGAAAGCTGACATTACTTTAGGACACACAAAAATATTGAAAAAGTGAGCTTTTTGGTTGTGCAAAGTAGGATACAAATCACTGTCAGAGCCAAATTATGTGTACTTAGCTTGCTTCTTCCCACCACCTTGTAAATCTCTATGCACAGCTTAAATGTATATACAGCCAGAAGTTCAGTGCTAAAAATACTGTAAAAGTTGCTTGAGAGTTTTTCACACATTAGTTTAACTTGGGTATTTTTAATTTATAGGGTTTTTAATTCATGACTATATTAGTACCTACAGTACCTTCAATTAGCCTTTGAAGGCTCATCAACAACTAATTGTAGTCTAAGATTACAATCCCGTGTTTCCCTGCGGAAAAATGCAGCTAAAGCTCTTTAAGCTTCCTCCATTCTTTATACGTGCTTGGAGGAAAGCTAGTCACATCTTTCTAATGCAGTCCTCCATCTATGGATCCCAACATCTCTATTGCCTGCCACGCTTTTGATTGCAGTGATGAGATCTGCCTCCTAGAATCAAGAAGTTAGCTTCATCTTCCTCTTCAGTATGCTTATTAAAATGAACTAGGGGTTTGTTCATTTTAAAGGCCTGAAGAACGATTATTAAGGAGCTGATTAAGTCAATTAGGCTGCTTAGGGAATCCTTTTTGCTGTGTTGTTGTTAGCCAGGAACCTTAATAGGACAATTAGGATTAATTAAAATTGGCCTGATTGATTAGGATATATAAACCTGCATGTGAGATGTAGTTGTGTGGTTGTGTTTGTGTAGCCTGCGAAGGGAAGGTTGTGGACGCTGAGGTTTATGTTTCTGAAAATATTATCTGTATGCAGGTATAAGAGCAGGCTGCTTTGAGGGGGCAGTTGGTGTTGATAGTGATGACTCCACATCAGTGAAATTAAGTTTTCTGCATGTCCCTATTGGGGTTGACAGGACACGAGGCTGACTGAACAACAGAACAGCAAAGGAATTTTGCTGTAGATATACATAAAATGACATGAGTGGGGGAAAAAATCCTTACGTTTGCTGTAGAATGGTGTGCTTTGAACAGACTATGATCACTCAGGACTAAGGAACAACGACAGTTTCATGAAAATGGTAAGGTGAGGGAGGAGGGCTCTAAAAGTAGGTATTGTGTACTGCCTTTTGTAAGACCCACTCTCTTTTGGTGGACTTAAGCTCCCGAGATAGGTGGCTAAGTTGTCATCAGAAATCAGCTTCTGCATGCATAATGACCATCAGACTGTCCTTGTGTCTTCTGGGTGTTTATAAATAGATGATGTCCAAGAAAATTTGAACGCTTCTGTAATGGCTGTTTTAAATTGCGCCAATACCACAGTTAATAGATGCAACCATATGCTTGCACAACCCTGGGATCTTAACCTTTTTCAGTGGGATAAAGTTGTCTGTATTCAGACACATGATGGGAAAGAATGTGATTGGGAATGGTCACATGGCTTTCCATCCTCTGCTGAAGGTAGCAGGGTGTTAAGTCCCTTGCTCTTTCAGGGACCAAGCAAGATCTATTTCCATTTAAAGCATGACCCTGCTCTTGCCTGCTTTTCATACATGGATTCATTTTGGTAACTTCTGGAAACTTTTCATAGCCAATGTCTTGCTCTGTCTCTTTGAAATATCTTTTTTCTAAAGGAAACTGATCTGTGGACAAAGTTTTCCAAGGAATACACCTTAAAGCTTCTTCTGTTTTACTGCCCGTGAACACAAGTAGCTCCAGTATTTGTTCTGTTTCTTTATCTAAGATTTTCTCAGACATTATCTATGTGGGAAAGCATACAGAGACTTCAGTAGACATCAGCAAGGCTTTAATCAGCAAGAGCGTTTTCTGTTCTAAGCAGTTGGATCCCAGGCAAGTGTCGTCAATCAGAATTTCTTTCTTCAAGTGCTTCAAAAGAAGTTGTTATTTATTAATGATGGAGAAAATGAACCACTCTTTCAAAACAATACTTATAAGCACCTCTTCACTTACTACACTGCTCAACTAGTGTATGTCTAGGTAAGTGTGCTATCTCAGGTTTTATTATTCCTTTTACTGGAAGGATCCATTTCCAAGACCTCTTATACCATCTTATTAAGGAATATCTTCAATGTTATACCTCAGATAGCAGTCCAGAGCAGAATCAGCTTTTTGCATTGTTATTTGAAAGTGTTTCAGGTTCTTTACTTATATCTTGTCTGTTAGGAAATACCAGAGGAACCTCTGTTTTCAATAAATAGCAGAACTTAGTGTTTAACTAACTAGCGTATTATCCTGTGGCATGTACTGTCTGAAGTGATCAACGTGTCCTGGGATGTCTCTTAATCTGCAGAGTTTTCTGCTTTTAAAGACTATCATAGGCAAGGAGAGAGAAAGATAAGCAGGAGATAATGGTGTCACTGAGAAAAATCTCATACTCCCTTAATCCTGAAAAAAACGTTTATATATGTCAGGGGCTAATACTCAGTAAGACTATCCTAGCTCCATAATCGAAGAAGGCAAAAGTAATCAGCCACAAGATTCCTTTCTTTCTTTTTTTAAATTATATTGGAGTAAATCTTAGTAGAATCCTCACAACTGCAAGATATTAAGAAAATACTGGATGTCATCTATTTTTATTTTTTTTTTCTACTTTCTAAAATCTCATATTATTCTGAGAAGTTCCTGTATATTGTCATGAAATGCTTGAAAAGTCATAAATCCCTATCAGGGATTGTAGTTGCGGTAGTCTCTGGCAATAAGTAACGTTTTTTAAGTCTTTCTAAATTTTAAGTAAATCCAAATAATAAAATAAAAAAAAACGAAGAAACCACATGTAAATGGTATCCTGCTCCCAACTTTCATTACTGTTGCACAGATTATAGAAAGCTTTCGTATTTATTTCCCTTTTTTTTTTTTAGCAAGCCACCTATCATTTTCAGGAGTTTATTACTTTATTTAGTCTTAAGCATGCTCACCTGGCATTTTGAAGAAAAACAGTATCTGCCCTAAAACTTGAAGGATTAACAAATATGAAGTTACATAATATGATACAAATTAATAACTTAAAATTACCTGTTTTCACCAATAGGTGGTGGTGCTAGCTGTTTCTTTATCTGTTGCTTTTTCAAACTTCAGTAGAACTAAACCACAAAAAATATCTACATATTTCTAGCATAAAAATATTAAGCATAGGTGAGTCAAGATACTTGGAGCCAGACTGACTCTGCCTCAGCTAAGGGTGGGGGGGAGAAGGAATGCAGACACCTAAGAAAAGCCACAAAAGGTCTGCTCTGTTTTGGCACTCCTCCTTTTGAGCATTAACCCTAATTGCTTCAAAGCTGCAGCAAGGAAGACTTGGCCCCTGGCAGCCTGCTTGCTGCAGGTACTGTGGCTGCAAGAGGAAATGCAGGCCCTGCGAAAGGATGAATGGTGTTACAGGGCTGGAGGAAGATACAGAAAGTAATATGGACAGGCTATGAGAGAGTTGGGGTTGTGCAGTCTGGAGAAGAGAAAGCTCCAGGGAGACCTTATAGCAGCCTGCCAGTATTTGAAGGGCGCCTCCAGGAAAGCTGGAGAGGGACTTCTTAGAAGGGCATGTAATGATAGGACAAGGGGGAATGGCTTCAAACTGGAAGAGGGGAGATTTAGAACAGATATTAGGAAGAAATTTTTCACTCTGAGGGTGGTAAGTCCCTGGCCCAGGTTGCCCAGAGAAGCTGTGTCTGCTCCATCCCTGGAGGTGTTCAAGGCTAGGCTGGACGGGGCTTTGAGCAACCTGTTCTAGTGGGAGATGTCTTTGCCTGTGGCAGGGCGGTGGGAACTAGATGATCATTAAGGTCCTTTCCAACCCAAACCATTCATGATATTCACTGTAGCTCTCCAGACTGCTCAGAAAGCAGCTCCCTCTGTTTTCAGTTGTTGTTGCAATGTTTTCCATTGAAGGAAACAATCTTCTGCAAATACTGTCATGTCATCTGGCCTCTCCCTTGGTTACCAGTTTCCGGTTCGTGAGAGGGGGATAGTAGGATTTGTGTGCATGAAGTGAATGCTTGAGTTCTTAAGAACAAATCAATGGTCTGTGAATGCTTAAAAGACTGGGAAAGAGGGGGCTCTTGGGGCGGGGTGTGTGTGTGTGTGTGTGTGAAATCAGCTTGACTGTTGGTATGTTACAATGGAGAACACATTGGAGTAAAAGCATACATGACATTTTGAGCACAGGAGAAAACGAGAAAGACATTGTTCCTCACTTGAATTCTTCCTTTGAGGGAGAAGGGGAGCTTTGTTCATGGTTCAGTTTGAAAAAGGGGGGTTTTGGCTAGGATATATTCTGGAGTCACTAATACCACAACTAGAAGACTGTCTGATAGGCGCCACCTGGGCTTAGCTATAGGTCTTGCCTTATAATAAGCAGTTTCACTTGGTCATGAGTTTCTCTAAAGGAACAATTAAAAGTTGACACACTTCAGATGAACTGAAGAACAAATTAAAACATGCCCATAGCAAGGACTATGTTTTTAATTTTGTGTAACCTTCATTAAAGCCTGTGATAATGTGATACAAGAATTCTTAGTGCTAAATTAAGCATCGAGAGTACAAGTACCACTGCATTCGTCATCTGATTGGGTTTTTTTGGTTTGGGGGTTTTTTGGTCTTTTTAAAATTTTTCTGCAGTCTTTTTCCTGTATCTCTGGCCTATTTGCTTGCCTGTTTTTCTGTGGTCTGCTCTCACTGCAAGGAATAAGATAACTCATGACTGGCAGCCAGCAGCTTGGAGTGAGAATTCTCATTTGTCACATTCTGCTGCCAGCTGCCAAGTGAGATATGCAAAACCTCGTTTCAGAAAGTTCCAGTATTGTGAGATTCTCTTGGCTGCTAATGTCTTTCATTCTATTATTTTAGAAGGGGAAAAAACCTTAGGTAAAATATTTGAGCTTCTTTGTTTTTCCTTTGGAAGAAAGAAAAAAGAGCAAGAAAAGATGGAATTTTATTAAAGATGAAATTAAAACCCACCTATTTTTAGCAGTTATACTGGTAGGTAACAAATCTTTAATTTGCGTATAGGCACTGTAATTACTGATGAGGTTCAAACATGCAATTTGGCACAAACAGTGCCAAAGTATCTGATAACTTGAGCTCATGCCTGACCACTCTGAACTGAGCTTATGGAAAAGCTTGCTAGATGTATTCTAGCTTTTCATGCTATCGTCTTATCTTCAAGTGCTGCTTTTATACCTGATACTGGACCTGTGACGTCCTTAAGTAACCATGTCATGTCCTTAAGTAACCACTATGCTGCCAACAACTGCCGCTCCACTCAAGCTTTTCAGTGCCTGTATGTTCCATTTCATAATCTACTGGGAAGCATCCTACAGATTTCACTGATTTCAGTTTGCTCTAGAGTGATTCCTGATATCACTTTGTTAATCAGAACTACCTGCTGCTCAAAACAAAGCAATAAATTGGGCTGACAATAATGATAGTTAGGCATCAACTGTTAAAGTTGTAATGATAAGTAAAAATTGAGTTCCCTTCAGGTTTTTTTCTGTCACTAAACTGAGCATTAAAGGAGCTGTCAAAGAAAGATTTCCAGTAGTTGTTAAATTAGAATAACCTCTAGATGCAATCCCTGACTAAACCCTTACCAGATGACATTCTGACAGCCCCCTAATCTCAACAAAGTGTTGTTAACATAATAGCATTAAAATAATCTGTTACCTACCCTGTCTTTCACCCATGTAATTCAAGATGGGGTTTTATCCACAAGTGCTTGAAGAAAAAGCTGCAGTAAAGGAGAATTTGCAACACTGAAAGGTAGAATTGAGCATTGATGTTGATAGCGCACTGGTGGTTTTGGTTGTTGCTGGACAGTCAAGGCCTCTTCTGCTCCTCACGCCGCCCTGGCAGAAAGTAGGCTGGGGATGTGCAAGACATTGGGAGGCGACACAGCCAGGATAGCTGACCCCAACTGACCAAAGGGATAGTCCCTGTGACATCATGCTCAATGTATAAAGATGGGGGAAGAAGAAGGAAGGGGGTACGTTTAGAGTGATGTCGTTTGTCTTCCTCTTTTGGTTTAAGACACCCATGACAATTTATTGTTGTTTAGACAATCCTTCTATCACCTGATGACCCTTCTCCACCTGGGAAGGGGAATCAGGGAAAAACCAAGGAAACCTGGGAGCTGAAGTATAAACAGATTTAATAGAGTAAGATTAGAGAATTAACATTAATAACACTGAAGAACCAATATTGATCCGGATACCGATACAGAATATGCAAAGATTCTACTCAGCCCATTCTATCCGTAGGAAGCTGTGCACTCCCAGCAGGGGACAGCAAATGTCGAACACTGTGAGCGCTATGGCTTCAGGGGGAAGGGAAGGCCTCAGGAGTCTGGCACTGGGGCATGAAGTTCTCAGGATCGCAGCCATCAAGGGAGGGAGAGAACTTTGCAGCAAACCTTCTAATTAATAGTGAATGTAACATTGATGGTATGAAATAATCCTGTTGGCCAGCTTGGGTCAAGTGCTCAGGTCTTGCTCCTCCTCATCCCTGCACCTGGCTAACTCAAACACACTGAGACCTTGAAACCCACACACTATAGCTGACTAGAAAGTAAATATTTTCACAAATTCAGATGCTAGAGTCTTCTAAAAGCACTATCTTCCCAAGTATGAGAAGAGAAATCAGTCCTGTGTCACTCAAACGAGGACACTTACCAAGTCACCATTACATGTGATGGAGCTCTGCTTTCCTGGAAATGGCTGATCACCTGCCTGCCCATGGGAAGCAGTGACTGAATTCCTTGTTTTGCTTTGTTCATGTGTGTGGCTTTTGCTTTACTTATTAAACTGTCTTTTATCTCAACCCACAAATTTTTCCTCAGTTTTATTTTTCTGATTGTTTTCCCCATGCTAACTTGGAGGGCGAGCGAAGGGCTGTGTTCCTCACTTGCATCCTTCCCTTGAGGAAGGAGGGGAGCCAGTCCTAGCTGCCGGCTGGGGTTAAACCATGACAAAAACATGTTTAACAGTTAAAAGATGATTTTTCTTATTAATAGTTAATTTAAAAATAGCTGGTTTTACAAAGTCAGCTTTCCACAAATGTGGAGAGCTAAACAGCATCTATATATACATGTTTTTGGTTTGTTTAGTTTTCTGCTTTTGGTTTGTGGTGTGGGGTTTGTTTTGTTTTTTTTAATGGGGAGGGAGATAAATATGTTTATATCTAAAATACTTGCATGTATACCAGTGGAGTCGAGGGAGTGTATACACACACATACATGGAAGCAGGACTGAGTTGTGGTTTTACACGTTAAGAAAAACAAAAATACTTACCTTGAAACTCTCCAAAGATTTTTATTAAAATACTTCCATGGAAGAAGTTTTTTTTTGTTTTGTTTTGTTTTTTTTAAATAAAACCACTACATTTTTATTCTATTCTCTAACGCACATACAACTGTTTTTCTTTACCGGTTTTCTGTTTCTCTGAACTTTAGATTATTAACTGCAGGACATAGCTTTTGGCTAGACTCTGGCACTTGTAGTTTCAGTGCGACACAATGATACCACTTCTGGTTTAGGAAATCCTGAGCTGCATTGGAGCCTGGGAGATTATACCTGAAAAGAGTCATTATGTAGTTGCTTTATTCTTATCTTCTTTCCCAGACATAAGTTGTTGGCTGCTGTTGGATTTGAGATACTCGACTAGATGGATTTTGGTCTGTCTCAGTATGGTCATTCATCTAATCATCTAATAATTTATTTCTAAATATGCTCAGCTTAAAAAAAAAAAACCAAACCAACCAACCCGCCCAGTTACAGGGAGAGTAGCGGTACATGGGCTGAGTAAAGTTAGAAAGGATCAGATCCTCAATATGTAACATAATACATACATGTTTCAAAAGTAATTAAGAAATACATGAAATTTTGCCATAATTTAGATTGATTTATGCATTTAAGGCTGTACAACATTTGCTGGAAGTTATAGTCTGTCAAATTAAGCATAACAATAAGTGTTGAATTGGCATCTGCTTCATAACTATGCTAATATACTGTTCTCTAAGATTCACATGAATCTTCTGTGGACTTAAAATTCAATAAAATTCTATTTCATTTGTGGTGGTGTGATTTTGCTGAAATACCATTGAAGTTAATGTAACCACTGCTTTTTTCTAAAAACGCATGCAGAAGAAAGCTATGCTTCTTTTATGAATTGGTGTTGGCTTTACTCCCAAGCTCAGGTATGCTTCACCATCCGAAATGAAGACATGATTTTAATATGAGTAAGCTCAGAAAAGAGATTGACTAGATGTGCAAGTGGAAGAGACTGTGAACATGAGAGCTTATTGCAGACACATTGCAGGGAGCCAGACAAAGTCTGAAAGAACTTTGAAAAAAAAAAAAAAAAGTTCAAAAAAAATTCTAGAGAGGATTTTAGATTTGGTGCTCTGTAAAAGAGGGCTATGAATAAAACCAAACCTCCCAACCTTGTATTAATCTGTTCTTGCACTCATGAAAATGAGGCATCACTGCAATGTTGTTTGTTTATAAATAATGTACAAAGAAGCATTCTCAGTTTTTGGTTGTGGGTTTTTTTTGTGGGTGTTTGTGTCTTGGTTGTTTTTTTTCTTTGTCCCCCTAGCAGAAACCACACTCATAAGCCTGAACTTTGAACTGGGGTCCTGAATAAAAATGAGTGAATACATTACATAACTTCTTTATTATTAATATAACTTTTTCATAGTCCAGAGTAAGGTAATATTGGAGAATGAGGTTGTCTTTTTCCATTTGGTTGTTTGTTGCTTGGGGTTTTTTGGTTCTGTTGTTTTTTTTTCTGGAGGGGAGAGAGGATGTGTTGCTATTTTGTTTCTTGTAAGTGAATTTAGTATTCATAGAAGTCTTTCTAGTAACACTGACTAAATGTACCATGATAAGAATGTTTCCCCAAATCTCTACCCTCATCTGGAATGACCTAGCTTTTGTACCAAAAGATACCTCAAGGATAAAATCCACTAAACAATTACAGTGTGTTGTGTGAGGGTGCTGAGCTTCCTCTAGATGCTTGTGTCACAATTTCTCTGCTTTCTGTAGCATTTTCCATTCCTGGGAGCCAGCAGAGATTTGCAGTTGAGAAATGCTGCACGCTAAAATGACTTAAAGACCAAGTTGCTTTCTAAATCATAATGGCAGCAAATATTGGTTGGTCACTGTTCTTGGGACTCTTAATTTTCAGTAGTGCTTTTTTTTAGCCTTTCAGCTGTCTCAGATTGCTGATAATCACCTTAATTTATGTCAGATCTAACTTATTTTAATGACAAAAAAAATACATGTCATGATTAAAAGAATGCGAACTGATGTGGGCTACTGCTCTTCTGTATTTAATGCTCTATTTTGGTGTGTCTATTTAGGCAAGAGTATTCTCAGCATAATGTTTTGAATGAGAATAACTACTCAAATTCATGTCTAATAGTTGCTTATTTCAAGACCTCAGTAAAATTAGGCTACATTTTCAGCAGGGAAGTATAATATATGAAAGAGTTCTTGCCCATATTTTCTTTGAAAAATATCTTCTTTTGCCTTGGATATGGTTTCACTCCCATATTGTACCTATTCTTCATATACTTATTGAATCTTATAATCAGCTTCCCCAGATCTTGGAATAAGTTTTTGTAGAGAGATAAAGATATTGGGTCCAGCTTTTAAAAATAATGAAAGTAACCTTTAGTTTCTGATCTGAAGAGGAAGATCACATTTTGATACACTAATTTCTGGAGATCCATCCGAATGTGTGGATCCTTCTTTACTTACTGAAAGTCTTTGCTTTTCTGTTAGAAAAAACTCTGTTGGTTTCTGTAATTTCTTGAAGGGGTCATCCATGTTAAGGTTGCTAATGTTGCCTTCCTTACATCCATTTCTTAACGTTAATTTAATTTTTCATGTTTCTACAATGGGCTTCTGCACCTGGCACGTTTGTTTGGACTAGTTATAACGCTTTCCTAAGAGGGATTTTATTTCATGTACATCCTGCTTCACATTTTCTTCTGGTAGTGGCATCTGTCAGAGATCAAAGAGAGGATTAGTTCTCTGTACTTCCTCAGATAAGGATATTTCATGGAGAAGTAGTATTTTATTTACTTATGGCTGAAAAGTAGCAAATGATAAAGTTGTAATAGCTTTATTACAATTCTGCCTTTAGGATGAATTATCAATGTTTACCAGTTCATTACCAAATGAGCCATTGCAACGGACAAATAGACTTGGACTCCCAGAAGTCTTCTGAGTCCTTTCATATTGTTCAGTGGGACTTGTTTGCTTCTTCTATTAAAATATTTTCCTGCCTAATTTTTATGAAGTAATTCCTAGGTGAAAACTAGGACTGATGAAATTGTTCTTGATTATTTGAAAGAGACTAAGAAGGAAAGGCAGGTTTGTCTGTACAC
Source organism: Pluvialis apricaria (assembly GCA_017639485.1). Classification (NCBI taxonomy): domain Eukaryota; kingdom Metazoa; phylum Chordata; class Aves; order Charadriiformes; family Charadriidae; genus Pluvialis; species Pluvialis apricaria. The sequence goes on from CM030017.1 coordinate 6,431,507, forward strand.
AACCGTATCAGAAGAAAACCAGATTTGAATGTTCCCTGTCCCCTCCGGGGTTGGGAGGGGGGACGGGGGGGGGACAGCCAACACATATATGGGAACAGGTCTTAAACAAAAATGTGACAATTTACAAGTGTTTTGCAAGTTCATTGTACATGTGAATCACAGTAAGAGTGATGCAGGAGCATTTAAAATCACTTCAAAGGAAAGTGGTTCAAGGAAAATTAGACAGGAGAAACTAGAGTGGTACCTAACATAAGGTGGTGTATTGTAACAGGAACAGATTCAAGAGCAACAGAATTTTGAACACAGCTGTAGTCACCAACATACCCAGTTGTTTTGTCCCAGGATCCAGGTTGCCAGCTCACAGTCATATTGGGAATTGATGGCATCCCCCCTGCCCCGGTTTTTCCCTTAAAGCCTCATTTCCTGAGGTACTGTGAACTCATCTGTATCTTCCTAGACTTAAAACCTAGCAAATAACATTGCTATGAGAAGCTAATTCCCCTGGTTATGCTAAAAACCATCTTGAAAATGCAATATATAAGTAGTGCAAAAGAATTTTGGTTTCTTTTAAAGTCTTGACCTTTTAATTTCTCAGTTTTAGTAAGTCTATCTTTTTGCCTTCAATGTGACCTGACCTCATAACTTGGCACTATTGGCAAATCTACAGTCTAGAATACAGCATCATGCTCTTTCTGCTAGAATAGAAATAAATTTCTCTGCAGCAGCAGCAAAACAGGCAAAAAGTATCTCTCTCTCAATAATAATCCGATGTGGCTGAGTGACTTGGTCCCTCCCAAAGTCTGAGGCAAACATGGAACCTCGTTTTAGCAGGAGTGCTTGTCTTGCACCGCTGGTCGTGCAGCTAGAAATACTTCAATTCTCACCAGAGTTTCCCCTTAAGGTTTGGGGAGGGGGCGAAGAGGGAGATTGGATTCTGGCTTGCAATTTAGTCAGCATTCAATGCAGTCTTTGTTTACTGAGTTGGATGTCTGGCAGTGCCATATAAATGCTACTGAGGTTTGCAGAGACAAAACGTGCAGCTATTTAAATAGTGCAATGGTGTGAGCTTATATTGTGAACACTAAAGAACCAGAAGTGATCACATCTTAAAGGCTGTTCCGTTCTCCCTTTGATGAACACTTCGCTGTGATGTGCAATTTATAGCTTTGAACAGTTGCTGAAACATGCTTGGAAAGCCTCTTGATGTTTGCAGTGTAAATAGATTCTGCCCTGGTGTTCAGTAACTCTACATTTTAAAATCTGACCCTCCACACGGCGCGAGTCATTCAAATATTTTGCACCACTAATTGTCAAAGTTCTGTACATTCTTCACAGTTCTTGTACGGTTTCCTTATGGAAAGTATCTAAGTCTGACTGTGCTGCTGAATGACTTTCAGAGTAGAATGTCATTTTGTACATCTGGTGTTCTGTTTAATTGTCATCAGACTTCGGTTTTCAACAAGATAATTGCTGAGCTGTCTTTGGCGCTTTGAAAAATAAGTTGTCTTCAGTTCTATTAATGTTGCTCAAATATGCACTTTTCTGAAAACGTGTTTCCTGTCATGAGGCTTCAGTGGCATAGAGCAAGTTAAGAGTTTATCAGGCAAGAAAACAAAGTGTAATAGATAAAAGTCTTAAGAACGTGACTCTCGATCACTGTGGAAACTGAGAAGCCTATTTCATTTATGTTCAGGAAATTAAACCAATAGACGAATAGGATGCTATTTTTGACCTCTTTCCTAACTTCTCCCAGTAGAGCAAACAAAAGGATTAGTTCTGAGGCCTTACTTTACTTGCTTTAAGGCCTTGCTTTACTTACATTGTTCAGTCACTGAACAACGAATCCTCAACAGAGGAGAAAGCAAGAAAAAGATGGTTTCTGGGAGGTTTGGTGACTGCTTGCTTTGTCCTTGAAGCATCGAATTCTGCAACGGAAGATCTTACTGAGGGAAGACAATGGCCGGGTGAGAGCCCACCTCCCTCTTTCTTCCCAAAAGGCACCTTTTGTTCTTTGTAGGAACCAAGTAATTCTGGAAATATGCGGGGAGTTATTTGTATCTTGCGAAAGCAGATTTGGGTCCATGTGGTCCAAATATTTGGAGGAAGAATGAGTTAGCTCTCTGTAGAATCTTCTCCAACTTCCTTAGCTCTCTGTAGGATCTTTTCACCTCTTCTTTCCCTCCTGTGTTTTGCGGTACCTTACACATAAGCTTATGTAACTGTTAACAGAAGCAATCTTTTGGCTTTCTCCTGGCTGGACATATGAAGGTCAGTGCAATTCCTGTAGCTTCTTGTAGCTTGTTGCATATCAGGTCATGGGATCAGGCTGCAGCTGGGCATGCTGAGCTTTCTTATGTGGCTTACTCAAGTATGGGACCCTCTGGCAGATAGATGCGTGTCTCCTGGCGGCTCTGCAGTGTTGCTGTCTCTCCCCAGGTTTGGTGCTGGGCTGAGGAACAGGAGTGGGAAACAGTGAGAAGCTGGCTAATGAAATTCTGCTGAGTCTAGAGAGACAGGTTGAGTTCATGGGTAGTTTTCTAGCGCTCAACTTTGCAGGTATCTTAATGAGGTGGAAGGCAGCTCTGGAAAACCAGAGCTCTAGAGTTCATTATGAAGGAAGAAGCAATACCCAGGTTACTCATCAGAATTACCACCTGGCAATCATTTCAAATGAGAGATAGACCATGAAAGGACTGCTAATAATTTCAGTTGAAAGGTAGCTCTGTTGTAGCATTACAGACTAAACCACTCAATTAGGAAAGAGAGGAGCACGTCACTTTTCAGAAACATGCTAATCTGGCAGACTCCTTTTACAGTTGTTTGTGCAATGCAAGAGCAATTCTTTAGCCTAAATATTGTCATAAAGAAATCATTGCAGTGCAACACTAACTTAAGTATCCATGCTTCCCAGTGTCCTTACTTTTGTTTTTTTTAACTTCTACATTATTACAGCATGCTTTAATAATTACAATATGTTCATAATTATCTATTGTTCACATTGAAATCAGACTTTTTCTGACCCTAATGTGTAAAAGCATTTGTGTCTTAAAAAGTTTCTATGTGTCTGATTTATAATGCAAGACCCCAATATTTTCAGAATAGGGCTGCATTTCTGAATTATAAATCATATTTTCTGATGGAAAAGAGTGACTAAGTATAAAATATGAATCTTGCATGTTACTGTACTTAGCCATGCAATCATTATTTGAAATTCTCTTTCAGGTCTTTACATTTATATTCATTTGGTTTCCTCAAAATGGACATGGCTAATGTATTATTAAAGGTTTAAAAATTGGAATCCATGTAGTAAATGTTGATGCGTTTTATGGTTCAACAGAAACTGATGTAGCAATGAACTTTGTGGTATTTGCCAGCCCACAGGTAAAATGCTCATGCTATTTTGATTTGCATATGAGGGCATTGATACGATTTATTTGATATAACTGGGTAATTTTCAGCAGGAGAGCAAGCAATAGCACTTCTTAGAAGGAAATTTAATATAGTATTATCATCATTCTAGAAGCAAATTTACATCCACAAATAATACATGCAATTAACAATGTGAGTTAGGTGTCAAATGTTGAGATGCCTGAGCACTCCTCGCATTTTCCTCATAAGCAGAAATAATGCGTAGTTTTCTAAGGAACAGCTCAACAGATGCAAAAGCTGCATTTTGTTCTTATTCTCTTGTTGGCATTGTGGGGTTATGCCCGATTCACCGATTGCATTTTTTTATTCATACTCTGTCATTTGCTTGGACAAGTGTGAGGAACAGAAGGCGTTGGTATATAAATCTGAATGGCCCTCTGATATCTCTTGGATATCCTGACCACGTGAGGGGAACAGCGTTATACTCATTATAATGGCCTTTCAATTAGATGAATACGTATAATTGCATATTTCACCTATCTTCATGCAGTTCCAAAATACAGCTTTATGTAGCTCTACATAGCTCCCAAATTGTCGAACTCTGTATGGATTCTTGTTAGAGTCAATTGATCTGACCTCCTGATGCTTAAAAATGTTCCACTCTGCCATGTGTTTCTTGTTAGCAGTTTTGATCCAATGGGGTGACCTAATACTAAGGTTGTGTAGGAGAGAGACTGGAGAGTTTCATAGATTATAAAAACTTTTAGATAAAGTGTCTTTATCTGTTCCAGGGGAAGAGGATAATGTTTGGAACATTGTATTTATGTAAAATGTTATCATAGCACAAACTATGCCAAAGAAAGTTTTGCAAAAGCCTGGGACTGGCATAAAAAGTATCTAGTGTTTCTTCATATCAAATTAGAAATTATCCTTATTAAATGTGAATTAAGGTTTTCCCAACCCTCACATCACTGTAGAACATTCTGAATATTTCACAACAGTAAACAGAAAATCAGTACCAACATGCTGTCTGCCATACTTAGCTAAGATTGTTTTCGGAGTAGACAATGGGAATATGAGCTTATTACATCACTTACTCTCTGCAATTCCTGTCTTATTTGTAAGTTGAAAAAAAAAAAAAAGAAGAAATAATTAGAAAGCTGGTGAAAACACCTCAGAAATCAAGATATGTATTTTGTTGTGGGTGCTGAAATTTCTGGAGCTCCTTAAACTTCAAATTTGAGTCTGAACAGATTCTTGAATGATTATGAGTAGATTATAATACTGTATTGTTCTTTTGGTTTTGGTTGCGTTGGTTCTGGTATAAGGCACAGTGACCAAGCATGTTCAGAAAAGATATCCAGAGCAATTGCTCAAAATGCAATAGGGCTTCCACAATTATTCATGTAGTTTACTATCTTTTCTTAAATAAAATATTGAATTTCTTAAAAATAATGTCAGAATCAAATTGATCACATTTCAAATTTGGAAATCACTGTAGATTTTCAGTCATTGGGGTTTTGGTTTTAAGTCTTTGCCAACATCATTTCTTCAGATAGCATAAACTGGTGCATGTCTGACACTACGTTTCAGCATGATGAGGTACAAAATTGACACTGCCTCTGAATAGTTTCTCATGATTGTTTTGTTCACTATGTATATCTATACATTTAATTTTGCTTTAAGAAAGTGTGTAAAAAAAATAAATATGAGGATGTGTAATTTATTCATGGTGTTATTAAGAATGAAGAAAGCCTGGATTTCCCATCATCCTGAGAGATTTCTGTTGCTCAGAAACTGGTGAAGTCTAAGCCTTGCAAGGTGAACTTTCCCCTCCTTCCCACACAGAAAAGAAAACTTGGTCATTTTACCTGGAGAGACTGTTAAGCACTTCTTCGTCAAATCTCTGCTCAATGGAGGCAGAATAGGTATGTAGCTTATTTTTCACTGATCGCTAATCTCAGGTCAGCAGGCTATATCATTTGTGACCTGAGACTTCCAAAAAGGTCATTGAGGATAAAAGGAAAAGACTTACTTAAAAAAAAAAAAAAAGAGGTTTTTCACTTCAGCAGTAATAGATTGGCATGATAAAAACTAGAATCTTCTTTATGCTGAATTGAAGATATAGAACATATATTTTTCTTTCAAAGTTGCTGCATAAGTAGCATTTTTGTAATGGATTTTTGTTGTCATAGTATGTTAATAAATCTAAGAAATGATGCTGTATTTGAATTCAGAGGTCTGCTATGTAAGGACTTGCCTTCAGAACTGATTGTAAAACATTTGTATTGAAAACCAATTATTAGAACTTAATTTTCCAGCAGCGACTAAATCACCTCCTAGGAAAAGTATTCATCTTTAGTAATGAAAGTGCTATCAAAACACTTTGTTTTTCATACATTCTGTATCCTAATTTATTGTTTGAGTGAAAAGTTCCACTAGTGGTTGTGCTAAAACACTTTCAACACCATTCATTATTGTACATAATCCGATTCATTAAGTGAATATGCGTAAGGAATGTAAGTATACTATGTTTTTTGTCCAAGGCTTAAAAAATAAATAAGCAATCATATCTGAAAATAGAATTTTTATTGAAAGCATGTTTCTTGCATTACTTGAGATTAAAGTGGTCTCTGTAACTTTTTTTTCTGCTTTTGTGACCCAGTTAAAATACCACAGAGCTAGAGATACCACAGTTTCTGAAGACAGACTTGTAATAGGACCTGTGTATAGGAAACAAAGTATATTTGGTTCATTAGTCCTAAGAGATGTGTAGAGGTACTCACAAGGTACAGATTTTTTTATCTTTTTTTATGGCACAAGAATAAAATCTCCTGTTAGTTTTATACATCATGTAATGTAATTGTAATGTAATTGTTGATGTTTTTAATGCTGCGAGTGCAGAGGAGTGATGCTCTGGTCTCTGATGCTCATTCTGGAGGTGGCAGCAGGTAGAGCTGATATTTTGTTCCTGGAAAACTTCAGCTGTGGAAGATAGCCGCTCTTGTGCAGTGCATTTGGGTGCTACCTCGGCATCCATCTTACCTAGAGCTATATGAACAGAGTCACGAAGGAGCTAAAGGGGAAGAAATGAAGTCAATGTAGAATAAGGCTTTTGGGGAAAACTTCTTGCCGTGAACTTTGTTACCAGGGATGGTGTTTCTGGGCTGTGAAATGCGTTGACTAATGGCAATAAACTGAACTGCAGATTTCTTGACAAGAACATGCTAGATGTTTCCAAAATCTTTCAGTACGTAGAGTTGCTCCTTACTGGAGCACAAAATTAGAAACTAAGACAAGATAGCTCTGTAAATAGCAGAAACTTCAAACAATGTGAAAAGGAATAACTGAGCTTGTGAACACATCTGCCCCGTCCACCGTATCATGGCAGGTTATAGATGTAGATGGCCTTTCCTCCAGCCTAGCAACTCTAGGGGATTGCCTTTGCTTTTCTTCATTTCATTTCTTCCCAAAGCTGGCTTTGGCCTTACTCCCCGCTATACAGAGACCCGCTGGTTTTGGCCATCTCCCTGGGCGTGCTCATGCTGCAACCAATTAACTGGTTTTGCCCAGTTCCTGCCTTTCCTCCCTGCCCCAGTGGCAGTGCCCTGGGGTGGGCTCCTGCTGTGTGTGTCCAGCTGGGTCCAGTGGAGATGAAGCTTTTTCTCTTCCATGTTCAAGTTTGCTCTAAGCCAAAGTGTAGAAGCCAGGACAAAGTAAATGGGCAGCTCTTCCTCCTGTTGTCCAGCCAGCTTTTTTTAAAGAAAATGTGCAATACTTTTTTTTATACCTTGTAGTTTTTTGCTTGTGTATTCTTCCGTGTCTGACCTGCTGAAAAATGGTTAAGACTCACTTTTGCATGTGGATTTGGGGACTGAAATCTGGATCTGAAAATGATTTTCCTAATGGTTGGGTTTACTTTATAAATATGCCTACCCCTCTTGGCTCAGCTAACTTGTTTACTGTTTTACAGTATTAAGGTAGTACTGCAAAATACCTGAGGAAATAGATCATTACAGAATCTAATTCCTTGCACTCAGCACTGAATCAGGTCTGAATTTATTTTACGTGACAGAAGCAGAGTGACTATCGCAATGTCCTTGGAATCCAGCATGGTTTTAATTGGATTCTGTCTTTTTCTAATGCTACTGTGGAATACCAATTTAAATCCTTGGGATTAAATTTATATGACAGGCTGCCATTCTCACTAAAGTGGTGTATCATTTTAATTTATTTGTTTTGCTTTGATGTTTCTTGACAAGTAATAAAGCATCAGGCCCTTAGTTGCGAAGGTCTTGTTGCTATTTTTTTCTAGAGTCCTTACATTTCAGAAGCCTTTTGCTGACACGCAGCAAAGTGCAACAACATTCATTTTAAACAAAGAAGCTAACAGTTCTCAAGCTCAGCAAGAATTCTAGTGAGATAGAATTTAAGATAAGGAAGGCTTCATTTATGTAATAAAAAATAACCCCTAGTAAATGAGGTTTGTTAATGCATTATCCTTCTTAGCCTTCCACTGGGCCCATAATTATGCAGAATATCTAATGCACTCTAATAATCTGATCTTAACTTGATAGTCTTTCCACTTTGTATACAGACTAAAACACTACAACCCAGTAGATTAGAAAATAAAGACACTGATTACTTAACTGTAATAAATACATGATGGTGTGAAGGTGACGATAAAAGCATGATGTGCAAAGTACGAAAATAAATTAAAATGCTAGGAAACAGGTGTGAAGAGACTTTGAAAATTGGTACACATTTTTCATTATGGCATTATTGTGGTTCCATCACAGTCGCTTCTACTGGCAATAAGAAGGTAGATAAAATTAAATCAGTCCTACATTAATGAGCATATTATTAAAAATTAAAAAAAAAAAGATGGACACATTTGGAAAAATAGAATTGCTATAAATTAAATTTTAAACGCTCGTTAGCTGGGGAGTATGATTTTAAAATACTATGTTTCAGTCCTTCTGTCCTAGGCAGCAAACCTATTTTAAATTGCAGTGTACAAGACTCTTGTATGCTTGCTAATACCCAGTGAAGTGCATTAACTGTTATGATTGTTTAAATTTATGTTACTGTTTTATCAGCTAGGATTGAACAAACGGTAAGGATGCTGATGAAGCACTGTACTGTAAATGTATCTACAAAGCTTCTGTTGGAGGTACCCCCATATGAAATGACTTCATATGGCACAAACAGTTTTATGTATTTTTTTTGACCTTGGAAAGAATGAAACAAACCAACCCAAAGACTGGCATTTGGCAATCACAACACAGATTGTGAACAGACCTGTCAAGTCCAGAATCGGATGATAAGGTCATCAGCTCATGTCTTCTGTGTGTGGTGGGCTGACCTTGTCCGGCTGCCAGACACCCACCCAGCTGCTCGCTCCTCAGCAGGATGGCGGGGGAAGTAAGATGAAGCTCATGGGGTGAGATAAAGACAGAGACATCACGTGTCAATTACTGTCATGGGCAAAAAAGACTGTATTGCCAATTAAAAATAGATTTGGATGGTGAGAAAAGCCAATGAAAACTAGAGCAGCTTCCTCCCACTCCACTTTTCTTCCTGGGCTCGGCTTCACTCCTCCTCTCCCGACCCCTCGGCCTTGGTGGGGATGGGGGTTCGTGGTCCCTCCATAACGGCTCCTCGCTGCCACCCCTTCCTCCTCAAGCATTCCCCTGCTCCAGCGGGGCCCCCCATGGCTGCGGTTCCTGTCAGGAAAACCAGCTCCCCAGGGTCCCCCCATGGCTGCCGTTCCTGTCAGGAAGACCAGCTCCCCGGGGTCCCCCCGTGGCCACAGGGCAGTCTCTCCTGGGCGCCTGGAGCGGCTCCTCCCTGCCCCTGCCTGGCCCTCCGTGTCCCGGGCTCTCTCTCACACTGTTCCCCTCACGGCCCGGCAGCGTTTTGCCCCCTCTCAAACCCACGTTCCCCGGGGCGCCGCCAGCCCGGCTGAGGGGCTCGGCCCCGCCCTGCCCTGCGGCCGCTGGAACCGGCCCCAACGGGCCCTGTCCGGCGCGGGGCGGCCCCTCAGTGCCCCTCAGGGGGGACCCTGCAGCCCCGGGCAGTGCCTGAGCACTGGCACCCAAAATATGACGCTAAAGTAGGTAGTAATTTTGATCACAAGTACTTAACTTAGATATATGTGCTTAGTAACTGAAATAAATTTTGTTTTATCTGGGACCTCAAAGTTATTTTTTTAAAATACTGGGTATTGGACTGCAGTCGCATCAGATTGGTAACGTGCAGAAATCAGACTCCACAACCGAGAAGGCTGTAAAGTAGGTATGTTTATTCAGCGCTGGGCATCACGGGGGGGTTGTCCCACCAAATTCGTGCGCGCCTAACGCAGCAGCTCATATCATATTTATGCAGCAAAGTGTTACGTATTCATAAGGTTTCTCAATACGCCTATACATATTAACTATCTATTCTGCTTCGTATGCAAATGAGCCATTTCCGTGATCTCCTCCCCACTGAGCATGCGCAGTTTCTTCTGGTGGTGGTCATTGCGGGTCGAGAGGATGAAGGCAAACCCACTTTTCTTCATCACCGCAATTGACTCTCTATTCTTGCGTAGGCTCAGTCTCTCTCTCTTATCAGACTCCACAACCGCAAGGTCCATTCCAGCTGGTTTCTTTAGCAAGGCCGGTCATGACTGTTCTGTTTTTCTTTGCAACTCCCCTCTGCTAGTTCCTGTTTAAATGTCTTACACGATGGCCAAGGTTATAATTATAGATATGGCTTAAGCAAGGCAGTGTGGTTTCAAGGTTATAGATATATGTTTTGCATTAAGCAAGTTTCCTCCTGCTATGAGCCCTTAGGTGTTAGTTCTCTCTATCAATTGGGGCAGTACAAAAATGGGCTTTAAGACGTAATTAAACAAGTATGTGTAAGAACCAGATTAATTTTTCACAAACGTTTGATGTTATCCCAGATACATAATTGAAATGACAGAATTGCATGGTAGCTATTTGTGAGATAGAAATCGAGTCACTTTTAGTTTGGATTTTGTAAATAGCTTTATTTTAACATAGGGCTCCTATTAATAGATCTCTTGTGTGTGTAAGTATGCATGTGCCTGTTTTCTTTTTGTTAAATTGTTTTTCTCTGCCCCTTTCTGATGCCGGAGAATGTATTCACCCCCAGCCCCCACGTTCACCATAGAAACGGGGCCGTGGTCATGCCGCGGCTTACCACCAGCCCCTTGGCCCGGATAGCACGCTGGTGAGGAGCAGCACAGCCAACGCCGTCCGCCTGGACCGGGCCGTCCTATACAAATGGTGTGGCCTTTGGCGTAATTGAGGATTTTGCTGCAGCTCGGCTTTTCTCTGATGATGAGCCATTCAGAATTTGAAGACTTTCTGCTGCGGAGTAAGTTGACCATAAAAGACATTTGAAAGACTGTAAAAATGCTGATGTTTGAAATTAGTCCTGTTTAGGCTTCTCATAACTTAAGAGTTAAGGAGATAGCGCTTGGCAATATCATTGCATAGAGAAGAACTTGGTGCATCCAGGGAACGATGCTTTTCTTCTGCATGGGTGTGGTCTTTGGTTTTCCCATTCTCCTTATGCAACTTAGAAAAAGTTTCTTTAATCATCACCAGTTTCAATTCTTTTGGTTTTGTGGCTGGCTGCGATCAGGCCTTGCTATTCTTTTTTTTTTTTTTTTCTTTCTGTCTGCAGTTACTACACAAGAATGAGACAGAAATATTAATGACAGAAGCTCAAAACTTGGGGGAAATTCAGCCATGTTCAAACCTTAAAGTGCTCCCAAGTGTGTTGCATGTGTAACAGGCGTTTTGCCGTCCTTCCACTACACCAGTACACAGTCCACTGGAGAAAACAATATATTTGCCTTATGAGCCGTGTGGGGAACAGCCCCTTGCTTTGATCCATGCAAGGAATAACAGTTTCTTGTAAATCCACAAATCAGCACAGCCCCACGACATAGAGGGCTTCTCATGCAATAGACCTTTTATTTTGGTCTGTAAAAATTCTCTTTTTAAATACCTATTAGAAATTTTTTACAGGTCCCTTTCTGTAGGCCCTTGATAATTAGGGCCTAACTGTTTCTATTTTTACTCTTTACAAACTACATTCACATTTGGTCTCAGCACTCCAAGTTATTAAATTGTACAATCAAGTCTCTTGCTGTGCCTTTTAGATTAGTTGTGAATTACTGTCTTCTCAGGGCCAAGCATGTTTTTGGAAGGCTGGTGCTGGACTAGACTTCAAAATACACCTTGTTTTGGGTTTGTTTGGTGGTTGGCTTGTGGTTTGTTGGGTTTTTTTTGACAGAATTGTGGAGAAAAATCGTAAGGGGAAAGTGTAATATATTGTGAGTTTTGTGTTTGATTTCTTGCCTCATGGCTTATTTTGTTATTGTCTAAGCTCTGAATTCTTTAAAAGGAGACAGGATAACAGCCTGCATTAGCAAGTAATTCACTGCAATCTGTAAATTCACTAGATTAAAACAGTTGATGCTGAGAGCCCTATACCTGTGCTGTGTTTGTTTTGCCAGTGTTACTTTGGACTAGTTTTAGTCTGGTCCCTGAGATTAATCATTTCCACCAGGTGTCTTTGAAGCTGTCCAAAACACAAGTCATTGCTTTGGACCCTTCTATCTGCCTTAGGGACTGGAGCACATTTATGCATCCTCACATGGCACTTCCAGTTCCCTTCCCTAAAGATAAAGCGTTTGCATAAGGCAATCCACTCTGCAAACTTAGCCAGTGTGTGGCAAGCGGAGGTGGCCAAAGTGCACAGCAGAACTGCTATACAACTCTTAAACAAATTCAATACTTTCTTCTTGAGTTGGGCTACGTAGATATTTGTGTTCCTTCTGTAATACAAGGTCTCAAAATCCATGTGATAGTATACCTGCTTAGAGAAGCAGCAAAGAACTTGCAGTCTTTGTTGAGGGAAAAAAGGGTGTGCCTCCGTTTCTGTACACCTACTTACAGTTTGCACCTGCCCATGTAAATTCACTCCTAGCAAAGCCTGTGAGAGTGTTGGGAAGAGGTGAAGAAGGTTGTCCAAGTTAGGAAGATTACCTATGCGGTCATGTAATCACAGTGTTACTCAGAAACTGTGTACTGCTGGGTTCTGGGCTTCATCCCTTTGTCAGAGCTTGTAGTGAGACACTCAAAAGGCAGCTTCCTGACAGTCTTTAATAGTGACTGCATTGAAGACTTCAGATCAACCAGAATCGGAGGTTTTGTACCCCTTTATACTAGACAAAGTAGCTAGAATTGAGGGTGAAGTTCTCATTTATAAGATTTTATTTCTGTAGTGGCTTCTGAGTCCAGGGCATACGTACATAGTATGCCTGTCTTGCTGGAGAGCAAAAGGTCCCTAAATGTTTGGGGCAACAGAGATCTGCTTTGAATGAGCAATAACAAGAGGACAGGTCATGAAATTCCACCATCTGTATTCTTTGATGCCTGGTCTCTTTATCCCTTTCATCTCCTGGTTATTCTGTCTTATAGTTAGACTGTAATTAATCACAACTTTTGTTAGATGCTAGAAACTTAATATGTATAGGTTACATTGAATGCAGTGGTGTGAGGCTCTCTGGCAACTCTTTGTTTTCATTTGTAATCTGAATTATAACTGAATATTGTAAGTATTCTTTAATGAAATTCCTGTGTGGTCTCCTGCTATTGTTGAATAGACTAGTTCATGCTGAAACAATTATTTTGGTAAGTTTTCTCAAGCTGCCTGAGGATATAGTTTGATCATTCAAGCAGCTGAAGGGATTGATCCTAGTTCTTGTGAACAATCCCTCAATCTGTGCTTGTTTATTGCATTTCTTGTCTTACTGCTAACCACTTAAGGTCTGATCAACTTGTTAAAGATCTTCTATATCTGACAAAGATGAATGCAGTATTTTCTGTGGTCCCATTATCAAAATAAGTAAACTGTGTGGTGAAGCAGTACACATTTAACCATGTCAGTCAAAATGAATCTAAGGCATTTCAAACTCACTTTAAAAAAAAAAGGTAGTGGTTCTTTTTTTGGCCTTTAAAGGTATGCAGTGACACGTGTTTGGAGCGATAAGCAAAATTTCTTTTCCCCTTCTGTTCTTCCAATACAAATTACAGGTATAATGAATCCTGAAAATCTGAACTGATAAAATTTGAGACCTGGGAACTTTGTTAGGTAACACTCACAAATACTCTTAGCAGATAAGATGGGTATGGCTGTATCACTTTTTTTTAGATTTTTTTAAAATTTTAAATTGGACTGGGTTTATCTGATCCTTAACTGAAGGTGTTGGTTGTAAAACAGTCTATCCTAGCTATTAAGACACTTAAATTAAAATAGCGGCAGTAAAGTAGTAAATTTAAAAGAATGTTAAATGGTATTGATTATATAGAAGCCTTTAGATCAGCACAACCAGCCACAAGTACACAGAAATGAAAAATTCCATTTGCTTCTGAAACATTCACAGGAGTACCAATATTTGAAATGAATAAAATGAATAATATAACCATTATAATGATAAGAAATTTCAATGTTCCCCACTGTTGTGCTTTTTCAAAGAATATTAGCCTGATAATTTTATAAAGTAAAATATTGCTTTCAGTCTTAAAATGACACTAAAGAAGAAAGTGACTGTTTATAGAACACCATGGCTGAAACAATTTAAAATTTATATAGTCTCAACTGTATTACTTGCTTATCAATAGTAAGTAGCAGTAAACAGCTGCTGCATTGACAGTATGAGAGATTTATACTACAGGTTGTTGGTGCTTGAAGACAAACAGGAGCACTTAGATCTAAGCAAAATAATATTTTGGTTACAGTTAGCAAAGAACAGCGTTCAAAGTAGCATAAGTGTGTTGAAAAGTAGGTGGAAATGCCTTAGTTTACAAATTCCTAGGGGTTCAAACATGAATACTTTCTTCCTGTAGTGTTGTTAGATAACTCTGGGAGGGGACTTAGACTCTGTGCAAGTGATGGTTCTTCCATGTCTCCCACTACATCCTAATGTGAAACAGTTTATTTAAGGTATGACTGGTAAAGTTAAAAAGTCACATGTACATGCTTAGTGCAAAGGGGCTATTTTCTCCTATTTACACTGCTGTTATTACCTGGAAGTCAGTTTGGGTTGATGTAATTGAGAAAACATTTGGTCCTTGTTCAGGATAGCAGTAGAGTTAATGAGGTTACATGGAGCTGAAAGCCGGAGTGTTAATGTCTATATATTTGAGTAATTTCTCCCTGAAGAAGCACCATTTCTCTTTTTGCCCTGAGAAACAAAGAGGCTTGAAGAAACCATATGAGGTCTATTGGCTGTTTTATCTAATTATACAGAAACCTAAGATTTATGCTGGTATTTTCTCAGGAAATCAGCAAAATCTTATATGTGTCTTGGTTTGATAGAATTATTTAATATCAGCAACATATTACAGTACAGTAAATATTTTATGCTTCACAGAGAAATAAATGTATTGTAACTTGTGACATACATACTAACTCTGCGTGACCTCTTTGTCAGGCTTTATACTAACATAAAAAATAAACTACTTAACAGCTGCTCTATTGCTAGTCTCAGGGGTTTATTGCTTCTGCACATTTTTATGAAGACATTAATTTTCCAAAAGTATTCTTCCTGGGATATTCTGAAGTATCTTCAGAAATTAGCAGTTATCAGTCTAACACATTGCACATCCTGGAAACCTGATCTACAGCCCTATTTCACTTTATTTTTTTTGAGGAGCCTTTTTGTTTTACATGAACTATAGGTGTACTTTTAGGAATCTGTAAAATAATTGGCATTTAACTTAGACATGTGTACTGGGGCTGATAATACTGTACTCTTTATTTAGTTTGTATATTAGTGTTGGAAAAAGATTATAGAAGCTTACTCTTCTAAAACTTAATGGATTAGGCCATTACTTAAGGAATGCTTTTTAAAATTCTAATGTTAAGGCATTGACTTCTTTAATTGTAGGGTTTTAGGAGACTATTATTATTATTAAATTACCAAAATTAGTTCTGGTATAATAAGAGTGTATTTCACAATCCATATGTTAAACTGGTTCATGCGAAAAATTTCATTATACTGTAATTAGGGCTGTATCTTTACCTGTAGGGACAGATATGAAAGTTACACAGTAGATCAGAATGTTGTGTTCCACATGAATGTCTGCATATAGCAAATCTTGAATTTATTTTGTTCTAACACCATGTGTGTGATCTTGAATGCCTTTGTAACAGGAAACTTAAAAGTCATGTTGTGAAGATTGTGAAATCCAAATTTTATTTTGTTTTATTTTTTTCTCTACTCACATTTCTCCTCCTTCTCTCTTTAGCTATATTTTCTGATAAGAAAATGAATTGAGAGGCTTTGTGAATAGAAACATGAATGGCAAGCTTGTGATTCGGTGAAAGACGACTCCTACAGCTCAGCAGGTAGTAGTCAGCTGTTGAGGTTTTTCTCCTTCTTGTTGACTCTTATTCTTCTGCCAAGAGTAAATGACTTTTTTTAATTTTTTTTTTTTAAATCTATTATACCTTCAGCTACATGATATGTGAAGCTTGATATATTGAGCATATGAACCCCTTTTTTGATTCACCTAGACACGGCGTTTTTTGAGGAAAGAGCTGGCTCTACTACTGTGTCCTGTATGGGATAAGAACCCAGTCAATGTTAAAATAATAGCGGCTTTTCCTCACTGTCCTCCCTGGCTTTCTCCCAGTTTGCCAAAGATGCATTAAGTAGATCTTGTTGTTATTTATATCCTCTATTTTGATGCTTGAACCCCAGACCAGACCTCAGAATAGCTGGTTAATGTCCTCACAGTTTGACACTGTGAAATTCACAGCCATACTAGAGTGAAAGACCATACAAAGCCCCTATCTGGCTATCAAAGGTATTGTGCAGAGGTTGGGGACTTTCATGGATGCAAAACCTAATTAAGGCAGAATTTTTCTGACACCGTAGCAAAGATTCTGAAAAAAATCCTGTTAGAAGCCTTCAGTGTTTCTTTTGTTACAGTTGTATTTTTCAGAAAAGCTGTGGTAGCAAGGGCTTAAATCCTATGATCCACTCCCCACTACAGAATTTTCCTGCAGCTGACTGCCTATTATATTCTTTTAGTAGCTATAGCTAAAATTAATTATAGTCTGTTTCTGTAAAAGAATTATCTCAGTATTTTTTAATTTATTTCTATTGCCTTTGTATTTCTTTTTGATTTTTTTTTTTAAAGTAAATGTAAGAAAATGGTAAGTAACTTGAGACTTGAAATACATATTTTCAGGAAAAAGTATGTGTTACTGCTTTGCTCAATATTTATTTCTGGTGCCCACTAGAGCAGAAGAGGCATTATATGACTACAAGAAAGAGAGAGAAAGGAATATGTTATTAGCTCATCGTATAGGGTTGCTGTGAGAGTATATGCCTACGTGGGCATGTGGTTAAGCCTTGTGTCTACCCTGCATCTGCAAGATATGGCATTAAACCTCTCAGGAGCATAGGCTGTCTGGCTATATAGGCTTAACCTGGGAAAAGTCTAGTACATAAAAAAAAAAAAAAAAAAGTTACAATTCTGAAAATCAGTATGGTTTCATTCTACATCATAAACCCTCTAGTTAAGCTAAAAGTTACCTTGTGGGAGCTCTGTGAAAGGAACTAGAGACCTGGCTTTGCAGTTTGAAAATTTCAGAGCAAATTGGAGTTCCTGTTTCTATAATTTCTTGGTTTGATTTGACACCACAATGTTAAGAGTTTTGAAAATGTCCTCGTCTTACAACTGAGAATTCTCCTCATGTGTCTCACAAAACCCCCTCGGTATTACATACTCATTTTCCTCACCCATATTATTTCCTTGCCACTGCCCCTGTGGTGCAGGGAGTGGTGGAAGGATCTTCTGCCCCTTCCAGTTCGGATACTCTCTCAGGACAGTGAAGAAGTTTTCATATTGGTAATGGAGAGGAACAGTAACCTGTTCCTGTACTTGTCGTCTGCCCTTTGTTTAGGGGTTATGGTAAAATACCAATGCTTTGGGCTTTTCCATTAGTGAGGAAGATGTTTCCATGAGTAGAAAGCTGTTGCAAACTGTTGAAGAGTGACTTAAAAGCTGAGAAATGCATAGCTAATTGTTTGGCAGAAATGCAGGTTTAAGATTTACCTTGGATCTGACAGTGTATGTGCGCGTGAAGTCTGATTCTGGAGGTTCCTCACAGCACAGAAAAAAAGTTGAAACACAACAGTTAAAAGAAAATTTCTGGATCAATTATGTGAAATTTATAGAATCAATAGAATTTATACCAAAAGTATAATCCAAAATTAAAACCATTTTTTTACCTTTGAGTATGTGTATTTGTAAGATAAATACATAAATAGAAATATCCTGTCATAGTTGATTAGAACAATTGCAAGAAATTCATATCAGATTGAAAGATGTTGTGTTTTGCTAATTAGCAATAGTACCACATAAAACTTGTATTTAATATCCATTAGGTATTCTTATATTTGTTATATGATATTTAGGTTTCATACTACCTGACCAAATGGATGTTTCAGACGCATAGAATAACAACTCAGTGATGACCCACATAGTGTTAAGTCTGTCTGCAGCACTTTCTGCCCTTCATGATTATTCATGCATGTCAGTAGTTTTGTTGTTCCATTAAACTCTGATGCAAGTAAAGCTTAAAAGCCCCTGTAGAAGTGTTTCTTGTTTGGGGATTTTATTCTGTGCATTCTGTGGTGACAGTTCTTCCAGTATGTCAGAAGGCCTCTGAAAACAAGATAGGTACCGTTTCAATGTAGGAGCAACACATTAAACTATGTCAATTAAACTTAAACCTCAAAGTAAAAGGGTAACAGTGTAGGAGTGGTTGTGAAAGAAAATCTCAGACAAATGGTCCCAGAAAATGATGCTTAAGACTATGTGCTTTTACATGGAAATTGCTTAGAATTAGGCCTGACTGAAATCAACTTTCACCTCAAATTTTAAACATTGTAAGGTTAATGGGTTATTTTCCTTTTTTATTATTGTTGTTTTTATTCCTTTATTGTAAAGTAATTCAAGATGAATAATAAGTAAAAATTTCCATAAACTTTATTTTCTAACCAGTAAGTATGTCCTTAGCTACACATCTTTACTACATTTTCAACATCCAGAAATTGTCAGTGGTATTTTTAAAGCTGGTTTGCCAAAATACTGAGGCATTGGAGGCTTGGTGGTGTTTGAGGTTCTGGTGTACTCTTGTATTTTGGCAACTAATGTTCAGTTGTAACTGGGATGAAGGGAAGGAATAGGGACATGGACATTCATAGCAGCAATGGAAAGGTGATGCTATGTCTCAGAGCTTCTTCCTAGTGTGTCAGTTGTGCAGCAAACTAGTGAATGATTTACTGGGGCAACATTCATGCACCTTTGCAATCTGCCACTATGCTTTATTAATGTTTCTGCAGCAGCCTATTGTTAGATTCATGATCAATGTTTTCTCCCCAAAGGTTTGCATGCAACCAAATTATGATTTGTTGCCATAGTTCTCCATTCTCTCAGAGCAGCAGGGTCTCTCTCTTGCTTTTCTTTCCATGGCATTAATTTGGTCCCTAGTAAAAGGACAGGCTTTGATAGAGTCCTATGTGGTGGTTCAAAATGCCTCTCCCTCTCCTGCTCTGACATTCTTTCTCCCCTGGAACTGCAATTCTGACATACCCATACATGGAGCATGAAAGGTTTTCTAAAATGCTGCCTCCTGTGCATCAGCAAAGAGTCTGTCAGGATGTACTCTGTGGTGATAGCAGGGGGATTCTTAAAGGTGAAAAAGGCAATTTGAGGTTGTGAAAAATGAGGCCACTTGCTTAGATGTTTGACTCACTCTGACTTCAAGGACAGTTGGACCTATCGAGATTTGTCACCAACTTCAAAAAACAAAGGTGGTGGAATTGCGCCTTGTCTGCAAAGTGACTAGAGATAAGCCTGATGACTCTTATGTTAAGTTTTTTTGTATAGGAATTTTTAGTTGTTTTGCATACTGGTGAAATAATAGTTAAAATGGTAGTTCTGTCTGGGAAAAAAAGGCGCCAAAGATGAATCTGAAACTTTTGCACAAGCTACGCTTGTGCAGAAGTGTCATGATGCCATTCTCAGTTACCAGGTAGCCTGCTCAGACAGCGTGGTTTGGAAGGGGACTCAGCTGATGCATCCCACTGCTCCTAAACATTTTATTTTGATTTTTTTGTAATCCAGTGAACACTGATACGCAACTAGCTGATTTGATGTTTTACGCCTCTTTAAAAAGACCTGACGATTTAAAGTAGGTCTTTAAGTAGTAAAAGATTCACTTTGGCTCATTTTTTGATAAGGCAGTATGTGGCTTATGTAGTTTGCTTTATTACACCCACTCTGGCTACTGAATTTGCTGTTTTTCTTTACTATTTATAAATAACAATCAATAAAATATTAATAAATGAGATCCTTTGATTTACTCTACAGTGCATATAGATGGTATTATAAAATCATCCCACTTCACTTTTCTGTAGTCTGTCTCAGTGCTGTGTAGCTCGTTAGTACTTTAATTCATGCAGATGAGGTTAGTCTCCACTGAAAAACAACAATTCCTGAATCAGAAGCTCCGTGTTATCTTTGATTCACTGTCTCCTTGAACTACAGTAGATGCTGTGGCTTGGGAAACTGGGGGTATGAATCAGTACTGTAAACTGGGAGGTGAAAAGGGATGTTTGTTTCGTAGGAAAAGTAAGAAATGGTTTCTGTCTAAAAGTAGCTACAAGGATTTTTATACAGGACCCCATTAGATGCAACCCTGATGTGCTATGTGAACAGCAGAGAATCTGCATAAAATATGGTATTTCTTTTAGTGCCAGAAAACACTTTGTTATATCTATGTTGTATCAATAACAGAACATTTCCAGTGGTTTCATTTATAATTGGGCTGATGTAATTTACCATTCACATTTGTAATCTGTTGGTAATATTGTCCCATAATGTTTTTCTTTGTCCACTCCAGCACTAAATTCTGAAACAAATTTCTCTAACAACATTACACTATAGGGGCACATAGATATTTCCCTTAGAAGTACTGCATGATTCATGCACCATGTATTGCTATTTCCCTGCTGCGGTGTCTCAAAGGAAATGTTTTAATCTTATAAATAAAACCGTAAAAAAATAATTTGCACGCTACTTGGTCCCTGTGTCACTGGCATTTATCTTTTGTTGATAAGGCAGAACTGGAGGTGTAGGCTAACAATTGTAAAATTATGCATTTTCAATGCTTTTTTTTTTTTTCAGTATACAATAACCACCGGTTTATATATTCACTATGTAATGGCTAGAGGGTAGGTATAACTTGTGACAAACTCACTTGGGATAATTAATTAGGCATATAGTCTCATATTTGTTCTTTTCTTGATGCCAGCTTGCAAACATCTATTGTCCATTACCTGTAGCTCCCTGTAATCATACAGAGACGGAGGTCGTGCAAAATAGAGTTGGCTGAGGTTGGGGAGAAGGAATGCTACTGGAAATTCGGTCCTGGTATCTTAATCTTAAACATAGAATTGTTTAGGTTGGAAGAGACCTTTAAGATCATCAAGTCCAACTGCTAACCTAGCACTGCCAAGTTACCACTAAATCATGTCCCTAAGCGCCCCATCTACATGTCTTTTAAATACCTCCAGGGATGGTGACCCAATCACTTTCCTTTCAACCCTTTCAGTGAAGAAATTTTTCCTAATATCCATTGTAAACCAGCCCTGGTGCAACTTGAGGCCATTTCCTCTTATCCTATCGCTTGTTACTTAGGAGAAGAGACTGACACCTACCTTGCTACAACCTCTTTTCAGGTAGTTGTAGAGAGTGATAAGGTCTCCACTCAGCCTCCCCAAGTAGAAGGGGACAATCACTTCCCTAGTCCTGTTGGCCACACTATTTCTGATGCAAGGCAGGATGCTCTTGGCCTTCTTGGCCACCTGGGCACACTGCTGGCTCATGTTCAGCCGGCTGTCGACCAACACCCCCAGGTCCTTTTTTGCCTGGCAGCTTTCCAGCCACTCTTCCCCAAGCCTGTAGTGCTGTATGGGGTTGGTGTGACCCAAGTGCAGGACCTGGCACTTGGCCTCATTGAACCTCATACCATTGGCCTCAGCCCATCGATCCACCCTGTGCAGATCCCTCTGTAGAGCCTTCCTGCCCTCAAGCAGATCAACACTCCTGCCTAGCTTGGTGTCATCTGCAAGCTTGCTGAGGGTGCACTTGATTCCCTCGTCCAGGTTGTTGATAAAGATATTAAAGAGAACTGGCCCAAATACTGAGCCCTGGGGAGCACCACTTGTGACCGGCCACCAACTGGATTTAAATCCATTCACCACAAATCTTTGGTCCCAGCCATCCAGCCAGGTTTTTTTTTTTTTACCCAGAGAAGAGTATTCATACATCAGATCCGTATTTTTTATATATGTGCTCTGATTACTTTTTCCTGTGCTATAGTTTTAATAATATGTGGAAGAAGAAAATACTATCTCTTTGTATGAGAACATTTACATATTATGTAATAAAGACCTGAATGTTCTCTGTCTCAAGCTGAGGCATGCTTCAACACCCCCCCACCCTCTCCAGAATGTGTCTCTGACTATTGCAAATTAAATACTACAGACAAACCAGCCTCAGTGAATGGAGGTTTTGCTGCAGAAAAGAATGGAAATGGGATTTGGCTCATAATCCAGTTGCTGTGCCTTTTTTCATAATGAACTCTCTCTGTAAACGAATGGGTGAACAAACCAGTGTTTAATGCATTCCTCTATCTGGAATGGATGTAATCAGTATTTGGAAATGTGGTACTTTGGAGACCTGTGCAACTTCTGTATATGATTCATAGTAAAAGAGATAAATGCATTAAAATTTGTTGGGAAACTTTATTCATTTTTATTGAATTTTACCTGTTTGCATGAGTGATTGTATGAACACATCATATTATGTGGGGAATAGTCTGGTGACTTCAATTAAATTATAATTCGTATATTATTTTCTCTTTGAAACTACCGTTTATGTGCAAAATAATCCATTTTTGTTTGCATTCTTTCTTTAAACCCAGTTTTACTAGTTTTGACTTTGTCACTATAAAAATTGGATTCAGTGATGGCTTCCTGGTCAGGTCAAATATGTATTTGTCTCATCGTGCAATATTGACCGAGTTACACCTCCTTACTGCGAGGAGTAAATATATTTCCGGAGTTATCAGTGAGAAATTTGAAATATTGAGTTAGGGTTTTTCTCCAAATATTTCTACTTTGGCGGTGGAATTACACTTGCAGACGAATAAAAAGGAACTGGTTGCAAGAGTTGTCTATTGTGCAGTATCCTACAGGAACAACTACCTGGGTGTCATCATCCTGTCTCCACCTTCTGTCACTCTGTCTTCACAGAGACCAGCTTTCACTGCAGGAGGCTCAGGAGCTTCCCAGGGGACCATTCCTGCACAGTGAGAAAAAAGTTTTACAACCCTGGAAGTTGCATGTTAAAGATAAGATAACCAGAGCCCACTACTATTTATTCAGGCTAAGGTTTCAATCCAGCCTTATTTATTTTTGCAGTTCCCCATGCACTGAAGAGTAGATGCCTTTCTTCCACCTGTAACATCCCATTTCCCTAAAGACACTACATCTGAAGCTATATCCTTCCTACTCCCAAGATGAAATGGTCATTTCAGATGGGAGAATTGACATATTTTCTTTGACTCTTAATTGGCCCCTTTTTACATAGAAGAAAAAGAAAGGAGTTAGAACTCTGCAGATGGAAATCTAAATAATATGAACCTTGGGAAAACCGTAAGAATAGGTGCTACAACCGAACATGATGAGAAGGAATCAATGTGTGGCTTTTTTGTTAGAAGTTCTGTTTTTCTGCTTCAACTTTTCATAATTTTCAGAGTTTATTTTAGGGCAATTGTTACTGTCAGCTGACAGGAGCAAAGTGAGTCAAACCAAAAACTGCCATAATCATGCTACTGGAATTGCAAGCTGAAACTTGAGCAGAAACTATTCACTTGATTAATTCAGAAGAGGCACTCAAAGGCAGACTGTCTTCCTATGTGCATGTTATGTTTTTACAAGAGCACAGAGTATGAAAATTTCATAGTGCAGCTCTGTAACAGGGAAGTATGCTTTCAGAGAATGAAAGGGAAATAGTGGGTATAACGAACAGAATGCTGAATTCCTTGAAAAAAAATCCAAACATCAAAAAAAAAAAAACAAAACCAAACCCCAAAACACCCCACCCCACCCTGTTCTCTCCAATATTGTGGTTTAGAAACAAACGGTACTTAGTGATAGTTAGGCACTGTGGTTGATTGTTTTCAGAATGCCTTCTTGGCAATTTACAGCATCAAAAAGTTTACTGAAGTTGGATTTTGGATATCTGAAGCGTTGTTGTTGTTCTGGTTGGTGGATGGTGTCTCTATTAATAGGAATTGCTTTGCCTTTAAGCCCTTTGAAGACTCTGGAGCCTGGAGTTTTCTACGTTGGAAACTTGACACCTAGGTGTCCTCAGTCGCTTGAATTTTCCTATAGCCTAGGATAAATGTATGCCCTTGTTTTTTTAAAAATGAAAGATTGGGTGTTGGGTTGGTCCTACTACGTGTCTCTGCAGAAATTTTTCCAATAGAACAAATATCCTAGGATGAGATTATAACACTGTCTTTATTGAACGTATCTTATGTATCAAGTGCTGCATTACTAATATATATTCAAATAAATATAACTATGATTGTGATGAGCCTGGGAGGTAAAAAAGATGGGCCAGCAAAGTAATATAGTGACATTATCAGTATTCAGTAAAGTAAGTACATGTCTAATATCAAATATAGCCCTATGAAAGTCAATTTACCTGTAAGCATATATTCAAACGATTTGTAGAATTGAACACTACTTGCAGAATACAGTAGTTCTGAAAAACAGAAAATGAAGGTTGTTTTATTTCAGTAGAGGAAAAACTGCATTAATTCTAGCAGATAGTAACCTCTATTTGCCACCTAGCTGATATGCAAAAAGCATTGTCATTTACATGTCTATTTTTCCAAACTTTATGTATTCCAAAAGTATGAAAGTTAACATTAGTAGCGCATAATATTTGTATTCTCTGGTGTCTTGAAAGGAAGGACAAGAGCTGTCAAAACTTCCACTGATGAGTAGGGAGAGAGGCCTGTCTTGTCTGAACTCAAGCAAGAGCAATCGAGGAGGAGAATAATTGAGAAAGATTGACTGGTCTAAGAGAAATAGTCTTAGTTTTGGTAGAAATGTTCTGTACTTTGGTACTTGCTTGCAATAGCAATTTTTCTTCAATTAGGATTATGCCCTTATGTTTTGATAATCAGGTGGTAGCCTCGAAATTGAGACTATTTTACTGTATATTCTCAAGACTACAATGACTTTAGAAAACGATAATGATGCAGGACACATTTTCTGCTTCAAGAACTTGGCTAGAGAGTTATATGTCTTTTTTATTAATAAAAAATAACATAATAAACCCAACTTCTTTATCACTTTCTATGTAAAATATAAGACATGGGAAAGTTTCAGGGGGTGGGTGTCACATTGTAATTAAATAAATTTCTCACTCTCTTGTGAATTATTTTGAAGTTCTTGCACTAAACTTGTCCTCTGATTCAAATACTATGAGAACTTTTGAAGCATAGGATATCAGATAAATGCCTACAGTATCTCCTTCTTGCTTCCTAACTCGGAGTTGTAAGAATGGTGAACGGCCTCAGTCTCAACATGGCATTAAATGCAATCTGTGTATGCCCAGTGTTACCAGTGCTGGCCGTAATTTTTAAAAGAAAAATGTCAAACAGTCTATGATGCCAATAAATACACTTACTATTAAGTGTCATCGACATCCTTCTGCTGAAGCATAAACATGTGCCGACAGTGGTCTTCTGATAACTTTTCATTATCTTTGCTCATTCTGAAAATACATTTGGAGTCATCCAACCTAACATAACTTCCTCTTCCTCTCAGATGTGGTAGCCATAGTTCAGAAATGGAAACTAAAGTGTTCCTATATGTTGTACTGTCACTTAAGCTGTATTACCAGGGTGGTGGTTATAACCTTAAAACTTCACAGCCTGTCTGACTTCCATTCTGAGTTTGAATTTCATTTTCTACTTTAAGTTTTGCCCATGCAGTAGCTTTCATTTTGTTTGGTTGTCATTTCAGCTATAGGAAAAGAAATCTGTGGTTTTCCAGAGAAATCAGTAATTGACTTAGTCTGATGGCACTGCTGAGAGGTCGGGCTATTTGATGCTTCTGTAGCAGAATCAGTGTCTTATAGTAGCTATGTAAAAGGGGTTTAATAAAGGAAAGGGGATCAGAGGAATGTACCCAGATTAGAGACTTCTGCTTATGTCCATTAATTTTTTCAGAGTTGCATTTATCCTGACATGTTCTACCAACCCTTTTTTGTTACAATGCTCCAGAATGCTGCACTCAGCAGTTCAGCTTTTTCTCTCTTAATCCCTTTCTTGTTTATCAGACAACCATCACTTGAAAAAAAAAGATGCTGGAATACTTCAGAGTTGATTTGTTAGTTGATTAAAGAACAAGTAAATGCATATATTGAGATTGAGAACTGAAGAACCTTGAGTATTTTCTCAGTCACTAGTTTTCTTTATCCTGTAAGGGCATTCAGAAGAGAAGATGTTACTCAAAGAAGTAGGAAAAAAATTCAGAATTTTCAGCAGTGCTGTCACCTGGTGAGGTGACTTTCCATGAAATGTTACTGAAACTGGATATTCCTGGACAGAATTAGGAAGTTGGGGTTTACCTTGATGCTTTGTTTCTTCATAAAAGTTCGGGTTTTTGACCTGTTTAATATGTAGCTATTAATTTGGCTGTTCTTTTTTTATTTTTTTTAATGTCATTACTGATTAATCACTGACAACAATAATTTTTAATAATTTTAGTTTTGTCAATGTTTTAAGAGCTACATGGGCCAAGCTCAATGGGGGTGCAGAAACACCCCATGCCAACCGCAGTCTCTCAAGACCAATGAGGATCTTTTCTACTTAGACTTTTATTGCTTTTACCAGTACAAAATAGTAGTATATTTTCAAGGAATTTTTGGTAATTCTGAGTTGTTGGTCTTAATTAGCTTTATCCAAAGCTTTACCCAAAATCTGCCTCCCTATTCTACTACCACTTATAGAAGTTTTACTGTTTCACATTTGCTTCCTTATCTTTACACCCAGTAACTATGTGAGCTTATTAACAGATTTTAAGGTTAAATAGCCTTATAATGGTCATTTTGTCTGTTCTACTGTGTAACACAAACCTAGAATTTCCTGCAGTAACTCTTGCATCAGGTATAATGTGGTCCCTGGTTGAGTTAGAGCTTATACGTTTAAGAGATACTGAACATTGATTTGGAGACTTCAAGTGATGGAGAATTCAGAACACCTGTAGGTAAATTGTTCCAAGGTTTGATTATCCACATGGTAAAATTGTGTGCTTTATTTGTAATCTAAATCAGTTCAGCTTCAGCTTCCAGTTACTGGGTGTCAGGTGTTGGAAATTCAGCAGTGATTTAACAAAGCTATTCAGGAAAAATTATCTTAAATTTATACAGAGTGAAAAGAAAGATTTCTGTAAGGAAAGATGCACCTTTTTGGGGGGAGGAATTGTAACAGATTGAAAGGAATCTGTGGTGAGCAATTACAAATGTGAAATGTATTGTAGTTGCCTAAAACCAAACAGTTTTAGACTCTGCTAGTCTAAGCCTATGATTTTGAGGTAAAAATGTGGCTTGCTAGTGATGCTGAATAATGGGAAGATGGAATTTTCCCCAGTATGAAATGCGTAACTTCCCAACTGAAAGGGGCAGCCTTAGCATGTCAGCGAGAAGCCATGTTTCCTGAACAGAGAGGGAATGCAAATGCCATGTTGTCCAAGTTTTATGTCCCCAATAGATTTGCTAGGCTTCACAGCTGAACTAAATCTAACCCTTGCTGAATGGCACTCGGTGCTGCCTACACTCAGAAATGTATTTCAAATGTCCCCAAGATTTCACGGTAGGAAAAAGAAACCTTATTGAGTATACAAACGCTTGAACAACTCTCACTTTAAAGGTTAATGTAGGCAACTGATTTATCAGCAAAATGTGCCTCACATCAGCTGTTTAACCAATGGATAATCCATTGGGCAATGGAGAAAACAAATGCCATTAAATTATTTTTTGTGCCTTTTAACTGTCATCTTATCCTTTTCCTACCATGTGAGTGTTGTTGTGACAATATTTGGTGCATTCAGTCAGTCACTGACTGTTGTGTATTTCATTTGTTCTGAAAACTGCTGCCCCTGGGGAAGAAAGCAAAGCAAAACAAAAGCATTGCCACAGGTCAAACTTTGAGGAATCCAATTTTAACAACAGAAGTCTGGAATTCACAAGCTCTAATCTGATGTTTTAAAGTCCCTAAGGTCAACAGTGAAACAATCCAATAAAAGGGGCTTAAAAATGTAGATTTTTATAGAATTTGCCTCTAGAACTGCTTTAAAACTACAATATACCACTGCTCTAACCTATTAAAAATTGAATGAGTTAATTGATTTGGTGAGTGGGGGTTTGTGCAGTTATATTGTGGAAGATTTAAATTTATTTGGACTAAACCTAAAGTAAAACAATGAAAATGTAGTACTTCACTAGAGGAAAAGACAGAAATGTGAGCATAATAGGCAATAACTTTAGAATATCAATTTACCTGTTACAAGGGTGACTTAGGGTTAGCCATGATTAATATATGGTTTTTGCTAGTTTACCTTTTGTGTTATGGTAAATTAAAAAATATTCCTCCCACTGGGACGTGGAAGCTTGTTGGTAACAAAACAGCACAGTAACCACTCACAGACGTGCTTTCATGGTAAATGCTTAAGACTGCTTTAATAGTATGTCATGCATCCATGACAATGTCTAAGTTCTGACACACGTAAAAGGTGAGGTTGTTCTGGGATGGGATATATGGATCAGTATATGGACAGAAATCGGGTCCTGGACTGATAGTTGGTGTTGAGCCAGAGTAACATTGAAACGTATCTTAAGTATAGATGAAGTAGAAAGTAAACCTGTTGTTTGAATCGAATCACTTAACACTAAGAAAAAAACCCCTCTCTTTTGTAATTTAAATCTGAAGATGATAAAAGAATTTCATTCACGTCGCACTCATAGAATGTAGTTTTTCTTAATCCTCGTGAAATTCTAACACAGGACTAATACTTTTGTAGTGAATACAGTGTTAAGCATTGGTCCCCTTTTGTTTTGGCCTATTAATATCAGGTAGAAAGTATTGAATGCCTTTGCAATAAAAGTACAATGTAGCCGTTATTCAAAAAGTACATATAGTGAAATCATATATATCAAGAAAATCTTGGCTTGTTCCTAACATAAAATATATTCTTCTCTCTGCAAAATCTCAGTTGTATAGTTGTCTCCAATAAGAAATAATACTGGGGCAGTAGCCAGTCTAGAATGTAAATCAGTGCACTCTGCCCTTATCAGATTTAGAAAACATGCTTTTATACATAATATTAACTAAAACTTAGTAAATTAATGCAGAGATTGTCAGTCTCTTTAAAAACCTCTATATGTTATCCCGCATATTGCCCTTATCCCCTAAAAGTTAGGCACAGCATTAATCTTTCATGTTTATGTAAAGTATTGAAATAAGATGGAAATTTATACGCTCACTCCCTAAGAATAATTTCCCAAGCATTAACCTGGCCAGAAATGACTAAACCCAACCAACAAAAACTTTTCTGACATCATGATTTGGTATAATTGTTGTATAAAAGGCTACGCTCCATTAAAATAAATGTCTTTCTCAGTCATTGTAACTGCAATATGGTTCCTAAATTAATGAGGATGCTAACTATCAAATAGTTCTCACTCTACCTAGAGCCAGAACACCGGCTTTTTGTTATTGCAACTTTTCAAATTCCAAGGGTAAAAGCTACAAGTAGGGCGAAAAGAGACAAAATACATAATTTTTTCCACAAAATTTAACAAGGCCTGACCGCAATTCAAGGACTAGCTGATAAAACATTTCAGTCTAACTTCATGAGATATTTCTGATATTTTAAAGTGGTTTAGGGTTTTTGTTTGTTTGTTTGTTTTTCTTGATTTCTGCATTATTTCCTGCTTTAAAACCCCATGAAAATAGCTCTACAGTTTCTCTGCTACTGACTTCTGTTTGATGTTCCTCCTATGTAATCCGATTCACAGGTAAAGCAGGAGGAAGTGCTGTCTCCATCACAGTAATTTTAGGCTTTGAGACGTGATGCTTTGTCATGATTTCGAAGTGAACTTGTTGCATTTTATCACAAAATACTTTAAACAGGTGGTGTGTTTTGTGACAGCTACATGTCATAAAGCTGCCCTTTGCATTCTCACATTTTTAAGCTTTCCCTCCTGGCTTTGGCTTTTCAAGACTTCATTTCATTCAGATGTAAAAGATAACATCCTGGCATCAATATTGAAGCTCTGTGCTTGGATACGGGTGTAATTGGCTTAAAGTTGTTAAAATTCACAGGATCATCAACATGTACCTCACTTAATCAATTTTTTAGAAACACAGAATCGACGGTTTAATGAGAAAAGCTTTCCCAACATCACAGTCCCCTCCTCCTCATTACGAGAGTCAGCCTTATATTAAAGAAATGGTAAATCCTATTTGATTTCCCTTTCATGAAAGGCTGAGCTGTCCCAGGTGTAACCTTTCTTTTTGCTGGATGAGGAAGACAAGTGCTAAAGTAATGAGATAATCAATAAGCATTGGTTTTGTATTGTTCATCTTACATACATTTGGGCATATTTTGTGTTTTCCTTAGTTTTCACTCCTTTGCTAGCTCAGCCCACTACTGACAGGGCCAAGCAACTATTCAAGGTCAGGCAGTTTCTTGGTTTCAGACTTTTCTTTGGTTCTTCTCCCATTGTCATTTGAATTAGCCTTAGCTCATCAACATAGCTTTTAAAAAATGCCACTGAGATCATAGTTTAACGAACTGAAAAATGAATGTGTTGACCTTACAGTTTTAAAGGGGACCACAGTATGGTTTTGCTCATGGCCTCATTGGTCTCACTGTGGAATAACACCTTCAAGTAAATGTACTTTTCTACAGCTCCGCTCCCAGAGTTTAAGGATATCTCTCAATTAGCTGAAGTGTTCGTCTTTTAGAGCTCAAACATCTTGCAGTAAGTTAGCTGAGTGGTGTAATTTACTGGAGACTTTTTATCAGGTCATTGAACTTTTAAGCTGTGTAAAAGTCAGTGTGTGAGAGTCCCACTGTGAAAGATTATTTAAATATTTGTACTTGAATATTACCTAAATCGGAGGATTTGACAACTCCTCACCTCTCATTTTCTGACAAAGCCCTCAAGCACTATTATACAAGGAGCTTCCCTGGCTGTGGTGGGGAGGATTGTAAGGTAAGAAAGAAAAATCCCACCCAAAGCAAAACATACTTCAGCTCCCCAAGAGAGAGACAGCAGAGTAACTTCAAACAAAACCTGGCATTCTTGTCTCTCAGCCCTGGGCTCAGGGTGGACTGAGTGGGAATGCATTCTTCTTTCTCAATTCGGTTAGCAAGTAACCCCCTATCACAGGGTCATTTGAACATACGTGCTCCTACTCTTGTCTCTGACCTTCTATTAGCTGGACGTTACTACTCACATTCATTTCCTAGGAGCGTTTTTACTTTATTCTAATTTGCAGAGTCTGCTGGGAGGGAATACTGTGGTACCAGAAAGGGAGCATCTGATAAAGTATAGTGACACTGTTATATAAATTTTAACTGAAGAGAATGGAGGGGTTAGGTAGATTTTACATGACATGATGTGGCTTAGCCACTTCAGTCATTTAAAATAAAAAAAAGAAATTAATTTCAGCGCAGCCTGCATGTTCTCTCTGCGTGCAGGCTTACGTGGCGACTACCCATCGTGGGATGAATTGAGTATGCTGTATTTCATGTTTAGAAAAGTATGAAAATACATGATTTAATTCCATTCATTCAAATTAAAGTTCAGTAGGGTGTGTGCATTCTGGCATAATTGTTTGACTATGGTGTGCAAACCTTTCTTTTGCTTCCTTTCCCTATTCATGATGTGATTTGCATAATAATTCTTTAAATTCTGGGCTGTGAATATTATCTCATTAACATAATTACCTAATTTCTTGTTTTGTGAATTACAATAGATAAGTAATAATAGTCTCAGCTTATTATCACATTTTCTTCTGTGCTTTGTGATCACAGTAAACAGATTAGAAATGTGATTTTATTTTTTTTTTAAAGGAGAGATTATTCAAATAGCAGAATGATTATGCAGCCTATTTATGCACATGCAAAACACCCAGGAGATTCTAGCTATTGGCTTGTAGCATCCTTTCAGGCGCCTACCTGCAGTCTTGGTCTTCATTAAGGCTTCTTCTTCATCAGGAACTAGTTTTACAGTATTTGGATGCCACAAGGTGCATTAAACACCAATTTTATCCTTTAATTTCAGGAAATTAAAACCGGATTATTAAAGGATTTTAGTCCCTGCAGAGGCAAGTCTCAGGTACCTATGCTGATATGTGGAGAAAGTGTGCTTATGTAAAAAAAAAATAATAATCAGAGTTTCATTGCAGTTACAAGCTAATTTCCTGTAAATATTTAATATCTGAGTTATTTGTATTGGCATAGATAAACTCCTAGAACCCAGTAAAACCGCTTTTCCATATAGCGTGTTTTGTGTATTTGCAGGATTATTCTGCAAAGAGAGCTCCTTTTCAGACAGATCTTAGACTTGATTGGCTATTTTAACATATTAATGTTTGCCATATAAATATCAATGCTGGAATATGGAATATACAATAATATTTGACTAGGGAACAAAGTAAGACAACTATATTTTTCAATTAGATCGGAATATATTTTGTCTTAATAAAAATTTATTTCAAAGTGCTTTAGGGATTTTTATATTAAAACTGCTGTTATGTAAGTCTTTGCAAGTAGCTCCAAATGTGCTTTTGAGAGATCTAAAACATTGCCTTTTCCCAGGAAGTGTTGGCTCTAATTAGGCACGCTCCCTGGAACCCAAGTTAGGTTTGAAAGGGGTAAGGATATTTTTAAGGACAGAAGAGAAGGCATATAATATACTAGTTACATTGTTCTCTTCCACTCTTCATCCCAAGAAGAAAATACAATAGTGGTCAAAATATATTTAACATAACTCTAAAACCAGAGAGATTCTGAGATCCCTACTCATCAGATAGAGGTTTACAAGAATATTGCCATTGTGCTTCCACCTTGTGAGCAGGTGCCGGGTGTGGGTATGTTGGCTGCATAAAGAGTGCAGATGGGTGAGGACAGCAAGTGGTGGGTTATTGCTCGCCCCCCCCCCCCCCATGAGTTTATAAGTTTCAATTTATCAGGCCATGGCATTTTTAATCTGAATCAGGTATGTTTTATTTTTAACTACTTAGTTTATGTCTCTCATGCATGATTCTTTAGTTCTAAAAGAAATTATTTTTAGAAAGGAAAAATTTACTGAAGTTTTGGTTAACTGTGTTAAAAGAAATTATAATGTAGCCAAGTAGAAAGACCTTGTAAAATTTTTATTTTCAGTTAAAAGCAAACGTGGAAGAAAACTCTGTGGAAAGCAAAGGGGCCTATGAGAATTTTTCTCGGCCAAATTGTTTGCTCTGCAGCTATTTGATATGTACGTGAAACAAAAGAGAGGATTTCATGCATATTTGGCTTTTTCTGTCTGTACCAAATCAGAAGCTTAACTGAGCTGGTGAAAGGCCTGAGCCTTCATCACACTTCATGCTGTAGTGAAAAAGGTGAAAAAGGAAAAGCTATAGAAAGAATACGCGTGTAATTAGTAATAGCTGTTGGGGGGTGTGTAGGCACAGGTCGTGTTTTGAACTGATTTTAATCCAATTTTTACTGATAGCCTAATATTCCCAAAAGAGAGCCCAATAAACATTTCTTTAAAAACTCCTTGAAAGATAGGATTGTAAAGGCAAAACTGACAGAGTGAGGACTATGGTGGCAGATCTGTAATTTGTTTAATTTCTGCTAAAGCATGTTTATATAAAATATACAGTCTAGGGCATACTTAGTGCTTAACTGCTTTTGAGAAGAATTGTATTAGCTCCAGAGGCACACTGAAATAACTCCTGTTGTCACAGTGGCTAGCAGAAGGGGCTGATGGGGGAAGGATAGTAGTATTTCCTTGTAAGTGCTACACTTTATGAAGATGCAATCAGATTGAAAATCTCAGGGCAAAGGAAGTGCCAGTGATGGTCTCTGGGAAACAAGGAGCTGTCTGGCAGCTGGTCTGTGTGGCAGTGGTGGGGATTGGTGAAAGTCTGAGCTGCAGAAATTGCTTCTCTCAATACTGTCTGGTTTTCTGCCACATTTTGTTATGTTGGCTAATAGCAATAAAACATCAAGAATTACATTTGGATTTCTGTAATTTCAATCCAGCATTCAGCAGCATCATTCTTGAGCTAAACATTTTCTATTGTGCAAAACAAAAAAGTAACATGAATGGCCAAAGCAGGGGCTTAATATGTTAAATTAAGCACGGCTGGGAAATTAGTGATGGGAAACGACGGCATGTCTCAAACTGCAGAAAATATGGGGTATCATAGATTGATGTTGGTACTACAGACCAGGTAGGTTGCTGCTACCACAGTGCGGGTGTGAAAGACAATAGCTGATTTTCTGTGCTCAGTGAATCCTTAGTCTCTTCAAATATTTCCAGAGAGGATATGTATAAAGGCAATAGGTTTCATTTTTCCGGATACAGATTCAGACTACCTCTGTATTTCCTTTACATGGTACCATTTAAATCATAAATGTAGGATATATGGTTAGTTAAGAAGATTTGATTTGCTTTTGATTTAAGAGAGACTCATTAAGGAATATGGAAAAAACCCAACAGTAGTAGAATCTGGGACCTGAACACCTAGGTTTTGAGATTGTTGCAAATCCTGAGGTAAACGCTTAAATTTAGATATAGGATCTGTGTACCTTCATCTTAATATTTTCAACAAGACAGTGTTTTCATGTGGTAGAACTTCATCATGGAAAGAGAAGTTCTCTCTGCTGAATTCCTTAGAAGACAAATCTTTGAATTTGGAATTTCAAACAAGTTTGGGGAAATATTAGCCTTTTTGACCCAAATAAGATATTTTTTGTGTACTTTGGGGTTACATTGTTATTGCAGCAATTTTCCTAAGAGCAAAAATGCTTTGCTCTTACAGGAGTGAAAAGAGAGATTATTACTTAATCATTCCATGTTGACATGGAAGCTGTCCAAAGTTACACTGGAAATTCTTGTCATTTCCTCAGAGTTTCAGCTCCTGTGATATTGTTGCAGCCCAGAGGATATCTATCCGTTGCATCCCTTTGAATTTTTAAAACAAAACCACAGTTAATATTTTATTGCATTTTGAATCTTGCTAAACATAAAACGAACCTTTTCCTTACCATTTTGCTTGCCCTGTGTCTTTTTAAAGTGGGCTCAGTAAAGAGATGGAAATAGGACAATTCTTTTCGAAATTCTGTAAAAAGCTTTTAATGCAATACTATCCTTAAACACATTTTTTATCATCTGGATAAGTGAAAATATCCTTGTGAAAGAAACAAAATTTTTCAGAAAAGCTTTTCATTCTAAGTGTGTCTGACAGAAGTAAACGTAACATCTCTAGAGTCTTAACCCACTGAAATAAATACAAAAGACAGAATCTGACAGTAGTTTTATAAGTGGATTGCCTCAGTTTCGCGTAGGTCATTGTAGACAAATAGATATATACAGTGCATGCTTAGAAATACTGTTTCTAATTTCCAGTCATCTTGAAAATGGAACTTCTGTTATTCACACTGATGAACAAAAGGAGTTGCAGAATGTTGGTTTTGGGTAGAGTCTTTATATACAGTCCTGTTTGAAGACTGCATTGCTACAGATACTTTAAGACTGATTTGTTGTAACAGCCTGATGTGGGGTAGTATTTTCTTAAGTAATATTATTTGAAACAGCGTAAATACAGAGAAGTACTGTCTTCCTTAACACTAATAAAGGTATCACACATTAATATAAGTGATTTTAAGATGAAATTCCAGAGCATTCTATGTATAATCGGTTTCTTAATTCTTGGTATTAAGCTCCTTCTAACAGGGAGAATCAAAATTGGTGCAGAAATCTGGTGTCTCAAACTACATTTTGAGATTATGTGACCAGATTCTTCAGCTGTCCTGCAAATATAGTACATGAGAAATTGACTTTAGATTTCAGTGGATATGGCTAGAGGAGGCTCCCTAAATTGTATCATTTGCAAAATTAGGGTGGGAAAGTTTCTTAGACCCTGGGTTGATCCTCTGAACAGAAGTGAATTTTAGACTACGTAATTGAAAAGTGATTTAACTTCTTCCACAGAGCTATACAAAATCAAAACTTTGATTTGAGGGCCAGAGGGACAAAAATCTGACACAAACTGTAACTAACCCTCATACGTTTTCTACAAAACACATAATCAAGCAGATCTTATTTACTTCAACAATCTGCTACAAGATTTTTTCCCACAGAACAAACTCAAAGGTTTGTATGGTAATATGGACAGTTTGATGATATGTGAAGTTGCGTTCACTTCTTTGTTATCCTCTTTTTTGCAAGAATGATATAGCAATAAGATTTTTTTACAGCATCTTTAACTAGACAGTTATCTACAAGATATATAATTTCACAAAACCACTAACTAATATGAATTTAAAAATTTGAGATCAGCAATATGAAATCTGGCCAGTTCTTTGAGCTCCAGTTAAATGCTTGTCAATAAATGTGCAGTATTTGTCTAGACTTTAAGAAAACTCCCTGAAGTTTAATTGTTTCCATCTGTCATTGCTATAAATAGATGGACATTATCTGCTGTGTCATTTCAGAGGCTACTGTTCTCATAAATTAAATAGATAATGGAATTTTTAAAAAAGCCCTCAATATTTTTTACAAGCAAGGACTACATGAGGAACATAACTCAAGATGAATGTTATATTGACCTGTTTTACAAATGAATGCTAATCAATTTAAAAGGTGAAGGGACAATCTTTTAAAAATCTGTTTAAGGTCAATAGAAACTGCACATTTGTGAAAGCAACTTCCTTCCATGATGTGGGTGGGTTTGTTTTTTGGGTTTTTTTTTAATATTTTTCTTCTATATTAACTTCCATTTTTGCTACAGCTCTAAGATAAAGCTGGTTCTAGCTAACTTATAAATGTTAACTCATTTGGAGTTAAACTCTAGTAAAAGCACATTGTCACCCAGAGTGAATACATTTACTAAGGCCTTGACTGCATTTTTTTTATGGTTATGGGGATGTTGTTCTAAACAACACGCATAATAAATACAAAGGTGCCTTAAGTTGTCCAGTGGAATTTCTTTATTGTATGGAAAGTCTATCAAAACATTCATGTTTATAATCAAGGAAGAAATAATAACAAAATAATTGAGATGCAAGCAGCCTTTCCCACACATCTGTGGCTTTGGTGTTAAATTTCAATGACCAGTTAAATCCGTCACTGGGTAAAGTGGAAGAGGTTATAGTTTGTTGTCAGCCAGAGATTTTTTTCAAGCGTTTTTGTCCTGACAGTCTAGTTTAGATACAGGGTGATTCAGAATTGGTTGATCTACTTCTAAGATATAAGAAATACAATCATTAAATGGCAAAAAAGCTGCGAATAGTACAATTACCCATTCTTGTGTGTTCAGAATGCATTTGGCTGACTCTCTTTATCCTTTAGAAGTTACAATAATCCATCATAGCTCTGTATGCTTTTATGTTTGAGATGCACTAAGGCAGAGTTCAATTCTTTTAGTATTGTTACTCCATGACTATATGTTGGTGAATGCTTGAACTTTCAAGCCTGTGAGATGATTTCTAGGAACCAAGGCATCTTAGTTGTTGGCCTCACTCTCACTGTGACATTGAACCATGGCAAAAAGAGGAGCTGCCCTGTCAGATGGGCTAGAAGCTGGAGGGCAGGTTTGGTTTCTCGTGAGTAAGAAGGAAGAGCCAAGTTGGGGTGTAACCAGGGTGCTGAAACATGTAATGTAAGGGTGGAGTGGCATGCTGGATGAATTGCGTTGCTTTTTGTTCAGCGCCAGAGTCGAATGGTTTTATGGAATACAAGTAATTTGCACAAGCAGTTGTTTCACATGTAAGCAAATAACTGTAAGAATTACCGAATTATCCTAAACCAATTCTAATTGATAACAAAGCAGCTAGGATAATCTTCGATTTTGCTTTTGAAATACTGTAAAAGAATTGTAATAATAGTAAAGCAATAATATTTACCAGTGTCACTAATATGGTCTATGAAATTGTACATTAAAACAGGTGTGAAATGGAGCCTCATAATTCTTCGTTATCTCTTCATAAAGTAATAATCTTTTATTTGTCCAGATAAATTTAGCTCCAAATCCTAAAAACTGATTTACATTCTTAACATTCATAAGTATGTTTTATAAATTTGTCTTTCGGTCCTCTGTTTTGTAAGGACAAGCAAAGCAAAAAGATATGTCAGCACAAATATGTTTGTAGATTGCTGGTTTTTGACCATTTGCATTTTGAGATATCTATTTCTCCCGATTTTCTAAATCTCAGATGTAAACTTTTATATTTCAAACAGTGCTAAGCAATTACATCTTTTCTTACATTGAATACTTTAAACTAGGAGTTTACTTGAATTGAAGACATAGTTTGAAGTAGAGGATTCAAATGTCAATACTGTTTTCAAACATCTGAAACAGTTTTTGGCTACTTTCGTTTGTTTTGGGAGAAGCATGAAACTATTCTTGTTATTTTTATTGAAATAACCCCTTTTTGTGTTTTGATTCTGCATTTGCAAGCAGCATAGAATAGGTGGTAACAAGTAAATAATGTGTGGGACTGTCAGAAGTGGTTCACAGGAGTTTGAATACCTAAGCTTGGCTGAAATGACTTCAGTAACATTAAATATTGTTAAATAAATGATTCCCCATTTGCAAAATGTGGCCTGTGTTCTCATTTCATTCAGTAATTAAACAAAGCAGAGTTTCTACTCACTCCCAGCTCTAGAGAAGGTGATGGAAAGGAGCAGTTGGGCCTCGTGGGAAAGGCAGTGCTGGCAAAGGTTGGCCGTAAACATGTTGTAGAGACGTATTTTTGTGACTGAGGAAGGCAAGATGAAATCCCTGCATATCCTGGAGCTGGAGGGCAAAGGAAGGCTGCTATTTTATGTTTAAATGCTTCAGTTTGTTAATTGAGTGTGTTTTGTGGCTGGGAAGAGAGACAGATAGAGAAAAGGGTAATTGTTGTATTTGTTTTGAACACCTTGGGTTTTAACACAGAGCTTAGAGCAATGAAGAAGAGGCACAAAATCTAACTTGTTTTTAATTTTTGTGAATGTGCTGAACAAATAAGTATGTTTAGTGTTGGGTGAGTAAGCATCAAGGAGGATGACAGTGGAGAGATTTTTTTCATAAGTCAACAAAGTGTGATATAAGCATTTTAGATATTTAAAAAAATAGTCTTTCTTCAGTAACAAAGTGTGTCCTTGCTTGGATTAAAATAAGTGTTTTGATAACAGAACAGCATTTTACTATAACAGGATGGTTAACTTGGGTAAACCATGTCAGCTCAGGCATTGGGAATGTAATCTCAATAAGGATTTTACGTCATGAGGTTGAGGTCTCTTTTGGCAAGGTATTGGAAAAGGAATTAAATTTCAGTTTCAGTGGTACAATAACAGGACTTGAGCTCATGTAATTTTCCTCCTTTAGTTTCGCTATGAAAGTGAATTCCAATTGATTTGTCTTTTTTCTAAGAAATTGTATGTAACAATGAATTAATACTGTCATTTTTGTACTTATTTGAGATGAACAGATCAGAACTCACATGTCCGGCGGTGCCTGTGAACTACACTACTTTAAAGATGGGCATTTTCTATATTAAAAGTCATTATAAAGCATAAATAATAGGTGAAAAGATCTACAGACCATCTCTCATTCACACACCAACAGAGGGCATTCTGATACTAGGAAGTCAAAAAGGAATCAAATATTTGTGTGTAGACATCTAATAAACCAGCTTTACAAAAGTCTAAATTGGGTGATAACATCTGACTTTTTACTGCAAATAGAAGCCCCAAGAACTTCTGTTATGCCAATATCTCCTTGAGTATACTTTTTATTTTGCAGACTTTCAAGCATTGCAGCATAGAGCTGGACATATTGGCACTTTATCTTCTAGAGACCCTGCATTCTAGGAGTATCTTCAAATTAGGAAATCACTGCCTTTATAGCCTCTTTTAAAGGGAACTTGGTGCAATGCAGAAATGGCCTGATATAAAAACAGATCTTCTCTCGACCTTTTAACATTCGAATGCTTGCAGTGTTTTATCTGTATGCCAAAGTTAGTGCACCATTGCGAAAAAGAGGTTACATTGCCACTGATGCCTTGCTCACTGGGTCCTGAGGGA
This sequence comes from Pluvialis apricaria, assembly GCA_017639485.1. Taxonomy (NCBI): domain Eukaryota; kingdom Metazoa; phylum Chordata; class Aves; order Charadriiformes; family Charadriidae; genus Pluvialis; species Pluvialis apricaria. Next base: position 6,471,421 of record CM030017.1, read on the forward strand.
GGGGGTTAGATGCCAAAACATGTTGAGCAGTTTGTTCATTGCTTGCCAGTGAAAAGATATGTGGCTATGTAACTGATTTTTGGTACGTAAACTTTTCCATTTTTGCTGAGGTTGCAAGTCTCTTGTTTCTTCCTAGTTATTATCTCACCCCTGGGAGCAGCAACTACAAGTGTGATAATTTCCATATGTATTTATTCATGAAGTGGATAGTGAGTTTTAATATCTTTGGCTTGTAATTATAACAGTGGGTTTTGTCCCTGCTATTTAAGCTTGGATGAATTTATAGTTTACTTAGTGACAGATACCAGGAAAATGTTCTTTGAAGAATTCGCCTTTTATGGGGCTTTGTATTTACTAGTTAATAAATCTACCTATTCTGTGTCACATAAAGCAGTCCTATGTTCAGTCTCTTTCAGTTGCAAAAAGCAATGGAGGGAATGCTTTTTTTTTTTTCTACTAACCATGGTCTTTTCTGATTTTCGTTTGGCAACTTTGTTGTACCTGCGGTCCTCAAAGGGAATTTTTCGTGGCTGCGGCAAAGCTAAAATTTATTGAAGAGCCTACACTTATCTAATAATGAAGTAGAAACAACTACAGTAAAGAAAAACTTCATTTACTATGGTGATACTATAAGCAGACCTTTGTAATGTTTTTGCAACAGTCTGAAAGCATACTTTGCATCCCTGTATAGCAAAAAAACCAAATATGCTCCCTGAAACTGTAGCTTGTGTCCAAGTGTGTGGTGATTGCTGGTATTCTAATATCACTTTGGGTTTCTAGTTCTCCCATTTGGTTAATTGCGCATACTCCTCTAGATACATGCATTTGGTTTAGTTAAAACATATACCTAGAAGTTTGGATATTTCTCTGAATTTTTTAGCTTGTGCAGAAAATACTGTTAATTGTTGGAAGATATTTCATCACAGCAGAAAGCCAATCTGGTTGTGGTTTTGTTGGTTATGCTTCTTTTCCCGTTCTGTGGTGAGTTTCCACTTTAGTACAGATGATAGAAATGTTTTCCCTGTAAAAAGTGTATGTGTTTTCAGGAAATTACTGTGTATCTCCTGAAGGAACTACTCTCCAAAATCTTTTTGAATGTTTAGGTATCTGGCTGACTTCCAAGACTGTGAAAAGGCAAATGCTTTTGTTTAGACCCATTTCAGTCTAGGTATGCACAGACTGTAAAATAAATGATGGAATTGATGGCTGTGTAAGAAACTGAAATACAGACTGTGATGTAGTTCTTTGGTCGTCTTTGTTCTGTGTCAAAGTAAATGATACAGCTTTGTGGTAATGGTTTTAATAAGCAAAAGTCATTTTATCTGACTTGGTACCTCCTCTCGCCTCATTTAATGCTGTAGTTAAGACTGAGAGTTAATACTCAGGGAGAAAAATTGTTTTCTCCAAAGGGATTGTTTTTTCCCTGTGTCAGAGGATTTATACCTGTCGGGTCAAGGACCACATATATGCTGTGAATAGCCTCTGTTTTACAAAAGTAATTTTCTGATAGAGCTGTGAGAAGGATAAAAGAAATAGAGCAGACTTGGGTCTTTCAGCCTGCTGCAGATGCAACCTAGGAAAAGGAGTTATATTTCTAAGATGCTGAGTCTAGAAGATGTATAGAACCAAGAAAAGTAGATCTGGGAAAGAGTGAAGGGGACAGTGTGGAGCATGTGGAGGAGCTTTAGGAGGGAGACACCTGCTCCACATAGCAAAAAGTCGCATCCTGCTGGTAGGAATGTTTTACTTCTCATCAATAATTAAAAACATAATTTTGCTAAACAGCAGTAATTTAGACAAATACACATGTCAAAACTAGTGAAATGAGAAGCCTTTGATACAAAGAAGGTTTGGGCCAATTCTTCTCTTTGCTAAGATTTTCTGTGAGAGTTTACTGTGCTTTGGAACAGTTTATCAGAATACAGCGCACTATTTGATAGTGTCCGTGTTTGTGTGGCAGATCTGAAGCAGGATTTAGATTCCAAACTGCCTCCTATTTTGGTGGATCAGAAACAAATATTTTCTTGAATAAAGGGTGTAAGCCATGATCTTGTGGCGTGCTATTAGACTTCAAAAACTTGGAGAATCTTGAAGAAGTCAGTTTGCTGTGGATATATATACTTGCCTTCCTCAGACTGAAGTTTGGTGATCTTGTAAAACAATTACCAAGGACGTTGAATTGAATCTAAAAATACTTACTGGAAATTAAACTGTTTTAGTTATATCTGCCATGAGATCACAGCATTTTTCATATAATCATTAGAATTTCTTCCTGCATTACTAAATTAAGCTAGTTTCACTATTGTTTATTTCTTACTTTTTACCCTTTGATGTTCTAATGTTAAATTAATAGCTATTATTTTTCTGAGATTTAATTTACACTAATTTAATTAACAGATACCAATTGCTGCATCAATTCTAGCAATCAATATTTCTTGGAAAATAGAATAACTATTATTGCTTTAATTTGTAACAATGTAGGAAGTGGTTTTGCAATTTTTATACTACTCTATTTGATGGCAGAATTCTATCTAGCATACTCATGAGTTCAAATAGGAGTCATTATTCAAATATGACTTTTCTTCCCTTACTCGTGTTAACTATTAAGCACGGATGAATCATGTTTTCAGTTACTACAACGTAGTTGTAACTCAGTGCACTCTGTTTAAATTAAATTTATGCTACAATTAAATTTTGGATGTAAGTGATAGATATCTACATTTTCATCATCTATTTGTGGGTGAACTGACTAAATTTACCTCTTTTATGCCAAAGAATCTCATTAAACTAGGGTGGGAATTTTGTTTGCTTTACGTTTTATGTCCATCTTATTCAGTGGATTAGGCAGTCAGGCTTGTAATTGAATTATGGACTTTGTCCTATCTCCAAATGAAGTCTGTGTTGCTGATTACTACAGCAACCTAAAGGCCACTAGATGTAATGACTCACTTGAAATGGTTTGGGTGTGGATTCCAATTCAGATAAGCAGCCAGTATTTCATATTTGAAACTTACACTGAATGCTCTGGCTCTGGAAAACTAAGCTGTTGTCAGACGTCTTTAAAGATTTCTTGTGCCTCTGAAAATATATCTTCAGATCTCATTGAAACCATAAATAAAGAAAAAGAAAAATTAACAGAATAAAAAAATCTTTTTTTTTTTTTTCATATCTTGGCAGGGTTTGATGACAGAAAACTTGGTGTAAATTAATTCAAAGTCATTCATTCATAAGTCTTAAAATTCAGGTGGAGTTATTTGTCGTGTTCTCAAAAAATTTTAGAAGATAATTTTCCTTGTGCAAAATGGAAGCATTTTTCCTCACCATTTGAACAGTCTACTATGCTATAGAAGAAGAATTTGTTTTAATAATTGTGGGTTTATATTTTGTAAATGTTTAGATAAAAGGGCAACCTGGAGTAAAATATAATAAGCAGGTATGTATTTTATGAATATAGGTAGATAAGCAAATTAGGATCACAGTTAACGATATAGTTGTGTCAGGTATAATTACAGGATGTCAAAACATAATAGTTTTTTACCAGTTTGTAGAGAGCTTGGAATGATTATTTTGGATGCAGTTACACTGTTTTCTAGATTTATGTTATATTGTCCATATTTGTCAATTGTTACCTGAGTAGCTGACTATCTGATTCTGTTAAATTATATATATTTGTACATTTTGGAGTAAATTGAAATAAAACTCTGTTATTTCTTAAGTAGTCATGATTAACAGGTGTTATGCATACAGTTAATACATTAGGCAAGGCTAATCTCATGTAACTGATGAATGCATTTGTTTCACGAAGGCTGGGATGGAATTACGTACAGTATTTCACCTAAATGTTCTAACAGGCAATGAGTAAATTTCTTATGGCTTTTTCCGTTAAGGAATGTTGGGTTAGTCTGTAAAGTGATTTATTTAATATCCTTAAAATAAATTAGTCCAATTTCTAGAACAGTTACTGTAAGCTGTGTACATTTCCCTATTAGTTATTATAAACAGTTATCATAACACCCTGGCAAAGATTGGTGCAGTGTCCATCATTACAATGATTGCAGTAGAAAAAGCAATATTTTCATTAAGAATTAGTGGTTTTGTAATTCAGATTCTGTATCTGTATTACCAGTGCATTTATTTTAGAATTCTTTTTCCTCATGGTTCATAGACCTGGATTCCACAGAGCTGATCTTCTCCCTAGCTTTATGCTCTGTAATATTAAAGTGTTCATTTCTAGAACCTCAGATTTCCCAGACAACCTAAATTTGTGTAATATGCTATATAACGATAGCAACTAATTGTTCTGTTTGGCAAACCAATGTATTGGCAGTACAGAAGAATATAGAGAGCTTTTAGTGCTGTTAAAAAAAAAAAAGGGGGGGGGGGCGGGGAAGTCATAATTCTACTTTTTGGATCTGGTTGGGAGGAATTTTGTCCTCTGAGTTTCTGTCCTCAGAGAAGGGAGTAGAAGTCTTAGGTTGTGTAGCTCACCAAGGCAAATTGATTCAAAACCAAGTCTTTTTTGAATCCCAAGTAGTATAATGTCACAAATTAGTATAATTGGATCTCTAGCAGGATGACTAATCTTACTCTCTTCTTAAAGTATCTGTTACCTTTTAAGAGTGAAAGAATAAAAACAGGATAAAGCCCACAGCAAAACAAATTTTTTACTATCTGTTTGATTTATGTCTACTTTAAACTGCATGTATTTTAGAAAGAAACCTGCTTTCTATCTTCAAAAAGATGAGATTCAACATCCCTCAGCAGCTAATTTTTAGCACTTAGAGGTTCCCTTGGGCAGCTGTCAGCTACAACTTATTGCATAGGTACTTTTCACTACACTCATTATAAAGTGATTAGCCTCAAGGAAGATAGCACGATGTTACAGCCTGCTCTCATTATATGCAGTTTTGCAGCTGAATTCTGCGTTGTCAAACTTTATCAAATGGTGTGTGTAGAAAAAGTCATGGGATTAAACAGATAGGTTGTTAATAGGGACACTGTCATTTCTAAGCTGTAGCTGTTTGTAAGAATGAGTGTTTCTAAGGAATGGTGCTTTGTTTTTCCACCAGATTTTCATTTACTGGATTGTATTATGGTAAGAACAGACAGTTGCAAACCATCAACCAAGTTATTAATGCTGTTTGTTTTAATTAAATAACATATTTATTTTGTAAGGAGAAAAATCTGTGTGTTAATACTTTGCCACAATCAGGTGGGTTGTGGAAGATGTCTTTGGACCAGGACAGTTTGTCAAGTGAGAGTGGATCTAGTGCAAGTTACCCAATTACTTCCGAAGATATAGAAGTATAGTAACACCATCAGTACAGCCCAAACTCTTTTGACATTGCTTAATGACAAATGGCACAGGTGTTTGTTGGTTAAACTGAGTCGTCCTCTCTAGACAGTGAGTGAGAACCGGTAAGGGGCTTTCTGGCTGCGGCAAGTCTGTTCCTTGTGGGAACAGAAGCAGTTTTTTGTAACGTAGGCATTTGGACATGAATTTTGAAAAGTTAGCTGTACCCAAGTATTGTCCTCGTATTATGAATGTTGTGAAGAGAGCAAAATCATATCAGTCTCCTGTCACTTCTGTTTGGGGAAGCTGCTGTTGCGAAAGAGATGAAAGCAAAAGAGGCAGCAGGGATAAAACCTTCCAGGTGCAGCAAAAAGCCTGTCAGTGTCTAAAGTGTATCCTACCAGGGACTGAAAGGGGCTTTTGTCCAGACCAATAGAGGAGATCTTTATTTAGAAAGAGTCTTTGAGTAAAAGGCTTTTGACAGGAGGGCGAAAGAAGTGGCTGAGAAGCCAGGGCCATAGCAATGGCAGCAGAGACTGCCTCACGTCAGGCTTTGGGGTACGAATGAGGAGCTTGAGAGGGCGTTTTGTGGTTGCATTTCCACTACCAAGGCAGCAACAACTGTGCAGGTTTTGTTTCTGTTTCTAGTTTTATTCTACACTGAGGATTTAAAAAACATAACCAATTAACTTTAGTGCAATATACTTCTCTTTCTTTACTGTGTGTGAGGCAGGTAAGGGCATAAGAACAGCACTTAAGGGTTTCCAGAGGACTTTCAGTCTTTACCTCTTCCAGAAAGTTCAGGATTAGCCTTTTTTTTTGTTTGTTTTCTCTCTGGAAGGAGTAGATTTTTCTCCTGTGTGTTTTATCATGTGGTCAAAGATAATGCCTTCATGAAAGAAAATGAATGAGGCCATAGCTATTTACCTGAAGAATAAAGGTGCATAACATAGGCTACCACAACCTGGAGAGCTGCATCCCTCTGAGCTTTCGTCATCTTTGATTTTCTTACCCTTGTTTTATTTTTTTTTTTTCATATATCTCACTTTTTCACTGTATTCACAAGCTGCTTTCACAAGCGTTTCACAAGCTGCTTTTTAAGGATTCTAGCCATTTCGATGAAGATCCCTATTTGAATCATAACTTTAGTGTGCCTTAGTGCTGTCATATGTTTTATCACAGAAAGTGCAGTAAAAATTCCCTCAAAACCATGGCACATGAACAGACCCTTAACAGTCCCTAATGAGATATTCACTTTGCAGAGTAGAGAGAAGTTGAAATGTCAGTTCTGGCAGCTGAAAGGGTATAGTTAGCCCAGGATTTCCTATAAGGCAACTATCTGAGAGGGCAGATGTTTCAATAAAAATGTTAAAAATAAAGCATCCCTTTTGTGCCTCAAAGTCCCTAATTAATTAGAGTGGAGTTATTGGAGCTTGGTGGTACTTCTTAGTCCTACCACTTAAACCACCTTGGGGCCAGCTCAAAACCAGACGCTGAACAAATGGTAGGCGACTGCTCTGGAGTGATTCCAGGTAAAGAAAGCATCGCACCTAAGGGTTCTTTGGGGAGGAAGAAAATGTACAAATCAGAGTGACAGAACTACAACTCTTGCTTTGTTAAATAGAGCTGATATGGACCTGTCCTGATAACAAGGACTGTTATTTACAGATGCATCATATGTCCTCAGAAGCAGAGCCAAGTTTCTAAAGCCAGGAATGTGAATCATGAGAGGGAGAGAAAAAAAAGCTATTTTCCCTCTCCCCCCCCATCCTTGTTTCAGATAAATGTCTATTAACTCAGTCACTGCTGTGCTCTATTTATTTATTTATTTGTAACTGGAGAAAGGGTGTGGTGAAGGAGTAAAAGGTTTGTTTGCTTTTTTTTTTTCCCTCCCCTAGAACTGTCTGGGAATGCTTTTGATGTGAGATCAGCTTTCTTGTCTTGACAGCTAGTAGTATATAAATGCATACATGTGCATATCAAAGGTCATTTGCTGCCGCTGTTCATTACTCTACTTTTTCTCTAGGAAGCATCCTTAAAAATAGCTGAAATATTGATGTTATTAGTACCAATTGTGTCAAATGCCTAGTGGGTTATTTTGTGAATATATGAAAAGAAGGATGCATCCTAATACATATGTTCTTGCAGTGCCTAATACAGTGCAGCTAGAGTCAAATTGGTATGTCTGAAACCCCAAGGCTTTTATTTTGCCAATTTGGTCAATATTTATCTTGACAACAAAAGAAATGGTTTCTCGGCTTTGTATAATAAAGTCCTTTTAGTGCAGCAAAAATAAGATAGATACTAAAACATTACAGAGAAAAACAGAAGAACTAATCATTCGATATATGTCACTAAAGCTTATTCAGTATGGGTGACACTGAGGTCTCTGGTCCACCCATGTACCAAGCAACAGTGCTAACCCTCAGCACTGCATGGTTCCAGAATAATATTCTACTTAATGTAGCTCTTTGTCATAAGAGGTTGTTATAAGATGTTGTTTAGTTACATCTCTGAAATTAGGACAATTGTTTGCAGAATTTTCTCTTGCAAGTCTTATTCACGCAAGCCAGGGTTCAGCAACAAAAGATCTGAAATCAAATGTTTGTTTCTTGGGGCCTGCTCTAGTGATTGCCATACAGTAATACTTGCAAACACAATTTACTGCAAAAGTCAAAACTAAAATGTGACATCCTGACTACTAATGTGGATAAATTTTAACTTTTCTTTGGTGAAAATTGAACCTCAACGCTGACTTATTTGCAGGCCATGAGAAAATCTTCATTTTTAGACATTAATTGCTTTAGCAGACCTTCCTGACTTTTAAAGTTTTGGTTCAAGATCTTGAAGACCACAAAAAATATTTGAACTATGAAGTAGAAATAAACTTTCGTCTTCCTTCTGTGTGTAGGTACCTTAATAATTTTTAATTATTTTTTTTTTTAGCTAGATGAAGGGTTTTTTTTCCCCCATGAAGGTCAAATGATCTAATTTTAATTGGCAATGCTTGCAGTGTGATCGTATCTAAAGAATGTGACTGCCTTAATAAAATTTTAACTAGGTTGGCAGTTTTCATCTCTGAAGTTATATGTCACCTTGTGAGTAAGTCTCTAATGTAGCTACAAGAGCATGCTTATTCAAGTAAGTTTTAATTTACTGATCTTTAAGATTGGAACAGTATCCTTGAAGCATCTTAAGAAAGAAATGTTAATATACTGCTTTTTAAAATTCTCACACTCTCTATGATTTAAAGTCCAAACTTTACTTTTCCCACTTATACATTTCTAATTTGCTAGTTTGCCTATGTCAGACATTTTCACTCCCATGATGTGTAGTTTAAGAACTTAAATTTGTTCCCCATCTCACCTTTTTCCTTTGTGTGTATTGTAGCCTTTTAATATTTCTTTGGCATCTTCTAATTATATTGGGATCAAATAAAAGTGTTAGGATGACAGACACTACTATAAGAAAATGCAAGAGATTTATAAAGAAAATATTACCAAAACATTTCAAACAAATGCAAATATCTTCCTACTGTGCCATTCTACCAATCTAGGCCTGAAGAACCACTTGAGCTCATTCCACAGCTCGGACTAGCTTGTGAAGTGTGGACCATCTGTCGCCTTAGCTTTACATCATTAGTCATTTATTTCTGTTCAGATAATGCCTAGCAGATGTCTCTCTTTTTTCAGACCATTTCTTCAAGATCCTTAGCACAGAATAATACTTATTTTTTTTAAGATATCTATGTGCAGCTGCCAAGATTCAATATCTCTTTAAGCCTTAACAGTTTTCACAACTTAACATACGTTTTTCTCTGCATCCATTCCTTCTTCCCATTACCATAAAGAGAGTAAATATTTGTAAATTTTAAAATATTACTTTTATTTCTAAGGCTTTCACCCACTCTTGTCAATGTAGTAGATGATGACAACATCATCAACACTTTGGCTAATGGAAAGATCACTAAAAACAATATTCCCTCCATGATGGTTCTTCTCATCCCTTGGTAAGCTTAAAGATGGCAAACAAGAATCGGAAAAGCAGAAATGTCTTACAGTAAACCTGTCTGTCTTGCCTTCTCTTCCCTTAAACTCTCCTCTTGAAGAACTGCTGAAGTCTTTGGCTGAACTAAAGAAATTGGTTTGGACCTGGTACCAGGGGTCTTTTATCAGAGCTATAGTTAGCGTGCCTCTTGTCTGCTGTGTCTTATACGCCTGGTGCTCGGGTCATGCCACCAGTCCCTTGGTTTATCCTTCACTTCTGATCTGTGTGTATTAGACACTACCTCTTAGGGCAACTAAATACAGGAGAAAGATGGGGTATGAGGCATCCTGAAAGCAATCAATATTATTTGTTTTATCAGAATTTTAATTTTAGACTGCTGCTGCTTAGCTTTCTAATGCAAAAGCTGATGAGAAGGGAAATACAGTTTAGCACTGCCTTCTTTTCTACCCTTCAATGAAATAATCTTTCAGGAAGGCTGCTTAGTCCAAACTTGTTTTAACCTCATTTTTCTATTTTCTCCTGGTGAAAAAAGAAACCACCTATTTCAGTAAGTGGTTGTGACCTGTATATCACTTGCATATTGGGATCAACTGCTATTGTCACAATGTGGTGTTTCGGGCAAATATTGGCATTCTTTTACACACTTCCACTTGGTTGTGATTCAAAGCCATATGAAACTTCACATTTCACATGATTTGGTGTGAAATCATAAATGTGTTGTGAAAAGATAAATATGTTTAATCGTGCTCTTGAGGAAACCTTCTGAAGAAGCTAAATTACTATCAAAAATAAGTCTGTATTGGGGTATATTGGGGCATCCCCTTGTATTGAGGTTTTTTTGAGGAATAATTCATCTCAGTTCTCTGAAATAAATGCTATCGCCAATTTCATAACGTTAAATTGAATAGTTGATTTATTTCCTGTGAAGCTGTGTTTCATTCATAAATATCCTTGCTTACATTCACCAAAAAATTTCATTATGTGTATTTACTGAAAGAAGAAAAACTTCTGATTTGGGATATTAATTGAAGGCTTTGAATCAGAACTTTCATAATGTCCTGCTCTTCCATGGTGATACACAAATATGATGTTTGTCTCAATGTCAGAACATGAAAATCAGATTGCGGTAAATGAAATCTACGGGGTTCTGAAACCTGCTTTACATTTTCCTGCAGTTTAAGGGTGAAGAATTACAATTCCAATTTCTCATCTTTAAAAAAGCAGAAATACATGCAAGTGATGTTGTTATGTGCTTTCATACAGTTTCATTTGCTTTACATACACGGAAGGAAAAAAGTGTCTCTATCTTGGGGGAAGAAGACAGCAGGGACATGGAAGAGGTTGCAGTCCCTGAACTTGCCCCATTTCCTAATGTTTTTAACCCTCCCCAGATCCCTCAGGCCTGAGCCCCAAGGCTGGAGAGGACGAGGGCAACGCCACAGCCCAAAGCAGCATCCAACTTCATGTGCTGGGGACAGGCTCCACCTGGCACGAGCAGCTGCTCTGCAGCACACAGTGGGGGTCTCCAAGTGGCTCTTTCCTCCTCTGGGTCTGGCTCATGGCGGTACAACCTTCTCCAGTCGCATGTCCCACACAGGGAGGAGCATGTAATTCAGATGCTACTTAGGCAGCAAAACATTTCTTGAGTCCTGACCTAGATAAATCAAATATTATCCTAATTGGATAGACTTAATTGGTGTTTGGAGGCATTTTTAGAGATAGTTTTCTATTTCTACTGGGAATATTTTCATATTTCTGTTTATAATTTACTCCACAAATTTGTTTATTAACAATTCTTGGCATTTCTTTCATCTTCCTATGAATTTCTGCTTGAGAGCAAGGAAAGTATATCTTTGTTCTCAGGAAAGAAAAGTTACTTTGAGTTTTACTTTGAAGCACCCAATGATATAACTGAAATGTCATGAATAATTTAAGCAAACATTGATGCAAATGTTACTAGAAATAATCAAGGAACTTTAGAGGTTGTAAATAAAACCAATTTAAAGATTAAAATTGATGCAACTTACAATTCTAATTTTGTATATACACCAAAGTAGGACAAAATAGTATTCTGGAACATATGGGAATGGAACAAACAGCACTGGCATTCGTGTGGATGATTCATTTGTGAGTAAAAGAACTTAAATATCTTACTCTGGTTTGCATATGTACAGCAGGAACACTGAATTTAAAAGTCTTTTAGCTTTCATCGTGATATTTTGAAAGAGCTATATGATTTAGTAGCACACATCGTATAGTCTGAATGTAAATAGTTGCACCATTTTCTTCTCTCTATGCTTCAACGTTCTAAACTGCTCGACCTAAATGACCTTGTGATACTTGCTTTATAATATTATATACTATCTTAGTCCTGGTAATTTAACCAAGGAAACTGCAGGGGAATGGTGTTGGTGGAGGTGGTGTTCACCAGCCATGATGCCAGGTTGTTTGGTATCTGCAAGTCTTGCTTTTCTTATTTTGGTATCCAAGTCTTAGCCTGTTGCTTTTTCCTCTTGGTTATCTGGATGTCTTAGTCCCCCATTACTGAGCAGGTTTCATGCTTTGGGACGTAGTCTGTATGCATAGATAATCACAAAACTGGTATTTCACCTCCGTGTTGTCATGCTTCACATGATTTTTTGTTTTCAGCCCACAAGTGGTGATTCAGCGTAGGGGAAGGCTGGCAGCCTTGGCAGGTCCGTGCTGGGCAGCAGAGCACCATGCTACAGATTCCCCAGGCAGCAGCTGGCAAAGTGCAATTGCTGCACATCTCAGTACTGCCCCATCCACAAATGCAAGCTTGGGATCTGTACATGCAGTAACACTTTCATGATGGCATGATTTGCCTCAAGAGTGTCTGAAAAGTGATGCTGGAATCCACAGGGTATCTACAGTCCTCTGGACTATGCTTGGTTAAGGAGGGATGTTTGTTGGAATAATATATTTGAGACAGGCTGAAAGGTATGTCTCAAATATTTTAGAAGAGTATAAATAAGCTACAGTGAGACTGAAACAGCGTTTCAATCGATTCAGTTTACTACCTGTAAACTACTAGCCATTCTGTATCAGTATTGGTAAAACAAATAGGTGGAGAGAAAAGAAAGTTCATCTGTATGGATAGGATTTTTAATAAACAGTAAAGAAAAAGTTCATGCACTGCTTTTGGCCTTTTTTTTAACATTATGGTGACGATAGTGCAAAGCTATCTGATTCAGATATAATTGTGTTACTACAGTTTATTTCTCAACAGAAGAGATTATAAAAAATACTTTAAAGATTTAATTAAAATCTGTTCTCTCACATTTAATACTGCCTAATGCTTTTAATTAATCTGAATACCCTTAATTACTTCTGTAATTTTTACCATGTGTAAATAGCTAATTAAAGTATTAACCACCATCAAATGTAGTCTAGAATTAAATATATAAATGCTCTGTCGCTGATTAAGAGGATTACATGAAAAAATAGTCGAGTTTCAGGTATGAATGATTTGTGAATGCAAATATGTACAGATTAGCTATAGTAAAAGGGGAAGCAGATGAAGGAGATGGTTATTGTTTCCTACTGAGCCAGCCAATGTAAGACTTCTGTAGCTATAGTGGTGCTTAGAGAAGTTTGGAGGTTGTTCTAAACTTCACCAGCTAGTTACAGTCCTTGAGGGACTGTCTGTCAATGGAAATTGCTGGAATGCAATATATTGAGCCTCCTTTACTGGGTTTCAAGGACCAGATGGTAGGGGAAATAGTTATGACCTACATCCTCTGAGAAAACTTCCTTTCTCATTTCCAGAGTCATGCAAAAGGAGCAGAGAGCCTTTCTTGTTCCTGGAGGTTGCACTAAAGAATAGCCTCATATTTGTATGTGAGCCAAAACTGGATGGTGACAAATGCAGTGTAAATGTTGAAGGAGAATAATTTGACCTCTTCCTCACAATCAGCTTGGGAAAACCATCAACAAAAATTCTCCGTAAAGATTTCCTCTGGCATAACTGTCTGTTGTAATGAAATAAAAGCCAATAACCTCTTAGCTTAGACCAACCCGGACCAGTAAATTCCCCTGGGTGCCTCTGTAGTGTGCTCTTTAGCCGTTATGATTGTGGAATTAGCTCATGCTGAACTAATACATCCCTGCCCTGCGGCACAGGGTTGTCATAATCGGGAACATAAGGGGAATCTCTTAGGTAGGTAATATAAGGTCTTGGGGTTTTCTTAATGTGGTAGAAGTAAAAACTTCTTTTCAAGACCTATACAAAGGGTTTGCTTAAGAAGGCCAAACCAATAACTTGATTTCAGTTTCCAGTGGAATTTGATTATTCTGGAAGTTCAAACTTCAAAGGTTTTTAGAATTTTAGGTCATTGCCATTGACAGCATTCCCTCCTTAAAAACCTGTGGACTAGAGATAATCAAATGAGATGTGTTAATATGTAGTACTATTATTATTTTTTGGTCTCCTGAAAGGCTTCTAGAGGTAAATTAGGCAATTAGATCTTTTAGCAGACCTTGCTCCCAGTGGTCATTCCAGGTCTTATTTCAAAAATGAGATGGTACAGTCTCTTGAGTTGGCAAAGCCTCAAACTAGTAATGAAAAGCTGAAAGGCTTTTTTCTTTAAAATAGTCTCCAATACTGACAAAAGAGATCTCTTAGAGTATATAGAAAATCTCATCAGGTTTTGTCTTCGTTATTTTAATAGTGTCTCAGATACAGTACACTGTGCCTCCTGCATGTGTGTTCCAAGGGCTTTTTTTATATGCTTTTTGCTGTTAATTAAAGCGTGGCAGATAAAGACTGGTTTTAGATGCTTTCTAAACCTTTTATTATGCAGAGCTAAACTGAGACTAGAAAAAGTTCATTTCTTGTTCTGGGACTACTTTGATGTTATCTGAGTGCTCACAACTAGGAAACATTATTTCAAGTACAGCACTCCTGGAAAACCTTCCCCAGTATACAGGTATTCTGCATAGGTACATCTGCCACTGTTACTGAGGCATGGCTTTTGGGAATCAAGTAGTATGCATTTCTGTATTGTGATTTAGAATTACTAGGCCCAGTCTCACATCTCAGTTCTACAGATATGAGATGCAAAGACTAATTTTCTAATGTTTGCCCCAACTGATTTTTACTATAGCTTGTACTCGCTATCTCTAGCTCCCACCCAGAAAGACAAGGGAGCAGTGTTGTATGTCCCTGTCTTCTTCCTGAATACCCAGGAGACTGTATAAGACAACTCTACAGCTTCTTTCTCCTGGTAGAGAAGCAATATTTCAACTGAGAATTGCATCCAAGTTGTGGTGGGGTTTTTTGCTTTGCTTCCAGAAAACAAGGAGGTGATTGGCGAGAGCCAACATGGCTTCACCAAGGGCAAGTCATGCCTGACAAATTTGGTGGCCTTCTACGAAGGGGTTACAGTGGCAGTGGACAAGGGAATATCTGCTGATGTCATCTACCTGGACTTGTGCAAAGCGTTTGACGCTGTCCCACACAATATCCTGGTCTCTAAATTGAAGAGACATGGATTCGATAAATGGACCACTCGGTGGATAAAGAACTGGCTGGATGGTCGCACTCAAAGGGTTGCGGTCAACGGCTCGGTGTCCAAGTGGAGAGCAGTGACGAGTGGCATTCCTCAGGGGTCGGTACTGGGACCCGTACTGTTCAACATCTTTGTTAGCGACATGGACAGTGGGGTAGAGTGCACCCTCAGCAAGTTTGCTGATGATACCAAGCTGTTTGGCGAGGCAGACATGCTGGAGGGGAGGGATGCCATCCAGAGGGACCTGGACAGGCTGGAGAGGTGGGCCCAAGCCAACCTCATGCAGTTCAACAAGGCCAAGTGCAAGGTCCTACATCTGGGTCGGGGCAATCCCAAGCACAAATACAGGCTCGGCGGGGAATGGCTGGAGAGCAGCCCTGTGGAGAAGGACCTGGGGGTGATGATTGATGAGAAGCTCGACATGAGCAAGCAGCGTGCGATCGCAGCCCAGAAGGCCAACCGTATCCTGGGCTGCATCAAAAGAAGTGTGGCCAGCAGGTCAAGGGAGGTGATTCTGCCCCTCTACTCCGCTCTCGTGAGACCCCACCTGGAGTACTGCATCCAGCTGTGGAGTCCCCAACATAAGAAGGACATGGACCTGCTGGAGCGCGTCCAGAGGAGAGCCACGAGGGTGATCAGAGGGCTGGAGCACCTCTCCTATGAGGAGAGGCTGAGAGAGTTGGGGCTGTTCAGCCTGGAGAAGAGAAGGCTCCGGGGAGATCTTATAGCGGCCTTCCAGTACCTAAAGGGGGCCTACAGGAGAGCTGGGGAAGGACTTTTTACTAGGGCATGTAGTGATAGGACGAGGGGGAACGGCTTTAAGCTGGAAGAGGGCAGGTTTAGATTAAACATTAGGAAGAAGTTTTTCACTTTAAGGGTGGTGAGGCACTGGAACAGGTTGCCCAGAGAGGTTGTTGAAGCCCCATCCCTGGAGGTGTTCAAGGCCAGGCTGGACGTGGCCTTGGGCAACCTGGTCTAGTGAGAGGTATCCCTGCCTGTGGCAGGGGGGTTGGAACTCGATGATCTTCAAGGTCCCCTCCAACCTAAACCATTCTATGATTCCTCCCCGTCCCAATGCAAATCAGGAGTAGTGGCATTAGACAGTATCATTTGGTTCATTAAGTATTTTATTGCTGCTTAACCATTAGACATGTTTTATGGCTTTGCAGTTTAATTGACGTGGGCTCAAGTTAAGTTACAAACAGGAAATGAATGTTAGTCTTTTACATAAACCAGCTTTTTATGGAAAATTATCTGTCTGCTTTGAATATTAAACATTCTGTCCTAAACTATGCTGAATATTCCACTGGATATTGCATTAGAGTTTTTGAAATTATTCCCTGAGATTCTGGAAGTCTTTTATAAAAAAAGTTCAATTTCCTTTGTCTTCATTGACATTTTGACTTAATTAGCTAAAATGATAATATCTCCCTAAAGTATGGATAATTATATTGATGTCATTTTTGCTTAGACTGGTGGCATATTGCAGATCTTTGAGTTTTATTCTGAAATGTGTTTGAAATTTGTGGTGTTGCTTTCAGAATCATAAGATTTACTTCATGTACATTTATGAACTTGTTATTTCTGGCATCCTTTAGAGAATTGAACTTCCTTCCGTATCAAAACAATGACAATAATCCTGTATGAGATCTGTCCCCTTTTTCCATCAGAGGTAGGGTATGGGTACTCTGATGGGGATGGCAGGCAAGATGGTTAACACCCATATGTGCAAAGCTGCTCGAGTAAACGTGATAAGTTTATTTTGGAATAGATTGTATTGCACAGGTGTATCTTCTCTGTATTACCCCCAAACTGTTGGTTACAGAAGATGGAGAATATTAAGGGAGTGATGCTGAGGACTGTGAGGAAAAGAAAGTCTCATGTAAGGCGCCTGAATGCTCTGCTGGAGAACTGGGGATGTCCTGGCATCTGCCACAAAGTTCTTTTGTCACACAAGGAAAAAAAAGTTTCACAGATAGTCACCAACTGTCTGTTTTTCATTTTCTTGCTGTCTAACTTAATAATCGGGCTCTGATTTACAGAAATACTGAGCACTGACACCTTGTAGTGCATTAGGAGCATATAAAGGGCTGTAACCGAAAATCATCATGTAAACAATGAGGTCCTACATTCTCAAATTGTGCATCTAAAATGAACAGGTCTTTGTTTACCTGATGGTTATTGTGCTTCATCCATAAAATGGGAATAACATAACTACTTCTTCTACTTGGGGCTGTTATCCCCTGATTAGTAATTGCAGAGACCATATAAAGAACATTTAAAAAAAATTGGAAAGGAATTCTTCCAATTCTCTTCAAAGCAAGGGCTAAGCAGTGTATACAAGTCAGCGTTTTTCTTTTCTTGCAGAGAACAGTGAAAAGGAGAAATTTTAACATGGGTCCCTGGAAGCAAACTCAGTCTGTCTGTGATAATAACTGGAGCTGAGGTCTCCAAAGACTTTGTATTTTAAAGATTGCTCTTAGAATTCGTTGTTTTCTGAAACACATCACCCTTCTGGCCTGAAAGGTCTAAAGTTTATTCTTGAAATCATTTATCACACTTGATCAAAATTCCTTCTATTTTTTTTTGAACAGTGTAGGAAACCAGCAGACAATACTGGCCACTTTTCATTCTCTTCATAGGGATGAACTTTAAAACTTGAATCTGTGTAATTAGATTTAATGAGCAATTATGTGCCTTCTAACTTTGGAAAATAAACTATCTCTTAAGTGACAAATGCATACGAAATACAGGAAAGGAAAACAAAACAAAAAAACTCACAAAACAACAACAACAAAGATCCCAAAACAAAACAAAAACCAAACAAAACCAACAAAAAAAAAACACGCACAAAAAAAAAAAAAAAAAAAACAACCAGAAAGAAAAACTACATTAGCACTTAACCTCACCTCCTGTTTGATGCAGGACATGTTGGAGGTGCTCCTTTTGCTCCACGCAGGAAGAGTTTGCTAATAGAAGACCATTTGGAAAATGGGGCAGAAATGTTTTGCACGTATATCTATATAAAAAGATATTATAAAGGCTGATTTAAAATCACAGTGGGAATCAGCAGTAGGGCTTTCTTAGTAATGTTAAGGTGCAAACATTGAACAAAAAAAGCAGTGATAAAACAACAGAGAAATGTGTCAGAGGAATGGCGTATTCCTAAAATGATGATGATGCTGTCCAAATTCTCTCATCTTCTTGTCCCATTTTTCTTCTTTCTGTCTACAGAATGCAGGGGGAGTTTTGCATAAATACTTGCAAATAACCCAAGAAATTCAGGTCAAATAGGCTGACTAGTAATTTGTAAAACCCAAATAGTGTTTGGCAGCCATAGATACTTAGCTTATGTTGGTGTTATTTTGAACATCTCTTTAAACTCTTGCAAAGCCTTACTCCAGAGCTGCAGAATTGGGTGGTTTTGTTTGTTTTGTTTTGTTTTTTAACATCTGAGGGAATTCTACATCTCTGTAGATATAGAAACTACTGACAGATTTGAGAGATTTTTTTATCACCGCAGAATCCAAGCCTGTAAGTGCATTGTTTATTATTAAGCTCTTTTATTTGCTTAGGGTAATCATATGTGATGATTTTTTGATAGGGACAATTCTTTGAAATTTGAAGTTCAGCTTTTATTTATTTGCTTATTTATCTCTAGGTAAAATGATTTTTTAGTCTTTTTTCCTGCTTTAAAATAAAATACTTAATCAAAGACTGAAATATAAGAAGCCTTCAATCTATCAAGACCAGGCACAACTATTGTTAACAGGAAAAAGAAAAGAATATTTTAATAGTTCTGTAAAAACAGAGACAGGATTATGGGAAAAATTAAATCAGAAACTTTAACAAAACTCTATAATAAGAGAAACTCTAAAGGTTGTCTAAAGATCAGAGGAATTCTCTTTTTTCATGTTGTTGGTCAAGGACGTAGGGTAAAGTGCATGGGTTCTTGGTTAATGACACATTCACTATGGGTAAAAATGAGTCTTTAATGAGGCCAAAACAAAGTTACTTTCAGGAAATAAGTGTGTAAGTTATGTAAACCAAATTTGAACTTGTTAAATTCTATGGATGATATAACAGCTGTTACAGGAAGAAACAGCTCAACTGGTTCTGAACTTGGGGTGACACTGAGTACATTTGCAACATACTCTACTAGAGTGCCAGCAAATGGCCCTGGGACATGAGGAACATCTGTCTGGAGGCACTGCTTAGAAAGCTTCTGATAGTATTTTGAAAGCAGCTGAAACAATGGAAGATGTTCAGCTTATTTTAGTTATCAGCCTCTGGAAAGTAGGAAGTCATAAACAGGAATGTGTGAAATGAACAACACGAGAAAATAAAAGAAAGACAAATGTCCATTGCTGCAGTCTAGCTACACTTGCACCTGCAGCCTCCTAGCAATTTCAGTACTAAGAAATGAGCACAGACATTCCACTTTTGTATATTTATATAGGCTAATTTTGCAAATAACCTTTCTGGGTTCTCCAGTGCATCCTTGGAACTGGTGTCCTAGAGTCTGTGTTTCAGACATTTGCTGTCATCTGTCATTTCACTTGCATGAGATGAGGTTGATACATAATTTGCTGGGCTGGAATTAGAGAATAAGTTAATTAGATGTGAGAAGTTTTGTCTTTTTGTAATAGACTAAAAGCAGCTGTAAGGGATTAAACTACAGTATCATTGAAAAAATGTGGTTTAAATCCAATTGTGCTCAGTGGCAATTAAGGAATATAGTATTTGGAACTACAGTGCTGTAAGAAATTCAAGTGTTTTAAATTATGTGTATATTAAAAATAATAGAATCATAGAATCATTTAGGTTGGAAAAGACCTTTAAGATTGAGTTCAACTGTAAATCTAACACCACCAAGTCCACCACTAAACCATATGCCTCAGCGCCACGTCTACACATGTTTTAAATACCTCCAGGGATGGTGACTCAATCACTTCCCTGGGCAGCCTGTTCCAATGCTTGACAACCCTTTGGTGAAGAAATTTGTCCTAATATCCATCCTAAACCTCCCTGGTGCAACTTGAAGCCATTTCCTCTTGTCCTATCCCTTGTTACTTGGGAGAAGAGACCGACCCCCACCTCACTACACCCTCCTTTCAAGTAGTTGTAGAGAGCAATAAGGTCTCCCCTCAGCCTCCTTTTCTCCAGGCTGAACACCCCCAGTTCTCTCAACCGCTCCTCATAAGCCTTGTGCTCCAGATCCCTCACCAGCTCCATTGCCTTCTCTGGACACGCTCCAGCACCTCAATGTCTTTCTTGTAGGGAGGGGCTCAAAACTGAACACAGTATTTGAGGTGCGGCCTCACCAGCGCTGAGTATGAGGGGGTAATCACTTCCCTAGTGCTGCTGGCCGCGCTATGTCTGATACAAGGCAGGATGCTCTTGGCCTTCTTGGCCACCTGGGCACACTGCTGGCTCATGTTCAGCCGGCTGTCGACCAACACCCCCAGGTCCTTTTTTGCCTGGCAGCTTTCCAGCCACTCTTCCCCGAGCCTGTAGTGCTGTATGGGGTTGGTGTGACCAAAGTGCAGGACCCGGCACTTGGCCTTGTTGAACCTCATACCATTGGCCTCAGCCCATCGATCCACCCTGTGCAGATCCCTCTGTAGAGCCTTCCTGCCCTCAAGCAGATCAACACTCCTGCCTAGCTTGGTGTCATCTGCAAACTTGCTGAGGGTGCACTTGATTCCCTCGTCCAGGTTGTTGGTAAAGATATTAAAGATAAGAGGCCCCAGTACTGAGCCCTGGGGAGCACCACTTGTGACGGGCCGCCAGCTGGATTTAACTCCATTCACCCCAAAAGCTAGATTTTTTTTTTTTTTTTTTTTCTCTGAACTACAAGGAAATCAAGTCTTTATCTTGCCATGAGATCTGTATGGAGGGTTCTCTGAGCCCTTGTGGACTAATCTGCGCTCCTTATAGGGACAGCAGTATATAGGGGTTTTTTTGCATAATTCTATAACTGATACGCTTTGCAAAGATAAGAAATCTCACTTGCGTTCAGATTTCATTGTAGACTTCAGATATGTATTTCTTCTTTAAAAGAGTTTGTAACATCAACTTACTTTAGGCTACTTTTTAATCCCTTTTTCATATCTACAGCTCCTTCTTTGATGATAGTACCTGCCTGATGAAACAGTAGGATTATGTGTGATAATCAGATATATAACATTTGGGTTTGTACATGCTACTTTGAGAGAACAGAAGAATTCCAACTGAAGAAATGGCATACTTGAACAGGAGGACATTTTAAAAAAGCAAAAAAAAGAAAAAGGCCTTTGGATTGCAAGTTTCAGCAATTTTGTAACATTTTGCTCCCAATTACCTTATTATTTTTAAAGTAATTGTCTTAATTAAGATGGGAAACATGATTGCCTTATTCTTCTGCTAACTGGCAGTTACAGGTGACCCAGAGGAAGAGGCTTTGTTTTCCTTCGGGGAGATTTAGCTATGAGGGTGCTGCTTGGCATTGGCCCCGTGTAGCCTGGCAGGGCTGCAAGGCACACAGCGGCATGTGGCACCTTGGTGGATCACCCTGCGTAACAGGGTTGGATGAAGCAGCACTGGCTATTTACATGGAGCCCATTGCACTGGTTTTAAACTGTCTCATATGGAAACTCTGTCTGCTTTGGATGAAAGGGCAATATAAAATTAATCACAGATACAGGACTATCACAGAAGCAACTGCAGTCCTATCTTACCCAATATCTGTATACAATACTACTTATAGATATTCCTGTTTTATAGTTATGCCACATATATAATCTTTGTGCATTATCACTAAAAATCTAGATGGATTTTCCCCTCCAAAGAGCTTTTTTAGCCTGGTGTAAAGCTTAAAATTAAAAGTTTGGAGTCTCTGTAATCAGCCCATTTGAAGTTTCATAACTGAAAATCCAGCAAAGTGAACCAAGCTTTAAACACTGATACATTTTGAATTTTAATAGACTTTATTACAAGCCCTCAAATTAAAAGCTGTCAGGAGAGATAAAAGGTTGGGGATTTGGATTCAGAGGGACTTTGATTAGACATAAAGGTCAGCAATGGTGGCAAAAAGTCGATGCATCTAAATTAAGCATAAACCTCTGGAAGAGAATATGCTAATCTTTCATGTATAGTACTTGTCAGGCTGATCTCGGCTCATATTCACAACAGTTAAACTATTTTCTGTGATGAAATTTTAACAAATGGTAATCCATGTGTAATTTGCCTGTCAAGTGCGTGCCATTTGTTTTTACAAATGTTAGATTTTAACTGCTAAGGAATCATATTATACTACATAATGTGCTTCTGATTAAAGATTTTGTTTTAGAATCTTTAGTTCAGTTTTTAACTGCAACCTTTTTTCCTTGGGAATGTAGAATGTAAATGGGAGGGAAGGAAAAAGAAAGAAAATCGAAACTGTAAATGTCACTGCTTTTTGTAAAACTAAGTATAAATGTATAAATTATGCTTTAATTGAGCAGCTACTTCAGCTGCTTAAAGTTACAGTAACTGTTAATATTTCTGAATGTGAAATTAAGATTCTGCACTGTTAGTGAACAAACTCATTAAAGACATAAAAGGATGACAGGATGAAAAAGGATTTACATTTGTAGAATCTTCTGTAAAATTATGAGAAGTGACAGGCTCCATTTTTTGATGCTGAAATCAAGGTTGCATGTCTAAACCACAGTGACACTGTGGCTGGATTTTGCATAGCTGAGAACTAATAGGAAATTAATAGAGTGTAATACAGGCCTATTGAATTCAGTCTAACTTTGTGGCTTTGATGTGTAAGAACAGAAGGCATAATTTCAGTCTTTGTTTAGTGTCCTGGACAGATAGCTTCACTAACATCTAAGTATGGTCAGGATTAAAAATGTGATGGATAGCACCACAGCACCTTCTTGACAGCTTTTCTGTTCAAATACAAATTTCTGTCACAGCACCAGAATGTTTGAAGGAGCATTCAGAGATGAAATATTGTAGCTGCAACACGCTCAGTGTGAAGCTATTATGTTTTGAAAGGAAAAATAATTACAAACTGTACATCTTCTAGGCACATATCTGTATTAATAATGCATAGTAATAAATACACTTGAGTATCCTAATGAAATGTTATTGAACATTAAAGTTTTGGGAACCATAAGGTTATGAATCTGTCAAGAAAAATGTCAATCCATCTGTCTAGTTTTGGATTTTTCTACCTGTTTTAGGCAAATAAGTATTTGGGAAAGTTATGGTAGACCATGATTTATTCCAGCTTTCATAATATCTCTTTGGGATATTTTCTCAAAGTTGAGAATTTTTTAAAAATCCATCTATTTCCGTACCAAAAACTATTTCCTTTCATTTAAGACTGTCTCTGTTGCCTCCAAAAATTTGTGTTAAAAGGAATGTTTTTATTGCAGTCCTCTCTAGATGGAATATTGTCCTTATTATAGCAGCAAAGTAGGTCAGAACCTCACTGTTTGATGGATGTGACACACAAAGACCCTACTTTCATATCAATCATGAATAAAATGAAAAAGAAGCTGATTAGTGCAAAAGAATGGCTGTATTTAAAGAGTTAATACTTGTAGTGATTTTCTTCTCTGTGCTTAACTGAAGGACAGACTTAAACTTTATCCCGTTGCAACCAATTCCCACACAAGCACAGGGAGTCCATCTGACACTGAAGATGGCATAAAGCATTGTAATACGAGCCATCGATTTAGCACAATAATAAAGAAAATTGGACTCCATGAAGTAAGAATACATTGTCTGACTGCTGAATCTCTGCCATGAAATTTCATCTCTTGCTCACATGTTGTCCATGAGATGCGGTCGTTTGTCAGCTACCAAAGAACCCACAGTTCTCTGCTGGTGCTGTTGTGATACAGGCTACCTTAGTTATCACAACGGAGGTAAGCACAGATGAGGTTGACTTCGATGTTGAATAGTCTGCAGTCACACTTTTGTCAAATTCAAGCTTCAAAGAACTCAGAAGCAGGAGAGAAATCTCTTGCGTGTCTTCAGCCTTAGTATGATGTGTACTTTTTTGAGATAACATTGATGAAAATATTGTTCCGTTTTCACCCATGTACTTTCGCAAATCATTATCAAGATAAGCGCATAGACCCTAAATATCCCATAAACAGGCAATTAACCCGGCTCTTCAGCAAAGTCTTGGTCTTATTGGGATTTATTTATGTGTTTCTAAATATTGATGTTAAGTGGGCCTTGACTGTGCTTGGAACGATGACTGCGTGTTTCTCAGTCTCCTAAACCAATTCAGAATAGAGAGACCACCTCATTTCACACAACATTGACTACATCTTTGCTGCAATAACATACTAGTTTTATTTATTCTTGACTTATCTGTCAACCTTAACATTTATATGAACATTTGGGGTCCTCTCTATAAGAATCAGTGATTGATAAAGCTGCTCAAGAAGGCTAAAAGCCTGAAGTACTTAAAGAGTTTATTGTAGTCAAAACCACTGATATTTATATATAAAATGGGAGCAGGGAGATAGCAGAGTGACAAATGGATGTGACAAACCTTTTTTTTTTTTCTTTATCTAAATAAAAGGGAGGTTGAATAGCCACAATTAGTGTTTCTTAATAACTCTTTCTATGGCTAGACTCTGAAAGTAGGAGAAGCTTTTGAATGGTAACTAACATTAGGAGCAAGTTAAGCTATGAGAAAGCTATAAGCAAATAAAACTCGCCTCTGTCTCCTTTATTCTCCAATTCTGTCATTCTGTCAGACAGTTTTGTGCAGTCTGCCTCTCCCTCATTTTAATTTAATACATTTGTTTAGATTTGTATTTTTAAAAAAAGAAAGTAAAAACAAAAGAATCCAAGCATACTTTCCTAAAGACTTGAAATTACTAGGAAAAAAAAATAAAATCTTTTTCAATGATTAAAAATATGAAATTGAACCTTAGTGACCAAAGCAAAATTATTTTTTGGCTAGACATAGATAGGAGATGCTATTTGTTTAATTCCGAATATTTTGGTGTGACTATGCAGATTTCCAGAGGAACCTGGACACATGGTTCCTTGGCCATGGAGCTATCTGCCTGGTAGGTCTTCCTCAGAGCCAGTCCCATGTCACTGCTGCAGAAGTAGTCAGCCCAGTGCAAATTTAGGCTCTTTCAAAGCTTCCAGGGCAACTTGCCCAGAGAACTTCCCAGAAGATACCTTAGTTGAGGAAGTATTCAGTTGTTTATTTAAGTTCAATTTTGGACTAAAATATCAAATAAAACAATTTCCTGGAGTGCAATTCTATTCTTTCAATTGGCTCTTCTAGATCCTGTCCATCCGTTTAGCTGAATGTAGCTGCTCATCATTCCCCATTTTCTGAGGAAACCAGAAATCATGTCTTATATCACCAGAAACTTGCATTTTTTTCACTGAAGTAGAGAGAAGGAGCACGTTGTGATCTGGATTTGTATGATGGATAATATCTGGACATTAGTCTCTTAAACTGAAAGGGCTTTCAGGCTTGAATACTTTCCTTAATACCATGTTTTATGGAGAATATGATTCCTCAAATAGGTAGGAACCTGGACATTAAGATTTTATAAGTAAAATGAAAGACCTTAAGCTTCATTTAGCAGAAAGAGGGCTGCAAGGGGGCTATTACCTGGCTTGTGGTGGTGCACGTATGTTGTCCTTGTCTGAGCGTTCATCGTGGGCCAAGGTGACAGGCTGCCTGAAACACAGAGTAGAAGAGTATGCTGTTTTCAAATGCTTTTTTTCTTAGGCTTATTTAGAAAAAAACCAACAAGTTTATAGGATAATTTTTGACTTGCATTTAGAAGCCTGCTATATTTCATCAAACCTTGAATGACTGACACATAGAGTGCCTTCTGTTGATGTTTAAACAACATCCTGAGCAACATTTCAATCTGTAAGATGCTGAAGTTTGGGAAGGAGCACATTCCTTTGCTCCCCCAAGACACCTGTACTAAGTACATGACCTTTAGCTTGAGGAGGAATTGCTGGATGCCCAGAGCATCTCATTGGTGTCAGATTTAGTCTTCTGGACCACCAGCAGAAAATCATGCTGGGCTCTCACAGCACCTTCATCCAAGACGTGTGGAATAGCACACTGGATCTCCAGCAACAGTGAAGGCATGCATCAATATTAGTTACTCTCTCCCTCTCTCATTATTTCCCAAGTAATCTGGAAGTAAACGAGCTATTTGTGTTTGATACCAAGGCATTTTCTACTCTGCTCTCAAAAATATGTTTCCTCATGTTATTTTGTTTCATCTCATCCAATCCTCACTGAAGTTGGAAACAAGCTACTTTGAAAAAAGAACTCAGAGCTAATGCCAAATGCGTTATGGATATATGGATAACATTTCTGAATAAAATATTTATTTTTTAAAGCTTTTGCTTTGTAAACTTTGATGGTATCAGAGCACATAACCTTTGGTACCTTCTTTTCAACTATAGGAATTGGGTAGGATTGTGTGTTTGGGCTTCCATTGTCTTTTATGATTGGTTTTGTGACTAGAAGTAATCTGTAGAATGAGAGCAAACTTCTGTAAGTATAAAATAAAACAAAATCAGCTTCAAACCCCCAGAAGTTCTTTTCTCAGCCCGGTAGATGAATGTGTGCACTGACCTATTGCAGCTGGTGGTTGAGAGTATACCCTGCCGAGGTGAGAGCCTGCTCACATTTTAAAGCAACACAATTTCTGATCATAGCTATGTTGCTAAGGAATCTCTTCTACTTCTCCTCTTTATTATTCTTTGTCAGATCTCAAAGACCAACAGGAAAGAATGTTGCACTGTGTCTATGAATTGCCTGTTGATGGTGGACAGTTATGAATTAATTACAAAAGCAAGCAAAACTTTAAATAGACTATGCAATATGTACCTCGTTTCCTCTGTTGAGTTGTTCCGTACATGCACTTATTAGTAGACACTGGTGTTTTCCGGATCTCACCCCTTCTCTTTTAACCAGTAGATTTGGTGATTTCACACCATGTTAAAGGAAATGAGTCCAATGGTATATTACTGCCTAAAATCATCACCTGCTTCCTACCTTGCACCTTGGTGCTCCTGGTGCTTCCCTTTTTTCTGTGCTGGCAGTATGGTGGATCAAATGGAAAAAGTAGCCCTGAAAGGGCATAACGTTTCATTTCATAAGCCAACTGATTCAAGTCTCAGACATGAATTGGCAGAATTGCACCTTATCAGTGTTAAACTGGCTTAGATGCAGTCTGAAACTGCATCTGCAGAAATACTAGGGATCCCAAACACAACAACGGATTTAAATAAAAAAATCTCACCTTTTAAACGTCATTAACCATATAAATAACCTGAGAAAATAAGCAAAATTATCAACTCCATTTGGATTAAGCACACAAGTAAAATACAGGAGCTCCAGAAGTAGAGGGGGAGAGCAGTGGAGATTTCACACACTGAAGATGCAAACCAAGGTTGGCCCGTGGCTGCTCTCTGGTTCTCTCTAAGATTGTGTGAGCTAGGACGTTGCTAACAGAATAACATGATGAAAAAGTAGCATTAAAATCATGTACTGTGTAAAGGGAGTTTAATTCTCTATCTTGCAATTTTAAGATACCATATTAATAATTTAGTTGAGTCTTAGTAGCCTTTTCAGTTGTAGCCCACTAATGACAAGCTTGCTTTCTAATGTTTAACGCCTGCTGCGCAAGTGATACTTTTAACAAAATACATTTGCTGCAGGCTTTTTGACATGGCTTCACACTGAGATAAACACAATTAACATGAGCTATTTAGATTCCTTTCTCTTGTGCTTGTTTATTAATGGTCTTTTAAGGTCTATTTTTGTTATTAATTTTAAAGAATGTGTAACAAATTTGATGGCACAGTAAGGGCATGCAATTTAAGTGTTTTACTCTTGAGAAATTTCTGGGTCATCTCCTGTTTGTAATAGCATATTCATATACATAGGTTCAAGGATAAGCATATTGGTCCTTCTTTCAACATGCTGTATGGTAGAATCTATTGTAGCAGCAAACGGAGGATGAGCTGAAGGAGTGCAGGCAGGCTAGCTTACATAGTATAAAAAATTCATTAGAAAGTATTTCCACTGAATCCTATTTTGTGTAAAAAGTCTTATCTTTTCTATATGTCACATCAAAATGGCTTTTAGTAAAAATAGTTTTGCAGAGAACGGCTACTGGGGGGGCTGTACTGAATATTCATAACATAGTACATATGAGTACGCTGAGACCTTTTAGAATAAATATATTCTTTTTAGGTTAAGTTAGTTCAGAATATTGTTGCTAATCTTCTTTACATCCTTCCAGACAGCCAGTGTAAGGCAATTTTTGAATTAAAAAAAAAAAAAAAAAAGAAAAAAATGCTGGCATCGTTGAGGGCCCACATCGCAATCTCCAGCTGTCATTAAAATCAGTGGAAAGACTTCTCTTGACTTTGGTGGGATCTGGATCTTCTCAGTATGCTTTTGAAGGGGTAAAGGGAAGAGCATGCCTCAAAAAGACAAATGTCTGTTAGAGCCCTCAAGGGCAAAGCTGTTGTAAGGTAAGTTTTGTGCTCTCCTTTCCAGGCTGCCACCTCTGCTGCCTGATTGAAATATCTCTATTTTCCTCACTTTTTATATAGGGGTTAGTCTGAAAGTACACCCCTCGTGGCAGAATCAAAGGAAGACTGCTCCTTGCATCTTCCTCCTCCTGTGCATCTGTGCAAGTGACAACTACAATTGCTTTTTAATGGATGGATTTGATAAAGGCAATGGACTGATTTGATAATAGGCAGATCTTCACCTTAATAAATTAGCATAAACTGAAGCTGTCCAGTTTACTAATTCAAGTACAGTAAATATTATATATTTGCTTATTATCTTTCTGCCTAGTGAATCCTGCAGCTATTTGTGAACAATTCTGATAAAGACCTGTATATGGATACAAGTGAAATGCTACGTCTGACAAATGACACAGTTGTTCAGTTAACTCTGTAGGGACTGTACATTACGCTTAGGGGAGGGTATGTCCGAGTAGCAGGCCTGTTTCCCTCATCTTTGCTGCTGGGTGAGACTGAGCCCCTGTAGAGAGAAAAGCTTATTCCATTCTTGAGAACGAAAAAAGGTGCTCATTTTGCAGTTTGTGCAGAATGGCAGCAGAGCTGACAGGACCTGGGGGGGCTGGAAGCTGGAAGGCTTTTAGGAGAAAGCCCTGCATACCGTAGGGACCGTTGGGGTGATTGAAACTATAAAGGGTACATCCATGGCACTGGAGTGCAGAGACCATATCCGCAGCCATCACCGCTTTCTGGTTGCTTCATCCCAAATCATGCTTTCCAAAAGAGGCTTTCAGGATACCATGGATTTCCTCATAAATCAGACCAAGCTATACTTAAGGCCTGCAAAGCAAGGCAAGTGATGGATAGTTGGCTTAGCTTTGCTTTGGATATTCTCTCTTGTGCTTTTTGCCATAACTGAAGTTGTTGGTATTGGTTTTGGACTATCCCAGTAGGATCCACTCCTCAGGGAATGAGGGAAGGAACAGCATGGTCTGGGGAGTATTGCAATGGTAGAAGCCACTGACAATTGCTGGAGTGGAAAAAAGGCCCAAAGCAAAACACATCCCACCTTCCTTACGTGTCTGGACATGATAAGAGGGAAATAGAATTGTTTTCAAACACTTTATTTCATTTGCCACACAGCAGTTTTTCACAGCCAGGACTCCATGTGCTGTCTTAATCTGGGTCAAGACTGCAGAGTCCTCATGGCTATGAAAATACCTGTGTCTAAAGCTAATCCCTTAGTTTGAACACTGAAATTATTTGGAGGCATCTCTACTTCTATCTATGCTTTCATCTTGCTTTTTGAAAATGAAAAAGACACAGCTGAGACACCTCAACTACTGGATATTGCCATTACTTGGTTAGCTTTAGTGACTTTATTTTGGAGGATCTATGATAGAGTATAATATGTGGGGGTATTTATCCTAGTAACTTTAAATACATACTGTTTTGTTGCTCTCTATAATATGTTGTTGTGATAATGCTAGTAGAACTGTAGCCTTTGTCCAGACATCGAGCCTTGAATTGTTTGGAGAACATTCAGATTTCACCAGAAAGGTCCTTTTGAATTTGTTGGTATAACCACAAGAGAAAAAAAAAAAAACCTTCCCAAAAACCCCAAACAAACAAAAAAAAAGAAAAAACAACCAAAAAAAAAGGTTTTGGAGTGTTATATAATGATCAGAACTGATTTCCTTAAGAGATCTGGATTTGCTGTAGTCAGGCTACTGAAATCCTACTTTCATTTGAACTCACATGCCTGGGATGTCTGTTACATTTAAATATTTATGGCTTTGAAGGTTCACCAAGTCTGTAATAAGCACAGGGGAAAATAAATACATTATGCAAAGGGTGATTAGTTTTATCACACATAGTCTTCTACAGGGCAGCTGTTTATTTTCAGTGTTCATTTTCTTGGATCAGTCAGGTAGACAGCTGTTCTTTTAGGGCATTTTTGTTAATTTAAGTAACAACTTTGAATTGCAAATCTACCACCAAATTCACTTCTAAAAATTCAGCCTCCAGCTCATAATTATATCATCAAAAAAATCTTTAGATCACTAATTCAAAAATATCCATGTGTCAGAGATATTTCAAACAAATGCAAAACATACACACTGTAAATCACCCAATACAGCAATGTTTATAAGAAACTGAATATAAAATGTCCGGGTCTGCCAGGTTTCTCAAATAAAAAATCTAATGTATATTACGTACATTCCCACAAGGCCACAGCCAGCTTGAAATACTGTCGTCTTGTATATGTGACTTCATAAACACGTCTTCATATCAATAGGCTATTGCAAAGATAGAAGTATGATAAGTGGGCAGCCTGTAATTTATCTTTTCATTTTTTAAATTGCTTTGGATTTTTGCCCAGGTCCAGAGGACTTGAGGAGAGTTATAGGACAGGGGAAAGAAAGGAGTACTGCAGACTGGGCTGATGCTTGTCACGCCATACAGGAATAGGGCTTTCCATGTTTTGGAAACTGTCAGGAACAACTGCTGTGTAGAAATGCTGTCTCTCCAGTGTGGTCACCCTCAGTCCTCAGTCTCGTACTATCCTTATTGAAGTCAATACATAACTGTTTAGATACTCATTTTGTATTCAGGCTATCAGACTTGCGTTATAAATATTTGTGTCCATTTCAATTCATGTGAAAACACAGATCTCAGCTACCATAGTTTTATGAGGGCATTACCGGAATTTTGCATTTAAATGAATTCTTTGTATTGTAAAATTCTCAGCTACAGAAAGTGTAACAATAGCACTCCAGCAGATGAATCTTACTTGGTGAATGTAGGCACTTATACTGAAAATTGTCATCAGGTGTTTATTGGCTCACATATTTTGGCCATTGTGGATCAAACTGTAGCGTACTAACCCTACAAGTGCAAAATATTTTTATTTCACCGTGAACCAGAATTTGTTCTATTACGGATTTATTACTGAGATAGTTTGTTCTGAAGCACCCTCAGCTGGAGTGTCCATTCCCAGCTGAGCCCATTTTGGAAGGTATAGTTTGGGGTGAGGATTTAGCTGTTTTTACCATCTGTTTTGCATAGCTCCTGAAAAGGCTAACGAGAATTGCAGTCGCTATGCTTCATGACATACAGTGGGTGTCCTTTCTTCAGATCAGCAAGATTATCGTGATGCAGGAAGTAGGCAGGCGCTTTCCAAAAATCCCTGGAGATCAAGGGTAGCCTGGCATGATTAACAGACTAGAAATTTTGTGTATCCGCATTGGCTGTTTTTTCTACCAGTCAGGCCTTGGAGTAGCTATCAGGAAACTTGATGGAGACAATTTTTTGACAGGGTACTGTCAGGAGACAGGATGAGATTTTGAGTGTCTTCTCCTATCTTCTCCTGTACCCACTTCTGTACGTTGATTTTCAGTATCTCAAGTGTGAACCACAGAATATTCGCAAACCTCAGTCCTTGGGAAGCTTGAACACATTTTCTTTGTTTTCAGCTGTTGAGTCAGGAGATGTGTGTCATTCTTGTTCTTATGGAAAGTGCTGCCTTGCTTTCTTGTTCCAGTGATGTGGTTTAGAAGGGTAAGAACTTCAGTTTGAGAAGGTTTCTTCCTGTAATTACAGTCATAGCAGGTATTAGTGCTAAGAACATGAGCAGGAGAGAAGCAGCCAAACATGGACAGTGGTGGTGGGTGCTCTCTGAGCTTCTGGTAGTGCCCAAAATGTCCCTCAGCAGCAGTTTGAGCCAGAGCAGGAAATGTTTTTGTTAATTTAATTTTTGAGGGCTTTTTTTTCCTCATTCAGAGTTGTTACTGGTGTATAAAGGTGTTAGTTCTATTGGAATTTTGGAAGTTGGCAAGAAAAGCAGTTAGGTCTGAAAAAGTCAAATAGATTTGATGGTCAAAATAGAAAAGGAATTCGCTTTTAATATGTGGGACCAATGGGGTTTCACTTCTTAGGTTATTAATAAGCCTTGCGTATTCACTTGTTAGGACTGGAAAGTTTTGACAAAGTGCAGAAAAGTTCACTTGGATCCTTACCGTTAATAAGATATGTTACAATACAAGTTGTTTTGATTTTGAATTACTTGACATATCAGAGCAAAGTTATGTGAACATATTATTATGATGTAAGTACAAATGGCGTTACACTAAATCAGTAGAATGTGGTACCTGCAGTTAATTGTGGGATCGTGACTACTATATCTAGTTAATTAATATGCTAATTAGCTAGTTTAAAGATAAAAGGGGTATTAAAAGAATGCAGTAAAGAGCTTGTATTTTTCTCTTTTGCTGTGCAAACACAGCTCCCTGCAATAACTTAATGAGGAAATGTCAAAGGAATAAAACTAACAACAAATGAATTAGAAGCTTAACTAAGTAATTACATGGTATTGCTGAGACCTTTTGGGTAGGGACTAGCAAAACCATGTGTTTGGTTTGTCATAACAGCAAATAGCGGATAGAGTGGGATAACTAACTAATAAAATCCATTTATTTGTCAGAAATTTATTTTTCAGAAGCAGCCTAAGAAAAATTTGAATTAAATTGTTGTTATTGAAAGCAATTTATTTATTGCTAGTAAAAAGATTGAAAATATTTCTAAGGTAGAAGGATGTAAGCATCTTGAAGGGAAGACAGCACAAATAGAAGGAGAAAAGAACAGCACTTTTTCTGCAGTAATGAGAGCCATGAAGCAGGCTTTCAGTCAACCTTTAATATGTTAGCAGAAAAGGGATTGGTGTTCAAAAACCAAAACCTATGTTTGTTCAGGAGTAAACGTCCTGAATTTGGAGACTGCTCTGAGGGCTACAGAGGCTGGTTTTGATCTAGGCTGGAAAATCAATAGAAAATCTTAATAGTGTGGCACTGAGAGAGGAAAGATGCTTAAGCACAATGAGAATGTGCCTTAAACGGAGTCTGAGGACCTATTATGGGCTAAAATAGGGTATAGAAGGTTTCAGAACAAATTAAGGAAGGTCTTTCAAGAGAGAGGATGTGAGAGAAGAAGAGAGTGTAGCAAATCAAGAATTTGTGGGTTAGAAAAATGCCTTCAGAGCTTTAACTGCTTTATTAGCGTTAAATTTCTTTGTAAACACCTTTCCTCAGCTGGAGAAAGCCAGTATTTGGAGTTTTCATTTCTGTCAGGAAGCCATGCATATTTAGGCTTGTCAAAATTATGACATACTCCACGCTAGAGAATGTAATTTGAACTACTATATACAGTCTCAGCTGACATCCATGCTTGATAAAGACAAAAACACTATCTCCTAATCACTTTAGTCTGTTACTAATGGGTTTGTTATTAATACAAAAGCACTGTTATAGCTAATTTCAAAAGATACAAACACACAAAAGGAAGCATGCCACAAATCTTCTGTTTTGTTTTGCATTTATTTACACAATTCAACAAAAGAGAACCTAGCAGCTGCTAAATGGAAGCTAGGAGTTGGCTTATAGAAACAGTAAATATCATGCTGAGAATAAATAGTATCAAGTATTCTTTTGCAGAATTTGTTATACAAGGAGATTACTTTTTTAATATTAAGGTAATGCATCTAGGACCTTTGATTCAAATTTAAGCCTTCATGCGTAATTACCTTTGAGGAGTAGCAGAAGTGATCTATTCATAGAATCTCAGTATTGATAACCGAAGCTGCGTTTGCATTAACGGTGAGCACTTAAATAATCTGGACATCACACCTCTCCCCCAAAAGGAAAACAAAATCGCCTTCTTGCTCTCAGCAATATCATTAAGAACAGTGATGAGTCGCTAAAAGGTGGAGTTTTTTCAAAAGAGTTTGAATGATTGTGGATCCCACTGATAGTCTGTCTAAAAGCTGGTGCAATTCTGTCATCTGAATATTTGGGCGTATAGAACCAGGGCAAAACTCTAACTGTCCTAAAGTCAACATCTAAACTTCTTTTAACTTCAAGTGGATTAGGACTTTACCCTCACAACCAAGCATGTTCTAATATAGTACACAGTTTAATCCAGTTCTCTGATTGGTCTTTTAGTTTATTCATTCTAGTCAGAAAATGTCTAAGACGCAATATATTTTTGTCCCTTTTGCTAAGGAAACAGGGTTTATGCCTTACATCTGTCTGGTTTTCCCCTGGTAATTTTTGAAACTATTTTGAAATGCATTTCGTAGAGAGATAGAGGTCTCAAAGACAGTAAGTTCCTGCAAACTGACTGTCCTCAAAGTAGTTCTCAACAGTCAAGGGTTCAGTGGCTGAGCCCCTATCAGCAGCTTTTATGTATGCTGCCATCAAGGCTGGAGTGTGAGTGTGCTCTTTGTTAGACACCGTCTATTGCACACAGGAGAGAAACACGATCCGTGTTTGCACTTGGACAATTTTAACTTCAGTCCTGAACTTCTTGGATGCCAAAGCATATACACAGAAGAAAAAAATGGACTCTGAACCAGACTTCATCAGTTCTGCTGTTTGCTTAACGAGATGCTTTGCGTGCCAGATACTATGGTCTCACACTTGGGTCAATCTCATTACTTTTTTTTGAAGATATTGTTGAAGACAACTTTGGATGAGATGAGAGCTCATGTAAATTGTGTTTATATATATATTATACTCTGAGTTGCAGCTGGCTTTGTACCTCTATAAATGGCTAATTGTAGCATTGTCAGAAAGGAAATAAAGGGAATTCACAAAAGTGGAAAAGACTCTGAAGCTTAGGAAAGAATATCTTTAATGAAATGCACCCACTTAAAAGGGGTTACATAAAACTTACTTAAAAGGCATTACATAAAACAAAATATTCTAGGTTACAAATCTCATTAGCTTTGAATAAACTTAGATCCTTGCTACAGAACTGAGTTAGGATGGCCCAGATGTGGCTTTAGATAGAAAACAGCCGGGGGGAGAAAATGTCTCAAAGGGTTGCGGTCAACGGCTCGGTGTCCAAGTGGAAAGCAGTGACGAGTGGCGTTCCTCAGGGGTCGGTACTGGGACCCGTACTGTTCAACATCTTTGTTAGCGACATGGACAGTGGGGTAGAGTGCACCCTCAGCAAGTTTGCTGATGATACCAAGCTGTTTGGCGAGGCAGACATGCTGGAGGGGAGGGATACCATCCAGAGGGACCTGGACAGGCTGGAGAGGTGGGCCCAAGCCAACCTCATGCAGTTCAACAAGGCCAAGTGCAAGGTCCTACATCTGGGTCGGGGCAATCCCAAGCACAAATACAGGCTCGGCGGAGAATGGCTGGAGAGCAGCCCTGTGGAGAAGGACCTGGGGGTGATGATTGATGAGAAGCTCGACATGAGCAAGCAGTGTGCGATCGCAGCCCAGAAGGCCAACCGTATCCTGGGCTGCATCAAAAGAAGTGTGGCCAGCAGGTCAAGGGAGGTGATTCTGCCCCTCTACTCCGCTCTCGTGAGACCCCACCTGGAGTACTGCATCCAGCTGTGGAGTCCCCAACATAAGAAGGACATGGACCTGCTGGAGCGCGTCCAGAGGAGAGCCACGAGGATGATCAGAGGGCTGGAGCACCTCTCCTATGAGGAGAGGCTGAGAGAGTTGGGGCTGTTCAGCCTGGAGAAGAGAAGGCTCCGGGGAGATCTTATTGCGGCCTTCCAGTACCTAAAGGGGGCCTACAGGAGAGCTGGGGAAGGACTTTTTACTAGGGCATGTAGTGTTAGGACGAGGGGGAATGGCTTTAAGCTGGAAGAGGGCAGGTTTAGATTAAACATTAGGAAGAAGTTTTTCACTTTAAGGGTGGTGAGGCACTGGAACAGGTTGCCCAGAGAGGCTGTTGAAGCCCCATCCCTGGAGGTGTTCAAGGCCAGGCTGGACGTGGCCTTGGGCAACCTGGTCTAGTGAGAGGTATCCCTGCCTGTGGCAGGGGGGTTGGAACTCGATGATCTTCAAGGTCCCTTCCAACCTAAACCATTCTATGATTCTATGATTCTTTACTGAAGAATCATATTCTACATTCCTATCTCTCTCTGCCTGTTTTTTTTTTTTCTAAATTGTAGTTTTCTTTATCATTCAATGTTATCAATATGAAGTGAGTACGTTTTTAGGCATTGGCTTACTATTATTATGAAAAATGAAACTCTAGTTAAACTTTGTGGCATTTTTATGTCACCCACAGGGTCTCTCTGGTTTGGGGCTTGTATCTAAATCACCAGGTTTTAAAATATGTCTCCTGTATGATTTCAGCTACACCTGTGAATGACTGACATGTCTTAAATGAAAGATCTCTTGTCCCCAGTGGTAGTTAAAGGCAGAGCTGTCTTTTTTGAATTATTTTATTTCATGAGCTTTTAATGATACCCCAAGGACATGTCAAGCTCTCACATACCCTTTCTTTCAAGTATATTCTTACACAAACACATGCTGTGGAGGAGGTGTTGTGGTTTCCTCTCTTGTTCCATTCCAAGCACATCTTCGGCATGGTAGGGTAAACTTACAAGAAATTTAATATCATAGTACATTGCAATTTGGTGAGGAGTGGCCCCCTTTCAAATGCTGAAAAATTTGGTGGTTGTAAAACAACAGCTAAAGGAGTAAAGAACATGCTGGCACTGAATCAAATAATGTGGTTCTTCTTTAAATAAATACTGAGTTTGTTAGTCAGATGGAGTTCATTCCCCTCTCTTAGTTATCTTTATGAAATTTCTGTGAATGTGAATTAATTTGAAGACCATCGTAAGATTTGTTTTACTGTATTCTTCACCACTTTATTGAATTTTCTACGCCTGAAGCATCAATTAGTATATTTATAGTCAAGCTATTGAACAGTTTTGATTTTTTCAGTTATTGTTCTCATGGATCCCAACCAGAATGTTCTTGTGTCTCACATACAGCATGAAATCTGAATGCCCTAAGGGTTCACATATTTCCAGAGGGGGCCTAACAGCTACTCTGTCCTGCTTTTACTGCTCAGGATAAGATATTGTCCTTTTTTGTTTCTGGCAGGCTGTGGTACAAAACTATAATGATGGCTATTGTGGTTGTTGTTATTTTTGTAGTTGTTATTTTTATAGCTCCATAGGCAAATAAATACATTTTAAAAATTAGGCTGGAACTTAGTATCTGGATCTCAGTTAGAATACCAGGCTCTAAAATTGCCTCCTGTGAAACTTTAGTAATGTTGTTGAATGGCTGTGCATTGAATGACTGACTTAAATGTCTGTTTGTGCTAAAAGGAGTAGTGCTGCTTGGAGAGCTTGCAGTTTGCAAGACATTTTTGAAATGTACACAGTGAAGCCCGGTAGTTGTATTTAAAATTATTTATTGATGGAGAAGTAAGTGAAGGAGTGATATTTGGACCAAGAATTGTTTTCAGGAAGAAATAGCCTGTTTTCCCCTCAAGCTTATTTCTGAATTTCAGGAGAAAAAAGAGCCTTACAAACCTCTAAAAATTTCTAAGGCTGAATTGCCAGTGTGGAGCGTCAGTTGCTTCCTGTCCGTGGTACATTGGAAATCCACAAGTATGTCATTATCTGTATGGTAGGACTTTTGCTCTGAAGCTGACAATGTAGGCTGCCTCTGCTTTGGTTCCAGTTCTATATAAGTTAAAATTAATTCCCAGTACTCATGAAAACCTTCATCTAGTACCTATGTCATCTGCCTTTGCACCTAATAAAGAGATAACATCTGTCTCCTCTGTTATCTAGCAGGCTGAGGGACGGTGGACATGCCTGGGCAGTGGACAAGATCTTGATAACACAGGAACTAGAAATAATGGGGAGCACGATGCAGACACTTGTATGAATGACTATGCTCAGATTTGCTTGAATACAAAGTTTATTAACCATGCCGTCTCAGCTGTGCTTGGACAGCATTGGCTCTTGCGCAGGCTGTTTTGTGTGTCTTTGCTGCAATCTCCTTACTTCTGATTTCTGGGAGGACATAACGGGGCAGATGGGTATGATGCAGAGATCTAATTTTGTCCTTGCAGGTTTTATTGGCACAGTCTCTATTCCACGCAAAGAAACTGCCTCTGCTTTCCATCCCAAGGAGCTTTCAAGCTGCTTCATTATTGTGCCTTTAGCTAATCAATTCTTGGAAGGAAACTATAGACAAGATAAGCTGACTATGGACCAAAGCTTTGTTACTGCTCTCAGTTACGTGGCTTGGGTCATGAGTAGAATTCAGAAACAGAAATATTACTTAGGGAAAGATTTTAAGGTTTCTCCAACAATGGCCAGGCTAGAGACTTGAACTTTGCTTTTCCATTTCTGTCTTATCCTCATTTTGACCAGAAAATTCCCTCTTTGTTCTGAGAAATGCTTCTGATGGAATATTCAGAGAAACATTTCAGCAAATTTGTTCTCCAGAAAAAAAAAGTTTAATAGAAAATATGGCCTCCCATCCCAGTCATAAAGCATCAGTTTAGTCTTTAAAATCCCCACAGCATCCTGCAGCCCTCAATTAACAAACAATAAAAAATAATCTCTCTACCCATCCAGACTATCATTACGAAAGGAGCTTTTGTAAATATATGGTCTTACAGCAGTTCCAAATGCCACCTTCTACATGGGCTTTAGATATATTTGCTGCATTAAATAATGGCAATATATGTAATTGAACACACTTGTTGATAACTAGTTGCCTACTACAAACCGTCTGTTGAATTCCAGTGGCCCAGTGTGACTGAGGTCATGGTACATAAATTTGATTGTAATCCCAAATTAAATTTACATATACTTTCTGTATAATAACAGCGAAGTAAGAAAATGAAACACAGCCTCCTCCCTGGTATAGCTTTGAGAACCTAGAAAATTTCAGCTCTGTTGGTCAGATTAGTTACATGTAGAAGTTACTGCTGGTCCATTGAAATAATTGTATTAATGCCACTTAATATCTCTAAGAATCTGGGCCTATGGTCTTTTAAAACACAAAGTGAAATTCTCAGAAAAATTATGTTCTGTGAATTATCTGGGATTTTTTGTACTGTATGTCTGAATAAAAGTTACTAATGCAAGAATGTCTTATTTTCAGAAATAAGCAAGTTACTTGTACACTGACTTGTTTTATTTTGTTGGTTATTTGGTTGCCACTTGCCCAATAATACAACGTATAACCTCTGACTCTCTAAAAAAATGCATTTATCGTTTTCTTTTATGGAGGTATTTATGTTTAGAACTTTTGCCAATCTCAAGAGAAATGGAATTTCTTTCGCTATCTTTTGTCTTGAAGTTTGAATTGTTTAGCATTATGCCTTAGTTGCATTTGAGTCATATTGCTATATAATGGTTGTACTCTGTCAGGTGTTCACAGGGCAAAGAGCGTATTGTAGCAGTGTAAGAAAATAATACTATGAATGTTACACAGCAGTGGGAAGATTTTTAGATTTTACAGAAGAAAGCGTTTTTTGGACTTAAGGATTAATCAAGTAAATCGGAATTGTTACTAGTAATCAGTGAACTACTTCTCTAGATGAGACCTATTCGCATCAGCACTTCTTAGCAGCTATCCATACCTCACTGAAATCTTGTGGTAATAATTTTATTTTTAACATGATTTGACTAACAGATTGTATACCTGTTGAAATCAAATATGAAGAAATATGGTAAAAGCTGCCTAAATAGGATACATGAACTCACTTTGTCTGCTGGAAGAATTAAATTATTAATGGTTTAATTTCTTCTTTTTTCCACAGGATTTGAGGTTCCAATTAAAACTGTGTTTGGGCCATTGCTTTGCCTGCCAGTACTTAATCTTTCCCGAAAGCCTCATCACTTATCTAAAACAAAAGAAGAACGAGGTAAGGAGAGAAAGTAATGAAATGCAGCATAGCACATCTGTCAAAGGAACAGAAAGTAGCTTTTAAAAAAATATCCAGGATCAATGACATTAAAAAATTATTTGTTGAGCACTAAATGTGTTCACGTTAGGCATCTTAATTCTAAGGGATCCGTAACTGCCATCATGTTCTTGCATACACTGAGGGTTTGGTTGTTTGTGTTTAAGAGATTTACTGTTGGTGTAGCCACAGGATACAAACGACTGATAGAAATAGGAGCTCTGGAATTGCTAAATGCACCTATCTACTACGGAGTCATTTGGAAGATTGTTTGACATCTTGATGCTGAACTTATGAATACAATTAATGTTTCTGATGTTACTTAAAATTCAGTTTTGCATCAGTCTAGCTTTATGTTCCCCAAATATGCATAATGCATATTGGGTACTATATTTAAAATTCTTAGCCATTTCAGCACTTGGAGCTATGCTATTCTTTGTTGTTGATAATAGATCTTTCTAAAATACTTGGAATTGACTTTTGCTATGTCACTTAGGATTCCAATAATATACAACAAGGTAGGCATAACCAGAGGTGACTAAGAAGAGTAGTACAGTGATTTAGCCTTGACTGGGATAAGGATGTAAGGGAGACACGGTTTGAAAAATGAGAGCCTTTTTTGAGTCTGAAAAGTATAGCCTGCAGTGGCCACCTCTGTAGTCACTGCTGACATTCACCAAGAGAGAATATTGGGATCTCAGTTCTTATTTTTCCCATTCGCTCATTTTTTCTGCATTTTCAGATTTCTGCCAAGGGTTAGTTTCAAACTAATACTAGCTGGTGCAGACCAGGCTCAGTGGCTCCTGAATATCCTTTCACCTCAATCCCCTTATATGAAAACCAGCAGGCTAGAACGCTTGTAGGCTTCTCGCCTTTTCAACATACAATATCATGTATTTTGTTTGGGACTGTTAAGCATGCATCTTTGAGTCTCTCTCAAGAATATTATTTCTAATTTTGCTTTTCTAGCTATATAGAGGGTATCGTTATGTAGCTGGGAAAAAATGTTGAACGGGGCATCATCAGACTGTGGATAGCCATAGGCCATGCAGAAAATACCTGGTGGTAGTCGTCAGCAATAAGTAAAACTGGTATAGTAGGTGTGCTTTTAAAGCACATGTGTTGCTGAGGGAGAGTTGTACCTCCAGATCCAGAATTGATAATATACATAACATACTGTTACAAGCATTCCTAAAATATTTTCTACAATTGCTATTAGAAACTATTCTTACATATGTAGATTGTTGGATATGCTATGTAAATCCTTGAGGTTTGTCAAATGACTTTCTGAATCCCATCTTAATATAACTGTGTCTTACAGCACAGTTGTCCTCTATATTACCCATCTAGAGCATAATTTCTGGTAAAAGCTGGGGACGTTCGCAGGAAATAATTTTGATTGACATTTGATCTTACAGAATTTGACTGAATAATCCATTTGTTGAGCAGCTACAGTACAGATCTTGTTGTATTGGTCTCTGAGACTGGAAAAGATGATGAAACAAAAAACTTCTGTATAATTTAAGAAAAATTGCTTCCTAGCATTGCTTATGGAAGCAAGATGAGGTGTTTACGTAGAATTAGTTGTTACCAAAAAGGTCCATCTTCAAAAAATGTAATTAAACTTTAAATTAAATACTCTTAATGGGATTTGAAAAAAGCACACTTGATTTGTCTGTAACTCTTCAACTTTCTTTCAGTGCCTTATAATTAAATTTCAAAGCTATTCTTTCAATAGATAGATATCTCAAATTTAATGCCTTAAAGATCCTCTGATATTTACTTGTTTAAAAAATTAACCTTTCCACCTTCAAAAACTTCCTGTTTCTTCAAAACCCTGTTAGTGAGATACATTAACAACTTAAAACAGATAATCCGAGAAATTATTAGCTTCTTATATGCGTAATTACCTTATCATGGTGACTGTAGAAGACATTTTAAAAAAATTTTTAAAATATTACACTGAATTGGTCCCTAAAATGAGTAATGTGCTAACTATGTATGCAGTTTAATTGGGACCCCTATTGATACTGAAAATGGTCAGTTTTGTTGTGGTTTCCAATGAAAACAAGGTTTATATGATTACAACAACGTATATGTATGAGTGGGATGTCTGTGTGTCTATATTCTCCAATAATTTTTAACCTGTTGACTGACATTAGGGGTTTTTTTTAGCCCAATGACTGACATTAACAGGAAAATAGACTTTTGAAAGAAAGTTACGTTCCCAACATTCTAGTGAAAATACATGGCTTGGCAGAAAAAAAGGATTTTTAAAGTGCCCTAAGGGAAGCCACT
The DNA here is from genome assembly GCA_017639485.1 of Pluvialis apricaria. Lineage (NCBI taxonomy): Eukaryota > Metazoa > Chordata > Aves > Charadriiformes > Charadriidae > Pluvialis > Pluvialis apricaria. The sequence continues at coordinate 6,513,834 of CM030017.1, forward strand.
TTGTAAGATTCTCTAAAAGAGTCTACAACAGAAAGAGACCTAATTAATCTGCCAAGTTTGGAGAGGTGTTTCAGTCAGAACCTGCACATTTTAAACACAGGAGGATCCACAAAGAAAATTTGTGAATGCAGGGAACTGTCCCAGGGTTCTGCTCAGGAAATCAGACTGCCTTCCTCCTTGTGTGCTCTGAACATCTCGCTCTTCCTCGTGGTACATATATGCCGTTTCTTTGTAAGATGCTGATATTTGATATCAAAACCAGGGGCTCAGTTTTGCAGCAGTAAGAACATTTACTTTCAGGTTATAGCTTTTGTGTTTAAAAGCAAACAACATCGTACGTGTGGTTGGCAGGCATTGTGCTTTATGGTTTATTATATTTGCAGTTTCAACTGTAAACACAGAAAAACATCCGTTTTGCTTATGGGACAGCTTATTGCTCCTATTGAACAGTAACAAACCTTATGCTATGGATGAAAGAATTTGATTTATCTGCGTTATTAAGTATACTAGGTATGTGATTAGACATCACTTTCATAAACCATGTGTTATGTTGCTGTTTTATAAATTTCTGCTAGCTTGTACAATCAGGGAAGGGTTCTGCAGTGAAGTTCTTAAGCAGGTACAATATATGTCAACACATGGCTCCTAGCCATTGCCAAGTCTTGATAGTATTACAGGCCTTCAAGATGAAATGTGGCTTCCTGGATAATTTGTATAATGCGTCTTTAAGGTATTCATATTTTCAAGATGCATTTGGATTTACAAGCTATAAAAGATAAAGCATGCTTTGCAGTTTCTATTTTAGATATAGTACCATTTAAAATGCTTGAGGCTTCTCCTCCATACAGTGGATGGTTTGCTCTGAGGATCTTAAACATTCATTTCTACTGGTTCTCATATCAGAGATTCTCCATTAATATTGCCAGAGTGAAATAGGAGACTGACTGCTGGGAATCTCCAGGCAATCAATGAAAAATACTTTGCAACAATACTGTCCTTTTCACTTTCGTTAAAGGTTGTGAAAGCAATTTACAAACATTAATAACGCGTTACAGTAAGCTCCTGAAGCTAGATCTCTGTGAGCATTCAGTCCTAGAAACTTTTAAACTGAGATAAAAATGGGTAACAGCTATGCTATGACAGTGGAAACTAGCCATTCCTTTTCTGGGCTCCAGTTCTTGTGGACCCTCTTGGACATCCATAAAGCTGTATTTCAAAAATGCTCACAGGTTGCAGCTTCCAAGCTCTGGCGTGGACTTTTTGAGGCTGAGCTTTGATTGTTCAATCAGGGCTCTGGTCCATCTTGAGCTTTTTATTAACTTGGTGTAAATTTTGAAAGAATCTGAAGAATCAAAAGGAAACAAGACACCAACTGGAGAGGAAATACAGGTTCATTGAATCTCCTGAGAATAAAATCAGCTTTCTAATAGCACTATTCACCTTGCCTAGGTATAGAAACTTTCTTAGTTAGAATGATTGTGTTCAATGTTCGATCCATTTTACACTGTTGAAAGGCTGGACGCAACAACTGTGAATTACGGATAAGGAGGAATAGGCTCAAAAGTCAAATAGCCTTAGCTGTGTTTGACAGGCTTTTTCTTTTTTATTTTTTCCTTTCCTGCTCCCTCTCCTATAATTCCATAAAGTGTTTGTTTAAATTTTACAGTATTCTGCATATTAATGCAAAACTTTTATTCTATATTTACTACTCCTAGCCAAGATAGCTTAATATAGGGTAGGAACTACCGAATTATCCATTGTTAGAAAGTGCCTGGCAAATTATTATGCTTGTGTCTCATTAACTCGTCTCACTGGAACCTCATTCCAACTTTCACAGGCTGAAAATGTGTTAGCAGCTTATTTCGTAGTGATTCCAAGGTACGTTTACAGAGTAAGTGTAAGTTATGGAGATAGCAAAGTAGACAACAGTACGCATTATTCCTTATTCTTTGCTGCAACAAAAAACTAATTTTGATATCAGTGGAAGTCCATGATGCGAAGGTGACATATTTCACATTGTCCAGTACCATAAATCACATTCACACGTAACCTACCATTTGAATAGTGATCTCATATGCTCTCCTTGTTTCTATTTATAATATAAACCTACTGTTTTTTAAGATAGTATTAAAGCATTTCTTAGAGATAACTTGAACTATCAAGCAGTGAAATGTCATTACTCCTTTAATTATGTACATAAACTAAAAAAGTGCAATGCAATTTCTCAGTAGTTCACCATGGAGACAGTTTCTTGTAATATTCCGGAGTTCTGTCCTTTAAGATAAATGTATTCTAATGCAATTCAAATTATTTTACAATCTTTAAAGTCTCATTTTACAAATCACTGATGTATTAACTTAGCTTAATCATCTATCTGAGTTTCATCTAGCAAAAGCACATATGTGGTGAGATGTTTCTTACTTCTTCCAACATATTCTATAAACTGGTGAATCAGTAACAGGAAAGATAAAATGAATAATTCAAAATATCAACGCTGACCAAAGACCAGAGATACTTACAGTATTAATATATTTTTGATTTTGTGCCTGTAGGCCATAATTTTACAGATAAAACATATTTTGGAGTAAATAAACCTGATCACTATATACTATATCTATAAATATAGTAGTATGTGGTTTTACTAGCGTTAGAAGGATTGTGTGAGTACATTCTGTGATGGATTTTCCTAGCATCAAAAAGGCAATAAATGATTAAATATATATCTTCTACCTGACACATTTCACTTATACTTCCACAAAAGTGATCATATCCTGTTCTTTTCATCTTTTGATTGTTAATGCTTTCCAGCACAAGGGAGGCCTGTGGCACCGAAGAGCAGCTCCCCAAATGCTGCTGGGGTTGAATGCTTTTGCTGCCTTGCTTAGAAGGAAATCAACACTGAGTTGTCCTTCTTAGGCTGTCAGTGAACAGCGAGGCTAGAAATATCAAGGCACTAGATGAACTCAAATCATTTTAGGCACAAGGGCTCAAAGATGCCTCTTATCCTGGTGAAATCCTACCATAGGCTTGCAGCAGGACGGTAGTTGCAAGATCTTCTGCTCAAACTGCCAAGCATTTTTGTGCAGGTCTCTGAGCCTCACTGCATTCTGCAGTTGGGGCAGTGAGGCAGAGGAGCACAGCATTCGCTCTGTTCCTCAGAAGCACATGGTCACTTAAAGACTGCTGTCCAAGTTTAACTTTACTTAAGACTACACATAACAATGCCTTTTAGTGATAATTTCATTTTGTTACCAGGTAAGAAAAAACAAACAGAATTAATATTCTGAGCATCTCTCTTTGGTTGCAGCAACCTCTACTGCAACTCTTTTTCCCTCTGTTCCCTGAGAAATTTTTTGGAGATTTTTTTGGATACTAATTGGTACATAGTTTTCAGGTGGCTTAGTATAACAAAGTTCTGCCTCCGGAGATTTAGATAAAACTCTGTGTAAGTAGACTGATCTTATCCTAATCCCTGGTAGGCATTCTTCCAAATCTTAAAACTACAATTTCAGTCATGTCAAAATAATTTATTTTTTTTTTAACCCAAGTAGCTCAGTACTTGAAAGAAAAGAATAGTTGCTGCAGGTCAGGACTTACAGAGGTGGGGAAGTATGAACAGTGGTAACGTAACACTGTCTCGGTTGTACCATCCTTTGTGGTACATGTTAAATTCAGCTGAAAAATAAAAATATAAAAAGGTGTCAAGTATGGAAAAAAGCCTGTATGAAAACAAACCAAAACAGCATGTGTAAGCTCTTAATTTAATTACTGCAGATTTATTTTGATTTGTATCTGAAACACAGCAGGCAGAAGAGAGAGAAATTGCATTTGCTGGAGTAAAAATAGATCATTGCAGTGCACAGTAGCTCCATTAAGCTCTCTGTAGGTTTACAAGCCTGGAGATCTTGTCCCTGTATTTCTCATTCCTTCATTTAAGGAGATTTTACATTTCATTTTCAACATAAAAACCATATAAAGATAGTAATACTGCATATATCAAAACTGTTTTAGCAGGGTGGCTTGTTCCTTATAGTGCCAAGAATTTCAGGGCCAGCAACTTGGAGAAATCTAGATTTGTCAGGAGATTACTCTTCCTGACTTCTTCAGAAACCCCCTTTGGAGAAATTTGTTATCTCACATCCCCAGTGTCAGGACGATTCTTTCTTTCAGCTGCATAGGTACAGACCCACTACAGTCGCCTCACTCTTAGTTTCCATCAGTGGGATGTGTAAAATTTTTAGGTTTTGCACATTTATCCAGTGGATCTCTGCACGTTTGCAGGCTGGCTCTCTAAGTAGCAGCAGAGAATTTCAAACCTGTCTCAGTGCCTTTTACCAGAGTTCAGGCAGCAGCACCCGGACATCAGCATGCTGGGCACTTAGTCGTACCTTCCCTCAGTGCTGTGCCATCCCCAAATCAGCCTCAGGCAGGGCATGTCTGCAGTCATTGCTTACTCGAGCACTTTGAGATTCTCTTCCAGAAATCTGATGGCAGAACTGCTGGGATCCATCTACTGTTAGAGAGCAGAAGTGAACTTCTAGAAGAAAGTTTATTTGCCAGTAAAAGTTGTTTGAGTACTTGACAATGCACCTTCACGTTTCACCTGCCTTTTTCCCCTCTCAGTCCCTTTAAAATATGATTACACATCTGCTGTCCAGGAGTGAGGGACTGGAGTAACTCTAAGTGTTCATGTAGAAGGGCACATGTGTATGTGCTGTTAGAAAGGGTGGTGCAAAGAACCACTTCATAGCAAAGAGCGGATTCTGAATAACCAACTATACTTTTATGGTACCTGCAGTGCATCAGGTATATAGCAAGCTTGACAGCAGTGCATTGAAGTAGGAGCGTTCAAATTCATATATAAGCAGCTATAGCCAATAATAGTGCATGGACATTTTAAAAGCTCTTTGGAAATGGAAATACAGACAGAGATCAGGGGAAAAGATTGAATTATAATTCAATGATCCCATATTTATAAATTATCTAGTATCTATAACACTTTAAAATAGGATTTATTTGCTTTAATAATTCATGGAAAGTTCACAGCAGGTAATTTATTAATAATACAGTGTCATCAGTATGGATTTTGCCCAATTCCTATTTCTATTCTGTTGAGCCTATTGGTCTGTTTTATTGCAGCAGCAAGAAGCTCAGTTTTAAACAACTGTGAAAGGAAGCCTATTACCTTGTTTTCAAAATAAAATATAGAGATATATGTGGAATATAAAGCTTCAGTTTGAGGTCAGGAATAACTACAAAGGTAGAATTAAGCATACACCCCTACTTAGATGGACACTAAAGGTCACTATGCAGAAAAATACTTAAAGTATGCATGTACTTAGATTTGAGTCACGCTACTAAAATCATTGGAATGACTTTTATACTTATTGTTATAATTATCCTATTAAGACACTTACTTAAGTGTTCTGCTGATTCAGAGCCAGCGTATTCAAGCACTCTGCAAAGCCTACCACATGAGAAACGTACCATTCGCAGTCCGTTTACCAAATTCTTTAATATTCTGTCATTAACTTCAGCTGTTTCCTGTATTATTAATATACAAATGAGCATTGTCCCTACAACAAGTGTGTAGGTATTTGTTTGCAAATGGCGCTTTTATAACAGTAACAGCTAGTGGGGTGGGCCTAATTACTTATTAATCTGTATTCAGATATTTTTCTTGTTTTCACCAAATAGGTTTCTCAAGCTGCAATACTCTGATATTGCATCTGAAACAATTTGTTATAAAGCAACAGATCTTGATGTTTTCAGGAAAACAGCCAATATCTGGTTAGTGTTGTTGCTAAAGAGGCGAGGTTTGTAGTTCTTAAGAAAGCAGGTCTGTTCATTCCCCTGAGAAGATTAGAAACAAATATGCACCAAATAAGTCATTCTGGCTATGATGATTTAAGCACTCTAACAAGTGAAAAATTGATAAAAAATAGAAGCAACGGAATGGGTTGATTAAGTCCATATCCAGAACAGCACACCGTACCAGCGCAGGTGATTTTTCATTATAGTTTGCTGCTGGTGATGCCAGACTTACTGGTGGCTATCACAGTTTCTACTATGTGTGTGCATGTGTGTACAGCACATCTGCTCCCTAACTTTTTGGAGAAGGTATTTGGGAAAGTTCTGTCGTGAATAAATATTGAAGCGAGGGATGCAGTGCGCTGAACGCACAAAATAGTGTTCAAACACAAATGGGAGATGACCAAGAACTAAATCTCAGCACTATTTGCTTTGGTTTATGTTGCTGCTGTAGCAGATACTTGCAGGGGAATTGGCACAAGACTGTATACATGAGATTTGTGTTCTGATGTTTAGTGCTGCCAGTTTGAAACTGTTGGCAACTCATGGGCTTCCTGTTGTGTCTCTAAAGCCGCTCTTCAGATGCCCTTTTAAAGAACCAAACCAATGGAAACCATGGGTACCACTGTTGGTGGTGGCTGCAGTTCCTCGCTTTCCTTGGAGTTAGGTGAGAGAAGAGGCATATCTATCCCTTGCTTTCACAGAAGAGTGGTGGCTTACATTTTTGTGCTCAGTCTCACACGGGTAGTTGTAAAATCTGGCTATAGTGTGTCTGTGAGTCATGATTGACCATTGTATGGTAAAGTAGAATGTCTGGTGACTTCTAAAATGTATTTTAAAAAGCTGATCTATGTGCTTCATAAAACAATAGTTTCTCCAAATCTATCATTTCTCATTTGGATCTTACCTCAAAAATAGTTTTGAGGTAAGAAGCAGAAGCAGACAAAACCAAAAATCTAGGGGTTTTCTTTTTGGACTTTTTATCTTTTTTTTTTTTTTGACTGAAAATCTTTCTGAAGTTCTGTTTGCTAGTATTTGCTAAAGGTAGGATCCCTAACATTCTGCTGATGGCTGTATAGAGTTTTACCGATTGTATGGGATTTCCTGTTTTGGGTAGATCTCAAACTTTACCTGGTACAATGCTTCTGTTGAGATACGTCGGTGTTTTACAGCTGTTCTTTAAACCAATACATTATTTTTTTTAGAAAAATCAAGATATTTGTCTAAATAAAAGCAGAAAGGTTTTTATGGAATCATAGTAAATAATTCATGTAGACACTGATTTGTTTTCTTCGCTACTGAACAATGCCTGCGTGCAAATGTCTGACATTAGACTAAAACATGCGTTGTATCCCTATCTTGAAGCTTTGCCTTCTTTGATGATGAAAAGGTTTTTCTGCCCTGTGTATCAACTGGATCAACATTATTCAAAGGTGGTTGTGTGCGTGTATATTTCAGTGTTTAGGAGTATGCAAACAAACTATTTAATTTATAGAAATGGTGTGCTAACTTAATGTACAAAAGCAGTGGTTTGTGGTAAATCATCCTGCATCCTCCTTAGTTTCACGTTAATTAAGTACAAACCATGAAAGCAGTAATATAGTTAATATGGAAGAGTTTTTCAGAAGAATAGAACCATGTAATACCCATTGTGATACATCTGCACGCAGTGAATTGGAGGAGATGAGGGAGAAATTTATTTTAAAATCTTTCTAGCAAAACTGTTACTGATCTTCAGGCATTTGTCTTTTTATTCTTTCCCTTACCAATTCTCAGCCAATGGACAAGGACATACAGTATTGCTACTTTCTTTGTGATTCATTCCTCATAAAACAAGCTGTTCTTTTAGTGGCACTTGTTATTAATCAAGGTTTTTTCCCTCCATTAGAGTCGTTGTTGGCTCAATCACTTCAGTATATATAATCACTAACTTTTTCCATTACACTAGTGAGTAGGTGCTCTTACATGTCTGTCAAAGGGATGCTGGCACATTTAGTGTGATGCTTTGCAATTTCAGTGAGAGCACTAATGGTTGAAGTGTGATTGCTTTTTTTTTCCTCTCAAAAAAAAAAATAAAATAAATTGCAGTTCACCTCAGAGAGAAAAGAGAGTAAAAGGATGGAAAGTTCCAAACTCAATTTATTTTTGTATCATTAAAACGTTCAAAAGTACAAAGGAATACTCTTGCAGAATCAATCATTTCATAATGTATCTGCAGAGACACTAGACTTGCGTATCCTAAAGAGAATGCTGAAAAGGCTAAAGTATCAATTTTGTACAATAGTATGTGGAGAGTACAGCACAAAAATGCTCACTCTTACAAATGAAGCGGAATAGAGAGAGGGAGGGTGTGTGTAGGTAAAACCTATATTGACATGGTATTTTTTCTGTGCAGAAATGGTACAGTTGTGGCCTGGAACAAATCGGACAGACAGGAGACGTAATACATCATCAATTAGGAGTTGATGATATATTTTAATGCAAGATGGTAATCATTTAGGAAATAATAGGAAAAAAAATTCTGAGAAATACTCCAAAACCGAGTAAGTCTTTAAATGCAAGTGACACTTGTTCTCTAACACTTGGAGACCATTCTGACAGGCTACTTTAAAATAAAGACAAAAGAAAGAAAAAAAACAATGAAAGAAAGTAAATATGTGGCCACACAGCTCTGTTTTCAAAATTGGGCTTCTCATCATGTTTTCTCTGAATTTTTCAATTACCTTTTCCTTGATTTCCACTGATGGCTGCACTTTTCCTTTCCAGACTTCACATATTACCTGCTTGTTTTCCCTATCTATTTTTACCTGAGCCTTATGCTTTTCATTCTATAATACAGTTAAATTCTGTCTTTTCTTTATTCTTCTCCTGTCCTTCACCTTCCTTGGTAATTGTTTTGTAGAGATCTGATGAGAAATCTACCATTCCCACAACCCCAAACATTATTAGTTTTTCTCTTGAAGTGATTCTGCACCATCACTGAATTTTACTGCATCCGATCCCAGCAGTCAGAGCATCTTCCAAAGCCCTGATATAATTTATCTCTTAGCTCATTTAATCTACCCTGCTTACCCTTTGCATATTTTCCCCAATTAGGTTTTCAGCTTTTAGCTTTGCCTCTTTTCCCATACTATTCCATACTCCTGTATTGGCGGTATTTTTACCATATTCTGCTCCTACTCTTTGGAGCATTCCTGAGAGCCATCTCTAATCCTCCTTACACATTCATGTACTCCATTATTGAATCTTTATCCTAACTTGTTGGATAATAAGCTATTTGTGAAAGAGATCAACTGGATGGTTTTCAACCTCACATGCCTTTACTGTAGCACTTAAAAAATATGTTGTGGGCCTCCTTGGTCACTGACTTTTGTATCCTATGTCTTAAAACTAGAACTTATGAATATTTCAATATTATTATTACAAACAAAATAGTATAAATATAATTATATAATTCTCAAATCATTCAGATGCTTTTATTTATCCTGGATATGCACATCTGTCTTGAAAACATAGGGAATATGTTCTAATATGTATCTCCTAATACAGAGATTTAGGGTGTTATCTAGCCCTCAGACCCAGCGTTAATTAAGAATGAGAATTTGTCCCTTTGCACTTGACATGTGTTAGCAACACTCCATTGTGCAGCATTTCGGTGAACATCACGTTAACAATGATATCTTTGCTTAGTTTTCTATGGGTGTGACAGCTAATTTCCAGATGAACAGCGAGTTGAACATCTTTCTTATGAGGAAAGGCTCAGGGACTTGGGGCTTTTTAGTCTAGAAAGAAGAAGACTCAGGGGGCATCTTATCAATACTTATAAATACTTAAGGGGAGGGTGCCAGGTAGATGAGAATAGTCTTTTTTTCAGTGGTGCCCAGTGACACTGATAGGACAAGAGGTAACGGGCACAAACTTGAGCATAGGAAGTTCCATCTTAACATGAGGAGGAACTTCTTTCCTTTGAGGGTGGCAGAGCACTGGCACAGGCTGCCCAGAGAGGCTGTGGAGTCTCCCACACTGGAGACATTCAAAACCCACCTGGACGCCGTCCTGTGCAACTGCTGTAGGTGACCCTGCTGTGGCAGGGGGTTGGACTTAGATGATCTCCAGAGGTCCCTTTCAACCCTGACCATTCTGTGATTCTGTGAGTTCCAAGGCACCAAGCCTCGTGCTGAGGATTGCAGACACTGCGTGCCCCACTGTTGCTGCGCTGCTCCTACCTCACTGCTTGCATATTGTGGTCAAGGTGTGAAGTTGTATGCAGAAGGACACATTACACTGCTGCCGAGGGCTTCTCTTCCCCCCCAAACAATATTGAACAGTCATTGCTTCATCCACACACAAATAAATGTAAGCTATTGCTTAGAAGGTAACAACTAGTGCTGTTTGTAGTATTTTGAATGTGATGATTTAGTGCTATGATAATTCTTGATACTGTCACGATATCATTTCTTAATACTCTGAGGCTGCTCTGTTAGGGCATACTGGCTCATTGGATCCCATATCTATTTTTTTTATGTTCCTTTTAGAAAAGAAAGAAAATCAAATGAGGTATTTGAGTATACATTTGATTTTTGTGCAGCATGGATCATTATGCTGTTTAACTACCATTTAGGAAATGGCTATTATATAGAACCTGATGGGTTTTTGCCTTGGCAGGCTTATGAAAGCATTTTGTCCCTCCAGAGACACGCTTGCTAACTGCGGAGCAGCTAACTGATCTGAGCCTAGAAAACTTGAGTGAAACTTGCACCATCCAGGAGGGAGATCCCAGCAACTCTCCCAAGTAGCCACCTTGTTGGTAGGTGATTAGTGTTGGTTAGCAGAGTGAGGACAGCCCTCCTTAGACTCTGAGGGAACCCAGGGAACAAAAGTTTGCAGACGATTTACAAAGTTGTCCTAATTAGAAGGGTTCTAACATGGGTTAGGATGATACTACACTGTCTGCGTATGGATGGTGACAAATGCTGCAGTTGCTCCTGACTCGCCTGGTTTTTAATGAAGACATTCTTAATGAAGAACAAAGTTTTCCCCCTGTAGGGATTTCCTTGGTTTGGGGAGGAGAAGAGAGATGGATGTCAGCAGACGCAGTCAACCCTCTCTTGTTGGCCCTGTTTGTTATCTGTGCTACATATTCAGCTGGGTGACACAAAAGGCCTAGACATCAAACTGCTACTTATTCCAAATTGTTATCTTTAATTATTTTTTTTAAAATGTGTTTAAAGCTTTTAATAACATTTGAGAAAAATAGAACCTATTTTGAGGTACGTGATAGTCTGCAGTGTATAATTTATCTCTGTGTAGTTTCTAAAAAAGTTAATTAAGTTATTGAGTAATCATACCACATCCCTCGCAGCTCTGTTGGCTTCCTGCATATCTGAAACAGGCAGTGATATATTATATGCTCTCCCTTACAGAAGAGGTGTGGAATATTTTAATAGCCATTGTGCAATTATATTTTGAGTTACACAACTAATGGGATTTATTGGTTTTCTTGTATTTGTTTTGTTTTCATTTATGTCTAGTTTGGCTTTTATAAATCTGAACAATGTAGTGGTTTAATTGCCAACAGAATCCAGGCTGAAAGCCAGCTTTTAAGGAGTACTAGTCTAACGCCAAAGTAATGTAGTGTATGAATGTGGTGGGAGGAGAGGAGGATGCAGGAAGGAGCGTATAGGCTGTGGCTGTAAATTACTGTGTTCTGTATCTCTCTATTGGAACGTTATCCTTTAACTGTGTAAATCTGAGGAAAGCTGTCTTTTCTAGATTACTGCATTCTTATTGTTACTTTTTTCGACTCAATGTTAGTGTAACAGTTTGGAGAAAGAATCATAGAATCATAGAATGGTTTAGGTTGGAAGGGACCTTGAAGATCATCGAGTTCCAACCCCCCTGCCACAGGCAGGGATACCTCTCACTAGACCAGGTTGCCCAAGGCCACGTCCAGCCTGGCCTTGAACACCTCCAGGGACGGGGCTTCAACAACCTCTCTGGGCAACCTGTTCCAGTGCCTCACCACCCTTAAAGTGAAAAACTTCTTCCTAATGTTTAATCTAAACCTGCCCTCTTCCAGCTTAAAGCCGTTCCCCCTCGTCCTAACACTACATGCCCTAGTAAAAAGTCCTTCCCCAGCTCTCCTGTAGGCCCCCTTTAGGTACTGGAAGGCCGCTATAAGATCTCCCCGGAGCCTTCTCTTCTCCAGGCTGAACAGCCCCAACTCTCTCAGCCTCTCCTCATAGGAGAGGTGCTCCAGCCCTCTGATCATCCTCGTGGCTCTCCTCTGGACGCGCTCCAGCAGGTCCATGTCCTTCTTATGTTGGGGACTCCACAGCTGGATGCAGTACTCCAGGTGGGGTCTCACGAGAGCGGAGTAGAGGGGCAGAATCACCTCCCTTGACCTGCTGGCCACACTTCTTTTGATGCAGCCCAGGATACGGTTGGCCTTCTGGGCTGCGATCGCACACTGCTTGCTCATGTCGAGCTTCTCATCAATCATCACCCCCAGGTCCTTCTCCACAGGGCTGCTCTCCAGCCATTCTCCGCCGAGCCTGTATTTGTGCTTGGGATTGCCCCGACCCAGATGTAGGACCTTGCACTTGGCCTTGTTGAACTGCATGAGGTTGGCTTGGGCCCACCTCTCCAGCCTGTCCAGGTCCCTCTGGATGGTATCCCTCCCCTCCAGCATGTCTGCCTCGCCAAACAGCTTGGTATCATCAGCAAACTTGCTGAGGGTGCACTCTACCCCACTGTCCATGTCGCTAACAAAGATGTTGAACAGTACGGGTCCCAGTACCGACCCCTGAGGAACGCCACTCGTCACTGCTCTCCACTTGGACACCGAGCCGTTGACCGCAACCCTTTGAGTGCGACCATCCAGCCAGTTCTTTATCCACCGAGTGGTCCATTTATCGAATCCATGTCTCTTCAATTTAGAGACCAGGATATCGTGTGGGACAGTGTCAAACGCTTTGCACAAGTCCAGGTAGATGACATCAGCAGATCTTCCCTTGTCCACTGCCACTGTAACCCCTTCATAGAAGGCCACCAAATTTGTCAGGCATGACTTGCCCTTGGTGAAGCCATGTTGGCTCTCGCCAATCACCTCCTTGTTTTCTGTGTGCCTCAGCAGAGTTTCCAGGAGGATCTGCTCCATGATCTTGCCAGGCACAGAGGTGAGACTGACTGGCCTGTAGTTCCCCGGGTCTTCCTTGTTTCCCTTTTTGAAAATAGGGGTTATGTTTCCCCTTTTCCAGTCGGCAGGAACCTCGCCAGACTGCCACGACTTCTCAAATATGATGGCTAGTGGCTTCGCGACTTGATCTGCCAGTTCCCTCAGGACCCGCGGATGTATCTCATCAGGTCCCATGGACTTGTGCACCTTCAGGTTCCTCAGGTGGTCTCTCACTTTGTCTTCATCTACAGTGGGCGGTGCTCCGTTTTCCCAATCCTCTCCTTTGCAATCTGTGTCTTGGGCAGTGCGGCTGCTGTCCTTGTCTGTGAAGACTCAGGCAAAAAAGTCATTGAGTACCTCAGCTCTGTCACTGTCCCGGGTGACCAGTTCTTGCGTTTCCTTCCGGAGAGGGCCTACATTTTCCCTAGTCTTTCTTTTCTCGCTGATATACCTATAGAAGAATTTTTTGTTTGTCTTAATGTCCCTGGCCAGATTTAGTTCTAGCTGGGCTTTAGCTTGTCTAACCCGCTCTCTAGCTGCTCGAACGATTCCTCTGTAATCCTCCCAGGCTACCCGCCCCTGTCTCCACTCCCTGTAGGCCTCCCTTTTTCTTTTGGTCAGTGTGTGTCAATAACATGCTTTAAATAAAAGTAAGCATAGGTGAATTGGGTTGGATAGGATTTTTAAGAAAGCAGCTGTAGCCCACAACTGTGGGTGCTATAATCAATTAGATGATTTAAGGTGCAGACCCTCTTCTCATTTTTTTGCTGCACTGCAGTGGTTGTTCATTGAAGCAAGTATTTCTTTCCCAAGAAGTTTGTTTCTTCATCCCTGGTGAAGCCTTTCTGGAATTGCAGAGCAGAATTTTTATTGTGTAGTGTCCTATTTTAGTAGCCACCTGAGAAGACTGTTAAACTACAGTATCCTACCTGAAGATCATTCCTGTGCCATTTCACAAATACTTGTCAAAGATGCTGCCCCCAGAAAGAACAAATTAACTTGATGGAGAGCTGTTGGAAAAATTAAATTGGGGAGGGGGGAAGTCAAGTGCAGGTTGAAAGAAAAGGACACGCTCTCTTCAGAATAACCCAATCTTTTCCAAAGGAGTGCATTGTTGCACAGCTGTGCACAGGAATGCATTGTTGCATGGTTAGTCCAAGTATAATAGTCTTGATAAACTTCATTGTTTCGCATGGTATGATGAGTGTCTGTTTGTCTGCTTATTTTAGAAAATCAACTCTAGACAAGATTTTTGATATTATGTGAAAACAATGGGATCACAGTTGGAGAAAACCCACATGAAATAACACTTAACACGTGGTATCATTACTAAATGATATACAGTTATAATATACATGGACAGTGGTATACATACAGCAGTTGCTTTAAAGTATTTACAAATAATGCCCCTTGGAAATACTATGAATCTACTGTTGAAACTGGCCTGTGTTGTACTTTAGTGTGCATGTGCAGCTGTTCCACCTGGAATCACTTATCTGTTGCTTTAAGAATCCACCGTATTTGGTCATGGAAGTTTTTAGCTAGTTTCCAATTAAGTATTGCTTTGTCCTTTTCTTGTGGTACAGTAGCCTTAGTCTTTTCTTGTATGTCATGTTCAAAATAATCTCCTGTCCCTCTGGAGATGTATTCTTGGGCCCAGTTTTAATTTCTGGAATGCTACCATATTTGTGGTTACACATAAACCGAGATTAAATGTGTTTTCTTTCTCTCTTTCTTGTAAAACACGTGTGCCTTTTTTCTCTGGCTGGTGTGCCGCAGAAGTTCAGCAGAATGAGCAGTGGCAAACCGATGCTCGAGTTTGATGCTCTCAAGAGGTCTAAAGACGACAGACATTGGAGAGGTGCGTCCTTGCTCCATCTGTGTGCAAACAGCCACTTCCCTTTTGCCTAAGGTTGTTCTAGGCTTCTGCTGAGGAAGAAATATAAGCACCCTAAATGTGTGATTTGCATCCTTCCCAAATTCATTGCCTTTCTTAAAATACTGAGCTGAATTTAGTGCTCAGTTTAAAAATGCTATTTCAGTAATTGTTTAAAGGCCAACTGGTGAGGCACTAAACAAAAGCTATCGTGTTTGTAAAGCAAAAAGCATTTTCTATAACAGCTTCTTGCTATTTTGTGATCTGGTGGGGGATGGGAAGGCTTTGAAACCTACTCTATGAATCATTCCCAGCATTTCGTGTTACTGAAACGTGAATATTATTTTTAAATGTGTAACTATGCTATTAGAGCCTTCTGTGATTTAGAGAGAGCTTTCAGAATACTAAAAAGTCATTATTTACTTTCTTCCAGTCTATTAGTGCAGAACAATCCTCACACAGCCTCTGCAGTGGCAGGGTTGATTGGTTCTCAGTGGACTTGTCTTGTTAATAGGAGAAAAGAGGCTCTTGCTGGTATTTCTGCTCCCGTCTGGAACGTGACTTCTCTAGCCTTCTCTAGGCTAATTGTATTGCATTTGAACTGCCTCCCTGGTGTGACAAAGTAGGTGTCCTTAGACCTTTGCGTTAAATAAATGCCCACTCCTCAGATGTGCCAGAGCTTCCACAGTTTACCAAACAATAAGAACGAACAATAGTTACTAAGAGGTGTCATCTTCCTTTAGTTTGGTGAAACCCCGTTGTTGTGAAGGTGGGAATACCTCTAACCGCAGCAAAGTTAGGCAGCTTTGTTGAATCTTGTCATTTTTCCCTTCTGCACTCCTTGCACGTGCTCCTGGAGCTAGCAAATATTTGTGTGATGGGGCTCGGATCACTTTGTCTCCTAAAAATGGAGTGCTTAATGCACTCTTTGTCTCATCATTAATTAAAGTTCAGAGATGCCCTTATAGAGGGCTAGCGTAGGGTACTTATGTTCTCCAACCTAGCTGCAATAAATGTGAACTGTTTGAAAGCTTTGCTGCAGTAGCTGTAGCTCTGCAGCTACGAGTGAGTGAAAAAGAAGTGCTGCAGAGGTGGTGTTTACATGCAGTTCCTTGCAATACTACTGCCTGTGGCTATTGAACTTTAAATACATGTGTAGCTGCTGTTTCTCAGTAGTGTTATCTGAAATGGCAAGACAGAACAGGTCAGGTGCTATAAGGTAATACAGGCTCTCATTACGCTTTAAACCATTCTAAAGTCATTAAAACTATATTTTCACCTGTGTTTATTAAACTGAGATCCATTAAAAAAGCCCAGATTTCTGTTAACTTGACTGCACTTTTGACAAGAGCAACGACAAAAAAAAGCCCCACTCAATGTCTGTTTAAATTACTAATGTTATGAAGCGGCAGTATCTATTAGCTTCTTTTTGGCATGGCTTAGAAATATTAACTAACATGCAGATCATCTCTGCAATTTTACAGTGGGAAGGGGGTTAAGGGAGAACTGGTCTTTTTTCAAGTACTTCAGAGACTTGGAGAATATTTCACAGGTACAGGTTCATTTTACATCAGCTCATCCATGCTTGTGTGTCACACGGGGTAGTCCTGCTCCCTCCCCTGTGTCATTCTGCCAGTGTTCATTTGCTGACAGATGCAGTTTAGGCAAGTCTAAGGATCCATCTTTATCCTTTCCTTCACGTTTACTTCATAGCTGCTTCATGGGTCATTCGAAAGAGTGTGGGATATTACGGATTTCTGGAGGACAACTGGAATGTAACTGAGAAAGCAGCACAATCAGTTTTACAAGGGTCGCTCTTGGTACTGAGCGTCCAAAATCCTGCTTGAATAAAGGGGTGCGTACATCCTGCCCCAGCAGGGAGAGATCCCTACCAGGTACGAGATGCACATTAAGGATCTCTCATGCCGCTCTCTGGTGTCCCAGTGTCCCACTCAGGTAAAACTTACCTGCAGGGGAAAGAAAGGTTGTTGAAGGCAGGTGGAATTTGAAAGCTGGGGGATAGGACTGACACTGAGGTCCGGATTGCGTGAAGGCTGAAATCACGTAGTGAGTGTTACCTAATGGTCCACATTTACGTGTGCTTCTTAAATCTGACAGCCAAGTAAATGACCAGCTTTTGTAGCAACATATTATCTCAATGTGTTCGTAACTTTTAATGAACGGAATAAAACATGACAATATAATTTCGGGTTTAACTATGGAAGAGAGACGTGTGAGTTTAAGTTTTGATTTGGATGATAAATGGGGAATCTCTCAGTCCAATTTTTCATGGTTTGAGTGAGAGTTATGTGGTTAAAAATGATTTCAACAAACAATGTAAAACTGGTGGTGGCCATTTATAATATGAACCACTAACAATTGAATAATGCCTAGTTTATTTTCTCCAGGGTATAGTATCTAGTTTATGAATGCACTTGTACTTCATAAATCATTCTCAAGAGCAAAAGGGGAGAAAAATGAAAAATCCATTTTCCTTCAACCCCTTGGGTCTTTATTTAATTTTTAATGAAATAGAGAGGATACTTCATCAATGGCAACAATAGAGCATTTTCAGCACACATCTCTGCAAAAACAAACAGAACAAAATCTTAAACAACCACCACCACTGAGAATCCCCAACACATAGCCCAAAACACATAAAGCAAAGGAGCTGCCTTGAGACACAAAACAGATTTAAAATCAAATGGATTTTTGAAGCATTTATAGATTTGACAGTTACTTAATTTAGCTGTGAGATGTTCTTATATAATGTACAGCAGAATACAGACAGTCCATATTAAGCATTTACATGATTTTTGGGTGACATGATACTTATTTCAGAGCACAAATCTATCAATACTGTGTATTTGCTTTTTGGTTCTGGCTCACATGACAGCAGGTACTCTGGGATCAGAACATCTCTGCCCTGAATATGATATTTGTCCTAGCGTTATGTTAGACATTGACTATAAAGCTGTGTATGGGTCATACGACAGTGTCACTCAAAATTCAAATAACTGAATTCTGCTAAGTAAAATAGTGTAACATGTTAATATTGTGTGAGATCGGGAAAATATTTTTCTCCTGTTCATTTAAGCGTGAGTTTTCCCAGTTTGACACACAATAGCGCCATGAGATAATCTAATGCAGCCTCAAGTTTATCACAGGCCATTATATATTATACAGGTACCCTAATATTTTATTTTGTTAACACTGATATTACTGACACCATTCTCCATCTGGTTTTGATTTGAAGATGCCAAGAGGAAAAAAAAAGGTGGTGGTGGTATCCTTTGGTGTTTTATTCCAAGCATTAATTATCCTTAAAATACGTGCCTTCTTTCCAAGTCACATTTGTCCCTCCTGAGTTTCTTGCTAGATTATGCTCTGCTGCCAGAGCTACACTCCTTTGAATTTTATTATTTTTTCTTAGAGGGAGACTTAGATGTTCTGGTCAACTCTCAGTCCTTTCCTTCATAAATGTTCATGGTTTAGCATTCTCCAAATGTTATCAAATTATTTGTTTGTTTTGTTAAATGTGAATGCCAGGACCAGATTCCGTTTTTTGGTATCTGCCTTTGCCCTATTTCATGTGGTAGAATAAGGAAACGTGTTGTTGCTTTTTTGGCAGAAAATAGGAAATATTGCTGTTCAGTTTTTATCAGGAAAACTACCTCTGCTATGTAGTCATCACATTATTGTTTTGCTTTCAGTGACCCTGGTGTATTGCCAAAAATATATAATACCTCTTGCTTTCACTAGGAAATCTCTCAGTCCATATAGTAAGTCTTCTATAAAGCGGAAGAAAGACAAGCTCTCATTCTCAGACTAATGGAATATATTTCTAAGAAATATTTCTATTACAGCTATTATTAACTTGATTTTCAGTGTATCATTCTGATTGCAAGCATCTAGTAGGTTTCTAGTAACTCTCTTTCTAAAAGCAGGTGAGGAATCTAGATCGCCTCAGTGCATTAGATTCAATCACCTTTATATATTATTGCATTTTAAAGGGCCATTGAAAGAATAAAAATTGGAGCTTAATTTACATTAATGATCAACATGTAATTCAGTCAAGACTAATACTTATCGTTAGCCCTATGCTATCATCCTTAAATATTTCAGCAGGTACTTTGCATATGCCTGCACTCTAATACCCGAAACAACTGTTTTGGGGCAAAAGTGAAATTGCTGCTGCTTCATTGTCCAGGGCACAAATTTAATATTTCCTGCTACTTTACCACTGGTGGCACTAGTACTACTACTTGCTTTTTCCTTTCTATTGTGGTTTGGTGTGGGTTTTTTTGCTAAAACATACTGCTGATCATTTACTCCCCTCTCCTAATGTACTTTCCATAACTTGTTGCAATGTGTGGCATTATCATGCCACTCATGCCAATTGCATGTAGAAGTTGCATACTTAATTGTTTGTGTATTTGTTACACACAGGACAGTCTGTAAGAATAAAAATATAGAGCATCAACTCTCAAACAGCATTTGAAAACTTCATACAGTATTCAGAATACCATCTTGGTTGTGTATCACCAGCAAAATGACACTCTGCATAGCAAGCTTAAACATTCTTTACACCCATTAGCAGCTGAAACTCTCCTAATAGTCAGTAGGTTTTTTTCCATGCTCTGTGATGAGTTGTTTTGCTGCCTTAGATGGCAGTTCTGCTAAATTTTTATCGCTTCGTGTGCTCATGGCTCATTTATTGTTTTATTTTTCGTCTGTTTGCTTACTGAATAGATTTATTACCTTTGCATGAAATAATTCTTTTGAGATAACTACTTACTTCCACAGAGGCTTCCTCAGTTTTAAATTATTCTGCAGTTTTTGGTTTCTGTTACTCATATACAAAATGTTGCTAGCAATCTGCATGGCTTCTGAAAAAAAGGTGAGACAATAAGAATTAGAAGAAAATCAGTAGGGAAAAAACACCTTATGAAATGAGTTCTCACTTTTAGACCTTTGTCTTTAAAGGAAACTTCCCTGAATGGCAATTTTTTTCCCAGACTAAAAATTCTAGTGTTGCATGTGATTCTCTGTATGCATTTTCAGAGGAGCTCCATCAGAATGCTCAGGGTTCTGAGGAGCTCAGCTCAGCTCTAGATAAATACATGGTTATATTTTCAAAAATAAATAAGCACTGCACAACTGCAGGTTATTCTCAGTGTAGTAAGATTTGGTTATGAGCATGCGTTAAGTCTCTGCTCTGAAGCTGCTGAGACAGGTTAACAGTACAAAGCAAACAGCCATTTTGCAGAATGAAACAAAAAAAATTCTCCAAATTCGAAGTAAAAATCTTACAGCAGTATGTTAAGCAGTTCTTGAACATTCTCACTGTACAGTCTGGCCAGTTACTCAGTGATGCTTATGTGAGAAGAGTAGCTATTTAATAAGAAAGAAATTTCTATAGACTACTCTAAAATTCAGACCAGCCTGCTTTAATAACTTATTTTAATTTTAAGGTTAGTTTTCACGGATTTCTGTATGGTTTATCTGCAAATAGTTAAACTGATAATAAACCTGTTGTCATCTGAAGTACGTGGTAACCTTAATATTAGCATTAGCATGGTGAAAAACAGATGAGATGTGAACATATTCCCTAGCAACAATGCAGATATTGAGTTACATGAGCAATTGGATACCAGTCTTGTCACAGATATTACATTTCTCTGTATCACTGAACATCAGCTAATTAAAAAGTGCATTTAGCCAGAGGAATTATTTTTATGAATTCACAAATATGCTTTAAGCAAATACAAAGAAAAAGTAATAAAGCTTAATTTACTTATGAACGCTCTGCCCCATCTGCTATATACCTATATATCAGCATTAAAATTATCCAGTTTTATTGTAGTATGCCTTTTTTCAAAATATGTTCAGCCCGTTAAAAATATAGAACTAAATTCTCATCTTCCCTAGAATATGTCTATGAGAACCAAATTCAAATGGTGATGAAATAATTGTTTTGTTTAATTTTGAAAAAGCAGTATGTAATGTGACTGCACTCAGACATGCTTCATTCATTCGTGGATGGAATTAAAGGGGCTTCTTATCTTTATATTGCTGCATAAAGTAACTGCCACGTCCGTTCCTGTGGACAAGTGATTCTCCTAGATAATGATGATGGATTTCTTATCTTCTCCAAAAGAAGAGTAGGAACAGGACAGAATGATGACTTTTCTCTCCTACATCTACCAACGTGTCTACAGTTGTGTGAAATTCTGCTTGAGAGCATACTTAAAATGTGTGTATGTGAACATTAAAAGGTAGATGCAGAATGACTGCTGACTGCAGATCATGTAGACAGAGCTGTGTAAATTATTCCATTTTATTTGATTCTGTTGCAGTTCTTAGTCTTCCAATTTTCAGAAAAGCAGCTAGATCAAGCTAGCTAGTGTTTTTTCTTCACGTATGTCTACTAAGTGTGAGTCTGCTTAAAAGTTTGCTTTCAAGTAAAAAAAAAAGAGGTTTAAATTGAAAATAAAAAAAAAAAAAAATCTGTTCCAATAAGTTTGTGTTCTGCTCTTTGTAAAGTAGTAATTCACCAGTGAAACTAAGTGCGAAGCTATATACGCGAGGGTTCCTGTTGGTTTTTTACTGTCCCCCCGTGCCCCCATCCAGCAGTAATCTGTTACGTGGGATGAATCCTTCAGTCCCAGCAGGGCCTGATAGATGTTTGGAATCTTTACCAGAAATCAGGAAGTGGAGGTTTTAAATCCGCTCCTCGAGCATATTGCCTCGAACAGGTGCTTGCTGTCTACTGCCAGAAAGCCAAGTTATTCATCCAGTCGTACATCCATATGCAGTGTGGCACAGCACCCTGGCACTCATTAAGAGAAAGTCCCAGCCTCTCTCCAGCCTGAGTTGCTCCTGATGATAAGCCGTCCTCTCCTGAAGATGCCAGGCAAATGTTATAATTGCTCTGCACCCTTGGTCTTTCTGCTTTATTTCTCAGCACTGGAGTAGTTCTCTCTTCAGCTATTCTTGGCTTCCTTAGCCTCTTAAAATAATACATTTGATGTATGCTGTCATCCATGACATCATACATCAGTTCCAACTTTCCGTTGAAGCTTAAGATGCTGTAGGTTAATACAGTAAAAAATTAAAAGCTGGTACTGTGCTCGTTTGTGTTAATGCTGTGCTGTCTATGTACCTCTTCAGCTTCTGCTTAACTTTTGTCACTTATCACAAGCATAAAATCATCACTGCGCACTGCTGGCTCTGACTTGAGCCCATTTACCAAGTAATTTTATTGACAATTCCCCCGCTACAGTTGCTGATTTGCAAATATCTGATCTGTGAAGACAGAAACCCTTTCTCATAGCTTTGCCAGTAGAGCTCACTTCTCACAGTACCGCTTTAGTAGCCGGCATTTTACATAAGTTATTGGCTGAACTAAATTTTGTGTGATGTATTCAGAGACATATGACTAGGAAAGTGGAACCAAATAATTTACTGCAAAGAATTTAACTTTTTATCTTGTGGGAGGGGAGGAGAGTTTTTGTAAGCGACGTGTTTTCCTGGAGTGCATTTGCTGTGCAAGACACAACATGGCTGGTGGGAGAGCATTTCTGACACTGAGAACATTTGTGTTGTATATTTGAGCTGAACAGATGAATATTGATTGGATATATGGAACTAACTCATTATATAGGTCTTTGATAAGGTATTTTTACCTCTGAATTACCTCATGAATGCAGGGCAGTCTCCAAATTCAACTTGGATTATACAGCTGTGTAATTCTTACAGGGTGTACAGTCAGCACACTGTTGCAGATAGTAATTTCAAAAATGTGTTCAGTTACAGTCCTTTGAACTGTCCATGCACAACCACTCAGTGCAGTTTTGATCCACTAAACATCATGATTAATAGCAAAACCATAGACTGTAATTTTCTTGTGACTTTTCTGTTGTAAAAGATCATCCCTAAGTATCTCCAAGTGTATACTACTTTTCTACTTTAAATAAAAAAAAAACACAAGCAAACAATAAAACCAAACCAAAACTGTGTTGTTTTCTGACCATTTCTTATTCCTTGAGCTGTCACCTGGCAGGTTTTGCATTATTGAGCATTTTTTAATTCAATTTGAAACATTTCTTTAAGAAACAACTTGATCTATGTTGAAATATTTCTCCTTTCAATTTTTCAACTATTCGAGTCAAAAAAGTTGCAATATTTCATGTCATAAGAATCAAGACAGCACTGAACTGTTTCCCTTCTGCACATGAAATCACTGTGAATTTTTAGTCTTTCCTTATTTCTTCGAAGAGAGCAAGATGGTGAGGAGTACTATAAAACACCAGGGACTGGAAATGCAGCTTTTGGATGTGAGGGAATGATAGGTCAGCAGCAGGCAGACAGCACTGTCAGATGGAGGAAAATTGACAACTTCCACAAGCAAAGCTGCAGCTCAAATGCATTGAAAGGAAAGGATTTCACCTTTGTCTTTCATTTTCTTTTTGATGGTGTTGAACACTGCAGAACATTTGTTCAGTGGAGGATGTAGTCAAAAGAGATGTTGTCTCTTCATTGGGAGAACAAGGGAAGAAAAGGATGCTTTGAGGAATGCTTTTTCTTTGCCCAGAGGCTCTATATTTGAAGTAACAGAACTCCATGTAAAATCAAAATGATAACAAACCATACCAGTGTAAACAATTTTTTTCTTCATTGCTTCCTGAGTTTATCCTGTCTTTTACACCGTTTTGATTCATTGGGGGGTTCTGCATTAGGCTTACATTTCAGATGTTATTTTCTTTTTCATACCCTTCCTATTTTTCTTTCTTTCAATTAATTTTTCTAATCCCCAAGAATGCTTAAATCTGTATAAAACCCTGAATCCTAATAAATGATAACACAGCACCAAAACCAGAATTGCACATAGTGAAAGGCATTGGGAGGGTTTGCTGGTAGAAATGCCATGGTAGGCTATCCTAGGTTCTTGTATTTCACCCTTGCACTTATCCAGGATAGCTCTTGGTAACTGTTCTTGATGGCAGAGGAATTATAACTGCATTGTTGAAAACAAATGAAGTGAGCATCTGCGGTAAGTTTTGGATACTATTATTAACAAATGTTGCTACATTTTAGGAGCCAAGTTTAGAAAACCGTTAATACAGACTTGTTACCAGCTTAGTAGCACTCCTGGAACTTACCGTGAGCAAAAATTTTATTAATGCAAGAATTACATGCTAGCGAAT
The DNA here is from genome assembly GCA_017639485.1 of Pluvialis apricaria. Lineage (NCBI taxonomy): Eukaryota > Metazoa > Chordata > Aves > Charadriiformes > Charadriidae > Pluvialis > Pluvialis apricaria. The sequence goes on from CM030017.1 coordinate 6,537,907, forward strand.
TACCAGAAGAAAAGCCTTTAGGGTGGATAGATCTACCCATTTATAGTAAGTTATTAAAACAGTGCAATGAGTTGTACCAATCCCCAAAAGACTCCCAGACGCTAAGAGACAATTGCTTAGTTTGGGAGAGACGCCTTGCTATCTCTTGTTCTAACTTGTACTCGAGGCAGGGTTTAGTTGGTTCTGTGTTTTCTCAGAACCTTGTGTGGTTGTTTTGAATAACACCAAGGATAGAGGTTCCACTTCTCTGGCCCCCTGTTCAAGAATCAGGCCACCTTCTCTGTAAAAGGATTTATTTCTTATATTTAGTGAGAATTTCCCGCACACCAATGTATGTTTGTTGGCTCTTGTCCTGGCTGTATGCCTCACCAGGAAGCATCTGGCTCCATCACCTCCCACTATGTAGTTGCAGATGGCAGTATGGTCTCTCCTTTGCCTCCTTTCTCCAGACTGAATAAAGACAGCTCTTGTCCTCTCTTCATATGCCATGTGCTCCATCCAACTCGCCATCTTTGTGGCCCTTTGCAGGACCTCATTCCAATATTCCTACGTCTTTCTTGTAACGGGATACACAAAATGAGAAACAGCACTTAGAAATGTGGTCTCAGAAGCACTGAATAGAGGAGAAGGATCACTTCTCTCCAGCTTCTGGCTATCTTCTTGCTAATTCAGCCCAGGATGCAGTTGGCGATTTTTTGCTTCAAGGGCACACTGTTGGCTCTGGTTTGACTTGTCCGCTAGCACCCTCAGGTCTTTTCTGCAAAGTCGCTTTGTCTCCACCTGGCCACACATCTGTACTCCTGGTGTGGGATTCTTCCATCCAACCACAGGACTTCACATTTTACTTTGCTGAACTTCATGAGGTCCACATCAGCCCACCTTCCAGCCTGTTGAAGTATTTTTGAATATCAGCCCTGCATATTGACCATTTTCCCCCAAACTGGTATTGCCTGCAAAGTTACTGCGTGCGCTCTCTCCCATCGTCCAGGTTATTTTGCACCTTCAAGTCTCTAAGTGCATAGGAAACCTCAAGAGTAATACTTAAAAATAGGAAGGAGCACGATGATTTAAAAAACCTATTTATTTACATTTTTATTAATATTATCAGATGTTGATGGTCAATGAATTTAAACAGATACCCAAATATAATGCTGTGAGAAGCCAAGAAATAAGTTTCTGTATATATGGATTGACCTCTCCCTGGAGGGAGGATTTTAAAGGATCACATGGTTATTCTGTGGTAACACTTCAAAAACATTTTCTTCTTCCAGGTAGTGTGTTTTGTTAGGGTAGCCAGTTCTTTCCAGGAGATGTGTACTTTTCTGCCCTAGCATAAATTATATATCTTCTGAAAAACCCAGAAAACAGTTTTCTTTTTAATGACCTTTAATCTGGCCACAGCTGATTTATTTGAAGACCAGAGATTAGATTTTAAGTCCAAGAACTTCTGAGATCACAATGTGATCACTCCTGTGATCCCATTTTCATGTCTTAGCTTAGCCGGTGCATATTCATCTCGGAGTCATTGCCAGAAGTACCCAAAATAGAACAGAGACTGTTATGCAAGAGGTAGTTTTACTGAGTCAGTGTCTAATAGATGTAGATTATATTTACAATTAGGACAGTGATATTTTCCTTTACTTTCTATTGCTCACTTTCACTTCCTGGCTTTTAAACAGCTGCCTATATCTCTGAATTTTTCAGTCATCTCTTAGTTCAGACCATCTTTCATTAACTTCAGCACTTGGAATGACATTGGAAAAATACAATTTATTGCTTGTGTCCACAAATCTTTTATTTTGAATGAATTTCTACAATTTTATTCAACTTTATGTTCATTCAACTCCAAAATTGCTACTACTCAGTTACCCAAGAAGATTGCAGATAAAAATCAGGATACAATCAGTTAATTGACCTTGCCTTCATATACACTTCCATCTAGTAACAGAGATATTTAAACGTGGAGGTAGCTGCTTCTGTCCTTCACACATTGGCCTTTAGTTCTCTTCACTAATAGCTTTGGTCATTTAATAACGTATTTTACAGCAAGGTCAGGTTAACAGAAGCTTTTATAGGCCAATATTTTACAAGGAATTGGTGAACCAAAAACTGTAATTATGCATGTGAAATAATCCCTTGAATAATTAGTGATGATTAACTGGCTGTTATCATTGAGACAGGTTATAAGGATTTGATATAAGAGGAGGTAGAAATCAACTTGCCAAACTTATGGCAAGTAAACGCTATGTAGTTCATAAAGCTCTCCATCTACTGTCTTATATCTAGGCAATTGGGCAAGTACAGCACTAATTGTGATTTTTATCAATGGTATCATAAGCTAAAAAATTGCATATTTCCAGTGAGTCTTGCTGACAGTACACCAGTGAGCTTCAAAAAGTAGAGCCCATTGTCAGTGCGCAAGATTAAATGATGAATGTTAACAGTGCTTAAAAATTATAATCTGATTAAGTATTTTATGCACAATTGTAATTCTTTTTAAACCAGTTTGATAGTGTGCAGCGGAACACAGTTGCGTAAGGTTTCTAAGTATCACCCAGGAACTTCCATATAGCATTGAGAATAATGTGTGAACATAAACCAAATTGTGTATTGTTGAAATCAATAAACCCCTCTCAAAAAGTTCTAACTACAAAAGGAACAGGAAGAAGCCAGGCAGAACGGAACATCTTTGTGAAAAGAACAACTGTATTGTGGCTGAAATATGCATCTTGTCATTTCTGATTAAGCCCAAAATACATGTTCTAAAACTCTGCCTCCGTTTGAGTCCTCCCACACCTAGGAATGATGTATTGGAGATATGCAAGAGATTTGGGAGGAGGAGCTAAAAGTGCTCTTGAAAAAAGAATTTAAATTGCAATGATGTTTAAAAAAATAAATTATCTAAAATAGTTCAAGTTGAAGTTAAGTGTGTTTTAGGAAAGAAAATTGCATGTGTGCAACAGAATATTTGGACAAATGACAGGAGAAAAAAAAAGGAGATCGCAGAGAACCATGTTGATTTTCTGGCTTTCTAAATAAAATCAAAAGACTAGATTCACAATGAGCATTCACATTTGCAAAGCACTTTCTGGCAGTTATGATACACCTCTTGGAAATAACAGATATAGGCCCAACTTCCTCCAACATCTTTCAGAACAGAGGTTCAAAGTAATTCCTTTCTTATCCCAAGTATATTTCGAAAGTGTCAGTCTATAGAGTGTTCTGAGGTCTCTCTTAGTCTTTTCTTCTGAAACTGTTTCATTTCATACAGAACATTTAAATCTCAATTAGAAAAGGGCCTAGATCCCAGACGTTGTATCTTTCAGGAGACTGATCTAATTAGCTGTTGTATTCAACTGTCCTTCTCCAAGAGCTCTTTCTTCAACTTTCTTAACCAGACTGACTTTCATGGGAGGATTTTTCTAGTTGTATTGGCCTCAGATAGTGCAACATATTCCCCTACCAGTTGGCTTCACCTCACATCCAATCTACTCTCGCAAGGGCTATTTACTGAAATAGTACCGTAAGGTAGCTACTGATTATTTTGGTAAAATTGCTCTGTAAACTGTCAGCCATTTCAGTCTCTACTTATTTTTAAGTGTGTTATGTGCTTCTAGAATGATAAATACTAAAGAAATTCATTAGGTCTATTTATAATTGCTTATGCAATTCCTTTAAGAATGCAAATTCATCTGGCACAAAATTAAAAAGAATAAATTTAATAAATGCTACACCTTTAATTTGAATAAAAGTCAAAATAGTCTGTAACACTCATTCCAGACAATATATATTATTTTTACAGTGCAGAATAATTCCTGTTTTGTACAGCTAGTGCTGATTAAAAGAAATTCACCTCATTCAATTTAATAAAACTAGCTAATTTGAGAAAAGTCAGTGTATTAAAATTTACTGTACCTGACAACTGTTCTCATTTCAGAATGCACCCTACCACCTCTATTTGATTGGATTTCTCATTATAAGTTCTGAAAAGGTTAATGAATACCTTAACAAAGCAGCTCAGGTTCTATAATTGGGTCTAATAAGATGATATGGTGATGGGCTTCTTTGTTGATGTAATTGTAATGAGAGATCCTTGATGTGTTATAAAAACAACACAGTAGGAAGTGTGAAGAAAAATAAGGTCTCTGAAGTTCCTGGTTTACAGATATGCTATAGAAATTGTTTCATTTGCTAGCTGATATAAACTGCTAACGAAGCTCTGCAGTTATATATTCCATATCTGCAAGCACATGCCTCAAAGGCAATTACTTTTCACTCCCATAAGCGGGGACAGAAAAATTCTGTTACAAGAACCAAACTGTGTAAAAAGATGTCTACTGTACTCTTCTCTGAAACCCAGTTGTGCTTTGAGTTTCTGCCATGGGATTTCAGATTGCCTTCAAAGTGAACCTTTCGCATTTGACTTCGGTTTTGTTAGGGTAAAAATGAGAGTCTGGTCATCTTAGTTCATGCTAAGAACCCATTTTCTTGATCATTCAGGGAACTCAGCTCTGAATCTAGTTTCAGTTTGCACTACTATTGCTTGAATACATATGATGAATTTTACAGAGGAGTACAGCTTGAGAAACACTAATGTTCCTATATGTCTACCGAGCTTCTTTAAGTCAAATCTCACTGGCTGATGTGTCCTAGGATTGCATTTGGTCATCTCATTCCTAGTCATGTAGCACCAAACATTTTATTCTTTCACATTTTCTATTTCACGATCTTTCAGCTCTAGCAGATGCTTTTGTTAATAGTTTCCAATGCTCTAGCCTTGCCTTTCTTGCACTACTGAACTTCATTCTGTCTGTGTTACATGAGTCCTCAAGGGTATATAGTTGTTTTGTATGATATCTGGAGCTTTTTCTGCATTGACGAAATCTTCCAACTTTGTTTCATCAGCAGATTTTGTAAGACCATTCTATATTTTTATTAAAAAGAATTCTCTTTAACAGTGAGGGTGTTTTACAAGATGGGTCGAAAACTGATCCTTAAGGAGTAAAATCTTCTTAACCTTTTCTAAGACCAGTTTCTTCTTTTGTCACTCCCTTTTTCCTTTCTAGGTGTAATCATTTCTTGATCTACCTTATAATACTTTTCTAATATTTTCCCTTGGGGCATCACATTAAATACTTTACTGAAATGGAGATCAATAGCAGCTACTGTGTTTCCTTTGTCTCATATGGATGTAGCATAGATTAGTAGTAGAAATGGCTTGTGTGCAATAAACAGTGAAGGTAATTACCGTGGGAGAGGGATGGGAGGCACATGCAAGGTGAATGGACTGCAGCAAATTATCACATTGAACGATGGAATTTAGATATGAACCAGGTTTTTAATATTTTATTTCCAATTTCAGTTCCTGGTTTTCAGATCTGCATGCTGAAGAGATTATATGCTATCATGTAATGACTAATATAAACTTGAGAGGGAGGGGAGACTATATATACGAATGTTTGACAAATAGAACATGCAAATGTCAAATGAAGTATGTTGTATCCATAATACTGTGTCCATCTTAAATCTAAGTATTACGTACACCATTTTAAATAGATAACTCAGGCTTTTGTCAGCGTGAGATGGACTGAACTAATATGGCTTCAGCAAGTGTACATATTCAACTTGTATTCTCTTTAATTTTAGAAACATTTTATACCTAGTTTGGTTTTATATGAATATATGCCCATTTCTGTCAACTGCTTGTCAGCTGGTGTAAATTGTGATTGTTCCTTAAGCCAGTGAACCCATGAATGTTTGCATCAGGTTGGCATGTGCTTGAATAATGTGCTAGTAGCTTGGAGTGACCGTGTAGGGAAATTGTGTAAAAATCAAGTTGAATGAGTCCTAGCCAAATGTTTTTGAATGGACCTCTCAGGCTACAAAATAGATTTATGTTCCTAGTCTACTGTTTCTTACTATTTACCGGCAAAAACGCAACCATTTCATATCAATAAGATACATGGAAGGAATATGCAATGTGAGAAAAAGAAGCAAGAAGCTGCATCTACTGCCTCCCAATCCATCTGGATTTTAATGAAAACTGCTAGTTTATGATGATGAAAATACATAAGAAGCTAAATTCTTTCATTCCCATTCAGTGTTCTTTTTTATTTTTAAAAACAGCATAATCTCACAGGCAACTCAAAGTCCCTCGCAGATTAGTAAAAGAAGCATTTTTCTCAAAATTAGATTTAGCCTTCGTTTCTTTTCTATTTGTCATTTTATTGTTACACACAGCATATAAACATTATTTAAGAAACATACCAATCAACAAGCGCCTATTAAAAAAAAATATTTTGGGTTACGAGAAGTGAATTTGAATATGAAAAATATATGCTGCACTTCTGAGCTCCACTCATTAAATCGTCACCAAAAAAAGGCCTTATTGTGTCGTTATAGGTAGAAGTGACACATGGAGTGATGAACTAATTCACTCTACTGATGAATGCTTTCAGCTGAGTCAATAATAGAGATTACAACCTATCGTAGTAGAAAACGCATAAAATTTACTTAACCAGTTACCAGGAGATGAAAATAAAACAAAAAAGAAAACTCATTCAGCGTCTGTATTTGAGGGAATATTTTTATTTGCCTAGACACTTACTTCATTACTCCACTGGCTGATAGAAATCCAAGGGGTCAGTCATGCAATCCACTTTTATGCAGAAGATCGGTTGTTTCACAACTTGCCTGTTGTCTTCCTAACTGGAGTGCTCAAGTCATTTATTTTAGTGTGGGACCATACATTCCTTCTGTCCCCTGTACACTCCCTTGTCTGTTTACAAGGAGAATTTGAGTATGGCATTCTTTTTTCCTGGATGTTTAGCTGATACCTTACTATAAAATACAGATGCTGGTTTTTGCAATGAGACATACTGAGAGTAATAGCACAGCAGCAGCAAAATGACACTGAGTATAATGGAAAGTTAATAGGGGGATACTCTGGCTACTGCTAGGCAAGCTCATGTCAGAGGGATTACAATAACCAGTATTATTTCTATTATCCAAGGCCTGTTATGATCTTCTGAGTGCAACTGTGCTTTAAAAGTAGGGATGGGATGTTGTATTGAAAAATTACTGTAATAGAGGACTATAGAGTTCAGTGCAATTTTGAATGATTACAGCACTGTTTCTATACTACTTTTAAAAATCGTGGCTCCACAAAGGTTTGTGACATCTCAGCATTGTAGTTTGAGCAGGAGAGTATACATCAATCTTCCTCTCAAACGGCATGAACATAATATGGTTTGCTGTTATTTACAGATTCCCAAAGAGTTTAAGGAAGATTGAAAGATGACAATAAAATGGTGACAATTCAGTTTAGGACAATGAAGTACTCGCGTTCCTCCCATGTTTCTGCATGCACTTTCTGTAGACAAAATGTGAGCACTTGACCTTCTAAATCTACGTGCTATCTTGCTTTTTTCACTGATTCCTCATTTACTTTCACTTGTACATCATCCCCTATCTGCTTAATAAATAAATAAGTAGACTTTAAGTGCATTCTTTTTCAGGTACTGTAAGTAACCAACTTCAAAACACTTCATGCTAGATTGGTTCTGTATGTAAAAAAGAGTCCACTGCATAGGAACATTACTTATTTGACCAGGATAGTGAACCAAAAGCCATGGCCTGCCAATTTATTTATTTAGAAAAACAAAAAAAACTTAAGAAGCAAAAATATCTTTTAATAAGAAACCAAAGGAAAGAAGCTAAAAAAGGACTGGAAAATTGAAGGTGAAAGTTCACAGTCTCACCTTGGAGACTTGGGAGTGAAAAATCACAATCTCATCTTCCTCAGCCACAAAAATAAAAAAAATAATTAAAACTACTATCAAAGAAATTTGCAGTTTACTATGTTTCATGTTGTTTTCCTCTTTCATTGGCTCACTGTTGGACACGTTCCTAATATAGCACACTTCAGATGCTCATCTAAACTTCAACTCATGTGAACTTCTTCCGCTATAAAACTTCAACAGGAAGATTGGAGATCAAACCATAAAATAAACAGCTAGTACAGTACCTGAATGTAAAATCATTGAATGCCGTGTGATTTACACTGAACCTAATAAGGCATTAATCAGCTGTAATCCTAAATAATGTCCTTGAAATGATAGCAATGAATTAACAGCAAGTAGTAGGAAGACTTTAATATCTGTATTCACCTTGTTTGGGATTTTAGCCTTTGTTGTGATAAGGTCACACCATGAATTAGTGTCACTGGGTTGAGGTTATTATGTAAGGAAATATTGTTAAGTGGCTCAATAATGTAAGATGTTGCTAATGTAAGATATAACCTATCTACATATGGAATAAAGAGCTGGACAGAGCTTTTCTTATTCCTTTGTGTCTTTGAGTTTCTAATGATGGTGGGCTTTAAACACATGCACCTGATCCTTCTGGCTCCTTTCACTACAAGACAGACATCAAGGTGCTGGAGCATGTCCAGAGAAGGGCAGTGAAGCTGGTGAGGGGTCTGGAGCACAAGGCTTATGTGGAGCGGCTGAGGGAACTGGGGGTGTTCAGCCTGGAGAAAAGGAGGCTGAGGGGAGACCTTATTACTCTCTACAACTGCTTGAAAGGAGGGTGTATCCAGGGGGGGATCAGTCTCTTCTCCCAAGTAACAAGGGATAGGACAAGAGGAAATGGCCTCAAGTTACACGGGGCGGGGGGGGCTAGGATGGGTATTAGGAAAAATTTATTCAGGGAAAGGGTTGTTAAGCATTGGAAGAGGCTGCCCAGGGAAGTGGTGGAGTCACCATCCCTGGAGGTATTTAAAAGACGAGTAGATGTAGTGCTGAGGGATGGTTTCGCAGTGCTAGGTTTACAGTTGGACTCAATGATCGTAAAGGTCCCTTCCAACCTAGACGATTCTATGATTCTAATAAGTTTTTATTCTTGTTCAAACTCTCTATGTCAATACAGTGCTCTGCAATGTGTTAATTTCCAGTGTCCACAATTCAGGATGAATGTTAAAAATGTAGAGAAGCTCAGTGAGTTGAATGAAGAATGATTAAAGAGAAAGATTAAAGAGAAAATGCAATTCATAGAGAAAACATTCAAGAATCTATGTTTTGAAGTGTTTATCAAATACAAGATGTTGATCAGATTTTTCCCTAAATGTCAGTGTAGTAGAAAGTGCTTAACAGATGTGCCTTCAATCTAGCAGAGGAAGGTTTAAAAATATATATTCAAAATGTCTTATAAGTGGAAGTTGAAAATTGACAAATTTAGGGCAGAGATGAGATAACATTAAATAATGATAATGAGTTAGCTATTGGAAAAACTTACCAGCAGATATTCTTTACTTTTAATCAGGTTTATAATTTTTCCTATAAGAAATGTTCCTTCAAAATGGAAATTTATTAGTAGTATCAAGAAAAGACTGTAGATATTTAACACATTTTTTTCTTGTGAAGTGAATATTGGGTATTTCCGCACACCTTCAGAAAGACTCGTTGATTGTTTGATAAAGTGATTGTTTAATTGTTTGCCCTTTACAGATTGCAAAGTTAGGAAGACAGGTCAGTAATTCTTTGGATATCCCCTTTTCTATTTCTGTAGCCCTTTACCTTTATTCAGTAGATTTTCAGATATTAGAGCTTCCAAGACTGGCTTTTTAGAGCAGAGTACTCTAAAAAGATTGATCTGCCAACATAGATAATTCTAAATTATTTAATTATTTCTGTATCTGTTCTTTATATTGGCATAAACCCTGACTGACCAAGCTATCTGATCATAATAGATGTTTTCAATTCCACTTTAAGGATACTATTTTGATTTTTAGATCGCAAAAGAGCTCCTGAAGCAGCCACACTGGCTGTTGAGATCCTGAAATTGGTTTCCCCTCACTAATCAAATGTACAGTAGTTCTTCCCAGAACAATTTCCTTGAAAAAGTTGGTTCTTGCCGACAAAGTGGATGCCTCTGTGCGTTGCTGATGTGCTTTTGAGACACCATGACAAAGATACCTACTTTTAGAAGCACACAGTCTTTGCATTCACCTTCTGCTTTGTTTCCCAGAAGAAAGCCTTATTTACTTTCTTCTTCTGAGTGGATCATCAGAAATAAGTTCCTAGGGTAACATTGCTAATGGTTTGTTCCCCTGTATATTTATCCAAAGACATTTGATATATGCGATTCTCACTCTTGAACTTTAAGGTAACAGTATACATTTCCCAATGATTCAGTATTTTCTGCTTTCCCCTTTTCTGTCCTTCCTGAAGAATGTTTATCAATGTTTCTAGCTATAATTTATCTCACAGTTATGCTGTCTCCCTTTTTAATATGTTTTTGGTTTGCTGTTACTTTCTCCCACTGTGTAGGCATTTGCTCAGGCAACATAGAAGTGGCACTGACTGATAATGTGAATCAGCTAAAGAGGGTCACATAAGCTGCCACTGGGTTTTGTGTTGTCGGAGTTATTTTGTGCGTTAAAAAAAATAATCTACAGCCTTTGGCTATTTTTGAAGCACTGTTCTTTGTTTCAAGAGCAAAAGTAACATGTGGGTAAAAGGGGTACCTTTTACTTGCTAATGCAAACTGCTACGGTCACCTTCAGCACCAGCTGTGTTAAAGCATCTGAATTGTGACACCATTTGGAAACATTGGCTATTGTAGAGTGCAAGTGATTGCTCACTTCATGAACATGTGTTTCAGTTTTTTGGTTGCTTTTTGAGTACTGATCTAAAAGTCTGAAGTCTTAGAATAACCTTTTGTATTCACCCTCCCTGTTAGCTATGCTGGTTAGATCTATTGCTACCTCTTAGGCTCTCTTTTAAATAGTAAAAATTAGTGGGAAGATTCTCAGCTACAGAAGTTGTTCACTCTCTGAGGCCTTTAGTACTTGGGGTGGCATTTTCAGAGTGCAGACATCCTATTTTCCTCAAGCATTGTCCAATTTCAACTGAATTAAAGATGTACCGATTCTTACAAGTCTTGTGGCAGTCAGTTGCTGTCTGGAAGAGAAGATCTCAGCTCAGACCACCAGTATTCAGCCACTGTTAGCAATGTTTTGGATGGTCACCCAGTCATGCTTGAATAGCTAGAGTAGCTACAGCATAAGCTTCCAAGCTGTGGTCTCACAAGGCAGGTGGTGGGGTCTGTCCTCAGCGAACTAAGAATACAGGTGTAGGAAATAAGACCTCAGAACTTGTTCCCTGATGTCTGTTCTGTCTATGTACTGTCTGTTCTGTTTACATACCGCTGTGAAAACATCTACCTGTTTTTTTTTTCCTACAAGACAGTTAATCTGGAAAGCAAGAGTAGAAGTTAGTTGGAAGGCTTGAAAGAGTAGTTCTGCTCTGATTAAAAAGTGCCAGGTCTGTAAGGCTCTGAGTATATTGAAATTAAAGAGAAGCTAGAATACTTTTTTTTTTTTTTTAAACTGGATTATGAAAGCTCTGGGGATGAATAATTTTCATCCTTCTCTGCAAAGAATTGTCATAGCTTTATAAAACCTAATCAAGACATAAATCAGTCTTCTCATATAACAGGCTTTAGGTAGAGGGGACAAAATTCTGAAGGTGCCACACAAGTTTAACTGCATTTTCCAAAGTTCAAGCACATTATTTTTACTGTAATACTAGTCGGCATTATTAAAATACCAGAAGACATTGACTCTCAATTGGCTATTAAAATGATCTACTGCATACTGTCCTCCCAAGTTCAAGGGTGCATTCTGGTGGTCATATTTCTTTTACAGGCTCATGAGTCTGTCAGGACTGTGAGGGTTCAATAAGTACACTCGATAGATGATCTGAATACATTAGAGGTCTGTTAAACAATGCTGTGTTTGGGTCAGTGTGTCTGATACAAATTGTTCATGGAGAACGTGAATATGTGAGTCCATACGTACTTTTTTTTTAAAGTTGATATACTGGTTGTGAACAGAACTAACTTAAGGGTTCCAGCCATAATGTCTTGCATTTCCTACAAGCAAAGACAGGTATAGCCATATGTATTAGAACTTTATTAATATCTATTTAAAAGCAGTAGAAAGACTATTGACTAGAGATTGAGTTCAAAATAGAGAACTAATTACTTTGTGAAAACATCGGTTTTGTTTTGTAGTTGACTTTGGAGGCAGTGGAAGAAATACTGTAATTTTTACACATTGTGACTGCTTGGTCAGAGGATGAAGCCTTCTCAAAGACTTATTGAGAAAAGAGTATGTCATAAAGAAGGTCTTAACTCAATAGAGAAGTTTTTTATCACTTTGCAAGTTGGTCACATAGAACACTCAGCTTTTTTCTTTATTAAAATGAAAAGTCATGCCTCAAGGAATAAAAGCTTTGCCATATTTAAAGGAGGGAAATTGGAGGGAGAGGAGAGGGGAGGTGACAATGTACTCTTGAAAATATAATTCTGAAAATAAAGTGTCAACATAGTGAAGCCAAATGTAATTTGTCCCTCTGTGAAAAGGTAGCTATGAGAGGTTGTTTTAAAGATTGCTTCTAAGTGGGAAGAGATTAGGTCAGATGTGTATGACGTTAAAAAAGTCATTAGCAGAGACCATATTTTCAATATGAAGTTGAAATTGGAAAGGTTTCACAAAAATAATGTAAGAATGATCTCTCTTACAATAAAAAAAAGCTGTCTGTTTCTAGTTTTTCCAAGAGGAAAGATGACTTCTGAAAAAATATCTAGAGCTGCGTGCATGAGAGAAGATCTTGATGTAAGTTCTAAACTAGTAGATAAAGGCATAACAAAATCAGTGAGGAAACAGTAACACAAGAACTAAAATATTATTTTTTAATAGGGCCATTAAACATTCTAGCAATATGGAAATGTAGAACGAAAAGACACCATTTGATTCAGCAAGTCCACTCCCTTACAATTACAGGTACCCATATGATACAGTCAGTCTCAACTTTGTGTATTAAGCTTGGAAGTGTGCAAAGGAGCATCTTTCTTGAATGCTTCTGCACTGTACAGGCTCAAAATATTTGTGCAATGAATATTATAAACTTAAGAAATATTTACAAGACCAAAACCTAAACCCATAGGTTGCAACAGAAAGAGAATAGGAGCGATCACGGCCATCGCTGCTGTGCTACATAACAGCAGGGAATTTGGCAAGATACCCAGGTGATCCTAGGCAGTCAGCCATGCCCCATGGCAAAGAGGCAAACAGATCTTTATGTAGGAATGTGGTAAAGCTGCTGACACTCGAAGACACTAAATAAAGCCCAGATTTTTTTAAAAAAGATAAACTGTGTTTCTAACACAGTTTTTCATCTGGCAGCCTGAGTTATTGGTTCTGTGTTATCATAGAATGGTTGGGGTTGGACGGGACCTTTAAAGATCATCTAGTGCAACCCCCCTGCAATGAGCAGGGACAATTGTGCAGGAGGCTGAACTGGATGATCATAAAGGGGTCCCCTCTGTCCTTAAAATCTATGCATGCATGGAATAAATGTTTAAATGCAGTGAGCTGTCAGAAATCCTAAAAAAAAAAAAAAAACTTAAAAAATCATTGGACAATACTATTTTTCAGTCATCTGAGACATTGTGAAGGGGCCCAGGTTGATATAAAACGATGGCAGGAGTGGTGTGTCTCTTCCAGAAGAATACACAGGACAGAACAGTAATGGTAGTCTAATGGGACATCTTGTGCGAAGCTTGAGACTTTCAGTGACAGGTCCACTCTAAAAAAAACAGTAATAAACACCTTTGTACCATCAAAATCAAACCAGAAAACTTTTCTCCATCTACATCATTCCTGAGACATTTGAAATATTTCCAAGACTTCTAAATGTCAGTAACTGAATTGTGTTGTCATTCTCATTATATCATCATCTAACAGTATCTAGAAAGTGGTTTAATCACAATTATTTTGACTAGTCACCTTGCGATTATCTTTTCTATATTGACAAATTATGCCATTTTGTCATTAGTACTTCAGATAATTACAGCACTTGTCAGAAATCTTTAAATCAGATTATTTCACGCAAAAGAAAACTTTTTAAAAAAAATCTATGTCGGAATCGCATTGTACACTGTCCTTGATGTGGCATCACATCACTTCTTTTGACAGGTGATAGCATTACAGATAAAGAACCCTATTTTACCAAAGGATTATGCTTGTCAGGGTCTGGGAGATTTTGTGTCATCCTGAAGCTGATTGCAACATTCTTTGTGCAAGTTTTGGGAGCTGGGGATAAGACTGGATGACAGGTCTATCACAATGAGTTTGCATCTTGCCCTAGTTTAATAGGAATGGACACACAGGTTTTTTTCATTTTAAAATTCTGTATTTGAGATTGTGTGTTACCACTTGAATCCTGAACAAAATGCCTGTGATAGACACATTACATTTTGTCCCCTTCTGGTTGTTAAACAAGCTTATAGGATGAAGCAAACGTTTGTCACTTCTTGTCAGCTCTGTGATGGTAATGTGATGCTTCTTCTCAAACCTGAGATATAGCTGTTTTGTTGCTTTCCATCTGCATCAAGGTTATTCAAAATTTAGAATCCTCCTACTATTTTGATAGATGGGACATTTAGAACTTTTTTTTTTCTCCCCTAAACCTCAAGAGTGAAGGAAATGGCATTTCACTGTTTTTAAATTTCTGTGATGAGATGCACAGAACTGAAGCCAATCCGTTTGGTACTGTTCCAAGCCAGCCTGCTTCATTTCGTAGAAGACTCATCTATTTGCAGTGGCATATTTAGCCAAGTCCAGATACAAGGGCTAAGACCGATTTGAGCATGGCTGATCTTTCACTCTGCTCATAGTTCACCACACCAGTGAGACCTGTTTTTAAATCCCACCGAAAAGTCTTCAAGATACATGTGTATCTTTGAGCCACAAGATTTTTAAAAATGACATGTAAGCAAATCAACAAGTTTAACCCGTCCTGGTTTACAGACGCAGCTGCTCTGAAGCCTCCTAGTATTTGAAGGAGCAAGCCAGCATAACGCGAGGATCAATAAGATCTATGAAAACTTGGATAAGGTTTTTAACATGCAAGTATCTATATAATTTACATTTGACAGTTTATCCCTAGAGGAAAAAATGTAGTAATTACTTAAATAGCTCCCTCTCTGTTCTATTCAGAGTTATCATGCTCCAAGTCAACTTACGACGTTATTCAAATGGAGAGTAGAAATAATGTATGGAAAAATAATTCTCTGCTGTGCAGCACCTTAAGCATGGTATGCAACATACTAGTCTATCAGCCTAAGACAAAGATTTTCTTTTCATTCTTCCAAAGCTGATTAAAAAGAATCCACAATGTTCTAATTAGGGTGTTTGTTATTTTCAGCAGCTGTTGAAAAGCTGTTGAAATGGTTTTAATAAAATTAACTTTGTTTCATAAGCATACACTTATTTCTGCAACACTTTAGTAGCCTTAAATTATAATATAATGTTTTGATATCAAATGGTTGCTAATGATATTTAAGGTTTCAGATGGGAAGTTAGTAGCAAGGGCAGTAGCAATGTAAATGCTCCAGGTAATAGCAGAAAAAGAGAAGAAATGGGAGAGCAAATGTGCAGAAATGTGTTTTGGTTTTGCTAATTACCACTTCCATTAGCTCCCAAAGACTGCAGTTAATTCGCAGCTTATGAATAAGCTGGTGTATGTCTGTACAGGGACAAGTTCTTCCCGTTGGTGTTTCTACTTCGTCTTGAAGGTTTGGAGTTAATTAGAGGTTCTAAAACAAACAACAAAATTCTCTCACTGATCAAACAGGAAATCTCAAGTTGTTCCAATCTCTGAATGTGAAACAAAATACTTGACATTATCAATATCAATTATTAGGTTCATTCATCTTAAAATATTTTTCTCTTTCAAAAACTATAAAAAACGATGATCCAGATGGTATCAAAGTTATCAATGAGCCAGATGAACTGTTTTGTGGAAGGATTATTTCTGAGACATGAAGGAAAAAAAGGTTGATTTTTAAGGGAAAAGGCATTTGAAAGACCTTTAAGAAACATCTTATTAATATCTGAGGATAAGAGCTTGGGCTGTGCAGCACTGTAATTCCAATATTGGGGACTGTTTTTGAGAGCTTGTTTAGGAAGCTCTGTGATGTACAAAACACCTACTATTTCATTTAAACTACTGTAGGTACATTTTGTTCCCTGTTTGTTTTCCTGAGAACAACTATTGAATATGTGATAATTGAAGATGACAAATGATAACAGTAATTGTCAGGATTATGATAGAGTACCTGTAGCTCTCTGTATGAATAGCGTATGGTGGCCAGTTGCTTGGCATGTTATTAAATATTTTTAGTTTCTTCTGTTCTACCTCTGTTTTGTACAGCATTTGTTCAGCTACCAAAATGGCTGCGATAGTTTCAAATGCTGTATTTTAAAGCTTCGTGTACTATGTATGGATAAGCACAACAGATCTCAAGTAGTTGATGATGAAAAAACAGGTGAAGTATTAGTGAAATTAAATATGGTCTATTCAGAATGCAAAAACTAAAATCTTCAGTATTCAAACTAAAGTTTATTACATAGAAACATTGTTTTGGGTTAATTGTGTATTATTTAAGGCTTGTTTGTCATATGAAGGAGTATGCAACCATGCTCTTGTAGTGGAGGTGTATATAATTTGTAGACTAACAACGAGTGCTGTATGAAGACATAATTTTCCAACTACTGTCTTTTTAAACATCATACATATTCAGAAGAATACATCTCTGTACTGCATTATTTTAATGTTTCAAAGGCTTGGGTTTAATAGTAGATGATTTTTTAGTTCATGAGTATGGAAAGCTCGTAAACTGGTGTGCTGCAATTGTGCGGGTTGTTTGGTTCATATTGCAATCTCAATTTCCTTCCCAGCGATTCCCTGTCATTCTGTTTTGCCCCAAAGCATTGCAGCTAGAAAGAATTTTAGCAAAAGGAAGTGCATTTGACTTGAATGAGAGGATGGTGAGAGAGGCCTGGTAGGTTTGTACGTGATGTCCACTGCCAAACTGGATCAGTTAGAATTGCTCTAGAGTTACTGTAGTAAAGTCCTGAGGTCTCCTATCCCAGCCCTTGTTGCACCTCAAAAGGGCAGCCTCTCACTTTCGTGGACATAGGACTTCCACATCCCCTTGCTGTCAACTCCCTGTTCCTCCTCCTGACGTAAAATGTCCAGTTCACCAATCTTCCATCTCATGTTCTGCCCATTCTTTTCCACCTGTATGATAGCCCTGTCCTTTCTTCTTAACCTTAACACTCCTCCCATCTTAGAGGTCCCCATTCCTCTTTCCAACTCCCAATCTAATTCCCCAGCTCTTCTGATCAATTATGTCATCTGTTCCTCATGTCCATGTCAGCCCTTCACACAACTCCTGCTCTGCTTCTACTCCTCCAGCTCGGTGAGATACTGCTGCTTCCATCATCTCACTGCTTCACCCTCATTTCATGCTGTCACCTCCTCTTTACCATATTACTAATGACTGCCATGGCCAAAAGAGACTTCCTTCTCAGACAGCAAATTATGTATTAAAATATGACCTAGTGCTGCTCATTAGCTTGGGAAAGCACTGAACACTATTCATTAAACTATAAGCAACTCTTCTTTTTACGCTGATGATGGACGTGGACAGGTTGGAAGTACTGAGAATTGTATTTCTGCCTTTGACCTCACTTCCCAAAGAAGGTATAGCTTTGAGTTGCCTTGAAAGTAAGTAGATGGAAAGATGGTAATTTCCCAGAAGTGCAAGTAGTGGATTTATAGGGAATAAAAACCTCAAAACCTCAGAGCTAAAGCTAGATTTGTTACTATAAATGTCTGATTCTAATCCGTAAGATGTTCAAGTTTCTATGAATCTCTATTTAATGCTTTTTTCTCTGGGAGGAGGAAGGCACTGGATAGGAGGAAGGAAACGAAGGAAAAAAGATTGTAGTGGCAAAGGGCGGCTGCACTTAAGTAAAATGGAAGCCTCTAGTACATCAGTCTCTGCCTTGTCTGGATAAAACCTGACAATGAGACATCAGTGAAAAGCACTGCTGCGGTATAATGTCATCTGATCCCAGTCCTGTATTGTCTCAGCATGAGAAATGAGATCCTTATAGTTGAAACCTCTTATCTAGTTCATTTAATTGACAAAATATTAGGATAGTGATTAGGGTTCTGAGGGTAACTAATTTTTCTCTAGGCCCTGATATTTCCCATTATAAGGCAATTTGTAATATAATTTTCAGGAAGATTTGTGCAAATAAAATATCACAGTTCATAGAAAATAAACATAAATGGGGAAAGATTCCAGTGTAATTCACTTTAAGAAAGCAATCAGATCCTTTTGTTGTTTTTTGTAATATTCACAGTTCTAATGCTACCTTATTTTATTTATGCAATGATATAGAGGTCCCTTATGTACGAGTTGCTTTGCATTGACATACTTTCTGCTATGCTTTAGACAAAAATGCTCAGCATTTTGCTCGTGTATGCAGCAGCTGAGTAGGACTGTAGCACTGCCTTCACAGACCAGTTTGCTCTTCTGAATCCTTAGTTATTTCTCCATTTTACACAATTGGTTTCTAAAGGAATCTCTAAATGAGGAAGGGGGTAATCAGCTGTGAAAGGTGAATATCAAGCATCTACGCAAAGTGCCATATATAAACTAGAAAAGCCCTAGGGCATCAAGATATTGCTTGTCGATTTTACATTGGTTTTACATGCCTGTTTATTCTTCCAATCAAAAAAACCGTATTTGTTACCTTAGCAACATGGTTATGTTATCACCAGACATCTGAACCAAATTCTCAAGACACATACACTGTTGTTCAGGTGAACCTCTATCACTGTAGGAACTTGATTTATAGTGTCAGCATATTTTATGGTGATTTTTTTATCTACATCTTTAGGCTGCACCCATCTCAGTTATCCCAGGTTTGTGGTTGTCTTTTCAAGATTTAATTCTTGTCAGTTATGTTCATAAACTGATTGAGGAATTTTTGTTAAATTACAGGTGACAAGCTTTAATTAAAAAACATATTTTGAAAACATCTATATTTGATACAAAGAAATTAGCATGCCTTTGTTTAAGAAAAAGACATGCTATCTTGTCCATCAAATAGTGGATAATAGACTGAGGACATAATTTAAAGAAGCCCCTTGCCAAAGCTAATAAATAGTTTTGGCCAAAAGGTAAATTACTGTATTGAATTGGAAAATGGCTAAAACCGAAAACAAAAAGTAAAAATAAATGGGCATTTTTCAGTGTAGCAAAAGGTTAATGCTGTTGCCAAGAGACCTAAAGTACGTACTAGAAACAGCATTGCATAATAGGTTTACTACTCTTCTGAACACAGTGAGATATCATAGTTTGTAGAAAGCAGTTTTCCTTGCAGTGCTACTGAAGACTGATAGGTCTCACAGAAATCTTTTTACAAACTTGGTGAATAAGCTCTGTGTGGATAATGAATTCCAATTTGGATGAATTAAACATATACTTCATGGCAGAAAAACAGTTCTGCTGGTCATACCTGTTACTGGGCTTTGACTGTAATGCCTTCGAAGGCTTAGGTGTCATCAGTGAGGAACTGGTCCACGTGCTATGGTGCTTTTTTTAAGCATACATAATATATATGTAATATATACCTGTCCTGGTTTGAGGTACAACAGAACTAATACCAGTAGTCAGGACCACTGAAAAAATGTTATACAGTAACCCTTTTCTTGCACTATTGTAATCTCTCCTGGTCACAGTTACTTTTAAAAAAATAAATAGATATTACATAGAAAGAAAATCATTAACAGTAGCAGAAACTTTCAAAGCGAGACAGACAAGATGGAGTTGTTATTTTAAGACTTGATAATTACCTTGGAACACAGTAGAGTTATGTTGAAATTACTGAATAGCAGAGTGAAGTATATAATGCATTTCTGTTTTCCTCTAAATTTAAAAAGAAATTTAAATGAAATTAAAAAGTAGAAGACTAAACATTTAAGGAAAGAAGGTAACCACTAAACTCCAAAAACTGGATTCAAACCTCGAGACTCAAGGTTCCAGAGAGAATTGGCACTGTACTGTAAGAAAGCAATTACAGTGGGTAAACATTTCTTTAAAGGAGATAAAAGTCTGTAAGTTTTAAGTTTAACCCAAATCACCAGCTGTCTGAGGTGACAAATCATTTCCGCTCTGCAGGTTATTCCGTCCAGGTAGATTTTCTTCCAAGTTAAACTGAAGCGTCAGTTACTGGACACTGTAATAGGTGATACATAGATTTAATGGATTACTGCTCTGATGAGAGTAACAGTCACTATTTTAATATGGAAATGGCAATATGTAACACAATGAGTGTGGTGGTGGAACAGTGATCTTCAGGGCTGAGTTTACTAACGGTCTTTCATTAAAACTGTTGTTAAGCTGATTTTAGAAGTCATTGTATGAATCAAAAAGAAAATTCTTGTTGCTGACATCTCTTTTCTGTTGATGAATGCAAGCATAAAAGCATCCAAAAAATTACACTTCAGTAAGCTAAGTTCTTAAGTTGTGAAGTCTCCTCTGTTTAACAGCAAGCAGGGTATTGTGGTGTCGGTAGCTCCCCTTTTCCTCTGAGGGGAACATACCTCACATTTGGTACAGGTAAGAGCTTAACCACAGGCAGTTCCAGTGCATCACCTCGTGTATTGTAAATTCCTAGCCTGCTAATGCTCCTCAAAAAATCTGTGCATCTCATGTCAAGATGCACATGTTGAAAATTGTATCCATTGCTCCTGTTAACCATAAGATTGAGTTTTATGGAGTAAAAGATCATCTGTATGAAAACTTGAAAATACATGCCAAACTGATCCAGTAACCATGAATTTTTCTCTGCTGTCTAAAGCCAAGCGCAGTTAATATGTTACTTAAGTGCAATTAAGTATACATTTAACTAAGGAGTCTGCAGGATTCCAGGCGGTTTGTGACAGTTGCCAGCATGGATGATAAACAATCCCACCTCCCACTGCAATAGACCAAAGCTCTGAAGAACAAATTGGAGTTATTTGTCAAAACATTCACATAGCAATGGTTATTAGCCTAAGTGAAGCCAGATTTTTTACTGCAATAGAATGCACACAAAAAATTGCATATAAACTCAATATATATTCTTTAATTTTTCCTCTCTGTGTTTTTGCAGTGCTTTGGGATATAGGCTGTACAGAAAAGGGAATAACATATATTTCTCAAAAATGTCCTGGTATTTGTCTATTATGTTTTAGCTTTTCAACAGCAAGAGTTAAATGTGGTATGCCACTGGAGCCCCTTTATAGCTCCTTTATTTATTTCACATAAATGTGGGATAAATGAAGTGAGTAAACAATCAAACATTGTTTTTCTTTTACTTGGCATTTCCTATAGCTCTGGAATGTTATAGTGAACATACGCTTTTATGCAGTGGTAATGACATAAAAGTTGTGTTTGATTGCCTGTGCCCTTCACAAATCACAAAAACTTATTTCATAGCACTCCATGCTATCAAAAAATGCAGCCATGCAGCACTGAAAATAAAACAATTTAATGTGAATTGGGGCAGCATGCCTAAAATGTTCACACTAAGAAGCTTGACTGCTGGTACTTGGATCACCTGAACCTGTTGATTAGAAGGCAAATTTGAAGAACAACTAAACTTTGAAGGCCACAAAGGTTTCTGAATATTGCTTGATATCAGCAATGAACCTAAACAGCAAAATATGATGTTATTTTCCATCATTTTCTTGCTATAATAGTACCAGAAATGTTTTCTTTTTCTGGCAAAATCATCAGTGAGTGTAGTGTAGAGAATGCTGTCATAGCAGAAGAGTGGCCTTTTATAGCTGTGTGTCTTTTAAAAAGAGTCTGTTGAATAGATAGTAAATTTGGGAAATAAACACAGTACTACTGTTGCCTTCAACACCTTCCCCTCACAGGAAATTTCAAAATGTTTTAACCCCTATAAATATCCATCAGCTCTGAATTTGTCATCCGTTCTCTTCTATCACACAAGTCATCTCTTGCATGAGCTTTTGTACTTTGATTTTGAATGCAGAGAAAATAGATTGCTAAATTCGGAAGGTGCAAATAGTGTTCATCTGCCTTTGTTGTTTCCATAAAAATGAAGCTGTGTAACCATCACTGATATATAGCATCACATAACGTGCCTCTGACCTGACATGATTCAGTGATTACAAATTAGGAAATCGTTGCTCATTCTGCTCAACATTATTGTTACATTAATGCAATTCAATATTTATTTATATTGGATGACATTAGATGGTTTTTTGCATTCTGCATTTGATGTCACTCGAGAGGATATGCCTGCAGTTGTAGGTGGTCCTGAGTGTAGGCCAGCTCTGTCACTTATGCACGGGACAGTACTGACATCAAAAATCAGTAGCCTTCATGATAGAATTTTGGATACCGTGCTGCTTCCTGTTATCTTGAGAAATACTAGTATGTGTATTTAACAAGAACTTGGAAGCCACCAAAGACATGTGGTGTGCTTTACCTTCTGGCTGGCTTCAACAGCAGACAGCTCTGCTTTGGATCAGTCCAGGAACCCTGATACTCAGCAGTCAGCTGCTACATAGATCGTGCTGCTTTGATCAAGCACAGAAACGATGAAGGCATGCCTCACCATGGTTATGGTCACAGCACAGCAGATTGGGAACAATTTTCTTTCCAGTTGAATTTGGAAAAAGGCAGTCTTGGCCTCCACTGAAATTTGAGTGTGCAAATGAAGAGATGCGTGGAGTAGCCCTCTACTACTGGCCATCACTTTAAAAGCTGATGACAGATGCCCTATATAGAAGGCAGTTAGATTTTATATGCCTTATGTGCTGCTGACAGACAACTATGATGTGTATAGGTACTTTTAACTGATATTGAATACATCATTTTTAATGTGGTCATGAAGTTTGAAAAAGAAAAAAAAACAACCTCCTCCATATCTAAAATGATAGAAACTTCAGTTAAAATCTTCACTGCATGAATTAATTGTTCTGCGATATAAAATACATTTTTTGTTGTTTATAACACATTTTCCATTAGGAGTATGGCAATGTGAAAAATGCATTTGAGGCAAAAGAAATAGCATATCTTGGCACTGTGGCTTAAGTAGATTTCCTATTCATTGAACAGATAAATGAAGCTAGTATAATGTGTTACAGAAAGTGTTGTTTCAACTGCTAGTCTATTACGTTGTGATATCCTCCACAGGAAGTAGTCCATCACTGGTACTCACCATCAAATCCAGTTTCCAGCTGGGATGTTGTACCTGCTACATACATTTAAATGCAGTCCTGTTTTTTCAGTTGTGTTTCTCTTTTATATGTAAAAATATAGTTGGACTATACAACTCAGAAGCAGTCATTTATTTCACAGCTAGTGACAGATACTGGTCCTGTAACACAGCAAAGATTACAATGACAAAATGGTATGCAAATATTTTCAAATGAGGGGGCAGGGGAGTTTTAAGTCTAAAGAATGAAGTTAAATTTCATTGTGAGCGAGGACTGTATAGACTGGTATTTTTCTCTTGTCCAGTAGGCATTGCAGATGCTGAGTTCAGTGGGACCTTCTCAGTTCCTACATTGTTTAGTGTTTTGGGGAAAGTTTTATTTCATTAAAAAGGCACAGAAAGGAATGTTCTTTGGATCTTTCTTTCAGAATGTTGGCACAGCTCATATTGTAAATTATAATACTGAACAATAAACAGTTCAATAGAAAATTGCTTAATCTCTGCAGGAACAGTAACAACAAAAGTGCACATATTTCACTTTCATCTAAATAGTAGATTGGCCAATTTTAGCTGTTTGTGTTTCACAAAGCTTGCCAGCTTGAAATTAATTTCAAAATATTTTCAGTAAAAGGAGTCACAATGCTGGAATCCCAAAGCCTCTGTTACTGTGTTGGATCTTCTTGGGCAATGTCCTGGTCTGAGGTGAAACAGAACTAAAAGCATCTGTCATTTGTTTAGTGGCCAGCTCAGCCTAAACCATGACAAGCTCACCAGAAGTTTTGTAGAGATGATTTGGGGTTTTTCTCTCTTTGACATGGTGGAGTTTTGCAGGGTCATCCAGGGTGACCTGAGGGCTATGGGAATAGTCCTGTTGATTAAAACCTAGCTTGGCCTAGACCTTCAGAAGGGATAGAGGACAGTTCACACATATACGGAAGAGAGGAAGAGTGGAAGGAAGGAAGGAGGAGACAAAGCTCAATGAACAACTCATTTAATTCCATAAATGGGTGCTAAGGAGGTAGCTCCAGTGTCATTGTAGCACCCATGAAAGGTGCGTGGCTGTAGTTCCTTGACTGTAGTTACCACATAATTTGTGTGGGGACTGAATCTGTTCTCAGTGTAGAGATATGGAACTTCCTATGACTTAGCTGAAAGCATCATTCCCCTTGCCACTCCCAGAGTGCATATAAATACTTCCAGCTTATTTTTAAGAGTAAAGAACTGTGGAATGAGAGTGATTGAACTGCCAACCTCCAAAGAGGTGCTTTCTTAAAATCTGAATACAGTGTTATAGCACAAAAGTTTTTAACTTTGTTCCTTGAAGACAGAGTATTTTATCAAATGGTGTGTCTTTTCTACATTTTGAAATAAGCCAGCCTTGCCTGCAGTGCTAATGGGCATCTGTCTCATGGGGGATCTGCTTTACTTTGCAAAGAGAGGTGTTTGCAATGAGCTGGAACAGGGAAGGCCCTTTCCTTGTGTAACATAGAGGGCGCAGTCTTCATTTTCAGCATTCAATCAGAGCACAAACAGCTCCTCAGAGGACACAGTATCCAGCGTAATGCATGTTTTTGTCGTTAAATAATACTTTATTTGTCTCTCGTCACTTGGTATTTGTTTCTCACAGCACTGGTCATCCATCCATTTTGAAACCCTTTGTCAGGCTGTTTAAACAGTTATTGCTCCTTTACAGAACTGGGACAGGAAGAGCAGCAGACTTAGCAATTGTCACACAGTAAGTGTGACACTTATTAAATGTCATCACAAGGAGACCCATTCTTATTTTATGTCACTAACTATTGATAAGTGCTGTGGAAATTGCAGCTCCGTTCTGCAGTATCTCATTAGAAATAAACTATGAAGCTGAGGGCCGAATGCCGTATTTAATGACAAGGCTCTGCTAGAACTGGTCATGAAAGCACAGTCCAGATATACACAAGCATCTGAACAACCCCAAACTGAAAAAATCCATTAACTGTTTGATTATCAATCACTGCAATAATCTACATTTCTGAACAAAAAATGTTTTAAAGAGGAGCCTAAAAGCTCACCAACAAATGGTACCAAGTATAGTAGTTGAAATACATACCTGAAAAGAAATTAAAAAAAAAAAAAAAAAAAAAGGCAAGTAATAATGATCTGGAACAAGTAGCAGATCCTACTTTTAACAGCTAGTAAAATATCTGTTCAGGAATATTCAGAAGAAAGTCTGAAGGTTGTGAAAATTGATCTCCACCTTTCCCTAGTGTAAGAATAGATAGGAAAGAATCTTGCTTGAATTAGATTGTGTAACTCTTAATCTCTCATTCTTGACTACCGCTTGATACTTAAAAGATGTAAAATGTACTTGATCGTTAGGTAATCTCTTCAGTACCTGGGAGGTGAAGGTGGCTGTGGAAACTTCAGCACTTCAGTCTGAGCTGTGTGCTCGGCATGGAGGTTGAGAGGAAGCTCCTGCTTTTCCCTCATGTCACTAGGGGGAAAGAAATGGTCATTAGTAACCTAATGGGATTCTCTCATCTCTTGCTCAGTTTGCGAAGTTATTATTCTAGAGGTGGCATTTACAGGCTGTCTGGAGACATTCTGTCTCTTCTGCTTTGGCTGGCTGACACCAAGTAGATTTGATATTTTCTCAGAAACAATTTCACAGCATTTAAATGTTAGGTATTCAGAAAACTGAGATGAGTGAAGATACGGGCACCATTAGAAAATGTTGTATCTTTCTTGTAAAGGAGATTATGTATATGTGTATGTATGTATATTCATACACATGCATATATATAAATTACTGTGAGTTAAGATGAGACATGAAAGCTCAGGGAAGCTCTGGACACAATGGCCCTTATTCATTCAGGCTGAAAAGCAAAATGAACTCCTTTATTGACAGTCAGCAGAACAGTGGGAAGCTCCAGGTGTGACATTTAGACTAGAGAAGTTGAGCCATATAGACCAAGAAAGTTTGGGACCTGAATGCAAAAAGTGGTATCAAGAAGCCTGTACAAAAGACTTCGAGCTAAGGAAAAGCTAAATACAGAAATAAGTAGTAAGGAAGCTTAGCAGCCAAACCAAGAAATTATAATATGACCTTGAAAACTACATGACAAGAGAGTTCCTTTGCTTGATGTGCCAGCTGGAATGAGGCAGGGAACTGGGATCAAATAGAAAGTGTTGTAACCTTAAGTTTATAATATAATGCTAATCATGTCCAATAGACGCCTGAATCGGGACTCAAGTTCCCTCTCCTAACAGAAACAATCTAAAAAATCCTGAAAGGACATTCAAAACTGTCTATGTAGTGATAGAACACACTCATTTGAATCCTTGCATTTAGCTGCTGTTGCCTGAGTGGAACTGGGGAGGGAAGGTGAAGGGAAGAAGTTCAGCAAGAATTACAATGGCACTCTCTGGAGTAAGTGTCCGTGGCTAACACATTGAAGCATTTTACAGCGTAAGCAGACCTTTAGTTACTTGACTCTTGAAATTGTTTCAGACATTTGTTTCATAGAGTGTGTGCTACGTGCAATTAGGGTAAACTACACTGTGTCTGCAAGCTTTTAGCTTAATTTATACGCTAAAAAGCTGAAAAAGCTAAAAAAAGAAAAAAAAATCCACAAGGCTTTTTGTTAATAGTATTTCTGTACCAAGTGGTAGCCTTAAACAACCAGAAGAATTTATCAAGTGATCACTTTGTAGAATTGGATCAGAGGTTAAATTAAAATGTGCATTTTCATTCAGCCTCTGCTAGAGGAATTAAAAATACAACTTTTTAACTAACAAAGCATTTTTTTGAAAGTCCCTTGAATTTAATTATTCGATGCAGTAGAGGTATTTCTCTTATAAGCTGCCATGCAGCACTACTTTAGCAATGAGACCTGGTAGCTTCTAGTAGTGCCTATGGGCACTGATGTTTACTGGTCTATACAAGGCCACAGCTTTCACCCTCCCAGGACTATATATCTAACTTCTGCTAGAAGGAACATACTAATATGTTAGTTATTTTCTAGCTTGAGTTAACAAAGTTGCTTTTGTATTAATCTGGCAGACTATATGCCTGGAGGTTCTAAACTGCCCTCCAATTTGTCTCTGCCATGTAAAATATTGCTGGATATGAATGTCTGCTTATTTAATGGGATGCAGACAGGCCTTTCTTGTGCATGCACCTAAAGAAATGGCTGACATAAGTATGAAAAATATGGATATTAAACAAATAAAACCATAGACTTGTTTCTCTAAATTTATTTTGGGCTGCATAGTTCAACCGCAGAATTTCACAGTAAGCTTTGAATTTCACTTCCCATAAATTTTTTCATGTTCTGGATGTTCTGGCTTTAAGAAAGAGCAGAGGATTTTGTTGTACTGAATCAGATCATGGATGTACCTACTCTGTCGTCTTCCTCTCAAGCATAAGTGATGGTGCTAATCAAGGTGAAAGACTCAGGCCTAATCATACTGCAGGGTCCCATCCCGAGTAAGGAAGTGTTCCTGCTGGGGGTTTAAAGACGGAACTGTTTAGTTATTTAATACTGTGTAGCAATAAATGTTATTTGTCTATTTAGCCTTCTAAAATCATTGCAGATAATGTCATGGAACTAATCTGAGCTCGTGTTGTATTACAAAAAAAAAGACTATTTCCTTGTCTTCGCTTTCAGTTTATATTTCCATTGACTGTCCTTTTCTGCTTGGACTATATTGTCGATTTACAGGTAAGGTCTGGGCAGTTACCCTAAGGCCATTAATAATGTCGATGGCTGTGTAACCATTGTTGATCAGCAGCATGTAAAACAGTTGTAGAAATACAGATAATTGAGAAAATTTCTTTTCATTTATTAGATACTAGTGGGTATAACCTGTAGTGAAAAGAAAATTTTATGTAAAAGACATTAAGGCAATCAGTTTGATTCTCATCAGTCATGTGCAATTTTCCATGTCTCTTGAAATTGTTTTTTTCTTTCTTGGGGATGCAAAATTCCAGCTTTTATTTCTATGCATGTTTCTATTCTTCAGTTATAATCAGTGCTTGATCCTTCTCCTCATCTCTTTGGCATACAATAACTGTTCATTAAAACCTGCATTTATAAGTTTGTAGATGATCCTATGTATAATTAAAACAATACACCTCATGGAAGGAATTATTGTTTTATTCTACAATTTTAGTTGCTCTGTTGCCTTAATTTGAATAACTTTCTTTTGATGAACTACGACAAAAAGCGTTTATCTTTGTAGTAATATATATGGTTACAATCTGTAACAATGACAAATAAAGCAATTAAAATACAAGTAAGTTTTGAATATATAACCAAACATACCTATAGAGTACTGCAGGTTTATTAAAAATTAAATCCTGCTTTGTAAGCTATTTTAGTTACGAAACTAGTTATTAATAATATCTATATTTAGATTATGATACATATTTCTTCAGAATTTAAATTATTTTACTAGGCTGCAAGCATTTAGGAGAAATGTACTAGAACTTTTACTGCTACAGTAGGTAACACAATATTTGTCTGAATATTATAAACTGACTGTGTGACTTGAGCACCAGAAATATTGTATTACAAGTGTCAAATTAACATCCAACTTATAGAACATTTGCATAGAATAGTCTTACTCTGACTAAGTAACTGTCTATGAGTTGCAGACCTGGAATAAAAAAAACTCAGTCT
This sequence comes from Pluvialis apricaria, assembly GCA_017639485.1. Classification (NCBI taxonomy): domain Eukaryota; kingdom Metazoa; phylum Chordata; class Aves; order Charadriiformes; family Charadriidae; genus Pluvialis; species Pluvialis apricaria. The sequence continues at coordinate 6,566,731 of CM030017.1, forward strand.
TCTCAGGCACAACAGAACGTCAGCTTTTCATTCACATCTTTTAATTAGAAATTGGAGAGCAGTTTGAATTGCTAGCTGACCGTGGGACGGCTGTAACGTTCCGGAGGGGGAGGGTTTACTCAAATCATTTGCTTCCCAAAAAGCGAAGATCGGGTGTCTGCATTATCCAAGTACAAAATCTGAAAATAATTGCATATATTTTGAGGAAAATATTTTTCAAATACTCTTGCAAGTACTGTGACTTGTAGGTAATAGGACAGTCATAACACACAAGTGGCTGGGGCTGATCTGTGGAGGTTTGGCCACCTTGGGGTCCCCTGTCCCCGGCAGCAGGTCAAGGCAGGTGCTGGGGGTAAGAATACCAGCACACCATATACTTTGGAAATACAGTAACTAATTCTACAGATGCTTGCGTCTGCGTATGCCGGGGAGGACAGGACATTCAACTAGTAACTGAAGGATGAAGTATTCTAACAGTGTGCATTTTCATGGGCATTGTGTATTTTGCTTTTCAAACATGAAGTTCTAGAATTGTGAAATGGACAGTTATGGTTCATTAGCCCATCTTCTGGCCTCCAGGTCTGTATTCTATCAAGTGTTTGGTAGCTGTTCTTAACACACATCCATTATCTTCGTGTTAAAATCTCTCTTGAGTTTTGATATGGCTTATCTACTGCATCAACTGTCTCTTCTATTTACTCTTCTTCCTGAAAATGCTTCAAGTTACACCCATATGCCTGAGTAAACAAGTGGAAGGCTAGGTGGATTAGATCTTAAAACATTTTGGCTACCCAGAGTTCAGCCTTAGATTTTCTATATCCGGCAATTTTTCCATTAGTTTTATATGTGCTTAAATAGGACTGTGACACAGCTGAATTTAAGAGCAACAAAGGGGTTTTAGGCATTTAGTAAATTGTCTTGAACACTTCATACACCTTTTGTAGTAATTGCCGCCTCCTAGCAAATCAACGGTGGAATGTTGTCTTTCATCAGCTACCAGGGAAAAAGAAAATGTATTTTTAGAAAGTCATAGGTGAAAAAAACATATTTGGGGATAATTTTAGGGATATTAAGTCTGTGGAAGTATGCTTCAGCTAAACTCCTCTGGAGCTTTTTCTGTGGCACAGCTTGAACTTGTATCAAGTGAACTGTATTTGGTAAGTGATATATGCCTTAATGGATAATCCAGTATTCAAATACACCCAAACATTTTTTTTTTCTTAGCAGTTCAACCCATCTCTACTTTTAATTAGTTTCATGATGAAAAACAGAAACTAAAACTGTTGCTACAGCAGAAAATCCACTTTTATGCTTGAATGGCCAGCTATAATGATTATGCAAACTAAAATTACATACCCTTCCTTTTTATTGCTCTAACTACAGCACATACACTACTTTGCAGCTACTTCAAGTTCTTTCATTTTCTATTTCTTTCCTCAATGAAAGCACAGCATTTTTAGTTCTAGAAATTACGGGTTTTTTCCCCGTGCACTCTTCTGTTTGAAAATATTTTTATGTTCTCAGTGATTTCTTGGAAATCATTGCTTTTTTCCCACGCTTCACTTATTTTAATATCGTCTCTACTGCAGCTATTGATTAGATAAGTGGGGAAAATAGGGTACCTTATCCTGAAAGCACTATGAATTTTCCACATTATTTGAAAAAAATCTTAGCTTTGTCATGACCTTTGGGCTTAGGTTGTTTACATGATACAGGCATGGGAGGTAATAATTCTGCCTTCATTAGAACCTGATGGGTCAGAAATATGCTGGTGAATTCATTCCTAGAAAATGCAGAGTAGTCTTAGAAAAAAGTGTGCACTGAAGTCCTTCCATATGAGACTCCTTTTATAGCAAACCACCCCTACCCATTTTAAGTGAAAAAGAGGTTGAGAATGTCTGTGGCTCAGCTCTGGCTGGTACAGCTGCATCTTGCACTGATGCTCTGAAAACCCTTAAAGTGAGAATAGACACAAAATGAAGCTGAGCCTGGGGGGAAAAAAAGCACTAGGATGTAGCCAAATATGGCATGAAAATTAACAATTTGGTTGGGAGCGGTGGTTGATCTCAGCTTCTGCCATTTACATTTCTGCTGGATGTTCGCAGTAAGCTGATAAGGAGAATTACGTGCTTCGCGGATCACAGACAGCGTTCCAACAAAATAGGCGTCTAGAAAAATAGGAAATTTATTAGTGTATTCCCTGATAGAACAAGGGGTAATGGTTTTAAACTAAAAGAGGGAAGATTTAGACTAGGTGTAAGGAAGAAATCGTTTACAATGAGGGTGGTGAAACACTGGAACAGGTTGCCCAGGGAAGTTGTGGTTGCCCCATCACTGGAAACATTTGAGGTCAGGCTGGACGGGGCTCTGAGGAACCTGCTGTAGTTGAAGATTTCCTTGCTCACTGCAGGGGGGGTTGACTAGATGACCTTTAAAGATCACTTCCACCCAAAATATTCTATGATTCTATGATTCAAAATAATTAGGTCTATATCCAAAATTAGAGCAAGCTTAAGATACCAGTTACAGAACTAAACTAGGATACAAAATAATGTGGACGGTTAATTTGGATTCCACTTTCAAAATTCTGATCATCACAGTGCAAATCTGAGAACAAGTGCTTGACAAAGAAATAGCAGGGAAAACAAGGAAAGATTGTACATTTTTTTGTTAGGTGAGTTGGATCAATCTATGAAGCGTTACTTTGCAATGTTGTAGTCAGCATCCACAATCAAATGTGAATGGACCCTCTTTCTAATTGTTCTTCAAAGATGATAACTTATTACAGAGAAGTTGACAGTGTTAATGTCTCCATCATATTGTAACAGAACTTTGGATGTACAGTGTTTGATAAAATCAAAAGATAAAAGACTCAAATTGCTTAAGAAGAAGTTTCAAAATAAATTGATTTTAGATTGAGGGTCAGCATTTTTTAAAAATTTCTGAAATTAAATCTGAGACAAACATCCCAGATTTAAAACATGTGCTTTCTACCAGTCCATAAAAATTGGTATAAAATTGTAAGGGGAAGATGAAGTCCTCTGCTTTCAAAAGAATTCTAGGCAATTGATGATCCTCATTCAGGGAATAAGGGCACAGATATTAACATTGCATGTCTCAAATGGTCTGTCACAAAGATAACACAGCAGCTACTTTCATGACAAATGTTTTTTATTTCTTAAGTTATAGTTCCATTAAACTGACAAATAAAAGCATTTGAATTAGATTTTTCTCTCTCCTCCATCCAGAGCATTAAATCTTTACTTTTTAGCCAAAGTATGGGTAGTATGTTAATGCGCATCCATAATTAAGTTAACCTTGTATTGCAAGTACTTAATTGTTTGGGTTGTCGTGTTTGTTTTGAAGCCAACAGAGACCCAACAAAGGAGACAGAGGGACTTTCCGACCCTGTATATGGTGATACTGAGTCTACTCTGTATTTTTAAGTGTATTTTTGCAGTGTAGAATTTGTCAGTCACTACACCGTTCTTTGCCAGTGGTGAAAGCTCTTCAGACTATTTCCAAGACTCTTAAATTGATGACTTGAGCAAAAGCTTCCACCAGAATTTATGGTCTTGATTTTTTAAAATGCGGTATCTGTTTAAAGCTGTTTGAATAGCAAAAATCTTTGCAAGCAGAGGCAAACCATTAAGCACTATCATCTTACAATTTCTTGGTACTCTGATACTTCTTAACAGTGCTACATAAATGGCAGAAACTCATGAGGAAAGTCTCCTGTTTAGGAACTTCCTACCTATCTCTATCTCATTCTAAAGGAAGATAAAATTTATGATTTATATGTTATCTGACATCCAAAATGTTATATAATGCAAATGTCATTAAATGCAGAAAGGTGCCCTGGCCAATCTCTAGGTAAGGGTCTCTCCCCCTCTGTTTAGTGTGTAGAATTTCCTATTCTAACCAAATCCACACGATAGCATTCGTAAAAGTAGAAATGGCAATGATACACTGCGCAGTGATGCTCATATCTTTTTTCTATGGCTGCTATCGCACCAGCTGCTTTGAGACAATTCCTTTCAAATTTCCTTATTCCCAAAAGAATATATATACAACATAGTTATGTGCACATTATAAATATGTATATATATATATAGCCTCTTTTCTTTTTTCTCTTGCTCCATCCCATCAAAAGACGACACAACACATTGGAGCTGTGTAACCTAGACAGCTTGTGATGACAAATACCAAAATTGTTGAACTCTTTCCTTACTTTGGATGTAGTCTGAGTTTGGCAGTGTAAATCGTTGTCCCTATCCAGTGTAACTCAGATGGTTCTCACCATTCTCTTCAGTGGAACTCTTTGAAGGCTCAAACTGGGCATAAATACGATCTTTTAATTATTTACTTATTTGCCTGACTAGAAAATAGCAGTGCCATAAAATGAAAACTCTGAACCTTTTAAAGTGAAAACTCTGAATCTTTAGTCTGCAGACTAGCAGACATTTAATAGATAAATAGAATTCAGGTTAAATGATAACACAGAGAGGAAACTATCTGATTGAAACTGAAATTCTCTGTGATTGGTACAGATACGCCCATTATATCTGATTGCCGGATAATAGAGTGCCTTTCAAAACTGGGTAACTTAAATCCCAGACTTCATAAAATTTGACATCTTTGTATTGATGAGCTGCAGGTTAACCAAAGATCTGATCTGAAGTCCTTGGAATTCAATAGAAGCCTTAGAACTGATTCTCGTAGGCTACTTACTAAACTGCAAAACCTGCAGTCTTTGGAGAATGTACTTCTATGGATAAAGCTAGAGAGCAGAGAGCTAAAGGCAGGGAGCAATCAAGGTCCTTGGCATTAGATTGTCAGTAGTGTGATAAGATTTGGCCTTCAGCAGACAAAGGACACAGCTGAGCTGGAGATTTAATACAGCAACTCTCTGGAGACAGTAAGAAAACAGAGGGGTGATGATTTTGAATTTTGGTGCATTACTGTAGTACTGTATTACTTGTGAAGACATTTGTGGGCTTACTGGAACTTGTTTATGTGTCTGCTAACTCTGTCTTCTAAATGCTGTCTTAACAGTGTTCATATTAGCAACGCTGGGCAGATGAGACAGTCTAAATTTCTTCCTGAAAGGACCATTATGTTGCCTGTTGCAAAGGCACAGTGATTTCTAGGCAGCCTGAACTGGTGCAAATCTGTCTACATAAACCAACAGTGTGACTGCATTGAGCAGGGTATTAGGAAACTTAAATAGCTTTCTCAGCTTTAGAGTTTGCATTAGGTCTGGAGAAGAGCCATCAGGTATTGACATAATTCCTGCTTGCACTGGATGAAAGGCATACCTCCTTAGCTATCTTTTATTCTCTCTCTTTTTCTCTTTTCCCACCCCCTGCCCCTTGTTTTCTCCTCTTCTCGCTCACTTTCCTCTCTTATTTTTTCAAAAAAACAGCTGGATTTATAATATTGCTGAACCAAGCTAGGTTCCTACTCTGTTCCATTGTGGAGGTGTCAGCTATGCATTCCTGCCGTGCATGCAAAGAGCAACAGATAAAAGATATTTGGCTGGATAATGACCTTCAGCTAGATTTGGAGTAAACTGACTTTATTCTTAACTTACACTGAGATAACCAAGCTGAAGAACTGACGTACTGTTTGTCGATACTAAAATACACTGTTAAAGCCTTCATCTCTATTATCTGTTAAACAAATAAAAAAAATTTTTCACTTTAGATTTAGGGTAGGAAGAGTGTCATTTTAGAGTAGGAACTGGCTTTCATTAACATTGGTAAACGTGCTAAGATACTACAGCAAAAGGTGCAAATCATCCTTTATTAAGAGCTTAGTGGCACTTTTCGATCTCAAGATAAATTATGCTTGCTTAACTTCCAGGTTGATCTCTACAACATCTCCCGATAAACAATTTTTTGAGATTTATTACTTCACATATGTTCAGTAGCCCAAGCAAATATGGGTTGCAAAGAAATATGAGGGTACCAGAGTTCATTCCATTCGCACATTTATAGCTGTCATTGCCTTTGATCAATTAATCAGAGTAATAAGAATCTGACAAAGTAGTTTATTGAACAGGTTTGAGCTGAAAAGTTGGGAAAGTTGCAAGTCCACTGAAACATGTTTGATAAAATCGATCAATTTGGAGAGCATTGTTTTGGAATTATGTAACTCCTATGCCGCAGTGAAGTTAAAAATCTTTACCAAACGTTGGGATTGTTCATGCTTTGATTGAGACTTGAAGCTGGTGTGCAGCAGTGGACAAGACTTAACTAGAAGGAATGATGAAGTTGGGTGAAATCAGTCATAAAAGGTGTCTCAAAACAAGGGAAGGAACGCTTCTGTGCAGCCAGGAAGCGCGGCTGTGAAGTGTTGAACAGCTTCCTGTTCAAGTGGTGTTGGGAACACAACAGTAACAAGAGTTTTTCAAAACATTGATCTGTCTGTCCATATCTTTCAAGCAATTGTTTTTCAGTAGTTAGGGTTTCAGTGCAAGTGACATGTTTTCAATAGCATCTCCATAGAAAGAAAATATTGTAATATAGTGCTAAATTACCCTGTTTATTTGAAATAAAACTCTTATGCACCATCACTTTTACTGTTAATTGAAAAATACATGTTAAATCTTTATGCCTTTGAGTTTTGTATACATCAGAAAGTTCTTTTTCAACCAAGAAGCTTAATGATTCCAGCTTTCTAGTCGTGATTCTGGCAGTGGCAGGAAGATCTGAATTCTCACCTCATTTCAGGATCTCATATAAAAGAGGGTTTCTGGGTTACTCCAAAATTCTTTGAGATTGCTTTGAGTGCCATGGCTTATTTTTTCAAGCTGTTTTGTGCTTTGTACAAAAAATTCAATTGTAGACAGACTTGTATCTGGTAGAAACAAGGAGCCAAACGTTTGAATTCATTTAAAACTGTTGATGACCGATGTTAATGTGTGATAGCTGGTGTATGTATTGATGTTTATTCCAGTGAAACTGCTTGGATGAAAATGAATTCTGCTGGATGGAGAGGCCTTTCAGGATTCTGGTCCAGAAATACAATGTTACTTCTTTTAGGAAGAACTGTACTGCCCAACCTGTCAAAACTGCTAACAGCAATTCCTGACCAGTTAGCCAGGAATTTCTCTCTTGACCATCTTCTGTCCACCTGTACAACAGTTGTCTGAGAGCACAGGGGTGAGAGCACCCAGCCTCTCTGTACTACACTAGATTTTCAGTGAAACTGTCATTAAGTGTATGCCGTATTGTCAAGAAACACAACATAAGAATCAATAACCACTGGAACAGGTTGCCCAGAAAGGTGGTAGATGCCCCATCCCTGGAAACATTCAAGGTCAGGTTGGACGGGGCTCTGAGCAACCTGATCTAGTTGAAAATGTCCCTGCTCATTGCAGGGGCATCAGACTGGATGACCTTTAAAGGTCCCTTCCAACCCAAACCATTCTATGATTCTATTATAACGCTCAGGCTGTTCTCAGAGACAGCGGACCCATCAATGGGAATGTTATTTGAGAATGGAATGAGGGGGGACCTGACAAGTGCTAAGTAACTCTGTAAAATTAACATAACAAAGTACAGAATCACATTGCTTGATCCTACACTTAAGATACTGCCACTGACTTGAATTATAAAGAGTTAGTATATAAATTCTCCGCTGTTTTCAAACATACTGTCATCATAAAAACTTCAATATCATAGTCATTTTAACTTGTCGTTCCTTTTCTTTTTGATAAATAATTGGCTTTATTTCCTATTAGAACATCCAAAAAAAGCTCCCCCATCTTCCATTTGTTGTTTTGGGATTTTTAGGGGGGTGTACGGTGGGTTGCCAAACATCAAGAATTATCTGTATGAATAATCTTTTCTATTTATAAGAACTTAATAGAAACTGAATGGATAATTATGAGGTTCTGCTGATGTTTGGTATCAGATTCAGAGTGAGATAAATTGTATTTTATAAATTTGCATTTTTTTTTTGTTCCTCATATATTACAACGCTAATAATTATTGCTCTGCAGGATTACTTTTGACTTGGACCAGGGGAATTTTTTATCAGATACAGAATTATTTCACTAAGGTTATCGGTAACAGAAATGTAAGCAGTGGGAATTTTTGTCTCTGATCTATTAGGCTTTTGGTGCATGTATGATGTTCATGGAAGGAATTTGATATCTTATTCTACTAAACCCAAGCAGTAAGGTAGAGCTTTTCCTGATAATACTACTACTCCTACTTCAACTTTCTGCAACTGCTTTGGATCCAGAAACATTGAATCATGTATATATTATATATGATTGTATATGTTCTTTAATCATTAATATTTGATATATGCACTTAACTCACTGAAGCTACTTTCATAAACTTCTACTGAACCTGTGTAAGAATCAGGCCCAGGAGTATGTGATGAAAAATTAAAGTGAAATCTGAATCTGTTGTTCATCATCTTTTAGCTAATATGTTTCTCAGTTTGAAAGTTATCTTAAAGTGCAATGCAAACTGAAAGAGATGCTTATTTATTTTGTTGAAGCAATTTTACACTTGTGGTTGGTGATAAATGGCATAACATTACTGAAGTTGATTAGGCACTATGCTGATATTTTTCTCAATTTTCGGGGAAACATTAGTTACATTTGCATCTTGTTGTTAAATGAGATAGGAAAGAAGTTCTATGAATTTATTTTCATGACATCACGGCAGAGTTAAGATTCTTTAAATAGCAAGACATCCTATTAGACAAGCATGATTTTGAAATTAATTGTATGCATCTTAATGAGGGGGAAATACTGTCATTGCACTGCTGTTCTGTTACTGGATGTGTGTATAATCAGCTTTTTAATTTCTGCTTTCCACACCAAGCAATCATGAGCGCTTCCCGAGCGCACGCTGCTGTAGGAGCTCATAGCTTCATTTGTACTGAAAGAAGGCCAGACTGACCTCCAGTATGAACTGACTGGAGCAATGTTATTTAAGTAAAAGGATAAATCTGTGAAACTTGGTTTCAAGTAGACTGCCAAATGGCTTTGAATAAGTGACTTATTGCTCTCTGCTTTTTAGCACATATTTTTGTCAGGGCAAGGCGTCTGGTAATCTCTACCTTGAAGAGCGCAGTCTATATTAGAGAGGTGTTAGGAATAGTATTAAAGCTCTAAGTCTAATAAGTGGGACTGTAATTTCATCATAAATGATGAAAGGTATGGTTTTCACCATTTTCCTGGTGTTTGAGGAACATAATGTAGTTAGCGAATAAAATGAATTCATTGTAAAGAAAATATTACACATACGCTATAATTCAGATTGAAAAGCTCTATTAACTCAATTGGAGCCAAGCTTTTCATAAAACAGATGAATAACGTATGTTACTCTTTTTCTGCTAGCTGTTTATGTGCCTTCTAGTATCCCATAGTCATTCTCAGACAACTATTTACAGTTTGATACAGAAAGAGATTAAATGCCTCATTGAAGGTCACACAGGAAGACTAACAAAGCCAGGAATTAAACAGAGCTCTGTAATAATTGTCTAGTTTCGTATTTATTTAACACAATTTCCTAGTACTTCAGTTAGGGTTGTTTGGTTGGGCAATAGCCAAAGTCATGACAGCTTTCCCAGCTTGACAAGACACCTATGTTTTACTGTTGCTATTAACAGTTAATGTTTCTTCAGCAATGACAAGCTGCAGTCAGAGCGAAGATGATCTTAAACTAGTCTGTATCATAAACTCACATGCTTTTCACAATATCTTGGTTCTTTACAAGATCTGATCAAATGTTATTTAATGTAGTTTTAAAATCAAGTGTTACATTTTGTTATGCATTTTTTTCCCAGAGAATTTTTCAATGGACTTTGAATAACTTAAGATACTTTTTCATACAGTGGAGAAATGCATTCTCTGAAGAGTTATATTTGCCTACTCCCCTCCCAATTCAGGACAAAGGTATGACCTGAAGACGTAGAGGGAAGGGAATAAAAAGTAAAACTCAAATCACCATTGCTTTTTCTCACACTGCAATTACTGTATGCTTGAGTAGAAAAACAAAGGAACCATTCCCTCTTCCCTTTTTGTCATTTCTGAGATCTAGTGGTTGTAACGTAGACACACTAGATATTTGTTCTACATTTGGGAATATCTGAGCATATATTTTAGGTTGTAAAATCCTATTGAAAAAGTATTTCTCTCTGTTGAATCCTCTTTAAAAATAAACCCCAAACCTAGCAATCTTTTTCTTAGCCATTCTGTTCATCTTAGGTACATGAAGCTGGCAAAAAAGAATGGATGACTTGTTTGGATATTTTCACATCTGCTCTCATTTCAGAGAAACAAATGGTAAGTTCTAGGGCATGCATTATTCCCCTAGAAATCAGTTGTATTTCCAGTATACCCTTCACAGCTGTTTGACCTTGCTGCTTTCCTGCACATAAAAGCCATATTTGCTATTGAGCTGCTAGCTCTATGAGAAACAATCCATCAATTTTACAGATGCTACAAACACTTCAATTCACTACAAAGTTAACAGTATCACAGTAAATCTCACGTTACTGTTTCTATTTTCAAATAATTGACTTAGGAACAAGTATTATTTGGCCCAGTCTATGTCCATATCAGGCTGAGTAACTCGTCAGCACACAGCTTAGGGAAAAGGGGTGCTCCAGCAGGTATCATAGTGAGCTGTAATCCTGGGCCCTCCACCATTTCCTGTCTGAGGTGGGGAATTTTAACTCAGTCACAGAGAAGACCTGTGAAGCTTCGTGATGACTACCTTAGTCCTTGTGCCCGCACTGGCCAGTGTAAAAATAAAAGAATAATTTCTTGGAGCATGAATACTACTGCCTGACTGATCTCTCTTGAGTGTCTACCTAGAGAACTCAGTCACAGTTTTTCTGCCTCAGTGAAGAAGTTGGGTTCTTTTACACAATGGAAAAAGTTGCAGAACTGCAGGTGAGAATACCCACACCAAGAAAAGCCCTACATCTTTGAGCATTCTCCTAGAAAGCCCCTGCAAGCTGGGAAGGATTGAAGGTAGGGCTCCCACAACTTGTTCAATAAAGGGTGATTGTGTGCTGTAGACAGGGCACGTGTAATGATGAACCACTCCAAAATTCAGTCTGCTGACTGTGAACTCAGCTCTTCCTAAGCACTGACGATCTGAGCCCAGGCTAAAGAGGTCAACAACACGCGTGCAGGATACCAGGGACCACGAGCAGTTGAGTAAGGGAGATTTTTTGGAACAACATCTCAGGCTAATGCTTCAGGCATTGCTCCATTGACTGTGGAGTGTCTGCATCTGCTAGGAAGCCTTTCATGAAGTTCATATGTTAATTTCAGTGTCATTTATATCTAAGCCCCTCAGTAAAAAGACATAAACAATTTTTGAATCTCTTCTAAATTGAGGGATTTATGATGAAATGTTGAGATTTTAATGATGTCAGAGTTCATAAATCTAGGGAATCCTGGTATTATCGAACTAAAATTACAAAGGGAGAAAAATATCGGTCTCCTTTGTCATCACCACCATCACTTACTCTGAACACTTTGACATAAAAAGAGTGATCATTTCCTGAGTGCTCATTTTAGCAATTAAATAATGGCAGAAGTGCCACGTAGCTTATTATTCAATACATATAGATACAGTAATATCCAATGTTCTGAAGCAAAACAGTAAATAATTTATCAACTGACTTTTTTGTGAATGATCCGTGATCAATTTAGAATTTCTCAGAGTGAATTCCTTATTTTTGGCTTTATGCTAAACTGCATTTGTGAATTTCTTTGCCAATTACTCAAGCTGTAACCTTTGTTGAGAACTGTCAACTAAGGTTGATAGTTTTCATGTCAGTTTTGAGAAAAGGATTTTGCATATAATTAAGCTTCTCTTCTCACAACTTCACGACAAAGTCTTAGAATAGAATATGAATTTTATCTTTAAATCAAGGGGTTTTCCCCCCACACAAATAGTATTCTTTGCCTCATTAAGAGCAGTTCTTATTTGCTGGAATGTGGGTAGAAAGTAAACAAAAAAGGAGTGGTGGCCACAGTAGAATTATTTCATTAAAAAATCACAATGTTGCTTAGAACGTGGAATTTCCTAGCTGTCCAAAAACATTCTATCCAGGTCAGCAAATAACATGCTTGTCCTAATGCTGGCAGTAATAGAGTATAATTCATATGTTGCAGTGGCAAGAGCTTTGCAATGTATTTTTAAAGACACAATATTTTCATAAAGGAGTTCCTGAATCTGCTGTTTAGAAGGGATAGCAACATTGGTTGAATTGTGTGTAAGAGCAGGGTATGATTTTTTTCTATCCAGTTTTCACAATACAAGTCAAACTTAATAGATAGGATATCTATAAATCTCTCCGTATGCTTCTTATGAGCAAAACCCAAAGATTATTTATGCAGTCATTTATAATAAGTATAGCAAAAAATAGTAGCTAGAAAAAAAATCAATTTTATTTTTTGGTGTTGTAATGCAGAACTTTAATCCAATTTTGTGGTGAAAGCTGCTACTTTAAGTCATTTCGCCATACTCTCATGCATTTGAAAACTAAGGTAGAAATGCATGTCAGACTAATTTGATGTGTTGTGCCATATTTTTCAGTACCATAAATTAAAACTAGGCATCTCAGTTTAAAAATGCTGGCTTTTGATAATGAAAATGTCCTTTCCCCTTGTCATATCTTTGTCACTTCACTGCTTTAACAATATTGAGCTTATTGACATATGAAGTATTGAGTTTATTTTTTATTCTTAATCATTACTGAAATTAATTTAAAGTCAAGAATAATGGCTTCCATACTTTGCCCTGGCCTAGGAAATGTACATAAATCAAGATATGTTTCTTTTCTTCTTCACATCCATGTCATAAATAGATTAAGCTTATTTTTAAATCTGTATTATTTTGTATTCATGGCTAAATCACTTAGAAATCTTCCTGTCTGAGGTTAGGGGTAACCTAGGCTTATGTTGCTTAAAATTTAGATTAAATTTTAAGAACTCTGTGCATATCAGTTTAGTTACTTTTCAGAAATTAAAGATACTGGGGTTTAATTATGTCTTTCCAGAGGAAGACGGGAAAATATCAGAGTATTTTCTCTCATCCACAAAGTTATTAAGGTGGTAAGGAAAAAACACTAAATTTGAATCTCAGGAATAATGCCGGTAAATTGTGTACCGTTTGGGTGGATTTAGGGTGAATTGTTTTGTGTTTGTGTGGATTAGAAACCACTGGACCTCCAGTTTAGGTGCCGTGTCAGAGCATAACCCGCTCTAATCCCAGAATTAGAACTGGCAATCCTACATGCACTAGAGATATCAAAACTAGTCTCATAAACATCCTAAGAAACCATATTGCAAACCTTTCCAGATTTCCATAGTAAGGTGCAACGTATATTCAGTTGTGTTGATCTAGTGTTTGCTTCCAATTTTGCACATGCATTTATAGAAAGTCTCATATACCCCTTTTAAAAGCTCTCACTGGAAGCGTGGCACAGAAGATTACTCCAAGACATACTTAGTTTCCACTATATTACACTTTGTAGATTCTGAAAGGAACTAAGAGTACTTTAGGTTGCAAACATTTCTCCCATTACTGTAGGTGATGCATTAAAGGGAAACAGATTCGTTCACATCCAAACTTAATGCAGTCTTTTCACAAAGTGTCCCCCATATGACCCCACATAAGAGTTCTTTTTTTTTCATCATGGGACCTAAAAGCAATGCTGAGCCTTCTGATGGACTCCATTTCAACCACGGCTTCCATTCCTCTTAGGCTTTTGACCCGAGCTCTGCCTTCCAGCTTGCTATGTGTTTGGCTTGATGAGTTAGAGCTTCATGCTCTCCTGCTCCAATCTTACATATTTTTTTCTAACAAAGCAATAACAAGAATAGTTCTGGGATTTTTGCCAAAAGTGACTTCCAGCTTTCAAATAAATCAGGAAACATTTCTACCTTTCTTAAAGCCGAAGCTTCCAGATTCCTTGGAGCACAAATTGCATTCCTGGATGTCCACAGGGCACTTAAAACTTTAAAACGTGCCTTCACAGAATGGAGGGTGTCTGCAAATCTCACTTCTTGTTTGCTCTGAATAAATGCAGTAGCTTTACAGGAGTCTCAGGCAAAATGGATTATGTTCATCTGATCTCCTTAAAGAACAAGGGAAAAGATCCAGATAATACTGCATAATGGTACATGTTGTAAAAGTAGCCACTATGAAAATGGAGAGTTTTAGCTGAATAAAAATCTGGCTTTCCTGTTTCCAACGTGGACATGTTAATGGGCAAGCTCTGCTGCAGTTTCCACTACTCAGTATATCAGTTTTAAATATGAAACAATGCTACTTAATGTCTGTAGGGTTACATAATATCAATGATTTTATGTCACTTTTTTGCCACTTTCCAGGTGTTCTGTAAATTCCATACATATTTTTTATGTAGGAATTGCTTCTAACACTTTGTTTCAAAACACGGTGTTCTATTACTGTGCTATATATAGTGCAGCCTGCAAATTCTTTAAAGTAGCAAACACTAACGATTACTTCCCTTAAGCCATCAGTTGTTTGTGTTCACTCACTACCTAGTCACTATTTCTCTTATTTATCAGCAAAAGTAAAGCAAAGCATGAAATAGCAGGGAAGCTCTGTCACGGTCGCTTTTAATGCAATTCTTGCATTAAACTCCACGCAAAAACTTTCACAGATAAGTGGCATTCCTAGGGTAAATATTGTAAGAAAGAAAGACTCGACAGTCTGTAATGTGCAAGAAGATAGAGTAACAAACTTGGCTCCCATGGGCCATCACGTCTCAAACATTTTAAAGAGTTTGATCAGATTGTGAACGGAACAGGGCAGTTTTTCAGTCACTGTCTGCCTGAAATCTCATGAGGTCAGACATTTTGGCAAATTTGTAGCATTTGTACAAGAACAACTTGTGTAATGAACTTGCCAGTTTTTGAGAGCAAGTCTGACATGATTGTTTCAGTCCTGTGCAAAATTTTGGAAGAAAGCATCAGGAATTTCAATATAATCAATCTGTCACAGAGGCCTAGGCTAATTAACTTTTTAATTAAAAATTTTAACCAATCTATAATAAAACTATGATGATGATGAAAACTGTGAAATAATGTTGCTAGTTTTTTCCTTTCTTTAGCTAAATTTTTTATTAAAGTTAGCTTTTATTAGTATACAGCGGACAAATTAGTCATGTAATAGGTATTAATAAATAGCTGAAATAAGGAAACCTTTAGAACTATGATTTGATCAATATTGCGCCTACCTTTTGTCTTGATTCCTACTTTCAACAGATAAGAGGGAGGGAGTTACTCGTGCACTGTAAAAAAGGGATTAGGAGAACTATGAAGTTTACTTATTTATGGTAACTTCTACAGTTTTTACAATTACTAAGCAGTGCTTTGAAAACCTCTGTGCATAATTCACAGACTCACTGAATTTTCATCATGAGATTATTTTCTGTTTACCAGAAGCTGTGAATTTAAATTCCTTTTTTAATAATACCCTTTGCAAATTTAATAATAAATAATATAATAGCTTGCCAAAGCATATAGGATATCATACTGACATGCTAAAGAAATTAGACCATGTATTAAAAAATCTATTTAATGGAATTTTTGTCAACTGAAAGAATGCTTTGTCTGCCACCATAATAACGCCTTTTTATGTTGAGATAAATGTCAGAATAGGTTTATGTTTTCCTCAAAGTTATTGTGTTTAATCTTTCTAGATACTTCATAACAAGTAAGAGATTGTACTCAAAATGAATATAGAATTCATTTTTCTGACCCTGCTAAACTTTCTTTTAAATGAAATAGTTCTGTTTATTTCAGTGTTTGGTACTCTTATTGGTGTAAGGAGGATGTCACTTAGCTGTAAGTCTTGTTGCAAAATCAAATTTTCCTTCCTCCCTCAGTCTTATAAATTCAGGTATTGTGTTGATGTCCTGCCCTGTAAGGTAGTATTTGTTTCAACAGCTGAAACAAAAGTATTTGAAACCTGGAATCTAATGATGGTAGGGATGCAAACTGTATTGCACAGTACAGTAAATGTTGTCTCCACAAAAAGCCAATACCAGAAAGTGAAGTCTATAAGTGCCTCTTTCATTTCTTTTGAGTTTCTGTGAAACTGTAGAAAATAATATATTCTCCTGCAGTTTCCTGAACTGTGTACACCATGTCTGTGAAAGAATAACCTCTTCCTACTACTTCTACTATCTTTATTGTTTCCTTAGATTTACTGCTCGTGCTGTGAAATATAAATTCCACTTACCTCTTGTAGAAATCTCTTTTGTGTAGTTCTAAGTGGTTATATTGATTTAATTGGCGAAAGGGAATGGTCAGCAGGGCCTTGGCTTCGTAAGAATAATTCCTTAGAGAAACTGTGGCTTAGTGAATTGCGAAGTGTCCAGAGGCTCATTCGGTTTCCTGCCTGGAGGCCAGGACCTCGCTTTCTTGATACCTAAATAGCTGCGCAGCTGGAATCCTTGCTCTGGTATTGCAAATGAGTGGAGTTTGGAATGTCAGTGTCCCTCACTTGCTAATCCTACAGGTCAATTGTGAAATATTTAAAATGTATTTTAGACATTTAATTTTTGCTCCTAAAACATTTTTAGAAAATTCAGGTACTCAATTACGTTAAAATGCGTCCTATTTACAAAGGTTAGCATACAATAAACCCCTGCATAATAGATAAATTGGGCTCATATAGAAACAAATGGTTCTAGTTTCCCTATCAATATAATGCTATTCCTCCAGACCTGCAGTTTGGAAAAAAAGGGGACAAAAACTCTGGCAAACCTTTGGAGAAAGAAAAGTAAATTACAAAGTTAAAAACCCCTTCCTGAAAATACACTGCTGTAGGCAATCTCAGCTTTAAGCATAAGGGTTGTTATGTGCAAGTAGCTCTGTAAACATGAGGGAACAGGTGGTCACCAAGGTCCAAGGAGTACGAAATATTTAACACCTTAGGGATTGAAATCCTGTGCTTAAATTGTATTTGGAAGCAATGTGGAAGCCATTGAAAATCTCAGGTTGTATTTTCCACTGCTTTCCCTCTCTGTAAGCTGTTATAATGTAATAAATAAGGAAAACACAAGGCAAATGTAGTGAATGGCGTACAGAAAACAATTTAATATGTATGTTACTTAGTGCAGCAGCATCTATTGCAAAATATGAAATACCTTTGCATCCATCAAAATAATATCCCCGTATTAAAAGTCTTTAAACTGAAGCGTGCATAATCCTTCTCTATTGGACATGTGATCCTTTGTTTCTATTCACAGCACTTTTGAATGCTTTTGATTGCTTCTAACTTAAAAATATAATATCTGTTACAGGTTTCTCATGATTAGAACTACCTCACAAACGATTTCTAATGGACCCTTTCCTGTATCCTACTACAGTTCGAATGTCATTCTGTTCCTCTGTGTCTCATATGTTTCCTGTACTTCCCACCAAAATCTCTTTCTTTTATTTCTGTCTGGGAAACCATTCAGGGTACCAGCATTTTAAACGAGGCTGGGCAATAGTATTGTTAAACTGGAATGGCTTTGTGGCTGCCATCAAGCTGGTTTTTGACCTTTGAAATATTGGCTCCAGTAACATGTTTGGGAGAACTATGTAGTTCCCTTAAGGATTTGCATAAAATTAGTAAGGTTCTCTCCATTAATCACTATTTCAAGCTCGTGTGGATACATTGTTCAGAATTATGCATAGAAATGCTATTCCCCTGAATTTTTAGGCTTTGAGTGGATGGCTGCTAGAAAAATTATTTCATCAGTTTTCAAATAAAAATAGCTTTGTTTGTTTTGGAATTTTGGTTTTTTGGCAAGGAAGACAGGAAGTGGAGAGAAGGGAGTGTTATTGTTATGATAGGTAAGATTTGGTAATTTTTCGTTCTTCGCTAATCTCTTGAGACTTACATTCTGCTCTCATACCATGTGGTCTGTTTTCTCTCAGACTGGACAGTTGTCTTAGTGGTTTGCAGATGGAGATAAAGCATGTGAAGTAGCTGCAAATCACTTCAGATTATGCCTGAATGGCTAATCCGTATTAAGTGAACACAGTAGGTATGCTGTGTTCTGCTAGATGGAACATCAGTTTGGAAACAGAAAAAGTGAACTGAATTTAGTTATTCAAAAATAGCTTGTCAGGAAAGAGAGGTCCATACAGTAGAACTAAGAGTATTTAATTCTGAAAATTCCACGTGTTCAGGATACCCCAGCCATGATTGCCAGTTGTGTACTGCACCGTAACCTTCACCATAACCTGCCTCAGTCCCGGGACATGCTGCAAGACATTGTCTTCCCAATGGTGATTGAATGATCGTAGAAACAGAGAACAGTTTGGGTTGGAAATGACCTTTAAAGGTCATCTAGTCCAACCCCCCTGCAATAAGCAGGGACATCTTCAACTAGATCAGGTTGCTCAGAGAATGATGGTTTATAACAGTTTGTTTGCTGCTTTGTTTAATATAGTACCCACGATTTTCTGACTGCCCTATAACCATAAAGGAAACTCCTATCAGCATCCACTTTAGATTAATTTGTATTTTGTGATTTGTATCAAAGCATAATGTCTTTTTATGTGTCATTTTTAGTGTGGTGATTATCATTAGAATAACTGGCTGGTGTTAATAATTACACTGTGTGGAATGAGAATTTTTCAGCCTTGCCTTTGGGATTGCATTTGCAATTCCCTCAGTGGTGCCAGCTGCACAGTGCACTGAGTAAAGCTCCATTTTGGGGCTTCTAATGTGAATTTTTTTGAAGGATCTTTTAAGGTAGGGTGGAGGAGGGGTTCATTTTGTAGATCTTACTTTTTAAAATACAGCTAAGACCAAAACTGTTTTCATGCAACAATTATCCTCTGCTCCCTAAAACCTTGTTGTCAGTAAATGAAATATAAGAAAAGAGCAGGATACTGGAGCATGAAAACTACATTTTACTTCTACTACTCACCAAAGAAATGCTTTTAGCAATTGTGAAACATAGCATTTATTTCACTTAGACGTAGAATGAAATAGCCATTCATGAAATACACTTATGCTACCATGTTTACAGAAGAAGAAACGTATTCCTATTTTGTCCCTGTTAGAGACAACCCGTAGATCAGGTAGATTTACTATGTTCTGGTCTAGGATTTTGTTATGTCTCTTAGAACTAAGGCTGTATGAAAGGACAATGGCTGGGAAAGAAGATCGAATAAGGCCGTGAACTTCTGTTGCAAAATGCTGTATTTTTAATGAAGACACTTAATTTCAGGTATTTTAGCATACAAAAAAGTGCAAGATCCTCATAGCTAGGCTTGAGGCCATAAGTAGAAATTGTGTCCCTAACTGATGTGAGAAAAGAATGTATGAAGTGCTTTCTGTTTCTTATTGTCAATAATATAATAGGTAAGAAAGAAAAACAGAGCTATTTTCAGAAAGTATAAATCCAGCTATTAGATAAACAAAGACTCTACCTTTCTCATTGAATTTTTGGAGGTTATAAATCAAAGAAGGCTTGAAAGGTGCTGCTCTAGTACTTGAAGAAATGTGCTAAATCACAGTATCACAGTATCACAGTATCGTCAGGGTTGGAAGGGACCTCTGGAAATCATCTAAGTCCAACCCCCCTGCCACAGCAGGGCCACCTACAGCACATTGCACAGGACGGCATCCAGGCGGGTTTTGAACGTCTCCAGTGTGGGAGACTCCACAACCTCCCTGGGCAGCCTGTTCCAGTGCTCCACCACCCTCAGAGTAAAGAAGTTCCTCCTCATGTTAAGATGGAACTTCCTGTGCTCATGTTTGTGCCCGTTACCTCTAGTCCTATCACTGGGCACAACTGAAAAAAGGCTATTCTCGTCTACCTGGCACCCTCCCCTTAAGTACTTATAAGTATTGATAAGATCCCCCCTGAGTCTTCTTTTTTCTAGACTAAAAAGCCCCAAGTCCCTGAGCCTTTCTTCATAAGAAAGACGCTCCAGTCCCCTAATAATCTTTGTAGCCCTTTGCTGGACCCTCTCCAGCAGTTCCCTGTCCTTCTTGACCCGGGGAGCCCAGAACTGGACACAATACTCCAGATGCGGCCTCACCAGGGCAGAGTAGAGGGGGAGGATGACCTCCCTCGACCTGCTGGCCACACTCTTCTTGATACACCCCAGGATGCCATTGGCCTTCTTGGCCACCAGGGCACATTGCTGGCTCATGGTCATCCTGTTGTCCACCAGGACTCCCAGGTCCCTTTCCACAGAGCTGCTCTCCAGGAGGTCAGCCCCCAACCTGTACTGATGCATGGGGTTATTCCTCCCCAGATGCAGTACCCTACACTTGCCTTTATTGAACCTCATCAGGTTTTATTCTGCCCAACTCTCCAGCCTGTCCAGGTCACGCTGTATAGCAGCACAGCCTTCCAGCGTGTCAGTCACCCCTCCCAGTTTTGTGTCATCAGCAAACTTGCTGATGGTACGCTCTATCCCTTCATCCAGGTCATTGATGAATATATTGAACATGACTGGACCCAGTACTGACCCCTGAGGGACCCCACTAGTTACTGGCCTCCAACTGGACTCTGCACCACTAACCACAACCCTCTGAGCTCTATCTGTCAACCACTGTTCAATCCACCCCACTGTCCATTCATCTAACCCATACTTCCTAAGCTTGTCTGCGAGGATGATGTGGGAGACAGTGTCGAAAGCCTTGCTGAAGTCAAGGTAGACAACATCCACTGCCCTCCCCTCATCCACCCATCCAGTCACGCCATCATAGAAGGCTATCAGATTAGTCAGACATGACTTCCTTTTGGTGAATCCATGTTGACTACTTCTGAGAACCTTCTTCTCCTCCAGATGCTTGGAGATGGCCCCCAGAACGAGCTGTTCCATCATCTTTCCAGGGATGGAGGTGAGGCTGACCAGCCTGTAGTTTCCTGGGTCATCCTTCTTGCCCTTTTTAAAGACTGGAGTGACGCTGGCTTTCCTGCAGTCCTCAGGCACCTCCCCTGTTCTCCAGGACCTTTCAAAGATGATGGAGATGCAACAAAGCCCCAGATAAATCATAGAAAACTGTTTAAGAGAGATGTACAACTGTTACAAATTGTGTTAAAAGTTAGTTACTTATTTGCCTTCTTGCTTTATACTTAAGATGGGGATTTTTTTGGCTATGTGACTTCTCATCTGGTTTCTCATTAGAAATCACCACTCTGTAAGAGGTATTCTCTAGTATTGACAAACCCTTTATAAAATCTGTCTGTACTTGGCCTTACGCTGCTTACTCTTGCCATCTGAAATGCAGAGAAAAAATTGTTATTTCAAGATTTATCTTCATTTGTATTCCTGGACGTATCATTCAAAAATCCAAACCCCCTTGAGGGAATTCAAACAATTTTGACCTATCCTCAAAATAAGCACGTAGCTTTTCTGGATACAATAAAGAAAATCTCATATTCAGTTGAATCAGCCCCTTGCATATTAGGTTAAAGTCCCATTTCTTCAAAGCAAAAGATAAAAATTATTTTTTTCTGTCTATCATGCAATATTGCTGTGTTTGGAAAGCTGCATGGTCTGCATTCTGTCCAGGGAAAAGTGAAATAAAGAATAGACTGGAGAGCTGTTTTGCTGCATATGCATGATAATGTCAAGAATTATGAGCAGTTTCTATTTTTCTTTTATGTTCCCTACTATCCCAAACGTATCAGAAAATTGTATTGAAGCTAAACAAGAAGCATTGTTTCCTGTTGTTGTATAGAACCTTCAAACTGTGATAATATTTTTCTTGATCTTGAGTTTAGAAGCCTTGATACAATTTCTGTAGCATTTTGAAATAAAGCTATTAGACATATCTTTAGATTTTTACAGTGATTTGCAATCATCTTCATTCACATGTGTATCACTTAAAATAGTTTGCGCTTTGCCCATGATTAAGAACTTCAGAATCTGTCTGAATTTGTGTTTTGTTCTCTCTTGGGAACTTTATATTTCTGTCTGTCATCATAATCCCTAAAAGACTGTTCTGTTATCAGGTCTTTGTGCAGCACCACCAGCATATCTATGAATTTTGTTTAGAGGTTCAGGGCTTTTAATGTAACCTCATACAAATTTCTGTGGCTTATACTGGGAGTAAATACCACTCACGTGAGCAGCTTAAGGCATTGGCCATCCTCAGTTACAATGTGTGAAACACAAGATCTCATTCTATAATGATTATATATTTGAAAGTATAATCTGGGATTTTGATTTACGATAGACAACTACCAATATTCATTTTACTGTAGCCATATAATTTAAGAAATATTTATTGGCCAGTCAGGTATTTCAAACTTTATGGTTACTGTATTCCCACTTAATTTGGGCTATTTCTATAATATTTATTGAGTGGAGTTTCATTAATCCTTCAGAAACCCTGTCTGAAATACTTGGACATTTTCCTTTTAGTCTCTGTTTCCCCCTTTCTTTTCTTGACAGCACTGAAGCGGGTGAATGCCAGCTCCACATCTTAGCAAATTCTTGGCAAAAAATAAAAACAAAAAAATGGAAAAGTTTTATTCCACTGGAAAACATCTATAGTAAGATAAACAGGTGTGAGCACAAAGCGCATAGACCTACAAATGCGCACTGAGACGTGTTTTCTCAGTACCTGATTTAGATAGCTGGATTGCAGTCAAGTGTTCTTGTTCAACCATATTTTTCTTGTGTCCTTATGTTTGTGATATTTTAGATCTATGCAATCAGATCACATTGGAGGCTGTTCTTTTAAAGGGAGTAGGTACCTTAAATACGCTATGTATGAACGGTGGTGATTTGCTGTGTGCTGGTTCTTGCTATGGTACCTACGCTCTGAAGAAACATATTAATTGCAACATTAGTCATAGTGCAATTTAGTGCTTTCAGACCTTGATGTTCCTGAAGCAACTAAAGTAAAAGCAAAATTGCGCTACAATACCCTTTAATCCTACATTATCCTGTAGTAAATGTGGGTTGTTTCTAGCTGTGTTTTAAAGAGCAGATGTCTATGTACATAATGTTAAGATTTAGTTAGGATGCAAGAAAGAAAAATTACAACTCTGTTTTACAATGTGACTAATAGATGTGTAAAGAATTAAATAAAACAATCCAAACCAGCCTATGATTTACACCTTACTTCTAACTAATTCAGTATACTTGAGGCAATATCATGAATGTAAAACTGTATAGCTAATTTTCAGTGGAGTGCATAAAGGTGTACCTCATCTATCGCAAAATATTCCCCTAGCATCCTTGGGAAGTGAGACCATCTTATTATGGATTTTATTCTTTTACTGGCCAATTTGTATGCTTGTTGAGCTCCCTTCCATATGTTAACTCAGAACTGGAGGTGATAACAATATCCAATATAGCCAGCATATGGCTACAACTTCAACCTGAAACCAAATTTCAGTGACTCGCTATTTCTAAATCCCACCCAAAGAACTGTTCTTATTTCCATGTCTTCACGCACAAACTTTCCTTAGATGTCATTTTGTTTTTCCTATGTCAGAGTGCAATTACAGCTGGTTTTCTTTTGTAATTTTATTTGTTGTCTGTGTCATGCGCCGTGCCTCTGTAGCAGTATTCGGTTGCATGAGTCTGAAAAAGTTCCTGAGCTCCAAAGACGGGAGGGAAAGGGACAGTGAGAGGCACAGGACAGCAAAGGGAGCACATGCATTGTTTTGCATGAGAAAATCCTGATGCTCGCTCTGTGAAAATTGTGTTCTTTATAAAAGTGAATTTGATGTGAGAACCAAAACCCATTTGTGACATTTACCTTGTCTGCCTAGAAATAATTGAAGTCTCTCAATCCTGCTCTGTTTCCTGCCCTTTCAGTTTCATCTGCCTTAGCGTTTCACAGTCTCTTCTGCACCTGGTCAAGTTGTCACTATTATAGGTCCAATACTAATCTTCTTTCTATTTAAGCTTGGAATTTGAAACCTCGATTCGCGTAACTTCTTTACTTTACTTGGTCCTAAGCTTTCTTTAACACAGAACACTTCTCCAGCAGAGTGATTTACTGTGTTATTTCTAGATAATATTTGTTGATATTAGGGTTTTCAACTCCTTATTTTCCTTCTACCAAGCTTCTGACATGCCTATTATGTTAATGCTCTCATTTAAAACCAGGTTTTCCAAATCATATATCTCTTTTTTAGATTTCTTGCATTGCTGTAGAAACACACACACACAAACAACATTAACTTACCTAAGGCCTACCTGTATAAAACAAATAAGCACAATTTATTGTAAGAGGGGTTTTTTAGCATAGAGGTTAAAGCTGTGTGCCTTTAGAAGTTAACCAAAGTCTTTGCAGCTGAAGTATTTTGTAATTTTTTTGGTTTGCTCTTTGTCTCATCCCAGTTAGGATTTCATGAAGGCAGGAGTACAGAGGGTTACACACACACAGAAGACGATAATATGTCCTCATCCGGTGAAGAGTTGGTTGCAGTATGACTGTTAATATCTAGTATGACCTTCAGCACTGACACTCCACTTCAACATTGTTTTAACTGATCTACCGTAATAGAAAAGCAAAATAAAATGAAAATGACATTGAACCATATCAGGAAAGCAAGGAAAAAGTAAAGACATTCAACTGTGTCATAACTTTGACCTGCTCTAAATGCAGTGTTGCAACAGCTCTCTTGCATGTGCAGTTACAGCTCTCAGTGGGTCAGAAACACTGCATGTTCGCTTCCTATTTCTCTTTTATTGATCATAAATAAACAAAAGACCAACAGAGGAAGATTTTGTTAGAATAGAAATAGTAAAACCGAGAGTCATATGACAAAAGTCATACACAAAATGTTTTAAGTACACATAGAAAAAAAGCAAAATACCTGCCCAGTAGAACAGAACACTTTTTTCATTATTTCAGTAGGTTATTCTATTCCTATTGGCTATTCCTACAACTGCTGAAAAACGGTTCTCATCTGCCGAGCATGGAAGATATTTTCTAATTGATTATGTTGGTTTTAAATTAAAGGAAAACATTTTTTATTTTGATGTGGCAACAAAATACAGAAAGAATTGTAGGATTAAAAATCATGCTAACCTGCCTTGAATATACAATCTGTGTAATAAGAAGAGGGCAATTATACAAGCACATGAACACATTCTTTAAGTGAAAAAGGTTTTATACTAAACGTATTTAGCTTACTTCTAACATTTAAATTATAGTCCAGGTGCTTAATTTCCGTAGCTTGTTTACTGTCTTCTACTTTAAATGCCACAGAGTTATGGCATTGTGGTGGATTTTTGCAATGGAAAGACTCAATTAAGTACTTTTTAGACATCAGTTAAAAAAAGATTTTTTCGAAAGCTGCATTTCTGGACCCTTTGTTTTTAAAATCTGTTGTTCATAGACTGTATTTTTAATGTAAGTTGTCATATACAAAGACTGTAATAGCCTATATAGATTTCACTTTTAACTTAGTTGTGAATTTTGGGCATAGACCCTCATGAATTAGACCTTTGAACATATACAGGCCTTTGCTGATGTCAGTAAGACTATGTGTGAATGCAGAGTTGTCCCTAAGTAAATTCATTTATGGACTTTTTCCTGCTATATACTATTAGGCGGAAGTCAATCAGTATGTCGTTAAAAGAACTATAGATATTTACATTTTGTCTAATAATTCTAGTTAATATTAGAAACTGACTTAAATAATCAAAATTGTATCTGACAATTGTGTACAATTTTGAAGAAAGAAACAAAAGTGATACTGTGTGCAGTAACACATCAGAAATCATCGTAAGCATTTCCGCCTGACAATAGTCATCCTTTCTGATATTCACAAGTTTGGAAGGGTCTTAAGAGAAGGGTCTCCATTCAAATAACAGAAGAAATCGATGCAGTGTTCTCAAACATGTATTGCGTAGGTTTATTACATTGTCATTTCCTTGTGCTTCGTGGCTAAGAATGGTTTTTCCGTATGTTCCTTCTATTGTCATTGCCATATATTAAATTTCTCTCTTTGTCTCAGCTGGTATTAATGTAAAGTCATGCTTTGGTTGAAATATTCTGAATGATCTACTGTCACTTACATATATTAACACTGCAATAGTCATCTTCGAAATCTTTAGCTTTTGTCTTCCCAATCACATTCCTGCAAATCAGACAGCTTCAGTTGGGTTATTTGAGCAGTTTACATTTCAGAGCTTGTTCTGCACGATACCCACTTTGCATATAAAGATCCGGGTTTCTATGCTACAAAACAAGAAAATATGAGTTCCGCATAATGCTATCATTTGAGCTCTTCTTCCCAACTTATCTGATGTTCCATATCCTGAAGGGCAAACTTGTGATTAACTATGTGCGTATAGAAGTATACACACACCTATAAGTGTAGCTATATACACAGACACAGGAGCTTCATTTCAAGCTCCTCTCTAAGAATATTGAATTATTATTTCAAAAGAGCACTGCTTCAATTTTAACGAGGTCATCTGCTATATCATATTTCATCACTGTATTCCTGTAAGTGGAATAAGGTGCTCCTTCATGGTTTTTTATTCTTATTTTTTATCATTAGCATTCTTATCTCTTTGGGCACTGTGGCATATATTTAGTAAAACAATAACGATGCCTTTCTGTCCACATTCTTTTATCATGCTTATCTTTGTCAAATTTAAAAACCTTACATAACACATTAATAAGTGTTTCTGTCGTGTTTACTCCATCATCTTTGCACCAGGGAGGCAGGTGCTTGCAGTGGAACGTAGTCTTTGGGTAGCTCATGCATAAGAACGTGGGATGAAGGATCACTGAATTTTTCCTTCCACTTATAGCAGGTGTTGATGAGGCTTAACTGATGTCGTGAACTGATGTGGTTCTCAAGTACATTGTCTTCTTAGGATACCTTTGAGAAAGTTCTGTCTAGAATACAAGTGAATTTTATTTGTACTGTAGAAAGTCATGCTCTGCAACAGAAAAATAACTACTAGCAGGCTGAAGCTTGTAGGTTGCTTTTTTTATTCCTTTAATGTAAGAGCTTCAGGGAAGTGTAGGTTCTAAAATTCTTTTAAAAACAAAACCAAAACACAACAAAACCAAACAAAAATTAGCCAAGGTACAGGACAGACTTGCTGTGTTTGCAATAGTCTGTCTTAAGACAATGCTATGTCACGCAGCATGCTGTACTATTTGGGGTTTCCCAGTAGCAGAAAACTCTGGACAGATTTTATTGCTGCTGTTTGACACAGTAGTGAGAAAGATGGCATGACTGAGGTCCTGTCTTCACCTGCCAGAAAAAGGAATCTTCTGGCCAAGATGATAGCAAAATTACCATTCATATTCATAATGCAATGTGAAATGCTGGCGTTATTCTGTGATCAGGTACCCAAGTTAAGGAAATAGTCTGCAACCGGGGGACTGTTTCTCAACAGTGCAGGTCATTAAATCCTTCCAGGGTTGACTCACCTCAAAATGGTTCCATTTAGGGACTCATATCCTTGCCAGTTTTGCAAGCTTAAGGTGTCCTTAGGTCTCATCACTGTTAGAGTTAACTCAGAGCGGTTCAGAATTCATGATCCAGCTGTGACAGTGTGGGACGAGATCTAGACATCCTGACAGATGTATTCTGGATGTAGTGAAAGGTTTGCAACTTTGAGACAAGAGGCTGCCTAAAAACTAGAAGAATATAGATTTGAGGAAAAGTTTTCAAAAAGTCTCAAATTGATTTAAATGCTTAAGTATTGCTTTCAAACACGTTTTACCTATCTATCAGTATGTGCCATTAAAACCACACCTGAATGTGGTGCCTGAGTAACATTTTGAACATTACTTTTAAGCTCCATGCATAATTTAAAGGCCTTAGAAAACGTAGCCAAAAGTACTCAAGGGAAGCTAACATTTTGTAATGTGGTGAAGATGTTATTCTTACAGGCACAATGTTCTATTTTTGATTCTATCGCATTTTTCGACTTGTTCTATAAAAATGTTCTCTTTCACGTATATAGTACTTGCATATCTGCAACCTACTGACAGTTGCCTAGTCTAAACTGCTTTGTTTGCATTCGCAGTCTTACCTGAAAAAAATGTTTCAGTGTATGACAAGTGATCTATCTTAATAATTATCTCTTTGGTATGCCTTATGGTGAATAATCAACTTGTTTCAATTTACCCTGTAAAATATATAAAACAGTTTTATATGTAACTCAGCTCAGAATCAGCTCTGAAAGCGACCCTTCAAATGTATCCACCTCACATGGTGAAACCGTTCCGCAGAAGAAAACTTAAGTAAGTTATAATGGTTCATTTCCTATTTTTAAACCTGTCTGCCCAGAGGGGACATACAACTGTGGTGAACGTGAAAATATAAATTCATGTATGCACTTGTGTAAGTAATTTAGGAGACTGCTCTTTACTTCACCTCATAAGCAAGCTCATATATAGTAGATTAATTGAGAAATTATTGGATGTTGTATTTAAGACACAGGCAATTGAGTGTGGATCAGGTAGACCTAAAAGGCCTGCAAAGGGTAGTGTTTTAAAGTCCTTTTTTTTAGGCTTTTATTCATTCAGATAACCAAAAATGCATTTAATCCTCCCGATTCCTGTATAAAATAAATTCTGTTCTATTCAGCTCTAAATTTTTCTGCTTTCCTATTGAAATTCAGCTCTTCATGCATTTTGACCTTTTCAAGAAAGCCTGCTTCATTGTGAATTGTGGGTGCATTAGGAAGGTAAACACATTCAGTACTTGTTATTCAATGAGTTTGGATTTAGAAAGTCATTGTCAATAGGTTAATCCTTTTGTACAGACAGTCTCTTTGGCTAAGAGGCATCTTAAACAAATAAAGGTTTTACCAAAATGCTAATTTCTTAGTCTTTCTGTCAATTGTCAAAGAACAAATCTCAGCGGAGGTCTTAAAATTGGTTATTTCTAGTTTACATTCACTTCATGTCAGCACAGTTTCAAAAAAGAACTTCTGTATACAGAAGTCTAGTCACAGACTATTTGTTACTCTGCTCAAGAAGTCATTAAAACCTAGGATTTTCTTGGAGTGTTTTATGAGGATGAGGGAAGGGATAAGTTTATCTGGTTTCAACAAATATTTATAAATACCACGAACAGCAAGGATACTGAATTCAGCAGCAGATTGGCTAGGCACTTAAAAAGAAAAGAACGTACCTCCAGTCTGATTAAACGTCAAGTGGCTCTTGAACTGCATATCACATTATTCACCAAGTTGATATATTTTAAACTACTGGTTAAAATGTGGAAGTAGAAATGAGGGATTCTGAGGGAGAATTGCAATAAAATAGCTACTTAAGTTGCCACAATTATGTGAGCAGAAGTTCAGCAATGAATAAGGAGAGGCTGTATGTACAGCTTTTATTTCATCTGTTAATATAAGTCTTTTCATTGCTTCACAGCCTTCCTACAGGTCCTATATTTCTGTTTATTTCCGCTTCAGAAATGACAGACAACAGGACTGCAGAGGAAAATGTCCAGCAGGCATTAAAAGAGCTCTCCTGAAATACAAGATGCCAGAAATTGCTCTAAATTCCTAGGATCAACAATCCGTTGAAACACAACCTGAGGTCATGAGTCAGAGCCACGAGAGACCAAAATTACAGTGAAAATACTCTTCACTGGACCTCTTTATAGAGGCTGTTTTCCATGCTACATCTAGATGATGCCCCCTACATGCCCCCAGATTTCAGTTGCTGCTCAATTTCAGGGTGATTTCTGAAATTACACCCACCCACCAACCCTAGCTATTTCCCCCCTTTTTCATTGAGGACATACATCTTGTCCAGAAAATGAACCAGTCAGTAGGAATCTTTTAGATTTAGATCTTCTTACATGAAAACATTTTTTTTTCACATTGAATTCTTATCTAATCCATAGTTTTTGCATTAAACATCCAATTTAAAATGCAGCGTGCAATGAAGTACTTCAACAGTCAAACAGAGCTTTCTCCTTAAAAATTGCAGTGCTTCAATACTTATAAATTGTTGCTAAATTAATAATGTCTTAATCATAAAATATGTATCTATTGTGAAGTTCATGACTAATGGTTCTTCATTAAGATATAGTAAATATTAGAATGCTATGTATTTTCTGGTCAATAAAATAAAAAGCAGTTCCTCGACTGCTTCTGCAAACTCCCACAGGTTGAAGGCAAACTGGCATAAAGTCAGGTGTTGTTTGCTGCAGATGTGATCTATTGCTTTCTCTTGTATCAGTCTTCATGATTTATGTTTTTCTGGTCAATCCCAGATTGACATTTACATATCATTTTTTTCAGTATACTTCATATTTGCACGCATATTTAATTTTTTCTTAAATAGTCAGGATTGCTAGAGCATGGTTGGCTGAATGCTAAATGGTGGAGTAATTTGGGAGATAATTGTATGGATTCAGCAGGAACCAGAATGTGCCTGTTCAAAAGTCAAAGTGCCTACCTGTAACTGCTTTGCAGGATTTGGACGCAATTAATGTGAGAACAGTCAAGAAGGTGCCAACGCTTCCGGGAATAAAAATATGCTTCATTTGGCTTCTAAAAATATTTTTACATATCAGTAGATGGAGTTTAAAGATGGTATCTGGGCATGTTTTGTTTTCCCAAGGAACTTTTTACAGCGTGGATTGACAGCTGGTTGTTCCATTGTGTCAGGGAATATAGTTTTTAAAAAAAAAACGCTTTTGGAAACTGGTCTCTAGGCAGTTCAAATTCGTCTGCAAAGTAAGGCTCTTTTGTGAAGTCTTGAAAAGCACTTAACTTCTATCAGAATACAATACAGTAAATAATTTTATTAGTTCCACAACTAGTGGCCTTCTGCTCCACTAATTTGTTACGAATTTATTTAACAGGTTTGTCTGGAGATTAATTATTGAAATACATTAGTAACTTCCTTCAGTAAAGCTGAGGGCTGTAGTACTTATATTCCTCCTGCTCTAGCTGCCTCTCAAACTGTGTATTTGATAATTTTCTTTTTTTTTTTAATTTGATTTCTAAACCATGCAGGAAATAGCTACAGGAGAAAACAGAAGGTCAGTCCCAAAGCTGGCCCACTGAATGCTGGTCTAACTTTTAGTTTGCTTCCCTTGATAGAGCAGATGAGGGAAGAATAAGCTGAGGGTTTTGTCCCTGAAACTGCTTTCTTCAGGCAGGCATTTGTTAACGGCCTATATAGCAGCAGGCTACGTTCAAAATGTTCTTCTAGTAAGAACATCAATAGCAGTAGATACATCAATAGCATTAAGTCAGTAATAAGTGCAAATAACTTGAGCACAGTAATAGGCACGGCAAGAGTCAGAGGTATGGGAGTACCATCTGAAGGAAATAATATGGCCCCTCAAACTACTAGCTGCATCCAGAAAAAAGAATCATAATATATTGCATTATTTTATTATCTATTTGTTTATTTTAAATATGTGTAAGTAGGTCGGTATATTGAAATTTATTTTGCATTTGTTTGTATTGCATGAATTCAACCAAAAGCTTTTAAAGAACAAAGAGAGGGGAGAAAATCAATGGACTGTGTTTTTACATTTGTGGATTTCTGAGTGTGATTACATAGATAGTAATGTGGCATTTGCTCTGTTTGGGTTCTGTTTATTGACTGGAACGGTGCAAGCTCTTGTGCTCGAGTATCACTTTTCAGATCAGGTACTGTACGTTCTCACAGACATAATACAGGCATAAGTACACTGTGATAAAAAATTATATTATGGAAAATAGATGTTTACAGTTTGGAAAATATATGTATAAAATGCTACCAGGTTAAAAAATAGCAGAGAAAGGGACAGTACAATTAAACATTAATTCTAGTTTGAATGAGAAAAAATTAGAGAGGAGGAAGGAGCTGCAGACACAACTTGGGATGAACTGACCACAACCCTCATTCCCTGTCTCCCTGTGCTGCCTGCGGGGAGGAGGTAGAAAAATCGGGAGTGAAGTTGAGCCTGGGAATAAGGGGGGTGGGGTGTGTAAGGTGTTTTAAGATTTGGTTTTATTTCTCATTACCCTACTCTGATTTGATTGTCAATAAATTAAATTAATTTGCCTGAGTTCAGTCTGTTTGCCAGTGATGGTAATTGGTGGGTGATCTCTCCCTGTCCTTATCTCGACCCATGAGCCTTTCATTATATGTTTCTCTCCCTCTGTCCAGTTGAGGAGGGGCACCTGGTGTCCACCCGAGGTCAACATTAAAACTGGCATAGTTTTAATATGAGATTATAAATACCTGAGTGTTTTGTTCCAGGTTTCAGGCTTGTAAACAAATGTATTACTCATTATGCATACTAAACATCAGCATTTCAGCATAAATGTCAGAAACTATACTGGTAAAGCATGCTGAGTGCAGTAAATAGAAGCTACGAGTATGATCCTGTATCCACATGCAACATTAATAATAACCGGTATTGGTTACCCTTGCAATTAAGTCATTTGGCAGCAGAAGCCAGTAAGTGTGTTGGCATCCCAACAGCACTGTTTTGTCTCCAGCTGTTTAAAGCTAGGCTGGCGTGTATATGCTAGGTCACAGTTGCAACGGGAGCGTTAGAGATGTATTTCTTGTGCTTGAGGTTTTGTAGTTACCAATAAAGATACCCATTGTATATCTACCAGTATAACAGCACTTCCAACCATCCCACTAAACACAACGAGTGTAATTGCAAAATACTTCTTCTGGTGTGGGTTATGATAGAGTTGTGTGTAACCGGTGCAGCAATGGTCAGGCGTGCGCAAAAGTGCAGTCCCTGCCTTGTCATGGGGCAAACAGTGCATTTTGCACCCCACAGAGCTACTGCACGGGCTCCTCTTAGCCCAGCTGCTGCATCCAGCTGTGATTTGTACCTCCTCTCACCCCATTAAAAGACTGCTTTCACGTTGCAGCAAAAGCTGGACTACTGCATTATTATGTGAAACTCTCTCCACACACTTGAAACAGATTTAGCCAACTAAACCAGTTATGAATTGATAGTGAGTTAACCAAATATATCAAATAGAAAAAAATACTCTAAAAATTCTGAAAACTCCTGTGTTTTGTTAAGCTCCCATGCCTATCCAAAGTTCTGCTTGCTGCCTAAGTTTACATAAGCAAGCCACAATCTGATTTATTTTGGTAATAGTGAAGTCGTGACAGCACGAACATCAGCCCAGGCTAACTGTTTCAGTAAGTACTTTACATTCGTGGTATGTTCAAGGTTGCTCTTGCTACATCTTCACAGCTCTTGTTATCTAATCTAAGTTGCATATGTCTACCCATGCTGTTGACAAGTCTCCTTAAAGTATTGGAATCATACCAAGAACTTAAAATAATCTCAAGCTAGCAAATGAAAAATTATTCTTTAAAGTTAAGCTTTCATAATTCACTGTGTAGCTTTTGATCTTCCTCAGGTAGAGACCATATGTCACAGGCAATGTATCTTTGAAGCTGGAATATTTTGATGCATATTTCGGTTGACCTATGAAAGGATAGCTTTAGAAATGCTTTAAAAATACATGGAATCAAGCTGAGAAATAGTCTCATTTCCACCTTTCAAAATTATATGGGGATACAAAAAGGTCTTTTAACTTGAAATTAAAGATAATTAGGGTATCAGGAACACTACAAAATTTAAACCTGAACCCAGATTACTTTTTATTTTCAGTCAATTATTTAAAGGTTTTGTCTGTCCAATTTTAGGTCCAATCTTTTCTAGAAGAAACAGAAACTATTTCCCATGTGTGATTTGTCCTCCCTGCTCAGTGAGAAAAAGAAATACTTTCTGTCCTGTCAGGACAGTTGTATTAATAGATTCCAGTGTACTCTATGACAGTATTTAATGGAATATATTGTTTGTTGTATTTTGAAGAACAGCATAGAAACAATGTGTGCAGAGGAAGGCAGCTGAGCTGAACAGGGAACCCTACAGAGAATTCCAGACTGGAACAAAGCCTTTTTGTGATATTCCTTGACAGATGCATTCCTCCGTACAACTGTTCAATAGTTTTTTGAGGAACTGAATATATCCGCCATGAATCACCTGACAGGAGTACAAGGACACTCAGTTTGTATCTTCGCTAAGATATAAACCTCTGCCCAACACATTATTATACACTATGTTTTAAAAATGTCAATTATAGAAATAAAAATAAATAGTGGGCGATTTTACAATTAGGTCTTTCATTAAAGACACAGTATGGCAACATAATCAGCTCTTCATGTAATGGTTTGAAAAGTGATCATAGTCTAATTAATATGCTACAGCGATATCAACCGCACTGCTTGTTTTCTTATTCTTTCACTGTTCTTGTCCAATCTTTTTTCAGTTCGTGATCTCAAAGTACTGCCATATGCAGATTCTTGCATATGATAGTATTTTGCATATGCCATATCATGCATATGTCATAATTCATATGCCAGCTTTGTTAGAATTATTTCATTCTTGTTATCAGTGAATTTCAGTGAAGTACTAAAGGTAGTTTGGGAACACTTGTACTAGTAGAGCCAAACATCTGCACTATTATGCCTAAATGTTTTGTCTTATGATGTGCGTGTATTCACCCTGTTCCGTCAAATACAAGTACACAGTTCAGCCTTTACTCTCCAAGTCCTGAGAAAGCAGAAGAGACTGAAGTGGGTGGTGCTTTAGTGGTTAAGGTTCAGCTCGCAAAGTGTAATTAAAACAGTTGAAAAGAGTTTTAATGATGATCTAAGTCCAGGAGGGAAACTTGATAAATCCTTCCATTTTAGCAATGAATACAAGCATTTAATGATCCCTGCAGGGAGAAACATGTTTGAAATGAAAAAAATCTACTCTCCCCTTAAATACCTTAGCAGATGAATATGTGTGTCCTCTTAGATGGACAGAAATTAAAAGAGAAAGAGAGAAAAAGGACCTCCTGTTCATTGAGAAAGCTGTGGTGTATAGCCACTTCTCCAATACACGGTGCTTTGTGAGAAGATCGTAATGATTGCAGTCATTAGCAACACACGGTTGAGTGCATGCTCTCGTTTTGATGAAATTGATACTACATGACCTGAATGAGAAAAGTGACATTTAATTCAGGTGCACTTGAAAAGATAAATTATTTAACCCCTTAGAGTTCCTAGCAGAGATACTCATAACTCACTAGATGATCCTTCAAAGAAGCAGCAAAAAATATTTGTTTTCTTCCCCCATCATCTTTGGTTCTTCAGTGCAAGAGATCTTTTTGCTACAAATGAATAAACTGTGTTTTATGAAAGTCAGTATTTTGGAAAGTGGAATGGCAAACAGCACCATCATAAAGAATTTTGTTACTGTCTTATGAGAACAACACAGTATTCAGTTGGCAAGGGGCTGATGCTTTTGAGATTAAATCAGTCTTCATTAGAGTTGCAAGGAAAAATGATATAACAACAATAAATCTGAATGTCCGTGAGGGATATTTACTATGTAAATGTTTACTAAATAAAGGTGGAAGTGAACACAAAAAGCTGGAAGTTAGATCTAGTGAAAGCTGCTGTTTTATACAAGTAATTACAGGTCATTACTGTGGCATATACCTTGTAGTGTATTTCCTTGGAGAAAATGGGAAGGCAAAAGGTTTTAAAAGCTTGGTTTCCTGCAGAAGCCCCATTGAAGGACAAAGGATCCATGAATATTTGGTCAATTGGGAGAGCTTCTGAATAGATATTTTGTAAGTTGTAGTTCTCCAAGCTTTCTGGGAGCTAATCACTGAAAGGGCAAGACAGGGCATAGTGAAAGGACTAGATTGTCCATCAGCATTTTCAAAAGTGTTAAGAGGCCTCCAGAGAGATGACATATGGCTTCTTAAAATGCAGTTCATGTGTTATCACCAATCTGGTGACATACATGCCCCTAGAAAGATAACAAGATTTGCCAGACATGCTGCAAGGTAAAAATACATTGTCAGAACTTAACCAGGCTTGGAATGATGTCAAGTACAGATGTGCTCTTGAAGGATCCTTCTTAGAATCAGTCACAGTTAATTTGATGTTCTTAAACTTGTTTCAGATATCTGTGCTGAGAGGCATGTCAGTATTTCACCCTGCAGCATTTTCAAGGTGATTTGGACTGTTAAAAAGATGCAGCATGAGAGAGGTTCTTAATTATAGGTAAGTGCGTGAACAAAGTGTGATATAAAGTAACAGAGTTAATAAAAGGATGGTGACTAACACAATAATAGTAGCAATATGAGTTTGTGATCCATATCCAGTAGATTTCAGATATGGTTGATAAAGATCCTAAATTAGTTCTCTAATTAATTGTTTGGAAACAAAATATTTTCATTTTACTTTCCTACTACTTTTGCTTGATTGCCGCGCTTTCATTTCAATTCCATGTTTCCACTTTTCTGCTCTATTTCATCTTTGCAATAATTGCTTCTGCTTCTTTTCCTTTTGCTTCCTTTCTGTAATTTTACATTGCAGCTGGTCTTCAGCTAGCGTAACACACAGCGTATCCACTTACATAACAAATGCCACCAGTCCCTTGCGTTGTCAGTCATTAGGCAGTGTTTTTAACTGGATATCAGCTTCCCAAATTATTCTCACACCATCTGCTTGTTGAATATTTTTCATAGTTCATGTTTTTGGTTTTGTTCTGTTATTCTTTAAACTGACACATTCTGCAAAAGTAACATTACTCTTTTGCTGTGATATTAGAGAGTTATTTTTTCACTACCTGTTAGTCCAGTTTCTTAAGTAGTCTGCAGCACTGACACTCTGTAATGCTTAGTCTGGCAAAGCAGACTGACTGCTGTGTCATTTCAGAAGGCAAAATTCACTTGGTTTGTTTTTTTTTTTGTAGAAGGGCCAAACATTATTTGCAGGCCTAAAAATGTACTATCTGCTTTTCTCTGTTGTTTGTCTAATCTGCAGATTTTAACCCAACTGTTACTGTACCTGTAGGTGACGTGGAGATACCAGTAGATTTATTTACCTTACTGTATTTCTTATATTGCTAATGGTATTCCTGAGATGGAAAAATTACCTCCTAATTTCTCTATCCCTGTAAAGTAATTTCATCTGTGTCATGAATCCACCTACATGATACCTTCACCACATTCTCTCAGTACCCATGGAAGTTTCGTGAGGTGGAACCCCAGGGTGACCCGTAGCACCTGTGCGGATGGTATGTTTGCCACAGCATGCATCCAGACATGGTCAGAAACAAGCCTGGAGGTGCCACAAAGCTCCTGCAACCCCCATGCGTTATTTTAAATAACAAGGCCTCCAGTGGTATTGGAGTGGTGTTGGGAAGTTGTCGATTGGCTTTCAGTAAACAGAGATACTAATTTTGCTAAGTTGAAGGACAATAGCTTGTTGCTTGATAGCAGAACTTTGTATTATTTTCACTTATTTCTGTGTGTTCTCACTAGCGGTTCAGATAAGATAAATACTTGTAGGTGCTGTAAATAAAATCTATCCTCAGTCAGCTATGAAAATTGTGGCATAGTAAGATATATGTGTACAAGCCTGACGGGGCTTTAGTGGTTTGTGGATTGTTTAGTTCTCTGTACACTGCTATGCCAGAAGTAATTTTTCATTCTCACCTCAGCTTCTCTGTTTTCTCCTGCACACATCTATCTCTACGTCTTGGTTACCACATCAATGTAACTGGTTCTCACTGCTCACACATGGAAGTACTTAGTGGTCTATAGGCTGGGTGGAAACACCAGAAATTAAAGTAGTTCTGCCTGGTCTTGGTTGGGCAGTTACTTGGTGATCTAATACTTTCTCCCAACAGAGGGATATAACTCTTCAAGTTCCCTGTACAAGTTCCCACACTCAGGATTCATTTTGCACAGATGCTTCCTTGTAACGGATCATAAACTTTCTAAATTTCTACGAACTCGCTTGTTAGTGAGCTCATGGACACAGAAAGCTTGATATGCAATACCAGAGATAGTTCACAAAGATGTTTATCCCAGTCTGAATTATCATCATTGCAGGCATCTTTGTTTTCTCCATCTTATCCTTAGAGGGTAAATGGCTATAAACGTTTTCAGCCATCAGAACATTTTTCCCCTGTATAAAAAAAAAGCAAAACACAAACAAAAAGAACCCCATGTTTTTCGGTATGATAACTTGGCTTCGTCAGATTGTTGTGTGGTTGATAGTTTCATGGTGAAAATCAATCAATATTTCTTCATTTTAGGAAAATGATTTTGGTAAGGATTTGTAAAATTGAGTCTTCTGATTTTATTTTATGAAAAGTACTTCTTAACAGGCACCAGATTTTTGGCCCTTCCCTGTCATGCAACAAAAAGCCTTTCGGGAGCATGGGGCTGTGCATTCATACTCCAGTCCCCTCGGCTGTCCCTGTGCGATGGGAGGGAGTGGGGCAGAGAAAGGGTCTCAGCTCACCTCCTTCCACCCTGGCTGGGATAAGTGACACGGCCTCTTGCACCAGGGTTTACGAAAAGCTGATGACTCCAAACTGAATATACAGGAGTTTTATATGAAATCTCACTTTCCCAGGGAAAGATTTTCATTTCTTCCAGTAACATACATTGTTAATCTCCTGATTGCATAAACCTTGCATGAACCCTGGGTCCAAGTTGCTTTGTTCATCTTTAAAAAATGCGGTATAGTGGTATAGGGCCATGAGGGAGCTCCTTAGCTGGATGTACAGTCAGAGGTCATTGAATGGGTTAATTGCCTGCACTTATCTTTTAAAGCAAAGATACAATGTTTAGACAAAACCCTTTTATACCATTTAACTCTTCACAAAGGTGCTAGAGCTTTTAGTTTCCAAATGTACTAGGGCCATGAAACTTTATGGCCTAAAAAATTAAAGTGTCATGTCTGGTAATTGCCTGTTTATTTTTACCTCTGAGAACTGTAAATATGCAAAATCTATGTAAATTATAAAATATTATAAGACCAAACACTTTTATTTTTCTCCTCCTAGAGATATTCCAAACTACAAACTCATTAATTTTGTCAAAAGAAAAATGGGGTTGGTATCAATTGCCATTCCACGTATTATTCCTGATATGTTGTCAAGTTTGATTTAAGATTGCAGATTGCTATTATTCCATTCTTCTTTTCTTGAAAGATATATTCCTGACCTAAATCCAGTTCAAGTTGCGAGTTAATTCTTGTAGTAGGCATCTCTCTTTATTCTTGAAAAGTGATTTGAAGCAAAAGTGACTAAGTGCTCCTCCCTTGTAAAAAGCAGTGGATGTAGTAACGTCAATTACTTGTTAGTTTGTAGGGCAGCGTTCCCATAAGTCACTCAATATTGGTATGCTAATTCATCTGCAAAGTCAAGGGTTAAATACTAGTGTACTTCAAATGGAATTTGATAAATGAACTCAGCCAACTAAGTGTGCTGAAAAGAGCAAGCTTTAAAAACTGAGATATCCCTCCCTTTTTTAATCATAGAGCATTAGAAAACTAGGTATTTTAAGCAAGCTGTTGGATATGGAAGGATGAGCCCTCAAAGACCTGAATTACTTGTATTTGCATCCTGCATTTTCTTCGAAGAATGATTGTCATAAAAATCATGGAAGTTCACAGTTTATCCCCCAATTTTTCTCTGGTGAGAGGTACCAGAAGCATCATGTCTAGACTAGTTTTGGTCTTCTAAGTGCCAGTAATCGGCAATGCTGTTCGTACCAGCTGTGTATGAGTTACAATATCCTGAAGGCTTTCAATTTATTTTAACTTTTTAATACATTCTAGAAGCACTTTTCATTTTTTTAGACTTTCGGCATAACCTGTTTTCTTTGAATTATTATAGAACAAACAGCTAGTGGCAGGTAAATTATTCAGAAGAAATTAAGCGGTACCAGAGAATTTAAAAAGACCTTTTGGCTTTCTTTGTTGTAAATTTGCAAAAGTAATGCAACTGTTGGATTGGAAATGAAACTTGAATACTAATACATTATTTACTTTCCCGCTGTT
The DNA here is from genome assembly GCA_017639485.1 of Pluvialis apricaria. Classification (NCBI taxonomy): domain Eukaryota; kingdom Metazoa; phylum Chordata; class Aves; order Charadriiformes; family Charadriidae; genus Pluvialis; species Pluvialis apricaria. The sequence continues at coordinate 6,606,576 of CM030017.1, forward strand.
TGGTGAAACTTTTTCTTTGTATCTTTTCCTAAGGCTTTCTCACAGCCACTAAGCTCATTCAAAAAAGTGGATTCTTATAATCACACCAAAAAAAACCCAAACCCCACCAAAAAAAAAGAGAGAAAAAGTAGATAAGGTATTTAAATTAATGGAAAGAAGTAAAGTCAAGAACTCATTTTGTTTGGTAATTTTATTTTTCATTGACTATAGTTCTTTCGTTCTGTCAGTGCACTGCAGTGCAAACCATTGTCCTTACTTCTCTGCTTGGAAAGGTTATTATTAATTATTATTTACTATTACTTAAGCGCACAGTTCCCCTTGTGCTGTACATCCAGAGGATACAGCTCCTAACAATGCTAGTTTTACTAAAAGAAAGATGCTGTGTGTCTGTGTGTGGGTACATGCATATATGTTGGTGCACATACACACACACCTCTCAGGCATATTTTTGGCTTTTTCCTTCAGAGGTACGGCTAAAAAGGTACAGCCCAAGAGACCGCCCAAGACCTTAAGAGGGACCCGAAAAGAGACAGCCCAAGACCCTAATGCATGCCTCAGGGCTACGAGTCATCCCCTTACTGCTACCTGTTCCCAGACCTGCCTAGGCACTCGCGTATTTCACTGCTTCCTTGCTAGAACTGCTTAATTTACTACCCTGGCTGGGATAGTTGGCTTGTCTGCCTTACTAATAAATAGAGATAATGTGTACTGTTGAATATATTCTTCTTATTTTTTTAATTATTAAATGGGGTAGGAACATAATTCAGAAAGAAACAGAATATTGAATGAAAAGTTGAAAATTACTTTATTTTCTGGTTCTTCCATCCCCTAAACCAAGTCTTTTGGAAGTTGAAAAATCTTTTGCTTGGACGGAATCCACATTTTTCAGCAACATCAGTCCCCTTCTTCTTTCACCTCTGTTCTCACTACAGCACTGAGCTTTGCAAAGTTGTTGATTAACATCTGACCCCTGTGATTCTCCCCACAGCCTCCCCCAGCAATTGTGGACTTGATACAGATCAGCTCTTATATTAAAGGATACTTTGGGACAGTCATCTTGGGCTGGACAAGACATAACAAAGGCCAGAAACTAACAGTGGCATGCAGCCTTGCATTCTCTCGTGTTGGGCATCTCTGCCCACATGTGATTTTTGAAGGTAGTGAGGTCTCCCCATTGAGTTGTCCAGTGTGTTGCCACATGTGACCTGAGCAGTTTTTGTTGGGTAGATGCTGCTATAAAACACCAATCACATCTTTTAGGCTAAAGCGAGAAACGGTGTTTCTTGCCTCCTGTTCCAGTGCCCTTTCAGTGAGATCACACTGCCTCCTAGGAGCTGAGAGAGAAATGAAGCGGGTATCGGAAGGTTTTAGTTGCAGGCATGGTGAATGGAACTGAAAGTTATGAATGTGTAAGCGAAGAAAGAGAATATGACTTTTACGAAATAGAAAAATGTTTTGGGTTGATAAGGTACGTTTTAAGGGCTGGAGTGTTAACACTTTGGTACGGTTAGCTCTTAGTCCTCTTCCAAAAAAGGAAGGGGAGCTGCCAGTGCCCTATAGGCAATTAGTCTACCAAGCGCCTTATTGCAAATGTGACGAGGATTTTTTACTACGCCAGTCTTACTTGCTTGTTTCTGAGGCAAATGGATTTCACGGCTTTGAGTTAAAATGCAAGAGTTCTAAGTAAATAGCTTCTTATCCCATCATCAGTCCAGGAAGAACAGTATCTCTCCTTGTAGCAGCGAGCAGTTTGAAGTAAAAATTCCTAACCCACAAAATGATATAGAATGTGTCGTTTTCCTGAATGCTCTTTTACAGGGTGATCAAGAGGCTTTCATTTAGTGAATACATTTGCTCACTCAGTTTTGGAGAGTCGCCCTTCATTTATTCTTTCCCTTTGGAAGTACTTTCGAGTGCAAATTACTGCTATCAGAAGCCTTGAACTGAGAGGCTATTATTCTCCATGCTCAGATTAAATTAATTTTGAACAGTTTAATGCAGCATGTCCAAGCTGCAAGTCCAAGTGGTGTCAAATCTATTTCTCTGCTTTTTTAAGCTGCACCTTCAAGGGCAGTATGATTCATGGTGAATGTGTTCTTCTAATGTCTTTTGCTAAGCGTTATTATTTTCTTTCATTTGCAAGTCATGAGGCTAAAATGTTAACCATTTTCCTTCTAAAATTATATAAAGAATGCACAATTTTATACCAGCCTGATTTTCTGAAAGAAGCTTATTATATTTACCTGCTATACATGAAATAAAGGAAAAATAGTAATGATGAAAGAAAGAAAAAGGAGGCACTACAGGACCCTGCAACGTCATCGTTGTGTTAGAAAGGCAGTGTCTTGATCAAGGTCTCTGTAATAAAATTCAGGGGTTTTTAATGATTGGTTAAGTAACTCTATTTGTGTTTTTGCCAAGGTGCATAAACAAAGCATGACATAAACCTATTTGTCTTTTCTCTTCAAGCTGAAGCATTCTACTGTCTCTTCACTGCTTCCTGTTGCTAAAGTGTTAGTAAAAGGTGGTGATGAAGCTTTCCACACGTTTTTGAACCCTAAATGGTCAAAAAGATGGCAGTCAGTTTTGCACAGCACAGAAGTGAAGAATTTGTGATGTTGACAGATCCAGCGTACTTTCTGTGGAAGGTACTTGATGGCCAAATAAATTTACAAATCCACATTTTAAAAACCATTTTCTAGCTTAGCTGTTTGTGTTTCCCATTTTGCACTCTCAGATATTATTGTATTCTGATATTTAGGTAGTTCGGTACTTTCTGATGTATCTGAATACTTTTCCAATATCACATTGACATATGGTGTCCCTATTTTTACTTCATCTTGCAGATCAAGTAACTGTTGTTGCTTCCATGATCATATGTATCTTTGAAATTTTTATACGATTATGATAAAGAATATATTTGCATAGTCCTAAATATCTACTTGGCTACTATGTAGGCTCTCTATAAAACGGGGTATATACACAATTAGATTATGAATATAAGAGGAGTATGACCGTCTGACAACTAAAGCCATCTGTATCATAAGGGACAAGTCATAGTCATACCTCCTATAGTGACTGAAAAAGGGAATATGTCATTCTACCTGAAAAACAACTCCTCTTTTTTGAAGAGAGCCAAGGATGGATTTCTCTGAGAAGTTCTATTGAATTTTTATGGGCTCGAAGGCGACAACTTTCACATTGAGCAATTGAGGACTGAAATGTAACAAGGAAAAAAATCTGTTCTGGAAATTATACAATATAAATTGCCAAGATTTGGTTCTAAATTCATTGCCTGAGGAATAGTTATTTACCTGATCTGTACCACTGAAGAAATTTATTTTAATGGATTACATCACCAGTGCTGCAGTGCTCATGGGATGCATATTATTCACACAAGCTGACAATCCTATGGCTGAGTTTTTTGAGATGACTACTGTGCATTTTCTTTTCAGTAGCTTAGCCTATGGAGTTGAAAATCTGGATCAGGAGTTTTTCTGTTGTTTTCATAAAGTTTCACTTCAGTAAGCTGTTTTTCATCCATTAAATGTTGGGTTAAATAGTTCTGTGTATATTTTTTATATATAGCTAGGATATTTGCAGAGCTGTAGAATCCTTCAGGGGCAAGGATAGACCATGCAACAGGTAAGTATCATCATCGTCATCACCATTTGGTCATATTGGCCACCACATATTTTGTTTATATATTAGGACAAATAATAGTTTCAAAATACCACAGTCATCCATGACATCAGAACATGTGATATCACTTCTTGACTTTTCTTTCACTTCTGTCACTATGGTGTTTAATGTATCTTAGAATTTTTTCTCGACTAGGGGAGATTATTGTAAGGAACTGAACCAAGAGCGCATCAGACAATCTATTTGTTGTTCTGTTTGCAGTTTTAGATGCAAAGTTGAATTCCTGGACAATTTGGCAGTATCATGGGACATTAATTGCTCAGAGAAGGCAAGCTATAAGGGCACCTTTTGTGTTGCAAGTGCAGAGAAGAGTGATGTGCATCATAGCAGAATCAAGGATTTGCTGGTTGTGATACAGCATTGTAGTGAGAGATCTGTTGCTGTCAGGAAGAAGGGTTAAGGCACAGCACAGTGAAGAGACAGCATGCCAGGCTTGTGAGAGAGTGACTGAGAATAAGACCAAGGTACCAATATCCTGGTAAGATCTTTAATATTCATAATTTTAAAGAAAACCAGAAAAATAAAATGAGGCAACAACATGAAAAATTACATCAATGCTTATCACAGAGAGAGATATCAGAGAAGCAGCAGAAACTGTGGCATTGATACAGTAAAATAAGATAATGGATAATGAGCATTGGATGCATCCTTATTGTATTTACTGTGGGTGAAACAAAGTATGACAGAGGAGATGTTTGCTGAGATACTTCTAAAGCAATTTGAAGTACACTTACAGCATATTTACAGTCCTTCTCCAAGTGACTTTTCAGACACCTAATAATTAGGGAATAGTATCGACAAAATGAATAAATAAAAAGTTTTAATAAGAAGGCTGTAAGACTACTGAGACTGTAAATTCTTTGCTTCATCTATGAAATTACTGTAATCTTTTAAGTACTCCTGTGTATTTTGTGAGAAATTTACCTGCATTCATCTAGGCATGCCAGCTGAGACACATTCAAATGCATTTTACTTATGTGCAATGCCAAAATGTTCGGTTTGTGGGATGTGCTATAGTAATTTTTATCAAAGGGGCTGGGGACTGTTTTGCGGTTAAGTAATGCTTCCCGTCATCAGTTCAAAGAGAGACGACTACTGAGCAGGTCCTGTGTATCATAACACATCTAATTAATGTTCTGTGTGCACTACTATTGAGTAATATCAGATAGTCTTCATTTTCCCTTCCTGTGTCCAGTGCTGCTGTTATTCCTTACCCTCCTGCTGTAGCTATTCCCTTTTTATAGCATCCAGAAACCAAGCATTTGTTAGAAAACCCCAGCAGAGTGGTACTTCTGACCTGTCCAGGATGGGAGGAATTTTGTATTCCTGATAAATCCTGTCTGCCACTTTTTCTGTAGATTGTCAAAATACAGGAAAAATTAAGCCAAATATCTGTTTCTATCTTTACCTTTCTCGTGCTACAAAAGAATTCTGGATATCTCAAAAAAGAAATCAGTTTACTCTCCCTTCACGAAGACTAGATGCTTTTTCTTTGGACAGCTTATATAAAGTCAAGAATGGGATCTTCCTAAAGTTTGTAAGTTAGTATTGACAAGTGAGATTTGATTTTCTCATACAGAGTCCAGGACATTCTAGCATCTCTTCTCAAATTTTTAAGGAGATGGCATAGCTTAGCTATATATACTACAAACTCACTTTTTCTTCCCTTTTAAAAATATGACTGGGTGAAAACATTGAAGCTTAAAGGAAAGATCGACAGTCTGTGTTTCACTTCACAGAGGATCTGCTCCAACCTCTGGTAAAGACACTGGACACAGTCCCTTGATCTAGTAATTGCCTTTGGGACATGGACTGAAGTCCCTGGAGTTTTGTCTTGAGACTTCATTTAAAATTTTCTTTAAAAACAAAAAGAAAATTCATACTACTATTTTTTTGTTTTGCCTTTCATGTAAAATCTAAGATTCCTATGCAATACCAAAAATAATGGCACATGTAATGATATGAATGGATTTATGTTAAGCTATGCCATATTTATGTTATCAAACTTTTTATTGTCATAGTGTTCCCCCAGTTATTGGATTACTGTGCAACAGATGGTGGTAAGGGTTTTTTTCATTAATAATTATGCTGCTCTCAGCTCACATCTCCACAAAAGAAGTCCTTTCAAAAGAATTTAAGCATATCCTTTTCTGAATGCATAGGCATCTCTTAAAACATATTTAGGTTTACTAATGATACACAGTTTTCTGCAGTCATTTATATTACACAGATTGGATTTATCATTGCCTAAAAGTTTAGGTAAGTCACAATAGATCTATGTTGTGAGAGGAAGTCTTCTAATAAGAATTGGTTTCAGATGGCTCCAAAAAGTGATTCTTTTATTATTATTTTTATTTTTGAAGTCTTTGATAAACAGGAGGTGAGATCATCTGGCCCATGAAACTAGGCAGAGAGATTAGGTACATGTGTAGCAGCATTTTTTAATTATTTTAAAGAGAGGGAAAGAGAAGAAGGTCAAGCGATCTGAATAAAAAAAAGGAAATTGATTATGGATGCATGTGCAAAAACTGAGCAAGTCTTAGAAATATATGCAGATTAATGTTTACCATTCCTCTAATCTTGTTACAGGCACCTATCAACCTGATCATGAAAGATGGATCTGTGTCATTTTTTGTGTCTTAACAGTCAAATAACATCCAGTGTAGATTTTTTTACTCCACCAGAATTTTTGAGATTCCCTTTTTTGAATTCTTCTATCCAGCTGGAAATTTTCTGAGCATTTAAAGGAATTTGGGTCTTTCCCGATCATGACTGAACGGTGCTTATTGCTCTTGAAGTCCTTCTCTTCAGTGACTGCTCAGTTGCCTCATTTTTCAGGGCTTGCCTGAAAGCACAAGAACAAATGTGCCCACAGCCTTTGGCGAAGTCAGGCTATGGCACAAACCAGATACTAGAATAAATTTATGGGATCGAGACAGGTTGACCCATGTGAACATCAGTGCAAAAGGGTGTTCGAACACCAACTACGAGGAGTGTCTGTATTTTCATGACACTGTATAATTCCTGCGCTGTTAATAAGGTGTGAGCCTGATTTATAGCAGTAATTTTCGTAGGGCATTTTTGAGCTCCATACCATTTTAAAAGGTTTGGTCTCTAGGAACAGCATAATGAAATCACTAATATGATCAGAAAATCTCTAACAAGATAAACAGAATTCTCATTCTTCTTCCTGTCTGTAGCAGTGTTGAAAATGTTTTCGTTGCCCTCCTCATCAACCTGCTCTCATCTCACAGGGGGTATATTTGGCAGCTGCAAAAGCTCTGTGCCAAGCCTGAGAGTGCATTTTTCATGTGTTAGTAACTAGGTCTAGTGCTGACTGTGTGAGAGCTGAGACACTCATTTATGTAAATCATATGTGATTTGTGAGGAATTTAGTCACTGTTGCATGCTCAAGACTGCAGTTTTTCACAAAATCCCTCATGAGCTCAACTTGCAAGGTCACGTGAGAGCAGTTAATCATGGAAAGAGATTGTTGCTGGTGATAACATTTGAGCAGAAATGTGCAGCTGAGTCTTTATAGCCACCAGTGCCCCTTTTACAGTTTACTCAAAGACTGAGGTTTTGTTCTAGCATGAACTTGAAACCCACATTTATTTTGGTGCTCTGGCACAAATGCCAAAGGAGGCCAAAGAGCGAAAAACCATAGCAAATATAAAAATTATATGAATAGAAAACACAGTCAAGCTGACATACAAATGGCGTAACACTACATTAGGAATCTTAACTAACAAATCCCTTCGTAGTGCAATTGAGGAGGCTATGAAAACTATGTTTCAACATAAGTCAAGATTAAATGAATTTCATAACTTGTACGCATCAGAGGCCGGACACTGTATTCCACTACTAAGAGCCGATCATTTGGGTTGTGATTTCTGAGAGAAACACTCCTGAGATCTTCCAATCCTAAAGAGATAACCAAAATAAAATGTTGATCAGGCTCACTTACTAGGACAGTCCTCCCGTCCCCCAGCTCAAAAGTTATGTTAGAAATTCTCTCTAGAGCACATTACTGTTGGGAAGTACAGATTTGAGGGAAGACACTGTGATGAGTTTTCAGAGTGAAACCTCTGGCTGACAGGGACTGTAGTTCTGGAGGGTGGTGACCTGGTGGAGGAAAGCAGAGAAGGAGCAGAAATGCCTGGAAGATAATGCAGTAGGGGCAAGCAAAAAAAGAGGAGCTGAAAGAACTGCTGCTCAGCTGCTCAGTATGTGCTAGGCAGAGGGAAGGTTGTTTAATTAGTACAATTGCTTGCAGGATTACTTGCTTCTTGAGACATCTTCTTTTGAGTAAATCTCATTCTAGTTACCTCTCTACCTCTTGCATGCGATGAGGAATTGTAGAATAAAATCATGCAAACTTAGAAGCAGTAAAAATCTTGGAATCGCTTTTTTCCCCTGCTCAAATTAGCTAGCTGATTTGCTGCAATCCTGATTTCTTGATGCTTAAGTGATTACATTACCAAGCAGAAATTTGACTTGTTAAAGCCACTTCCAGTGTTGGTTAAAAAAAAAAAAGGAAACAAAAATTAAAAACTGTAATGAAAATATCAAGATCATCATCAAACATCCAAGAAATCAGAAAAAATAAAAATACATCAAGTTATTTTTAAATACCAATAGTGTATTGTGATCTTAGATGTTGAGAGAATTATGATTACGTGCATGTAAAATACACTTGGAATCACACACTTAGTGCAGGTGGTTGGTTTGGTTTTGCTGTTTGCGCTCTAGAATATAACTAAAAGCTCAAAGTTTGTAATAGTTGTTGGTTGCTTTCTTTTATTCTGGGAAACAACATTAAAAATTAGATAAATAAAGGCAAGAAAATCGTGTTTTCTGAAAATGTAAATCTCTCTCCCTTTCCCTGAAGTATATTCGGGTCTTTTCATTAAAATGTTTTTCACTTTAGCCTTGTTGTGTATGAACGGCCTAGTCCATTCTGCTCTATTTGAATTGATGACCATATTTCAACAGTGCTGCAGCAGCAGAATTGTTTCATATCAAAGATTCCCATGGGGGCAAATTCAAAGCATAGTTAAATAAATAAAGAACAGTTTGTGAAACACAATCTCTCTCCATTATCTTACCAACCTCAATAGCTGCCTGAAAATGGATTTTCAGCTGGGCTGAATGTCTTGCCCCCATTATCTTGCTAGCCTGGTTGCTCTACATGAATTGTCCTGGTGCAGACTTTGGCGAGACAAGTACAGCTTGCATGCTGACTGGAGATTCCTGCTTCCTATCGCTGAGATTTTGTATGGGAGACCTGAAATAAACAACTGCAGACCAGAAGTAACCAGGGAATTAATTGTGGTTTTTCCAATTTAAAGAAACACTGCAAACTTGAGCAGCTTGATTCAATTCTAGTCTTTTCTAGAAAGTGATAGGAGAAGCTTGTCTAAAAGTTAAAAATTATTCCAGTTGGAAAAAAAATAATTTGTTGTTTTGTTAAAATTTCCTGAGAGTAAATCCTCCTGTCAATCTTAATACTAGACCACCTATATTTCTTTGAAAATTTTGACTTGTCTTTAGAAGATGTCAAGAACTAGCAGGGTATGTGTTGGGAAATGAGGGGGGGTCTTATTCCCAATTTGTAATTTCCCTTCATATTTCACACAAATTTGTTTCTATGGTAAAAGAGAGAATAGGAAATGGGAGACATTTGAAGGCAGGCCCGACTGAATCTGACATTCAGAAAATGTACCTAAATACTACAAGAATGAACCCAAATTGACTCTTGTCACTTTTTATCAGCTTTGAAAAGGAATGTAAATGAGAACCTTACCCTGCAAACCATATTTTTAATATCTTCTTTAAAAAGGATCCGAGTCAACTTTGTTCCCCTTTTACAAACCTATTTCAGCTCCTAGTTCTGTACTCCAAGATGAGAATAAAATATGTTGTTTAAATAAGACAAAAAAAAATCTTCAAAGTCAAAGCAGCAGTTATATAATGAAAGCATAAGCTTAAAGCTAAAAAAACCCACCCCTGTGCATAGAGGTTTATTTTTAAAACATTATGAATTGTTGTCACTCATCAAGCAGCATTGAGAGTATATTGGAAACCTACAAAAGATCAAAGAACTTCCAGATTCTGTCAATTCTGCATTTTTAGCTTAACTAGTATATCAAATAAATTATTCTTTGGCTTTTATTTGAATGTGAAGTACAGTAATCAGTGTTCTAAAGCTAATCTGGTTATGTGGTTTATTTCATGGAAGCTGTTCTATCTCTTTTTCACTGAAGATTGGTCAAAAAAAAGTCAATGTTTCTTTTTCATAACTTTCAAATTCAGAAATATTATCTAATAATTATATTACTGACAGACTGTATACTGCCCCTCTTCAAAAATATTCAATACAGCAAACCCAAACAAATGGTTTTCTCCTACCTGAAAGAAGCAGGATTCTGGGACTGTTAAATTACTGAAGAATTAGTAAAAGCCTAATCTTTTTCATGAGTGAACGTTGCAAAAAGCTGCAGGTACAGTAATTTCCTTCTATATTGTTTTTGAGGCTTATGCTATAAGTATAAATGCTATGAAAATGCAAATTAATTACTAGAGTACTTAAGATATGCATAACATGCGGCTATTTTTTCAGAGGGAAATTTGCTTTCCTTTCTCATCACGCATCTGGTTTGTTTTGTTGTTCATATTTTTGTTTCACATTTCTATAAAACACCCTTTAGATTTTGAACATCACATTCATAAACCAAAAGTGTCTGCAGTTCTGAATTTGTTGAAGTTCATCTTTTGGAAAACAGGAATTTTCCTAGGCTCTTTTAATATTCATAGCGTAACACCAGCATGGCAACACATTACGAAGAATATTTCATTGGTTTGGCTCCAAATGGAGGTATATTTACCTTTGCATTTCTTCCTGCTTCCCTTATCATGAGTAGCAGGAATTCCAACCTACTTACTTTGTTAAAAAATATTAATATGGTACAGTAATGCTACTTTGTATGTCATAAACTGTGGTTCAGTTTTCCCTGATATATTTTACTCCTTATACTTGTCAACTTTATATAAATTAGAGCTTTTAGTTATTTAATAAATTCTTTTGTAAATGTATTAATATGTTCCATATGTATTTCTTAGACTTTTTTTCAGTTTTATAACTAGAAAGTTCTTTTTAGATCAGCATTATTTCTGTTATGTTTAACTTTCATGTTTCAGGGGCTGATGTGGAAAATACTCAACAAACTCATGTGGCCTCTTTTATGCAAAACCAGCACATAATCATAATGATCCCTCTGGCCAGAAAACCTTTGGAATGCTCAACCTTTGGATGGCTCTGGCCATCCTGAATGAGGAACTGTTCTCTTCTCCATCCAAAAATGAGCGCATCTGCTCTCAGTGAAGTGGATGCCCTATTTTGTAGCAGATAGTTTAATTTCAGCATGGAGTTTATCAGAGTACTTCTTGCTCTGAATCAGGTTCCAGCTTTTTTCCAGATGCAGGCACTGAAACTGGTTTTCCTTTTCTGCTCCTTCGGTGGTATGTTTTGACAGGGGGAATGGATTCTCTCTCTGTGTTGGCTTATCTTGTGTCCTTAGGTGCTAGTGAGGTATCCAGTCCAAATAGCCCTGCAGTTTGCTTCCATTTTCTTATTCTGTGCTTCTGAAGGTTGCTCCACCTCGAATGGCTAAAATAGCTACTTGCTGTGTGACTCTGACAGAGTTATTGATACACCCTTAGGTTTCAAACATATGACGTGTAATGGTAATTTATCTTATCCCCCTACCTGCTTAGTGTATTGTTGGTAAAGACTATTCAGTATCAGTGTCTCATGCAAACTGAGTTGATGCGGTTTTTGGCGGCTCACTGTTGGCCTAACAGGGGTTAAAGTTTGGAAGAGGACTGCCAGAAACTTGACATATGAAGCCTGAAACATTGGCACCCTATCCAGAATTTGGAAAATGAGGGAAATTAAAATATACCCAATACAAATGAAAATAGCAAGAGAAATTGGTGGAGAATACTCATTTTGCCATCTGATGATTTTCACACCCTGGAGCTATGCCTCCGGGGTAATCTGCACCTGGGACGCTTTGCCGAGGGTGCAGGTTGGTGGTGCCAAGCCCAGATCTGCCTGTCCCTGCAGGCAGCACCCACCATTCCTCTCAGCTCTGACACCTCCAAAACGACAGCACCCCCTTTCCCTCCCACCCTGTGGGTGATGGAAGGAAATGCCTGAGCCGAAACAGTGTTTAGTTACCCATTGGGAAATAACGAGGAGATCAAGAAAGGTTTAAGGATAACGAAAAAAAGCATACATATCAACTTGCTAAGCCTGGCCGTCACAGGGAGGTCTTCGTACCTACCTGCTTGTCACTGCTGTCGAGCTTGTCAGGGTTGTTTTATCATCTGTGGGCACTGTCCTCTGCCTTCCCTGAGGGTCAATTGTTTTAGTGCCTTTCACATTCGTTGATCAAAGTTTCAGAGTGGAATCTTATCACGCTTCAGTCATGTCATACTGTAGAAAAATGTGCTTCAAAAATACTAATGTGCTCTCCTGTCCGTGTGAGTCCTAGCAGTTACATCTATCTGTGTCTGTTTGGGGAGGCTAATGCAAGACTTGGCTGATAAATACAATTTCGACAGCACTACCATAGCCAGCCAATGCACATATGAATAGACAACTTCACAGTGCTCATGTATTTCACAGCTGGAATTTCTGTTTCAGACATTTTTTATTTATAAGAGTTTAGATTATTCTGTCCTTTTATGTCTGCAATAATGAGTGATTTCTGATATCTGTCCTTCAGAGGAATTTCTTTTTGTCCTTGGCTATGGATACTTCATACAGGGTACGTAGGTATCGCCTCCTCAAATAATTCAGAATACAGAAATTGCCAAGCAGAACAGTAGCTCAGCTACTTGGGTATCCTTTTCTTTGGCAGTAGACCGTGCCAGATGCTGCATAAGAAAATAATTTGTTCCAAACCTCATCTGGGAACAAGCTTATGCCCTGAAGTTCATCGTTTTCACAACATGTGTCCTTTGAAATGTCGCATTTGCTTTTTCCACTTACGGTTTTAGAGTTGTGTCAGCTCCGTAAATCATCTTTGCTCATCTGAGTTTCAGGTTTTTTTTAATAGCCTGTGTTTTTCATAGTTTGCACCCTTGATAACCTTGAATACTTTTTGCTAGTTTTTAAAGAGGTTGGTGTCTTAGCAGTGATAGTTTCCTACAACAGAGGTCAAGCTTTTACAGTGAGCGTTTCTCTTCTGCGCACGTAGCACTTAATATGAAGAAGCTTTTCTGTTTGCTGACATGTTTCTGTGTTAAGAAGTATGAAGGGCCTAAGACATTTCCTGGTAGCAAATCCTTCAGGCATTTGTGCTATTTATTTAGACAACTAGGCTTTTACTTTCAAAGAATTTTCACTTCTTCCTTTTTTCCAAAAATCCACGTGATTATTTTACATTAAAGGCACAGTTTTAGAAGTTACTTTTGCACTGATGAAGTTATAAATTGCTCTTTATATTTCATTGCAACCCCACAATTGCAAGTGGAATGTTGACCAGAAGCAAACCAAGAAAACTGAATCAACCCAGCTAAGTTTAACACAGGTTTACCTTAGGGTTTACCATCTGGAGTGTGTGTCTCCTGCCATTGCTAGGGAGGGAGTCAGGGGACCATAGTCCTAAATTAGGAGGGCTAAGTCTGTGCTCAAGTGTCCGGTGCTTTGGTCATCAAAATTATTGTATAATTTCTTTAAATGAAATAAACAGAATGTGTGAAAACAACAGGAATTCAGTGTTGCTAGGAGACCCTGCATGGCAGATTTCACCAAAGGAAAGCTTGGGGAAATTACAAGCATATCATAGAATCATAGAATCATAGAATTGCCTAGGTTGGAAGGGACTTATCAGATACTCGCTCGGCATAATATCATAAATAATAGATGTCTAAAAATAGGTATGCTTAAAATTAACATTTGACTGCCTAATAAAAGTCAGGTCAGTTCCAGTTTTGCATATTGGCTGTGTTAGTATGGCCAGTTTCTTCTGGAGACCCACATTTTTTTTAAATCTGTTGAGAAGTTTCAGTGCTTGCCCTAAAAGTCTCTTTTCTCACTAGATTAAATATTGAGAAATAAAACAAAATATGTAAATATAGTATACCCTAAAGCAAAAAATTAATTTCCAACACAGATGGGTTTCAGGAGGTCCGCTGCCAAAGATTTTAAAATTCTTGTGCCAGGGGGCAATTTGCTTGCAATAGAAGAAAATGTATCCAATTACCCTTATGAAATTATGAGTTTTGCTCCCTAATCAGCCATTTGATGGCATATTTGAAATGAAGGTGCAAGCAATGGCTATCTGTTTCTCATACTCTTGAGAGAATGGTAGGTTCAGTGTGTGTTGTTTCCCTATGTCCCCAAATATGAGGAAAATAAGTAATAAGGATCAGAACTTGACCAACATTATGCTGCAGGTAAAAATTAATAACGTGTTTTTTTCTATATATGCTATACAGTCATTAAAAAGCAACCTTTCCAGACAAGATGATATGTGCTATAAGGAGCATTTCACTCCATCCCAGAATCTTCTGCATTTGCTGACTGAAGTCCATCCTGTTCAGTTTAATATCAGAGTTCCGTGCAGTCAGGGAACAGTGGCAAAGCAACAGAAGTGTTTCCGTGGGTAAACGTGTTTGGTGGGTATGTGAATAACACTTGGTACGCTTTGGGTCTTCCCTTCCCTCGATGAAATGATTCTTGCTTGGCTTCTCTGTTGCTCAGCTATATCAAACTCAGGATATTGCCATGCAAGCAGAGGTTCTTTATAAGTTTATTCTGATAGCAGCTGTATAAATAAAGGTGGCCTTCACACTGTATGTCTGTGTCTCTCGTAGCTCAACGTCCCTGCTGCTACTGTGAGTTTTAGTACTTTGAGCCTGACATTGAAACCTTATTTTTAAAAGTAATGTATCAGTCTTCTATTGAAAAGCCATAAATACGGAACATGATCATGTAATATAAAAAAGTTCTCATATTGATTTCTTTGTAGAAATCATAAATTGCCCACACTACAGCTTTGTACAGACTTGAGAAAAGCACGGAGCAATGGTAGCTTTGGAGAAGATGCTTGTCAAGCTACCACCAGTACTAACAGTCCCAGGGCTGTAGCTGATACGTACTTACCTGCCTGTTCTACTTACGGAATGAGAAACATCACTAAGGGATATCTATGCCCTAATAGCACCTCTGATTTTGAATCCTGCGGGGGCCTGATCAAACTAATTAGACTTCCTTTCTTTAATTTTACCTACCTATCAGGCATTGTCATTCAGTGTGAGTCTCATAGGAATTTTGTGACTGTTAATTAGCAAAACATTGTGGAGTAAGAAAGGACTCAGCAGCAGTGAGAAGAAAAACATACAGACAAAAAGCATGGAAGAAGAGGGACAGAAATCAAACATATGAGAGGGCCCAAGGTGAAAGGAGCAGTGCAGAGTGCAGAGGGCAGTGTAATTTTGATAGAGAATAGTTGAATGAGAGACCAGAAGAGGTTTGTTTTTCAAGTGAAGACTTGTCTCATTGGGCAGAAATGAGGGAAAAGATGGTGTTATACAGGTGGCCTGAACGAGCTCAGAAGATTCCAAGTACATTAAGGTTTGAATAGTTTATTATTATTCTTTGTCAAACAGTTTTCTAAAAAGTAGAAAAGCACAAAGGGTACTTTGCCTAATTTTGCTGTATTGACATGTTTGAGTGTTGTGCTCGTTCTAAAATAATTGCAGAAAAATCGAATAGGAAGCAGACTTTAAAGCACAATATGCTTAAAAGTTTCCCATTGTATAATGTTTTGTACAGGTAGGCCCTGCATATCTCACGTATATGAGAAATTATCTCTGTATTTGTTTAAACTAAGAATGGTTTAGCTTGGAATTTTATTCCCTCCTTCCTCTCGTGTTCCTCCTGCTCCGATTTAATTTCACAGAAAAGGTGTCCTGCGTCTTTAATATTGATCATTGTTGGAAAAATAAATGTAATGGATAGATAAAATGGAAATGGCTGGTGAGTGTCAGAGCTCAGACAGTTGTCTCAGACAAGCATTAAAAAGTTGAGAAGGAAATCCTTTCTTTTATTAAACTCCCATAGGATACAGGTGACCCAGAGTATGTATTGGAACCTTTCAAGTCTACAAAAATACTGCAGAAACTGATGAGAACTGGTTCTTCAATACTTAGCTTAAAGAATGATTTCTTGTATGTTTCTTTATAGTTCAATTTGTCATTTCATTGAGTCTACTGGCAATATGATTCCAGTCTGACAAACACATTAACCTCTTAATAACAATTTCCTCCAATTCCTTTTTCAAGCCTCTCTCTTTGATAGGACTAGAACACATAGTAAATCTTGTTTCATTTTGATTTTTCTTAACTCAACCTCTAAACTTGATTCATTTATTTTTGTCTGAACCTAATATGGCAGACTGTTGAAAGATGGCTGGGGTGGTTATCTAAACAGGCAGAAAAAATCTCAAGTTTTACCTGACTATGCTCACTAGCCTTCTGTCCAGGTGATAGTCAGAAAGAAAATTTCCTTTGATGAACAGAAACAAAGGACTCCCAAGCCAATTTTAAAGACTGAATGTTTGTAGCCTTTAAAAAGGCAGATTATCAATGCCATAAAATATACTTAACTTAAATACTGTAAGATGTCAAAAGAAATCTTACTAACCTCAATCAAAAAACTTTCTCTTGTTCCACTGATCATCTTCCCCCTCTTGATCTGGATTTTACCAATGTAAGCTATAAGCAATTTATGAAGTCATTTGTAACCCAAACTTGCACGTGTGGGGCACATCTTCCATCTTTTTCCGTTGTTTAAGCTACATGAAAGCAGAACATATTACACTGGTTCCCTTTCTTTAAAATCTGTCATTTTAGAAAATGTGCCAAAGATTTTGAAATCAAAAGTATTAGGTAAATGACAGTTATAGAGGAACCGAAATAGGTAGACATCCAAAGGGAAAGTTTACTGGTTTGTGAGACATTTCTCAGGAAAATTTGAGCTGTGCTGAAGAAAAACTTTCAGACTTTCTGGAGATAATCCATTCTGTGAGTCGCCCACCTTCCCGCACATGAAGTGAGTTGCTACAGCCCGTATATCTGTTAGGATTCAGGGCAGTTAGTGGTAGTCTGTTAATCTGCCCTTGTCATAGCAAGTTATTATGAAGTTCACATAGTAGTATATGGTTCAAAAAGGTTTTGTTCCAAGAGGAAGCAGACAGTCTTGCATAGCTCCCTTTGCTAATAAAATTGTCATTGGCTTGTGAAAGATTAAAGATCTATCCTCCCTCACTTGGTCTGGAAAAGAACACTGCACTTTCCTGTAAGGAATATGTTTTAAGTGGGGTGGAAGAAGGCTTGTCCTTCTTCATATAGTGACAATTATTTCATGTATGGCCTTACAAAATTTCTTTCTTCTTGTGGCATCAAATTTGACCTTAATTTGGCTCCTAGCAATAACATTATAAAATATGGATTTGATAGGAGGTGTTTAGAATATGAACTGCTAAAATTTAAAGGGAGTAAAGCAGATGGCATCAGATTATCTGCTAAGTTTTCATCTGCTAATTTGAAAAGCTCTTCATTCAAACCTTCTCTGCATACAGAAATCGGATTTGGTGCTGCAGCTAGATAATGTAACAAATTTCCATGGATGATGCTAGAAAGATGCTATACAACTCAATAACAAGTCTCATTTGAAATCCTGGTATCAGCTTCTGCATCTGAAATACATGCCTCTCAAGCGTAACATGTTCAGCATTACGGTAGAGTGAGAATATACGCTTCCAAGCTTAGAGACAGAAGTGGTGTAATCTACTCACGTGGGTAATGTGAGAAATAATTATTTAATGCTCATGAAGCAGACAGAAGATTAAAAGTGCTATAGAGTGGTTGCTATTAAAAATCTTTACAATTTTACTTTGCAATTAGATTACGTTATCACAGTATTCCCCTTTTACTCAGTATGGGAACATCTAGGGAATACTACAAATCCAGGAATGCAGCAATGGCATTAATTACTTGCAAATGTAATTAAGAAAAACAATACTGGTGATCTCTGAAGATCATGAAGTACCCATTTACTAGTGCAACTAGAGTTTAGGACTGAAAATGTTGTGTTTTAGAATGTGATTTTATATGTCAATTATAAAAGCTGTTACAAGATCTTACACTTCTGACATTGCTGATTGCCTTGCCGTAGATGGGAATGATCAGATTAGGAAATGTTGGCCTTGTTTAAAGCAGCACTGAAATACCCTTTGACTTTACTAGACAAAGTTTCATCCTTAGTCACTTGCCAAAAGCTGTAGAGGGAGTAACTGTCGTAGAAGAGACAGAATCAGCACTCATGAGTATTCTGGTTAGAGCTGTGCAGAATATTGTCAGTGTAATTCAGAATTCTTTAAAATGTTCCAGTTATCAAGAAAAGAACTGAAAGTAGATGGATTTTGAAACCTACCTTAATGAAGGTATGCGTGATATCTTAAAAAAATATTCATGTTTTGACTCTGATCTCACTTTTTACTTGTTATTTCTTCCACTATTTTATTTCTAACAAACCTTGGAAGCCTGTGGTGAAATAAGATCTTAGTGATTTTCACATCGTTCAATCTTTAGTTCATTTATGCAATCACTTGACCATGACTTTTTTTTATTTTAAATAGAGTCAGACCCCTGCAGTTCAGCTCACAGTTTTTCTAAGTGAATATTGACCTTAATCTTTACATTTTTTTATTCCACCACCACCCAGTACAAAACCAGCAAATTCAAGATAACTATGTGGCACACGTGCTTTGAGATTTGATCCAGGGATTGCGCAGTGGAACACAAATCTGTAGGATTTGTACCTATTGTGTGCTGTATAGTCCAAATAGAAGTCTGCTAATTTTCTTTTTTTCAAGTAATTGAGCTATACAATTAATTATCCAAGGACAGATAAGTATCCTGTGAACACAGCATTGTTAATGTTTCATAGCAAAGGTTCAACTGGCACCCTAAATGGTAAAATATAAACTAAAAGTGTAAATGCAACGTAAGGAGCCCAGAGTGGGGGGAGGGAGGGGGAACAAGCATGAATTACTTCTGTATTTTTAGATGGTACCATTCATAGTTATTTTTGTAATACTAAGAGTTTTTGAAACATTTGGAGTAACTCTATTGACGTTTCACTGGTATTGCCAAGGCCCAGGCACAGCTGCTTGGATGCTGTAACACACTAACAAAGCCATTTCTCGCTCAGCAGTTTCCCGCTTTGCAAAATTTCTCTGTGTATTTCTTTGGGGTAATGTTTCTTTGCATTGATCCAACTTCCAATGGCTTCTAATATCAGAGGTTGCCAGGCAGGATTAGGGCTGCTTGTTAAGAGCACGGCACAGCCTTCAGAGCTTGTTTGTGGCTGCTGACTGCCAGAAGAGGTCTCTGAGAGCATCAGCTGAGGTGGAGGAGCGGGAAGGTGAGAGGCTGTCGCGGTGCGTTGGTGGCAGTGGATGAGCCATTTGCCTTTTAATGCGCGACTCCCTGTAATCTTCGATATTTACAGTGATGGTGTGGACGGGTACGGGACTCATTCATCTAAACACTGTCCGTATGCATGTAATTACACTCATAGGAACTTGTACTGTTATATGAATTAATTTAAATATTATAGTAACTACTGTCTAATAACATACAGGTTCCCATGATACTTTGAGTATTAAATTGCAGATGAGAATTCCTGGGAGAGACCCAGTGCTGTGTGCCATACAGGCTGCATACCCATTTGCTGCTCGGGGACAAAACGGCTCTGCTGGCTGTGTTCTGCTGCTGCAGCTTGGCTTCGCTGGGCTAGCTCAAGAGTTACTGCGCAATACTTTCTAGGACCAGCAGCAAGTTCATTTAAGTCAGTCTCCATTTGGAACCCAGTCAGAGCGCTATGCAGTGCAGTAATACTTAATGTATGTCATCAGTGGCTTCTGGTTCTTGTGAGATTTTTTATTTTTTCACTAAATACAGCATGTGAAAAGCAGTAATGCTACCAGTAACAGCAATATAAGCCTAACCTTAGATTAGGTAAAAACACAAACGCAGGAGAGCATCACCATTTTTGCATTCCAAGTGGAAATAGCCTTTGCTGTACTTTGTTAAACAGACCTTTAAGGGTGCATTTAACATGAATAAGTAGATATTTTTCAAGAGTTTATGATTCTGAGCTCTGTATTTTGGCTCCTGTGCTATCAGTTTGCTTGAGTAGCTTGTCATCTACCCACTCTCTAGACTCCATGCCACTTCTTTACAGCAATGTTTTAAAAGCAGCTTAAGAACCAGCAATAAGGTCAGGATCTGTCAAGAGCGTATGAAGGGCATGATTTTTACAAATCCCTGCAATTGACTGGTGGTTGCCTTACGGCACTGCACATATCATCTGTAATTTTTGTGGTGCATGTACAGTGGCTTTCTGCAATGCACTGCAACCAAACAGCAGCCTAGCACATCTAGGACACTGTGATTTTTTCTGATGCTTTCTTGTCAAGTTTCTTATTTAACAAGAAAGGATTGAGCATATATCTATATAATTAATGCATGAGAAGTCTGATACTCATAGATGAACTTTCTATGCACCCTTTGCGTATTTACACACATACTTAAGCATTCACATAAAGAGACAAAAGCTAGAGAGAAAATTATTGTTAATATTGTACAGTTTTATTATATTCTGAGTTATCTTTCAGTATTTTAGCCAAATGCTAAATAGTTACGTATAGCATGTAACTTCAATCTGTTTCTGTTTGCAGTCAAGGTTCAGTTTGTTGCTGAAATGAAGCAGGATGTAAGGAGATCCTGGGGACAGGGGTGCAGTGGGATAGTTGTGCTTTCAAAAGCTAATGGTGTATATAAACCAGAAATTTACACTTTCACAGTTTTCCTGTTCTCACAGTGCATCCAGTGTTGGTATCCATCTGATAAACTACACTTATTGTGCGGTTTTGACAGTCTTAAATTCAATCTGCCAAATAATTCATCTCCTCCTCAGCAAGTCTATAAACAATTATACCCAACTTTAAATAGATGCTGCATGTTTAGAAAATTGCTATGTACAACTAAAAAATATCTGACACAAAATTTTCAAATCTTCACATAAAAAAATGAGAAAGTGTGTATACATCATACTACTGTAAGGCAATATGACCATGTGGAGCTGAGAGAGATTCACGTTAGAATAACCTGCAGATGGCATGGGATAGAGATGAGTGTTTCTTATATTTTGCAACTGGGGTTTTGACTTTATTTTATTAATTGTTGAAACTAATTAATGATTCAGATTCACCTCGTGTTATGGTTTGTATTACCTTTGATATTTCCTGTTGTCTGGATGGTTTTGGGTGTTTCAGATACTGCTGTTCAGTAGAGAACAATTAATATATTTATTTTAGCAATAAATGTCAGCATCACAACAGTTTTTGATCCTGGCAAATGATACATATTGATTTGAAAATAAACATGATGTTAAAAACCCAAAACCCTCAACAAGACTGCAAAACTATTTAAGATAACACATAGATGCTTTTAATTTTGAATTGTTGTTCTTTTTTTTTTCTTCTGTGGAGGTGTGCGTACACGGGCACAGGACAGATAAAGGAAATAAGAATTGTGTTAATAATTTATAAGCACATTATAAAACATTTTTAGTATGAGCTATCTGTAGAATATGTGACATAATATTTATGAGGAGAACAGATGAAGTTGTGGGCCACAGAGCATTAAAAACACAACTGTGAAGTACTACGTCCCACTCAGTTGCACCTAGTGGGGGTGGGAGAGAGAGTGTGTATGTGTGCATGTGTGTACATACCTACGCACAAATGTGTCCATTTTCCCCATACAACAGAAGCGAGCCCTGGCTGGGGAGGCGTGCAGGCACACCGGCACAAAGCGCCCCAGGGAGATGCACCACCCGGCAATTGCAAACCGTCCGAGTGGGCAGGGGGGAATGTGCAGATCCTTGTTTGAGATCCCAAACCTTGAGCAGAACAGTCCTACCAGAAAAGCTTCCAAATTGATTGCCTTTGTGTTTGACCTGTAGTAATAGCTTAGCAGCTATTTAAAATCTCATGGGATGCTACTTCCAGCAATGTTTATGGTTTTCCGCTGCTGAAAGCATGTCCATTTATATGTGCCAAGCTGGCTTGCATTTTTTCTATAAATATCTGAATTGCTGTGGGCATCACCCCTATAGTTATGTATTTAGTGTACTCTGTAACTACCACCAGCGTTTACGCACCATAAATGTCTATGCTTTGACTGCATTATAAATAATGAGTATTTCGTTATCCTTTTTTTATTGCATGTTAACACATGAAAAAGTAGCTTTCTCTCTCTTTCAAGTAATTACAGTATTTTAATGTTTCAAGTAAGCACATTAGCGAACATGCCTACAGATATGAAGTATCTATCTCATGGTAAAAACATGGGAATAATGGAATAGCACATAGTCATGATTTGCAAATACTGTTTTAAAAAGCATTTTGGCTCAAGTATTTTGCTATTCTTGAGTCAAGCAAAGTGTTGACCATTTCTTTATTTCTTCATTTGCTTTGCCTGAGATTCTTATTAACCGTTAAATCTTGGACAGGACATTTACAAGTAATAAAAAGACATAAAAATTAGAATCTAATTGGAAACCCCCCCAGTGATTTGGCTACATGTAACTTACTGCCTTAACAATCCCTTAATGGACTAAGACAAAGTGAAAATGAAACATTGTTTTGTGACCTGCTCAGTCTTCCAAAACTTTTGGATAAGGTTTAAAGTGTGCTATTTCACAGCTGCCTTAGGGGAAAAGAAGTAGTTTTCAGATACCCTGAAAGAAAAGTAGCCTGGAGAATACCTTTAGAGTATTCTGGGAAGTACTAAGAAACACTGAAATGAAAAGAAAAAAACCCTAAACAACCTAACAAAAAAAAACCCCAAACAACCAAAAAACAAAACAACCCACCAAACATTTTCAGAGTATTTGAGTTGCGATACAAGACATATATACTTGGAGAGACTTCAGCACACTGTAGTAAGATCTATCACAATGTTGGTTTTTCAAGTTTCGGGTGTGTTCAATTTTTTCCAGTTATTTTAGCTTTTCGTTTGCTGTATAGATATTTTGCTACAAACAGAACCTTTCCTCCTAAATGACCAACCTTGTTTTTCTTGCGTCTGCTTCCTTTGTAAGATGCAGGGCTAGGGTGAGGTGCTGATGTAGGAAACAAATTTGTATAGACCTGAGAAAACTTTGCAGCAAATAGTTAATTTGCTGCTGTTAGTGTTAGCTGACCTGAAATATTTGATCAAGAATTTATGTGATCAAATTGGCATCCTCCACTTCTTTTTGCACTTCTTTTCTGATTCTCTTCATCCAATGTTTATTGCTCGTAATTAGCTGTTCATTGATGTTAATTAGACCCACATTTCTTAAGTGCTATGTTTTTTTCTTGCTCTTTAAACTATGTTTGCATGAAAATTCATTTCTGTTTCCTAAAAGTGGGGATAGATGAGTAAGAGTTTGCTATCAATGTGAATTTCTGGGGTTTATTGAAACATATTCCTGAATATTTTCTTTTCAGACTTCACACATAGTTTGTTGGTTCTGGATATATAGTGGGTACTTAAAATTGGGCTTCCCTTAGTTAATAGGGTTATGAAAGCATATTATGGAACATGTTATGGAATATGTTACAAACAGAGACAATTACAGAAAGTCAGTAAAGCAACATAAGAGGAAAGTAAGCACGCGGGGTCAATGTGAGATCGGTGGCACACTGGTTGGCATCTGCGCAGTGTCCATTGCTCTTCTGTGTAATGACTGAAGGGACTAAAATCCTACTTGGATACAGGAATGCTCCCTGAGCAGAGAAGGAAGGTGAAGATGCATGGATCAGTGACATACTGTAAACGAGAAATGGAGTGAGACTGCCTGGTTTTGATGAGAGCATTAGGGTGAAGTGATAGATTGAGCTGATATTACTGAGGTAGGGAAAGCTTTATATCATAAAAGAATGGGTAGACAAGGAGATAAAATAATACTATGCTTTGTGTCAACAAGAAACGTGAAATGTGTGAGGAAATGCATGGAAGTATAAAAAAGAATGAATGAGTTTTCTCGCCAGCACACCAGCCTTTGCATAAATTCTCTGGTTTACTGCTTGTTGTAAAACTTGGGATATATTGTCTTTCTTATGCTTTTCTTATATGCTTTATTTAGGCATATGGTGACTTATTGAAATCTCAGTCCTTTGAACGTTTAGTGCTTTGTATCATGATAATGATGCTTGCAGTGGGAATACTGGTAATAGTAAGCAATAGGCTCGAGGAGTAAGAGATTCCTAGATGATCACTGCACTTTATGAAGTTCATGCATCTGAGTGTCATTTTGCTTTTATAGTGAGGATCACATTGCAATTGAATAACATACCACTACTAGAATGGCCGTGTGCTGAGAAATAGTGCTGGAATGGTCACTATGTGATCTGCATGTTTTTTTATTTTATGATTGATAAGATGCATCAAGTTACAGATGTCTCTGGGTACTCAGCATCGACAATTAGAACTGGGAGTGGTCTCGAGACTCTTATAGCCCTAGATGAATTCAAGCAAAAGTGTCCCTGAATAATATTTGCCTAACTTTAAGCTCCGTTTAAAAGAAAACAGAAAACAAACACGCACAAAAAATAAAAAATTAGATTCTATTAACTTAATTATAAATCATTAAATATATTAATGACGGGACAAGAAATATTAGCTGACGTAATTTTTTTAATAACAAACTAACCTGAAAATTGTCTTTTCCTCTTTTCTCTCTCTATTCTTTTCCCTGCAGTTTTGGAAGTCAAATTTCACATATTGTGCTTTTGTATGTATATATTCTTGTGTGATGTTCTGATATCCTCCATCCAATTTTGATTCATTAGGCCAATTATTCTGAGATAGTCAGCATTTTTTTTTTTTAAGTAAAATTAAAATTTTATTACGTTTCTTGGTGTTTCAGTTTCTTTCTTAAGCTGAATTTTCAACCGGGACTTGCTATATATTATTTTTTCTTCAAATCTCCATGAAGCCATTTAGATATTCATAAACATGCATTTAAATATCAACTTTCATATAATTTAATGACAATCTGAGATGCCAAATGTGTGGATGAATATATTGGCATCCTTATTCTATAAGTGGAGCAGGAAGCAGCACCCTAAATCAACGTTAAATAGCTTTATCGTAAGACCTAGTTTCTACACACCTGTATCACTCTTTAACCTCTCACACTGAATTTGTACGTGAAAGCTGTCTGCCTCAGTCTGAATGTACTTTAAAAAATGTCAGCAAAAATACTATACAGTCCAGAATGAGACAAGGAGAAAACATATTGGTTTGCTCAACTAAAAGATGATCTGACACTTCATAATGCCATTCTCAAATATTCCTAGAAGTAGGTAGGAGGAAGAGTAGCTGTTACATCCAGGGTATTATTCTTCAATACTTAATATGAAACTCTGAAAATTAAATCCACTTTAAAACCTTCTGGTAAATTCGTTTTTTTTCAGATTTCATTTTTGCAGCAAACTGCGTAGAAGTTCTGTTTGCAGTGGGTATGATCCAGCCCTGGAGCCAAACAAGACTTTTCCTGCAACAGCAACTTTTGATTGTGTAGTTTTTGCCAGGAGAGAGTTAGATCACATGAGCAGGAAAACTCTCCTTCCTGTGTCCTCTATAGCCCCTAAGCAGAGTGGATGAAATTGCAGAATTTTCCTACTCTTCAGCCCTCAGTGAATATCTGAAACCCAGTGTGGAAGTTTTGGATCTTTTTCCAGAACTAGTCCACAACCAAGTTTACAGCACTTGGAGCCATGTGATGGATCCCAACACTTGTAAGGAAGTATATGGTTTTAAAGAAGATGGCAGCAGTTTGTGGCCCAGCAACTTTTGTAGAAAGAAAACTGTTTAGATCCCCCATCTCATTTATTTCAGCAGCTGAATAGGATTCAGTGAACGAGGCAGGGTGTTGCAGGAAGGAAAAAAGATGTCCTCGTGGTTAGTGACCTGGAGAATTGGTTTTCTTCATGCTCCTGACACACAGTAATGCTGTGCTGGTTACTAAACCCACACTTGATAAGGGGTTTACCTTAGCTGTATATATTCTGGACATCTGACCTGGGATTGTAATATATACCAATGCTGAGACCTCACGGCTGCGACTGAAGTAAATTGCTCTCCCTTGGATATATAAAGTACAATATAACACTAAATCAGATTTTAGATTTCTGGCAATGCATCTGCTATCTTTAGAATAGGAATAACAATATGCACTTATCTCAGATAGTTGTTATGAATGTGTTGTGAAGGACCTAAATACTGCATTGATGAGTGTCACAGAAAGGCTCTGAAGAAATTAATCATTTAGTCTATGGGGTTTGGATAGCAGACAATAAACAAGGCATGACACCATACAGTAAACAGTGGGGATAAAAGCATAATATTGAATAAGCGTCACCAAGTGATTTATTCCCATCTTGCGCGCTGATTGAGGGCATTTTTTCTGCAGAAATATTCATGTGGGGATTTATGACAAGGAGACTATGAACTGAATTGGGTATATGAAAGTAGCCCGTCTGAATCATGTTTCCTAATTTTAGGTGCCTAATTCTTAAACTTTAGTAATTTGAGCAGTTTATTTCTAGAAGAGGAATACCTTTGATTCATCTGACCTTGTGGAGCACGTAATCATTTTATATGCTTTTAAATATGTCTATTGCTTATTAATTTGAGATGTTACTTTTTCACGTATAGAAGTAAATCTGTTAAGACTTTAGAGAGCAATTATATTGGATGATGATATGGACATGCAAGTCTTATAAGACCTTACTAGGCAGTGTAGCAACTTTGACATCATCACCACCACCAGATTTTCTTCTCAGTTATGAAAAAAAAAAAAAACCACCTAAAATTAGAAACAGATCAATTTTCAGCAGGAAGATACAAATTATTCTCTGTTATGACTCTATTACAGTCAAGCAGTAACAACAGAGGGGAGTATCTGTATGTAGACAAGTGACTCTCTCTTGTGAGTCATGCCTGGAAAGAGAATTTAGCAACTTTCTGGTATTCTCAGTAAAGCAGCATTTTATTGAGTGGGTCTGTTGGCTTTTTCACACAAGGAGACGTGTGAATTTCCCAAAGGCCTAGTGATTTGGAAGGCGCTATTTAGATATATTCTTATCATTATGTTAGCCGTAGTCTGCACCGTGCAGTCAGTTCCCAGGTAAACTGTGAGCTTTTGTGGGTAAGGCAGGAGGCTGATGAGTTTCAGGAGCTTATTTGCTGAAATACTCTACTCTGGTGAACAGGCATTTAGAGCTGCAGTATTTATTTTTGTAATGCCAAAAAAACCCCACAGCCAAAGGTCCAAGAAGACATGAAAAATAACAAAATTTATGTTAAAGTCCCCAGAAGGCACTAGCCACTGTCTTTACCTGTGTTTGCACTGTGGAACCCTCCAGGGTTTGCACACCTGGGCTTTGTATGCCTTTCTACCATTTGGAAGGCAAATTCAGTGAGAAGAGATGTGGGGTTTTTTTTCACAATAATACAGATATGTTCAGAAAACAGTATAGAAATTGCGTATGCACCAGCTAGAAGTTTCTACAAAGTTGTAGACATTTCCTTTGAGTCACGTCTACAGCAAGCATGTAAGTTTATTTTCAAACTGTGTTCGCTAACATTTTTTTTTACTAACATTTTTTTTACTAACACAATAATCAAGAACCTGTAGCAAGTATACACAGGACAATTTGTGTTCAAAAGCATACTCTGTTCCTTGGAATCGTAATAATGTTGATAAACTCAAAGAAGCTATTACCGGTCCTTCTAAAATGTACAGTAAAGATTAGCAAAAAGGAAATCATTTCATCACTTT
Source organism: Pluvialis apricaria (assembly GCA_017639485.1). Taxonomy (NCBI): domain Eukaryota; kingdom Metazoa; phylum Chordata; class Aves; order Charadriiformes; family Charadriidae; genus Pluvialis; species Pluvialis apricaria. The sequence continues at coordinate 6,634,258 of CM030017.1, forward strand.
ATTTGAAAGATCGCACTTTTAACAATGGGAGTTTTCCTGATTGTCTTGTTACTGACTTGCACATTCAGTGTGATATGGCATTTTATAAAAATAAGTTATTGAGGCCATAATTTTTATGTTGACCTTATTAAGCTAGTCCTTGAGTACTCTTGAAAATTATATGAAACTCAAAAAAGCATCCAGCCATAACTTCCTCTTAAATCCTTTTGAACACTTCCAAGTGAAAGTGCATCAGCTCTAAAGTTATCTTTTCAGAGCTCAGTGTGAACACTTCAATCGTTATGGCCCAAGTAAAACTGATGCATATTTGCCTCCTTAAAAAGTTAATGAGGATTTAAGCTGATCTTTTGATGACAGTGAAAATCACATAGATTTTTATAAAACTGGATTGAATCAGAGCAGCTTGCTGCAACACCTGCTGCTGCTGACTATTAGTATCGTAAGCAGTCGTTCACAGCAGAACCAGCTCCTCTAGTGAGCAGCCAGAGCAAAGGATGCAAAGAGGATAATGGTATACCATACTTTACATATATTGTAATGAGGATGGGCAGTAAAGTATCTACTTCTGAGTTCAGTATTGGACACTGTGATCTTGGCCTAAAAAAATGCTACTGCTATTGAATTTCTGCGTTCCAATGTATGCAGTGAATACGCTGGACAACCTGTAAAAAAATACTATTGGTAAATTTCAATTAAATATCTCAATCTTTTGTTAGTTTGCTTGTAAACTAATTCATAGTTTAATCACTGTTATCTGGACTGAGGTTTTTATAGGCATTTAACAATGCTGTTGTGATTTCAGTGTGAAAATTCTTTTGAAAAATTTGAATCTACGTGGAATCATAATTGTAACAAATTTTGTAGAGTAATGCTGACAAACACGCACCTGCACACACATGCATATGTACTTTACAGTATGCATTAAGCTAGCCTGCTTATGTCCCCCCTCCTTCCTATATACACTGATACCATTTCCTAGTTAGTATATTCCAGAGTTAAAATGAAATGGTTCAAATGTCTAATAGTAATTGAGAATCATTCTTCCTCTCCATAATGTGGAGTACCAAGAACAAATATATTTTTCCTTTTTGGTAGTAAACATATCATGGGGCTCTAGTTAGAAGACCATGCTCTTTGGATTTTATGGCCAATATAATCTCTCTCTATTGATTAAGCACTGTAATTTTGTTGGAGTATCTGAAAAGGCATTCAGTCAGTACCACAAAACTGTATACATTTTGCATTGCATTTGTCTCAAGGAAATTCTACAGCACTCTGCAATATGCTGAAATCCTTGGAGTTACTTTACAATTGTAGTAAACACTTTCTGCTGTCAAGGAACCTCTATGCAGCAATTTCAGTGATTGCTGCAGAGAAAGCTGTTGCATGTTACTGAATGCTGCAATGGTAGTAAATAACTTAAAGTAATTAAGCTAGAAAGTATTTTATTTACAAAATATTAGTGTAGAAAAAATTGTTTTGTTATACAGTTAAATTTCTGTAGCAGAGCCTCAGTTCAGCAATTACTATCTTTTGCTTAGGAAGAAAGAAAAGAAAAGATGGAGTTAGTAGTTTGTTTGTCATAAACTAGGAAGGTGTGCAAACTCTTAGAAATTAAGAGTTTTCATCATCCCTCTGAAGTTCTTCCCATCCAGAAATTGCCCACTAGAGCTGAATAACTGAAACATCTTAAAATAAAACCTGTTGGAACATAGCAATTATAAAATAATATTAGAATATTGGCAAATACATGTCAGCACACATTGCATGCTACCTGCACCACCCTGAGCAGGAAAAGCTTCCCCGTGGACAAGTAATTGCCCGGCTAGCAAATCAGCAGGGAGTAGAGCTCTCGCTGGCCTTGAAAGAAAATTATTTAAAAAATAAGCACAGAACTGCTGGAGTCTATGAGCAGAACACCTTCCTATAGTAAGCTTCTTGGACCTAGTCAGTTGTGTCTCTGTTTCCTTTACTGTCTTCACTTTACTTCCCCCTAGACACCACTTCACTCACATTCCCATGGGAAAAATACAGGATAATTGAGGAAAGAGGATTTTTTTCTTCTTTTCTTTCTTCAACTATCCACTAGATTTTTCTGCTGATGGGAGAAAACAATTTATCAAGACAGACAAAAAATTATCTTCGGTTTTGTTAATATCTGCATGAATCTGTATAAGCTCTAAGGATGTCACTTGTGTTACAGCAACAAAAAGAAAGCAAAATTTGGTCTCGGAGACACACACTGAATGAAGATGACAGAGAAAGGCAAATTAAATAGCACAGTATCTGTGGCTGAAGAGATTATTTAGATGGGCTGTGAGGTGTGAACACGGTGAGTATTGATGAAACCAGCAGGTTTGTGCAGAACCCCGGGCCGTTTGCAGAACAGCTCAGGGTTTACTCAGCCTGGAGGTGAAAAGCAGATTCCGTTCCCTTTGCTGCCAAAGAGTATTCAAGTTTTCAGCAGCGACCTCATAGGAGAATCTGAATGTAGACTATTCCTTGAGAATTCACAGAGTGATTCACGTAAAGTTGCTTTCTGTCTCTACTGTTTATACTGTTCTATGTTTTACAAAGTACTTAAATACTAAATGAAGCAGAAACTGGGACCATATCCACTAGCTACTAAGTAAAGTAAGTCCCAGGGCCACCATTTTTACTTTCATGTCATAAATTGTGATTTACATTCATTTGAACTGCTTTTGGTTTTGTTAACAGATCCAGAAATATTTCATTTAATCTGGATTTTTTTTCTTCTTTTCATGGGAAGAAAAATCATTCTGATTTGGTTCAAATTTTCCCTATTTTTCATAATAGCAGGATAACCCTTTATTACTTGAAAAGTAATTTCTCAGTTAAAGCCTTTTTTTTCCCACTGTCCAGTCTGACAATTTAATCCTCATTTTCAGAATTCCTGCTTCCAGGTTACTACCATTAACAATTAGTAGTCCTGCTCATAATAGGAATAAATCTAAGACACTACTTCTGAACATTGAGTTAATCAACCTTGATATGTGACCGTATAAATCTTTGAATCCCTTTGCACTGTGCAAATTGTCTTTGTTGTTACATACATACTTCTTTAATTTTACATATTATTTCTTTAATTAAAAATACTCAATGCTTTTCAGTTTGATTAATCACCAGATCTAAAAGATTTCTACAGCCTTTACAAATCTTTGAAGTCAGTATACATACATATAAATTTGCAAATAGTATTACAAGTGTTTCATTTCAAGTGCCACCTAAATAATCTTCCGTTATCTTTATTTACTTCATATGTCTAATGACTAGTTATAAGTTTGCCTAACATACAAAAGTGTAGAATATCTATAGTAGGTCTGAGGAAACCACTGGAAAAAATAGACACTTTTCACTCAATAAAACGCTTTACCAGTACCTGGAAATTATTTACCCGGGTTCAACCCTTTGCCTCTTACTTTGATTTCATTTTCTCAAGATATACTGTCTCCTGAATACATTTTGGGATCCTACATTGTAAAATAGACTAGTGCTCCTAAACAATATTTAAAATGACATTTTTATTAAGTTGGCATGAAGCATGTTGCTGAATTGCTTTTAATATGATAATGTTTTGCAGTTTACTATGCCATAAGAGCAGTTTGGCAGTTGAGTTTACATGAATATTTCATCCAGAAAAGCCCATGAGTTTGTAATTATAAATAGACCTGTTCAACAGAAAGAGATGGATGATTCTACAGCTACTAATTTTCCAAGGAAATTATATCTAGTTGTAGGCTGAAGGCAAAGACTTGCAACTGCAGAGGGACATCTGCAGATCACTTTAAACAGTGTTACAAAGGTCTAGCTACTTTGCATAGTGGATTACGTGGGGTTGGCTGTGATGCTCAGGACGTGGTGTCTTGGTTTCTTCAGGTGTCTATTTGCAAAAGTACCGGCTTATCAAGGAGGTAATGCCAGGACTGCCTTCTTCCCTCTTTCACCCTTACTTCATTCACCAGCCAGCTCACCCAGTAGATACCTGTTTTAACTATTTAACGCTAACCTCGACATGGACTTTTACATTCAAGAGCAGGGGAGTCCAGATGAAAAATGAAGTGAATAGGAGCTTAAATTTTAACTTTCAGGATTTTCCTGTGTTATGAATGACACAAACTTATCATACGTACATGCATATCATCATCTTGCAAAAATGCCCAAGCTGTCAACATCTCAGGCAGCTCTGGAATTGGGATTAGTGTGGTGGGGCTCCTGAATGAAGTGGCTATGCCGTTTTAGAGCCCCATCTATATGGTATTGCACTGCTGCACATTGGTCAGGAAACAGGGACAGGTTTAGGCCAAGGTAACTCACGCATCTTTGTGATGATGGATTCTGTGATATAGACGTGCCAACAGATAAAAGAGAGAAAGGAACAGAAGCAATAGCAAATTGTAAATAACTTCACTCCCGCTCACATAACAAAATATAATACTTGTAGTTATATGGTAAAAATTTTCCTTATTCTTATTGTCTTCTTAAAGTGAAGAAAAAATAATTTTAATTTGTTGAATAACTATGGATACCTAAATGCTATATAAGGATAAAAGTGTTAAGAAACCTGAGTGTTCAGTTAGAAATCCTACTGCTACCACTACAGTAGATATTGCATCGCACCTGACATGCTCAGTATAGTAAATATTGTGTAAATTCTCTGAAATCCCAGTAGTGCATTAGGAAAGCAACTCTTACACTTAAACATCCCATCTTACTTTGGTGCATTTTAAAATATACTTAATATTCTTTAATTGTGTCCAGTTCTGCTCAGTGGTCAGCATTGCTCCTCTACACCTGGAAATAATAAACCCTACAGCTGCAAACATTTATTTACATACGTGACTGATTCTATTGTAATCTATTCTTTTGTTTTAATGTTTTTAGTTTTGTTTTACTCTACTAGTATGTTGAAAGTGCCTTTAGCGCCTGATCTTCCAAACACACTCAGGTGACTTGACTCAGGTGAATTCAGCCCACGGTAGTCAGTACTACGCATCAGCAAGATTAGCTCCGATGCCTTTGGCACATTCCTAAGACTGTCCCTAAAGTACCTGGTAGAAGAAGTTTATGTATGTAAGATACACTGACAGAGTGAAGCAGCACGAACATGCCACTGTGATTATTGATTGGGGAAAATGATCTGTCCAGCTCAATTTTATCTGACAGCTGTGATATTAATTGCTATGGATACATACAATCAGAGATAGGGAAGCTGTACTGTAGTGTTATTTGTTACTATGCTGTAGTTGCACTGAACTACTCTGCTGTGGCTTCCAGCTCTGTAAAGCCCCAAATTTTGCCCTTGGTTGTACCTGTGCAATTCCCTAGAAGTTAATAGAGCTGTCTTGCATTAGCAGAGAAGTTCCTCTGTGTCCATAGGCGACCACAGAGAAGCGAGCAACTGTAGCACAAACATGTTTACTTGTTTTCGCATATGCATTTTGAAATAAAAAAATAATTGAAAAATAGAAAGATTCATAATACGGAGAAACTAGGACAGCAGTTGCAAAGGAAATGGAGGGAATATACCATATATATGTAATAGCTGTATAAATAAGAAAAAAGGAGTTAAGAGTTGAATTCTCTTCTGAAAGAACTAAACAGGGTAGAGAGGTTAGAGGCTAATCTTTCCTCCATCAAAGTTAATGGCAAAGCATCCATTAACTTTAATAGGAGCTAGATTAGCCTCAAAAGTATTTAACTATAGTAGGTTAAAAGAATGAAATTATTAATATTGTGGAAGAAAATACAGTGTAGAAGGATACTGACAGTGTAAATACATTGGTATGAAAAGAAGGGGGAAAAGAATATAGTGCTTTCAATTACCATTCCTGTTTTTGAAATGGAAGAGAGGAGAAGGGAAGAAAAGGGAGGTTGAGGTTTATGCTGAAGGATGATACATGACAGAAGGAGTAAGATTCCACAGTCTCAGGTTCTACTAGATAGTAGAAAATTTCTTTACAAATACATCTATAGTAGCTTTACATTAAAGGCCCGGGAAAAACCAGTGGACCCACCTCAAGAACTAAAATACAAAACTTAATTTAAAATATAAAAATAAATAAAAACAAGAACAAAACCAGAAAAAAATCCAACAAACCAAATACATAAGAATATACAAATTTGCAGCTTAGATTTGCCTCCGAATTACTACGTGGTCTTTAGCAAATAACATAACTTCTACCTGTCTTGGATCCCTAGCAATATTTATCCATTTCATACATTAAATATTAATGTTGTTCAGTTGTTTGAAAAGCATAGAGTGCTAGAAGAATACTTGTTTATTGTTTGATCATATTCCCAAACCTGGAAGAATGTTGGACTTCTTCAGCATTTTCCCTACAGCCAAAGACAGCATGCTGCTGTAATGTGAAGTGGAAATAAACATTGTTTTATTCAATTAGCTGTTCCCTTTTAGTAGTGTTTTTAATTCATGTGAATTAATACTGATTCAAAATAAATACTGATTCAAAATAAAAACAAAATTATTTTGCTATTTGCTATCCCAAATAAAAAATTTTATCCCTTGAGTGAACATTCCAATAAATGTTTCAGTATATGTATCTATTCTATTATCTTATATCTATTTGTATACTTCCACTTGTTAATATTTCTTGAATGTTTTTCCCCTACATCCCCTTTCCGTTGCAATCCCATTTAGGCCAAATGTTTGATTTCAAAGGCAAAGAGACTTTGCATTCTGTCCCTTTCTCTTGCCTTCTGAATGAATTTCTCAATGTATGTATGGGCAGATTTTCTTTATCCATAATGAATGTACACATGATTTAATCTTCTTAGAGTGCCTGTGCTTTCATAAATACGCCTTTTTGTAAATGAAGGTTTTTTTCTTAAAGAATTGACTTTTAATTTGCTCAAAAATGTATCGTGAGAGCACCCTGTCACAAAAGCGGTAGAAAGGTTTCTTTTTTCCTGTTTCTAAATGTTCTTCTCCAAGAAATATTTGCATTAATACAACTGGAAAAATGGTGTCTTAATTTTGACAGACTGGCTGCATGAAGAAAACAAAACCCAGTTATCTTAAAAACAGCTAATAACCAAAACAAACTTGCAGTATAGGTCAGGAGTTCTCAGATGATTCATTTTTATTTCATTAAAGAGTAGGAAACTGTCAAGGCAAATTCAAAGAGATTCTGAAAATGGAAGGTCTGACTCCACTTTGATTTACATTTTACAAAGCAGAGGCTTGAAATTTGGCAGGAGGAGGGAAATCCACGTGTCAGAAATACGTGTTTTGCCATTTCGATGAAAATCCATCCATACTTGGTGAAATACCAAGCCTTTGAAAAGTTTCTGCACGTGCTCGGAAGAGATTTGCTAGATGTGAAAAGGAAATCTAGGGCTCGGAAGCTTCCTTCTGCACTGGCGTGGGCAACTTCTGCTGCCTCGCACTGCTCAGCTCCTGTTGTCACTGAGCGGTTGGCCGTACCTGGCCTCAGAGCTGCTGCTTCCAACGGCACCATGCTGTTGAACTGGTTGTGCTTTCTTAAGAGCTGCTCCGAAAGTAAGAGAAAGACAGTTCGTGCATGTATTTTATAATGTTGGTCTGGTGATTTTCTTCTTCTCAGACCCACGAATCCGTGGTGCTGAGGGACCGATGCACCGAGAGTATGCCCTGGCGAGGCGGGGCAGGGAGGGAAGGTGGTTCTTCATGTGACTCAGTACACCTACTTCAGTGGGCTGTGTTGGCAGAGGGGCTGAAAATAGCCAGGGAAGTGAAAGAAGGTAATCTTGAAGCATTCTTAGAGCTTTCTAGTGATTTTTCTATGGTGAAGTCAGTGGGACCAAGAGTGACATGCTCTTCAACTGATAATACTTTTTTTAAAATAGTATGCACAACTGAAGAAAATTTAAAAGTGCCACATTAATAAGAAAAGTAGTAAAACACATCCTCCTTCAAAATACAATGTACTTTTCCTAAAAGAACTTTATAAAACATTTTATGTTGCTTTCTTTCTAATGCCTTTTTGTTTTTCTGGTGTCCAAAGGCAAAACTGTGGACAGTGCACTAGGCTAGGACTTTGCGAGACTGAGTTCAGGTCCCTGCCGTGCCATTGGCTTTCTGTGGGAACCTGGACTAAATTGGTGTTGTCCTTTTTGTACTTTGGCTTGCCGTCCATGAAATAGAGTTAATTCTTTGTTACCTTGAGGATTACTATGAGATTAAATACATTAAATATATTTATATTCTCACATAAAAGGCACCAGACAGGTCTTTGGATAAAAAACAGAAATAATCAACCCTTTCATAATCATGTGAAAGATGTTCCATAATAAAACTGACATAATTTTTACAATCAACTTGTTTAAGTGCATATTCTAGTTTCACTATTAAACGAACATAGAATATATCATGGCAAGGAACAATACTGTAATTATGCTACTGGGCTAAGACTGCTACTCAGACTTTTCAAGAAGTTTCTGCAGATGTGGCCAGAAAGAACAGAGTTGCTGCTGAATTATCACTGATGTTCTTATAAACATACCAAGTGTTTTAGAGAAGGAGATACAGCTCCTCCCGCTACAACAGGACAGGAAAGGGCTAGGCACCAAGACATAAAATATCTTTCCTTTCATGAAAAAATAATATTTTTTTAAAAACTTAAAAATCTTGTTTAATTACCCACAAACAAAAAACTACATTTAGAAATAGAAATTTGCTTACCTTTCTAATCTATCACCAGTTTTCTGTGAAAATAAATCCTGCAATACTTGCATCAAGTGTGTGATATGCTTCAGACCTCCCCTCTGATTTCTTTTCCAGCCAATGTGGGAAAAAAAAAAGCAAGAGGAATAGTTCTTTCTTCAAACATAGCCCATTCTTTATACCCTTATAGTACTTCTAAAACGTGGCCAGCTACTAGTACTGTGGTAATGAAAATCCATTTGTGTCATCCAGGCAGCTCCTTAATCATCTAAAACATACTTAAGAAATTTATTTAAATCCAGATTTAAGCAGCAGGTTATTAGCTAAGCAGTAGCTAACTAACAAACACTGAAGAAAGCTGGCCAGACTGTTTGCTATGGCAACTGGAAAATATACAATGTGCTTTCATGTCAGGCTCATGTCTGTTTCTGTCATTAAAAGAATAAAACATAACAAACCCTGTATTCACTTTTAGTGATCATTCATTATGTGTTACAGAGCAGAAATATATAATTTTCTAATAGTTGTCTGATACTAGATCTTACCAGTGCGTATCTTAATTTTGCTCAGCTCTGCTATTACACCTGTCAAGCAAAGAGAATTTGTCAAGCACTGTTTCAGATTGCCATGCGAAATACCAGAGCCTGGGGACAGGGAGACAGTAACTTAATGGAAGGACCTTGCATGTGTGGTTCATAGACCTAATTATGAGATCTTATAAAAACATACCCAATTAGTTCAAGTTTATGAGAGTTCCTAGTTTTCATTCCAGAGACTGACTTTAAGCCTCTTACTTGCCATGCTCACATGCCCTTTCCATAATACGATGCAAAAATTCGTAGAAACAAAACAAGATTATTTTTTTTTTCTCCTTTTAAACCAGAAACCTCTCATGTGCTTCTGTCTCCATGTATCAAAGGACAGGGCAGTATGTTATTTCAGTTTCCTATACAGAACCCGACCTTCCTGTTATCTGTCCTCATCAAAGTTACTCTCCCAGTGACTCGGGAGTACATGTGTCACTGACTTCTCCTGAACTGCAATGGGCCTATTCATGTGTAACGGATTCCCTCAGCTACTTGGGTTTCAATCAAATCTAGTAGCTAAAATTGAAATACTTTTTACTGTGCTGCTTGCCCTCATGTGTACAAAGAACTGCCTGCCAGCATCTGAAATGCTGCATTTATTCTGCTTCCAATCCAAATTCATGCTGTTGACAGCTGATGGATATTTTTTATGTGTAGGATTTAATTGAACAAACTGTGGTTTTGATTTTTACAATGCTTATGAATTTTAGTTAACTGTTAAAACCAGAGGAAAACAGATTATGCATTCCAGTGATTGGTAATATTGCTGCTAAAAATAAGTTTGCCACTAATTTCTTTACAGACTCCTGTGCTGTTTAAAATAGGCTTTCTCATTATGCTCAAGACAGGATAGGGGAATATAGTACAATCTTTACTATTTTTTTGATGCTATTATAATTATGTATCCTGAGAAAACAGGTATCCTTGCACCACCGAAGACTAGTAATCAGTAATAATAAAAACGCCACAAAGTCAAATAATAAATCTAAAGGACAGGTTATTTCCGTTATCTGATACATTAGTTTTCTTTTCATTTCAGTTCTCTTCCTGCCTTTTCCCCAACATTGGACACTTTTAAGATGTGGCTGGACAGGGTGCTGGGCCATCCTGTCTAGAGCGTGCTTTTGCCAAGAAAGGTTGGACCAGACGATCCTTGAGGGCCCAACCTGGTATTCTATGGTTCTAGGATTTTGAGAGATTTCTGCTTAGGTCATGTTATTGGATCAAGTCTTTCTACTTTTTCATGTTATGGTATATAGAGGGAAATAGAAGGCAAGTGTTTGTTCCTTGGGTTTTCGGACAACCTTGGGGTGGGGTAGGTGGGGTGTAGATTTTACTTGAAGCTGTGGGCTCCCAGTGGACATAGGCTTGGCCAGAGGCACTTTAGTTCTGCCCTCTCGTATTCTACTCATTAGCTGAGAAAAAGTCAGAGATAACATTACTCCCCAAAGGCAGTTTATACCCACTGCACATGTGTTACAGTGGAGGGGGGATATTGTGTGCAGAGTTGTGGGTTTGTACCTCATGCACGTATGGATGTATCTAAAACTGTAAACTGGCATTCAGCTGCACTGATGTTAAACTCAAAAAAAATGTGTTTAGAAGTCTGTAATGTGTCACTTGATAGTGATTTTTATACAAGATGATGTGTGTATGCTAATTCTATTGATGCGTGATGGATTTATTAAACTAAAATGGTTCTATACACTAGTTTTTTTTCAGTGAAATTATTTTGCTGTCTTGTCAAATACAAGAAATTTTGTTTGAAATGAGAGATCCTGCCTCTTAGTATTTCACATCTACCCAAACAATATAAGTCCATTATTGCTTGTGCGTCCAACAAACTCTCATAGAAAAAATGTTACTACACAATGTGAGCAAATCCCAAGCTCACAAATATGATTTTGTGTTTGGAGCAGTGTTCTGTGGAAGAGACACTGCTGACTCCTGAAGAGATGAGCTGTGCTGAATGGCTGCAAATCATCGGTGAGTGGAGTGCCTCAGCAAAGTTAGTTGAGGTTCCTTTACATTTATCTATATACGTACTAGAAGACACTCCAAGTTTTGCATACCAGGACTATATCGCTGCTTCCAGTTAGCAGCAGAGGAAGCAGGAGTTGGTCCTGATTCCCCGTGAGGGAAATGGGGAATGTTTCACTCTCCATTTGAGAAGCCTCATAAAGTTGTGGTTTCTACATTCAGAAATAGGTAGTTTTTAAGCGTGATAAGCAAGTTATGCAAGTGCTTTCCTTTGCTAATAGCTGGACTTACACTTGATGCTAGGGAATTCTAAATTGAATTATTCTCTTTATAGTTAAAGAACTGTAATATGAAAGTTGGAGCGGGATAGAGGTAGAAAGGCAGTATCTTTAAGATGTTAGTCTGAGGTGTAAGATTAGTTTTTATTGCGGTCTTTAGCTGCATTTTAATGTCTCATAGGGAACCTAGAAATTCTGGGCTACTTGGTTTTCCTGTGTGGATATGAAAAACCCTGCCAAAATTAGCAAACATAAAAATCAGGGGATGGGGGCAATGCTGTATATTTGACTTCTAGAACTGCTTTTCTTAATGAAAGGCTATAGAAAAGGTTTCCTTTGAGTTATTTCCTTGTCAGGTTTCAAAAAAATATGAAGTGATTTTACACTACCAAAAGGTGAATTCTGTTGTAGAACATTAAATGTGAAAATTATATGCAAATGAATGAAAATTCTCTTCCTGATTGAACGTATCACTGGCTGTTACTTTAGCCTTTTCTGCTTTTGTGATTACTGATGTCAATTGTTCAGACGTGTATTTGGAAAAGTAGTTGGAGCGGTTTTACGTTTTTTGTGTTTATGTAAATTACAGAACAGCCAGGAGATCATGCAGTCCTGGAGTCGTGAGCCAGGCTCTGCTAGGATAGAAGCCAGACGTGGTTTCTGAGTGAGATTTTTTGTGATAAAGCTTTCTTATAACATGAAACAATCTAGCAGGTTTTAGCAACGTGTATTCAGTATGTTCTTTATTGCAGAAAAAAATAGAAAAAATAATACTACTTGCTTTATGTTATTGCTTTCCAGAAATAGCCAAGTTGAGTAACTTAATGGTACTATACAACAGTACACGTGTGTTCTTTTACAACCCTACCATTTTTACTTTTTCTTGCTATATCTTATGCTAAATAGGAAATTTCTTCAGAGGGAGTGCGCCATAATGGACTACAGTTTCATGCAATAGGCCCTGAAGTGCGTTGAGATCTTCCAGTATTTTTGTAGCATAAATGTAAATGGCAAATAATTAAAAGTGCTGAGATCTTAAAATATGGGTATAATATCCTATGGAGAGAATGATTCTTTTTTATGATGTGGATTCACTTCAGAAGATTCCTTTAAAAACCTAATTTATTCAGTGGTGCTTAGAACAAATGTTTTACTTAATCGCTAGAATATAGTTGGCTCTCATAATGAATGTATGTATATTTTTCTTTTAGAATTTCCCCATTTTAAGGCCTTACATCTGGGATTGGGTTTTCAATATGTATTTTTCCCCAAAATTTCTAATAAGTAAGTTGGTCATTGAATGAAGCAAATAAATTCAAAAAGCTTTTAACCTGGACTTTTCCTTTCTGCTATGTATGTATCACGTATTAAATATCAACGGTTTTCTGATGACAGCTCTTTGCTTGTTCTTCTCGCTACAAAGTTGATGGTACTGGTTGTGTTATTAATTAGTCTGAAAAAAATAGTAATAAAGGGGAGAAAAAGGTATTTAGCTGCCTTTGATTTGGTCTCTAACTTGATGAAATTTCTCTGAGTATACGTAGCAGTAACAGAGCCTTATTGCTTTGTCATTAGTTTTCTGACAGTATTGCTGCAGGATATTGGGGCAAAAGTGAAGAAAATTAATGGAAATTGGGAGGGGAGGGAAAGAGAATGATCCCAAATTCTGTTATGGAGGTAATTTTTTCCCTTACTTTCACGGTGGATTTGAAACTTCATGGTTTTAAAAGTAAAATAACTTCTGAAAGGAGATAAGTTTTGCAGAACATTGTAAAGCGTGTATCACTTAAGATTTGAAATTCAGGTGTAAGTTGATGCCTAGAGTAACACTGATACGTGATTATATCAAAGGACTTCTCATATTAGGTTCAAAATCCTTAAGTAACAATTTTTAGGAGTAGAACTTGATATTAAAATGTTGGGAGATTTTGAGTTGTCAACAGTACTGAGTTACTCTGGTAATTCATTTCTTCTGTAGCTGTGCGATACGTGGAGAGAAAAAAAAAAAGGCAGTCCATTAATATCAGGCGAAGTATTTCCAAAAGAAATAGTGAAGAATGAGAGCCACTGAAGGCATTAATCTTATTTAGAATAGTAGGTACAATCTGGTCATCCTTGTTCAAGAAAAATGAATTTAAATGAGAACAGATGGAAAGAAGTGCAATTATGATGATTAAGCGAACAGTGAATCTATCATATGAGAAGACATTAAAGTGTGTTATATAATAGGACCTACTTGTTTAGCCTAGTAAAATGAAGACAGAAGTGCACAATCCATCTTTATAAATAAAGCCAAGGGTTAAACACAAGGCAGGAGGAGATGGTATTGCTGACACTCAGATAAGCGCTCAAAAACTGGCATAAATGAATGAATGCAAAATAGAAGTGTCAAAAGTCCTTCAGTAGCATTTTTTGGATAATAGCCTGGAAAAAAATTGCTACAGGTGTCCTCGGTTCTTCCCCTTATTTCCAGGCAGGAGCACAGGTCAGGGCTCCATCTAGCCTCGTACAGCCTACGTAAGCCAGAGGAATGTGTCACATTGAAGAGACTATCACGAATTTTAATAATGATAGTTGCATTAATAAATGTTCTCTGTATTGTGTTCTCTCAGGTCATGGGGGGAGTTGCTGGGAGTTGTTTTAGGTTTTTTAATATTTTGTGAAACATTGCTAATGTAGAAAAGTATTAAGTCAAATATTTGAAGAAGTGCTGGTAAGCAAATATTAGGTGAAGTATAGAAACAGACTATACATACGCTTCATACGTGACAGGGAGAATAAACTGTTGATGCCATTATTATTTTTTTAATGCATATTTGAAACAAAAGTCTCCAGCAGACTGAAAACTGTGAATTTAGTTGCTGTTCTTAAAATGAGAGCATACATGAAAGGTTGAAAATTAGAGTCCTGTTAAGTGTAATATTTTCAGTATGTTAGCAGAGAATACTAATTCATGGTTGCCAAAAGGATACGCTTATAAAATTATAACTTAAAGGGCATGAGTAAACAAGGATTTCTGAGAGGTGAATCCTGTTAAGCAAATAGGATTACTTCTTTACAAGTGAATGGAGGAAGAGAAGATGCAAGATTTAGTACTTCTCCATTTCACTAAAGCTTTTTCTTTTTACCAAAGTTTCATGCAACAGGTTTTTGTATAACCTTTCTGAATATGGAGGGGACGCTTAAGATTTTTGATACTGAAAAGCAACCAGAATAGCAAGGCATGGAAAGTGCGTTTTGGGGGATTGTTGAAGAGTAGAATCCTTTTGCTTTCTTTGTTGGGATCATCCTCTTTAATATTTTAGTTATTGATTTAGTTTAAAATATGTAAGGCAATAAATATTTCAGGTGGTACTAAAGTAAAGAGATTGTTTAAACGGCAGATGGTTGTAGTTGCTTTACAGTATAATTTCTGATAAATTGAATGAACAGACCAAGGGGTGGAAAATTAAATGCAATAGATCTAAGTGTTAAGTGATGTTTCTGGGTTGGAGTATTACCCAAGTTAAGTGTAGTTGAATTAGATATTGAATTAGGTAATAGGAAGAAACGTTCAATGCATGCCTATTGACAGATTCAACGTCAAATGCTTACTTCATTGTGTAGCAGCAATAAAGGCTAATGGGTGCAAATGGACTTATTTTATAAACTAGTTCATACAGAATAACCATTAGGCCAACTTTCTCTATTTTGGTCATATAATGTGTAAACATAGAAATATCAGGGAATAAAATAGAACAAAGAAGCAGGTTCAGTGAAGTTGATAAATCTGGGAATATATGGTCTGGAGAGGTGGAAATAAAGTAATATGCAGAGAGGCTGAGAGCCCCTGTTTGGAGCGTATAACTCAGAGGAAAAGCTGTAAATCCTGTTTTGGGGACAGAGGGTCTTTGAGAGAGGACCGGAGGGGTTTTTTTCTAGTTACTAGTTAATCATATTATGTTATTGGATATTTCAAAACTTGACACCTTCCAGAAGTCCTCAAAAGTGAATCTCAAGGAAAGACATTGCTGCTATGTTCTAATCCCCATAATATATATGTGGTTAATTTAATGCATGAGTTACCTCACTAAGATTGCTCCGACACCTTGTGTATCTAAAGTTAATAGCATGCATACGCATTTGCAGGATCAGGCTTCACTGATCAGCTTCATATTTAGATGTAACTAATAACCCCTTCTATGAGTTGGGTGGAATTTTCCCTGCCTCCTGTGAAATTTGATGTGTCTGTTAGGAAAGCAGGAGTGACTATTCTGTGACCACTCTTTTTTGCGCTGTTAAAAATGTAAACTCTTTTTAAAACAGGCTTCTTTCTCATCAAACTATTCCATTTGCTGGCCTTTATACCCCATGGGATGGATGAATCTGGCAGATTCAGCCACTTGCCAAATGGGATGGCTTTGACTGAGGTGCTGGTCCAGCCTCCCATGCAGGTGGGGAGGCGGCCGGTGGCCCTGCAGTCAGTGGGAGGTGTGGAGATCAAACATGGCCAAAGCTGACCTGTGATTTAGTGCTGTGAATGGCAAAGAAGGCTTATGCTACCCTTTTGAACTCAAAAGAGGTTGTTTTCTCTTTGTATCTATCTAAAAAGCTGGCAGTGACCCTTTCAAAAGGCATAAACTTGACCCAACAGACAAAGCATCATGATCCCAGTCGAACTATGCTGACAATTACTTAGAAATTATAAATATGAATAATTAGACATTTGCTACAGCTATAGGCACTGTTGTTTCAACTAATGTATGTATTTTCTTTTAAACCTTGTTTGGAAACCTGTATCCCTTGTATATTGGATATTACTCAGTTCTATTCAGAAGGAATGCATGATGAGATAAGATCTTGAGGGTAGGATTGTCAAAATAATGAGTGTTTGCATATGTAGCTGAAGATAAAAGAGGATGTGGCTCCACTCTATCTGAAAATCAGATTCTTAATAATTTCTTTATCTATATGACATACGAAGATGTTTTGAGCTGAGCTGTTGGCAGTATCAATGGGAAGTCTTTGCAGGTCTTTTCTGTCTTATTTAAGCTTTATTTAAGATTGTCTGTAATCAAGCAATACTTGTGTCTTACTCTTGTGTACGTATGATTTGTTTTTCACTATTTTCTCAGGGATTAGTGATCATTGCAAAATAACAACAAAATGATGACATGAACAAAAAATGTTGCCTTGCTCATATATGTGGCTTACACATGCTGTTAATCAGGTTTTTTTGTAGTTGGTGCTGCATGTATTATTGAATGTATTTCTCCTATTTAGACAATGTTAATTCTACAATGCTTTCAGAATGAATTATTAGGAAAAAAAATACATTTTTAAAGATAGCTAGTATATTCAGTGCCTAGGGTAATCATTGTAAGCATGTAAACTTGACATTCGGCCTTGATTTTTCAACCGCATTTTACTGTCCACTGGCAGAAAAACAAGCAAACCACAGCATGGCATGGCTTTATTGTACCACTGTTCAGCAATTTTTATATACTGTTTCCTTTTATAATTTGAGACATGATAATGATTTTTGCTATAAATTTTTTCATAAGTATTCTTACTGATGGATGATGCGTTTATTTAAGCATCAGTGGACAAATAAAGTTATCCACGGGTGACTAACAACCTTGAATAAATACCATTTCACTCAGCAGCTATCCATAGTACCTTAGCAATGCAATTACATGCCAGGACCTATTATCCCAATTAATGGACTGTTTTATATTCACTGTGCATTATACTTGAAACTCTTCAGAGGCCTGGCCTTCGCTTAGCCGGAGGCAAAAAAGAAATGTATAACAAATCACCAAGAAAAGGCTTTCATTTACTTTCCATGATACGTAGCGTGTAATTATACTTTAAGCATAACTGGGGCGGCCTCAGAAATGCCCTTTGATTTAAGTTACAGTAAAACTATATATTAAACCCATGATTAAATATAGCTATCTTGTTTTCCAAGATTATTGCTCGTAACTGCAAAAGTAGGTATTTTGCTATTATCTTCCTACATCATCTTGTTTGTAATTATTTTGCCAAAGGTTAAGTTTGAGGGTTATTTATGAGATTCATGCAGCTTCCCTGTTTCTAAGCATATGAAATAAGAACAGCAATTCAGAGGGACGTTGTATTTGCTGGATGGATGAACAAATAAAATAGTCTACTAAGAAGTACGCAACCCGGTGTTGTGTTGCCACTTCGTAAAATGTCAGCCCTGGACTATGTTTTACGGGGCTGGAATTTGACCACTGGAGTTTCACTCGACTCCCTCTGGTGGTTTCCAAAGCTGCATTACCAAAGCTATAAAATAAAACACAGTTGTATTTCTTCTCCTTATTGTAAGGAGCATTGATTGCTTCTCATTGTAGCAAAGGGGCAGTCTATTACACAAATTTATTACATTTTCTTCGTGATAATTACTGGAAGTTATTGAACAAGGCAGGGAGTTATGACCAGTAAGTTCCTGCTATAGCTGAGGAAGCAAATCCACAAATATTTAGTGGATCTAAACAGCTGTAAACAACACATCCTGTTTACAGTGTAGTAGGAATTTACAGCTTACAGTGCATCTGAGGATTTCTTAGGAACTACTGCAAATTCAGGCTTGAAATATGAACTGCAGTAAAAAATCGTCTTACGTTGTATCGTGTAGGTACCTTTTGTCAAGCAATTTGACAGTAGTTAAAATGACCACTGGATTCACTATTTTCGTTATTCAAAAATGACATTACTATTTCATGAGCAGCTGGTTAGGGAGCCTCATGAAATCTGCATGCATACATTAATGCCTGATTGCTCACTTTGCATTCTGAAAAGGAATCTATCAATGGAAAAAAATCAATAATGTAAGTGTCCCAATAGGTCTGCGGATTCCAGTAAAATACATTCACTGAGTCATCTTTCTGTAATTTCTCTTCACAAATAATTTGTTCATATATTTGGTGTACACTGGCAACGGTGCCCTGCCAGCTGTGGGCCACACAGATTTGCCATGCTAGGCTTGGCACAGCGGGACCTCCTGCAGAGCCGTTCCAGAAAGCACTTGGCTCGCTGTGCGTGCGGAGGGCAGCCCTGCTGTGCCGCTCTGAAGTCTTACTCCTCCCAACAGCCCCAGCTTTGCTACACATGGCCTACCCAGAGGACACCCTTCCTCCCTACGGTCCAGCTCACGCAGGAGCCAGAGGATCTCTAAGGAAGAGGTGGCTGCCACAGCCAGAACAATCACAGAGTACTCTTCCCAAATTTCCTGGGGGGTCTGGTTGCCTCAGTCTCTTGCCCCCCATACAGCTGGATGTGTCCTTGTCACACGACATCATGTCAGCTGCAGGGAATGAGGAAAGATAGCTGGGGGTTGCTACAACTGCTCTTGGGTGACTGGCTCCTGAGAGCATGGAGTAAAAGAGGGTGAGCAGGTGTCTGCTGCTTGCTGGATATAGCTGTAACCTACAGTACCAGTATGATGGTAAAAGAAAAATGGCAACAAATGCAAAGGGTGTGAATTCCTGTTTTTCCAGTAGTTCCTTCATCGCCTGAAAGAGAAGGGGGCTTGATCTGTGAAATGGTTTCAGATCCTGACGTCTCCGCTCTCCTCTCCTTTCTGTCTCAGGTCCCGAGACATCAGTGAGTGTAGTGCTTGGGATAGTCGAGATAATTTAGATTTATTCCCAAATTCAAACAACTCTCAGATTCATGCCTGGATGAAAGACTGGATGAATGGGATCACACCTCAAGCTAATATGGTAATCATCTAATTCTTTCATAAACATAAAGCAGTGGACCTTCAATGTATGTAGGTAAATTATTTTTGCTGACTTTGACCTCCAAAATTTGTAGTTTTTACTTGTATTACTTCAAAGACGTAGGAGAGATTTCGTTAACATGCGGGTCCACTATAGGAAGTGCTAATGCATTTACAAAGTCACCCAGCTGTCCCAACAAAGGAATGCTACAGGTGTAATCCAAATATATATTTATTTAAAGATGGAGGATAAAAGCCAAAAAGAGTTAAAATAAAAACTGTTAAGTCTAGCACTTTATCCCTAAATATATGAGCAAACTTGTACAGTAGAAATAAAAAGCTAGCAAGCATATTAACTCCAGTTAAATGTTGATGACTTTGATAAATGCTGCAGTATCAGTAAGTATGTGATGTTCACATTAGTCTTCATTTATTGACACCCTCGTACTATTTTGAAGAAGATTCATCTTCTATCAAAGACTTATATTGCTGTATTATTTCACAACTGACGAGCCAATTTCTTCCATTATCTTAATATTCACAGTTAAAATAAATAACTAACATTACCCGTAATGACTATCTATGTCAGATGTGAAGACAGAGAGGGGAAGAAAAAACTTGATAAAGAAAATTCCTGGCCATCATTCACTGTTTCTTACTTCAGTTTCAAATATAACACTGGACTGGGTTCAGAAATATTTTTTTTTTCTTCTGACCTATTTTTCTGGTTTTATTCTCAGCCTTTTTCCTTTTTGAAGGGCAGAAGCTGAAGATGGCCTTTGTTGAGTCTCCAAAGTACTTTAAAAATTTTACTCCCCAGGTAGAAGCGTAGGCAATTTAAGCACTTTTGTTTCTAGGATTTCATTGGGAGAAAAACATTCTACAAAACTTTAAAATTATTTTCCCCCATTTCATTGTGAAGCTGAAACAAAGATTTAACTAATCTATGGCAGTGGTGACAGAATTGGACTAGAACATTAGTTTCTCAGTTTTAGCCACCTGCCAGAGAAGAAAGGAAAAGGAGAGAATAATGTGGTGGGCCTTTTGCTGCTGCTGCTGCTGCTTTTAAACAGTCCCTTTCTGCTAGGTAAAATGAGTGAAGCCTTTAATGGCTGGTTCCAACATCGCTGTACAGACAAGTGCCCTTGATATGTACTCTGATGTATGGGTGGAAATATGCAGGATCATAAATGTCATCACTTCTTCCTGTCTTGCAGCAATTCATTGCTTTCCAAGTTTCTTAGTTACGATTGTTCAGACAGCAAATATATTTTGGTTGTCTGTAAGTATTAATTGCAGAGCCCTACACACGATACGAAAATTTAGTATCACTACTGTTGATAATTGCCCAGTAGAAAGAATTCAGTAATAACAGTAGAAAGAGAAGATCTAGGGAAAAAAGAAATTATGGACCTATAACTAAATACTGATTTATTTTCTCTCTTCCACAGTATTACCAGTATTATTAATACAGAAAGAGTGACAGTCTCCTCCAGAATTTTACTGGAAACTAACAGATCAATGAACCTCTTTCTAGGCCCCTACAATGTTGTGATTTTGATCAACATATAAATAAAAAATGCATTTTATAACTATCGCATATTATTACATTACACAGTTAATATATTAAATAATTCAGTGGGTGTTTCTCTGCTGTGCCTCAGAATAACAGGCAGGTTGGATATTTTTGCTTGAAATCGCATAAAAGTACTCATAGTATGTGGATGAACACAGCTTTTCTGTAACAAAACGAACTTTGGTGCCATTTCATTATCACAATAAGACATTTCCAAGAGTGTGGTATTGTAAGAGAGTCCTTTTATTGGATCATTTGAGGCCAGTGGGGCATGTGTGATCTCATTTTAACACACACCTTGTGGGTTTTTTTTTCTTTAAGTAAATGATGAATGTTTCCAGTCCAACAGCTTTTTTGTGTACAGAGCAAACTAAAGAAGGTGACAAATGCGACCATGGGAATCTTTTAATTTAAAAAGAAATATTTCTTAATTAGAGATAATCGTAGAAGCTTGGCAGGAATGCTCACCGTATGAGCAAATCTCACCAGCTGCATTGTGCCTATATAGGGAAGGTACTGTATGTAACACACTGCTTTTACTTAGCTCCTTGACTTTTTTAGTGACTTCTAACTACCTTTGCCAAACAATCTAATTATTTTTTTTTTAACGTCTATGCTCACACAACTTCATTAATATTTGATTTTGGGATATGGTGGCATTTAAGTATGTTAAGTTTGGATACACCAAATTAAAGAAATTGTCCTCTCCTGAGGGGACTGCAATTGCACAGTATACCTGTACATATTAATGTAAAGAAAAGAGAAGAAAAAAAGGCAGCAAATGCTATGCTGCTAGGGAGTTAGCATCGCCTCAGGGTTACTGCAAAGACAGGGGCTGCAGCGTGGAAGAGCTGGGTCTACTGACGTGAGACGCTGGGGTACAGCTTCACCCATTCTCACTTCCTCTGATGTAATTCAGCTCTAGAAATGTGCAGAGAACTTTTTATTTCTCCATTTACCTTCTATTTAACAGCCCCTTCTGTTGCAAATAACATCTTTAGGAGTGGCATCTCATTTCCCTTCTTGCAGCTGCACCATCCTTTTGTTCAACCATGACTGAGTCATGGCTTATCCAGAAAACTCTGCTGCAGAGCTCATCCTCCCAGCCCCTGGTCCCGACTGTGTTACTTCCCTCTGTGTGTCCTTTTTTTAGCTCTTCCTCATCAGACATAAAATTTTATCTTCATTTTTATGATCCGGCACTACTTATCCCCTCTGTTTATAATCTTTCATCAACTACTAGGATGTCAACTTCTGCCTGTGACTGGCGAGGGCTGCCCAGCTGTGTGCTTGCTTTCATGCTCACAACTGAATTTGGGGAGGAGCTTTTTCTGTAAACATCTGTGTAGCCACATTGTTATTCTGCCTCAGATCCACAGTGCTCTCTTTTGTGCAGTCCCAAAAAACTTGTCAGTGCCTCGGCTCCTGTTATTCTAAATCCATCGCCTACTATTCTGGCCTCATTTTTCCTATGACCATCTGCTGTATTTTGTGTAATATTCAGAATGCTGGCTCTTAGAGTCTTCCCCCAAGTAGAAATAACAAAATAATAGTTGTTATGCGTTTCCCATTGGGAATTACTAACTTCTTATCTGGTTTACGAAGTGTAATCACTATCAATGGAACTTGTAAATCACACTTTCACAATGAAAAGCAGGTATGTACAATAGGATATAACATACACCTGTGATTACCATTATAAATTACATCTTTCCTTGCAACACTTGAAGTATCACTTCTTCATTTTATTTTAGTATTCTTTATGATATTCTATCAGAGGTTTAAAGCAGAAAAATGTGAGCTATTGTAAAAGGAAATTCAGGCTGTGAGTGGAGTCCTCCCTTGTTAGTACTTCTTTTAACAGTACTCTGATTTGCGGTAAGTATAAATGACTTGGAAAATTTCTTTGAAAATATTCCTTCCACTTGGCCATTACACAGTAGTGAATTGCATGGCAGCCTTCAAATTACAAGGAAAATAATGAAAAGGAAGATATAAAGATCACAGAAGTAACAAAAGATATCAATGCTTTTTTCTTTTTTTTTTTTTTTTCGATACAGCTACAGTACTGGTCACTATCTCTTACTATCAGAGACAAACTTCTCACTTCAGATAAAAAGTAATAACAAAAATAGAAGTAACTGCACATGAAAAAAAGTATTACATAAGATATTTTCATCAACTGATAATGCAACTGAACCCAGTATTAATAAAGATTGCTATTCATTATTTGAATTTGTATGATTGACCACTTAAAGAAATTACTAGTGCTATAGAAAGGCTTGTGACTAAAAGGGAAAAGTCATTTAGTTCAGGGAGGTCTTGTAAGCCTGATAAAATAACTGTTGATTATAATTATACGCTAATCTCTGAAATATTCTCTTGGGAAGTAGACAGATAATGAACAGGAAAAAAATGAGCTCAAACTGATACACTTTCCTGATACCAAGAATACACTTTTGCAGCCTATTGCATGCTGTGAGAAACTCTTCAAGGCTTGGTTTTTTGCTAACCTCTTATTTCATCTATCTGGTTACTCACACTATGTAAGGCAGAAAAATGTGCACTTTCAAAGTCACTGATATAGACAAGCCAAACTATTTCTGCATTTCCTCAATTTTCATGCTTCTAAAAAAATTCCAGTTTTACCTGAGTGTTTAGACCTAATGTAAGAAGAGAGTTGAACTTCTCCAGCATTGGACAGTAATTGTTACTGTGACTTCCAGTGCCACTTTTTCCCTAGCAGAATTATCATTCTCTAGCATGAGGAAAATATTACTGGTATAACAATTGCTTTTGATTTTTAACATGTTACAAATTTGGTGATTTGCCCTGCTGCTTACGTAGAACAAGAACCAGAAGGGCAAATTTATTTTTGCTCTGGTGCAACACAGAAGCAGCTTTTCCAGTTTTGACATGGAAAATTTGCAGTTGTGTTGAAAAGCATACTAGGAAATGATCACCTAGGAAGTAATCTCAGCTCATCCTGATCTCAGTGATAGCTGTATTGACACATCAAATGCACATGCCTGCATAACTTTCTTACTAATTAGAAAGTGTTTTAAAAGACATGAGGTTAGTGAACACTGACAGATACCTCTGTCTCCAGTGAGTTGTTGGAATTTCAGGGTAGTATTAGGCACATCTGGGACAGTATAAAAATCTTGTGTTTTTCCTGCAGAATTAAATCTATTGTGGAGAACCATGGACATATTTAAGATATTTCATGTTGCTTTAGGTGTTCTTACCCTACGAGGCTGTAGAATTTCCCAAATTTATAAATACATAGCCCATTTCAAGAAATAAGATCTCACATTCCCTCTTTATCCTGAAGGATTGTGCAAGTGCAGCAAAATGCATACCCATGTTGTATGTAAATTATCTTTAGCATCTGATTTAAGAGTTACTGAAATGAAGGCTAATCCAGGAGGGCACCATTGTATCTATCCATTAGAACAGATTTCAGGTGTAGGTATTATTTTTTTTAAGAAATGGAGACAGTTTGGAGAACAGTTGCCCAATACTTTTAAGGATAGTGGTCTGTATGGGGAATACCACAAATGCTTTCTCTTAAAGGCAAAAATAAGAAGTCTTAAGCTTGATCGAAGTCTCTGTTATTTCCTAACATATTTTACAGAATTCTCAGGTTTGTATAATATTGTAGATTTTTAAAAAATTGTAATCTTAGTGGTGTTAATTTTATAGATTAGCATATTGTATTTTTCTGGTTTATAATTTTATTGCTGTTACTCAAACAAAATATCCCATAAGAAAAATAATGCTGAGTGAGCCCATGTCCATGGAGTAATCCTTTTAACTATATTTAAATCTCTGTATTTTGTAATTCTGCCTGGGAAATACTCATATTTATTAGAGTATATTTTAAGCGTCACAGGACAGCATGACACTGTTGACCTGTGAACACTAAATTGTGGAAGATACACAAACAAAACCCCAGACTCATTACGTGTTGACCATGTTGACTTAGTTCTTTTGTAGTTTATTTTCAAGTTTTAGGAAAGGGTCTAAACATACATAAAAGTAATATCAAACAAAACTATCCTATGGCTAAGGTGTCCACTTCTCATGAAAACAGGCATTTTTCTGCGCATAAGGTTCTGTCCTGTAATAGGCTGAATGCTTCTGCTGGATGCTGAGCACTTTCATTAGGACTCACCATATGGGACTCCTCAAAAGCCCTTTAAGTCACTAATGTGAAATCCCAATGGACTTCAGTGCCTCCCTGGTGTAACTTCATACTTCAGTGCAGTTTTGACACCACTGACCTCAGGACAGTGATAGCGGGGATTAATCTGGCCACTTTGTCAGATATATTGTGTGATTTCCAAAAGGAACAATGAGCTCCAGAGACGTAAGTCTCTTATTAGCAAAGTTTCTAAAGTTAGATATCTCTACTGATTTGCGAACATCTGGTACATGTTAATATACTGTGAGTCATGAATATCTGTATCTATAGAGGAACTATATGAAACTAGTGGAATTATTTATGTATCTTACCTATAGTGAAAGACTGTATTAAAATCTGATATTACAGAGTAAACGAGAAATGTATGTCTAAACAGTTACAAGTATAGGAATGTTTTAGTCCTTTTTAGAGGTCAAGAGTGGTTGGCCACAAATCAAAAAATAGCTAGAAGCAAACTAAGATTCAGCACCACCGGACAGATTTGCTAGAGGTGAATTTGCATGTGTTGCACATACCCAGATGTTCTTTTCAGTTCATTACTGGCAAACAGCCTGATTTGTCTAAATCATATTTAACATACAGCAGTTTGTGGCAGGTGTAAAGAAAAAAAATATATTTTGTAAATCTCCCATAGATAGGAGTCCCTATATAATTACGATTGTTATTTTAAATGACCTTTATAGTATTAAAACAGGGTAGGGGAGGAAAAACTATTGCATGCAAGCTTCCTGTTTGAAACTCCAGAAGATACTGGTCACACAAATCAAAGGAGGAGATTCTATAGTTATCATAAATCCACTTTTTCGGCGAGGTCTTTATGGTTGATGTGAATTCTCAGCATGGGTTGTTTCTTGGTCTTAGTAATTGCCAACAGTTTAAATGGAGTTTGTAGGATGAAGAGTGAGTTTGGCCAGCAGTCTGATAATATTTTGATTCCTTTCCTGGCATAATTATTGTTCTGATACTGTACAGTCAGAAGATGGTTATTGTAATAAAGGCTTCACTGGAAAAGCACTGGTGCCTTGTGAGGCTACAAACGTTAACTGTCTGTGCAGAGGCTACTAGATCTCATGCAGCTCTTACCCAGAGCTCTGCAATGGGAACATCATGCACAGGATGAGATCTCTGGCTTTATCAAAACTGTTGTTTCTAGTACATACAATGCACAGTATCTATTTCCTTGAAAGGCAAGTGCTGTTGTCTGGTATCCAGTTATTTTTTGGTAGTGTCCACGGAAGGTAACGGACAGAACACTGTATCAAAACTCAAGGGACCTCTCTGTGCCTCAGCTGGAAAGTGGGGATAGTGATACTCATCTCTTGCAAAGTTCTTGGAGATACGGAAATGGAAGCCTCCAAATACTAACTAGCAGAGGGTGTTACCATTATTTGGTGAGGGGATGCAGTTCCTGATATTGAATTCACAAGTATGTAGCAAATTCCAGTGCAAATTAAGGATATGGTTTTCTATTTATTGTATGCACTTTAGAAATTCTCTACGATGTCTCATGCAGTACAGGAATAATGCAGAACATAGGAAAAGTATGGAGTTAGCTATTTTTAACATTTTGATGAATGTATGAACATATTGTGAGATGATTTTTAAGTAACTGAACATTTTTGGCTGGATAATTCTATGAACTTACCTTATGCTATAAAGGGAGATGGATTATGCGTGATGCTTCTGAGAGGTAAGAGATTGACACAGTGGCTCTGACTGTTGGTCTACACACATCGTTAGTTAGCATGGTGATACTCCCCTTACAATTGACTTGCTTCTTGATGGCTTTGAGCCAGATGTAGAGTACTGAACTAGGCAGAAGTGTAATTAATATTGAACAAATATAGGTGTTGCACCTTGTCTGAATGTTGATTCAACCTGTTTCTCTAGAACAAATGATTTGAATTTCTACTGCATTAGCAACAGCAGACTGTTTGGAAAGAGATTTTGAGGTCAGATGTGCCACCTGGCAAGTGATGTAGAAGTTTGTTGGGAAAATATACCAAAATTGCAGAGAATTCTTCTAATGGGAACGGGGTATCACATAAGTGCTCTTGCTTTGTTTACCTTTATTTTACATTATAGTAGTGTTTATTTGCTATATTTAAATCAGAATGTTTAACATTCATTTAAAAAAGGAAAAAAGAATCATTGACATCTCATTTTCAGTGCAATAAGCTTAAAGTTAGAGCATAAATGCGCTGGTACTGAAATCTGTAAAGACTTCCTGGGTAAAAGAGCTTTTCTGTAATGGTCAGATAGCCATCCTACCCCTCTTTTGCATACAAGAAACGAAGATATCTTATCTAGGGCTATCCAGCAAATTAAACCTTTGGCAAGCAAGCAGGTATTCTGCTCCAAGTTTATTGCACTGTAGCTCTCTGCTTCACAGCCCTGCAGCGGTTGGATAGCTATTGCAGACAACCCGGAGAGTTAAACTGTAAGTAGAAGCAGCAGATATCATTCACTGTCTGGACTTCTACAAGAATATTTAATATACTTATTCAGGGAGACTGTCCAGATATGTGTTGATTTATACTCCTTTTCACCTACAGCCCAGTTTATTTTCTCTGAATCCTGACTTAAGAATATTTTTTGTATCTGCATCGAGTGAAATACAGGAATATATATTCTGTTATGCAGGTTTAATGAATAATTTTCTACAGAAAGTAAGAATATAAGCTGTTTATGATCATCTGTTACTTCTGGAATCAGCTCGGTAAAGGAAAATTTTTGTTTAATAATCCAGCAATTCCTGTAGTTAGACTTTCAGAAAAACATAGTTATTTTTTTCAATGCAAATAAAACAGTGTAAGTTCTTTGTATTAAAACATAGTTGTTTGTTATTCCTCGTGCAAGATATATAGTCTTGTTTTGGTCATGATTGCTCATGCTACCATATGGGAGTTTGTTCATATTCTAGTTGAGCTAAAATCTGTTGCCATGTGTTTGACTGCTCGCAGTATTTTTTTAAGGGTTGTCTGTTTTTCACAGCTAAATTTAAGCTAAATGTATTGGTTTTCTTTTTATAAAAGATAAATTATGAAGTCAGATGTAATGATAGGACAGGAAAGAACAGAGAAGTTAGTTACTTTGCAGTATTGCTTCTCTGTAATGAAGTTCTTAAAATAAAAAGTTCCAAAAACTATTTTTGAAGTAGGAATGATTATTCTTACTGAAATCCATTGTTAATGCACACAGCTAATTATAAACCAGGCGTGGCCAGATGTGGCCATGCTTGAAATATTCCAGGGTCACTGATTTTCATACTCTTGAGATAAACAGCTGATTTCTCACGTCCTTCGACCTGGCTGAGCTTTACAGAGAGGCATGCAGGGATCCATGGAAAATGTGGAAGTCTTTAAGGTACAGGGAATTTACAGCAATGCAAGTGCCAGACATGCTGATGGTTCCATGTTGTGGAAGACGAGGTGTATGCTAGGATCATGATGAAACACATATCTTTTTGTTTGTTTGTTTTTCTTTTTCTCTTTTTTGGGGGGTGTTTGTGAATGTCCTTTTAATATTGCTGTATTGGATACATCGGTCAATTCAGTAGGGGGGCAAACATGGCACAATTCTTGTTTTATTTTGTTTGCTTCCTAGCAGCTACACTAACAACAGATTATAGCAGACATACCAATTTTAGATGTACGTTGACTTCGTTTCCCAAACATTCTGTAAGAATAATTCTCAACTTTTAAAATGCAGCTTTGTTTACTTGTATTGTCACCTATATATATGACAGAAGAGCTTTTTTTAAGCAATTTATTGTTGTTCTGATATATCACTGTTGCTCAACAAATCTGGTAAGAGTTGTGCGAGGGTTTTGTGTGGCACTTAGGCATCCAGCTGGAAGAGCCTATCAACGTGGGAGTGTTGCAATGCTCGTACTTGTACTCATTAGTTTCCTTTGCAATTCAATGAGCTCAGTTAGACTGAAAATAGGTCTGTCAAACAAAACATGAAACTGATGACTGACTGAGAAACAGTTTGTTTCCCAATGTAATATCACAATTTGCTGTCGCTTTCATAGGCCTTGGGTAAGACAAAAGTATTCCAACAAAACCAGAATTATAGGTAGTGATTACAGCTTTGAAAATTATATGAATGGAATAGAAGGATAAAAATAAACCTTAAAACAAACAAAAAAACTAAGGACCAGATCTTTTGCTTTCAGAATAGGAGTCTTGGGATCTAGTGAATGGTGCTTTTGAGAACAGAGGGTGCTTTGAAGTTTAAATTTATTCAGGTCTTATAGAAATGTGTGTCAAGAGATTGTACAGATATTTCTGTATTAAGCAGCACTGCTGTGGATGTTGGTTTTTACACATCCTGGTGGACCCCAAACCAGTTGGAGGTCAACACCTTACTGTCAGTACCATACTATGAAATTGTCATGAATCTCATAAAATCCACCTATTCCAACCAATCCTACTTGCTTGTTTTAAGGAGTCAGATTTTTTTACTGGGAAAATAATTTTGAAGAAATTTGTTTCTAACTAACGTTGTTTCTATTAGCTGGAGCAGTTTAGCCCCAAATTAGGTATGAAGCCGCCAGGTCTGTGCATATATTTTTTTAATTTATTTATCTATTTACTTGTAAAGGTGTTATTGTTTCAATGTTTTTGGTTAAACTTTCTTTCTTCTTTTATTTCAAATAATCTTTCCATTCTCTATACCTCTGGATGCACAGGTGACGGCAAGCACTGGTTAATAACAAGAAACTTTACAAGTTAATGACTAAACTACCCATACCCACTATTCACTGCAGCTCCACTACACAATCCTCTGACTTTTCTGCCACAGACTTGACATGAAAAGCACCGGAGGGCAGCTGACCACTGTGAATTCTTACAGCATGTCACAATTGCAGAAACATCTGTGCACATAAAGCATATTAAAAATTCACTGACAAGACCATAAATCATTGAAATGCTAAACCCTGAAATATCAGTTCTGCAGTCAGTCATTAAGCAAAACTCATAATCTATGAAATTATACATTCCAGTCTAAAATGCAATATTTCACCTCGCATATATAAATCTAGATACTCACTGTTCCTTTTCTTTTGCAAAACACAAAGCTCATCAACAAAGATATTTCTGTCAGGGTAAATAAAGTGGCTCTATCCATCATTCTCTTGTCAGAAACAGATACATTCCTAGTTAAACCTTATTTTTCTTATACAGATTGTCAAATCTAAGGGACACAGTCTATGTTTGTTCTGCTTATGATTCCCAAGCAGAGCAGTAATAAGTCTGCACATGGACAGCATGCAAAATATTTCTACAGGAACAAGTTCAGGCACTATGTTTTTCAGAGTGATACAGGACCTAGTTTGAGACTATGCTCAAGGCCACTGCTAACATTCTTGTCGTTGATGTCCTCTAGTCTACAGGGCAACTCTCCTAGTACACTCCTGGAGAAAACTTGGTACAACCTCTGTTTCAGAAAATACTCAAATCCATACTTACAGGCTGATGAGAGTCTTGTACCTGGCTTTGCTCTCTTCTGCCCTTGAGTCACTTTCATATGAGTGGTCAGAATGGAAGGTCTGGAGGAAGCCTTTCCAAGGACGGTATTTTGATGTTGTCTGCCACAGGAACAGGTCACATCAGTATCCCAGTTTAAGTTGGATCACTCTCTATACAAGGGCAACATGATTTTAAGGAACCAAGTCTCTCTAATGCTTGTGAGATGGAAGGGAAAGAAGTCACCCCTATGTTATATATGATACGTTCAATGTTGCATTGTTTCTACTTAAAACAATTTGTGCATATTAACATATCTATGTATTTTCATGAAGTACAAAATTATCAAACAAATATCTTTGCTAAAGCTGTTTTTCAAATGCGTTGTCTAGTTCAAGATGAGTTAGCTACCCAGCGGTAATACAACATAGTCTGACTGTACCACACAAACCGAAAAATTGTTAACTAATTTAATTAGTAAATAACTGTAACCACTTCTTGCATCTCATCTAAAACCTAAGGAATGAGGCTGTTTTAAATAGAAAGGAACTATTTGCGTGGTTTTACTAGTACTTCACTCTCTGTACAACAGGTTTCAGTTTTGGATTGGGTGTCAGAAGGTCTCCTTCTGAAACATGAAATGTAGAAGAGCGTATCTGAGTAAGTCTTGCAGACTTGCCATCCTGACCTGAAAGTCTCATGTGATTTCACAGTGCAAGTGTGAGTCAGTTTAGTATTTGATTGAAGAGAAACTCCTTTGAAGTTGTGTACAAGATTCAGGGCTGTAACATCAGGAGATGAACTTACAAGGGAGTTGGCTCAGCCTCCACCTGTGCTTCTCAGGTATTGCTGTGAGGCCAGGGATAAACTGTTACTTGGAGGATTTCCTGGATTTCATAAAACTAAGCAATTATTTCTGCTACTGCAAGGATCTTGGGAGAAAAATTGGTTTACATGTAGGCAATCTTCTCCTTTCCTTCACTCTGTTACAGTTCCCCTTTTCCCACTTCAGACAGACAGGCTGCAAAATGTAATTTTATACAAACAGACTAAGGAGAAAAGAAAGTTTCTGTAAGACATGTGTCTTGCTTCCGGGGCAGTGGGCTTGGGCAGAGTAAGAGCTGAGATTCTCAACAAATGCAGTCAGCAAGTTTCAGATCCACTGAAACTTTTCACTACTAAAGCTACATTAAGCTAGTTATGTCATCAAATTCCAATATGCACAACTTAGTTTTCCTTGCTGTTCCCATTAAATAGAGTATTGTGCTGTCACGGACCCCTACACTGTTAGATGCATTTCACTTTGTATATAGTAGTACTGAAGGAAGGGGGAAGGAGGGGAATTTCACTGTGTTTACGAATTCAGCCTTTTTGATGGGATACCCAAGTGTAGATACAGTTTGTCAATGGGAATGAGGCATATTTTCAGAAGGGAAATTTTGCACTGTTTAAGAAGCAATCTCACTGTTGCATTCATTGTGTAATGCTTAAAATTGTTCCCTAAGTATTAGGACAACTGATGCTGATAAATGTAATACATTAATAAGTTGAATAAAGACTGGTGGAGAAGAAATTGCATCTTCCCAAATGTTTTCTTCTTCATAAACTAAAAGAAAAATGATAGTATAAAAATAAATGCAATTGTACTAGTATTTATGTAAGATTCATTGGAGGAAATTCTACATTTTTGTATATTTTTTTAAAATCCTCATCTTCTCTGGTCATAATCCTGCTTACAGACCTGATTACTGCTGAACACTAATTCTGTATCATGGAGTCTGTGCTCTGGTTGTTTAGTTTAATCTCAGATTGTAGATTTACACATAAAATAAATAGTGGAGTATTTCTGAATCCCTTGCATGCTGGCATAGATTTTAATGTCCTGAATTAATAGGAGAGAGTTGGCTGACATGATAAAACAAGAAAATAAATCACCCCGGTGCATTCAGATTAGCCGCATGTTTCCACAAGGCAGAACAAAATTAACAGGTAACTGTCATGAAAGTAAACTGTGTCTTTGTTGATCCCTCAAGTAGGTTAAAAAATACAGGAAAAATGAATATACATGTCATTCATGGAGTGCTTTTCATCTTGAAGGACTTTATCATTATAAAGTGAAGAGACTCCTCGAAATAGGAAGGTGATCAAAGCTGTTCAAGAGGGTATTCAGGTAATATCCGAGTTCTAGTAAACCTTGATAACTGAGTCTACTTATCACTCATCTTAATTATTTCTTGTACGGGTGTTTGAACATGGAGACAACAAGTTAAAGGATCCTAGGACAGATGAGGTTTGAAGAGAGGTCGTACTGCCCAACTTCCTGCTGAAGCAGGGTTACTTTTAAGGTCCAGCCAGGCAGCTCAGCACTTTATCATGGGGTCTTGAAAACCTCCATGGGCAGAAACTGCACAAGCTCTCTGGGCCCCTGCTCCACTCCTTGATTGTCAATTCCATGCCCTGAATCTGTCAAATGATCTTACCCTTTCTGCTTTCCAGTGGTGGAAAATTCAGGCTGAGAGTGATGTGATGAACCTTGTTCTGCTTTGTTTTCTAAGTAGGTTTATATACTATGCAGAATAAATGCATGAGCTTTCATTAATTAGAGTACTCCACAGAGAACTGAGGAGTTCTTTGTTTCCAAAAAGATAGATAAAAGCTGAAAATTTGTAGCTAGAGCCTTTGACAGCTGGCTAGAGCCTAGAGACAAAGGGCACCGGCAAGGGATGTTTTTGGAGCATTCAGATGATGTTGGGAAAGGTCTCTCTTCCTTTGCTTTTGTTAAGGTAGAGGCTTTAATGACCGAATTGTCTGAATTTTAGATCTATATTCTACACAACCTACTTGTCCCAGCAGCCTTTTTCAGATAGCGCATTTTTTTGCTCTTCCTCACTCTAGAACTTGTCACTGTCAGACTGAAGACAACCTCAGTAGTCAGAGGTCTCTGTGAAAAAGCTGTGAAGTACAATTATTGACAATATTGATGTTTTAATTGTTCTCATTAAGTTCCAAAGTCTTCGCTGCATTAAGAAAGTGTGGAAAGCTGAGGCATTTGTTTCAGACTTTTCAGACTTGACAAAAAACAGTCTATTAACATTGGGTTCCAAACTGAATTTTTCCTTCACAATAAGAAGTGTCATTTAAATGTATATACACTTTTATATGCATATACATACACAAATAATATTTTTAAAAATATATAAAAATGTAGGGTTTCCTGAGTCCTATTTCACCCCTTTAAAGAAGCCTGTGGTATCTGTTAAGAGTTGTTTGCAGGCAGTTTTGATTTTTTGCAAGTCATAGGTATTCGTCCTGTTTCACTTCAGCCTAAGTAGCAGCTCTCAGCACATTTCCAGGGTTGTCGTCTTCCTCATCTGTACCACAAATGTTGCTTCTTTAAGGTTCAGTAGCAGATTTGGGGATTGCTATATTTATGGCCATTTGAAAAAAAAAAAAAAAGTGAATGCTAATTCACCTTCACTGATTTTAACATGTAACAGACAGGTAGCCATCCTTGGTTGTAGAGGCTCCCTCTGTTGGTACTAAGTACCTCCAAAAATAGCCTTCCTTTGTGTGCACATGCATGCATGTATATCCAGAACTGTGTTTCTATAGCAAAGTTCTATAGCAAAGTGCTGAGGAGTTCTAGGATATATATTTTTAAACAAATTTCATGACAGCATGATTCTGCTGTTCAGTGCACCAGCATGAATTAGTTTTCCTAGGTGAAATTCAGATAGTAAACACAATTCTATGTAGCATATTGTAGTCAAAACACATAAAACCCATGAGTACAATACTTGTGTGGTACTTGACTTTGCTGATAGCATGGTACCAATAGCTGTAGCCATTTTGTAATGGACAAAACCAAATCCATAAATTTAGTGTGTATTGCAATGTTGTTTTTCCTTGGCAGGTGATTATCATCTGCAAATAACATTTCTGCTAAGCACACAGTTTATAAACCCTACATGACTTGCAGATTTATCAAGGTTTAAAGAGAAAATGGACAATACAGTGATGAAAATAATGCTGTGCTGGCCAAGGTGGACTAGATGACCTAAACAGGTCTTTTACATTTCTAACTACACTGATCCTATGAATTATATAATTAAATCTAAGCAAACATACGAAAGCACTAATTGAAGAAGTTAATGTAATATTCTTGTTCAGTCAACAACTATCTTATTTTATTATTATAATAATTATCTTATTTCTATTATCTATCTTTTCACTGGAGCTTAATAGAAAATTATATTTATGACATTTTGAAGTCTAAACTTTTAAAGTCTTTTCAGTAGAGGACTATAGCTAGACTGGTCCTTTTGGAAGGAGATAACAGTGCCCTCCTGAAGTCACAGCATTTGGATGTCCTAGCAGGATTAGACATTAGTGCTGAAGCCTTTGTTACTGCTTAGACGGGTAGACCTACAGGGATTCCAACATATGAAGGTGTAACTGAAGAATACATGGCAATTCATGCAGAAAGCTGGTGTTTCTGTCTCCTTTCTTAAATGACAATGCAGGTTGCTCAGCCAAAATGATTGTGTTTGAGCAGCTATGTCTCGCTGGCCTTGCCCTCACTCAGCCTGAGCCCAGTGAGCCACCCTGCTTCCTCCACCGCCCAGACTGTGATTCCAGCAGTTCTCCTTGCTCTGAAAGTGAAGCCTAAAAGCTTCTGCTCCTCAGCTCGGATTCCCTAAGCTCTCCAATTTGGATTTTCCCTTCATGTTTTATGGTTGAACTCGATGATCTTAAGACTCTTTTCCAATCTAAATGATTCTATGATTCTGTCTCAAGTGGTGAGGAGAAAAAAATTATTAATTTCTCACCAGTCTGAAACCACATTAGATTTTACTTCACGTCATGCTGGAGTTTACAACTATTGCTGAATGGCTTTATAGGCACAGGGGTATTCCCCACCCAAGCATGCACATAAAAGTCCTGTTTCTGAGAGCTGAGCAATTAACTCATGTCTACAGCATACCTATTAGATGAAGGGGCGATGGCTCATATATATCCTAAAATGTCCCCCATGCATGCATGTTTTTAAAAGGAGACTTTCTTTACTGACTTGCCATTTTGCAAGCTGAAACAAGTGGACTTGCAACTTTAAAATTAAAAACAAGTTTCTGTGTTTTGAACAATAGTAATGCAATAATCCATTGGGATGACATTGCCCAGAGGGTCTATGTTGAGAGAAAAATGATGGCAGCAAGTTCAGGCTGCAGAATAATCCTATCAGCAGAACACTCAAATTATTCTATAATGAAATACAATTTGTTGCTTATATAGATGTAGCAGGTGCTTTAAGACCTCCAAATTCACTGGCCCTGAATATATGCAGAATTACAAGGACAAAAGGTGGCAAATGGTAAAATTTTAATGGCACCCACTGCACTTGTAACCATGTAAATTCTATTACTACTGAAAAAAAAGTTCACACAACTGTTCTAACCGGTAATGATTTTTAATATCATCTCTCACATATTTTAATTATTTGTTGGTGTTATTAAAAAGTATTATAGTAAAATGTAATAGTGATAACATGGTATTAATTTATTCTCGTAGTATTTCAACTAACGCACGTGAAGGAGCATACAAAGTATTTTTGTTTGGGTTTTGCCTTGTTAATAAATGCATATTAGACTATTTTAATTGATTGTCTAAACTATATGACTTTGTAATCTTTTAAGCTTTACCTTAGAGATCATACAAAAAGACACAGAAAGTTTCAGACAGTATTGTCAATATTCACTTGACTTGAGCATTGTCTCTTAGGGTTAATGTAAATAATAGGGTTTCACTTATTTCATCAAATTTCTGTTCATATGGAAGTAAGAATTAACATGTACCGTTGCTACAGTAAACAATAAGAGCCTTTTGCAAGCTGTATCTGAAGACTACTGCAATTAAACAATGTTAAAGAAAACCACACAAATGACCTTACATTTAATAAAAGCACAGAGGTATCTCATCAGAAAAGTGGGATCTATCCCTTAGAGTTTATAGTTTGTGTATTTAATTAGAAAGAGCATTAACATAAAATTGTTCCCAGTCTATACTTCTGTGGTACTCTATATTCTGACCCGTGACACACATTTGCTCTTTATTATGGGTTACTTAGTGAAGTCTAAACAATTAAGATATGCTTATAATACTACTGTTTTGAGTATATGTTGAGTATAATATTGCTCATAACTGAAGGAAATACTAATGGTATACTCCACGCTAGCATAAGCTCAGTCTGTTTTTCTGGTGTGTGCGTGTCTGTGTGCAAGAAATCTAGTGCTTCTAGGCTTGCTTAGCAAGCACAGGTTTAACTTTTACTGCTGCAATTAGGACTGAGCACAGGAGTCCAAACCGGGGAGGTGATCCCTCTCATTTTCTGTCTATTAATTAGCCACGAGCTAAATGCACTATTTTTAAGTTTACGTACCAAAAGAACAATGAAAATGTAGTAGTTGCATTAAATGCGTAGATTAAAAGGAAGCATGTAAAACTACCATATTTAAAATACTTTCAACCATAATGTTTAAAGTGCTTTTGGCTATAAAAATATTCCTTTTAGTAATTTTGAAGTATGTTTGCAAGAATGTGTTTTTTACTTTTAAAATTATTTTGAACATTGGAAATGCCACATTGAATGCCACAGGCAATGAAAAGGATTTTAGTAAAGAAGTACTAATAATAACTCCACTTCTACCTTAATTATATCTTTTTGGAAAAAAAAAAACCTCTCTTATCATCCTTGAGTGCCCTTTAAATCAGGACACCGTTGACACTTTGTTTCCAATTAACAGTAAAAACCTTCTTTGATCCTTTGACTTTTTTATGAGATGAATTTATATTTTCTAGACTAACATGCATGACAACATAATTCTCCACACTCATTAATATTCAACTTCTTTGCTTTAATGAGGGAAATGAAGAGGAATGGAATGTCATCTGCTTATCTAAAGCAGCAAGGACTTTGCTAATATTCACAGACAAAAAAAACTCCTACATTTAAATAACATTAAAGCTGTGACACATTTGGCCAAAATCAGGTCATTCAAAGTTAAGCCTGACACTCAGAGCTGCATTAGATCTCTATGTGTGGTTTTCCAGCATAAAAAGTTGGAAAATCTGTGTTTCCACTCATTGATTTTCTTTCGTATTCTTTTTGAAAGAGGATTTGTGGAAAGGTTGGTAGGTTTATTCGTACGAAATAGAGCCTCTGGCATCTGCTGACTCCTGAGTGGTACACTGTTGTGTTTCCCAGATAGTGGCCAAACCTTAGTGGGATCCTTAGAAGTTAAGAATAGGCACAACACCATTGATCCCACTGGTGGTCTTGACCCTGCATATCTCTATGGTAGAACTCTAAGGAGAATTCACATTTTAGTTTTGTCCCCATTAAAACATCTTTGATATTCATGTAATCCAGATTTTAATAGGTGTTACCGCTACAACTGGATTCAAATAAAGCATATATACATCTTGTATTTATTCTGCTGTGGCATGAAAGTTTGCGTTGGTAATTTTGCATCTAGTTGAAATGCCAGATAAATTTTGTCAAAATTAATGTAAAATTCCCATTTGGAATATTTGGATTAAATGGAAAGAGCGTACACCCCTTCCTGTTTCTCACTATTATTAAGAGGTTTTATAGTACAAGAATATTAACTTTATGCAATATGAGTTCTTAAAACTCCAGCTCAGAAGACTGGGTATCTAAAAATATCCCTTAGTTATTTCCTAAAATAGCTGCTCTCAGTCTATTTAAATGCTTGTACTAATACTTCAGTAATATCTTAATAAGAGTTCAAATAACTCATGTTACTTTAGCACTTCCAGCACGACTTTCTCTTTTGTGATAACAACCCGGTCCTGTAATTTTTCCATGGCTGGGAGAATTTTTTGGTGTGGAGTATTATGGATCTTTATAAAGAAACAGAGATCTATACCAGTAATACTTTTTAGTGCACGATGGAAACTCTTAGGTCAGTAGCATTACCACTAAAATGGAAATACTGTACAAAACTGTCAAAAAAATTCTCCATTAACAGCAAACTTGAAAACCTGAAAACAGATGTGACACCATTAGTATACAGATGGAGTTAAAAGGAATACACAAAGCTTGCAGTCAGCTAAGGACAAAATAAAATAATATTGAGATGTAGCTGAATAAAAAAAAATAACCTAGAAGTTAAGTTATTATAGCCTCTGTGAGATATTGTTAGTGCGCTGGACTTGGAATAAGTTTCTTAAAAAACCGATCCTGTATTGGAACAGTGTATAAAAAAAGAAACTATGTTTTTTCCTTTGTGTAATGTCTGTTCAGACCAGTCTGTTTTTCAGCAGTTTTCCTGATACTGGATGCTCTTCATCTTATGATCCTGGTATCATCTCCTGATATCAAAATCTGAAGGCTTCTTGAAAAAGTATGCTGACTAAGAAGTGTTAGTTGAATCACAATTTTTCAAATACTTTGAAAGGTAGCGAAGACATTCACTGTTTTTCTACAACCTTTTCTATACAGCTGACATTTTTAATATTGTAATGTTGGAATCTTACGAACAGTTGTGACCGAATCCTGCACCTTCCAAAATGGTTGAATCGAACAGAAGCATATTAGCCACTGAATTACACATTGAAATGCAGTTTCGGAAATACCTTGTGTTCTGATGGATGGAGAAATGTGGCTGAGTGGGATTGGGGGAGAGGCTAAAGCATGTGCTGCAGACACGGTTAAACACGTGTTGTAGATAGGGTTTCTTTGTGTGTGAGGGCATCTTGCTGCCATATTAGTGATTTCTCAGTCGGCTTCGTGCTATGTGTGGGATGTTGGGATAGGCGAGAGGTGAGAAAGCACCAAGAGAGAGAGCCTGGAGATGTAGGTGGAGAGCTAGAAGCGGAGGAAGAGGAGATTCCACTGTATGAGTCCTATGCTGAATCTTGTCAGTCATATGATTTTCATGTCTATCCATAGAGATCCATTTCTCTAAAATAATACATAACAAACAAGACAGCAAATGGTTTGTTAGTTGTACATCTCATACCTGTATGCAGGGTTTGCTTGAGATTGTCTTAAACCCCAAGATACTCTTCTACTATGCTCTCTGCGTAGCAAAATTGGGCCTTAATTTGTGGTGACACATAGGCCAACCAGAGATAAAGCTATGCAAATATATTACTGCAAAACAACTATTCAGTATGTTCATCCTTTTTAACTCAGGGTCACAGTGTTATACCTTCCATGCAGATGACAAATTTAGGCGGGGGGGAGCAATAGATATAACAAATAGATTTTAAAACAGGAGTTATCAAAATGCTGTGAATACTGGAACAGCCATTCAGTAAGGGCAAAGGAATACAGATCAGAATTCTTAGATAACAAAAAGGAATAAACTGAGTACAGTAATGGAAAGATATTCACTTCTCAATATTCATTGGTGCAGTATCAAGCTAAAAGACTTATTTATATTTATAGATCGAAGCATATTTCAGATGATATAGTAATCTTCTAAAAGTAAATTTTAGTACTGTGAGAAGTCTATATTCATAGGCACTGGAAGGCATGTTTTCTTGAAGAGCAGACATAGCATAGGTTGCAGCATTGGCATTTTCTCAACGCTAGTGTGCCATGACCTTCAATTGTCATTTAAAAAACAGGATAGAGTTTCACACTGCCCCTTTTATATCCTTGCCTCTTTCTTAAAGCTGCTAATGAAGCTTTCACGTAATAGTAGTTACTATGCTGTTAATGATGTAGATATCTACATCACCAAGCACTGCCGTGATACAGTTGGCTGTGGTCAGCGGAGTAGTTGCACTGAGAATTATGTGTCTTTTGACTATTGCTGAAGACCATTTACAAGAATTCCTGATTTTCTTTGCATGGTACAATACAAACTTTTTTATTTATTGCTCAGTTATTCTTCTATCACGCAGTATAAAAGGAATGTAAATATAGTCCATATCAACCCTGGGAAGAAGCTTTCATGTGCAGGACTGTTGTTATCTGAGCTGGTGGCATGCTACGGCTAGAGGTAGTAGGAAGGCACATTGTTTATGCCAGCTGCATGGCTTCAGTTGCACTTATGTCTGATGTCAGCATGGTGCTGCTTCTCTGTATTTGAAATGTCCTCTGGATAAAAATTTCCATCACAGCTGCCTTAACCAATTGACAGAACATTCTGTCTGAAGGTGCAGATGCACGGCTCCCAGAGCAGAGATGGATAGCTTCTATCAGTACTAGAAGAAAATGAGCCTGTCTCCCAACCATAAACTGAAAGATGTTCTCACCATCAGAGATGAGAATCAATGTTCACCAGTTCTTAGGAAGAAGGGGATTCCTTTTTAATACTGATTTCTTATTCTGATGTAGTCTAAATAACTAAAGCCACACTATTGAGAGTATCATTCTGCATGGAAATGACTTCTAATAGCTTGTAGATATCTTCTTTAGACAGCTATCAGAGAATGATAGTAGGAAATCTTGTAATAAGCAGATCAACTTCTGTAGAAAGTTAAAAAATAAAACAGCATATATTTTCAGATGGATAGCTGCCAGTATAAACCTTTCCTTGTCTGTTACGCTTTTTCTTTTGTATATCATATCAGATAAGAGAAACAGTTTGAAAATATGGAGTAAATGCTACTCAGACTAGCAGAGAACTTGACAGAGCTATTGTAGATCTTTGGTGGCAGTAGAATTGCAAACAGCATGAACAATATGTAGGTTAAACGTAGCAGTTCTAGAGATACCGCAAATCAGCAGTATTTTCCAAGAGGAATGCAAACTGCAAGACAAATCTTTGTTCAAAAGCTAAAGGGAAACTGTGATACATGTAAGAATGTCACTTAAAAAGTAATCTTTGTTTTGGCGAGCTACACACTTTATTATGCACCGTTTATCAATCTAGGAGCATATCCATGTCATTACAAATGTGATTTTTGCTTATTCAGCAATACTGCTTTCTGTGCACATTTCATAGAATCATAGAATGCTTTAGGTTGGAAGGGACCTTAAAGATCATCTGGTTCCAATCCCCTTGCCGTGGGCAAGGACACCTCCCACCAGCCCAGGTTGCTCAAAGCCCCATCCAGCCTGGCCTTGAACACCTCCAGGGATGGGGCATCCATGACTTCCCTGGGCAATTTTTTCCAGCGCCTCAATGACAAAAAAAATTTTATTGCCGTGTTTCTCCCAGTTAGGGCAACAAAAACTGAAGAGATTGAACTGAATTTTATTCTGGATATTGAATCAGAAATGTAATTGCTGATTCTTGATTAATTCTTTCCAGTTACAGTTAATTCATAGCTGAATAGTTATACAAAGGCCAGAATTCTAGGTAAAATACAGAAACTCAGAGGATGAAAATCCAAGATGTAAAGATGTTTCTGTAATCTCTTCTCAAAATTTAGGCCTTCATTTGAGTTCTGCAGTCTCCTGCTGAAGTAGAAGCCTTAGTACCTCTAACAGAGAAATCCAGACCCTATCTTAAACTCTTTCATTATGAAATATTTCCTTATTAACAGTGTTCCTTAAGGGTAGATTAAATTGGTGATATAAATTTAAAACAGTAGGATTATAAAAGAATAAATTATGTCATTTTCTTACTTGACAGTCTTTGACTGATTATGATGTTTTGGGAGCTTGATCTTTGGACCTCAAAATTAATTTTGGCCCTAATAAACAGGCACTTTTTTTTTTTTTTTTTTTTTTACAGTCAAGGAGTGTAATCTGGAATCATTGTGGTAAGATATAAAACACCCTAGTGTTATTTAAGGAACCATTTTTCAGAGTGGCTTGCTTTCTCAGATACAGAAATTAAAGCAACTCCTCATAAAGCATAATAGTACCAAAGAATTCCTATTATTCCCCTATATGAAGGTTTGGAATTTGGTGAAAGTTTAAAGATTCCTATTTCTAAAGTAAGAATGAAATGGACAATACTTTGGGATAGAATAAAATTATATAAGAAATAAAATTCTTATTTAGGATCCCTGTCATGCATATTAACACTCTTTTAACTTGACAATGCTGTTCTTTTAACAATGTATAAGGAAAAATGGTCTTATTTTTTCCTTTTAATTCTTTATTCTTAAAGCGATATAAAGCATAGTAGCTGTCACACTTGTAAGGGTCCTGTCTTACAAGGCTGGTGAAAGCTGGATGCTCATTGAAAAGTGTGTCTGTAACTACTCTTCCATCACAGACCTTTAAGACAGCTATTCTTAGTTGAATAGTGATCTTGCCATCCCTTTACAAATCCTATTTTTAAAACACTTATTAAAACTGTATTTTCTGTTAGTTATGTTTTATCCTTTATGTGTTCTAGTATTCACTGTGAATGGCCTTATTTCCTGATATCTTTTTACAATATCCTTATTTTGTAAGATACGGTCCTCCCATTTTTAGATTTAATCTCTTGGAATTTTCATCTCTCAGTGTACAGGTAAAAGGGGCCAAATAAAATTTTGCTTGAGCTTCATCTTTTCTATTATTCTGCTCATTAAGTTTCTCTGCATCTTTTTGCAACATTCTTGAATTAAAAATACGTATATATCATCAGCTGATTTTAAAGCTGCACCTGACATGTTACTGATCTGAAATGCAAATCAAGGTTTTATGTTTGCATTTTAAAATCTTATAGTTATCATGCAAATACATTAATTCTTTATTTAACCATAGAGTTTTTGCCATTTCCCAACTTCATCAATTAGGTTTTTTTCTGTATAAAGCAGTTATGAATGACTCCCTTAAGCTCGCCAGTGCAGCTTGGGAAAAGAATATACTTTCTGCCTGGGACTGGAGAAAGATAACTCTAATCTTTTACCTCTACCCAACACACTAGATTTTGAACTGGTGTATTTTCCCATGTAATTTGGGAATTTTATCATATTTGTGGAACATCTCTCTCTTTGTTATCCTATCATTGTGGAAAATAATTCTTTAGAGATGAAGCATATGTGTGTATAATACATTTTATATTACAAATTACAGAAGACAGAATAACTGGTTGAGATGCTGCTGATTAAAGGCTGCAATAGTAATACCACCTCAGAGGAAAAATAGTTTTGAGTTTTCCACTGTGTCCTAAAATGTATTTTGATCTTATACTTGAAATGTCAGGCTTT
The DNA here is from genome assembly GCA_017639485.1 of Pluvialis apricaria. Classification (NCBI taxonomy): domain Eukaryota; kingdom Metazoa; phylum Chordata; class Aves; order Charadriiformes; family Charadriidae; genus Pluvialis; species Pluvialis apricaria. The sequence goes on from CM030017.1 coordinate 6,677,894, forward strand.
GAAGATGAGCAAAGCAACTACTGATTTCTGTTAAGTCTGGAAATTGTAATGCAAAAGACTCTGAGGGACAGCAGAGAGGAAGTGAGATTTACTAAAACCAGTGTTACTGGCATCTGTGGAACATCTGGTTCCAAATATTGTCCAGCATAATGAGCCCGGGCAAACAATTTAAGATGAGGTTTTCAGAGATTTACCTACTCGATTGGCCCTTAATTACTCACCTGCAAACTGGGCTCATCAGTGCTTACCGATATGGTGTTATCTAATTTGTAGGATCTAGATTAGTGAAATGAGAGGATAGTGTTTTCTCTCATTCAATCAAGGTATTCCATTGACTTTACAGAATTTGTATGATTACAATTCTTCTAGTGTTTCATGAAGGAGGAATAATTTACACTGTAGTAATGTATTCAGTGATGGTTTACAACAGCATTAAATAAAATGTTGCTTCCTTTAAATGAATTATCAAAAAGAACCAGAAAGGGCAAAAGAAAAGGAAAAAAGTAAATAAAAGTATACCTCATGGAAAAAGAAAGCTCTTGATGAAAAGAAAATAAATTTTTGATTCATGACAACTAGCTGAACAGGAAAACACACTAGAAGATGAATCAGAATACCCTAGGCAAAACAGCAAATCGTCCATCTGAAAGCATGTACTCCTTGAAGAAGAAAACTCTACCAAAATCAAGAAGCAAGATAAAGAGCTGTAAGAATCAAAGCACAAATTAAGTATGTTAAAATCAACTTACAGAACAGAGATCCTAATTCACAATCAAGTGCACTTCTCAGTTGTCAAAGTGCTCGAGAAATACGGCATATTTTTTAGTGGAAGCGTTAATGCTTCAAGATGATACATATATGGCAGAAAGATAAATATGTGTCCATTCCCCATCAGAATTTCACTTGACTTCCAAAGAAAAAAACTTGTCTGGAAAACTGACTGGATGGAGAACTAAACTATTTATTTTTTTCTCTAGAATTAGCACATAGTAAAATACTGACAAACCGCAGAGACACCTAGGGTTGTAATCATATATCTGATTTCAGTTGTCTTCTCCTTCCATTGCAGTCTTGTGAAAATATGAAGCTAACATATAAGCTCTTCAGGACCTTAAAGTATATGCATCGTGTTATTAATAAAGTACAAAAAAATCTGGCTTTCATTGCCATGCCATTTTAATATAATTACTTCCCAGCTCACCCTCTGTTGCTAATTCTAAATGAATGTTGTCAAATTACAAAGTGCATATTGTTGTCAGTATAACCTGTTGTTATTATACGCTAATACTGTGTGTTAATGAAGTGTTAAATATCCAGAGCTGCCAACTCCTTTATCCAAGGGAATATGAACACTATGAAATAGATGTGATACACGACTAAATTGAAAAAAGTCTATTGATCTACGCTTGAATGCATTTTTAATATAAATTAAATATAACTTTCTAAATTAAGATATCTAAATAATCTAAAAGGCCAGATATCAGGCTTATGTAATATCTTGGCTTCCGGCTCTCTACATTAATTCCTATAAACTGTTAATCCTCTTTCTTTAGGGTCCAATCCTCCAAAGTGCTGCATGCTACATAGAAAAGGCTGCACACTCTTGCTTTGTACCTTGATAATAATAGTGTTCAACACTTTGTAAGCTCATGTCTTGAATAATCAAACTTATTGATATCAGTAGCCTTATTCAATATTTAAAATTGCAGTTTAGAAATGTACTCATTTTTCATGTGAAGAAAGGAATCTGATGAAAGTCTACAGGGCAGTGATGTGCCTCAGAAATCGTTCTACTGAAATGAATTACTTTTTTGACTGAGTAGCTTCAGAAGGCATTCACATCAATATGGTTTATAACATGTGGAAAGGAAAATTGACAAGAATTCTTTGGAAAATAGAGGCAGTACTTCCTCACTACTTCATAAACACTGAAATACACATTCTTTTATTTAAAGATGAGTGAAGGGGTTGATATGTTCCTTGCCATCCAGCCTTTTTAAAGGAATCAATCTTACTGAAAACCACAGAGACGCAAAGGTATTAAACGTAAAAGGAAAGGACATTGTTGAGTTTGGACTGCACTGTCACAGAAACGGAGGAGCACATCAGGACAAGCTCTTCCGCAGACTACTTTTAGTAGGTGTCCTTTCTAGGAGATTGCTTAACTCAGCCCATTTAAAAACCTGTTCCTTGCCTTTGCTGTTGGAAACGCATTGACATTTGCCCTTCTTATTTCTGGAAGCAGCCACACAAATCCAATAGACTGGGTCCAAGTATGGAAAACAGCAGTGTCATAAAGCTTAATTTCAATAACAAGGTTCAGCAGCTCAGAAAATGCATACTCCTCATTCCTCTTACAATGGAAAGAAGTATCATTTAGCCTCTAACAAGGAAAGAGGTAATGAGTTAAAGATTTAGTGCTTCTGTTTATAGGAGGCCTGTGTGAGATTGTCAACTGGGGCAAAGCTTGTTTTTGTTTGATTGGTTTTTTGATGTTTTTTCCAGTCACAACTGAAAGAAAAAATTTAAATTTATTGAAAATAGATTGCTGACAATGCTTATAAAAAGAGTAGTATATTGGTTCAAAAGAATCTGCCCAGTAAACATTATGTACATATCTTCACAGAGCTAAATATCAAAAATATTATTTTCTAAATTCGTAAAATAATTATTACCTTTTTCTCTTCTGTTTTCTACACAATAACAATAGAGCCTTTTCTCACTCTCACAACATACTTTTCATTAATAGAGACTAATGTTCTTTGTAAAGGTCAGTGTTGTTGTAACAGATGAAAAAATGAGGTCTGGAATATGGTCTAGTTGCCAAACTGGGAGTAGAACCTGATTTGCAGAGACCTAACTTGGTGCTTGTTTCCTAGGGTAGTGATTCCCAAACAGCGACATATGCGGCTTTACTTACTTTTGCATTATTCCCACATCATCAGTTGGGAAGAAAGCAGTAGCTGTGGGGCAGGGCAGACATTTTTTCTGTTTCCCCTTTGCCAAGATTCATTCCAGCACAACTCATTGCAGTAACTCCCGTGACCCTTGCAGCTTTCATCCCAGACAGTTCTGGTCCTCCTGCCTTTTATCTCCAGCAAGGACTGAGGGAATAGGATTCAGGAAGAATGTGAGCAGTGAATCTTGCTCCAAAAAGGCTGAAAGCCATTGCATTTAGTTGCAGTTACTGAGAGGCTTGACTAGTAGTCACTTTTACTAGTTTTGAGAATAAATAAATGCCTGTAATTCTTTGTTCTCCATGATCACTGAGCATTTTATGGAACAGAAGCTCTTTGTGCATTTGATAGGTTGTGTACCAAAAAGGATAATTATCTCTGATTAGGTCTTCAAAAAAATGTATTACCTTTTTGTGACAACTTATGTAAAATTATCAAATAATTGATAATTGTGGCAGTTATAGCAATGCAAGATCTGTGAAAGAGGGGAAAAAATAATGCATTTAACCTCCCAAAATATAATCTTCAGCTGTAAAAATCTGGTCAGATACATACTGTTTAGCTATGTTGTACTGCAAAGCACAGTTTCAAGGAGTATTACTGCACTTTTCCATTTATCTTTCAACTAGGCCTATATCTCATTATTATTTCTACTCGTGACTCATAGTATTTCTATATTTTTCTACTTAGATTGACATATCTGATTTATTCTCACACCAGAAACCTGTCCTATGCATTTCCACAGACAGATATTAGTCTCTTTTAAATAGAATATAGGCTTAAGGTCCCATCATCCCAATTCTACAATTCAAAGCTATTGGAGCTGCTATACTGGATGTACGTTCATTCCATTTGTAGACCACAAGATGTGTAGTAATAATTCTACATTACATTACAGCTTCCTATTGTGTGTATATATATGTGCTTATCAGTTTGCGAAGAGCTAAATTGCACATAATTCACTCATTTATAAACAGACCTCTTAGCCAGTCATTAGGTTTTATACCAAATATTATGCTGGATAATTTCAAACTGATTCTCCTCTTCCCATCCATTATACAAACAACATAAAGAAGCCTTAGGTTAAAGGAGCATGAGGGAACTCTATGGTATTTTAGTTCTCATTCACATGAGAAGGATTGTGGTTTTTATCCATTGCTGTATAGTGAAAATTAAAATTAAGGATTTTGCAGTGAGGATCAGTAACACAAACATTAAAATTTACCTCAGCTATAGGAAAATTGTAAGTTTAACATACCATCCCATATCTCCACCCACTATTTAGTCAGGTTTACATACTTAATACATTTTCCCAAAGGCTATTGCAGATTTACATTATATTCTTCTTTCTTGAAGTACTCGCTTGTCTACAAAGTACTACTGATAAAAAATTATATATCAAACAAATGAGATGCATGTCAGAAACCTATAAATAATGAATTAAATTCTAGTATACTCATAAATATTAGAGAAAAAACCAATAGGTTCCAAAAGAGTATTTCCCTTATAACTTCTTACTTAAACCGCAAGGGCATGATGCTGTTTAGGAGGCTGAATTATATATATCTGGATTTATAATTAGTCCAGCTATTAACCTTTTCTCCAGTTTCTCTCTTTGGTGATATACTGTACTATAAATTCCATAAGAGATTACCTTGCAGAAAATATGGTTTTACATAAATGTGCCATGCATATTTTATAATCACTTTTAATTTATTTATTCTGGGTCTGATTCCCTACAGTCTCGTGCTGGTGCAGTCTTACCTGTGCAAGATGGATATGAACTAGACCAAAGCAGAACTTTCTGATCACTTAAAGCAAACATGCTTTACTTTTGAATGGATATACATCATGTAGGTTCTATAGGGTTGAGGCAGGTCAGAACTTAAGTTTTGGAGTAACGTGCCTGGCAGAAAATGCAGGCAGACCTAAGGCACTAAATCACTGTATAACAAACTTAACAAGTCTTATTCATCCTGAGCCAATTATTGCTGCATCAGATGTGTAGATTCGGTATGCCCTCACTCTGTTTTCTATTCCTCATTTTGATTGGTATAAAAATAGGTGATGTTCAGCTTTGCAGGAAAAAAGTTTAGACAAACCTCGGGCACTGAGAGGCGTGTTTATATATATACACATATAGATATGCAGGTGACCAAGATTTCTGCATCCCTGTTTCTAAATGGGTTATTTTAAAAGAAGTTGCATCAGAACCTTCTGCACAGAGCTGATGACAGCCAGTAAATGGGTGCACATTAATGCTGCATTAGCATTGTAAAACTGCAGCACTTCACAAAAGCCTGCCAGAACACGACCCAATCTGGACTGTTAAAATGGCTGCTCATCTATTTGTAATTTGCCATCCATTCAAAAGCCAAAAAAAAGAGAGATTGAATTATCTAACACTTCACAGAAACTTCTGAAAAAGCCAAATATGTTGTTATGCTGTGCTAGTTTAAAACATATCTGCAAACACGAGTTTAAACTCAAAACACTTGTTTTACAGATATTTTAATCCATTACTCTGTTACTTCATATTTTTAACTTTTAGAACAGTGGGTTTATGTCTATAGGGATTTCAAAAGTCAAAACTGACAGTACATATTTAACTATCATAACCACCCAGCAATTATGTTTAGCTTCTGCATTCTCATCTAACTAGCCTTGCAATCTAGGAACTTTGTGCATATTGGGATTTCTGTAGAAGTTAGCATTAATGAAATAGAGTTTTAAATTTCCCTAGGCTCAATCCAGGCATTAAGAATATAAATGTAAATTAGCAGAGAAGAACTAGCAGCCTTGAATACTAACACTTTCATCACATTACTTTTAGTTAAAAATGTACTAAGGAATGCGGGAGCCAGTCTTCTGCACCTAGCACCCCCAAACTACGTTAATAATTATCAGAATATTTCTGTAATTTTCTATATGCTATAACACTGCAAGACTTGGACACCTTCCAATTACAGATGAATATTGTCTGTCTGATAAATAATAGCTGTCCAATTCTGTTCTATCTTGAAGACTGCTCTAAAAAGATTCTTTTCTGCTTAAAAAACAGTTGTAGAACAAATGTGGCCACGATATTCTTCTTATTTTGCTTTTTACAGGCATGAAAAATCTTGCAAATTCATTGCTTTTTCCTGACATTCATATAGCCCCCTGCAGTATTTATTTTCATTGCGGTGTGTTTTCTGTTATTGTTGGTGTCCACACTCTTTGCTTTAGTTGACTCTCTATCCCCATCATCACAGCGAGTACATTCTGGTGGTAAGCAAGCGAAAATAAGATAAATAGTGAGAATATTAACCTTGTACATGCGCTATTCTTACTTCCAAACTATTGAGATGGCTAGTACCAAAGTACCAATTCTAGTTATAAAAACTGAGATTTGTATACTTAAGGAAATGCTCCTTTTAAAAGTTTTCACAGGGTTTAAACATTCATTATTGTTACAACCAGTTACATATTTTAATTCTTTACCTATTCAGAATGACTGAGCTCTTTCAAGATATGCTGATAGCGATGACCCTAACTAGAAGACAGGAATTCACTGGAAGGGTGATGATAGTATAAACTCCACTTTTTGTTTTCTGTGGCTATTCAGGACTATTATCTCATAGGAAGAATGGGTTGAATCAATTGAAAGGTTTTGTTTTAAAGTTGGCCAGGATAGTTTGTTATAAATATAGTGATTGTGAAGGTTTTATACGCCAATATTTTTACCTTGTTTTCTTTTGGTGTAATGAAAAAAGTGATCGATCATAGAATCATAAAATAATTTAAGTTGTAAGGAATCTCAAGAAATTTTTAGTCTAATCCCCACTTGGAGCCTGGTCCTTTCAAGTTTGAATATTCCCAAAGATGGAGAACCCACAACCTCTCCAGGCAACCTTTTCTAATATTTCATGACCCCATAGTGAAAACGTTTCTCCTAATATCTAGTTGGAATTTCTCATGTTCCAATATGTCTGTTGCCTCTTGTCCTGTCTCATCTTGCTGAACTCACACCAGAAAGTCAGTGTCTTTCTTGTACTGGGGAGCTCAAACCCGTATGTCAGATATGGTCTCACAAGTACTGCAGAGAGGCACAGGATGACTTCCTTCTCTACCTGCCGGATACAGTCTGGTGGGCTGTTGTCCTTTGCTGCAGGGACACTTTGTTAACTCATGTTCAATTTGTCCATCAGGAGCCCCAGGTGCTTGCTGCTTTCTCTGCCTTGGCCCTGGACTGTACAGGTGCATGACACTAATTGCATTCACATACAGGACTTTCTGTTATCCTCTATTAAACTTCACAAGGTTCCTGTGAGCCCTGGTCTGTGCGTGGACCACTCACCACAACTTGGTATTATCCACAAACTTGCTGAGTGTTCACTCCTGCTCGTTTTTCAGGTTGTTAATAAAGACATTAAATGTTCTTCTGACATGAATGAGCAATAATAAGATAAAGAATCTGACAGGTAACTACATGAATGAATGGATGAGTGCTGTGCGTTCCTGTTTTTCCAAAACAAACTGTATAAATTGACAATATTTTAAAAGATGAAAAACTGGCACTTCTCAATGAATCTTGAATAAATAAGTATATACAGATTTTCCTGAACACCTGCATGATAACAATGCAAAACCTGAAAAACATCTGTGCTTTGAATTGCGGTGTCTTAAGTTACTATCTCAAAAAAGTACATTAACCAGTTCCATAGTATATCATTGACCTGAAGATTTTGTGGGATTTGTGATAGATTTTGATAACAAATATAAAACTGAAAGAAAAATGGAGTTCCATTGTAAAATTTGAAATTCTCTATTTGCTCCAATATAAGTAGTACTAAGGGATGAAGATATCCAAGACAACTTTCTACAGTGACTTTTGGAATTTTCCATAAATATTCCAGAAATTTGCCCTTTTATAGATTGTGTCCTAAGTTTAGGGGTTTTTTTTGTTGTTTGGGGGTTTTATTAATCTCATAGATGATATGTTTTTAGCACAGCATCCTTTTTTTATGTCCCTTATCAACGTTCTGACAGTTTTGACCTCAGTTCTGAAGACAGTTCAGTGTCTTCCTATCAAGTGAATGTTGGATACAGATTTTGAAGTTGCTAGTGAACGGTAGCAAATCGGTACTGCATGATTCTTGATTACCTTGGTTATAGGGCAATTAGGATACTAACTTAGGTCATAAATTTTATTGCAGTTTCGTACTAAACTGAAGGTGAACAAGAAAATTCAAGGCATCACAACTTTCAGCGAGATGCCTCTTAAAAATAATTTGGTTTAGAAATGTTTGACATCATTTAAAAGACATTTTTTGCAAGCTTGCCTCCTAGGAAGCACTTGGGAGCCTAAGTAAAATTTGAATGTTTATGTTTTAAAGCACTTTTAATGCAAGAAATCTGTGTATAATTATCTCTAATTAGTCATCTCTTCCACTGAGATTTATACTAAGCATTTAGTTTTTCTCTTCTCTACAGTAGCTATATCCCAAGCTTCTTTAACAACTAGGACTGTCTGACAAGCTGATCTCTGGATGAGATTTCAAACTCGTCTGATTCCATTTTACCTGTTGCTTTAGGACATCTCTTAATGAGGCCAGAATTACTTTCATGTCTAATTAAGCTGAAGAGATTAAGATATTTAGGTCTTGTTTTTGTATATTTTCCTAAGGGAAAATTAAATACATGAGCAAGAGAGATCAGCAAAAACACAAGAAAGAAGAGCAGCAGCAACATAGGGGAGTATTATGTAATAAAAGGGAACAGGCAAAGGGAGAAGCAGGTTGGGTAGATGATCCTTCATAAAGTATGTTCACTTTCAAATGCCTCAAAAAATATTGCACTGCACTGTAAGTCAGTTTCTCTCTAACACAATAATTATGTAATTATCAGATGAACCTGAAGGGAAATATGGAAGAAGGGACTTTATGTCTTTATACAGTATATTTGAGAAAGGATCCTTATTACTATTTCCTTCCTATGCAACAAATTACACTGTAGGCTAACCGTGAGGCTGATGAAACAATGGATCCAAAATACTCTATGAAACATGCCTTTGTTTTTTATGTTCCTTATCTTCTTCAGTATCAGCTTTCAACGCAATGAGAAGTTTTATTATTATTTTATTTAGGAAAGAAACGATCCCTGCTATTCGAAAGTTTAATCTCTTCAAAATGCTTTACCTTAGTTCCGCTCTAATGGGCAAGCTGATAGACTCAAACCTCTTTTAGCATGTATTCACATTCAGGAATAAACATTTTCATTGAATATTTTTCAACAATGATTTTTAATAGTCATCTTTCTTACTAAAAGGTTTTTTAAATCTTCTAGTTTAGATGCACCTTTCTGCAGTACCAAAGGTCTTCCCCCTAAAAGCAGGAAAGCATTTAACTGATCTTTTGCCATCTCCAGCTCTTTTCAATTATCTGGGAGTATACTTATTTATACATTTCACATGTTCATTTCATGTGACTACTTCTTTTTTTTTAATTCTTTCTTAAGAACTGAAAAATATGGATGCTCTTAATGTTTTTTTCCTTTTCTGTCGTGACCTAGAATTCATTTTTATTCGGGTCTTGAAGGGAAGCTGGGAATACAACTGGTCTGTTTGGAGGGTTCGGAGGTTCAAACCAAAACAATGAAGAAAATATTTCTCTACGTCAATTGGAAATGGATTTTTTTTCAGTTTATCAAAAAAAAAAACCCAAGAGTTTCATTTTAAACGAAATTTTTTATCTTAATGGATATTATTTCTTAAAATTAAGGAAAATGAAGTATCTGGTACACCAGCTACACATCAGCTACCATCACCCAAGGCTTACTGGGGAAGTGGAGAATCGGTACTGGTGACAGGAGCATTAGCACCACCTTGTGTTCATGTGGTAGGAAATAAGTACGTAACACCCCTCTCCAGCCATTAAAACTGCAACAGTTTTCTGTTCTCTCTACTGCATATTAACGAGGGAGCCATATTTGTGGAAAAGGTGCATATTTTTTTGGCGCTGTAAGTTTAGAATAATCGAGTCATCCAGATAGGTGGGAAATGATCAGGAAACAAGCTTGCAGTCTTGGTCTGCGTACTGGGCAGCAGTCATAGCACATGAACAGCCCAGCTATTGTCAGGTTTTTGGTAGGCATCTTGAAACAAGACAGTTTAGAGGTGGATTTTGAAAGAAGATTTGCACTTATGTACAGGAGTTCTTTCTGAATGTGAGAGGTGACACTGTAAAAACTATGAAAGTCTTTTCTTTGAAAATTTAAAAAGTGAGCAAAGGAGACAGGCATCACGCAATGATGGAAAGCCTTGAAGACAGAGTCAATATCATATGTTTGTATTATTTTTTCATAGCTTGTAAACATGGCACAAGGCAGTGTTGCTTTCTTCAGTCTTTTGCATGGTAGAAACTGTTTTGTAAACAAATCTATTTCTGGTACATTTTTCACCAAGATGGCTACCAAAATACATCAGTTTTCATTTCTTTTTCAAAAATACCCATTTTCTTGGTTACGGGGGTACAATTTCTAAAAAGTGATATCCCATCAGAAATTGCAATTACTCTCTCTTAGCTGTACTACATGACGTGCAGTTCTGGTAGAAAGTCTGGGGCAAAACCTGTTCTTGCCGGGAGCTGGTAATAATCCAGGAGTGCAATTGTGTACACAGTTTTCTCTATCTACGTGTATTTAACCTAGCTTCTTGAAATTCAGCTCTTCTCAGTGAGAGGGAAATAGAAGAGCAACTTTCCCTACTTTCTGGACCCTTCTTTAGGTCTAGAAATTGACAACTTCTGACTTGTACTTCACACCTCACTCTCTCCTTCCTAACCTTTCACAAATTTGATTCCCAGACTAAGGGCAAGACTGTGCCTGTGTGTCGCTTTAGTGGAATGTATCAATCTTCTGTTCAGTAGGAACATAACCAGAAAAATATATAATGACATAATACACTCGTAACTTTGAAAAAATGATCCTGATTCTCCCTTACATTTCAGTTTGTGTAATGATCTGTGCCTTGTCAAAGTGAATTGGGTACAGCTAGACTTCTGTTGTTATGTTTTGATCACGTTTTACACTCACACCTCATATGCACCTACATCAGACAAATGAAAGGTATCATTTTAACAAACATTATCTGAACATATGGCAACATTCCAAAACCACTGTGCACAACTCTGAATGATGGATCGGTCTCATTAGTTTTATCAAGTATAAATAACTGGATTTTAAAAATAATTCAATGTTTTGGAGTGTGGTTGGGATCCCATGTTGATGTACACAATAAGAACTTCCTCAACAGTGTCCTTTTGGAGTTTGACAAGGTCTCAAATGTCCTTTTTTGCCTGTTACATGTGGGGCAGGGCAATGTTATTAATGCTACTCAGTCCCTGCTGTCACTTTCTGGCAGACAGCTGGGATCTCAGTGCCCTTCATACTTGGGTAGTTTCCTACCAGTATTAAGGGACTTACTGTAAATATTTATCTCCTTTTTGAAATATTTTCTCTTAGTCTGTTGAAAACAAACAAATCAACCCTTGTATTTCAAACAAACTATGTTAGAAAGCATAGTCAGCACTGGCTGATTTCCCGCCTCTGTGTTTTGAAACCTGTTAACTGTATGAAGGAGTAATTTCCATAAATGGCACACCAAACAACCACTTCAGTTATTTAGGGAAGTATCTTATCCTATCTTACAGTTGTCCAGCAGTCTTGTAAAATAGGAAAATTTCCCAAAATTTCAGATAATTTTTTGAGTACTTCAACTGATTGAAGGAATAAAAAGCAAAAAGAGCCAGTTTCAGCATCATTCTCAGAAGCACAGGCTGACAAAACCCTGGTAAGCGTGGTGATATCCTACCCCAGGTGGGTTGAAAAGATCCTACTCAGCAGTGAGACCAGCAGCTGTGTCTCAGGTCTCAACAGAGATTGTTGCAATGCAGGCAACGATCTCTATTCCCACCGGAAGCTTAAGGATAATTTAAAACCAGTCCTTCAGCATAACTCAGTTACCAGTTAAAGAAGAGACAATGAACTCGGGAGGCTCTTCTGAACTTGAGCTAGCCAAAAGTCCTTAACATCAGTATTGCAACTGTGCACTAGAGATACTATCCTTTGCTCCTTACAGAGAAAATCTTTAGTGCAGGGAGCTGTAATACTATATAACCCTGCATGTGTTTTTGCTCAAGAAAATTCCATTTGGCATCAGCGTATCTAGCAATGTTTTACCTATTGCTTTCTTTTAAGCCAGTTTAGCACATACTTGGTTGAGAAATCTGATGGCCAGAATTTTTTTTGCTCAATGCGCTTCTGGTATTTGGTACATTTAGGTACTACTTGTGCTCAAGGGCTTTTGTTGCCAGTTACAAAAATCTTTGTTCTGGTTCTTGGAAAAATCTGTATCCGTTCCTTCTACTGGGGTAGTTCCTCTAAAAGAAAGGCTCTCATTATCCAATGGGTCTTGTCTTGCATTGGAATCTGCTCCTAGTTCTGTTGAACATGCATATAATATACCTGAAGTTTCACACCTTCCTGTGTATCTTTCTCATGGACTAATATGTAATATCTGCATGGTACTCCAAGCAGACCTTTCTGGTTTCCCTAACCCCAACTCACTAGGGAGCATCCCATGGGTATCTGAAATTACCATATATACCAAATACTCCATTTGATATATGACAACAATTTTCCACTACTGAGTTTATCAACTTTGGTGCATTTATCTCAGTGGTGGCTGAAGAAAGAAAGGTAGCATTGAATGTCCGCCTCCACTGGTTATCTTTTTATGTCTTCCCTTGATGAGGCTACCATCCTTCTACGACTACTATCGTAGGAGATTCCATAGCATCCCAAGCATTAATAATAATGTGTGGTCTTTGTCTGCTAATAGCAGTGCAACATTTACTTGACTATGATAGTATCTTAAAACCTGGAATCTAGACTGGTCAGCTGTCTTGGTTTATGTTTCTGTGACTAACATATCAACCTCATTCTACACCTTTTTCTTTTTTTTGGTTTTGAACTATTTCCATGTTCAACCCATGCTATCTAATTTTTGTGTTAATGAAAAGCAAATGTTAACGTCTATCCAGAGAGAGAAGAAACCAAAACAAGCGTGTCTCCTGGGAAGGAACATTTACTCTCTACTCTAGGCTCAGAATGGTTCATGACTGATCTATACTGCTGAAGAATTATTCCACCTACCAGAACTACGTCACAGACATTTGAGACAAAGTTTTGAGAAAGGACTGTTCTGTCTTAAAATAATTGATCTTTGGATTCAGTTCATGGTGAAGTTACTTTAACGGCTTCAAGTTTCATGAGAAATAGCTTTGGCTTGTTACTTCTGGCCTTCCTAAGAAAGTAATGTATAGCCAGTAGTTCAAGACTTACTTTCTGCTGCATAGAATGCATTTAATCCAAAGAAGATAGAATGGACTCATAAAGGACTCTACATTTACCTCAGGGTCTTTACAGCTGTTCTTTCTTCAGGGAGTGGCAGATTTAGATTTCCAGAGTATTGTTGAAAGGAGATTTCATTCTGTAGAACTAGACCAAGTTCTTAATCTTAAATTTGCATCTTTAGAAATCTTTAGAATAGAAGAAAATACATACCTAAGCTCTAGAAAGGAAGATACAAAGTCAGTACTTTGACATTCACACAAGCAGCAATTTTGATGCTAGATTTGAAAACTTTATCTCTTTCTGGTTCCTTGTCCTCCTTCTCATCTTCCCATCCTTTGTTTTTCAAAGAGGCTGGCTTTGGAATTACTAAAACCTCACAACATTTTTCAGAATTGGGTTGCAGCCTACATAAACTAGGGAGACATATCTCCGTTGCTTCATATTTATATGGATACTGATACACCTTTTGGAAAAGGAGTTGTATTTTGGGCCAGTTCCTACATCACCTTTGCAATGCTGTTCAGTGGGGAGTTTTCTTTTTTCCTTTGCCTCCATACAAACTGATCACATTGGCAGGAAATAATTTTGAGTATCAAAGCTCTATCTGTAAGTTTTTTACCTGAAGAACCAAGAAAAAATTACTCAGATTTCTCATGGGCACCTGAATTTTATTTCTGATACAGCAAACTCAGGGCAGGGTTGTCTCTAAGAGCAAGTGTTAAAAGTGACAGAAAAGTTATGTATTAGCAGCAGTATATTAGAATCACAGATGGCCTTGCCTATTCTTTTTTTATTTATGCACTACAAGATATTATATAGGGAAAACTATAATTTCTCCTTACTTAAGAGCCAGATCTTAAGATGTTTTCATTTCTTCAAGATGTGCTTTTTCCCCAAATACTTATGTAAACAGCATAAACTAAGTGTCTAAATGAAATATGTCCTGGGGTGTGGTACAGCGTAAAAAGAGAAACTCTACTTTAGGTGGTCTATGCAGAAACTTGCCAAGAAATAACAGGAATTGTGAATTACACATTTTCCTGGTGAATGCACAGGCTAAATAATGTAAATAACCACAGTGACTTTAAGGAAAGGATAGGCATACGCAGCATGCATGTAAACCTAAACTAGGATGGAGACAGACTGATGAGCCCCCTTCCCAGTTCCTTGGATTCTTCAGCACAGCAAGATCTTTACAAATAACCGCAGATGCAGATTTAGTTGTTATGAAAAAGCAGGTTGTAATCACCCTCACACCTTTGTATGTCCTCTTGAGGATACAGAGCATGTAAGTTATGAAATTAGAGAACTCAACTAGATGATCATCACCAGAAGATGAAGTTCCCCCTGCACCAAGACCCAGGACAGTTAATGGAAGTGGCCGTAGGAGACCCCCACGTTCATAAGCTCAGCCCGTGAAAGGAAAGCGGTTGAAGCACCATCTATAAATCAACAGCTGTCTTGCAAGCCTTGATTCCACTATCAGTCTTACTTCCTCGGCAAGGTAAATTATTTAGAGTGATATATTCTGCGTTATTTCCAAACCCAGAGGACCGCCGAGGGGGGTTCCCCTTTCCGCGCGCGGAGAAGCCGCTGAGGGCCATCCCCGCGGGGCCGGGGCACCTCCTGGCCCTCGGACGGGCACATCCGCTTCACCTCCCCGGCTGCTCCTCTGTCTCTGCCGAAAGCTTCCCGACTGACGGCTCGGTCTCTGCCGCCCTCCCTCTGCTCCCTGCCGCGGGGCTGAGGGGCAGCCCTGCCCGCCGCGCCCCCCCTCGGCTTCACCCCTCACAGCCCGCCGCGCTCCCCCCTCAGCTTCGCCCCCCTCAGCTTCGCCCCCCTCAGCTTCGCCCCCCTCAGCTTCGCCCCCCTCAGCTTCGCCCCCCTCAGCTTCGCCCCCCTCAGCTTCGCCCCCCTCAGCTTCGCCCCTCACAGCCCACCGCACCGGCGGCCGGTGCGAGGCGACTTGAGGCGCGGCGGCCGGTAACGCGCCTGCGCAGATCTCCCGGGCATGCTCATTAACAGCGAAGGAGCCGAAAAGGGGAGGAAAAAAAAAAAACCAAGAAAAAAAAAAAAACACCCACCCTCAGAGCGAGCGGCGCCGCTGACACTACACCCGCCGGAGAGGAGCGGCACCAGCGGCGGCGGGGCTACGCCGAGCCCGGCGCCGCTTCCCGTTGCGCCTGGGCTTTCTCACAGCCTGACACGCCGCCGCCGTTAGCCGCGGGTCGAGCGGCGGCGGCCGGCGCCGGCGCCGTCCCCTCAGCGGGGCGGAGGGGCCGGAGCGGGCTGCGGTGCGGGGGAGCCGGGAGGCGCCGGCAGCAATGTGGATTTATACCGGCCCGCGCCGCAGCCGCCGGGGAGCGGGGCGCGGGCACCGCACCTAGAAGCGATGGGAGAAGCTGTCGGCGGGGCTGAGCCAAGGCGCTGCTGAAAGTTCAGCCAGTGGCCGCGCTCGGTAAGTTTGCCGGGGAGGCGGGAAAGGCGCCGCGGGCGCCCGAACTTCGCCTCTCGCGGGGGGGCGGCGGCCGTACCGGGGCGGTGAGGAAGGGGTGGGGGGTGCCCTGCCCTGCCCTGCCTGAGCGGGAGCCACCGGGCGCGCTCAGGGTTGGTTTTTTGTTTTTTTTTTGCGGGGGCCCCCGGGTGCGTACGTGCGGTGTACATGTGTGCGGTGAGGCGGCGGAGCCCCGCGGGTGCACCGCGCCGGCGGAACGCGGGGCTCCGAGGCGGTGGGTGCCGGTGTGCGGGCACGGCGCGGGCTGGCGGTGCCGCTGCAGGAGCCCGCTGCCGCCGCGCCGTCGCCCAGCAGCGGTGCCGCGTAGGTAGCCGTGCCCGGGGCTGAGGCCTCCGCTCTCCTCACGCCTATAGGGGGTCTCCTTCCCCCGCGGTTGCGGCGCGCCCGAGCGAGCGGACGGGGTGGGTCGGGGCAGCGCGGGGCTCTGCCAGCCCGGGCGGGGATGCTCTCGCCCCGGGCGGCAGCTGCTCTCCGTCCGCGGCTGCCGCCGCTGAGGCGAAGCGGGGCGGCTGCAGGTGCGCCCGGCTGTCCGCGGGGGGCGGCGGGCGGGGAGAGGCGGGGCGCGCTGCCGGGGGCCGCCCCCGCGGGGCGCTGGGCTGCGGCTCCGCGCCGGCGTTGCGGGAGCCCCCGGGCCGCTCGGGTGAGGAGCCGCGTCCCCGGGGCGCGCAGGGTGGGCTGGCTCTGCCGGGGCAGCGGCACCGCGCTCTCCCCGCGGGCGGAGGGGGGCTGCCTTGTTTCTGTCGGATTCTCAGGCGTAATCGGTTAAACGCGTGTTTAGGATATTCTCCTCCTGCTGTCTTGTGGGATCTGGTAATCTCTAGTTTTAGGCAAGGCGTGTATATAGTAGTTATGCTGTTCTGCTGCTGCTTTCAACTGTTTTTTTTCCCCTAAATACCCTCCAGCTATAGCTCCTGACTGGTGCTTCGGGCTGGGTTGGTGAACGCTTAGGCTGGCTATCGATAGGATTGTGGTGCGCAGGGAGGTCACTGCTTCTTGAGCATTAACTGTATGATTTTACCGTGTTAAATGGCAACACGTTTCCCTTAGTAGATGTGGGGTTTACATGTTCTAATTTTCAAATGAAAGGCAAGAACTTCTCCCCCCGCCGCTTAAACATATGCTGCCTTTTCAGACAGTATAATAACTATCTTGGTGATAGTCTTTCATTGATTGTGTTCTTAATATCCAAAGGTTGTAGATACCCATCTTGATTGTGCCGATGCTTCTGTGATAATTAACGAGTCGGATACACTGTACTATGGAAATAAATACCAGCTGTCCGTGTGGTGGGGCAAGCATCTCAAACATCTACTATATCTCCAAATGTTTTTGCAGTAACAAAAGCCCACGGCTCCTGGTGCCTGTGTTTTGGCTGTTAATTGTGAAGCTTAATGTAGAGCAATTTGATATTTAAAGTATGGAATTCCTGGTGTCGTAGAGAACAATTTGTGAATCATAAATAGCAAGATGCACTGTAGAAGGGAAAGAGATATCCATCGGAAGGGGAGACCCAGCCCAATAGTTTTCCTTCTTTCCTGTCCATAGTTTCTTTTCAAAGCTTATTTTATGCACGACTTGTAATGCTGTGAGCTAATTCTAAAATACGTCTCATCAGATGAAATATAGGGTTGTTAATAAACTAATTGCTGTTTTCCCTATAGATAATATATATCAATAGTATAAAACCATCAGAAGTTGTCAATGTATTTTTAATGCAACTGTGTGTTTTGAGGGTTTTGGCTTGTTTCAGGAACTCAAATCTCTTAACAGCTTAGGGATTTAGGAACCTTTGTGGGTGTTGCCTTTTTTGTGTGTTATATCACAGTTTTATTTCAGGGAATGATTAGAAGTTTTCTGAATAATGCGTTCCCAATAGGTTTTGTTTGATGAATGTCTGATCTTTAAAAAGAAACAAGAGAACTACGTTTCAAATACTTAAGTTAAAATCTTTTCTTTTAAAGAGGAAAGTGCCTTCCATTTGCCAAATTTTAAATACTTAAATGACACGCATAAATAAAAAAAAAATCTTATTAAAAGCAACTCTTGAGAGTGTGGGAATGCAAATTACTACTCTTCACATCTCAAGTAGTCAGATGTGGAAGTAAATGAACATATTGTATTGATGGCTTATGTATAAAAAGCCATTGAAATGTGTTCAGAGTTCTAGAAAAGCGATGTTGTTTGAGAAAAGATGTAGCAAAGGAAATCTATTATTATCATTTGATGTGGTATCATAATTTAAAGTGATAGTTTTTAAAACTGAATAAATGGCATGGTTGCTCACACATGTGCCCATGGTCACATGTGTATGGAGATACGCGACATTTTTGTTCTGCAGTAATGGCTTAGGAATAGGTAAGCATATACTTTGTTGTTTTCGTTGAGGTAGGAAATTCTGAGAATTGGCATTGATGTTAATTGGAGCAGGCAGGACATTATCTCAATGTGATTCATGAGGTCTAAATGGTATGAATTTAATTTTTAAATTATCTTAATCTGGAAAATGTAAGAAGAATAATGCATCTTAATTTATCATTATCTCAGGGCATTGATTATGGAAAAACAGTCCTCTCCGTTTGGTCAGGGATATTTTCTTGTTCCCATTTTACAGATTGGGAGAATGGTGTGCCCTTTCTTTGCTTCAGTCACAATGGCTGGCAGTATCTCACAATGGCTGACAGTACCTCACTGTAGCAGGACTAGAGTTTAAAATGTTTTCGAGATCGAATATTAAATTGGTGATGGCGCTATGTCTGAAATTCAAGAGTTTCTGATTTCTTATCTGCTACGTGCTCACCTAGGTTTGTCTGTTGATTACCTTTCACAGTTTCAGCACAACTGAGTTAATGTGCAACACCATATAACCGAAAAGCATTAAGTCAAAAAAGGGTTCAATTGCACTGGCTCTGTCTTTTAATACCTAACGTTCTACCGAGGTGCTACTGTGTAGTCAGTCCTTTGGCAATATATTTAGGGCCAAATAAAACTGAAAATATGCAGGGGTCTTACTGTTGTTATCCCTCTTAAACAGAGTCTCAGAGGTCTTCAGCATATGTTATGACTGTCCTTTATGACTTACAGAAGTGTATGCATACATATATATTAAAAACATGAATGTAAGTAGGTTTTTCTAATAAGAACCTGTCATTTTCTAAAACTTCTCTTAGTAAAATATTGTGGATACCCAAAACCTCAACTCTACAAAAGCTTACTAAATGTACAGTGGACTAATCTATACTGAGAAAACAAGTCAGTTTCTTTCCTACTGTATTTATTGTTTTAACAGCATATTTATGCTCTGAAAGCTGCTTAAAAGATACTTAAGCTACTTTGGTTTTTTTACTACTGTTTCTCTACTACAAATTTGAACTTCAGTATATTGAGTGTATTATTGAAAATAAGTACTCCTTCTTTGTTTTCCCTCTGTTGCGGTAAACTTTTCTTTGAATTTCTCTATTTAAAAGAACAAAGATCATGTATATTTGATATTAAGCTCCTTGGCTGAAGCTACTGTGTAAGGCTATTGTATTTTTTTCCTCCTTTCTAGTACAGAATTCTTATTTCTGAGTCTTGGAAAACAAATAGTGTAAGATTGGAGCAAAAAGATTGCTTCTAGTTAAATGTGTAGTCTACAAGAATATTGAAATTAAAATGACTGTATTGAATTGGGCTCAGCACTGGCTTGTTGCTTTGGAAGCCTTCACTCAGCAGTGCTTATTTTCTGTAGCCTTAATGAGCAATTACTGCACTCTTCCAGTTCAGAGCCTCTTTTAAGTAGACAGTACTGCTTGTTCCAAATTATAGATGTATTTTTCTGGTTTGCCTGTAGGCTACTGGCATTTTTGGTGTTTTGGTTTGTTTGTTTTCCTGAATGCAGACAGATGTTTGCTGAGGGTTATGAAGAGTCCATAAGCTCTTCTTGTTGTCTTTTTTTTTTTTTTTTTTTGGCAAGGTATTTGGGGTTTGAGGTATAAAGGTCTGCTTTTATACAGCGTGTGTGTCTTGCCTCTACATCTCTTTCTGTTTATCTGGACTTCAATCTTAAATAACTCACAACTTTTTGATATGTTTTAAAGAATTCATATTTCCATTATTGAAGTGTTGGTTTTTACATCTGAAAAGGGTTGTAAGCAAGTAGTCCCTTCTGTAACTCTGTAGGTAGATTTGGAATGCTATTTTGGATGACACTTTCATGCAGTTGCTCTTGTATAATTTTCTAGTCTAAAGGATAATAGGTTTATGCATAATTTTGTTTGTATGAATGTTCATAGACTTCTACACAATGTTGGAGTTGTAGAGGAGCGTGTTTTGTATCAAAGCAACTTTTGACGTAACCTCTACTAAAAGAGAGGTCCCTTGGGACTTAAGTGGTCATTAATGAGATACTGGTGGCAGTATGTGCATGTAGTATATTTGCCTGATCTACCAAAGAGTTTTCTGTTGAGTCATATTAACCGCAAATCTTAGCGAGAACAGAGTAATGTAGGGGTAAATATGTTGGTATATGTGAACGTGACTTCCTTGACTTTGCTTTGAGTAGTGTATCAATAACTTGACCACTCCTTTTAAGGCTACTGCAATAAAATAATATCATTATTTTAGTTTTTGATAAATCAGGGTGTTAATTGTTGTAAACTCAAGTTTTTGTTTATCTAATAGAAGAACTTCAGGAAGTGGAACGTCACAAGTTTCACTCATTTCCATGGTAATGGGTGGTGGACTGTTGTGCTTGATACAGAATCCAAACCTGGGAGATGATTGACTGTCTTCCACTGTGTTTCCTCTTACCTGTGCTCTGATCCTATGGAAACTGGTTCCAAAAGGGGGTAACAGCCAACAGCAGAGTGGGGAGTATGATGGGGATTTCGTGTACTGGTTGAAGGAGTGAGACTTTATTCCATTTTTGTGGAGTGAGAAAGATTCGTGGAGGTTGTGTTGCTTATCTGAAACAACACAGCTACCTTTTTTTTAAAAGCAAGCAAGGAAACTTCTTGTAGCACGTGTTTTTGTTGCAGAAGACGCTTTCTTGTTTAGCTATTCTGATGCGTGGTATGATTTTTCCCATTTAGATGTGTGGCCCATTTTGTTTCCAAGTTCATTTCTTACACAAGATACTAGCCAACTACTGGACCAGAGAGGTGTCACTGGGAAATAAATTAATGCAGAAGAAGCATTGCTCATTGCGGGCTTCCCGATGGTCTGGATGAAAGCCTTCCTGCTTCCTATAAGCCATCCTTGGCAGGAATATCTATTATTCCTCATATACAAGTTTCCTCTTTCAAATTCTGTCCTCCACATGTGTACCACTAACCATAGAGCCTTTCCCAGCTCTGAAGGCCATACTGCTTTCCTGTAGACAGGTACTTCTGGTGCCCTGTTATCACCAGATTATTTCTTGCTCCAGACTATTGCTGTGTTTTTCTTAGTTCATTCTCTGCCCCATTTGCCAGTTTTCCCTGATCCTTTTCAGATTCCTCTTACTTGCACTTCTGCACAGCTCTTAGCCTTTCCTGTTCACAACCTTTGACAACACTTACACGTCTCATTCTTTCACAACCACCTGGTGTGCTTTATAAACCGTAACAACTAAAATTCATCACCTTCTATACATCCAGGTTATAGATGCACCCTATGAGGTGACTTTAATTTCTTTTTGTTTTCCTCAGTTTCTTCCCCAGCTCTTTCCTCAGAGCTCCTAATTCATCCAAAATTTTGTCTGCTTTTCTGCAGAGCTCTGTATCATCATGTTGAGCCCTTCTGTTTCGTAAACTCCAGCGAACTGAAATCCACGCAGTTCTGCTTTCAGCTGCTTTTCCACAACTTTGATCTTGCCCGTCACCAGCCTCCCCTTATAGTGTCTGCCGGAGGTAAGCCTTTCTCTACCATCTTTTTCCTCTGTGCTTTTATCCAGATCTGAATATGGGAAGGAAATGCCACCCTTTGTGCAATTTTTGCTGGGGAAGTGCCACATACCAGGTTCTCTAGCATTAGGTTAGCGTTGAATTGAGAACTCTATGGTTTTGCAAACTTTAGTCTTTATTTCCCTTTCCCTCTTCTTTTTATTAGTACTTTGGCTGCTACAAGCAAATTCTATCCCACCCCTATAAAATACAAATAATTTTCTCTGATATTGAGCCCACGCTGTGCCCTCAACTACTAAAATAGCGTTTAAATACATACCTTAATATATTTTTGTTGTTTAATTTTGTATTATTAACTACTTCTAAGTGACAAAGATCTGGTTGTAGGCGTAGTGACTGGTATTGTTTCTTCTTTCTCTTCTTCTTGTAGTATGGGTAGGTAGGTAGTTATGAAAGAAAAACCTTATAGTCAGAGTTTGCATCTGGATCTTTCTTAGCCTAGGCCAAGATGGATTTTACAGCATGTAGGCTAGCTACTTTTTATCAGCAAAGATGTCCTGTTTTTTTGTACAAAATAGAATTTTGGTCATGGAAGTTTTTAGTTTAAAACATGGGAACTGTCTTGGATACAGCATATCTGCAAAACTTATTATGTGTATTGTTGTAAAAGATGCCTCTTGCATTTGTCCAAATGATCTGGTGTCTGCAAATGGTCATGTTCCTTATCTGCACAATGTGTCTTCATGCGTGTTTCCTAGAATATGAGAAGTAACCTCAATTACAATGTAGCTATAGCATTATAACGCTTGGAGGTTTATAAACCCGTTAGCTGTACTGTGGATTTCTATAAATTCCATACATTTCAATAAATCAGAGTCACCATGGAGTAAATGTCTTTAAAGAGTACAAGAATAAATCTTAGTAGTAAGTGACTATTTTTGTTGGCATACTGGAGGAAAGAGTTAACAGGAACTTATTCAACTATAATTTAATTGTGCAACCTTTTACTGTTTCATTAACACACTTTAAATAAAGTTACATTGTCTTTAGAAATGTTAGGTTAAATTGGCTGCTTAGATTAAGAGACTTGTGAGTCTATAAAGCACAATAATTTACATATGGTCAGCAGCTTTAGCAATCACCATAAAATATATCAATTGTTTTAATTTCAACAGACTAAGCTGTCATTTGGTATGTAGTCAATAGTAAGAAGAAATTGCATTTTAATGTAGCTCATATTTAGTTCATAATATTTTTTTAGTTGATTACAAGTTACAAAATTGAATTTTGGAATCAAAAAGCATATATGAGCTGTATTGAACTGCTCTGAGCAATTCCTACTAAGCTTTCTAGAGTAGCAGCTACAGACCATGAGAAACTGTTTTATATGTTGATGTTACCATTCCCAAATGCAAACCTGTAATGTACATGAGAGATTACCATAAATTACTGTACTGCTATTTTGAGACTTCATTTAGATAATATATCAACAAGGTCAGTGCTATTAGCAATTGAGTTATGTTGGGTTTCTTGCTTAGCAATTTCCTTTTTTTTATGGTAAGCATGGAAGCTTCAGGGTTTTTTGGTTTTATGGGTTTTTTTAATAAAAATAAGTGATAGAAATCAAGTAAGGCTTATATTATGCACTTAACTCCAGTTACAAAATTGGTGAAACTAGGAAAAGATGCCTCGTTTTCTCTTTTTTGTTTGTTTGGTTTTGTTTTGTATGCTTTGTTACTTCTCTATAAAATGCAAATATGTTCCATCTTTAAAGACCTTATGGAGAGAGACAGGTGGATTTGACATCCTGTGTCCAGTGCCATCTTTTTATCTTGGAATTGGGATTAGAACCAAAACCAGGAAGTTTATTTCATGAGCAAGTTAAGAAGAAATTGGGACTGAGAAACGCTGCATTGAGTGATGTAAAACGAAAAATTCTGAAGCATTTTTTAAAATTTCTCTTAGCCCATTTCTAAAGAAGAAATATTGTTTTGACATGAACAAAGAATGAAACAAATTGCCAAATTCTGGCAAAATGTACAGATTTTTTTTATCATTGCCAAACAGCATTATTTAGTGATGAAACTCTTCAGCTAAAAGGTTGCCTAGCTCAGACTCCCAACCCTATTTTGTGATAGCACACGATACAGCTTTAAAATGAATACACGTTTTATTCTTAGTACAAAATGTATTTACTGCCTTTGTATGTATGCACACAAGCTGTTACCACATCTAATGTGTGATAACCCGTGTGTGGTAATCTAATGGAACTGTAGCAGGCTATAGCTTGTAAATCACCATCACAACAATTATCTTCAAGTAAACGTTTCTAACCTTCTCGGGACTTAACTAACTGAAGTCAGTCATAGAAGACTTAGGAAGTGGATATATTATAATCCTAAAAATATTTTAAAATGATTAGTTATCACTGTGAAATTGTATATCATTATAGTAAAAAGAAAAAAAGAGAAGCCTGTGCTTCTGTATGTGATACCATTTATTTTTGCTGTGCAACTGAATTGTTGTGAGTTTTGTTTCTTTTTTAAGTCTACTTTTTTATTTTGAAATATTGCCCTTGAAATAATGAAGAAGTGAAAACAGTTTGTTTTCATGAGGCTAAACAGACTCTAATATAGCTTTGATTTCTCTCTAAAGGCCCAGTCCTGATCCCACTGATTTGAGTTACAGGATTTTCTGCCTTTGAAATTAGTGACAATAGAATAAAGCCAAACTGTAGTTGAGCAAAGATTGGTGCAAGCAATTTTACATATAGTAATTACTGTTCTGTTTAGCTTCTTTACTGTTTTAAAGTGGTAAATGCATGAAGCGCTGTAATACTTTTGCACCTTTTATGCAGGTTAAGAAAAGGAGATGCAGCGTTAGCTTTACCACGTTTGCTTTGCTCACCTTTAAATTCAATTATAATTCCAGTGTAAAAACTTCAAATTTTTCAAGATTTTTGTGTACCTCTCCTAAGGAGGTTCTCTTTTAATACAGCTTGCATATGTAAAACCCATGCAGAAGTTACCAATAAATATTAAAATGTAAAAATAATAAGGGGAATTTAATCCATTGTTGTTAATTTCAGTGTTTGACTACAGTTCTCTCTAATGAATAAATTAAAAAAAAAAAAAAAGGTTGTCCGACAAATTAGAATGTTTACTGTGCTTGGGGAAATCATGTTGAAGCTAAGAGTTGTGAGGGCTTTGGTTCAGAAATAAAAGACCAGATTTAGAAAAAAAATTTGGTTTTTCATTATGTAAGGGTATGTGGGATCCTAGGTGGACGTGTATTAAAGTAATGCTATTGTTCCCTTATAGAGGTTGGTTTAGTCTTATGGTGTATTGATATGGAAAAGTTATAGCAGGTTATCCAGTCTGTCATTGATTACCATCACTATGTTTATGTGAATATGATGCTAGTTTATAATTGTCATGACTAAATGGAGATCCCTGTAGAGAACAAAAAGCTCTGATTCTAGCTTCAGTCTAGGTAGTATGCACATCTACGAATCCGTGGTGAGAGGCTGGTCAACCAGCTACCAGCGTATCAACCTTTCTGATAATTCTGCCAGACCAGCACTATGTTGTTGAGTGATTTTACAATGTCACAGTTTTTTGGTGAGCTCACCAAGAGCTTTGTCTTCATTTTACAAGGCAGATACTTATTCTGAAAGGTTGAGCATCTTGCTGAAGCGCACTGATAAGTGGCATATTCAAAGTTTATTAAAATCAGTTAGAGGTGTACTTCTGCCCGCCCCCAACTTACTAACTTTTTATCGTTTCTTAGCCAGGGGTAAAGCCTAGTAATATTTGGCTGAGCTTTTATATATGTGTGGAATTATTCCCCAGTACAGTTGTAGCGTGTTTTAGTAACTATGATGGAATTGTCAGTGGTGTCTGCCTTCTTCAAAATGAATATCCAGCATGTTGTATCTTACTATTGTTCTGCTTTCTATGAGTCAAACAATTAGCTAAGAAAGAGATGTAAATGTGCAAAGTGTAAGTTGGTCTCCATGAATGAAATAAGAGGGACATTACGTTAAATAGTACTTCCACTGGAAGGAAAGTATGATTTTGATGCTGCTGAAGTACAAAGGAGATACTGGTTATATTCTTATGTTGGTGCTTTGGATGAGTCTGTTCTTGAGAATCTCCTATTGCATTTCATGGTGAGGTGAGTATGCTTAAATTAACAGATGTCAATCCTAATTCACCTTTGCCTATGCTTGAAATGACATAAATACTAATTCCTTTAAAAAAAAAAAATCTTTACTGCTAGGCTTAAATATTAGTTCATGTGGATGAAACTAACGTCTGCCATTGCCATCTCACTTTAGAAAAGCTGTATCTTTTCTATTTGTTGATGTATAAGTGGTTTCTGTTTGTTTAAAGGTATTTGCTTGAAAGCCCTCATCTGTCTTAAAATTTGGTATAGTGTAATGTGGAAATCTTTGTATGTAAATTATAGCTGCAGTTAGCATTATGCAACACAGTAATGTCACTAGTATTTATACTTGACAGGAGATGTAATTTAGATGCTTCTCTGCTTTGGAATAGCTTGTAGGTGTTACCTATTCAGTTAATTCACTATATTAAATGCCATTGGTTTTACCTTAATGTACCTTTAATAAATTTAAAAACCTGTTTGAACAACAAAAAAAGCACCAGAAATGTAACTTTAGTGGAAATTGAAATATTAATATCAGTGGTACAGGGTTAATTGAATGTCAGGAAAAAATACCATCCGGAGGATGAAAATGCTAACTCCTTTATTTGTAACTTCGATGTTGAAAGTAATTTCAAGGTGTTTTAAAAGCTGAAATGAGTCCTAAAATGTTGGGGAAAATGCAACCTGAAAATGTAGTTTGTAACTTAACTGTTGCTGTTACATTTGAACAGAAAATCTAAAACACTTTCTTGACTAATAATGAAACGAGGCATAAAAATTAATCTCTGTAAAAAGTCCTTAAGGGAAGAAAAGATGACTTTGTGAAAAGCATTCTGATGTGCAAGGAGATGAGACGTTTCTCATCTTGCTGTTGCTGAGTAGTCTTTATTTACTTACATGGAGTAAGTTTTGATACTCCTTTTTCTTATTTTCTTGAGCCAAGGATGTTTGAATATGCCTGGCGTTTTCCACAGAATGGGCACATTAGTTGAGTGCTGTTTTCCAATGTAGCTGGATTCTGATTGTGTATCACAGAATCATAGGATGGTTTGAGTTGGAAGGAACCTTAAAGATCATCTAGTTCCACCCCCCCTGCCATGGTCAGGGATACCTCCCACCAGACCAGGTTGCTCAAAGCTCCATCCAACCTGGCGTTGAACACCTCCAGGGATGGGGCAGCCACAGTTTCTCTGGGCAACCTGTTCCAGCACCTCACCACCCTCTGAGTAAAGAATTTCTTCCTGATACGAAATCTAAATCTCCCCTTTTCCATTTAGAAGCCATTACCCCTCATCCTATCACTACATGCCCTTGTAAAAAGTCCCTCTCCGGCTTTCCTGTAGTCCCCCTTCAGATGCTGGAAGGCCACTAGGTCTCCCTGGAGCCTTCTCTTCTCCAGGCTGAGCCACCCCAACTCTCTCAGCCTGTCTTCATAGGAGAGGTGCTACAATATGACGTGTCAGTATGTAATTGGTGTTTTCAAAGTTTCTCTGTAAAAGCTCCAGTTAGACTGAAAAAGAAGAAAGTATTTTACTTCCATGCTGCCAGAAACGGTTCGCTTATCAATAGCGCTAAAGCTTTGTCTGTTCTGTGGCTTGATCTCGAAGCTTCTATATTGAACTGAACTTGTTTCCATTTTCTCTTGAACCGAAGGAAAGTCAGAAAAGAATGTGATGGTTAGATTCATCAGCTGGGAATGAGGATGGGATTTATTATGGAGGACCGAGATGTGGAACAGTTATGTATTCTCTGTTCTGAATATGGAACGAACTTACACTTTGGATTTCTTGAATTTGATTGATTAGGTATTGAATAGAGCAGCTTCTGGAGTCCCATTATGTATTAGTCATGTAACCCTTTGTGCTTTCAGACTTACAACTGTATCTAGAAATGCCAGATATATGGAAATTTAGTGGTACTGGTAGTCATCTAAGCACATGCTGTTACACTAAACTTAGACCATGTGCTCAAATTAAATAATCAAGGTCTAAGAAATTAAATAAAAAGTGATTTTTATATCATAAATCTCAGAAGATAAATACTATACCATAATGTCTGTGTTGCTGATTTAAAAATTTGTCTTAAGTTTTCAGTGTCCAGAACTTTTCACAGACGTATGATTGTACTGTGCTTTATCATTACTTATTACTACCATGCCATAAATCATCAAGCCAATACAAATAGGGATGTTGAAGTGTTAGTCATTCCAGTCCCGTTCTTAATGAGTAACTGTTGACATTTCAGTAAACAACATCATGTTGGAGGCTAAATGTACTGTCTCCATTGTTATCAGATGGAGACAAGTTAAGTTCTCATGTTTAAAAGAAATTACTCAAGGTCAAATACAGGAGTGATACAAGAAAAATGTGTATTGCCCGCTCCTCCTCATGTGAGCTTTTGTTTATAGGTAAGTAAAGGATATTAAATCTTTCTAGTGTAGACCTATTCTTAAAAAACAAAAAAAAGCTGTGAGCAAGTGTTTGCAAACTTTTATTTCATCATAACAATCGCTGTCAATGTGCAAGGTATTTACAGGATGAGCTAACATGTGAGGATAGTGACCAAGAATACAGCTGTGTCTGTCAGCCAGAGATGTCTAGCAACTTTATTAGAGCTTAACAATTTTGAACCATTTCTACATAACTAATGTGGCATTAATATTTTACAGTGAAAAAGTGATAGTGTTATGAAGTATAAACAATTCTAGTACGATGTGATGGTGGACTTCACGCCGGAACATGAGAAGCATCAGTAAATCAAAACCACAACTCTTCATATTTTAGTAATGTTTTTACCTTATTGATTGGAAGTGCAGCGTAAATAAGAGTCACACATTTTCAGTTAGCAGATCTTTTTCTTTGCTCATCATCTTGCTGATCAATGGCCCGATTTAGAAATAATAAAATATGTCTCTGACATCTGTTTGAAATAGATTGCTTAAATAGTGTGCGTTCAGCTTTTTTGTTTTGCTTTGCCTTTTTAACAGTGGGGATTACTGCACACCTAAGGGATAAGTGTAGAGCTGTAGATTAAATCACAAATGCAATGTAAATGCATCAAAACATTCTGCAAGCATAAGCACCATATCAGTTTAAAATATTGCATTAAAATAATATTAAGGATCTGGCTTGTACTTCTAAATAAAGCTATTGAGAGCCTTATCTTTTGTACGAAAGGGCACAGTTATGGTACCAGTGTACCCTTAGTAGTTGTCTTTCTTTCTAAATAAATCTGAATATTAAATTATCTAGATTTATTTTTTTTTTAATTGTATTCTATGTCTGCACTTTTCTACATGTGAAAATGAAGGTGATATCTTTCTGGAGGTGTTTAAAATCAAGGCGGAATGCTTAGGACACATTATCTACCTCTAAAAATTAATCAAAACTGGCTACATCCTCACAAGGAAAAAAACTCAATCAAGTAGCACTCCTCTATTGCATGTTAATAATACGGTATGAAAAAATCTACTGTGCCCCTTTCTCCTAAGAGTTTGTAATCTAATTTAAAAAAATAAGGGAAATAGCAGGTGAGATTGAAGGAGTGAAAATCATGGAACACAGTCAAAGGGAAAATGCTCTTAGACGAGTGTTACTGTGTGGTGTCTGTCCGCAGAGACTGCTACCTGTTTCTTTTAATGTGATAATATGATACCAGGAAGAGCTGAGGGTTCAAGACTTCAGGTTGTGCATCATTTAGGGCAGATCTGGGGAGAAAGGTAAGGTAGGAAATAAATTGGAAGGGAAAGAAACCAATTGCATTTGTAGGCCTGTGCAAAACTGAATACGCTCAAAGTGATTTGAAAATGGAGCAGAAGGGAGAGGAGAGGTGACATGTAGCAGGAGAATGTAGCTGTGTGACTGGAGCAGTAGAAAGGGCGAGGGGGGTTTGCTAGGGTGTTCCAGATAGGCTGCTGCAGCAGGCAGATACATACTGCCTGATTCCTGATGTCACTTGATAGAAAAGTGCTTTTGGCAGATCTGAGCAATTCCAAATTTGCCTTGACTGATGTAATCAAACACTGAACTTCTTGTTTAAATATTTGTAGTGACATGTACATGCTCTTCCACTAGCTCTGAGCTTGCATTGGATTACAGTGTGGTCCTCTATAATTAACTTTTTGTATATTTTCGGTTCATGTGAAACCTTATGGGAAGATTCATGGCAACAGGGTCAGGAAAAACCTAAACTTGACACCTTTTCTGGAATCATGGAATCATAGAATAGTTTAGGTTGGAAGGGACCTTGAAGATCATCAAGTTCCAAACCCCCTGCCATGGGCAGGGACACCTCCCACTAGACCAGGTTGCCCAAGGCCACATTCAGCCTGGCCTTGAACACCTCCAGGGACGGGGCTTCAGCAACCTCTCTGGGCAACCTGTTCCAGTGCCTTACCACCCTCAAAGTGAAAAACTTCTTCCTAATGTTTAATGTAAACCTGCCTTCTTCCAGCTTAAAGCCATTCCCCCTCGTCCTATCACTACATGCCCTAGTAAAAAGTCCTTCCCCAGCTCTCCTGTAGGCCCCCTTTAGGTACTGGAAAGCCACAATAAGATCTCCCCGGAGCCTTCTCTTCTCCAGGCTGAACAGCCCCAACTCTCCCAGCCTCTCCTCATAGGAGAGGTGCTCCATCCCTCTGATCATCCTCGTGGCTCTCCTCTGGACACGCTCCAGCAGGTCCATGTCCTTCTTATGTTGGGGACTCCACAGCTGGATGCAGTACTCCAGGTGGGGGCTCACGAGAGCGGAGTGGAGGGGCAGAATCACCTCCCTTGACCTGCTGGCCACACATCTTCTGATGCAGCCCAGGATACAGTTGGCCTTCTGGGCTGCGATCGCACATTGCTTGCTCATGTCGAGCTTCTTATCAATCATCACCCCCAGGTCCTTCTCCCCAGGGCTGCTCTCCAGCCATTCCCTGCCAAGCCTGTATTTGTGCTTGGGATTGCCCCGACCCAGATGTAGGACCTTGCACTTGGCCTTGTTGAACTGCATGAGGTTGGCTTGGACCCACCTCTCCAGCCAGTCCAGGTCCCTCTGGATGGCATCCCTCCCCTCCAGCGTGTCTGCCTCGCCAAACAGCTTGGTATCATCAGCAAACTTGCTGAGGGTGCACTCTACCCCACTGTCCATGTCACTGACAAAGATGTTGAATAGTACAGGTCCCAGTACCAACCCCTGAGGAACACCACTCGTCACTGCTCTCCACTTGGACACCGAGCCGTTGACTGCAACTCTTTGAGTGCAACCGTCCAGCCAGTTCTTTATCCACTAACAAAATATGGAACTAACATTGAATTGTGATATCCATTGATAAATCAACCATGAATTGCTCCAGCTTGAAGTTGTGCTTGTCTTTGTTCTCTTCTTTAAATGGTTTCACTTTGTCTTGGATCTTCTACTTGCGTTTAGCTGTCACTAATTCTTGCAGTTTTTAAACAACTTTTTTGCTCTGAGAAGTGCTGGGAAACTTGAGGACAAAAGGGGAAGTGGAGGGTTTTGGTTTTTTCTTCTTTTGTTCGCTGGAGCATCATTAGTGTACATGTACATGTGTGTGTGTGTTAAGTATTTTGTAAAAAAACTAATAACTTCAGATCTGGGAGGTAGATAGGAAAGTATTTCCAGTTTTCCACCAGAAAGGAAAGCAATCTCCTTGGGCTGAAAAGAAAGGGCACTGATGGCTCACCTGTGTGCACTGTGGTACACGTTGTCTTCTGTAGAATAAGGCTTGAGATTTCCTGAGGCTCTTTGTTGTGTCCTGTTAGAGTGAAAACTATAAAGGTATGTTGGACACCCTATCCATCCTAACCATGACTGCTGAGATTGCTGTGATTTCTAAGGGGAAACTATGTTTTGGTGTGTGCAGGGGTTTTGTTTGTTTTAAATGAACTGTGACCTGCTCCACACATTTCATGTGAAGAGCATGAGGGGGCTGAACGAGGACAGCAGATCTGTTGCCAACTTTCTGTGCTATTACTTGGAACATGAGTTCATGACTAAATGATGGTTAAAAAAAAATGTATTAATGGGAATATTATGACTGACAAAGTTTGAAATAGATTGGAAGTGGAAATAAGGGATTTTTCAAATAGAGCCACGCTCCAGTAAATCTGTTTATCTACTATAAACTGATACCCAGAAACAACTTAAGTATTCATTTCCTAAACTGAGGATGAGTGAGATCAATTCAAGGCTATCATGCCCTAAATTTGCAGACAGCTCGTTGTAATTAAGAAATAAACCTCAAAGTTGTTCTCTCGATTTTTCTCTGATGCCTTGCCTGGGGGTCAGAAATGTGTTCTTGATGCCTGCTGTCTACAGGCACTAGAAGATTTAAATAGCATTGCGCCTATTAACAGAAGTGGTTTGTTTGCATTTGTGCAAAATTCCTCTCCAAAGCTGACTTAGTGTTCCAGCACAAAAGGGCTGTAGGATGACACGACTGTTAATAGATGAGATGACGACTATATGTATCATGAAGGTGATTATGACCACAGGAAACTGGTATCAAAATCGCTTTAGGACATAATTGTGTAGTATGGAAACTTTTAAAAGGTTATTGCCTTAAAGTGTTAATGAAATTTGTCTTCTGTTATGGTTTCAGCTCCTAGGGACAAAAACTTAAGTATTGTATCTGCTTTGTCTGCAGAATAAAACAGGAGCTCTTCTCCTGATGGTTATCCTGGGAGCTGAACATCCTGTTACATTTGAGTAAAAATGTGTGGTTCATTACTGATGGGAAAACAACTGTCCTGACCATAGTGATTCAAATAGAGCTCTCTGTTAAATAGTACTTACTAAAACCTGTGACCATTTAAAGGAATCACTATTTTAGCCCTTTTAAATGTTTTGATGCTTTTCCTTACACTGGATGAGATTTGTATATTAAAAAAGAAGGGCAGAAAAGGACACTGTTTCAGAAAGATTCTGTTTCTAGGGAAGCATACAACTAAAATTGGACAGTGGATGAGCTGTGTAGGCCTAAGGGACGATGATAACAGAATTAGTAGAAACACAGATTTGTTGTTTCCTGCTTGCTGAAATAACTCATCTGTTTTGGGGAATATGTAGATGATACTCCCTGAAGTGCAGTTTATTGTGTCCAATTTCTGAGCATTCTGAGATTATATCCAAATTCACTTTTACCCTTCTGGTAAACGTAGTTAATGGGGGGAAATAAAACAGCACTGTTTTATCTGCCTCTGCTACTTGGTGTTAGAAGTCTGTGAGAGATGTTCCACTTGCCTCTGAAGGCACGTTGCCCTCTCTTCAGCGTGCAGGACTGTTCTTCCCTCTTGGGTGCCTGTTTCTCCTCTCCTCTCCTGTTCCTCCCTCTCCTCACATGCCCACCAGTACCCTTTGGGAAGATCCCTTAAGTCCTCTTAAGTGGATAGCTACCATTGGCAGAGTAAAATGGGTCTAAATAAAGAGTCACCAGGCAGATTTTTCTAGCAGAACAGGAACAGATTCTGAGGTTGATGGATTGTAAAGCATCATCAAGTGCCTATTGCACGTTCATAGATAGGCAACTGTGTGCTGCTTCAGTCTTTACCCTTCTAGGTTTTCAAAGTAGTAAAGCTTACTTAAAGCTATACTTCATGATTTTTCTATTATATGGAATCTTTGTTTATAAACAGAGCAAAAGAAACGTAAATGCTGTATTGCAAAGTAGGCATCCAGTTCTGCATTTTCTGCATTAGGCTAAGAGACTAAAGATATCCCTTTTAATTCTTTCTCTTGACATTTCCTGAACAGCTTTGAACTATTAGATGAAGATCTTTGCTATAGGCAAACAGTTTGAGTTTTACATGAGTAAGGGGATAATATTAGGGTCAGATGTAGGATTTTTCATAACGGATCAAAAAAAAATAGGTGATCTAGTTCAGTGTAGTGCTTCTGGACTGCACTTATCTAACAGCAGGGGCAGAAATTCATAAACCAGAAATGTTGTTTTCACTTAAATACTTTTCAGTTGAGGGTTGAGATGGTGGCAGACCCAGGAGGGCTCAGTTTTGTATACAAGTCCTGCTGTTAATATACCTCTGATCTGAACAAAATATATTCTAGAGTATAAATACATATATTAGGAGAATGTACCTCTAAATAAATGAGCATTTATTTAAATGACAAATCTAAGGGTAGATATCATTAGCTAAAGAATATAATTCTTCTAGAGATGAGTGCTTTTTAATTAATGGTATTCAAGATGACAGTTGTCAGTTTGAATTCTGGATACTGTAGACTTGCCTGGAATTTTATGTCACTGAAAAATGAATTAAAATTAGTTAATTCCTCCTTTGCAGTCATATAGACAAAAGAATTTCAAAGGATGTCAGATAAAAATTGTTTCCATAGTAAATGGTTCTAAGCTGTTTGTAGAATGAATGAAAGGAACTTAGCAATGAGTGTTTCTGAATATTAAAAAAAAAAAAAGACTTGGAATTTGGTTGCCACATGGCAATTTCATCATTTCTTCAAGTTGCCTAATGGAACCGAAACCATAATTTATAATGATAAGGTGACTGACTGGGATTTAAAGCCCTTTTTCTGAATGAATTTTGAAGGTAAGTCTTACCTGCATGGTTCTTGAGGCAATGGACTTTCAGCCTTTTATTGTTACGTGTAAGAATGTCAATATGTTTTTCAGGTTTGGCTAAGAGGAAAAAATAAGTATTTGTAGCCTTCAGCCAGAGAGTAGTAACTTGACTGGGGGGTATACAAAGGAAATAGCCGTTAATTTCTGCAGGCGTAATTACCACACTTATTACATGATGTGCAACATATTGCAACTCACAGTTCTCATATCTGTGGAAATTTAAAAAAAAGGCATTGAATTAACTATCTTTAGTTAATATGCAAGAGAACTTCTGCTTTGTGTTTTGAGGGCCACTGACACAACTGCCGTTATTTTTCTTTAGCACCTAATATTTTGCACACTGTGCAGAAAATACTTTGTGCCAAAACTGAAGCTTATGTTACTGAATATCTACTTCTTCAGCAGAAGAAGGATCCAGTAAGAAGTGCTGGTTGCATACTTGTGCCACCATCAACAGAATTTGCTGCTGTTTTCCAACGCATTATTTTGACAGTTTATGAAATTATTCATGTAGTTAATTTTAAAAGGATGAATTGCCAATTCCTTTGTTTTATGTGTTGTTGGGGTTTGCAGTTCTGAGATTTGCCCAGCTACCTCTGTCTACCGTTTGCAAGAGATACTCCATTATTTGTTATTTGTCTCTGCTGGCACTACTGTTAGTACTTGCAAATCTTGTAGATGGGATTCCTTTTTCGTTGCTACTTGTTAGAGAGCTATGCAGCTTTATTAACAGTAATATTTTGTCTTTCCATTGGTGGCAACTTTTCTTTGGTAAGCTCGATGTTCTTTATAAATGCTAATGTGTTGTTGGAGTGCTCAGAATTTGGATTGGATGTCAGTCACATTGTCATGTGCAAGTTAGTTGTGGAAGGGCTAAGGCACCAAGAGGTTAACAGGAATTAGGCACCTATGGACCTTAAAAATAAACTGTTTTTAAGTGCCTTGTTTAAGAATTTCAGAGATGTCTAGGAAAGGCTTCAAATATAACTCGTATCTTTTTAGTCACGGGCTAACTTTTCTATTAACAGAAAGGTTTCCCAGTTGGAAGATCAGGGAGGTCTGTAAAACTTCTTTCTTGTTCTTTCTCATATGTAAAGAAGTTTATATTTCAGTATTCAAACAGCATATCCATAGGCACTGAATAAGCTGCTATTAATTAGTGAAAATTAGTGATCATAAAGTGAAACTGTGTACTTTGATATCCTTAACATCAGTAACAACTGGCATTGGTACTGAATCAAGCACAGTATTACTGTGAAATGATTGATACGTTGCTTTTATAACAACATAACAGCTGAAGTGATTTTTCAGTGTCATGTGGAAATGGATAAAGACTTTATTTTCAGTTGTCATAATATTCCACTTTAAAATAAATATCTCACCCGACAATGAAAAATGTAATTTGTACTTTCTTTTTGAATCATCTTGGTATTATTTTTATGTATTGCTTGTGCTCTAAGTTCCATCATAAAAATGAACTTTTATTTGCTTTTTACTTTGCCTTTTAATTTGTGCAAACTTTTGTGTTGAGGGTTGAACAGTACAGTTTGGTTACTAGGTATAGTGTGTAAGAATAACTAATGCCAAATTATATTGAGTGCCTGATTTCTAATAGTGTATTTTGCGTTTTACTGAGTTACACTATCACTAAGAACCACTAGCTCTAAATCAGTAAACATTAAAAGAAGTCTAGAGACTTAAGTTTTGGGCTCTGTAACTCTGAAATGTTACCCAGGGTATTTGCCTTGTATCCTAAATTGAGGCATAAGCAAGCTAACAGAAAAGATACTTAAGAATAACACAGATCATCAAAAGTCTGACATCAATATCTTCATTCAGTCTACAGTGACAGTTTTTTAGTGACACCTTTGTTAACTCTTTCTGCGGAGTCCAGAGAGGCTAGTATAATTGTTGCCTTGAAAGTCAGCTCTTGGACTCGAGCTTGTGAGTGGAGAGTAACTTCATATTTAGGAAGAAAAGTGTCCTGGTTTCAGCTGGGACAGAATTCATTTTCTTTCTAGTCGTTGCTGTGTTTCAGATTTGGTCTGAAAGGAATAACAATAATGCATATTGTTTCAGTTGTTGCCAGGTGATGTTTATGTTTTTTCAAGGACTGTTTTCAGCTTCCCATAGGAGCTGAGAAGGAGCATAGACAGAACGATGGAATGGCCACTGGAATACTCTGTACCATAGATGTCATGCTTGGTATACAAATGGGGTTAGCTGGCGCATAGGTACTCGTGATCGCTGCTTGGGAAGGTACCAGTTCACCGAGTGGTGAAAGTGACTTTTGTCATTATTATTATCATTATCCTTTTCTGTTATTGTTCTATTAAACTGTCTTTATCTCAACCCATGATTATTTTTTTCCTTTCCCTTTCCTTTCCTTTTCTCCCTCTTCTCCCTGCCCTTCTGGGGGCAGGGGGAGAACTGCGCAAGCGGCTGCATGGTCCCAGCTGCTGGCTGGGCTTAAACCACAAAAAAAGTCAAAGTTGTCAAGGCTAGGAGGCAGAGACCAAGAGTGCTGCAGTTGTCCTGGCTAGCCTGGCAGGACGGAAGACAACTACCATAGACAAGGTGTTTCAGAAGAGAGGACATACATTTGTCCATACAAAATAATTGAGGGTTTAGGAATTGTCGTTTTCCCACAAGCTATAGCTGTTTCCTATGACTTTCTTTTTCCACACTGTCTTTGCTGTATAAATTATAGCAATTAGGTAGTAGATATTTGCATGACATGGAAGGAAAGAGTTTTTACTTTTCCTGTTCCTTCACCCAAACCTCATTTTTCTGATTCTTTCTGTAGAGATAACTTAGCCCATTCTGAACCTCTCCTTACAACTCTAAAGGCTTAAATTTTAGCAAAACAGTGTTCTTCGTACAAGTTTTCATTCCTATTTCCTGATTTTAGTGGAGAAAGTATGTAACATAACAGACTTCTTTTAAGCTGGAAAGAAAATAAAGTTTTACGTACATCTTAGACATAAGTATTACTTTTTCCTAAAGCAGAGAAAGGATTCATTTACATGAGGCTAAATGTGGTTTAAAAGAGGAGCAGGGATTTACTTGTTAGACTTTTGTTACCACTTTCATATTAAAACTGAAATGTATGATCATAAATGCAAAGTGGTTATCTTCTGTGCTGAAATTCCTAAATATGTTAAAACATTACTGAAGAAGTAAATATTTGGTGCTGTTTTCTGGCAGACTTGGGGGGAGACATTGACTGACTTCTAATTAGCAAAAGCCCTCCTACAGAACTGTAAAAGGTATTCTCAGTCATTATCAGCTTTTAATTTTACATTATGCGAGTGACAATGGCCCACGTTCTCATTAGCCTTCTGCTTGTTTGCTTATAAGCATCTCTCAGCTCATATTCCTTTCCATTTTGTGTGAGTAATTATACCCTTTTTCTACAAGGAATTAGTACTTTTTTCACACTTGGTGTTTGTTTCCTTTTTTGTTTCATAAATTCAGTTAAAGGCAAGATTAACTTTATAGTGAGCCTTTGTTTTTCTCCCAGCATTTTTTTTTCCATGTACACTGTAAAAATTAAGAGGATTTTTATGCAGTGTTTCATGGATCAACGTGTAAGGATTCATACAGTGATTGCTATTTTCTTTCTGCTAAGATTTTTCCTTACTATTTGGAATCATAGAATAGTTTGGGTTGGAAGGGACCTCTAGAGGTCATCTAGTCCAACATCGCCTGCGATGAGCAAGGACATCTTCAACAAGGTTAGGTTGCTCAGAGCCCCGTCCAACCTGACCTTGAATGTTTCCAGGGATGGGGCATCCACCACCTCTCTGGGCAACCTGGGCCAGTGCCTCACCACCCTCTGAGTAAAGAATTTCTTCCTGATATGAAATCTGAATCTCCCCTCTTTCAATTTGAAGACATTGCCCCTCATCCTATCACTACATGCCCTTGTAAAAAGTCCCTCACCGGCTTTCCTGTAGTCCCCCTTCAGATGCTGGAAGGCCACTAGGTCTCCCTGGAGCCTTCTCTTCCTCAGGCTGAACCACCCCAACTCTCTCAGCCTGTCTTCATAGGAGTGGTGCTCCAGCCCTCTGATAATCTTTGTGGGTTTAGGTATTTTGGTCTGATAAAAAGCAAATTCTCTGAAATGTATCTTCTTTAGATATTGCTTTTGTTGTATCCCTATTTTCAGCAGTTTTTGCTTTCGTGGCACTGCATTACCCATGTGGAAAGAGTTCTTATGCATGAATAAATACATATGTGTGCTCATTCACAAACACACCTGCACGCGCACACACATACACAAGTAGTGTGCAGGTATGGATGGGTCAGGTTGGATGAGGTTCTGAGCAACCTAATCTACTTGAAGATGTCACTGGACCTTGCAGGGGGGTTGGACTAGATGATCTTTAAAGGTCCCTTCCAGCCCAAACCAGTCTATGATTTTTTTTAACAGCAATATGCATTTAACTGTGTCAAAGCTGATGAAAAAACATGTCGGAACAATATTTTTAAAAAAGCAAAACCCGCAAATTCTATTTCATAACTATCATGATCCCACAGTATGAATAAAATATCCATAAATGACTAAATGAAATCCCAGACTCTTTGTGTAGAGCTCTTGAGAGGGACTGGAAATCTGGCAGTAGTATTGTGATTGTTCCTTAGATACACTTTCAGCTCTGTCTCAGAGCTCTGGTTAAGTGAAACACCTTAATATGCAAATTCAGTCTTGAATAGCTGAATTAAGTTATCTTGTATTTAATTTTGTCTTTAAAATTGATCTTATTGAAAAGTTGTAAATATGGTGCTGTATAAGACACTAATACACTAGCAGGTTTAAAGAGAGATTTAGAATTGTTTGCTTTTTGAAAGGAAAATATTGTGACAGCTGTGCTTAAACATGTTTTATGTGCTTAAAACTTTTCAAGCAGAGTTAGAGGAAAAAAAATAAAGCAAGAGATGCCCTAAAACAGCAGTTGGAAATTAGTTCAGAGGAAGCTGAGACAGTTCTTTGAAGCTGTGAAGATGTAAATCAAATATTGCCCAAGCTCAGGACTCTTTAGGTTTTCCTGTAACTATTTGGGAATTCCAAATTTGATTGTTTTATTTTTTAAGAGTAGACAGGCTCTGTGTATGCGGACTTGTATATGTGTGGTGCCTTCAAGTCTTTCAAGTGTTTGTGTATCAAATGACTTGTATTTAAATTACAATTGTAAGAGAACTCCAATTCACTTTCCACCCCTCATCCCCCAACTTCCATCTCACAAAACATGCACTATTTAACGACCTTGTCCATTCTCAATATTTGCAGCTATTCTTGAAGTGACAAACGGAGGATAAATGATGATCATTTGTCTCTGGTGTATTCCTCTTCCCTCTTTTGGGGGGCAAATGTCTCATTAATAGAAACAACAACAAGTGTGTTTTACTTGCCATAAAATGCTCAGTGTTTCAGGGCTGTGTGCTAAAAGCTGTGTCTCTGCTTCCTCTCTGTTATTTTTCAGCCTTTGTTTTAGTCTGTCTATTGTTTGTTTTTTTTTTCTAACTCTGTTGTGGAAAGCAGTATACCAGCCCAGGTTTATGCAGAGAAGAGACTCATGAAACCTGTATTACCCCTTGGTAATTGGTGTGAAGTCCTGGTAATTGCTTCAGTTTGTAGATATCTTCCCACATAAAGAGTCTGAATTCTTTCTTCAATTGAGGCTGAGAATTTGCTTTGTCCATTGGGTTTTTTGCATTGAAGTTTGTGATTTGACTTTGTATTGAAAGACCAGTGTAAGTCTTGAGCGCTATGCAGAAAGTTGGAATGAAATGAAAA
Source organism: Pluvialis apricaria (assembly GCA_017639485.1). NCBI lineage: Eukaryota > Metazoa > Chordata > Aves > Charadriiformes > Charadriidae > Pluvialis > Pluvialis apricaria. The sequence continues at coordinate 6,718,188 of CM030017.1, forward strand.
TCAATTCCAGAAGTCCAAACTTTTGAAGAAACAATTTTCTTCACCCTTTCAATGAAAAACATAATCACAGTGTTCATGTTACCATGTCTGAGTGTAGTATAGACACATGAATCCTCTTACTGGCTCAAAATTGTACTGCAGTTCCAAGTTAATGAAGTAGTTGAAGAAGTGAGAGGTCTTTAGTACTCTAACTTAAAAAGAGTTGGTACTTAGCTGGGCCTATAATAAACTTCTGTAGTACCAGTCAATTTTCTATTCTATTGTGTTTCAAATGAACTGTAAAGTACTAAAATAAATACACACACACACACCCTTCTTTGCAAATTGTTATTTACTCCTAGATTATAATGAAAAGACTGGTATTAAACATGAGCATATTGCGGTCCTACTTGGCTGTGCCATGGTGGTGTTGGGGAGGGAAGAGCTCATAAATGAGTGTGCTCCACCAGTGTCACAAAGTTGATGGTTTCCTTTGGAGGCCGGAGGCACTTGGGACCTGCTGTGTTCTTCTCTTCTCTCAGCCTGGAGAGGAATGCACCATGAACTCCGTAGCTTGTTTTTCTCAAGGCTGGGCTGCATGAAGGATCGGTCGGCAAGATGAGATTCACAGGCTGACATGACCAGAGAGCTGCAGTGCTGGGGAGTAACCAGGAGCTATCTGGTGAAGCTTCAGGTTCTAATGGAAAACTTTCTAAAATTTGACATTTTGTGTTGTTACACCTCATTTCCTAACAAGACATAGCTTAGTTCCGTTCCTCAGAGAATGGCTTTATTCTAGATTAAAGATGATAAAAATTTTCATAGGAGGGGGAATCAAATCAGTGTCTGAAGCCTTGCAGCTATACAGAAGCTTTATCCCCTTTTCTGATTGTTTACTCAGTGCTACAGCTCCCTAAATTTAGTGTATTAGGTTGAAGAGAGAAACTACCAAATGTTTTTGGAATGCACGAGCTCCCGGCTGCAGAGCTGCAGAACGGCAATACACAGCTGCCGAGCAGATGATGTGCCCAGTCTGCGGGGCTTGCCTTTGTTCTTGCTGGACTGTGGGACAGGGCAGGATGCCCTTCTACTGTGGCATTTCTTACAATTACTCGGAAAATGCCAGGCTGGGCATCTGCATTGTCAGGCTTCAGCTGGTTTGCTTTATCCTGAATTTTCTCTGAGGTTATTATACTGCATGTGTCCAACCAGTTGTGTTTTGTAAATTGTACAGGGACTGCTTTTCAAATGTAATCTTTATTAAATATATTTGAAACAAAAAGCCAGGAAATACATTTTGAAGAAACAGATCTGTCCATCAGAGGTATTCACTTATTTACCTGTACATGGGTATCTTATCTAAGGATATTTCAGATTTTGTGGGAATTTCACAGTGCTGTTTAATTTTCAGATGTCAGTGTATGTACCTGTAGGTTAGGTTAGTTTGACTTTCTGCTGAGAATTGATGAAGGAAAGATGGTGTCAGACACAGATTCGTGACTGGGCTGAACAATTCTTTCGAAAAGGCTTTCATTGTGCGTATTTTGTGGTCAGCTGCTTTCAGAGTTGATGAGATAGAAGTGACAGAAGCTTACTTTTGCCCGTGTTTTTAGGTAGCCCTTCCTACATGCTTGATTTGGACCAATTTTTCTGTAGAGTATTTGAGACTTAAGCTGAACGTGCCATCTTCTATGGGCACTGCTGAAACAGCTAGGTGGCAATGTTCTTCTTGTTTCTCATCGTTGTACTAGTCCATGATTAAGATGTTTATTAATAAAGAGTAGTACCTTGTAGATTTCATACAGAGAATGAAGTTAATTAAAGTAGTTTTTCAGAAATAGTGATCTCATTGAGATTTGAGAAGGAATCAGCCTGTAAAACTATTTATACTTGTTGCACATATGCTAGCTAGGAAACTAAGCTAAGGAAAAACTAAGACCGACATTGTAATAATCTTACATTCTTTTAAGTAGGTCTGTGATATCTGGAAGTCAAATTACTTATGTATTTTAGTATTTTTTGTTAATATATTAAAAATAAGACCTGAAATGTTTTTGAGTAAAAATGTGCTTATTTATTCCAGGTTAGTTTTTTGATTGACTCATAGTTGTGAACTTTCAATTGGCATGCCAGTTGGGAGAGGTCTGATAAAAGAATTCATAATTCCTTCTGACTTCTCGGTGTCATTCATTACTGGCTTTGTCTGGTTTAAGTATGGTCTAAAATGGCAAATGAAAAGTGGAAATGCATCTCTATTAGTTTAATCTCAAGGACGAAAAATGTTACATTCTTACAGGTGATGCTTTATATGTAACTTTACTATATAGCCAAGCAAATCACTATTAGTATGGAATGCAAAAGAACAAGTTATTGTTTGTTACATGTTGTATTTGTTCATCTTAACTTCCCACAGGGAAGTTCCCACCAGTTTAATTAGTGATACAGGAAATGGCTGCAAATGAAGATAGGAGTTGGGCTTGCCGCCTTTACGTGTGTATGCTGTGCTTTAGTGTAAGGTTTTGTCTTCAAAAAGTGTTAGCAGTTTAGCTTTTGGTAAAACCAACAGCTGCTGAAGGCAGTGTACAGCAATAATTTTTCTGCGTTCTTGTAGACGTCATATTTTACCAAAATCTCCTACTCTATAATGAGGGTTTGATCTAACTCTGTGTTGGCTTTGAAGGAATGTGGTGTGTAAAGCTTTCATTTGAATTTACTCCAGAGTAAGATAATTAGGACTGTGTTTTTCATCCATGTATTTCAAACTATGGTTTCTCCTGAAGATGATTTCCTGAACCCATCTTCTAAACAAACTTCTGTAGGTGAATTATTTGTCTTTAGGGAAAGTCTTTAGTCTTTTTGTAATGATTGTAAGAGGGTGTGTGAAATCTTCTCTATTGTCTTTATGATTACACAGAAAGAAAGTTGTTCAAAGCAAAATTATTTTTCTGTATTCTTAGATTAGAGAACTTTTTCCATTTAAAAAAAACCAACATGTTTTCTGTTGTGCATCAGTTACTTAAACTGTTCTAATTGTTAAAGAGGTGAGACTTGTGTTAGCATTTGAAGCTAGTTAAAATTGTTGTTTTGATTTTCAGTTTCTAAACTTTTGATAATTGTTGAATTACTGTCTCTTATAAGAAGAAATGTTAAACTAGATCTTCTAGTATTGGTCCAAATATAGGGAGAAATCTTTGTGCGGTGTCAGGACATGAAAAACAGTCCTTATTCTTGCAAGAGGTGGTAATGGGTGGGACTGCTGGGGCTCTGCGAGCAGCTGCTGCCTGCGGGACCCGACCCGCGTTACCTGCTCCCTGCTCAGAGAGTAGGTGTCACAGGAGCTACAGGGCTTCTAGATGTTGTTTCCTGACAATATTTTGTTCTGTGCTGCACCAGGCATTTTGTTTGTTGGAAATTTTGAGATACAAACTCAGTTTTTCTGACTTTCTCAGTTAATCCAAAAGTGTCTAAACTATCAAAGTTAAAATGGAATTATTCCCGAACCCTTGAATTGAAACTAACTTTTATCAGTGACTCTTCCTATTTAAAAATGTGATTTGTTGTACGGTGTTTTGGCTAGGAGATAGCACCATACAGGCTACTGTGAAGAAAAGGAACTATGTTTTGGATTTGTGCTGGAAACAGCATTGGTAACACGTGGATGCTTTAGCTCTTGCTGAGCAGTGCTTGCAGAGCCCGAAGGCCTTTTCTGCTTTCCCACCAGTGAGCTGGCTGGAGGGGCACAAGAAGTTGGGAGGGGACACGTCTGGGACAGCTGACCCCGGGATATCCTATACTGTATGATGTTGTGCTCTGCAGTAAAAGCTGGGGGAAGAAGAAGGAAGGGGGGATGTTTGGAATGATGGTGTTTGTCTTCTCAAGTCACCATTACGTGCGATGGAGCCCTGCTTTCCTGGGGATGGCTGAACACCTGCATGCCCGTGGGAGGCAGTGAATGAGTTCCTTGTTTTGCTTTGCTTGTGTGCACAGCTTTTGCTTTACCTATTAAACTATCTTTATCTCAACCCACAAGTTTTCACAGTTTCACCTTTTTGATTCTCTTCGTCATCCCGCTGGAGGGGAGGATGCGATCAGCTGTGTCGGGGCTGAGCTGTTAATCCACAGTGTTTGTTTTGTCATGGAATAAAGGAATCTTTTTATATTTATTTTTTATTTACAGATTAAAGTAACTGGAACTACTGTAATTCAGTCTTCAACCAGCAAATTAAGGTCTTCTGTTATGAGACTAGATGATTTAAAAGATGTGAAGGTGTAGTATTTTGCATTTTCATAGAAGTGGTGTTTCCGGTCACAACTGCAAGCCAGCGCCCTGGCTCCCATGTGAAGTTTGAAAGATGTTCCAAGACTTCTATACTAGGAGTGGTGATTTTTCATAGAGGCAGGTGCTGCAACTTTCTCTCCATCACCTCCCTCCCTCCCTTTAAGACAGGATGCAAGATATGTGGCCAGGGTTTAAATCTCACTTCAGTTACTGAACCACATGTAATTTAAACTGGGCTTATATTGTCTCACTTGTGAAAGCATCCATACCTAGTATGGCTTCTGCATGACTTTCCTCTCTTGCAATAAAATGGGTGGAAAATTTTAATTCCTTTCTTCATGCAGATATAAAAAGATATCAGACATTATTTGAGTTTATCAGTCTTATTACTAAAGAGGACGACTTGTGTATTAATGTTGCATATAATTAAAATTACTGGGTGAGTGTGAGCTTGTGCAATGCATTATAACCTAATATTATAGAATACTTACGGGAGTCAAAACATGCATATGCATTAGGAAGTTATGTATTGTGAAAACATACGAGTTTTCTCTTAGACTAAAGAAATCTTAAATACCGCAGAGTAACCAAACACTCGGGGGTCTGCTTACCTGCAGAAAACAGAACTCCATAAGTAAGTAGCTTCTTTAGGATGAATTAAGGAATAGGCCTGTAATTTGTTAGTTGTACTTTAGAATTAGGTGTTTGAGCATGAGCAGTGGTCATAATTGTGCACATATGTTGAGGACTGTTTTAAAAATTCTAAGGCTTCTCAAAAAAAGTTTCTTTAAAACATTTGCTTACCACCATTTTGGTATTCCTCTGTATGAAAGTCCTCATACATGTAACACCAGATTAGTATTAAATTACAGTAAGATATTACAGCACAGCAGTAAAAAATAAAACCTTTTTTTCTTGGAATATTTAATGTGAAGTAATTCATAGAAAATCACTGCTTTGAGAACATTTAATTAGCCTATTCAAATATTGCTACTAATCAACTTCACTTCAGATTAGAGTTGTTTTCCAGGCTGGACAAAGAAAATATTGGAAAACTCCAGTTTGAATACTCGTTATCTTCTGGGAATGTCTGTGTTTCTGATTTTTTCCAAACTTCGATTTTTGTTGTGACCATATCGATTATTTTTCAAATGTTGATTTTTTTTTTTTAAATTGTTGTTTTGTACAGACCCCACAGTTGAAACAATCCTTGTTTCAGTGACCATGTATTGGTTAAATCAGTGTTCTACTTGGGCTTTATGAGATATTACAAAGTTAGTTATTGTAACGCTTATTCCACCTGGTATACTACTACTTTAGACAGCTGTACAAATATGCTACTTTGAAAAACAATGGGAGAGTTGTAGTTATCATTATTGGAATCTTTAAATGTCTCTTACATGTTTTATGGGGGATACATGTGGGATGTTTCCTAATGCAATACATTGTTGTTATTGTTTGTGTCTCTGTAATAGCATCAGTTCTTTACAAATTATGTGTATTTCTTTTTACATCCTATTAAGCCACTTGAATCCTTATGAATTTCCATAATGAATTCCTTGTATTATATTAAGCCACTTGAATTCTGTAGGAATACCAAAATTGTGCATACATTGATTTTTGGAAACAATCGTTATGAGATAAAGGTCTCTTACAGAATAATAGGCCTAATGTGGTGGTGGTGGGAGTTTGTTGTTTTGGGTTTTTTTGTGGTTTTGGTGGTTGTTTTGTTTTTTATTCTTTTTTTTTTTTTTTTAATCAACAGTTGCTTAGAAGCTGGCAAATTCTTAGAATTAGGCCGATTAGAGTTCCATGTGTTAGGGCCATGCCTGTTGCTTTACTGTGCCTTCAAACCAGTGGTAAATTACAGTGCCACTCTAAGTACATGTTAATAATATAATATTCAGCACACCAAGTAAGAATACCCTTTGAAAATGACTTTAGTATGCAGCTGAAGATTTAGGTTCTACTTTGATATTCTTGAAACTGTTTGGTAAGTGTATTCTCCCCAGCTGAGAAATCCAAAGAGGGAAAAATAAGTGCCTGTTTTCCTTTCTTCTTTTACATATTTGATGAGAACAGTCAGTCCTATTAAGAAGGAATAGAGATCTGGTTAGCTTATTCTGCTTTTTAGGCTGACAGTCAAAGAATAGAGTATCATGGGGTTTTAAATTACTCAGAAACAAGCTCTAGTGCAAAGCATTTTTTCCAAAATTTGATTCATTATTCTAATAGGCAAAGAAGAGTCTGTAATTAAACAGAATCTAATGAGCCTCTTAACAAAAAGCATATTTTATAATAAAGGTAAATGTTATGTGAGACCGTTATATGAATGTGTTAATAGTAAATGAGAAGATGCACTAAAGTCCACCTTGTTTCTACCAGTTTCTTGGTAAGAATAAGAGGAAGGCTGTGTAGAAATGATGGTGCTTGCATTTTTGTCTAACACTGTGCCCTGGAAACTTGAAAGGGTTTTTACCAAGAGCCTCAAGGCAAGGTTTTTGATAGTGGTGCTGCTAAATCAAACCTAAAAATGAAGCACAAGTGAACTCGTACTCCTGTGACCATAGGGAGATATTCTGTATGCTCTATTGTACCAGCATCATTGCTACAAATACTGGTGCATGGAAAAGTGATTTCTCAGTCACTTTCTTTAAAAGCAGGGAAAGCTGTGAGCAAATACGCCATCATTATATCATGACAGAGTAATAGCACTTCCAAAAATGTTTTGCTGTCTCATGTTATCAGATCATCCAATTCATGAACAGCGAATGGGTAGAAGATACATGTACGGTAGAAAAAAGCACGGATGTACTCTCTTTGTTGGTTTGTGTTTTTTTATAGCAAGATTACATGTAAAATATTGAGCCCATAAAATGAGAAAATGCAAGGAAGCTAGATGAAATTAGTTCTTGCTTTCTTTTTAAAGGTTTGCGCTAAATCCAGTCTTGAAGTCTTAAAGTTCAAGGCACTGAACTCCAGTGTTCCAGAGGACTTCAGTTAAATTATAGGAAGTTAAATGTAACATTACAGCAGTGAGTTTCCTGTGATTTTTTAAAGTTGTATGTTACTGTGGAAAAAATATGCTGTATATGGTTCTTGTTATATTTTTTTGCAATTCCTAGGCGGGGAGAGGAAGAAAGATGTTTAGATAAATGTATGCTAAATCAGCTTTACTGCTGACGGTACTAGTTTGCTACCTTTGCTACCAGAAGAGGTTTCAGTAGTAGGTTTCAGAATAACTTTGACAATGCTTCAACTGTATTAAACAGCTAATTAATTTTAAAATGTTGGATCCAGCACCTTCTGTATGTCAGTACAAAATGATGGGCTATCATTCTGTGCAGTAACTTCTGTGCGTGCATAGAAGATCTAGAGAGGAGAATGTTAAGAAGACAGGGCGTGGTTTTCAGTTTGAGGCTTTTTTCTGCTTTTTGTCTTTTAACTTCTACTAGGAGAGATACTGGAAAGTGCTAGGAATTTTAAAATCTCTAACATACTTCTTGCATTACAACAGTCTTTGAACCTTACAGTTCAATAACTGTATAAGCCTTAGATTTGGCAATGTATTTGATTACATATTCTTCTAAACCATGGATCAGAACATTATGTCTTTCTTCTTCAAATGTATATTTTGTCTAATTGTTTTTAGTAATGTTTAGGTGTAAATAACCTCAGGGTCGGTTTTGGAAATCTCTTATTTCTAGAAAGCTTGGGAGATAGGTCTATGGGTATTTTAGAGAGGTAATATATTTGATTTATTTATATGTAATTGTTATTAAATGCTTCTTGTTGGCTGAACATTTTGACTTAATATATCTGAGCGCTTATGAAAATGAAGCGCTAATAGCATTAACAAGAGTCTGGCATAGTGTATACGGGCCATCTTTACAAGCTTCTGGATTCTCTTCTGTGCATGGTCTTCTGCCCAAGCCAACTCTCCCTGTTCCAATTGTAAGCTTCTCTTTGAGCACATATTGCTAATCGTCCTGAACTGAGCCAAATTAAATGGTGTATTTTTAATGAGAAAAAGAGTTTGGATTCCTATCCATATGCTTGAACTGATGTCAAATCCTACTTTAAACAGATGCTGACCTCTATATTACCAAGGCATAAGGGCTAATTATGCTTGAACAAATTTCCAATTTCGGCCATGTATAAGGAACTGTTTTTTACATTTCCAAGCCTATATATATGCTGTTAGATCAGTATACCATACCTGTTAAATTTGTCCTATGATGTGTCAGGCTCAAAACTCCAATACCTGGAATCCATGCTGTTGAAAAGAAGATAAAGCCAAATGTTCTTAGAAGATTTGCACCTCATTCATCTTTAGCATGTTATTTTTCTGCTGGAGATTAATCATCAGGAAGATAATTGTGCTTTCTACTTAAAAAGTGTATGCAGTCTTTTTTTCTAGAAGTTTATCTTCTAGCTCTTAGCCAGCCATTCCCTGTGCATCAGTTTCAAATGGTTCAATCTGGCATTAGTAACTGGGAGAGCTGGTAGCACTAGCTGTTATCCACAGAAGGCTTTGAAACTATGCAGATGGCCATATCCTCTTTCCTCTCCTCCTTTGAGTTAAAATGTGTAAATGTAAATCATGCACGGTTAGGATTATTCTTTAGAATGCCTGTAAGTAGCTCTTGTGTATAAATCAGTTAAGAGCTTGAAGCATTTATGTGGAAAGGATACATGTAAAAGATTTCTGACTGTGTTCTCTCTGCTGTCTTTTTTTCTTTTTTTTTCCTTTTAGTTAAAATTATTCTGTAGAACCACGTGTATTTGTACAAAGTATATCATAAAGTAAGTGCAAAAGGCTAAATAGGTGATCATGAATGATTCAGGGTGGTAGAGCATCTGGCCTGTAATGAATAGTATTTTATTTCATATAAATTTCTGGTTTAAGCTTTGTTTTAAAGACCAAGTCTGCTTTTCTGAAAGTGCACATATGGCTAAGTCAGAGTTCACAGATAAAGATAGTACAACATTAGGGTTTTAGCTGGCAATGTTGATAGTAACAGTAATATGGATAAAGCCTGTCATACAGATCCTGTAACACTCCATAATCTGAGAAAACATAGAAATCAAACTTGTAGAACTGAATTAGAGATGTGTGGGTATTAAAATACTCTATTCACTCCCATTTAAACGCAGACCATCTGTTGTTTCCAGATGTACTGCTTCCTGCAGCAGTATGCTGGGAATGCCATTATAGCATCAACAAATCTTTTTTTTTTTTTTTTCCCCCTGGTTCTGTAGTGTCATTCCCGGAAGGTCCAAACCACCTACAACCGGTATTGCTTCTTTGAATGATGGTGCACCATGGCAAGGGATGTACTGTTACTCCATGGGTAATTGGTAGTATGGGTGGCAAAAATACCTTCAGACGTAGCGTATAGTATTTTGAAGCCTCCAGTGGTATGTTTCAAACTATGTATAGTACAACACCTTAATCTGCTGCTGTCTGTAAAGCAATGGGCTGTCACCTCCCTCAAGACCACTGCTTGCCTCATTAATATCGCTGGAACAAATTATCACTTCACAGCCCAGAAATCTTCTGTAGCAGTTGTGGTGATTGATGTAACAAGGCTAAAAAAGAATGATGAAATGCACGTTCCAGAAGACAGATTCAAATGGCAGGATCTTCAAAGGCAATTAAATGTGACACAGGAGGAGTCTTCCTGGAATAATATATTTCCAAATAAATGGCAAGATAACTATGATATTATACTGTTATTATACTTAAACTAGTTTTGTATGCAGTAATTATCTCTGAAAAGTAAGCATACAGGCACAAAATAAAAAAAAATAAGTTTAAATATGTGGACAGAAGAAAATTGAAGCGAGAAATAATGTCACTGAATATAACTAGTTTTCCTCTGAATTACAAACTTTTGTTATATGTAGGTACTTAAGAATTTATATTTAAATAAATCATGTTGGTGCTTTTGAGCATCTATTTTATAGCAACCTATCTAGAGCTGCTATTAGTCTAATATGCAGCTGAATTGTTATGAAATAATTAGGTAATTTTGTTGACTTAAAGTAATTTACTGGCTTATGAATCAAAATACAGTTGTAATTAGTAAACCTTGTGTACCAAAGGGTTCTGATATTTCTCCAAATGAGGTCAAAACTTAAATGCCCTCGTGTAAGTAAACTTTATGTACATGAACTGACAGATTAGCTTCTGATCATAACTGCGAGATGGAGCCTGCATTTTTGGCTCCTGTGATTTCACAGATTTCAGGGGAGCTGCTCATGTAAATAAGAACTGTGGGACTGGGCACTTTTCCTTCCTGCTGCTGGGATGATTTTTTCCTACAAGAAATGTAACTTCTCAGCTCTTCTACAGTGTGCCAGAGTACCTTTAATACTAGACTCGTTTTCAGTAGACAGCTCAGTTGAAGGCAGGCAGGAGTATATTATTCCACCAGGATCGCTTATTGCAGTACATGGGCTTTTCTTGAAAATCGAGTATCTCATTGCTGTCTGTACTTGTAGCAATGCAGTGAAACCTGAGGTGCCTGTGAGACTATAGTGCGTATGTCTTGCGTTTATGCATGTCTGATGGGATAGACTTTGTATCTAGGACATCTCTACAGTTATACCTTCTAAGAGCTTCTGGGAAGGAAATAACTACATATGAATTTGGTAATATTTTATGCAAATATTTTTTAATAGTCAAATGGATAATTCTGAGTAACTGTTTGATTTAATGAAGGTATCCCAAATTTATTTCTTTTGTGTGTGTTTTATAAAACTGACAGAAAACTGTCACTCTTCTTGGTAGCCATACTAAAATTATATTAATACTTTTATTTTAAGGTATGACTTATACCGTGCTTTTCAGGATAATGAGATGCAAGCTAGGAAAATTTGAGTGGGGGAAAGGGCATTCTTTTGCTCTATTTCTAATTAAAATTCAGATTAGTAGTTTTATATTCTTACACTGGCCATTTTAGCACACAAAAGCTGTTTTTCTTACATAAACCAATGGAGAATTCTGTGTGGTGGTTTCCACATATAGATCAGCTTCTCCCCCAGCACCAGTGGACACATACATATAATTGAATTTCAGGTCCCAGAGGTTTGGCATTCTTTCTTTCAAATTCTAATAGAACAACCATTTGTGAATGGATTGAAATTTTAAGTTTAAAACAAAAAAGTTAGTGTAACAGAAATGTTCATGAATTCTTCTCTGTGACTTAATCTGGGAGAAAGCAGAATGCATTGGAAAGCAACAGTGTACTGAAAAATGAAATTATCTTAAAGTTCGCAAGCTCAATGTTTTGAAAACATTTCAGAGTGAGATACTAAACAAACTATACTATAACATACTATAAAAAACTCTAAAGGAGGAAAATGAAAATAGTTGAGGTGAAACTTAAAATAGCTCTTTTAAGAACATAGTTTGAAAACGTTATTTTAAAAATATTAATAAATGAATAGACATGATCTATTCAGAAGGGCTGATGTGAGCAATCTTGATGTTCATTTTGTGCCAGGAGTACTGACAGCTGACCTGTTTTGCACTTGGATTCTGATACACACTTTCGTATGATGCCAAATGGGGTTAGTATAATTTGATAAAGAAACCCTGTGGTGTTTTCAGCAACTTGGAATGCAGTAAAATCCAAAATAGCTACAAAGAATCAGCTGCTGTATTTTAGTAGCCCTGATTCTACAAAGAAATGCTCAGTCATTGAAGCAAGGATCTGTCTGGGCAGATGTTTGCAACATCAGGGTCAGAGGACGCGTTTTTCAAATCAATTAAAAGGCTTCTGCTGACTTTGGTGGCCCTTAGGTCATGGTGCTATAGAAGTAGGAGAAAATAAGTGGTGTTTGTGTTTAGAATCTTTCAGTTTATAGTCACCAAAAGAGAAAGGTTACTGTGGCCTTCATTTAAACTATACAAATAATCCACGTCAGTTCAGAAAGGCTGTCCCCTTCTGTTTGGAGGGAGTTAGAAGTGGAAGGAATAATTGAGGGTACCAGACTGAAAACTTGTGTGTGTAGTGTGCTTTTATTTTCTTATGATGGAGAATGTTTGACTAACAGTTTTGACAGAAGGGTGTGATGTAATGGTTTCAGATTTGGTGTCAAGGATTTGGTGCTTTTGTTTATGTTCCTAGTGCTGATCAACAATTTACTAAACAACAGGAATGTATAAGTTATTTTCTGAACTTCTAACTGTCCAGAAAATTGCAAGAGTGATTTTTCTATCTATCTATGGCTGTTTCATTACTCAATTAAAAAATAGTATTAATACTTAAGCAACTGACTACATTTAGATTGTTGTAGTATAGAGAGTTCTGGACTTTTTAATTTTGGAAGAACTTAAGCCATCTGTTGCCTTGAAGCAGAGAGATTTAGTAATCAAGTACAACAGCAAGAAGGAATTTATCTAGGGAGGATATTAATTAAAAAACTTGGATAAGGTTCAGCATCATCTTACCTTTAAAAGTCAAGTCACTTCTGACAAATTGGTCAGACGATTAGATTTTTTTTAAGTCGATATCACGTTAAGTGTGTTTTATTTTCACTACACTCCTACAGTAGAAAAGAATAACTGGATGAAAAATATACCTGTTTTTAAAATAGTAATTATATTTTTTCTTTTTAGAAAAAACAGTGAAAAGAAACTACACTCACTTGCATGTAGTTATCTGTGAAAAATAGCTCAAGCAACGAAGTCATAGTTTGTGACTTGCTTTCTGCTGCCTTAATCAAAAGGTGTTCAGGACACAAAAAAAAAGAAAAAAAAAAGAAAAAAAGCAACAGTTCTCTTAAAATGCAGGCAGATACCACTCCTCAGATTTTATGTAGTAATATTATTGGCCTTCACTTATTTTATTCCTCCTTGGTTGTAAATAACCTATAAAAGTTAAAATATGTAGTTGTCATTGCTGTGTGAAATTCCTGCAGAATTCTTCCATTGCAAAGGGCCAGTGGAGTCCATATTCTGCAGTGTTTGGTGTCATTGGAAGCTGAACGGGATGGGAGCCTTTACATCCTTTCAGTTGATGATTTTTCATGTTAGTGCTCATATGAGCAGAAGGATGTTTGTGACTTACAGTAAATATCATTAAAAATATTCTTGGGCTTGTTTTTCTGAAGTCTAATAATTAATAACTTTTTCTTAGAAGTAGGGAATTCTTGGTGGAAGCCTCATTGTAAAGATTTTAGTGATTTCTCGCAATTTACAGGGTTGTTAAAGATAACTCTTGGTGACTGAGCATTCTGGTAGGTCGTTAAGAGTCCTATGACAGTAGTTGGGGGAGTGGGGGGTGGTGTGTTTCTGAATGACTTCTATTTTGCTTAGGAAATAATACCAAAGAAAAGGTCAGAGCAAAAGCCATTTATCCTCTGAAAGCCATTGCATGCTTTTAACATTTCGTACCATGTTCCGTTCCTGAAATCCTTTTCTCCTTGGGCTTTCGTGACTCAGCCCTCTCCTGGACCATCTGCTTGTCTCTAATCCTTTCTTTGTTATTCTACCTCCTCTTACCTTTACAGCTGAATTTTCACTGTGTTCCCTAAATTTCTGTCGTTGCTGTCTTCCCCAGTTCTCTCTGTACAACTTTTCTCTGGGCAGTCTTGACAGTAAGAGTTCAGCAGTTGTTGGGTTTTCGTTTTTTTTTGTATCTGCTGTTGCGTTCTGTCTGAAAGAGTCTGGCAGGGTTTGATAGCTCAGGCTCAGCGCTGCAACAGGCTCATTTCTATGACTTCTGGTTGACCCAAACTGGCAAAGTGAGTGTGCTTTTTGTAGTTACGTTCTATGATAAAATCACTCCTCTGACAGAAGAGTTAAATCTCTTGATCTTGTTCTGTCATTCTTGACTACTGTGGCCCTTGCCTGTAGTCTTCCCTAAACACATTCCCTTCGTAACCACTGGAAACTGTTCTGTAAGAACTACATTTCTGTCTTGTCATTTCAATGTCTCTTCCAACTCACTTTTTCTGCCTCATCAAATATAAACTGGTTAACTTTTCGCTTCTTGGATCCCTGTGGCCTAGCTTCCTCTTTTTGTAGCCTAGAAGAGGCGACAACTCATGCCCAAATCAGCCTGTGCCAAGCTTTGTCTCTATATAGTAACGTGTTTAGAAAATCACCTCTGTCCCTTTTATTCAACAAAAATGTTACCCATAAATGTCTGCCAAGTTAGTTCATCATCCTAACATGCCTGTGTAGAACTCTGCATTCATGATATCTATGGAATGTTTAACACCAGTCACTTTAGATTGTGCTCTGAGACTGCCTTTTAACCTGTATTGTCTCATTATTTGTTCCCTTTTTGTTTTCCCATCTGTTTGCTGTATTCATCTGTTCTCTCCTGTCTCATTCTTGACTTGTAAACTGTTTGACTCAGATCACTTCTGTTTTGTATTTGTGCAGTGCCTGCTGGAATAGGAGTCTGCAAAATCTTTTGAAGTAAGTAATGGCTCTCAGGAAAAGCTAATGCTGTTTGGAGCACTGTTAAACTATGTATGGGGGATGTTTCAAGTGAACGTGTGAAGCTGTTCCTTCTACTCCTTTACCTTCTCCTTTTTGCCCCTTCACTCAGCATTTATGCTTGATACATTCTTTGGAGCTTAGGGACAAATCAGAGCCTAAAGCTCTTCCCAGAGCAGCACAGGAGCCTCAAAACTTGTTTCTGCTTTTTACCTGACAGCAAAACTGAAGTGAAACATTGGTTTCCTCAGCAATATTTATGTAGTGATTTTGAATTGAGCTCTAATTGTTCAGATATCACACACAAATTTACCCGACTTAAAATCATGCATAATTGTGTTGGGGTAAGATTTATAGTTAAATAATTAGCGACCATGTTTGGAGCAGCAGCAGGTGAGGTTAGGGTTGCTGTCCCAGGCACTGTTTCTGACATTGCCACTCTCTCTAGGCCAGCATTTGGTGTCTTAGCAAACATGCCTTTTACATTCTGGGTTATGTTGTATAGTAAATACTTTCAATTAATGTCTCCTACTAGATTAAATGGTAATTGAAATTTTCCATGTTTCAGTTTCCATTAAGAAGTAGTAGAAGAGTTGCCTTTAATAATTTTGTAAGCAGTGCAGGAAACTTTTTGGTTCTTGACAGACTGAAAAGGAAGCATTCTGCCTACTAAAGATCTCAGATCAGTAATCTCTTCTGCATTTGTGAGCTTACTGCTCTTGGTTTTCTTTGCTGGGTGATACAAGTCTAAATAGACCAGCAGATTTGCAGTAAAGTTGGAAACCTTAAAAAGGGAAAAGTGACACTATAGACTCTTCCTGAAATTCAATGCTTGCAGGTGTGGAACCAAATATTGGAAGCAAAGCAGGTAAGGATTCTTAGTCTTCATTCCGCATATATAATAATGAAACAAAATTAACAGAATGTAGTAACAGGTAATATGTCAAGAAGACAAATATATAGGGCAGACGGATTCGCTGAGCATAAACTTTGACTTTGTTCTAAAAAGAAAGAGTAAGTGCATACATTTCAGATTAAAAGTATTATTGGTTGTGAAAACTTGTATAAAACATCAGCCTATAATCCAGAGTCTAATTTATTCCAGTCTTAAATACTAGTGTTTTTTAAGAAGTCAGATCCAAACACTCAGTTTACAGAGAAGCAGATGGTGTTGGTACGGGGATCTTGATGGCTGTGCCTATGTTAGTGTGGAGAGTGGGTGCACGGGAGCAGCGGGTCAGGAGAGTGAGCACAGCGTGTGCCTTTTGGCCGTGCAGGGCTGCAGCTGCGTCTGGCTTAGTGCTGTTAGTGGTTGGAGTGGATCTGCTTCAGCTTCATGAAAAAGCAGTCCAGTGTGTGCAATGTAAGGCCTATTTGCCCGGCAGAGTGCAGGAGGAGGGAATGCCAGGAAACTGACTTTGAAAGTCTTCGTTGCTGTTATCAACTAAATGGAGATGCACACAAGGACCAAGATTGATTTATCTGAGGAATGCGTGTAATGCACCAGCCTAGCATGAGGACTGTTTAGGAGGCTTAGGTTCCTCCCTTGATAATTGTTGCTCCGTCTTGTATATTGTAAAAGAAATTCTTTTCTATAGAATATTCTGTACCTTTTTTTCTGCCCAAAAATGTGTCAGTTTGTGATACTTACATAACTGTAGGCCTCTGAAGATGGGTTTTTATAACTGCTGCTCTTGGTGGACTTAATTTTCTCAAGTTTAAATTGTATTCTAAAAGAAGCAGGAGGTACTAAAAAAAAAAAAAAAAAGCCAAGCTTTGCAGGCATCACCATCTCTGATTGTCTTACAAAGTTAGTGGCAAAGATTAAGCTATAGGATTATTTTTAAAAGGGGCAGAGGAGGGAGCAGGAATTTACTTGCTGTGCTTCTAGTACTGAAACTCTGTCTGGGATTATCAGTAGTATATTTGATGTTGAACAAAATGACAACTAAAATGCTTGAGACAGGTCTTAAACCCTGCACTTCCTCAAATGCTAAGTGTTTCTCTGTTTCTTGTTATCTGCTTTTTCAAGCTGAATTTTTACATATGCGATAAACACTACTGAAGAGAGTCTGAAAATAACTTCTAGCTCTTCACTCTTCCATTCATCTCTACTCAAATGGAGAAAGATAAATGCATGTGTTTACATTCCTTTTCTCTTCCAGCAGCATTGAGCAATTAGGCACAGCTGATAACATTGCCAAGCTTTTCATTGAGAGTTTTGGAGAATGCGTATTTTTAGTCAGGCTGCTTCAGGGAGCAAAAGTGGTACCACACATCTGTAAAATACAGTATTACAGTTTGGAAATATTTGGCATTGGCTACACAGTAGGCTTTTATCCTTAACCATGAATTTTTGATGCTTTTTGATGCTTATGCCAGATATTTAGCTCTTTGAGTTTTATTTCTTTCACTCATTAGGATTGACATTACACAACACGTTTATATCTCAGCTGTCTTCTACCATATGGTACGGTGGGGTTTACTACTCAACTTGCCAGATTGATGGTGAGAAATGGAGCAAAGAAATTGTTTGAATATATTTCAGTTTGGGAGAGAAGAGGTATAAGATGTGAAAGGGAACCCCTCAAGTGCTGAAAGTCAAAGGAACATCCCCTTTGCACACATCATCTTGTTCTGACTCCTTCATCAGCCAATGTGACTTCATAGAGAAGCATTCTGTTACATGTCTAAATCCCAGCAGGATCATTTAGGGCTTCTAATCAATGACAGTTATTAAGTATACTGCTTTTAAGGACTGCACCATTTGTAGTAGTGGATTACCATTTTTTGGATCAATTATGTTGAAATCTGCTTAAAACATAAAAAATATTAGCAGAAATACAAAGCAAAGATAGTATTTTCCAAGTCCAAATGCAAATAAGCGTTTCAGACATTGTGGAAGTGTAAACACAAATAGAGAGAACTGTGCCTCCTCCAGGAAGAGGATTCTTTCTCCTGATGTTGCCCAGCTGATGAATTAATAGTGCCATAACTTTATAGCCAGGGCTCAGTTTTTATCTGATTTGCTATCCTGGAAGAGGATGTTGATTTTGATACAGGCATTTTTCTTATGCCTAAATCTTGCTTAGGTTTTTACAGAGATTAAAATTTTGCCCCCTCCTCTTGTCCAGGTTTTAATACTTAATTTAATTATGAAGGGAGTATTCAGTGTCTTCCTCTAGATTCCTCTAGAACTCCTGAAAGTCCTAGAGCTTCCCTACGGTTAACAAGATGCTCATCTAAATGGGGGGGGGGGGGGGGGGGGGGGGGGGGAGTTCTTTGGCTGGTAAGGGCGTTGTTTACATTTGGTGCATGGAAAGCTTGCACAGTGCACTACATCTCCCATAAACACTGCATTTTCTCTACTGCACATATTATTTATTCTATTTGTGAGTTGCATACATGCAACTATTAATTGGCTCTTAACTGAGGCTGATCAGTCACTCTGGGGATTTGAAGTTGGTTGACCTTGTGAAAGTCACCAGTGTTGTGAACAAGACATCCCTATTAACACTGGCTAAATTTGTGTTTCATGTGCTGTGGTTGTGCCTGGAAAATCTTCCTGGCCCCCTGTTATTCTCTTGTCCCTGCGTACAGGGCTGCATCCACCTGTCCAAAGTGTATGAAATATAAAACACATAAAGGTTGTTGCCTTTACCGCAAAAAAAGATGATGATAATTAGCATCTTGAAAACAATTTTTGTCTTCAAATGTCTGGGGTTTTATTTGGAAAAAATACAGGAAGGTGCTTTGAGAAGATGAGGTAGAAGTTTTGAATTTAGTGTACTTATTCCATGTGAGTTATTTATTATGTAAAATGTTCTGTCATACTCTGCTATAGTGATTTTTTTAAAAGATATTTTTTATAAGTCAATAATGATTTTTCTCATTGAGGTTGATGATAATTTCTAGCAATTGTGTTAGTGTATTTCCAAATCTGCTAGAATCAGAATTTAAGGATCGTTTCTTGTATTAATATTCTTTTATGCTGGAATTCACTAGCTTTTTGAAAATTCAGAGATGATGTGGCACTGTTGTCACCAAGTCCTGCAGTTGGAAATGCTGCAGTCTAAAGAAAAGCGATGGCTCTCTGCCTGGGACAGGTCCCTTGTGTGGACGCTTGGTCTCCTCAGGGAGTGTGGGGAGCAGCAGAGCAGGGAGCTGAACTTCACGCCTCTCATTGTGGCAACAGGCAACTAGCTCTGTTTTTTGGAACTCTGAATGGTAGTTAGGTCTTACTGCTGGGTATATATTTATCTTACTGCAAATAAAAAAAACCCTATTATTTGTTATACAGTGCATATACAACAGCTCTTAATATGCAGTGAACACTTTTACTGTACACTGGTTGGTTGTTGGCACTCTTAACTAAGTTTTTCAGGACTTCCTACTGATTGTCCCAGTTAGTAAATATTATATAAGTAAATAGTTTTTTTAAACATATAACTTACTTGAAAATAGCAAAAAAATATGTATTATTTCAGTATTTTCTTAACTTTAAAAATGGTAGTTAATAATTTTATTAAAAATCATCACATTTTGACCAGTACACTTTTTTAAGTGTGTGTTGAAATGTAACTAAAATGTGACAATAACTCTCAGTCACTAGGGAAAAGCTTCTTTTAATATATGCTCTAGGCTTCACTGGTGAAGTCAGAAAATAATTCAGACTGGATGGGTTCACTTTGGAGCCACCAGGACCCTTCACAGGGCTGGTCCCCAGCCGCTCTGCTCTGTCAACAGAAGTGTCTAGTATCAGTGCCGTGTTACTCACTACTGAAAATAATGCTCTAATTGCAGTACTTTTTCTTCTGCTTCTGTAGGAGACAAGCTGAGATATTTTAACAGGATTTGACCACAAGATTAGTCAGCCCTTTTATAGAATAAGTTTGCATTTTATGTAGTTTGATTTACATTATTCATTTTACTTTTGTCTTCTTTAGTGTTTTTGTGGAAAAAGATTGATAGTCTGAAAGTATAACCTGGGAGGAGAGAACAGATATCCACAAAATGCACGTGAAATGAGTTGTATTTGTACTTACATATACACCTACAAACACATAATTGTGTGTAATTATTATTGGGCAAAACTTGTTAGGCACAAAAATTCTGTGATATGCACGTTATTTTGACCTCTATCTCAGAAGAGACTTTTTGGCAACATAGTAGGTCATGAACAAATACAAATACTTTACAGACTTTCTTTCACTCCCATTAAAAAATGAAAGAAAATCATTCAGATGGACTACAAACAGCCAGCCTGCCAGGAATCACAGAACAGGGAGCGCTTCAGCCTTTTTCCTTAAAAGCTAAGGGTTAATAGACAACAGATGGGGCCTGCAATAGAGGAAACAGAAAAAAAGGATATTTTTTGATCTGTTTAATTATTAATAGTATTTTCAGCTAGCAGGCTGGTAGGCTGGAATTTTCATAAGCATTTAGTGTTAGCTTAGTGGTGGGAGCAGTGGGAAGTCAATAGCAAATGGTTTTGAAGCTCTCCCACGCAAGGTCTTTCTCACTCTTAAGTGCTTTGGTGGGCACGCTGCTGACCGGGGGCGGGGGAGAGGCGACCTTGCGAGGAAGGACAGACGGAAGGGCCAAGTTCAGCCTTCACCAGCAGCGGCTGGGCTCAGGCCTTCCCCGAGTCCGCGCGTGGTTGCTTGCAGGAGCCAGGAGGCTCTCGAGGGCACATGGTGACAGGACAGGAGTCAGCGATCAGGAGGGAGCACGGGGAAATGCTGGTGAGGGAGGCAGGACAATGAATTCTTTAGTTTTCATTTATTTTGTTAAATTCCTTGTTTTTCTTTTTCTTAGTGTTTGATTTCTATGTAAAAAATTGTTCTGGGAATAGTTCGGTCAGTTTTTGAGAACTTTTTCATTGGATTTGTTTAATTAGTGACCAGCTAGCTTAACGTTCAAGGTATGTGTTTTCATTACATTATAAACTAACATTCTGTGCTTACATGATTGTTTATCTATAGGATTCTTTCTTATTCCATAAAACATAAACGCATTTAGTAATTTTCTTTAAAAAATAATAAATACTAAATATGTCTCCAGTAGCCTTTTGAGTTGGAGCATTTCTTCCAAATATCTAAATCTATAAATATCTAAATCCAGATATCTAAATCCTCTGTCCTAATCACAGTGCAGATGTAAGGAGCTTGACAGCTGCTGCTTCGTACCAGTGCTCTGCTTGAATAGCAGTAAGGAGATTGCTGCCACTGGCCGGCTGTGGCTTTGGCCACCCTGTCACAGGGCCGTCCTTTCACTACAGTGGCACTTGCACAGGAGTCTGCTCCAGTTGTGTGTCACTGCGCACAGACCTCTGCTCTGGGAGTTAACCTTACCCGTCTTTAGAGACTCATTTGGTCTAGAAGAAGAATTAGATTAGCAGTGCTAATACCCGTCTGCGCCCCACCAATGCCTACACTTCACATTAGAGATACCTTTGAATGCAGGTGTCTGTCCTGTTATTCACTGATAGTTAAGGCTTCTGGATAAACCCATTCAGGCAGAGTGTCTTGATCCTTGTCATATACTGATTAAACAGCAGTGCTGTGAATGAAAGAAGGGTCATCTAAATCTCGGTCTCATTGCTTTTTTATCCTGTAGCTTATATCGGATACTGAGCTGTTGGGCTGGAGCTGAGAGGCCCTGTTGTCTGTTTCCAGTTGGCGTTAACAGTTAGAAAATTTTATGCTTAGAGCGCACTGAATTAGTTATGCTTTTGTAAAGTAGCTAACACTGTGTATACCTTAATCAAAACACTGAGTCAGAAAATGTAACGTAGCTGTTCTTTGTTATTTGGGGAAAACTATCGTGGGTATTTTTAGCGCCTTAGGAGTGTATGTATAGTAAGATCGGTGTGAGAATGAAATTGGGAAGCAGCATTTGTTGATAAGGGTGTGCCTCAGCCTTGCTCTCTTCCCCTCACTGAGGCAGAGGACTAAGAAGAATACAAGAATTAGGAATTACTCATCTTCTGACTAATATAATAATGCTATGCAGTCTGAGAATGTCAAAATTTGTTCAAAAACTTAAGAAGGGGAAGTAAATGCAGGCAAAGGAAAGAAACAGGCTCAAAGACAACCCCGTTGGTGAAGGCTATGATTATAATTTCAAGGAATCCTTTGATAGGTGCATGAATCTTAGCTGGATGTGTCTGAAATGTCAGAAGAGGATTGAAGGAAAGTTTACAAGGCCAACAGTGTTAATATGTTACGAAGTGGAATGTATTAATAAAAAATCGATCCACCCAGCCAGGTTTCAGCCTGGCTTACTAGTTCTGCTTCTGCTATTAAGGGATAATATAGCAGTAGTTTGCTTATTAAACAGCTAAGTATTTGCAGAGTAATTGAGAAGCCAAGATGAATAATTTTGCAATCAAAATTCCACTAAGTTCTTCCCTTGCCTCCTTTACATTTAAGGTTGAGTTATAATTTTTTAATTATTATTATTACAGTAGATTACAGTGGAAATTATTATGAGATAGGATACTCAAATTTCTTGTCATTATGGTATTTCTGGGAAAATGACCTTCCTAAACAATGATGCCATGTTTTATTTTATCTGGTGCTTTGGACAGTCTAACATGTCTGTGCCTTGTTTACTGTTCGTGCAATAGTCCTACAGTTTTTCTCCTACCTTTTGGGTGGTTTTTCTATAACTTAGAAAAGCATGGGCCCTTATGAATTCAGTGCTCAGTAGGGACAGACTCTCTGGAATTCACGGCACCCAGAAGTTCCTTGTAATGTTTATGTATGATACTTGTATGCCTAAGTATGTATGAAATTACTTACCCTGTTGTCAGCACTGAAGACACCAGTTGTCTCCATTATGAGTTGGGAGAAAACTTTCCCCTCCCTCTACCTATCTATCCTCCTTCCCCCAGCCTTTTAGGTGTAGGACTGGGACTCCACACCAAGCTTCTGGGAGGAAAGTGATGGATGCTAGTGGCTGAAAACTATCATCAGTTCCCGATAAATCTTCATTCCTGCTTACATTACCAGTCAGGTTTTATACTGAAGGTGTGTAAACGCTCTGAATATGATTGATGCGTCTAAACCCCAAAACATTCCTGTTCCCTGTTACCTCTTCTGAGTTTTTCTTTTTGTCAAACTTTTTGAATTGTTGCTTATCTAACAACTGCAGGGAAGAAATCATTAAAATGTCTGGCGTTAGCAATAGTAGTCAGTAGTTGTTTTGACTTACACACTTTTTCTCCAGACTTCTTGGTTTTATTTTAAATCTTCAGAAAAATACATAGAAACCATTTTCTTCAGTCTGGCCATGTGTTTCAGGCAGTTTAAATAATCAAAGAAGATAGCACAAGGTTGCAATTAGGGAAGCATGCAGAAGTTATCTGCCCTCATCTTTATATCATGTGTTTTGTGGGCAGACTACAAAGTTGTTGCTTAATGTAAAAGCCAACCAAACAAACAACCCCTCCATCCCAGAATGTAATACGTTTTTGTACATTTGTTTTCAATTATAGCAATACTTTCCAGAATCCTTTCCAGGAGAATTAATGAACATGATAATCGTGATGCTTATGATGATAAAGGTTGTTAGAATTTGCTGGAGAAATTGTTTTTGAGCACCAACTGAAGTTTTGGGATTTTAACTTTGTGGCCTTTTGTACCTGATACCATACATTAAATAGCATGTATTTTATTAGTAATATGTGCCTAATGGCTGGAGATGGCTAGAAAAATTGGGAGCAGAGGCAGAAGAAAATACTTTGTTCCTTTCTTACACAAAGGTAATTTTTGATTCATTGTAAATGCAGCTTTGCCTTGGACTTCCACAAATATTTTCTTGAATGCTAAAAGCAACCAACGTCTTAACAGCTTGATCAAAGTCCTTGCTTGACTGATTTCTATGTTTTCATCTTAGTTTTTGTCTCTGGATTCTTAGCTGGACAGTGTTGTGTTTATTTGGTCTAATTGTTGTATGAAAACACAATTTCCTCCTACCTAGGCTCACTTATCTCTCACACGCCGATATGATCAACCTGTGGGATTGTGAAAAAGAGACAAGTGATCAGGAGGCTTGGCTGGTTCGGAGAGTTTTGTTTCATTAGAACAGAGCATGCCAGCATTGCCACAGACCGGGCACAGTGGGGCTTGCTGCGATTTTCAACCATATGAGGATTGTTGCGGGGCACAACAAAGAAGTTTACTGAATTTATCTGGAGTTTTTTAGTCTTACATTTATTCCTTGAAAGATCTGGAAGGTTCTTTTATCATCAGCTAGTTGTCAAAAACAAATGAATCTTTGAAAGAATACTGGTATGTGTTTAATGAAAGCAATTGATCTATGATTTTCAGGCATGCTTCCTTGTTGTTCATTTTATTTGAAGATTACTTTGTAGTCTTGTTCAAAGACCACCTACCTTCTTATCATGAGGTAAATTGCAAAGTTTTTCTCAATTTTACACTGGCACCATAATAAAAATGTATGTAGTTGTTATGAACTATATACAACAGTACTGAGATTTCTAGTTACCATTGAGTAAAAGCTCAGTTCAGATATCATGACTGGAGAATTTTTATTTGATAAGTGGGTTTGATTCTGTTGATCAATAAATAGTATATGCTGGGTCTCTCAATCTAATTAGGTGAGCTAGTAGTTTATTTTATGGGAAAATATTCTATTCTATTTGCAGAATAGAAATCTGCTCAGCACCTGAACAGTGGTAGGATGTGGGCTTTATTTGGGTGGTGGATCTGGATCTTCTAATTTGAATCCCAAAATAACACCTTGTCAGTTAATGGTTTCTGTTAAAGATGAGTTTACATCTGGAGAATAGAGGCTAGTACTTCAGCCTCCAGTGAGAATACATTTGATGAGAGCGTACAAGTAGTGTGTTTCATCCCCATGTGAAAGACTGCACTGGTAGAGAAATACAGTTCTCTGGTAGCCCATGGGGCAGTGCTGCTTTGTTTCTTACCTGGTTGATCTTGTATAGGAACTTTATTGACTAGTGGCAAAATAAGACTGATAATACCACATGGGAATCATCTGGCTCCAGCACCCAGAGTGCTTATTTTGGTTGTCCTTCATGCTGCACCCCTCTCCGTTGACGAAGCAGGCGGCTGCTGAAGAAGCAGAGAAGGGTGTCTTCTCCACCAAAGTGCCTGGGATGTCCGCAGCAGCCGGCACAGCTTTTTCACTTACCTTTTGTGACCTGGCTTCTACTGCTTTTCCTTCTAACATCAATCTCTCTCTCTAACTGGTTCCTGGTAAGATAATTGCCCTTTAAGGCCTACTGTGTCAAGCCCCTGCAAAATCCCTTGTGTCAATAATCTGCTTTAACTCGGTTAAATATTTACTCATTCTTGCAGCTATTACACACTTAGAATGAGCTATTCTGTTATTTTGGGTCACTGGGAGGCTGAGGGTTTGTAAACAGGACTTGGCACAGCAACCAGTAACATCCTTGGAGTTCAGAATACTGTGTTAACAATATGCTAGTTAGTAGTAACTTTTACTTAGGTTTTGAATGCTTTTGGAAGCTCTAGGGAAACTTAAAAATGAGGAATTTTTAAAGGATTGTTGTATACTCCTTAGCAGGTTTTTTTTTTGTCCTGCTGCAAAGATAGCCAAATTATGATACTCATTTGTACAAAAACAAAGCTATCATTTTTATCTTTTTAAGATGTTGTATTTTATTTCCTTTTTGTAATCACAGTTATGAGGAATTCACAGACTGGAAAATCGTGATAAATTTTTGTTTCTTCACTTAACATTTAACAAGGCCTTTGCAGTTTGTTAAAATTCAACACTGTATTAAAATGTATTATTCCACTGTGTTCCAAGGATCAGTGTCACAAAGATTTAGCAGTTTTCCTCTTCAGGGCTTCCCAGCGTAATCTCACTTTCTTATTAGAAACAAATCTGATGTGATATTTTCTTTTCAGCAAGCTTTGTCTTTAAAGGCCTGCAGCGTTGTTATTTATCCCATTACTTTTTATTTTTTTTCCTCATTGTACTAATCTCTTCCCTCCATCCAAGTTGGCTCTCTGTTTTAGCCTAGGGTTCTTTTCTGGCAACATCAAGAGATTGAGTCCTTACGCTTAGCAGTGGAGTTCCAGGCAGCTTGCCAACAATATCCAAACTAATGTTTCTCCATGTCATGGGGCCTGGTACAGAGGAAATGTGGAACCACAGGTGGGCATTTGGTAGCAAATCTGAAGCATAATTTTGACATCTTCTACATGGTTCTCAAATACATTTTTATCTTTAAGGAACATTTCTGTCACTGAAACACACTGCTTTGGTATTCAAACAGATGAGCCCGATGGCTCTGTAAGGTACTTTAAAGTAAGTAGTCACCCATTAGAATTACTGATTAGCTGCGCCGAGACACATATGCTGTAGTACTGAAACAGAGGAAAAATGCCCAGTGTTTCTCTGACCCTGATGTGTAGGTGAAAGGAAATGAAATACTAAGTTCTGTCATATGTGTCCAGTGCTCTAAGCACCGCCGCTGGAGGCAGGATGATGACAGAATCCATTTGTGTCCATTGTCATCACAAACTGGAAACAGACCCACTCTCCATGAATCTAGGGATACTTCCCTTTCCCAGAAAAATCTGGGATACTACTGCTCATTTTCTATTACTAGTTGGTAGACTGTGAGCTCTAGCAAGCTTTTTCTGGTGTTTTGTTTTTGTTTTTTTTTTAATTCTCTTAGATCACATTGGACCTAGTCAGTAGGCCTGGCGTTCTCTGGCAGCCAAGCTCTGACCAGTTGCAAAGATAGCTGTAGGGTCATCGTTCCTATGTTAATGATACTGGCGTTTGATTCGAAACAAAATGTTGGTTTGGTTTTGGTTTTTGTGTGTGTATGTTTTTTCTGTATGCAGTCCCAGTTACAAGTACAGGGAGGTTGGATCTGGACTAAATAAATGAGTTCCAGAAAAATTGAGGCCAACAAAGGTACTTGCTAAAGTTGGTAAACTGGTCAGTCCTTGAGCACAGCGGGAGTGGGAAGCAGGGGCCCACCTGGGATAGTCTGCCTCCCTTTGTGCTGCTTGGTCTTGTCAAGTTTCAAGGCATCAACAAATTGATTTGTACAAAAGTATCAAAACAATATCTATGTTAACAAAATTAAACTAGTCGTTGTTGCTGCAAGGCACCTGAAAATCCAAGAAAAGAAGTAATTTTTACTGGTCTTCTCCCTGTTCCTGTAAACCTTAATTTGACAATGGATTGTTGAATAAATGGAGACTAATCTCACTCTCTGCAAAGTTTTTATGATTGTAGCTTCACTGCAATTTGCACTCCTTAAAATATTTATCCACCAAATACTCTTATGAAGTGGAAAAGTGCTGTTATCTCAGTCTTACACATTGAAAAGTGATTTGTGCAAAGTCACATGGGCAGTTTATCAGGGTAAGTATTGGATAGCTTTTCTTAAAGAATTCAAATGTAAACATATTTCCAGTTTAACTGAGTAAGACTTAATTCATTACGGAGGCAAACATTATTTCTATGCACAGTTTAAACTACAACTCGGTTTATTACATGATGAGCTATTTCATATCAGTTCAAAATTGGTGGAAAGTGATACAAAAATTGAATATTCTTGCATGCCATCAGGATTTTCTAGTGAACAGTAATCATCCAAATTGAGTAGCATGTAAAATACTGACAGCTGTCTTGGTCTGTAGGTACATACTTAATATTCTAACTATTATCCTGACTTTTTCTTATTTCTCCATACAGCTTTTTGATCTCTGTTTGAGAATCATTAGTGCATCAGTAGCTTGGCAGTGCAGACAGAGCCTGTGCAGTGGTTTATACTTGGTTTACTTATGTGAAGCTCATTGAGGTATCTGTGGTTTTGGTATAAGCTGGAATATGCAGATACTTATTGTCTTGTTTGGCAAAGGCTTTAGTTCTCTTTAGGTTTGTATCATACATTTCAGATGCATTTATGGTGGAATTATTTTGATTTAAGTCACAATTTTTTAGGTACTTTGGATTTTTGAATTTGCACAAATAACTTCTTTTTGAAGCATGTTTAATGTTTAGATTGTTGCTACAGAACAATCAGATTGTGTGGTGAAAGTTATGGTAATACAGTCTGTTTTGCAAAATGAAGGTAATTAATCTCTATTTTTAAGTGTCAATTTAGTGTTACTGCAGTGTCACCACCATTTTGGTGTTACAACACCATTTTAGGACTGCTTGATCCAGAAGACGTTCTCATGTAAAAATAATGGTGAAATGGCTCAAGATATCTGCTTAATTTCATCAGGAGGCTGAAAGAGTTTTAAAGACCCATTTTTTGTCAACTGTGAGTGTTATTTGAAAAAATAAAACTCTTGAAGTGCTGTCTAGATTGTCTTTAGAAACCTTTCTTGGGTTTAGCTGACAAATTATGATAGATGAAATATGATATGTCAACCGACAACTTTCTTCCCTTCCCTAGGTAGCTAGTGGTTACCCTTACAAAAATCAGCATTTGGCATTGGCTGCCATCCAGTCATGCTTGAAATACTAGGAAATAGAAAATAACTGCCACGGTGCAGTTGAATTATTCTGATGGCTTGTTTTGAATTTGCTGAAGAAAGAGATGAGTCAGAGATTGCTTTGAGGCTGCAGGTTTCAAAAACACTAAAATAAACTCGAGTAAAGATGACTTGAAAACGCACAGGGTCTGTTTTCCTCGTATGGTACAGCTGGAGTTCTGTGCCCCAGGGATGCTTTCAGAATCCATTTCAGGTGGCAACTGAAAAACCACAAGTGATGACTTAAATACACAAAGGTATTTTCTGTTGTGTATAAACAAAGCAGTATGTATTAACAGTGAAAATTCTTGCTTTCTGGCCCCACGGTTAAAATAACTGCGGAATACTAGATCAGAAAAGACTTGACCAAGAGTATGTTGTCAAGACAACTGAATGTTATTTACCTAGTTTTGGAATTTGTCACTAGTTCATTGGTACGTTCCACAAGTTGACCTACCATAAGCATTGTTCCTTCCAGATCTATTGTTTTTATAGATAAGTCCAAATGCCTGAAGATGATAAAGTTCCTCATGAATATATTGAGAACAAAGCCAGTTTCTCTTCGAACTTGCGCGTTTGGAAAAGCTGTTGCTGGCAGCCTTGTAAAAACAATTCAGATGCCTACCACAAGTAGTCTCTGACATTGGAGAGCCCCAGGTACACCAGGGTAAGCCAATCTCCTGAGTAGAGTCACATGAGTCTAACTCATCGGTGTCCAAGCATTCTACACGTGGGAGCAGATTTCTTGCTTTCTTTTGTTCCTCTCATAATTGTGTGCATTTATGAGATAATTGCATTCTTTTTCTTTAAAATTTACTCTTCCATCCTATTTTATTTGACCAAACTGAAGATGAAGTTTCAAATGGTTTATTCTTGTAATAATACATTGTGATGCACAGGATATTGATAGTATGTAGTGTAAGTTGTATAATAAATGTTGATTTTTAGAACAATAACACTAGATTAACATCCTTAAACAGTAAAATAAACTATATTTAAATGATTTATTTTTTTTTAATCCCTACAATGGATTTAAAATAGAAGACATGAGAAACTTAGTTCTATCATTCAACTGAAGTTAACTGCGTAAGAATGGTAGAAATTAACTTTGGTTAAGATTTGCAAATCTAAACCCATTTTCTGTCTACATCTTGACTTGTAGGACTTGTTATACCTGTGAGCTCTGCAGTGATTGTAAACATCCTGATATTTGCAAGATCTTGGCTGTTTTGTTAGCATACAAATTCACACCATCTGTACTTATTTGGGGTAGCTACTTGCACTAGTTAGGCTTTCCCTTGCTGCGAAGCGTATGAGAAAACTAGCTGAGTGGCAATTGTCCATTGAGTACTCTCTCAGTTTTTGGCTACAATAAACATTTGTATGATTCCTTAGAAAAAAAATATAAAACGTTTTCTGATTTGTTACGAACCAGTATTTCTGTGCCTGGAAAAATCTGTATGGTGGGGAAGCATTTTTGATACTACAATGCTATTTACTAATTAGCTCAGACATATTTTATTTGCATTCTGATTAGCATATCACATTTACCACAGCAGCTGAGAATGTGATGTTACAGCTGAATTGCGTTGAATCTGTTTAGTGTATTTATGTAAAATTTAGTTTCATAGAAATTGAGGTGAGTGTATATATTTACACACACGCACACAACCCATCATATGCTCCCTGTGTGGTGTTTTCCATACAGTAGCCTCCAATGGGTACTTAGCCCATAAAGCACTTAGGTTTACAAGTGAACTTGGGGTGTTGTGCCAGTCTGACAACTGTCAAATGACACAGTTGAAAACTATTGGGTTAAGATTGTTTCAGACCTATTTTAATTTAATACCAAACTTTAGACAAATGCTTTCATAACAGGAAAAATATGGCTTAAATCTTCTTTCTATAAAATTACATGTTTCTCAGAGGATAGTTGTAATTGAATTATAGAATGCCTTGAGAGTATCCTTGTCGGTGGTTAGAGAAATATGAAGGGAAGCGGAGAGACTCTTTCACAAACCTTAATGTGGAAGAGACACCCTATAATTCAGCTATATGAAGCCCCCAGCGATCATATAATTATACTATAAATGCAGTTTGGGAGGAATGAAAAGCAGCGTTTATTTAAAACATTAAGAAAAATTACCTCATTGTATGAGAGATGCTTTTTTATATGTATTATTCAATGAAGTCTTTCTTTCCTGCCCATCTAACACACTTCCCTCCGTCTTTGTCACAATGCAGTTGTCTGTTGGTATAAACCTTCTAACGTGTGGGGAGGAGATCTGCTTTTGGAATCTGCAATAGAATCCAAAGCCAAAGGGAGGACAGTGCTAAGAGAACTGAGTCTCTATTTCTGCCAGAGACAACAGAGTTGGAGTTTTCTGTTTGTCGTTGTAAGGTTTGGTATGGCTAGCTAAAGAGAAAACCGGGCAGTCAGTGCTGACTCTCCTCTTGTGTAACACAAGTGAATTACCAGAGAGGGAAGGAGAATTGTTTGTGGGCATTCTGTGTTGAAATTGTCTCAAAGAATTGTTGCCCAATTTAGAGCTTTAGCTCAAATTTTTTTACTTTCTCAGAAAGGAGTCTGGGAAATATGAATTAACTAAATGAATACAATTTGCAAACCAAGAAATGTATTTGGCAACTGGATATCAAGGTGATTGTTAAATTAAAATCAAAATGATGGTAAGTAAATAAGTAGACAGTATTTACAATTTATATAGGGGCAGTGTTTGTGCTTAAGATTTGGAGGTGGCTTAGAATATTTGTGGAGTTCTTAGTGCAGTTTGAACATCCCCGAAATATCTTACGTGTGAACTTTCCCAAGAGCGAGTGACTTGATGAGCTTTGTGTTGCATTGCACCTGTCTTTTCCAAAACCCACATCTGGGGTTTCTTTAATAGGCAGCTGTGTGAATCTTACAATTACAGCAGCCAGAAGCTGTAAATAGTGGAGGAAGTGATGCAGCCGCACTGTAGAAATAGGAAAAATCTTTTCCCGTTTTATTGATGTAACTATAGAAGAGCTTTTCAAAGCTCACATTGGAGGATTGTCCTGGTGCTAAGAACAGAAGACCTGAATCCCCTGTCCTTTGCCTTATCATGAAAAACTTCTTTCTGTAGTCTTGTGCAATAACAGAATTCTGATGTTATTTCTAGAAGAGATCAAGCTGTGGATTTTGAGTGGAAGGGTTCTCATTTGGTTCTCAGTTTAACACAGCATTAGGGGGGTTGTTATTCCGTAATAGGTACAGTGTTTTGACCTTACCAAAAGGAGATTGCAAAGACAAAAATATGGGCCTAATTTCCAATCTCACAGCCTTACAGACAGTACTAAAGCTATAAGAAAGCAGATGAGCTAGTGATCTGATTTAGCAGCCCTAACAGCTAACCTGCGCAGAAGGGAAATCATCAGAAAAAGCAGACAGGAGACTGGTAAGCATGCCGCAGGGAGTGATACCCAGGCAGCTCCAGGAGCTGGGACACCTCTGTGGTTCTCCTGATGGAAAGCTTTTGAGGTTTCTGCAACAGATTGGAATGCACATGTTAGCCTGCATGCATTATTGGGTTTGCCATATATAGGCTTCAGAATTACATGTTATGTATAACAAAAGGGCTGCAATCTTCTTCCTTTCTCAAAAAACCTTCTCAGAAGGGAAGATTTATGAGAGAACCAAATACCATGTGACTTCCAATAACGTACTGACTTCCGTGGTCTGCCTCTGTTTTCTGTCTGAAAAATTATGATTAAAGGCTATTTAGTAGCTCAATACTACATTGATTTTTATAACAGTTTTTTGATTAGGCTTATTTTTTGGGCAAAGATTGGTGACATTTTAGGGAGAAGCCTAAAGTTGCATGCTAGCTATGTAGTAATTTCAGATTGCTGGTACAAACCAAGAGAATATGGCAGCTAAAGTAGTGTGGAAATTCACGTTGTCTTCTATGTTCTTTTTCAGATAGAAATCTGTATAGAATAGAGCTGGAAGTGTATGGAGGGGACCAAAGGAGCGTTTCATCCTGATATATGCATGTACTTCACTCCTGTATAACTACTCCCTATGTATGTATATGTGCATTTGGTACAGGCAGTGAAGGTCAAGCACAGCAGGAGCGTATCAGGTGTATTTTCAGGATATGCATCTCTGAGCTGAGAAAAGCAGTGCTCCCGCTGGGAAGTCACTTGATGGAAACACCCTGAAGGCTACGGGTAGGGCCATGGTGTAGTATGTATCAGCTTGTGTAGCTGTCAACATACTGCAATTTTGCCTTATATCCAGATGAGAGAGGCTACTGCCACACAGGGAGAATAAAAGAGAAGAGTAAATGAAGGGCTAGAGCCTACTTTGCCATCATGGCTAATTTGTACTTCATGGTTAAGAAATTGGAGGCTGCTGGGTAGTAGAGGTCTGAATTGGTGCTGTTAAGTGAGTGGTGAGCAGGACTGAAAGGGTGAGACTGGAGCGAAGGGCTGGGCAGGAGCCGTGCCTCTGAAAGAGAACAAAACAGCTAAATTGAAGCTATCCCATACCAATCAGGATTTGAATCCTGGGAGTGAAGAGGTAGAGAAAAAACTGAAAATCCTAGAGCAAAACGCACTTGTAGGCGAAGCAATGTGAAATACATGCTGCTTTAAAAAGATTTTTTTTTTCAGTGAATAAAGGGTTGTGGTGGTTTTGTTGTTTTACAGTAATATCTCTGAAGTTTTTGTTTCTTGATATATAGCTTTATTTCCAGAGTCTTTCAGATCACAAGAAGTGGCTTTGGGGTTTTTTTTGTTTGCTTTTTGCCACTTGAATCCTCTGTAGGACACAGATGATGTATGACTGAAGAGTTTTACAGAACTCCTTGACATTATTTTAAAATAATGATAAATGATTTTAGACTGAAACAATTATTTTTTTCTGCAAACTTGACAGTGACTGCAAAATGCACTAAAGTTGTTTGGGTTTTGCTGATTTAGGTTTTCCCCTTCTAAAATACTGTCTGTTCTGTTATCTGTCCATAAAACGTTGAGATGCAGACCTAGATGCCACCTACCAAGCTATCGTAGACTCTCTGTACCACTTAAAAGCTAGAATTTTTGGGGGCGTTTTAGCATGGTCAAAGGACCCTAACAGAGATGCTCCTTTTACATATGTTTTACACAAGACCTCATCTGTGACTCAAATATGGAGCATGGGTGTTGCATTCTGCTCCCAGAATTGTATCTGAGCTATGGATTTCTGTCTGGCTTGTTATTTACGTGCACTTTAGTCTTATAAATGCTGCAGATGCTTGCACAGTGCACCTGTATTTGGCATTTGTCATAGAATCATAGAATGGTTTAGGTTGGAAGGGACCTTAAAGATCATCTAGTTTCACCCCCCCCGCCATGGGCAGGGACACCTCCCACTAGACCAGGTTACTCAAAGCCCCATCCAACCTGGCCTTGAACACCTCCATGGGGCAGCCACAGTTTCTCTGGGCAACCTGTTCCAGTGCCTTACCACCCTCTGAGTAAAGAATTTCTTCTTGATATAAAATCTAAATCTCCCCTCTTCCGTTTAGAAGATATTCCCCCCTCATCCTATCACTACATGCCCTTGTAAAAAGTCCCTCCCCAGCTTTCCTGTAGCACCTTTGGGTACTGGAAGGGGCTATAAGGTCTCCCTGGAGCCTCTTCTTCTCCAGGCTGAACAATCCCAACTGTCTCAGCCTGTCTTCATAGGAGAGGTGCTCCAGCCCTCTGATCATCTTCATGGCCCTATGTCTTTGCGTACTGGTGTAATATAAGAAGGGAAAGATTTCAGGGTTTTGTTACTCTTTGGAAAATACTTTTGGGCTTGAGAGGCTAAGCAACGTTTGATGTTCAGCTAAATACAGCTTCTAAACTTTGCCATTGGTCTTACTTCTGAGCTTTTGATAGCTGAGTATCTTACTTTCTCTTCTTCCATTTTCAACTTCAACAGAAAATTCTTTTTGCTGGATTTTTGAATGTATAGCTAGATTGTTGGGTGAACTTTCTAATTGTGCAGCTTTGAACGAGAAATTTTTTCATCTGCATCTTACTGTAGATTCTGTTCTCTGCAATATATCTCATGGCTTGAAAATCAGTAGTAAACATAAAACAATGTATTTTCTGTTTCAGGCGTATGTTTGATAAGCTGCTCTGCCAATCCAGTTTCAGTCAGACTCTGCAACATGTGCTTAAGTATCCTCTTATTTGTGCCCTAGAACTTAGTCTTTTCTGCTTGCCCAAGTGTTAGGTAAATCCATGTTTCACAAAAGAAATCGCATGCTGTGGGATATTAAAATGCCTTCCAATTTAGGGGGAAAAAACCCAACTTTGTTAGCATACAGTTCTTCAAGGTTTTATTTTTAAGCATTTTTGATCTGTAAATAATTCATAAAAAGCAAATAATACTACATTACTGTTTTAAGGGTATTTCAATCAAAGTCAAACAAGTACTATTCATAGTAAGCTGTTTTCTTTAGTGAATGTAGGTACTCGTCTTCTGAAGATAAAATGGGATCAGCATTTTATCAGAATCTGTGAAAATATCGTCAAATTTTTAAGTGAACATTTCTGTGAGCTCTTATTGGTCACATCAGTGGGTTTTTTTTCTATAACTGTTTAATTTTTTGCAAACTTTAACTGTTTGGTCAGATATCTCCATGGCTTCTGGATCCTTACTTTATATTTAAACAGTGCCTTGGTCTCTCTCACTTGTGGGGCAGCAAAGGTTCCTCTCACTAGAAATACCAATGCTTAGGGAAGTCTGTCTTTCATATTTGTTCAGATGATGCCTCATGTTACTATTTAAGCAGTTAGGGTATTTGTTAGTGCTCTTGAGGTGATAAAGCAGACTTTGACAGGAAAGGCGGCACCACTGGATTTGATACCGCCGATAGCTGCTAAAGAAAGAATTTTATGGCAAACTCATTTTTTTTTTCTTACTAGTCTGTCAGTAAATGCACATGTACTGAAATGCTCTGAGGTGGATAGTAAAGCTAGTGACAATTTGGTATTGCATTTCAGTAATATCTGGTCTGGGATGAAAACTTTGTACGTGTTTTCTCTGTCTATATTCACACAGAATAAATAATATTTTCCAACAGGCTTTTTTTTTTTTTTTCTGTTTTCTGGTGTGCCTGTACTTTCATGAAGTAATGAGTTTTCAGATATAATAGAGTTTAGAGATCTTCTTGTTGGTTACTCTTGAATGTTTCTGCTCCTTCTGTTTAATCCCAGTGAACTAGTTCTCAATACTTGAATATGCACGTTGCATACCTATTTTTGAATGTGCAGGTTTGGGCCAAATTTAGCTGATGTTTACTCTACTGGAAGGCTGCATCAGAGAAGAGGAAATTGTAAGCCTAATGACTTAAATATACAAAGAAAACTTTTTATATTCTAGATTGGCAAACTGTGGTGAGTTCAGATATACTTAAAAGAACTTGGAAAGAGTGAAGTGCTTATTGAAATTACTGTTGTAAAGAAAAAGCCCTGAATTATTTTGTAAATGGAATTCACCAGAAATGATTTCTTAGTCTGAAATCACAGAAGACTCCAGCCTCATCGTGCTCAGGGTTTCTATGGTAAAATGTTACTGCAGTTGACATCATGATGAAGGGAGCTATTCTGGCCTGTTTTGAAAATGCAGATTTTGAATTCTCAGTAGCAATTAATACAGATCAGCGGTAGCCACAGGCTCTTAAAGGATCAGCGAGAGAGAAATGACTTAGAGTTTCCCTTGTGGTAATATACACAGAAAGAAAAAAAAAAAAGATATGAATCTTAATGAGGGTTTACATTTGTAGTAGATCAGAGAAGCTTCATGAAAAGGATTAAGAGCAGAAGGAGCAATCCTTGTCATTATTGCTGAAAAGTTTACTATCAGGCATTTTGCTCACTGAGAACAAAACAACCTGTGGAGGTGATCATAAACAGTGATGTCACTGATACAGCTGAATGTATAACTTAAAGCCATGGATGATCATCTATATGACTTAGCAGTCTAAGAGCATAGTGACTTTAACAGAGGGAGGAGGGGGGTTAAAGCAGTTCATACATAATTCATTGTAGAAAAATGAGTTTGCTGAAGCATTCGGTGTTTATATATAACGTAGCACATGTGATAACAGACTTCTAAGCTGAAGCTGAGCATTTCAACATATTTTTTTTGCTCAAGATCCCAAGAGGTATTTCATTTACTTTGTTCTTTGTAGTTGTCCTAAATAAGAATAAGTATGTGATACACATTCTAGATCTTGGTTTGCAAAAGAGACTGTTCTGAACTATGAAACTCTCATCTGGGTAGAAATTTTCCATGGTCTGTTAGAGGTATGTTCTAGACTTCCGTTTCACTTTTTGTTGGCTTTTTTTGGGTTTCGTGTCTAGTTTATGGCTCAGTGGAAAATTGAACTAGATGATTATGATTAATAGTGAACAGTCCAACAGTAATCCAGAATCCTCACTTGATAGCAGCAGATAAGATATCCACATAGGATTCAAAACCTGAAGAATATTTATTTTAATAATAATTTTCATTGGTCATTTTTGAATCTGTCTTACTATAAACAGTGTAAGTATAGTATTACAGGAGAAGGCTTAGCATTGATTGCATGCCATGTCACTCAGAATATTTAATGATTTGGTTTGTACTTTAAATTTTTAATGCACCTTAATATTTTTATTTTGTGTTATTTTCCATTGTCAGGATATGAGAACAGCAACATTCATTAAATTGTCTGTGGTAATAGTAAGGTCTTTCTCTTATTTAGGGCCCAGTTGTGTTTATGAATGCATTGCCTGGCATTCGTCAACAATGAAATTAATCTGAATCTACTAATAGCTTCTCTCTCCTCCAAGTTTAATATGTAACTTATCCATAAAAGTATTTCTGTTGCCAGAAGCATCTGCTCTTGTAAGCATAAAACTGTAGTTTTTTCTTTTTCTTTCTTTCGGCAAAATAAGCTGACTTAGCAGCTAGAGGTATGAGATGAAATGGTTGCTTAATAAACATTTTTTTTTTAAATATAAGAATATTCTCAAGTATTCTGTTACGTTACACTCCAAATTGGGGGGGGAGGGGGGAAATAGTGTCTGCTTCTTGCCCTCCTTGTAGTCCAAAGAACAAAGGCCAAGATCATGAACTTAGAAAAGTAACTACTTCTTCATACTCAGGAAGTTGAGAGGTAAAATTAAATTATTTAGTGCCTAATTCAGTAGGTGCTGACTTTTCTGGTACTGGTGCCCTCCTGGAAGGTTTCCCACCCTGGCTGAAATTAGACTGGCTTTAAGTGATTTATATCAAATGCAGTATATTGCTAAATGATGAGATTAAGAGAACTGGAAACATCACTTCTAAGTAGTTCCCACTGGGAACGAGAAATCATGAGGAGTGCAGAAACTGTGAACTGTGTTGGCCAGGCATTGATGCCTGTGGCTGAGATTTGCCATCAGTTGTAGGACTGATGTTTGTGTATTTTTCAGTGTTTCATCTTTGCTTAAGTCTAGGTTCAGATTCAGTCTCTAGTTCTGATTTCAGCTAAACATTACAAGATGTCTTTATGCTTACATGAGATACAACTTTGGCTTCAAGGCCATTTGTGTGTTGCTGTTGCTTGAGTCTGTATTGCTTTGAATACAAATGGAGAGACTGTATTTTTGTCAGTCCTCTCATGAGAGGTTTGCACTGCTGAGATTGCTTTTTGCATCCTTACTTTCTGTATGTGCCTTCAAAAAGGACTTAAATGACTTTAGTACAGTTCTTTGGATCCTTGCCATCTCTCTGATCCACACTGCTAAAAGATGTAGGGGAGTCTAGGAGTATGGGAACAGATGTCTGCTTACCATTCATCACTGGAGAAAGATTTGTGCATCAGTGTTGTTGAGGCTGATTTCTTTCTTCGTGCCTTGAGCAGAATCTTGACCTTGCCTGGAGTCTAGGAGGGTAGCTGGTCATCAGGCTTTGGCTAGCACTTCTGCTTTCTGAATAGCAGATTGCTGTCAGATATTAGTTAGAAACATCCAGAATACATTGATGCGGTCTTTGGTATTGGTTGGACTAAGGTATGCCTGAAAAACAAGGGAGGGAAGGTGTGGATTCGCCCATGCCATTGGAGGCAGTGATCATCTCAGTCATGAGAAACAAGCTTATTATTATTCTTCCATCAGTTTGAAAATGCATTGATCATGTTCAGATGATTTTATGGGTTTTTTCAGAATGTGGAGAGGATCCGTGCCTTTGAGAAGCTTTTTCAAAGTGTTTGTAATCAGCGGAGCTCAGTTGCAGTTCTCTGCTGTACAGGGTTGAGTTGGGAGGGCATTGAGGTTCTGTGGCTCTGCCATTCTCTCGAGAAACTGTGATGGTGAAGACTCTGGGGCAGCCGTTCACCCAGGCCAGGTTGTGGCTCTGGCAGCTGCAAATTCCTTCATCTCAGTATCGGTGCTTCAGAGGATCTTTGTGATTAAATTACTGTGAGAAAAACCTGGAGTTTCTTTTACGTCTGCATACTCTTCCAGCTATCAATCAAAATAACTGGATAGAAAAAAGGATTGAATGTTAAATTTTACTTTTGCTTGTCTAATGAAGCCCAGTTGTTATGTAGGACCAAAGCTCTCAGGGTAGGGGGAGTGAGCAGAGGAGAATCCTGAACTTTTGGGTGGTGATTTCATTTTGTGTGCCATCTTGTAGCTCTCTTGCTCTGTGGTAGCAAATAGCAATCACATTTCCACTCTGGTGGTACCTGTAAGTCAACGGTGCCTCTGGGATCTTCCACTGTGAAAAGTGCCATATAAATGGAAGGCAATGATATTAGCTTTATTATCAATTAAACTTTTAGTGCTCTGACAATCTGGCATGCAAGGTGCATCAAATGAACTCTAGCTGTGATTATTTCTAAACACTATATAAAAGCAGATCTTGCTATACTAATCAAATGGGAAAGGAACAAGAGGGCAACTCAGTTATGTCAGGATAAAATCACTTCAGCATATTAGAATCAGCAGAGAAATATTGTCATTTTCTTCTTCTTCCTCGCACCCCCACCCCCCAGGAGATTTGTCTCTGTTTGCAAAATCTGAGCTGGCACATCCTTTATCTCCAGGGAGTTGCTGTAGCGGGATTGTTGATGGCATTTTTGTAAGAAATTTTACTGGAGTTAGCACTGGAAATACTGCATGCTGTTGCAAGAACTTGAGACTTCATTTTGTTAGAGTAATTCTGCCCCCCTGCCCCCCTCCAGGATGTGTTATTTTAGGATGATTATACTTCACACTTCTATTTATGTTCAAGATATTATAATTAATGTTTTATTTCCAGAGCTGTTCTCTATGCCTGCCTTTGCACATATGCATGTGAGTGTCACATGCGTATTTTTAGGGCTTGTGTATTTTTAAACAAGCCTTGTCTATGTCATAGTCTTTGTTAGAAGTATTCAGAAAACACACTTTATGGTTTGTACAAGATTAACTTAGTGTGTGCTAAATGTATTAACTTACTGGGTAAGTTATCCTTCCTCCTTCCTTTTAACTGGAGGGAGGTGTTTTTACACACTGCTGAGTATCGCTGCCTTTCTGCTTAGAGGTGACTGTGCATCAGTGAAGGATGAAGTGAATGCGCATAGCATGCAGCAGCTCTAAAGTGTCCACTAATGCTTTTGGAGGAAAAAAGATTTTACATTTTTCAGTGTAGCAGTGTAGCCAAGACATATTTACTAGAATTGTTTTGCCAGTGCTTCCCTTTGGGGGACTTTCTCTTTCTTCTGCACTTCATAACATGGCATATTTGAAGAATGCTTTCAATTTTTCTCTTTATAAAAATAAAGGCAGGTTAAAAATGAGTGTGCAAATCAAGATTCTCCCATCCGAGGATATTTTCTAAGCCAAATTCTATTGAGGAGTTACATGTTTTGGAACTGCATAACAAGTTTTCTGTCTGTAAAGGTAACAGCAGACTTTCCGTACAAGTGTTTTGCCCGTCTTCTCCCCACTCCAAAATGGGTGTTTGCAGCCTGCAGAAATGGAGACTCAGCAGATCTGATTAGTTCCTGCATCACTCTGAAAAAAAGTAGATCAATTTATTGAGCCTTTTTTTTGGGGGTGTAAATTACTGCCATCTTTTTTGCTAGAGTAACTCTCCTGAGTGTCTTCAGGTGGGTAACCAATGAAGAGCTGGCCAGTGATACGAGATTTTATACATTTTCAGGTAAAGGAAAGATAAAAAGCAACAGCTAGCATTTGAGACATTATGTAGGTTTATAGTGCACTTAGAAAACTTTGGATTCTTCTGTAAATTAATGGCTAGCTTTGTTACCGCATGTATGTAGTTCTTCGTCAGAAAATTTTGTGTATAGGAATATTTTTATTTCACCTGTGACAGTTGGTGCTGAATTACATGTAGTTCTTTGTGAATTTCTGCATGGGTATAAGTAATATTTTTTTATAACTGGGTAATGCATAATTCTCACTCTGCAGGCAAGAAATAAAGTAGAAAGGATGGGGCAAATGTTTCTAAGCGTATGGTGAATTTACTAGGCCTTCATGAATGATAAGCCTGTCGGGGTTACCTTAATAAGTAGTTACTACATCTTTTCCGTAAATTACCACTAATAGCTTTCTGGTAAGGTGCAAGTAGGTAGGTTGATCTGCCTATACTGTGAGGGTGAGATACATGAGTAGAACACAAATATGTCTACGTGAGGAAAATGTAGACGAGTCTTTAATTCTGCATACTGATTTCTGGCACAGTATTTTGCCTAGGAGGAAGTAAATAAACAAACAAACAGCCAGCCTAAAACTATATAAATTTGAATGGATTCCACAAGGAACAGGAGGACTTTTGCAGTCTTTCTGACTGCAAAAAATCCTGTGGTTTCCCTGTGACAAATGTATTTCACCAAAGCTTACTGCCAGTACCAAGGCTATGTGTTTGCCTTCACAAAGTACTGTGGATTGCAGTCTTAGAGACATCATTTTTCATCATCTGCAAACATGAAAATAACTTCAGTAAGCACGGCAGCCTGATTTACTGTTATTGAAATGCTGCCATCTCAGGATGTGCATCATGTATATCTATGTTTAAAAAACAACTGAATAAGGAGAAAGGAAAGAGAGGGAGGAAAGGCTTAAATCTGGAAGTATTTTTTAAAATAAACCAAGTATTTTCCACCGGGTGAAAATGTAGTTGAGAAGATCCTTGGTGGTTACTGCCCCTCTGTTTCAAATCTGACCCACAATATTGCTGCTACATTTACATGTGTGTATTTTGAGTTTTGGTTGTTTAACCTGGAGATGCTTGCATTCTGCTATCAATTAAAACATGTATTCAATTTGTTT
Source organism: Pluvialis apricaria (assembly GCA_017639485.1). Taxonomy (NCBI): domain Eukaryota; kingdom Metazoa; phylum Chordata; class Aves; order Charadriiformes; family Charadriidae; genus Pluvialis; species Pluvialis apricaria. The sequence goes on from CM030017.1 coordinate 6,759,757, forward strand.
AAGTTCTCTTAGAATGACAGTGCTATTCTCGTATCAGTTTTGTGGCAGTGCAAAGATAGTGCTTCAGGTAAGAAAAACTGGGCTGTGCGTCTACATATGTGTGTGTTTTGAAATATATCAGTATTTATGTATGTAAATTTATGAGTGTACCTTTTTCAGATGTTAGTCCTGATGGATTTTAACTATCCTCATAACACTTGAAGTAGTTTAAATTATGATGTCGCTTTTAATGTTATCCAAGTAATCTGTAAATCTCTCTCATTTATATCCCTCTTTCATCATATTTGAACCTTAGCCACCATGTGACATTGCTGTTAAACTCAAAATTAATGGGGTATCCAAAGAGAAGTAATACAGGAAGGCTCTTTCTTCTTTCTCTGGACATCTGTAACCATGGTATCTGAAACGTTGTCCAACATCGCCTCTTTGATGCCTTTCCTTCCCCCCCCCCCCCCCCCCCCCCCCCGCCAAAGAGCTTTTATCAACATTTCTACAGCTTTCCTATTGCACTGACACCCAAATTCATTTCTTATCAGTTGAGAATACACAATTGGATTTTTCTTTAGTTTAAAAAAAAAAAAAAGCCCCTGCTGAAAAGGGAGATGAATGTAGTTCAGAAAATAACAAAAGACTATCTGTGTGTGTTGAACTGCTATCTCATTGTATAATCCTGTCTCTTTGAAGGTTTAGCTTCTCTCTATAGACCAACAGCATATACAGAAATGTAGGTTTAGTAGCACTAGGTGTTCTAGTGCTATTCTTGTTTGGTGTGATGGAAGTTTTAAAAAAAAAACCACCATACTTGGAAAGTGAATTAATTAGTCCATTGCGCTTTGTGATGGTGAGTTGTTATGAAGGTATCTTCGCTTTTACAGAGCTCTGAGTTTACCGACTGTGGTGAACACAATGTAATCTGCAAGGTGGCGTCTGCCTCTTGGCTAAAGCTCACAGTTGAGGCAGGAGAGGCAGATTCTGTTTCTGATTACCGGTGGTGGCTTCTCTGACCTCAAGCGAATCACATACCCTGGCAGTACCTAAGGAGCTTTTTTCTGTGAAGTAGCACTTTTACGTCCTGATACTTCCCCCCCCCCCCCCCCCCCCCCCCCCCCCAGTTTTGAATGTGAGACTCAACATAAGACACGCTAAACAGATGACCATGTCTAAAGTTTTCTGTTCAGAAATTGGACTTCTTGTGCATCGCACTGCAATATAAAGTTTGTTTGTGATGACAAATGAGCAAAAGGTTCAACAACCCTAAAATTCCATAAATGCCCCAGCAGCCATGTGGGCTTCACAAGGGGCAAGAGCAATTCTTCAGTCTTCCTGAAAAATCTTTTGGTCCCGAAGTAGCAGCCATGGTATGCGTTATCCAATTGACCATACACCAAATGCACGTGTTTGCCTCCTAATCCAACTGGTACGGTTTGCAGTCTGGCAGGGAGAATTACTAAAATAATTTAAAATAGCACAATGATCCATACATATGTTCTATAAAAAGCATATGATCCAGGTAGTTTTTTACTTGTATGTAGTTGGAAAATCATGTCAAGTAACATTTAAAACAAAATGAAGCAACATGTGAAAAAGGGTGCCATAGTGGTATACAAATTGTATACATGTATGTATACACATAACAGTGTTGCCACCTGTTGATAGAAATTTAAACTTCATGTAGATGTTTAGAATATATTTTTTCTAACATAGCTAAGGTCTCCTCCTTCTGGTGAGACTGGCAAAGGAAATCTGTATTATTTGTGGAAGAATACCTCTTACAGGCTCTGATAATACCATAGTGTTATAAAATAATGGGTGCTCTTCAAAAACCAAGAAAGGATAAATGTTATCAAAGAAATCTAAAGCTGCTGATGCTTTTACATAACTTAGATGGATGATCCCATTGTCAGTGGCAGCTCTTTGATGAACGAAGTAGTGAATGTGTCTGGTCTGCACATTTCAAGCTTATCTGTAATTTTCATAGAGATAAAATGAACAGTGGAATAACTAGCAAAGTAAATTGAGGCAATATTTATAAATGTATGACTGCTTAAGCGGTACTTCAGAAATGTGTTCAGAGTCATGTTGTTCTCTATTAATTGTATTGAAGAGGTGATACAGTTTTATTTAGAAAATAAACAAATACCCATTGGCATTAAATCTGATACTGATGGTGAAAAATTAGTATTATTTGGAGAATAAAAAGCTGGTTAATTTACATTTCTGTTTGAGAAGACGGCTTTGTTCTGAAGAAAAATGTTTTTGTTTTTAGAAAACAAATGAAAAATAATCAGAAGTTGTCCAATACATACTCAGAGCATTTCCATGAAAAATGAGGGGGAAAATGTGAGTGCTGATTTATAGTTGGGGGGGGGGAGACCAATGAAATATTGTTTGCATAGCCATTAAGATACATACACACGTGTGCAATTGCATGTCATTCCCTTCAGCAATCAACATTTATTCTAAATTATGGCTCTTTTCAATATTTATCAGTGTTACCTCTTGGATAAGCCCTCAGATTTTGAAGGTGCGCAGTAAAACATACGATCATGTTTTGTCTTCTCTGACAAACACAGCTTGTTTTCCCGAATATTGCTTTGCTGCAAATTAATCCAGCCTGTGATGTCTTGGGTAAGGGTGAGTGTCTTCCCTGAGTTCCTCGCGTGGGTCAGCCTGAAAAACCACAAAGTGGATTTGGCCACTTCAGGGGACAAGCTACAGCCAGGGATATTTTCCTGACATATTCCCATTTCTTTGTAGGAATTTTTATTGGACAAAATTTGGTTTCCTTGGGGAATCCTTGAGACTTTTGCATATGTGCAAACCTACAGTGCGTGCAGCACACAGGTGATTTGAGCATGCGAGGCAAAGTGTGATGCATCTGAATAAGCTGGATTTACTATGCACAGATTAACTGTGCAGCGGAGACACAATGAGTCTAACATTTCCAGAAGCTTCAGACTCCCTGTGCCTGTACGATGTGGGGCATAAGCACAATTTTTCTGCTTGGGATTTTGCAGATGGACAAGTTGCAATCCTCATCCTACTGCCCATAAAGATCTCTGCTTGTCAGGGGATTAGATCCTGGGAGAAAATACTGGCCTAAGTCAGTTCTTGGTTAGTAGCATTGTATACCTTTTCTTCTGTCTGTAAAATGCTGCTTTTTCATGGCAATTCCTCTCTGATAGTCCTAGACAAATCATGACCACAATACCCATGTGTTAATAAGTCTGGCTTTTTATTTTCTGTCCTCTTGGGCTCTGTGTTTAAGCATGGACCCTCTCCCGAAACGTACAGGGAAGACATCAGCCACACTTGAGTCTTCTTCCTTACCCTGAGCTTAGCAGTGTGAGGATTGTATGGTTTATAAGAGCACTTCAGAAACAGTGACCATCATGTATTTTCCAATATCCAAATGTCAAAATGCATATTCTGAAGCCTTCAAAGATTGTCTGTTTATATTCCAAAATTGCATGTTAAGACCTGGTTTATTTCATTGTAAATTGAACAGGATTATGCATGAATCGTCTGATTATCTTTTTTCGGTACCATGAAATTTTAATGCTTTTCTGCAGGGGGCTGAGGTAAATCTCAGGGCTGGTACAAAAGAGTTCCTGTCACTCTTTCAGGTGAAGCATAAGCAAAAATTAACCTCTGTTACAGACCGAGAGCTGAAACGTGGAACACTGTCACGTGTTCCAAACACCTTGTGTAGCAGTATGCAGCCATCTGAGCTATGTATGGGCACTATACCTTCAGTTCAGCTGAGTGTAAGCAAGAAGGTGCTTAAAATAATTGAGGTGAAGCAACAGAAAGATCAGAGATGATTGAGAGCTGTAGAAACCCAAACGGGGAATGTGAGGGCAGCATTGAGAAGAAAAGCATTTCTAGGATTTTGGATAAACAGCTACAAAAGAGAACCTGTGGGTGAAAGATTCTTACTCATAAAATCAGAGAAGTGCAATTTTGTGTAGTCGTTGTAAAATAGATACGTACATCAATTTGGACTACTTAGGTGGCCCTGAAAGTTTCTCTCTGTGGCAAATGTCATACATTAGAATGGCATAATATTTGTGATAGGAAGGTGCAGCTTCTTAGCTGCAAGCCAAGTTCAATTCTATGACAGAGCTTTAATTTCTGCTTGTAGTTGTGAACAGTTTGTTACACAGATATCAGCATGTCAAAATCAGCAAGTCATGAGAACTGTATGGCCTTATCGCTCTCATTTGTCAAGAGTTGATAGGAAACATCTGCATGGCTTGTTCAATCTGTTAACTGTACATATTCATCCAAGCTTAACTGACAAGTAAAATGTACCCGATAACATTAGACTATGGGGATGACCTTTGCTAATAAGGCAATCTGAGTTACATCCCACGTGGTGTACGCTGAGCCACTTCGAATGAAATGGTATTTTGAAATGGCTCTGTACTATTTAGTCCCATTACTATCACTATAGATAAAGTTGAAGTGGCATATTTTCTTCAAAGTAATCTTACATTTCATAGAAAATACTTCCAGGAATAAGTAATGTGGGAAGAATTTTTTTGTTGGGCACTAATGTTATTTTTAAATGCAGTCTTGTCTTTTGGTTTGTGGATGGAGGAATGGGAAAACCTTAACACTTGTATGGCTTAGAAGTTGTTAGGACTTCTAAAGCATCCTGTTGCGGGGCGTTGATTTTCTTAGGAATGTCCAGCATGACAGTATACGATTATCTGTAAAGATAAGCTTCTAGAAATAACAGTGGTTCTAAAATTTATCATTTGAAGCACTCTAATGTAGTGGAAAAATTTAGTATACATGGTAACATACGAGAGGTGACCTTTCATGTACCTGCTTTTTTAAAACAAAATTGTATCTTTAATCATCAGACCTTTAGCAGAACTGTGTTCAGACCCCAGTGTAGTATTGGCAGTCTCACAGCCAGGGAACCCTTCTATGAAGTGGGAGGAAAGGGGTTGTGATACCTTCAGGATGAAATGAGACATGCAGAAGGGAGCATAAAATATTGGAGAAATAGACTGCCTGGAGAAGAGGAGTGGTTCTGAAATTTTGGGTTTTAAATTAGTTGCTAGTACAAGAAGCTGCTGTAAGAAGAAAGGACTTTAATATATTCCCATTGAAATATTTGCTTAACTATCTTACTTCAAATGACAGTGTATTTGAATACCCAAAGAAATACGTTTGTTGTGACGAAAAGGATTAACCTGGCAACGATTGTAGCCCTTGATAGCTCGCTTAAACATCTTGGTTAAATCTCTTATTAGATTCAGCAAAGATATTTGTTTCCTTTATCAAAATGATAGGTTTAGTGTCTTGCAAGGGAATATTTGATCAAAATGCATTGTATCGTATTATCCACTTGGGGATTAAGCTTGCTGAGCTGCTGGAAAACACTGTGGTAGTCCAGAGTTCACAACCTTAATCTGATTAGGCTGTTTCTGATTATTAACATGGACTTATTTATTTACTTTAAATCTGGGAGACCTTCACTTCTTAGGAATCTGTGCATCTCTGCTGAGATCAACCTAATCCTGCTAAAAGAACTCTGAATTACAAAATCTAAGCCAACTGTTGATTTTACTGCTTAATATGACTCAATCAGAAATAATGTTTCATTTGTTAGGAATATAGAGGAGTGGATACCGAACTGAAAATCCGGAGTTGGGGCTACGGTTCTTTATTTCTTTAGCTATTTTTTTGGAATAATATGGACCTGATAAAAAGGATCACGTGATACAGGCTGTGCAGCACCAATATCCTCATGTTAATGTCTCTGTCAGTGGGAATCGGCAGTGATAGATTTCCATATCTTCTGTCGTCATTACTTACGCTTTTTCTCCATCAATCTGTGTTTTCGGAGCAGGATACTTCTCGTGGGCAGAATGTTTCATTTTTTACATGACTCTTAAATGTTCCACATAACTTTTCACAAATGTATTTATTATTGCAATTTAAAAATTAAATTTGTCATATGAGAATTGGTATCCATTAGCTAAAATGTGAACTAATACTTTTAAAGTCAGCCACAAAGATTACTAGTTGTATTGCTTTCTTATTCTGTCAGTGCAAGCAATATATACATTTATGATAAAGGATTATTTTTTATTATAAACACCAGTATCCTTAGCAGATCCATTTTCATTTTTTATATGTTCATGAAACTGTATTTTGTGTTAAGTTTGGGTTGTTTGTTTTGATGTAAAAAGGCGTGTGATCATTATTAAACATTTATTGAGCATTTCTCATAAGCATTTGACTTAGAAAATGATGATCAGGCTAGTTGATGATTAGCAAGTTGAAATTTGGTGCATAAACACATGGTACTCATTAATTTAAGTCTTTAACTTTCGGTAAATATGATAATGTTGATTACATTCCAGATTTCAGCCAAGATATTTATGCTATAAGAATTCAATTTCTCATGTTTTCTTTTATGTTTAAACTCATCAGGGAGATAAATTTGCTTGGTGTTTCGGTCAACTGATTAATTTGGGATCTGTGTGCACCAACATTTGGATGTTATCCAAAAGAAGTAATGATTTCTTAACTCACTTTTTAACCTTTTGTGTGCCACACACTTTCACTAAAATATTAACTTGTCTTTTACTTTCCATCTACTGAATAGATAAAGGCGGATTTTTAATTCCAAACTCGCATAATACAGTTTGTTACCCAAATTACTTTTGGACTGTAATACGGCTTACGATGGTTTAAAGCCAAGTTATTGAAGTAGTTCAGCCTCCAAACATCTGTGGTTGTAAAATGGACCCTCTCAAGCTGCTAATAAGACACTTTTCTTCAGTGTTTCTCTCAGTACTTTTGTAACGGTTATCTTGGTTCTCTTATTTGAACTTCAAAGAAGAAATTACAGGATTACATTGCTAAATGCATGAAGCTTGAGTATAAACTCATTTATGCCACTGTGCATCAGTGCAGTTCCCATTGAGTTTTAGATGAATGCATGTAGATTTTAGAAGAAAGGCAGATTTTAGAAGAATGCATGTTCCCACCCCAAAAAAAGAAAAGCATTTCTGACTTTCAAAGTCAGTTAAGTTGGGTGAGGATTGCAGCTCCAGCAGTTTCACTGTATTTGCTCAGACCTCACTTTGAAATACTATTTAAGAGGATAATATTGAGTATGACCTTAACTGTGTAACTTGTAAGTTTGTATCTTAATGAGCTCATGTTTCCAATCGCAAATTGTAAACCTGTCAAGTAAGAAAGCATTCACATTCCAACTGTTGTGTTTCTTGGTGTCTGGTTAGCGCAACCACATTTTCATTGTGTTTTTTTCTTTTCTTTAACATACAAAAATTTCTCTCGTCCCCCACTAAAGTGGAGGATTGTTTATTCATTCATTTGTTTGTTTTGCTAAGGTACTAGTGTTACAATGCTTCTGACACCTGCTGACTTCCTAGACACTGCATTTAGGCAAGAAACTTCCGTGGGATTGTCACTTTAAAGAACAAAAGACCTTTGTACTTTACAAGATTTTACAAGACTCCTGGCACTTGACTTAACAAAAAAAGTTTGACAAGAGCTAGAGGGAAATCGTGCTTCATTCTCAGCAGTTTTAGGTATTAAACAAGAAGGTTTCACAGAAAGTCGTGCAGATCAACATGTTGTTGAGACATGACTTTTGAAATGTAGAATTAGCTGCTCATTTCAGTAGGAAGAAAACTGGGCTACTGAACTGACCTTGAAGATCAAATGAAATGAAAGTATTTAAGAATCAAAGGCAAAACAGCTTACTAAAAGTCTTAATTAAGGGGAAAAAATCTAAATAGAAATGTCTGTGTGTTCTTCTGACACAGGTAGCGCACTGGCCATCATGGTATTGGAGATAGTAATACCTGGAAACGGTTCTGGTGAGCCCTGGAATCCCTGGTCCAATTCTGTATGTGCGCTCATCCTTACATTTATTTAAATCAATTGGGTGGTGTAGTTGTATTACTAGGCAACAATATCTGTTACATAAAGCTTGGTGTAGCTGTAGTTTAACCTTTTTTTTTTTTTCCTATTAACTGAGTAAGAAAAATTGAAACTAAATCTCTTTTTACTTAGTCTACTGATGGTAATTTTTTCCTTCCTCCAATTATTCAGCTATTTCCAGTAACAAGTTGACCATTTCCGTCTTTTTGTTAAAACGATGCTGGTATATCATGCTCATTCAATGCTCCCTTTCCTAAATATATAGATCAGCTGAAGCCACTGGAACAATCATTGTTTCCTGTTCCAAGTGTTCCAGCTGGGGTATTGCTCCGGGACCAAATTCTACTGTTCTCAGAAAAGCACCCGTAGAACAGTGCATGCAGGACCAGAACCACTTCAGTTCTGGCTCTTCTTTTTCTGGCAGCGTCTTCATGACCTGTAATTCAAAATCGGCTGTTGTAAGAATTGTATGTAGGAGTAGGAATAAGAGTTTGATTTGTATATATTTTAATTGTGATTAGGTCTCCAATCCTGATTAAAGTTTAGCTGGAGGTCTATTAATAACGGGTTTGGGAATTGTTGGAGCTGAAACAAGGAACAGGCCCTGTAATGACCATTGTAGGTGTAAATTTCATGTTAGTGTTTATAGTTTAGACTGCAGATTTGTGTTCCTTGTAATTTTATGAGGGTAAGATATAAAAATATAAGTAGATTCCTATTCTATGCGTGGGAGGAATTTCTTTGCTTTTTTCTAAGAAGTAAAAATTTGCATAGATTAAAACCCTTCTACTTGCAGTATTTTTGAAGCCAAAATAGTGTATATGTTTGTAAAAACCATAAACAAATGCCACCATTTGAGAGCTAGATGCTTGGTAAATGAACACGTGTCAGAACTTGCACTCGAGTAGTATATGCAGGCTTGTGCTTTTAGGAAAAGGATCACATTTTGCATCTACAGTAGTTTTTGGGGGGATTGGGTGGTTGTTTTCATTTTGGGTTTCTTTTTTTGGGGGGGTGGGAGGGCGTTTTATCCTGGAGAATGCACTTGTGTTCCATAGTTATACAGGCTACTGTAGGTGTATGTGAAGCCTGTATTTTATTTGGTCTTTGTCAGAGGAATATTTCCCAGATATTTCCCAGGGTCTTTTTTTACCATTGTTGGTAATGGAGATCCTATCCTTAGTTCGCAGTGAATTCCAAAGCCAGTATCAACTTCCAAAAAAATTCACCTTGACAGATTACCACATTGATGTGGGGGCAATCAATACATGCGAGCAATTGTTTAGACAATTTTCCACCGTATTTTCACTAAAATGTAGTTTTGTCATTTCGAAAGTACCTAGGACCTGTATCTCGTGTGCAAGTATACCTCCTAATGCGCAAGTCTCTATGCAGAATGGTGTTCAAATTCAGTGGATTTTGAAAATACCAGAATTTTATGTAGCCCCAGGCATTTCACAAGCCAACAGTCACTTGGGCATGAAGTGCTTCTGGATGTGTATAGAGGTCTTCAACTGTACGCAAAGATTTCTTTTACTACAAAACAAGAAATGGCTGTTTCATTTTATTTTGGATGTTTGGTACTTCCCACTTATTTTCAGTCTAATGTAATAGCAGTAAGTCAGAGTTAAGCTTTTAAGAGAACAGTGTTCTTCACAAGATTAATGCAAGGAATGCCACTAGCCTGTCTCCTTTGGTGCCTACAGTCACATTTTACTTCTGTGTTAATAGCACCTTCAGCGTTAATGTAACAAACAACGTGCTGGTAAAATGGTAGCGTTTAGGAAGGTATCCTTCAGCTACACAACTTTCCTTGTTAGACAGAGTAGATATTAATATGAGTCATCTTTAATAACAGTTGACAGAAACCTTCTTGTCACATAGCGAATTGCCGAACCTTAGAACTCCTGTACAACTAAGAGCACAGAAATGAATATTTAGAATTTTCTCCAGATCAACAGTGATGCCAAATGTTTTCTAGGGGAGCTTACTTATGTGGCCGCTTGTGAGATGAGCTATGTGTATAATTAATGATTTGCATGGTGTTTGTCTCTGAACTTTCTTAATTTTAAAACATAGTATTCTGTTGCAGCTGTATGGTGCAATTTTCTTCAGCAATGATTATTTGTCATTCAACATCATGTCCACAAATCCTCCACTGCTGACTTGCTCTCTCGTGCAGCTCAGCAGCGGCTTACTTCATTAATGTCACAGCTACTTCCTTCTGCTTCCCCAAGCATCTTGTTGATGTAAACCAAAGCACAGTTGAGATACCTATGCTGTGGGGAATGCCTCTTTCCTTTCATTACCAAGCTACCCATAAAACAAGACAGCCCAGACATGCAGATCGCTTCACAGAATCGAGGAGGACTATGGGGACTCTTTTCAGAGCGTTGTTATTCTGCACAAGGCCACAGCGTGACATGGAGTCAGTGAGTGTATGTGGGATAATTCTTCCTGACCTTTTACGTGCTTGTGTGGTGGGGCAAAATGCAGCCGCCGGTAACCAAATTCTGCTGGCAGAGTCTCCTTGCAGCTTTCAGTGTTTTCCGGTATCTACAAATGTTACAAACCACAGTATGAATGTGGGATGAGAGTTAACATCCATCCTCAAATGAAAGCAATTTTTTTTTAAAAAAAATTAAATCACTAGCAGATGTGAAAGGCAGGTGCCCATCTCATAACCTCAGTAAGGAGGCACTTGATGCGGGAGAATATAAAAAAGGATATCCACTGAACTGAATATAATGCAATTCAGCCATAGGTTAAAGAAAGGTCATTTTTTTGCCTTGTTGGCTGGAAAGAGACAGCAGAGCCCTAACATATAATTGTGTTGTGTGACAGTAAAAGGATCCGTTTGGTGCTTTGGGAAAAGAAAGTGACATTTTTCTTGCTCATGAAAGAAACACAGCTTCACATTAAAAGTGTACTACAGTGCTCCCAATGTAAATAGAATTAACATGAGTGCAATTATTATCCACACAATGTCCCTGAGGAAAAATGATTCACCAGGACAACAGCACTTCCTAATATTGAGGCAGGGATAATGATTCTGGTGGGGTTTTTTTAAATGCAGCTAGTATAAAGATGTGTGTGTATATATATACATTTGTGTAAAAGCAACAGACAAAAGCCGCCTATGTCAGTTTCATCCTTCTGTTTCTTTCTCCTTCCTGTGATTTTTCAGGTGAAGAAAGGGAGCTGAGCTAAATGGGGAGTCATTGCGCAAGTGCGAAGGAGAATGTATTCTTGCCAAGTGCTTTAGCAGGGCGGTCATAGTGATAGTAATGTATTAGGTATATGATATAAGGGCTTATGTAGCTGAGAGTTTTGAGAATTTATTCCAAAAAATGAGGCGTGGCATGGTTTTATTTTTCCTAACCTAACCCAAGGTAGGGTTGTGGTCATCCTGGTCTCCCTTGGTAGTCGTTGGGGATACAGAGGCTATTGATGTCTTTCTGAAGGTTCATCTTCCTTCCGGCACCTAAACAGGAGAGTAGGACAACTTGATTGCTTAAACACCTCTGTTTACTTTCTTGTTTAGTAGGAAGTTGCAGCACACTCCCATCTACTTTTGAACTGAAATTGATTATTGCCAAATACCCGTTTCCAAAAAAATGTTCTGCTTCAGTCCCTCTTGTAGTATTCTTGAAAAGACTGCTGGTGATAGACGTGCCTCAATTAGGAGGAAGGACAGTATCTGTACCAGAAGCACTTACACTTCTACTTACACTGAAAGTAGACATAGGCAAACAGGAATTGGTCAGTAACTCCTCATTGAAATGGTTTTTTATCCTGTCTAGGTGTGTTGAGGGTTCCTACTGAGAAGGTGCTTTATGCAGTAATGGTTTACTAAATACAACAACCACTTGTTTCTAGGAAATATTTTTGAGTAGAGATGATTATTTTCTAGTGAGGTAAGGATTTCTTTAAATACATCAAAACTTGCATGTGCTTCAGTGCAGTCACTAAAGTTCTTGGGCTTTTTCATAAGTAATTGAACAAATTCCTGTTCAACATTGAACCTCTGTCTGAATTTGTATGGTATTTTTGTATCTATCTAAATAGTTTTCCCTGGTATAGAATTGTACATTAGTATGGGAACTAAATGGCCAAGTCCTTTATAAAGCCTTAACAAACATGGCTGAATCCCCATGTCTATCTTCTCTCTTTCACCATGAAGGAAAGCATACATGAAAAGAAAATAATTAGCTTACCTAAATTAACTCTACCAACAGGGAAAATATAAATATAAGATTCCAGAGGCTGATTTTTAAAACAGCCAAGAAGATTTCAATTGCAATTTACTATGTTAGAGTTGTTTAAATGTAAAATCAGTGCCTGCCTGTTAGTGTATTTTTGCAGAAGAGATGCTACATTTTATGGGGAAAATGCTCACAAAGATCTAGGCAAGAGACTACTTGTAATGCTAATAGGCAGAATATGTAAAAATGTGAATAACGCTCAAACAATAGAGGAAATTATTTCCTGTTCTAAAGTCCGAATAAAAGAAGGCCCTGGCATAAAAGCCTATTATTCCACAAACACACTAGAGGCATAATTTTATGTTTTTAGTTTGTTACATTTCTTTATGTAGGTGACCCTTCAGACATAAAGCTAGGGAATATTACCGCTCTTCAGTGCTAGCACAACCTGCACTGTCTTTGTGGAGTGCTAAAGAAAATGGTATAATCAGTTTGCGAAAACCGTCAGGTTGTGGATGGAGAACTCCTCTTAAATTAATCTCTGCCAAGAAGGCTCCCACAGACTGGTAAAAATGGATAGATGCATAATATACTTCCAGTTTGCACTACAGAAGACTCTTGGTACTTGTAGGAGAAATTTCTAGCAAACATCCATTACAAAGGATTCTCTATTGAAATGAGAACAAAGGTTCCACTAGAAAGATCTCTGAGGATTCAGATGTACCTTTTCATAGGTGACATGCTGATACGAGCCAGTTCTCGAGGGGTTGCATCAAGGCATAAATCAGCAGTAATTTCAACCCTGCAAGATCATAGAACTATCATGAACAGAAAGAAAATCAATCTGACACCAGCTCAAATAATAGCAGTTCTGGGAGTCACAGTATATAGTACAAGTCCATTGGGAGGGTCTGCTTGTCAGAACGATGGCACTTGAAGACACTGAATACTTTGACAGATATCTAAGCAAGAAGAAAAGGAACGGTAAGATCAGTTCTCAGACATGATGGTGTCAGGCACGCAAATCGCAACCTGAGTGATACTTCAAATGAAGGTGATGCAGATGTTGGTCTTGTGGTCAGACAGTAGTCAGGTCTTCTTGCAAAAAGTACTTCAAATGCCTGAAAAGCTTTGTAAGTTCTAACTTAGTGGGTGTTGTCAAAACTGCATAATAATTGATGCTATTTCTTCCTGGAATTAGAAGAGCAAAAGTTAAGAAAACTAAGTATTTAGGAAAAGACTGAAAAGTTCACTTTCTATGTGTAGTGAATAACGATGGCTTCATAAAAGTTCTCACACACTGCTGTGGTAACTTGTTTGAGTATCTGTATACTTGCAAGACATTAAACTATACATCATATGCCTACTGTAAATGCACCAACATTTTGAGCCTGTACTAGAAATAAACATGTTGCTGAATCAATACTGCTTCTAGAAATCCTAGAAGTTATGATGTAGGAAAAATAAATGACCCCAAAAAAGTCATCAGTCTAAATTTGAACAAGCCATAGTAAAGCTGAGGAGTAGACAATACTGGAGAGATTCTGATAATATCTAAGATAACATGTCCCATTAACAATATTCAGCTGGAGGTGGTGATCTGGTGTCAGCGTTTCGTTTCAGAGATTTTTTTGTTAGGTGGGGTTTTTTGTTTTTTTGCAAGTGAAAAAGAAAATTACTAAGGCCTCCTGAGATCTACCACAACGTCTTGTGGGATCTTTCTCAGATAGGGGAAGGTAATCTTTAGAATAATGCTAGGAAAAAAAAATCTGCCAAGAAAATTCCCTTTTTGTGACTTTGTTCCCTGTGATGTCAGCTGATCAAAGCTTTTGTCTCATCAAGCGTGATGGTACTTAGACTTGTTCTTATGCTTTGATAGTCCATAAATACTCTGGTGAATAAGTCTAGTTTGTTCAGTGAAGACTTCTTCCTTTATTTTAATTAGAAACAGGAAAAGTGAAAATGTAGACAAAATTGTCAGCTGAATGTTTTTAAATGCCGTTGCCAAGGCATCCTAGTAGCAGTGACAATCTAATACTTGAACTGTTTTTCAGACGTTCCATGGTATTGATGGGTTGTAAATTATTCTCATGTGCTAACCTTATTGTGCTACAAAATTTAAATTGGTATCTCAAAAAATTAATAATATCTAAATGGAACATGTTATTTTCAATTTTTGTAATCTCTGAGCTACTAAATTGGATTTTAAAAATTACATTGTTGCTAATTAGGTCTTACTGGGTCTTCTTAATTAAGCACACAGTTGGAAAAGAGACATAGCAATAATTATCTCAATTTGATGACTATACAATTTGCATTATCAACAAATAGCCAAAGCACAATTCAATTTTTTTGTCACATATAAATGAATACAATATTTGCTACGTGTTGATGTATTTTAAAACGGCGTACCTTCCAAAGGACAATGCTTGCTTACTACTAGATGAAATAAAGATTCCATTTTTCCTACCTGCATGTACATAACTGCATGTACACCTCACCTTATTGTATTATATTGTTAGATAAATGATAGTGCTTACATGGTGTATATGTATATTAAAAAAAACATTGTGATATTGTTTACCTCTAGTTCAGAAGAGCTCCAAGATTAAACTGTATTTTCTCAGAACTCAGTTATTAAATGGAGTCTTGTAATTCTAGGTTTTTACAATGTGAAATTATGGTTTTGACAACAAAATGCTAATTATAATGGTGGACAGCAACCTGAGCTTCCATTGACAAGCATTTTAATGCTTCGTCTGGATATATTTAGTACAATTAAGTGTATATGTTGGAAACATCCTGTACAAAGGGAGGAAGCTTAGTTGTCCCAGGTACACCTGAAAGTGAGGGGGAATGTCCCTTTCTTCAGCTCTATTCTCTTCTTATCATGTCGTTTACTAAGAAAATACAGCTTTGACCATACGTCTTCCCTGGAGTAAAAAACGATTTTTGAGAGATCCATGTAGGAATGTTGATCCTGTCATTTCAACCTACGCTCTTACATAGTCCAAATTTCCTTTAGCCCTCTCCCTATATTGTCCCTGCCATACAGTTAAGAATTAAGTTGCAAAGGCATTAGGTGGTGTGCCCGTGTGTTCTGTGCAAAAGCTCTAGATGTCAAACACTTGGCTAGTTTTACTTAAGAATAGACTTTTTCTTGCTCTGCAGGATTCCTAGTTGAAGCTTTGAGATGCTGAGATACTTTTCACAATGTTTTTATTATTTGAAATTAAAAGTTCACACCAGGAGTCATCCTGCAATATAATCAGGATTTCTATTTCCTAAAGTACAGTTCTTCAGAAAAACTTAAGAGTTCGAGATACATTCTGGACTGGTTCAGAGTATCGCCACAAATCATGGTTGTACTTTGTCCCACAGCAGTAGAGCTTGATCTTTTGTGCTTGAACCTCCATTACTTATACTCACTAACATCAACTGATGGGTTTCCAAAAGGAAGCATTAGGGAGTTTTGTGTGTTTTACAGTCAGTGGCAATTCTCCAAGTAAAGTGAAGGGCACGTGTTGGCCAAGAATTCAGTATCACAGTTGAGTAGCTGACATAACTTATGTTTTTCAGTTCAGTTTCAGTCTTGCTATATGCCACAAAATACTACAACAGCCTGACTTTCTATACAATTCTATTCTGCGGTGATTTTTTCCTAAAACTTTGGATAAAATGGACAACGCTTTGAATCACTTTGTTAACTAGAATTAAATTAGACTTTGACTAATTCTAAATTAAGATCATTAAATGTGAAAATGAACCTTATTCCACTTGCATCTATCACAATGGCAGATATAAATGTATAGGCAAGTGTAATCCATCCGTAGGTGAAAACAGCACATCCTCTATGGAGTATGTCTCTGAAAACTGCGTTTTGCATTTACATATCTGATTTAGAAAGATATGTAAACCCCCCTATTTTCACATTGTTTTCTTTTATCTGTACAGCTGTTCTTCTTAACATGTACTATGCAGTCTGCTTGCAGGAGTAACACAATGTCTCAGTATTTCACAATCTCGCTCATACACGGAGAAATACTGGGCATGTCATACCTAATGATCCATCCTTCATTATGTTGCCTTCAACCATCTCTTGATTTGTCTTTTTAGCTGGTGTCTTTGTTGCTGCGTATAACTGTTCTGTAAAGCAGAGAACTTTAAGGATGGCATAAGGACTTCCTTTGTTTATAATATCTAAACAAATATTTGAGGGATATAGCTTTGAAGATATGCACAAGGTCAGAATATTTTTTCAATTTTTTTTTTTTTCCTTCTTGGTATTGCATTTCTCAAAAGTTTAAATCAAGAGTGTTTGCTTTGTTTTGCCTTTCATATTTTACAGTTTTGTATTTCAGAAAAGACTTGCAGAATAAAGGTACTATTGCCTTCAGCAATGCAGAGCTGAAATACCTGCTTAGCAGTTCATTTTCAGACAGCAGTGGTCTGAAAAGGTAATAAGCAAATGGTAACTTTCAGAGAAGGGTATATGTTGAAAGAAAAGAAATATAGGAGAGAACTGAGCAAATGTGGAGCTGGGGTTTGCAGTTGATTGAGCGGTCTTCTGAGAATGAAGGAGGCAATGACAGGAGGCTGCCTTCTGAATGTAGGTTTTAAATATATGCAAACAAGGTCTGTTTCCTGGTCATATTTTAGCATCAAAACTGCAATTGCATTTTAATTCTGTGTAGTTTGATATATCTGAGTATTGGACATAATGCTTAGTTGAGGCCAAAAAAGGTTACACTTTGTCATGTTTTTACTCTTGTTCAGCTACATGATACTCATTATCATCGGTATCCTGAGCTCTCAGAATAAGTCTGGACTTGCTGGTAACCGACTGGGTGTGCCACTGGTGATTTGATGGGGTTGATGGTGGGTAATCAGTATAAAAATTTGCTCATGAAATGGGCAGTCTAACAGAGCAGCCTGATAAGAATTTGTACAAAGTACTATTCAAGTAACATGATTTCTGTGGCATCACTGTATTTGAGTACAGAGCTTCTATGCAGTATACATGCATACAGTGTGTTTTCTCATAAAATACCTATTGATTAGTATGTGCTCTGCAAACAGCCTCATCACAGGCGTTCTCCTAAACCGCAGTTACCCTAACGTTACTGTGCTTCAGAGCAAGTAGGATTCTGATCCAAGCAGAACATAAGAGTTAGGTAGTTGATGTAAGAGGGTTCTGATGCAAGTGAAACATGAAAATAGTTTCTAGTAATACGTACAACATGCATTTAGAAAGTTGCATAAAACATACATCAAAAATATAAATCCATATACATATCTATAGTAGTTCCATTATTTAAAAGGTGGTGTTTTCCCGTCTAACAGAGCTTTTTGACTTTTTCTGAATTTGCAAAAGTGTTTCGTTATGAATTTAAATGATTAGTTGTGTATTCTTCTACAAATGTAACTGAACTGTGCATATCTGTTTTAAAGTATGGTTGAGAATTACTTGCTATTCAGTGCCTAAATATACATTTCATATATTTATCTGTTTATATGTACAATAAACATGTAATATTTATATATTTTATAGGATTTTTTTGTTAAATATTTTGAGAAGCCTTTCAATGACAGAACAGTGATGGAAAGGTCAAAAAAGTGCTATTCTTTGTGAGGCGGAGAGCATTAAGACACTTATACAAAGGTCACTTACAGGAACTGTAAGCTTTTATGAGACTTTATCATTTAGCTGACAAGGTCAACGTGATATTGATCGGCTAGGTATTTTGTTTAGTTACTTGAAGGCCAGTTATTTGAAGAAACCTGTGTAAACAGCCAGGCAATATTCTTTATACTCATGCCCTGTTCCAGCATTTTGGGTTGTTTATTATGTTGTCTTTTTCCAAACAAAATGTGAAATAAGGGTAAAGTATGTGATTGCCAGTGCTTAAATTCAAATTGTTATAGCATACTATTATTCATTAAATTTAACTGAATCTCTTACTGTAGAAAAGCTTGAAGATTTGATCTGTTTTTTATCGTGTGTTACTGATTCATAAAAGCGTTTTTTGTTGAAAAAAAATTTATGAAGTATTTTTCCAGCTCTTGCAAATGATTTATCACCTGCTTTCATATCAGGCCAGGTAGCTATGGGTTTATGAGACATTAGTGCCCTAAGCAAAAATAAAAGGAAGCACAAGTTCAGTCCGTGTGTGAAAGGAAGTCAGAGTTTTACGGTGACATTGGATGCTCTGGTGCTGTATCTCCAGCCCTTATGTGAGCCATTCGCACCCCTGTGTTTTAGATGGCGTTGGTAAAATTGGGTTGGGGTGGGAAGGGAAGAGTTCGCCACATCAGCTGAAGATTTTCTTTCTTCAGGTGGTGAACGAGTAGGCAATTTGCAATCTGTCTGCATTACCTCTATGTCTGCATCCTTCCACCATAAAGGGTGTAAAAATCCGTGTTAAGTCTTCTTGCTCTTGTGCAACATGCACTGGAGTCAGTGAGTATTAAGTGGCTTGTTGCGGACAGTGTTACGCTGAGAAATGTTGAGCTGTGGCCTCTCAGACACGTGCCAGGGCTTTGCACCTCTGCAGCTGGAAACGTGGTTGTGTGCGGCAGTGGCAGAGGCCCCGAGCAGGGCGAATGTGGCGCTAAGGTTGTGATAGTCAGATGTTGGTTGTGGTTTTTAATCATTCTTGCCCTTCAATAATAAGGAATAATAAAATTACAGCTTTTAAGGGGATATATCATGGAGCTTTTTACATTAATTTAGATTTGAGAAAATACACATCCTTACACGTGATAAGATAGCACATACGAAAGTAAAAGTGGAAGAGAAGACCTGGAATATGTAATCAATCTAATATAAATTGCTTACATTAAATGATTTGGTCTGTTTGCTACCTTAGTTAACATCACTAAATGTATTTCTGCTACAAACTGTTCTCACAAGAAGTGAAGACTTTGATTATTAAACCTTATTTTAAAAGAGTAAAAATAAATCTTTTTTAAGATGTTAAGTAGTTGGTTTTATACAGGGTCTCTGTGCATCCTAATAATTTTTTTTACTTGTTTTTTTTTTTTTTTTTTTTTTTAAAAAATAAGTCACTACTGATACCTACAGAAAAATAGATGTGTGGTAAGGTTATCTTTTACGAGGAACTTCTGTGTATTTTTTTTTTCCTGTAAGTCAAGGTGCATAAGTATACTAATAATTTTTCCAGTAATGAGCTAAATTTGTCGGGCTCGCTGCTTTGCACTTTTGAAAGCGGGATGCACACGTGCGCCTGAGGCTGCTTGTACTCGTTGCTTTCATGGCAAAATTTATTTCTTGTCTCCTGCATCTTCTTAGTAGAGGCCCTTAATTTCTCCTCATTTTCCTCTGGCTTCTGTAGCATCGTCTCAATTTGTTCTGTCGGACAGGATATATAGGAGGGCTTTTTCCTGTCAGTAACCATTTCCACAGAGTCATCAGGTAATCTTTTAAGCTACCCCTGTGCTTGTAAGTCACATCACCTTTGTGTTCTTCTATTGCAGACTGTTAAAGCAACTCATAAAATAAGTACTTAACTTCTTAGGCAATAATAGGCAATGTTGGCAAATAACAGTGAATTATTTAGGCAAATAGCTTTTGAGAGGCAAACAGTGCTTATTAGTAAATTGTCTACAGAAGCATCTTAAACCAACTTGATACAGTGAGATCAATCCAGAGCACAAAAACTTGTGTTCGTTGCTGAAGCTTCATGACACACTTGTCAGCCGCCCTCTGTCTCTGCAGTCAGCCAGCTCCTGAGTTTTTCTTTTTAGTTCTCTCATACTTGAAGAGTTTTTATTGACTTGGGCACTTCCAAGCCCACTTTGTTGTGCAAGAGATGTGAGCTGCATTTTTTTTTTAATTTTTTTTTTCTTTAATGCTAGAGCTCTTTATCCAGATGCTGTTTTATTTGTTTCTGAAGAGTTATTCCATCTCAGGTTAAATGATTGGATGAAACTCCCTGAGATTTTGTGTTTAATTGAAGATGTGTCTTAAACCTCTTTCTCCAGATAGCACCCTGAAATGGGGGGAGGGGAAGGCACGCAGTCCATGGTGTTACAGTAGTGGTCTGTCCCCCTTTCTGCCATCCCTCTAAGGATTTTGTGGACCTGTCTTTTCTTCTTCTGTTACTACATTAGAAGTCTTATTCCCTCTTCACACCATGCACAGTGTTTTCCACTCTTGCTCAGGAAGGTGGCCCTTTCAAAAGTATTGGGAGGACAACCAAGCAGGACATGAAGTTTTGCTATGCCGGAACACAGTGACAGCTACCATCAGTTGTTTCTCAAAAATTCAGACAATTTCAAAAGTTAAACTCATCTCTATAACCCTCTAACAAGTGCTTTCTGTGGGTTTTTTATGTTTACCTTCTGTGTGTTTTCATGCTTTCTGTGGTTGCTTTTGGAGATTCATATTGTACGCTCACAGCTGGCAATGTACGGGGTTAAAAGTCCTTGTTGCAGATGGGAAATGGGCTGATATCAAACTGGGTATTAAACTTACTTCCCTCTGCTGCTGACCTTAAAATCATTAAGAAGCTGTGAGCAATTGCTTTTTAATTAGGCAAAATCTCTTTTATCTTCTATGTTTTTGGTCTTCTAGCAATAATATTTACGGCCACCTTTTTTGTCACTTTTCTTTTTCTAGGTTAGTAGCATCTGTTAATCTAAAAGTAAAAAAAAACAAACCGCCTAAACTTATTTGAACAGAACTCCCTGTTTGTGAACCGTGCTGCTGTAGAAGGTGTGCCATAACCCCTGTTATTTCATCACACAGTTTGCCTTAAAATTAATGATGGAAACAGCTTCATGAAGGCAAGGTTATAGGACAAGTGCACCAGTTGCATGTGCAGCTGCAACCCACTTGATTTTTAATGATACTGGATTGGAACATCATTTTAATGAGATACAAAAGTGCAAGCTGCAGTTTGGAAGGTTTCACTGGGGATCAGTATAGCCCCCGTGTTGGTATGAGTTTAGACAGGAGATGCAGAGGAAAAAGGGGGTTGTACTGCAGGGTAGAAGCTGCTTCGTCTTGAAATGTCCACACAATCTAAAAGGAAAATGTCCAATTCTGAACCATCGTATGATCTCACAGAGTAACAGTGTGATGTATTTTGGTTTTTACTAAGTCCGGTGGTTTTCTAAAGTGTGAAGTCTCTTATTCTTCATTAACTGTCGTTTAATTTACAGCAAAATACTTCAAAAGAGTGAACTTTCTGTTTTCTAGGCTTCATATTTTAAAAGATTCAAAATGTTATTTTCACTTAAGATGAATATGCATCCCTTTAGAGATGCATCTTAGCTTTAATAGCAAATATAAATTTTTGTGACATGTTTTGTGCGTAAGGTACAGTTATTCCTTGATCTAATGGGACAGTGCTTCAGATTAGTTTGCTGGTTTTTTTTCTTCAAGTTACTGTTACTTTAATTCTATTTTTAAAAAGTAAAACAGTAAAGTAAGACGTTCAAATTCTTTCCTGGATTATAGTGATAGTAATACAATTTAATTGGTTTATACAAACTAAAAATAAAATTGGGCTTTTGTGATCTAAATTTATATATGATATCTGAAATTGATTATTATTGTGGTTTTTTTCCAGGACTGTTTCCTTAAGGAGTTCCAGTTGTTTGTTTTCATGACTTTGAGCCTATTTAATCAGAGATGGAGCAGATGGACTGCAAACCCTACCAGCCACTGTCAAAAGTTAAACATGAAGTGGATCTAACTTACACAAGTTCCTCAGATGAAAGTGAAGATGGGGGAAAGCAAAGGCAATCTTATGACTCAAGAGAAACTCTGAATGAATATAGCCAAGAGCTGAGACTTAATTATAACAGTCATAGCAGAAAAAGAAAAACCATTGACCAGTCCACGCAAGGTAAATTGTTTACTTTATCTACTTATTATGGTTATTACTTTCTGATTACTTACTATGGAATGATATCATATTGTCAGGAGACAAGCAAACATTTTGTTTTCAAAGGCTGGGAGTGACAACACACTTTTCACCTATTTTTAACCATACTGTAATATCAGAAATTTAGGAATATTTTTTTTTTAAGTAAAATTGCTTTTCTAGCAGGATGGACTGACTGGTATTCTGGAGGCCATCACGTGATAGCTACAGCTAAAGATTTCTTTCATAGTAGCTACTTTTCTTTACTTTTCTTACTAATGTTTACTAATTATTTACTACTTTTGCAAACGTTCTATGCATTTTGGTATACAATCAACACTGAGGTTGTGGGCTATCTCTGCATGTGCTTACAAAGCCTATGAATGAATTCAAATGCAGCAATTCTCTTAAAATTTCTAATCATATCAATATCCAAGTCATTTGAAAACTGAAGGTAATTAGTGTATTGTAGGAAAAAAGCCAACAATTAAGTTTCTTTTTTAGCTTTTTGCATGATACAGACAGAAGTCTAGGACAAATATTTGAGAGCTGATGATGGTTCAGCTAAGGTTAGGAAAAGGTACTCTTTGGTTAGAGATAAAAGCTAAAGACTGAGACTAAAGCAATGGAAGGAAATGAGCAGAATTTACTGCAGCATTCCCTGATAGACTCTTCCTCGTGGAAACGCATGTGTTGCATTTACCACAGTCTGTACAGTGGCTTATCTGTTGCCTTTAGCTCATGAATGGGGCATGGAGAATATTTTTTGGAATCAGAGTGTGTCAGAAGCAGCGGGAGTCCTGTCCCTTTAAAGGTAACAGCAACAGGGTTCCAGGGGCATTCATTCCCTGCTCTTCAAGGAAATGGTTAAACTCATCCATTATAGTGTGGCCAGTACTTCTCAGCTAAAACTTTTGGTACTTATTAAAAAGAAAACAAAAAAACAACCAACAACATGCCCCCTCCCCCCCCCCCCCCCCCAATCAACCCAGTCCCTCACCTCTCGCTCAGAAAAGCCTTCCCGAATTTTCTGAATATTAAAATTATTATTTTTTTTACAAGAAAATAAAAAAATAGGCTTTTTGAAGCTGGAAAACTTGTCTCCGCTGTGATGTGTAAATTAATGCAAAAATTATAGTAGCTGTGCTACATAGCTCTTACAGCCTTTTTACTTTTACTGCAGATATTCTGAATCAAATTCATAATAATACTGATGTTGTCTGAAAGTACCTATCATTCATGGGAGAAATAATACCTAGCTGCCAGGAATAGCCTCAATCCATGTACATGTATTCCCTCCAAAGAGTTACAAAACTGCAATACTGGGAAAGAAAAAGTCATGAATACAGATTTTAACAAAGTATTCTATAGAAAACTCAACATCCATGTTTGATTCTTTAGAAATGACTTTATCTTCACTGTGTTATGACAGCTTGGTTAACTAAGATATGGCTATATTGTTGTAGCTGGAGAGGGTGTAAATGTATTTGTAGATCTACTTAAAGCAACTACCTCATTACTGATAACTGTGGCTGTGAAAGCATAACCTCTGCATTGACCTACGCCTCTGAAGAGCTCCCTCTTTGCAAAGCTTTGCTGCAATTGGTGTTCCTGTTAGTTGTAGCATCACTAGTTTGGACACATATAAAAGGGTTGCAATCACTCTATTGTAGGCATAAGAAACCAGCCTGTGTGTCATATGTTGAATTTATTCTTCCATAACAGTGCCTCTGAAAGCAATCACATTCATAATTTTGGAGAAATGGTCAAATTAGTGTGCGTTTCTGCAAGAAGTTGTCAGGCATGAACTTGCCTCACTTACTCAGGACTGGACTGTTAAGAATCAGATCTATGCTTGCGCGGACCAACAAGTATATTACACTCATGTTGTAAGATGATTTTATTGGAAATATATGCCCCAAGATTTTTCCATTCAAATTAATTTTTATGAGATACTGTATGACTTTTACAAGCATTGGTATTTTTCCTCTGGGAAGCAGTACAGTTTTGTACTGCTTTAAACTCCAGTATGAGGCTTGACGTCCATGTTTGTAGAAAATCACTTAAGCATCTACAGTAGTTTGTCAATATGCAGGGCAGCACTTAAGTACTTATTTACCTCTAAGCACCTTCTTTCCTGAATTGTCTAGGTCAGTATATTATTATTTAATGTATACCGCTTGCTTTATTGTGCTATTGAGCATAAAAGTGTTTTTAAAAACGTATGCTTATGTACTGGTTTGTAAGGATGAAGTTGAACTTTGTTGTACTAGAAATTGTAGTTTTCTCCTGTGACAAATTCAGTTTAGCATAACTGAGTTTATAATTGCACTGCTAAGTGTGTCTGTTTGGCTTCCCAGGAATTCATCCCTGTATCTTTCTAGTGATTTAAATCACACAGTTTTCCTGTACCACAAATTGAATCTAAATGTTTGGCCTGGCGAGAAAAAGAGATGTGAAATATAAAACTGATTGAGCTCAAAATTGAAACATGAGCAAACAAGTTTGTAAAGCCGAGTGTAAAATTTCAGACTTGGGCCAGAGTTTGATTTGATTGCAGTTCTAGTGCATTATTTCCAAAAGGACACCAGCTCTCACAGTGTGGGGCCTGAGAGTTGGAGAGGTCTTGATAATTCTTGGTAGATGCTCAGTCAATACCAGAAAAAAAACAGGTTCAGTTTTGGACACTGAATTTAGCAGGAATCCGTAAAACTGTAAATGGAATTTGTTTTAAATCCGTTCTTTTCTAAAACTACTCATCAGAATCTTTAACAAAGTTTTGTTCATGTTTGGAATGTAAAAAAAAAAAAAAAAAAAAAAAATCACCAAAGCAAACAAACAAAAAAACCCAAGCAAACCCCACCCCAACAACCACTGACAACAACAACAAAAAAACCCAAACCAAACCAAACCCAAAAACCCCACAATGCCCCTTTTCAGAGGATTGTCCTGCAAGGAGAGCGCTGTTCCGTGCTGCTGTTTAAGACTATTGCATACAAAAAAATTCTACATGTTAAAGCTAAAGGGGCATCCATAGTTGTTTCCCCAGGTAGTGACATAATATTGTTCTCTAGCTACAACTGAAATAGTGCCCTGGGCTTAATGTGTTGCATTAATGGATTGTACAGTGAGGATAAAATCCATGAACTTTGTCCTCGAAAGGTGTGAGAATAGATGAGGAAACAGACACATAGTAACAGTCATGAAGGAAGTGATAATGTTGACAGGTGAGATAGCAATCAAACGAGCTCTAATGATGGAATGTGAGAGGAAAATTGTTTCAGAATAAAAAAATTAATATAGAGAAGCTTATAACAGGAACAAGTGTAGGGGTATCTGTACTGATCTAGTTAGTTTTGTGGAAATAAGCACCAATTTACATGTTTATGGAAACTTGAAGAATTTGTATTGGCTACTTAAGCACGGCAGGTTATATAAATTAGACTGGGCAGTCATCTGAATTTAGTAAATAGCTTCAGAGTAAAATGTGACTTCTTGCTCAAAATACTGATATGTCTCAGTTATTTCTGTGAAGTTTGACTATTTCATTGATACTATTAACGTTGAGGATTTATTTCTATCAAAAGTTTCAATTAATCTGAGATTATGTAGGTATTTATGTGTTTGCATATAGAGACAGTCTGTGTAAACCAGAACTCTACATGCCATGAACTCAAAGGAAACATTTTCAGAGTTCTCATGTACACCCTACAGAATTGAACAGAACCGCCAGTATTTTGCAAAACGGTTTTTGTGTCAAAGTTTTGTTTGAAGGGCCATGTGATCTTGCAAATTACAAAAAAAAAAAAATTATTTTAAAGATTGAAAACAATACCCAAATATAGAATATTTAACTGCTTCAATATTTTTGTATTCCTTACAATTCCTGAAATTGTATCTCACATCTTACTCTTCAAAGCGGCATGATTTATTGGCTGGTTTCACATGTCTTATAGATAGGGATATGAGAGAAAAAAGAAAAGAAAACAAAACACCAAAATTCAAACAGTAAGTACAGAATTAATCTACTGATTAAGCAATGATTTCTAGGTGTTATTCCTGAGGTCTAGTACTGATGTCCCTCATGGAGAGTCCATTGCAAGATAAATGGTGTCTCTGGAGTTACTTGCGTCAGAAACTTGTAATTATCTGACAATTCCAGGTTTAACAAATAACACCACAGACTGTTTCAAGCTGAGCTAAGTTTTACCGGCCTAACAACTGAATGTAAGGAGATACAAAACTCTCTTGACAAAGTGTCATTGACTACTGAAGAGTCAGTGCTAATTGCATAGTGTGTATATCATAAAATGCATTCTCTTAGTCACTGTGATGTTCAAACTCCTGTTTATCTGGAGATATGTAAATCTGCAATACCTCATCCTGGCAAGAAGATCTTATGAAGTAAATTCCTGGCAGATCCGGTATCGTATAGTTTGGAGATATTGGCAAACATAATAAATTAATTCTTGGAAGAATTGGTAAACACAATGTTTTGTGCTTGAAAGAGATGGGCTAGAACTGGCAGAAGTTGTCAGAACTGTTGTTCTTGGTAGGAAACTCATTGATGGACCTGGCTGCGGGGAAAAAAGTTTTCTTAGTTGTACCATACATAGATTGCACTTCTAGTTTATTTGTGACATGTTTACATCATTAGAACTGTTTCCTTCCACAGTTTTCTTTGTTTGTACCAAAGTAAATATGCAAGGAGCTGTGCACTACAAATACTGGCAGTACAAAAAAGCTTTATGGCTCTTAGGTTAATTATAGATTTGTAGAAAACACTAGTTTAGAGGAATGAATTCCTGATAGGATAAGCATCTGGGATTGAGTCATTGGCATGATAAAGTTTATTGATCGTTAACAATATGAGCATACGGCAGTAAATTTCTGGTTAGACAAACGTGTGTTTCCTGGCAAGATAAATATATTGAACTGCATTATGGGCAAGGCAAACTGGAGTTGTTCCTAGCAGGAGGATCCAACAGCAAATATTTTCTGGTAAATCTGTGTGGAAAAAATCAGCATTACTAGTATTCTAGGAAACGATGTTTTAGAGTGCTTTACAAAGAATTGACCTTTTCTGCTTCTAACCCAAGAAGTAAGGAAAACTTTTTTGTAGGACGAAAGCTGCAGATTGGTAACACAGTACACGTTTTGTAGAGAACGTAGATAAAATTATCTTCAGGAACAACAGGTAAACAGATCCAGCTCAATGTTCAAAATCTTCCTGGAATGAACTCCTTTGGCTTTGTGAAGAGGCCTGGGTCCCAACGTGAGAAAGCTGTGCTCTTCAGCCTAGGCCATTTCTGGTTCAGCCTTGATTTATTTTTTTTAGCTTACTGCTGTTGCCATCCAGTTCTCCTTTCTGCCCTCGGTTATGTTCTAGCAATGGTGAGGATATGTAGGCAATAGAAATGTTCCAGTGCTGAAAAACACATTCTTTCCCTAGAAAGGAAAAACTACATACGGGGTGCAGAAACTGGTAGTCTGTTTTGCTGTGCTTTAAAGTTCAGCACATTTAAGCTTTCCAGGAAGGAAGACTTAAATACATGGAACTCTTAACATCATATGACCAGTCAAAACCAGTTTTACTTATCGTCGTAGACATAAATTTAAGGCATGCTGACAAGCACTGGGAGGAAATTGTCCTGTCAGGAAAATGTCATGGTGGTTTTTTGTCATCTGTGAAGTAGCAAAAGCTTTTTACATAATAGCCATATTCTCCTCTGATTTCAGAATTATGTAAATCCATTCAGGGCAGCAGATCTGCTTTGTGTCTGAACCAGGGCTATGGAAGGTTGAATCTGGGCTGTATGTAGCATGTTCTTTTTGTTTCAATTACTTTATTTTTAAATGATGTGTAAAGGTGAATAAGAGAGTCTTCATGAGCTTCTCCCCTTAATCTGTTATGTATAATGCTACAATAATACTCTAGCATGGCACAAGTTTGTGGTCTTGTGAGCCCTCCCAGAGGAAACTGATGCCAACAGAGTAGCTCTGATATTTCATTGTTTTTATAGAGATTTGGAACACTTATCTAGGTGAATTTAGGACACTGTTCTTTTAAACTTCCACAAAGAGCAGTTAATGAGGGGAACAATTTTATCAGGGAGCATCCCCAAACTCTTGTTGGTGCTAAGAAGGTCGAGCTCAAGTACTATGAGTGCTAACCTGGTGGTCGGTGGAATAGGGTGGAACAGTTCAATATAGCTCTATCTGCTCTTTGCATATTTTAGAGCCTTTGCCAGTACTATTCCTGAGATAAAGACTATCAAAATAAAGAATATTCTAATGTCTCTTTGTTGACATGTAAACAGGACATGATAAAATGCATTTTTTATGTTTGCAGCTGGAGAGGAGATTATTAATACTGAAAAGGGCAAGGAAAAATGTAAAATGAAAAAGTCACTCTTAAAAGAACTGCTGCTATGCAGGCTTTTAGAAATGTGGTAGTTTTGAACTCTTGAGCTGGGTAGGTATTTACTTCTCTTGTTCCTAGTGTTTCGTTATGATGAGATTTGTGGGTTAATAAAGGATGGGATTTTTTTTTTTAACCTTTAAGCTGCGTAGTTTTTTTTAGGGTTGTGTATTGAGTTGTTGTGGAAGGGCTATTGTAGCACAGTGGAATGAAGCATTCCTGAGTTCTGGAAGAGAAAGGTAGGAACAGACTGATTACAAAGAAAACCAATTGTTTTTGCAAGCGTTTTTCTTGAAATTCAGTAATGTAAAGAAGAAAATACAAAAATAACATAGAAGTCTTCCGGTAACATACTATTACTAGGTAGGGCTTGTATCAAAACTGTTGAGGTATTTTGTATTATTAGAATCTTTTTTCACTTGCTTGCAAATGCCAGACATTTAAATTTTAGACTTTTAATGTTGTCTACAACAGAACATCTTTTGAGAACTTTAAGTGTGTTTTGTACCTGCATGCTTTAGAGCAGGGACTTGAAGCATAGCGAAGAAGTGATGTCTGCGTAAGGGCACACAATAATTTCCTCGTACTGTCTCATGAAAGGGACTCAGCTTTCAGTAGAGGGTGATTTAAAGGTCCTTCAGATTTCTGGGCTGTATACTAGCGGAAGGAAGCAATAGCTAATAAGCTTCATCTCCTGCTGCTGTATGTTACACCATCTGGTCTGAGTGTTTATGAGCTTCATGTTGTCCAAAAAAAATTACATATAAGGTGGAGTAAAAGACTTCACACTCCTAAAGCTTTAGTGCATTGTCTCCTTCTGTATTCCCTTGCAGAAATAGGGATTCCTGGTGTGCTGTGCTGTGCTTTGTTTGGCTAGTTGTGTTCTAATCACGACGATGTTACTGTCTCCCAGAGAAAAACAGGGCGATGAGCAGTTCCCTGCGGCTTCCTGGACTGCAGCCTTCTCCGCTACATGGGGAGTATCTGCACACTCTAAGGAAAGGAAAAGCTGCACTTAGATTCAGACCCCCTCTGGATATTCTTTCTTGATTTGCCAAGTAATTGGAATTTTCTCTCCTTGGAATAACTGGGGTGAAAAAACTGTATGTTTGTGGCTTCATTTAAAATCTCATGGAGGGGATACTTTTCCTTCCCCTCATCAAATCAAAAATACATGAGCAAACTGAATGTGCAAAGAGACTCTTTTCCCACAAGGCTGAAGCGGGTGCCCCCTCCCTAGATCACAACTGTTACAAAAGCTTGTAACCCGCTGTCACCATTCCCGTAATGCTGCTTCGAATCTTATAATAGCTGCCATCATTTCAGTGAAAAAAATGCCTTGTATGATCAAAAATAGTTTCATTCTCATAAGCAATTCTTTTGATTTAAAAAGTGAATATCCGAGAGAGGGGAAAAGTGAGAAGAAAAAAAACCTACTGAGAAAGGAAATAAACTAGAGAAAGATCACAGTGCATTTCCAATCCCCTGCTAACAAATCTCCTCTAAAGAATAAAAAAAGCATTCTCCAAATGTTACACAAGCTTAACAATCCATTTGTCAGTGTACAAATACAAATGACAATCCTAATTTCCATTCTCTTCTCTGAATCACCAATTTTCCATGGTGTAAAATGACAGGAATCATAGGAATAAAAATCAGAAAGGGAGAGTAACCCGGCCAGTGTAACTGAAACCGAGA
Source organism: Pluvialis apricaria (assembly GCA_017639485.1). Classification (NCBI taxonomy): domain Eukaryota; kingdom Metazoa; phylum Chordata; class Aves; order Charadriiformes; family Charadriidae; genus Pluvialis; species Pluvialis apricaria. Next base: position 6,789,909 of record CM030017.1, read on the forward strand.
TACAGCAATCCTTACAGTAACTTGTGCTTAATACTAGTGGAATATCTACAGCAGAGGTTTGAACTTTTGAGTTAATATGTTTCGGAATTCTGTTTATCAAAGCCTGAAATTATATCTGTAAAATGGTCTTCCAGTATTAATAGACTCTCTTCCTATAACACTTAAAAGTGCCGAAGAAGATCGGTCATAAGTTAAAACCAAGATATGAACAAACGCCAAGACAGGGTGATGAAGCGAGTATTACAGAGCATTGGAACCAGGCAACAGCTCTGCCTTGTCCTACGAGCCATTTTAATATACATAGTCTTGCTGTGTCTTTCATGTCACTCTTCTTGAAACAAAGAGCTGTCCTATTTTCTGGAACTAGAAATCTGGTTTGCTTATCTTCATTTATAGAGCAGATGCTGAAACAAAATAACATTTCTTCCCAGGGTTTCTCAATTATGTATCTGTCAGAAGATTTTGTACATCTCAAACTAAAGAACTGCCAAGAAGTCGCTCAGTGAGTTGATGACATTGCTGCCTGTCTGCATAAGCAGCAGGGTGGGTGTATCCTAACTCATTTAGAGCTTGAATTAGTTTTTCTTTTGAGAAGGAGACTGAAATACTTCTGAACTTAGTTCAATAGGTATTTGTGTGAAATAAATTGTGAATGTGATTTAAAGTCTTGGGTTCTCCTTTCGAAGTTTCCATTTTATTGAAAGCTGCTCGAAAATCAGTGCCCTGCTGACTGTCACCCATTGGGAATGCTTTGCAAGTGGATGAAGTATCTTTAGCTCAGATGGAAAAAACAGCATGGAAGGGATAAGGTAATGTTTAACACGAGCAGATTGATTCTTTCACCACCACCCCCCCAAGCACCAGCTCTATAACAAAACAGTGAATACTGAGTATGGTTGATATAGTCACTTCCAGCTGTAACCTCTGGAAAAATAGTCTGAGGACTTTTCTAAGTCACATATCAGAATATAAATAGTTGCTGTGAAAATCACCAAGAGATTATGAAGCCAGCGAATTCAGATGATAATATTAGCATAGTGACTAATGAGACATAAATGTTAAGTTTTGTAAAATTTTTGAAAGATTAACTATGCTTTATTCAGTATTAATGTACTGGAATTCATAAGTGCTACAGAAGTTGCATCTGTAAAAATGTATGTTAGCAGCTGGACTGCCTTAAACACGGGGCTATCACAGAAGTCTTAGTCTTTTTTTCTGCGAACTGGAAATGGTAATATCTGAAAAGTTACATTCAGTGTTGCCACCGACTTCGTCGACGTAAGGTGCTTAGCTTCACACATGATTTTTGAACTGCCAAGAAAATCCCAGTTGTGAGCCAGGACTGTTGCCCTGCTTCACAGGCACTGGAGAGCTGTAGAGGAAGCTCTTAGTAGCTAAAGAGAAGCAGCAGCAGGTTATGCTGCGCATGGCCCCTGGAAGTGGGACAAGTCTGGTTTTGAGACTGAAGTGCCAAAAACACCCTTCCTGCATACCTGGAAGTGGAGCAGAATCTGGACCTCCCTGCGGTTAGCACATTCCTGACACAGAAGCGTAGTGTGAACTGTGTAGGGTCTTCCTTGCAAAGAAACTAAATGGGAGGTGCAGTATTTCATGATTTGGCCATTGTTTATATCGCTTTACTAGTAAGCCATTTTCCTGGAAATAAATTCATAGAAAACAATAAAGAAGAGGGAATTAACTTTAAAAACCTAGAGATGCTCAAGGTTATTCCACTTTTCCATAGATGGCACTTCTCAACATCACAAAGCATGAGTGATGGGACCACATCAACTTGCTCCTGCTTCCTCTTTGGCAAGCGGCAAGGCAATAGAAGTGGCCTGCTAGAATGGGCAGAATGTAATCAGTCCTTACAAAAACATGTAGTGGTTGCTGTTAGGAGGCTACCATAGAAGGAAAAATTAGTGTAATCTTAAACATTGAGAAAAATTAATTGCAGATTCACTAAATGTTCTGAAAAACTTCTGTTAATAAAGTTGATTTTAGTTAAGCTAACTGATGTGAGTCTATTTTTATTTTTCTCTGTTTTTTAAATACATTTGAATTTTAGTTCTCCCACTGAATGGAGAATTCTTTATTCGCTGGATTTGCCACACTCTCACTAATTCATACATAATTTAAGATTTCTTCCATTCAAACAAATGAAGATGCATTGATCTAAAAGTGACCTAAGTAAGGGAATAAATGGCCCAATGTGCTTAAACTACATGATTTATCAAAGGTTTTATTTAGGCTTTCTAACAGTACTCCAATATTGATGACTTTGGCTTCCTGGTACAGGTGTACAGTTCCTATGGACGTCAACGTAAGCAGCAAAATATTTGCCAGAAATCCTTAAGTCTCCCTTGCTTCTAAATATTTTAATAGGGTGAAAGTGGTTGTTGTTTAGAAGTGTATAAATACTTGAGTTCCTCTTCAGTTTAAATTACAGAGCAAAGATGATTGACACAGGATTTTCTTAACAGCATAATGTAATAAAATGTATCCTAGAAGTAGATTTTATTATGTATAAAAGTTATAGAAATGGAATTGCAGATAACATAGTGAGTGATCATTTATGGTGTTGTCGTTTAGGCCGATTTGGCTACTGGGGACATGGGGCACCCCAGATGGGACTGAGGGATGCTCCCCCTTCCCGCCCCCCTTCAAAGACAGAGGCAGAGGAGGGAAAAATAGATGTATGAGTTTAGAGGGAACAAAACTACTTTAATGAAGTATTAATAATAAAATAAAAAGAAAATAATGAAATATATACAAAACTGTATCACGCTCCCAGGATGACAATCACGACACCGACTGGCACTGGGGAGGTCCCATACGGGACTCAGTGATGGACGGGAACTAGATTACGGATCTGCATTCAGGGTTGGGATTAAAGGCAGACGAACAGACAGAGTCCTCCTTGGATACTGACCGTTGCAGAAAGAGGGCTGACCCTTTGATCCCTCAGCTTTTACACCACGCAGGAGGCAGATGGGATGGAATGCCCTGTTGGTCAGTTTTGGGTCACCTGCCCTTGTCCGTTCCTCCCCGCAGGTGGGACCCCTCTGGGCTTTTCCGCTTCCGACCCTCCAACGGGGCATGTAACAAAGTGAGCTGCCCTGGGGTGTTGTAGCAATGAGTATAAGCAAGAGCCTCTCCGCATCCCATGCCTGGGCATCAGCTGTGAACATGGGTCTGACCACGCTGAGAGAGAAAAGTGTCTGCACAGTATGCTGCTAATGTCAGTAGTAAGAAGAGGCTCAGCTAAGAAGCAAAGTTAGTGAACAAAATTGGTCCTGTTTTACCTCAAACCTGGACATATGGGTATGTTACTTTCGGAATTCATTCAATTTATTAGTCATAACTTTTTTTCTAGGTCTTAAAAATGGAAGTTCACTTGTGCTTTCACTGGTTAACTGTAGCATTTTGTACTTCTGATATTGCACAAGAGGCTTGCATGATTTGCTTAAATATTGTTCAAGAGAGATAAATAATAAAAGTAAGCATTCATGATAACAAGAAGCACAACTAACACTAGTGCAAAAGATGTATTTTTCTTTTTTCAAACATCTTTTTGCAGGCTGTGAAACACGCATGCACTTTTCTTAGGTATGAAAGCTTTTGAATTCTGATCAAAGCAACTTCAAATATTGTTAAAACATTTGCACTCAATTCAATTTGAACATATCAAACTTTTTCCTTCTTTTCAGACACTTGCATGAAATTACTGAGGTCAGCTAGCTTGATCTCTTTATTTTACCATCTACTGAAGAAAAACAATTCTGTAACTTCTTATGCTGCTGTATTCAGGATTTTCTAATTCTTTTTAAAAATTGTATCAGGACAGTGATTAGGTGTTCTTCTGTAATGTAATTTTGGGACATTTAATCCTTCCTAGTAATGGAATGAAAGAAATTGATTGTTACTTAATAATTTTTAGTAGAAATCAAAGGATCATTTATTGCCTTACATAAAATTAGTTACTCTGTTCAGCTGGAGGCAGGAATTAATTTTAAAATTTCTCAATAATGTTTTCCTTTTGTTATTTCTGTGGGACTTTTCATATCTGTTACTACAAATGTGTTTATAAATACAAGAGGGTATGTGTGTAGTATTGACATAGTACAATACAAGTTCTACCTGCATTACTTCAAGGTGCGGTGTTGCAACCTACACTGTTTAGTCCAGAAGAATAGCCAGAATTTTTTTCTGAGATTTCACTGTACATACGGAGATGCAGAATATTAAAGGAAATGCAGAAATCAGAAGTGTGTGCACGTGCATGCTGACTTTGGACCAATTTCAGGTTTTTCTTTGCATTTGGAGTCAGTTACTATGAGTTTAAATAGATAAATATTAGAAACGTTGTCTATAAGTCACAGAATCATAGAATGGTTTAGGTTAGAAGGGACCTTGAAGGTCACTGAGTTCCAACCGCCCTGCCATGGGCAGGGACACTTCCCACTACACCCAAATGTAGTACCCAAGTACACCTTGCACTTGGCCTTGTTGAACTTCATGAGGTTGGCATGGGCCCATCTCTCCAGCCTGTCCAGGTCTCTCTGGATGGCATCCCTTCCCTCCAACGTGTCAACTGTGCCACACAGCTTGGTGTTGTCAGCAAACTTGCTGAGGGTGCACTCGATCCCACTGTCCGTGTCACCAACAAAGATGTTGGACATCATGGGTCCCAGTACCGACCCCTGAATCAGAATCACAGAATGGTCAGGGTTGGAAGGGACCTCAGGAGATCATCTAGTCCCACCCCCCTGCCACAGCAGGGACACCTACAGCAGTTGCACAGGACGGCGTCCAGGCGGGTTTTGAATGGCTCCAGAGTCAGAGACTCCACCACCTCTCTGGGCAGCCTGTGCCACTGCTCTGCTATCCTCAAAGAAGTTCCTCCTCACGCTTAGATGGAACTTCCTATGTTCAAGTTTGTGTCCGTTACCTCTTCTCCTATCACTGGGCACCACTGAAAAAAGAGCGTTCCCATCGCCCTGGCACCCTCCCTTTAAGTATTTATAAGTATTGATAAGATCCCCCCCCTCAGTCTTCTCCAGACTAAAAAGCCCCAAGTCCCTGAGCCTTTCCTCATAAGAAAGATGCTCCAATCCCCTCATCATCTTTGTAGCCCTTTGCTGGACTCTCTCCAGCAGTTCCCTGTCCCTCCTGAACCAGGTAGCCCAGAACTGGACACAGTACTCCAGATGCGGCCTCCCCAGGGCAGAGCAGAGGGGGAGGATGACCTCCCTCGCCCTGCTGGCCACACTCTTCTTGATGCACCCCAGGATACCATTGGCCTTCTTGGCCACCAGGGCACATTGCTGGCTCATGGGCATCCTGTTGTCCACTAGGACTCCCAGGTCCTTTTCCACAGTCACCCCCAGAGGTATTCCCCTGTGCTGCTTGGAAAAGATGTCAGTAATTTCCTCTCGCTGTGGTTCCTTTTCTCATTGTGTACTTGGGGACGGATTACAAAATTCATTTATCTTTGGCTCTCTGGAAGGAAGTACAGAATTCATGCAGAGAAGGGCATGGCATGTAAAAATCCGTGTATTTCAATTGAGAAAGGAAAAGAGGAAATTATTTGCCTGTTCTTACTAGATAAGTCTTCATTTGTGTGAGCATATCTTGGATGACCATCTTGTCTGTTACCTATTGTAAAAATAATGATGAACGCGCAGTACCTATCTGCATTGACAGCACTCCTCCTCCCACTGTTACTGCCATCACATAAAGTGTATCTTTGTTCCTTTAAATATATTTCTTTTCTCCTCCTGCGTATCTAACTTTTCTGAGTCGGTTCTATATTCAGTAATATTTGGTGAGTTCTAGGGAAAAAAGTAAAATGAGCAAAAGAGTAATAAATTTACTGGAGTATTTATTTGTGTGATCATACTGAGCACAACACAGTTTAATGTCAGAACACACTCCCCCCTGTGTCTGTGACAAAGGACAAAGCGTACCCTTCACCTCACCAGTTAGCACGGGAACGACGTTCAGCATGAGACTACTTCTATGGGTAAAGCTAAAACTGAATGTACTCACTTAGGCATCTTTATTCAGGAATGCATTATGGCAAGACCATATTTTGACATGCTGCTTGATTGTTTTTGTTGCTTCCTCAACATTTAAACTTAGCTTGAAGAAATTTCTAAGGTATTTTGGGGGTTTTATTGATCTTAAAAATTCATTTCCCAATGATCAAATTCCTTAATAAATTAATGCATTAATTTTTATGGGTTTGGGGTTTTTTATTCTTAAGAGAAACTATCTGACTTGCAGTTTTGTATTTTGCTTTGGGCTTTGGGTTAAGAGTATTTCTTTTCTGTATATTTTTTCTATTAAGATACAGGAGAAAATTAATTTTATATTTCTGCTTATGGATAGAAATATGAAAAACAAAGGTCTGTTTTTAATACTAATTCTATATGCAATCAGTCCTTTGACTTCACTAGTCATACTACTGTAAATTAGAAAATATTTTTTTGGTGTTTAACAATAGAAAAATACATTACAAATTACATATTGTAGCATGTGTCAGTACATAACCTTGAGTAGTGTTTTGTAAGAAGTACATAACCAGGGGGTTTGGAAAGGAAGTATTTGTAGGATTTATTGGTTGGTTTGGTTTGCATACAGATTCTCAAAGTATTAATCAAACTGTTGATTCTAGGGATACAATTCTTCCTGGTATCAGTGAGAATTACGCTTATAGGTGTGACAGGAGTTTAAGCTGATATTGTAGTACTGATTACTTAATGTTTGCAATTAATTGTTGGCCATTGATCTATAGAGTTTAGGTGTTCGGGGAGAAGGATGCTAACAGTTTGCTTTTATTCTGTGCTTAGAAAACAAATCTGCTTTCAGACAATTAAAAAAAAAATATTTACTGAATTATTTGTCTATTTTTATGTCCTAGCTGCTGGATCAGAGTTCTGAAGATCTCATTGATGCATGTTTTGGAAGTATCTCTTGGCTCCTCCCCGCCCTTTTACTACTTTACTGGTACTATCCAGTATTAAAGTTTGGCTTGCTTCCCAGGGATGGCACAGGGACAGGAGATCAGTGGTAGCTCTGGTCAGGGGGCTGGATCACACCTGCCTTCCATATGACTCTAGAGCAGTCACACAGATGGTGGTACATCAGGTGTACCTTTACCACTGCCTTCACCGCAGGATAGGTTTAGTTACTGTTTCTCGCTTAAATACTGCTGGTTTGCAGTTAAGGGTTGTCATAGCTTCACTCTGGGCTGGTTTTGGGGCCAGAAGATACAGGTAGTGTTTCCTTTTTCCTTCGTTGTCCTGTCAGACTCCTCTCTGTGTTCTCATGTCTCTGTTACCCCATGTAGCTGTTCAACTTGGTTTTAGTCATGAAAGGAAAGGTCCTTCAAAATAGCCCGGTCTGCTTTCTTTTAAAAAACATTGGAGAACTTCTGGCACACAAACATTTTCTTTTCATTTTGGGTTTTTTTCTCCAGTCTGATAACACCTACTAAAAGTAGAGAAAAGCTCATAAATAAGGTTAACCTCTCCTACTTCAGTCCCACTGTGAGGGCCATTGTGCTTTTGGGTCGGTTGCCAGGTGTTCGCTGCAGCTAGCCAGAGGCTTGTACTACTAGCAAAGAGACTGGCAGAGACAGACCGTACCTTTTGAAATGGCTGCCTCTGAAATTTTCCATTACTCGAAGCAAGCAAGATGTTCTCTGACAGGAAAAGCTTTTGGAGTTGCGGAGAAAAGGAGGGAGTGGCGTTGGGTATCTCGGTGTTATTTATTTCTTGCAGAAATAGTAGCAGTAATGTATTTATTGGAGTAGGGCTGAGCGTACCTTCAGGGATATAAAAGCTTTTTAGCTAATTTTCAGCTTTGTATTTAGAAACTAACATAGGGGATAGGTCTGCCTACTGCAGGCTGTTTCTCTAGTCCATGAATTCCTGGCACCCATCTGTGTGTCATACAGCTGCACTAGACCTCAGTACAAAGTGAGCCGTGTCTGCTTTGGCCAACTTCTCCCTGATATTATTCCTGCTCTCCAGTGAAGTATTACTCAGCCTTGAATTCACCCATGTGATGAATATTCATCTCACAGATAATTACCGTCATCCCTGAGCAGCTTCACTCAAATAAACCGAACTTCTCACACCACCAATCATTTCTGTCACTGTTTTGGCAGCATGAAGCTTATGGTTCCTCATGCTTTAATAATGCTCCATCATCTGTGGTATCAGATTTGGGTCAAATGACCATGACGAGGGTTAGAAAACTCTTCCTTTATACAATGCTTGATGCTTTAGGAAAAAGAAAAGAGAGGCACCTGCCACTCATCTTTCCATGTGCTGCCTTAAATCCCACACCTGAATGTGAAGTAACAGCACAGTGGACGTAGACAAGGTGGTGCTTTGCTGTAACTCGCTGCTCCAATTTAGATATCTATTATGATCAATTGAATGTTCAGACATTGTATTTCTGTGTTTTCAAGTTTTTCTCAAGGATTGTAGTTACTAAAAGAAATCTAAGTCCTTAAATTGGCTATGGTAATGGATTTATCTAGCCTGTCAATTGAGTGGAATAATGTTGCTAGTAAGTACCTATATTTCAGTTTGATTTTGTGATCTTTTTAGAAGAGTTATATGCATAAAATATATTTTTAATGGCTAATACGTTCTGCTAAAGAAGTAAGGAGCATAAAGGCTATTTTCTTTCTTCTGTGCAACTGTTATTATTAAAATGAATAAAACTGCTAAATAAAAAGTAGCTGTAGTAACAGCGGTAAGAGATCAGTCAGTGAAGTAGTTAGAGGTCAGTAGCAGATTCTTTGCAAGCGAGATATTTACTGACTTGGTGTCTTTGGCAATATTCAACACAATTTTACAGTGTTAGTATCATTATTTTGTAAAAATTAGCCTCAAAACATGCGTAACAAACCTGCCTGTTATAACTTCAGCAAACTAGTCTAAGCAAGAAGACAACTGTATTAAACAGAAAAATACTGACTTGTGAAATTTTCTGGCCAGTATCTCTTAAGTTTTTCAGTAACAGCCCATCAATAGGCTGCTTCTCATTCAGTGTTTTGTTTTCTCTCCTGGTGTCCATCCATCCATTCATTCCTTGCTTGTTATACATTCCTCCTTTTGAATTGAAACAAACCAGGGAGATATGGGGAGGGGACAGCGAAGAGGAATGTACATACTCTTCTGAATGTGTGTGGTGTTGACAAGATGGTTCAAATGAGTACATTTTATTAGCCTGGTGAAAATGGTTCTTTGTCCTATGTTCACATTCTTCATTGCTACGCAGCAGCTCATAGTTCAGCCTTCTTGGTTTTGAGTCATCCTCATGTTCAAACCCACCGAGTCCAAGCCCTTCCTTCCCTCCTTCCCCCTCCACTGGGCACTCTGTCATTACGAAATGCCTGCTCCTAATTCAGCGCTCAGTTCTTCATGTGTTTACTGAAAAAGAAATCAGACTGGTACATAAGAGCTCCGTCTGATTAGAGTCAAGTCAGAGATAATCTTGCTATGTTTTCAAAGAGAAGTGGTTTAAGCTCCTACAGACAAATGTTGTGGGCTTTTTTCGCTCGTATCCACTTCTGGATGTGCTGCTTGCATCCTTTGCCAGTGCTCCTGATCAGCTGTGCTGTTTATTTCCCATTTGCTCTGTCACTGCTGTGTCTTAATATCGGACACAGTACGAGATGGTGCAGCTCAGGAAATGGTGCAGCAGCTGGTAGGGAAATGAGACAATGCCGAATGGTGGATAATGTGAAAAAAGGCAAAATCCGCATGTGACTTATACCCTATGGGGGAACTGTTTCTCGTGAAGACTCTGAACTCAGCAGGTTTGCATGAAAGAAATTTAATAGGAAGAAACAATGGAAAAGAGCTTTAAGGTCTGTTTAAAACATAAAGCTGTCTGCTAGAAGAAACCTTTGTACGAAAGGATATTTAAGCACTTCTATTTGTTTTTTTTTAATCTGAAACCTATTCCTTACATAACTGGATATTAGCTTGTAATTTTTTTTATATACTTTTTTTTTTTCCCTTGTAAAATACTTAACACCAAGGGAAAAATAGGTCTGTAGACTGTCACGAAGTCTCTCTGGACTGTAGAGTTTGTCACAAAGGGAATATGTGTTAAATCAAGACTGTGAAGTTTATAGTTACATGTTTGTACTCTCTTTGTTTAGTTTGTTTTCCCCTTCCTTAATACAGTGAGTATACATGTGAACTATGCCTTTCAGTATATGAAATAGTTGCTGCTACAGTCCTTCCAGAACAGCTAACAGTAGAGCTAAAGAGTGTTTTTATAGAATAAAACCAAAAGAATTGAGTCACTTAATGGTCCTGTTCTCCGATGGCCAGCATGATTCAGGCTCGCTGCGGTGCAGGATGGGGCCCTCCTCCTCCTCCTGTCGAAGCGCCCGTCTCCCTGGTGTGCATTAAAGCCCGTGAAGGTGATCTCAAACCAAGGGGTAGTTCTTTTTTTCCTGGTTAGCTGTGGCCTTAGTGTTTGAATTGATACCTGCACAAATTCTTTTAGCAGTATATATAAATGTCTCTGCACAAGGTTTAATACACAGTGGCTCTCATTTTTGCTTGAATCTGGTATTTCCCTGGAGTCTCTGTTTTGAGTGCTTTCTCCCTTATGTGTCCCTTTTCTGATCATGGCTTAATTACATTCTAAGTGCCTTCTGTGTTACTGTCTCCACCACTTCAATTAGTTCACCTCCAACTGTGTGAATTTTTTAATAAGGAGGCACAAAGTATTTCCAGCAATACAGAATGTGAGCTTTGCTTAGCTGCCTATGGCAAGCTTTCCTTCAGGGCTTGGGAGGGTTTGCAGGGCCACTGTAGGCTAATCTGTTAGCGCCCTTCTGGTTTGATTTATTTTCTTTGGGTTAGAGTACTCTCAGCTGCTGTGGAGGCTCATAACTTTGACTCTTCCCAAGCATCATTGATCGAGCAGCTTCGCAGAACCAAGCATTATGGCGAGCTCACAGGCTTTCAGTTGCCCACTGCTGCAGAGTACAAGGTATGTTAGCTGTGAAGAAGGCTACTGGTGTGCATCCTCTATTCCACAAATAAAATGTCTCAAAGGGAGATGCTGGAAAACTCTAGAAGCAATTTTTATGGGGAATGCTATTACTGTGGGAAGTTTCTCCTGTGTTTTTCGGTCTGTTAAGATCCAAAAAAAAATTTCATTTTCTAATTTCCTTTTTCAGGATTTGTCTAACAAAGTTGTTGATTTAACAACTTTTGGCTATCTCATGTTAGGTATTCAGCCTCCCAACTATCTTTATACGCATTAGCAAGACAAACATATCCATTTATTTGATGATGAAGGGGATTTGGTTTTAGTTGTGGATAGTCAACATTACCTGAGATTTGTATTAGAGAGAGCAGGTGGCTGTCTGCTAATTTTCAAAGGCGAGCAATCACATTTTAATGCTGACCAGTCAGTGACTTGTTATTTCCCAGGTATCAATTATATGGCTGTGTCTGTGTGCAAGATAAAAATGCGATGTGGTTAAATCACAGGCTGCAGTTGTCAAAGTCAGTGACTACAATAGCTGCTAAAATGAGTATTATTTACCTAAATAAGCTGCATTGTTGATGTATTATATACCTAAATTTATGTGTTATATACCTAAATATACTAAATTTATGTATTATGTTTATGTATTATATACCTAAATAAGCCACATTGTTTTAAAACATTTGCAACTCACATTAAGAAAGGGCAAGGAAATCAAAGAGGTCTAGAGCTGCAAAAAATGTAGCCAAGTGCTCCAGTGCTCCTACTCACATAAAAATACTGGAGTTATTTCCTTTGTAGCAGCTGTGTTCCCAAAGTTTGGATAAATTTTGATGACAGATCATGGGGACCCACAGCACTTGTTTAAACTTCCTGAAAATGTACAGAGGTCTTTTGCTTTGGTGTGCTTTGGAATTCTCATTCTTAGTTCCCTTTGATGCAGCACAGGCACGATAGTGGTAGTTCCCTCTTTTACAGCTCTACATCAAATCTTGAGATGGAAAATTTTGTAGATACCATATTATATGCTTAGGAAGTTTATTATGGTGACACAAATGTCTCAGATTTTCATCTTTGCTTGGTAACCATGATGTGCATTTTAGGGTAAAACATGTTTTAAAAAGGGTTTATTTAACTTAAATAATAATGATGCTGTGTGCTACTGATGTAAGATTACCACAGTGTATTTTCTAGGGGTGCACATTTGGAATGACTCCACTGCTTTCAGCTGGGTTACTTTGATGCATCTTGATGGTATAAAACCAAAAATCACCCTGTTTTGTAGTTGCTGAAACAGAATGTAATAGTCTTTATAATTATAGAAATATAGTGTAGAAGAAAGAATATGTGGAAATATGAGAAAAACTAATAAAGGTCTTGGAAGGAAATTAGTTGAAAAATAGTTACTGTGACTGTATGTATCAAAAATAAGATATGCAAAACCAATTATTTCCATTAAATTGTTTTAATTTTACTTAAACTGCAGTAGAGTTGAGCTTTGAGTTTGAGCTGCTGTTCTTGAAATCCCTTTGGTAAACTGAACCCTTGAAGAAAGACAGGAGCAGAAGTGGTCAGAATTTTTTGAAGGCAGTTTAATCTCCCATTTCTTGATCAGATGGAACATTTGATGACAAGCCCCTCGAGTTTTTTGGGGGAAGCGGGGTGATTTGAATGACAAGCCGTATCCCCAGTCGGCTAATCAAACAGAACGGATGTGCCAAGTTGTCTTTCATATGTTCTCATTGATGTCGGGTTGGCAGCTGGGTGTAATTGGATGTGAATGGAAGTAGTGAAGAGGTTGCGCACATGCGCATGCTTTCTCTCTTCCTTGTTCCCAGATTAATCTGAAGGGTATATTTGTTGGTCTAAATATTACTTAGCAGCTCAATCGAAATTAAAGAATATGCTGCTTTCATAGTAGATCATAATTTATTAAGGTCATGTAAAACATGTCCACCACATGTAAATTTTTGAAAGATCTCAAAGAAGGAGAAAAATGTGCAAATATGTGCACCCCTAATCCAAAACAGGTGAAAGTGAAACTGTTTACCTTTCCTAAGCTCTAATGGGGCGGTATCTTGCAGTCTGAATCAACTTTATTTTTAGTGGAAAAGGTGATTACAGACTGAGTAGCGGTTAGTGAATTTATGGGGAAAATGGAATATTTTAACAGTGAACAATCAATTTGTGGGTTGGATTTTCAAAATAACGGAACAAGGTTGGATTTCCAGTTTTATCCTTGTGCCATAACCCAGTGTCTCGTGAAAGCCTCACCTAAGAGATATTTTTCAAATGCTTCATAGCACTCTGTGTTCCACGGTAGCCGTCTTGCCAGCAGCCTTTGCTGTGTAGAAGGACTCTGATACTCTTCATTAAGAGCCCTGGGCAACCTGATACAACTTGGCCCTCCTTTGAGCATGGAGAAGTACTGTTCACTGCCAAAACTCCTTCCAATTTCAGTTATTTTAAGATCCTACAAATTCTGTATTTATATACTTCTGTATCTATGTTTATGTATATCTAATATTACACACACGTATGTGTGTGTATATATGTATACATAAAAAAGCAGGAGGAAGAAGTATCAAATCAGGTATAGTATTCTGCAGATGTTAGAGATCCCACCAAGAAAACAATGGATGAAAATTTCAAATTTTGGCTCCATCAGGCAGTCTTTTTGGCTGTGGATGCTTGGGAGAGGTATCAGATGTACTTTCAGAATTGATGGCATTTGTGGTGTTGATCCCCAAGTCTGAAGAGGTTGGTGGGCAGTATGTGTGTGTCCACTTGCTGTGACAGCAGGCTTGGGGACACTGGAAGCTTGCAGACTGGGATTTGCCTGAGTAATCAGAAAGGGTCACGCATTTATGTTTCCAAAGTAATATGTAATACTTGTTCTGGTTCATTATGCTTCCTGACTTCTCAAAAATCACAGCAAATGGTTCACCCTTCAAAGCCAGGAGTGTCTGTCAAGATTTACAGAGATATTCACTCTTGCTGCTGCTGTCTTTTGTCTCTCACTAGCAGCTTTTTATCTTTTGATTTCTGTTAGCCATTTTCTGCTCCGGATTTTGAGTTTCACAACAAAAAGGACAGAATTTGTATGCTAATCCTGTCTGAGGTTTGTTGGTTTGGAGGGTGGCGATTGCTTGCATCGAATCTCTTCTTCCTGCTTCACCTTTTTCCACACGCTTGGGAGTGGTGGAACATGGAACAAGCAGAACCCTCCTTGTCTCCATGCTATTTGCCCAAATGTCCTGGTTGCTTTTTAGCTTTCCTAACCCTTCTGCTTACGAAGTTTTGAAAGTAGAGCCTTGCTTATTCATTTCTGCGACTTAGTACTATGATGGAGCAATTGCAGAAGGCGAAATACAACGTAGATCTGCCATTCACGTGCAACCTTGTTAGAAAGCCCCTGGCTTTCCTGTCAAATGGAGTGTCTCATGCTCTGCCATGAAGGTGGCCGTACCCTGGCTCTGAGGGGCTGCCGAGGGGGAGTTGTGGACTGCGGGGCCCCGCTGATGGGCTGCCGGGCTTCCAGCTGAGGGCCAGAGCCTCTGGCTCAGAGCAGCTGCTGGGACCTCACGCCCCAGGAGAGGCTGTTGCTCCTGTTTTCCTTGTTTCTGTGGTGGCAGCACGGTGACGGCAGCGACAGGTCTTGGTGCTCTCACGCTCAGGGCACTGTTCTCCAGTTCGTTCTGCGAACACACAAGGCGATGCTGGGGACTGCCTTACACGTCACCCCTTCCTTTGGGGGCTTTTGTCTCTAGGTGCTTAGAGCTCTCTGTAACACCTGCAAATACTTTTTCCTAATTTTCAGTATTTTTAATGACTTGTCACTTGGAATGGGAACAAGTGCAACTGGGTCAGTGCAGTCTCGCAGAAGCCGTCCTCTCTCTTGTGCCATTTCATATCTGAAATAACGCATTGCCTGAAACGGGCACAGGGCGATACAGACTGCCTTCCTTCGCTCCCACCTGCCTCCGTTTGCTCTCTGCCCTCCATTCGTTTCACTTCAAAGGAAAATGGATAGTAGTATCCTCGATACTCTCTTAAGCAATTTTAAAATTATATTAGAGCTTCCTATTTTTTGGTGAAAGTTAAGGTGAGGAGTGGAATTACTCTGTGATCATTCTTTTTGAGCAGCGTCTGTGGTCTGAGTGCCTCGGGTCTGTTGAATATCCCATCAGTAAAGAAGAACGTTTCTGGTAAATTTCTGTTGATAGCAGCTTTCTAAAATTATTCCCATCATCACAAAGATATGGACTTGCCAGATACTTGCTCTGAGACAGTCACACTGACCTGAAGCCCAAGTGCTACCTTTTCTACCTGGCCCACTGACTTCATAGAATTCACTGCTGGATTTACAGCACTGTAAATTAAATCAGATTTTAGACTTTTGGATTTTTAAATGTGTTGCCTTCTAACACTAAGTCAGTGAAATTTATAAAGGTACCTGCTTTGCGTATCTTTTATTTTAAAAAGGCTTTGATGCTCGTGTCGATGCTTCGACTGGAATTTCAAAAGAGAAACTATTTCAGTATTTTTAGAAACAAAAGGTGTATTTTAAAAATATTTTATAAACCAGAATCAAAACTGTAGAAATTAATTTCCTATTTCTGTCTTAAGTTCTATTAGAAAGTGATAACTGTCATGAAACCTCTAAGATTGATGTTTGAATGAAAGTGATTCTGCTTTAAATGTAACTGCATTCAGAAATGACTACCAGCAGAGCATCTCTGAGTTGAATTCAAGTTTGTAGCAACAATCTGAGGGTAATTTCACTGTGAAGAATGTTAGTATAGAGCTTACACTCTGTTTAATAATTCTGTTGGTCTTTCTTCTCTTAAGTGCCACAGACGTTGAAACAAGTTAGTACCACAGCCTTAACTTCTCTTGGTAAGAATGGTAAACACACTCGACTAAAGCTAGCAGTGCTCCACTGTTTCACACTCTGTCGTTAATCTTGAGGAAAAGTATTTGTTCATATAAAACTCTTTCAAAGAGAAAAGTTAGTTAATCTGGTCTAGACAATTTGATTCATAGTTCTGCTGTCCTTCGTGAAAGTTTTATCTGGCTATTATTTTTTTTTTTAATAAAAAACTTAAGAAAATCTACAGGCGAAGGCTGAGGCTAGAAAGGATCCATTATCTATTGCTTCCCTGAAACACATATATGAATGCCAAAGCTTGTAACTGAAAAATTATTTTGGAACCAAGGAACCTTTAAAATTCTTGAAAGAAAATTGTAATGCTTTTCTTAGCTCTTAGAATAGATTTTTTGGAAAGAGAAGATCTTTTTCTCCTGAAAATTCTTCATTTCCTAATAGATTTTTGCATATGGAGAATGAAATTGTAATTGAATGTATTGTAAGACAAGCTTTTCCAAACTCTATTTCAACCGTAGCATTAGAAGAACTTCATTTATCCTCACAAATGATATTGAGGTTCTTTCTCATCTGTGATAATTAGATTTTTTTTTCCTCTTGTCTTTAGTAGGGTAGAGTTAGTGTGGTCATTATTTGAGATTAACTCGGTTTCCTTTATGAGAAATTTAGGTTAAATGCTAACTCCTGGCATTTGCTATGGTTTTATAACTCTAAAATTCATTAAAGGAGATATATTTATGAATACCTGCAATAGAAATTTCTCTTTAACAGAATCTCATGAATGGAAGTACTTTGCCTCATAAAGCCATACTTCAGGAATAGGAGGGGCTGTAGCCAGCAATACTTAAAGATGTATTTGAACTCAAAGGATTAAATTCCTAGTCAATTTGATAACGACAGTATTTCTTTGGAAATTAAACTGAGACCCCCTGCATGCACATTGGAGCTCCAAAAGCCTTCTCTCTGGCATCTTGCTAGTTACTCTTGAAAAACAAAAATCTCTAACATTAAAAATGTCCAGTGATCTACAAAAAGAATATTCTGCTTCTGGGGAAAGAGAAAGTTTGCCTGTGTCATCATAGGATCAGGGTGATTTCCATGCAGAATTTGAGAAGTATATTTTCACATTTATGTTGATTTTAATAGTAATAAAAATTAATATCTGAGAACTCCAGGAGCATTTTTAAAAATAGATTCAATCTGCTTCTGCCCTCGTTCTTTAAGTTTGAAGAATTAGACTGAAGAAGAGACTAGAAAGATATTTGCCATGAGGCATGGGCTGGAACCTCATCCTCTGGTTCCTCTGGGGAAGGACCTGAGGAATAAAGAGTTTCTGTCTTTCTCATAAATTTCACAAGCCAAAGAGTTTCCTGAAAGTGTAGCCTCCTTTTCTAATCCCTTAGCTGCCTAATCGGCAAATTTCATGAAACTCCTTAGTGTTATGGCAGACTCTGGTTCTTCTTTTATTCCTCCTTTATTTGTTATTACTGTTATTTTTAGCTTTCTAGCATCTCTGGTGGTAACTGGAGATTACTTTAAGAAAATAAACTACAAAGATAAGGGAATGCAAGGAAAAGTTGAAATGCAGTAAAAGAAAACATACAATGCGATGCTTTTGATATATAAGCATAAAAACTCAAATGGTATCTTTTATATGCAGCTTATTTATGTGTAATATGTATATCAATTTTTTTTATTAAAATAAATGCAGCTGAGAATGTGTTTTGGGCTGTGATAATAGTGTAATTGGTGATAAACATGAGATTTCTAAAGCAAATTAATAGTCAGTGTAATGTGTTTTTGCAAATTAATTGATTTTTGGCTTCTTCCTCAATGATTTTCATATGAATGGTTACTGAAGTTTAATGTCTTTGAATTAGATTGTCCTAGGAATGATGCGGTGTGTTCTCAACATGGAAACAAATAAGATCTTAGACTAAATGAAATGTGAACACACAAAGACATTGACAAAGTTATCTAGCAGGTTGTGTTACATGAATGACTTTATGAAGTAGCTTAAGATCTCTGCCCATTTAATTCTCAAGTCCAGTGTACAGCCAGTAAACCATGGTCCTCAGGTGAGAAATGAGAAATTTTAAGGGCCGTTGAACACACTGAATTTAGCAGAGTGCTCAATAGCCCTCAAAATTTCTCATTTAGGAGGGTGCATATGTATTGCTTCCAAAAATGAATGTGAACTTCACTTTCCCCACTTGATTTACACTTCTTCCTCCCTTCTTCCCTCCCTCCCCTTCTCTCTCCGAGCCTGTTAAGCCATAGGTAGCTGGTCTGCCTGCCTTCTCATTTTGAAACACATACAGTGCACTTGCTGGTTAAACCATTGGCGTAAGTTCGGAGTGTGAAAAAACATACATAAAATCACGGTGTAACACTAGAAAATCCTAAACCCTACACCAACCTCAAAGCTGCGTGGTTGGGGTGGTTTTTCCCCTGCATTCCCATGATCGCTCCTTCAGACACCAGCTCGGTAGCTAACGTAAACACTACACTATTCAGGTTCATGGATATTATTTGCCTTTCTGGAATTCCTTCCGTTATTGTTCAGGATCTTTCCATGGGGTCTGCTCCCCTGACTCTGACATTCCCAGTATTCTCAAATAACGTCCAGTGTGAAAGAGGAAGGAGACTGGCCCAAAATAAGTACCAAGGGCTTAAACTGCCAAGACGCTGGTATTTTCTCCTTGCCTTTGAGCTACTTAGGCTCATTTATAGTTTTACATCTGCGGAGATAGAGCAATTTGTACCTTTTCATCTGAAGAATTGATTTTGTGTGCATTTGGGCTGGGAGCATCCTCAGAATAAGAACCACCTCATACCAAGAATCAAGGATAAAATAAATTTGTGAATCTATGATATTTAAAGAGACTTCTAAAATATGTCAGAATTGCTTAATCATATGATAGGGTTCATAAAATGCACATAATAGCAACTTGTCAAACTATTCCAGTTTATAAATAATTTCTGTTTTTCTGTAAGCTCTTTCTCTAGTTGAACAGATAGGTGCATTAAGTAATTTAAGTATTATTTGTCACTCTGTTATTAATACAAAATAACATTTTTCCATAAGGGAATAGGAAGATTGGAAAGGAAGGCTCTTTATGCTCATCTCTGTTTATACACTAGTTTTGTGGTTCTCTTTTATCTACTTTGTTTGAACAGTCTTCTCTTTATTTTAAATATTTATTTATTGAAATAAATATTTATTTACTTTCCCAGTTAGTTGTTTGAAAGTAGCAAAATTCTTGTCAAATGGCAACAGTGTGGAAATTCCACCAGTCCTGCAGGTCCACTAAGTTTGTAGAAATACTAAGTTGAAATGCAGGACCTCCATGGTCTTTCACTTGGTACTTTTTTTTTTTTTTTTTTTTTGCCTGTGTCAGAAGAGCTAAAGAGTTGCAGAAAGAGTAGCTGGCACACAGTTATTCCTGGCTATGCAAAGGGCAGTTAAACAGTCCTGAAGATGCACTAGGATAAATGTTTTATATACGCATGAAAATCCTAACTGTAAGTTGTTAACTGTACTGGTGACTACACTGATGCTGTAGTAAAGAAATAGTTGGTGAGAGTATCTGGAGTTTTCTGTAGCTCTCTGTTGGTGACCAAAGTTGGGGCAGTGTCAGAGCTGGCTGCCTGGGCAGCTGCCCAATTCTCCCCACAGCATGAGCACGTTAAATAGCAAGGGCACCGTTGGCCAGCGGGGTCAAACTTCTCTTTAACTGCTCATCTATGAAGAGGGTTTTTTTCAGGAAAATTAAGTCACCTAAAGGTAGAAAGGGATCTGTTAATTGAAATGCTGATTTATTTTTTTTAATGCACCCAGCTTTCCTTTTCCTAATCATTAGATAATTTACATGTCTTTATACATTACTTTTTGTAAAAAGAAATTAATATCAGTGAAGGGTAAAATACTTGTCTTTTTAACAGTTGTGCTGCAGTAGACTCCACAAGGCTCTGGAGGTGAAAATCCTATCATGATCTTCTATATACACTCATAACTGCAACCTTTTTTTCTCTGTCCACAGTTCATGCAAAAACTTGAATTTCATGTTAATGTTCCCTCACTTCTCTTGTGACTGTGTCTTGTTGGTAAGACTAAATCTATCATAAATCAACACTTGAACTTTATCTCCTTGTGGAAATATATAGTATTTTAGGTAACAAGGTTAGATATGCAGACTAAAAGCAGCCACTTTTGGCATTCTAAGTGCTTTTGAGAAAATGCATCCCGTGGGAGTAAAAATACTACAAAGGCTTGTATACTTAAGAAATAGACTATTAAGGCAATATATTGTGTTAGACTTCCATTGAATATGAGTTATAGTATAAAAAAGTCACTTTCTTTTGCTCCACCAAAAATAAATTAGCTCAAATATTGAATATGTTAGCTTCTACATTTTGAATTAACTTATAGACTGAAGGGTAAATTCTGTGCTTCTTAAACATGTGTAATCTAATTAGCATTTGTGAGATTTACTGGGATGAATTTTCCCCTTGGCGTGTGCAAACAGGGAGAGCGTGGGCTGCATGCTGCCAGGGGCAGACATCTGCCTGGAGTGGACATCCATGTAGAGAAGTGCCTGCATCGTTGCCCCCTGAGAACCTGGCTTCAGCTAACATGGTTCATGAAGTTATGAGAAGATTTGTAATTGTGGAGAAGTTCCTCAGCTGGTGAAAACAAGTAGAAATCTGCGTTGAGGGGGAAGGAGGTTCAGAAGGTGCTTCTTGAGATCATAAGGTGTAATTTAGTTGACAGAGACATACTCTAAGAACCCTGTGTTGCTGTGATTGACAGAAATCCAAGTTAAAAATCAAGAATAATACTGCTTTTTGAGAGAATTTAATTAAAAAAAAAATAGTTGGGGGGCAGTTTCATTGGAGGTTATTTCTTCAGTGTGGGCCTCAGTCAAAATTGAAACCAGTATTAAGGCTAATGAAATTTGCAGATTAGGCAGCTAAGGGATTACAAAAGGAGGTTGCACTGTCAGGAAACTCTATAGCTCATGAAATTTATGAGAAAGAAAGAAACTCTTTATTCCTCAGGTCCTTCCCCAGAGGAACCAGAGGATGAGGTTCCAGCCCATGCCTCATGGCAAATATCTTTCTTCACCCTGTTGGCTCTCTTATTTCATGAGGAAAGAATTAAGTGTGTTTTTCAGTATAAATTTTTCTTGAGGTACATCAATAAAATATCCCCCTTTGGAAGTACCTTCTCATTAGTACTTATGAGAAGCACTAAAGACCTGCTGGTGTCTTTTAAGTACAACTGTCCAAATGTATGAGCCTAATTTACTTTCCTTGAATTTTATATGGTTTTAGCAGCTAAATCTTAATTTTCTTTGATAATGTACTTCTTTAAATGTCAGTATACATTTGTTCCTCTTTTTTATGTCATCTGCTAAAGCACGTGTTAACTATGATAAATTTTTGATGGATTGGACAGTCAGGACTATACCCTTGCATGTGACAAGCTAGCTCGTTGCTACCAAGATTTGGAATTCCCCTTTCTTTTAGAGCACAAGGGCAGTAGGTGGAGTGAAGCTCCTGTCTACTTTTTTGTAGTAGCTCAGCTCAGTTAAGCAGAACTTTCAATCAGATGTTCACAAGAAAGCATTGGCTCACCTCTTTGTTGCTGAAAAATGTGTGGTCAAATAGTGGCATCCCCAATGTCCATTTACATGAACAATGGAGTCCTTCCAGGGTGGTGTAGGATCACCCTGCTTATATGATTTGGTCCATATTTCATTGATTCTCAGCTCTGGGTTAGTTATCTGGGACTGCTGCTGGCTTTTTCTTGGTTTGTGTATAAGTCCTTTTTGAATTTGGTAAAGAAAAAATAAGAACTGGTGTGCCCCATTTGGAACCATATTTTGTATAAGGGTATTTTTATTCATTTAGTGCTGTCAAAAAGAAAGCAAAAGTCAGGAGTGTAATGCAGCTGTGATGGTTCAATGTCCAACTTCAGTATCTGCACTCTTTGTGTCATACAAAGATTTGGTCCATGCTGTCTAATTAAGCCAAGTGGAGCTTGTTTCTTGTGGATATAATACATAACACTACAACTGAGACGTTCAGGAATGTGATGGCAAAGGAAAGATAGACAGAGACAGATGGCTTAAAAATTGAGCCGCCTCAGCATATTCTAGCTTAGCGTTTGGTTTGTAGATTTTGGTCGATACCTTCAAGAAAATACCAGAGCTTTCTGGTTTTTTTGGAGAGCGTGCTTAAAATAAGAAGCATTCCTCTTGCTGGCTGGTAAGTGGATTAGTTTGGCAAATTAAAGCTTTAGTTAGGATGACAGTACAAGAGAGTATTTGTCCTCAGTCTCTATCAATGACTCTTGTCTCTAATGTTTCTTTCTAGAAATTGAAAGAATACTGTATGCATGTTTGATATTGTATTTGGTCTCTCAAGATGGCATCCCAGATCTGATGTTCAATTAGGGAGTGCAGTTCTGTAATCTTTATTTAATTAGAACTCCTTGTCTTACTCCCTGGGAGTTGCGTTTGTAATTGGATTCTCACAAGTGAGAATATGCAGAGGCTACCGCAAAGGGAAGTTGCGATTTGCTGATGTGTGTTACTTACCTGTAGTTCTTCGAGAATGTTTCCTCTGCATATTCACATTATGGGTCCTGTCCACCTTCTGTTTGTCCTCGGATAGCTACTGCCCTACAGTTGCGGTGTTTAGTAAGAATAACTGAAGTATTGAGCACTGTACAACTCTTTAAAATCTCTGATCGCTTGGTGTCATGAGATGGCACTTGTACAGTCCCAGTAGTCACTGCTCTTCTAGGAAGTTCCTGTAGGTCACCAGCACTGGAGAACCAAAACCCACTGGTGTGAATATGCAAGGACAGCACTCTCAAAGAGCAAGCCAATGGTAAGTACTCTTTTTTTGTCTTCTGTGGTTAACCAAATATTTCAAATGTTATTTTGTAAATTCCCTATTTGCAAATTTGCTACACTTTCCCTATGATAAAAACATACTGAGATTAGTGGTAGAGCTGTTGCCTTTCTGGCAAAAAAACAAGTAAGTATCTGTATTTGTAAGTACTCCCTTCAGTTGTAAATTGATGTACTGCTATCAGCGTGTGGGTGTGCACACATATTTGAGCTATAATATATTTCTATCAGACAAAAAGGCACAATTACAGTGCAATATTATATATTTTACAGAGTTTCACTCTTTTAGTTGTATTATAGTAGATTACATAGCAGAGTGAGTCACTGACCAAAAAAAGTCTTCTGATAGTATTAACAATGTTAATTCTCCAAACAGATTCTTCAAAGGAAAATGTAAGGTATATTGCTTTTCATTTCTAAATTTTTTCTGAACTTTTCTTTTTTTCAGACATGGAATTCTGTGAGACTCCCCATATTCTGTGCTCTGGCTATCAAACAGATTTACACGGTGTAGCTGAGCACAGTTACCCGCTAGAAGTGGGCTCAGATGTGGATACTGAAACAGAAGGTGGTGCGTCCCCGGATCATGCCCTGAGGATGTGGATGAGGGGGATGAAATCGGAACACAGCTCCTGTTTGTCAAGCCGGGCAAACTCAGCATTGTCCCTCACTGACACTGACCATGAAAGGAAGTCTGATGGGGAGAATGGTAATAAAGAAATGCATCTAATGTACTGAATAGAAGTAGTAATTTATTTGAAACTTTCTACTTCTCTTTTCCTTTTTTCTTTCTTTTCTTTTTTTTTTGTTTTGTTTTCTTTCTTTTTCCCCCTTCCTTCTTAGGTCTCTGTATTATATACAAGGTGTGAAAGGGTTGTTTGGTATGTGCGTTGTATTTATAGTGTAGATGGAAAATAAGACAAAAAGTGAAACAATGTTTTTTGTTAAAATGTCATTCTTTTAGAGACCAATTGCTTTTTAATTTTCTCCAGTTTTATGTCATAGGACATTTATCATTTTAGTTTAGTGGCCTATGAATTAGGCTCTAAAATAAATCTATATAGGTACATTTATATCACATTTTGTGTAGAATAGGTCGTGCACATGCTGGATTCTGGGCATAGCTTTAAGATTCTACTGCCAGGTGACTTCAGAAAGACAACCTGGAATCCTAAACGCTCTTATTCAGCTGTAATTTCAGGCTACACCTGAAGACACGCCTTTATCAGTAGGACAGGTTGAACAGGTCTTTGTCATATCTCAGTTCTGTATTTCTCTGCATATGGAGGGTGGGTTTCAGGGTTAGGGTTTTGGGGGGGGGCATTGTGGGGGTTACTTTTTGTTTTCTTTGGGGTTTTTTTAAATACTAATTGTCTTTCAGGATCTTCTTACTTACTTGCTTTTCTTATGGTCTAGGGTGTCACAGAAGGCAAAAATGTGTATTTAATTAAGTAACGGGGGGAATTAGTAAGTTTTTTCTCTGCATCAAAATTGATGACAATCTGCTATAAATGTTTCCTTAAAGAGTACAGTAAGTAAACAAATTTATCATGCTTAAGATCAACAAGCTTAGCTCATATTTTAATTTCTGTGTTTAATAGCTACATGTTATGGCAGGTCAAAATGTAGTTAAATATGTATTTTTAACTGGATAAGAGATAGGGGAACCAGTGAAAGTGGCAGACTGGCACTTCAGTGTTGACAGTGATACATTTTAGTAGATCTATAGTCATAAGATGAAAGAGAGTTCAGTCATGAATGTCACTTCTATACTTATGTGTTTTGAATTTGTCAAATACGAAGCCAGTAGCTTAATTATAATTTCATCCGCGTGTTTGTCAGTAGCAATGATAATGTCCAATATAGGTTCAAAGACATTAGATTATTTGCATGAGTTTTAAAAAAAAAGTTTTAGTGCACAGCTTGTTTTTGATTAAATACTCCTTTGAGGATTAAGCATTCTGTGCTGTCCCATTGTATCGTGTTGCTAGAATCAGTTCATTTTCAGGTGCCACCCCATTTGCGCGATGATGGATGGACGGCTGCCTTCTCGCTTCCAGCTTCTGCCACGTTCTCTGTGGGATCCATCCTCTGTAAAGTGTTGTTGCATAGGGGTTTTTTTGTTTGGCGTTGAAGGTTTTTCTGCGTGTTTTCCAAAGACATTTGGTTTTAGATGGTGGCTGAAGGAATTTAATTTGGTCTGCCTGAATTGATTGGCCCTTAACTAGGAAGTGGTTTAAAGGGAATGCTACCTGAGAAAGGAATGTGCATACTTGTAGTGTTCCAACTAAGAAATACAGTTATGTTTTAAGGTGCTGGGAAGCCGATGTATTCAAAGCAGATTAAACATATAACCAAGTTATGTATTTCAGTGTGGAATGTGGTGTTGCCCCTGGGTATTCATGAAGTTTTGCTAGCCGTACAAGTTGCGCTGAGTAAGTCAGCTTGCTACAGATGAAAATTATGGTAGGTAGTAAAGCAAATGCTTTTGTTACCTTCATTGTCGTACGTTGCAGGAACCATGGGTTTAGTGTCGTTAAGATAGGGACATGTAATCATTGTGTTTCATCAGCAAAGAATGGGGTGGTTTCTTCTAAAAGTTTTGTCTCAGAGAATGATTTTAATCAATTTAAACTTAATTACTGCATGGTCTGGAATAGAACAGAGTAGTCCTCTTGTGTGTAGCTTTAATATTTCCTTCTTTCAGGTAAGTTCATAGTCAAGATTCCTGATCCAGAGAGCAGCGTGTTTTCCACCTGGGTTGGCACTCAGTAACAAAGCACTCTTTGAATACAGAAGTTCATAAATCTCTACTTGAATGAAGTAATAGATGGCACATCTTTCTGTTTCTATGCAGTCATTTGTGCCAGGGGCTTTATCAGGGGGCCACAAGTGTTGCATTTATCCTTCTCAGTCCCTGCCGTGGAAGCAGACTTTCTTTGTGCCAGCCAGTAACTTCTGTGGTGTGAAAATGGGTGAGTGCATAAGATCAGTTGCTGGAAGTTCATGAAATGCTAGTTTCAGTGATAGTGTCTAATTGCTGTAAGAATAGGTATTTAGAAATTCTGGCTTTCAAAGGCTTGACCTAATGGCATGTGAACACAGCTATTTGTAACTGGAATAAGCTTAATGAGTAAGACACAGTTGTTGCATTGTTTGAGAAAACTAATTGCTATTATTGTCTGTATTTTGAAAAGGTCAGTTAGTTTTTGTTGTTGGGTTGGGTTTTTTTTCCTCCATGAGCACAATTCTGCTACAAATGCAGCTTTTTTGGTGGTGACATTAGGACAACAAAGTGTGTAGACTCTGGTAACCCTGCTTTCAGGACATTTTTTTGCTTAACGTTGATCTGAGCAAATCTACTTTTGCAAATTTTATTTTGTTTAGGTATTCCTTGAATTTCTTAGATTCATTCAAAGCTCTAGCAGGAGGTTCCCTGGCAAAGACTATATACTTCACTATTCTGTAGCTGTATTCTGAGTAGCCCAATTTGAGAATTTATTTGAGGATTATTTTCCTTCATAGATGCACCAACTCTGATAATCACTGTTTAAACATACTCCGGTTGTTTTGGCAGCATTGAACATATTGCGTGAAACACCAACATTCCCATTTAAATTAGTGTTGTCAATGTTAATGGCAACTAATAATAGCCTATTAGTGCACAAACTGCCTTCAGCTTTGCCTGAGGCTAAGCAAAATATATATTAACTGCTAGTAATGAATGACCAATTTCTTGGGGATCATCGCTTATCTCTGGTATGGTATAAATAGCCCTATTTAAACAGGAACAGTGTTACTCTACAGTATGTGAATGTACATTTCAGACAGAAGCACTACAGAATAACAATATCAAAAATAGTTACTTTATTCCATTGAGGAAGACTGCATTTACCCTGAATTCACTGAAACAATGGTGTCTGTCATTGCAGCGTATCAGAACATCTGCCAGATTACTGAGCTGGCAAATTTATATATTTCTTTATTTTTCTGGACGAAAGCTGTGGTCCAGGAGAGGATACAACCCTGATCTGCAAAAAGGGCGGTCTTCAGACATATGTCTGAAACTACATCATGTGACATGCATCTGCATCCCATACCAGCTAGGGTACCAACAAGGAGACTGCACTCCATTTTGTATCCATATACTCTTCCCTATTAAATTGTTCATGCATTTCTTATGTTTTCCTTTACGGGTTATCTGTGCAGCTGTGAAGCGATGAATTTCACCTCAAATGCATTCATGTCATGCCATAATCCATTTCTGAGCCACATTTGACTTGTTTGCACAACCATCAACTCTTTCACTTGTAGCGCCTACATCTCAGCTGAGAGCTAGTACAGAACTTAAGCCATTTCTACGCTAACACATTTTTTAACCAGTTTTAGGTTGTCACATTGTTTGGAAGTACTTTAAAGGCTGGCTTGCTTGGCTTACTCCTGACATGTACTTAGATGCTTTTATGCAATTAGTTACTTTTTCTCTACTAAGTAGTGAGAACCAGTAGCAGAGTACTGGATTACTGATACTGGATGAGTGTACTGTGAAGTGCACACTCAGTCTTGGAACCAGATTCATGTTCAGTTCCTTTGGCTGCGTTATTTTATGCCAACTAGGCATTGGCTATAGCTCACAACAGCTTCTTTGAGATTTGTAGGCAAGAAATTAGGGTGTTAGTACAGGCTAAAGTACCACTAGACTGGTCATGGAATGCAGCTTTAGAGTGCTTGAGATCTGCTATGGGGATTTTTTTATTTAATAACATATTTAACTTCTTAAAAACAAAGCAAGAGGGGGAAAAAAAAACAGCTGTGAAAAAATTTAGCTGTTTCCTTTTTCCCACAGAAATTATTGTGAAACTTCTTTAATAACATCAGTGTACAGGATCAGATTCTATTTGGAACAATACTTTTAATAATATCAATACTTCTAAACAGCAGACTGCAAAGATAGAATAATAATATTAGCCATATATTAATAAGTGGATGTAGTAGAGGAATCAGTAGGTTACAGATCAAAGCTGAGTTTAATGACATAGAAACGTGTAAGATTAATCTTGTGTAATTCCCTGAAGTATTTGTTTTATACCCTGGGAGCAGTGGTCCATTTAACAGAGCTTTTGACTCTCCCTAAATCTCTGGGTTTTTTTCACTTTGATCGCTGGGCAGATGGGTGACTTTTGGGCAAGTCACCTCAGCTCTTTGCACTTCAGATTCAGTATCTTAACAGTATCTGTTAAAAGGATAAAGATGCTTAATTAGTAAAAGAAATACTGGAATTGCTGATGCTGTATGAGAAACGCAGCTTTGTGAATGCTGTCATTATTCAAACGTGGGGAGGATTTAGCTAAGGACAAGGTTCTGATTTAATTTATGGTCTGTGTCAATAAACCTACTGTGAATTCACACCTGTTTAAATTAGGCTTGAATTTGGCTCTTCATAAAAGTCTTGTGTTTAATGCAAGAAAGGGAGAGCATTGGGATTAATGTTGCTGTTATTTACTGTTATTTTGTAAACAAGCCAGGCATTAAGCTGATCTCTGGCTTTCTCATTTCTCTGCAAAATTATTACCAACAGCTACATTGTAATAATACATGCTCTGAGAAGTATGCAAGTGACTGACTCTCTATGCAGGATTGTGTTTGTAATAACTATTGCTGTATCTGAAGTATTTCCATATCCTGTCACTCTCTATTTACAATGGTGCAATTAAGAAAATTAGTTACTAATTTGCACGTAGAGCAGTTAGGTCAAATATGTGTAAGTAGCCTTGAAAATATAAAGGTAAACATCAGTCTTTAATCCCATTCCATCTGGGCCATTTAATAATTTTCTGTTCATTCCTAGTGTGCTTTACTTTGCCTTTGTTTCGTGGCACGGATTGCATTCATGTTTTTACAGTCCTGTCTGGTGGGTGGTTTTAGTCACCTAATAGATTCAGGCAACACCATCACTTAGAGAAAATGCAGAGCCCCCATGGTGAAATTCCTTCAACTCCGGGAGTTTACTACAGCTTGTCAGATATTTGAGATATGCTACTCTCAGATATTTGACAGAGAAGGGCCACTAATCTTCCCTTAATAAAAGACTTCTTTTGCTTCTGTTGTGATTTTTTCACTTCTAGTGTTGCGATGGTATTTATGTGTATTGCTTCTGCTGTTTCAAAGAAGCCTCCTCAGTGTCAAAGGGAGCGCATGAATCTCTGCAGTGCCATCGCAGTGCCTTTGGGGGAGCATTGGAGCACCCATTGACATGGGAACTGCTCTGCTGGCGCGGTTAAGAGTGTAAGATGCCTTTGCTGACCCTCAGAGTGGTTCCTTTGGAAACGTTACTGTCTCAAAGGAAGCATGTAAGTTATCTGAATTGCTTTGGATAAGTGTGAAATGCTTCTGTAAGCGCTGTAAGGTCACCTCAGTTGTAATACCATGACCAGTATCTTGCATTGCCCCTCGTATTTAAGCCATATGTGAAATTGCTTATATATAGAAATTCAGCTAATGAGGAGTTGTTGTTTGTCAGTATTGCGGGGAAAATTCTGCCTTTTAAAATTACTCTCTTCATTACTTTTCTGACTAACAGGGGCATTGCATCTGTATATCTGCTATTTTAATCTTTACAGTTTTCATATGGTATGTTAAAATCAGTACATAATGTTGAAACATTCCCTTGTGTTTCTCTTTTAAGTACAACGAACACTAATTTAAAGACAAATATCAAACAGTATTTAATATTTTACATGAAAGATAATGAAACAGTATTTAGAATGTAGCAGAATTTTTTTATATTCCACAATCCAAATTACCTTTACCCACAACATAGAAAAAAGTATCTGTGCATTTGCACAAGGTTGTGTAATATTTTTAGCCCTGCAGTTTTGTTTTCTTTCATGGGTAGCTAAAAGAGAGGAGGGAGGAAACCTTAAGGAGAACAGTCAGGTCTAATTTTTATCCCAGAAGTGAGTAACTTGGCATTACAGCTCAAAAAAAATCTTTTGCCTTTCCTCCCCTGTGTTATGCAGAAATGGTAGTGGCTGTGGCTTAAGGAGCCTGTAGCAATATAAATTATTTCTCCGTCTTTCTTTGAAATCTTTTTGGCTTTCTCAGATGGAAATGAGTGTGCGGCAAAAGTATTTCCACAAGTATTTTACAGTGTAAAAGGATGTTGCGGTGGTGCTGCAGTTGTTGGGAACTCAGTTTATCTAGGCTGCCACAGGGGGAAGAGATGAGATGGGATGGATAGGCAGCAAAGTGCCTGCCTTCCCTCACAGTGCTGCGGTGCAAAAGTGTGAGGATTGGCCGATTCTTCATTTCAACAATCTCTGTGAGACTAGGGGGACGCTGAACGAAATACTACTTCTGTTGTTAAACATTTACCATGAATTCTACATGAGGGCATCTCTGGACTAGTGTGTTGCTGGGAACACTTCCATTCTAAACAAGCAACTTGTCTATCCTGATGTTTTATTTATGTTGTTTTATTATTAAGTTTATAATACATTTTATTTCTCATCTCTTTTGGTTAAAATTTAAAATGTATTAGAAGACCAGAAATCTGCTTTACAGAAACAACCTGCAGTTATATTTTATATGTATATCCTTTGGAATAAATGAATAAACTATGTATTTTAGTTTAATGTTGGTTTAGTTTAATACTTATGTTGAAATATAAGCAATTCTCACTTACATGTCTTAAAATGTAAATGTTCCTGACAGTTGGAACTTGGTTTTCATCAAAGTTTGCGATGTTCTGCTGAAAGCTGCCAGTGGAATATAATTAGTGTGAAATAAGGCTAACAGAAAAACTTGTGAGCTCTGATCATAGAAGATTATACTTAAGGCTACTAGATAAATAAGATCTAATTACTCTATTTGCTTCCTTACACCCTCAGCCAGTATGGTCTTAAATACAAAGATATCTATAGCTTTTTTCTTCTCCTAGCAAAATGCTTTTCAGTTATTCCAAACTGTATTACTGTAAGTGAGATAAAAAGAAGGAATCTAGCAAATGAGTACAGGATTGGCAGAAAAGTGGAAAATACTGACAAATTATCCTTTTAGGGTCTAGCAAGGTTTAATCTAAATATCATTTCTTCTTGACAGTATGAAATCTTCTAAGAATGTATTGTCGAACTACCATGGATGACAAAAGATTGCTCATTCTTCCTCTTCAGCCTTTTTTTCATTTTTACCCATTTAATTCCTTGCGTATTAAATTACATGAGAAAGTCTTATCTTCCATTTTCAAATTTGTTAGCATTTCATTTCCTCTTGGGTTTAGGAGTAAGATGAAGATCAGCATAAATCTGTATTATTCAGAGTTACAAACATTAGCATATCCTCATCTTACAAATGGGGGAAGTATTGATAGTAGCACAGAGATTTGGTCAGGCCATCTAGAAGAAACAGAAAATGGAGAAAGTGACTGCTTCCCATGGATGCAGCCTTCATAGTCTTCTAAGGTTGAAAGCAAAACCAAACGTATTAGACTATTTCTTATTTCTGTAGTAGAAAATAGGATAGGAATGGGAAGATGTATAAGAAATTACAGTTAGTTTGTACGGAGTAATGCAGATTTGAATACTGCTTGTTTCAACTTGCTTTCATATACAGGTCTTATGAAATGAAATTCAGTATTTTAGATACTAATTTTGTTTTCTTTAATCACACCTAGCTCTACACCCTGACTTTATATTTTGTAACATGAGCACAAGAGGAATTGTGTATAATTAGCTCTTCTAGAATATGGGTCTAGAAGCACTGAATAATTCCTGCAGGCTGCTTCCTCTCCCTACCAGCTGTTTTGGAGTAATATTTTAATTAGATTCACATATTCTGATGACTAATTATATTGCTGGTGTTGTTTCTTTATCTTAAGTTTCTACTCCAGATGATTTGCAATGTAGATTTTGTAGAGTGCTTCACAACGCTGACTTTCAATTGAGCAGCACATGACAGCATGTGGTCGTAAGTCGTTCGCCATGAGATGTGTTGGCAGTACAGAGGTGGAGCCCTTCGGGCAGCAGAAACCAAATGTTGTGAAGTAACTATGTTCCTGTGCCACGGGTGTTATCCAGAAAAGGAGCTGAGGAAAGCCAGTGATCTGGAGGTTCCTTTATACCATGATACCATGCTTCCTAAAAGACTTGTATGTGGGAGGGAGTGCCTGGAAGTGGGGATGGCTTAGGACATCAGGTTGGGGTTGTTCAGCTCTGTTGCTAGAAACCTTGCTAAAAACTACCAAAAGCATGTAAGAAACCCAGGGGACAAAAGTTAAGGGTACTTTCAAACTGTATATAGTATTTATTATGGTTCATAGCACTCCTCCCTCCCCACCTCATCAGTTTTGCCCATTAGAGGGATTTTATATCTTCTCTGACATCGTTAGAAATGTAATCGAGACAGCATGGTGCACTGGAACTAAAAGAAGAAAAAGCATCAGTGTTTTAACTACAGGCAAGCTAAGAGAGAAATGTTTGTATCTATTAAATGTCCTCCTATCTCCAAATGATATGCATGTTAAACAAGTGTGAACACATGAATATCAATGATTTTGAATTTCTGTGACTCCAGCTACTAGACTTTCTGCCTATTTTTCTTTCTCTGAAGATCCCATATAGTTTTAGCATTGGTTATGCTAATAAATACAGCAGAGTATGACTCCAGTTTGATGCAGCCAATGTTGTCTTATCTTGGGGGTATATTTGTGGAACAGTTGAATGTTACTGATGAACTGTTAATTTTCTTTTGGCTTTTGAATCCAGTCATTGTAATGAGGATTGCCAAATGTTGCTTTGGGCTTGTTTACATCAATATAGTAAGCGTGTCACTTGCTTTGAAGCTGAAATGAATTCACATTTGTAAATGAGCTTGGAATATTTTGTGGTGATTTGTTCTTGTCTTTTCCAAAATACTGTTACATTTCCTATCAATCAAGTACCATGGCCAAGGAAGAGTCGAAGGTATATATCCTGTAGGAATGGGTGAAGCCATTTCTTTAATGAACCTGGTGTTAAAGAGAGAGCTTCCGTGTGGTGTGGTGGGTTTGCCTGTAGGATCTTCACCGTATTGTCACTCCACTTAGCTATAACTCACTGGTGGGTTGTTTAGCATTCGTAACTGTGTTACGTGGCTCTCTCCTACACTCTCAAGCAATGCCTTTGTCTAATGGAAAGATAGAAAGCAAAAAGGGGTCTTTGCCACCAACAGTGGAGCAAAACCCATTTTATCAAAAGAGTATTATTCACATCTTTCAATGTAGCTTTTAAACTGTAAATGCAATATGATTTTCCCTCTCTGCCTACAATTATTTTTGTATAAATGTAAAATATAAACTAATACATACACTTTATGTGTACCAAAGCCATGCTAAGTGTTGTTTACGCTTAAGTGCCCTTCTCATTGCTTTGTCCAACAGCAATTTCAATTGGCACTTTTGCTTTGAAGACATCATATTTGATTAACTTTTCCCCAAACAGTGCTTTTGAGACAGCAAACTTTCTGTTATTGTCCAGTCATGCTAAGCTCTTTTAGAGCAAGTATTTTACTGTTTGTTGAAGTGGCAGAATCATAACGCATGCTTTGAATTTATGTTTTTCTGCATAATTTGGTATAAACATACTTTTTCACTGTGCAACTGAAGGTATCTAATGTAGTTTATTTGAATTGAATCTTACTTGATTTGAGTCTGCTTGAGCTGTTGACGTTGGGATCATGTAATAGAGCTGCTTGCTGGTCGTGCATTGTCGCGGGATCTGATGAGTGGTGCAGTATTTACAGCTCAGCACTAGAGACTTCTCATTTGTTTCTTTGTGACAAAACGATTTATGGATGCTTGCATCTTTTGATTGCCACAAAAATCTTAGCAGCAGGATGTACCTGAATAACACCTACTATTGCAGGTTCTCAAACTCTTTCATAAGATAGTGGTGTATTTTGTGATTTCTTCTAGCTGGTGGTCTGCATGCGCCAGATCTTACTGATTGCAATGTGGCTGCATTTTGGGGGTGGCAATGGATTGCATTCTGTCATCTGTTGTCAAAAAGGGATGCTGCTTTAACTTGTGCTGGTGATCACAGGTAGGGGTGGAACTCTTGCTCTAAAGAGATAAAGCTCCCAGCGAAGGGAAAATCTCCACGTTCATTTTTATGTACTTGAGAATTTTTCTCAAGAGACTAATAAAAAGTTCCCAGAATATTACATAATTTCCTTTTATAAGGAAGATGATTGTGATGGAGTCTCATTTGTAGTCACAGAAACTGCTTTTGGAAGGTTGAGATAGAGGTAGTGAATACGCACCTGGCTGACGATGGTGGGTGCCTTCCTGGTAGAATTATAAACGGCTTGGTTTCGGCCTGGCCTGAGGGCATGTCTTGCTAAGTGAGGTGATGTACGTTTTCTTTGTAGTAGCTCATTCAAATTAGTTCAGCATAAATGAAAAGCCATGTTTATGTATGGCTTTGCAACCTAGATTTCCCTTTCAGGGAACGGGGCAACAATATAGTCAACTTATTCAGGTCTTAATATGCTATCTTGACTCTCAGGATACCTTTTTATCTCAGTAGCCTGAATGTGACTGAAAGAGCCCTCCTTTAGTGGCATAGTGAGAGAGGAGCTGGAAGCTGCTATTCGGGGGAAGATGCCACCCTCAGCCGTTCGCAGTGTATGTTTGCTCAGGCAGCACGTTTGGGGTTAGCTGTTGGTGTTCTGCTAAGCCCCCGCTGGCTTCTGCTGGCTTCTCGGTGCCAGTGGCATAAGGGATGCTGCAGTCCTGAGAAATCTGCCTACTTTGATAAGAAGAGAATATGAGAGCTGATCTGTGGCGCAGGTGCAGTAGGAAGCCTTTGCATCCCACCTCTCCCTTGCCCCGGTTTAGCATCCAACTACTTAAGGGTTTTGCACCCTTTTCAAAAATCCTCAGCCCTTCCCTCTCCCAGCTCAGAAATTGGTAAGAACACAGCTGTTCCGCCGTGTTGCTTCAATAAAGGGAAGCCTTCCCTTCCATATTGTGCAAGTTTGTGGGCCAGCGAGTGCTGGTGAGCGTTTGTGAAGGTGGGCACGGCGGCTGCAGTCTGCCAGGGTTTCGCTGCCAAAGGCAGTACAGCCCCAGTGTTTTTCTTCCAGAGCCTCTACAATTATTCACCAGTTCGAATTGCAGTTCTTCCTTTCTAACAAGGGGCACTGCCCAAATGCTTTTTTGTGATGTGCTCAATGTGTCTACAACTATCTTTTATGGCTTTGCCCGTGGGGAAAAAATATAATTGAGTCATTCTTCCTCAAGCCTGCGTGGCTGTGTGTTCAGCCGGTACAATGTTCATCTCGACATTCCTATTGATGGTTGCATTGATTATTTTTCTTCCAGCCTGTGATTCTGCCTCCATTCTAGCTTTTTAATTTTTATAGTTCACTTCCTTTTGAACAGCAAATTCAGCTGTGTTTGGTTCTGTGCATATTTTGTTAGAAATACAATCTCCCGAATACAGATTTCTCCATAGTAGCTAATAACCTGCAGTACTTGAAAGCTCCTTTTTCCTTTTATAACCTATATTTTCCAATACATTTTCTGATTACTGCACTACAGTTCGATTTTTATTGGATCATTTTAGAGCATAATAATTCATTTCTGATCCCTAGTACCTCTTGTCCATGTCTGAAGTGGTCCACATTATTTCAGTCACTCATTTTTGTTTACGTCTTTTCTCTGAAGACAGTCTTCTGTGTTTTGTCTCAAAATATCCTTCTGGCTGGCATCACCATTTTAGTCCTGTGATATCCAATTTCCTTTTAATACAAAATCAAATAGAAAGCATTTTCTGTACTTTACCAGCCAACTATAGCTGAATTTTTTGAGCTTTCCTGTAGGTATCTTGTAAATTGTTTGGTGGCTAATAATGGCAAAAAACCTAAATCATTAAACAGCTGGAAAATAAAACAGGAAAAAAAAAAGTAGAAAGACGGTTTTATACTGAATGCATTTTTAAACAATACTACAGCTGTTCATACAATAAACATATTTATATGGAATTACTTTAGAATTTAAATAATGCTTATTAATGTTAAATAAAGAGCCATAATAAGTAAACAGTCTAAATCAATTGGGGTTTTGCGTAAATCTTTGTAGAATTATTTGTTCATTCGTTGCTTCTGTAACAGATTAGAAAGAATGATTACCTACCTTCTGCTTGGGAAAAAAGGAAAAAAAAAACCCGCATATCCCTTCACATTGCAGAAAGCTACATCAAAGCCTGCAGTTTCAGTAGGTTTCTCTCTCAGGCTCAGTAGGAACTCTTAAGATACTGAATCGTGGTCAACTCTATGGCAAGAAGCCTCTGTTAAGAGAAACGGCAGTGAGTTGCCATTTTCAAATGGTTTCAGATTATTTTCTTCCAAAGCTTTAGGTTTGTGCGGTCATGAAACAAAATATAATTCCTGGCTGTGAACTCATGTAAATTGGTCCGGGCTGTAGCCAGCTGGCACAGCTCGCGTTGTAGGTTCCCACTGGGGAAATTTGCATTGGGAGTCAGAACGCAGAAACAGGCATAACCTTCAGCCAGCTTGGAAGCAGCAAGGAAAGGAGAGTCCACGAAGTGGAGATGTTTGGCTGTTAGCTTTGCCAGCTCAGATCATGTTTTGATGATAATCTTTGACAGCAGTTCCCTGTATCACCAACAAACCCATAGTCTCCTGCACTGCTCTGCCTGTTGTTGCTGCCCTTTCAGTATTTAATGATGTAATTTGCAGTTTTGTATGCCAGTAGGAAAAAAACAGTAGTCGAGCACTCTTTGAAGTGTAGTTGTCTAGTTCAGGTGTACAGCATAGCTGCCAAGTACCCGTGTCAGGAGCTTCCCATCCTGCTGCTTTCCCTCCTTCCTGCCATAATGTTCTGTGGTTGCTTCCCTCTCTTAACATCTTCTTATGTCCTCTGAGGACATCAACACATCTCTGTGATGATGTTGATGAAGTCTTTGATAATACTCCAAAGCTTGAATCCTAGATATCAGCTGGTAAAGCTGAAAACCCCAAGCTAACTCAAGTCAAGAAGTGGAAACATGAGGTGTTAAATTAGTTTTAAAACGTCTGTATAATTTTCTGAAGCAATCATTCCTGGAGAGCTAGAGGACCTGCTAATACTTCTGGTGATGCAGAGAGAGATCTTTTGAAGTGTATGTCAACCTCCTTGTGCATCACCTTCTAGGATGCAAGTTTGGGGTTGGCTGCGTTGCCTATTCTGGTAGGTGTCAAATACACACCTGCTCTGTCTCAATACAGCTGCTACATGTAGCAGCAGTTTGAGTCCTGGCAGCATTTATATACCTCATAAATGTGAGTGGTTGCACTGAAATCAATCGCCACACAAATTAAAAAGGTAAGCAGGTGAGAAGTGTGGAATTTGTTTATCTCAGTTGATAAATTTGCTGTTGGTTTTAGCTTGACTTGCACAACTGATACGTCGAAATTTCAATTAATTGGAAAAGTGTTTCAAAATTCCTCAGATTAGAGAATTCCTCCTCTTGTTTTCATATATTGACCCATGTGCAAATACAAGAAACGCAAACATCCCAAAAAGCAGCAGACTGGGCAGTCGAGCATTTGCTCCCGTTCATAGGAATGATTATATTTGGAGGAGTTCTTCCACTGGCTTACGTCAAGCAGCTTGTGTTGGTAATTTCAGATTTGGACCCTCCTTTGGATGCTTCCAATGAGCCACCGGAGCAGGAAGAAGACAAGTAGGGACAGTTGCCTAGAAATTCCCCACTACAAGTAGGTCTTTCTCACAGGCTCACTGCATTTGGATTATTTAATTACTTCTAAAAATATTTTCTCCGTGTTTGTTTTAGAGATAGCGATCTGAAAACAGATGACAAATATTTTAATGTATTTGTTTTTCTGATCAGTCATTTTATTTCCTTAAGAATAGCAGAACAAGGGACAACCTTCTGCTAATCTAACCTGATTGATTTGAAATGCTTGCCAAATTCAATGGCATTTCATAACTCCACATCTTTGAATGAATTTCTTGACTTTTCTCTTGAGTGCAGCTTATTTCTACTAATGTGAGGGCACCCAGGGGGTTAGTTAGAGACATGCTTCTGGCGTGCTTCTGGTTCACCTCAGTTGTGTGATAAGCTGATGAATGTGACTGAAATTTGTAGTCATCCTAGAAGAAAAATAGAGAAGAAGTAGAAAGCCCAGTTTCATTAAACGGGCGTTTCAGAGGCTGAAACATGACAAATAGGAGTGATGAGAAAGCTGTAGTTATTCCCATTCTGCTGGGTGAAATTTAAAACATTTGGAAATACTCTGGTTGTGCTCGTAACACCAGATTGCCTCTTCTTTAGAGGTTGTGTAGTATTACTTTGAAATGCTTACCTATGTTCAGTATCCACAACGAAGTTTATCAGTTAATGGAATAGTAGGAAAAAAGCAAAAAATAGTCCTAATCAGAGTAAGACACTGGCATAGAAACAGGTCACAAGCAAAGGTTTTAGTTAACTGTGTTGACCTTATCACTTGGCAGATTTTTAATCTCCTAAACAGAGCTTCCAGGCAGTGATTTTTATTATTTGTATTACAAGAATGCTAATAGATTCTCATCAAAATTTTTTTTTTATTTTACTTCACATTACACGGATATGGTTAAAAGATGAGCCAGTCCTCCGAAGAGCCCAAATGTTATATGTATATTGATTATTTTATCTCTGTTATCTTTCACAGGTTCATCCTGAGCCTTATAGAATATGCGTAAAGCTCTTCGATACAGAGTTTTATTAACTGTGGAGAGCTTCATTATTATCCTTTTCTGTCATTAAGATGGTATCAGGTCAGAATTTGCACAAATGTTTAGTTTCTGCGTAAGAAAGCTTTTATTGTGTCAAGGATAATTGTTTTTTATATTTTTAATGTACTGAAACCTTTGTTTCCCATGTAGTATTTTGTAGCATAAAAGTTATAACAGTTGAAATAGGGAAGTGGAGCAGACCATTAAAAGTGGTACTTCCTCCCTTTATTGCTGTTGTCTATGTTTAGAAACCTTAATTACTAAATATAGTTAAATATAATGTTTTTAATTTTTAAATGATAGATCATATAGATTTTTATTACAATACTAAAATTTAGCTGGTTGCCTCTTTAATATCTAAAGCATCGGGGGTGGGGAGAGCGTAGCACACCACGGTATCAGTGTTAGGAACATGAAGATCTTTATGCGAAATTGTAGTGAAAGATGTCAGAAATGTGCTTCTTATCTGATACTTAAGCTGCAGACATTGAAAACATCATTGCTGACACAGAAGTCGATAGACAACACTTCAAAGATCCACAAGGATACAGGGGAAACCGAATGAGACTCCGTGCGGGGGATAGTAACCAAATATAAAATATTTAATAGGAACTACTTTGGAAAGCAGTAATGCTGAAAGGGACCTTAAGGGCCAGTAAACGAGATAAATGGAGCCAACAAGTCAAATGCTACTTTGGGCTGCCTGTGTACATGCATCTTGTCAAAGATCTATGAAATATAGCAGATGTCACTAAGACTTCTCTGACGAGTCAGTTCTGGGCATTTCAACACCAGGGATGTATAAAATTGTATAAAAACTCAGGGGAGTGCAAAATGCAATTATGTCTTTGGGACTTGTTATTCAAGGAAATATTTTTTTAAAAAGTCTGAATCCATAGAGAATGTCTGAGTTGTCACTCAACTCCGAAACAAGTATGGGGGACAGGGAGGGAAGAGCTTCGAAGGTATATAGCGTCACAAGTGTTTCCCGAAGAGCACACTGTAGAATATACAGCAGAATATATCTGCTAGCAGACGTGGACGCAGCAATGTTAGTTCAGGTGCTCTAATTGGCAGTCTGAGAAAATTAAATATGAAATCAAAGACAGTTTTAAAACAGTGTGGTTATCTGACGTGGGAATAATTTAGCGAGGGACAGTAAGTCCTTGGTTCTTGGAGCCCTTTGGGTCTGAATGTTTTTCAAAACATGCTTGAGCTGAGCCTTGCATCGTGAGGGTTAACGTGAGGGTCACTGCTTGAAACTGTACTTCTGATTGTGGAGGTGATCAGACTGGATGGGTGCGTGGGTCTTTCTTTGCTTCATAATCTGTAAAGCTATTATGTTTTTACTGACTGTTAAATTTTTCAAAATACAAAATACAGTTTTAGAGTAGTGTGAAGCAATACATGAAGTGGTAGAGGCTTTGTGGCTGCAGTTGTTTAAAACCAGCTGACACAACTGAGTATATACTGTAGAGGACGTGACAGGCATGTGATTTATTGATTGCAGATCTTCATCGGTTTGTAGTTGAAGGAAATAACCTAATAGATCTTTCCATCTCTGACTTGTGTGATATTGTCTGTAGTTCTAGCAGCTGCCCTAAACATTTGGCAACTGGCCCGAGCCCAGAAATTAACACTAAGAAATTAATTTTCTATAAGCTAATAAGGACAAAGGCCATTCAATCTGTTGTTTATACACAAAGCTTATTGAATCTGAAGACTATACATCTGGGAATGAGCTGGTAGAATGCAGTTGTTTAATAATAATGCCAACGCATCAGAGAAGTACTTGTGCAGTAATCAGTTAGTCATTAAATAAAGGGGAGTTCAGGTAGAATGCAGGTCAAGATGTTTATCTGTGGTAACCCAAATAGACAAATGTTTATTAAAGGTTTAAGCAAAGAAATTAAAGAAATACACATCTAATCAAACTATGCCAAGATTAAATCAGAACCTTCCCTTCATTATCCTACTGCATCGCTGCCCTACCCTGATGAGGTGTTAATAACGGCTTCCTTTTCTCCTGTCTAGTTTGCACTTCAGAATCCAGGCATGGCAGGGTCTGTTTCTTATAAAAGTTTTCCATCTATTTAAGCACGTTGGCTTTTGTAGTCTTCTGATGGGTCCAGGCAGATTTAATTTTTTGGTTCCCAGAACTCTCGATTAAGGGTGGACACTGCTAATTAATCCACTTTACGTTTTGAGTGGCTGATCCCCAGAGTCTCTGTCAGTGCAGTGTGTCTCACCTGTGATTACTTTTCATCTCATCTGTCAGAAACAGGCTTTGCCAGCTACTAGATTTGGAAAATTTTGAACTGGGGATTTTGTAACTCTCTTGAGCATGTCTGTGTGTCTTGCCAAACACTTGATGCAGATAATGAAAATCTTCTGTTATAATTTTCTGTATTTGCTTCAGAATTTTAGCATTGACCTCACGTAAAGAAAAACATTAAATCCTTCCATATTTAAATTAACTAGCTTAAAGCTAAAATCCAAGTCACATTGTAGTTTTATTAGAAATTTGGAACTTGTTGAATACTATTCTGCAATTTGACCTACTGACTCAGAAATTTACAGTCTGCCATGCTTTCCCGAGACTTTTATCTCAAGTTAGTTACCTTGTGACAAGAACACTTTTTTTAACAAGGAAGACTTAGTGGGATGGCTACTAATTAGTAGAGCTTGTTTTGCTTTTATGAATGTAATGATCTAAATACAATCTGATTAATTCACCTGTGGTTCTCCAGTGCATGCTGCTGAATACTTGCTATGCATGAGATGAGTCCTCATCTATCTTTATTTCAGGTATATTAAAGGTGTGGAGCACATAATCTCGGCTCTTATCTACCTCTTAACGAAGCATCGGTATCGCAGTAATATCTTTGCCCTCTAATTCATGTATCTGCAAAGACCGTCTATAGGCTGTGTCTTGTAGTCACTGTGCAGGACCGATGGCTCCCTCTTTTAGCAGTCAATGCTTTGCTTCTCCTTAACGTAAAATTAATGTGAAGAGATAGTTTGGCATGTGTAAACCTTACAGACTATTTCTTTAGGAGAGAACTAACAATGATTTTCTTATCCGTGGACTGGTATGTGACTAGTTTGACACCAATGGAAATAATAAAATTGCCTTGAAACAAAGGGCGTAAATCAGGTGCTGTCATTGTTCATTGAGAGCCAGAGAAATTGCACTTAAATGTGAATATAAAACAGTATATTAACTTTACTGCAATAGATCAGTGTCTTTAAATAAGTTTACAAAAGTATTTGGAGTGTGTAACTGCCTTCTCTTTTATTATCTATTGCACTTGTGTGCTACTGTTCTTTTGTGACTGCTGCATCTAGTGAGGCAGAGGAACGGGCTCAGGGCATTTTGTTGTCTCACACTAGAGCCTTACACTTCGTGACTGCCTTATCAGCATTAAGGCATATGAAACAATGACCCTTGGCCTAGAATTTTTTTAATGAGGTCCGAAGTCAAGCTATATGTCAGTCTGTGTTTGTTTGAAAAGCGCAGTGAGCGAGTCCGAGTGCACCGAGCTCCGACCAGCAGTGTATTCTCTGAGTTGGGGAGCACTAAGCATCTGAGCAGCTCAGTCCAGCTCAGCGCTGATGGCAAAGCCTGGTCAAAATTTGTTTTGTTTATGAAAGTAGCAGTACTTTTATTTGGCTTCTGACTGTTTCCTTGGGTGAAAACATTTGTTTGAACTGGGATTTTTTACCTGAGGAAGGGGTGCATGATTTGACATACATTGAGCGAGCTGCCAAAATAGGAACAGACATGATCTTACACTCCTCTAGAAGTCACTTACAAAATGCAATCACTTTGCTAGCATCGTCATGCTTAGTTCTGCTACCTCATTATGAATTAGCTTATAAGTGCTAATAATAGATCACGGCAAAGGCATTCATTATGTGTAAATGCACGTGACTAAATTAATTTAATTATTACTATCACTTGCATGCCAACTAATCCATACATTTTATGAATGAGAAGGTTTCAGCCCTGCTGTATGATCCCATTTATATGGGAGCAGAATTCGCTTCATCATGGTGATAAAGCAAAGACTGAAATGTCTACTTTATCCTTCATATGGGCAAAGAACTCAGAGAAGTGAAAAGGTGAATGAAGTAAGAGTGTGTATGTGTGTTTGTTATTGTGTAAATTATTATGCCATGAAATTAAAAAAAATATTCACAAAGAAATTGGAATATCTTCCGTAGTTGTGTATAGACATGTAAAGGGAAAAAGGTCTGGAACAGAGAAACTCATGTTCCTGTATTCATCAGTTATAATAAATTTTCACTGGTAAATAAAAAGCTTCAAGCAAAAATTATTTTACAATGTGTCACCACCTTTGTTAAACTTTAATCTTTACAGCAGTACTGAATATTCCTATCTGCCTAAAGGTACATTTTCAGTGTTGTTTATTTTTTTATGGGAACAATGCTACTTTTCTGTATTTATGCTATTTCTCTTATGATAATGGTCATTATTCTAAGAATATAAAATCTAGTTGTCAAAAAATTTCTAGTGTCAGCATTAGAGGTGTGTCTGCATATGCATTATTATTATTATATATAAATAATAATATAAATTATTATTATTATGTTACAGTCACTACTTGCATTGTCTGCTTGTGCCCCCTCCCTCAGGACCCCTCTCATGTGGAGTGCGCAGCACAGACGTGCCAACACGATGACAAGCTATTCAATATTTTAGTTTCTTTCAATTATTCAATGTATAGCCTTAAGCCTTATTTATTACCACTGTTGAAACCTCGTTCTTACAACAATATTAATTTTCTGTTGGCGATTCTGTGGTGCTCATCACTACAGTATTCACATACTTCACATACGCTAATGTATTTCTCTTTGCAATAGCCGTGGGAAATGATGAAGGCATTACCTCCATTTTATAGATGGTGAATTCACATACATACAAATTAAGTGAAAAATACCTGTTATACTTGAGCATCTAATTTGAACTGCTCAACACCTGATTTTTTTCAGAATATTTCAGACGTTAGTGCAATATAATGCTAAGAATAGCTCGCACTGACTTAAGGTGCTTAAGGACTTAAGGTTCATAAACCTCTGTCGGTTTATGAACAGGCAAAATAAGAAGTGAAATTATCATGTGGCATCGATTGATTTTGAGCAGTTTCTAACATCTAGGTTCAATATAAAGATTTACACTGCTTGAGCTGAAGAACTTTTGATAGCAGTAGCAACCTGTCATCTTCTCTTTGAATCCAACACTGAAAGGAAAAGAAATCCATGTATTGCTGTTGTGTTTCACAAATGCTAATTGACAGCTTTGGTTTTTTCCCCTCCCTTCCTTGAAGTTGACTTCTTTCCCTGGTCTGGTCCCAGTTACTTTCTTTCCAAGCCTGAGCTTTGCGCCAGAGCTTTTCTCCTACTTAATTTCTTCTTT
Organism: Pluvialis apricaria; assembly: GCA_017639485.1. Lineage (NCBI taxonomy): Eukaryota > Metazoa > Chordata > Aves > Charadriiformes > Charadriidae > Pluvialis > Pluvialis apricaria. The sequence goes on from CM030017.1 coordinate 6,833,972, forward strand.
CTGGGCTTTCTGTTCAAATTCTAGTCATCTTACCATAGCAGCCTTCAAGAGATCTGATCTCGCTGTTCCTGCTCACATCATTCTTGTGTGCTTCCCCCTTCTCTCCTTTTGCATTTTAGTCTGTTTTAACGATTCACCCTTGCTTCTTGTTTCTAACGATTTCCTTCATCTGGTTTCTGTCCAGATGGTTTCATCTGATCTTCTCTCTTTTTCAGTATTTGAAATCAGCTGTCCGTTTCCTCCGTTGTGCTTAAGTGCCATTAAGCAGAGGTCTTTAGGGGCATAGAAGGAGGAAACCTCTGGCTCGTAGACTCATTCTCTAGCACTGTCCTTGCTGGATGAGGACATGTAACAGTGAGAGCAGAGACCTGACCACTGTAGCCCTGGGCTGAAGTCTTCTCAGCCTTTCTGCTGTGTGGTGCCAGCACTTTCTGGTCACCCAGAGGCCTCTGAGGACTTGCATGCGTTCGGTTTGGATGCAAGACTGACATAAAGGCTAATGCTATCACAATTTGCAAATCTCTTGTTCCAGCAACAGCTAGGGGCCCTGGAGCATTTTAGAGGAGAAGTCTCCAGCAACATACGCAAACCACGTTGTCCCTAACATCATCCTCAGAGATGTCTGGGTGAATCTGAATAAACCTCCCCGCTTCCCTGAACACCCTGAGGTAGAGACCTGGTGTGAGAGGTTCATTCCAAATGGTTAGAATTTCAGAAAAAACAACTAAATGTCATATTGCAGTAAGGAAGGTTTTAAGATTAGACTAATAGCCGAAGTGATATACCAGCTTCCTACAACTTGTCACTGAAACAAATGCTCTCAAAAATAATACTATTCTTGAAGTTCTGTAATGTTAAGTTTGTGATCTACGCCCTACGCTCCTCCCCCAGTAATTAAGTTATTCTGCAACCCTTTTCCGCAAAAACTTTCTAGCATAATCCCTGTTGCATGGAACTAATTGGAATGACATTGCTGATTTGATCAAAATGATGGATTCAGGTCCTGTAAGTTGCACACACCTATACACATGCATGCATATTTCAGTTTGTGAATTCAGGCATGTCTCATCATGTAGTCAAACTATAGGTGTCTGTCTCTACCTGGTAGTACAGAATTGAGTTTTACAAACCTTTTATAGCTTGCCCTGCTAAAGACACTTGTCCAAAGATAGTCAGTTAATGTCCTAAATGAAGTGTGATGAAAGTTATGAAGGAAGACCCTGCAGTGTTTTCCATAAGGGTGTTTTTTTTCCCTCCTACAGAAGGAGTGATATAAATCTTCAGTGTATATCAAATTTAAAACTTTATGTTAACAGATGTAAATTTCGTAAGATTTTAAAGGCTATTAATTTGTATTTCAGTGCATACTTAGAGTTGGCCATTAAAAAATTTAAACTTCTTTATGATCTGCTTCTTTTGTAAGTTTTTTAGGCTTTCTTAAAATACATTGTACATCGCCATATGTACACAATTACCATAGTACCTTGGCATTTCTCTGGGAAGCTAGCAAGCTTCCCTTTCTTTTCCTATTCTGCTTGCTTCAGCAAAGGAGCTATGACTGCTTGTGTGTTTACGGACCCCAGATGCTCAGCTCCAGGATGAGTGTCTCCAGGAGCAGCGGCACAGCTGTTGTCCTTGCTAGGATTTACAGGTAGATTTTCCCTCTGGGAGTGGTGCAAGTTTTGCTGGTTGGCGTTTTGTCCTGCTTGTCTGGTTTGGATTTGAAGGGATATGTTTGCAGGGTATGTTAATTCTGGAGATTAAGTCCTTGGCATAGCAGGTGGGGAGTACTGCATTCAGAGGCTGTTTTGGGCTTGCTTTGTAAATCCATACAGTGGTTAATGTAATTTCTGCATGCAGTACATAATTATTGATTGACAGTGTTAAAAATATGTGTCTACACATATAGATCTCGACTCAGTAAAAGATGCAACGTATGGCCTGAGGGGTTTTTAATTTGCAGGTAATGTGATGTTTCTTCCTCTGTTTTCAGCTGTGTAGTGATTATCACGTGCTATAATCTCAATTTTAAAACATAGCCAGTGAACAGTCATATTACAGTGTATTACATTAGTGTCTGATATTTGCAACATTCCACTAGCCTAAACGTATTTACCGGTCACTTTGATTGTATACCAAATAATTCACCTGCTCTGCAAGAGAGTTACGACAAATCCTACCCAGTATCTCCTTGTTTCTGAATCAGACATTATCCAAAGTTTACTGAAGGGCTCTTTTTTATTAATGCATGTGGATGACACACATAATCTAACCAGGGAGTATGAATCGTTCTTTTGGATTGCCCTCATTTGTTCTGATTCATATTTGATGGTTTGAGAAATATGGTATTCTAAAGAACCTGTCTTAACATTTGGGCGAAAAAAAAGAAGAAAATAAAGTCCATTCCTGGTAGAATCAACTTTCTTTAGGAGCACTGAGAGGAGTGGTATCATGTAAAAGAATACAACAGTCTGACTTTTCTATTGCTAAGACATCTGGACTTACTTGTAGTTCTGTTGCAGCCTGTCTCACCCTGGTTCCATTCTGAAATTGTGATTCAGCTGAATATGGTTTTCCATGCAGCCTCATACTTAAGTGGCAAGAAATGCTGCGCACTAACCCATTTTTATCTCCATTGATGTCCTTGGAAAAGATGCATTTAATGAATACAAATTTATTTATTCCCAAGAGTACGATTATTTTTTTATACTGCTGGCTTTGCTTCCTATACAAAGCACTATTTTTGCTAATAATTTCTTTAAAGGTAATACTTCCCATGAGCTTGAATTATTTATGAAATTACGCATGTGCTATCACTTAGTGACGAGACAAATGGAGAAAACATCTTTGATCTTCCGTTTTATTGGTTGAGTTATGCTCTGAGAAGGTGAAAATCCCACATTGTCTGTGTTGTGTGGTTACTAAAAGCTATGAACTGATACTGCAATGAAGAAATTATTTTGCTTCTGCAGATTTTACCATACTTCTAAAAGGCTGTCGTGGTTTTATCCTCAAACCAGGACAAAGGCCTAGCTAGGGTTCACCTCAACTCTTCCACAGTACCTTGGCACACAGCCATGGTCCCAATGCAACAAGAAGAGACCCATCGTCACGTTTCCTCCTTTGAAAAGCAAGACTATGAAGGAATTTGTTCTCCTCCTGTTTGTTGTTTCTCTCCTCTGCCTCCAGGCTTTGAGGAAGGAAGTAGCTCTTCTTTGTATTTCTGTCTCAGGCCTTGCATCAACACTAAAGCTACTTCCTTCCTCTCCAGCACACTTTGTTTAAGAAAGGATCTGCGATTTCACACCTGTGTTTTGTTCATCTGTGTGTTTAAACTTTGTTTCCTCACGCTTTTCCTCAAGAGGAATGTAGTTTCTGAACATATACCAAAGTGTGCTCTGACATCTTTATGTTCTTCTAGAATATGGAACTCAAACTTATCAGCTGTAATGCTTTCCTTCCACCTAACCTGCTTCGCAGCTTTCTGAGTTAACAGTTTTGTGGTAGCCCTTAAGTCTTCTTAGTTTGTACTTTTTCTTCTGTTTTCGAGGCTGGTGAAATACTTTATAAAAGGGGAATCCATAAATAGATGCAAAAATTCTGCAGTCTTCCTCTACCTGATGATTTAAGTACAAGAAGCACAGTATTCTAGTCCTGGTATAGAGGCAGTTTTGTAATCTGTTGTGACCCACTGGAGTTAGAAATGATTGGGGTTTTAACACCTGCAGGGGAAAATGATGACTGTTTGACTTGGAGGACAGACTGGCTTTCAGGTTAGTAGGAATGAAGATGTTGGACTTCTTCATCAGAGAAAGTCTGATGCTCTTCACTGAGAGCCGTGCATTTTGATTATAAACCAGATTAAAGTCTTTTAAAGTGGTAAAAATTAATCATTGAAAAGCCTAATTTGTTAGAAGCAGAACTGTTTGACTCAGGTATGTGAATGTTCATATATTGGCCTTATGTTAATAAAGGAATAGAAAATTCTTTTTTTCTTCACGTGGATACTAACTTCAAATACTACTGCTCTATATTTGTAAATAGCAAAAGCATCTACCCTCATGGAGAAGCTGGCATTAGAAAATAAGATGTTTTCCTGTTGCTAAATTTTCATTTCAAAAGTTGTTGTCGTTGGACACACGTAATTAATTGTCTTCACTTACAGCACCATTTCTGTCATGAGTGAGTCCCATTTTGAAATGCAATCCTGTATGGATAAAAGAAAGATAAATTGAATTCACATTTTGTTAACAGGTTGGTTTTCCTGTCCCCTCTATGCTCGTCATGCACAGACTACTTTTTAGTTAAGCTGTAGTTTAAATGTCTTTGTTACGTAAAAGCCTTTTTTAAAAATTTATAATAGCACCTTGAATTCTTTTTTGGCAAAGGAGCTAAGCAGCCATTGTGGTGTTATTACTGGAGTATGCTTTTAGATATGTGTGAAATGGTAGAGGAACTGACTCAGAATATTAATTCATGCTTGAAATTACTTTTAATAAATCGATTTTCATTTATTTTTCCTTGACAGTTCCTTCCTTTGAGACTATGCATCTTCACTGTTGTACCACTAGCATTAAAATAAGAATTAAGGATAGTTGGTGGCAATTTTTGCAGTGTCCCCCTGAAATCTTTAAAACAATCCACAAAGTGCTCAGTTTATATATTTTATGGCTTGAAACCGTTGACACAGAAATGTGGGACTGGCCTCAACTCAGCGTTGGGTGGCTGTGGTTCCCTCACGAGCACTGCAGCTGTGTGTGCGTGCATGCTTTGGATCAGAAATACGCTTTTCAGTAACATGATGTAGTGGCCACATGCAGCATGAAGGACTGTGGAGACGTGTCATGAGAATGTGACAGAGGAAATGGGGACAATGTACAATGAAGTAGAGGTGTACATTGAAGGTAAGAGAGAGAGGGAGGTGGGGAGTACCCAAAAAGAAACTTATCGTGGAAAGAAGAAAGAGGGAAAAAATAAAGAGGGAAGCTTTAAAAAAAAAAAAAAAAAAGAAAGAAAAAAAGGTGTAAAAGGTGTACATGCAATCTCTGTAATTGTGGAAAGAGGTTCCTATGAGAAACTAGTGCGAAGAGCATGGAGCATATGGAAGCCAACTGTAAAAAAGAGTAATGGCAATGCTGAAAATGTTGTAGGAAACAACATACTCTCTTACGCTGTGCGCTTTAAATCCTAGATAAGCTATTAAAGTGATCTACTCTTTTTCCGTTGGTGAAGCATGTAGGAAACAGTTTTATTCCATTCAGTATTCACCAACGGGTGAATGCAGTCCCGCCAAACAAATTGCTTAAGCAGCGGTTTCCCTGAGCTGACACCTGTCTGAATATTCACCAGAGTACTTACAAATGCTGCCAAAAAGAGGGAAATATATTCTTAACTTGGTTCTCACAGAACATCTTTCCAAATGAATGAAAGATCAGGACGCGAGAAGAATATCTTGCTGCGTTAGAAAGTACATTACCTCGATTTTGCTGTTATGAAAGTGAAATGGTTAACAAAGGATCCCGGCATTTAAGTGCTCATAATTAGCCATCTGGGTTTCCTATCAGAAAACGGCAGTGGGCTCTAATGGGTGCGCTGGTGGTCGGTGTGAGCCGCAGGCCAGGCTGGAGCAGGGCGCAGGGAGCGTCAGCCGAACACGTGCCGGAGAGGGGGCAGTCGCAGAGTTGGTCGGCCGGAGGCGCTGGGCTGGGATCTTCCCAGGTACAGCAGGCTCCTCAAAGAGGTCCACGAAACTGAAGTTTAAAGATAGTGTATTAGCGGGAATGATGTCTGCAACGTTTATTCTTTCTTTAAGAGGTATGGCTTAAGTGCTTTCACTGCGTTTGGCAGAAAATAGAGCCTATTTCAAACTAAAAATACAACGTGTTGTTTTGTATTTGGGGAAGGTGGAAAAAATGACTGAATCATACCATTACCAATTTCATGTGTTCTGTTACTATCGCAGGAGATTTTTTTTCCCTTCCTGGCTGTTTGCCCAGAATGACAAGAATACGTAGAGAGATGATTAAATAAAGAGAAAGCTTCTTCTTTTAAAATACTTTTTTATGAAACCATTTCTACATAAGGGTCCCTGTCGCAGCAACTCGCACACAAAGCTGTGATGGACTTCAGGGAGAGTTCTGCTGGCAGGAACCGCTTACGGGATGGGGCCTGCTGTTTCCTTACATGTTTGCACAGGGAATGGGATGGCAGAGAAGAGTCAGGAGGGAAAGGAAAAGAATGTACAACTTCCCTTAGTAGTTCTTTATGGTTCCGATTCTGTCAGCCTTTATTCCACAGGTAGTCCATGGCTCAATGAAATTAAGTTTCTTTTTTTGCTTTGGAAAACTCAGCCTGAAATTGAACAACTAAATGCATAGGTATCTGCCAGCTGACTTTTATGCTTTTTCTGCAGTTTGGTTTGTGGTTTTTTAGTTCCTTTTTGAGTACTGTGGACATGATTAGGAGTCGGTTCCTATGTGTTTCTGACTGGAAGCACTGGGGGGTGGTTTGGGGTAGGAAGGGTGCTCTTCCTTATGTTACCCTGAAGCTGTTCCTTCATCGGTCATAAAATGCATTTACACTGTAGATCACACTGACTGCCACAACCCTGCCATCTCCTTGATGCTGGCCTAGTGTCCTTGTCTCCTCTCAGGCATCAGAGCTGACCGACACAAAAAATAGTTCCTTTCCTAGGTTAGTTCTCAGAACCCTGAACCAGTTTACTCTGCGATTACACAGTGGAGCCAGGCCAGGTGAAGTAACCAGAGATGGGAGAGCGAGCGGAATTATGGCTTCTCTGAGTTACATTAACTTAAATCGCCAGGCATCTACACCTTCAATATTAAGGTGAGGGAATGGTGTAACAGCTTAAGCAGAGTCACCAACCTCCCTTTCTCACGTTAAATTAATTTACAACATGCAGCTTGTTTGCGGGTTTATTAATTGATGTGTGATAGCTGATCTCATGTTGAAGAGCTGCTGATGGATGATGAAACATTGGTGAGGATTTAAAAAAAAAAAAAAATAGTTGTAGCAACATGCACTGATAAAATCACACTTGGAAAGCCACACTAGATTTTGTTTTCAACAAGTTTTGACTTGCATTTAATTGTTTTGATGAATATCTCAATTTATTTGTATTCTAGCACAGCTAATGAAATTATAAATACTTGGATCACAGGAAGGTTTGACTCACTCAATAGATTTTCAAAGTATAAAAGGCTAGAAGCTCAGTTTTTCAACATCAGTCTTGACTGCACTTTGCCAATACAGATGGTTCTGTTCATGGTAATATGCTGTGATTCAGGTGGGGTGTCTGAAGCTCATGCAGTACCTTCAGACTTGACCATTCTACTTACTATTAAGCTACGTGCAAGGAAGTTTCTTTTTAACTATAGTTTAGCCTAAAAAAGTTTCTTCACATAACTCAGTGCGGAGAGAGGTTTTCATCTAAGTTGGGCTGTAAGTTCAAGACTTGTTTGTTGTCCTTATTTTCATGCAATTTTATTTTTCATGACTGGAACAGAAAGGAAGAGATCAACCTACTTTTTATTTTTGGTCTTACGTTCAATAGTTACTGTCATTGATGCTCTCTTCCTTTCTCCTCTGCCACATTCACATCATGGCTGAAGGCTTGGAAGTGGCTGCTGGAGGCTGACTGCTTAGTACCAGTTCCCCTGTATCACTAAGATCTGTTTCTACACACTTTGTGCAGCTGGCTATCACTGCCTCACTGGTACTTCCATATATGTAGGGGGGTGTGTATATATATATGTTTTGCTGAATACTACTTCTCTGATGTCTTATTCCAGATTCAGGCCTTTATTTTTGCAAGTGAAGTAAGCTTGCATAAAGGCTTTACTCTTCAGAAGTGATTTGTGTAGCTTTCAATGTCTGACACATCAATGGATGTTCATAGAATCGTAGAATGGTTTAGGTTGGAAGGGACCTTAAAGATCATCTAGTTCCAACCCCCCTGCCCTGGGCAGGGACACCTCCCACTAGGGTCCTGAGTCCTGACTACATTTTATACAATATTTGTCACACGGAAATTGTCTAAGTCACAGAAACCTTTATATTTTCTTCTGAGGAACGGAGCCATGCGGGTGGGCCTGGCTGACTGTGGAAGAGCTGATATCTAATGGAAATAAGTCTCAAGAAGATGGGAACTGCCTCTGTGACTTTTCACTGTCATGAGAGATCCTCAAGATTAGCTATCATAAAGTCTCTGTTCCGCAGAGGTATTTTAAAAGGTCAGTTGGGAAAAAAATCCTCCCTTTTCTCTCAGAATGCATATAAATGTCCTGCAAGCTTGTTCCCAGTTAAACTGATGATAAAAGAGTGGCACATTCTGCTGAGTGAGTTGGTCCCTGTCCAGATGGTTCAATAATATAATTGTAAAATAACCATATTCTGTTGCAAACATATTTCTGATCTCGGTGGAGACAGAGGTCTCGGTCATCTTAGTGAGGGTACTCTCAAGAATTCAACCCTACAACTGTGTTTCATATCTTTATTTTTCTGCTTAGCTTTTCTTTCAAGATTCACAAAATGCTGCGGGCGGTGCCTGCCTGAGGAAGGCCTTTCCCTTGCTGATGGCGATGCCATTGGATATCACTTAGCAGTTAGGCTAAGTCAGCAGAGCTGCAGGTTTACAAATTGACATTTGCATAATTTTCTTCTGTGTGTTTGTGCACATTGGTCTTTTAAATCCTTAACAATAGACAATACAGGAAAATCTATCCCATTAGGTTTTGCAGTTCTGTCACTATATTGTGAAACCTCTTTTATTTTTGTAGCAACCAATTCAAAAATGTGATGGAATTGACTCCTAACAACTTCTTAGATTAATATTTTTCTTAGCAGATCTGCTAAATAAAAATATCTAACAAGTCTGTCAAGGCACATGAGAGATGTTCTTCATGCCACTTCAGTACAACAGAAAATCAGAGTGTAGAAGTCATCTCCTTATCTCTCCAGCTGTGTTTGTAAACCTGTGTTTTTATTCTGGTTTGTTTTCTTCCCTGTAAATTTGTAGGTTTGAGATGAGCCGCTTCAGCACTGCAGTCTTACTTTGAACAGTAATATTAAGGAAAAAATGTAGTTCTCATAAAAACCAGCCTTGAAGTCAGCTTCCTAAGGCAGTATTGCTAGAATTGGTGTGAGCTTTCCAACACTGTTTTCACTTTCTTCCCCCAGCTACACCGTCACCTCAAAATTACTGTTAGCTGTCTTGTTCCTATTGTAATGTATTCCATTATCTAGACGTGCTTTCTTTAATTTCCTCGTGCCTGTTTTGTTTGGGGTTTTGGGGGTAGGCTGGAGAAGGGTTTGTATGAAACATTTCCTCTGTGGTCCCAAAGCATGCATGGGAGTGAGAAGATTCTAATATAAAGAAGGCAAAGAACATTGTTTTCTCTTCCACATGTAGATCTACTTTAAATAATGCAAATGAGAAAAATTACCTTCAGTAGTCAAAGAAAAGGAAGTGATATATACTCTGTAAAGTATCACTTGGGAAAATAAGTAGGGGTGCTTCGGGGCACAAAACAACAGCCAGCAAAGTCTGCTGTTTATGGAGAGGAGGGAGATGAAGAGAATTTCTAACAGAGAGAATTTTCTTCGCAGTGAAGAAAAATTGATAGCCTCAAACTATCCCCAGTTAGTTTGAAACTTGGTTCAATATTAAAATTGTAGTTTTCCCATTGTCAAATTTAAGCATATGTAAAGACCATTGCTGTGGTTTCCTTTGGGAAAGAAGCTACATCAGCACTTGCATTTGCTGATCTATGTTACAAATCAATATTTTAGTAACCATAAGTACAATACAATTTTAGCTTTCAAGAAAAGAATCCTTCAAAATGAGTCGTGATTTTAAAATGCAAATAAATAAGAGAGCCGTAACTTAAATTGACAAAAAGTGAGATATTAAGTTCAAATGCTAAATCTGTACCTAACTGTCCCTATAAATGATTTCTCTCCAATAAAATCTGGTATTGTCAGATATGAGTTACAAAGTCATTCGTTATAGAATGTCAGCAATAACTATAACTAATGTTTTGTCATTCTGTTTCACAGTCTTGAATGCTTAAATTGCTATTTATTTTCAAATTTGTCTTTATTGATTTTTCACAAACATGACTATTATTTTTTTTTGTCAATCAGACATTATATAAAGCATGGCTTCTCATCTCACATTAAATCTTTTCCCCCCAAACCTAAAATATAATGGAAGCCACACACCTTTTGGAATGCTTCTTACATTCTGCTGCAGACTTAGATTTTTCTTCCTGAACTCTCATAAAGTTGGGATTTTTTTCCTTGGTTGATCGATGGAGCTCTGAGTTTCATACAGATTGCATTTTGTGTCTTTTGCTGGTGTTTCTAAATCCTGTTACTAAAATCAGAGCAGGAATGAAAGGGGGTTTTGTCAACAATTTAATTATCACATGCATACCATGTGTATGTTTCCAGGGTGCTGTTTTCTAGGTGGAGTGTGTGTGCATGTGTTTAATATGTATACTTATGCTATATTTGTACAAAGGTTGAAATTAGACTTGGGCCAAGAAGTGGGTTTAGGGATGGGTCTTTTCCTCTTCCCGCAGCAATGGTGTTGAAATAACTTTCCTATAGTACTAAATTATTGGAAAAATTATTGGGATAAAGGTCCTATCACAGTTGAGTGGAAAGCTTTGATCAACATGAGCTGGGATGGGTTTGTTACTTGTGAGAGGAAACTGGAGCTGACTTCAAAGCCAATGTCCACCATGGAAGGGGTTGTACACTGCTGCAAGGGTCGGTGGTGCTGCTGGCGTATGTGTGCGCAGAGGTCTCGGCTCCCCCTGCTGTACCCCAGGTGTTGGCCGGGACGGTGTCCATCTGAGAGTGTCATTTCTCTGTCGCATCACTGGAGAGAGATGTAGCTCCATAATTTGACTGAACTCTTAGGTGTCCTTGGAAAGGCTGGGAATAGGGAATTCAGTGACCTTTTTCCTAGTTAGTAGGCTAAATTTGGATAAGATAATTTTGACTTCAGAGACTTTGTCAGAGCTGCTTGTGATTTGGGGGTTGTTTGTTTTTCTTTTTTTTTTTTTTTAGAAAAACAATAAGTCTTTTCACTTGCTAGTGTTTGTATTTTATCTCTGCAATGATGACTTTGCACTGATCTTCCTCATTAGACATTATATTAATTGTACAAGTGTCCTTAGTTTTCCTCTGCCTTTCACCTCATCCTCTGCAGAGACAATAACAGGCAATTGAACGGTTCTTAGGATGAAAACTAAGAGGTGCACTCAACTCACAGTGTCTCAGCTACAACTTAAAGCAAAGCTTATTAGCAGCATTAAAAGCATCTCCCTGTGGAGATACTAACAGCAAGGCTCAGCCCTCTGGCTGGGTAAGACCAGAGCACATTTCATTCCTGTTTAATGTGTGTAGTTTATGTACAAGCTGGTTGCCTACTTTATCCACCTTTATTCTTTAGAGTAATGCTGACAGTGTAACTACTTCCTACGACTTCTACCTTTCTTTGTTTTCCTTCTATCATCTATGTCTTTTTGTGTATTTATGTATTACTGTATCATAGGCCTTGCTTGGAGATAGTAACACTTCCTAGTAGTTGGGTAGAAAGAGGGAATGAGACATGTTTGTTTCTACATTGGGTACCTTTGTTTTACACGTGTCATGATTTGTGGTCCTACTTATTCCTGCAGTATGTTGGTAAACTCTGATTAAAGTATGTCTTTGTTAAAACGCGACTTTTGATTTGCAACAAATCTTTTCTAAATGAAACATGGTAATTCTTCCTCCAGCTGTGGTTGTCCCATTCTTTTAAATACATCTTCCTTGTTTGTCCTTTGTTGGAGCACGGTCAGAGTAAGTCCCCTGAGGTTGTGTTTGTTCTGAAACGTACGTCTTACAGAATTTGCTTTTATTCTGTTTTGTACAACACTAAGCAAAATTATATTTAATTATTCTGAACATGCTTTAATTGGCAGGAGCTGAGTTTTATTGTATGCAAATAATATATTTTTGTAATACATAAATGCTGTCTGCATGTCAGTAATAGCAGTTTGGTATGGTTTGTTCTTACCAACATTGGTATTGAATGGATTTAGCTTTTCCGCATAATATTTCTGATAAATACCATATAGACAATACCATATAGGACAATAGTAATTTGAACTATAATAATAATGTTTAGGGGTTTGCTAATTAGAACATTGGAAAAAAATGTCAACAATTGAAGCAGTCTTTTTTTAAAAAATGTAAAATTAGGAACGTATAGCTAATTATGTTAATTGTGTTTCTGTTCAAGAGGATATTACTAAGTTTTTTGAAACAAAGCAGAACTAAAAATTAAACCTCAAATATTTCCTGAACGTAATTGCTGCAGAAATCCATTTAGAATTATTAGGAAATCGGAATGTACAGTTAGAAGAGACAGAGAGTTCACTAGATCATATCTAGAGGTTGTATTTTATCTGATGTACAGAAGCTGGGCAGAATCCTTCAGGCTGTGCTACAGTGTGAATGTTAGTTGGGAAAGGTTGGCGTACGTTGCATTTGGATAAGGCGCATGTCAGTGGTTAGTTGTCTGACTTTGCTTTGCTTTCCAGTTGTGAGATGCTGAAGAATGAGAGTTCTGAAATGAATTCCAGAGATGTAGTCATTAGCAAGAATAAATGAGAGTTTTCAGGAGCAGTACTTGTATAGCATCTGTAATTTTGTTGAAAAAGCAAGTGTTTAAAAGAGATAAAGCAAATTAGCTTGGGCATATTTTAGAGTAGTTGTTTTGGAAGTGGTTCGCTGATTAAACAAAAGTAAGCAGGAATGTGGTTTTCAGTTGGTCCAGGTCAACTCTGTAGGAAGAAGGCTCTAGTTAGAAACCAGGTATGTCGAAATTTTGAGCTTCATCACCACTGTTTTATTCTTACTGCTGAAGTTTTCTGAGGGTACTTACCTTTGTCGGTGCTGCAGTATACGGGTTTTTATTATAAGGATAATATGGTAGATTACCCATTCGGCTAGAACAGCTAAAATTGCTTTTGCATACTTTTTATCCTATCCACAAGGTAACGGAGTCTTTCTGTTTGGTTTTTGGGTGGGGTTCTTTGTGTTTTGTTGTTGGGGTAGGTTGTTTGTTTGTTGGGGGTTTTTTTGGGGAGGGGGGTTGCCCTCTCCTCTTTTACGTCAAAATTCAAGTTCTTGAATCAAGCTTTGTCTCTTGTGTTTATTCTCCTGTATTTGTGTGTTTCGGCCTTATTTTCAGTCTAGTTCTTTAATCATCCAAAATGAATGTTCAGTAGCTTTGCAGTTGTTTGAAGTTTGTGAATTAGTTAGATTGCTTTCACATTGTCCTAATTATTGGCTTATATTTGGCAAACCCACCTCTGTAAGACTGTACCCGTTCAATTCCTCGTCAATGAGGTGAGAGGAAAACATTGTCAGCCTCTTTATATCCAGCTGAGGCCAGGTGTTGTGCATTAACATGTAAATAGTGCAATTAGTGCCAATCCTGATTTAAAAAGAAACATTAAAATCTGCAGGAACACAGTTTGTCACCCATACTTTTTTGTGGTTTACTACTTTAGCTTCTTTTTTTAGGCAGCTGTTATCACTTTCACTCTTGATTACTGTAGGGCTTCAAGCTGATGTTTGCATCTGACAGGTTGGATGTGTGAAGAGAAGAGACTCTGGATGATAATGCAGAAAGAGGAACTCAGGTCAGATTGCACTTCATCACCTCGTGGGGCTTAACTCTGTATTTTATTATGTATCTACAGGGCATAAGGTCTACGGGAAACCTCATTGATCCCAGGGCAGCTGGGGTCTTCTGTTGCAGTTGAATATGTGTGTACATATATGCATCAGTTAGGGAATTAGAGATAGCTGTGGGGAGGGTATTTAGAATGGTAAGCCTTCTGACAAGCCAGTTTTAGACTTCAAAATGAAACTTTACTAGATGTACTCATTGACAACACACTTCATGCTGAGGATGTCCTGTCAGTGTGCTCATTCCATTCTTTACCTTGCAAACTCTGTTACTTGGGTCACTGGTTACAGGTTTTTCCGTGACACCTGTGCGCAGGTTGTAGTTTCTCTCTTTGCTGGTTATGTTGCTCGCATACGTAAATAAAATAGTTATATATAGCGCATGGCTGTGCCATCAAATGTTACTGCTATTGGGTACGCTATTTTAGTTTGCTTACATTTGAGCTCAAGGCAGGTGAATACTGATTATATCCTGATTAGTGTGCTTAAAATTTATGAGAGTTACTCTACTTGGGCTACATCTCCACCGAAGCCTGTGTGTCTGCAGTGGTCTTGGTGTCCCTCAGAGGTCTCGGTCCTCAGGTAACCTTCCATTGCCAGAGAGCTCTTCTCTACCCAGCGATAGCTGGGACTGGGACATAAGCATGCGATGTGACAGGCTGCCTAAACATTGTGTCTCTGGACACTTGCATTTGCCAAATTATGTGCAAGCTGGTAAAAGAATACTTTTTGTCTGGTACCACTTCATGTGAGAAAAGCACTATGTACGGTGGCGTGAGCGTAGGCACGCTGGTTTGAAAAGTTACATGCTGCTCCTGTTCAACAGCACTCCAGCATTGTCCTAGCTGTTTAGAAAGCTTCAGTCTTCAACACTGGGATTCTCTGGATGCTGTTACCTCACGGCCCGTGTCTCGCTTTCCACTGGTGGCAGTAGATTTTGCTACTTCAAGTGTACGCTGTCAAGAACTTGGTTTAAGGATCTGAAAAAGATTATTGAGTCTTCGTCATTCTCTACCCCATGAGACAAAAGACGGTGAATTCTAAATAAAACAGAATAAGGTATTTGTAGTGATATTTGCATTTATATGTTTGTGGCAGGAACACAAGATGTGCATCTTTTATAATAACTGTTTTCTCACTTGTACAGCTTACCTTGAAATTAAGACTGCTTCTGCTGGCTTATCAAATCTCTTAGCAGAACTCATGGTCAGGTGTAGTCTTCTGACTGCTTTCTTAGGTTCTTCTGTTCTTAATGTAATGGAACCTCAGTCAAATAAAATACATTATTTGCATTGCTGACCAGTTCTTTTATCTCATGATGATTCTGAGATGTAGGTGCATGTTCAAGAAAATCTAAAGTGCCAAAAGATGGGTACCTTTCTGTTTGTATAAATTGACACACTGACTTTAAAGAAAAGCTAAGTACATTTAATATTGACATCAGTCTTACATCTGCTTCATCGTGTGATCCCTTACAGAACAGTAATGCAAAAAGTAGTTGAACAGTACAGTTTATTTTGTATTAATATTTAATCTGATACCAAAAGCACTTAAAGGACTTAGGGATATGTCTTCTGCTAGAAACGGCTTCTTTGTTGCACTGAGCAATTACTACCCAAGTAAATGAAACCAAGAAGTTTGTTCTAGTATCACTAAGTTTTCAAAATTGTTCTGCTGGGGAAGCTTTTGTTTCAGTTTCTGGTTTTAAGGTTTGTTTCTTCAGAGTCAATCAAAAAGTAAATTCCTTGGTGTTAAACACAAGGGTACAAATTAAGGCTAATAAACTGATATTGAGTGAGTCACAGAAGTACTGATAAATGTGAATGCTTTGGGGAGCATTCTGCAGCTCTTAGTTGTGGGAGAACTGTACAACTTTCTAAAGAAAATAATCAAATCAATGAAACATCAATTATTAATGTTCAGTATTGCCAGAAAATTGGAAGAGCTAAAAGAAAATTGGTATGCTGCTGCAGTCCCAGAGAATGATGAGCGCACCCAAGGTTCTCCTAAAATTTGGGCCAGTCTGCAAGCAGAGCCTTCCCCGACTTTGCCTGCTCCCCTAGGAGCATGGGGGGAGGCAGCGCGGACAGGACAATGGGAGGATTTCAGCTTTCTTTTCAAGTAAAAGAGCATTCCTATTGGTCGTGGAAAAGCACAAAATTATTCCCTTTGGGACTAAAGGAACTCAAAGGGAAATGGATAAAAGAGTTTAAGAAAATCTCATAATTTAGAACTCTCCCTTGTTTTCTGGGGCTTTTTTCATTATTTCTGAACAGTTGGGTCACAAATACTGTTTGCATTCCTATAGCGTGTTTGGTGCCTCATTGATTTAGGCTGTTGGAATGTTTGGATTTGACCATAGAGTTTGGCAGCAGCACAGGCCCGTTTCTTGGTCTTCTGGTACAGTGGTGGGCTGCCTTGGGTTTTGCTGCGCGCTGCTATTGCCAGTAGCTATTGTTTGTGTGCAAATCAGTTGCTCAGTGATTGATGGACTTCCCAGGGGTGGGAAAAGTGGTTATTAATGCTTGAAGCCATCACCTCAGTGCTATTGTCCTCTCCCATATTATGCCTGTGGCTGAGGTAGCCGAATAGTGCCATGTATTGGAGTAAGTTCTTCATTGCCCATTATGGATTACTGCAAGTTGTGCATCATCTTCATATGCCAGTGAAACACTCTTGTTGTTTTTTTCCCTCCCCCCTCTCCCTGGTTCTAGGAACTTTCTCTTAAAGTCTTTTCCTAAAGTTTCAGACTTGCTGGAATATTTTAAACTCACAACTTCCAGTCTGAAGGTGCTTGTTCGTAAGTGAACTCTTCACAGTTTCCTTGGTGTCCTCCTATCTAAATTCTTAGATGTATGTGTTCATGCTGTACAGGACATTACTTTGACCATTAGGAGGTAAGTAAGGTCCTGATGCTAACAGCAGAGCATACAATTTGGATGTGCTCTTCTAAAATAGCACTATCAAAATCAATGAAGTAATTCCTTTTGAGTCCATCTGAGAATCTGTTTTTTCACTCCAGTTCTTATGCAGACAGATGGCCTTCCATACAACTGGAACAGTGTTTCATGCTGGTATTTTAAATCTCTTCAATTTTAAGGAGGTAGTTTTTATGTTTTCAATTGTCTTTTAATAAGTTTCATTGTGTTGCACAGCACAGCAGGTGGGATGACGATGTGGGTGCTTTATGTACCAATTTTGTCAGTGATACTTTGCAGCAGTGCTTTAGATGTCTAGTGATGTTATTGATAGGCATCCCATTAGTTTTAAATATTGATAAGATATTATTCATTTATTTAATGCATAATTTCTGTCACCTTGTTTTGGCTATAGAAGGAACTGATCTGTTAACTCCAACCACAATATTTATGGATAAAATCCTTCAGCTTTAAAATTAAAAATAATTAGCTGTTGTCACAGTACTAATTATTGTACATACAGTATCAGCAGGGCTATAATCTATCTGTCCAATATGCGTGCTACTCAAATTGCATTAATCATAACTTGCTTAAATGTTAGCAAATGACTCTACAAAGTGCTAGCAATAGCAATTCTTGCAGTCTAGAAATAATGAAGATGTAAATCACTTCTACACATCATTGCCATAATATTCATATGATGGGATATGAAACTGCTGCATCCGCTATTATACTAGTATTTAAGATAGTTACTCCTTGTGATGGCAGCATGGTATAGTACCTCAGTTTATTTCCAACCGCAAAGGGCCATGTCATAGTCAATTGAATTAATGAATTTAGATTTACTTTTTCAAACTAGTCATGAAAGTCAATAGTGGGCAAGCATATTCTCTACACTCAAAATAACATTGTAGACTTTTTGAACATGATGCTTTACATTAGCATGCATGCTTAGGGTAGGATTTATCCTATGAAATTCTACATGTCAAATATAATAGTTTTCAGGTTTTTGTGTGAATATTGTATTTTCATGTAGTGCAAATTATTATGGTTTTCTTCAACAGGGGTATGTAATATTATATGACTGTGTTGCTTCAGAAGTTCATTTTGCATGTGTTTGTTTATATTATGCAATTTGCTTGATTCTTAATCTGCTTTCTTTGCGTTTGAGTCTGTATTCCTTTGCATATTAGCAGTACTGGCTGCAACATTTTGTGATCAGCTCCTGCAAGCTTTAATGTCGGGAAGGGTAAACATAGTTTATTGAGGAGACCACCAGCTCAAAGCCTCTATGCATATTTTTTCCTGTGGGAAAATGCTGTAAAACTATTTTCTTGCCATGCACATTTCATTGCACATTTCATTTCAGAAGCTTCTAACTATCGCTGCGGTGATAAACCTGAGAAGCCGCACCAGGAGTTGAGTCATGGTACCCGTGGGGCCAAGGCAGGAAGAATGAAGAATGAAGCTGAGCTAGTTTGCTTAACTTCTGAGCCTTAGTTTATTATTTTTTTTTGAAATGCAATTTGTATGTTAAATTGCCAATCTGTGCTATAAATTCCTGTACAGAATTTAGTAAATATTCAGAAAATTGATACTCTTCCAAGAAGAATTGGAGTGAGAGAGAATATTTAGGTAAAGTTTTCAAGCTCTTCTAAAATGAACTCATTACTGGGTTTGAAATTTTTGGAGGCTGTAAATTTCAATTCTTTGTTGAAGAGCGGCAGTACTTAGAAGGCTTGAGAGTTTGTCCCTGAGTTTCGTTTGTCACAAGGTTATCAACCATTTGATGGCTATCATCATGCCTGAAAATCTCAGGAGAAGGGGATTTTAAAAGTGTTTTTATAAACAAAATGAATAAAAGTAAGACAGAGTAATAATGAGGAGCCGCATTTGTCAGCTGCTTTCTGAAGTGTGCCATTCTTGTTGCTATGATAATAGAGAAAATTAATACATCCTGTCAGGACCGCATGACAGGAACACTGAAAAGCTGTGAAGTGACTGTACACAGTGGAATAAAGGAAATCCACTTTGATCTACCATTTTTGATGTTTTATAATTGCACTTATTATCAGGTCCTTTACTCTCTTCTTATTTGACACAAGATCCATTATCAGTGACAGCGTGAATGTGAACATGGGCTTGGTTTGAAAAACTACTTAGGATGAGGTAATGGGGGAAAAAAGCTTTTTGTTCCTAACTGTTGAGAAAAGAAAAAAAAAATCTAAATCATTTATGTTAGTGCTATCAGCTAATATCTTCCCAGAAATGCTCCTCTTCATATTGTTTATATGCTGCATTTGCGTACAGCCTGTTTAATTAGCTCCCTAATGAAATATTGTATAACAAAATGGAAATTTATCATCTGCTTTTATGCCTTTGTTCAGCTACGAACTAGGGCAGGTCACTGTGCCCAGCCGGAACTAGACTCCGTTTTCTTTCGTGCCACATTTGAATAGAAGCCATTTTATTTTTTTTAATTTTTTTTTTAAGTGCTGTCTATTGAAAATTTTCAAACAAAGGGATAAAGTGCTGTTCTTTTAGCTTTCGGCGCTGTCTCTCATCTCTCCTGTGTGAGATGAGAAGAAGTACTGCTTCACAAAGAGGCAGGTTACCGGGTATCTTGTCTTTTATTGGGCTATATAGTAGAATTAGTCTGTCTTTATAGCATCAGTGGAGTGTGGATACATTCAGAGTCAACAGAGGCTTTGTCTTATATATGAAGAAAAACTGATGGTTATTTACTATTTTAAATAAACTAGAAGTTACCCACAGAGTGTTTTAGTTAGTTCCTACTGCAATCAACAAGAAGCTCCTGTTGGCTATATATAACTTACATTTTGTTTACCTTGGGTTTGGTAGGTAAAGAAATAAAAGACCAGAGCTGTTGGGACATTTCCATACAGGCAGGCGTGCTGCCCCAGGCACAAGCCCTGTGCCTCACCAGAAAAGCTCCTCTAACTTCAGACTTCTACCACCATCTGTGAAAACAGAGAAATCTGCCGCTGTGACTTATGCCTGCCCTTAAAGTGTTGCCTGTATCTCTACGGAAGAGATATGTAAAATCCCATTTCTTTGAAAGCGTGCTGAAACCCAAACATTTCAGGAAATGTGTCAATTGCAGTGACGTTTCCCCAAAGAAGAGATCTCTGTTTGGAGGTGAAATTCTTCATCAGAGCAAGAGGTTCGCAGAGGAAAGGCAGTTGTCAAGGTGCTCGCCTGGAAAGTCAAATAATGGTGGAGAAAGATGATTGAAAATGGTACCCTTGCACCTGGTACACAATTAGTCTTCTCTCTTTCTCACTCTCTGTCCTAATCTCTTGGGAGATACTTCACTGGATATAAATAATCAAATATTTATTGGAGTAGAGGGGCTCTGTAGTGCGGTGGTCAGGCACTCCTATGTTATGTGACTGACAGAAGTTCAAAGCCCTGTGCCAGCTACATTTAAGAGTGGCGTGTCTCCGGTAGGAGGTGTATGGGATGGGTGCCTAAGATTCCGGTCCCATGTCTGTGTCACACAGAACAGATAAAGCTGAGCCTCCCGTGCTCAGATGAAAGCTGTAAAGAATGGCTTTCTAGATTTGCGAGGAGGAATTTTTTCCTCTGTTTTCTACCCTTAAGTGTTCTCTGCATTGCCTGGTTATGGTTATATACATTGGACTCTTCTGGTGAGCAATACTGTCAAGTCTAGGGAAACTGTCACCCTGCATACACTATTGCCAAGCTTAATAAGACTTAGCACTTCTGTAGTGCATTTTTATGTTCAAAATGTTATAGGAATATTAAATCAAATTCTGCTCTCAGCTGAACTGTATCCCCACTCATTGCTCAGTTTTGCTTGACGGTAAGAACTTGGGACAGAAAATAAAGAGCTTCATTGCACCGGTGGAAGCACCAGGAGAGACTGAGACAAGGAATGTGTTACCATACCCATCAAGAGAGTGCACTTGGCAGGTCCCTTGTGTTCACCTGGCTTATGTGAAAGCAAAATATGACAGTGTCTCACTTCATCTGTGCTTCTCCCTTCCTGCTTTTGGGAAGAGAGCATCTCAGTGCTCCAGTGATGAGAGTTTGCCCCTGGTTTTGGTACACATAGGGACCACTTGTGCTTGTGCCCTCTGTATATTCCACATAGCAGCTGCCTACAGTCCTGCTCTGCCTGGAATTTGTGGTATTACCGAGTGCAGAATTTTCTTATAATTCACAGAATCTGTGCTGGAAATCTTCCAGGTAATTTTACATATTCAGTGATGACATGGACAATATTATTCACTTTAACAGCAGCCGTTCAGGAATGCTCTACGAATATAACCTAATAGAACAGCTTTGTCTTTGACTAATGCCTTAGGGGGGGCTTTTATTACCAGACATGGAGTTTGCTGCTATTGCTGTGGGGTTTGTGGGGTGGGGAGGTAGGGCAATAGAACCATTTTGAAAGCAGTATGAAGTGTTTAGCTTTGTACAGGTGAAGCATGGTAATTTTAGTGCTGCCTTTACAGCATGTGAAATGGAGCTAATGCTTCACAATGCAGAAGAATGCAAACATAGACTATGCTGTCAGACTCAGAGATCATCTGGAAGGAGATGAATCACTGATCAGTAAAAGAATAAAATTCCCAATCCATTTTACTTTGTATTAATGTTGGAGCCTGATCAATACCGTAAATGTCAACTACAGTTTCAGTCATTTAGTTCAATTTCATGAAGTAAAAGTTGTTTTTGCGTTAGCTATGCTGTCACATGTGGTGTACAGCAATGTTTTTAATATAAATGATGTAGCAATATAATCATATTTATGCTATCAAATTTCAATGATATTCACGAGACGAATTTTAGCTCGGCAGATGTCCCAGGCAATGGTACCAATCCTTTCTTCACAGCCTCTTTGGGAGCAGTGCCGTTGCTTTGCGGCATGCAGAGCGAGTATGGGTGCTGGCACAGGCACTGCAGAGCCCAGCTGGTGGCAGACCCTTCCCTTCCCTCTTTTGTTCCTGTGTAATCAACAGGACAGAATTAAAGCTTTGGAGGTCACTAGTAAACTAGCCTGAGAGTGTCTCTGCAGCCGTCTCATATTCCCTCTCACATTAGGCAAAATTTTAATCAGAGTTTGTACTATGAACTCCCATACAGCTGTCTCAGATTATATCTCTATATTCTTCTTTCTTCAGTTGGAACCAATTCATTGACATGTTTACTCGAACGTTTTTCAGCCATGTATTTTTTCTACGCTAGGATATGCTTTATTTTGATAGATATGTGGTGTGTTGCTTTTTCTTCAATGTAAGATTGTAAAAAACAAACTGGAGAAGGAGGAAAGCTGTGTCTGAGTGGCCCCCTCCTTTTTGATGCCTATGATGTGTTTTTCATTCACAGTTTTTACTTTGTAAGTGTGTAGAATTCCGACGAGTTCAATTTCAGCTGAATGCTACAACTCGGCTCTAATAATTACTTTTAAAAGGTCATTTTGAAATTGCATAAGCTGAAACTGCCTGCTGATCTTCATCCGTTCTGTCCATCCTCTTTACTAAAAGGTAACTATAGCATGTGTTATTGCCAGCTCTTTCCTCCACCTCCTTGGTACATTTCCTTGGTTTGCATTTAGTCTGCATATTCCGTAATAAAGGCAGGCAGGTGTATAAAGCACAGTGCAAGTGTGTGAACAGAAACTCTTTATTCTATCTCAGTTTCCTTGGTTATTCTGTTACTCAGTACTGTGAGATGAGTTTGGCGGAGGGTACTTTTATTACCTGGTTATTCAGGTTGAAGTGCAGTAGTCCCATTTCTATTGTTCACAAGATCTGTATGAGGTTATTTACAATATTTGCTAAGAGTCACGTATTTCAAAAGACTGGAAATAAGGATTAAAATTAGAATTTAAACAGGATGAGGATCAGAAGGAGCCTTGAATTACTATTCTGTTCTGGACAATAAATCCTATAGAAGCAGTTTCATGGGTTTCTTATGTGTGTTGTGTTTCAAATTGCTATTTAAGTGTCAATACTTAGCTCACTCCAAGATCTGCAAATCAAGTATTTCATCTCTAGTTTTTGCATTATTGGTGGTACATGACTTCAAGGCAGATCCATACTTCTTTTTCAACCACGAGAATGGATTGCCTTAAACTTGTTTCATCAGTTGGCTGTGTAAATTACGTAATCAACTTGTTCTCCCCAACTGTCTTCTGACTAAACCAGGGCTGTCCTGATCAGGGGGTAAGTTCACCAATGGCTGGAATTGGTTGAGGTTCTCTGGCTGGGGCAGGAAGCAAGCAGTGAGTGCAGCCTTGCTCCGTGCTGTTGTATTAACGTATGTGAAATGAAATCCTTCAAGATGATAAAGCCTTGTAAATAAACTGAGCAAATACCAGTCTAACTTTTATTTTTTCCACCAGGATTTGAATTCAGTGGAGACTTTTGAGTATGTATACTCAAGTATATTATATACTTATACTTGTATGCATAAAAATACTTCCTTTTTATACGTAGGTTTTATACTTTGATACACTTACGTCTGTGTGTATATTGCCTGCTTACTCTATGTGGACGAATAATTATCTATATAAAATTTTATACATAAAATATTTTCAGCCTCCTTATCTCAATGATAGTTTGTAGCAACAAGTTCCTAGATTAAATGTGTTGTTAAAAAGAAAAAAGGAAAAAACACCCCAGGGTATTCCCTTTTATCAGTTTTAAATTTCTCGCCTAACAGTTTCATTTAGTGATTCACTCTACTTTTATTGTGAGTGGAAATAATTGCTTACCTATTGAGTTCATTATGTTGTTTCTCTATCATTTACATCGTGCTTCTCTTTAAACTACACAATCTGTTTAGTGTCTCCTCACGTAGTGGTTTTTCACATTGCTAATCTAGTCACCTGTTTGTAAAATCCTTTCTATTTTCACAGAATTGCTCTGGAAAAAAAAAAAGCCAAGAATGGAACAAAATATTCCACATGATGTGTATATAATGATTTAACACTATTTGCCTTTTTACTTTCTGTCCAATTTACTTTATTTTCCATGCTGTTACATTCTTTTAGTAAAGCTGCACATAGAAAAGAGGTTTTCATTGAGCTGTTTACAGATATACACAGGTCCATTTTCTGAGTACTTGGACTTAATTTAGATCTCAGCAATCAATTTGAGGTACCTTGCATTTGTCAATGTGAATTTTCATCTGCTGATGTATGGTCCATTCACATACCTCTGCTGGACCTTCTTATTTTACAAATCGAAAGAAGTTTGTGCCAACCTGTGTTTTACTGGTTCAGTGGTTTATCCCTTTCTAAATCACAAATACATTAACCCCATTTCTGGAACAGAGTCGTGCGGTGTTCCACAGCTGCTATTTTGAAGTGACAAATTTTCTGGTTCTAAATATATAAAAAATGGATATGCCCTATCAAAGTTGGACTGTTAGCTTCTGTGGTTACATCAAGCAAACCAAGGTGGAATAATGTAATTGAAATCAATGGAGTTAATCCCATATCGTGCTGTTGTAACTGTGAAAAGAGATGGGTCCTAAATTTACCCCTAAATCTTTCAAATAAAGCCATCTGCTCAAAAGTTTGGTCAGAACAGGTTTTAAGCCATCATCCTGGCGATAAAAGGAAAATGAATGATTCTGCAAGGCATACAGCTTTTTGTACATAAAAATGAAGCAACCTCGAAAATCTATTGACTTTCCAGTAGGTTAATATTTTCTAGTAGGTGACTGTAGTCTATAAAAGTCAAGCCTGAAAACAGATGAACGTAAGTTCTTCTAAGTTGCTATAAATTGCTGAAATTTGCCTGAATACTTACAGAATGCATTATACAATAAAGTCTGGTATTTGACCTTTAAGGTCTAAGTTTAATGGGAATCCATAAACGTAGCAGCTCAGTTTACGGAGACACCCTATCCCAAATTTTATAGTGCAGATGTGCTCATTAATAAGACAGTGAAAACCCTTGGTAGTAATTCTTTTCCCTGGACTTTCTAAGTGTCAAAATGTGTGAAATACCAAGTTCTTTTCAAAATTCAGGAGTTTAACTGCCTACAGAAATTACCATACATGTCGGATAGCCAAAACCATAAGGTGCTAAATTCTCCAAGAAGTCCCCAGCTTCTTGAGCTCTGTTTGAGCAGCATGAGGAGGCACTCGCTGCCTTTGCAGTGCTGGCCCTGCTTTGGGAGTCTTTGTTTCTGGCTTTGTTTTCATGGATATTTCGCACTTTTTTTCAAAGAGTTATCTTCTAAAAGTCATTTTTTGCTCTATTTGGAACTCTGAAATATGTAGGAGTTTGGCATAGGATTGAGAGCTGAACAAAGAATAATAATCGGTTTTCTTTCAAGAATCCGAATTTCTGAGAGGTTAGTGGGCTTGTGGTTCTTTGATTATAAGTACTGTAAGTTTCAGTTGAGGTATAATTATTTTTATATCTTATAATTATTATTATAAAAGCAGCTTTACCTAGTCTGGAAAGCAAACAAAAATAGCTAATAATGAGTCCTGAATAATTTTGAGTCAGTTTTAAGAACAGTAAGCAAAGACTCACTGCAGTGAGCTCTCAAACTTTGCATCGCTTAAAGGGAAATTTCTTCTATAGCAAAAGGTGCAGAGAATTTTTTCCCTTAACACCAACTCTTGCACTGTTTGACCTCAAAACATTAATTATTTTTTAATTTGGAATGAGTACCTTGATAAATCTTGAAGTCTTTATTAAGGACGTGTTCCTCTTTGATATTCTCTTTTGTTTAGGTTTCAATTATTTAATTACAGGTCTTGATATGAAACTAATCATGCATGCATCCATATGAAGCTGGCATACTGACAGGATAAAATCATTAAACAGTCATTACTATAAACTGACGTTGGCCTGTAATTTTTGCAGTTAACGGGGGAGTTGATGCTTGGTGAACAATCCAATTAAAACTGGCAACAAAAGACTTAAAATGTCAGCCAAATTGCTTTTTAATAGTCAACGCAGCCGTCACAAAACATAAACATTAAAGTCCCCATAGTAGCATAAACCTTCATGGTGAAACAATTCTAGAAAATGAATAATAATTACAGTATCCTGAGAATTCTCTTAATAGATGTGCACTCATTAAAATACTTTGTTGGTTAGATTCATATGAAAAAGTATGTTTCCCTTGATACTTTTTTATGCATTTGTTTTGAAGGTTCTATTCGATATTTTATAGATGTAATTTCTAGTAATATTCAAAAACGCGTGTCTTATTTACAGAGTTTAAATAACTGTATATAGATAAGCTTTGAGCGAAATGCACCGTAGAAATGTGTTGTGAGGTGAATTGAGGATATGGTCACAAAGAACTTCTATAACCTATTAATGCTGCAAAACGGTGTAATCTTTGTTAATTTTGAGTTGCAGCTTTTGCAAGTTGAGCAAGAATAGCGGGAGGAGCTGTCAAAGCTTACTGCCTGAAGTTAGCTGTCTGAACCAGGTCATGGAGAAGTGACCCTTTCGGCACTTGATAGATGCTTTGCTCAGATCTTCAAAGGTGTTTAAGAGTGCAGGGCTCCTAATAATAAAATGCAGAGCGGACTTAAAAGTCCTAAATAGTTCTGAGGAACGAGGCCACAACTCCCAGTTTAGTGGAGTGGTAGAAGCACATGTGTAATTCAGAAAACCTACCTGCTTGCTTGTAAATGCTTAAATACGCATTAGAGAGACTAACCTGAAAACTGTGGGTTTGTGCCTAGGCTGTTATGTTCATTTTCAGGCATTACATTAGTTGTTTCTGTGTTGTTATTTTGTCTTTCCCTACAGGAGTTTTTCTTTTCTTGAAAAAATAATCGATTTGTTGTTTGCCATCAGTTACACTTGTACCATTGTCTTTCCTCCCAGCAAGCTCAGTACTATAGGAGAAGTGTCAACATTCCTAAATAAAATGTTAGCAAATATCAATGGCAGGAATAGATCTTTTTGTAAAGGTATTTCTTTTATTTGTGGAGTAGGTTGAGAGGGACAGGAACTTGTTAAGTACGTCTAGGGATAAAAGGCAGAAGTAGTCAGTCAGCTAATTCTACGCTGAAGTATATCCTTTAAGTAATTTAGTGTAATTTAGATACTATGTAAAATCATTTGGTAAGTGACAAATAGCTTTCTGTTATGCTGTCTGACAGTAACGTGCAACCTCCTTAAATAATACCATATGCTTCTAAGGTTACCAAGAATAAATTGATGCTAACTATCCTACCACTAAGGTTACTGTGCTGCTTGGTTTTTTGGGGGGGAAAAAAAAAGTTTCTCTTATTTAAAACAATAATTCTCTGTTTAAATAAAGAATTAAATGATAGCTTAAAATAATTCTCTATTTAAAAATTTGTTTCTCTTCTAAAGCGAAACTTTAAAAGGACAATATGTGCTTTGAAACTGTAATTTGTCTTAAAGAACTCTTCTTCAAGAAATTGTCAACTGAAGTTTGTGGAGTCAGAATATCAGTGAAGTGGAAGGAAACAGAATGGTTTCCTGTGAGCCCTCTAGCCTGATCAACAGGGAACGAGTAAGGGTGTTGAGAAAAATCTATCCTACTGTAATTTATGTATTAATTTCAAATTATTTTATAGGCCAGACTACTCTGAGGAGAGGGTAGGATAGGAGGGGCCATGTGTAATTTGATTTTTTTTAAAAAAAAGCTGTCAACAATATTTCTTGACCAGTAGTAAGCGCACATACTTGCTGCTTGTCAGTTCATCAACTGTGTTTAAAACTAACCTCCACTAAGATGAAGTGGAAGTCTCTCCTTGACTTCAGGAAGACTAATGGATCGTATTCCTAATTTATATAACCAGTTTGAACATATATGCAGTCATTCAGGAAAAGCCAGATAAAAGCATTATCAATTTCACCAAATTTGGTTGGTAGCATGCTTCTGTATAAAGCTGTCTCTCTGATTATCCAAAATAGCTAGCAGGAAATTGTAGCAAGAAACAACTCTGCTACCCCATACAGTCTACAGAGAAAGAAGAATCACTTTCAAATTAAATCGTGGAGAATACAGCAGAAGTCATTTCTACAGAGCCCGTACAGGGGATACAGATTTATAATCAGATGGAGCCCAGTGACTGATGGTGAATTCTGGTTGAACTTTGTAGGTCAAGGGATATTTGTTCTGAACAGCCGGCTTTGAGCAAGCTCTCTTTTGCTTCTCCACTCCGGTAGAGCAAAGCCACCCAGTGCTGCTGCAGTCCCCCTGGGCCATCGCTGCACCACTACACCTCTTCCCCAGGAAGGCAGGAAAACAGTCCAGAAGTAAACTTTCCTATAAAATGCCCAAATCTACTTTAAAAAAAAATAAAATAAAATACCGTGATTGAAAGTACTATTTAGCTTATTTCAGGGCGATGACCATGCACTGTGCTTCTCTATATTCTTCAGCTGGATGTGGTGTTGAGCCCTATCTAAGGCTTTATGCAGTACTCTTACAGACATTGCAGTCGATTTACCTGGCTACAGTGTTTACACAAAATCTAGATGCAAAGTCTTCTGTTAAGAAAAATATTTCTTAGTATTTATTTATAAAGTAATACTACATTAGTATTATTTTTATGAATTTGAGATACAGTCACTGTTAAGCTCTACATGTGTTTAATATTTGGATACATTTGACAGCTTTTTCTGCCCCTTCACAAGTTACTATATAACCACAGATAAATGAATTAATTTTTTTTAATGCTCCCTATACTCGTATAACAGTCACTGGAAATATATATAAAGATGTTCATATCGAGCAATTTAATGTCAAGGTGAAATCCATAATAAAAACATATGGAATGCTGTTTTATTGAACAAAATAGAGACCTTCATTTTCCTATAGAAGCTGTAAACATGTTATTCAGAATATTATGAATATAGAAACGAGTCTATATTTTTCCCGATGTTCCCTCATTAATATATTTCTTAAAGGATTGTCTTAAAAATGAAGTAAATACATAGGGATAGAGACATTCACTGAATGATCCAGAAGAGCTTCAAGCATCTATGTCTGTGCATGGTGTTGATTGTAAAAATGGATCTAGTATTTTCAGTTATGCTCTGCAAAATGTCAAGAGACATGCTGGATGTCTGGATTAAGCCTGATAATCTGGAGTGCAGAGAGTCGGGTGTCCTCAGCAAAGCTTTTGTGTATCCAGGTGGGAGAAACTGGAGCGTGATTCATCCCTGAAGCCAGAAAGGTCTGGCACTTCCAGCTTGAAGTAAACTTAAAGTTTGCAGTGCTGCCAACAAAGCACTAGCTCTGTCTGAGTCCAGATAGATAGGGAATATGCTTGGGATCTTGCCCCCAGTAATTTCAGGAATGCGCATGAACATGCTCATCAAGGCTTGAGTTTGGGTCCCGAGGTAACCAGCAGGTTTAGCCATGACCTGGGGCTTTTCATCTTTTCATATTTCTGTAGAGCCACAGAATATTTTATATATACAAAAATATGAATCGACAAACTGATCTCTCTCGTGGCTGGGCTTTAAGTTGAACCGAATTCTGTACTTCAGTCCACTGGTAGGACTCGTGTCACTGTCCCCAGCCTTGAGAACACAACCACTAAAATGGAAGAGTCTTTACCTCAGCCATCGCTGTGCACTGAACTCCAGTGCTGCAGGATTTTACGTTATTTGAGTCTGGAACAGGGCATGGCCTCAGGCAGTCTTTTTTCCTAAAAATGTTGCAAAGTAACAGGAACACAGATGAAGCAGGTATGAGCAGGCCAGGAAGGTTATCATCCACTGTAGAGAGGTTGGCGACAAAGTGGCCTAATATGTCCATATTCATGATATTTCCACTGAACTACTGGGCTAAATACACAGTGTATTTCAGTATTATTTATAGTTGCTAATTCCATTACCCATAGATCCCTTTTAGAAAGCCCTCACAGCTAATGAATTTAATGACACAAAGGCCAAAACTTGAATATATATCACTCTGCCGAAAACCATCAATAACTGGGGAAACATTAATTTTTACAGCCGTGGCTGCTCACAACCTATTTTACCAATCATAAACTGCTCTTTAATCAAAATCTGCTCACCTCTAAGGTCATCAAAATTTGCTGCCAGGCTACTTGTAACTGCCTGGCTTTTGTAAACCTGGATGATAGCCTTACTCTGTAAACTGTAATCTCTCCCTCTTTGTTTGGAGTTTTAGAACAGTGATTGTCCTGTCCCCTGTGAGTTGCCACTGAGAGGAGTTACAACTCGTGATGTTGACTGAACCCAGCACTTTTAAGTAATGGCAGGAATTACACGTTCTCCTGAAATACCACCTTTAAGCTGGCCGGGAGCTGTCAGTCTCCGCTTCTGGCCTTTGAATGCCGTGTGATGTTAATTGTACCGGCAGCTGCTTGATCTGCTAAACAAACCCCTGGAAGCCTGAGCTGGTTCTTTAGGTTGTTGCCTCTGTCTCCATCATCACTGGAGTGCTGCTTTTCTTCCTTCACGTTCTGTCCTTGACCTCTGTGACTGAACCTCCAACAGGCCTGTCTTGTGCTGGAACGGACTGTAGTGATTTAAGAGGTGTCCTGGCTCCGCTGGGTGGGTATTTCAGAGGGTCTGATGGATGTACCACCTGCAACGAAAGAGACGGAAGGGAGTGAGTAGGATAGTTTCATTTTGAATTTGTCATAATAATTGACATAAATGTGAGCATTCCACATAAATGGAATAATGTTTTCACATAAATATTATACATAGAGTACACTGGTATTTAACAGCTATACGAAGAAGTACTACAGAACAAAGCTGTAATTCAGACAGTTCAGCAGAATAAAAGCATCTCAGGAGCTCTAGCTCTTCTCTCCCCTTTGGCAGTGTTTATTTTATATGAACAGGCATCGGTGTGTTTATATTGTCATGTGCTTCTGCATGATAACTTTTAAAACTTGCATCTTATCCACAGTACACAGCGTTATAACCTGAAACTCATTTCTGGTTACAAACTACAGCCCAGACAGCGGCATCTTGTAGCGCAGTGTTTATGTCCAAAATTATTCTGCTTCAGCAATCAGGCTCCCAGGTTAAAACACTGAGTGATGGAGTTAATTAAGGAGGAGTAGTGTTGTCGTAGCTCTAATGGTCTACAGATATGAGTGCCTCTAAGTGAGGCAAAGTTTGTCAGGAAAGGTAATGGCTTTCATTGCACATACAGCTGGAGAAAAATATAGATAGCTTTGGGCCCACAAGCCCTTCTTTTGGTTTGAGTATATTAACATTTCTATCATCAGAAAAAGCAAAAACACTCTGCCGTGCACACCTAAAAAGGAGAGTATATCAGTCTTATTCCAAGAAGGAAAATTGACAAGTTAACTATGCAGTACAAAGACAACAGATGCCAGAATTTTTTGAATCTTGAAAGGTAGATTATTATTAAATGCATCCTGTTAGCCAAGTTGGAAGGGGTGGCTATGTGATGATTTCCTAGTGATAAATCACTGCCTTTCCTTCTTGAAGGAGTTCTAACCTCCCTTCTTTTGACTGAAAAATTCTCCCACATCTTCCTGCAATTGAGTCAAGAAACAGTTTGTTTGCAGGGACACTGCTGAGACACTTCTGATTTCTTTGCCACAACACTATGAGTTCTGAAGTATTTTTTTCACTTTTACTGTGCCACTAATTGATGTTTTACCAGAAATAGAGCCCAGCAGTGTTACCATCCTGACGTGCAACGATGATGACCAAAAAAAAATGGCAAATACAAAAGTCCTGCTAATGAAAATTCCTTATGCTCTCTACTGCTAGAAGTTTTAAGGCATTGATACTTAATATCATATGCGGGTAATAAAGTCCATTTATACTATTTGATTTGTGAAGATTTTCTAGTAGACTTTAAGTAATCCAGCATTTATGGATGGAACAAAAAAGTAAATTAAAATAATGGGAAAATCCCAGGCTCACATTAGTCTACCTAAATAAATATCCCCTCCAGAAGGAATTCTAGCTGAGTTTAGCACTATTTCACAAGAGATTGTATTAAACAGAAAGGAAACATAAAACATTTACTTCTGTAAAAGCAACAGCGTTTTAAAGAGAGACCTGCTGGTGATGCTCCTGTCATTCCTTTTTAGTCTGGTGTTCAAAACTGGGTAATTATGTTTTTGTAAAGTTTCCTAGAATGAGGTCCATTATGAGCGTTCACAAAATACAGTCACTCAGGTCTTGCAGTACAAGTTTTGACTGTTAATGTAAAAATAGAAAATGAAGTGCTGCACAGCCATCATAAGAAGTCCTTACTGTCTTTGTAGCTTCTATGCAGAATAAATATTTTTCCTACATAGTTAGACTATACAACATTCAATGTAAATGTTATTTGTGTTTTAAAAATAGTTGTCTTTCCATCATATTTAATTTTTAAATATGGCTAAACTTGGAAATGGTGAAGGAGAAATAAGTTTCTGTTAGCATTAGGAAATTATTAGCATTCTTGTTATACCAAATCTCATTTTGCTAAAATGATCCACAAATTATGACTTAGAAGCTGTTAGTGTGTGTGTGTGTGTGTGTGTGTGTGTGTGTGTATAGTTGTCAGGGATTCAAGGGAATTGAACATATGTGATATTGAGAACACAAAGGAAACATTTAGTGGCATCCGTATGAACACATTGGACTGTTTAAGTATTATACATCATTTGTTTGACATCATTACATTACTATAATGTAAATCCAGCTGTATTTTATGCTCACTGACACCATTCAAAGTACATGGCATAAGATCTCTGTTAATTTTTCTTTGGAAATGAAGTGCTGTGTTTTCAGCCCAGCCTAAATAATGATACATAGGATTCATTCTACTCACAGAGTGGCAGTATGGTATGAAATTATGTACTTGGCTATTTGAGGGCACACCTGTACTGATAAATGAAGTGCCCAGAGCCCTTTGAGGGTCCCCAGTGCTTAAGTGGTCCCTCCCTCAGTCTGTTCCAGGCCATCCCAGCCTACTCACCGAAGAAAATCTGCTGCCGCAGGGGCGAGCTCAGAGCGCTGTGGGCATGAGTCGGTAGGCTGCGGTGGGAAGCAGTATTGGTCTCTGGAGGTCTCGAAATCTCTTTTACTTAGTGTATAAACTTTGAGCCTGTATGACCTTTACTTAAAAAGCTTTCATTACATTATAAACTTTATTTTGCATAAAACCATATGGTTTGTAGAATTCTTTAGAGATGTTTGATCTTTTGTATTCTGGAAGATCTACTGTGTAGTGAGGCTGAGAAAAAAAATTATACCCAGCAAAACAATAATCTAAAGGTAAATTGGTATTAAAGGTACTGGTTAGATACTTTTATATCCTAGGGTTCTGACACAGTTCGCAAAGCAATGGATTTTGCAAGTACGGTAGGCCAACTAAATGTTGAGCTACATCAGAAGGAGCAAGTGTGAATTATTGAAACACAACATAAATTTATACATCAATAGAGCAATTTCATGCACAATTTTTTTTCATATTCATCTTTTCTCAAAATATGTGACAGCAAAAATAAAAGGAATTCGGAGAGAGGCAAAAAATAATTAAGGACTTAGTAAGGTTATTGGTGCATATATAGAAAAAGAGTAATTTTAAATTTAAAATGGAAGGAAAGGGTGTAGAGACTTACACAACATCAGTGGGTATATTAACAGGTAGCAGAGCCAGCACTCTGCAATGGTGACACCTTCATCTGATTCTTAGTTTGTCTTCTTTGACCCAGAGTGTAAATCTCATTGTAAAATTGAGAATTTTTAGCATATGCTTTTTAGCTCATCTTAAGCATTCAGATTCTGTCTTCCCTGCACTGAACCTTTTCCAGTTCTTCAGTGCCCATTTATATATGTTGGGCACAGTGCTCCGAGCATAATCCTGCCCTTCTGTTAGACGGTGTCATACACAGCTTCCTCATGATGCAGATTTACCTGTTCCAAGGCTCTGTTTTGATAAATAGCATTAATGCTCCTTCACCTCTGCTTGAGAAAAAATTACAGATTAGTTTGTAACTGAGCAGTAGTGTAGCTGTAGAACTTTTATTTAAAAGTGAGCTAAGCTCTCTGAACATATGTTGCTATTTTGTTCATTAAATAACATTGCGAGCTAATTCATACTCAGCTGAGATGTGTCTAGTTGAAAATTAAAAAAACCCAAACATACCAATAAATAATGAATTTAGGAACTGGAAAAATTAAAATATCTCAAAAGCACTATGGGTTGGATGCAAACCTTTTAAGGTTCATTACTTTTTAATATATTCTCTCTGATATACTTCACTTAGTAATGATACGGGCTATTGTAGTCTTGTCAGTAAATGATAAAACAGTTCAATTACACCTTCTTTCTACATAGATCCAAAAAGTATAGAAAAGTATACTTCAAAACCGTTAGGAAAATACTTCAGCAAAGGCCTGGCTTATTTTAAAAACTAATTTTTAATCAGGTGCTAACTAGTTGATAAAGCTGCTTATTTCTTTTTTGTCAGTCTATAAAGCAATTTAGCTACATGTTCGTGATTACAAAGGCATTTTAGCTGGACTCATAAGGAAAATTAGTTTATGTTAATGCCGCTCTCATCCATTGGTTTGTGCCTCCAGTAAGTTTTGAGCAGAATGACAGCACTCAACCAACATGGCAGAGTAAAGGAAGCATCTAAGTTAATTAACTTCCCACTGCTGGAAAAGCAGAGGCCTAGTAAAAAAGCAAGGTCTGAATTATTGTATCTCCTGAAGGAAAAAGCAGTAGTTGTAGAACTCGACAGCTGTAGAGGAGCTGTTGAGGTGTGTGTTCCGTAACTGTAGTATGCCAGGCTCCACTATACAACTGCCACGGGGCAGCACGTGTTCAGGGTTGATCGAGGGCCATGCACAAGAATGGGTCAGAACCAAAGAAGAAACATGCTGCCCAGAGAGGTGGTGGAGTCTCCCACTCGAGACGTTCAAAACCCGCCTGGACGCCGTCCTGTGCAACTGCTGTAGGTGTCCCTGCTGTGGCAGGGGGTGGACTAGATGATCTCCCTTCCAACCCTGACCATTCTGTGAGTCTGTGATTCAGGACACAAGCAGAATGCCTTCCTTCAAACCTCAAAGAATCGAGAGCAAGTAGAAATCCTTCGAACTAGCAGAATTACAAGGAAAGCTTTTCTTCCTTATGGCTAGCATCAATACAGCAGTTTCTCTTTCAGAGTGAGTGCATGGAGTTTGGGAAGTGTCTCAAAGTGAAGAAGCTAAACAAATTAATGTTGTTATTGAAGAATGAAAGCAAAACCCCTAAAAATAAATTAAAAAAAAAAAAGGTGGGATAAAGAAGTTTTAAGTGGAGTTTGTGGGGTGGATGGCGGAGTGTGCGACTTAGAGTGAAACCAAGCAGATCCAATACACAACTATACAACAAAGCAGCAGAACGTTATATAGATCTTTTCAGGAAACATCACAGTTCTAGATGTGCTCTGCGGAGATGAGAGTGCTATTTAAAAATAATGAATTCGCATGGGAAAGAGTTTAGATATTTTCTAAACAGCCCCTTCTGTCTGGAAAAAAAAAAGGGGAGGGGGGGAGCAAAACGCAAGTGCAGCTGAGAAGGCCAATAGTGAGGGCCAAGAGCATCTGTTCTGGCTGGGAGGCTCCAATGAAAGTCTGATTTGAAGCAAATTATTGTAAATGTAAATTTTGAGCTGAAATCATGTTTTATAGTTACTTTTTAGATGAATGCAAACTTCTATCATGTCCGTGAACACATTGAAAACAAATAATGCTGTGTTTGCATATCATACATAGACTTTTTGATGTAAAAAAATTAAAAATCTGAACATCATTAGCAACCATTAAAAATAAAAACAGGAGTTGTTATGGATGGCATTATGCTGAACAATAGCAATAGAATAAAAATTCATAGCTAGGCTAATTTCTATATCACTCCCGTATGTTTTGAAATCTTGTTGGCTTTAGACAAATTATCTTGTGTAATACCACGTTTTAGGTATTTAAAAGATTTTGCTTTAAGTTATTTTACAGAGTCTACTGTTTACTCAGAGTCCTGAAGAATTGTAAGCATGCATATTTAGATATAATGCTGCTTTATATCCCAACCAACATTTTTTGTAGTATGATAATAAAGTTAATGAGTTGTAGACTTAGTTTCAAGCAAAATAGAAATAACTTTGCCAAATTAGAAAGTCTGTAAAAACTAATTGGGAACTCAGGCTGATTCTCAGCATCATGAATTTGCATTGCTTCACTGAAGTGAAGGTCTGATGCAGAAGACTTGTCTTTAAATCACAAAAATACTTCAGAATCTGATGTGAGGTTTTCTGTGATGCCAGTAGCTGGATGAATGGGTGACAAGTGTGATAATTAAAAAGGAATCCCTCTGGAAATCTGATGCATTAATGCATTGTGATAAATTGCACTGGGAGATATAAGGTACTGTACCAACCAGAAATACTTTATGGTTCACAAAGCAGAACCAGTCTATTGCATGGAACAAACTAAACTATTTGTCAGATAATTGCGTGCTATTGACAGGATAGGGACAGTACAGATGAAAGGGGAAAAAAGGAACTAAAGATGTGTTTCCATACAGCTGATACATTTTTTATTTCCCATTTACCTAGAGAAGCCGTCACCTTGGCTGCTTGGCATTTACTGCGTAGCTTTTGATGTACCTTGTAGAGTCTAACTGCGTGTCCTGGCAAAGATCAGCAATTTTCGAACAGGACAGTGGCGCAGCCATTAAAATGACTTGTCATGCAAATTATAGGATGTATAATAATCCTGCAAATTTTCTGTAGAGTGGATTTAAGATTGATACTACTAAGTACGGGAATGTCATTGATCAAGTACTTGAGGATGCTGGACATCAAATATTATGTCCAAAATTTGGGTAGCTTTCAATTCTAAAATAGCAGGATACAGGATTTACTGAGATTAATTATTATATGAAAGTGCCTTAGCAGATTATTTCAGAGCTCTGGACTGTTGACTCCAGTGATTTAATTTACTGAGGTCTCCAATTTTCTAATATGCTTAGAAATGCTTTTCTGGTATATGCAAACTAATATTACAGTGTAAACCTTAATGCAACTCTAAGAATGCTGCCTTGATAAAAGATCAATGAAATTAAAAGGATTAAGCCTGGGCCAAATCCGTGACAGCTTTGCTTACCACAGCACAGAAAAGCTTATGTGGAGCACTGAACAACCTTGTTTCTCCACTTGGGGTAAATTGTGACTGTCACAGAGCAAAAAGTGCTTTTTTTCCATGAGCTGTTCCAAGAAGGAAAGGGGCACGCTTTCATCTTTCACCTTGAAGACACATCATGTCATAATTTAAAGAAAGCGTGTGTGGTAAATGGATGGCAACAACAGTTCCTTGCAGGGAATTTTTGCAGGTTCATCAGAGCTCCGCTGCAGCTGGTTCTGTGCAAATTTAACTGGACGTCTGCTAAGGTAAAAGGGGGAGCGAGGGGGAGTATAGAAGTGGGACAAAGCCGCGTTAGACACTGAGGTAAATTAGCTGGAAGAGTTTCAGGTTTACAGCTTCACAGTTCACCCAATCTGGCAGCAATTTTTATTAGCATCATCTTTGCAAGGGATTTGTTATTGTTCTTTTTAAAAGGAATTTTTTGCCTCAATTCCCCATACCTGCATTTCTTGCTGTACTGAGAGGCTTCGGACACTCTTGTGGGAAGTAGAGAAAACAAGATTTTATTTGTCTTTTGCAGGAGGATCCAAGCTCACTGGCACAGGCTGAGCCACCGTGGAGCCATGCAGCAGTGACAGTGCATGGCAGGACCCTTTCTGAGGGTCCCCAGGGCAGAGGTGGCAGAGGTGGCAGGGCCTTGGGTACCCACCACACACGTCTTCCACTCCATCTCCTTCAGAGCCTGGTCCGGGGCTGCGAGCTCCACACCAGCTCATCTGCCTTTGGCTGCCACAGAACCTTTTCTGTGGGTATGGGGATTGTTAGTGCTTCAGACAGTCTTTAGGAGCGCCTTTTCCCAGGTCTCGTCTAACAAATGCAGTAACAGATTCGTAGAAATGTGTTAACCTTGGTTTATGAAAGGTGTTTGTTAGGTGGCAGGAATTAGTCAATTATTTTCTCTCTTGATTTGAAGTGCAAGACTAATTCTCATACTGTGTCTCTTTCTTTCACCGACGTTCTTAAATGAGATTTATACCACATGAAATCAGTTGGTATCTGTGCTGCAATTCAGTGTCAACTTGATTTATTTGTTCTTTACCCTTCTCCCAAAAAAATCCTATGACAAATTAAGTCAATGTTACATCTTTTTCTTTTTTCCTTTCTCTTTTTTGTTTTTCGTTGAACTACTGAACTACAGTGCTGGAGGGAGTGTGTCTGTGTTTTAATACACCACTGAAACGGGGAATATCAATTATTTCATATGTTGCAACAACATTTTACAGGCAACTGGGTTAGCAACGTGACAAAGCACAATGCTTTAATCCCAATAAATATTATATCATGCCTATGCTCTCTTGATCTTTTTAAAATAATAATGCTCCATGGGTTTCTTTGCCTTTTCTTCCTTGTTTCAGATATGCCAGGTAGCCCACACAACCAGTTCACCTTCAGACCCCTCCCACCGCCACCTCCACCGCCGCACGCGTGCACCTGCGCCAGGAAACCACCTCCAACAGCCGATTCTCTCCAGAGAAGATCAATGACCACCCGCAGCCAGCCCAGTCCTGCTGCCCCGACTCCCCCCACCAGCACGCAAGATTCGGTGCATCTCCATAACAGCTGGGTCTTGAACAGCAACATACCGCTGGAAACCAGGTACAGCCTAACCTGTTGTACACAACATATCTCAAATGTTAAAAAAAAAAAATTTAAAAAATGGGGAGGAGGCCTGACGCTGACATGAGGTGGTGAAGGGGAACTACACGTGTGTTGTTCAGGACATGCCAATGCATTTTGATTTGGGGCCATGTCGTGTAGCCATGAGAGGCCTTATTTACTTGGTGCATCTAGTTCATTAACGCTTATAAAAGCACGTGTTTTGCAAAGTTTTGGAGACATTGATTTCCCTAAGTTGTGTAGGTTACATAGGTATTTCAGAGTTGTGTGCAGGAGGCAGGATTTGCACTTGTGTACTCGTCTCACCCTCCCGCGTTCTCCCAGAGCCATTTTGCAATCAGCAGATAGAAGCTTTGTTTAATCGATGTGCTCTGCCACCTCTGGAGTCAGTAGCTTTCCTGTGGATAAGAAAAGATAGGAAATAATACTAAAATAATATTTTCCTCCGTATGTATTTAAACGCTTTATTGCATATATACACAAAGAATATAATTTGGTAATCATTTGGTAACGGAGAAATGATACATGCGCAAGGCCGGTGTTGAGCACGGAGCGCCTTACCGCTGGGAGCTGGGGGGGGGCAGGCTTCAGCTGCAGGGTCATTCACAATTTACACGAATAATCTACTCTGAAAAATAATTGAAAGCAAATACATTCTGTGTTTCAGTACCCAAAGTTCTGCCACAGTGGTAAATGCAGTTTTCTCTGTCGGTTTGGCTATAATAAGCTTTTTTTATTCCTGACAAGGATTAGCTAATTTGATGGCTTTCAACTACAGCTGTGTTTGCTGACTTGATGCTTAAAACAAGCCCTTGATTTTCTACAACCTTCTTCCTCTTCAGTGTGAACAGAGCACCAAGATGTTTAGGCTAGGATTTCCTTTGGGTTTTGACGTTGTAAAACATGTAAAGTGCAGAGCTCTCTGTGAAAGTTGTGTTTGGTGAAATGGATGAATGTCTGACATCCAATTAATCTGATCCAGAGAATATAAGGTATTATGCATGGAAATGTTTTATTTTTAATACACCTATGTCCAAGGGCCAGTTATCACAATTAATCACTGAAACCTAGATTTTTGTTCTTTTGTAAGAAGTTTTTTTTATTTTATTACAAAACTTAATTTTCGTATATGTCTTTAAACATTTAACTACCGCTAATCAGAAGTGTAAATTAAGGTTTTCTTCCTTGAAAGGCTATTAAGTTGGGATTGAAGAATCAGATGATTCATTGTGAAATAAACCTTTTCTTGTATTTCTTAAGGACAAATCACAAAAAGAATTGAGAAAGATGGAAACTTTTCTCCGAAAGTGAACATAAACAAAATTTTAGTTCAGCTAGTCCTTCTGGAGCTAGAAGCTTCTGTTTCTAAAGATAAATCTCTGTCATTTTTGATGTAACAAGCTTATATATCTATACCTTTTGCTGCATATAAGGCTGATCCCTGGGCGTTGTGTACCCATTAAGTACCTTTTGTTTCTCTTCAATTAACAGTTAGGTAGATCTTGTTTAGCCTTTCCCGTTCACTATATTCTCATCAGACCTCATTGGGGAAAATACTTTGCAATTTTAAGTCTCTCTTAAGTTCTGTCTAATTTTTCTGTTTTCCTATTAGTTTTGCAAATTTGAGACTTCTCATAAAGGACAAATACACGGAGATGTAGTTACATCTATAATTATATAATTGGATACCGACAAAAGGGCTGTGCAGTGCGTCAGGAATTCAGACTGGAAAACGCACTGTGGGCTACACATTAGCGATTCACAAAGTCTGGGAATTTTCCGCATTCCTGCCCTTCAGTGGTTGTTTCAGCTGATTCCATGCACCCTCTGGTCACTAGCTGCAGCTTCCCTTGAAGCTGGCTGAAAGGCGATATAATCTGAAAGTAGAATCTGTGAGACTGTTTGCCAAGATGTATCTGCAGT
This sequence comes from Pluvialis apricaria, assembly GCA_017639485.1. Taxonomy (NCBI): domain Eukaryota; kingdom Metazoa; phylum Chordata; class Aves; order Charadriiformes; family Charadriidae; genus Pluvialis; species Pluvialis apricaria. Next base: position 6,874,362 of record CM030017.1, read on the forward strand.
TTATGTGCAGACAAGTGATATAGCAGGGGAACATTGTAATAAAAAACATCCTGATCACCACTTCCCAGAAGTCTATAGTACACAACACAGCCTTAGAGAAAAAGAAGGGCTTGCAGCTTGTTTTTTCTTCCTTTAACACAGAAGGATTCAGCTAGAATTGAGCAGATACTTTGGCCTAAAATCTGGATTCTCTTGCTTTCCTTCTCCATTAATGTTTAGCTGCCTGTTAAAAATAATCCTACAAAATAAAGAGAACCATGTCAATGGCAGCTGTGTTTCTGTGCTAAATCTTTAATAGTACCAAATCTCTCTAATATGTACATACCTAATATGTCTAAGCAGGTGTTTTGTTTTTTTTTTAATTTGGAACATTTGCAATCAAAAAGAAGACTTAGTAATGTATTCCCTACTGTAATAACTAGGCAAAAATCAGAATGCACATGTTCAGCTTTTCTTCCAACTGTATCTCCTGTTAATCCCTAAACAGCACATTGCATGGTTTATCTGCAGCCATGTAGTATTAGAGAATTTTCAGACAGGAGAAGATTTCATAGAACTAATCATGTGACTGTAAATCCTGTTCACTCTGGACAGTCAGAAATGAACCAAGTTTATGAGTCTGCTCATAATGATAATGTGTCCTATTTATGTAAAAGAAAATTCTGTAGTTCTGAAAATGTTTGCGATACTCTGATTAAACATGTATTCTTATGTAATTAGAATTTGAAACCCTAGATTAGACCGCAAGGGGCTGCAATAAGGATGTATACAGAGGTATGCATTCTGCAAGGTTTTTTGTAGAGTAAAACTTTGTTATATTTTTACAGAAAAGGGCAAATCAGAAATTCGGTTTTGTGCTGCATCTAGAGGTGTTATATGCAGGGACTAATCCACAAAACAGTTTTGTCAGGACCCAGTTTACTAGCCCGACTGTTTAATGAGGAGACTGTCTTGGAAAGGCGAAATTACTTGTTCAAGTCCACACAAGCTTTTGGCAAAGCCAGAAATGGAGTCTAGATATATATCATTGCCAAGGCCGGTTCTCTAACTCTGGCAGTTATTCTGATTATAAGCAACCCAAATGAAAATAAGAATTAGGAACACCTGTAAAACTTCAGAGGCCATGTCGTGGAATAGCTGTTGATGAAGAAATTGTAGAAGAGCTGTACCTGTAGGAGGTCTGAGAGCTCAAACTGCCGACTGATGGTGCTGCCGCCTTCAGTGCTGTAGTGTGCTTGGAAATGCAGCTGCTGGCTCTTTCTGTATGCTTGCACGCACAGTTTTGAAAAAAACATATTCATTATTAAAATGACTTATGAACATGCAGTAATTTCATTGTCACACAGAAAAATAATTTGTAAGTATTGCCAGAAAAAGACTGCAAGGATCTCTCATACCACATAAAAACACAGGAAACATTGTCTTTTTTAGGATAATGTTATTGGGCTCTTACATAAATTGATTTTTTCTTCTCCCCCAGAATGAAGTACTTGCAACCTATTGCCTATTCCCTTCCTCTCCACTAAAATAATTGTTTTTTCAGGTTTCATAGATACTTTTCTCTAATGTTTCAAATCTTATGATTTACAGTGTAATACATTGTCATTATCTCTGACAGCCCTATCTGAACATAGCTTACTCCTTTTTATGGAGTATGTATTAAACCCTGACAATTCTAAGGAGTGTTTTTCATTTTCTCTGTGCCCTGTTAGTTGACTCAGTATTTGTTTCTGTATCTTGCTTTTCTGTTGTTTTTTGGGTCTTTTTCCTGGTGTTTACTATTTATTTTCCCACTTCAGTCAAATTCCCAAATATGAAGAAAAACCTAGATAGGGATTTTTTGCCTGACATTATTTCTGATCCTCCCTATAGTCTTACAGTTCCCTTATGGATAGACCATTGGACAAGCTTGTTTTTAGTAAAGTTTTGCATTTAGATTACCCAAGCGTTAGAATTTTTAAATTTACTGCCTAAATATCAAAACTTACCTAATTTTGATTTTGTCTCCAAGTGGGGTGTTTTTTTTCAGTCCTGTTTTGTGCTTCAGTATTTTACATATTTGCGTGTTCCTTCCTTTTTCAAATCAAATTTCTTTCTAGTTCCTCTAACCCATTTAGCGGTGTTGGCAGTAAGGTTAATGCTGTGCTGAATGGACTGAAATCTCCCTTCACTGCGCTGGCAATGAGCCAAGTACTGTGGAAAAAGACAGCTTAATTTAAGCAATCTTATCACCGTGGTAATAGCTCCTCTAAGGGGACAGTGAGGTACCAGACCATGAACCTGAGATTCAATTATCATTAATTTATATAAAATTTTGAAGTACTAGAATAATAAGAGAATTATTTGGGGTTCAAGGCAGTTATGATTTTTTGTTACTATTCAGCAATATTTCAGAGCCCTAAAGTTTGATTATGGCTCTAAACACTTAAAAACTTTGAGAGCTTTGGGGTTCAAGAGGTTTATTCAGCTCATCATATAAATGGAGTCATTCCTTTCTGTATTATGTAGTTATTTAAGGTGCATGTTTAAGACTTGTGGATTTCTGTTTTCCTAAAAATATCATCTTGTTTATAATTCTGTTTAGTGCAGGGGAGAGCTCGACAACTATCACTTATGAAGTGATTTATTCTGTACTATGTTTTTCCCTTGTTCTTTTTTAATCAAGCTCATAATTATTTGTGCTCTTCAAAAAGTACATTGATAGCCTTTTAAATGACAGAAACCTGTACATACTCACTTTCTGTTTAAGCTGGAGTAGTGCTGAAAGCGGAAACGATTAAAGAAAAATGCATATATAAAGATACATTCACATGGTTCAGTGTGAGCTCTTAGAAGGTTTATTCTTTCTCCTTGGTCTCTTCATTTGAGCATCTTGTGAATCTTTCCCCCAATGCAGAGATACAGAAAGCACTTTGGTGCCTTCCTTTTTCCCAGTTCAAGGTTTCCATAGCAAACCGAATGGCTTTTACAGCTCCCACGGCACACAGGTGTTGATGATCATACACCACCAAGCAGGGAGACAATTACTATTTGAGCAATGCAATTCATTAGGAACTTGTTTGCAAATGGCGCTGACTCCCGAGTTAAATGATCGGACTTGTGGTTATTCCAAGAATAAATGCAGGGGAGGGCTTCGGTTATGGTCTTCCCTTCAAATCATGGTCGTCAGTATTTGCTATTGTATTTCACTTGTGTTTTGTCATTTTCTACCTAATTAAACAATAAATCTAACCTATAGAGAGGGTGACCATATTAAAAACAGACACATGGCAAGGGGGTTAAATTCAGTCCAAGTCCCATGTGTTTTCACTGCACAGAGGAAAAGATACTAAAAATATTTCAGACTTCTGGACTGTAAAAGATAAATTGAAAACTGTAAATATCACCATTAACTTAAAATAAAACCTGTAAATATGACCCTAAATTTAATAATGCGAGAATGAAAGCATCTTTTATGGAGATAAAAATATAAATATTTTTCAGCCACAAGGAAGTACAATTTCCATGTTAACAGCAGTGGCACTTGAGGGTCCTTCTTTTGAACAATTTGAGATCTAGTCGGTAAGGACAATAAGGCGATTTGAATTGTTCATATACTCTACTGTATTGTTTCTTTGGGAAGAGCTCTGGTGTGGCCTTCCCTGGAACAGCAGGATAGTATCTGTATGCGTAAGGGGGGAGTTTGCAGGTTTGGTATAGTAACTTGAACAGTCATGCTGCAGATACTCTTCGCTCACTATTTTGAATAATGAAATAGTATATCAAATTATAAATAAAAGTAAAGATATGTTGTTATTTTATGGGCACCAATAAACCAGCAGCCTGTTAGCTTTCTATGAAACACAGTATTGTCATTTTCAAAACCAGAAACAGACTGGATATAAATTTTGAAAGAGAAAGATAATTACAGGTTAATACAAAGAGCCCAGGCTGATTTGGGAAACAGAGACTGTGTGGAGCAGAAGGGGTCAGAGATATGCAAAAGATCCTATCTTTTCATTTGAATGAAAAACACGTATGTATGTGTAATGTTATTGCCCGGAAATGTGTATTCCTCCCCTGGATAGCTACTTCTAGGAAATCTGTATTGGAAAACTGGATAGTATTTACATAGGTAGAGCCATACAGCTCTTGTCAAGTCAAATTTGTGTTATTTGTCACAGCAGCTGTACAGCTTGGCTTTAGACCATATGCATGTGAACGTAGGTATTTGGACATAGACTCAAATGCTAGGAACAAAAATCAGTTAGAATATGCGTGAATACACACGGGAGGAAATTCATGCCAAAGAGAGCTGTACGGCAACTAGTTCTACTTTAGTTATCTCATTCCTTTCTTTGCTTTAAGCCACGCTTCCAACCAAGGAATGTAAGCAACAAAATTACAATATTGGTATTTTTATCCTCGATTCATGGTTTCAAAGTACTCGGCAATTATTACATACTATTCTTTAGATAACCTTTATAAATATTATTGTAAGTACTATTGTTCTCATTTTCCGGATGAAAAATTTAAAATTTACTGGGGAAAAAAAAAGGGTAACCATAGGCTCCCTTATTCCTTACCCCGCAAATCTCCATATGCATTGAGCAGTTTTACTCAGCTGTTGTTTGAATTGTAGTGCTAAAGGAAAGTCCTAAGCCACAGAAAAATCACTTTTGAAAACTACTGGATTAATGTAGCAATGTCCCCATGTATCATAATAATAAAGCCCATACTGATCTATACAAGAGTAATTTGTGTCCCCACCATGGTAGTTTTTCTTTTGTCTTTTTTTTCACTAAATAGCCAATGAAACCAGAAGACAATTGTATTTTGGACAACTGTTCCACTTTAGAAGCTGTTTTTGATTGATATTGGCACTGTCCTATATTTATATAATTATTGTCCCAGATTTCTGCCAGGGACTTGAAGGTTTAGTCACCTGGGTAGCAGGCTTAGCTTGCCTACAGCAACAACAGACAAGTGAGTCAGCATCATGTCACTTGTTGTTCTGTACAGAAGTGAAAAGTAAAGGATACAGATTCTTTTTACATCCTTTCACATCCAGGGTCACAGGGCTAAGTTTTCAAACATGAAGTAAAATAAACATGAGTGAATAAAGGGGAGCAATTCTATGTGAATGATCCAAAAGGCAAGTCCAGCTCAAAGAGGAAATTTTAACAAAGCAGCTCTATTCCCAAAGACAAATCTCTAGGGCGTTTCAAATGTATTTCGATTATACATGCAAAAATAGAATAATGAAATAAATTAGATAAATATTTTTCATAGCAATTTCCCTCTTCTTTCACCCATGAGCATTCTTGTTTCTACGGTTCTTCTACATAAAAAGATAAAACAAGGCAGGTAAAATTATAGGTCAGATTCTATCTATAATTATAAGTCATGTCTTATATTCACATACAGTTTTCCTGGATTGGTTTTCAAGATGAGGGTGCAGTTGATATGGCATATGTCTTTGTTGTCAAGAAGGTGTCTTGTTTTTATACTGTATATTTACCTTAAAATAGGTGCCTTGTTTTTATACTACATAGTTTGCTGAGTACCATATGTGAGATTTATAAACAGAGGTCCATATTCTGATTATTATCTAAATTTAGAAGTTTCTTTTTTTTCCCCCTCCCACTTTGGGTACAGAATAGGGTGGATAGAAAATCAGGAAAGCAAATTTCTGCTTCTTCCCACTGTCACAGAAAATACTAAATTACTTAAAAGGGTCAGGTAACAATGGGCTGTGGTTGATGTTTGCCAAAGTAGCTGGGCAACTGTATCAGTTCCAAGTCCCTTTTGGCTACCATTTTTAGATACTCTCTGGTTATGCCAAAAACCAGACTCCTTCTTATGTTTCAGCTACTATGCCTCTTAAAGTTCCCTTTGCACTTCTGTTGACATCTGAAAGAATTGAATTGCCTACTTAAACGTTGGTATAGATATACAGTTATATATATCAAATGCAGTTACAGAATTCAGTTGAAAAGAAATTGAAAAATTTAAATGATTGAACTGAAGACTTCTTAGTTTTCCTATCACATAGCTATGCAGCAATTTGTAACACTTTAGTTAACTATTTCTTGACTGGGAAACACATACAAGTACAAATGTGTTCCTACTTGGTTTCTCTAGGAGACTCATTTTTTTGGCCAAGGTATTGCAAGATTTGTGTTTCTACTAACTCACCTGGTGGTTCACTTTCAAATCTGCTTTTGTTCTTCATTTTTTCCTCTTACAAATGTGGGGGTTTTAATGGAAAGGGAAGGAAAACATGTTATAGGTACAACTGAAGGTGGGATTCTAGGCCTACAGACGTTAGGCACAGGGTAGATGCACAGAACTTAGAGAAGTGATAGCAAGCCCTTGACAAAGTTAAGGGACATTACTACAGTACCGGGATATCAAAATATTTTCTCAGGATTTAATTAAGGAATTCTGTGTGGGGTTAATCTAGTTTCTGTAATAGTATTACGTTCCTGCCATATGAATTCAGTTGGGATGTTGCTTCGTGTGTAGCTTTTGTAAGACTTAAATTACCATTCCCGATGAGAAGCCAAAAGTACATAACAAAACGTCCTCATAGAGAAGGATGTAAAGAAAGAAATGAACTCCTGTTCTCTAACCTTCTCCTAGATGAGAATTCATCATTTTTGTATGAACTGCACTCTTGGAGTTATATACCATTCCTCCTAAGGTTGAACAAGAGCGCTTCGATGAGCTACACAAAACTGCTTCTTTACAGAAAGCAAAGCTGTTCTGTGATCAGCAGGACTGAGAGGTCTAATTTCATGCTTTCTGTCACCTGAACTCCCCAATAACTCCCTTCCCTCAGTCCTTATTTCTTTACTGAGCATGTCAGTGTAGCAGGTTTAGACCGAGCTATTGATGAGCCGGTATGGATTCTGCTTGGTTGGCCACCGTGCGTGGTGCTGGCTGGCTGGCTAGCGGGGCTTAGAGGGGATGAGGAGCTGAGTTTAGAAACGGGAGCTCGCTAGGGCTTTTGTTGGTTTTATTGGGTTTTGGCGGGGGGGTGGGGGTTTTGGTCCCACTCTCCCACCACCGATTTTTATGACTCTGGTGGGATCCTTCCTGTCAGTGTTGCTTGAGAAGATTGAAAGTTCAAAAGTTTCGCATTTGTAGAGATGAACAAATGAACAGATAGGCAAACAGACATTGTGGCTACCTTGAGAAAGAGGGAGTGTTTTCCAACTACCTCTTTTATATGTGAAATTATTACTGAGCCTTTAATATCTATTTATGTATTGGAATTATCAGTGTAATAATATTAAGTGACTTTTATTTCACAAATGCCTTACAGATTATGTCCTGTATTTCTCTTCTTAAGAGAATATTATCATCTTCTTTATGGATGGGTTTGATGGTTTGGTAAACATTTAGAGCTTCCCCACTTGGAACGAGTGGTCTTATCAATCATTCTTATAAATTCTCTGACTTCTCTTGTGTTCTCAGTTTACAAAAAAAAAAAAAAAAGCCTTAGCTTCTCTCTTAGATCGAATATTAAAGCACACACCAGGCTGCAGTCACATCTAAACTTTTGAACTGTGATTTTTATTATTTTGCTCTTTCAAGAGAGCACCTGATTTTATAGAATTGATAGCAACAGTTTAGCGTGTCCTAATGTCCTTTGGGAACAGTGGTGTGCTCAGACAGATGAGGAGTTGTCTGAGTTTATGAGAACATAGTCACAGTCTGCCTTTGGAAATTTGTCCTTGTGCCACCAGTGTTTTTCAAATTTGATAGAAATGTCTTTGTGTACTCAGTATATTCTCCCAAAATGGAAGGCATAAACAAATGTGATTTTTAACATTTTCTCAACGTTATTTCACTGGTAGCTCAGTTTCAGCATAGCATTGCCTCAGAATCTTGGTTTTATTACAACCAGTTAGAGCTATGTAAATTCTCCTCTGTGTGAATGGAATCATCTATCTAAGAGGGAGTGAGCTGAATCCGGTATCTGTGCACTCATCTGCTAATAAAGAAATCCCTCTGCACACTAGCATTTTACCACCAGGCTATGAAGCCACATTTATAAAACCCTGTGCAAGAGAATAAAATTATTCCTGGCTATTGATTGTAAGGCTATTAGAGCCTTAATAATAACTTTCAGTTCAGCATTTCCTTCCCTTTACCTCTGATATCTTTGAGCTGCACACCATAAAGGACAATCAATACTGCCAATATCAGACCATTTTGCTGTAATTTCCAAAAAATTTAAATGAAAAATTATCAAATAAGTAGCATTTTGTCATTATGTCTTGAAAATGCAAAACAATTAAAGAGCTATTAACTGGTTAATTTTTTTTTATGTTTGTGTGTGTATGTATTATATACACTGTGTTTATGTGTGTGCTTATATATAATAACACATTTCTATTTTATATGGTGAGTCTACTTCTGCTGTCTTGAATACCAGTAGGAATTTTGCTGTGACGTTCCTTCCTACCGAAAGTCTAAATGACTATGTATCTCGTTAAATGCCGACTGAAAAGTGAGGCCTTACATACTTCCAAGAGCCTTCATGTGTGACAACACAGCATTGAAGCCAAAATAACCGACTTTATTCTGATGGCCTGGTATGAGGGAAGCAGCATTATCTAGTCCTGTAGACAGTTATGTTACTTCATTGGAATTTATTATTTTACTTTATTTGAGTTTAGCATTTTTGAACTAAAATAGTTACAGGTAACATTATCATGTTCAGAGCATTGCCAGCTATATAATGTACGTATCTATAGCTGTGAAAGTCAGTGGGAAAGAAAACTGCAATGTGTTGTCTAATATAATGCCAAGATGCTGTATTCAGTTAGATCCAGTTGTCCTTTTTTTGTCTGAGTGCTGTTTATTTGGGTACTAGGTATGAAGCAGGAATAACTAGTACTCAACGTAAGCAACACAAAAATTCCATTCTCATGGTTCGTCGCAAGAATCCTGATACGTAGGCACTGTAATCTGTAATGAAAGCTAACGGGTATTCTCATTTACCTTCTTTTTTATGTAACTGCATGAATAAAGGCCCTTTAAAAGATAAAACTGCCCTGTAATACCTTTTTTATTTTGGCATTTTGAGAACTGTAACCTTTCTTTTAAAATCTTATAATGGAAATACATAATATCATACTCATTACACCATTTTAGCACTTACCTTTTCAGGAGCATGTATTTACAATATTCTTAAAGTCAAATGTCACAGTATAATCATGTTTCACACTCTTGAGTGTTTGATCCTGTGTACATCCCGCTGTGAATCCATCAAAGCAATTCTGCCGGCGTGGATTGATTGATCCGTATATGTATTCAAAAATGTGTCTTGTGCTTTGCTGAAGGTGTAAAGGTTGGGAAGATTCTGGACCATGTCAACAGTGGCCAGTTACCTTCAGCTGTGAGGTGTGTCTGTGACTTTTGGCTTGCAGGCATTGTAGTGCCACGTGATTCTAAATGCAAGATCCTCCTTCGCTTTTGGCAGAAACAACTGAGAGCAACTTGCACCCCCAGCACAAGTGGCATGGTAGTGCTTGCTGGGCTCTGCAGAGCACTTGCGCAGTGCCCAGCTGACGGAAGAACAGAGCAATGGGTTGTACAGGAACCCACGACAGCAACAATCCCAGGTGCTCTCGCTCAGCTGGGAGCTCGTATGAACGGGGCACAGTTCAAAGCACCTGAACTGCAAGTGGGTTGGTGCTTCGTGCCAGTGCCTGGCTCCCAAAGCAAAGAGCTGGGAAGCTCAGGAGAATTGAATGCTGTTCTCCAGGAAATACCTTTCTGAGTCGGGGCACTCAACAGAAAGGCTACAGAGATTCAGGCTGAACCAATACTCTAGTGGCAGCTCTGTGGCCAAGGCAGTCCTTGTTTGTGCAAGCTGTGTAGCATCAGTGCCCCTTCACTTGCTTTCTCAGCTCAAACCTTGTGGCTTGAGACAGAGGAACACCGAGATGCTCTACACAGTTCCTTGGGTGTGTGCTGTGGCATGAGATTTAGATGTGTACCTGTCGGAAAAGAGCACACCCAAGAAGGTTGCTCACTTACAGAAAACAAAGGAAAGAAAGTCCGAAGAGAGTTGGTGTTTCCAAAAGAGTATATGGTTGGTATGGTCAGCCTTGAATGCGTCCTTTCTTGCCACAATTTCTGAGCACATAGCACAGGAAGTTACTCTTTAAAATTAAATATCCTTTGCCAAATTCTGCGAGAGAGCACTTGCCAGTACTGAAAACCATCAATCTTCCTACAGACAACCACCCTATATTTCTGCACCAGAGCCAGTTCGGCAAGGCATGGTTCTGTACCTTATTTTTTCTGCTAATGTATGTGTTTGCTATTTTTTCTTGAAGGCAATCAGTCCTCCAAAATATGCTGAAATAGGTCTCCAAATGAATGCTTTCTTAGTATGTTTGAGAATCACCACAGCAGGCAAAAGCATTTGAAGAAAAACTGCTCTCAAAATAGCACAATTAAGAATACTAAAGAAATTGTACTTACCTATACAGTAACTACATTCCTTCAAAATGGATTGTCCTTGTAGATTTTCCACCTTTCTCTTTTTTTTTTTCTCCTTATTTCTTTCTTTTTTGTTATGTTTGGGGTTGTTTTTTTTCCTTTTTTTATTTTTCTGTTTTGTTATTTCCTATATTCTGGAGAGGATCCATAGTAAAAATATATATTCACAGGGGTAGAGGCTTCTGCACTTTTTTTGTACTCTTGGTGAGATAAACCGGGTTGTGTGTTTGTGGCCGGGGTCGCTACGGCTGGCCGCAATTCCCATGTCTCAGGCACGCCTGTGTAATGAGGCACACAGGGGCTGCTTGTCTTGGAGGACCCCCAGGTACCGTACTGAGAAACAACCTTTCCTCAGCAATACTCTGAACCACTGGAAGGATAGTTTAGAATTCATCTATGTTAGATTGTTTCGCTAAAAATCGCTGGAAATCTTGCCATGTGGTTGAAAAACTTCCAGTACAGCGGGTATTCAAATACACACTTTGCTGGTTTTGGTATTGTCTGTGGATATGTGCGGTATTTATCATACAGTGCTTCTGTAGTTCCTTTCGCTTCTTAAATCACAAAGTGGTTTTTACAACATGGTTCTTTGTCTTCTTTTCATAGGCATTTCCTATTTAAACATGGATCTGGGTCTTCAGCTATCTTCAGCGCAGCCAGTCAGAACTATCCTTTAACATCCAATACTGTTTACTCTCCACCTCCTAGGCCTCTTCCTAGAAGTACCTTTTCTAGACCTGCCTTCACTTTTAACAAACCTTACAGGTGTTGCAACTGGAAGTGCACCGCTCTGAGCGCCACTGCTATCACGGTTACCCTGGCGCTCTTGCTAGCCTATGTTATCGGTAAGCCTCTCTTGCTTTTCTGGGCTCAGTTGTTCTTTACCTTTTCTGTTCTGTTGTCTTGCTTGCTTTTACTCTAATACGAATCGTGTTTTACTAACAATGTTTGCCATTGGGTGCTTCGTAAAATTCTGGCGAGCAAAATGCTGGGTTGGCCAGAGGTTGAGTACAACCTGGAATTCTCATTAAAGTTCTACTCTGTTAACCTGGATACCGCCTAGTAGAGAAAGAAATATTATTCAAGATGACATGTTTGTACTAGCAGAGGACGCCTACTGATTTTAATTGCCGTGATATTTTTCTTAAATTAAACATTTGATTTTCATATTTAGCCTTATAACATTGTTGCTCTTAAAGAATTACTCGGAAAAGACTGATAACTTAATTTTATTTTGCCTCGCTATCTTTATTTCATTTCTTCAGTCTGATCACAATTTATATCTTTCATTTTTTACTCTTAATTCTTGTATCATTGGCTAGAATGACGGCTAGCTCTAAAAATATGTAGTATTTTACACCATGCCCTCCCTTTATTGAATTTATGTTTCAGAAAAATGTTACTTAGATTGAAGTTCAGTTACTTATTTTCAAACCCATCTTTATAAGTACCTAACTTTGTGATTTTTTTATCACGATAGATTGGCAGGATTTCTCACGGTAGCTAGAAACACCTTCTTTTTTTTTTGGAAGATAGCTATGTTGGAGGTGGGCTTGGAGCCAATGCGAGTACAATTGTACATGGGAGAGCAAGTCTTTGTGACTTACTATAAGACATTTTGGCTGAACATTAATTATCATGTTGGTTTTTCAATCTGAATTGAAAATATTACAAAACATTCATTATGTGGGATCTTAGAATGCAACCGTGGCTTCTGTAAACATAGAGAAATGTAATTAATTTTTGCTTGTGTGACGCACTTTCTCACAGGCGCTCTTGCTTTGTTGATTTAGTTGCCAGTTTGCAGGTGGGCAGGAGCCGGAGATTCCCCAGCATCTTCTAGCTTGAATGGGAGTAACTCTGGGTTTGCCTGAAAGAGTGATTTGTGCTTGGTAAAACTTGTACAGAGATATGAGTACAGATACCTCCAAATGGATAAGTAGCCACTGGTTTTCTATATTTTCTGAATAAATGTCTTTATAGTGAAAGTTATTACAACTGCAGTCATTTGTGTTTTCCACTGGTTATTTTGTCCCATAGTGACAAAGTTCTGGTTACTGTCAGTGAGATGCTCATTAGGAGGGATTTTTTTCCTAACGTCCTCATCTAATGCAGATGGGAAAGCAGATTTGATCATTTCTGGTATATGATTATTTGAAAGCACCTGAGGATCTAGTAAGCTACATTAATTGCAGATTTACATAACAGCTGGTGAGCATATGCCCTCAGTTAGGACTGGCTGTATAATTCTTGCAGCCTCATCTGTTTGCTACATATATATCCCACCCACACCATTTCAACTTTATCTGGATGAAGCGCTGTCTGTTTCATCCCTGCTTAGATTTCAGTCTGCCACTGAAATTTTTTTTACTTTTTAGAGATACACTGCTGCATGTCATCAGCCTGAGAAGGCTGTGAGCTCTCCGTGTCACTAGGAATTAAAAAGCTCTGTATGAATTTCCTGTAGACGTGTCTGTGTTTATCTTAACCTTGTAACATAAAGGTGTGATGTGTTTACTTTAGTTGGGCAGAACTAGGTAAAATGAAGATGTCTTTGTATTTTATAAATTATTAGTATTTCTAGTTATGTTTTCTATAGCAAAATATAAACTTCTGAACCAGGAATTCCAGTTCAGAACATTTTCCAAGATGCCATTATTTGCTCTTGTTTGCCCCAAAAATTTTTCAGTTGCATAAGCTTTCCTGCAGTTTCAGGTAGTATTAGCTACCTTATTCCAAATTAATATTCATGCTGCCCATTTCTAGTTGGTTAAATATTTAAATAAGTTCATGGTCTGTTCTTATGAGTCAGGTACGTTAATTCTTTCCCTTTTGTTAAGTATGAATAATAGCATATAAACTACTTCCGAAGTTCACTTGCTCTGTAGGGTTTCATATTTGCATATCTTTTCACGTCAAATATTTAAATGTGCATCTTTTAAATAAGAGTAATTGAATATACAAAATCAGACTGTATGTAACACTCTGAAGTTAAACTTCACTCTCCCGAGTGTTTTCTGGTTGCTCACTGCGATTCAAGTCCCGCAGTCCTCACTCCAGGCACATTTCCTTCAAGTCAGAGGGAGTTACGTCTGAGCAATGACTACAGGCTTGGGCCCAAACTGCAAAACAAAACTCATTTTAATTTCAGAATCGAACTAAGCCTGGGATCAGCTCGGTGGTTGTTACTGGAAGAATAAGGGACACTATTTAAAGGCAAAATTATTTTCACATTGTATTTTAGTCTGGATTAATTTATAATAAGCTGCGATTTCAGGCCAAATGAATGTAGATCAAAATTAACATTAAGATTTTTCCTTCCCTTAGCTAATAACTTAAATATGCTTTCTCAAAGATCTTGTGCCACCGTTAGATGCGTGAGCTACACATTACTGTTAAAAATAGGCCCAAATCTCAGCCCCAAGTCAGAACATTCCCAAAGTCTTAGAAACCCAAAGCTTATTCCAGATCAAAAATTTGCAAACAGCTCTTATATTTGTAACAAACTGAGACCCATGCCAGAGTGCTCTAAGCTGTGATTTCTTTTCAATCAAAAGGTAAAGTAGCAAAATGGTTTTGTTCTTTTATTTTTCAGTCTTTCCCTCTTATCAGTGGGACTCAATAGAGAAGCTTTTACTTGAGAACACATAGTTCTGTATTTTCTCTCCTTTGAACTACTAGTCAGTTAAATAAAAAATCTTCATGTTTTCATTTTTGGCCTATAATCACCATGTTTATTATTTGGTCCTTTCTGGAATAAATTTGACTATTATAGGGACAGTAAGGAAATTATAGAACCCTGTAAACGGTTGTGTAACAGCTGATTTATTGAAAATCTTTAGTCATAATATTTAGTTTATCAAGTAAAACACATATTTTCACTTCAACAGGAGTAATTTCTTTGAATAGGTTCTAAAGTCATAGTTGTTACTCCAGAAAAACCTCATTTCATAAATTGGATGTTTGGTCTCCACGCTGTAAATGTGTTGAATTTTTTTCTATCAAATAAAGGCATATATACTTTTATTTTTCTACTGTATTTTCATATAAGTCGAGAACTGTAATGCACGCATGGCAGTCTGGGGCACAGTTGCTTGAATTTGCCCACAAAGAGGGCAGTAAGGCAGGTGAGCAATTGCGGCGCCCATCAGGGAGGTCCTGGGGGCGGCTGGGGCTGCGGGGAGGGGGCAGAGCCTTCGGCTAAGGCAGCGCGAAATTGCCAGTGGAGTGAAAGGCTGAGTAGGGAAAATAAGTTATCTGCTCTTCAGACAGCAACATGAAATGGGCAAAACCTGCCTGCTAGCAGTCTCTGTGTCTGGCGGGCACACGAGCTGTGTGTGTTTTAAATTTTGTGCAAATGAATGCTCAAATTCACAAAAAAGAAAACAAAAAGTCTTGAGGGAAAATTTTAGAAATCCAGTTGCCTTGAAGTTTTTCTGTTTTTGGTTGTGAAAGAGAAATGGATAAATCCCTGGCTATGTGTTGAGGTATATTTCTCTGGCATGAGGCGTTTGAAAGGACTGAGCTGGATCCGTGTCACCAGTTTGAGCTCGGATACTTACAGAGAGGGCACCTTGCAAAAGGACAGTGTGGAAAAGAAAACTGAAATTTCTCTAATACTTTTTAAATAGTTTATTTTATCTGGTAAGTAGAATGAGGATACTGTATACATACTGATGTCCAAAGGCTATAACAGATTCCAAATTATCACTTGAAAGACAAGGACATACCTGTTCGATTCAATGCGGTCAGTACTTGCGTCTTTCTGTTCTCATCCATTGGTCTTTGTTGCTCTAAAGAGTATAAAATAGGCTACCATTGTGGAATGGTATAGTAAATATTCTCTTTTTTTAATCTCATTGTAATAAAAGCCTAAGAAGCTGGTCTGCAATTAAAGAAGAAATTTGACCAAAAATTTCAGAGTAAACAAGGCAAATACAAGAGGGAGAATAAGAAATAGAATATGTTTTCTGTAATATTTCAGCAGCACACCATTTTCTTTAAGTACAATACCAGGTTTGATGTGTCTGCTCATCTAGTCAGTTATTTTTAGCCCATTAGTAAGGGGGATTTTTCTTCCATGATACTTTAGCATTTTGTCAGCCGCTGATTTGGACTTGCAAATCACTGCTCCTATTGATCAAAGGTGCTGAACTCCTATGGTTCCTATTGATTTCAGCAGGAGATGCAAATGTTCAGTGCCTCTGAAAATTGCATCCCATGTTCTTAGATTTAACCATCCCTGACTACAAAATGACTATTTTATATACAAATGAATTCTCAAGTATGAATATGAAGTTGTCCCTATCCTTCATGATATTATCACTATGAGTGTGCGCTGGAGATGGGTGTTGGATCTTAAATTATATTCATACAGAGGGTGAGGAAATTAAAACCTCTCTGCTGTCTGCCACTGTGACCTGTCATTTCTCACCCTGAGCACAAGGTAGAGTGATGGTTTCAACATTGGGAAAGGCCAGGCCAAAATTTAAGGATGCATGTATCTCAGTGCATAGATTTGTGATATTGGTTGCATAGCTTTATTCAATATAAAATAGAAGTCCTTAACTCTGAGAACTAGAAAACATGCAGAGAAGGCTCAAGGGGAAAATATGCTGATTCTACTCTGAAGAATATCATGGTATAGTAAACATTGCTAAATGTTTCAGGTATACATAAAAGCTGGGACGCAGATGTGCGACTCTGGAATATTGTTGAACTCCTTAGTGGGACAGCTCTCACTGAGACGGGGACATCAGGGTTTCACAGCTGGGAATCATGGCATCTGTCCTCTCTGAGCCTGGGTCTTGCTGATGAAGTTTATATTGTCACAAATCTTTAAGTACACTGAGGAGAAAGCCGGACAGCATTGTACTGTTGTCGAAGATTAGGTTTTCTTTGTTCCTAAGTCTAATGTATGGCTTAGTAATGAAAAATGAAACCAGGCCAGTCATTATACATCCCAGTAGGAGGACTGCAAGAGACGAGGGGATCTATTCTCAGGTATAAAAAATGTTAGGTATAAAGAGAAGACTGCTTGAGAGTTAAGATGGCTATAACAAATATATGGAAAAATCCTTATTTCCTGAAAGGTCCAAAATAACTTACCACTTCGATATGGATTTAAAAAATAATAAAAATCTTGAGAATTAATCAGATGTTAACAGTCTCAAACTTTCAAATTTGGTTAGAGCAGAATGACATAGCATTTTACTTACGAAATGAGTTTACAAAAGAACACCACCCCTTCTGTAGGTCAGGATCAGAACTTTCATTCTGACTCTTATTTGTTTTCAGGTATTTTCACATTGCTTCACCTTTACAGCGCCCAACTGGAACTGAGGCACTGATGCACCCGTGGCTTCATGCCACAACGAAATCCAGTTTTATAAGCAGAACCTGCTAGCAGTTATAGAAAATAAATACTTCTCTGGCACTGGGACAGAGCAGGTGCGGAAAGAATAGTCAGCTGCTGATATACATTCTACTACAGCTCTTCTAAATTCTAGGCTTCAGGGGGATGATCCACTGAGATTTTGTAAAATAACTGGAAAGAGCAGAGAAAGCTAAACAAAAGCCTTTAGTGGAGGTCAGCAGTTTGGAGAGACTTCACATTTGTAGGATTTTTGTCCTCTGAAGTTCGTCTTGTGGGTTGATAAGTACTTACTGCACAGGACTTTTTTGACATCTCCCCACTACAGAGAGTCTCTTTTGCACTGGAGCCAAGCCTCTTACTCATATTCTGCCAAACGTGTAGCACAGGAGTTGACAAGCTGTGCTTACACAGAAGGTAGATAAGAATAAATTAAATTAGATCATTGGCTTCATAGCAGATGGCGGGTTAATCCAGTTTACAAAGCGAGTTCTGAAAAAAATGCTTACATATTTGTGAATATTTACTCAAGTACGCTGCAGAATTGCGGGGACTGAGTTAGTTTATCTGGAGGTGTCAGTTTGTTTTATTTAAATGTTGAACAAAATAAGCAATCTGGCCATTTACTTCAGAGGTAAAGACCCAAGCTTTGGTTCTGAACAGGGCCCAACTGGTTTCACTTACAGCAGTAATGTGAAGCAACCAAAAACCTGCCTCTGGATAGAGAAAATCCCTTAGGCAGCATAAAGTCACAGCAGCCTTTCATGTCTTTGTTCCATGAAGGAAATTTATGGGAAGGGTAGAAGATATAGGCCTTTAATTTATCTTCTTCCGGAAGAGGTCTGTTTTATACCTAATAATTATTTTTTACCTAAGAAGCGTAATAAATTAGCCAAGAAAAGCTCTGTACTACAGGTAGAATCTTCTGTATTCAAGAGGGAGGTCATTTAAAGTTACCCCGAGCACCTCCACCAAGGAGGAAGCTTAGTTTCACCATAATCCTGTGGCATCCTCCAGTCTCTTTAGCTACACTGACTACATACTCCTCCAAATTTAGCATCTGCAATAACATCCATAATGCATGTTGTGTAAAAAAAAAAAGCTTATGTCCACTTTTGTGTTACAGTTTTATCTGAAACTTTGAATTAAACAGGGCTATCTAATAAAATATAAATGAAATATAGGTACAGTGGCATCCATTGTATAAGCTCTATCTCGAAACATTATGTAAAGAAGGTCAAATTTTGCATTCAGATATACTTGCCTGCCTCCAGATCACCTCAGTGAAGGCAATGTACAACTCTGCTCCTAGCAGAATGCAACTCATAAATAACACAGAGCAAAGTAATAATGTAATGATAGAAGGGGGGAATGTACCGAGGTTCAAGAAAGCCAAGAAAGAATATATTTTCAAATGAGCTTTGCAGTGGTATGGAAGAACCAAGGAAACAGAGAAATCAAGTTGGAAGTTCATGAATGCCAGGTAAAGAAGCACGGTTGCTACCAACAGGGAGAATATTGGCACTCAGTTTTTAGGCAAGAAGTTCAGTTAGGCCAAGATGAGGGGTTGTTATGGGCTGATGCTCCTGGTGACTCACCGCAGCCCCTCGTAACTGAAAGTAGGAATTTTGCAATTGTGAAGCATGCTGGTGCTGCTAACAAGCTGCTTAATCTGCACTTGCCTGGTAGTCCTTGATTTTTGCTTGAAACTGTAGCAGTTCACCAATGGCATTGTGCACCCTGCCGGTAGCCGAGGTATTTTAGGTGCTGCAAAATACAGGGTATCCGCTTGCAGAATTCTTGTGGAATGCCAGGTGGGCAGAGCTGAAGTAGCTTTTGCTTTTTCTGTAATACCAGTGTGGTCATCAAACCTCAAAGGCTGATTTTTGTGTTCTGTGGGAACTTCAGCTGCATTCAATAATGCATCTTTAGTCATAATGGTGGGGTTTGGTACTGTTAGTCAGCAGCCAGCCCTCAGAAGTACTGCAGTCAAGGTCTTTTGGTGTAAACATCATTCTGGAAGGCTGAAATTTGAGGCAAGGGCAGAGACCTTCATCAGAAAGTGAATCTCCCTCCTTTTTACCCAGCCCAGTCCTAAATTGGACAGAGTGATGGTGTCATCATCTGCTTGGTTTGTGGAGTAGGGTCTTATACCTGGGCACTACACATGCAAAATGCAGCTGAGAGTCTTACAAATGCATTTATGCTGTGGGAAATTGTAGCCCACTGGTGAATTCCACAGCGTTTTCTGTGTCCCTTTGTGTTTAGGGGGAAAAGCAAAAGTCAGAAATCCACTAGAAAACTCAAAGAGAGAATGACTCAAAAGAGAAGTTCTTTTGAGGCTTTTAATGAAATTCAGTATGTGACTACTTACTTCTAAAGAGATTTGAGAGAGAGAGAGATTCAGAAGTTTTATTTAATTTTATTTGGTGAAATATCTGTATATTTAAAACATGATGCATATGTGTTGTAGGAAACACAGGCATTGTAGGAATTATGTATACCCTAGGTAAAAGAAAAGTATCACAGAAAATGAAGAGGTGAGGTAGGGCTCTGTGTCTGCTCAATAAACATTTATTATTCCCTGTGGTTAACTTCTGAAATTGATATCTCTAAGAACTAATGGCTTTACTGGTGTATGTGGTCTGCTTATTACCAGAGTGATACCTGGATCTGAAGGTAATTTCTCAAGAGCTATAGCTAGTGAAATGAAAATCAGATTGATTTTAAGATTGCAAGATGACTGGGATTCTGCAGTGATAGAAGTCACTCAGTTAAATTCAAGTAGACCTTATTTTCATTGCAATGTGCTTTGTTGTTTGAACACTCGCTCTTGCACGTTGTTTAACGTAAAGCTGTTAACCAGTATCCCGTGTCATCTCCCACGGACTAGAAATCCAAGGCTGGCAGAGCCCATCATCTTTACAGTGCCGTTGGTGTTTCTCAGGGAGGAAACTGACTGTCAAACATACATACAAACAGCTTTTCTAGCTTGCCAAGCTTTGGCATGATCTATAAAACCAGCAGCACTTCCCCAGCCTGAAGGAAGACAAAGCAAGCAAACTATTCGAATTGGTGCAAATGGATGACAAAATGCACAGTGTGTGTAATCTGGAAAAGACATACAGTAAGGAAAAAGGTGCTCTACATATTCAGTCCTTGCTTTGCGACGTACCCTCTGCAGCACATGCAAATGCTGTCTTAGGAAATGAGTAACAGCAACAATGGAATAGCATAAGAAAGCAGCTAGATTATATTCACGTTTCTATAACCACTAAAAGCTTACTGAAGTGTGCAGTTATGTTTTGCATCTAGTGTTGATCTGTTTCAAGTGCTGCTATAATTATTTGCATTAGTATAAATGAAATGTACGTTCATTAGTTACAAATCCCATTGAACTTTGTTCCTTTTTGTTGTTATTAACTCTTTAAATCATAATAATGTCCAGAAGCTGAAGCCAGGAGCAAGAGTCGCCTGCTCTGGAGATGTCAAGGCATGTTGATTTTTGTTGTACCTTCTGTACATAGAAGTAATGTCTTGCATTAATAAACTCAAAGATCAGAGCTTCGGTCTGTGTCATCTGACTGCAAGACCCTTTTCAAAGTATTAGCATGGTCCCTCTATGATTTCAAGTCCATGGAATATGATGAAAGTCTCTGGCTTGAGATCTCACAACCAGCACTGGAGTAAGCTGCTAGTATCTCTTCTGGGGAGTGGGAATTTACTGTTGTGTCTCCAGAGCCCAGACCTGATGGGAATGCAGTGGTTGGAGAAATCAGTAAATTTGGCTCTCTTTTCCTGAAGTCGATATAAAAAGTATAAATGTGTGACAAATACTGTGACTGCACTAATTCGATAGAAGTGCTCTCCTTGGCTTGGTTTGGATCATGTGTCTGTGGCTGGGTGATGCAGGAGTGCACAGACCTGGGATTAATGATTTTAGATTGGCAGATTTGCATTTCTGTGCTCGTTTTGGCAAGCCCTTGCCAGGAACCTGTTGAAGGCATGGGGTTTTGCTTTATAATTTAATTTTTCAGCATGCAAGGGAGGCTTGTGAACAAACACATAGAAAGGGGATAATAGACTCTAGGTTTCCTGTTTGTGTTCAGATTTTGTTCCTTAAAGTATGTGCAAGTGCAAAAGAAAACAATGTATTTTCCATTCTAGATCACACTTACTTCTTCTGAGAATGTCTGAGGTTCCTACACGATTCGGCAAGAGGAAAAATATATTGCCTTTTAGGCTCCCACTGTGGGCAGATCCTGCTCAGTGCAAATTGCTGCATGCGGGTGAAGAGCCTGCTACTCCTGATTTGCTCTTTATGTGACAATTTCAGCTCCTCTGTAGGGGGTATCCTCAATCCCTATTTTAGTGGGTCATCAGTCCTCCCTGCTGAGTTACTTCAATGCTAAGGCAACTTCTTCCTTGGAAGAATTTGCCCTCCTCAGTAAGACCTAGGTAATTGCTTAGAATGACTGCAGTACTATCGTATTATGCTTAAAATAAGATCCTCTGTTGCTGTCTTTCTCCTACCATCCTTCGATGCCTCCGATCAGAAACAACAGAAAGGAAAGCAGAAAAAGTGAATGGCTTTGTAGGCAAAGTGGAGTAGGCAGCCCCCACGTATGGTAGAAAGGATAGTTTATAACTTCATAAAAGGATTAATTTAGTCGATTTCCCAGTGCATACATAAATAACAACTATATTTCTGTTAATGTGTGTTGTAGAATAATTGCATATATTTTACATCTAGAGCCAGTTTTTTATCTGCAGTGTAATTCTAGAGTAAATCTATGGAGTCAGTGTTTCTACTAATGTTTAACCCAAGTGAAACAATTTGGGAATGCAGTGGGCACAGTTTCACTTAAAACTGGGTTGGAAAAGCGAGAGGTTTTACTTGGTGTCAGTGCTTTAATCAACAAGCTCTGAGCTCTTTGGCAGTTGAAAGCTGAGGGACAACATTGATGTAGCATTAGAATCTGTCACAAAATATTAAATTCATTCAACTGTTATCCTTTTAAATGCAAGTATTTCCATTAATTGCTGTAGAAATTCATCACCCTGACCTGGCTGAGCTCCAAAAGAAAGTGTGGAAACTAATTAAACATTGAGTTTTAAGGTAAAATAGTAAATTGCTCATTAGACCCCTTGAAATTCTGATTTATTACTAACAGAACAAAGTAATACTTGACTTTGCAGAAACTGGGTCATAGCGTTCTTTCTTAGCCTGACTGAAGGTGCTGTAGCTTAGACATCAATTAATTGGTCCTCGTTTTTTTGCAGCAGTACACTTGTTTGGTTTAACCTGGCAGCTCCAGCCTGTTGAAGGGCAGCTATATGAAAATGGAGTTAGCAAAGGAAATAAAGGAACAGAATCCACGGATACTACTTACTCCCCAATCGGAGGAAAAGTTTCTGATAAAACGGAAAAAAAAGGTACGTGTGTATGAGAGTACAGATTATGAATATTTAAACATTACTAGGGTTCAGATTCTGTATTTGCTACAGTTTGACAGTATTTTGAGTTCGTGTTCTATCTTCTTTAGTATAATTTTAAAACAGATAGGAAAAGCCTGTAACCGGGTTGCTTGTTTTAGCCGAACTCTCACTGAAGTTAGCAACCCACCCAAGCCGTTAGGAAATTAATGTTCAGCAGCAAAATAATCGCCCTTCTTTTGTGAGAGAAGAGAGATTAAAGCGTTTGGCTTCTGTCTTAAGAGAGAGGAAGGGAGACTGTATTCTCCTTGTTCTGTTCGTGCCCAGGGCTTGGTGCTGTGCCTGTCTTGCAGACCAAAGTCAGTCTTGGGCAAAGTGAAACCCTTTGTACTGACAGGTCAGAATATGCAGAGGGTTAGAAATCTTAATGCTTTTAAACTCATCCAGTTCTTGAAGGCGTAAGCTAAAATACGGCATCCTGTCACATCCTGCCTTAACCAGTCATAGTGAATCAGCTCGCAGGAATCTACTGAGGTTTCACAAAGTGCCTGAGCCAGTCTGGCAGCTCCCTGCTGCCGGGGGGGACAGTCCTGCTGCCAGGGGGACAGTCCCGCTCTGCCCCGCTCTCTCCCTGTGCAGCTCCTGCGGCCTCGTGCCCACTGCAGGCATTGTCTCATGCATGACTGAGACAACGTCTGTTCGCTATGGCAGCAGAAAATGACTTCCTTAAAAAATGCAAATATGTAAAATGTGAAGATGAACCGTCTCTTTTGAAGGGGCAGAGAAGTGCCAGAGCTGGCATAGGAAAGGAGAGGACTGTGCAGCCAGGAGTGTGAAACGGAGAGCAGCACTGTCCCTGAGATGCACAATTCCTTTCTCTCAAGTCCCATCGTTTAATGTTGTTAGATCACGTACTCCAAAATTAGTTATGAGCTCTGGCCCGTGCTTCCCACTGACCACCATGGAGATGCTTCTGACTGTAAGAAGATGGCCCTCCCCTTTCTTTTTATGATATTCAGAAAAAGTGGATAAATCAGATTAGATCAGAGAAAAGTGAATGGGAGTATAATATGAACCTTAGTCATTCCAGTTATTAGGAGGAAGGTAAAATTGTACTGAGAGCTCTGCAATGATAGGAAATTTCCAGAGTTTCCAAATTTCAGAGCAAAGCAGTGATGTGATTTGGTGTATGCCAGGGAAGATCTACAACTGTAAATATGAGACAAGGTGGGACATTGTTGTACCAATCCCTCCAGAAGGAAGATTACATCTCACATCAATAGTCTTACAAATCAATGTGGCACAACCGGATAGAGATCATATTAGATAAATGAGCAATAGAAATATATGTAAGGAGACGATCCATTATTTTGTCCCTTAGAATGGACTGGTAGTGAATTGCAGAAAATGTTTTATACACTTTTGTATTTTTGTCCTGGTGTACCACGGAAAATACCTCAAATAGTTCTTCTCAACTGCATTAAATCATTTTGTCAATATATTACAGATTTAATAGAAGCTCTTCCAAAGCATTTGGCTTCCAAAGGAGGATGTGCAGGAAAAACATCAAAAACCTTAAAAATAAAGTGCTTGAAAACGGAGAAAAGAGTATGTGAGTCAATAGAGACTCAAGGTAGTAGGTAAAAAACCAAACCACGTGCCTTGCCCCAGGCATTCCCAATGTCTTGTGTAGCTACACAATTCCTCCACAACACTAAAGCATGGAGGGCTGCGACAGCACAACCACTTCACTGAGGGCTTATCCAGCAGTTTCAGAGGTCAGTCTTGAATATAGAGAGACTGTTGTCCCACTTGTCTCCTCTCACCTTTTGGGCGTAACCTGCAATCCAGAGCATATGCTAACAAGGAGTATACACTTTGGAAACACAAGAAAAATCATGTGGGCTTAGTCCCAGGCGCTAGTACATGCATAATCCAGCTGTAGCTAATTTGTGCTTGTTTTATTTCGCTCCATCAATTTTAATACTTATCAGTAATTTTATTCCCAGTGCTCATACCAAATTCCCCATGTAGATGTGCTGGGAAGGAGGATTTGGAAACAGGCAGCTCCTGTTACAACAGCAGAATACTACAGAAAGCTGATATTTGCCTGTAAACTTGAAGCCTCTGATGTGATTTCACAAGCATAAATAACTACTGTCAGATATTGAGACCTCCCATTTTCCCAACTCAATGCAGCAGCACGGAATGCTTTTCCAGACTTTGAAAGCATATATTTTAACTAATCTTTTCATGAAAATCAAGTTTACAAGTGAGCAAGTCAGATTTTTCTAAGAAGTCATTTTATAACACACTGACCCATGGCTATGAGTTAACATTTTAATATGTAGTAATGTGATTAAAAACTCAGACATCCTATTGATGCTGGTATTTACCAGGGGAGTACAAGGAGATTGATTGTTTCAGCATCAGTAATAATCAGCATATGGGTACTTTCTTGTGAAGATAATTGGCACCACGCTGTTCAGAGTTTTACTTTCTTGAAGCCAAAAGAAATCTGTGATTAGGAATCTGTCTTCTGTTTTAGACTTGCAAGGAAAGTGTGCTTAGGAAGAGTAGGGAAGAATTAATACCAGTTGGCAAGATTGGGAGCTGTACAAGGAACTGAATATAGATAATTAAATGATACTTTGTCATAAGAAAAATGTTGTTATGAGAAAGGTGTTTTTTAGAGCAAGAACAGAACTTGAATTGCAGCACTGTAATTTTAAAAGCTTATTTCAGACTTTGTCAAGAAAGAGCAAGGAAGTATACAAGGATAGTCTGTGATTAGTGTATCTTCAGATGCCTTTTTTGTGCAGCCAAATACCTGCTTAGTTCAATTAAGCATGGAAACAGAGCTAAATTCTTTTTCTATAAAGCAGGCACAGTGGCTCAGTGAATATGAAAACATGCACTGGAGGCATGGCTCTTACAGTGGCCTTTTCATGCTGGGTGGTTGCCTGAAAAAATAGTGTTTGAAAGGTAGAGATGCTGCAACTGCATACTTTCAGTAGGTGGCAGATAATATACAAATTTTCATGTTACCATTGTGAACAGCAGCATGCACTTCTTTCCTGTGTAATGAGGTAAAAGTAAACCTAAGTGCATCTGTTTTTTTAAGGATTACATAAAATATTACTAAAGCAAAGGCATTTTCAGCCAAATGTGGAGAAACTCAGAGATACGTTGTTTTGAGCCTAGCAACAGTAAGGTGGGATTCAGCATAATTTGACAACATCAATTAGTGAAAATACTCCCTGACTAAAGACATAACATTTTTTATTTTCAATGAAGAAAGAGGCCTTCTCACTTCAACAAACTTACGAAGCAGTTACTGTATTTTAAAGGACCTTGAACACGGACCAATAACGCCATTAACTTCAAAAATGATAGTCTATCCTTGACTTTTTACTTAGTGCTCTACCGTCTTGTAATTGAATCACATTAATTACTATGTGTCAGTATCACCAAAAACGTTCCTTAGTGTTTTACTTAACCCAGGGTAAATGCTTGCAAAGAATCATTAAGATTTAATATCTCTGGAGTACTGGAAATAGGGGAAAAGTTTTTTAAATTTACGTCAGCCAAGTAGGATCTTGTATGGGTTGGGGTGGGAAAGGATCCATTTTTGTTGCCCAACATAGGAAGTTTAATTCTCTTCAAAACTCAACATTCAAGATTTTTTCCGTGAAGCATATTGGACAGAAGTAGTCTCACCTTGACCATTGTTAAAGCAGCAATTTGGAAATATTTTAATTCATGAACTAAGTAACAGGTGCATTTTTAGACTATTAGATTACAAGTTCTGTGCTCTAAAAATAGATGCTTTCAGGTGATAAGGTGTTAAAAGTCAGTTCCTAGTCCTTGCTGTAGGCTTGGTGACACAAAGCAGCCGTAAAGCTGGAAGATCCAGTACCCTGAGAATTGCTCCTGCCTTGTAAATTAAATCTCTATTCATTAAGAATGCTAAGTACTTCCTACACTAGTTAAAGCCTATGTAAGATCCCACTGAGGATCTTTGTTATGAATACGGTCGGGAAAAAGCTGGCCCTAGCTTTGCTACTGCTGTTTTCATTTCCAATGGCAATTTATAAAATTTCATGTACATTATGTTGCATTAGGTACTTATATGCATTATTGTAAAAGGTGAGGCCCTGCTCACTTCAATTGCTCCTCTTTATCCTTCACTGTGATACTCGAATGAAGTGAAACATAAATGGATATGGCTGCTGAATTCAATCTTCTTGTCTTGGCTCTTCCTCTGATGCAGCATACTGTCCTGCTTTTTTTTTTTTTTCTAGTTTAAAGAGGGTATGGAAAAGCAAGTTAAGAGTTTTGCAAAACTTGCTATGGAATTAGCTCAGATGTTAGCTGGATTGGGTGTGTGATTTGCAGCACGTCACGATGCTGATCACAGATAGGCATTAAAATACACAAAGATGGTGATAGAAGCCAGCAAAACAAGCCAGCTCCAATTTAGTTTGGCAATGTCTTCTTTATGCATTCCATTTCCCTTTCAATTTCAGCGCTCTCATACCCATGTGTGAAGTTACATACTGTAGATGTCTGCAAATTTATTGTTAGGCATTATGAAATTACACCAGTTTTCTCTTTAGATTGCCTGTCCCTATCCTCCTGCCCCTGTTACGCTTTCATGCAGAAAGTCCAAGCCAAAACAGATGTCCTTTATTTCTCCGGGACTAGATTATGACTACCACAATAAAATCGTTAGGAATGGTGATTAATAGAAATCTAGGCTTTGAACGCGGGCTCCGACCTACCAGGTTTGATGGAGTTTCTGTCCTCGCTGGTGTCCATTTGTGTAGCTTATGCGATGCCCGTTCGGCAGTAGTCTGAAATACGTGCCAGAGGAAGCTCTCCCGCTGTCTTCTCTCTGTGCGTTCTCAGTTGAATGGGTTTTGTTTGCATAGCTGATAGGTAAAGGCCATGGTTTACGCAGCAGCACTTCTACCTTTTTATATTTAGCAAAGCGTTCCAAGGTTTCCAGGGCAAAAATGCGCTGTGTCGCCTGTTGTCGTAAATATTGCATGCAAGTTTATTTATATTTTTCAACTGGTTGAATAAAAAAATGCAGCGGTTTCAGTGAAATGCCCTCCATTTGCAGGTTGTTTTCAATATATTCCAATATATCTAAGGCATGTTTATACCTCGTGACCTGTTATCTTCACCCACCATGAATATGCAATTGATTGTTTTGTTTGTTTCTGGAAAATTAGTGTTTCAGAAGGGACGGGCCATAGACACAGGAGAAGTTGAGATTGGAGCACAAGTTATGCAGACGATCCCCCCTGGTTTATTCTGGCGCTTTCAGATTACTATACATCACCCCATGTACCTGAAATTTAACATTTCACTGGCGAAGGATTCTCTGCTGGGGATTTATGGCAGAAGAAACATTCCACCTACTCACACTCAGGTAATCGGAAATAATACTAATTCTGTCATACTTACATTTTCAAACAGCAGTGGATGCGAATGTTCACAATACACTTTCAAAGCCGGGGGGGGAAGGGACTGGCTGTAACCACACAAAGCCGTCTGTTTATCCCTTTCTTTTACTGAGGTCTGTCTGTACCCTCAAACCGTGCTCTCTCGGAAGAAGGGACAGTGTGGTAGCAGAAAGGTCATCAGTTGTGACCACTGTGACGTGACTGTCCGGGAGGCAGGACAGGTACACACTGCGCTGCTGTGTAGCTCCAGCATCTTCTTTGTCGGGGCAGTGGGCTGAAGTACCACATCATGTGAAGACGCTTTAATCTTTTTATGACTTCGTCAAAACAAACAGATTACATAGTCAGTAAAAAGACTTAATAATAATAAAAATAAAAGCTGATTCTGATTTCTAATACAAAGATTATTTTTGAGTGTTTACTCCTAGCGATTTTGCAGGAGAAAACCTAGCTAAGCAGTAAGAACATGTACTTGGTGTATGAAGCTGTCATTTCTATGCATAATAGATTCTTCAGCTTTTTTGTAGCAGGATCACACTCCGCAGAGTGTGATAAACTTATATATGGAATCATGGAAAGATTGTTTAGAAGGGACCTCTGGAGATCATCTAGTCTAACCTCAAAAATTATTTACTAAAGGCTTGATCTTAGAAATAAGTGCTTTTAGCTGTCGCTGACTTTAATTGAAGCTGGGTCTTCAGTTGAGCTGAAGTTGAACTTTACTGAAAATCAGAATGCCTAGAAAAAAACTTACATTTCTTGACCAGGGATTCATAAAAAGGTTTACATCTCTGGTGCTTTGAGGCTAACTGGTCTTAAACTTGTCAGCATCAACTTGGTTAGGCATTAACACCTTCTGAGTGAAAAATAGATACTTATTTGCATTAATAAAATTAAATATAAATAAAAAGTATATTTAGGTTTTGATAAACAATATTGATATTAAGGGACAAACATTAAAAAATCTGGTATAGAACAATAGGTTCTTTAATCTGTTCTTGGCATTTGAAATGAATCGCTGCATAAAAGTGAAATAAAATATGAAAGGCTGAGGGACTTGGGTCTTTTTAGTCTAGAGAAAAGACGACTGGGGGGATCTTATTAATGCTAATAAATACTTAAAGGAAGGGTGCCGGGGTGATGGGAACGGTCTTTTTTCAGTGGTGCCCATTGATAGGACAAGAGGTATGGGCACAAACTTGAACATAGAAAGTTCCATCTTAACATGAGGAGGGGCTTCTTTCCTGTGCGGGTGGCAGAGCAGTGGCACAGCTGCCCAGAGAGGTTGTGGAGTCTCCCACACTGAAGATATTCCAAACCCGCCTGGACGCCGTCCTGTGCAACTGCTGTAGGTGTCCCTGCTGTGGCAGGGGGTTGGACTGGGGGAGCTCCAGAGGGCCCTTCCAACCCTGACCATGCTGTGTTTCTGTAACGTAGGCACTACAGCTTGGGAATTTTGGAATATTCCTATCAAAGAGATGTAATTTTTCAAGTAAATCTGCTGTATTTAGTGCAGCAAGTCTGAATTTACCCTGCCGTAGCAAGCAGCAAGTTTTGATGCCAGATTCCTGACGTACCATAATGCTGAAGCTAATGAGACCAGGTTATACATCTGCTGTCCACATTGGTGACTATTTAGTCAGTCAGGCAATACCTCTTAAGATTTCAACTGTTTTTTCCTGTTTGAACAAGACATGCAGAGTAGATTCATAAAAATTTGCTAGGTGGTTAATTTTTACTCATTACTGTTTCAGTTTGATTTTGTAAAACTGATGGATGGAAAACAGCTAATTAAACAGGAACCAAAAAACTCAGAGGAGCCTCAGCAAGCTCCCAGGAATCTGATCTTAACTTCACTGCAAGAGACAGGTTTCATTGAGTATATGGATCAAGGAGCTTGGCATATGGCGTTCTACAATGATGGAAAGAAAGTGGAGCAAGTGTTTGTACTAACTACAGCGATTGGTAAGAACAATGACAATAAAACTTTTATTCTTATTAATACATTGGAAAGATGTATTTGAAAAGCAATTATTGACCTTGATTCCAGCGTCTTTTAAGTATTCTCTTAAATATGTTTTATTTCAGCTTAGTTTAATTAACCCCAGTGGAGCAACTTCATGTTTATGCCAATATTAGACAAATAGCAACATTTGTATATTAAAGATGGATGTTATAAATTAAGTAAGTGTGAAGTTTTCATGTGTGTTAAGATTTTAATACGATAGCTTAAATGCTTGAGTAATTTCTGGTGTTGTCTTGCGCAAAGTAAAAGAGATTATGTCTGTGCTCTCTATTTACATGGAAACCATAAATCCAACAAAAATTACCCAGGCTTTAAGTTCTTATTTCCAGTATTTCAGTCATCTAGAAAATCTAAAAGTCAGCTTTTGTGGATTTGGTTGTGATTGTTGTTGGATGGGTGCTGTTGTTTTTATTACTCAAACGCACCATTTTGTTTGGAACACAGAAGGCAAATATAGAAGACAGCGTCCTCGTGGCATATCAGAACCCTACTGCTTTTTTAATACATATAGGTGGCAAATGTTTGCAACTCTAGGTATTGTTAGTGAGCAGTGCTCACACATAGGGTTTCTTTGGAATTTAAATTTAGGTAAAGTGTATTTATGACAGTCTCGGTTTGCTGCAAGACTTTAACCACTATGCCCTTTAGTTAACCTGTTCTACCATATGTTTAGCAAGATGTCTTTCCTAGTAATGGACATGCCATCTGCTCTTTAGAACAATTGGATGCTATTTTTACTTGATGGTAAACACCTTGCAGAGCAGGACAGTATGATTCGAATACCAAGATTTTGAAGGACTTGCAGGAAAATAATTTAGAAATTGGGATATAAATTGTAATGACTGTGTTTTTTTAAAAAGTTCATATTTACTCTGTTTGGAAAACTGAATCTTTTACAAGCAAGAAAAAATGCCATTATTCAATGCCATAGGAGAAAATAATATTCAAGCAATTTGTGAAGCATCTTCGCAGATGCTCTATGAAGAGCATAAAGCCTGGCCAAACTCCAGTTCAGATCAGAATCCAAATCCCTGCCCCCTTGTTTATTTCTACTGTAAGACAGCAGTGTTTATACAGGAGGGTTTAACCAATATTTCATCGTTAAGTAACTTACCTTCTCCAAAATAACAAAATAAATTTAGAAAAAAGACGATTAAATTGAATGCTACAGTTTGGTTCTTGTTACATTTGGTGAAAAATAAGTTGTCCATCCCTTCTCTGACCAATAAGCAGAACAGACTGGGTCTTACAGAGGGGAACAGTGAGAGCCACAGTGCAGACAGGAATCCATATGCTTAATCTCAGAAATGGCTGCAAGAAGACATTTTGGGGAAAAAGAGGGTTCATGCTGCAAGAATCTACTGCTGATGCATTTGAAAATAGTGCTAGCTATTGTGTTTTTATAACCTGTGTATCTTCTTCTGCTTTTCTTTGCATAGTGGTTCTTGGTTGTTTCTTTGGGAGTTTCCACAAAAACATATAATCCTTGAGCCATACTCTTTACCCTAGTCTGGGCTGGAGTCATATTTGACATCTCTGTCGACAAAGGAATCAACCAGGACCAGAGGTTGAAACACTCAGAACAGAGCAAAGAGCTTGAATGGGTCTCTGCTGTACGCTAGTTGGCTGTGTGAAGCAGTCACGCCCTCCTCATGAGCATCTGTTAGGTGGCATTTTAAGCTGCTCAATGTTAGTTATGTACCAAGTTGATTTTTCTGACACTTTAGCTAAAGTGATCAGACTTTCCCTTGAGGGGCGTAATTTGCATTCAAAGTCTGGCATTCCTCAAGTACTTTCATAGACTGAATAAAGGCCAGCCCATACTGGACATTGCATCGAGGGGAAGCAGCGTTTCAAACCATTAATTCTTCATTTCAGATGAATGTAGGCATCATTTAACGTGTGATTCTGGAAAACTGAGAAGACAGGCAAGTGTACACATAGAGCAAGAGAAGAGTTGATAATGAACAACAATATGTAAAAAATAATAAGAAGCAGGATATCTGTGAAAGAACTTGCTTCTGAAAACGAGCTAGTTTTTTGACTTTGAAACAGCCATCTCTGTACAGGTCGTGGATATCTGATGAACAGATGCATATCAAATGCCTGTTCTTTGGTATAAACTGATAGCCTGAAAGGAATGTTTTTAAATAACAGTAGGAGTTTGCAAGAGGAACCAATCCTTATCTGTCTGAGTGCCCATAAATAAGATCAAAATAAACTTATTTTAGTTATTCATATTAGTTGTAATATGTGCTTATAATCCATCTGTTGACAAGTTATGTTTGAGTTTAAAAGTCTATCAGATTTGATTAGATTAAATATTCCAATGATATGCCCTTTCTTGAGAAAAGTTTTTCCTCCCAAATCACTTGCCAGGGACAGATACTTTTCAAAAGGATCTGGGTTTTCTTCTTTTTCTCCAACAGTTATTATTTTGTGGGAAAGGAGTCATGTTTCCCATCTTCTGTAGCCAGAGGTACTTCCCCCTGTCTATTAGTGCACGTGCCCATAAAACAGTCTCAGTTCCCACTGTTCTGTAGCCCTTCTCTTCTCCTGCCCAGTACCTGCATGGGCTGCAGAGACCCTCAGTCCTACTGCTGGCCTGGCAGTGACCTGCCCCACGTGGGAGCATCTGAGCCTTGGATATGCTTCATATTCTTTACATAAAACCCATAGAAATCAGTGAATCCACTGAATTTCTGTAGGAGATGCATGTGCAAGCTAAAAACAGCTAATCCATGTACAGATATGAGCCTGTCCTGTGATGTGTGAGGTTAAGTGGTTTACTATCCAAAGCTGCCTGATGAAACATGGGCAAGTTTAGGATCAGAATTGAAGGCGGGGGGCGTGAGGGGGTTCTTCAAATCTAGTTCATAGTTCTTTATTGCATTAAGTTTCATCACTATTTTTTCTTCATCTGATTGTATAGAAGCGGAAATCCTACCCTGCTCCAAGGAATTCAATTCACATGGTTCAAATGAACACCATAGAAGGCAATTTACTCTATAAACAGGTTTCAAACAAATTACTTCAGCAATAAAAGAAAGTGTTTAAGGTGGACATTTTTCAGCAAATACTCTGGTTCTTGCAATGCTTTTAATGGTGGTAAATTTTACATGAACACTTACTTTAAAAGCTTTTTGGTGTAATATAAATGATGCACTTGTTATCTTGAAGCTGTCTAGACAAAATCTAATATTTGTAAGCTGCTTGAACAGGAATTTTGTTTTATGCTTCCTATGAATGAAAATGGGCCTTTTACTGCTTCTGCACCTATTTGTATGTTGAGATGTGTCCTGCAGCGTGAGGTGAAGATGCCATTCATTTCAAATTCAACCAATTTGTATTTTTCTTTGTGCACAACTCTGAATAAACAGAAATCCTGGATGACTGCTCTACTAATTGCAATGGGAATGGAGAATGTATCTCGGGGCACTGCCACTGTTTCCCGGGATTCCTTGGTCCTGATTGTGCGAAAGGTAATCTCATATTAACTGACCCACAGCGCATGACAGGGCTCATGATTATGGTGTGTGACTGCTGGGCTTGCAAAGATTCAAAGTGATTAAAGGAGATTAAATTGCTTTTTCCAGCCAGATGGCAGATACATTACAAGCACATGTGTAGAAAGTTTCTTTATGCTTTACTCGAGCTAAGATGCATCAACCACTTTTCTCTCCTTGACTTTCAGAGCTAATAGATTTCTCCATCCCTCTTTGCGTCCGCTGCGTGATTATAAAATACATTTTTTAATAAGCATGCTAGCTTAGCATAATGTTTGCTGTTATTTAAAAGTGACAGACAGTTTCACTTTGGAGAAAATTGCATGAGTCAGTCAAATACTTCTGTGGTCTTAACTTGAATAGGGTGTAGAAAAGAAACCTAAAGCAGCTTAGAGACTGTTTTCCAGTATTTGGGGTAAAAAGCATGCTAAAAAGATTGTAAGTGAGCTTATTTCTGTTTCAGATAATTCTGTCGGTATTATCCATCATCTACTGCATACGATGTCTGGAAGTTCTCATGTTTTTCCAATTTTTCCTCAAATTTAGGATTGACTTTATTTTTTAAGAGCTTGATTGGCTCAGCAATTGGTACTGTTTTGTAAAAGTAAGCTTCTGCATTGCTGGTTTACGTGCACATCAGTAATGGCTAAAACTCCAGTAATGTTAAGTCTGCTTAGAAGAAAGAAGAAAAGGGCAGTATCTTGCTTCAGTTCACAGGGAAGAAATACAAGTCTTACTGAAAATCATAAGCAGGCATAACTGCAAATGTTTTGCAGGGGCCAATCAAGGGGAGGGGATTATTTTTATCTTCTAAGATAGCCAATTTCAGGTCAAAATTAAGATATTCTAGTGAAGCAGACTGAGGAGAGGAGGATGTTGTATTACTGCTGCACTACCTAGTTCAAAGATTTCAGTCTGTCACAACCCTCAAATCAAACAGAGGATCAGGGGGCTGGAGTGGAAAAGCAATTTTACAGAACAATAAATGCAATAAATGTTAATCTATGTAAGTATGTAAATACCTTAAAAAGGTCAACCTGTTCTTCTTCAGATTCCTGTCCAGTGCTGTGCAGTGGAAATGGAGAATACGAGAAAGGTCACTGTGTGTGTCGGAATGGGTGGAAAGGACCGGAGTGTGATGTTCCAGAAGAACAGTGTATTGATCCCACCTGCTTTGGTCATGGCACGTGTATCATGGGCGTCTGCATTTGCGTCCCTGGATACAAAGGAGAGATTTGTGAGGAAGGTTTGTGAAGTTTCCTTCTTTATACTTAGGGGGTTTGATTTTTGTCTTTAATCTCCAAACCTGTTTTAAGGTAGTTAAGAACTCATGTAGATGTGAGAAGCTTACTGTGAAGCAGTACTGTTTTGCTCAAAAGCACCTTTACTGTCTCACAGAAAGTAATGTTAAGAGAGAAAATTATCAAAGGGATTCAGGTCTCAGTGACAGTCAGCGGAAGCTGATCACGTAATTTCCAAGATTCACATTTTTGTTCTAAAAGATCAAAAATATTTAACATTGTCTTATAAGGCTATCTAATAATTGTAGCATGGGCAGTCCTCTCAAATGCTCAGTTTCTCTTTCGGTCCAGGAGGACTCCAGTTCTTGGATGGTTTTAGTTCCCTCCCTCCATTGAATCTCAGTAACAGGAACAGAACTGGGTGGAATTTTTGCCTTTCAGCAAGCAGTGTATCCTCAATCCTCCAAAAATTTCCTGGAAAACATTCCAGCAAGTAAGGATTCCTTTTTTTTGTGAAAGTTGGGAGACCATCTTGATTTGTTTGTCTCCACTTTTCTTCTCTCAGGCTCCAGATACTTTTTTCAGGAAGGGTGGCCAGTGTCCCCAGTCCTGCTTTTGCTGCCAGCACCCACAGCCGACAGACACACACTGTCAGAGAGCCTCTGCAGACTTTTTTACTTGGCCAAAAGCTAAGGGCAAGGCAGTCAGAAGATCATTTAAACAAAATATGATGTGCTAGTTCTCCAAAGTAATCAGAAGATCGTAATCAGCTTTTCCCTTTCTTCATTCTGTTAACATCTTAGATTTTTCTGCAAAGAACGTACTGCCAATATAAAGCCAAAAGAGCAGCAAACGGTTTCAGCTTAGCAGAGCATATTGTGTAATTCTGTTATCATATGTCATTTTTACTGTGAGCCTGTGTTCAGGGTACTAAACTGGCATCCTTTAAGGCTTGGCTAATAAAAAGCAGGAATTCTGAGAACAAGTAATTGTACTTTTGCTAGTTGTAGTACCGATGTGTCTCTGCCCTCATCTATAGAAAGAAGCAGTTGTCGTTTGCCTGTTGGCATTTCTGAGAGGGCTCATCAGCTTTGACTTTCTTCCCCTGTGCATGGCCTCAGAAAGCAGAACACATCTTCGTGCTTGCCCTGATTTGACCATTTTTCACTAGTCCCCTTAGCCTGAAGCTAGTGGCAGCATACTTTGTGCTTCCTGCTATATAGATTTGAGGTAATTCTTTTGAGTAGCACACAGAGGAGGCTCTTTATGTGGCTTGAATTCTCTAGTCAGGAGAATGTCCAGGATGGATTGGGTGGATTCGACACACCTGGTACGGTTTTTAAAGGGAGGATCAAGAGAATGCTTCTGACGCACTCAGCGTTGGTAGTTTCAGAAACAGACAAAAGCAAGAAAAACCCAAACAGGAAAAGGCAAGTAATACACAGATTTACTCACTGAGGCCGTGACGCCAACAAGGGTGTAGCTGGTGAGAGGCTGACTGCTGGCTTCAGCTGCTTTGTTTCTTGCCATAACACTATCCTGCAAAATGGTTGAAAGAAGTAAATAAGATAAATCTACTCTGACAGCTATTGAAGCTAAAAGTGTGAAAACATTGGATTTTTAAAGTAAGAAACGTATTTAATTTTTTTTAAAAAAAGGTGGAATTACATAGAAATAGGGTGCATGATACAAACCTGTGCAGCCGAGTACAGTGGGGTTTTATTGTAACAGCGTGTGCATGACAGGACTGTTCAGTTTACTGTATCGTACAACATAACTTGTGCAGTAGTGGAAGTAATTCTGTCAGGAATTCAGATTGTATTCAGATAATGTATGTAAATATAAGCTTAATATTATAGCAGTGTTGTTACTGTAGCAGACGTAGTAATAGATGTACTATCCAGGGAACACCAGTAGCTACATGTATTCATTGCTATGGGAGTCCTTTGAATTTGTCCTGTCGGATTATCATTACTGAAGTGAGTGATACTTTTTAAACTGTTTATGGAGTCACTCAATTAATTTTAAAAGATCAGCAAAATCAAGAGCTGTCTCAGGATGAGAGAAAATTGCCAAGTATTTTTGTCCTATGCTTAGCAAGATATGCTTTGTTCGGAAACCCTGATTCCCCTCTTTTGGAATTACATTGTGCTGTGCTGAAAAAGGCTGAAAAAGATACAGCATAAATCTTGAAATAAGATCTTGAATTGGTGGCCTAGCAGCTCAAAAGATAAAGCATCACTTCTTTATTCTTAAGTCAAAAGGTCCTATAAACTGGAGGCAGTTAATCTCGACGTCTGAAGTATTTAGTCTTCCCTTAGTGAAGCAGAGAGCATCTCTTCATTTGTGCAGCGCAGAATACTGTTTGTTAAGTTTACAATTTAATTATTAAAACAATACTTGTGCTCATACTTGAGAAATACATACAGGAACTTTTGAAGTGCCTCTCTAACATTAGTCTGAAGCATGATCTAACATGAATAGGCTTTTGGCCAATTGTTTCCCATGCTCAGACCCCACAAATGCTCTTCAGCTCTGCACTCTTCCTGCAGCCTCCAGAGAAGGCAGGCTGTGTTCTGCTTAAAATCCATCTTGTTAAAGAAATGCTGGGGCTTTATGAGAGAGTATGCTGATTATACAGGACTAACCAGCTGATTTAAATTCTTCTACAGAGCTCCTGAATTTTTCACTAGGAATAGTTTTATCCAAATTGAGAACAAATTTAGCTCTTTGTCTGTTTGCAAATTGTTCATCAGTATGTTATGACTTTTATGAATCTGTTCATTATCTGCAATTGCCCAGCACATACTTTTTATGAGCGTATGAGATTTTTTTACAGCAAGCATTCAGTCGGAGATTCGCTACTCAGGGTTAGTGGATGACCATTTTTTTTTGTATCAAATTTTCAGCTGTACAGATAACTTTCCACTGGAAGATGAAAGAATAAATCTTTCTTTTCCCAGATGTAAATAAAACACAGAGCACAAATACCCAAGTGGAAACACAATGCACAATTGCAGAAGTAATTATTAATTGCTCCGGTTCTTTCCCAGCCCTGCTACTGAAGCACAAACCCGGACTCACTCGGAGCAAAAGATCTGTCTTGGGAATCTGCATTTTAAAGATAAGACAATAGCCTTCACAAGAAGAATTGTGATCTCTAACAGTGTACATGCTTGCTTTTTTTCTTGTTTTTGGCTTATACTTTTGCACAGATGTTAGCGTACCCTGTTTTTGCCTTGTGTTTGTTAACATTGTTTCAGTTTGAGTATTTGCACAAAAATCACCAAATTAAGCTGAATCCCTGATGTTGTATTTCACTAGGAAACCACTGTAAAGGTGCAAGTTTTATGCCCTAAGTTGCCTATTTCCTGCTTTCCAGAGGACTGCTTGGATCCGATGTGCTCTGGCCATGGTGTGTGCGTTCAAGGGGAATGTCACTGCTCCACGGGCTGGGGTGGTGTGAACTGTGAGACGTCGCTTCCCGTGTGCCAGGAGCAGTGCTCAGGGCACGGGACTTTCCTGATGGACACGGGACTCTGCAGCTGCGAACCGCAGTGGACAGGTTCAGACTGTTCAACAGGTATGCTGGAGACTTTATTTTTTGCAGTAATGCCTGTGCTTTCTGTTTGAGTCATGAAAGAAAGTAGTTACTATTACTGTGCTAGTATGAGTGTAAAAAAACAAGATAGGGATGAACCAGGGGTGCTGTGGCATGGTACTTAATGGGCTTGGCAGCAGCTGGCTTTCTGTTGACAAGGATATAAAGATTTTTTCTCTGTGACAAGAATGTTGACGGCCTGGTGGCGTGCCAGCAAGAACAGTACTTTCTGCAGGAGTGCAAGTGCCTCCTGGCATGGATTGGAGTTAAGCATGACTCTCGCATGAGATATTGAGCACTTATCAGACTCATGCAATGAGGGAATCCACAACTCTGAGAGAGGCTGGGAGGATATAGAAAAAATAATGGTCTAAGTGCAGTGACTGGTGAGGAAGAAGACTCTGCCAAAAAATCTTTAAGCAAAAATGACTATCCATTCTCTCATGCTGGGATAAAAACTCTTTTCTTTCTTAGAGGACCATCAAGGTTTGATCCCACTGCATTTGATTAAGAGTTGAAATGGATTTCCTATGTGCTTTGTAAATTTATGTTTCGTTTTCTTGAAATGAATGCACTCTGGACATTTTACTCTGTAATGGAGCATGTCATTACCAATGTACATGCCGCTATTTTTTCCCCCTATAAAGCTCACAAAACCAGAATCTCAGGTGATAAGTAGCACATCCCAGTACAGAATAGATCCAGGTGACAGATTTGCTGAATACAGTGGAATACAACCAGTCGTCCAAGTCACCAATTTTTCTTAGAAATCATCATTCAGAAGAACACTTGGAACAGTGTAAATTTCCATTCAGACATTTAAAGTGCATGGTTATGATCTTTAAGTCGGGACTTATGAAAAGTCCCACTCCGTGATAACTCTTTAAGTAACAAGATATTGACCTACTAATAATTTTGAGTGTTTGTTATGAAGACCCTGCATTCATTCTACGCTCCAAAATTAATGCATGTAATTTTGGTCTGCCACTGTCGGATATGGTATCTGCTTTGATAAGAATTGACTTTTTATTGGCTTTCAGCAAAAGCCTGGTTGCTTGCATTTTTATCATGTTTTATTATGTGCTAAAAATATTCCCTGAAGGTTAGTAACATAGTAGTACTTCCATTAATGAAGCAAATAATTAGGAAAGGTGCTAGCTATGTACTAATTTTTTATTCACAAAATATGTAAACTAATTCTGTTCTAATACAATGTTATTGTAGCTCAAAAAGAGATGTTAATCTCCAGTAGGTCTGTTGTGCCAGCTGCATGGGGCAATTAGATATTAAGTAAGGGAACAAAGAACTAATAAATAACTGCAGTGAAGAGGTTTTTGTCTTGTGTGCTAGGTTCATAGTTTTCATGTTTGTCTCACCTCCATGCTGTTTTGATTAATTTTCAGAAGAAAGGTAACTTCTTTCTTTACCTCCATCAATCAGTAGGGATAATACCTCTCTTCATACCTACTGTCTTCCGAGTTATCAAAGAATGCTTTAACAACCCAACAGGTATCCCTTTTTACAGCTAGATACTTCAGATTTCCCCTTTCAAATATATCTTTCTTGATAGGTGTTAAACTAGATCCAGGATTGTTGTGGCAATACAATGGGTGTCAGACTGAAGTGTACATGTTCATTTGCACTTGAGACTTTTTTCATAGGATCAGTGATTGCTGTGCATGCTGGAAGTAAAGCTTGATTTTAGTGAGGAAAGAAAACATCAGATGAGTAAGGCAACAAGGTCAGAATAAACAAGCTGGCATATGCGAATGGAAAAAATCATGAGGTTCTGTACAATGTAGAGGATGAAAAGGGTAAACCACAGACTGCTCATCTGGAATCAGACAGCAAGGAAGGCTTTGCAACTGATAGACGAGCAGTCTGTTAGCCTGCCTCAAACTCTTGCACTTTCCCACCATCTCCGTACCACATCATTGTCAGTATTGTGAAAATTTGCCTTTCTGTATCACCTTGAAGAATATAGGCTACTGTCCTGGTGATTTCTTCGTTCCCCAGCAAATTCCAAATACGTTCAAAATAAAAACACAAATTATTTTGTGTTTTTCCTAAATAGAAATTAATATACCTTGCTGTACTTTAAAAAGGACCAATAGCAAAGGTCCCAGAAAGCTTTTGAGTACATTATGCCAGATACAGTGTGGCCCACCTGAAGAGGGATGGATGAGCCATCTCTAAGATACCTTCCCCTACCTGCCCATTTCTAGCTCTTCAAAACAATAAGAAATTCCATTTTACAAGCAGCAGACAGGGGATAGACAGAAAACAGTGTGGACATGAAGGAACAGGGATGAAGGATGACTGTGTGACCCATACATGTTGTGAAGGACTGCCAATGTTTGGAGACCCAGCCTGAGATCCAGAGTCATTTGTGGATTTTTGAGGCTGGAAAAGACCATGGTGTTCATGCTGCTTGATTTTCTGTAGGACATGCACCCAAAAAAATCACCCTTCAGTTTCTGCTTGACACTCATAATTTCTGTTTAGTTTGTAGAAATTCGAGTTTCTCACAAAGACTGAAAATGAAGAATAGTCTGTCATGTCCTTAGGTAAATTGGTTCAATTATGCCTGACCCTCCCTGCTAAAAGGTGTACAATTCTACTCCCAGTTTGAATAGGTGAAAAGTCTTACAATTGTGTTTCTTTTTGTGAGGTGAAAGACTGTCAAATTCCTTGTCAAATTCATTATATTTTGTGTTCTTAATGTTTATAAAAAGAGCCAATATTTTAAATCCATTTGCTTCTCATAATGCTACATACACAGACCTCTCTTTCTCTGTATCTACCACCTCCCCTTTCCCTTTCTCTCTCTCCCTATCTCTACCTCCACCTCCACAAAAAGAATAATGCCAGAAAAAAATTATATATTTCCTGGGTTTTGGGTGAGCCTTTTGGGAAGTATGACTGACTACATAAAGCATGCGTTTTTCTTTTCCTATTGCTTTATAAAAAAGTTACATCAAGGAAACACTGAAATTCCAAGCTTAAATATTCAAAGGTCAAAGAAAGACAAAAGAAGATAACCATATGTCAACTAACTCATCTTTCCTGTGTTTCTTATGAAACAGGTTTCATTTTTCACACTTAAAGAAATGCCATTTTGCTAAGGATGTATGGCTTGATCATTCAAGCGGTTACATGTTCTTGTATACACTTGTTCTTCTGCACCGTTGCTGTACTAAAGACAATGTCTGTTTCTAATCTACAAGACTGTTCAGATCAGATTCTACATGAAATTGCGTGTTGAGAGTGTTTGGATACAACAAACACTGAACTGTGACATGATTGAGTTAATTGGTTGGTAAGAAGTGGCTAGTTTAAAAAAGGTGAAATGTGTATATAGTTATATATAAATATTTGAGAGAGCACATGCACAAAACCACAGAGTTATGGAGTGAATTGGATTTATTTCTAATCTTCCCTCACATGGGGCATAGTTTCTAAGGGGACTGTCAAATTGAGGAGGCCATAGCTGTGATCTACTCAAGTATTGCAGAGTCCATCTTGGAGGCTTCCATATAGGAATATGAATTCTGGCATTATCCCCTTTTTTGGGTCAGCAGCTAAATGTCTCAGACTGTCCATTGAACTTTTGCAGTGTTTTTTTTTGAAGAGCTCTTCCTTTTTCTTTAGGCCTTATGTATGTTCTTAAGGAATTAATTTATTCAGTAGAATAGAATAATTCAACAGAAGACAACATCTGTACTACAAAGGCTGGTATAACTAGGGCAGCCCTAGTTTGCATTCTGAGTTGAGGATTAGTCTTCTATCCAAAAGTAAATCCAGTGTTAGAGATGTTTCTTACACCATGACTGTGGAGAGAAGCTGTGTGGCACCGAATTAACTACCATATAACCAGTCCAGAGTCCATCTGACTTACTGCTCTAGTTAAACTGTCCTGCGTGACCTATCAGCTTGAGCATCTTTTGTGTATGAGGATTAGTTGGCAATGGGGCAATGGGGCACCTTTGCTACAAAGCATACTGTTAGCAGCTATGAGCTGGGGAGAACAGATGCTTGCTGCCAAAATAATTGACATCCTCTCCTGATGTGGCCATGATGCCAGCTTCTAGCCAAAAGAGTGGTAATTCTGAAGTGCTTCAAGATCTTATCGTTATCATCAGAGGCCTGAGGCCAGGATCCTTCTCCAGTGTAGCATAGACCTGCTCACTTTCTTTGCACTGCCTTGATTCCCAAAGTATTTCCAAGACCAAAAGAAACAGAGCCACAGCACTGTTACAGTTCCACACTGTCCAAGCTAGTTTTGGCTATTTAGCTTAACACAGATGTCCAGCGCAGTCTTTGCTCTGACCTGTGGACTGCCAAAAACCAATCTCACTGCACCGCCTGCAGATACTCTGTCTAGATCCAAAGTTCTTGATGGCCAGTTGCCATCCCTTGAGGTCCTGAAAATCCTCTTACAGAACTCCAAAACAGCTGTCAGGATATGTTTTCATCATGTTTGAACTGGTTCTCAATAAGAGCACTCGGTATGGCTTGAAAGTATTTAGTATTGCTAATCCTACACTACTTGTAGGACACACCCTATGTTGGCTTTTTATCCAGCTCTATTAGGATCTATCCTTTCAATATTCTTAGCTGGATATCTGTTACGGACATATTTGGCCTCTTTCTACGCTACAATATTGAACTTCCAAAAAAAAGCCATTTTCTTTTGTTAGCTCAGATTTCAATTTGCCTGCGCGAAAGATGACATGGGTTTCATTCAGGCTTTGCCTTGCTACTTACGTGCCTATTTCCTATCAGCTAATGTTCAAACAGAAAGTTAATATGCTTCTGATTCTTCTGCCTCCTTTAGGCAGCATCCACTGAGTTTCACTCCGAAAATATTGACAGATCTTTAGCTACACCAATCAAAACAACATTGATAGGTATCCTTTCTACAGCTATATGTGACATCAGGAGAAAAAAAAAAAATCACTTCTATCTGTACCTAAGATTTGTGTTTTCATATGGACAAGGTCAAAATGCTTTAATTACTCTCTATGATTACACGCTGATGTGTATTTACCATGTTCAACTGGCCTGAACACTGAAGGTCAAAAACAAGCTACAGCTTTCACTGCTTCAAAATTATACCGATGTCAGAAAGTTGTAGAGAAACAGCATAGACTTATTCTAGCTGAGTTCTTCCAAATGCTGTACTTTGGACATAGCTGTTATAATTCCAATTGCAAGGATCAGTGCTGCAGTCATTATTCAAGTAATGAAATCGAATCTTTCGTTCCTGCTGGCCTGAGAAGACATGGTTTGCTGCCTTTACCTGTGGTGTAATCTACGTTGAAATATATGCAGAGATCCAGTGGCTTCTTCTGAAGCAACTTTATTTCTTTAAGTTGTTTTGGTCAGCTGTCCCTGGAACAGTCAGCCATCCCACTTTCTGCAGTTTTCACTTTGGACTGTACGAGAAATGGGGAGAGTTGTGTCCGCTTTTGCCTAAAAGTGTGGGAGGGACAGCTGTTAGGGCCAGGCTAAGGTGATCTCGGGCAGAGGTCCACAGACATCCCCGAGGAGAGCTGTCTTTTTAATTCCCAAAATGTTTCCAAGATAAAAAGAAACAACAGCACTGTTAAAGTTCCAGATTGTTCACGGCATTGACCCCAACAGTCACACCTACCATACAGCAAGTAGGGCATCTTCAAACATTGTAAGACAGCTCATGCTGTCATAAAGCCCATGTGATTTTATCTCTCTAATTATTAGTTTGTGGAAAAACAAATGCTTCTCTGATGTAAAGCACTGAAAATTAAAAACCCGTGATAATACTCACAACATAAATGTGAATATTCTGGGTTTGAATTAATGCC
This sequence comes from Pluvialis apricaria, assembly GCA_017639485.1. Classification (NCBI taxonomy): domain Eukaryota; kingdom Metazoa; phylum Chordata; class Aves; order Charadriiformes; family Charadriidae; genus Pluvialis; species Pluvialis apricaria. Next base: position 6,918,368 of record CM030017.1, read on the forward strand.
TTCCTGTCTTGTTTATCGCTTTGCTCGTTTAGTTTTAGTTTTTTCCTAGTTCGGTCATCCTTTGGCAAGTCACACAAATGCCCAAAGACATTTGGCCATTACCAATTTAGCCATCTGACAGCAGACATACCCGAGAGAGACGCACAAGGGATTGGGTTCCGTTTCTCATTTAGTCTCCCCCCCTCCTCTAAAGGGTGTGAATAGATATTAGGAATTTCATACTTTGTTCCAAGTGAGACTGATTATAAAATATTTTCTTGTGAAAACTACCTGTGCTAGAAAAGGTCATCCTTGGAATATTTCAGAGTCTCAGCATCTTTACACCATACTGAATCCAGTTATGATTGTATGTGAAAATCCATTATCATTCAGACTGTGGCTCGGTTGACCTGTGCAGTATGGGGGTGATTTACTGCATACATGACAAAATAATACAGTAGGATGGAAGACTGATAATACGCTATTTTAATGTCATGAGGACTTCAGTATAGTCAACTTTCTACTTACTGTCTGTGGATCTTTGTTGCTTTATTTATAGGCTGTCATCCAAAATCCCTTGATGTTAATGAGTCATCTCCCTTTGAGGCATGTAGGCAGCGCTTTTCAGAAAGACAAAATCAAACTTGTGAGTACTGACTACTCGTGTCAGGTAGAAGGGAAGCTCTGGCTAATTGAAGGTGCAGCATCAACAAACTGAACAAAAAAACTCATCTTCTGTTCTCAGATTGACACCTTTAACATGGAGCCTTGAGATTAAGGGAGGGAATTATTAAGAGAAAATGGGTGAGCTGTTCAGTGGGGCAGAGCCTTAACTAGCATAAATTAATGTAACTGCAGTGATGCCATCAGTGCAGTCCCGGTGTGTTTCAGGTGAGAATCCAGCCCCGAGTCGCTAATTAATTGCAGCAGCATGCCTAAAATATTATAGACTGAAAAGCAATGAAATCTGTGACAGAGCTGATGCCTCTGACATCCTGTCCTGTATTCGTTTCTCTAGACTCTATTCAGCCAAAGTAGGCCAGTTTCCGTCCTCCTTACTCCAGGACATTTGTCATAATTCCACTGAATCCATTTATACCACTGAAGCAACCTAATTATGATTGGGAAAAGAATACTGGCAGTTCTTAGTCACAAAAACATTCATCCTAAAATGATTATATGGAGATGGTGTATATTTAGCATATCTATTTTTGGTTAAGCTCTCTCTAGCAAGATTGGTGGTAATTTTACAAAGGGTAAAAATGGATCAGCAGACTCTTCCTTCAGTATCTTGCGAAGCATAAAACCTCTTTAAAACTGAAGTGCTTTGAAAAATGCAAAATGTTGTAATTGTTGTAAATTGATATGTGCAGAGTAGAGTAATTTAAAAATCATTAGAAGTATGCATTTTTTAAAGTAAAGTGCTTCAAAAAGAAATGAAGGCATAATACAGTATATTAATATAGTTCAAGACATCTCAAATTGGTTTCAAAATTAAACATCAAAAACTGCAACTTGAAAAAATAATTAGGTAAAACCATTTCATCGCAATCAGAAAACTCTTCAGGTCTAGGAAATTGCAAATTATGGGTGTCAGTCATTCTGATTTGCCAAGGACAAGGATATTCACCACAAACAACTCGCAGTAGTGAAAATAGCCTTGAAATTTCCTCAGTACATGATGTAATCTCTCATGCATTTTCTATAGACTGCTCTGTTCCATGTTGGTACTTCTACTCTGCTCCCTGTTTTAGACAAATCTCAAGAACCTTTCAATTACACTCTAACCATCCTTCATTGTTTTGTTCTGAAGAAATGATGGACTGACTTAATTTCATCTAACTGTCCTCTTTCTTTAATTTGTGAGGAGCTTTGACTATTACTGCTCTGCTAATTAAAAGGATGATTGAAGTTTCCCCTGCTGTACATTGTCTGACATTGTAGAAAGCCTCTCCATACTACTGTATATTTCATTGAAAAGAAAAAAACTATGTGTAACTAGTTTGATTTATATCTCCTGTAGAGTTGCAGGAGTTTGCAAAAAGATATCTGGTGAGCAAGATTTCTATTAAAAACTTAGTAGTTAAAGATTGGTACACTTAATACGTGTTGCTGGAGAATTTAAAACATGAGAAATTTAAGGCAGTGAAGAAGCATTCCAATAAAAATTAATTCTCCTGCATGTTGAAGTCAGTCCAGAGGGAACCAGAAATACCTGATGTAGTCATGTATTGATTTAAGAAATAGGATAAGTCAAGGGTATGAGATATACAATGAGGAAACTTGGGATGTTTTTCAACTGCTTGCTGCTTATTTTGCAGATATGCCAAAAATAATGGCTCTTTCCTTCCCTTTTTCTTCCTGAAAATTAAGACTCTTAATCTATTTCTGTCTGCACCTCATTCAGCAATTATTGGAAATATCCCTCATTCAAATGTAAACATAATTTACTTAAGTCAGCTTTTGTGAATCCTGGTCTAATCCACAAAGAGGTATTACTTATTCCACTGGGTGGAATCCACAGACCCAATTTCAGATGCTTCTGTCCCAGCAGCCTTTTCCCTTATCCAGGAGCAAGATGCCCGTATTGCTCCGGTGACAGCAATACAGGCCTGCTTATCCTGCCTTCTAGGTAGCTGACAGAGACTTTCCTCTCTGTGTGCGTGGCACTGCGTCTCTCTGAGGAGTCCGCTGTGTCCAGGAAATGTCCACCTCCATGTGTTTTGTGCTAGGCCAGCTCCAGCAGATCTGTTTTGAGAGTAATGCTCATTAGGATCCTTAGGCACCACCTGTGTAAGATCATGCAGATTCTGAAACCAGAGAGCTGTTATGACTTCAGGTGGGTGATTATCTAGTAGCAAAACCTGGCAAATAAGTGGGATTTTAGTAGCTCTTCAGGTGCCAAAGTGGTTCAAGCACCTCCAAATCAGGTAAGCTGAGCAAAGGGCTTAAGGGTCTAAATTTTGAATTTATACATTTAAAGTTGTAGTTAGGTGCCTGCATCCTTTTTTGCACCTCAACTTTATCACCTACATAGTAGTCAATCTGCTAGATGGTGATTGAGAACCATAGTAAAACAACTGACAGGATATAGTATGGAAAGGACTTCTGTGAATATTCTATGTCCAAGAAAATATCAGGGTGGAAATTCTGAATATGAAAGGCTTATACTACACAAGAACCCTTTATAAAAGAGGTCTCTGAAATAGAGAAGTTGAGGGAACATTCTGCTGGTGTTGTGGATGCTGCAGTGGAGGGGAAAAAACAGCCTAGATGGACAACGGAACAGTATTGACATACAAAATACTTAACTTTTAATTTCCTAAGCCAAGTCCAGTGACGAAACTCTGACAAGCTATCCATACCACCAGCATTTAAAGAAGGGTTCTTGTGTTAGGAGGGAGCTTCCCTTCCTCACAGCTGGAAAAGCACAAATGGGAATTGTTGGAGCAAGATTTCAAAAAAAGCACTAGAATAATTAAAGGTCTTGTCCTTCAGTGAATTTCAGAACATCTGTTATGCAAACTGTGTTGCGCAGGTCCCTCAAAAGCAGAGATTTATAATACTTTTTTATTGTCATTGTAAGAGTGCTACAAAAATAGCTATCATTTCAATATACTTATGCAGCAGAGTCTATGAAGTTTAACTTACCTCTGAAAATAGGAAATTGCTATTGATAAAAATCAAAATCATGGGATCTTTCTTTTCATCTGCATATTGCACTTTTAATCTTTTTGATTGTGTAGATTGTTGCAAGGGTAATGTGTGTAGACATCTAAGGAATTCCTGGTCTCTCCCCTCTTTAAGGGTTTTTGCTTAAATGTTTCAGCTCAAGTAATACTTTTTAGATAAAATTAAATTTGTAGTCATTATGCAAGAACATAGAGCAAAAACTCCTTGTGTGTTGTAGCTGCAGTGTGCATTCAGGTGTGTCACTCTTCAGTTTAGGAAGCCTTGACTATTTTATAAACGGATTATTAAAATAGTATCTATCAACTTCGAATCCAAAATCATTTTCTGATGGACTGCAGAAAGCTGATGGTTCACATGGCACATTTGTATTTTCAGCTCCTATTCTGGTCACCCATGCGCTCATTACAAAAACGCCTTGAAGAAGGATGGCCAACCTGGCGGCGCCTCCATCGGCAACGCGGAGTGAGAAGTCGCCAGGTGTCGCTGAGCAGTATGTGGCTGGGCAGCGTGTCCTGGGGATAACAGAACTGCCTCAGCAAAGCAGCTGGGCAAGGAGGGGCCAGGGAGAAGTGATGAGTTAGTGAAAAAGTGTAGGCAGTGTAGAAGGAAGAGAGCAAGCAAAAATAATAAAGGACACTCATCCTGTTGTTAAAATTGACAAAGCACTATCGCAGTTGTAGCAGGGACGTGGAGGACTGTCATAGCAGCGCTCGTGTAAAATCCAGGGTCGTGTGCCCAAGGTGCTGCTTCTCCCTGGTGCAGGAAAAATGCAAGTCATGAGCTGCGTCTTTGCTTCAGCAGCAACGAGCCAGAACAGCAGCCGCCAGATGCGTGTTGCTATTTCTGTCCGTGCTGCTGACACAGAGGAAGTTATGGTTTATTTACCGGGAGTTGCTTCATCTCTCTCTGTAGTCATCTTCAGAAATGCAGCAGCGAACATGGAAATGTTTGCTCCTTGTCTGTGTAAGCAGTGGTTATAGTCGGTCACTGAGCGCTGTATGACTTTTGCGGACTGCGGCTGCGCTCCTGGCTTTTGTGCAGGAGCTTGTTGTGCCTGGCTGTTGAGTTTGTCCAAGAAACTGTTTATTTGTGCTAAAAGGAGAGGAAGCAAGGCTAACCACTTCAGCTGATTTTGCTTTTGATTGTGAACCTGAGATGTTACTTAGAAGCCGGTAATAACCTTCGGTTTCTCATATTAGTCTTTGCTGTGATACAAATTGATTGTTGGGATCACAGAGTTCCTAAGGCTTATTGTAGCTGATCCAGTGTTTCTGTCTGTCCATGTAGTCTGGCTCTTCACTGAAAAAAAAATTGAAAAAATGGAAGTATGTCCTTTTAAAGGCATCCAGTCTTAGCATGTTGATGAACATTCTGGAAGTCACTATCCCCTCTCCTTCTCAGTGCCAACTGTGTCTGATTTGGGTGACAATGGCATCTATGTCACTTGTGGGCTGCCATTGCTTTTACACAGGTGAATCTGAATAGATGTTCCTGTAACGTGTTGAGAAGTAGCACCAGTGCCGACCTTTTCATCATTTTGAGCCCTTCACAGATACAATGAGTAAAATATATCATCATTACTGAAGTCAGCAGGTACGTCTAACGTACAGAGCACGTGACCTGGGTGAGGTAAGCACTTACCGGAGCAATTTTTGTGAGTGGACCCATATTCAAAGGTCATCCTGTAAGACAGTGATTAAAAGATGGTGCCTGCTCTTTGCAAATAGTGCTTAAATAAATCATTACTTCTTTACTGAATATTACTAATCAAATTTACTAATTAAATAATTGTGGAAAACTTTATGCTCTGAGCAGAGCCCTAGTCAGTGTTAATAATAGTACTTCTGTGTATCATGAAAGATTTAGTGCTTATATAAAGACATATCCTGATCCACTCAGGCAATCTTGTGAACCTTTGCTGAAAATAGTTGTCTCAAAATCTTTATTTTCTTTTGATTCTGTATTAGTTCAGGCTGTACCTGTGAGACAACTGTATTAAATGTATCTACTGAGCCATCTCTTCACCTGTTTCCTTTTTCCCTACAAAGCCATTTGGTCGCTCTCTGTGTTTCTCATCATTATCATACACTGCCTCATGCCTTTCCTGATTCTCGTGGTCTGTCACTTACTCAACAGGTTTCCCATTTTTCCTACACAACTGGCTTTTCAGCCCGAGGAACTGTGGATTGCATTTTCCCCTCTGTGAGTGAACACAAAGGCATAGCTTCCATAGCTTTCATCTCACTCATTACTGCTCACGATAGATTGCTCTGGACTGCTTTCTCACTAGTCTCCTGATCAAATAAAATATCGAACAAGGTAGACGTTGCAAAGCATTTCCTTTTGTGGCTCTCAGTGTATTGTGAAGGATTTCAGAGCTTGTTAGGCAGAGTATGAATCTCCAGTGATGACTGGAATCTCACTGCTTTGCAACGTGTACAACCTGAAATGAAACAGCGAAGACAAATTATAAAACAGGACCAAATTTGTCAAGGAAACTCCACATTTACTTGGGAAACATGGTATTTAAAAAATGTCCCAGTCAGGATACTGTGTAGTTCTCCTCACCCTTGTGTCAGCCTAATCTTCCTAGCTATGAAGTTACACTTCGCTCATTTATTTTAAACATTTCCCACAAAGGCCTTATCCGACCTGCCAACCTCCATCATCTCTAAGAAAGAGACAGGTTCTGCAGCTGAAGTCCCTTGTGTGGCAAGCACAGCATAATTGTATTCTGCTTTACACCAATACCATGGCTGGGTAAACAGAGATATACCCAATGGCAAATGAGTAATCCTTTTCAGTGGTATCAATTTTCAGAGCTTTGGCTGCCTGAAATGAAATATCTGTTAGTATGTTTACCATTACCAGTCCAGATTCATCAGGCTGTATTGATTAAATTTTTGCACTGTAAAAATACCATTTTGAACCACAGCAAAATCAATAAAGGGTGAGGTTTTTTATATATACAAATTGGATTTGGATCAGGAAGAAAACATTCTTCATCAGATGAAAAAATAAAGCTGAAAAAAAAAATTGTGATAAAAGATCCAAGAAGGGGAAAAAGTTTCTCTGGCGTTTCCCCTGCCTCTGCTGTGTTTGCCCTTTGGACCTTTCTGTCTGTCCACTGATTACTTTTCTACACAAATAAATTTTCAACCAAATTGAGGCTTCCAGTTTAGAAAAAGATACTTTCAAATAGGTGTAGCCTTATCAGAAGCTACATTACAGTTTTTTAAAAAATGCAATTGCATTCATGTATTTTGAGATACACAAGAGTGTTAATGGCAGCCTTCCTACTAGAAGTCAGAAGAGCTATTTATAGAGTACTTTTAATGCATCAGAAATAAGTTCAATGGGATGATGGTAGGATTATTTCCAGAAAGCAATTAAAACTGTCACTAGATTGATGGTGAAACATTCTGAGTAACAAACAGTGAGGATATGGCATTTTACTTCCAGTGGTTTTATTTTATGTGTTGTGGCCTGTGGTAAGAAGATAAGAAAGGTAGTTAGATATCTGTGAGGCAACACGGCAGAAAGGTTTTCAGCATAAAGCTTACAGTAGAGAGGTTTAAAATGAAACAGTATTTGGAGAATGGAGAAGTTTTGGAGAAGTTTTGCCTTTGGTAGAAATAGTTGATAATTGTGTCTGAATTATCCCAAATAATAGATTCATAAAATCGTTTAAGTTGGAAAAAACCTTTAAGATCATCGAGTCCAACCATCAACCTAACACTGCCAAAAGCTACCACTAAACCATGTCCCTCAGCACCACATCTGCACATCTTTTAAATACGTCCAGGGATGGCGACTCAACCACTTTCCTGGACAGCCTGTTCCAATGCTTGACAACCCTTTCGTTGAAGAAATTTTTCCTAATACCCAGCCTAAACCTCCCCTGGCGTAACTGGAGGCCATTTCCTCTTGTCCTATCCCTTGTTACTTGGGAGAAGAGACTGACCCCCACCTCACTACACCCTCCTTTCAGGTAGCTGTAGAGAGCGATAAGGTCTCCCCTCAGCCTCCCTTTCTCCTGGCTGAACAACCCCAGTTCCCTCAGCCGCTCCTCATGAGGCTTGTGCTCCAGACCCCTCACCAGTTTTGTTGCCCTTCTCTGGACACGCTCCAGCACCTCGATGTCTGTCCGGTAGTGAGCGGCCCAAAACTGAACACAGTATTCGAGGTGGGGCCTCACCAGTGCTGAGTACAGCAGGATGGTCACCTCCCTAGTGCTGCTCACCACACTATTCCTGATACAGGTCAGGATGCCGTTGGCCTTCTTGGCCACCTGGGCACACTGCTGGCTCACATTCAGCCGGCTGTCCACCAACACCCCCAGGTCCTTTTCTGCCATGCAGCTTTCGAGCCACTCCGCCCCAAACCTGTAGCGCTGCATGGGGTTGGTGTGACCCAAGTGCAGGACCCGACACTTGGCCTTGTTGAACCTCATACCGTTGGCCTCGGCCCATCAATCCAACCTGTGCAGATCCCTCTGTAGAGCCTTCCTGCCCTCAAGCAGATCAACACTCCCTCCCAACTTGGTGTCCTCTGCAAACTTACTGAGGGTACTCTCAATCCCCTTGTCCATATCATTGGTAAAGGATAAAGATATTAAAGAGAACTGGCCCCAGTACTGAGCCCTGGGGAGCACCACTTGTTACCGGCCACCAACTGGATTTTACTCCCTTCACCACAACTGTGAGGGCCCAGCCATCCAGCCAGGTTTTTACCCAGTGAAGAGCACACCAGCCAAGCCCTGAGCAGCCAGTTTCTGCAGGAGAATGTTGTGGGAAATGCTGTCAGGCTGTGTGAAATTTAGGTTGCCGCATTGTGTTCTGAAGACACTGACTATTCAATAGTACTTTTCTGCAACTTCTGTCTCTCTGAGGACGACCTGACCTCCTGAAGTGCCTCATTGCGTCCTGCTAGAACACCTCCTGGGATAATGCAGTTCATAACATGAAGAAGAGAGCCAGGATTGATCCTTTATTCAGTTAGAGTGATTTCAGCTGTGCTATTTTTCAGTTGCCAGTGAGACCACCCAAAAGGTTATTTACTGCAACCACTAATTTATTTCATAGCAAAACCAATAGATCTACTGAAGAGAAAATAGGAAACAGGGTATCAGTCATGTAATCATGAGGGAAAGGGGTTACTTAATATGAGTCCGAGTAATAGAAGATATCAAGACAACAAAAGAAAGAATGATGTTTAAGGAGTTTAAGGAATGTCCACAAGTTTCTGTAATGCACAGAAAACTGTAAATAGTTGTACTATCTTATGAGCGTCTCTAACGTCGTTCAGAGACAGAAATGAGGACAAATACAATTTGGAGTAGGACCTGTTTTCTCCTTCAGAATTTTTCCAAAATCATTCCTCTTCTGCTTAACATAGCTTTATATGCTTGCTATAGTCTCTTGCTTCATGACACTGTCAGGATAAATATCAATAGCTGAATAAATTTAAAGATTCTAGTCTGGTAACAGACTGTAATAGAGACCTAATTCAGACACAAATGTCTCAAGTTGGGTGAGATGAATCTCACTGTGTCTTTTATTGGGATGGGCCACCAAGTTCTCATTCGTGCAAGAGCAGAATCTTTGGAAATGACTGGAAATTATTTTGGAACTATATGTGAGAATAAATTCAATGCAATAGTTCTGCAGCGTCTGCATAACTAACATTAAAGTTTTGCTTTGAATTTATTCACACAAATATAACAAACTGCTCAAACTCACAAATTGTTGTGGTATTGTGAGGTGATCTTTAATATATTTCATTGTCAGCTATAAGCGTGCAATGCGTGGAGAGAAGGACAAGAAGTATTGCAGCAAGAGAAATTTAGATTGAGAGGATATTTGTCTGTGGAGGTAGTCTGGTGGTGGTATGGATTACCTAGTCCTCTTGTAGGTTCTGTTGCTGGGAGCTTTTTAAGGGATGCCACAGATGATTTAATTTGGAACAAGGAAGAACAGATGAGCATGTGAAGTCCTTTGCAACTCTGTTTGCTATAAATCCACATTAAAATAGACAAACTGAGCTATGCATGTAGATACATGTCAGAACTGTGTGCTGTTTTAGTATTCTGACAGTAGAGCAGTAGAGGTTGTTTTTTTTTTCCCCAATCAGTTGTCAGTCATTCAGTGATGATCTACCATATTGATTTATTTTTGATTGTACCAAATTTCACATAAAGTTCTATGGCATTTTCCCATCAAGTGTTGCTTGGTGGTGGGAAGGATAGGGATAAGGTGTAGCAAGTGATTGCTGGAGAATGCACCTTCGCTGCCTCCTCCACGCAGGAACCTGGTTTCTATTTGCCAGAGGAAACATGTTCACAAAACCTGGTAGCTGACAGCCAAAGACTTCAAAATTAATGTTTTGCAGACATTTCCAAGTCCCTTTGATTTCCAACTCAGGCTTGAAGAGCAGGTGCCACTGAATACTGGCATAGCCCAAGTCATACTCCTGTGTTGCCTCTGTAGCAAAGCTGTCCCTAGGTTGACGGTTTGTTGGCGTAGCTGTGGTGGGCTAAGAACGTAAAAAATTGCTCACATAACTGACATACTGTGATGCTGTTAGGGAAGCGTAGATCAGATGCAGTTATAACATCCAGATTGCCAAAGGAGTTTATTTAAATTGGGAAAATAATATAAGCTGTACCATAAAACTTGATATCTACATTACACCTCTGTAGTGCACTCTCTCTGGTAACCTTCTTTAGTGGGGACAACTTTCCATTAGATTTTACTGAAAATATAATAGCTCAAGTGCTTTTGGAAACTCCTAAAACTTTAAATTTTTGAACTTTTTTTGTGGTGTAAAAAATTATATTAATAAAGTCAGTTGCTGAAAATGAAAGCTGGAACAGAGTTGTCTCCAGGACACAGCAGGAAGGTAATTTAAAAAGCTCAGGAACATTGTTGAAATTATCATGCAAGCTTATTAAATGCAGTGTATATTTAAATTGAAAAAAAGTTTCTTTATTAGGCCTAGATAGGTGATTTTTTGCTGCCTCTAGCAGTCAAGCTTATTGGGTGAAAGTCAGGATAGATTAATTTCTAATCTTTATGGAAAACCACTTATTAAAAAATGGATAGCGAAATTACTTATATGATACCTAAGGTTTAGACTGTCTGTGGAACAAGACTCACCACTGAATGTGAAAAGTAAAAAGAAAGTGTTTTTGTACTAAGTATTTGACCACTTTTGTTTACATGTAGTTTTGTATTCTTAGCATGGTTTTCTAAGAGTTAGTTCTGAAACATGTTGAATTAACATTAAAATCTTCCCTTATCATTACAAATTATAAAATATTTAGCTTTAATTTCCCTTTTCACATCACATAAGTAGAAACTTATTATAAAACACATTGGAAAGAACTCATTGTTGACTTAGGTAATTAAAATGAAGAGTGTGGAGTGAATTTTTAATGCTTTTTAGATTAGCTCAGGAATGATCAACATATTTGTCTCCTTCTCAAGAATATGTATAAATAATGCTTCACAGCTCCCATTTGCCTTCTTCCAACAAAATTAATGAGCATTCAGAATTAAGGACATGTCAGTAAAAATTCTAGACTGAGTTGAGCATTTTTTAAGTCTCTCAGTCATTAATTGGTTTAAGTCTAAGGACTCTGAATTTTAGATTTGATAAAGACTGTGTTTCATGAAAGTCTATAAGAAACTGCAGGGGTCAGTTGAGGCCAGCCTCCAGCACGTCGCTTGCAGTGAGTCTGCACAGCTGAGCTTTTTTTTAAATAATGAAATTAACTTTCCAGCCCTACACTTAGAGAACCCTGTTTTGATTGCAAAGCGTACAGGTACAAAAACTGAAGTGGGGCCATGAATTGCTGTGAATTAGGGTGACTCTGGTGGTTTTGTGGGAGACATGAAGCTTCACATCTACTGAGGATCTGGTGTGTTAGGCACAGACCAGCCCCCAGCCCACCGTGCCCCACAAGATCTGCCTAAGGCTCAGGCCAGCAAGCTGGGCAGGCGTGTGTCCCACTAAACAGGGACAAAGAGGAGTGGGAGAGAAGAAATGGCTTTTGTGTAAACCTACAAGCCTACGCACCAACACAGTTGAGGGACTTGATGAATTGTGCGTCTTGCACTGTACGTTGTGAGAATGATTGGCAATTAATGTAACAGCATAACTAAAGGCTTGTGATAGAATACCCCTGAGCGGACTTCTCTAATCCAAACTATAACCTCTTGTCACCTGCCTCCCTTCTTACCTGTCACCTCCCCCTTGCTCTTGTCCTATGCAGTCAGACGATGACACAGCTTGTGGCTCCTCAGCAGGACAGTCCCCATCCAGGCTGTGATCTGCATCTCCTCCCTTGCCCTGCCTGTGTTGTGTCTTTGATCCCTCAGTGGGCTGATTTAGCTCAGCAAGCTGTTGGGTATTAACCCAGGAAAATAAAGTGAGTAATTATCTGCCAGTTTCATGATCTGAATCAGCCCACCACAGTTTCAGATGATATGCTCCAGGCAGGGACCACAGAGCCAGGAGATGGGTGAAGGGGAGGGGTAGTGGAACAGCCATTTCAGTCAGAGGTGACAGCTTTGGCTGGCTCAACTGCTGCACCTACACACAGCTCAAAGCCCTTGCCTGGCTGTGCTAGCCCCCTGTGGAGCACCCACTGCATTTTGGGGTGCTTCTGAGTCCTGTAGGACCAACTGCTATGGAAGGAGGAAGATGCCCCATTGAGCAGAACAGTTGCATGATATCTGACTTGCTGTCTGACTTCAGTGCTGTCTGAATTTTTACCACATCAGCTTTCTTTGACGCTATTTACCTATTCCAAGTTACTGTATTGTTTCCCATTGCATTCAGTCACTGTCCCCTCACTCCAGTATCTCATTTTGTCTAGTCTGCTCTGGAAAGCCAGTCTCTCGTTACAAACACAAATGTTAATGTGGCTCCCTGTTACGCTGATATTTCTGTACTTGCTTATCTACAGGAGGAGTTAAGAAATTGTTTTGCATTTAAAAACAGGACAACCTGAACTGATAATGCTTTTTTTAAATCTTAGTTGTTGGAATTAGCTGTGGATTAAAGCTGCAGGTTCTGCCACAGCATTAATAGGATGACATTAGGCTTGATTTCCCTTGCTTTGCGTGAGAAGTCTGGGGAGAATCTTGGATTTGCATGGCAGAAGAATACATTATCACAGTAAACAGCATTTCTGAAGCCTCATATTAAATCACCAAAACAAATGTAAGGTTCAAGATTGGCCTCAGTGACCATAAAGTATAAGGTGGCTGAGCAGCAGGACAACTGGGGTAGCTGAGGAAAGTGTCCTGTCCAAACTAAGAAACCAGCTTTCATTACATCTAGTGCTTACAGAATTGGGTTTGATTTGCATCAAAGAGGATTTAGATTAAATATTTGGGGGAAAAAATGCATTACTAGAAGGAAAGGCAAGAGCCAGATAAGATCATTCCAGCAGTCCTTGCTGGAACAGGTTCGACACACACTCTTTTTGGTAACAATTTTTACTCAGAACTTGTGCCTCTGTGTTGTCTATCCAAGACAGTGTGGTTGGGATAGAGGAACCCACTGTATTCCAATAGGCAAAAAATAAAGGAAAATTTGTTTGGCTGTGTATGATCCTATGTGGGAAAATAGAATTTAAAAAGAGGAGTGGTGTGAGTGAAGACTGTACACTGACTGGCCTACCATATTTTTTGGTGACATAGGAAAACCTGTATCTCCATTTCATTAATCTGATTGAATTTAGGAGCTTAAATAGCGTTTAAACATTTTATTCCATGTGTCAAAAGTGGGGAAAACAATGAAAAACTTTCAAACATTTTAAGATCCATTTAACTTTGGAATTATAAAATAGGAATATGTGCAAGATCATGTCCCTATGGTAGAGTTGTGCCTACATTGCCTTCGGCTCCATGCTGCTATTTCTTTTGTTTGTTTGGAAGATGAGTTTGTCGTGATTAGACTCTGCCTGGGTAGCCAGACTGAGGTGAGGCAGGCATGCTGTCAAGGGTGGGAATGGGTTCAAGGTTTCCCACAGCTGGTTCTTTGATTTCTTGCAGATAGAGAAGTGGTGGGAGCTGCTAGAGCTGCTGACATGATCAGAAGCTGGGTGTATCACTTTGTTTCCCCACTTCAGCCGTTCCAGCCTACTTTGCCACTTCTGTATACTGATGCCTACAATATTCCCTGAAGTTTTGGCATCAGTTGAACTAAGCCGGTCCCACAACTGCAAAAGACTGTGTAGTAGGCACTCAATCCAGAAGGGTCAAATAAAACATCTACTCCATTACACCAGCATAATGTAAACTACAGAATATTTCTTAAAATCCTCTTAACAATCTTGGCCACTTACAGTAAAATACCAAAAGCAATCATTATAATGAACTAGAGGGAGATCAGGAGAGATCAAAGGCATCCCTCTAGCAGCCTAAATCCTTGAAGTAGCAGGTAATTTGTTAGATTTAATTCACAGGAGTTAGCCTGTGCCCCAAGCTATAAAGATAGGTTAAAATAATACCAGTGGTCCTCTGCTGGTCTGGCCTGGGGGTGATTCTTTTGTGATCCCAGGCCTGGTGGGATCAGTTTACTTGTTGATCATAGAAGCAAGTATTCGGGCGACTTCAGTACTGGTGAAATAACAGAGCAAGTCCCCCCTGTAGTCCCCTGAGCAGTCTCCCAGGTTTCCAAGGAACAAACAAGTAACAAAAACAAGGAAGCCAAGCAAAATTATGCAGCAAGGGGGAAGAAATCCTTCCCAGGAGGAAGGCAGTCCTCCTGCAGGTAGGCAGTCCAAGGCATGAAGCATTCAGTTAATACATGATCAGCAGGCAGCAATCAAGTCTTTCTAAAGGATAATGCCCCAGGCCTAGCACGGCTTTTCATTTGAATATAGCAGTGTAGTCTCTTTCCTTGTCTTATATACTCTTTTGCGGGAATATCATCCGATAATTATGTTTGTCTTGTACTCCAGTATAACACAAGTCCCTGTCTGAATAGTAAAATTAATTTTTTTTTTGTGTAGCTGATTTTGACTTCCTCAGGATAGTACTTCACAGTTCTTTTACTGAATTTTGTCTTAGGTTCTTTACCATACCTTCTGCTACTGAAGGTGATTTTGAGATTGACCATGCTCTTCTAGTTTGTTACTCACCAATTCTTTCAATTGGGCTCTGTGCCATCACCCCAGCTATTAACAAAAATAAGGGCTAGACTCTAACTCAAGACAGAGCCTGGCACGTCTGTGATTTCACGGTGCAGTTCTGTTTCTGTGCTGCTTTTTTCTTTGTGTTAAAATTATTGGAATTGATAAAATTTCAATTTAAACTTTAAAAAGTTTGCTTGGTATATACAGTGACAGCATTTGTCACTACAAATGCTTTTAAGATTGTTTATATACAATAGTTCCAAGATATAAATGATCATTGTTTAAAATCTGTCAAGGGAAAAATCTTGCCACAACTAAATATGTAACACTGACATTTGAAATCAGAGCAGACACGATTATTTGGCTTACACTTGTAGTGCTATCAGCTGCTTTCCGAGAGGAAGAAGGAGGAAACATTTCTGTGGCAGGTTAATTGCAGAATAACAAGCAAATTCTGTCTCTTGACACTAATTATTCTAAATAAATTCAAACTACACGGAACCTTTTTATAATGAAGCCATTCTTTTTGCAGAACAACTTTAGTTTAAGTGGAAGTAGAATTGCAATTGGCATATTGTGATATATTGAAACAATTCTGGACTTTCATTCCACTTCACGGTAACTGGTGTTCTACAGTGCCCAGGTAGAAAAATTGTTCCAGGTGCGATGAAGGAGGTACTCCCAGGTTTTGTCTTTGCAAAACAGCTTTTCTGGTTCCTTAGCAGTTGACTTATGAGATTCAGGAAGGAAAAAGGTTTTAATCCTTGAAAACCATTTTAGAACTAGGCAGATCTTTGTGGCCTGTAAGTCACGTAGCATTGTGCACTGCTGTACACTGCTGGGTGCTTCCTCTTCTTCTTTCTCACTGTTACCTTTCTGGTGGCTTTCTTACTGTAAGTGAAGGCCATTTCGCCATCACTAGATATGTCTGAATATCTCAAAGACTTTTGCTTGTATGTATTTAATGTGTCACTTTATCCTTTCATTCAGCTCGCTTGCAATATTTGAGTTTATAATAGATTTCAGAACTGAGTCGGTGGGACCTGGGAACAGACATGGTGTGCTGTTATTAAAGGCCTCAGCTGAAATCAGTCAGAAGACATGGATTTTTTTTTGTGTCGTTGTTTGTCTGTTTTAGACCCATTGCCCTACCATATGCAAAGCCATCATTTTTGCAGTCTCCACCCCAAAGAAATAAATGATCTTGCAAGTAGCTGCTAAAGAAGTGGCATCCAGAATGTGTAAGGTCGTACTGGGTGACAAAATCCCATATTTGATCCAATTGATGAACGATATTAATAGAGAAGCGATTAAATTTAGTGTCGGTGCCAAGTCTATTTGCAGTAGGAAATTGCTGTTTCACGTTGTGTATTTTTGTAATGCTCTGCAGAACTCTGTACCCTGGACTGTGGCAGCCATGGTGTCTGCTCAAGAGGGATATGCCAGTGCGAAGAGGGCTGGGTGGGACCAACCTGTGAAGAACGTACCTGCCACTCTCACTGTGCTGAACACGGCCAGTGCAAGGACGGGAAGTGTGAGTGCAGCCCCGGATGGGAAGGGGACCACTGCACCATTGGTAAGGGCATTTTGTACCTCGAAAAATAAAATACATAAGATCTTAACCAGTTATACAAAGATCTGCCATAGCCATCAGTCTGATTCAAGTCATTTTTGAAAAACAGAGACCCAGAGTCAGGTCAGGTGTAAAAAGATGCTTCTGCACTGGTGGTGCACCCTGCTCGTCCCACATGATAGCAACTCAGTGCAGCTTTCTGTGTAGAGCAAATATCATTGATGAAATATTTTTTTAAAAAAACACACAAAAGAAAGATATTTCAGTCCCAACATATCTTTGAGTTGTTTTCATATATAAGCTTTGAGTCAGGAAGGAAAAAAATGTTTAAGAAATAGAAGGTGTGAGGGGATTAAGCTATTATTTAGCTTAAGTAATTCTTGCATTAAATCTCTTGCCTTCATGTCTGAGGATTTACATATTTTACATATTACTAGAGGTGTTTTTTCTATAGCTGGCTTCTAACAATATTCTTAATAAGGTAAAGCTTTCAGATCTTTTTAGAAGTCATTACTCTACTGTAAAAATGTAATAGTTATATTTTTAATGAAATACAACAGGTTTTTGCAAAGTCTACTAGCGTTTCTCCCTAAAGTGTCCCAAAGCAAGATTATTCATAAACATGTTAATTTTTTCTAATAGCAGGGTATCTAATTTTCAGAGGTAGGCAGCATAAGATTTCATGCTTGCTTCTTGAAAAAAAAAAGTAGAATGTTTTATCTTTACCTTGATTGTTTTAAGATAATTCATTCACTGGCTCTAGAATTTACTAAATCAGATTTACTAAATCAAGAATTAGGTTTGTGAAGGAAGCCTAATTTTCTAAAGATTGCGTAGAGCAAATCCAGAAAAGGACCAAAATAATTCAAAAGATAAAGAGAGCTGCTCTTCACATTGTAGGCACTGCCAGGTATGGCCCAAGCTGTCCTCTGCATGCTTGTCATCAACTGGAGAACAGTCACATACGCGATGTGTTTTGATGACAGTAGCAGGAATAGCTCTGACTGCAGGGAGAGGGAGACACTTTATAGCTAACCGACAGGTGGCAAGCCGCAAGCAAATGGTGTCTGTATTTTCATTTGGGTACAGAAGTTCAATCCATCTCAGTTTTGTTCTTTTCTTTTTTAAGCTCACTACTTAGATGCTGTTCGAGGTAAGTTTTTCATATCAGCATTACGAAAGAATAATGAAAAGATACAAAAGTATTGGGAATGGAGTGTTTTGTGTTACCTGTTTTGTCTGAGCTTCTGTACTGCTAAGTTGCCAGGATAGATAGCATCTTTTTATGGAGATATAGATATATATACACAAACACACGGAGGCAGAGAGAGATTTACAGAATAAAATGCCATTTGTAACAAGTAGTGTGCTCAACTTCTTTGCAAAGTTGTAGCAATGTAAGTATGTTTTATGTGGCCATCTGATGTGCTATGTTAGGCAAATCATTTTGCTCTTGCTTACCGTTGCAAAGCAATGGCAGAGCTGAGGACTTGCTCAAAAAACTTTTTGCTGATCCTGTCTTCCATGAGAGCAAAAGTTTTCTTTTTCTTTTTTGTCATTTGTGCTTGAAGTAAGTTTCTTTTGATAGAGAAGTACACTTTTTTGAAAATTGTCTATGCTAGATGTGATATAGTTCTCTCCAAATCATTTGATCCAAGAGTTAAATTTTATGTCGTTTTGTGTCTGGTGCTGTGCATTTGATTTCCGTGCCTTGCCGCAGGCCCTGCTCATTCCTGTCAGCACAAGTACCTTCCCTGAGTTTGGCAGCAGTCCCTCAGCCCTCGCCATGCTGTGCGGAGCAATGATGCACAGTGCCCCTTGCAAAAATGCTGCTAGCTGAAATATCAAACTAACCGATATTCCAGAAAGACCTGGGTGTTTATTTTGTATCTATTATTTTATTTCTTCAGAATTAGATAATAATAAAATCATGTAGGCATTCATTTGATTATGTTTATAGTCTTAGAGGATAACCACACACAGCAGCAAAATATAATCATATACAAGAAATGAATTAACTCAGCAGGACAGTGAATTGAAATGGAAAAACATCCCGGTTACCCAGAACAGCTCTCACATCCTGCCCTTTCCCCCAGTTTGCCCAAAAGAAGCAGATAATTGGCTTTTACAGTATATCTGGTGGTTGCCAACCGCATGCTATTTTAGAGCAGCAACTTCCAGAATTCCAGTGTGAGAAAACAGTGCCGCCCATCTCCAGCTCTTCCGAGCGAGAGGATCAGACTCTCCACTCTCCCTGTTGGCAGATGTGGTTGATAAACTGTGCCGAGGGTGAGGAGGAGAGAGATGATGTGTCTGGTGTAAAGTTCCCAGGAAACGTGCCGCATGCTGGGCTGTGTCACAACCTGACATACCAGTCATACGGATTCTCTGACTCTCTGGTCGGCTCCTCCAAAGTCCTTTCGGAGCATCTTGGGGCTGCCAAACACATATGGAGACTGAGACCTCTTCTTTCTTCCTCAAAAAAAATTGTTTCTGATAACATGTAAGTGTTGATGTTCACTATCAAGTACAGGAGGTGCTTTCAGTTCCTGTATGTCCATCCTGACAAAAAGAAAGGAGCCCTCTTAAAAGGGATGCCGCTTGCGCTGGTAAGCTTATTGCTGAGCTTTATCCATTGTCCTTTGGCTCCATGTGTGACATGGCGCGGATTTGACAAATGTCTGAGCTGGCACTAAACTATGCAAGCAGATGGACATGAGTGTACACATCCAAGAAACAATTCCTCTCTCACTCTTATAGGCAAGAGATCTAGCTGAGAATGTCCAAATTACTATTGCTTCAGAGCTTACAAGTGTATATAGCCCAGAGGATGCTACAGTCATTGTTCCAGTTTTGATCTAGACTCAGAGCCACTAAAGGGCAAGTGTTTGTCATATTTGAATTGGCTGTAAAGAGAAGGAAGTGGAACTGGACATTGGAAGGAAATGCTCCCTCATTTGCCTTCTGTGGAAAGTTGTGTTGTAGCTTAAATCAAATT
The DNA here is from genome assembly GCA_017639485.1 of Pluvialis apricaria. NCBI lineage: Eukaryota > Metazoa > Chordata > Aves > Charadriiformes > Charadriidae > Pluvialis > Pluvialis apricaria. The sequence continues at coordinate 6,937,760 of CM030017.1, forward strand.
GGCTTTTTCTCAGTCAGCTGAGTATTTATGAACAGAATAAAGAGGTCACCTCCACTCCCTGCAATGTGTAGGATTATGTCCACAAATGCCAGTTTGTCATTTAAACAGTATTTTTCATGTATATCTCTGATATAAACATTGATTATGTATAGACCTTCCTTTGTGATCTACAACTTATTTTTCAATAAATAGAGAAAGAGATGGACACGGCAGACTGTTCTTCTAATATCTTCTTACATGTTTACTCACTTTTCCTGCACACAAAATGTTACAAGCTAAAAAATCCTCATTCCTCACTGGGAAATGACTTTTGGGCAAGCAAAGGGAGGGACCAGGATGGGGATATTTCCATAGTTGGCAAAAAGTATAAATGGCTTGCAAGGGAGCTGTGATCATTTGAAGGCAGCAAGTATAATACTATATGAAAGAGCATTAAAGAATAATTGCAACTGTAAAGGAAGAGAAGAAAACTCCTCCATGAAGGCTTCTTTTTTACATTTTCTTTTCTAGATGGCTGTCCAGGTCTCTGTTATGGAAATGGGAGGTGCACTCTTGATCAGAATGGATGGCACTGTGTTTGTCAAGTGGGCTGGAGTGGCTCAGGATGTAACGTTGTCATGGAAATGGTGTGTGGAGATAACCTGGACAATGATGGAGGTATGATACATAATTCATGTCTCTCTATTTATTTTTCACATCCTGGATTGTCATTTGAATCTGTAGTTTTGGTGTATGTTTTCCTTTTTATCACAGAATGTCAATGTTTGCCTGTTTGCTCAAGACAGTTGTTCCACTGACTTCAGCCGAAGCAGTGCAGTGAGGGAACAGACCCTTGTGTTATGTTATTCAAGGCAGAAACTATGTATGTGCCGTACCTATCATGCCAGTATTTGATTTTTTCTTGAAAAAAAAACTAAAACAAAAATAAGAAAAAGGTGTAACAACTAATTTCTTCTGTCTCTTTTCTACTCTACTTCATAACTCTGTCATCTATTTCAGAAAAGACAGCCAATAGATACCCCAATGAAAAAAACCCTGTGCCTGTCAAAATGCATCCAGAGTTTAGTCTTATGCTAATAGTAAATGGATACATTTGCAAGCATAAAGCATACATTTAGAGATGCTTTTTTAACATTAATCTCTTTCTCAATGTTTCCACTGAGATACAGCACAGTTCTTGCAATTATCTGGACGTACATTTGAGCAATTGTTGAGTAAGCTAGTGTAGAAAGTACGCAAAAGTCATTTTTTTAAAGTACCGTCAATGGAGTCCTGTACTAAAATAATCATTTGCTCTTTTCCACCAGTTGAACCAGGGCATTTGGCACTAGGTGCTCCCTTCCTCAGACCTCTGTAGTCTTGATTCATCCTAAGGCTGTGTAAGTTTTGGGTTTGCTGGGAAAAACATAGTTCTTTTCTAAGTTTGTCTCTGCCTTCTTTCCAGTAGTTCAGTCTAACACACAAGCTGGGGCATTTTTTTTTAGGAAAAACATGAGTATATATTTCAAACTTATCAGTGGGAAAAAAGCCACAACATTCCTCTCTGACTGTTCTCAGAGTTAATTTTTTTTCCTATCTGTTTTAGGAATACTCATTTACCCGACAGTCAAGAAGGACTGTTGCTTTCCTCTCCTTTACTTACTACCATCCTTTACAGTGTGCTTGCCCACAGCTGGAGCTGTGCAGCTTTCTCATTCAGACTGTAAATACATCTTTCCCCAAGCACAGTTATATTTTTTTCCTTAGATTGTACACAGAGATGTATTGAAGTATATATTATCTTACTGTGTCACACAGACCATCTCAGTGTCTTGGGTGAGATCTCATACCCCACCATAGTGTCAAACCTTAGTATAATGGTTGTCTGTTTTCTTCTAGGTCATTGATGAATTAAGCTTGATTTAGGGCCAAGAACTGAGGTCACTGTGGGACCTCAATAGAAACATTCTGACTAAGTGATGATTCCTCATTTACAGATATATTTTGAGACCTTCTGATTTTGTATCCTGTGGGCTCTAAGACCATGCTGTCTTTTGGCAAAGGCTTCCTCATTTCTGAACCCCATTCAAAATCACCTTATTCCTCTCTTATCCTTCCTTTTCCACCTTATTTCCAAGCCCTCTAACAACCATCTCTTTGCCCACTCTCTCTGCTCTCTATGCTGGTGTGCATCCCTTTCACACAAGGTCCCACAGCTGGCATCACTGCCCCCTGCATGCTTTCCCATCTGTCTGGTGCTCTCCCCTGCTGTCCGAGCCACTGACTCACACTTAAATCTGTCCACAAAAACCCTGTTTAGTCTGTAATGTATGTAAAGCATTTTCTGATACACTCTATGAACTGGTTCTGTATAAACTGCCCTGTATTGTGATTTTGGGTGCTTTATACTCTGCAATAACGGTGAGTTATTGAAAGAGTTGGCAGTTTTAACTCTAAATCTCCTTGAATTTGTCAGTTTAAGGCAGACACTTAACATCATTTCACTGCAGGTTTTAAAAGTAATTTTCTTTTTCCTTTTTAATGGCAACATAACATGGACTGGGACAGCTCTGTTGACATTACAATTAGAGATAAGTGCAGAGAGAAATATTTAATTAATCTGACTACTACAGATGGGCTAAATGTAATTAAGTTTCCTTCACAATCAATTTTATATAAGAAAAAAAATATATCTACATATTAAAACCACTTCTCTTTATATATGAAATTCATAGGACCTGATTTGAGATAAGCATAAATTAGAAAAATTGCCCTAAAGTCATTGGAGTTATACCAGTTTTACATTAATACGAAATCAGGAGCTGATTCTTAGTGTTTCAAGGTTTGTATATATACACAACAGTAAAAACAGAAGTTAGGAAGGAGACATCACATTACCCGTTAAGTCCTGTTTACTGCGAGGTTGTGCCTTAGACTATGAGAATATTATGGTGGCATAATGAGTTGCCATCCATCGAGCTACATAACTGGGTTAGGTGCATAAAGATGGAAGCTATTAACGTTTTTGCCTACAGTTGTGATGAGTTCAGAGTGTGCACTCAGTTGAGTTACAGAAACTCAGCTGACAGGTAGTAACTTGCTAAGCCCTTAGGATGTGATCACATTCAGTCAGTGACACAAAGCCCACAAGATCATGCTCGAGACCTAATGTAGTGCTGCTGTATATTCCAAGTCATGGTATTCTCACCTAGCAAAGGTCTTATTCACTCCAATTGGATTTTTACTATATAAAAATACATTGAAATACATGGTAGAAAAAGCGTGTTAGAAAATGAAGTATTTCATTAGTTCCAACTGTAGGGATTGAATAATGTCATGTATTTGGCTTGAGGAAGTGTTAGCGTTGTTCTTTGGTCTGTAGTAACAACACAAAAGCTTTGGGAGGGAGGAAGCCTTGAATTCATTTTTCAAGGACTGGTATATTAGTATAAAGGTAAGCCACAAGTGTGTTCACAGGCATTCTAGTTCTGCCAGCGCTGAAGCACTGAGTTCCCCGTCAGTGCAGTTATCCGTGGTGGTGAGGTTAAACACATGCAGAAATATTTTCCTGAGCAGGGAGAATACTATTTCTATTAGAGCCCGTAAGTATACGCTGTACTTGTACCCTGACTGCCCCATAACTGCCTTTTCCATTCCATCTCATAACTCTCTGTTAGCTTTTTCCTACTTCCAGACTTAAGGGCATGTTTACCTGTTCAAATATCACTACAAATATCATTGAAAAGGTCTTAGCATTATAACAGATGCACGACGGCATGGTTTGCACTTGCTCTTGTGGAGTGCATCTGCAGTCTGTTAGCAGTGTGATGTCCATTAAATAATGCCAAGAAGTCAAGCAGTTGTCCTTTGCAGCGGGGCCTTTCCCTTGCCGTGCCTTCCCTCAGCATCACATTATTGCCCATGGCTTATTCTTCCCCTTTCGTTGTCATGACTGACGTGATTTCATTTTCGGTTTATAAGATGACCATTCAGCTCATCTGAGCAGGTCGTTTTGTCTTGGCCTGCCGTTACTTTAGACTCATTTGGAAGCTTCGGTAGGTCCAGGAGCTCTGGGTCCCAGGCGCTGGGAGGCAAAGCACAGTGCCGGGGCGCGCAGGGCGCTCAGCACCAGCTCACAGCTCACCCGCTGCCCTGCCGAGCCCCAATTTACCTGCTGTTCTGACATACGTTTACGTTGCTGCCGCACATGCAGGTCTTTGTCTTAAGCTGAGAGTTGCAGCATGTCACTCCCATGAATTTCTTTAATATGGATCTCTCTTTTAAATTTGCCTGGATCTCTTTTCATCGTTTTCTTTTTCTTTCATGATTCAGTCTTGACTGTTTATTTTTAAGGAAAACACTATTTACTACAAGCTTTGAATTCTCTTCCAAATATCCCTTCAGTCACTTCAGACAGTTATTATAGCTTTCTCCAAGCTTTTCCAAGCACAAGAAAATATATGACTCAGCATAGCCTTGGGTTGATAACCAGTGCTGCTAAAATATTGATGTATTTCTGACCCATCCATTGGCATTTTAATAACCGATCCATCACAGGGATATTGAGTCCATATGTAAGTAATATGCTATTATTACACAATATAAATAATACTGATGGGAATGGTTTTCATTGTTGTGAGCAGGGAGGGCTCCCCAGGGATACTTACAGGTTCTAAAAATCATACCCTGATATATTTGCATTCCCCTGTGTGCGGAAGGCCAAACACCACCAGTACTCACTGGATAAAGCTCTGCAGCCTTTCCACAGGCACACTGCTGGGTTTCCAGTGTCTTTACACAAACACCAGTGTTCCCAGATAACAGCCTCACTGTCTGCTGCGTGCTGTGTATTACTGCTAAAATTTGAGAAGCGGTTTGGATTAATGCATACAAATAAGCATTAGAGTCTCATGGCAGTTACTGCTGCTTAGTCTCTTCTCAAGTTCCTCTTTGATTCAGTTTGCTCAGATTCCTGGCAACCCTAATTGGACTTAACTGAGCCTGTGGTGAAACAAGTCGGCATAGGCGTTGTTTAATGCTTATTTGAAATCTGTAAAAGAAGGCAAGCAAATGTAAGTTGAAGACTCCTGTGGATTTTTTCGCAAACAACAATAGTATTGAAGAATTGATCGTGCGAGTGTACTGAAAAGCTCAAATCCTTCAAGTGTTGAGAGTCATGGTGATGAGTTTTTTAGGTTGTCCTGCATAAGGAGTTCAGAGAACAAAATCTGCTTACTGCAAGGAGAAACTTAAAGCCCATTTTTTACTTTCTTTGAAAATGTTCTGGACATAGCTGTCACAGCTCCATCGCTGGCTTGTGCTCGCTGGGATCAGTACAGAGGGAGCAGGAGAGCACACCCACGCACACACACTGGGTTGCTCTGCAGCAGTGAAAATGCAAGTCATTGGTATATACGAAGTATAGCATATTGCTTAGAGATGGGGTTGATTTTCATGTGACTGAGCAAGTACATTTATTAGTATGTGTTTGTGAGTATGCCTGCGTACGCATACATGCACACACCATATAAGCATATACACCATTTCTTGCAGTGTTCTGGGTCTGAGATTAACCATAAAACTTCAAACCTATTGTAGTTAACATCAGTAGTGTCTTCTCCATGTGTGACAAAAGCTTGAAGGGGTGAGAACTCTGATCTTTTAATGAACTTTAAAGCAGAAGAATAGTAATTTTAAGTATTCTTGCTAACTATTTACGTTTTGCTTGCCAGAACCTAATGAATAGTGGACAGTTCATTAAAATAACTAACCCAGTGACCTGGGAGGTAGAGTCTGATTGAATTTGTCATTTTCATAGCCGGTTAATAAAGCATTTCAGTGGTTTAATAGAAAAGTTGCATCTGTGAAAGTCATTGTGTGGTGCACTGGTGAGCTGGGGAAGCCACCGCTGCCGAAATTAGAACCACTTTGTTCTTTGCTTCCCTTTCCAGTGACCCCACCCAGTGCGTCTTTAATGTCTCCTCAGGTGTTCCGCTAGCTAGACAATTTGTACTTTTTGTGAACACGGATCCATTTTCAGCAACATGACTTACTGTGATATTCCCATATTTGCTGTTACAAATTGCAGGTATTTCAGAGGTAGATGAGAAGCCTGGAAAAGCCAGGATTTGAAAAGTAGATGGCACAGAGCTGTTCATATCAGGCCCAAAATATGTGACTTGTTCCATGTTCTTGCTATTAGCTTATAGCTGACAAAATGCCTTTTTCTATTCCAACTGTTATTTTATTTTATTGAGGATTTAATGTAGGTATTATGCAGCATACAGAAAGCTGAAATACAAATCATACGAAATACAATAACTGTACAGCATTACATTTTTTTACATTAATTTACATGATTTTACTTACAAGCATGGTATTTAAAGAGTTATATTGCTGGAAAGTAACCAATGGAAAGGTGGGTCCATAGCTCCACTGCCAGTTTGTCTGGCTGCTGAAGGGATCATCCACGTAGAAGAGGGATTGCTGCAAAATGTGTACATTAGAGAGCGTGCTGGACCTAGCACAAACTGAGCCTTCCATGACTGCAGCAGAAACATAGCTGAGGAGGTAACTTCATCACACTTGTGGCATTCTTTCCATTGTATTAAATAAGAAATATGTATATAAAGATATCTAAGCAAGAAAATATATTTTGTTTGATGGAAAACATTGTGTCATTCCATTGACACAAAGTCCTGACATGGTAAGTATTAATGTCATTCCTTGTAGAAAGCTTCCTGAAAGGATCCCTGCCCTGGCAAGGTAATGGGAAAATCTTGTCCTGACTCTGTGAGCTACGGCAATGCCGAGAGGAGTGGTGTGACTGAAAACAGCACAATTTGTTTTGGCATGCTCTGCCTTTTCTTTGAGGTTATTTAAATTATTTAAGAGTGCTATGAAGTGCTTTTTATCCTCAAGTTGATCTTTGTGAATTCTGTTTTAGCAGTAATATTAAAAATATTTTCATTGTCTAATTTACTGACTGAAACAAAAATCCCAGTCCATCGTTATCCCTTGCATACAAAACATGGTATCTGGAAGATGTGAAACCATAATCTCAGACTCATCAAAATCTGGATCACTTTATTATATAATCTGTAGTGCACCTTGAAGGTGCCTGACTGCCTTTTATATAAAATAAATTAAAAAATGCTAATAACAAACCGAAATCATTTACACCTCTGTAATACATTTTACCCTGCATCTATGCTGGGATGCACTGTGTAGTAATTGACAGTAAAAACTTTAGTGTACAGGCTCCCCTGCTGTAGGAATTACGGGTTTTGCTGTTTGTAGTAGTATCTTCATACTCCTGACTGTTGTCTTGTGAGTTTTAATAGAAACCCTGCTGTTTTCTGAACACGGTGAGTTTTTTAACAGTTGGTTCCTGATATGAACACTTGACTAAAAAATGCAACCATTGGTTGAGAACTGACGAATGTATTTGTAGCATTTTGAAGTGAATGAGTTCGATGCTGTAGTTTATAAACAAGATTTATTTGTTTTTCTGGGTTATTCTCCTGGATTAAAAATGTCATTTCAAATAGGATTGGCTGGTTGAAAATTTTATCCTCACATGCACTTACTAATATGATTCCCATTATCATAAACTGTCTCCATATGTAATTGTGATTCTGTACCAGCTTGTTTTACCTGGTTCATTTTAATGGGTATCATACTGAATTACAGTAGGTTTGGGGGGGGGTTTAGCTTTGGGTTTTTTTCTTTTTTCTTTTAAATGGTCTAAGTTAAAATCAAAGTCTTAAATGAGCCTAAAGTGGAGGAAAGATTTTATTCTGGCTTAAGAGTTCCCTATTTGCCCCAAAATAGGTGTTTTATTCTTTTACTTCAGCACAAAGTATGAAAAATATTTTTCAGTTTTATCCAAGTTTCTTTCTTTTCTAAATTTGGTTTGATTTTTTGTTTGGAAAAAAGCTAAAAGTTGCATTATTCAGGCAATTCTAGTTAATAATTCTTAAATACATGCACCTAGTGGCCTGAGTTAGGCCTGAGCCTGTTGTGTTAAGAGTCTGTAGAGGAGTGCTGCTGCACCTTAGGCCTCACTGCCCATGGAGCGTCCTCTCCGAGCCTAGCATCTTTCTTGTTTCGTTCTGCATGGTTGAGAGGGGAGATAGAAATAAATTATCACCTAATCAGTGAAAAGATTTAAAAAAAGGCCAAAAAAAAAGTACAGCATGGGAGAGACAGAAGGCACGAATGATAGTCTGTAACCTAGAGGACTCCTGCTTTGGATTAACATTTATATTTGGTTAGCAATTCCTTCCTCTGATGACTTTGTAGCCTTTGCTCCCAAGCCTCTAAGCTGTTCCTGGCGTATCCAGCGCTTCATACATTCATGTGCTGTTGGGACAAACACCGTTCTCCCCATGGGTTATTCAGATCTGCCTCTGGGACTTGACACCCCTACTGATGGGAAACGCACCCTTCAGTAGCCCTGAGAGCCTGGAGGGGCAAATGAAACCAGGTGCAAGTAATTCAAACCAAAATAACTCCATTAGCAGAACCTGGAAGAGTTTATGAGGTAGTCACTTTGCTGACAAATAAACTGCAAAGAAAAGATGAAAACTGAGTCTGACTGGAAGATGGAAAACTGCTTTCCCTTTGCTTGGTTTCTTTTTGCGTACAGCATGAATACAGTGTTTATTGCCGGGCATGTAAGCTGTTGACTGAAGCAAAGAAGAATGAGGACTCTATTACAGAAAGAAAAATATTTAATTGTTATTTTTATAGCTATTTCTCCTCTAAGCAAATCTTCATATTCTAATATTTCTATGAATTTTCACTTTCATTTCTTACATAAATGAGAGAATCAGGTCAGCTCAGTTCCCACATCTAATGGCTTGTTGACAAGGAAAAAAATTAATCAGAATAGCTGCTGTGGAATAAATTACTCCAAAATAGCTTCCCCATGAATACTGTTTTTCTGAAATAAGTGTGCCTTTTTTTCTGATTAGTACTTGTTCTGCCAGACCAATGTTTGTCAAGTTTTCCAGGTGGACAACAGTCAGCTTATGGAAATTAGTACCTTCCAGAAAGTACTTTGACTCCTTGAACAAGACCTGTCACTGCCGTAACCCTTCCACCAGTACAGACCAGCCCTGAATGGCTACGCCTAATCACATCAAGTGCCCTCTGCAGGGATCTTCACCAGTATAAAACAAAAGCAAGAGATTTCTATTTCTTCATCACCTTTTCAAGTCTAGCAGAATTCTTTAATATTTGCAGTCTTGGAGAATCTACTAGTAACTTGATGCTTTTCAGTTCACTTATTAAGAACGTAGAGAGTTTCATTCCTCGGACGAAAAAGAGGAAACAATAGGAGGAGATATTTGTTCCTTGCAGTCCCAAGCCTGCACTTCAGGTTTCAACCCAAAAAGCTCTTTTGTTTTTCGATCAGAGCACCGTGAAAACCCCTCTGGTTCATATTGTGAACTCCTCCATCCACTTCCGTGTGGTTTTGTTTAGACTGGAGGCCCCTTATTGTTTCAGCTTACTGATTTCCTAGCAGATTTCAGTAGCTTTCTAGGTTTTCCTGAATATAAAGTGACTGCTACACTCAAAGTCAATAAACTCAACATTGCCCTGCAAAGTTCTTCTGCCATCGCTGGCTAATGCCTGTTGTCTCCAGGACTGGAGGAACATGGAAAGAACTTGAAGCATGCACTGACCTGTAGCTATGACAGCTTTGCTGGATCCAAGGGTCTTAGATTATTGTTGCTAGCTATCTACGGTTGCCCTTGGCTCATTATCACAAAAACTAGCCTGCTCTGTCTGATTTCCCAGCTGCAGTAGGATAGATTTGTTCATATTTTTTGCTTAGCCAAGCAATTACCGTGCTCAAGGTCAGGCAAGGATTTTCAGATTCCAGGAAAGCCTGTTTCATTATACTTATTTATTCTGTAGAAGGGCTTTTGCTTTCTTTTCGAAGTGAATATTTTATGCTGTTATTTACTGAGCAGTCACACAGTGCAGTGTGCTCTATTGAGAAAAGAGCAAAGTGGGTTGAGGGTTGGTGTTGCACCCATTAAAGTCAATGACAAAACTACAGCAGCTTCCCTGATAACGCAGTTCGCCCTGAGGGGGGACGGTTTTATAGGCACCAAAGAGTCGGTACGAACAGAGCATGAAAAGTCAAAGCATGAAGTGAAAATATCTGACAGTATGTTGATCCTATAGCCTTCCGGTTTTAACACAAGGGAAATCCATACAGTGATATGATGACTCCACATTTATTCAGACTGACCTTGTTAAAAACACAAAGAGATGTCTTTGTTGAAGGATACAATGCCTTAGTCTTGCTTTATATGCATTAGTGTGCTTGTCAATCCAAGCAAGTTAGTAACTGCTAAGTCATAAAATGGATGTTTAAGAAGATAGTTGGACATTTTACCATACCTTATTAAATCTGTTTCTGGTTGAGTGTGTGATTTAGGCAATTTGGACATCTAAGCTGCTGATAGAAGCAATTAAATGCCAATAGCCCAATTTTAAGTTTTATTTAGGTACTTAATTTAGATGCACTTCAGTGCTTCACTTTTCATCATAAGCTTTGGACATTTAAGTAAACGAATTTCACCCACAAATTTTGTTGCAAGTTTGTCCATGAAGAAATGTAGATTTAAAAAAAAAAAAACCAAAACCAATTAGTTCTCCTATGTTCCATACTTGAAAATGGAGGGAGGAGGAACAAGTTTATTTTCACCTTCCAAATTTGCTTTCCTGGTGCAAACATCCATGGAGAGGACTGTATCTGTCAGGTCAGTGGGACAGAGCCTGCATCAAGGTGTGTATTTGTATATCACCAACTACAAAAGGAGCATAGTCGTGATTCTGCCCTTTTTGGACCATTCTAGTATTGCAACCAATAAATGAAAAGTAAACATCCTAAAGCACTAATAAAACTATTGTAGGGCTTAAAATAAAAGTCAGACAACTGTAACAAGTACCTTTTTTTACTACTGCAGTGAGGATGCTTATGAGCTTTACATATTTCAGACTTCATCAATGCATTCTGGGTAGCAAGTGTATGTTCTTCACAGGTGTCAAAAGACAGTAGTGACAATAAAGGACGATTAGAGGTATCAGCTGCATGGTGCGGGTCATGCATCCGATGGACTAACAAGTATTGTGTAGTGATCTTCTTCTGCCTGTCCTACAGTGAACGCGGTCCTGCTCTTCCCTACTCACTTAGTTTGCAGGTTCTGTTTTCTCATTGTCGTGTTGGGATTTTATGGGGTGATACAGTGTTAATGACTAGAGAGAAATACCCCTCCTGGACTAAGCATGTACGTTAATGCTTTATTGAATTTGAATGTGTCATAATCAGCATGGCTTCCAATTGATTAAACACCTCCGGTGCTTTCCAGTAGTAAACACGGTGCTTTATTCTCAGAATCACTCAATTTCCTGAACTTTCCATTCTCTCCGTTTTAGATGGCTTGACGGACTGTGTAGACCCTGACTGTTGTCAGCAAAGCAATTGTTACGCAAGTCCTCTCTGCCAGGGTTCGCCTGATCCCCTTGACCTTATTCAGCACAGCCAACCGCCTTTCTCTCAGCATCCTCCAAGGCTCTTTTATGATCGAATCAGATTCCTTATTGGGAAGGAAAGCACTCATGTAATTCCCGGAGATGTCTCATTTGAGAGCAGGTGAGTTTTCTTTTAGACAAAAGACTTTTCTGAATATTGAGAACTGCAATGATGTTATTTAACCAGGAAAAAACGGTGATACCCGGATAGCTGAGAATTCTTCACTGGTAATCAAAAAATACTTAAAAGGACAGCAAATGTTTAAGTCACAACAGCTGAGGATCTTGTTTATCAGGTCCTCATTACTACCTATCTAGTTCATAAAAGTGGCTCAGCAATAAACTCTGCTGCTCTTATTAACAAGACCTTGACTGTCAAGGAAGATAAGGGATCTCCTACTTACAAAATAAGGGGGGGCTGGGGAGGGAAAGTTCAGCTCTTGATGCTGTAGATACGTACAACGGCAGGAAGCAGAAGGACACATTGGTGTGCTGTATTCAGTCACCTTTCTGCTGAATAGAATTTGATTGGTATTTACGGTGTAATAAATTTAACATGTGTCACTTTCATATAATCCTGCTACCTAATTAAAAAACTTTTTGGGTTTCACTGCCTGTTGATAGACCAGTGTGGAGTTCACCATTTTGTGCTGTGGGTTACTCTCAAGCTGTCACACAAACAGTAGAGTGATCTCTGAGTGTGTGTGAGATTGGCTTGCCCTTTAACAGGAAAAGACTCTGCAATAGGAAAGGGGCACTTCCTTGCTCAGAAAACCGGGTAACACATATTTTCTTCAACATTTGAAATATAGGGGCACATAAGTTTTTATGCTGTAGTTCACCTGGGAAGCTATAACTTACATGCTGACAAAGAGATCCACAAATCATCCACATCACCTAACTATTACCCTGTCAGCTAGGCCTATACATTAGATAAACCGTGTTCCAGTAATAAGGGCATAAGAATTTTTTATTTTCACAGTACAGTACATAGCACTTAGGTTACAACCTGGACTTCATTCCGTAGCTGCGCACAAATTCAGTGCATTTTCTCTTTGTAACTTATTAATTTTTCATAAAGTAAATATGTAAATAGAGTCTTTATTGATCTGAAATACCAAAACATTTAATCACTATCAATAATGTAACAGGATGTTATAAATATGTAGAACAATAGGGCATGAAAATTAACTCCATGGAAAGCGCCCACCTGCCAATGGCAGGTCTCTCGCTGGTGGAACAGTGCCATTGCACCTGGTGCAAGGTCCTTGGTGGGCTGTACGCAGTTTAAACCCAGAGTCACCACCAAAAGACTTTCCTCATCAAAATGCCTCGCTGTGAGTGTTTTCAGAGAGAAGGTGAGCACTCGAGCCGCCTGCACAGTGTTCTGTGACACTGCAAATGTTAGCAGCCAGATTGCACATAATCCCATCAACGTGCTTTTATAGATATAAGGAACTGATCTTTTAAAGCTATCATTGATGGGATTTGACTTGGGTTTAAAAGCTTTTTCTGAGTATTTCGTTCCTTTACCCTGATATCTGCCATGCCTCTGAAGAACGAAGAGCAGCGAAGGCTTGTGTGTGAGCAGCAGCCCACCCTCGCCATGGTTTGATACTTCATACCACTAAGGAATACAGCTTGTACTTGCATTGGTGCCTTGTGCACACCCCAGGTGTCATTTCTCCCTCCTGTAAAGAAATGACTAGTTAGTTTGGCGAGCAGATCGTTGGGATTCAGATGAGGCTGGCTGTATCTTTGGAATCAGGGCAGCGCCTGGAGACTTGCGCTGTGCCGTGTCTCCTGGGTTTTGTCAACAGTAATCTGCAATGTGCTGGGCACCCTGAGGAGTTCATCGGTCCACACTTTGCTTGATCCTCAGTCTTCCAGGCTGTTGAAAAATTGCTCATCCATAAGTCAAATATTATTAAAAACTGCCAGAATTTTCCTCAAGCATGACAGATCTCAGAAGGAGGCAACAGCTTAGCTGTCCTGCCTCTGTTCAGAAATCTTCCTCTGATGTTGTCAATCTGACTGTCATCTAGTGTCTGTTCTTCTCCTGGGAACTAAGATTAGTAAAAAAAATACAGAAAGACAACTGTTACTACAGGAAAAAAATCAGAAATCTGTGTTCCTGCCTATCTGGTACTGACCAAAGAATGCTTGGGGGTTTTTAATCTCCTTTTGGCTATTGCTGAAAAGGTTGTGTCCAGGCGGATGATATTAAGTCATGGCTGCCTGCAATGCCACTTATTTTATAGCACTGGTGGTTCAACAAGAAGTCTTGGAAGGATTCGGTGCAATAGTGGCATTCATTTGTTGCAGAGCACTGGCATCCATTCCCACTGGTGCTCAAATTTTGCAAAGCCCTATCTGGCTTTTTTTTTTCCTCCTTTGCAAGAAGTCTCTGAGACCATTAGGAGGATTAAAGAAGAAACATCTATCCAGTTTTTTCAGACTTCTGATTCCAATAACATTGTGCAGTGTTTTACTGTACCATAGGTCAGTGGAACTCCAATATGGGTGACGTTTGCGTGCATCTCACTGTAGTAAAGCCAAAGTGACGTTGAATAGATTTGGGAAAGCTATCAAAAAATGGTGAAGATTATCTCTGTCCTTCAGACTGAAAGTGTTTTGTTTCTGCCGTATCCTGGCATTTTCAATATCATCTGGAATACTAAAATTAGTTATTCTGACGACTGCTGGGACATCTGTCCTTTTGCATTTGCATCTTAAACTTTAGCTTAGATCTAATTTTTTAATATTTGACTTCTACAATGCAGTCAGGGTCTTGCATTGAGCCATGACTAAATACTACACCAAAATTAATGTTAAGGAGCTAAATGTTTTCAAAACAAATTTTGCTTTTTATTATATCAAAGCTATGTCATTTGTACCGGGTTTTTACAAACTCCCAACTTAAACCATGACATGCTGAAAGGCAGATTAGACACATTCTGCATAAATGGAAATGTATTTGCTTACATCAGGAATGGTTTTGACCTACTGCGTGTAGCAGGGTGTAGCAGATTAAAATGTTTTTATCAACTTCTGTTCTCAGATAGGTTTTTTAGCCTGTTTCTTTGCCGAATATTTTTAATGCATGCTGCTGGCAAGCTATTTGACTCGTTGCAAATTGCCTACAAAAAGGGTCCAGTGTATGGTACTGAATTAATTACCCTTCAAAGGCTGCTTACAGCAACATTGTCAGCAGGAAGAAATGAATGTACCTTACTAGCCTTTAGCTTAATTTCTCTCATTGAAGATTTTAATCAGAAATGTAATACAGTAAATGACATCTTCTGGTAATGTGACACTTGTGAATTCACAAGCTGCTTGACAAAGTTCCACATCTGAGCCTAACGTCTTAGCCTGAGCTGCTCAGAGAATATTGGCAATTTAACGCACAAAACAAAAGCAAAAAAATAGCAGATAAGTAGTAGTAGAGCAAGGCAGAATGGTGGTGGAATAATAAAATGCTTTACAAGTTGTGAAAGAATGCATCCAGAATTTTAAACTTCTATTTATATTTTAGATTAGAGATGTCAAACAAACTGTCTAATGGCAGAGAGCTGAAACCCATAGAGCCGAGATCCTCAGTTATGCATGGAATGACCCATGAAGCAATGACAGAGACATACTACTTCTTTTAGGCCACCTGCAACCCGTGGGAATCTTTGCTTTCTCTCAAAAAGCCAACTGCTTCCTCTGGAGTTGCAGATTTAGTACAGCTTGCCAGGGGACTAGAACCATTTTTAATGCATTTGAAAACGCTAAGGCAGCTTATCAGGGACATGCTCCTTCCCAGCTCCTCCAGATTAAAAAAGACATTTTTGCACTTACTTTCAAGTTAAAACAACTTGGACAGCCTTAGTCCAAGATTACGCAATCGTTGCAAGTAGGTGACTGTTGGGCAGGTAGTGTGAGTTATTATCCCCTATGAGAAAGAAAAGCAGGGCAGTCACAAGTGTGTAGAATAAATCCTAGAGACTGAGAATAGAAGAGGGACATGCAGCGTGTTGAGGAGGCATAATGATCTTTAGAGGTTTCTCTGTTATAATGTAGAAAAGCAGTGAGTGGTAGCAAGGTCCACAGCTCATCTGGAAAGAGGGTGAATGTTGAAGCAAGGAAGCGTGAAGTGGCAGTTGAGTATGAAGTGACATCACTGCAGGGAACATGCTCTAAAAGCTCTGGTAAGGAAAGGAATTGAGTGAGGTCTTCTGCAAGCAGCAAAGCTGCAGGGAACCTGCATGCCAGTGTGCCTTTGGGCACAGTGGGCCACTTTGTTACCTCCCCGAGCCTTTGAGACTAGTGCTGGCCATGGACTAACTGAAAATTATTTTCATACCTGCAGTAAATGCAAAAATTAAAACTAATTCTGGTGAAACGCTTAGTCAGAGATTTAGTAGGTGCTTGTAATTCAAGAAGAGGCCAGAGAGTAGAAGACTCTTCAACTTAGAGTAGGTAATAAAAAGACAGTAAATAATGAGGACAAATGTAGCAACACAGACAGGCTTAGAACATTTAAAATCTAAAAGACTGCAAAGACAGTTCAATACAGATAAATGTAGAATAATGAGGTTTATGACTCTTTATCACACACTGTAAATGTATGTGGCTTGTAAAATATGATGAGTAAAAAATGAGCAAGAAAGTCAAAAGATAAGTCTCAATATTATTTATGAATAATGAGAAGTGAATGAGTAGAGAAAAAAAAGACTATGTATGAAATAATAAAGACTTTGATGAGTTGTTATCACACAAATCTGCGTGCTGATAAAATATGAGGACAGAGTAGAGCCAGAAGACAGGTCTGTGTGGAATGAACAAACAGGCGTACAAGAATAATGTACGGAATAATGATGACTCTTAGGGGTCTCCCTCTCTCACACCAATGTGTATTGCAAATATGTGGAGTGCACTAATGAAGGGATTAGAAAAGGAAAGGCAGGTCTGTTGATGTTAGAAATATGAGAAAACAACAGAAACCGGTATTTCCTGCTCTATCAAATCAAAGAGTAATTGAACCTGGCTGTTCTGTTGAGTGAGTCTTGCGAGTCTGTTGAGACACACAAGAGCTTAATTGCCTTCAGTGGAGCAGCAGGTTTTGCCCACAAGTAGGACCACAACCAATTTAGTTAATGTAGAAAATGAAAAGGTGGTAAATCAGAACTCTGTTTTTGCATACTGGCAGTAATGCAGCCTCTACCATTCCTCTGGGATTTATCAGTATCTTTGCTGAAAATCAGCATCTTTCTGTGTCCTGGGAGCATGGAATTTGTATTAGCAACTGTAGTGAATGGTGTACTTGCAAAGGGGTTAATTTTTACCAGTTGCATTTTCTCAGGTCATAGTCAGCCGGGTTTGGTGATATCATAGTGATAAATTAGTGTCCTGTCAAGAGGCTTTGGAGAATGGGATCTTATGAAAAAAGTCAGAATTTTCAGAAATTTATGGTCTCCAATTTGTGCGTATGATTTCATTGGATCATGATCAATTAATCTCTCAAAGGATATTTTTTAAATTCACATATAGACTCCTAAATAGCTTTCATCTGAGGAGCTAAGTTTTTCTTTTAGATTACATACTGACTGTGCAAAGGTAGGATGTGTCTGTTGAGGTCTACCATGAACTTTCAAATTGAGAGAGAAACGTGACAATGTCTAAACTTATGCTTATTGTTTACATTCAGTAATTAATGCTGGTTACCTTTATAACTGTTCTATTGGTTTTGACCCTAAATGTCTTAATGTTATCAAAAGACTTCTGCATGCACTGTTCACTTCCTTATGTGAAACCACAGTTCCAGGAAATATGTGCAATTGTATCATTAGGTCCCAAAACCTGGATCCGTTCATCCAGCGGAGGTGTGCTAATGTAGCATACCTGACAGCACGGGGCAAAATACTGAAAGGTGTTTCAGCAGAATGTAGTTGTGTAAACCTTAGAAGAATCCCACTAGGTCCTAATATGCACTGTGAGGGTATTTTACATCTTATTCCTCATCCTTGATGAGACTTGCCTCCTTTACGTTTCAGTCCTCAAATATGTAAAAGGCTAAGGCTAGGAAAAAAGAGAGCAATTTCTTCACCAGTTCTGTGGCTAGGGTGAAAGTAATGGTCTTAAAGGGTGACAGTGGAAATTCAAATTCAGTGGGAAAAACTTGCCATGAGTAAAGCACTGACATAGAAGCATTGGAATGGGTTACTTGGTGAGGTTATGGAGTTAGACAAGCATCTGTCTGGAGTAATGTAGGTATAGTTATCTTACCTGAGGCAAAGGAATGGACAAGATAAAGTCTTGTATATCCTTTCAGCTCTCATTTTCTATGATTCTGTGATCCTGTTAGCCTCTGATTAGACCCACTTAGTAATGACTTCACTTTCCTGTCTGTTGTCTTTGATACGTTCTGCTGTGCTGCCATATTCGAACCTCTTTAGTGGAATGGGAGGATTTTTATGCTGGAAAGCGGGGGCAAGTCCAGCACATCCCAGAGGGAATTTAAAAGAGCATAACATGTGATAGGGGATTGAGAAAAATGTATGTTACACTTGATTAGGTGCTCTCTGAATTTACCTATATAACTTTCCAAAGTTCCGAGAAGACCATGTGTCTCACTGCTGCCTTATCGCATTAGTTCAGCTTTTTTGTAATAGACAGCGATGCCCTATTCTTAGCAGCAGAGAATGAGGTTTCATTCTCCCCTTTCACAAATCATCACCCCCTAGAGCTGCAGCAGGCTAAATCACGCTATCAGTGAAACCTTTGCAGTGCTATTCAATGGCAGAACAAATGGTATCCTGAAATATAGCCGGAAATGGAAATATATTCTTGATACACCAGCGATTCATGGGAGAGTCTGTGTGTCGTCTTCATGAGATAATGGTTTTTCAAATCAATCTTTTGGACTTGTTTGAATTGTCATTCAAAATCAACAGTCACAATGATATCAGAGTAGTTCTGACTGTCTGGGACAGAAGTATAGCACAGTTTCTGAAACCAATGCCCTTCTCACCCTCCTGATGTGTCTAACATGTTGCCTTCTACTCTTTTTGTTACAGACGGGCATGTGTCATTCGAGGCCAGGTGGTAGCAATAGACGGAACACCTTTGGTTGGCGTGAACGTCAGTTTTCTGCACCACAATGAGTATGGATACACCATCAGTCGACAAGATGGAAGGTCAGACTTTCTCATATGGTCTTTTACTGGTTTAGATTTGCATAGTTAGGGCCATCTACCACCTTCTATTCATGTACAAAATTTTCATAGACATCACTGTTCATAGTGTGGATTGAGGATGGCATCTGGCCCTCTGCTCTGGGAGCACATTTAGTTAGAGCTCTCTGCGGTAAAGTGACCAAAGAAGAAAGAGAAGAAGAAAAGAACTGATCAGCAACAAGATTACGGTGGCATTCAAACACCTGGAGTCAAAATGTGACAGTACTGCTGTAACAGCACCTTCTTGACATTTGAATATTTTCACTAGTCACGTTTTCCAGAGGATTCCCTGTCTTCCTTTTCTTTAATTTTTTTCCTCCTGTTGTTAACTATGAATCTTCCAAGTAGCTTACTGAGGTGTCAGTGAAGGTTATGCTCCTTTAGTCGATTACCTGAGCCACACAGGTAAAAGCGAGGACAGACTCTTTCCAGAGCCAAAACGGTTAAATTGCTGTTCCATAACCAGTCCTGAATGATGCTGGCTTCCCTCTCTTCCTCAGCCTTGTAGGGTGGAGTTCAGTTCTCAGAGAGGTGAAGTTCCTATATATTCTATATTGCACTCCAGGGTTGGCCATCCATTTGCAATAGGATCATGATTTGCTCCTGAACTTGAATTAGGCTGCTAAGGGCAGTTTAAGAGTTCATCTTCCTTGGCTGTGTTGTGAATGACAAGAAATCAGAAGCTATTTTCCAACGGGGAAAGAGTGTAATTTGTCACTGTTTCCACAGTTATTTTTTTTTTTGTTTGGCTTTGTCAATTTATGAAAGTAAAGAGCATGCATATTTATTTTACCTTAGTTTATTGACTTTCAAATCGCACTACTGAAAGTTAGTAATTATCATTTCCTCTTTACGCTAGCCTGGATAAAGTTGTTGCGTTAAAATATGCTACCTGTATTTCACTGTGAACGTAATCGGTGTCATTTGGGAAATGTGATGAGATATGCATAATTAAGTCTGACTTCTTATCACAGTTTGTTACCATCAAAAGCCTCCATAATAGATGCATTCAATAATACAGAGGGTGAAGTACCTATTTACATATTACCTTATGTTGCCTGACTATGGATGTCAGAAACTCAGAAAATTGAGACGCTGTATGTTGTGTCTTCTATGCCCCACTGTTTTGCAGCCCAGATATGCCAAAGGTTCTTCACAATAGCTCCCAGAGGATCACCTGCCTTAGGTACAAGAGCTGAATCAGTTCTCAGTGCAATTAATCGGCATCTTTCCCAAAAATTTTATATCCTGCACAGAGGGGTCTCCTGCTGACTGTACTCAACCTTTTCCTCCTGCTACTTTTAGAAAAAGGGAAAAGGATATGTTAGTAGAGAAAAGGCCTGACACGCTTTGAGACTTCTTACTCTGCATGCTGTACCTGCGTAGATTACGAGTAGCATCCCTTTGCTGGGCTAGGAATTCCTTTTCATATAAACCAAAGTAACTGGGTCCACACTCTTGTTACAGATGACTCGTTAGTATTGATTCTGTTTGATAAGCAGAGGGGAGATAGGCCAAGTAACAACGAAGTACTCTGCCTTGCTATCGATGTATACAGGGAGAGAGCACAGCGAGGTAAAGCTTCTTTGTGAGTACCAAGGTGATGCTGGGAAGGTATACGTGACTGATTTCACATAGTAAATTAAGGGCTGTAATGAGCAACATAAAGTTTCTGTTTGTGATGCATTGAAAGTTGTGGTAATATGATGATAAAACAAAAAGAAACAAAACATTTCGCTTTCTCTTTTCCAGTTTTGACCTTGTGGCTGTTGGAGGCGTCTCTGTCACTCTAGTTTTTGACAGATCTCCTTTCATATCTGAAAAAAGGACCCTTTGGTTGCCTTGGAATAGATTTATCATTGTAGACAAAATTGTAATGCAAAGAACAGAGTCAAACACACCATCTTGTGACATCAGTAGCTTTGTCAGCCCAAATCCGATTGTACTCCCTTCACCCTTGACAGCATTTGGAGGGTCCTGTCCCGAAAGAGGAACCATTATTCCAGAGCTACAGGTAATGAAAAGACTTTCAAATTATCAATTTGTTCAGATGCAGAACAAGTTCTGGCCAATTTTCGAAGATGATGCCAAATAGCGAGCAGTTAACTGCTGTGATGTTGTTCACTGGTCAGAATGACACCAATGCATATCTCTTCAGTACTGTTTCACGAGATGCTTTTTTTTCTTGATTTATTTTTTGTTAATATTTTAAGGGGCTTTATTTCTGACCTCCAAGTAGAAGAAAGTGGGGAGTCCTAATATGATTTATTATTGAAATCCTGATTGATTTATAGCGATGCACAAAACCATTCCTAGGTTACAGATGAACAGTACAACTTCCCCATACATCAATGTGAGACACAACCCAAGATGCTTTGAAGACTCCTGGGGTTGTTTCGTCCGCTCACATCTTCTAGTTCTTTACGATGGCATCTCCAGCTATGTTTTAGCTTCCTGGGTTTTATTACTTTCTTTCCAAGGTAGAGCAATTTTAACATGATCTTTGGGATTTTTTTTTCTCAAATGTCTTTTTTCTTGACACTCTTTTTAAGTGTTTAGAAGCAATTTCTAATTAACCTTGTATTTAACTGTTCTTTTATTTGGGAGTTAAAAAAGACAGTATGAGTCGAACACCCAGCAAAAGACAACTACACGGGTTTCAGGTCATGTGAACCCCCATAATTTTTAATATGTTGTTTGAGCAGTTAGAGTTCAAGCAATAAGGCCTCTTTTGGGTTCTCTAAATTTCACTGAACAAGTCTGGAAGTTATTTTGGCGGTTACCTGTAGACATGAACATTTCCAACCTTTTTCTCGTAAAAGTGTTGCTACTGATTGAGGGCTTTTATTCTACATGTAAGAGACCTCTGATTGAACTCAGTCATGTCTAAACATCTCTATAGCTATTAAAAACATTATCATGTTTCAGCCAGTTGATAGCCATAGTGTTGCTTCACAGAAAGTACTAGATGAAACTAACGAACATAAATTAAGAATAACTGATGCACAGAAAAAAATGGGCCACATTACTCCACATGAGGTATTCCTGGGTCTTCTTTAAACAGCGAGGTACCTAACGATGCAGTCTACTCAGAAAGAAACTGCCCCCTGTCCCTTTTTTGTCATTGGAGGGTCCTTAGAGTGTGAAGCTCCATTGTACAGTACTGTGAAATGAACAAAAAGTAACCCAGAATAATAGGAGAAGGAGATATATTAGCATGTATTAATGCATGAATATTTCTTCCTGCTTTTCTGTTAAAAAATGAGAAGAGATGTCAGATGTATGACAGAGGGGGCAGCTGGGATGTCAGCAGGAAAGAAGGGGAACACTGCAAATCAGAACAATAAAGGGAGCAGGATTTCCCTGGCAACACTACATTTCATATGTCGAAACGACAAGTGCTGGCAGGCCTCCAGCTGTACTGCAGCAATCCTGTGACAGTGATGCTGTTGCAATGTGTAAATAAAATTGTTTTGAAAGTGAAGTAATCTCTTGTTAAACAAGAAAAATTGAAAAACTGGGGAATATAAACAAAACAGTTTGTATTTTTCCAAGCCTGACAAATTTAACGTTGTGACAGGTTAGCTTGAATTACGGAAATACGCTAAAGTCATTAACCTTATTAAGCACAGTCTAGTTTTCAGTGGCTTTTGGGTGACTGCGGTGGCATCCTCCAAGAAGCTGCTCTCTTCTCTTGCCTGCTCTTCCTCACAGTCTGTCCCAGAAGAGCTCCTTTCTCTCCAGAGATCACAAGAGCTAAACTCCTTTTTGTAGCTTGAAGGCCCACAGCATTCAAAAGGTCAAGGCCAAGTTTCTTTTTTTTCCCTCACAAGCTCGCAGTCGTTGCAGTCCCTCTCGTTGCTGAGGGCTTATCTTCGTTGCAAGCAGGAATTGATACTACCCCAGCGTGGGCATATCCAAGCCAGTTCTAATCCAAGTGATCCCGACAGCGGCACTGACAGCAGTGCCGTGGGATTTGAACTCTACTGCGCGCCCCAGGGACTTACTTGTGAGCTAGTTGACTCTGACGCCCAGACTGTTTGGTCTTCACTGCCGCGTGTCCCCAGCTAGCTTGTTAGGTTTCTTATGCTGTGCCTTCGTATGCCGTGCCCCTGCTTGCCAGAGCTTAGCCTGACTGCCAGCTCTCCTGCACAGAGGGTGGCTTAGCAGGAATGTTTGTTTTCTTTCTTAGCTCTCCCCAAGTTAGAGTTATCACCTCCAAAGCAGGATAGTATCTTCAAATCACAATGTAATACGTAAAGTGTGTGCATTTAAAAAAAGTTTTTAATTGTCTTCTGGTTAAGAACATGCATTAAGTAAACCAAAGAATAAAGCCAAGGTAAAGCTGTAGAGCTCATGTGTAGGAGTATATCCACGGAGATAGTATTTGCTCCTCGGTAGATAAGAGTAAAGCATTGGAGGAAGAAGGTCTTTGTCAAAATAGACAGATCTCCATCCGGTAAGTTAACCAAGCAGCTCCTGGTGTTGGACGTTTTGTAATATGCCTGGCTACTGCATTGCTGAAATAAACATAGAACGCCATCAGTGATTTCAGTGGTACTGTGTTCACATCATGATTGTGAAATGTAAAATAAGCCCCTGCAGTTATTATAATAATTTTGCATTTTTCTTGGCTATACATATAATGATGTGGTTTTTTCCAAGGTGGTCCAAGAGGAAATCCCAATTCCTTCAAGTTTTGTGAAGCTGAGTTATCTCAGCAGTCGAACACCGGGGTATAAAACTTTGCTGCGCATTATTTTGACACATGCAGTCATCCCTTCTGGAATGACAAAAGTCCATCTGATAGTTGCTGTTGAAGGACGTCTGCTTCAGAAATGGTTTCCTGCTGCAGCCAATTTGGTCTACACATTTGCCTGGAATAAGACAGATATATACGGACAGAAGGTTTCTGGTCTGGCCGAGGCTATGGGTATGTAGAATCACCTTGATGTAAGCAGAAGCGCTCACACACATCAAGCCAGGAAAATACGCCTTATAAATTTTGTTGCTGCTTTTACATTCTTTTAAATCAAATGCCTCTTTAGCAAAAGTGACTCGTATGATTTCCTACGAGCATTTATTTTCTTGTTCTTCCAATGTCATCTTTCTAATTTAATCAATTTGAAAATCCCCTTTTCCCTCAGAGAATGGTTATGTACTAACGGCATTATATTCAGCTGTCTTTGGTTTTGAATGTTACTTTGAATATGACCTTTGGTGTGTCATTGTTTCTGTCATTTTTTGGCTATGACATTTAAAATGTCATTTCCACTTGGGCTTTACAAAATTCTAACTTTTAGGCATCCTTTCTTAATACATTTCATGTCCGCAACAGTTAAAACTTCTTGATTTGTTGTTTAATGATGTTTATACGAAAATCAGTATGTTTCGTAGGTTTTCTTTACCAAGCAGCGCAAGCAGCTATTCTGAGAACTGCTACAGAAGTACTGTCTGTGCAAATACATTTTATTTAGCCAATCATTTTTTCATTAACTTCATTTGGGTTTTAAAAGTCTTGCTATTTTTTTAATTGAATTTGAGGTTATGTTGCTTAATGGACTACTCTTATAGATACTTTCCATTAAGATTATTTACCTTACCAACAAAGCTTAGTATTGTGAATAAGCCCTGTTCGCTTCCATAGCAGTTTTGTTTTGCTTTTTCAGTCAGGGGAATTACAGCAAGCAGCATTGGCAGGATCAGGCTATAAAACAAGAATAGCGAGGGCTACGTGGAGCCATCTACCCTCACGAGGAGTATGCCTCATTCCATATATTAAAATGCTGTTCTGAGGGGCAGCCAGAAGCTCTTCAGGACCTGCTGCGTTGTCCATACCAGCAGTGTGCCTGCAAATTGCAAAGCCAAAAGGTGCCATCCGGGCTGCGCAGTCCCTGCAGCTCCCAGAGCATCCAGTGAGTGACTGTTATCATGTGCTCCCAGCCAGGTGGTCTGTGAGGCAGCTGCCTGGAGAGGCGATGGGAGAAAGGACTTTCCTAGTCATTTCTACTTTGAGAATGATGCAGACATAGCCACTGGTGTCCACAAAGCGTTATGAGACCAAAATATGGAGTGTGATTTTACATCATGCGATGCACGTAGGAATGTATCAGAAAACAAGGAGCTTATTCTAGGGCTGTGGTCCCACAGTCTACTTCAACACATATAACTGCAGGCTGCTGCAGGAAGGGACGTTCCCACATTCTCTCCACACCCCTGGGCCACCACTCTCATTCATTTGATCATTAAATGAGCCAGATCGGGAACAAATTCAGCTGAAAACTGAAGCAACCAGAAAATAAGTGATAAATTTTCAGCTTCATTAGTTTCCTGATCTGCTATGAATGCTAGTGCAGAAGCACAGGTCTCCTCATTCCAGCCGTAGCTCACACATTATATTGGCCTGAAGTGATCAAAACTCCACCATTGGTGCGGTGCAAGGTGTCCTGAATTGCTGCATCGTCATATCTGCACCTGATCTATCACATCTGGCTCACATCTGCAGAAGGGTGGACAACTTTGCAAACGGGTCAATCAGGTGGTGGCACTGACACCAGAGAGGGCTCTGAACGTCCTGGGTATGGTGTGTGGTGGGGAGGAGGAGTCAGTCCCCTTTTCAGCCCATTTGTCTCATGAAACCTCCTTGTTCGGGAGCAAACCTAGCCCTAGCCCATCGCGGAGAGATTCCTGCTGGTGTTTTGCAGTGAGGGAAGGTATTAAATGGGTCACTTACACGTATTTGTGAAAATCCAGGAATGAGAAAAAGATTCCAGTGTGCCCTTCGGCGCTCCCGTGGGTGACCAGGCAGGACCACACGGGTCACGGGTGCCACCTGGGGCTTTCCTCGGCACGGCTACATGTGCCCTCTCTTCAGAGTCTGTCACCGTACAGTTACACTGATGTGTTTGAGAGGGAGCAGTTGAGCATGCCTGCTCCCTCTGTGTCATTTAAGAGTCTTCTGATGATCATGAAGTCCAGTACATATCTAGATTTTAAAACAATTTAAATCAAATACATAACGTCTTATGAAATGGTACTGTAGTTACAGATGCCCAAATTAGATGCAGATGAGCATAATATGTTTAAATATTAATAAAGCTTATGCAGCAGTGCTGGATAACAACTTTTAAATCATTTAATTGGTGCTTAATTTTTTTTCTTTGACTTAAAGTTTAGTTTAATTATGCTCTTGCAAAATAGAAGCAAAAAAACTTTCTATTTTAAGTGCATTGTTAGCATGCTTTGTTAGATTCCAATAAAGCTTTATTTAATTTGACAC
The DNA here is from genome assembly GCA_017639485.1 of Pluvialis apricaria. NCBI lineage: Eukaryota > Metazoa > Chordata > Aves > Charadriiformes > Charadriidae > Pluvialis > Pluvialis apricaria. The sequence goes on from CM030017.1 coordinate 6,963,791, forward strand.
ACTGTAGTACTCAGGGACCTTTACGTGCATCCATTATATGAATTTTTGTCAGAATAATTTCCTCTGCCAGTATATTACCAATATTTAATAATGCCTTCTGTTGAGCTTTCATTTTAATTAAATTAAATTGCAGCAAGTTGAAGTCCTGGAACTCAGGAATATAACCATCTGCTTTTGGTTTTATAAATACTATAAACATCTTTATTTTTCTTTGGAGTTATTGACAGCAATGATCATATAACCAGTTACAGAAAAGAAGACTTTCTGAACATATTTCCACACACAAGTGGTTCTGTTTAAATTTGTTGGAGAAATGTTTGCTGGTGTTTGTGGAGTCCCTAAGTCCCTAACAAGAGGCCATTTTCTCTTCTCAGGGTAATGGCTGAGATGATAAAGTAACATTCTTTGTTCCGAATAAAAAAACATCATTTGGAGGTTGGCACACAAAACCTTGGTGGTAAAGTCTATGTTCCCCTAGTAATTTAACATAGGAAAAGGAAGGATTTCAGTAGAAACCTCACTAAATGCTTCTGTGAAACTCCATGCATTCTCAATCCTCCCCCTGCGAGCCCTTGCAGCCCACGCGGCAGCGTGAAGCGGCGTGCGAGAACTGACCCTCCTGGGTGTGAATATAAACCAGCTCTCAAGCAGAACAGTCTTAGCTCTGCTCTGTTTATTACTCTACTTGTTACTTTGGTTGAGTTCGTTATATCCGTTGTTCAAAGAACTAAGATGCTGATAAGTACAAATATTCCAGGAAAGGTTGAAGTGGAGGTTACTGTCCTGTTTAATTGTGTCTTTTATTTCTTACCTGTGTTCTGGCAACAGCCCTTAAACTGGGATGTGCTGGCGCTACTAACAAATTATTGTTCATTCTTCTAAATGGTTGTATGAAAACAATAGATTTTTTGTACAAATGATTTCAGTAAATCTTTTGGAAATCCATTTTGAGACTGCAAAGAACTGTACTTGCTGGCTGTTACTGACCAAGAAACATAGTCACTACAGTTCTCCTTCATGCAGTGAAATCTCAGTCACCTCAAAAAAGGGCTATAAACTAATTTGACCAGAAAATAACACCCCACAGTGAGGGTAAGCTGACTGAAATTGTCGTTTCACTTCCAAGATTACATTTTGCAAAACTTGCTGGTAACAAAATACTTATTTTTCAAGCAGCACTGCAGTCACTTTGTTGACTTTACAATTGTTATGCTTCGCTTTGATTGCTTTGCATGCAAAAGCATTGATGGGAAATTTTCATGGTATATCAGCACCTCCAGTTAGACATTTCAGGAGACCCTGCTTTAAGATTACACAGGTATTCCTTTTTGGAGCATAGACTTCTTTCATAAATATGTATAAGTAAGTATACATAGAAACATGGTTGTAGACACACATGAAGTGAGCGTGTGTTCACATGTCTGTCACTGATGAGAAGGGACAAACAGGCAGCTACACACAATAACTATGAGAGCAGAGAACAGTGAACTTTTAAGAAAGAGGATGATAACCTCTAGAGGGTATTTGGCAGCTCAGAAGCAGCAGCTCCAGGCAGGGAATAGCAGACACTTTACAGTGTTAGCTACAGTCCTGGTAATGTGCCACTGTGGACCCATTGGCACAGATTCTCAGATGGTGTAAATAGTTACACGTCCCCTGACCCAGATACCAGCGCGGTACCTTACAGCAGCCGATGAACTGTCCTGTGGGTCTGCAGTGGGTCACTGAGCACGGCTGAGTGACTTTGACTTTTGGCTGAGGTCTTTACTCTTTTCAAGTATACATTTCTGCCCCAGGATTGAACGTGTTAAGTGCGTGAATGGAGTAAAAGATGCTAACGTGTAGGTGGCAAGTGTGAGGTTGCTTCATTGGAAAAATCTGCCCTTTATCGTCTGTCTGCATTAACACCTAGAAAATAGCGTGTTTGGTTACTGAACCTTGATGGCTCATCTCAGCACAGGATGTGGCTGCTCTGGAAGAAGCTCCATGCCCACAGATGGGCACTAAGCCTAGGGAGTTACCCAGAAACATTGCTGATGTTAGTCAGAAGAGCTCCTGTAACAGAAAAATTGGAAAAAGTGGCTGCTGGACCCTCAGACTGAAACCTATAATGTTTGAAACGTACGATATTTACAGTACTTAAGGAGATGTGATTTTTTACAAGTCAGACTTCAGCTGCAAAAGCAGGTTCTTTCTGCTAAAATGATGAAGCAGCTCTAAGTGAAGCTGCTGTAAGGAACAGCTTTCAGTTTGCCATAAAACATTTATCTTATAAACACAAATGCTCCCTGCTATAGGTGGTCAAAATACTTTGATGGCATCCAGTAACGGAATTTAGATGGTATTAAAACTATTTATCGTTCAAGTAAAATGTACCTAAAGCTGCTACATAGAAAAAGCGAGAAGAAAATATTGAAAATGTTAGATAACTGTGAGGTTTTAAATATTTTTTTATTTTGTATATTAAAATATTTTTAAAGACATTTTTATTTTGGAAAGGCTGAACTAGCTCAATATTCCCTAGATCAAATTTTGGGATCTGGTGTCAAAATAACATTCTTCCTTTATGAATGAGGTGCACTGAAGTCTAAAAACGTTAACTAGAGGAGATAAATAACTTTTTAAAAAAAAAACTTGGTATATTAGACACCAAAATAAAATTTTGAAGAGTTTTTTTTGGTTTACTGAAGTACTAAAGGGAAGGTTTTTTGGTCAGTTTGAGTGCCCCCAAAACCCACCATCCTTTGGGAAATTCAAGATTTTCATTGGGTATTTTTGCCAACTGTAGAGGGGAGCTGTGCAATGTGCAAGCCTGTTAAGATAAATGTTTAATTCTAGAAAATTTCAGCTTGGCAATCCATTTCTGCCTAACTACAGTTTTTAGAATTAGCAAACAAATTAAAACCAGTTTGTTTTAACATGAGTTTTTTTTCTGTTTAAGCTGTTATTCAGGTAATTAGCAGAAATGCAATAAACGATCAAGTCAGGAGTCGTTGGAGGAGATTTATACTCTTAAGAAATCCATAACAGATACAACAGAAAATTTTCTCCTTTGAAACAGTACTAACTATAGCTGTAATAACATACTAATCTCTTAAAACCCTTTTTTAAAAAAAAAACATTCAACAATAGCAATCAGGCAGAGGAAAATTAGTGGCATCATTACTTGACAGATGAATATCAAAACCTGGAATGAAAAATTACCTAGTAGTTCACAGAGGAAAAGGTAGACTGATAGATCTTTAATTATTTGTTTGCAGTGTCGGTGGGATATGAATATGAAACATGTCCTGATTTTATTCTGTGGGAGAAGAGAACAGTAATCCTTCAAGGCTTTGAAATGGATGCTTCAAATCTGGGAGGCTGGTCTATAAACAAACACCATGTATTAAATCCACAAAGTGGTAAGTCCTTCCTTTATTAACTGGACATGCAGAAGAAGAATATAAATTTTAAAGGAATTAATTGTTCAGATTTTAAGCATTACACTTCCTAACATGTAATCCTCTTTGTTTGAATGTGCACCCTCATTTATTGAGAACTGAACTGTAAATGCCATCTGAAAGGATATTTTTAATGTTCTGGCTCCCAGGTATTAAACACTAATATCACTAACTCGTCAGCGCTAACACGTTTTGGTCATTTGGATGGAAAAAGGGCATACTAATTTAGGTTCATTCTCATGCTGTTGGTATAGAAGTACCACCTTTTAGGTCAGTTTATAGTGTGTTTTATTCTCAGTGAAGTGTCTACACCCCTAATTCATGCCATGACTAACACTGGTTAGTAGCATCACAGCACCAGGGAGACAAACCGTGCGGGAAAACAGACTGGCTGAGTGAGAGGTCGCACTTCCGAAACCACGCTGCCAGCCTGGTATGCAGAAGCTTTTGTGGCTGCCCACTCTGTGGAGAAGCACAGTAAGTTACTCTTCAGGACAAGCAATCCAGCATCTTTCGAAGCATTAGGAAAAAAAACTATAAATGCTTTTGGTGTCATAAAATTAACTCTGCATAGAGATTCTTCAAGCATGGAGACTTGAATCTGTTTTCTTATTGCTTTTGTTTTATTCCTGGGGGGGGGTTCTTTTCCTCCTTTAATATCTATAATCAGGAATTAGTGGGATTAAATTATTAAAACAATACTTGTAGATAAATTATGGTAGTTAGAAAAATATGGTTTTGCCAGTGAACAGATATCTCACTGTCTGGGGGAAGAGAAACTTGGGGTCAGATTTCAGCACTTATAAATCAGCAGAGTATTGGCTTCAGTAAAGTTCTCTCAATTTGCTCCAGCTGAGAGTCTGTCCACTAAAATCTATTTCCATCTGCAAACTTCTGTTAATGAAGATTCATGCACAGATGTATGGCTGTCAGGTTTTTACAAGTTCTGTTGCTGAATGCGCAGCTACAGTATAAATATTCCACATACAAAAGGTCAGATTTAGTTTGTAAATTATCTGGATTTCTGTTTTGATTTAAAATAGTTTGACATTTTAAACAGCGGTTCTTTCATACCCTGTCTTATTGGTTTGTATAGATTGTCTCTTTTAAATGCCAGCTATTGACATTTAACACAAAGAGAAATCTGACCTCAGTCAGCTCAGCCCCCAACTGTGAGCCCCATAGTCTACTCCTTAGTGCCAATTTACCACTTGCATAGTTTAATTTCAAGACTAAATTGCTGGCAGTAACTCCAACTTACATGACTATCTGCTAACTGAGGTGGTTACTACTATAATTCACCCCATAGGCACTAACATGTTCTGAGATTTTGTAAAGTATACAGTTGTAATCAGAGTGGGGCTAAATCATTGCTTTCCTGAGCACGGGATATTTGGTGACAAATTGCTTCCTGGCCCCGTCTGGTCTGCATGGCGGAGCACACCAGAGAGCACTGACCTGTCAGCCACACGCCACCTCCTCAGAAATCATCCAGGCTGTGCCTGCTACCCCAGCCCAATAACAACGATGGGGAACGTGCAGCTTCTTATCCCTGCTCCTCTTCCTCGCTTGTTCTCACTGTGCTGGGCACGACCAGGGCTGAAGTCAGGGGGAAGCTGCCAAACGTCTTTATCCATTACTTACAGAGACACAGTCTGGGGAGGGGAGGGGAGGGTGTAAGATGTCTGACTTGAAATCAGTGGGCCTCTTCTGTCTCTGTCTCATGTGAGAGCATCTCCAGTGTGGATGACAAAGCCCAGCCAGAGCTGAGTGATGTCTCAGATGTTCCTCGTGATTGTAATGGGCTTTGAGCATGCACACCTGGCTCATATATAGGAACTAGAAAAGCAGGAGCAGGAAAAAAAGGACTATACCATAGGTAGTACCCACCTAACAGAGCAGCCTCTTGGCTCATATTAAAGCAACAAAACCAAATAATGAACTGAGTTAAGCAAAAGGGTAAAAATAATGAGTGTGCTTCTGGTCTTATCTAGAAACTAGCTCTTCCATTTCAGATATATAAAATGTACTTTAAATAAGGACAAGAATGTGATTCAAACTTTGAATTATACATTTCAGACTTATCTCCATGCCACTGTGAGTGAAATAAAAAGAATGAGTAGCCTTCTCGAGTGTGAATATATCAAGATTTTTCACTTTTAATTAAAGCATTCCTTCTGTATGCAGGAAGAGCTGCTCTTTTTAGAAGCGTGAAACTTGCATCTGGTTTTGAAACACTGTCACTGGATTAATGACAGAAATAGCATTGGAATATAATATAAATGTTTTTTCTAAAAATTCTCTATTGCAAATTACAATTTTGTTTTCAAACTAAAACTAGAAGCACTTTGCTTTGTTAGTTAACTAGTCCTGAAGAGCTTATATCTAACTTCATCCAGTAGGCCTTGTCTTCCAGCAGTTCTGCTGCTGTGCACAACGTTCCTGCTCAGAGACAGGGTGGATGTGCTTACCTCCCTCCCCATAAAGGCTATTCACTTTAGAGATGTTACAAAATAAACTACGTACAACAGAAAAGTTGTAAAAATAAATAGATGCGATTTTACAGGATTGCACTTCATAGCACAGTCGAAGCTGTGGAGGTACAAGTATTGACATGCAGAAACCATAGCAAGAAAAACCTTTGTTCTATTCCCAGATGTAAGTATCTTTAAAAAAAGAAAGAAAAAAATAGATGTCCAGTTCCAGCAACGTAGATGTGAAATAACATATATTGGTCCGATATGGCTGCGTCAATATGGGTGTTAGGTTAGGTTAACAAAGGATCACATCCTGTTCTCAGCTGTACTGAACTGTTCTTTTCCCACTTTTTTTTTCCCCTCCAGTTTAGAGGTGTGATCTCTTCTAATTTGTGATATGATTAGAGTTTAATGTTTTGTAACACAAAGGTTTTGGTGAGTTTGGAAGATCTTCAGGACATTTCTCATAATCGAGAAGAGGACACATACCATAAATACCAATTCCTGTACAGAGTCCTTTTAAAGACACCTATATCTCATGAATACAAGTGAATGTGCTATTAACTGATTTTTCAGAGTATTCTTTGAATTAGATCTTTCTTCTGATGGGCAAGTGTGTTGATTCCATTTTTATTTATCTGGGGGAAGGCAGAGTAATTTTACAGGGACTTTATGCTTTACCGTAATTTCAGCCCCAGTGCAACACAGCACCAAATAAAATTAAAGTAGCAGCTCGAAAGCTTGAAATTAAGCATGTGCTTACATTTATTGACAGCAAAACATATTCTCCAGAGCCCTAATTATTTACTGGAATTTGTATGAGGCAGTTGAAATATTACCTTTACGTTGTTAATTTCAGACAGAGGCCAGCATCTTCATTTAGTAGTATTTTTATCCGGTGCGTAAGGGAGGATATTGCCATCACTTTTACTGGTGTATTTCCAAGATGGTCTTTTTAAGCCAATGTTCCAGCAAATATATGTATTCTGTTTTCTATTGTTCAGAAATAATTTTTTAAAAATATAATTACCTTCAAAATAGCTATGGCAACACTTAGTAATTTCCAAGGAGAATTTTAGCTTCAGACTTACTTGAAAGCCACAAAAAATAGTTTGACAGAAGTTAGTGGAGACAGTACATAAATACATTTGCCATACTTGGGTAAAATTTGGACATGTCTCAACATGTACTTCCTGCAGTATCTAGAATATGCTCATTTTCCAGTGTGAGAGTCCTCCAGAAAGTCTATTCCCTTGTGTTTATTCCTTTAATTTTGCCACTTTTCTGCTGAAGTACTGGGCTTTCCAAGGAAAATAAGAGATTTTGGACTGTTGTCGAAAAGGATACCTATCTTCCATTCAGAAATAGCCAAAATCTTACAATAACATGTCATTTTAAAGGTACTTCTTAACTATATTACCATATTGTTACTAAAAAAAACCAACCAACCAACCAAAACACACTACAGCTCTCAGCTTGATAAAATACGTGTTTGTACTGGTTCTGGTATCACCAGCCTAGTAATTGGGAAGACTTTCAACAACATATGCTGCAGGGCAGCGTTAAAATACTGACACACTGGAAGGTTGTTTTAAAGTTTATGGCAGAACTTCTTGCTGGTAAGAAATTCACTTGTGCTTCAGAATTACTCCTTGACTTGGCTTTCCTGCACTTGGCACCATTTCTATATACCATGAAGGACTCACATTTAAATGTGAATATTGATTTTGTACTGCCACTCAGTGCTCTGTTGTGAAAAATGCATAGTAGTCCTGCTATTAATCTCCTTTAATTAAATATTCAAACTGCCTAAGAAATTCCTCTGCTACCTAATAAAAATTTATGAGTAAAATGAATATTAAAGTAGTAATCCCCAAGAAATCAGATAGCACTGCAATTAACAGTCAATTTGTTAGAGCATTAACCAACCATGAGTTCTCCTCATGATGTTGGCTTTTAAAATAGCCACTAACCACTAATCGACAAAATGGTGATGGTGAAGCTTGGGACTGAACAAAATTGGAAGAGATTAGTGGAACCCTGTGACAGTCTTTAAAAGATCTGATGTTTGTTGCAGTTTTGGTAGCTTGATTTTTTAGAGGACTGCATAATCCAGAACTGCAGAATAGTTTAAATGCTATACGTTTTCTGTTTTTGTCTCTGTTTTTTGCCCCTCCCTTAGGAATTGTACACAAAGGAAATGGTGAAAACATGTTCATTTCCCAGCAGCCGCCAGTGATCTCAACCGTGATGGGCAACGGACACCAGAGAAGTGTCTCTTGCTCCAACTGCAATGGTCTTGCGCTCAACAGCAAACTCTTCGCCCCGGTTGCTCTTGCTTCTGGGCCTGATGGTAGTGTGTATATTGGTGACTTCAATTTTGTCCGACGGATCTTTCCCTCTGGAAACTCAATCGGTATATTAGAATTAAGGTAAAAAAATAATTAGCTTTCTCTGACTAGCGTTCATTGTCCTGGCTGTGATACACCTTTGAAAACTACAGTGAGCCTTTTTTCGCTTGGGACTTAAAGAAGCATCCAGATTTAGTTTCCTTGTGAGCATATGTCTTATCAATCGTCAAATAAACTCATCAGAAAACGTACGCTTTCTTTAAAGTCATCAGTTAAAAAGGGCATCTTAAGTGGCCTTTAGAACAGGGTTTGCGTAATGAATTTCTACAAAGTGCAGAATTAATAGAGCTAATTTTTCTTCCTGTGAGATTTTTCATCCATTTTTTCAAAAAAGTTAAAATATTCCATGAAATGTATTTTTGAAGAAAACCCCATAATCCAGTAGCAAATATGTGCAGCATTACATCAGGTCACAGTGTTATGAAGCTGAATATAGACTTACCATGATTAAAATTAATACAGTTAAATTGTTCCTTGTCTGCAACAGAGGATATGACTTGAGTTTAAGCAGACACGAGCAAACCTGGCATTGCAGACTGGCATGTCTCAGGCTGGGCCTGTGCCACCGTTAACAACTCCCCTGTAATTACGACTCCAGCTTCCCATTCCCTTTCAGGGGCAGAGGGGAAGGTAGGAAAGATTTCGGACACTGATACGCTAAATTTCTCTTACTTAATGCCTATGAATCTCCAACTAGCTAACATTGCTGGTGATGATGTTGTTTGCTGATTGTTCAGAATTGACTTGACAATGTGCAGGAGGTGGAAAACGAGTGGTTTGAGAGAAAGAAATGATACTGAGTAACAGAATAAACAGTGTTTTATTATTTGGATACAGGTCTGTGAGCAGTTAGGCAAAGCATACAGTTTTGTTGAGGACTAACATTTCTTGTCTTTTTTTTTTTTTTTTTTTTTTAAACCCGAACCGATCTGTCTTACTAGGAATAGAGACACAAGACACAGGTAAGTAAAGCACAGTAACAGTAATATGTGCACCACCTTTGAGGAAAGTCTTACAAAAGTCCTTTTAGAAGTCTGGATGTAGAGAAACACTCTGAATTTAATAAATACAAATGTTAATCAAATTCACCTTTGTTTAGAGTAAAGCAGGTTTGATTTCTTCCTTTGAAGGAATGAAGTCTCCCTTCAAAAATCAGTTTGCTGATCACCAAGGAGAGATGGAGAGGTTTAAACTGCAAAGCTGGGAATGGATTTCATAGCTGTCATATGCATTTCACATGGTGTTTGAATGATCATAGATACAGCCAGCCGAGAAAACTGGAGTTTTAGCAACAAAGAAATAATAAAAAAGGCTTCAGAGTCACACAAGAGGACTGTGCTTTAGCAGTTCTAGGATACTACAAACTTTAAAATCTGCCACAGTTACAGAGGGTGCCCAGCAGGCCCCAGAACTGAGGTTGCTGTGTCACAGCCCAGTCCCTGCTTCTCCAGCTGAAGCAGAAGCAAGTGGCTTCTCTCCCCCCGGCTTTCCAGTTAGCATTTTGGCATTGCAATGTAGGGATTTCTTTATAAGAATGAACGTTGCACATTAGGCTTCTGCGACAGACGGTGGGGGAGTTGGTTATAACAATCCAGCTGCAGAAATGGCGTTGCAGGCTAGAAAGAGGAGCAAGGCATTCTGTATCCTTAGAAACAAACTTCTTAGCATTTCAGTACTTAAATGAGACAAATAAACCAGCACTGTACAGCCTAAGCTGGTAGCTTCATGGCAAGGTAGGAAGCGGAGTGTGGACTTAACATGTGTTTGCAGGATGAGAGTACTGGTTGGAATTACTCCCTTTAGCCACAAGAGTGCTATTGCATACTATAGATTATTGGCCAGCCTACTTACAGATGATGTCACATCTCTCATATTTTACAGTGAAAACTTTAAAAGACAGAATAATTCCTGGTTGGCAAATGCAAGGTTCTATTTTTTAACTGAGGGATTATTTTCATTTGCTTTCATGCTGAATGGACCAGTGTCTTTGTAAACAAAAGAAAAGAAGCAAATTGAACATATTTACTCTCTAATGCATTCAAAACATGAATCAGGTTTTAAATTCAGGGGTTTCTTTTGTAAAGTAGAATTTTTTTAATATCTACTCACTAGTACTAGCTTCTTGAGATGAACTTAAACCTTAATTAAATCAAGTTGTGATAATACTCAAGTACCCAGCCCTATTAATTACAATAATAATTGCCTCTGTCAGTGTTCTGTCCAAGTGAAATCTGTGGAAAATTGGAGGAAATCACTTGAAGTTAATGTCGTCTTTGAGGTTATGGGGGAGTACTCAGCAGTCCACTGTGTGCCGTTCCTTTTAGGCTGTAAAGGCCACAATCATGGTGGAAATTTCTAGGATGCTCAAAGAAACGTGGAAGCAAAAACTAAAAGGTGTCAGAGGCTCATGACAGTCCAAGCACAAAAGGGCTTCAAAATCCAGTTCCTCAACACAACTTTCAGTCTCCATAAGAGCAAGGGGAAAGGGTTCTTTTTACCAAGAGAAAGAAAATACTGTGTAAAAAGGGATAGAGTTTGGAGACCAGTAAACAGACAAGGCCACTGATCTTATTTTTGACTGTTTAAAAACAATTTATCCCATTTGTTTTTCCTGTCATCGAGATTTTAATAAGAAATAACAAACCTGTTTAATAATTGGTGAAAACACAAAGTAGGCTTTGAGGTTATAGGGGAAGATTTTACTACAGGATAGTAATAGCTTGTTCTGGAAAGATTCATTGTAAATCCTAGCCTACTTGATAGTTTTTAATAGGCTAATTTAAATAAACTCAGATAAAGATTTGATTGGAAACTTCTGCAAAGATAGCAAGTATTTGATTTTGTTCCATTTATTACTAACACTTTAAATTTAAACATATTAGCATGCAAGGCTTTAAGCATAAACATCAAGAGTTTTCTAACAGCTGGTCTATTAAATGTAACGACAAGGATGACAGAAGATGTGTCTACAAGGAGAGTATATAATGACCCCTGGTTCTCTGCAGTTTCTGCTTGATGAACAATATGTTTATTTAACATCTAGAATTCTTCCTGCAACTTTTTCCACAGAAGTATTTTATTAAAAATTCATCTTCTGGCTGGCCAGGCTCTTTTGAGCTCACTCCAGAGAGCACAAATGATTCTAATGTTTTCAACAAACAAAATTTTATAATACTGATGATACATAATCTGGCATTAATTGCTTTTAGCTCATCCTCTTACTCATCTTTCATCATACCACTGTCTTCTCATTCCCTGTGTTTCCTTAAACTGGGTTTCACATCTATTCCCCAACTGTGGGAATGTCTCTTTCCTTATATTCCCCCCTTCTGTTTGTGACTAAGGTCGGCTTTAAGCTAATCTAGTTGTGGCCCAGTCTTCAGAGATGCTGAGTAGTTTCTGACCCTTTTTGGATGGAGAATGAGAACTGAGAGAAATAGGCCCAAGCTCTATCACATTTAACTTGGTACAGCATTGGCCTTATCACTTTTAAATGAAAATAAGATTTCAGCTGATCATCTGTTAGAAGTTTCTTAGTAATATATAGAGTACTCGGTAGATTGCTAAAATAAAAGATATTGGTAAGTAATTTTTACATTGTTTTGCAACATTGCTCAGTAAGGTGGAACTGTCTAATAGATCATTAGTAAAGCTTAGTATCTGCCTCAGCCAAGCAAAAACTTCATATTTAAAGAGGCTTCATCAACCTGAAATCGAATTAGTAAAACAAGTCAGTATCATCTCAGATATTACATATCTGTCCTGGAGCCTCTGCCAGTTCTTCAGTTCTATTTTATCTAGATTATCCCTTTCCTAGTTTGTTGTGGCACAAAAACCCAGCCCTGCAGAAGGAGCTGCACGCCAGGCATTGTAAAACCCACCACAAACGGAACTGACAAACCTGAGAGGAGTGACTCATTTCCTAACTTTGTTGCAGCAATCTTAAATGTTAGTTAATTGTACCTATGTTAATAATGTTAACACCAAAAAAAAGATTAAAATTGACAATCTTTTTAATCTGCAGAGCAGGTAAGAAAGTCCCATGCAGAGTTACGGGGGGTGCGGGCAGGTCAGTGTCTTGCCCAGCCGCCTGTCAGAATTCTCCTCCTCCCGCCAGAGAAACATGGTCATGGTAAAAATACTGTCTGAGCATCAAAATGTTCTGCCAGGCATTGGCCACCACTCTGCCTGTGCCTGTCTCCCACCGTTTCAGTAACCAACTTTGTGATTTAAAGGATCTACACCTATCTGGATTTTAATTTTATTTTATAATCAGGACTACGCTGCAGTCTCACCAGGCTCAGGACACTGGCCTGGTGTGCCATGTGCTAAGACAATTCCCTCAAATTAACTTTCCAGTCAAAAAGAAACAAAAAACCTTACTGATTAATAAGATACAGCCCAGTTCTTTGATTAGAATTTATGATCCTCACCATTTAATTAACATATGTAAATATTTTTTTAAATAACATTTTATAATCTCAATAAGAGACTTCAGCGCATGAATTACGGTGCATTAATTCATGCCTAGTTGCACTGACAGTACTTGGCCTTCTGCCTTGCTCCTGACAATACAGTCGGCATGAATTAAGGCACCATATTTCACACCTTCATATTTCCTAAGGTTTAGAAACAGATAAAAATAACCAAGAGTGGGTATTTGTGCCCATGCAGAACAGTCTGTGATTCACTTTGCTGCAAGTCGTAGATTTGCTTTCAGTGCCAAGAGTACTAGGGCTTGCAGGTATAGAAAAATGACCTTGCTTTTGATAGTAATAGTTATAAGTAAGCTGAAGTCACTCCAGTTAGCTTTATACTGGGTGGCTTGCCACTAGCAGACAGACTAACTCAACCAACACCATTCTGTGCATAAGCTCGCTACCTGGGATGGAGCTGGCTGGTCAGGCTCTGCAGCTAGTACTGGTTCCTTCCTTCTCAGCAGCGGTGCTTGCGTGAGCTACATTAAAGCTGGTCTCACGCTTCTGTCATCTCCAAGTCATTGAATAGATGTCTTCAGAAGTGTTATGCTACCATGAACAGAGACGAAAAAGAGAGACAATTTAACTTTGATGCTCTTCTCTTCTGTTTTAGTACAAGTCCTGCACATAAATACTACTTGGCCGTTGATCCAGTGTCAGAATCCCTTTACTTGTCAGATACCAACACCAGAAAAGTCTACAAAGCAAAATCTCTCATTGAAACAAAGGATCTGGCCAAAAACGCAGATGTGGTGGCAGGAACAGGAGATCAGTGCCTTCCATTTGACCAGAGTCACTGTGGAGATGGCGGAAAGGCCTCCGAGGCCTCTCTCAACAGTCCAAGAGGTAAGAAAAGAGCATATCTGAAGTACTTGGTGTTGGTCATCTGTCATTTCCCTCCCTTACTTAGAAATTCAGATGCAACTGGATGTACAAAAATGGGTCTGCGGTGATGATTTAACCAACTATAAGCAAGCCAAATAATTTCATAAAGCTCACTCGTGTTTTTAACACAACCAGTCCTGTATGAGGGAGCAGCATAAGCAGCAGGCCCCAGCTAGCATCCTCTGACATACTCTTTCCTTGTGTGGCAACACTCCTCTTTTATTACCTTTCTATTGCAGGGTGGCAGCATTTAATTATATTAAACTTTTAGGCAAATAATATGGTAAGTCCATTTTTTAGATTTTATGCATTCAGGTGACTCTTGTAATGTTAATGGAGCTTACTCATACCCATTAAGTCAGGGCTGTTCAAATCAGACAGCCAGCAAAATCAAGTTTATTTGGAACTCTAATTTGTCCTTTCTCATTAAACGCACTTTGCAAAATATGAGTGTCTCACCTACTGCACATGAAATAAGCATTTTGTTGCAGCCTTCCTGTCAGAGTACATCCCGTATTGTCACGGGCAAAATGCGTATGAAGCCTTGAATCCCCACCAGTGCCACAATTAATCCCCTTGCACTGCGCGTTCGAACTGTGATAAAGTCTCTGGATTTGGTGCTCTAAAGCAGCTGATCACCCTCAACTCCCACTGAATCCCTGGAACAAAGGGTGCTCAGCAGCTCCCACGGCAGAGCCCTGAGTGGGCTTTTAGCATGCTTCCCCCGTAGCACACCGCTCCCTCCTAATGACTAGCTCTAGGGAAGGGGTTTGATTATTTTTCATGAGCTAATAAAGGAAGGCTGTATATCAGTAGGAAATTAGAATGTATATCCAGGTAGAAATGTCTCTAAGACAAGCAAATAATGCTGTTTTAAGGCTTAGCAAGAGACACATTGTAATTATAGAGTGACTTTAACATGTCTTTAATGATAGAAGGTAAGTGTGAGGTAAGTACAAATAAATGTTAATCTTCAGGCAGCTAATTAATGTAATGAATCAATTCTAAAAATAGTAGAAAACAAAGGGTTTCGGATCCTTTAGCAGGAAAATGATTGATGTTTTATTACTGATTACAATTGATTATATCTAATTACAATACAATTAGTTGTTCCATCTTATTTTCTTATTGGGGAAGTATGCTGGTGAAAATTTGTAATATGCTATTTACTTTAAAAATACCCATGTATAGCTGGCTTCCTTGGCAGAAGGTTCTACTCATAAAGAAATTAAGAGGAATAAAAGTACAATTCATGAATTCAGGGGCAGCAAGCAAATATTAAAAAATTAACTGTTAGCAGACGATGGCTTGCACATTGGCAAATTCAGGTAATGGCTCCCAGCTGCTTTTGATTTACGCATCTATAAATTACATCAGTTTGAAACTTTCAGATTTGTTATGTTTTGGATTTTAGTCTTAAGGAACTATGGACTGCCACGTGCCCTTTTTGTACAGGGCCTAGCAAAATGCAGCATGAACCTGTAGTCACCAGCACAGTATGAACAATTAGCTGGCTGTTATCATAATGGTATATTGTAAGTGCATGTCCTTGTTTTCCTCTAAACTGTAAGAGGTTGAATAACCTTGGAAAGTAGTAGGAAGTACTTGCCTGGTACTCATAAATCTATTATTTATTAAGAAACCTAAAAGTCTAACATACTCAAATACAGTTTTAGAGATTCTTTTGGATCACTTCGTTTGCTTGTTATCGGAATAATTTTCAATTCAGAAGATGTCACTTTTCTACTGAGATAACATTCAAGCAGAATATGCAAAAATATTTTTTCGAGCAGGCAGGAAACACTGACAAAAATTTTGGTGAGTCTGGACTCACCAACATCTTATCCACACTTTATAGTGCAAAAATAGATACCATAGGTATCTGATAATGCAGATAAATACAGAGTAATTGCCTAGAGATTATTAAATATAATCATTTGCATTACGCAATGACCAGACAAGACTAGCATTTCTTATTTAAGCTGATATATAAAAACTTTTTGCTCCTTTTTTTTTCCATTTGCCACCTTATTTTTGTCCTGAGTATTCCTTTTTTTCCTGTTATAAATGAAAAATAAGTTTACCTCTTACTTGGTAGAAAGGTAATGTCTGAGAAAGAGCTCCACGTAGTTGGCCGCCTGACTTTAGTTAGTTACAGCTCGAAAGTTGTATTCTCATTTTTGCTACCGGTTGCTTGTGACTCTGAATACGGGCTTATCTGTATGACTCAGTTTATCCATTTGCAAAATTGATAAGAAATATCTACTGTGTAATGCTTGTGAAACATAATCCTGTTTGGTAACATCCTCAGAAGTATGTAAATAAGTGGAGATTCAAATACTCTTTCTTACTTTTCTGAATGAAAGCTGCTTCAAATGCTGTTACAACTTTTTTGAACTCTTAACAACTTTTCTGCTTCAGTGGGCATGCAGGTAGGTTTTGGGAGAGTCCTTGATTATTATTTAATGTTTTAAGGCTTTCATCAACTTTTATTTCTCATTATCTTTATTTGGCAAGACTGCCTCTGCCTAGTCACCAGGAATTAAATGCCAGACAGGAAAACATCGTGAAGTCACACTAATCAATTATGATTTAATCTGCTTTCCACAACTTTTAATTTGCAGGTAACAAACACGTATAGCTTTGTTCAGTCTGTTCCTGCTTCTCTGTGAAGGACTAGAGATGGGGCTTAGTGAACATTCATCTTGCACTATTGTATGTTGAGCTGACTTTGAAAGATGCTTTTAAACATGCATGGGTGATGTAGTTGAAATTTGAACTTCAATATATTATTTTTACTGCAACTTTCTTTAATTCTGTAGAGATCTCAGACTAATGAGTCATGTAATAGATGACCGAGCACTTAAGCAGAATGTGAAATGATACAAGGTGGGGACATAAAATAAGATCTGTGACAAGCTGAACACATTTATTACACAAGAAGATATTGAAAATGAAGAAGTAACTACGCAAGATATTAATCATTGACTGAATTCCAATCAGTTGAACTTTACCAAGTAACAGATTTTAATTTTGGGGTGGGGAATTCTGTTTGGTGAGTTTGGGGATTTTTTGATAAAAAGTGTTTATGGCACATTTAGTCACCAACACTATCATTTAAACAGTCTGGATTAGTATTTATAATAAAGCACTAAGGGATTGTATCCTGATTTTAACTAGATTCGTCACTGAGTATTGTAGCAGTAAGAAGCACTGAAATTAATAGAAATACCTGAGAGTTGTTCTACTTAGCACTGCAAAGCCAATGCCTGGATCAAAGGCATTAAACACTTACCTACCCTGCCCTTCCAAAATCAGTGGGCTTTAGACATGTAAATAGATTTGACTTTCCAAGCTTAATTGACAGAGTCAGTGAGAGGCTGAGACAATCAAGTTACCATATTTTTGCTGAGCTACAGTGTCTCCCAGTCAGTATACTAAGAAAAGTGTCTTTGCTTAACATCTGATTTCAATTACCTTGTATTTGTGACCACCTCAGAGCATTCACACAGGACACCTGTGGTGGAAACACAAACTAAGTAGCTTTTGTGAAAACAGTAAGTCCCTCCAATGATTGAACCCTAAGTGTCAGAAGTGATTTACAACATTTGGAAGCCTAAGCACTAAATCCAAAGATTTAAGCATCTGAGGTCCTGCAGTGTCTGCTTTTTGACTCTGGGGTTCAGGCCAGACTCTAGAACTAAAAGATAGATACACATGTCTGTGCATGCTATGTATACAATTGGTGTCTCAAGAAATTAAAAACTGCACGCTACAGAGTACTTGAAAGCAGTGCACTGACCTCTCTACAGATGCAGTGACCTCAAAGTAAGCACCAGGGAAATGTAGAAGGTTGAAGTAAGTTCTAAATCCCATGCATAAAAATACCTTATACACAGCTGTAGCAAAGAACCTTTTTCACTCAGACCCATGGCCATGAACAAATGCAAATGAAAGCTTAAATTAAAAATCAGTTCTGCAGTGTAGTTTTATTCATTTTGCTTGAAATTACTTTACCAAGGAAATACTAGTAAAAAAAAAAAAATCATGGTTTTGAAAATGTGTTCGTCCCAGTAGCTTGCATCCTGAAATAATCAGTCTTGCTGCTCACCATCTGCAGCAATACTTTCTAAAGTAAATAAAGCTGTAGGAACAACTGCTCAGATTAAACCTTTACATTTGTCAAATGACAGTATCCCATTTAGGGCCTGCTCCTGCTCAGCTAAAAGATCCCTGTTACCTTCAGTAGGATGCAGACCGAATTCCTAATACAGCCTTTTTTGAAAACAAGACCCACTTGTCACAGGTTATGATCAATACTATTTATTCAGCAATCTTTGCTTTTCCATAAATTCCTAAGACCGTTTCAACGCTTCCATGCAATTCAAAACGGAAGGCAGAATGGGGCGAGATGTTTCATTAGCAATATATAAAGTAAGAAATAGACAAACCAAAGTGATTTGCAGCCTCGAATCATTGTCATGTATGCATCATAGAACCAGCAAAAAATTAATCTCATGCCATTATTGATTCAGCAAAATTTATTCCTTATTTTTCTCTTCAGTAGTCTTAGCTACCTATGATTTCAGAAGTCTGGGAATCTTGTAGAACATTTAAGTTCAAGTTTTTCTAAATTTTATCCAGCCTTCCTCTGAATGCATGTTATTCACTTTTCTGCTAACCATTGTTAGCAGTAAGTATGGCCCCAGTCATCATGTCTCAGACTGGAAGCAGGACATTTTCGTTTACAGTCAGTACTTAAAAATGCTGTTTGCTCCAACTCTGCTGTTACGCATCTAAAGAGAACAACACTCAAGTGCAAGTGCTGAAGTCATGTTCCAGCTGACAAAGAGACACCGAGTATTTTGCTGCTAATACTGAGACAGTAATGAAGTAAAGATGACAAAGATCACAAAGCAACAGACTGCAAATCACTTGAATCATATTTTGAGTGGTGTATTATGGTAACCTATAAATAACTAATTGCATAAAATTGCTTTAGTAGTTTCTAGATGGCAGCTTTAATTAAAAGCACTGGAGACATTTAGAAGTTTAGAAATGGATGGCATGTAATTTGCCCTTTTACCAACCATAAAATGGTAATTAACCAATTTGATTCACTTCGTCCTATTAAAAGTTTTATGAGAATCGCAAGTTCCTTCTAAATACAGTTTTTCTGCAGCAGAAGGTGGCATTCTCTTTTATCAGTCCTCACCAGTAGTTTTAGATGTTCTTCTGTAAATTCTTCAGAAGTTTAATTAGACGTTTTCAATGTAAAATGCTCATTTGCAAAGTTTTTAGCTGAGTAGAAAGTGTAAAGTAGAATTTCCAGAAGTGGGCAACATATACTTCTAGCTGCTGTTTATTGATGTGTTTGAAAAGGATTTGTTCCCAAAAAGAGTCTCTTAGACCGAAAGTGCAGACTCGGGGCGGAGAGAACAAAATATCTTAATGGGGAATTTACCGTATTACTTTTAATCCGTATTTTCAGCACTATAAGCTTAGCACCATTAATGTTGAAATGTCAAAACTTCTAGACTGAAAGATCATATGTATAGTAATCATATGTATTTTGAACCTATGAGAACTACACACAAAAGGGATCTGTTTGCTTTCAAAGTGTTACTTGCATTTGTAATCATGTATGTATGTGCGCTAAGGCAGATCTGTCAAGGGACATAAACATTTAAGCAAAATCACTCCTGGGAGCATATAACAGGAGAGTTTATAGTCAGCCTTCTGTGTTTATCATGGTTGTACTCAGCCCACCTACTAAGTACTGTTTTGTGCGGAAAACAGTTATAAAGACCAAAACTTTTTCTGCAGTCTTCATAGTGATGATACTTAGTAGGCATGTGTGATTGCACTAGCAGCAGTTTGTTTTTACTATTAGTTGACAGAATTAAAATTGTACTGATGAAAAGACCTCTAAGTGTTATAAATATTGTTCCAAGATGTCTTTGCATAAACCTACCAGAGACAGATGTTCATAAGAGCTACTGTTTTACATTCAGGTACAAAATCTAGTCCTGTGTAAGACAGTCCCAGTGACTAAACATGACTGAAAACAGTCCTTCAGTAGAAGCATGTTACTCAGAGAAACAGGTTGTGCTCAGCCCTGAGTCACAGAACAAGACTAAATCCTTGCAAAAGTTTATTTTGTCCTTACTCAGGTATCAGTGTTCAATGAGGAATCTCATATCCAAGCAAAGTAAGTCTGTCACTTGTGCAATAGGTTGCATTTGTGCCCAAAATCAGCATCGGTTGGGCATACAGTTTAGTGCTAGGGTTCCTTAATAAAACAGAATCAGACTGAGAGCCTAATACAAACTACATCTCATTCTTTATGCAAAGAAAAGTTACCTAAAAATGACCCTTTTTTATTCACTCATGGAGTGAGCAGTATTCCTGCATGCACTCAGTGCAGCTCATTACACTCAGCATGTGCACGTTTCCTCTCCGAGTTCCTCGGTGATTAAACCACAATTGAAGTGCTGCGTGTGATTTGATTCTGCATTACACTGTACGTCAGAAAAGGATTAAAAATAAGCTCTTAGAGTACAGATTAAGTGAAACATCATGCAAGATGTGACAGGAGCATTAATGAATCCAACTCTAATAATGAATAAATTGGGACAGTTTAGCCACAAATCTGTACTTTGTTTTCCAGTGTATGCCTTATATAGGGTATTTGTCAACAAGACTTAAATGCATAAGTAATTTTTTCAAATGGGTAAAGTCATGTTGTTTTAGTATCCAGAGTAATCACTGGAAGCAGTAGTTTGTTGAACATATATACGCTGGTACTTGAAGAAATGGGCTTATTAGGAAGTACCAGGAATTATCTTTAGTACAAGGACTGAAGACATGGGCTTGTTTATGCCGTCGTAGTGGCATATGTACTTCCTTTGCAGATAGAGTGCCTTTCTGCAATGGCTGGAGAGCAAAATGTACACAATGTTAAAGGATCTTTGGTTTTCTTATATAGTCAGTGTTTGAAATCCATCCAGCAACGCAGCTGAGTAGCTTTATTTCATTGCAGCATAATTTTTGATTTTTATATAATGGGTGGTTTGCAGCCAACACAGCCATCTGTTCAGAGGGAAATTGCGTAAAACAGAAGATGCACTTGCCCTAGCGATAGATCCTGGCCTTGTGTTATCCGTGGCATGGATCCACTCCAGGGCTGCGCTGCCCAGGTGAGAAGCCCAGCTCCTTGCTTGCCATGCAGCACCACCCCTCTGCAAAGGCAGACCGAGACACGACGCAGGTGCTGTAGTTCCCACCCACATCAGCTTTCTCATTCGAGCCTGTGAACCACACTGGAAAGCAAATCAAATCCCATCTAATATTACTCCATGATGCAATATCGATAAGGTTAAAAACACTCCCAACAGTCATAGCTGCATGCATACCACAACAGTCACAAACAGTGGTCCTTGCTCCTCACACCTTCCCTGCCACAGCAGTTTGGCATGGCTTTTTCTTCTCAAAAGGAATCTTGAAGAGACTCTGAGGAAGTAGTAGGAGGCTGGGACTGAAGAGACTTTTGTCTCCAACCTTCACACATCCCTGAAGAAAAAGCCCTAGAACAATTTCCTAGCAGCTTTTCCATTTACTAATAATCCCTTAGAATGCCTGATCAAGCTGATGCAAGCAGGACAGAGCCCAGGCAGGAGGACAGGAACCCCTGGGCACGCCAGGGAGAGCAGCGGAGGTGCCTCAGAGCCCGGCTCCACCTGCTCTGTGGTAGCAGAGTCACAACCCTTCTCATTTTCTGAAGAGAAAATGTTTTCATGTACAAATTGAACTGCCGATCATGACTTGGGCCTTTGGGAACCATTGTCATGAAAGCCTCTGCAGACTTCTAGCTGCACCACAGAAGGTGCAGTCCTTTCAGCGTGGTTTGCTCTGTTACCTTCTGCCATGGGTGTCCCCTCAGAATAATGTTTGGAAAAACCTCCTCAGATTTGTATATTAATTGTTTATACAGTCATTAATAACCAGTCTGGATTTATTTTTGCTTCAGTTGAGGTTTTAGGGTGGATGTTTCAGCAGCTCAGTTGTATCAAAAGACATTTTGCAGTTTGCTTTGCACGCCCAGCCTTTGTTTCTGAAGAGGCGGCAGGCCCTGCAGGCACCCCAAATTCTGTGTGCCTTTTGTGTGCACAGGTCTCTTCTGTGCACAGTCTCTTCAGCATGCACAAGGGACAGACGGGGGTTCCATCCCTTCCCAGAAACTGAAACACACAGGCCACCACCACAACAAATCCTTTTGCTTCTCAGATGCACTCTTTACTGCGGCTCACCTTCCAACCTTCAGCCTTTCAGATTTATAATTGGACTTCTCAGAAGCGGACAACAGCCATGGGCTTGCCAGTTGTTCTGTAGTTTCTGAAAGTACCATTACTCTCTAATTAAAGAGTAAAGATCCTCTGAGGGAGCCGGTACCAAGTAGGCATGATCTGCAAACTCACAGGCCAGCAGGGAGCCAGGCCCTAAGGTGGCTGCTCTTCCTTTGGCCTTTGTATAACCTCCCCAATTTCCCTTCAGCTGACCCATCCAGCCCCCCAGGTGATTTCAGTCCCCCAGGTGACACCTATCCTGGAGAACTGGATAACGAAATGATATAGCCTAACTCTGTACCTTATGGCACTTCAGCAGTCCATGGGCATTTTTTGTTCTGGATAGAAAAGATAACAGGATGGTGAGTCCCACTCTTCTAACAGCAGTTCACAGCCAGATGAATACACTGACTTGACAATTTAAGGAATTAATTTCAACTACAACCACTGTGCTGGTAGATAGCCTGAAAGCTGGATGTAGTAGGAGCACTAGACACTAAAGTTAACTGCTATGGCCTTTGGGTGTTTTTTTGTGGTAATACCTTCAGAACTTTGCAAGGTGCCCAAATGTGACCTGTAGTGAAGAGGCACCTCTGGATGGGAACTGGGCGGTGGGAACATGGGGGACATGATGGCAGGGTGTCCCTGAAAGCCTATCCCCCTGGGAGGCCTCCACAGCCTCCCTCAGTGCCTCCCTCTCTGCCGGAGTAAGGGATGGATGGAAACCCCCTGGTGGAGGAGGTCAGCCTGCTCCAGCAGAGGGGAGAGCCGAGCCCTCGCTGACCTCCTGGCCACAACAGAAAAACTGGTGTGGACATTATGCCTGCTTTCTGTTAGAAAAAAAGGGATCATGGGCAGTTTGTCTTGGGACCCTGCCACTGGGTGTTAACACTGTAAGAGAAAGCATGTTACACTCAAATGTGCATGGAGCTCAAACTCGATCCCCAGGCATTTCCAGCTGCTGGGTACAGATTTACTCTGGGGCCTGGGGATACTGTCCCCTCTTCTCCCAGCCCCATGGGAGATGCATGTTCCCCATCAGAGCCGCCTGCCCCTGCCCCCTAGACTGCTTACTTCCCTTTCCCTCAGCTACAACTGCTGCTCTACATTTAAAGAAATGAAATTAAGTATACACAAATGGGGCTGGGAGGTGAGGGAATTTCAGGTTTTTTGGGGTTTTTTTTCCTTTTTTAATGGAGTGTGGAATTGCTGTGTGAGATCCTAAACTGGCGTGCAGACAAGTGTTTTGTAAACTCAGAGTACATGCAGCCTTCAGTTGTGCTAAATGCAGGGGACGAAAATCAAGAACCATATAAGCCACTGTCCAAACCATCTGTTCAAGTCCTCTGCCTTTCATTTCTGTGTAGTAGAACATAAATTCATTATTAAAATAGCTTGGCTGTGCACAGTAGCTACTATAATTGCAAAGTTATGCAACTTTAAATGGGAAATTATGAAGTAGTTTAAAGCAAGAAATTGAGCGGTTTTGGTAGAAAGGATTTCACAAACCTAACATGAATAGAAGTGCTTTTCTAGCTATATTTTCAACATTTCAGGGGAAAAAGGTCTTACTTACAGTTGATGCAATATAGAAAAGTCTAACAAATTGAATGCAGGAAGAACTGGGGAGAATGTGTTTGACTGGGACAGACCAGGGCTGGGGATGAGTTGTGACATGGCTTTACCACACACTGCTGGTGGGACACAGCAAGCCCTCTGTTCCTCAGTTTCCCCACTGAAATACAGAAGACTATGACCTTTCCTTTGCATAGCCCTCGCATTTGTTTCATGGTCCATCTCTCCTGTGCCGTGCAGTGGTGCTAGGGCTACTGCAGATCTAGAAGTGGGAGACCTGCACTAGCTCCTGCTGAAGCCCACTGTTGTCATGAGGCTGGTTCCAGTACCTGACCGTCATCTTGGCCACTGCAATACATTCTGCAGCACAGATATTCCTTCCACCTGCTAAGCAGAGCCTGGTTTCCACCATTTGTATGTGTAGCCCGTATCATGACAAAAGTCTCTCTCGCTTTCTGTGCGTGCTTCTTCCTTGCTCAGACGCTCTGATCATTCAGACAGTACAGTAATAAAAAAAAAAATTGCCTCTGCATGAGAATTAAGAAAATGAAAATGAAGAAAACTCAACTGTAAGATGAGTTCTTAGAAAAGCTAGTCTTGTCCCATTTTGTGATGGACATGAAGTAAAGTTATTGAAGAGCATAATTCTATGTATATAGAATTACATTACAAGCAAAGCCTCTGCTGTTTTGTTCTGTTTCTTCCTCATATCTTCCCTCTTTTTCTGTAAGCCAAAGGCAGTCTGATGTATGGGTATGATCTTTCCATATACAGTTTGCATAAACCTCAAATAAGTAATGGGTAGGAAAAAAAAGTCATACTTCTTTTTAATCAGATTTTCAGAGTCTAAGAGGAGAGGAAACATTTTAAGCTCATACTTTTTAATCTAGATAATGTCAGTACTAACACTCTTTTACCCTTTCCCTTCGTCCAGGTATCACTGTAGATAAGCATGGATTTATTTACTTCGTTGACGGTACCATGATTCGGAAAATTGATGACAACGGTGTGATCACAACAATAATAGGTTCAAATGGCCTCACATCAACCCAGCCATTGAGCTGTGACTCTGGAATGGACATAACTCAGGTAGACGCCTGGTTTTCATGTATTGTCACTTTTCTACACATTGTGAAGACAAATAACTTAGTTTCCTGTACAAGGATTGTATGTCAGAATATGCTGGATGAATCAGATAAATCTGGACTGCACAGTAAGGAGTGGATCTTCCATTTACATGATTATTTTAAGGTGAACCATATAAATGCAGAACTATACACTTGATTTTTTTTTTTCCAGGAGATGGCATATGAACGTGTAGAGGGGCTTATATAAAGAATACATAATGCTTCATAAAGTTGCTTGCTACTCTGAGGTAGATCTTCCAAGGAATTTATGAGAAGTTTAGAGTGCTTTCCTTTAGTCCAGCATTCAGGCTGATTTACTTGAACTGCTAAATGGAAAAAATATATATTCTGTTTACATCTAAGTCTGTTCTAAATCATGGAGGAGCATTACAATAAGTAATTACACAACAGCAATATTGTAGTGAAGCTACTGCATTTCAGTACATTTCTCAAAGTGCTTTTCAGTTCTTATTTCAAGAGCAGTGTAAAAGAAATAGGACTAAAAGACACTTATCGCAT
Source organism: Pluvialis apricaria (assembly GCA_017639485.1). Lineage (NCBI taxonomy): Eukaryota > Metazoa > Chordata > Aves > Charadriiformes > Charadriidae > Pluvialis > Pluvialis apricaria. Next base: position 6,989,051 of record CM030017.1, read on the forward strand.
CTCTAGTTTATGCTAAAAAAGTTACATAGATAAACATGAAGAAACATAAATGGTACTCTTGACTAGTCAGTGAGTCACACTTACAGATAGACCAAGGAAGGGATTGGCCTTTGGCAATAAATACTTGAATTAATCAGCTTCAAAATGGGGGAAAAGCTGTACTCAAAAAAATCTTGAGGCCTTCCAGTAACATACTAAAGTTGTATTATGGAATGTGTAAGCTGATAGCCAGGATCTAGTTAATTTTGCGTTTCATTTTCTCCCTGCCCTTTCCTCAGTCCTTCACAATTGGAAAGTCACAGTTAAAATACACTGCGTAACAATGGTAAGAGCTTGTTCCTCGTTTCTAAGTGGACTTTGAGTTGTAGTAGGTGACTATGATCATGTATTCACATACATGAAGAACGTGGGGTCAATGTTTCGGGTAGTTCTTACCAAATTTCACAGGGACAAACGATGGAATATAATGCTGCTGTCACAGAAGTCCTTAGGGGTTTTATTACCAGAGTTAAAACAGGAAAATGTGTCTGTGTTCCATTTCACTGCACCCTAAGTATTTGCAAATGTGGGGAGGGGAACCTCAGCTTCCCTGTTCCCAGGTCTGGGGTAGACGGGCCTTTGTAGTCTCTCTGGTCCCATAGACACGTAATTATTCCATGTAAAGCAGGACAGGGTCAGCTGGCTTAGTTGTGCTAAACCCAAGCTTGAACTAGTCTAGCAATTGTCTTAAGATCATATGGCTTCTGGGCACCTTGGCTTCTGCTCTGGCACCTCTTCTTGCAGGAGAGCCAGTCCTGCAGAGGATGAGCAGGAACCCGCCACAGCAAGCAGTGCGCCTCAGCTGGAGGCACTGAGTCTCCGCTGCATTGCTACCTACCAGCTGGCAGGAGCCATGCTTCATGGAACTTAAAGCTGCCTGAAGCACATTTGCTTGCTTCTTGGATACGTGTAACAACTGCCTGCAGCATCAATAACCCGATTAGAGATCTCTGAGGTGCAGGGAATGGTGCCAGGTGCAACGTCTGCTCCCTGCCTTCTCCTCCTGATCTGCATCTCAGGCTGTACAAATAATTGCTTTACTGGCCGTATAATGTGTGGCTCTGTATTTATGTTCAACTTTTTGCTCATTTTGCTCAGTAACAAAATATCTCACTAAATCTGAAATGGTGAGTTTGGATGGGTTTCAATTCCTTTTAAAAAATGCGAATACCCTTTAGCAAGTAGGTTGCAGCAGGGAGTCTGGCAAATGCAGAAATAAAGTGATTTTATTTTTAAATTCAAATGAAATTTAAAAGGTAAAATTTTGGGGCTGAAATCAAATATGCCAAATTTGTAAGTAGGTTTAAATAGCCCTAAAAACATGGGGTTTGTTAGGTTGGCTACTTGCCAGAAACAGGTTTAATTTACCTTGCTCTACAACACAGTTCCAATGCCATGGAGAAAGGGCTTCTGAAACATCACAGAAAAGAAAAAGCATGTCATAGAGCAACTTCTTCTTCATATTGCTCTCAGGACATTAGCATTCAGCTGAGGTAGGACCTTCTTTTCATAGAAGCAGAAATAAACTTTTTTTTTCCATGAACAATCCAGGTTCTTCCATGCTGCAGCACCTACAGGACACTATTGCTGCACGTTTCTCAAAATTTTTGCAAATGTTTCAGCATTCTGGGAAATCAAGATATGTTCTTACCACATAGATTGAGGTAATCTTCAGATAAATTGCGAATGCATGCCCATAAATATTCTAAACAACATAATAGATCATGGTATATTAAAGTGTCCCGTCTCATTTTCGAAGTCTAAGTATAGTACTATTTACCGTATAATTTTCTGTCACTGATAGGTGAAGTCCCATTGTTGACAATCTGCAGTACAGATGTACATATAGATTTTGGAAGCGTTTCTTCTTTGGAGGATTTGTTTTGTGGGGGTTTAAGTGAATCTGCTTATTGAAATTTTTTACAAAATCCATACGTTTGAGGTTTTCCACATATGCAGTAAAACACAGACACAAAATAAATGCCGAGAATGCATGTTCTGAAAAGCAACTGTATCAAATTTGCTCAGTAGTCTTTTTCCAAAATATCCAGAAAACTCTATGAAATAATCGCATCCCCTTGAAGTCACTCATGTTAATCTGAAATTATATCAATGAAAATAAGGGCATGATATTTTCACTTAGTCAGAAACAATTGTATATCCCTGCAAGACTGCTGGGTTTATTCCAGAATGGCATAAACATAAATGAAAAATGAATTTGGCCCATCTCCACTTAAATTGTTTTCTGGCTAAATTACAAATGGCATTTACATCAAGAGAATGTAGGTTGCTCACAAATTGTGTGTTTAGAGGGACTTATGAAATAGGTTAATAAAATCAATTCTCAAAGCTAAATTTGTTCTGACAATAAAATCAACGACTTGCTCAAAATCAATATTTCTTGATTTACCAAAGTGCAAAAATGTACTCTTGAAGTAAACACATAGAATAACTGCCCATTGCGAAAACTACCATAAATGACAAGCTTTCATTTTAAGGCATTCACTTTAATAAATGAGTTGATTATGAAAGGGTTTAATCATTTATTCCAATATCAGTTTTGATAGAAACACTTCTTGTTAATCATTCTGTGTTTGTTATTCATCACCTTCTCATTCTTAAGCATAGTATTCTGCATTCATAACAGGGGGAGGGAAGGACAGCTGGGGTTGAAAAGATTATGTTATGGCAAATAAACCACCAAGCTCTGACTAATTACTTTGATCTCATACTTCACTGTGAGGATGTTAATCTGAGTTTAGAAGGAAAAGTACATTTGGTTGAGGTGTTTGTATAGGGATGCCACAGTTCTCAGTATTATTTCAGCATGTACAAAACTAGGGTGACTTTTCTCCTCAACACAGAGGATTTTAGTTTTCTTCAATTACTTAATAAGGAGCAAATCTAAAGAAAATGGCTCTTCAGAGCTAGGTTTATGAATATGTATGTATATATACTCAACGCTCACCATTGGTGCCAGGATTTTAGCAGACACCTACGTTAAAATCAGTTATTCCGGTATCTTTCATTCTGAAAGAGCTGGTAATATTTTTTGAAAATGCTGCCTCTGAAATCCTGAATACTAGAACATGAACATGACCTAGATTTTAAATGCAAGACATTTTCTCAAGAATATCAAAAGGTGGTGTTGGTCTTCATTTCCTCTGTGATTTTTAATATTCACCTCACTAATCTACAGCACCCAGAATCAGAATGCTGGACTTTTCAGATGAGTGTCCCTGCTGCTCGGTCCTTGGCTTCTTCAAGGTCTGGCTGCCATTCTTCATTTCTTCTTTGGAAGCTGTTTTGTTGCAGGTTAATTAAATGAATAATAAACCTGTGTTGTACCTTATAGTTTTGCATCCAAGCTGAAGGCCCCATGGAATGAGCTAACTGATCTCCCAGCTGTATGGTCTGCTGAATATCTCCTTCTGTCAAACTGAAGCCCAGCTGAAGGGAACACAGTTACCTGCTACATCTCCTACCTTCCCCATACCCTTTGGATAGGAAGACTATTGTAGGTACTCTAAAGCAGGGACATAAGCTTTGGTCGAAAATACTTTACTGACTTCTCGAATTGCTGCCCTGCTGACTGCTCTCCAAACTCGCACCAGCAGTGGTCTGGCTGGGGGGACCACCCCGCAATAGGACCTGTACCAGGGCCTCCTGGCCACAAGCTGCAACAGAAGTGCTAAGGGAGGAGATTGGGATGGCGAGTGAAGGAAGGAAAAGAGAGGGGATCACGATTCTGTTTCACTGCCTGATGAATTTGGGCTTGATCCTGGTCTAGATCAGCGGCATCTGTAGGTTGCTCTTTTTCTCAAATGCGCACACTCTCGTAGTCCTTGCTGCATCCATAGGGCATACAGAAATTTTTTAGCCTGGTTATTGATAGCAAATGAGAGCACATTGTGTGAGCGTGTCTGTCTGTCAGTATTCTTTTCTTTGCAGTAAATCAAAATCTTGGGCCAATTTCAGACAAAGTTGTAGAGGAACACTGGCCTTCACAGCAATTAAATTCCTACGTGTTCCATAAAAAATATTAATCCAGTTGGAGGAGAGAGACCTAAAGTGCCCTTCCAAAAGGAAATATTGCAGCATGAGCTTTCTTTTATTAAACTCCAGAGATTCCACTCAGGATCTAATAAATGCTCCATTCACAGGAAAAGCTTCATTTGGTGCTTGGATCTTATTAAATTCCCAAGTCAGTCAGCCATGAGACAGAAGTCCTTAGGAAACCAGACTTCATTAGATCCAGTGTTCATAGAAGTTATATGGACGTTGCAGGAGGTTTTGTGTGAAAGTAAAACCACTTCAGCTCAGGTTGAGTGATAAGCTTCGCTTCTCTTCTGCCTCCATTGCTGTGGTGAAAGCTGAAGAGAGAATTAGCAGATATTTCTGCCATCTTGCTATTTCATCCTGTATCTTTCCTCCCATGAGAAATATGTGGGCTGAATTTCCACCACTGTGAACCTCAAGTCATTTATATCTGTGCGAGTGGTAGCAGTTAGTATTTGGGAACTGTTTAAACTAATCTCAAGCACAGTCCCTGCGAAAATAGAGACCAAACATTTGCCAGGCAACAGAAAATGAATCCCAAGAGCTTTCTCTTAGCCTGTAACCATGGCCTTGTTCTTGTGCTGATGTCAGTCCCACTAGGCATGAGTCTGTGCCAAAGCAATAGCTCCAGCCTGATTGATGGTGTTAATAACTGTCAGTGCTGTGTTCCAAAATGAAAGGTCTGGTTTGAAGACTTTTTCTTGACATTTGCACTTCATCAGCCTTTGTTCAGCAGTTCTCCACGTGAGGGAACCATCTATATTGTGTTGCTTCACATAAACTTCAGTGACACTGCAAAATGTTTTGCTGCCTTATAAAAATGTGACAGTGTTACTTACGTAGGCAATTTGCTTGCATAGGTCAAATTAAAAGGCAGATTTCTAGAACAGGGTTTAAAGGCGACCCACGCATGGCAAGAGTGCCGTGTCCCGGACAGCCTACTTTGAATGATGGAGGAGAGAGGAGAGAGTAGCAAGTAATTCTGTTGATGACTTACTTGAAACAGTGAAGTAAGAGACAGAATGCTGGAAAGCAGGAGTAAAGATGAGCAGAATTGCTTGAAAATGTAGTATATGTCTCAAAAATGCAAACGCTGACATTGCTTCTGCAGTCACAAGTGCTGCAGGCGCTCCCCACCAGGGTCTGCACAGGCACAATATGCTTCAGTGGCATTGTAGAAGCCTTTTGAGCAGAACAAAAAGCTCCCAGGACATGGTGACCTCACTTGAAAGCAGCGATGAGGGTCTGCTCATCGGAGCAAGCACAGCCTGAACAGAACTTTCACTGAGTACGTTTGGAGGCAGGAAAGGAAAATGTGAAAGACAAAAATATGATCTGATGAATGGGTGAGAAACATGGGGAGCAAGCCACCAGCATAAAACCCAAATTGATTCTAGGGTGAAGTACTTTAAGTTGAGAGTAGGGTCTCACAAAACAACTGCAGGATTGTGTGGAGCCAAATAATTAATCAGTATTGCAGGTCAGAGGAAGACACACTATCCCTTTAGGTGCTTCTCTACATACCCAACAGTATATACTGCATTCTTGTAAAAGCAGAAAGCACAAAACGCTTTCTCGTTGGCTTTTTTTAACAGTAGATGCGTAATATTCTAATTGTGTTAGAGCTGCATGCCGTCAAAAAGCAACAACTTTGTTTTCACTGTAGCAAAGTATTGCAAAACTACCCCTGCTCTTGATTTACTTTGTCCTCTACCTGTGTGAGGCTTTTGATACACTGTAATTAATGTGTAATTAATGCATCATAAATACTCCAAATCTCAGAACTATGTTTTTCAGTGCTTCGCAGAAACATTTTATGTGTATTTGTGAAATCACTGAACAAAAAGCACTCAAAGCAGAAATGACCTTTAATTTGTATTTGTGGTCTTCCTTACAGAAGACTTTCAGAGCTTTCTTGTTTTTAGAAAAGATCTGTATTATCTTTTCTAGGTTTTGCTGCATGAAGGAGCCCAGAAGAGCTGGGTTTTTTTCCCAGTATAAAGTCATCTTACTCTCTCGTTCTTTTTACTCTGCTGCTTAATTTCACGTTCATTCTTCTCTGGCTCTGCTGGAGTACCAGAGAAGCTAGCTAGAGTGGAAGATGCAGCCCCAGCAAAATCAGCAACTGCTTTGCCACTGACTTCAGTGGAACTGGGTCTTCTTGCTGGGTGCTTTTCCAAGCTTAATTGAAAGGGTAGCGAGTGGTGAGTATGTAGCAAGGAGCAACTGTATCCTAAGAGAATGTATGTGCTTCTGAAAAAATAGACCAGAACAGGTAGTGGCCAGAGCCTTTACCAAGGCATTTTCAAACCTTTACAAAAATGAGCCAGCCCCTCCCCCCACCCCGATTAATTGTTAGTCTTTGTAAACCGAAGCCTATACAAAATAGTTCCAGCAATAATAGCACATGCAGGAGCAAGCAGTCACTAGTATCCATACTTTGAAGCAAAACCAAGCTGAAAGCCTTTTTAAAATAGGATCTTCAGGTAGAAGAGAAAATAATCTTTTCCCAGGGGTAGAGGAGAGGTTAAGCAGCCTCTCTTTAACAGGAACTGAGCGAAAAGAGGCTCATAGGATTTGGACCTCAGGTGGAAAAAAGTCTGTGAGAGCTCATGAATCAAACTTGTAGGTGTATAATATGATTTTTAGAATATCAAACAGAAAACAGGATGGTTTCCTCACAGTTAATTTATATTCTAATCAAATTATTCTATCACTGAATTTGAAATGTTAGTCATAGAAGCAAGATAACGTGCGATGAAGTCACACTGCAATTTCTTCCGTAAAGCCCAAGTGCTCTTTATATATTGGTCACTTGCAAAACACCAATTTATTTCAATTATTTGCCATAAATAATGCATTACTACTGAGTAAAAGACTATGTATATTTTAGTCAACTCATTCAGCAATTGCATCCTTTCCTTTAACTGTTGAGGCAGGGAGTGTTAGACACTTGATAGTGAAGTGAAGGAGAACTGACAAGACTCATGACTTTTACTTTTTCTATGCAGAGCCAGATTTAAATTGGTTTTTTAATCATTTGTTTCTAATGAGAAATTGCAAGAAGGAAAAAAACTTCTGTAAGAACTGGATGGCAGTCAAGAAGGTAGCAGGTCAGCCCTGAGTCTAGGTGCTCTCAGGTGCACCTTCCCAACTAACAGAAACCTCCACCCTCACCAAATGCTGCCTGCATGTGCAGAAAACCCCCATACATAATCCATCCAGCAATTCCAACTCATCCAAGCTGCCTTGCCACCCCCAGACTTCCTCCAGCTCACCCACTGTTCTTGCATAGCCGAGGCCTAGCACACTGCCCAGCTTCTCAGACACCTGGTCCTCTTTTAGCTCTCCAGGGAATGGGTTCCCAGCTGAGAAGCCTGGCTCGTTTTGAGGCACTCCTGTCATTCTTTCCCAAGCAACCATCTTATCTGGTTGCTTCACTTTTTATTCTTTATGTGCAAGTAGCCTTTGATTATCTCTCTCATTTAAATATGGTTTCAGTATAATGGAGTCTGGTTGATGAGTTATTTGTGGCAGAGGCCTTGTATCTGCTGTGCTGAATTACGCTGCTGAAAATGTTTAGCACAGCTTTGCCAGACTGGTGGCAGTCTGCAATGGGTTGAAATATGTTGGTTACTAGATCTGACTTTTTTCATCTATTGAGGAGACATAGTGGACAAAATGTATGCATGAAGAATATATATACACATAATATATACCTATGTATGCATATATAACTATGTCTACGTACCTATATGTATATGTGGTTTCTACGTATACTGCAGAGCTACTGTAAGTCATCAGATCATGAAAGCTGGACCCTGACATCCTGCGGTCCAAGCACCAGGAAGGTCTGAGAAGGGAATGTAGGTGTTGATGGGAGCATGCAGAGGCAGGCTGAGCAGACAATGCTCCTCCTTTTCTTTTAATCCAGTTGTTCATCTACATCCACTAATAAGAAGGCCTGCCTGTGATTTAAGAAATATCTGCTTTGATGGAGGCAACTCCTATGTTAGCCATTTTTTTTAAGATTATCAGGGCTCATACTGTGTTTATGTTGCTCTCCTCTGACCAACCAGCCCTTCACAAATCTATGGGATAAACGACCTCCCACAGATGTAACAGGTTGTGTGTGTTATAAAGTGAATAACAATCATAATTGAGCTTTACGTAAGGCTGTCTTTACTGCCTCTATTCCAAGCCTTTCAGAGTGCCCAGTGTATTCTGGTTTGGGCATTTGGAAATGTTCCACTGTATTAGTGGGAGGAAGACCAAATGGGCTGGCACAAGTCTGGAGTTTCACTGCAGGGCAGGTTTGAGGCCAGCAGTCACCAGAGGTGCTGGTGTCTGTCCTGCAGAGATGTCGCACACTGCTGGGATAGAAATTGTTGCATTGAGTAGGTCGGAGGAAGGTTGCCCTACATCTTAGAGGAGTGAGGACTCCAGGTCCTTGAGCTCCTGGTCTGTCTTCCTGACAGCACAGATCAGGAGGAGGCTTACAGAAATAAAGGCATAAAACTAGTGTAAGTAAAAAAAGTGATATAGGTGTTTAATTCTATCATCAGGTCATTGAAATTTTACATAGCTGCAAACTTCTGCATCTGAAAGCTGTAAAAGAAAGTGTGGGTATGGTTGCATGACTGAAAGCATTGCACCACAATAACTGGTGGAAGGGGGGGTCAAAAAAGCCAGCACAGAGAGATTTCTGGCCTGCAAATTGCTCCAGGTGCTAAGGGGAACCTGAAAGACTGCAGATCCTGTCAAAACAACACAATAATAACAGCTTACAAAGGGCAGGACTTTGAAGCATGTCAGCACGAGGGAACTCTAGAGGGTGTTGTTCCCTTGCTGTCTGGATACTTCTCGGGTCTCAAAGCTGATTATAAACAAAGACCGAAAAGGTTTTAGTACCAAGAAGTGTTGCTTTGGAGGTATTAGTGGTATCTCCAGTATTAATATTAGGACTAAGTTTGCCCTGAGTTATGCTTACAAGTTGCTGAAGTCAAATGAGAGTAAGCTGTGAAAACCACAGAAAGTAATGTGGCGGGAGCTGCAGCCTGGGCAATGACAGCTAAGAATGCCTGATTTCTCCTCTTCCTGATACCATGTTTGCTGCAGCATCTTTTCTACCCTTGTTTGTGCCAAGGGAAAAAAAAAAAAAAAGGAAAAGACACTGTGTCAGTGGAGCTAAAAAAAATGCAAATGTCAAGACAGAAATTGGTTGTATCCATTTGTAGCATGCCAAACAGAGGTTACATTTATAGCTGTGCATTATGGAGTTTAGGCCACAGAGACACAAACAGAATGATAGAGAGCACCATTTTATGCAGTATGTTACTCTGACAATAACACATTTACAAACAAATTAGCTAAAAATGTCTGAAGGACATTCAGCTTTTACAAACTGGGCCTCATCTCCTGCTGATAGGTTCCTTTGGGATGGCTATGGCATGCAAAATGATACACTGCCTTGGAGAATAAATTTATGAAGTTTAGCAATGTAGGTCACATTGCAGGAAAATCGTAAAAGTCTGAACATCACTCAATAGCCATTCAATCAACTGCTCAAAGCAAAATGGGAAACGGAACAGTGTGTAGCTGTCTCTGGTGAGAACTGGGGAAAGTCATGATATGATGTAAAACCCTTTAGGTTCTCCATCCATATGTATTTGTTTTTTCTTCTATTTTTCTTGCCAGTTCAGAGTTATATTTCTGTGTCCGTATCAGTAGTGACAATGAAACTAACATGTTTTTTGCTATTACTGCCGTGGACTGTAAGTGTTCTGGGTGGCTCATGAAAGGCATGCCAAAAATTTGGGCAATTGGGAGGGGTTAAATGGTTGAAACGTGGTATAAGTAGCCTAGTCATAAGGAACTAATTTCATTGTGAAATGATTTTTTTATGCTCCCATCCAGAAGGACTTATAACTTACACTATTTGCTTCAGTCTTTTCGGATTTTGTTTGAAGGGATAAAGAAAAGAAGAAGTTTTAAAGGGACATTTCTAGATCTAGCACTGTCTAGAGATTCCCATTGCTTTGTAGATCTATAAATTGCTACAAGCCTAAGATCCAGAGATTTAGAACTTTGCTAGAGATTTTGAGAGCCTTGTTGAAGGCATCTAGCATCTTTGTAGATCTTGGGCCTTTCTAGATCTAGAGCATTTTGGAGTCGGGGGGTGGATGGAGTGGCATCCATAGCCTTTGGAGCATATCTAGAGACTCACGAGATCATTTTCCTGGGATGGGTTGGAAATGTTTTAGAGCTCTTTCTCAGAGCCTACCTAGCACTTCTCTGGAGCCCTTCTGCAGCCCTTCCTAGCTTGGCAGGCTTCTCTAGATCCAGTGCCCTTATGGGCCCCTTCTGAATACAGAACTTTCCAGGGACCCCTTCTAGGGCCTCCTGCATGTCCCAGTTCCCCACCTATCTTTTTTTGTTTGTTTGTTTTGAAAGAGGCTTTGTAGAGCTTTCCTGAGCCCTTTTAGGTCTGGAGCCTTTTTATGCCTTTCTAGATCTAGAGCTCAGCTACTGAAAATCAAAAACTTTACTTAGCTCTCTGATTAGGAACCTGTTAGGAAACATAATTTCAGGTGCACTTTTGAAATCTTTGTCTAGAGCCTTTTTGGAATACAAGAAAACTGCATGCCTCTCCTTTTACATCCAGGTTGTATCCATCCCAGGCTTGAGATACATTATTTAGTTGAGTGATATTTCTGGAATTTTGATTGAAAAAACATTAGTCCTAAACTTTATCCTTGTAAGCTTTTCTCACACAGTCTGTTAATGCATATCCAAATACGCATCACAGCAGTAACCAATGTCCTTAGCTGACAAGAATTTAAAGCAGAGTGCCTGCTTACAGTCTCAGACTAGAATCAAACACTTTCCAGTGCATTTTCTTGCGAGTATCTAATCAATGTAAATACCTACATAGAAAGATTGCTGCATGGGATGCAGTTGTCTTGTTTGTTCTGCAAAATGCAAGTTGCCTAATTTTTTTTTATTAGCTATTTGAAGTCTAACAGCAGTATGTGTTTGCTTTCAATGCAGCATGATAGCTAGTTAGATTACATTCGTTTTGCTCAGTTGAAATATCTATTGTGTAAATACTTGTGAAAAATTAATTGCAGAAAATCATGTCAACATAACAATCTTGGTGCTACTTTATGCAAAAGTAAGGACTCAAATTACTTCAGCTCCTTTTTCTGCCTAGAATTTTTTATATCCATGTGAAAAAAATATGTACAATTTAAAGATAAAAATCAAACTTTTCTATGACAAGTTTGCAGACAACACCAAGTTGGGTGGGAGTATCGATCTGCTTGAGGGTAGGAGAGCTCTTCAGAGGGACCTGGATAGGCTGGATCGATGGGCTAAGGCCAATAGTATGAGGTTCAACAAGGCCAAGTGCCGAGTCCTGCACTTGAGTCACAACAACACCATACAGTGCTCCAGGCTTGGGGAAGACTGGCTGGAAAGCTGCCCAGCAGAAAAAGACATGGGGGTGTTGATTGACAGCTGGCTGAACATCAGCCAGCAGTGCGTCCAGGTGGCCAAGAAGGCTGGTGGCATCCTGGCCTGCATCAGGAATAGTGTAACCAGCAGGGCTAGAGAAGTGATTGTCCCACTGTACTAGGCACTGGTGAGGCCACACCTTGAGTACTGTGTTCAGTTTTGCATGCCACAGTATAAGAAGGACATTGAGGTGCTGGAGAGAGTCCAGAGAAGGGCAGTGAAGCTGGTGAAGGGTCCTGAAAATAAGTCTTATGAGGAGCGGCTGAGGGACTTGGAGTTGTTCAGTCTGAAGAAAAGGGGGCTGAGGGGAGACCTTATCGCTCTCTACAGCTACCTGAAAGGAGGTTGTAGAGAGGTGGGTGTTGGTCTCTTCTCACAAGTTAAAACCCATAGGAGAAGAGGAAATGATGTCAAGTTGCACCAGGGGAGGTTTAGGTTACAATTTAGGAAAAAAATTCTACACTGAAAGTGTTATCAAAGACTGGAACAGGCTGCCCAGGGAAGTGGTTGAGTTGCCATCCTTGGATGTATTTAAAAGCTGTCTAGCTATGGTGCTCAGGGACATGGTTTAGAAGTGGGCCCGGTAGGGTTAGATAACAGTTGAACTTCATGATCTTAACTTACATTCTATGATTCTATGATTGTTTTGCTACAATTTAGTAAAGAATTAGTTCACGCTTACAGTGGATTTAAAAAGCTATTACTATTGAATTGTGTATTGTTGTAGGAATTTGTCATAGAAGATGTCCTGCCATAAACATGAATTGCAGAATATTTTTCCTATTCTTCTGTCTTTCACTTGCAGAAGTTGTGTTTGTGAGTTTAAAGGTATAGCACTTAAGGGAAAGCTTAAACCACAGAAGTGAATTTGCATTTTCTTGTGAAAACTGTGGAGATAGCGTTTGTTCTGATCCTTGCAGGAATGTGTTTTGCAGCCCTGATCGGGTGAGGAGGCAGTTGTAGCTCCAACACGCCTGACTGGCAACCTCCTGGCAGCGGCTGCTCATCCTTCCCTTCCCCCGGTCTCACTTTTTGCCCAGCCCTGGGGTCAAAGGAGCACTGCCCTGAGGAGCAGTGCTTTTGTCAGAAGTCGTGATCCTGGACAGACAGACAGTTTCCTGGGTACAAATCTGTAGAAAGTTTTCATTTCAAGAATTTAATTTGAATTTTAATTTCAAGTTTGACTCAGGATTCAGGGCAGAGTCAGAGTATTTGGGTGGTATATTCACAGTGACTGGTGTTGCTCAAGGACAGGGATTTCGCTTTCTTCACTTTTTTCAGTTTTGGAAATTTCATTTCTATGTATCCTTTCAGTTTTCAGGCCAGATGCTTATATGAATCTCAGTAGTTATTGGAAGCAAAAGATACCGTAACGTACTAGCTCCAGCCTCTCACTGTTCTCAAACAGCTTTTAATTACCGTCTCAATTAAAGCTTTTCAAAATCTTCCTCCCACCTTTTCTGCATTGGCAGCACACTGGCTTTCTGTATCCAGAATTTCTGAGCCCAAAATGGAAAGATGAGGCCAAAAACTAGTGAGACATTTATTAAGATTTATGCAACCTTACTTTTGTGCTGTCTCGCCTGTCAAGCACGGGACCGGGAAACACAAGTTAGAAAGTGAGGCAAAATGGAAACAGTCCTTCCTGTTGTTAGCTAGATTTCCACCTGGTCCCACTCCTTCCTTTTGGCCATGCAAATTAACTGCAACGGTATGTTTGGAGGACATCTATTCCCACTCCAGCACTGGAGACGCGTTTGGGTTAGATTCAAATTCATGGTCTATTTTGAGATATTTTAATTGAAGAGCCTAAGATTGCTGCTCTCAGAGGTACCAGTCTGCTCGAAATACTTTGTAAATTCCTTCTGGGCATTAAACAAAGTATTTCTTTCATAGCCTGTGTAAACCATGGGTACCATGTTTAAACAGACTTCAGTGGCTTAGGAATCTAAGTCCCATTGATTTTCATAGTCAATGGGCTTATGTGATTCTGGATAATATTCCCTCTATTATTAAATAAAGACAGTGTGAAACCTGTCCCCATAGAAATCAACTTTTCCTATTCATTTAGTAGACCCAAGATTCCTCATACGGTCTTTGAAGTTGTGAAGCAGAAAAATAATCGTAAAAAAGACATTATGAAACAAGAAGAGAGCAGAGCGAAGCTTGTGGCAAGTGAAGTAAAGACAAGCAGTGAAAACCATTGGAGTGGCACCTTGCCTTTGCTTTCCTGCACTGGGTCCCTCATCCGCTGGAAATAATTCACAGCAAAGGCAGGTTGGTAGGGAAACTACCCGAGCCATGATCCTGGAGAACTGGTGACCTCAGACCTCTGAGCTGCATCTGTAAATGTGCCGCAGCTGCTTTCCCAGCCCAGAGTAGGAAACAGCAGTTATTAGGCTGCAAAGCTCATTTATGTGGGTTTTTCACTGGGGAGCGATGAATGCAGAGAAAGCAACATTTGTGAAGTTTAGGGCAGGGACTGCTACAGCTGAACTGTATAATTCTGAATTTTATAATATGTAGCATTAGGAGCATGAGAAACAAAGGCTCCTCCAGCGTGGGAGGAGGCTGTAATCCCACCATGGGGAAGGGTTCCCCGGTGTCAGACCGCAGGAGCTGAATTGTGTCTCTGTGTGCCATTAAGAAAGAAGCTAAGCTGCTGAGAGGAGCTGACAGTGTCAGTGTCAACAAAAGAAAGAGCCCAGAAGTGAGAGCAAACTGACAGAAAATGATGAAAAAATATCCGTGGTTGTCAACTGTGAGAAAATAGAGAGAAATATATGTAGTGAGACATCCTGTAAAAAGTTCAGGGAAGCAGAACTGGTCTCCTTCAGCCTTGTAAACTACATGCTCACTCCTGATGGACTGCCTGGGTGAGTCTTTCCTCGCAGCCATTTCTCTCCCAGAAGGAAGGAGAAAGAAAGGTTTGAGTGGGAAGAGAAAAAAGTGCTATTTAGAAGGATGTTGTGGTGAGTAAAAGGATTTGGCCTGGAAACAACAGCTGAAGTGAGTGTAAATAAGAGGACATGAAAAAAGGAATTTAGCAGCAAAAGAGAAATATGGAAGAGACTGTGATCATGTCTGCAAATGCTTATCATAGAGCTGAATGTGAAGGCAAAGGTAGCATAAACAGAAGTGCTTGAAGCTGAGCAGTACAGATAGGAACTAATCCATCAGTCAGGACTATCAGAAAAATTTTGGCATGAATTTCATGCTACTACGTGAAATTCAATCAAAATATACAAGCAACGTATGGCAAGAAATCAAAGCAACGGTGAAGCCTTTTTAGGGATTTATGCAGCTTATTTTAATCCATGATAAATGAAACTTATCCTGGTGAAATTTACCCCCGCAACCAAACAGTTAAGCTCTTGAAACTGGCATCTGCAGACAGGGATAAATTTTTCCCTCTTTACTTTTCTTACTTTGATATGAACAGTAGAATTTGTTTCATCTGATTTGTTTAAAATAGTACCAAAAATGCCACAGCCATAAAATGTCATGCAAAATGTGCAGAAAGTTTTAGCCATATGGTCAAAACCAAAAGTGAAACAAACTAACACTTAAATGTGTGTACATGTGCGGGCGTGTATGTTTAAGAAGTATGTGAGTGGAGGCTATCCTATCAGTCCTACTTTGCAAAAAACTCGTGTTATTTAGTTGTAAAGCTTTGCTGTGGGAAATACATTTAAATATTTCAAAACCAGATATGTAGGTAGATAGATAATTATACAAGCACATGTATATTTTCCAAGAAAGAAACGGGTCTGAAAGCTATTTACCTACCTAAATGTAGATCTCCCAGTGAAAATTCATTTAAACTGAAGCCACCTTAGTGCACTTTGTGTTTTTGAGAACACTTGACATGAAAAAATGTATTAGAAAGCCAGACCAGTAGGTGTTAATTTTGCACTTCTCAAACCAGAGATTGATTATTAGATATAGCTGGAGCCTTTATGCTGACAGTTAAATGCTGAATTCCCAGAAAAGTTGACGTGTTAATACTTATATGCAAAAGGTCTCATTGCTTAAGGGTTCACTTGTTTCGGCAGCGATTTTCATTGCATATGCTCAATCTCCCGTGAACCAAACCAGAATTGTCACCTGAAAATTTCAGTCTGTGAAAAGTGTGAGGTACTGACGGCTACTGAACAAACCTTGTCTGTTTGTTTATAATGGGATAATCGGCAATGCCATTTCTGTACACTGCTCAAAAAAAGAACCCATTAAATACAAGAAAAAACACTTGCAATTGGCCCAATTTTGAGTCATAAGAAAAATATATATGGGAGATGGCTTTTTACAGGGGCTTGTGAAGTACTGCTTCAAATTAAAAAGTATGTTAACTGATTTAATATTCTAATCCTAACCGAGGTTTTGTCTGGAAAAACTTTTTAATAGGCACAGTCATATCAGATGAGAATTGAAGTGCTTCTCTGTAATATGTTTATTGGCTCTGAATGAAGCACAACTGATGGTTTGGTCACAGAAACGTGCCAGAGGGCAGCTTGCTTTAAAAGAAAAGGAACAACTGATGACTTTTCAAGGTAACAGTGAACCTGAGGGTGCAGTTACACTTCAGCTTAAGCTGATTTAGGTGATTAGTTTTTAGCCAGCAAACTGTCCTGAACCTGCTCTCTGTAGGAGCACATAAACACTGGCCTTGCTGCTGGGGGCTGCACTGGGAGAAGGGATGGAGTGGGACTGCAGCAGCCCCAGCTTACACCAGTTTAAAATGCCATGAAGCCTCACCCTGACAATAACAGTGCAAATTTTTCTAAATATGTGAAATTCTTCTTCAGATTAGGAATTCTCAGGGGTTTGGGTTTGTGTGTATGTTTGATTTTAATTGGCCTGTTTCACCTTTTTTTCCCCTCCAGTTGCGCTAGCATAAGCTTGCAGTAAGCAGCAGCTGGGTTTTGTGCTGCAGTCTCCAGACAGGTACATGCTAGCTTTAATATTTCACCTGGGATTAAACCATTAATACATCCACGACTGCTTGAAACACAGGAAGGAGAAGCTGTAGCCATACCTTCTGTGAGCTCTGCAGAGCAGAGAGCTAGGCAATGGTTCTGGTGTAGTACTAAAATTGTTTAGATGTTCCCAACTAAAAATTTGCTTATTTTTATCATAATGCAGCTAGATTTACAGATGTGATCAGTCTGAAAGCAAATCTGCTTGCAGTTAACAGCTGTTAAGACTAAGCTTTAGGCACATTGCTGCAAGTGAAATGGACAGTTGCATAAAAGTTTGTTCTATCTCAGTAAACCAAATCAGCCTCAAATCAACCAGAGAAAAAGTTGTTCTGGCCCAAACCAGTCTTTGTTTATCTGCAAGACACCAGGCATACCAGCACAGTGGGAGGAATTCAAATTATTCACTGGGCAAAGACAGTGTGGCAGGTCCATGAAGGAAAACCAGCTATTAAGACATGGCAGGTGCTATGCAGAGTCATTATGGGAAAAATAGACAGTTTCAGCCCAAAGTTTTTATCAGTAATAATCTAGTAACAGTTAATCAAAGATGGTTTTTACAGCAGAGCGGTCTGTGAAGGAGACCATTAAAGTTGAAGGTGTCTGTTTCCCATTAAAAAAAATCCATTTACTTTGATAGAGCAATCAAATGATCTGCATTAAAGGTAAATTGCAAATATGGGGTTTTACCAAGTTTCCTGAAGATACCCTCGTAGAGATTTTTATGCAAACTGAAGAGTTTTATTTAGTGTCCCAGTGAACTCTCAGTTGAAGCGTGAGCTAACAGCAGTGTGTAAACCAGCCCTAGCACAGTGGGTGGAATCCCCACACATGCACAGAAATCAGCACCTTTATGCGAGGAATCTGTTTCCAACTGTTTCACCACATTTATCATCATTTGGAAGGACTCTACCAGCTGGTTCAGAAGACATCTTGAACCCAACAGCATTAGTCTTAATGCCAGTTACTATGCTGTCTAGTAAATTGGACTGGGCACAAGGAGGAATTCGATTAGTCCGTGAGCCTTCATAATTGTGTGGTGCACCACGTAACCATGCAGGGCGAGACATGGTAGCCGCAATGCCCTCACTTTATTAAAACATCAATTATCAAACCAGCAATGTACTTCTGGAAATGAGATTATTCAGGAAATACTGATGCTTGAGAAAGGGAGAGACTTGGCCTCCAGCCTGGTTCCTGAGCTGACCCCAGGTGAGCAGGTGGCTTGCGATGGCCACACACTCCACCATATGTTATTTCTCAGTGCTGAGCATTGTATCAGCATCTGCAGTCTCTAAATTCATAGATCTTTTAATTAACACAGTGGAAAAATGAGCAAAAACAGCAACAAAATCAGTAAATGAAATAATAGAAGCTTCTGTGACATATAAAGCATATAAAACGGTTGTATTTTAGCCTGGTATTTATTATCTTCTGATGATTGAAATATTTAGTCCAGAAAAATTCCACTCAGATAAAAGCAGCCATCTCTTCACAAAGGATAGCAAACAAAGCATCCTGAGACAGACAAAAATAGGCTGTCTTGCAGTCTCTGTGGCTCAGTTATTCTCTGACCTTTCCATAGACAAGCTGCAGTCCAAATCCTCCACTGGCCATGAGCTGGGGAGAGGGACTGGTCTACTCTGTTGTTGTTTCCCAGTTCAGCGATCCTGCACTGCCTATTGAGCTTTCTCAACAGAAGGAAGTTGAAACTCTGGCCAGTACGTGCTACAATCAGCAGCTTACATACTGGTTGTCTTTCAGGTTGACAGGCTGCCCTGCCTTAAACTGGGAGCATGTTTAATTCCTCTACATCCTGACACAAAAGGTATCAGACGAGTCAGGTCATTCTTCTAGCATTTCCTCAGCGTGGTTTGGCAACTTGGCTCGGTTGGCACTCTCACGTGCATGGAAAAAGGCAAAAAGCTAACCCTAAATATGAAGAATTGAAGAATTTACTTAATCCATGACTGAAATACTGAATTCACAAAGCAAAATCATTATAAGTAATTACGGCTTGGCTATTGTGTCATGTGAAATGTGATATATTGGTGTATTATTATGTTACAAAGAATTAACGAGCTTATATTTCTTATGGCATATAAGTCATTAAATTTCTTGCTTAATAAATAAATTGTGGAACTGTGTGGTACTCTGCTAGTATGTCATTTTCCTTTTGTACTAACAGTCAATTAAAGTGTTAGGACATTGACAACCTCTAACTGTTTTCCACTCTGCCAGAGTTGACTGCAACCTTGATACAATAACATTCAGACTTGGAAAATTTTCTGGCTGATGTTGCATGACGTGAAGTGTGTGTTTTTATTTGCATGACTGCATAGGTATAATAAAGTTCCCACCTTAATGGACTTGTGCAAATACCTCTCAGAGGGTACTAAATTAATTTTCAAATCAAGTTTTGTTCCACACTGGACCTGGACCTCAGAAAAGAGTATGCTTGTTGAAACTTCTTGTGCCAAACCCAATTAAAGGTACATACTCGAGAATCAGTGCTGGGTGAATCCACCAAGTGCCTTGATGACATTGTGATCAGAGATGGTTGAATGAAACTGCCCTACCGTCTTAATCATTCTTTTTTCTTTTTTTTTCCCCAGGTGCGGTTAGAATGGCCAACAGACCTCACAGTGAACCCTCTAGACAATTCACTGTATGTGCTGGACAACAATATTGTCCTGCAGATCTCTGAGAACAGGCGTGTGCGAATTATTGCAGGGCGCCCCATTCACTGCCAGGTTCCAGGCATCGACCACTTCATTGTCAGCAAGGTGGCCATCCATTCGACCCTGGAGTCAGCCAGGGCAATCGCTGTATCTCACAGCGGGATACTCTACATTGCAGAGACAGATGAAAGAAAGATCAACCGTATACAACAGGTCACAACCAACGGTGAGATCTCTATAATCGCTGGAGCTCCATCAGATTGTGACTGCAAGATTGATCCTAATTGTGACTGTTTTTCAGGTAAGGCGATGCTAGTTATTTCCTGTCTCTTATCTGTTGAGATCCCCTGGCACAGCTGCAGATTAGCAAAGTGACAAGGGGAAGCAGAGATGAGCAATGGTTCGGTTTCCTTGGAAAGCTGAAAACCTTATCAGCAGCTCTTTGTGGATTTAATCCATTGGATGTAGACATGTGAGTCTTCCAGCTGGAGGAACCTCAGGGTGGTCTTAGCTTTTCCTCTTTTGATATAGAGATTACACACCATTTAAAATTAGCTCCAGGTCTGCCTTTGTGTGTCAGCTATGTTTGCCCATGTTGAAGATGGTATCAGTCCCAGTGCAGATTGCACCTAAATGCTACTGAATCTGGCAGCCCTTCTCACCAAGAAGAGTACCAAGATGTTTCATATCCAGTGAAAAACACTGTCTTATGCCTTATCATTGCTTGTGTCAAGATGCACAACCAGCAAAATTATGCAAACACATAATGTTCAAAATTTCTTCTTCTTTGTGTGGTTTAAACTGGAACAGCCAGTGCCAGCCCGCGCTGCACCACTGGACATTCTCAGCAACACTGCTCCTCCCCCTTGCATTCCCCAAAGCAAATTGTGGCAGTTTTTTTCATAAAAACATATTTTATAATGGGACAAAGGACAGCATTCCCATATACAGAGGTGTGCAGTATGTTGTCCTCTTGTCATCTGTAAGAACCACTGTGTTCAGCTCCATAATGTCATCATAATTCTTAAGCCTCCCATTTCAAGTAAAAGGTTAATTACTGACAAGAAGACATTAAGTATGTCAAGAATGGAGAGGAAAAAAAATGTAAATGGTCTTCCAGAGAAGGTGGTTTGCTGACCCAGCATTGTAATCATAATCAAAGCCTCATGTGCATTGCCAAGTGCTGCCAGCTTCAGTTACGGCTATGGCAGACCAGCGCTGAAAAGGATCATGTTCAGGGTTCCTATTAAGGGAAACTACCCTCAGTGCTGAAAAATTAAAAACTGTGGCAAACCTAATGATTGTGCCAGGGCTGGATTGGTGAAAGGCAGGGGCAGAAGACCAGATAATTTGTCCGTCCCCAAGGAAGCATAGGGTATGCTCAAAATCGCCACCAAATTTCATTTCTCAGTCAGAAGGGGAGCAATGCAAACAGTAATGTGTTTTTCTCAAAGTGTGAGGTGTAATATGCTTTCTTGCTAGTTATAGAAAATCCTGCTCATGTAAAGTCATTTTTGTGTGCATATACAGCCCATGATAATGCAAATATCCTCCTCAAACCTTAAAACACACAAATCAAGTAAGTTGTCAAGTGATACTGGAAGGGGTGGTTTCTCAAGACCCTTTTTAACTATTCTTGTTTAGTTTTCCCATAGTGTTGAGTTTTTAGTAAGTATAAACTAATCTTCGCTTCAGTGTCATTTTAGCTGAATTACTGGGTTTTATTTTCTCTTTGTTTTATTTTCAACACAATTCTACTTTAACTACATGCCAACAGACAAATGTTAGGGAATTAAACTTCAGGTGTCTTTTTTTTTTTTCTTTCACATTTTTGCCATTAATGCTTTCCTGAGCAGCAGGGTTTTGCCCTTAGAAAAAAATGGTGTAAATTAGATAATTTATATTCTTGTTTGTCTTCACTGAGACTGATTTAGAATTGCACCAACCTTAGATAATATGGATTTAATTAGTTGGAAGAAGACACTGTTTTATTGACCTGTAAATAATACTGAGGAGAAGCAGTGTGTCAGGCTATGGGGATAAGCTTAAATATGGACATTACAGATTACTAAAATTACCATTTCTCCTCCAGGTGATGGTGGATATGCCAAAGATGCAAAGCTGAAAGCACCTTCTTCTCTAGCAGTCTCTCCTGATGATACACTTTACATAGCAGACCTTGGCAATGTTCGCATCCGTGCAGTCAGCCGAAACAAGGCTCACCTCAGTGATACAAATATGTATGAGATTGCATCGCCAGCGGACCAAGAACTGTATCAGTTCACCATCAACGGCACCCACCTGCACACACTGAACCTCATAACAAGGGACTACATTTACAATTTCACCTACAGCGGGGAAGGGGATATTGGCACCATCACCAGCAGCAATGGGAATTCGGTTCACATTCGCAGAGACACGAGTGGGCTGCCCCTGTGGATCGTGGTGCCGGGAGGCCAGGTGTACTGGCTGACAATAAGCAGCAATGGGGTTCTGAAAAGAGTTTATGCCCAAGGCTACAACCTGGCTCTGATGACATATCCTGGAAACACGGGGCTTTTAGCAACCAAAAGTGATGAAAATGGGTGGACCACTGTGTATGAGTAAGTCCATGACATTAAATGCCTGATGTAAGGAATCCTATTTTAAATGAACATTGAAATTTCTTTAGTCAGTAGTTTAAAAAGACACTCTGCTACTAACGCTACATGAGAAAGGACAAGTAGTGCTGTTGCACAAGCTTTTACAATGAAACACAACCATTTCCTAATTGCAAAAGCCTGTCATGTGTAAAAGCTCTGTATGTAGTGCCCATTAAGTATAGCAGAAACTGCCTGAAATTATACTTCATTTTCACTTTATTATTGTGAATCCGTTTCTCTAAATGAAAATATGATTGTGGAATTTTTTGTAACGAAAGAAATAGAGACAAGTTGTGATATGATTCAGGAATTTGCAAAATTCCTGAGGAAGACAAAAAGGGGAAAATTAGCATACACATCAGAGAAGGGAGCGTTGCAAAGGAAACTGAGAATCTGAGTGGAAGGAATATTGAAGGACAAGAGTGGACTTGTCTCTGTCAGCAGGGGAAGAGGATATATAATAACAAAAGGATATGTAATAGCAAAAGGCTATATATAAGGGGAGTAGGAATGGCCTTGTTAGCAAGATGTTCAGGAGAACTTTGATGAGATTTCTAAAAAGCCAGACAAGACAGTTAAAGATGCAGTCAGAACATCCCCTTCTGGTCCCAGAGAGAGAGAGAGAACCCAAGAGAAGGTTCATTTTTGATTTATAAAGAGGTGTGATGTATCAGGATTTCTCATTATTTATAATTAATTGTCATAATCCCTGTTTGAGGATGTGACAAGTGATGGATTGAAATCATATGTTAACATTGCAGTATTAGTTCTGAGTCTTCAAGGAGGATAATAATGCCTGCCTTCTGTGGAGCATAGGAGTTCATGGTCAAAAACTAAAATGAAAAGCCACCCAGGTGAGATACGAACAGAAAACACATTAAGAATTCAGTTACTGCATAAGTCACCTGGAGATGTAGTTGAGTCACCATCATTACAGGTTTTTAGACTTATATTTTCTTAAAATGGAAGTAGGATAAAAGCAGAGAAAACTGCTGCCTAGTGCGTGGGATTTTTATTCAAGGGGATGTTTTCCCATCCTGTCCTCTATTATTCTGCCAAAGACTAAATTGATAGGGTGAACATAAGTATAATCCATTAGAGAGCGCCATTTTTGACAATGTGTGGGAAAACAAAACCATGCAGGGCCTTCCTGGTTCAGTTCTTGTTATCAGGCATCTGTTGATACAAATTTAAATTCTCTTGCAACAAGACAATGCTCACTGTTGTCCTGGTGCTGTTTAAACACTGATCTGAGTGTTAGCTTTTATAAGCAGAACTGACTTCAAATATACCTGTAGGTGAGCCTGCTCTGTCAGCGGGGTTGGACTAGATGATCTCCAGAGGTCCCTTCCAACCCTGACCATTCTGTAATTCTGTGATATGCTTCTTTGTAATAATTTCAACACTAAGAGTGATCCATTTAAATCCCTGCTTGAAGATGGCATCAATCCAGACCATGGACGAATGACACTTTCAAAAAGTTCTTACGATAGCTCCAAGTCATGCCTATTACTTCTTAAAAGGCTCAACACCTTGCATTGTTGCAGGACCTTGATTGTTAGAGCATGTTAGAGCAGATGATTTTTAGTCATGTGTTTCTAAATCTTGGTATTCTTACTCTGTCCCATTGACATCGCATGTAAACCATTTCACATGATTATTGCTTGTTCCTGCTGTCTTCTGGCAAGTTGTTTGTTAAAGTATGACTCAAGCGTAGTAGTAAGATCTTTTAAAGGACTTCATCTGCTTGCAAGTGCCTCCCATTGTATGTAATACAGATTTCTTCACAAAGAGATACCTGTGCCTTGAAAGGATTGATATGATGCATATGATTGACACAAAGAAATTGTGCTAAATTAAACAGTTTTTCATACTTTAACAGCTTTAAGTGCAGGCTAGGTAACACTGTCCTCACTGATGCTTCGAGTTGCCCAGGCTTTGCACAACTGTGCAGTTCTGCCAGTCTAGATCAGGCAGTAGAAATTAACAGGATTACAGTAGTTAGCATTAAAAAACCAGCACCAGAATTAAATAGTGACATCATGTCATTAATATTTATCTTCAGTTCAATATTTTAAGTCATCTTCATAATATATTGCAAATTCCTGAATGGCTGATACACAGAATGTCACCCAATCTGCTGCAGTCAGAGGGGCAGTTGACTATAAGCAGCACTGTGCTGAGTAAATGTGCTTTCAGGAGGTGCTGCTCACCTTCTGCCATAAATAGGTCATGGGGCGTGATGGTCCTTTGTCATCCTTTAACCAGATATTATTTTCCAGACGGGTCATATTCTGAACTGACACCCGATTTCAGTTTGAAAATGAGATTTTTTTTTAAGAGATTACTTATATGTGAATTGCTTCTGAGTCCTATATGAACATGGTATTGGAGCTAAGAGAATTATCATATGAACAACTTTCAAATTGCTTGGAATCATCTTTTCTGTTTAAGCTAGATTTGCATTCACATCCAAAAGTTCAACCCATGGCACTGTCAAGCCAAAATAGGGATGAATTTGTTTAACAACACGTATCACACATACTTGGGAATATGAGCAAAGATAATGAACTGTTCAGAACGTCTACCTATATGTCAGATTCACTCACAGAGGGAAATTATTAAGAGGTAGAAAACCACCTACAAAAGTACTTGTCATCCATCTACTCTAATCTGATGGAATGGAAGTACTGAAAGAGCTCTTGCATAAAATTATAGCTAATGTACAATTTTCAGTCATCTAGATTTTTTTAATATTGTATCATTAAAGCTGTAAAAGGGAAGGGGGAGCACTGGGCCTCTATTAAATCAAGGACAAGAAAACACCTGCAAGAAACAACTCTCTCTGAAAAAATTAATTAGACCGCTTTCCCTTTGAAATGATATAACTCTTAACTGTGCTACACATAGAAATGCAAATGGATTGTGAAGCTGTATCCCCAAGTGTGCATTTCAAATATTGGTGAGCACTTCCTCATGTGAGTACTGAAATCAATGCAATTATTTGCATGATTAAATGGTCACTGACATGATTAACAGTGGCATAACTGGGCCCCAAATTAACATTAAGAAATATGTCATGATTCTGCCCCTATTAGTATGGGTAGGACATTGCTCTGCAGGAATTGAGTCCCAGTGTGCTACTATTCATCATGTGAAAGGTGGCAGAAGCTGTCCTCGGAGGGTTGGGTTTCTTGGAGCAATCTGGAATAAGCAAAACCTTTAAGATGGTCACACTGTGGAACTGTTACTGAGATGCTAATCTGCATGTTCTCTTTGAAGTCAGCGGGACCATCTACATGAGTAAGGGTCTATTGGCACGTACTCTAGTCCCATTATAATTCAGTGCTGTGTCTGGCCAGCCATCCGGTAACAGTTTATCCCATTTTCAGCTACATGGGGAGTTTTGTAGCTCATCATCAGGACTACCAGCAGCAAAACTGGATCCTTAGCAAAGATGGATCCCGAGTCTTGGTGCACAAGTATATTCCCATAAACTGCATTTATGCCATAAGAATGCATGATTTGAGGATTTTTCTATGGTACAGTAGAAAATCCAAATGACCTAGTAAGCTGTCATACCTGTTTGATCAAGCAGTAGATGAAATATAACTGTCCAGCGTTCATGGAGTTTTCTAATGATGAAAAGTAGTGATCTGAGTGAATTTTAATCGCTGGGTGTGGCACCCAGTCAATTTGCACGGAATGGGTGTAAGGGTGGGATGTCAGTAAGTCATGTGATGTATGTGAGGGCAGTAGGAGGTGAATGAGAGAGAGATTATATTTGATTAATTTGTTTGTCAAAAAACACAAGATGGTCAGTAGTTCATTCTCCAGTGTTTCATTTGAAAAGAACAGATGCTCTATTTTTCTTTTTTATACTGGGGGGAAGAGAAAAATCCCTGTTTTTTTCAGCAACAGTTATTGTGACATATAGATTTTGTCTGACTAATTAGGGGGAAATAAAGATCCTAAGGAAATGATGCCAACACATTAAAGGGAAGGGCATAGCCAGATCTTCTGCTGATGTGAATTGGAAGAGCTCCATTGGAGGCAGTGGAGCTTTTCTGGTTGACACACCAGCTGAGGACATGTTTTGTGAATGACAGGAGACAGTTAATAAAACATGAAAACTTAATTATACTTTCCTACCTGCACAGATAGGCTTCTGTTTTATGAACATGAATTGTTTTTTCTCAGGAAAATACATCTGCAGTGTCAGTGAGGTGTCTTGGGTGAATAAAAATGTGTTAGCATCAATAAGGTTTTTAAGATGGAAGGCACTAATATGAAACAATATCACACACCAAGCAATGTTCTGCATTGTTTTCCGCGTGAACCATCAGAAAGAACAAATACATCTGTAGAACTGAAAGGACCCGTTAGAAACACTGCTCCAGAGCTTTTAAATTAATTATTGACTTTTTCATAACATGGCCCGATTCACATAAAGTACCTTAAACGAAAAGAATTTCTTTAGCATTGGTGAAATTTAGATGAACTAAAATGTGGTGCTCTAGATTCTGGTGCTGTTACTTGTGATGAGAAGTTCCTGCTGATTTGAGTAGGCCCGTGGGAAACGTAACACAAGAGTAAAAACCATGTAGGCAACTTAATCGCTGCAGATTTCAATCTAATTTTATCGCTATTGTTACGCTTTAGGTCCCCTTTTTAAATTCACCATTCATATTATGTACTTCACACATCAGCAACAAAAGGCAGTTTTTGAGTGTTGTAGATCTAAGAATTGGTTTTATTTAAGCTTATGGGTAAGAAAATGCCTTTTTGGGGGGGTGAGTTGGTTGCCTGAATGCCGAGTGACCCCCAGCGGCCACCCTCCTGTATCACATCCCAGCGGGTTAAACCCTGACCGTCTGCGCAGCGCTGAAACCTCTGGCAGAAGCTGAATGATGTAGGGAGCATCTCATACTATTGCCAGTTGTATTTTATCCCGCACCACTAAAAAGAGTCTAAGCAGGAATTCAAATTCGGGAATGAATGCATTTTGAGTGAATAAATGGACCAATTCTTACCTTTTTACTTACTGCACAGCGTTGACAATGTTTCTTACTTTTTTCTCTTTTTTTTTTTTTTTTTTCTTCATTTAGGAGTATCTACAAGACAATAGTGATGTATTTTCATGGCTCTTTAACATCATGTCTTGCAGGTATGACTCCGATGGCCATCTGACCAATGCGACCTTCCCAACTGGGGAAGTCAGCAGTTTCCACAGTGATGTTGAAAAACTGACGCAAGTGGAACTTGATACTTCAAACAGAGAGAATGTGGTCACAGCCACAAACTTCTCAGCTACCTCTACAATATATACTTTAAAACAAGGTAATCAAAGCATTTCTGTTATTTCTTCCCTAATCATTATGTTTCGAACCCTAGATATTATTGCATTCTTAACTGTTTGCCAAAAAAAGACATTAGAATCAGTTCATTTGTTTCTTCCTTGCTTCCATAGAAATAGCTAGATACTACTTATAATTCTCCTGGGCTACCAATTAGAAACAAACCACGAGTGAATTCTTTTCCTCCTAGAATCCATGGATAGATTCTAGTTACTGAAATCTCTGATGTCTTCCAGGCTTTACATGCTACTTTCTCCTTCAGTGTCTGGAGGACTTAGACTGATCTATAATACACTGAGCTTTGTTATTCCGAGAAACACTGCCCAGAAGAATGACATGCTCCACTGACATTTTAGCACTGCCATGCCTTGTTTCGCCAATGCTGTGAATTCTTCCTGGTTGTGCTGTGTCTGGTGACAGCACTTTTAGGAAGGAGGAAAACATGACCCACCTCTGCTGGTGACTGCTTTGGGGATGAGATTTTGACTCAGCCCCTATAGACAACACAGGATTTCCCTGGCAACATCATCTCTTTCAAGAAGAATTTGCTCTCTGCCTAATGGAAGTGCCCCAGTGTCCTCCTCCAAGTTTTGCAGATTCATCACCAAAGTTCTAATTTTATATAGTTTAATTAATCTGGGGTTTTTTTCCTTGTTTATTTTTTTGGTGTTGTCAGTGGATTGTTCAGGCCTTGAGAAAGCAGGTGCTAAGAAATAGCTGCTTGATTTCTGGTCTGCTATAGAAAGGCTTTGTAACTCTGAACAAATCACAGAACTTTTCTTCCTCTCAGCTTTTGATCTATAAGAAAAAAATACAAAGAACTCACCTCACGAGATACTCACTCATTCCTCTTCACTATTACATTGCACAGACAGCACTGAATGAGTGGATATAATTATATTGTGTTGCTGTATCACCTGTTAGCCTTGTCCAAGTGACCCCATGTGCTCTCTGCATCATCTGCTGACTGCCTGATTGTATGTCTGTCCTTAAATCTGAAACTCCTCAAACTTGGTATGTTACCAAATTCTGTCTCAGGAAAGTGCTAGCATACTATGGACAATGCCAGAAATGAACAGCTGTAGTTATTATTATACCTATCATATTTATGAATTCATATAATTTGCATATTTCCATATCTAAGTGAAACTATCATGAAGCACCCCATGAGCAACCAGTCAGACATGGTATCCTTACATCTGAGTCACAAGGTCTCTTTTAATGTAACGGCTATTGTCTTCACTTTCTGACATACCCAGCTACTTCCCACATACTCACATCTCAAGAGCTGGACCAGTTACTTCTGTGTGGACCAGCTTAAAATAAAAAGGATGCTTTTTGTAGTCCCTAGCTGGTATGTATTCAATTGCATTTTAAGGGTGAGGCTTTCACTTTGTCTCTTAGCACTAAACATTCGGGCTCATGATCGAGTTGCCCCCTGGCAGCTGAGCCTCAGTAACTTCCTGCGTGCATGTCCCTAGCCTGACCAAACACCAGATGATGTGGTACAGCTCTGCCTGGAGTGGAGGAATGACAGTGTGCAAGCAAGAAAAAGGGAATGTGCAGTGGCTCTATGCCTTCGTGTCATTTCAGTGGAGACCTGCTCTGGACCCCCTGCATGCTTCTGGCAGTTTTGGGGATGGGGGGGCGGCTGTGCTAGGTCACCCCAGCTGCGCTCAACAGCCCTCTGCGGCGCAGTCCTGAGCCTCTGGAACTGCTCGCCGTGCCACCGTTGCTGACCCATTCATTTTTCTACCAACAACCATTTCCCAGTGGGTCTTCTGCATCAGGCTTCAGGCTCGTGGCTGACCGTCACTGTCCCCTACCCCAGGGTCCTGCTGCTAATGGGGAAGAGGAGGAGGTTTTAGTACAGTGATACAGGCAAAAGGGACAGAGTGGGAGAGTGGCCATCATCCTAGACATTTTTAAAACAGCTTTCATGCTTGACCTCAGATACTCATTGCAGTCATTCAAGCAGTGCACTATTCTGTTTACTGGTCCCAACGTGATAAAATCATCAGAATATTGGTGGTCAAAACCCAGCCTATGGGTTTACGTACTTTTAGGCTGAAAGCAAAAACTCTTTATTCCTGTTGCAGGAAGTCTTCACAATGGAAATCATCAGCCCAAATGTAATAAAAAGCTCTTTGACATGGGAAGGCCTGGAGGTTACAGGTTGCAAAAAATCACACTGCACTTGGTGTATGTTCAGCTGTCTGTAACCTAGAGACAAACAAAGCGCTATTGCACCTAACATTTGCTTCTTAAATGTGGAGATCTGAACTTTTTTCCTGTTCCCTGTTTTTGGTTGTTGTTTTTTTGACAGATAACACGCAGAATATCTACCGGGTCAGCCCAGATGGGTCTCTGAGAGTCACCTTTGCCAGCGGAATGGAAATCACACTTAACACGGAGCCTCATATTCTAGCAGGTGTTGTCAGCCCTACTTTAGGGAAGTGCAATATCTCCCTTCCTGGAGAGCATAACTCAAATCTCATTGAATGGAGGCAAAGGAGGGAGCAGACCAAAGGCAATATCTCCACATTTGAGAGAAGGCTAAGGGTAAGGCTTCCTCTTGTGTGAAGTGCAGTGTTACCTTTGAAAGCCATTGAACTAAAATCATGTTGAAATGTTCTACTTTGTAAGAAGAGCAATGGAAAGTTTGTATCAATGGTGGGCCCCAGCCATGAATTTCAAAACCAACTTCTCTGACAGTCGCGGGGATGTTTGATCTCTGTTTGATTTTGGTTGTGAGACTTGACCTCAAGACATAATTACTTTTTTTCTTCCACTTCTTTTTCAACTAAGAACTTAATTATGGCTTTGGAAGAAGCTGTGAGCAAAGGACTATGCGTAGTTACTCTGGCACAGCAGCAGAGTTGGAGCCGCATTCTTCCTCTCTCAGATATATTAACTTACTTTCTTCTGGGGGTAATAACAGACACCAGCCTCTGCCTGGGGCAGAGGGTCTCGCAGGGCACAGCTTGGGTGTCCTGGCCACTGGGTTTCCTGCAAGCCAGAGCGATGTAGAGCCTCTCCGTGTATCCAGACAGGCTGTGTACTCTGCCCTCCACCACTTGCTCTCAAACCCCCTTGCTCCCTCTGGCTGGGTTACGCTATGGCACTAATAATTACTTTAACATTGCATCCACGTTTTATATTTATCTGTGAGGAGAACTCAGAGATTACAATGACAGATGGTCAACATTCAGCATTTAATTAGGTAACACTAAGGCTCAAAGAGACTTCTACCTTGCAGAACAGGTTTTTTAGGAAATCAGTTCTGTATTTCACATGAATACTCCTTAAAATGCCACTACCAGTAGTATGTATAACTGAGAATTTTGGCCTTAAAAATGTTGCATTATTAACTACAACCTGTCTGGATAAGTATTATCTCTGAAGGTACATCTGTTACCTCTGAAAATCTAGAGATGGTTATTCAAATCTCTGAATTGTCTTTTGGTTATGAGATCCTATATATTTTTTGAAAGTGTATCGGCTGTTTGGTTTTCAACTGTGCTGATCAGTCAGAAATGCAAGGCTTGGATGATCTGGCCGGACTGGCCACTATGTGTGAAAGACCCATTTGAAAGGACATCTTTCAGATCTGACAGTCAGAATTGCTTTATTAGGATCTTGCAAGTGGGGAAAAGCTTCGTTTAGTTTTTCTTGGCCATCTTCTGACTACCTCCTCTCTAGCACAGTGTGAGTCCTCATAGCCCTGTCTAGGGAGGCAGCTGAACTTACTACAGTGGCAAATGTATATTAAGCTGTCAGGATCCAAACAATGGGCTCTATGCCTCACATTACCTAATCAATTGATTTCTGTGTGATTTTGTGCTTAAATAACTGTATGGCACATTTTTTTAAGGATCTTATGTAATAAAAGTCTTAAACAGAAAGGATATAGTCAGTCATCTATTCTGCTCATATTGTCAGGGCCAAGTTGTTCATGACGGTTATATCTAACTACTTCATCCTGCGCAGTTTTCCTGTTATGCAGTTTATATTTTCTATTGTTGAAATTGATTGCAGGTTCTTTTAACTCCTTTCCACTTGCTTCTTGCATTGTTATTTCTGTAAATAAATTTCTGTGTCTTTTTATACCTACCCAAGATCAAGGGGCTTATGGATTGTCTCTGCCTAATCAGAAGGACAAGTCGACTGCCTGTGTTACAATCTTTTCCTCTCCCTTGACTGTACTGAGCCCGAGGACTGTCTGTCTGAGGGCTGTCAGGGCAAGGCTGGGGGGAATCTGGTGGGACAGCACGTTAAATGAGGATTCGATAGTGGAAAGGAGGAGAAATGTTTTGCGCACAGAATACACCATGTAAATAGGCAGAAGAGAAAGGAACGAGTGGACTATTGAGACTGTTACTACCAATAAGAAGGACTTTGGAGGACAGGTGAAATATATGGGTCCTAGCGTTCAGCTTTAGCACTGAGATGTTTGCACGGGATGCTGATGGAGGGGGGAGTCAGCGGAGGTGGAAGGAGCTGTAGCAGTGCAGCTGGCAAGGAAGGCAAAGGAGCAGCAGAATTTCCCCAGGTAGCTCTCTTTCCTTGGTGATTAAAGGAAATTTGCAGGATGGCAGGAGCAAAAATACCATCATATAGTGTGTTTGAAGCAATCCGCCAAATAATGAATGGTATTTAGGGCTTACTGTTGACAGATCCTTGAGTACTGCTGGGAAGAAAAAAATGTAGTGTCATTAGAAGTCCTCGTGCTGGATGAGGTTCTGGTGAGACCTTCTGAAAACTTGTAGTGAGTTAGATTTTAAAAAGAAAGTTTTTAAACACTTAATATGCCATGACTGGCACAATAGGAATTGTGTTAGAAAGCTTGCAATGTAGGGCAGAAAGAACTATGCTGAACTTTGAAATTACATGTAAAGAAAAGCTCTGGGGATTGGACCAGTTCTCAGTGGAAATGAACAGACTTGCAGGAGCCCTCCGTGAAAGAAAAAAACAGCACAATGGAAGAGTTTTCTGAGGGGAAAAAAAGCATAGAAATGAGGTTTAAAGATGTTACTTAGATATCAGTCCTGATACCATTGTTGAAACAAACGGCTTTAAGTGCTAAGAGGTATAAATTAGAAGGCAGGTAACTGGGGATGAGATAAAGGATGACCTAGTTGAAGAGAAGAAAGCTTTTACTTCTCTGCCTGGTCCTAACATTTTTAATTCTTAATCGCAATTAGCAACCATCTTGAAAGCATGTCACTCTATTAGTGTTATTTCCAGTTTTGGAAAGAGGCCACTGTTAGCACGTTCTGAATAATGCTGTAAATGTGTTTTAAAAAGTGGGATTTTTGCATGGTGTGAATTCTCTCCTCTAGAAATAGAGCAGAAGCGGGTAAGTTAGCTGAAATGCTAGAAGAGACATTTAACTTCATCTCAGTATCTAAATCAATGTGGGAAAAAGAAATTAGTCACAGGTTTCTTTTAAGTGTCGAGCTGCCTGCCCTGGCACTTCCTGAAAGTATATAAACCAGTCGGTGGGCATGTATGCAGTTTGTATTAATAATAAATCTATGTACAATCAGGCAATTTAACATCAATCTTAATCTAGCAAGACTTCTTTTTTATCAATTGAACTGCTATTTTAATTGACTTCTAAAAATGAAGCAAAGGCTGTTGTTAAAACCAATGAGCATGATGCATAGTAATATACTGATTAGAATGCAGCTCTGTTCCCTCCTGTCTTTTGCATAACTTAGAGGAACTTGGCTTTGGATGCAGTCCAGGTTTTATAACTGAATATCTATGAAATCAAAAATTGAATGCTTGGCCAGTGTTACTTATTTTTCTTTTGTTTGGTTTGGGTTTTTTTCTAATAACAAAAAAGGAAGTAACTCACTGGCCTCAATTCAAAAGTCCTGCAGAAACAGGCTTTGACAGCTATGTTTGTTATTGCATTTAGCCGATGATCTCCCTTTATTTACCAGTCTTACAGCAAGTTCTAATGATAGGACCAAATCCTCTGCCAGTGTGTATGAGTTTACGTTGACTCATACCAAAACACAGACAAAGAAATGATGCAATCATCTGATTTGATTTACAGATTGTAGACAGTTTAGTTTTGAGAAGGAAAGTCAAGAGAAGTGCACTTTTATGTGATTATTTACACTGCAAAATTTCTAGCTATAAAACTAATGGAAGTAGAGTCAATGAATGTTTAAAAATATATATTAAATATACCTTTTTATGCACTACTAACATTATTGTTGAAGTCAGCTGAATTTTCTCCCTATTTTCATCATCTGACATTCTGACCTGACATTACTTTCCAAAACCAGTTTTCCCCGGCTTGTAACAGAACACATGAGCTCCAGCCTCTCACAGGGGCTGCTTACTACATTGTATGTACATTGGAGGACTCGTCTTTAAGAAGCCAATGGGATTTGAAATCAGCCGCTCAGTGACAATGTTGAAATGAGGCCTGCTACCGATATATCGTCCTGTCTTGCCTTGAGAAGGGTGTTAAATTTAACTTAAATCTAATATAAGAAAGTAAACAAATGAAACATAAAATGTGGTTTATACGGGGTGTAATGGCATCCACCAAAACCTTATTTTAACTCTATGAGCTTTCAAATACTGCTGCTATCTATTTTGCTGCTAATTCTGCCTCTGTTTGGTTTTCATTCTTATTTGTTGTATCATCCCTGAAATTTAGACTGCAATCAATTTGTATTCAAGACTTTCCTTTCTCCTAACTGCATTCTACAATAACAATAATAATAGCAATAAGAACATTAAATATGCACATCGACAGTAAATGAATATGAGCCGGGGTATATCCCCTGCTTGCTTTTCAGTTATTTTACCACCATGAGGGTTTGTTGCAATAATATTGCAAGAAGTTTGGAAAGAAATGTATTGTAATAAACTTAATCCATCAGACTGTATACAAGTAAATATAGTTGAACTGAGCATCACATTTTACTTGGGCTCCTTAACTATCATTAGGGCATAAATTGTAATAGTTACAGCAGTCTACAGGAGTATATAGGTATTTTACAGCTATTGTAAATGAACACTATTAAAGTTAGACATGTGTGTATATAAAACCCCAGGAATGGTAGTTGGAGAAAGAACAGATGCTTCTTCTAGATTTTCGAATTATTTTGTATCTAAAAACTGAAAGGGGAAAGAAAAAAATGTTCTTTCTAATCACTACCACCGTATGATCCCAGCTTGAATTATTAAACAGATATTCTTAACCATTTACTTTATGGCTATGCCTCCAGGTCTCAGTGAAGAGGAAGCACTGTGCTGTGCACTGTGCTAACACCTGCACTGACACCATCTCTGCTATAAGGAATTTAGTAATTGGAACAGATTAATACAAGTGATTAGATAAAATGCAGTAGATTAATACAAGGGCATTGAGCATTGATCTGAAAAAGACAAGTCAATGAACAATGTCTTATGGCTCCCTAAATTATATCTCTGATTTAAATGTAGTTTAATAGTGATTGCCCAGTGACTGAATGATGTAAGAGGTAGATGATGAAAGCACCAGATAAATATATTTTGTCTTCATGAATCTGGCTCAGCTTTGAACTTGGTTTCAAATTGAGAATTGGGCTGCCCCTCTGCATTTTCCTGTTGGACCATAAATGTTAACAGATCGTAGCACAGTCACTGTGTTAGTCTGTCAGACACAGTGAGTTTAACAAATGTTGCAGGTCCCAAATGTGGTGAGAGCGCTGCAACAAGGAATATGGCTAGCACCAGGCACCGCTGCCATTGGCTTTCATGAGCTCTGGGAGTGGGGTGGTTTTGTGAAGTAGTATGAGGACACTGGTGAGCACGGTCTTCGGGAGCTGCAAGCACAGCTCTTCCCTTTGCAGCATCATTATGCGACCTGGCGTGGGCTATCCCAGAGCAGTAGCTGACCTGTCAACATTAACAGAGCTTAAGAGAGAGGATGTGAGATAGGATGTCTTTGTTAATTTGTGGTCTTAGCTACACATCTTTGGCTGGAATCAAAAAGTTCATCCACAGAGAGATGAAAGTTGAGAAGAAAGAAAAAGAACTTAGGAAAAAGTGAGAGCGGAGGTGAGGGCTTAGCACATGGAAATAGGAAGCATCCTGTAATGCAAAGTATAATAACACTGAATGTGGGCAGCATTTTGTTTCTTGGTCCTGCTGTTTCTTATCTGAATATTTTTCTGCTTTCCTGTCTTTAATAAGACCTAAATTCTCCATCATAATGTTAAACCATTGCACATTTTGATTAGAGCTGACACAGAAATATTTGTGTTGTGTGTAATTAAGATGCATTGTTTTCTTACCTTGCTGTATCTCTGTGTTTAGGCCCACAACAGAAACCTTCTCTCCATTGATTTTGACCATGTAACCAGAACAGGAAAGATTTATGATGATCATCGAAAATTCACTCTTCGGATTATGTATGACCAGACAGGACGCCCAATTTTATGGTCACCCATCAGCAAGTACAATGAGGTCAATATCACTTATTCACATTCTGGATTAGTCACCTATATCCAGAGAGGAACCTGGACTGAGAAAATGGAGTATGATCCAAGTGGGAACATAATTTCCAGAACGTGGGCAGATGGTAAAATATGGAGTTACACATATTTAGAAAAGGTAAATCATTCAAAAAGTGAATTGATGTACCAAGGCAAAAATATTTGTTTTGATATAGATATTGTATTGTGAAGTACGTTATAATGCTATCTCTTGCAAGAGCGCTTAAGACTTTAAACAGAAAATGCATACAATTACATAACTAGATGTCCCTGGATATGCTTAGACCTGTGTGTCACCTGTTCAAACCTGCCATAGTTTAGTTCTGAAGAAAGTTATTAGCATCTCAGATTTGTTTAATTGGCAAGTAGAAATGACTGCTTCGTTTCTGTCCAAGTTCAAGTGAACAAAGGACACTCTTGCTGCTGAAGAAACATGTTGCCACTCTGTATAACATAGTCAAAAACACAGCAGTCACTGAAAAGGAACTGTTTCCTCTCCACAAACACAGTTCTTTAAAGCCAAAATTGTAAGGCAGTGAGCACAAGTTTGCACCTTCTCAGTGCTGTGCTGTTAAAAAGGGATTGAGCCTGTGAGGAGAAAGATTACTTCGGTATTTATGAGGGCTATTTGGGGGGAGATATTAATATGAAATGAGTTATTGCTCTGCTTTTATAGCAACTTCGTGTCTTAATTGCCTGAGTATTGTAATTTTCATTTATGTCTATAGGTAATGGTCACAAGATGGGGGAATAGGTGTTGTACAGACTAAGGAAGAACAGCATCTCATTCATATGCAGAAGCATCTCATTTGGTATCATCTTGTCTCTCAAAACCAAAAAGCCAATCTATATTTTTAAAGCTTTCAGAACTTAGTGTGAAATTGTATTCAAACAGTGTCCTTTTAAATTTATTTTTTTTTTAATAGCAACATCTTTGTCTATCCAATATAACCTGAGTTTGGAGAACATTTTCTCTGAACCTGTTAACCACCGGGAAAGGCTAGGAGGGGGCAGGTGAGCTAAAACTGATAGGGGCTATTACACGCAAGAAATCCAATCACTTTGAAGTTATTTATATATTTAAAATTTCCAAATGTGTACTTTTAAGATAAACTTTGCTGTACTTATTTTGAGTGTATTTAAGCCTGATCCTCAAAAAAATTAAACCTAACCCAGAGAAAAAAATGATTTAGAATGGAGAATGCATAAAAATGTGATTTCTTCCTTGTCTGTGTGCAGTGTGGTTCTTGCACGTGTTAACAAGATTGGCAAACCCTAGAAGCTTCAGAAGTTTGGTTCAGATAAATTTGTCAGGGCTTCGTTTGTCTGTATGCTCTTCTGCAAATTGCAAGTAAACAGGCGATTAGTACAGTTTTCAAATATTTGGGCAATGTGCCTTTTGGAGGAATCTTTTATTTTTTCCTGGGGCCTAATGGACCATAATTTTGGAAAGACGTATGTTTCTCATCTTATTTTATGATGAGCTTATAAATAAAGTCATATAACTTAAAACTGTTACTCTGGAATTTGGCACAAGTGGCCAAATCCTGATCTTGTAGAAGCAAATGGCAAAAGCTTAGTGGTTCAGATAGAAGCAGGCTTGGGTTATGCTGTAACTTGCCATTAAAATTATTGAAAGTCGTACACAATATGGACATAATCTTCCAGCTATTTAATGTAATTTCCTCACTGTTTGTTCCTTGTGCCAAAGAAAGATTAATTTATTGTCAAAATTAGACATTGAGATATCATTTTGTGGCTCCATTAAAGTCAATAATGCATTGTGTTAATTACATAATGATTGCTAAAGGTTGTCGGAAACCTCATAAGACCCAATGATTCCTTTTATCAAAAAAATCAATTATATAGTTCACTTCCAATTCATAGTTATTTAATTCTTCTTTTTTTTTTTGCACTTGATGAGTTAATTGCACATCTTCAGAAATCTCTTCCCCTTCCAAAATTGACCCAATAATTTAGGTTTTAAAAAGCACTATGATAGTAGCACGATAAATAATTTTTACTGGTGAGATCCAGTTCCTCTTGTTTTGGTCACTTTCCTCAATTAGCTAGTGCTGTTATAAAATCTCCTGAATAATCCAAGCTTGCTTCCAAAATCCTGCCGTTTACCACCGGACAAAATAGATGAGTGGCTGCATGTGTATGTTGGACAGAAATGACATCTAGTGGTGATGTTCAGCATTTCTGTGTATTCCCAGTAGAGCTCCAAGTAATTGCCACTGGCTGTGTGTCTCAATATACCATGCGGCACCAGTCATTACATGGTTGACCAGGCTCTGGTTGCTTTTATAAAGTGACAGCTTTTTGGATGTTTTATGAGCTACCCTCTGAAATCCTTTAAAACAATTAGAACCGAATTTGTACAAAGAGTTGAAAAATCTATTTTAATATTATTAGGATGAATTGGGAATATTTTTTTTTCTCTTTATGGTATCCTCTAATAAGCTAGAGAGGATACTACATCTCCAACCCTTGTACTGTCTATCCTTTTACTATCCTGGGCAAAAGTGGAAAAGCCACAAAGTGCTGTAAAAGTGGC
Organism: Pluvialis apricaria; assembly: GCA_017639485.1. Lineage (NCBI taxonomy): Eukaryota > Metazoa > Chordata > Aves > Charadriiformes > Charadriidae > Pluvialis > Pluvialis apricaria. The sequence continues at coordinate 7,027,387 of CM030017.1, forward strand.
ACACAGGGGCACTAAAGTTATATTAGAGATGTTTCTGATCTTGTTATTCATACTCTGTCAATGGCAGACAGCTTAAAAACAGGCCCAGGAGCAGTATATAGAGAGAGGCGTCACATCAGTGCTAGGAGAGAGTTCAGCCAGTGGTTTACTGCAGACTGGGGACTCTTGACTGAAGGTGAAAAGAAAATAAACACTGTGTGTGTTAGAATTGCTTGGCAGACCAGCAATAAAGTGATCAGAAAAAGCTCAGTGTAAAGGTCTGTCGTCACCAGTTGGCAGAGGATAGCTGCGAGCGGCATATGTTGGTGCTCTCTGGCTTGTGTACAGGTGACAGATGTCTTTCACCAAGGGCAGGAAGAAATACATCTTGGGAGGGCGTGGGGCCGGGGGTGCAGAGAGGATGGCCAAGGCTTAGCCTATCTTTGGTCCTTTGAATAAGCACCTGGGTTATTTGTCAGAGCAAAGGGGCTCAGGGCCGATGTTACTTAACACATTGCAGGGCTGAGCTCTCCGTGTTTTCTTCCTTGAGAAGATTTTTGAGCTTAGAGGAAGAAAAAGCCTTTTCTTCTGATTTCTTTCCCCAATGCTGTGTGAAAAAGCAGTGGCACTGTTCCTCATAAGACTTTGCTTTTCATGATGCCTCAATCATGCAGAAGCCTGACAAATTTGCTTATGTGCCTGGTAGTTTTGGGCCGTGAGCTAAGAACTGTGCAGTGTCAGCGCTCCGTCTCAGTTCAGACAGTGTGGCAAAGATGTGCAGTGCTCTGGTCCAGCCAAGCCACTTACTGGAGCTGGGGGAAGGCTAGATTTCTCCCATACATTTTCACTCTCTGTTTTCATGATGCCTGCTTCAACAGTGACGGTTCACCGGTGGGCTTGTACTCTGTGACACTGTGACTTTGCACATGAATGATGAAAAGGTTTATAGAACTCAAACTTTATTTTTGCACAGAAAAATTTCTGCCGTGCTCACACATTCATCTGCCAAACAAACCAACCAGATTTCATTGACCAGCCACAATTAACCAACACAGGGCAAATATCAAATACCTGTATAGAACGTATATTCTTTGTAAACACTAACAAACAGATATAGAAATACTCACACCAAAGAACCTGCAGACTATTTTTATCCATTGGTAAGCATGAAGATACTGTGACCTCTGGGGCATAATAGAAGACATGCAGAAAAAGGAGGGTGTGTGATAGAGATATACCGAGTGCCAATAAAAGCTAAACACCTTGTGCACACCATTGAAAGTTTCCCTTTTCCACCTCCCCTGGAAACATCTGCTGGTGCAGATGCTCTGCCTGTGCGCAAGGAAGAGGTTCCCTCTGTTTTAGCTTCCTGGGAGGATGACCTAAATATTTCAAAGCAACATAGTAATTCAGTATGAGGCTGAAATGCTAACGAGAGCCACATCTGCCTTCCAGTTTGGAGGTCCTTACCTCTAGACTTATTATTATTCTCCTCCTGTTTTGTACCACCTTGCTGGCCAGGTCTCCTGGAGCTGAACGCTTCACATGGTATTGTACAGGCAGTAAGGGCAAACTACAAGAGTGGATGGTTTTTCCAGGCACTCACTAGATGAATAATCATTTGCTTGATCAGCCACTTATACTGCCATTCCTGTTTGATTGCAGTCCGTCATGCTCCTGTTGCACAGCCAGCGCCGCTACATCTTTGAGTATGACCAGTCCGACTACCTGCTCTCGGTCACCATGCCGAGCATGGTGCGCCATGCTTTGCAAACCATGCTGTCCGTCGGGTACTACCGCAACATCTATACCCCTCCGGACAGCAATGCGGCTTTCATACAGGACATCACCAGAGACGGTCAGCTTCTGCAAACGTTATATCCTGGGACAGGACGCAGAGTCCTTTACAAATACACCAAACAGTCCCGACTTTCCGAGATTCTTTATGATACTACTCAAGTTACGTTCACCTACGAGGAATCTTCTGGGGTTATTAAAACAATACATTTAATGCATGATGGGTTCATCTGTACCATCAGATACAGGCAAACAGGTTTGTGTAACTGTGACTACTTTGCTAAAGTTTTTGGCCCTGATCTTACACTTACCTGGCATGAAATTCCATTATTTTTATGTCTACAAGTTCTTATATTTTATGTTTCAATAGCAAAATATGTGTGTATATCTCTGTGTCTGTGTCCATAGGCATCTATAGCTGTCCCATGTGAAATACGGTTTTCTTTTTATTGCTTGATATGGAATAGCTCTTAGAATGTTTGATTGTTTTTATTCCACTGTGTGGATATTTGCTAAATACTAAATCAAGTTGTTTTATTGTTTGTATTTTCAAGTTTCCCTGTTTATACCATAATATAACATAAATTCAAAAGGACTGTTTATATGAGGAAAGAAATCACCATGTAAAATAAATTTAGTTTAGAATTATCTTGTAAGTAAATAGAAATCATAATTATGAATAAAATAGCATTAATTTAAACAAATGCTAATAAAATATAAATATTTTGTAGAGCAAGCATTAATGAAGGTTTGTGAGACAATAGTCTAACGTATTCCTAGTTAATGGTACTTTCTGAGACACTCAAGTAGCAATAACGCTCAAGGGTATGTTTGAGTTCATCGTTTGTCTGTGATAGATCTATAGGGTAAGTACACTGTGGACGTAATTCATTGTCTTTCTTGCTTTTTCTCTTTCCCGTCTTTGTTTTGGACAGGTCCACTTATTGGTCGCCAGATCTTCAGGTTTAGTGAAGAAGGGCTTGTAAATGCCAGATTTGACTACAGCTATAACAATTTCCGTGTCACGAGCATGCAGGCCATGATAAACGAGACGCCTCTTCCCATAGATCTGTACCGTTACGTCGATGTCTCTGGCAGGACTGAACAATTTGGGAAATTCAGTGTCATTAATTATGATTTAAACCAAGTTATAACCACCACTGTGATGAAACATACCAAAATTTTTAGTGCCAATGGTCAGGTGATTGAAGTACAATATGAAATTCTCAAGTCTATTGCTTACTGGATGACCATCCAGTATGATAATATGGGCCGTATGGTGATCTGTGATATACGCGTAGGTGTAGATGCCAATATAACAAGATATTTTTATGAATATGATGCTGATGGTCAACTTCAGACTGTGTCTGTGAATGATAAAACCCAGTGGCGCTACAGCTATGACCTTAATGGCAACATCAACTTGCTGAGCCATGGAAACAGTGCGCGCCTCACTCCTCTGAGATACGATCTGAGAGATCGCATTACCAGACTTGGAGAAATTCAATATAAAATGGACGAAGATGGTTTTCTCAGGCAAAGAGGCAATGAGATCTTTGAGTACAACTCTAACGGTCTGCTGAACAAAGCGTACAACAAAGTGTCGGGCTGGACTGTGCAATACTGTTATGATGGTCTTGGAAGACGAGTTGCAAGCAAATCAAGCCTAGGACAACACTTACAGTTCTTCTATGCTGATCTGTCCAACCCAATAAGAGTTACTCACTTGTACAATCATACTAGCTCGGAAATAACATCCCTGTATTATGATCTTCAAGGTCATCTCATTGCAATGGAATTAAGCAGTGGAGAAGAATATTACGTTGCTTGTGATAACACTGGAACACCTCTAGCTGTATTTAGCAGTCGGGGCCAAGTCATAAAAGAAATTTTGTACACCCCATATGGAGAGATCTACCAGGACACTAATCCAGATTTCCAGGTTATCATTGGTTTTCATGGAGGGCTCTATGATTCTCTTACTAAATTAGTTCATCTGGGTCAGCGGGACTATGATGTCATTGCTGGTCGGTGGACGACACCAAATCATCATATATGGAAACACCTGAATGCTGTCCCACAACCATTTAATCTCTACTCATTTGAAAATAATTACCCAGTTGGCAGAATCCAAGATGTTGCTAAATATACAACAGGTAAAAGTAACACATTTCTCATGAAAATGCAACTTTTGGTCAAATTCTGGTATGGATTCAAGACTCCAATCTTTTGTGAACATCCAGTTACTATTTGGCTCTAATCCTACATATACTAAAGTCGTTTCTTTAATAGATAACATTTTACTGAGCTTCATCTGTTTTCTGTAGCCTTTATAGTAACCAAGAAAATAATTAATAGTTGTTTCTGATGCTTTTCTAAGTGCTAAGATTAGGGGAAGAATGGAGGCAGCTTAATTTGAATTTTTTCCATTATAAATAGATAGAAGGTACACTATTGATTTGAGTATAGCTGTGCTTTGTAATCAAATAATTTGTTTGCTGTAACCAGTACTGAAAACATAAATTGATGTGAAATCATTATTTCTGTATAGCTGGGATTTCTGCAGACTACCCTTACTTTATCTAGGATTTATGTGCCTTCTTGCCAGCATCCTTTTCTTGTTTTGTAGACATTGGAAGTTGGCTAGAGCTGTTTGGTTTCCAGTTGCACAACGTACTACCTGGATTCCCCAAACCAGAGATAGAAGCTTTGGAGACAACATACGAACTTCTGCAGCTTCAAACAAAAACTCAAGAGTGGGATCCTGGAAAGGTTAGCAAAAACTCTGTTCAGCTGCTTCTAGTACTAAATTAAGGAATTTGATGAGAAAATATTGGAGACCAAGGAAACAATGTGAGTGTAGCTTTCACCATAGTAGGCAAGGAAGGTAGATAGTCTAACAATGCTTGAAACTAATGTCACATTATGTACAGGCACCAGAGCAGAGGGGCACTTTAAAGAGAAGCTTTTAGGAACACACTGAAGAAACTTTGTAGCTGTTTACAGAGAAACCATGCAAATTTGAAGGATAGGATAGGCAAAAGGATAAAGGTGTTTGTCTGTAAACTGAAAAAGCTATAAAAAAGTTTTTTGTGGAAATAAAAAATTAAAACCACGGATTCTCATCTTTGTTAGCAAAGATGCCACAAGAGATGCAAAATTACTGAGGGTATAAACAGCTTTACAAGTCTGTACCTCGGCATAATTATTGCAGGAAACCAGAAATGTTGCTATGGATTTGTAGGGGAATCTGTAAACCCCAGCCTTGCTCCAGGGCTTATTTTCAGTAAAGAGCAGCCACGCAGCAGCTATCAGGGTCTAGCAATCAATGTAACTGCAACAGGACCAACTACCGATATTCTGAGCAGGTGTTCATGTTTTGTGTTTGACTATACAAGCATCTGTTAACAAAGAAATATTATTTTACAAAGATGAGAGAGAAAAGATGCCTTTCCTCTAATGTAGTCAGGAAAAGGAAGCATGAAGTGTTGCGAGTTCACGTTAGTAGCGTTTAACACACCTCTTTTCCCATACACAAATGACTGCACAAACTGCAGAGGGCTGGAGGGTCAGAGCTTGTTCCAGATGTAGGAGTGTGTCCATATAAAATTGTCATCGAGACATTAAAGAAGCTATTACAAATGAACAGAAAAAGTGTTTTGATAGGTATAGTGTTAAAAGACAAATAGATGGTTGGAGTGAGGGTTCTTTAGCCTCGATGGGGAGCAAGATCTACAGATCTGATGTACTTGAGTGGTTCTTATTGTTCTCTGTCTTGAGACCTTCACAGCCTGCTTTCCTTGAAGAATGGGCTATAAAAACTGTTATTGCTATTTTACAGAAGACATAATCAAACGCACAGAGACTAAGCATACTATCATGTGAGAGAATACAGCTTTGAGTTCAGGTTTCCCCGTGCCTAAGAGTCACAAGACCAGCCATTAGAATACCAACTCAAAGAGGGGAGGAGGCAAAAAAAGGAAGAATAAATACAAAAATAGCATTTGTGATAAACATGTTTTCCATTTGGTTTCTAGAAACTAAACAGTCCAAGAGACAGAAAGCAATACCTTAGGCAATTATAAAGCCTGTGTGTATACTCAGGCATTGTAGATGTGTACGATGTTTTTCAAACAAATTGAAGATCCATTCTAAGCAATTAAGAGATTAGTAGGGTCTGTGAGGCACTATAATGAACTGCAGGATGCCTCTCCTCAAACTTTATTGGTATTTTCTTTCCAGACTATCCTTGGTATTCAGTGTGAGCTACAAAAGCAACTCCGAAACTTTATATCCTTGGATCAACTTCCTATGACACCCAGGTATAGTGATGGCAAGTGTTATGAGGGAGTGAAGCAACCGAGATTTGCGGCTATTCCTTCAGTATTTGGAAAAGGCATCAAATTTGCTATAAAGGATGGTATAGTGACAGCTGACATTATAGGTGTGGCTAACGAGGACAGCCGGCGCATTGCTGCCATCCTCAACAATGCTCACTATCTGGAGAACCTGCATTTCACCATAGAGGGCCGAGACACGCATTACTTCATCAAGCTGGGGTCTTTGGAAGAAGATTTGACCCTAATCGGCAACACCGGAGGACGACGCATCTTGGAGAATGGCGTCAACGTCACAGTGTCGCAGATGACTTCTGTGATCAACGGGAGGACTAGACGCTTTGCTGACATACAGCTCCAGCATGGCGCGCTGTGCTTTAACGTTCGGTATGGAACAACAGTGGAAGAAGAAAAGAATCATGTCTTGGAGATAGCCAGGCAGAGAGCCGTGGCTCAGGCCTGGACTAAGGAGCAGAGACGGCTGCAGGAAGGGGAAGAAGGTATTAGGGCATGGACAGACGGAGAGAAACAGCAGCTTTTAAGCACTGGGCGGGTACAAGGCTACGATGGATATTTTGTTTTATCTGTGGAGCAGTATCTTGAACTTTCTGACAGTGCCAATAATATTCACTTTATGAGACAGAGTGAAATAGGCAGAAGGTAACAAAGAAAATCTCTGCCTTTGCGTCACCAAAGACTGCCTGTTTTTAAACGTAAAATGGTTTATTGTATTGGTTTTTCTAGATCAGAACTCTGTATATATAAATATAGAGGAAAAAAACATATCCAACTGCCTTTAAATGTGACAGAAGATGGTATTTTAATATTGTTCGTTTAACTCTTTGAGAGATGACAGTGACGATTTTTAGTTCTTGTGTGGCAGTATTCAAAAATTTCAGAAGCAGAGTCCTGACAGCTGAGCAGCGCGACCAGCGCGCGAGGTGCCCGGGTTGACACCGCACATCCCTGCGGGGTAGGGGAGAGCGCAGCATGCTCTGCCTTCTTCTAAAGAAACACGACTTTTTCGTTGTTGTTGATTTAATAATTCACCAATTATTTAAAAGGTTACAGAGCCTGATTCTGCAACCTGTGTTTACTGGGTAGTTTTTATCCCGGTGAGATCTCCCATAAGTTCAAGGGATTGCATACAGAAACCAGACTGTGTATGGAAACTGTAGTTGCTCACCAACCCCGCGCATGTCATTCCTCACAGTTATGATCTAAGGGATTTTCTAACTTGGGAAACCTGACTTGTATTGGATACAGTACATAAAAGGCTGTCCCATATGGCCTTTAGCTTTGCTCGGCCGCAGCCACCTCTCAGCCACTCAGTGACGAACGCCACGTTGCGTCTCCTTTTGCACGTGGGGACCTCTCTCCCAAGGTTTCCCTCAGCACTGGGTTCTGCTGGAGCCTGGCAGCACACGTAGAGCTGCCCATCGTCCTGGCGGAGGGGTGCAGGGTGGCAGCTCACTGCTGGGCTTCAGCCAGGCATCAGGGCGGCCAAAGAAGGGCTTTGCAAGCACTGTAGTCGACAGGAGTGTCTCCACTGACATCCGTGTGCTCCAGGCTGGGCTTTAGCTCAGTGCTTTTGGGACAACGCGCGTTACCGAGCTGGGAGGGCCCCCACAGTGCAGTAACGCCAAGCCGTGCAGGATCGGTCCTGTCTGTAGTCATTGGGCCAGGACTCGTTTTTTTCACAGAGCATTTGGAAATTGCAGTGTTGTTGGGTTTAGGCATCGCGTTCTTTTCATCTCAAATTAATAATACTGTTGTATTACGCATTTTTTCGAGTCTGAAGATTGGTGGGTTGGGAGTTGATGAACCTAAGTGTGGATAGTAAATATGTTGATAAACGTAGAACATTTTGGGGATGACTCTTCACTTTTCAGCTCAATATCTAGAGCACATAGAAAAACATTATATTGCATGGGCAGAAATTTTTATTTCCCAAGGTATCATGTGCTGCTGGCACAGTTACTTCATAGCAGAGTAGGTGATCCTTCTTTCAGCTTGTCATTTTTTAAAGACCTGATTATCAGGCGGGGAGGGAGGGCACACGGGGAGGGGGGGGAAGGGTAAGCAGATTTCCTTTACTGACTTTCAGAGGGAGCTAGAAGTCTTGTTATAGAGCCTGTGTATCCGTAACAGTGATGTTATTGCACATTTCTTTCAAAACAGACATAGTAAATATATTGAAACAATTTCTGCTCATATTTACGGAAGCCAACAAAGTGCTTTCTTTGTCTTTCTTCCCTTCTTTCCAGTTTTCTTTTTATCCCTTGTTTTTGGGCAAGTGGAGCAGACTGTACCAAAGTTAGAGATGAGCCTGAACTGCCACCTGGGACCAGAACCCCCCCAGGGGTTTGGACTCGGGTCTCAGCCTCACACCATTAGCGTCTCTTTCCGATCTCCTTCCGCTCCCCCGGGAGCCAGCGCAGCTTTGGAGGTGCAGGATCAGGCTGAGCGAGAGCCTGGCCCCTAAAACCGCCCTCTACTCCCCAGCCAGGGGGAACTGTGGACCAAAATCTGCACATACGCATCTTGATCAGGCTCATCATTAACTAAAGTACAGAATTGGGAGCTGACAACATCCAGGTTTGACAGCTCTGATTTCTGTAATTTTCCACACGATCACGGAGAATTTGAATACCTCCACACCAGCCTAAAAATGGACCTTCAAATTCTTGAGCCTCTAATATGCTTTTAATCAATGGAAGAATAATTTATGAATTGTATATAGAGAGTGCATTCATAAACGTGATGATGTATTTTATCACTGATCCAAGATGTCAATATTAGAGTCTATTTTACTTATATTTTAAGCGATTATACTTTTTTGCAATTCACTAATGAGGTATCATTTTCAAACTGCTTTAAATATCCATTATAAACAAATATTTGAAGCTATTAGAATTACCTTGAACTGTGCATTTCTAGTATGTAATACATATTTAGTTAGCTTGTGCCTTTAGTTTCTTAAAGTTATATTTGTATTATATGCAGGAAATGCACTTTGTATTACCTACAGCTGTGTTTTTTAATACTGCCTTGATTACTGTTGTTCTCATATTATGCCAAAAGGTCAAAGAGTGAAATGTGTTACAAGTTTGTCTCTGAAAGTTGATTTGGCATTTTCCCAGTTCCTGGGTGCAGTCTAAGGTACAATTATGAACAATATTTCTTATGAGAATATGGATGTATAAAGACTCACATGACATTACATGGCCCGGTAACAAAAGCAAAAAAAAAAAAAAAGGCCTTCATCGTAACAGTTTCAGAAATTTAGGAAACTAAATTAAAATGTCGTGTTGAGATGACAGTGCTAAAGAAATGAGTTATTACTGAAAGAGCACTGGAGACTGAAGTCATAGCTACACATGGGCCGCCAGCAGTGATTCGTGATAACTAAGCAAACAAATAGCTTTGGACCATCTTGTTCATGAGCAACCTCAGATGGAGGCAGGGAATATTTCAGTCTCCATTTTTTTTTCCTAGTAGTTAAACCAATTTCTCGGTGTTGTTTTTTGTAGTTTTTCCTTTTTTTTTTTTTTATTTCTTTTGCACTATAGCCTAGAGACCCAAATGAGAAAAAGAAAAATAATGGCATGGAAATTTTTACTGTTATTTAGATCAGATAATTTGCTAGCATTCTGCACTGCAAACAAAGTTCTGAAAGTGGAAAAAATAAAATAAAATAAAATAAAATAAAATAAAATAAAATAAAATAAAATAAAATAAAATAAAATAAAACAAAATAAAATAAAATAAAATGCAAACCACTATTGCACACTGTCCTGTAGCAAAGTACCTACCATGAGAAATACATGCTATATTTTTTATGACAGCCAAACAAATAGTGTGTACAAATAATGTTTCCTTTGCTTTCATATTTATTTAGCAAATCTAGAACATTTCAAAGGTATAAATATATATATATATAGATATCTATGTAGAACATAGCCAAATAAATATATATGAACTGGTCAATGTGCATCTCGGTATCCACACCCTAGCTGTTTGGTTTGAGCTCTTCAGCATCCTCTCAGTTGCACACTGGCTGGGTGGACGTGGCCCCCCTTTGTGGCCACGAGGGCTCCCGCCGCGCTGGCCCTGGCCCTGTGCTCCCCTGCCCGCCGAGCCCCCGCTCCGCCGGCGGCCGGGCCGCGCTCACAGAGCCGCGGCTTTTCCGAGGTGAGCCGTGGCGATGGGCGCTGGTGGGAGCCGAGGCACAGTTCCGAAGGCGAAAGGGGTTTAGGCAGAGGAGCTCCTGTTTTAGCCCGAGCAGCGGGACGGGCAGATCCCTGGCAGGGCGTTCGCTTGCCCGGGGGCATTTGCTTGCCCAGGGGCATTCGCCGTAGCGCAGCTGATCCAGCGCTGTGACACTCTGATCAGGCTGCCACCCGCAGCCCTAAGGGTTTTCCCTGTCAAATGCTGACTGTTATTTAAACCTCTCCTTGACACAAAACATTACCGGGTCGAAAGCACCCTGACTGCCAGAGGAACCGCTTCTCGGCAGAAACTGGGAATGGTGGAGTCGGACTTGCTGTGGATTAGTCCGGGCATTTGTCACCTGCCATTGTTTGTCTAAGGAAACGTGTTTGACAATTTCCAGTTTTTCCTTAGATCTCGTAATGGACTTTAGCCTTTTAATAAATGTTAGTATATCAGATCGTGTCCTTGACAGTATTTTACTTGTATGAACCATGATAAAAACGTTAAAATCTTCATACTCTTCAGGCAGAAGTGTCAATAAACGAGGAAGAGAAGCATAGCATACGATATATGTCAGAGTAACGTTCCTTTCTAGCTTTCTCATCAACAGTAAAAATGTTTACAATGTATGCCAAGATCTTCAGTTTCTGTCTAACACCAGTTAGAGGTTCTGATCTTACAGAAATTGTGTTATAATGGCCTCAGCCTCATTGCTAGGAAACAATAGAACCCAATTTTTTTATTCCTGCTCTAACTCCTGTGCTGAATAGTGACTGGATACTGTACAGGTTTATGTTATATGGCTGCAGTTAAATGGTCTGATGCATTTTGCTCTGGGTTTCAGGCCAGAAGCATGCATTTTCTACAAGAACATCCCAGCAACACGCTGTAAATATTAAAAGTTAATATATTATGTGTCGATATTTGAAAAAGAAAGTACTTTGACTATTTCATTTTTTAAAAATAAAGGTGCAAACTGATGGTGTGTGATGTTGTCTTTGTTTACACCACGTATTTGCGATATTCCAGTCATGTCAGTAAAAGATACTTCCATAGAGCTAAATAAGGGCTTCAGAAAATATTGGTTGATTCAAAAGTTGGGGAGCAAGGGCTTGCTAGCAAGATTTAATTTTACTTCTGATTCACCACAGTTCATGCATATAATTCTGCAGGTTTCACTGCAGGTGACATCACAGCCGGTTTCGGTGCACAGGTTATCACATTTCATCAGAACAAATGTGAGAGACAAAAAAATTCTGCTAAACGCCCTCGTGCTCCCAAGAACTGAGTGGGTGAAGTCAACAGTGGTGGTAGGGGACGAGGAGCAAAGCGTAGCTACCTGCACGTCCTGTAGAATTGTCTCAAAGAGATGATGATGAATGACTGTGTGTATCAAAAGTACGTAGGTGAGGAAAAATAAAGAGCCCAGCGCATGCAGCAGAGAGGAGGAGACTGAACCAGCGGGGCCGAAGGAGTGTTTAAAGCTAAAGGAAAAGTTACGTGGTGAAAAACAGATGGGAGCAGCCGGGCTGGGCAATGACCCAGTGTGAGGGCTGAGGCTGGAAGAGCTGTGTTGGCTGGATAAGAAGGAAGCAAGGCCGAAGGGATGCTCTAGTGAAAAAGGGAAGAGAACCAGGCTGGGAGAAGGTACTGATTTAGTGCTGCGGGAGGCCTGTCAGGGCAGTAGCCGGGGTAGGGGAGGGCTCTGTGGGGGCACAACCAGAGCTGTGGCAGGATTAGTTGCTGCAGAGGAGCGGCGTTGCCTTTACTGGGGAGAAGGCAGAGCAGGGTGGGCCGGGGCAGGGGACGGAGAGTCCCTGCCATGAGCTGCAAAATCAGCTGTGGGAGCCGGGGCTGCGGCACCAGGGGAAGGCGCACCGGGGCAGAGCGACTGCAGCAGTGAGGGGCTGCGGGCCAGAGTGGCTGCAGCCGAGCAGGGGTGGCGGGAAGGAAGGAGCAGGTGATACAGCCATTACCTGGGACGTCATGCCCACAAAGTGCGGCTGCTGCTCGCTAAAAGGATCTGTAGCTCTCCACACCTAAGTTAATGCATGATATCTATCTAATTTCCATATTACTGTTCCCATCACCAAACATCGACTCCTTGTCCCTCAGGTACCATGAGCTTCTCTCTCTGTTTCTACCTTGTTTAAGCCTACAGCAATTTCAGGCCCTTGGGTATCCAAAAGAAACAACACAAACAAGCCTCTGTGTTAATAATTTACATCAGAAACTGAAGCAACATTCCCAGCTTTTTTTAAAAAAAAGGCATCTTCTGGCCCATTTTATGTATTTTTTAGCAGAACAATGCACTTCTGGAATCAAGCATAGTCAAACCCATTATCCTCAGCTCACCTCACCTCAGAGGGGACACTGCTCTTGTGCCACACACTTTCCACATGCCACACTGACAGCCTCAGCCTTTGCCTGAAGTCAACAGGATATTTCTATAGGCAACAGCCCTTGGGCAAAGGGCTTCCCACTACATGTAGCCCCACTACGATGCAATCCTCTGCCATGGACCCTTTCCAGGCACACCCTTTCCCGCTCCCAGGCAAACCAGGCGTTCAGATCCAGCACTTAGAAAGCAAAAAGGACTCTCCCGAGAAGCCGGGGGGCACACACGCGCTCCGCCGGCACCCAGCAGGTCGGTTGGCTTTGGGGAAGGATGGTTTGCAGGAGCACAAAGCCGGAGAGGAACGGCTGGGGAGCAGCTGCCACAGGTGAGCAGCAAACCAGGAAACCTTTAAGGCACAGAGGAGGAGGGAAAGGCTCGATGGGCACAAGTGACAGCAGAGCAGCCGGTGCTGTGGATGTTGCGCTCCATGTTGGCGGAGGGCAGTTCAGTGCACCCATGGCTGGCATTTGCTGAATACATATTATGCTTTTAAATATTTTATTAAAGAGTAAATTATGCTGGATCTCTATGGCACTGTATTAAGATAATACCCTTGTTTCAACCAACAAGGAAATGTAACAAGGAGGCACAGAGAAACACATGTATGCAGAGTGTAAGATATGGTGTGGCTAGTCGGGGGGACAGAGTGCTTCACCGCAAATGAAATTTGGCCTTTATTTAGACAGCAGCTCAGTAATGAAGTGAAATCATCACAACTTTGCAACAGTATTGCCCACCAGTCGCTGTTACGATGGGGCTGTTTATTGCATTTATTCCCATTGCTGGTTTACAAGGAACAGGTTGTGCTTCACAGAAAATGTTTTAGCGCTCACACTGTTGCACTCACACACTCTCTCTTACACACACACGCACATGCAGGCACCACTTATAGCAGGGGTAGACAAAAAAAAAAAAAAAAAGGTAAACCTTCCAGTCTTATCAAATGCTGCTTGAAGCAGCGTAACCTTGCTGAATCCTGCACTTGCAGCCCATTTAGCTCTGTCACTGCCGCTTCCAGTGTACCTGTGAAAACAAGGATCCAGGATACCACCAATTAAGTAGGTTAAGGGTGGAGGGATTTTTAACACACGGGCGAAGGTGAATACATGCAGGATACACACACACACACCCCCCCCGTAAGTAGTCTGTATGCAGATACGAATACGTGCTGGGACTCTTGCAGGGAGGTGGCTTCTGCCTCGGGAGCCGCCGCCAGCCCCAAGCCGCTGTGGTGCCTCTCATCCTGCTGCCGAGCCACGGCTTGGCCGTGTCGGGGGGAATCTGGTCTGGTTTGTTCTCCTGAGCCCATAGCCTGGTGTTTCTGGAAAAAGCCTCTTTACCTCTTAGGAAACGTTTCCTTCCTTCGAAGTCATGCAGAAGAAATTGGAACTATAGGCGTGAAATATTTAACCAGAGCTACCCAAAGGTCGCTACTCAATGTTTAAGAGGTGTTTTTTTAAATACATACATTTTTGTAGTCCATTTGTAATCACTTAGTCTTGTGCTTTGGAAGGGGGCGTGGGAGAATCGCATTGTTATGATAGTCAGGACCACTTGTGCCAGTTGAAGCCTGACTAAGGGAGGCACAAACCGCCCCAGCCAGCCCAGAGGCATCCCCTCGCAGACTGACCGCACACAACCAAGGGCCAGGGCTGGGGTCCCTCCCAAAGCTCACAGGAGCTCACACAAGCTTGCCTGGCAGAAACTCGCACCGGGGGGAGCCCAGGCCATGTCTACCACCCTTTGACTGCAGTGCAGACACAGTTCTGTCCCCCGAAACAGGAGGACATCCAGTCCGTTCAAAAGTGTTTCCTGCTGTCTGCCAGTTCAGGCAGGACAGTGTCATCGTGCTTGTTAAACCCTGTGTGTAAAAGGCACGTACTCCGCATTGTCCAGTAGCCACGTGCTAACCCTGCCCAGCTGATGAGTCCTGTAGAGTCAAACCTCTTCTCCAGGAGCCCAGCAGTATGGAAACACACAGAGACAGGTAAAGAAAAGCAGAGAAGCTGTCATGCAAAAATAATATATTTTTTTTTAAACCGTACGCAGGGGTAGTTTGTTTCAAGTACAGAGAATACCTAAAAGCAAAGAACAATGTTCTCCACTTCACTGGTTGGGCTCCGTTACTCAGTGCATTGCTTAAGCTTTTGATCATTTGTGCAAACTACAAATTTTGTACATTTTGTTGCAGTGATGGTCAGTTCTGCTGAGTTACAGGGCAGAGCGCCTGGTATGATGGGAAATGTCAGCTGGGATCCTCACGGTGCCGCTTCTGGAATAGCTTCAGGAACTGTATGAATGACAGACACACACAGCCCACCCAAGGCAAGAACACTTTAATGTAAGCACTTTTCCAAAGGCTATAAAAGGGGACTTGCCCAGTTCTGCATAAATGCCAACCAGAACAAAGCAAAGCAGAGTACAAAGAAATGCAAAATTAGGAACTAATAATTAATTAGGAACTAATATTGAAGTGAAAAATATTTTACACTTGAGAGTACAAAGAGAAAAAAAGACATTACGCTATTTACTAGTTTATATTTTTTTATCCTCTCTTAAAAGGAAAAAGAAAAATAAAACACAAAAAAAACAAACCCTGAATTTGAAACATTCTGAAACTTAAAACTTCTAAATTTTGAGCTAGAAATTCTATGAAATATACATTTCTGCAAATGTTACAGGAAAACTCATGGAGTTGTATTAACTATCATTCTGTTCTAGAGCACGGACTAGAGGAAACAGTGGAAGATATGGTTATGCCACACTTGAGGAAACATCTTCATGATGGCTGCAGATGGAAGTCACGGCCTTCATTTCTCCCTAAGGAAAATAATCGCAAACGTATGAAAGGATGAACACCGCAAGAAAATGGACAGATCTGAAGGTTCGTACCTACAAGAGCGAGGGCACTGCAGAGGGCAGGTAGCCACCACCGGTATGGCACTCAGGAATTTACATATTCAAAAGCCATTTTCTCGTCACACTGACAGGCCCTATCCCTAACAAGCACCTGAGTGCCAGCATTCCAATCACACTGTAGCACAGTTAGGGCATATTTTTGGCAATGCCACCCTGCTGGGTAGCTCAGGTCAAAGATGCAATAAGTCTAAGTCCTCCATCCCCACCGCCATAGAAGGCTCTGCTCAGCCACAGCTGAGGCTCCCTCTGCCCAACGAGTACCTGGGGAGTATTTGGCTTTCGCGTGGTTGACGACTGGGTGCTTCAGGGGCGTTACGATGCCTTGGTCGGGTTTCTGGAAGGCCGAAATGAGGTTGTGCACTTTCCGAAAGAGCCTCCGGTGGACCCCAGGTGCTGTCTGCGAAGGCAAAGGGTGGGAGGTGAGAGGGGGTGCTGGGCACAGAACGCCTGTGCTGGACTCGGGGTGCTGGCACAGAAACCTTGTCCTCAGAAATGCACACACCACCCAGGGAAGGAGCCAGCCCTTCACTGAGGCTGCCTGATGTGCCAACTTAATGAGTCAATGAGCCATACTGCTCTCCTCCTTCCCCCAGGGCATTGTGGCCTCCCTGCACTAAGATTTGTTTCCAGCAGTGTGGTAGAATCATAGAATCATAGAATTGTTGAGGTTGGAAGGGACCTTTAAGGTCATCGAGTCCAACCATTAACCAACCTGACAAAACCGCTTCTAAGCCATGTCCCCAAGTATCACGTCTACCCTTTTTTTTAAACACCTCCAGGGATGGTGAATCCACCACCTCCCTGGGCAGCCTATTCCGATGTTTGATAACCCTTTCAGTGAAAAAATTTTTCTTAATATCCAATCTAAACCTTGCCTGGCATAACTTGAACCCATTTCCTCTGGTCCTATCACTCGTCACTAGGGAGAAGAGACCGACCCCCACCGCTCTACACCCTCCTTTCCGGTAGTTGTAGAGAGCGATAAGGTCTCCCCTCAGCCTCCTTTTCTCCAGGCTAAACAACCCCAGTTCCCTCAGCCGCTCCTCATAGGACTTGCACTCCAGACCCCTCACCAGCTCCATTGTCCTTCTCTGGACACGTTCCAACACCTCAATGTCCTTGTAGTGAGGGGCCCAAAACTGAACACAGTATTCGAGGTGGGGCCTCACCAGTGCCGAGTACAGGGGGACAATCCCTTCCCTAGTCCTGCTGGCCACACTATTCCTGATACAGGCCAGGTCCTTCTTGGCCACCTGGGCACACTGCTGGCTCATACTCAGCCGGCTGTTGACCAACACCCCCAGGTCCTTTTCTGGGGGCAGCTTTCCAACCATTCCGCCCCAAACCTGTTGCTGCATGAGGTTGTTGTGACCCAAGTGCAGGACCCGGCATTTGGCCTTGTTGAACCTCATACCGTTGGCCTCGGCCCATCAGTCCAGCCTGTCCAGCTCCCTCCAGAGCCCTCCTACCCGCAGAGATCAACGGCCCCACCTAGCTTAGTGTCAGCTGCAAACTTACTGAGGGTGCATTCGATGGTGATATAAGGCTGGAACAGGGACCATTTCTTAATCACTACAAGAAAAACCCGGAGCCTGCCATGCCTGTTAGGCAAATTCCCAACTGACCTTTCACTATTTCTGACCCTGCTTTATTGCAGCCGGTGTTTTAAAATCCAGGCTGGGGTTTATAGGTAAGATACTTCCAGCCTGGAAATACCAGTAAGACAATCTAGAGAGCTACCTGGCTCTTACCGGGGAGAGGGGGAGTCCTTACACCACTAAATTCAGGCATGGACACCGCCTCTTTGCAAGCCTTTCTTATGAGCATTCAATACTGGCTTACGTGTTCGCTGAGTATTCCTGTCTGTCTCTTGTACAAAGGCAGCAGCAAAATGTTACCTATTTATTAAAAGCCAGAGGTTTTCTATCTTTCTACATTAGCATCTTTTCAAACACTGTGAAATGAAAATGTGTCCGCTTTTAATCAAAAATCCAGTGTTTCTGTTAAATCCTTCAGGGCATTCTCGTAATAACTCCTCCCCACCAAAGTCATGGGAGGATGAGCTTAGGTCCTGCCGGCATAGTCCCACCCGAAGGACTCTGCCCTCACCCAGCAGTTGTGGACTAAATCCTGCCCCACTGGCACCAGCTGGAGGCTTTGCACTGGCTGGTATTTTTACCAGTACTCTTTTGATTTCCGTCTCATCCTTGAAAGATGGGTGCGACCTGAGCTTGCTGAGACTAACCAGCCACAGGGAAGGAAGCAGAGACAGGAAAGCACCAGCTGCAGCCCGTTTTGGCCTTGGAGGCACATTTCATGGGGATAAGTTGGATTCAGGCTGCTGTTTCTAACAGCTGAGGCCAGCGTGGTCTAACCAGCATTTACTTTAAGGTTTCTGTTTGCTGAAAGGAAGGGTTGGTATCATGGGTCTGTAGCTAGCACCTTTCCCTGCAGAGGATGTATTGAGAGTCCTGGGCCTTCAGGACACCTGTGAAACAATAATAAGCTTTGCCTAAAATACAGCGAGGGAAAGCCCAAGACCCGTATGTAGGAAGCCAGTGGAGGTGATGGGGGAGGAGCTGCAGCAGGTCTATATAACACCAGAAAAATCTCACTGCAGACACTGATGTTACCTGGGGCCAATTAATTTCCCCAAGTTGAGTTGGTTTTGCCCATGACAGTAACTGGTGGGTGATCTCTCCCTGTCCTTATCTCAACTCACAAGCCTTTCGTTATATTTTCTCACCCCGTCCAGCTGAGGAGGGGAGTGACAGAGTGGATTTGGTGGGCACCTGGTGCCCAGCCAGGGCCAACCCACCACACCTGGCATCCTTCCAGAGACACCGGCGCTTGCCCTGGCACACTGGGTGCACTACCACCCCGACCCTATCCCAAAAACCCTTCTGCTTGGGCAGTGCAAACCTACAGAGTGCTCCTGATGCCTTACAGGAACAAATGAGTGAATTCTTCCTGGGTACCGTTCCCAAGGGTGACATCAATAATTATTTACTCTGCAGTAATGTGAGTCACTTTTACTCCCCGATCGGCTTCTGAGTAACCCCAGGAATCAGTTTTGTCTTCCAGAGCACTGCAACCACTTCTATTATAATAATGGCCAAGGAATTATGCCTGTCTAGGAATTATTTAATGTTTGTAATCAGTGTTCACTAATGTGCAAACAGAAAGCTAATTATAAATTAATACACAGAGTACAGCCAAAGAACAAGCCCTTCATAAAAGAAACAGGTTAGCATTCCAATTCCATCAACCTAAATAGTTGTTTGTATTGCAAATAGTGTTATTCTACACTTGAATTATCAGATTCTTATCAGATGGGTGAAAATATATTTTGTATCAAGTTTTGGCTACGCTATATATATGTTTTGCACCAATGATGAATTAATCTGAAGAGCAAATAACTTTAAAACACTGTAGATGATTGAAAATAATTTCCTTAAATATTCTGGCAGTAATGGTATGTGGGATAGAAGGGAAACGATTGTGCTTGTCAAATTATAAAAACACCGTTTTTTTGCCATTTAAAATGATGCAAAATAATGCAGTATTGCATTATGCAACAGCCGAAATGTAACAGGGAAATAATTTATGAGTTCAGGACTGTCAGAAGTGGCACCAAGACATCTTAGTGATGGCAGCACTCAAGATCGATTACCTTCGATGAAAATTAGACTATGCGGAAACATGAATAATTTGAATATATTTCATTAAATCAATACGAACATCAAACAGGATGCGGAAATTTTCAGAAGAGAAAGGAGAAATACACACCTCAGCACTCCAGGACCCAGTTTCTGTCTTCGACACTCTGTAGGTATAAACGTAACCCTGATGCCTGTGGAAAAAAAAAATATCAACAGGTATTTATTACTCCTTTCTACTGTCAGGTTTCACAAGAGGTGCACTTCGTTATGTGGGAGTCAGTTCATCTACTAACCTTTCCTTAAAAATGAATTCAGCCATAAAGCCTCTAGGTACATAAAAACACTGAGCCGTGGGTCAGAAGCAGTGTTCAGCCTACTGGGTTCATTTGGCTGAGAGCGATTCGTCTGATTCAGATCTACTTTAGCAATATTCAGTTATTCTAGGTTAAGCTACGTTGCCTTCATTCCTGCCTCAGCATTTTTTTTATTTTTTTTCCAGTGACCTCCTCTTACTGACACACCAGACATACTTTCCCTGGAAAAATAGAAGGTGCATTATTGGCAGATAGCATTACTGTATTGTGATTGATTTAAATGCAGATGTTCCCAGAAGCAATAGCATGAGTGTAATTTATTTGGAAAGCTAGACCCACAAAAGCGAGATAAATTACTCTTTGCCTTACCCATATGTTCCTAATTCTCAAACACTGATAAAGGAAATTTATAAGAGTGTGGAATCTTCCTTCTTTTTAAACCTAATTTGAGTCTTTCAAGAATAAGGAGTCATACTCTATAACACAAGACATACTCGTGTCCAGGGTCAGTCTTGCTTCTCTTATGAACCCACCACAATGAATGATTTACATGGTAGATTATTATAATGTATCCAAAAATTTAACTCAGAATCAGAGACAATTGATAGTAGTTCCATGGGTGCAACATTAGTTTAGATGGTATCAGATAAGAAAGATTATATTTCATACTACCTAGATTTACATGAATACACAGCAGGATGTTAGGGACCACTCCCCATTTCAGCATCAATTCTTATTCTTAAGAAAGCAGAAAACTACTCTATTTCTTTCCAATTATACATGGTATTATAGTAGTTACTACAAAATAGCAGAAACCATCAATGACACAGATACCGTATGATTGCAATTACTTACGCTCTGTGTCATGGCTCCTGGAAAAATTCTTGTTAAAAAGTCATTACAGCAACCTTTGCAAAGCGGTGTCTGATATAATTTACCCAAGCAGGAAGTTGTTAACAGTTGTCACACTGCTACAACCCCATGAAGTGGGAGCAAAAATGCCTGTTGTGATTTGTGAGCTCTTCCTCCACCACTCCACTCCCACTGTGATTAAATATTGAGGCGGAAGACACAAAGCCGTTCCCTTCCGTTGGGGCTGGTGCAGGGACAAACTCCCTGCGCAGCGGCTGAGACACTGCCCTCCTCCTCGTGTGCGGGAATATGCCTGACACAGGCCCATGATCCCACCACATCTTCATCCACCTCTTCATGTTAGCCAAGGGACCGTTTTCCCCAGAGACACAGCTTTCCACCTGGCACCAGCTGGATATGAAAAGTGGCCGGCTGTGCTCACTTCATGGAAACCTAAAGAGGAAAACTACCCTACTTCTTCCCCCAGCAAGCTCAGTTCTGCAGTCCATCAGGGATTTGGATGGGCCCAGAAAGGGCCCTTGGGAAGAGGTGTGAGCTACCTGCTGTGGCTGCAGGAGGAGGGAAGGACAACACTGTTCTCCTGTCCATGCCATGGCGCTGCGGTCACTGGTGTTTGAGGCCACAGCTCAAGCCTAGTTCCTTAAGAGCACATCCCTCTAAGCCACTAGAAGTTTTTCACTATGGGGGTGGTGAGGCACTGTAACAAGTTGCCCAGGGAAGTGTTTAAGGCCAGGCTGGATGGGGCTTTGAGTAACCTGGTCCGGTGCAAGGTGTCCCTGCCCATAGCAGGGGAGTTGGAACTAATGATCTTTAAGGTCCCTTCCAACCTAAACCATTCTATCATTCTATAATTCTATCATTCTATCATTCTGCGTTCATGTTCAGGGAATCCAATGTCTTCCATTGGGGCCCTCAGACAATCTTGTACCATCACATCCTTTCTTAAAACCTCTGAGAGCTGTGCATGTACTGTCAGCTTTTCATGAGTAGCTGAGGTTCACATTAATCTTTTCCTTTTAGAAATCACGAGGGGCTTTTCTGCCCCTATGTAAGGAGCACGCCAGCCAATATATGGCTACTGAAACTAGGATTTGCAGGCCATAGCGTAGTGGGAAACACCAGAGAAGTCCTGGCATTTTGCCCCCTTTCTTTGAAGTAGGTATTTGACCATCTTCACGGTGACTTTTTTCCAAGCCTCAAAACTAACTTTACTCAGTATGTAAAAATCTGAAACTCACTCTCTTGCCTCCTGTTTTTAATAATATACTGTGCATATTACCCATGCTTGTTCTTGATTGTCCAAAAGCATTCCGACTACTTCAGTCTCTTTAAAATCTGATTTTTCCACGAATGGCTCAGTTGTCTGGAAAGCCACCATCTGTTGTTTCTTTCATCATTTTCTGTACTGAAGAGACTGCATGACTTGAAGTTGTTGAGGGGCTGGGGTGCTGCCCTGACTCTGAAATGTCTGATGGCTTTCAGCACTCTGCCAGAAGGCTTTACTAAGCTGGACAAATTGAAAAATAGAGGTCAGATAAAGTAATATTCAGGGCCAAAGCAGGGTGAGGTATAAGATAGACATCTATCCTGTATTTTTCAAAAAATTCCACTGTAAAATATTTCAACCGAGCCCAGAAAAAGCACAGAGGATAGCTCAGATTAAAAACCTGTGAGATACAGAAAAAGGAACAAGAATTTGGGAACATGGATGCTTGGAGCACTGTGTGGAGAATGGGAGGAGTATGACATTGCTATCACAGCCTTGCAAGGGACAAGTGAGAGCTCCACCTGGCAAATGTGCACTTTTTTCCCAGAGGAGGAAAGACTGAAAGGCCTGAAGGGCTTCACAGTGCTTAAGCTGAAACCCACAACATTATCTCCTGTTGTTGGCTCTGAAGCCCTCAGTAAGCACAGCCACTCTGTAGATGGGAGATGGCCCAGGACCACCTTCTTAAAAGGAAATGCAGAAAAGGAAGGAGGAGGCATTTTGTTAAGAAGGTGAACAGCTAGATCTTCCCATCTAACTACTTTCCATTGGGATCTTTGTTTCCATAAAATGAATTACAGCTCTTCTGATAAGTACGCTTCTAACGAATATGATCTTATCAAAACTTTCTGTTAAGCAGCAGGAACTTACTTCATTACCACTTCAAAGTTCTTTTTACCTTCCATGTGCGAGTGACATTATTTTGATGAGCCAAGTTCTTTTTATTGCTACATGGGCACAGCCTCCCATGAGAAAGGTTTTTTACAATTTAAACTACCCAACATCAACTGAGATCAGTGTTAACTGACAGAAGATCAAGGTGTTTTTCTTAAAACAAAAATTAAATACAAAAATTAAAATTAAAATTGTATAGAACATTACCTTCCAAAAAGCAAAACGCAACACCGGGCAAAAGCAGGTGGAAAAGTGCATTTACTGGAGCTTAGGTCTCAGGAGATGAGAAATTCCTCAGCCACCATGAGTGGGCAGCTCGGTTTTCTACACTTTACTCAGTTCATGGCAGAAAAGAAAGCTCCTAGTGTGGCACAATGTTCCTATATGTGGTGTGGCCACGTAGCTAAAGCCAAAACCTAAACACCCATGTGGCCTGGGCATGGTGCTAGTTACTTGGGGCTTCTCATACAGCTTATGCTTTGAAGCCATTACCTGGTGAGATGCAAGCCAAGCCCACCTCTCAGTGACCTGAACTCCTCTTTCTGCTGGACAAAATCAACAGGAGATGGCCACATGTCACTGAGAGAAGGATTTCAGAAAGCCCTCTAACAGTGACACTGGCATACCAGCATAGCTTGGAGGAGGACCAGCTCCTGACACCCAGGCAAAGACCCAACAAAGGGTTCCCCCACCCCTTCATCTGGCCCGAGGACGGCCACAAGCTTCACTCACAATTGCAAAGCTCCTCTTTCATGCCTGTGAAACCCAAGGGACTGGAACAATTGTGAATTAACAGCTTGATGAACGAGGCCCTATAAATTTTTGATCAAAGGCAAAAAATGCCAAAATGCTGATGAGGGGAAGCAGAAAACAGCTATTGCTGTAAGGACAATATTGGATAGCACTTACAAAAAAGTGGTTTGGTCACCACTGATGATATTTTTCTGTCATCTCTCTTATTTTTTCATCTCCATAACAAAGGATGTTGTACCAGCTGGAAACTTCACTAGCACTGTCTCTGTTGCAATACCATCACTGGGAAAACTTTGTCAAAGGAAAAATCTAGAAAAAGTTGCTATTACAGGAAACAGTCCACTTTATATTGTAGGCTTTTTTTCTTTATAGCTAGATAATTCCTCTCAAAAAGCTACAAAGGCATTATTCACAGATGACATACTGAGACAGCATCTGTCTACCTGTCCTTTCCACTCCTCCTTTTCAACTGTGATCAGGCTTGTTAAAGCTGCATTTACTTTAGCAGGTGAATAATTATAATCTTCTGCACCATTGAAATAGCCAGAGGATATTAGCTGCATGCTGCAGATTAAAATTAACCATGACATTTCAGCTGCATGGTATATTTTAAAATCATTTCCAAATGTTTTGTATCTCAGTTGGGAAATTTTATTAAACTAATTTGTATTCATTTCTGGGTCCAAAATGGAACAAATAAAAAAGGGAGAAAGACAGAGAGAGGGGAAAGCCATGTCAGCAATAAATGACATACATTTCTTCCTTTTTACATAGCTTTCTCTGCTGGTGTCTTTACACTATATCAATCAACTCTTCTTACCTGGTATATTTGCATCCTGACCTTACCTTGGAATTTCACTTTACAATGTCGCTTAAGAACCAGACAGTGGTGTGGCCTACAAACAGTGGTTCTGAGCATTATATATTGCCCATACTCAGTTTCTTATAACTTTGGTACATCTCAGGCTTTCAGACTGAAATTTTGCTTCTTAGGTGTTTTCCTCAACCTTATTTAGCGATGGAGAAAGCAGAAGTGCCAGAAAAAGGGACATGTTAGGCAAAACAATGCTTTTCCCACATTAAAAAAAAAAAATCTTCCAGTTGTTGGGGGGGGGGGGGTTGCCCAGTTTTTAGTGTAAGACATAATATTTGTTTGAAAGAAGGTATATCTCTTTTGCAGTTTCCTCTGAGAGAAAGCAGCAGTGGTCGCCTAAGCTGCAAGACAGGCACTCTCTAAAGGTTGTTAGCAGTTGTAGCTGCACCGTGCCTGGGCTGGCTGTAGCATGGGCACTCAGCTAAGCAGCATCCATGATCTCAAGCCATGAGCAATGTATGTATGTATGTTGCCTGGCCTACTTTAACAGGGGAAAAAAAAAGAAGATAATTTAGATTGGGCATCTTGGAAAGGAAGATTGGGACTGAGTGGGGTGGATATGGAAGGAAAGAAAAGGGGAGCCATGTCTATGTAAGCTGGGCAAGGAAACAGCAATGAAGGTTGAACCCCTGGGAAAGAGTAAGACTAAACAAGTAAGGAAGGGGATATATGGAGGTGAAGCATGAGGGGGCTTAACTGGGAGCAGCACAAAATGCTGGAGCAGTGAAGAAGACAGGAATAGAAGATGGGTGGCTTGGAAGCAGAAGATGTGTGAAACAAGGAAACAGCCCTCAGCAATGCAAGCAGAGACACCAGGCTGTGCAGAATAATGCTGGGTAGTCTCAAAATGCATTCCCTTGCCCCTCACATCGGGAACCCAAAGCTAAAGAGTACTGCTGACCTGTGTCTCCTGTGTCATGGTTTCTCATGTGAAATGTAATTAACAAACTTCATCTCACAAACTGAGGTAATGCTTAGAAACCACTTAATACTATGGAGATGACTACTACTAATGCTATGGAGATGACTACTACAGGAGAGCACATGGGGAACTCAGTACTTCTGGAGTAGGAGGGTAAATGGCACTCAGCAGATAACATAATGAGCATGAGAGGTCAGGTTTGAGCCACTTCTGCCTTATCCAGAGGTGTTTGATGCAGGTTGTGGATCAGCTCCTGAATCCCTCGTCAGAGGGACCAATGTCAGGCAGCATCCCAGTGGACAACCCTGGACCAGGAACATGGGTGGTGGCATGGGCACCACAGTGGGTACAGAGGTTGGAGATGGCTACCACAGACCCAAAACTTGTGCAGTCAGGAGGATCCACAGCAGTGCCTGGGAGCCTACACATCCCACGTGTGTGCTCATTGAGGTCTCCCCTGCCCAGGGTACCCCTGAGCTGCATGGCCTCCCCCATGCGACAGAAGTGATAGCTACCAAAATGACAAAACATTCAATTCAGCCATCCACTTAAACTTCTTTCTTTTTCTTTCTTTTTCCTTTTTAATTGTTGTATTTCTGCTTGATTTATTAATCATGGAAAGGCCAAAAAGTCCTGTTAGTTCATGTAGGAGAAAATCCTATTTAAGCTTACAGCTCCTCACTCTGTCCTGGAATTTGCATTTTCTGGTTCCTGCCTTATTTAGGTCTCAGACATACAATCAAGGTACAGGAACTTAGCAATTACCATCCATCAGCTAACCCAAGCTGAACAAATAGCATTCACATTGAGATGATGCACAAGATACAAGCTCTATGTCAGCAAGAGTGAATAAAACAGTTTAAATCAGTGTTTACAACATCCGAAAAGCCCAACAGTTACTGTAGCTTAACTCACAGCAGCACTCTATACACACCCACCTGAGTTTACACTTCTGTTATTGATTCCCCTACCAACACCTCTTATGGCAAAAATTTACCCATGATACTGAGCCACTAACTACTATTATCTTGCCATAATGCTGTAGCACTACAAAGCAAATGCATTATGTTGATTTTCTCTTCTGAAATTAACAGAAGCTTGAAAGAGCAAGTCAAATCTTGTGAAATGTCTCTGAATTTATGCACAGATTTCTGTGGAAGATTGTCAGCATCTTCACTACCTGAACACTCCTAACCATCAGTAGAAATGACACTGATTTACCTAAAGAGCAAGCGTGTAGCCTTTCTGAGCAGGGTTTTTGTTGGTCTGGTAGAAGGTGATGCCAGCCAAAAGCAATGCCTCAAAGAGGAATTTCTCCAAATTTGGAAATAAAATGAGAATTTATTCAAATCTGAGATGCTAAATAGAAGTAAATTATATTACAGTGGGCTAGTAACTAAGCTTCATGAATTACTATGTCCTCCAGAATAGTACCTCATAAAGGCAAAAACTCATGAAATAAGGTTATCATCTGGTGAAATTTCTTTCATCACTTTAAACAAAATTCACAAGAACTGCAATAGATAAAACGCTGTCAATAGCCCTGTAAATGTTAATGTTTCATATTTCTGTGAGACATTTCTGGGTTTGTTTGGGAGTAATTCAATGTAGCTCATTTTCAGATTTCCTGTTTCTCTCGGAGCCAAGGTAGGCACGGTCTGACCATAAAATGCCTGAACCTGAAATCACCACTTCAACTAAATCCTCAAAACTCAAGCCTACAAAACCAGAGTAGAGCTAATCTAGGTTCTGTTATCTAACAGTTGTACCCATTCTGTCATTTACAAATTCATTAGCGTAGCGGTTACCCACCGTTCAGGCTGTCTACCTTTCTGAAATCTTTCCCAGAAAAGCCACTGGAATACCTGAAGGCCATTAGCCAAGTTATTCTCAGCAAAGACGAAGCTCACTCTGATTAGCAGGGAGCTGAAATACTCACTTCAGTAGAATTTACCGTTGTGCTGTAGAAGACTTTTTTCAAAGCTGAAAATAGTGCGTGATATTTACAATGGCAACCTTGAATTGAGGGGCTCCTTCTCAGAGAGAAGCTTTTGTTCCAAATTACATTTTAAATAATGATGATTATTATGTGCAGTGTTATAATAAATGCAATTATTCTGCCATTTCTATCAAAAATATTACACAGGAAACAAAAGAAATGCAAAGCTGAAGCTGGCTCGTGATCCTGTATTACACCTTCACCCTGTACAGCTGATACATCTGCCGCATCAGAAAGTTTCGGCACGTTGCCTGAACTTGTGCACTGTGGTTATGGTGACAGAAAAAATAGCACACGTAAAATCTGATAGAACTGCAGCCTATCCCTGTTGCCATTACTGTTGTTTCAAGAGCTTTAAACAGCTTTCTATTCCAGCTTTTGATTATTCTCCACAAATTGAATATAGCAAAGTACATGAATGGCTGGTTTCAAACAAATAATCTGAACACACAGTTTGACAAGTATGTCATGTTTAGCTTACTTAAAGGTCTGAAACAACTACTAATATTCCAAGTATTTTCAAGTATATGAATTTTAAGACCTAAACTATAAATGCTTTATCTTTGCCAATTCAGGCATGAGCTGCTTGTTTCTGCATGTGTGCTCGTATATCTGTAATGGAAAGTGGTGCTTTTGGCACTCTCAGGCATTTTACTTATGCATTTTTCAGGCACAGTTTAAGAGGCTGCTTCTCAAACTAGCCACCATTATTGTGTCCTGTGTCCCCCATTGACTTCATTAGAAGCAGTGTGCACAGAGGATTTCTGAGGGTGCTAAAAACGTCAAATGGGGTATTGAGCAAAGAGGAAACCAGACCAGTAAAGAAAGCTCCCTGGAACAATCAGGTTTTGATACTAAAACCTTGGCATACTGCGTATAGTGTCTAACATGTTTACAGGTAAAACGTGTACATTTTTTAAAGCATATGCATTACTTCTAGCCCAGTTTTCAGGAACAGCAAAAATCATCTTTCTTTTCAGTGCAACTCTAAAAAAATTTCCAGGAAAAGATTGTGCTCCTCTGTTGACACATTCAAAACATTATGAACAACATCCTTAAAGCATATATTGTCAGTTTCATAATGGTGTTCATACAATGAAGACCTTGGGAGCATCTGGTATTAAAAAGCTTTGCCAAAATCTGCAGGCAGCACCTCTGTTTGCAAAAGCCCCAGGAGACACTGTTGCAAACCAAAACCTTTCTACTCTTCCATGCATAGTTTAATTGTGGTCTTAAAATATTTATGAAAGTGGGTTCTTTGTGCTTTGCCACAGCCACACCAAAAAACCATTCTCTCTTTGAAGGCTTACAGGCATGCCATGTGCACACCGTGACTTTGGACAGCGGAAGGCAGAGTTCAAGGAAGGTAAAACAATCCTTCAGCAGAACCAAGGAAGAGAGAAAGCGGAGTTTTCTAACCAAACACTCCAACAACAGGGGCCTGTCTGCTGCAGTTACCCGTCTCTGTAGGTCAGGTTTTATGCTACTACCTGTCTCTTTTATGCTTGCCCTGTAAAATCCGTGTCAGTCGCCAGGGATTCATGAAGTCTTTGACTCCTCTCCTTTTTAAAGGTCAGGGCTCCACTTTTTAATTGGAAAAGCAAAAGGCGAATGAGTCTGACCGTGAACACTGCTGCCCTTACTACGTGCCTTAGGAGGCTCAAAGACTGGCCAAATATATTAGGGCTTTTTGGGGGTGGCGGGGGGTGGGAGGCATGGGGGGGGGCATCAGAAACTTATGCAGGTTATTGGAAAAAGGAGGCATTGTTTGAACCTGAGCAAGACTCACAAACTACTGTACCAGGAGCTGGAAGTGTAGAGCAGCCACCTATGTGAGTTCAAGCTGATGACAGCATTGTCATCCACATATTCTTTTAATGACTTTTTTGATAAATGTTTCTTTTCTCTTCATCAGAACTGTGCCTTTTAATTTTGACAACTCCCTTCTTCCCCCATGGTAAAAACCAAACAAAAAAAAGAACCTTAAAAGGGCTTGGATCTGGGGAGCTGGGGGGTTTTAGGTTTGTTTTGTCTTACTTCTCCAGGAAGTGCAGGGCGAGGGGAAAGAAGACAGACTGAACATGGTTTTATTTTGGAAAACTGGACTATTTTTCTCTTTTCTTTTCTAAGAGGAATAGAAACATCACTGGCAGTATGAAACAGTTTCACCTTTGTTAGAAATTGTCATTGGAAAGATGTAAAGTTTTTTGTTTAGCTCTGGTACTTACTGCAATATATCTAGTTGCTGACCAGCTTGTTTCTCATGCTTCAAAGATCACTTCAGCCCTTCCAGTAAACACACATTTTGACTAGTCTTGATAGATCTAGGAATTCCTAGAGTGATCAGCATGGATTCTGAACCAAAACGTACACTTCTGAATAATTTTGTTATTCCTAATAATTTCCATTATTTATTTAGAAGTATAAAAAAGCAGAGAAGTACTTACTCTTTCTTCTTTCTTTTTTCTTTTTCTTAAACAGTGAATACAGCAACTGCATGTTTCCCTCTTAGTTTTTACCAAAGCTTTCATGCACATACATGCTTGCCACCTGTGTCATCTCTATGCATGATGTTCAGACTGGAATTTGGGGAGGTTGGGTCCATTGGTTTGTTTTGCCAAAGCCAGGCTTAGCATCCTCTATTGAATGCATATCTACATTTCTCGTGCCTTCCCTACGTGCTCCTACAATCTCTCCACTAAAGTGCTCTGCTTTGGTAAACTTTTGCCTATCAAAGCACTTCTCTACTTTATGGCGCACATTCATTTAAACTGCCATTGCTATCTTCAGTGTGAGACCATTTCCTGGTATCTTTGCGATAACTGTCTCCAAAGTTATGGTGCGATATGTTGTTTACTGTATCTGCTATTTCTTACATAGTGCTCTGAATTGAAATATTAAGAAGTAACTGGAACCAAGACTTAGCTCAAGCATTTTTCAGCCACCTTTCTGTCTCTATCAGATCATACTCATCATAACATTTTTCATTTAATTTTTTATCTGAATTTATCCAAGATGCTATTGAAAATTTCCCTTGTAAAAAATTTATTGAGGATCTATATTCTATAAGAAGCCCGCATAACATTCACCCATAATATTTTTTGCTTTTACCCCTTTGCTTATCATGTATATGTTTGAATGCAACACAACATGAAGACATGAGTGGCCCATAATTTCCAGAAACAATTAGGTACGGTTCTGTTTGTTACTGAAGTCTCTTCTTTTCCTCCAAAGATTGCAGGGCTTCATAGTTAGCAATCCTTTGTGTTCTTCCTATTTTCATTTTGTATATTTTTATTTCATTCATAAAATTCCTTCTGAAGGATGTAAATTACCACTAACATAGCAAAAAATCCCATCTGATTGTGTGCAGATGAAAGACATTGTTACATACGTACACCTCTATTTTATTCAGCTTTGTATCATTCTGCTTGACCCTTTCTCTAATGCCTTAGTGTTTCACCTACACTGAATGACTTCTGAGCATTAAGGAGATATATCACCATTTCCTCTGATGGTTATTTAAAAGAGATTCTGCTTTTATTGCCTATTCCTATCATAGGAATCATAGCACTCCTTACCTATTGCTATGTCTATTCCATTTTTATTTAACACAAGATGCTTCTTATTTGCCATTATTCAGCTAGCTGTTAAGGTATTTTTTAGCAGTAGCACCTATCTTGGTTCACCTTCTGCTTTCATGAGAGCAGAAAAAATACATCTCCTGCCACAAAGATGTACCCTGAAAAGAAGTTTGTGTATTTCTGGATTGCCTATAACCTTCTTGCATGTCTCCATTTACTGGTCTACAACAGGGGAATGGTAATAATGGCCGTCCAGGACTTAATTACATATTGTTGGAAAAGTATTCAAGACATTTGGCGAAAACCTGACTTCGGACTTTTCTCTCTTTTCTGTTTTTTTGCCAGATACCTAAGTGCCCTCTGTTAGCTAATTTCTTGCTGGCCCTAAAATGGTTTTCTCTTGTATTCCTTCTCCTACTGAAGTAAGGCACAAGTGTCTGTTTAGCCTTGGTAGACACAATGATGCAATGGTACTTCATTGTACAACATTATCTCTCAGGACTTCCAAGACTTGTGCTTTTGCCAAAAGCAGGGTAATTAAATCACCTCATTAAAACAAGGTCCTATGACTATAAAGTCCCCTAGCTCTCTCAGGGAAACCTCTCTACCCTCTCTCTGATAAACCATCCCATCAGATCTTTCCCCTTTCACCATATTTGATGGATTATTACCACTTTGTTACCCATTGGCATTTCATGTACTTTACAGGTAGGTTACTCCAGGTCCGCTGGCTCATGATACACACAGCCTGACTGAGAGCATATTGAAGCAAAGGCTGGATGACAGTGATCCACACTACCCTTCCCAATGACAGGGGACACTGGGGATGTTGCTAAGCACACCCATGAGGCATTAGAGAAGCACATTATCCAGCACAAAGAGACGGCACACACCATCCCAAGTCAAGTTGCCTGGCTATTCTCCACGGTACCTCGCTCATCCTTCCTACGTGCTCCAGGCCTGCTTTCTCTTTTTGTTTTATGTCCGTAGGAAGCATGGGGTCTGCAAGGCAAAACCCGCTCCTCTGTGCTCTGCAAAGGACCCCACACCCCTTATTCACCCCTGTGCCTTAAATCAAGGTGCAGGACCTAAAAGTCTCACACACATCTGCAAGCGCTAATATTAGGACATACTTTGTCACTGTTATGTGGGAGCACCCCATACTGTGGATGCGAAGGCTGGAAAACAACTACCACCTGAGCACCCCTTCCTGGCACCCCGCTCCCAGCCCCGCTGCCTTTGGCTGCCCCGCGCCCCGGAGAGGTGATGACACTCAATGGCACAGGGCCGGCCGCACTTACAGCACACAAAGGCAGTAGACTCCCGGGATGCTCTCGCTGTCCCGCAGCAGGTAGCTGCCGTCGGTGCCCGCTGCCAGCAGCAGCTTCTCCCCAGCCTCACGGGTGATGCCCCCATGGTAGATGGGCAGCGCGTCCATGCTGGGGCCGTCTCCCGCCGCAGGCAGCTCTCCCTGTGCACGGCACTGCTTCCGACTGCTCCTCAGCTGTGTGCTCCCCTCAGCATCTCCGTCTCGGTGGCAGATGTAAACAGGATGTGTTGACACCTCTGAAGCTTCTGCATGGGGCGAGACAGCGCTGAGGGAAGAGTGAGGAACGAGCACAGCTCTTTTGTGGGTGTTTTCCTTTGCCCCTTTTTGTTTTCCTTTTTCACAGGCTGCAACATCCTCACGGCATCGCAGCTCGTGGGCAGAGGTGTCATTTCGCTCCCCACCCGCACCCACTCGGCTCCCTGCTCAGTGGAGACGTGACATGATGAAGTGCACGATGGCCGCGGGACTGGTGGCCATCCCGGGTCGGATGTCAGCAGCTGCCACCAGGCGCTTGTCTCCTCTGGCATTAACACAAGGGGAGATAAAGAACGGCGAAGCAGGATCCCAAAGGCCCTCTGCAAAGCAGGGATTATTTTTTAACCTCTTTTACAAACCCCAGGGGTGAGAAACTAGAGGAAGCAAGCTGTCCTCGCTGTCCCCACCAGGCCGCTCGCCTCAGGCCACAAGTGTTGAGCATGGCCCCTGCTCCATGGTGGCTGCTCCAGCACCCACAGACCCCGGCCCCCAGTTGATTTACCTCATGAGTGGTTATTTTCATAGGCTTTGGTGACGTTTAATCACTGTTAATGTCAGGGGTGCTAATTATTTCTGCTTGGAGGCAGGCAACTGCCTCGGCGCAGGCAAGGAGGTGCCTCACATCCTTCCTGACACTTTCAGTGCTGCTGCCGCCTTCGTGTGGTGTGCGAGCAGGCAGCCAAAATCCAGAGACATGTCTGAAAAAGCCATTTCTCTCACCTGCCGTGGCCACAGACATTTCCTCACTACGCTTGCCACTTGAAAGCTCCCATGCGCACGTGCTTGCAAATGGGTCTGTTTGCAAACAAGTTGAAAAATGTGCTTTTATACCCCCAGAGATATTTCCACCCATGGAAAAACTGAGCGTGTTTCCTGGCGCTGAGTGGCACCACACGGCTGTGACAAGGCAGCAGTGACAAAGCAGTGCTGCCCCTGCAACCACGGCCACCGGGATGGCTCCTTTGGGCTGCAGTGAGCTCTGGGTTGAATTCACCCCTGGAGTGAGGCTGCTGTGCTCCCGTGATGAGCCACGTTCTCACACCTGGGTGTCAGAGTAATAACTCACTAAAATATAGCGGTAACTATGGGTCGTGCTTATGATTGATTTGTTTTAAATTGAGTTTGCTAGCAGGACAGGGCAGAATGAAATCATCTCACCCAGGTGTTCACAGAATGCTGTGTCCTGGTTGAAGTTAAGGATGGGTGAAAAAATAGCTCTCTAGATACACACATTTCAGGAACCAAAACTAAATTAAAAAAAAAAAAAACACCAAAAATAAGGGCTGCTCTTTTTAAGTTTCAATCAATCAAAGTGGATCTCTCGATCATTTCACAGTGCATGTCTTTCAATTCTGACCTTTAATATAGTTTCTCCTTGAAAATATTTTTTTCAAATTAGCTTTTGCTCTTCCTTTGGAGGGATGGACATTTCTGACCAGCGAACCAGAGGGCAGCTCGCCCGTGGGGCACTACACCAAAGCCACTGCCAGCAAAGCTGCAGCTTTCGGAGGCACTGTCAGCCTCTGGCCCCGCAGGGAGAGCCCAGCGAGCGGCTGCCTCCCTGCCTGGCACCTGAGGAGCTGAGAAGGTTGCAGAAAACCTTAGTTGAAGAGGGATTGAAACTTCCAACACCGTGTTTATGGCTTTTCTATTCTTGTTATGCAGGTGTTCATTACCCCGTTTACACGAACCTGGGGAGTCCCCTATCCTGCTCGGGTTTTTTAAACCAGTTGTTAAAGTATTTGCACAAAAACATAGAGCTGCTGCCTACTGCAAATGTGATTTATGCAGATGGTGACAAGGTGAAGCAAAGCACTGTTCCCTCATAAAACTGGTACTTATTTTTTATCCTTTTCCAAACTACCTGTACTCTTGGGCATTCCACCTAACTTTCCTATTTCTTAACCTATTCACAACATTAATAGCTGACTTCAGACAAAGTATATGCGTAGTTAGCTGGAGAGGAAAACCAACCAGAATCATCCAAGTCTGCAGATCTAATTGCCCCACTCATCAGATTTCAACTAAAGCATAGGTAAAAAATCATAAAACTTTTGAGTATGAGATGCTCGCTTAATAAGGGAGTCGCCGCATTACCAGAGAGCCTGCATACTCCTGGCACTTTGATGAAGCAGTATCTGTTACTGTAAAAGAGCTGCAAACACCCAATTTTGCTTTTGTGGGTAAGGAACCCATAAAATTCCAGCTACTGAACCCCGAAGCATCGGCTTTCATAAAAACCCCTTTATGGCCACATTGACTAGGGGATACGCAGCTTTTAAGAAGTAATGGAAATGCTGGATTTTGGAACAAGGGACACTAAGTAAGGATTAAGGCACCAAGCAGGATAAACCAAACCAAAGGACGTAGGTGCTTCCTGGGCTGAGAAGAGAGAAACCATGACACTGCTAGCACAGCTCTGCATCACACCACTGAGGCTGGAGAAATCCTCCCTTCTTCCAAACAAGCCATCTTCACCACAGCTTTGCACTGTTGGCACCCAGTCAGATTCAAATCGACTGCTCCAGTTTTTATCCATTTAATCTCATGCATCTGAAGTGTTGTTTGCCATCCTATGCTGTACTGCTGCATATGTGCAGTGGGTCTGAGGCCAACTACAAAACAGAGCAGCAGGCTCAGGAGAGTAGAAGAAACAAGAGAACCAAACCTCAAAGGGTAGCGCTCCTGTTTGGACTTAGTCCCCATTGCCTTCCACTTTAAGCATCCCGAGCCTTGCCCTGTAGGATGCTGGACACTTCTCTTGCTTTGTTTGGAGAGTATTCAGCATGTTCTGGACACCACAGTTTTGTGCCTTCCCTATATCAGTCCAGCTAGCAGTCCCTGCAATGTACTATAAAAAAATTATCTAAAAAATACATGAAGGAGAGGAAACACTTAAAAGTGCTCTGAAATATTTGGCCATGAAAAACAGGCTTAGAAAGATAGGCCTGCATAGACCTCTTGGGTCATCAAGTCTACTTCCCTGCTATCTTAGCCAAACACATCATATAATCCCTTTCAGAAACTCATTATACTCCGTCTTAAAAGTGGCTTGGGGTTTTTTGTTGTTGTTGTTGTTGTTGTTTCCACTGTTCTGATTGGAAAGCAACTGCAGCACATCACTGTTCTGTTGTTTGGAAACCCACTTTCAATTTTCATCCTAAATTTATTCATGACCAATTTATACTCACTTGTTCTTGTGCCAGTGCTGTCCTTTAGTTCAAATAGATGTTTTCTCTTCCTGGAGCTTATGCCCATGCGGTATTTATAGCGGCCTCCCTCAGCCTTCATTTTGCCAAACTCCTCTCACACTTAAGGCTCTCCCTTCCCATGGTCACTCTAATCATCTTTTTCAGCAGCTTCCCGAAAGTGGAGTGAAACATTTGTGAATAGCGTGCACTATCCTGGCTGATTGCTAACACGTGCCGCATAAACCCCTACCAGCTTTTCATTATCCTGGTGAGAATACCTTGCTTTGTATGTTCTGTGTCTTTCCCCTCCTTATTCTTTTCCTACCTATGAACATGCAGGTATAGTAGAAATCTGTTTAACAAGACCCAAATGCATGAACTTGCACTCAAATCCTTCTGAATTTCATCCAATTTATCTTATCTTGGTCCTCAAGGTCACTCAGTTCTTCCTAGATGAGAGTTTTATTCGTCTCTGCAGTGACAGTACCTCCCTCCCTTATGCCACTGGTAAATTCCATTAGCACATGCTTAGTTTTTATGGGATCATCATTAATAAAAAATGTTAAATAATATCAGGCCTAAGACTGATGCTTGGGAACCTCTACTACCTTCCCTCAGTACTGATCTTCTCCTCCTACTACTCACTTTCTTATTCACTTTTCAATTTCTGTACTAATCTCCCATTTTAGCTAATAATTTCCCACATGGCACTGTACCAAATGCTGTACTTAAGTTTAGATAATTAGCTCTAAGCACTTCCTTTGTCTAGAAAAATCAATTATGATGATATTTCAGGCACCGGAACTTGTAGAAGTACCTGAGAAGCGGAGGTAGGGGAGACAAAATGAAATTACCTTAAGTTTTTTGAACACCTGCAAAGATTTGGACTGATTTTCATTTCAGATGAGCTGCTTCATTCATCCCTAGCGATGACATTTTCATACGTTGTTGAATTTTATAACAATTCTGAACATTATAACACTAATGCAAGAGCATCATTAAAATACTCGGATATTGTTATTTGACTGAAAATAAGAATGACCTTCAGAACCTCTATGAAATTAATGCTACTGCAGAACTGTTATAGGAAGGCCTTGTATAAAGGGCTATAAAGCAAGATAAAAAGCAAAAATACCTGTATTGGTAGTTTTGCTGATACAGCAGTATTATAGTAAATGCCATCCCTGTAGAAGTACTGAAAAAGCAGCTTCAAAATCAGCAGCTATTGCAATGTTTTTGAAAAAATACTTAACTGGCAAAATGCCACATTAAAACACAGCTAACTTTAAATACGATTTTCATTATTTCGCGTCACTTTCATTTTTACTGTAATCTAACAAAATATTCAGAACAACTGTATAGAGTAGTATCTGCAGATAGGGACTTGCTATTCACACAAGAAAGTTATGCTGAGATTCAGTAAAACGGTGGTTGTTCTACAGAGTACCTGCAGAGTCACCATTATCATGTTTCCTTTTTGAGCTGAAATGAAAGAGATGATTGGAAAAAGCAGGCTACAATTAGCAAATATGTAATGAGCTGTAAGGTTCTGAGCATCAATACAGAAGAAGAATCCAAAGACATTTTGGCTTAAAGTTCAGATTAGCATATATTTCTACAGCCTTTGTGTTAGTCATGATATCCTATGTACATTTCTTGGGTAAAAAAAGGAAAAAAAAAAAAAGGGAAATGGTTATAATAGGTATGCTTGGATGCAGGTGCAGATACCAGCTTTATACTCCAGGAGACATACATTGTTCACATCTCATTCGCTTTGAGAAAGGCCAACCTGTAAAACTGGGCTGTCACAGAACTGCTCAAAAGTTTGGGTAGTTGTAAGGGCGGTTGCAGGACCAGGCTTTTGCCCCCTTCAAATTGAACATATAGCCCAGGAAAAATCTCCTTACCTCAGAATGTACCACCTCAAGTGGCACATTATCTGCTGTGAGGATTTCTATACAGTGCTCAGAACTTGAAAAAATAAACTTTCTCATCACCTGGAAATTGGGTGTTTGGTGCGATCGATTGGAGCTGATTCTGGGAGACGACTGAGAATACGAAAGGTTATGGACGTTTATGAATGAAACTTCATACTCATCAAATTCGTCTTCTGAGCACAGGTAAATACACGCATACCATAAATGACGACATTTCACTGAACTTCAACAATATTATTTCCTCTGTGCGGTCTCACTGCTTACCTGTGCAGTTGTTTTGAATGCTTTGCGAATGAGATAACACTAAAATTGAAAGCTACATAATATGGTGATATTCATATTAAAAGTTATCTGTGTTTTAATGCGGTTTCTTTTACTGGTTAATATTTCGTACTTCTTTCTCCAGAAGCATTGCAACAGCTGGCTATTTTGCAGGTGCATGTGCATGACCAAGCAGAGATGCCATTTGCGATAATGTCAGCATAAGCAAAACCGCTCAGAGAAGCTTGCGCCTTTTTATTTTCTGCTGTTACTCTTTCAACAGCCCTTTCCCGTAAAATTCGGCAATGCACGGGTAGTCATAAGCATTAGGCACCCAGCTGCTTTGGGGACCAGCACCTCCATGTCTTTATGATTTAACTGAATCAACTTCAAAGTCAACAGGGCTAAATTGTATAATGACACTCTCAGGGTGGAGTAAATGCCCATGCTGGAGCTCTTCCTGGAGAAATTCCTGCATGAGCAAGTCTGGAGTTGAATATAAGCTTTAGAAACTAGATTTCCACACAACACAGGCACAGTAGTTAAAATTGATTTGCTGACATGCCATCCGAGTTCCTAACAGATATTTGTCTGAATTACAACAGCACCATGTAATTAGGCATAAATAAGGGCCTTTGTTCTGGAGGGGAGGAAAGTTTATAAATTCTGAACCATATGCAATTGCGTGTCTAATCTCTGCCTGCAATTATTTCAAATGCGCATCCAGATGATAGCATTTATATTCATTCTGAGATTCATTGAGTTTGAGGCCAGAAGGGATCATTATACCATCTGGCCTGACCTCCTGGATATCACAGGCCATTACATTTCCCCAATTACCTCTATATTGAGCCCTCTAACATGTGTTTGACTAAAGCATAACTATTTTTGACTAAAGCTTATCTCCCAGAAAGGCATCTAGTCCTGATTTGAAGCCATCAAGAGGAGACAATCCACTACTTTGCAGGTACTTTGTTCCAATGGCTAATCACACTCACTATTAAAAATGTAGGTCATGTTTCCAATTTGAATTTGTCTGGCTCCAGATTCCATCCGCTGGATCTCGTTATACTTTTCAGAGTTAAGTTTAAAAGCCCTTTGGTACCCATTATATTATCCCTGGGTAAGTGTTTCTTCTCTAGAGTCAAGTCACCTCTCAAATGCTTTGTTTTGTTTTGTTTTTTTCTAATAGGCTTCACTGAACTCTGAAAAATCACAGGGTAAAGTGTATTCTCCGGTCCTTCTTCTCTGTGTGTTTTTATTTTACCTGGTATCTATTTCAGCAATGTCCAGCCCCTTCTCATGGTGCTGACGATGCACACAAGGAGTGCAGGGGTGTCTGCTGCCCTGGAGGTGCTTACTTAATTGCTTTCGTGGTACGAACCTGTGGTCTATAATGAAATCTCTCCTTCCCAGTACACAACTGTAGGGTGAGGGAAGCTATACTGTGCTCAAGTTTCATAAGTACAGAATTCAGTATGTACCTTTTGATCTCAGTGGGACCAGTTTATTGTATAATCCAGGTTTCTTTTATGACTGCGCTCATCTCATCTTCTTATACTATCAGTTTGTGGTGATACACAAACTGCTTCACCCGAAACCGAACACTGCTCATGGCAAAATAAAAGTGCACTGGGTGCACATTCCTGTTTCCAGCTTGAGTTTCTAATATTTTGAGATTCCAGTCATAAGTCTACCTATAACAGCACAAAGGGAAAATATCCAGATAGATATTTTCTTTTAAATTTTTAGCATGTAGGTGTCTTATTAATCAGGTTTAAACTAAATGTTAGAGTAAATAGTTCAGTACAGCCTGGCACTTACTCTTTCTTTGCACTAAGGAGAGATTTTTCACTTCATAAACCATTCAAAATCTATTGTGGTGATGTTACATTGGGGTTAATACAGAGAAATACACACACACACTTCCACTCTGAGTGTTTTGTGTAGAGACCTCACTGGCAGTGGACTTCACTGCATGCTCCTATCACAAGCCAGGCTGTCAGCAACAGACAGGATCTCAATAAGGAGAAAAGACCGTATTTTGGTTATACTAATTCTTCTTTGGAAGTTTTGCCTTAGTATTTTGGGCAAAGCTTGCTTTTCTGGCCTACACCACAGACTTCAGCAGCAAGAAAAATTACATTTCTGTCCTAAAAACCCCAGAACTGAAAGATGTGTGCTTATGTATTTTAAAATACCTGTGCATGTTAAATTTCCTTTTTTTTCCTGACAGATGCTGAAAAATGCCCTTGTTAAGCTTTATCTTTTCCCACTGACGAAAGACTGCAATACAGTTACTTTGCTTCAGCCCAGGAAAGAAAACTTGTATTGGGCTCAATGGCATGCTGTACCATCAGATTATAAGCTACACTGATAGTAAGATGATAAGTAGTTCTAACCCTGTTCTGACTGAAATCAATAGCAGAGCTCTCCTGCTTGTAGTGAGAGCGAGAGCGGGTGAAACTTCTCTCGGCAGAGAACAGGAAGCATGCGTTTTTGGAGAGCAGCAGTATTTAGGCAAGGACTACCCAGCATTCGCCTTCTGGTTAGACCCTTCCAGCGCTGCACAGCGCGTAGCACAGATTAGCAGAACCCTGCAGATCTGGCATCTCCAAGCAGCACAGTGAAAGTCTGTGGGTGGATTAACCCACGTCCTTTTCATTTCACTATTGATTGCAGACTAAATCAAATACAGTGAGAGAACAGAGCAAATGAAATTGAGCTGGCCAAGACAACATTTACATGCTGAGAGGCTCTTACTCTTCATATCACTGTCACGGCTCTGTGCATTTAAGGCCATTCCCTAAGGCAGATGTGGTTTTCCAAAGGTTAGAACCTAAACAGATGAAGTCTGGGTGATGCAGAGGATCCACATAACTCTAGGTCCCTGCTTTCAATCCATACCACATGGGTACCCTCTGAGAGCCAGCACTCTCCCCCAAGTGCCTGCAGAGAAGCATTTCCCCTTGGCTAGCATGCTTGGCAGCCCCATGGCTTGGGAAGCCGTGTCCCAAGCATGGCTGAACCCTCCATGTCAGGGTCAAGGTGAGCCAGAAGGACAAGAGGAAGAGGACTGTATGTGGTGGCTTGCGATTCTATTTTAAGATAAATAAAAATGCCTCAGGCATTTCAGTCTGCAAGGCTGAAAGGAAAGCGTTTGCCTTTGTCTCCCTTGATGGATCTCTTGGGTTACACCCAAGTTGAGGTGGCAATGGCCAGTGGGGAGCAGGAAAAAGCTTAAGGCACCAAAGATGTCATCCTCCCTAGTGTGAAAGAGGAAGTTTTATCTGGAGATGAAACTTGCTGCTTGACTTGGCATAACATACCCATAGAAGCTTGCTAGCAGGTCTACGTGAGGTGGGTCCCAAGTCCCAGCCAGGGTAAAGACACCCCTGGCAAGGCTGCTGCCCCTGTGGGACCGGCTCCTAAAAACCAATTATAAAGTACTTCACTCTTGAGTCTTGTTTTATTTGTATGTACTCATCATGGTTCCCATGGGGATGGTGTCTGAGCACCCTGATGGTGTCTGAGGGCAGCATCCTCAGCCTGACCTCCTTGCCTGGGTGAGATCAGGTTCCCCTCTCCCTGGGACCTCATATGTGCAGGTACCAACAGCCCTTTTTCTGAGGGAACTGTCCTATAAAATATAACTGAAAACCCTCACTTCTTAGTGGTACAAGGAGAACGTGTATGAAAAAAATGAGAGACTAGATCAGTTAGATACATTTTTTGCCCAGTGCTTACCACAAATCCCCTTATAGCAAAAATGTTAGCTGTGTCTGAACAATTTGCACTCAGGCTTTCCAACCTGCAGCTCAAAAAATGTAAACATTGGGCCATTAAGATTTAATTGCTTTTTGTATTCTCGGTGGAAGCTTTTACTATGAACTATTCATAAGCACGCTCAGGGCTGTCCAAAAAATACATTAGGGCTCTGCTTACAGAGGAATGCGCTCAGGCACATTTTCAGGCACCAGGTTGTAAGTGACTTGCCCACCAGAGAGTCCTCAGCCCTCCAGAGAGACCCCAGCCCACCGGAGAGACCCCAGCCCACCAGAAAGACCCCAGCCCACTGGGCAGGAGCAATGCAGTGGCAACAGGACAGTCAGGGAGCGCACTGGTGCCCGGTGAGGAAACGGTGCCAGCCCTTTGCCACTCTGACCATAGCAGGCACGTTATTCTCTCGCTGCTAAATGTAGGTGTTTGACTTCAATTTCCTGTTCTTGTTTGACAGCTAAAACAGGCAGAAATCTCCTGCCTGAAATTTTTTCCTACCCCAGAGACCTCTTCATCAAACATGAGGGGTTTTCCCCCCACCAAGATATTGTAGTGCAAATTTTAAAACAAAATACAGTTCCCATTTTATTTTCATTTAATTAGTTTTTACATAAATATTTCATAAAATACATGCCTTTTTGTGTTGTTGAAACTCCTTCTTTACTGTTCTTCCTGTAATACTTTCATGCATCTATTCTAATAGACAGTAGAACAATCCTGACAGATTTTAGGGCATGATATTTGTTTATTTATAACTTTCCCAAAATATCCTTAGTTTTTACAAAAATTTCAGGGATGTAAACCTAACTTCTTTATGATAGCATGTATATACTTTAACTGAAAAACAACTGAGAAATTTCTGAGTGAAGAAAGGAAAAGCACATAAAAGTACAAGAAATGAGATAATTTTAGACAGCGTGTTTCATTTAACAGAAAAATGTGACAGTCACCAAAAAAAACCAAAAGAAAAACCAACAAAACATGTGCTTTTCCCTTGA
Source organism: Pluvialis apricaria (assembly GCA_017639485.1). Lineage (NCBI taxonomy): Eukaryota > Metazoa > Chordata > Aves > Charadriiformes > Charadriidae > Pluvialis > Pluvialis apricaria. Next base: position 7,069,926 of record CM030017.1, read on the forward strand.
CTGAGCCATGTCCAGATTACAAGCCAGTGGAAATGTTCCTCTTAACTTCCAGACATTTGAGGTCAGATAATTTCATGGGGTATCACATTTTTAGCCCACTCCTTTCTTATCAGTTTTGCCCCCTTCAACAAGTCATGTCTGTATTTTGTAAGAGTGTACAAATGCCCCCAATTTGACTAAGGTCAAAGCAGTAACAATATAATCATAGGCGTAAAACCCCTTCAGATTCAGTGCCTGTAACACACTCTTCTGCCTTAATCTTCAAGAAGAAAGGACTGATGCTTTAAAAAAGTCCCCGTGTTCCTAATTAGTCATGAGGTGAAAGTAACTTTTATGGAGATAAGATTATGTGCTTTCTTTACGTGTGTATAAATGTCATTCTTCACTTCCAATGGCAAAGGTAGGTAGGGACACAGTATTTATAGTAACACCATAAAAAAAAAGTATCATAATCCCTTTGTTCTACACCGTCGGCGCTCTATTAATGCAGTATATTCATGGCTGCCTTGATTGGGGGAAATCTAATAATATGAAACTAGATCACTAATTTTTGACCTCTTACTTCTCAGTTTCCTTCAAGGGGTAAAGAACTGTTTTACTGAAGCCCTTTTTAAATTACATTCACTGAAAATTATACAGTAAAACTCATTCAGAAGATTATTCCTTTATAGAGAAAATGTGAAATTACCTAAGCCTAGAGCAGCATCGGGAACAAGGTAATGAGCCTTTAGTACTGCAATCCAGATCACCTGCTAGTAGATATCACCATTTCTCCAGAAAATAGCACCCACTAGTATATAATGTGCATCCACCTTTTTACCACCCAGAGGTAAGATTTGTTTCCTTCCCTCCAGCTCATTTTCCCTGTTAGTACAAACTCTGCTTTCCTCTGTCTCTCTTCCCCTCACTGAACATTACCTCCCACACCTTCACCGTGCTGTCCTCAGCTTCAAAGAAACAGAAACCTCCAGACAGCTATAAGAAATAAAGTCACTCCTCCAGTAATAGCTCCTGGTCTAGCTGAGATGGTGGCATTACTGTATTTTCTCACTGTATTTAGCTTCCCTGGCACTTCCCCCGTGACAGGCAACGTGTCCCTTCCACTGTGATATACCGCGCTCGGGCTGAGCAGGCACAGATGCAGGGAGAGGGTGAGCAGAGCTGAGGCACCCTTGTTTTCTCTAGTCCTACCTATTTATCAAAGTACTTTTATGGTCCCTGTCCAAGCTTTATCTAAGCACTACAGGCAATTAAAGGCTGGCTCTATGGGAGAAGGATTTCATTTTGCAAGAGAACAACTAGAACGTCGATACCTCTCATGGATTAAAACAACCAACCAAGCCAATGCTGGGCACATGTCCCTCACCTTTGTCAGTATGTTTTGTCCAGTTAGACAAAACAGAGATGAAATTTGCATCCAGGTCAGTTGATGAAGGCTGCTGTATCACCATGAACTGCAGAAGGAATGCACTTTGGGTAAAACAATTCTGAGAAATACGTGTTTGTGAAATCGATCCCTCCATGTGAAATAGATCCCTCCATATAAGATGCAACACATACATAGTCTTGTATATACGTTTCTAAATAACTTGTATCTCCCGTACAGATTTCAGTCATCACACAGCACTCATTTCCAGCATGCATATGTATATGTGAGCCTGTCGCATTTTCAGCGTGCAATGGGTACTCCAGAGTCACAAGCTCAGCCTGATTTTACAGCCTGATCTGTAATCATCACCCAGCAAACCATGTCATTTTATGTGAAGACTAAGAAATTATTTGTGCTATCAAACAACTTTATAATCTTGCTTAAACCATTCTTTCATTTCATTTCTTCATCTTCCCCTCAAATAGTCTTTAGGTCCTTTTTTTTGTGCAGGTCTTTTATAAAGATGAAATTAAACACAATGCTGTGGCTCAAATACATAAGACCCGTCTGCTCTGGCTGCTGAGAGATGTTCATCAACAACAGCCTCTTGATTGACTGGGCAGGATAAGCAAGAAAAAAGGACCTAAGGTTCCAGATCAACTACCAAAAATTGAATAATGGCCCAATTGTTACCCAAAAATCAGAAAGGTCAACAGCCCCACCCTAAACGTGTTTTTTTTTCTTGAAGCAGCAGCTCAGGACAAAATTTGCTGACTATCATAACCATAATGTTATTTAAATTGAGTTCCTTGTGAATGTAATTTACTGCCAAAGTTTATTGAGCTTATTTTAACACCATAGTGGGAGATTAAAAATTAAACTATCATTTTAACTATTTTTATAAAGGTTATTTCATTTCTTTATTGCTTTACTGAATGTCAAGGTGCAGAGCACTCAGCGAAGCCTGATAGTGACTAAGAGATATAAAGGTCATGTCATGTACATTTGCTTCAAAAGTTCAACCTTTGTTTTACCTAGAAAATTATTCTCAAATTACCGCCTACAACAAAAATTAATAAAAGAAGAGGTCATCCACACCCAGAGCACCAGATACACTACAGGAAATTCTGACACGGGGAAACCCGCCGGTCCTCAGGGCTGTCTTTCCATTTTAATTTCAGTGGCGTTTTCAATTCACACGCAAAGCTCACCTCTGCCCACGTGGAGCGATGCGATCACGCAGCAAGGCGCTCCGCTGCCGCTGGCTGAGCTCAGCGCGTTCCAGTTGCAGCTGGAGTGTGGGGAGTTCATCAGCGCTTCCTTTGATCTCCAGAGCCCCAGAATCCTTCTGAGGGCCAGAGCAATAATAAATATTAATACGCAAAGTAACTATTAATGATAATAAAGTACATGACAGGTGATAACATAATAGGTGAAAACAGTAATAAATTCAGATTGAAGAATGTGTCTGCCCTAGTCTTGCCCCGAGCACCCGCACACACGTCTTGTCTTTGTCATTAGTGTACCTTAAGGTAACCTCTTAAAAATGAAATTAAAATATGCATTGTCAGTTGAAAATATTTTTTTCCACTTCAAAAGAGCAAATTTGCCATAACAGGGTTTGAGTTGAATTAAGAAATGAAGTATTTGGTTAACAGGGCACTTGGCTTTTATTACAGATGAGTATATCACTGTTACTGTAGTTTTAATCTTCTCAGGAGCAGCTCTGAAGTCATTAGTACTTGGGGATGTCTTAAAATTCAGGACGTGAGTAGAAGCAGGGCAGAGGGCTCATTTCTGACAGGACAGGGGAAGAAGTGTTATGGGGCGAACCCACAGCCACTCGGGCAGCCCCGCACCAGTGGCAGCACTGGGGCTGCTGGGTTTCACTCTTGAGGCTCTGGTACGAGCTGCGCAAGCCAAGCTGCTCACCATTGCATGCCAAGGCACCGCAGGGTCTGACGTGCGGCTTCAGCTGAAGGAAGAAGTAATCTGTGACGGCTGTAGAAATACATCTTCCGCTGAGAGAAAGAGCAGAGTCAATGTGGGCAGGGAAACACCATCCTCCTCCTTTTCTCCACCGTTTCTGCCCCCCCCACCAAGTCCTGCGCCTTTGAGCTCCCTACCCCACCATGGGCGGCTGAGGCACCAGGGCTGTCCTGCAGCTCCGACCCCTTCGGTACACACCTGCACAAGGCATAAGGCCAGTTGCATGCAGGCAGCCCTCCTGTGAGTCCCAAGAGCAGAGGGGCCGTCACTGCCAGTGACTCCCCTTTGCATGGGCCGTCACGAGCCCCGGGGCCACACCACGTGCCTGCAACACCTCGAGCAACAACCTGCAAATGGAGTCCAGCAACATACCACCTATGCAGAGCTTCCCAAGCCCTGGCTTTAAAAAAGAAAAGGCTTTAGTGATGGTGTTCACGCCGTGGGAGCTGTACAGGGGCTCCTGGTAGGGTGAGCTTTTTGGTCACTGCTCCCCTTGCACCATCACCACGGGTGTAACGGAGGGCAGAAACCAGAAACCAACTGAATTCTCTGCAAGTGGCTGAGGAGACAATTCAGCAAGACGCAAAAACCCACCCGACTGCAGGCCAGGCAGCATTTTGGTTTTGCACTGTGCGTGCTTGTCCATTCCCCATTGTGCGCTCTGAGTGGTCGCCCGGAAGCAGGTCCCACACCTTGCTCTTTACATGGTGTGGTTTACCTTAGTGTTTTTTTTTAATTCTGTTGCTATGAGGTTTGACACAAGTACAAAGATGATCAACTGAAAAAACAAAGTGTTACACATCCACATGATGGGGGGTGCAGAACTTGGGTCCTGTGAAAACCAGGGTGCTGCAACCTTTTAGCACATTCTGTGGAAGACCACACAGGACCATCTCTGAATGCACCAGGCCTTGCGTCAGCTAAACCAAAACCGGGTTGCTCTTGTCATTTGAAACAGAGTTTTTCTCAAGTGGGGAGGGAGTATATTGTTCCGTGTTTCTTATGATGCCTTTTTTGGCCATTTTCTTTCTATCTAGGCTTATCTTCCTATTTTTCCTGCCTAGTCTTCTATGTGAGCTCTCTAGGGCTCTGGACACCTCCGTACAGTATCAGATACAAGAGCCTGCTACTCTTGAATGTGCTTAAACTTGAGAAGTCTATTCTCAATTTGACATCCCAAGTAAATCTAGATAATTTTTAGGTCTAGAAGTCTTTCTTTTTGAATTTCAAATATATAAAAGTCCTATCAGTGAAACACATGGGCCTCGTAGAAATGCACGAGCCAAAAGGCTAAAATTCAGTAGGTGTTTTTTTCCCTGTACAATTCGTTCTTCATTACAGCAATGCAAAACACTGGAAAGAAAAATGAAGATGAAAAATTAGAGTCTGGTTAGCAGAGGGGATATAACCTAATACCAGCCTCTATTATACTTCCGTATGCTGCTTAATGAATCAATGCTGGCAGGAAAAAAGATTGCTGGAGCCTGAGGCATTTAATAACGGTGTGTAACATAACATGCATTTCCCGTTAGGTGTCACTCTAAAAAGTTGGTATGTACAATTTCTAGTTCTGATGTAATGAGAGCGGAGGGTGATGCTGTCAAGATGAGAAATTTTGGCAGGCCAGCATGAAGCTGCATGCAGGCAGCCAGTTCGTTAGGCGGCCGGGCAAGCCGCCCCGGTGCAGCGCTGGGGGCAGGATGGGCGTCCCAGGGCTGTGTGCCCGGCGGTGAGGGCAGGAGTGTCCTCCCCACCACAGGCACCACCAGACCCCCCGCCACCGCCAGCTGAAGAGATGTCAGATGGGTTTAGAGATAAGCATGTGAGCTGCTCACTCAAGACGTAACTGAAAGCGTGCAAGCACCAACTGCTCCCATCAGAGCCTGCACAGCCTGGAAACAAAAACAGAATGACCATTCATAAAACACAGTGCACAGAAATGCCTCCTGGTTAGCAGAGATGCTGCAGGTGCTGTGCGGCACAACTCACAGCACCTGCCTGCAAAAAACCCTAACATTTGGCACAATCTTCATGATGTGTCACAACTCACATATTCCTCCCACCTTGGTAGTTTTGACTTTTCCTTGGCCTTTACCTGGCAGCTTCCCCTGTATGAATTCAGGACCCTGTGGGTGCTGTGATCACCTCTGAGGTGTCATCATTCCTTCCCAGCTGAGGCTGCCTCCTGTATGCCTGGGTGTGCTCTCCAAAGCATCCACATTGGTATGTACAGCCTGTAATCAGCAGTGAAATACTTTAGGATTCATTTCAGTGAAGGATGTAAGGCTTGAATTGTATTATATTGGCTAGTAATTAATACTAAGAACAGATCCTGCACAGTGTAACAATAGCTATAAAATTGCTTCAACTACACGGGATGCAGAGAGAATAAATGCCATTATATGATCCTTGGTTTTGCTTTTTTTACTTCTGCTCTGCTAAATCTTGTAACATCCTTCATGAACTTACTTCCTTTCAAAATTACTTCTTGGCAGAAAACGGAACTAAATCTCAAAACGGGACACCATGTCATTTCAGAATGAGTCAAGGTCAGCCAGTTCATTTTTTGAGTACAAAACTCCTAACTGCTCCCTGCTAGCCAGGGAGAAGCTACCTGTGCCGTTCAGTCTGCCAGATGCCATCTCTGTGCAAAGAGGGAAAATAAACAGGAGCAAATGAGACACTGCAGCAGAGTACCAGAAATACCAAGTGACCTGGTGTTGCGGGGGGATCAGGTTTGAAGACTAATTTCTTACGAGTTGCAGTGAGAGAATCTTAATAATATTGCGATGGCAAAGGAGCGTTGCCCCGCCACAAATCTCCTGTGCTCTTTCAAATATCAGTTCCACAGTGACAATAACCGCAGCGACTGGTTTGTGTCCTTTGACTAAGAGCCAGTTTATACAATTAATAACGCATCCCTGCCCAATCAACAGAACGATCCGTCCTTGCCCCTAGGTACTAATCATGTGTCAAGACAATTAATTGCAGCGATGTACTATGTGAGGAAGGTTGCCCTTAATGTAAAATGTGGCAATTTTTCTGAAGGGCCCAAGGCAATGATCATCTGAATATCTTCCCTTACAGTAACACTACCCTCTCTAAATAAGAGAGGAGAACTTAGTCAACATGAGACCTAAAAACAAACCTCCCTCTGGGTTCAAGCCCACAAGATCCGGAGCATTCTGCCACCTCCCACTGAACAGGATCGCGCTCTTCAGCAAAGGTTACAATTTTCCACTTAGATTGGATCAAAAGTCTCTGAATGGATAAAGTTAAAAGGTGATCACCGCAAAGAATTTTTAAGAAGACTTTTTTTTTTCTCCCACCGACTTTGCTAGTTCACAAGAAGCATTTTCCTCACAGAAGCTGCATCAGCGAAGGCTTGCCATTGATTTTCACAGAAATATGATCAGATCTTCCATTAGTCACCATCCCGCTGGGCGTGTAATTGGGTGCAGATGAGGGGAGCTAGTGGGAAGCCTGAGGACATGGACTTTGGGCATAAAAATGAGTCAATATGTCAAGGTGTTCTTTGTCTCACATTGTCTTCTCTTCCCCTTCTTTCTCACAGCGAGAAGGGAAAATCAGACCGGGTCCACCCAAGGAGGGCAGAGCCAACTCCAGCAACCTCCTCCCCACCTCGACCTCCGGACATTTGCTTCTGGCACTGCTTCATACCACACCCCATGGCGGGGGGACACCCCTTCTCAAGTGAGGGGGCCAACTCGTATGGTCGCAATTAGACAATGAGCACCCACAACTCCCTTGCCCCATCTGCAACCGGGGCTACCTGGTTGTTGGCAGGATCCCTCCTTCTGGGTGGGAAGCAGCCCTGGCAGCAAGAACCACAGCAGAGGGCTTAGTGACTGGGGAGTTGCTATCTCACCACTGCCTCACCTTGTATTTTGATTTTTCACTTTGACTCATTGCTCGCAGTCATCGTTGTCATCAATAATAAGAGGTGCCGGGGCACATTTTACAAATGCCTGTGCTTAATCATCTTGATATCTGAGAGGAGCCTTGTAGATAAGAAGGGCTGTTATCTCCATTTCGCAGAGGCAACAAGAACCCTCCAGGGCTGCACAGGACAACTGCGGCTGTGCAAGGCTCCGGCAGCAACGTGCAGACATCCCGCTGTGCAAAACTGAGGGGACAAAAGCCCTTCCAGTGTTGCAAGGGGTGGATTTAACCTCACATGTTGCTCCGGGACCTGGTGAGTCCCACCAAGCCCTTCCGCTACTGTAGACTCAAGATAACTTTACCCCACTATGTCATACCTCTCCTTAGCTCATCCTCACCAGCAAAGGACACAGTCAGCCTTCCTGGCTCCTCTGGTACATGCTATTGCGAGTCAGAGCCTGCCTGGAAAGTGTTGCTCTTCTCCTCGTCCTGCTGTGAAAGGCCAGCCCAACCTCTAGTCATCAGTTTCGTTCACATACAACAAATTGCACTCATAATGGGAGAGCCCAGGCAGAATTCCCCTGAGAGTCTGAAATGACATTTTTCAGGATCTGACAATAAAACACTACTTGTGCTCTGCCTCTCATCTGTTCACCCTTTCAGTTCAGCTTTTATGCTGCGCGTTAGAGAAATGAGTCATCTTTACCATTTCTCATGCACTCACATTCTCAGCACCTTGCCTTAATCTTCAGTTTTTCACTATCACCTGAAATATATGCTCCTTAATCTCTAAATTACTTTATGCATAAAAACCACTAAAAAATAAATCACAGTTATAATGAGAAGTTTCCAAAGACTCTAATCCTAAAATGTACTACTATAATAATATAGGGGAATCTTCATGCTCAGTATTAAAAGGATAATTTTTCAGCGCATCCCCAGTTTCACAGATACACACAGCTCTTCATTTTCACCTGCAAATGACTCCATAGATTAACAGAGAGACAAAACTCAATCAAGCATGTCTGTCATTGCCATTACGGCCTGGCTGTAAAGCAATTTCACAGAATGGGAGAGGACCATGATATACCTGTCACAGCTTAAAAGCCTTCCTCGTTGCACCAGATTTACATAACTTTATTCAGTGCTGTATATTAGAGGTTCAAAAAAGTCATATTTGCCCATAGGGGTGGGAAACGAGCAAAGCGTTGACACTGTAGGTAGTTCATCATTTGAATTGGGTTTTGCACCTGCAGAACTCCCCTCTTTCTATTTGGTAATACCTTGTGGCTTGCACAGACCCAATGACTGTAAGTGACTATTTGTGTACTTGTATCTTCTACAAAAAAAAAAAAAAAAAAAGTTGGAAAGGCTGAATTAGAGACCCCCATATTTCAGTCTGACTCAGGCTCTGGAGTTCAGTGCGGAAAACGTGGCCCTTAACTCTCTTAGGAAAATCCACCAAGATCCATGCACTTCTCTCTGCCTGAAGATCTTCCCGAGCTACTTCAGCACACCTTCAAAAATCCCCCACAATGGCAGTTTTAAAGCCATTTCTATCAATGCAGGCTGCCATGTCCAACCATTTTCAAATTCTGATGTGCCCTCAAATCCTAAATCTGACTTAAAAATTTTTCAAGCATTTTCTGACAGTTTAAGCTACAAACTTCGGCTTTTAAAATAAAAACTGAAATTCTCATTTTTATGAAAGCAGTAAATGATGTGAGAGTTGACATCTCAGTCGTCCTGGCTCTGGCATGAGAGTTCATGCTTATTTTACTAGGAAATTAGCAGGTGTGCAAAAGCTCCCGTGAGCTCTGCAGAGCCACTGCAGCTGCAAGAAGCAAAACTCCATCAGCCACAAGAACCTGCCCCAGCTCCTTGCTGCAGAGTTGCTGGGTTTGGGCTGCTCGGGCCCAGGCAGAGCGTGGTTGGACAATGCTGCACTGTCGTCCCAAAAGAAAAAGAAAACTGGGGCACGAACCACAGCAGGCACCTCTCCACACTGGCAAACTGAATGTTTTCCTTCGAAAACCCCAAAAACAACAGTCCTGATTTGGTCAAATCACTGCAACTGAAGACAACGTAGAGACTTTCGAAAAGCTGACGACTTTTTGTAATATATATGGCTTAATCATGCCATTTCCAGAGAGAAAGGCACAACAATCCTTGGTGGTGTGTAGCTTGTTACCACGAAGGCAAGGGAAAGGGCCAGGGCTGCCTCTCCAGCGGAGCTGCTTAGAGGGGCTGCTTTTAGTTCCTTATTACAAAAACTCACTTTTGCCCTGTTCAATACAAGATGGAAATCAGATGCCGTTTCATTTCGCCTTTTTCCAGGATCCTGATTCTGCAAGGCTAAAGCTGAGCTCCCTTGAACGACTCTGATGCTGAAACATGTACATAAGTACTTTGCTGAATCAGGCCCTCTTAAACTATAAGGAGGAAGATATTCAAGCTTTCTAATCCAGCAGCACAGCGGGGAAACTGCTTGTCTCTGCGTGATTGTGTAATTGCTTTTTAAAGAGAAAAGCGAGTTTCTCTATACACGTAGCTCTGATAAACCTCAGAAGTCACTTTGGCCTCCTAGCCCAACTTTCAAGATTATTTGTTATGGATAAAAGGAAAGACACTTCTATTTCCATAGCTGACAAGCTTTGCTTCAGGGCATGCATTTATTTTCCATGCTGTTGATCTCTTCCTCCCTGTATCAGGCTAATTCATCAGATTAATAAAGGACGATTTAGCTTCCTGCAGGGTGTTATTGATCTCTCAGGGAACGTGGCAGTTGTTTGCTATGCCACCTTTCCCCTGAGCAGAGGGGATGATTTTTAAATATTCCTAATGCTTGAAGGCTGCAGCTGGCTCTCACCAAGCGACTCTGGAGGAGCAAAAGGTAACGGCGAAGGGGAAATGCAAAATGTATCGCCTCCATCCTTCTGCTTTCCCCTGCCTCTGCACTCACCGGTGTGTCCAGAGCACACAAAGCCACAGCGAGGAAGCGGGAGTCAGCAACGCACTCCAGCACGGGGCTTTAGAGACACAAAGTTCATCTGGGCTGAACTGTCACACACTTAATCCACCAGCACCAGGGATTGTTGGAAACATGCAGCAGAGTCCGTAGATTATAAGGTCAGAAAGGACCCCTGCAATCAGCTCCTGCCGGGCCACTCCTCGCGCTGAGCCCTCCAGCGGTGAATCGCTCACTGGGCCACCCCTCTTCGCTCTGCATTAGCCCACCTTCTGCGACAGGATCTTCTTCTGCTTCTGACAGCATTTACCAAAGCTGTGTTTCCGTACGCCTCTTCGAAGGCACCAGGGTTTCGGCACAAGGAGCCCCATCACAGTCGGGCACGCTGAGCAAGGGCCGGGACGGCAGCTGTGCCGAGCGCCTCTCTGCCACTCGGCCACCCCCGTGGTCAGCCAGGCACGGCGGCGGCTGCACGGCTCCTTCCCTCTCTGCCAGGCAGAAACTGCAATGCACGATGCTCTCCCACCTCCTCTCGGGGCCTTCCAGCCCTGCAGCAGCGGTTTGCTTAAGAGACCAGAAGTGGACACGTTTCAGAAATATTGACATGTCATCCAACACAGAAACAACAGCACCTCCTTCCCAGTGCTGCAATTACCCTCTTTATCCCACCAAAATTATTCCTATACCTTTAGGCTACAATGCTGGAAGAGGAGCTTTAATTCACCATAATCTCTCGGTCATTCCCTGGCTCCCTGCTTGTCTGGGCAGAAATCCCTGCCCTGCAAACACAGCCTGGCTCCTGGCTTCTAGGATGCAGGGCTTGATGTTTGACCTTATTAAAAAACAAACGCTGTTTATTTTTGCCAAGCCACAAAGCCCAATTGCGCAGCCTCGGTGACTTACTGCCTCATTCTTCACCTTTCTTCTGGTTTAATGTCCTCCATGAATGTCACGTTTTCTCCCCAAAACCACACGTTAAATTGTGAAAGAGCAAGACCTGAGCTGGGCGGACACAAGCTCGCTTGCTCCCCTGTTTGCAGCTGTGGTGTGAAGCTTGTAAAGCCTCTGGCTGGAAATCCAGTCAGTATGTACTATATTAATTTTATATAATTCTAATTCCTTAATCAATAGCTTTGAAGAATCAAATATCTCTGCAAATTACAACAACATTATTACCTTTAGCAGTCTAATTTGCAATCTCATTAAAAAGATATCAAGTTCTTTTCTGTAACCCTACAGTGATGGAATAACTCTCCATCCTTCATTAGTCATACCCTTGCACGCGCTGTTACATGTTTGTCTAGGACTGGTGTCAAGCTGGGCTGTCCCCAGCTGGTTTTCAAATCCTGGCACAGCAGCGGCTTGCTCTCATTGCCGCCCAACCGTGACGACCCACGCACCACTGAAAATCGGTACGACCAGTTCAGAGGGCTGCGGGGCCAGTACGGGTGACCAGTCCCCGGGACCCGCTGGCGCAGAGCGTGCAGTGGTGGCCCGCGCTGTGCTGCACACGTGGGGTCACCATGGGACTCTCCGTCTTGAAGTATGACCGCAGCTGAAACTTGTTTTGCCCAAACATGACACATTTATTGAATGTTTCTGCATGTATCGAGTGCCTTTTCCGCATTAGCAATGGCTTTTCTGCAGAGTTGAGCTGGTACCTGACCAAATAAATGCCTTTTCTTCCCAATATATTCTGAAAATTACTGAGCTCTGCTTGTATCATTTTCCTTTCCATACGAAAGGAAAACCCATTTTCTCAAATACAGAAGAGTTTTGGAGCCAGAATTAGACAAGGAAATGTTTCAAGAGAAGGGGTTGGGGACTGGTTTCTCCCAGCGGCGGGGGCTCGCCGGCAATCTGTGCAGCTAAGCCGGATAATTAAAGACTGGACCCACTCCGCGAAGCTGCCTGTGTCTGACCACTGCCTGCATCCCCGGTTCAGGCACATTTCTCATCGTTATCCCTTAACCCCGCAGTTTCCAGTGCCACTTAGTAAGGCTGTTTATTTATCTGGCTTTTGGCATGACAGATAAAACAAAGCTATGCCAAGTTTCAGTCCATAAATCCCAGTAAGTAGATTGGATGGGCCTGGTTTATAAAGGAAAATAACTGCAGAGAACTTATTTTGGAAAAAAAAGTGAAGGGTCTTAAAACTGATTTGCTGACAGGGTAGACCTTGATGTCATCCTTCTATAAGTGGGTTATGATTGTTCTCACAATGCAAAATGATATGCAAATACGTCCATCACGTCCTGCTGCTTCCAATTTTATCTGCCTTTCTCCTAGTCTTTTTTTTCTCTTCTTCTGGAGTCCCCCAGAAGCAGATGAGAAGTGTTTGTCCCGCATACAGGGCCAGGGACGAAGAGAGCGGAAAAGGAAAATATCCTGCGCTATACCTCTTCGGACAGATACGAGTTTCCTGATGGTTTGTGTCTGTATCACAAGACACAGGGTTTCATTTCTGCCCTTGAAAAATAGATCAAAGATCATTGGCAATATACATTCTTCCTTGACAATTTTTCACTGGTTTTGGAATATATAGAGAGTTTATAGTCAGCCAACGTCCCTCCTACAGTTACATCTTTGCTCTCCCAGGTGCTTTGGAGCAAGCCGGACCCACCAGGACTGCCAAAGAGCCTTCCTCAAACCCAGAGCGATTTGTAACATGAAAACGAGCAATGCTCTCCTACAGGATGGAAAATATGGGTGATTTGCTTTTTATTTTTCACTCTGCTCATTGCTGTATGTTATCTTTCGGGTCCCCAGAATAAGAATGTGCTCAAGCTGAACCTCAGTTCAAAAATCATTGGGGTTCTGCCTAGAGGAGGATGTGACAAATTTACACCTAAGGGGGCACCAGAGGAGCCTTGGCGAGGGGCCGGCACCCCTGTGCCCGGCTGCTCTCCCCACTCGGGGGGATTTTCACCCGCCGTGGGTGGGTGGGAGGCAGTGGCCGGGGCTGGCCCGTGCCTTGTGGGCGGCGGGTGCTTGGGCTGCCTCCAGGCAACATGCGAGCTGCTCTGCGGGAAGCGGCTGTTGCTCCTAATTAAATAGCACAGATCCATTCCTGCTCATCAGTCTGACGGCGGTAAGCCCTTCTCCCGCCTCGGGTGCTGGAATTAATGCTGCTGCGAGACAACATAAATTGCAGCTTGGAAATGGCAGATCAGGTGTACACTTACTGCCATTAAAAGGCTTTAAATTGGTTTAGAATTGAAAAAGGAAAAAAAAAATCTACCATAAAAGATCCAGATGCGGCTGTAAAGGGCTGAATGCAAATGACAGGGTGAAGTTGAATTCAACATGAAGTTGCTTCAGGACTTCGTGATGCACACCCACAATGCTGGCCCTTAGCAGGGGACGCGGAGGCTGGCTCTGCTTAGTAGCCAAATTTTAAAGCAGTATCAAATTAAGAAACCTGGCTTTGAAATACTGGATGTCTCTTGAACAACCTTAAGCCTGTTTTTGTAATGTAGGATCAAAGTATTTGAAGCCTTAAGACAGGATCAAACTGCAGAAATTTTGGACGCTCTCCACACCGAAGGATCTAAGATCTGCGCAGTTAGTAATTATTAATACACAAGTAACCTGTTACATGACAGCAAAGTGAATATACTACATCCATATTTTTATATATATATATGTATATATTAGGTCCGTGAGCTACAATAACATTTAATAAAGAAGTGACCAACTTCCCCGAAGTTCCTAAAGTTCAGTCTACACTGAGAATATTTCCATTTCAAAACCACCAAATAGTCATTAGGTAAAAATCTATAAAAAAATTTGACATAAAAATCAGACCCCAGACTGCCATTATTCCAGGACAGCCTGAGCCCACCAGCCATGGTCATCTCCTCCCAACCCAGTGAACCTCCTCCTGCTGCTGACTGTGGTGGCTTAGGTGGGAGCAGGACAAGCGTGTGTGCCCAGGGGAGCCCAGAGCCTGACAGCGAGGGACATCTCCAGAAATGGGAGATGTGAAACCTAACCATCTTGGGCAGGAATAAATAATCAACTCTGGGTGTCTCACATGTGCCACAAACACTGGCTCATCGTGCAAAAGGGTGATGGACCAGTCTCATCCCCTCAGCCTTTCAAAGGAAGGCTGTATCGTTCGCTGTGTTTTTACCCAATCTGTATGGGAGATCAACGCTTTTTGAATATTTTGCACTTTGTGAACCCTTAGACATCTTCCAGCTGAAGAACAGACCAGCTCACAGGGAACACAACCCAAGTGACCATTGGTTTGCTCTCCTACCTGCCTTTCCTGGAAGGGTGGGAAGAGAAGGCAGCAGGAAACTTACAGCAGGAGGATGATGGAGGTGTGGAACAAGATGCTGAAGCCACCGACTCTTTCTGCTGTCATGGAGAAACAGGAGAAGGTTCTCTCAGCCTCTCAGCATTTCGGGTCAGTTCTGGGGGCATGGTGGCCGTGCTGCCAGCTTTCCTCACTTCAGGCTGGCCAGGGACACCAGCTGGACGCTGGTGTAACAGAGACTGAACGATTCTCATTAAACATTTTCTTCTGAAACATTAGCTGCAGGCAAAGATCTTTCTCTGTATGAATTATGAAGTATTGTTTCATGTTTAATTGCATTGATTTGCATTGAAAGCTTTAAACATCAGCCTAATAATTATCTTAAACCAATTTGTCATCAGGAATACAATAAACCATTATCTATGCCAGTGCTTACAAGGAGCTGACTCTCCTGCACCAGAGGAATTGGAAGAAAATAAAAAGAAACATTTAAAATGCCAGACTGTGCGTCCAGGTTGCTGCATTTAGAGGAAAAAAATGTGAGAATGATTGCCAGTAAAGATGGCGATAGACAAAAACTTCAGAGCCAGCAACGGTGCTTACTTATGGAGAAATGTCCCAGTGGTGGTCAGGGACTGGCAGCGAGCTGCCCTCAGCCCACCGCAGGGCTCTCTTGCAGGCCAGCCCAAGGGGAGCTGTGTCCCAAATCATGCTCTCCGGAGCTGAAACCAGCCCTGAGTCCGGTGGGTTTGTGGCATTGGTTTGTGTTGTCACTGGTGGCATTGAGAGTGGCCACTTTTCTGCCTTGTCACTCCCCCGCTTCCAGAGAGAATGTCAGCAAATATTTTTAACAAGGAAACTTCACACCACTCTTAGAAAAGGTCTGACTATTTAAAACCAACACCAAAAAAACCTGGCTAGAGGCATGGAAAATTTTGGACAAAGCAATTATAGCCTCGGCAAGCTACGGGCCACCACGACAAGGAGGCAGCACAGCGAAACACAACACAGGGAGAGCTGTCGGGCCAGGGTTACTGAACAGGGCTCCCACCCGGCCCGGCTTTGCCGGGGGGACAGGCTGCGAGTTCCCACAGGCTGGAGAGGATGAGAAAATGATGAGTGCTCTGAGCCCCCGAAATTCCTGTGGGAACAAGAAGGATGAAGCAAAGGAGAGCTCTAACAGGATTTGAATATTTTAAACTCCTTTGACAGCCACGCGCTGTAGTGCATTTTATCTGTGGGAAATCTCGCAGCAATTGAGCGCTTTACAGCTCCCGTCCCGGGGAGCAGACATTATGCAGTGCTTACCTTGCAGCATCGCACCAAATTTTACTACCACTGCAAAACTTCCCCCCCGCCCCCCCTGCAAACAGTTTCAGCGGAATGGTCTTTATTTTGCAGAGAGTGATCTTGAAACATGCACAGCGGTTTTTAGGGACAGGATGAAAGCCTGATGTGACTCATGGTGGTGTTCTCAGGGGGCGTTTCCAGGGCTGTCCTCCCCACCAGGAAAAGGCACGTCACAGGGCTGCCAGCTGGAGGGGCAGCCCATGCCCTGCTGCCCCCGGAGCCATCAGCTTTGCCCGCTGGAGACACAGGAATGCTCAGCCAGGGGACGGGGTACAGGCCAAGGGTGACAGCCCCTGCCCTGGGCACAGCCATTGTCACCCTGTGCTGCAGGTCTGAGCTCTCAGGAGGCGCTTCTTCCCCAGCTGGGAAGCTGTCCTGGCTTCAGCTGGGATAGAGTTGATTTTCCTTCTAGGAGCTGCTGTGTTTTGGATTTAGTATGAGAATAATGTTGATAACACATACTGTTTTAGTTGTTGCTAAGTGATGTTTACATTAGTTGAGGACTTTTTCAGCTTCCCATAGAAGCTGAGAGGGAGCACAGACAGGACAAGCTGGCCAAAGGAGTATTCCATACCATAGACATCACGGTCAGTATATAAATGGAGGTTGGCTGGGGGGACAGGAATCCACAGTCACTGCTCGGGATGGACTGGACAACCGATCATTGGGTGGCGAGAGCAACTTGTGTTGTATTACTTTATTTTGTATATTCCTTTACCATTATTATTAATTATTATTATTATTATTATTTTCCTGTTCCATTACTGTTCTATTAAACTTTATCTCAAGTTCTGTTTTCCCCTGCTTTTATCCCTCTTCTCCCTACCACACTTGGGGGGGTCAGGGAGCAAGTGAGCGGCTGCGTGGTCCTCATTGCTGGCTGGGCTTAAACCACGGCAGAAGCCCTTTGCATTGCACAAATCCACTGATGCCTCGGGATTTTTATTTGATTTTCTTGAGCCACGCAGGCGCCCCACGCAGCCCAGCAGAAGGCACCGCTCACCCCATCGGCGGGCTGGGGAGCAGGCCCGTGCCGCAACACGACCGGGGTGGAAGCAGCAGCACAGGAACATCTTCACTGGGCTGAGGCCTCCTGCCTTCACCACAACATCCATTTCAGCCTACAGCCCTTCAAATAAAGTATCATCAAATAATTTACAGTAGGTGTCAGCTGCAAGCTACAGCCAAAGAGAAGGTTTATTTAAGATACCATGTGGATTGTTATACAAGATCCTGATGGATTATTCCTATCTGAGAATTTACAGATACTGCAGGAGCGTGGCCAACGATTTGGATTAGTTTAGATTAAACTCAGACGGGGTTGTTTTTTCTCCCTTAGGAAATCTCAGCCCTGGGTCTACAGATTTTTTTAAAGGAAAGACATAGACAAAAACAACTTTTACACTTTCCAGCAGGAACCTAAAGTGCTTTTTCCATCAATCACCTTTGATATATGGAGGCAGAAGTGTGAGTTACTTCATTAAGAGCACTCACACATAACTGGGTACATTTACATATTAATCAGACAGCTGAGCTGCTAATCTTTCTATCTTATGTGCATCTGTAACCGTTAGTCAGAGCCGGAGTGCTGTTAAATACTCCAGGTACCACCGAGTGCTCTAAAATCAAGACAAGTGCAGGTGACAGGGAAAGGCTCATATTTACAATGCTCCCGTAGAGCCAAGCACTGTTAGCTCTGCAATAGCGATATAAATACATATATCTAACACCGGGAGCTTTAATCCAGCAGGAACCCTAAGTGAGGCGAGGCACTCCCACTGCCTAAAGACCTTAGTGATTCCCGGAGAAAAGGCTGGTTCCAGTTCAGCCTTCTCCAGGCTCGTCACTGGTGTCTGAGTGGCACAGAGCACCCGGCACGGTGCACCCCGGGCACCCCGGCACGAGACCCCGGGAGATGCTGTGCTCGGGGGGTCCCTACGGGTGCTAACGGAGCAGCTGATGGGGATTTCAACCACATGCGCTGCATGCACACATGGGTTTACAACAAATTAAAAGTTGCCGGTTTATGTGCATGTTTCCATGTTCCCCCTTCCCTGTCTTTCTGAAATACTGTTTTGTGAAACTCATCCCTGTGTAATGATGGCGAGAGTCACTGCACACCGCTGCTCCCCCCCTTCCTCTTTTTTCTTTCTTTTTTCGTTTGGAAAAGAAAAGCTCCTCAACAAAAGAAACGCTGTGCAAGTGGTGTGCCAACTCTAATGAAACTAACGTTTCTTTGGCCTGAGACCAGGAGGTGAGGGAGCCATTCTCTCTGCCGCACTGGTGTGGGTCAGAGGGCCGAGCAACCCCAGCCGCTGCACCGCTCTGCCCTTCCCGGGGCCATGCAAAATGCTGCACAGCCCCATGGGATGGGGAGGAACCAGGGTGAACTTTTATTTGTCCTGTCAAAGGGAATAAAGGAAGCCAGAGAAGCAGCTTCCCTCCACCCCTGGTAGCCCACCGCCCAGCCCGGGACAGCAGGGCAGGCCCCCCAGCCATGCCTTTCCCGAAGGGCAGCGGCAGCCCCACACCAAACACCTTAACCCAATGCTTGGTGGGGTGGGAGAACCTGGCCCCAGTTCTTCTCACTGCCCCGGGTCTTTTGTAAAGTCTTACTGGTTTTCTGGACAAGATTCGGTCCCTGGATAAATCAGTGGCAGCAAAAGGGGTTGAAGCAATAAGGACATATGTGGAAATTATGCTCCTAAGTCAGTCATCACTGAGATGAACAACACACATGGACCTCAACTGAGGATGTGGTGGCTCTACAATGGAACTGTTGCTCACTGTGGTGCACCCGTCTCAGCTACAGCACAGTACTTGCTTGGTTTTTTGCTTTACCTGTTCACTTGCCAGTCCAGGGTCTGCAAATCCATATCCTCAGCTCCCCGGCTCTCTCCCTCCACCACCTCGCACACAGCTCTCCACCTGGCTTGTACGGCCCCAGGCTTTGAGCTGCTGAATTAAATCCTCTCCATCCTCCAAGAGCAGAGAGAATCACGAGGTTTAAACTTTGGGTGAGAGCACACCACCTGTTCCTTAGCGCAACGCGCCTTCGCCCCGAGGCCGGCACCCAGCGGTGAGCAGGGTGCGGGGACAGCCGGTGCCCATCAGTTACACACCTACGGCTGCAGAGTTAAACAAAAAATACAAACGTGATAATTGCCTTTGCCGAGGAAGTGATCTGTGGTATCACTTCCTCTTTGCAGAACTGTCACAGTTTACATTTTCTGGGCTTTAATTAAACAAAGGAAAAATAACGTGGGTGGCTGCAGTGACAACACAGGCTCTGCAGAGCTCCGACGTCTGCTGCGTTGGGGCTCCAAGTTTTAGTTTGCTGCTTTCTCCGGATTAAATGGATGGAAAGGTTAGCCAGACCTTGAGGAATGGCTTTGTGCTTTTGCTATGAGACATCACCTGGGTTATCTGCAGCTCTCGGTGCTCAGTACGGCATTGGGCTGGCTTTGCTGCCTGTCCCCGAGTACGGTAACCCAGCTGCACCGGTGACACGCTCACCCACCCCTCGGCACCTCTGCCTCCTGCCCGAGCAGCACCGACCCTCAGCCCAGACCCTCAGCCCACCACCACCGAGGTCTGCATTGCCCTGCCCGCCCCCAGCCCACGCAGGCAGGAGAGTGTCGAGGGGCACAGGGACGCTTTGGAGACCGTCAGCCTCTGCACAGGTTCTGCCATCGTTCTGGGCCCACAACCAAGCGGTTTGCCGATGGTTTTTGTTCTTAGAGGAGAGCCCAGATGCCCCACTGATGCCATCACAGCCCTACACACCCCATCTCATCACCTGGAGATGTTAAATGCTTCTATTCCTCATCCCACGGGAACAGGAGGATTTTGGAAACCACCAGCAATTCATGCTCCTTGTCCAGAGAGGCTGCACGAAGCAGCAGTGCTTTACAGCCAATGGATGTCTCCTCCATCTTTCACTGCTTTTTATAATGTTTTATTGATTGGTTTTGTTGAACTATTTTATTGATTGGAAGTATTTCCAACCTCTGCAGTCTGGACATAAATATTAAAGAGGAGATGAGGGAACATAGGCTTTATGATGGAGCCCTGGCTCAGCCTTGAGTCTGGCTGGAAACCCAGCCCTGGCCCAGTGGCCTTGATTGACCCAGGCCAAAAAGTGGGAGAAAGGAGCTGGGACGTGCTAACACCATGTCCGTGTTCCTACTTTCCAGGCAGAGGCAGCAGCCCTGTTTGAGCTGGCTATTTTAGCCTTGGCCATGACTAATCCTGTGCGTGGAGATGGGAGATGCTTGAGGGACAAGGGGGTTCATGGCCACCACCGCTGTGGCTGGAGGACCCGGCACATGCCTAGGCAGTGGCAGTGTGAGGCCATAGCCACAAAAAACCACTGACAAACCTGACCTGCTCACCCCTGGAAAGGCCAGGGGGAGTTGCTATGGCATGTGGCACTGGCCCTGCGGCTGACACTCCGTGCCCGGCCTCCCCTGCCCGTCTGCTGCCTGGTTGTGCCTTTCTCCTGCCTGCAGGAGGAGGAGGAGGGAAGGCAGCGAGGAGCCAGCACTGGCACCACACACCAAATCACCTGTGCACCACAAAGCCAAATGCTCTAGGAGACATGGAGAACAAGAAGGAGGCTTTTGAAGCATCAGAAGCAAGCGCAGCTCTGCCACGGGCCAGCCCAGTACCTGCTCAGCCGCCATCCAGGGATGCTCTTGCTTGTGGCTGCGTTAGGTTAATTTGATGAAGAGGGATGTAGATTTCAGGGGAGGGGCAATAACAGGCAGGGTAGAGAGGAGAAGGTGCAATGGGTCAGGCTGGGATACTGGTGGAGCCAGGGCCCAGCTCCGAGTGCTGCCCAGCCCAAAACGTGATGTGTAGCCCCAGGGACAGTGCAGAGCAGCTCTCATGAGCCTGGGCTCCTCCTCATCCCCTCACACCACAAGTTTTTCCACCATCAGCTATTTTATCCATGGTTTTATCCATGCAACCCCCCATCCTCATTGCCACTGCCCCTTGCCGTGCCCCTCCCCCAGCACAGGCAGAGCAGGGCGACGCGCAGCACGGGACGCCGGCAGCTCACAGCGATGTGGGGCACACGGAGGGGGAAACACGGTGAGAGTGCTGTCTGCAGTACCAGGCTGCTGTATTATGGTTATCACGCTTCTCACCCCTGCCATCTCCTGCTCTCCCTGCAACGGCAGATGGATGCTCTACCCACTCACGCAGCCGCGACCTCGCTGCGCCCCCAGTCACTTGCCTGGCTTGGACATCCCCGTGAGTGCCGAGGGTGACCCGGCGCCGGTTAGTCACGAAGGGTTCAGGTTGGCCTCCATGCTGAGATGCAGCCCTGTAAAGCATGGTTTGTCTGCCTGGAAACCAAGAGGGTACATGCCCAGAGGGAGACATCATGCAGCTTGTTCTTGGGTCTAGATTGTTTTTTCTTCACATCATTTTTAAAAATGAGCTTTAAAATTTGGGTTTGACTTCCAGCATTTGCCTCTCCTAAGAGCATGGGAAAGACAATCAGCACAACGAACGCAATGGGGCAAAACCTCCAGCCCTTGTAACAAACTACTGAAAGATGGTCATGTCTATCACGTTAACTCAGGGAAGAACATCTCTGCTCCTTCCAGAGCAGTGGCGGTGGGCATTACCGTAAGGAAGCGCTGGTTAAACCAGAGAGGGGAACACGCATGACGTAAGGATTCCCATTTCACACACAAACCATCAACAAATAAATAAAACAGACCATAAAAAGCACATGACCACCTCACTTTCTTATACAAACCCCTAGCTAGAAGGTTTTACCTTTGCTGTGGTTTAGTTGTTTGGTTTAAGCAGTGGAAACAACCTGTCATAAGGTGAGCCGTGCCCCTGGCTGCTGCTTCATGCTAACAGCTTATGAATTCCAAGCTCACACGAGCAACTCACTGGGGGTTCACATGGGGTAAGCTAAGCGCGGTCAACCGCAGGCAACGGCTGGCCCTTGGTCCCGCTTGCCTCTCTCGTGGGAAAACAACACAGCTTGTTTCCACCTGGATCCCACAGCAGGGGTTCGGTGGCTTTTTCCACCCTCCGGCGCAAATGCCCCTTTCCTGCAGGAAGGCGAAGCTGAGCCCACTGCTCTTATTGGGGAAACCCAAATTTCCATTTCATCGGCTCTTCACAGCCACCCTCCTCCACCTGCCTGCGAGCTCCAGCAGCGCTCCGGGGGGAAGGAAAAGTCCAACCCTCACCCGTGGGAATGAGACAGAGTTACTTTTTGATTATTGTTAAGCACAGTTATTTAATAGCTTCCAAAAGCTTCTAAGCTCTGGTCTTACTGCTGCCCCCTAGACCTCAAATTACATATGTCAAATTAAATTTGCACTAGCCACTGCTAGGAAAGGTGGATGAAACTCTGAAACTCTTCTTTTTTGTCTTTTATCAGGAAAGAACGTACAGCCAGAACAAGCAGCGGTGAAGCCAGCTGTCCTTTAGGCAGCCGATTTCACAGATAAGTTACTCCCCGACTGTGCGCAGTATAGATCTGATCTTGCAAATGGCCCCGTGGGGACACGTTCTGCTCCTGTGCAGAGCGGTACCGGTACAGGACAAATCATTGCAATGTTACAGCGAACAAAACATCTTAACGCATCCATTTTTTAGCCTTGATTGAGCCTCTTGAAATCAATGGAAATATTTCCTTTGCCGCGTGTGTCTGCGCCATGCTGATCGCTGTGGCTTGCGGGGCGGCGCTGCGCGGTTCTCCCCTTCGGGCTGCACACCCCCCCCACCCCGTATTTCAGAGCGTGCAGGGGGGTCCAAAATGCCCAGAATTGGGTATTGCTCTCTTGTCCAGCTCCTTTCTTCCACCTTTTCGATTTATTTATATAAACGCTGCAAAGTCTCCTGTGGTTCCACCAAACAGTGACTTTATCTACGGGGAAAGCAGACGCAGCACTCACCTTTTCACAACAGCACCTGTCTGCGCCCACGAGTGACCCAAAGCACAAAGGAAACAGCCCTATATGTTCCTATACGTGGCTGTGGGTGCCTGGAAGGGTCTTGGGATGGGCAGAAGCCCAGATGGGGATCTGGGGTGTGCGCTCCTAGCTCGAGGCAAACGCAAGATTATAGTATGGAGAAAAAGTTATAAAATCCATAAGACAGGTTGAACTGTACTCATTACTGCATGTTACTTCATTAGTTTTATTTAATTAATTAAAACCTAAACATTCCCCACAAAAGGACACTACTGTCACCACCTTTAATTTCTCAGCTGGGCCAAAAGCTTCGACCCCTGGCGCAGAACACGGGCAAACCGGACCTTCCCAGAAGCTCACAGCCAGCCCAAACGTGTGTGGCATCCCCCGAACGCGCGAGAGCCGTGTCCCTGGCTGCATCTTCCGCCAGATCTCAGCAGAGTACAACCCGCTTCATGACACACAGAAAAACGTGATTTTTGCCCCTTGTGGAGCGCAGCTGAAGCGGGTCCCGCTCCCTGGGGAGCGGAGCAGGGATGTTTCCACTGTCAGAGAGGGGAGGTGGGCAGAGGCGCTGCCGAGCACCACGGCCCCATCGCAGCTGCACCAGCGTGGGGTTGGGGAGTAGGGAATCCTGCCAAATTCCTAACAGGATGGAAATCTGAAAAAAAAAAAAACCCAAACAAAATAAACCACTGAACAATTTCAAAGTCCCCAGCAGGGTTTCCAGGTTCTATCTCCATCATACTTGCACTCCAAACATAAATAAGTTAAAGATGCTAATAATAGATTTCAGTGCTGACTAACACCTTCCGAAAGTAAAGAGTTTGGGGGAAGGATGGCACAGCTGACGTGCTGCTCTGGGCAGAGGGCTCAGGGCTGCTGCTGCTGCGCCCAGACACTCCTTGCTCCTCTGTGTAAGCTTTCATGGCAGCTGATGTTGCACCATACCTAAAATATTTGAAACGGCCCAGCCACCCCAAATGGCTTGGCAGGGAACAGGGGGCTCGCGGCACTGCAGATACATCACGCCGCTATTTCTGGGCTGTTCTATAAATACACTTTTTCTCTGGAAACAGCCCTCAGCAGTGCTGAGGCCAAACCTCTTCCCAGCACTCGACCTTTTTGGCTCCTTTTTGGTGCCGGCCCCTCTGCCTCCCGAGAAAATCCCCTCCTGGACTAAAAGCCGGTTCTCCCCAAATACAGCTGCTGAGGGAGCCGGCGGCAGCCAGGGTGGGAGCCCTTCCTTCCAGCCAGTGAGCCCATTCCCTCAGCATCTGGTTCACACACTATGAGCTGAAATGAGGTTTAGGGGTATCTATACGGAGAGGGGCCCCTGGCACAGGTCTCCGTGGGGCAATTTTAGTACCTTTCCCAGTGCCAGCAAAGAAATGAGGCCCATTTTGGAGGACAATGGGACCATCCCAGCACCACTGCCGCCCTTTCGCTTTGGGATTGTTCCTCTCAGGCCCTACACATGCTCCGCTTGCTAATCCCTGACGTGCTGAAGCACCCCTCTCCAGGCGCCCAGGGGACACGGCAGGGCACGGCAGCAGGTTTTGTGCCCCCTCCTCCTGCGTGACAACTAACTAGCGGCAGCGGCCTCACCGCGGGCTCAAACTTGGCGCAGCACAGACACCGTAACTGCAAAGAGGCGAAGCTCTTGCCGAGACAGCCCCCTGCCACCTCCTCCCTCTGGGACACAGGGATTTACCACCAAGCAGCATCTAGTGCAGGGTCAGATTTATACAGCCCGAACCCTTATTTACACTTCAATTTTGTCGCTGCTCGCACACAAACACAAATCACACTGCTTTCCCACCAGCAAGGCTGCGCATGTTTTCTGCCCTGGCATTTAAAGGTGGAGAAGAGCCAGACTAGCAGCTAGATATTAAAAATAAATAAACTGGGAAAAAAACAGGAGCTAGCAGCTCTGATTGAAGATGAACAGGTATTTGGATTTTCAAAGAGATAATGCTTTGACTTAAGCACATGAACAACTGATCACATTTATAAGACTGTTCATCTGCTTTGTACTTGAATTAGATGATGCACTTTTAAAACCCATCCCCAGGTGAGTTCTGGGTCTTTTTGGAGATCTGGCATAAAAGCACCAGACAGATGCAAGTCACGTGCCAAGCGATGAAATGCAGTAATCGCTCACCAAGTGCCATCTCTCCCACCTGGTGCTTTGAACACGGTTTGAAACAGAAATGCAAATATCTATTTTTTATTAGTGACCCAGCTCAAACCACTTCAGTTTGATCGCAGTGATGCAGCATGAGCAGTTCGCCAGAATAAACACTTACTCAGGTGCCTGAAAGGCTGCAGAATCCCATGGCAAGGAGGAAACTTTTCTCCCAAAAAATTCACACCGTTTCTTCCTCCCCCTGTCAGGAAAGGCCATGAAAGCTTTCCGCAGACTTTTCTCACAAACCCAGAGGAGCGGGGGTCTCCGCATGGGCCAGCAGTGCCCTGTGCTGAGATGGTGGGAGGACTCACACCCAGGCTCCAGGGCACAAAAAGCAGGACAGATGTCTCTGGTGGACCACGTGGGATAGACAGAGAGATGCTTGTAGGACAGAGTCCAGCCCAAAAGAGTATGAGTGTCAGGAGGTACATGGTGGGAACTGACCTGTCTGTCCCCACAAAATTCTGGGCCCTGGGAACAGCACCCTCCAGCCTCCCCCATTTGAAGGCGTTCTTCCACCAACCTGCAGCCCGTTTCTCAAGACAGACTTAAATCCTTTATCCTGCCTCCTGTGGGGTGGGTTGGAAATGGAGGGCCGCCGGCTGGGTGGTGTTCCCCACGTTCCTCGGGTGCACAGCCCTGGGTCAACGGCGAGAGTCAAGTGCTTTCCCCACTCCCAGCACAGGGATGAGGAGGGGGCTGAGGTGCCCGTATCCCGCAGAACAAACCTCTGAGCTCCCGCTCGGTGCCCTGCGGCACCAAGGAAAGGTCTGATTAACCTCGCTGTGAAACAGCAGGTATTACATTATGTGCCGTATTATGCTTAATCCAGAAGGATAAAACCATTTATTTAGACACAAGATGGATTCCTTATCTGATGTCATGAAATCAGACAGCCAAAATTTAGCATTTGATCTGTGCTAATCTATGGTCTGTTCTGCTTGGAGAAAACATCGCAGCTCCTATCATCGCCCTCCCAGGGTTCCTATATTCCCATATGCACTTGCATTTTAAGCAGATCAATAAACCCTGCCAACCCACAATGCTACGGTCTCCTCAGCTCTCGGCAGTTTGCACAGCTCGGTACAGGTTTCAGGGTTTTGCAGAGGCTGAGGCCGCCCATGTCTGTGTGGAAGAGCAAAGGGGACGAGCAGGAGCCAAGGGACACTGCAAGGGGGGGTACACAAGCCCCGCTGCTGCAAGCCCTGCACCCTGGAGAGCTCTGGTTCCCACCCGGGTCTCAGCCGCCTGCCCATCGCCGCCTGGTTGAGGGATCAGGACCATTCGCAATCACCACCCCAGCGCCCCGGCACCTCCCAGGAACAGCTCCACCGACGTGGGGAGGCTCAAACCAGCCGTGTTCGCTGGCAGGAGGGGCTGTGCCCATGGACCCCGCATCGCCAGCAAACACGCTTTGTGCTCAGGGAAGGGCTGAGCATTCATCTACGGGATCACAGAGCGCTTGGGGGCTGTGAGCCTGGAGCAGAGCCAGAGCCCGGTACGCTCATGGGACAAGCTTTTCTCTCGCCCACTGGGGTTTGGACTAAGACCTACAACCAGCGAGACAGGGCCCCTCTCATTCATCTGATACACGTGGGATTTTGTGATGGAAGAGCTTCAAAAAGCTGCAAGAGGGCAGCCCCGCTGCTGGAGGAAGCTTTCCCAGGCAAAGGGGCCTGTCCTCGTGCAGGCAGGAGCTTCCTCTCCTGCCTTCACCTACCTGAGCAGGGCCCCCGCTGGCTCAGCATCAACGATCAGGTTCCTGCAGAGCTTTTTGCCTCCTGCATAGCTCTGCAACTTCCTCTTCCTTTCCATTTTAGTGACTTCAGATTTTCCACCCAACACTGAAGTTTCCTTCAAAGCCCAGATTTTATAGAGCAGCACCAGCAGCTTCCTCCTCAATCACATCTCTCTCCCCTTGCTGGCAGGTCCGTTTTCCTTAATGGCTTCTTTTCCTGGGACATGCACAAGTCCACCTAGTTGCTAGATAACCAGCTTGACTGGTATTAACAAAAGTTGCTTATGTTTGGTGGGTTTTTTTCCTGATCCGTATCTCATTTGGTTCCCATCCCTCCTCTTCTCCACTTCTAGGTCTGTCCCCTCAAATGCACGTACAAGAGACTCCAGCTCACTGTGACCACACAGCCCAGCCCACAGCTCGCCCCGCGATCTCACTCTTCATGCCACATTGGTTTTTTAGGTGGATGCGCTGTACAACCTATAGCATGTTCCCCATCCTCATTCATTGATGTAAGACGAGCACAGAGCTCCACTGTGCTGCAGAAAAACAGCAAAAAGGAGTGTAAAGGCTCCTAAACAAACCAAGCCAATTGGCAAGTGAATCTGCTACTGTCCTTCTCTCACCCCATTTCTTGTCCATCTGTCCTGAGGTCGTGCAGCTCTGGCACATCACTGCCTTCCGGCTAGGTGGGCTCCCAGGAGTTGGAAGCCACTAGCAGGGGGCTTTAGCATCTCCTCCTGCCCATGGAGGGCATTCGGTGCCATTGCGTGGTGCTGCTTTTGTACAGATGAGCCCGGGTGTTGTGCAACAAAACCCAGATTCAGAACGTCTGTGTTCTGCTCAGCTGTGAGACGCTGTGTTATTCAGATGCACGTATGCAGTACTTGTTCAAGAAGGGTGATTTTGATTTGCACATAGACTTTTAAGAGTTGTAGAAGGTGGTATTTTGTGATACACTGAAAGAGATGATTAGGAAGTGACAATTTAGCTGAGAGGCTCCATGTGGCTTCCATCAGCTTTGCAGAGAATCACAGATTTTACCAATACTGCAAGATACTATACCGATTCCAGCAAATTTGTCCAATGCCTTAGACACCGTTCTGGCACTGGAGAAGACGTCTGTAAGTCAGACACCTGCTCGGTGCTCCCCACAGCTCAGCCTTCTGTCGAGCAGTTGCAGTGACAGAGGATCCTGGTTTTGCTAAAATTCCGCTTTGGAGCCTATCAAGCAGCCGACATCACCTGCTGAGCAAGCACCGACCCTCTCCCTGCATGAGTCTCCAGATGTTCACATCCACAGTTCCCACACAGAAAACGCTCTGCCTGGTGTATAGGGGCAGCACCAGACCTGCGGTCCCACCAAGAGAGCCCATGAGACCATTCTCAGGAGAAGTTCGAACCCCCACCCCTCCCTCCAGCACATCCATCTCTGCTGCACACAGAGCACTGCAGAACTTGTAGTGACCTGCTGTGAGACAGTGCCCTGCTTAACACACGGCATTTCTTAAAATAAGATACACAGAAGCCTCTCCATCTCTGAATTTGATGTAACAGGGCGGTGAGAGTTCATTTATACAGAAAACCTCCAAGACAAGCCCTTCCTAGAGCTGTCTCACCCATCCTGTCAAGGAGGGCAGTAAGGAGCAGGTTGAAAATCCTCCAGCCACCTGCAGAGCCGTCCTCTCTCAGCCACAGCATAGGTTCTCCTGGGCCCCAGTTTCCCCCGCTGATGAGGAGGACACCCATTCCCATGCTGCCACAGCTCACCAGCCACTCCTGGGCCATCTCCAGTAAACTGCTCACTCTCCCCCATGGCTCCCCAGCCCAGACCCCGCTCCTCGGTGCTGGCCCTGGGGAGCATACAGATGCTGAGCCACCAGCTCAGCTCCCACAGCCACGACACTGCACAGTGGCACTGAAGAGATGCTGTAAAACATCAGTCAGGCTTACAGAGCCAGTTACATGAAGTGTAAAATGGAGGCAAAGAAAATGGGAGTCATGCAAGGTTTTGCAATCGTTCCTCAAGAAAGAAAAGGGGTTTGCTCCCCCTTCCTCTGGCATTTTTCTCCGTTGCTGTAACGATGCCTCGCTGATTGCACGAAGAACCCACAGAGTTTTATCCTGGCTTAAAACAAACCTATCTACAGCAGCAAAGAGACTTCGACTACCACTGAGACAGAGGGTGGAGACAGAAACATTCATTATTTAGTGGAGAGCATATCAAATTTGATAGATCCTAAATTCCTTTTTAAATGACACTAATTAATCCTAATTGGAGCAGGAGTCGGCATTACCTGGGTCCTGGCACCAGCTCAGGAGCTGAACACAGTCAAGTAAATTCCAGTTTAAAGTTATTCAGATTTTAAATAAAAATAGTGTTGGCATTTTATTTGTCTCTCACTATGCCAAGAACATATTTGCACAATAAATTGTCAAACATCTAATGATTTAAGAAACTGTAACAATTTTAGGAGAAGAAAGGTTGAAGTAAGGCAGTAAAAGCGTTGAGGACAGCCCTTTGGATAGGCTGCCAATTTCATAGCCAAGGCTGAAAAGAACTGATTAATTTAACTGCTATTAACGAAATGATATACCTGTGTATCTTATGTCATCATCTAACATACGGCAGTAGCCATGTGGTTTCTCATGTTACTGCTTTTACGCTTTACTGGTAGCTGCTTCACAGTGCGCGCTGCTTTGAGATGCCGCTGTCGGGCTCAGGGCGACGGGTGCTGGCAGCAAGGCTGAGCGCTCCCCCCCGGCACCACACCGCAAGGCACCCACCCTACTGCTCAGGCAGGCGACCACAAAAGGAGGAAAGAAATAAAAATAAAAAATTTAAAAAAAATCTGTATTTTCCAGGCTGAAGAACTTCACAGCCATGACAAATCCATTCAGACAAGAGACCTAAAGAAAATACGGGAAGTTGGATGACTGGCTTCGGTGGAACTTCCATCCCAAATTTCTGCTGAACACGCTCAGGCCTTTGGCTTTATTTTTCTTTCTAGCTGAAGGGCCACTGAGAGGGCACAGCAAGACATGCCAGTAGAGGAAAGACAGTCCAAGAGACGTTCACACACATTTTTTTTTTTTTCCCCCCGATGATTCAGAAAGAACCTCTTCCCAAAGCCCCAACTAGAGACCGCTCCACTACAGTGAAGACCCCCTGTTTTAACTGAGTATTCTCTTGAGAAGGGCCCTACAGGAGAAACGGTGGAAGAGAGAGTGGTCCCTGTGATGGAAATGGAATAACCATCTTAGACAGCATTCAAACCCCACTGATCCATAATAATGTGTGTTATAAGGACCTGAAACAAGCCCAAATACTTCCCCAGAAGGCACTATAGGAGAGCATGCAATTCGTACTGTGGTTCAAGTCTCTTAAGGAAGCCCTTCTGGTGGCCATGTATCTCTTGAAAACCAGCAAGATCACTTCACGCTGTGGAAGCAGAGGCATCTATCAGGCTACTGGAGGATCTGTAAGAGGAGATAAAGATCATCTGCATGGCATAATGCACTATGACTTACACTGCTGTGCTATTTTGGGTCTTAGAATAAATTTAGCTACATTTATGTTGCACTTAAGCCTGAACAAAAGGTATTCTCTTCCCCAAATTTCTGGCCAAATGAAAGAACAATGTTGTCCTCTCCCCAGGAGCCGACCATCACTTAGCTGACCTTTTCTCCAGTGGAAAGTGCAGCAGTCTTCACCACAGTGATGCTCCAGCACTTAAAACATTTTCCATTACACATCTAAACCAGAATATCTGTAAATCACATCCTGACAGTATTGAAAGGCACAATCTGTCCTCAAATTTCTCAGGCACTAAAACATCTAAACATCTAAACTAAAACATCTCCTGTTTTACCTTTATACTTTGCAGGCTCCTTTATTTCTATTAGAGGCTCCTGCAATTTAGTATTTTAACATATTAATATTTTCCTAAGACAGAGAACTCAGCCCACCTTAATCTAGCAATTAATTCCTTTCAGCTCCAAAAGCACTTGCCATTTTGTTCATTAACACAGAGGTAATCCTCCATCCGCAGAAAGGTGAAAGCCTCTGGGGCGGCGAAGGCTGCTGGAGCACACTGCAGAGCTGCTCCAGGGAAGGAAGAGCATCAAGGACTTTGTACCGAGAGCAGGGCTCCTGGGACGGGTCGGACCCTGGCACACGCTCCCTTCACCATGCCCTCCAACAGCTCCGGGGGCTCGAGTGCCCCGGGGGAAAGATGAAGTCCACCCACAGTCTGTAAAACACGGTGGGGAAGCCTCAGCCCTGCTCACAATACAAACCCTGAAGCATCCTTTAAGAAGGTTATTTTCTTCATCGCTATTATTCTTTTCTATGAAGAGTCTCGTTAACCAATTTTATCTTCATCCTGAAGTGGCTTATCATGACCTTTCCTCTGAAAAAAGGATTTATTTTTTTTTGTTACCACAAAGCAACAAGAACAGCTCTGCTTATTTGTATGTTCTTTTTGAGATTTACAGTTTGTGAAGATCTGCAGGTATAAAGCGATGGGGGGTGGGAAGGGAGCGAAGAGGGGAAAAAAAACCCAAACCAGAGACCTTATCCTTATCCCAGGCTGCAGATAGCCAAGAACCAGGCATGGCAGCAACATTTGTGTTGGGGGATTGGATCAATTCCAGCCCAAAGAACCATCCAGGCAGCATACGTGCAGACAGACAAGCCCTGCAGACAGGGCCGTGCCACACCACAGCTTTTACACTGCCATTGTAAGGGTCTAAACTTGGAGTTTAAGCACAGGTATCAGAGTTAACTGGAAATATTTGAAAGGAGAAAGATAATTTTGATACATTTAATTCTTCCTGTACTCATTAGCCTGATGGGAAGCAGGCGGCCTGCCGGGAGCGGGGGCTCCACACCTCTCCAGACCAGCGGCTCTCGTTCTGCTAGGGTACATCTCTGCTCGCGCAGGTCGAGCGACTGAACAGCCATCCACAGAATATCAAATACTCCCTCAAGTCATGATACAGTAATACAATGCACAGTAAAATATATTTGCTCCATAATTCTGGAAATGCCGGCTGAGAATCAGCTGAATGCAAAAATTGCTTGATCCTGGCTTGAGTAGATTAAAGACGATCTTCCATTTCTTCTGCCCCACAGCCTGCGGTGTTATGGTCCTCTGCTCTGGGGAGGCCATACCTGGAGTAGCGCATCGACTGCTGGGCCCCCAGTTCAAGAGGAGTGCGAGGAACTGGGAGAGGCCGGCGGAGGCTACGAGAGGGTGCTGGCAAGGGGCCCACCACCCCCTCAGGGAGGGTAAGGGATCAGGCTGCGCGGGCTGGCAATTGGGGCAGCCCTCACACCCCAGCTCCCGCAGGCCGGCTACCGGCACCGTGGGGCCGGGCTCCTCCTGGCTGGGGTGAGAGACACAGGCAGGGGAAAAAGCTGTGCCTTAGGGTGCTCGGCTGGGACGGACACGGAACTGCTCAGGCAGGAGGGCAGCACAGCAGGTCACTGCCACCCTGCACCGGTGTTCAAGCCTCAGCTATGAAAAGACTGTTCCCTTTAGGCTGACTTCAACCAGCCGACTTCAACTTTCAGAGGGATGCTGGAGCAGATGATCTCTACAGATGCTTTCCTATCATTATTTCTATGATTCTACAATCTTACTCAAAATTATCATAGAATCACAGAACGGTTTAGGTTGGAAGGGATCTTAAAGATCACCTAGCTCCAACCTCCCTGCCACGGGCAGGGACACCTCCCACCAGCCCAGGTTGCTCCAAGCCCCGTCCAGCCTGGCCTTGAACACCTCCAGGGATGGGGCAGCCACAACTTCCCTGGGCAGTTTGTTCCAGTGTTTCACCACCCTCAGAGCGAAAAATTTCTTCCTAATATTTATTCTAAATCTCCCCTCGCCGTTTGAAGCTATTACCCCTCATCCTGTCACTACATGCCCTTATAAAAAGTCCTTCCCCAGCCTTCTTGTAGGCCCCTTTCAGACACTGGAAGGCTACTAATAAGGTCTCCCCAGAGCCTTCTCTTCTCCAGGCTGAACAGCCCCAACTCTCTCAGCCTGTCTTCACAGGAAAGGTGCTCCAGCCCTCTGATTATCTTAGTGGCCCTCCTCTGGACCCGCTCCAACAGATCCATGTCCTTCTTATGTTGAAGGCCCCAGAGCTGGACACAGTACTCCAGGTGGGGTCTCACCAGAGCAGAGTAGAAGGGCAGAATCACCTCCCTTGACCTGCTGGCCACACTTCTGATGCAGCCCAGGATACGGTTGGCCTTCTGGGCTGCAAGTGCACATTGCTGGGTCATGTTGAGTGTCTCATCAACCAACACCCCCAAGTCCTTCTCCTCAGGGCTGCTCTCAATCCATTCTCCACCCAGCCTGTGCATGGGATTGACCCGGTCCACATGCAGGACCTTGCACTTGGCCTTGCTGAACTTCACCCCTCCCCTCCGGAGCGGCTGACATCCAGAGGGACCTGGACAGGCTTGAAAGGTGGGCCTGTGTGAACCTCATTGTAACCAGGTTGGATGTTGTAACAAACATTTTGTTGCTTTAACAACATTTGGGATGTAATAAACAAATACTTGCAACTTTCCCTCCACCTTTTTGGAGAGCAGGGGCTGTCTTAATGTCTTAAGCTGTCTGCTAATAAGAAGGTTCTCTTCACTCAGTAATGCGTTAGGTGTCAAGAGCTATATTGAAACAGCGTTAAAAAGACTTGGTTCTCCGTACACGGTATTAAAAAAAGAAGACAATAGGGACCAAAGATAACTAGAAAAGCTTCCTGTATTTCAGAAGGGTGGCAGAAAAAAATAACCTGAATCTCAGCCAGGGATAGTGGCACCAGAAATAGAAGTAACTGAAAACACACCCAATATTTGAACAAATCAAAGAGGCCAAATTCAATGAATAAGTTTCCACAAATTATCTATCCAGATCTGATTCTCATACAAAGTCAGGGAAATTTCACCCCTAAATGCTATGCTATGAGAATGAAAACAGAATTAATACTTTAATTTGACTTTTGCAAAAGCTACAAGGCATCACTTCACAAATATCATACTGATTCGAGCTGCATGGTATTACTAACTTAAGCTTTACTTTGCATAATTGCCAGCATCATCCTTTGAAAGCAGAATTCTTTGTAATGAGCTGTACCACGAACAACAGCTTACTTAATGACACGTATCTGCCTTGAAACACAAGGCTCAGCTCCCCGAATCATTCAGTCCAAATTCCTGTAATACGCACTCTCCTTCATACCTTAAAATTGTACGGAAAAAATCTATCATTACAAGAATCACTGTTCTTAAATTCAGAAAGTAATCATCCCGTTCAACGTATGCAGGTAAAAGAGGGTATCTTGGCATCCGCCTGCCATCTCAATACCCCCAGACAAACACTTTTGCCCATTTTCCATTACCTACAGCAGCGCCTGAGGATGGAGCCAGTCAGGGACGTGTATTGCCCTCCTGACCAGTTACAGACAGCGTGGAGTAAGAGAGACCTTCTAAATTCAGGCCGAGAGTGAAGAATAAAAGCAGTGACATTTTCAGTCCTCATTTCACGAAGACTTCTTCAAAAACTAAGTACAAATGAGTTAGGACTACTTCTAATCTTCTGAGTTCTTTGAAAAAGATGTCTCAGGTGAAACATTAGCAATATAGATGTCCCCGCTCCTCTCCCCCAGCAAGTCCAGCAGGGTTAAGAGGCGTAACTCTATGCTGATGCATCAAATCTGCTGTTTTATTCCCCAAAGACAATGGTCTAAAAGCCCTGGCCTGAACCCAAACTGGTTTATTTCTCAAACTTTTTTCTGGTAACAAATGAATTCTCTCGCCCCCCGGGCAGACGAGACCCGACTGCGTTTGCCCAGCCCAAGCTGACCACACCGATCAATCTGAAACGAAAAGGACAGCAAAAGGAATTTTTTGGCATTCTTTCTGGTGGTCAGGCCCAGGGTTACAGGAGTGGGACGGCCACTGGCAGCTTGGTGACAAGCTAACACAGCAATAACAATTAATTACCTCTTCAGAGAGGAGATGGGCCCCCCCACACACCCGACACCACAGAGAAGGCAAAGCCCGAGGAGCAACCACTTTGTGGCTGCGCTGGCAGCTGGCGCCCAACGTGCCGACTGGTGGGAGTATCTTGTTCTCCAGATCCACCTTACGCTGGTGTAAGCTAGATCTGGTGCTGTGATGTGTGCAGACGTATGTTTGTGTTTTGTAGAACAGGAGTTGTTATCCACCTGCAAGACCCATCCTGCCAAGTTACCACAGTTTTGATTATACGCCACGCAGTGCTGTGGTTTGGTTCTATGGACAACTCCACACATGATTCATTTCTGGTAAATGAGTAAAAGATGAACAGCAAATCAAATTAAAAAAAAAAAAAAGAAATCTGACTTTCCCTGTGGGTAGGGATTTAAGAAAAGTCTAAAAGACATGTCTTTTGAACTTTAATAATGGATCAAGTGACCCAAATCCCATCCTGCTAACTGAAGGAACAGCATGTGAACAGATGATGCCTCTAAACTGTCTAAATCCACAAAATCTGTGGATCTGCCACAATCTGTGACAAATCAGTAGCGTGCCACAACAAACACACAACCCGTTTGCTTGGGTTAACTTCACCCAAATCCCAGGAACGGGAAGGTCATGCGAAGAGCCAACACCGCGTCCCTGGCAGCCTCCGTTCTACAGCACGCCACTCCTTTCTGTCAGATTTACAAATCCAACCCAGGTGAGCTAGAGAACTACGCAAGTTAAAAGTCATTCTGAAGTAGAACATGAAGTGTTGCAAGCTTAAAAAAAAAAATAAATAGAATTTGTAGTGAAAGCAACTTTAAATAGAACATCTGTTCCTTTTAGCTTCACGGCACTTCAAACAAGCTGCTTCAAACCAAGTACAAGCTATTGATATAAGCAAGGGGGGAAAAAAAGTTCCTAAACAAGGAAAACTACCGATAGTCCAAATCTGCAAGCTTCTCCAGTTACAAGCATTTACACAACGTGCCCTTAAACCATGACACCATCAGTACCTCAAACAGGATGGAAATGACAAGATAGTGTTTTCACTGACAAAGCCACTTCCCTAATCCACGCTCGGTTTCATAGAGCACTTCAATTCCTGGCTGTAATGGAAGACTTCAGTTAAAAAACCGCCCCAGAAAATCTGCTTTTCAAGATTCAAAAGATTATAAGCCAGCAACAGAAATAATGAAAAGACAGGTTTTGTCAGTTGATACGTAAGAACAGTTGTGTAAAAGACAGCTCAGTATTTTAAGACGAAAAATACAAAGAGCGGGCTGAATCTAAGGTACGCCACATCTTTAAGTGCTTTTGTGCATGATATGAAAAACAAGTGGATGTGGTTTGCTTTTGTGCTTTTGGTGGAGTTCAGCAGTCTAAAAAGAAGAAAACAGAATATAAGCCTGTGAAAAGAGTGCGTTAAAATAATAAGAGATCTGCGCGTACATCACTCAAGAACTGCGGTTTAACTGCTATTTAAGACGCAACAGCAAATTGCACGGCCTCCCAGAACGGCCATATGGTGTGGTACAGAAGAGGTTTCACGTGGAGCTGCTAACATAGTACTCAAAGGCTGACGCACGCTACCAGACAAATCCCAGGCTGAGCAGCACGAGATCAGAAGGTTGAGATGAAGCCCATCGTACACACCTTTGCCCTGAGCCAACCCAACTATGAACTGCGCTACCTACGGCAGAGCGTTCCCATCAATTCCCAACGCACCGCCATCATACAGCACCGGTCGACAGGCGTTACAGGCAATTGTGAGAGAAAAGTGGGGTTTCTTTCCCCTCTACTCTGCACTGGTGAGGCCACAACTGGAATACTGTGTCCAGTTCTGGGCTCCCCAGTTTAGGAGAGACAGGGAACTGCTGGAGAGAGTCCAGCGTAGGGCAACTAGGATGATTGAGGGATTGGAGCATCTCCCTTATGAGGAAAGGCTGAGAGAGCTGGGACTCTTTAGCCTGGAGAAGGCTGAGGGGAGGCCTTATTATTGCTTATAAGTATCTGAAGGGTGGGTTGGAGGAGGATGGAGCCAGAATCTTTTCAGTGGTTCCCAGTGACAGGACGAGGGGCGACGGGCATAAGTTGGAACATAGAAGTTCCATTCTAACACAAGGAAAAACTTCTTTACGGTTGGGGTGCCAGAGCTCTGGCACGGGCTGCCCAGGGAGGTTG
This sequence comes from Pluvialis apricaria, assembly GCA_017639485.1. Classification (NCBI taxonomy): domain Eukaryota; kingdom Metazoa; phylum Chordata; class Aves; order Charadriiformes; family Charadriidae; genus Pluvialis; species Pluvialis apricaria. The sequence continues at coordinate 7,106,852 of CM030017.1, forward strand.
TGGAGTCCCCTTCTCTGGGGATTTTCAAGACCCGCCTGGATGCAGTCCTGAGTGATGTGCTCCAGGCAATCCTGCTTTAGCAGGGGAATTGGACTAGATGATCTCTAGAGGTCCCTTCCAACTCTGAAAATTCCGTGATTCCATGAAAAGTTGATGTTAAGGTCAAACGTATTGAATGAGCAGCCTAGAATAAGCATAAGGACACCATGCCTGCTAAAATTCTGACAAATAAATCGTAACAATATTAGTATCCAGGGAAAAAAAAAAAAAAGCTTTCTCGAAGGCACTGGTAAAGAATGGAAATAAACAGGACACTGGTTGCTTCCTCAAGACAGCACTCTAGGCATGGCCACAGCCTACCAAATTTGAAACAAACTGCTGCTGTTCGCGTGGATCTGACCTGTCATTACCCACCTCATCACACAAGAAACTGTCATCAAACTAATTGGTCAATTTCTCCAAAACCTTGCTGTATTACTTGAATGTGTTCATGAAGTGACTACAAACTTCACATCCCCTTCCTAATTTGAAGTGTTCTAGGACCCCTAGAGGTCTATTACTTTGATTTATAGTTTAATTTTTTAAAAATAGCTTTTCTAAAAGTGCAGAATTCAAGCTGTTACCTGCTGAAGACAAACTTCACTTTTAAAACTGGTAACTGCAGCTTTTTCTTTGACAAAAATAGTTAATACAGAGAAAATACGATGGCCTTTCTTCTTATCCAATCACAAAATGCTCGGACAAGCTTAGCAGAAAATACACAATCAGTTTTGGAAGCATGATTACATTACAAAGAGCTGTACATATTCTCTAGAAGAAGAGGGAAGTTTTCACGCAGCGTTCTGTTATCCATCCATCCAACCACTTTAATATGCTTTGGATCATTTTTCCGGGCATGGTTATAGCTTCTTACCACTGTAATGCCACTACAATTTACATCTATAAAATCTAGCAGTAGCTACAAAAAAAAAAAAACACACAACAAAAAAAGCAACTGCATCTCTAGCTTGAAGGCACTCATTTACAATATGAGTAACGACTCAAAGTCTAGCTCTTAAATCCTTTTAAAAATAGGGAAATTAAGATTTAAGCGAAGAAATACATTCAAGAAAGCTCAGCAACACGAAGAAGGAAAGACAGCTGAGGAAAATGATGGCCAGAACTGACACTTTTACTTTTTAACAGAGTTATTGTTATAGAATAGTATCGTCCCACATTACCTTGTTTTCCAAGTATGCGTCATCACCCACCTCCATCAAAGATATGATCCCTTCTGTGTGCCAATAACATCAGAAATTAAACAATCTCGGTCCTAGAGATTCTTAAGATTATGAAAAATGAGGGACTAGTGTAAGCTGCATTTCAGCATCATACATTGATTAAAGAAAGTTAAATTAAAGCCGTTAAGTAGGAAGAAGTATATTTTTAAAGAACCAATTTGTGGTTTTATCAGAAGAATTGTGAAGCACAAATTGACAATTTTGACAAATGCTTCAAAGAATGAACAAGCCCATGACATTAATCAGGCTATTAAAAAATTTTAAAAAAAAGTAGCTATAGGTTGAAAAAGCAGCGAAAGACAATTGTGAATCAAAGCATCTCAAAAAACTCAGTAGACTTTTTACGCGTAGGAAGTTAAAGCTAATAGCATTGGCATCCTGAAATCCCATGCTGGGACAAGTGTATGCGTAAAGTATCAGGGAAACAGAAAGGAGTAAATTTTGAAGAGGCAATTATTTAGAAATACTGAGCTTAGAGAAGATGGGGGATTTTACTGGCTCTAGTAAGCTACAGGAATCAGGACCACACCATCCAAAGGAAAAACAAACAAACAAACAACAGCAATCACTAACTTCTTACACATTGTCTTTGGTTGTTTAATATCAAGAAATACTTTTTACAGAATACGTGAAGACTATTCCTTTGAAATTCAGTCTGTGTCAGTATCTTCTCTGTGGCCTCTTTGGTAAACTAGAGGACAGGCTTTAACTTTGAGTTGTTTGTTATTTTCTACATTTTTATCACGTTATCTCTTCAAAACTCAACTTTCTTTCATTTACAGGCTTTTGGACCAAAATGGTATAACTAGAACAGACTTTACGTGGTATAGCAAAGGTATTTTTCTTGTGTTATAAACTTAAAACCTACTAAAACCATTTTCCACAAGATACTATTGAACTTACAGCAGGATTTAGAGACAGGAATGAACATTTGTAATAATAATAATAATTAAAAAAAATTTCCAAAATTACATTAGCAAGGATAAGCAGTAGTACCTCTAAGATTTTAAAATTACTCCCTTTAAAAAGCCTTGTAACAGAAAGGAGTTTTCAACACCCAGCCAGAGCTGCTCGGTAGTCGAGGAGAGGGGAGCGGGAGGGGAAGAGCCGTTTAGGGTTTTCCCCTCAAATCCTTGCTGTCTTCCCAATTAAACTTCGAATGTTTATCAGGTGTATGAGAAATGTAAGAAACGGAAAGTCGCACACTTTTAGTGGTATTTCAGTTGGACTATATATATATATACACACACACACACAATATCGCCAATGTCTGCATCAAAAGCATTCTGAATAATGTCAGGGAAGAGTTAATAGGAAAAAGAAAGCAACAGAAAGGCTATTGATATACCTTTAAAAAACATAACACAAAAATAATTAACCATTGATTTCTTGGCATGTAAAAGTTCTATACAAATTTTAAAAATTTTATTTGCAGGTACTAACCTCTTGAAAAACTCACTCTGTATTTACACTAATTCTTTTAACAAGTTTCTCTCAAATTAAAGCATATTTAAAACAATCATGATTGCATTAACTTTTCTACTTTAAATTATTACCCAATTAGTGCTTTATTCACATTTTAAAAACTTGTACAATTTATTACAAATATAAAACAGTGCAGTTTTTCATACATTATCCCAACTCTGAGACAAACACTTAAAAGACATGGAAAAAGATTTCGATTTCTATAAACATAACATTTGCATTACTCATACCCCTTTCTTCACTGTCCTCCCCTACCCCCGATTTAAAAAGATCAAACATACAACATACTGTAGGTTTATTTTTATTCAAAAAGTTACTGTCTCAAGACATAAATACAAATCAGAAAACAGTACAATTAGGACAATAGAATGTGGAGGACAACAGGTTAAGGTAAATATATAAAACATTTTTAGCTGGTTGAAAACAAAGCTGTAAGAACTGCTTTCACAAAGAAACACTCCTTCAAGAGTAAGAAAAATCAACTTAAGTTTAAAATCATATATACAGTCCTCTCAGCAGTTCTATTAAATGCAGTGGTGTGAAAAACAATATAGGCAGTACTTTTAGACATGAGAGTATTTATTTATTTATGTAAAATGAGTTAGGCAGATCTAGTTCGAGTTTGTTGTTACCCCATGACTTAGTAAAATAATTATATTTTATCATGATCCTTTAGATAATCTATGGTTTTTGGCTACCACAGCCGAATGTTTAATTTCCGAGTCTAAAAACAGGAAGCCTTTTCGTCTTCACCCATTTGGGGAGATTCTTGTATTGCAAGCATATTAAGGCATGGAATGATTAAAATAATATACCTCAAGAACTGAGAGACAACTGACAATATACATATGTAATATAAGTTAATATTTCCTTTAAAATGATGTCTAGCTGCCTAAGCCTTGCAAAATGAGTCGATGTCAAAATGGCATAGATCCAACTTTCTGTTTTAGACCAAATTTAATTTATTTGTGAATGGACACAAAATGAAGTTTAAAGCTTAGCTTTCAAAGAATATTATGGGTTGTTTATGAATTTCTATTATCCAATCTAATTTACATACAGAGGAAATGTACTGTAACCTGTTAGAAGTATCTTTAACCTGAAGACTGCTTGCAAAGACAGATAGATAAAACAATATAAAATACAAATTTAAAAATCATTTTTAAAGCATGAATTCTCATGCTCTTCTATTTTTAAACATTGTTAAACTTTCAATATACTTCTGAAACCTCATAATTTTAAGTTGGAATTTAAAAGTAAGAAAAAACTAAACAAACTGCGCAATTATAAAATCAGCACCAATTTATATATATATATAATTTTATTTAAAATTTAGATCCCTATTCCCACACTCTAATAAGCTGTATAATTTTTGTTTAGAATTTTTCTGCAAACATACTACAATAAGCTTCTTTTATTTGGAGACAAAATACAGTGGCACTACTGGAAGGAATTTCACAACATTACATTTTTCTTAAAGGACAAGCAAACTTTCAGGGTTGGTAATGGGCAAGCATGACTGAGATCTGTTACCTTCTGGAAGTTCATAGTTTATGGACCTTTCTGAGAAGGCTAGCATGAAGCTTTTGGAATAAATGTGTGTTTTAGATTAAAAAAGCTGTTAAAATTCTGCTTTATGTATTTTTTTTTCCCATGATTAATTAATACAAACCTTCTGTTGCTGAAGTTTGCATTTAATTTAAAATACTGACACTCTTCTGGTTCTATCACTGTACGAAAACCAATCCATCTATTATTTCAGTTCATGGATGTAAACAGCAATCCAGCAGAGCTCATGATTATTTAGTATAGCCAGCAAATGTATAGAGAGGGGCTCAAATCTGTACCAAACACCTCTCAGACTGTTAGATTAGAACTCAGAGGGAATACTTCTTATGATCCAGAAATAAACTGATAGCACATAAATAAAATATTGATTTATTTTTTTTCCCCAACAAAAAGTGTAGCTTATCCTCAAATTGTTTACTTGTCCTTTACATTTCCTTTTTTTCAGGCAAACAAAACTGCCCCTTCAATGCACTTGATCTTGAAAGCATGTCATTCTCCTTAGAGAAAAATCTGTTCAGAATTTCACTGTATCTACCACAATTTTGTATTGAAAAACTTCCTCTTCCATTTAGAAAATGACTTCACCACTGATTTATTTGCTGCTCTGGTATTAAAACATTGACACCCCAAGAACCTAAAAAAAAAGTTAGAAATGGTGTCAATTTGTAGTCTACCACACATTTAACAAACAAAGCAATTAGTATATGATTTAAGATTAAGACACTTCAAGATATGTTAAGGCATTGTAAGTTTATTTTTCTTCCAAACCAGATTCACCACACTTCTGATTTATGTAATAATATGAAAAGGGCACCTCATTCACTAGAAAAAAAAATTCCCGTACTTGAAATTAACTAGATCCAGTAGGAATGTGATAAAGACTGCGCTTTAATTATTTTAGGTAATAACTGCAAAATTAATGTTTAGTTAGTTGCTTAACTTACACTTCTTTGACAATGGCATTCTATAGGCCTTAACTTCAAATCAAGTGTGTAGTTTCCAGCAACTACTAAGCCTGGGACAAAACACTCTCTGCACGGGCTGCTGCTGTGTCTGTGTTCATAAAAATGAGTCATCTCGCAGCAGCTAGCCAGGACACAAACTAGTATTTCCTATTAAATATATCAACTCTGTCAGAAAGACAGTGAAAAAAAATATCAAACAATAATCAGGTAAAAATCAAAATACTGTCCTTCAGGAGACCGTGTGATTAAGTGAAGAAAAAGCTTTCCTGAAATGAAGAGTCAGTTTCCCCTTCCCATGTGGGAGCAAGCCATGAAGTTTGCTATGCCAATGAAGTAGGCATCACCACTGATATGCCAAAAAAAACCAACCCAAAACCACAAACAAACAAACAAACTCAAAACAACAACAAAAAAAAAAACACCAAAAAAAACCAAAAAAAACCCCCAGAAGATCCAGATCTTGTGACTGTCCCAGCTTTTCTAGGACTTTATAAAATCTCAAAGAGCCATGAGACTTCATTTTCCTGAACCTTAACACTGCTGTTCACATTTATCTGTTTACAAACCAATTTTTACTGTTCTTGGTATTAAATTCACTTTAGATGCATCATACAATACAGCACACAAAGACAGAACCGCCTCTGGTGCCACTGGACATATTTACCACTGACCACATCTCAAAATATGAGAAGACAGACTAAAATTTTGATCATAAACCATGTGCATCTGAATAAATTAAACAGCTTTATTATGTCTAGGTCTATTAAAAAGAAGTGCACCAACCCCAAGAATAATGGACCTCTGAAATAAATTATACGAATAAAGCAAATTAACTTTACTCAGCGAAGTTTTTTTGCATTTATGAAATTGGGGTTTTTACATTTCAAATACTGACTGATAAAATTCAGCTCTGATTTAATACAGATTCATGCTCTCTCCTGAACTATTAGCAGAGCCTTCCCCACGCAGGCAGTTAAATTCGTGTAGGTGGGGGTTGATGCTAAAGAGCAGCTGTGTCCTGCGACGCAGCTGCCGCAGCCCTGCTGGCACGACCAGCACCCTTGCCGCGTCCTGCCCGGCAGAAAGCTTCGCTAGATGGTGACCCCTTGACCGCACCGACTCATTTCAGCCCCTCGGCCCGTTCCGCCAGCAGAGCCACCGCCGGGCTCCCTCGGAAGGGGCTCCCAAGCCGGCAGAGCCGTGCCGCTGTCACCGGCTGCCATCGCGTGGGGACACTCCCGCACTGCAGCCGGGGAGCGCCCAGCAAACCCCGCGCTGGTGGGGGGATGATGGATGAGAAATAAATAGGAAAGAAACCTAGCTAACGGTAAACCTATTGAAACTGATTAGTTTTAGAAACTGAAAAGCTGAAAGGTTGCTGAAATCAATGAAATGCCCCTGCAGAAGGCCAAATTTTCAGCGCTGGCAGAATAAAAAAATGACTGGGATTTCACAGATCAATCAATTAAAAACCAAGACGGTGAGGCAAAGAACTATTTTAAAACAGAACGTCAGAACCAGGTGATGTACTTTCTCTGTGTTACTTCAAGAACAGAATACACAACAGCTAGATGCACAACCTAATCTGATTCATTAATACTAAAGCAAAGGCCTACTGGTACAAAGTAGATGTATTTGCATTTAAAACAGTATTTAAGACTTCGTTCTCCCATAACAAGAACAGGTTTATGCTGCAACAATACTGAAAAAAAAAAAATACATAACCGTCTTCCAAATTCCACCAAGCTGTCCAAGATTCCCAGGAAGCCTTGTTGTACTGTCCTCTGCTGGCTTGCTGCAGCTTGTTATTTCCAGTGTAATTTTGTACCAGCTACACAAGGTCAAAAATGGCTGCATACATTACAAGTGGTTCAAGACAGAAGGGATCCCTCATGCAGATTTTTAAAAGAGAATAGAGACTGCAGATTTATCAAGTCGGAAAAAAGGGCAACTGCAAGCAGAAACTACAGACTTCGGATGCTTTGGACCTAAAACTTTACATGGAAAGAAAAAATACCTCTCACCTCTATAAACAGGTATCTATTATCTCTATTTTCTCCATTACCTTACTTATGCACAAAACTAAATATGCCAACTAAAAAAAAAATGCAAAGCATCCAATGCTGACAATTGGTAATGACATCAGAGTCACTCAACTAAGCTCATCACAACAGGAAATTTGCCTTTAATATTGTGTATGCACAAATTTTATTTTTTTTTTAAGCTCTTTGCTACCAACCTCTGCAAGGGTCTTTTCCATACCAGATGTGTTTTCTGCTCAGATTCAAAGGCTTTTGATTTTTACATAGCTACATATAAAGTATTAAGAACAAAAATCCTACCAAATTGCAAAGAACATTGACTACCTTGGAATTTATGCAGCTGGATTACAGTATAAAATATTTCACTGACTGTACCAGTCTGCCAAAGTAAGCTAAAGACGACAACCTGAAGATCACATTCTTTCCATTTAAAATTTGAAGTAAGAGAGTATTGCAACCGTAAGACTGATTTTACACTATTTTCCTCTTATGTAAGTTAACCTACCGATTCATCCATGATTGAAGCGGGGTCAAAGAAATCTGGTTTTAGTTCCGTTCTTTCTCTCCTGTTCTTTGATGGTGGCTTTAGAAAGCAAGCAAATAAACATGTTAACTGTAATTTCAGAAAAAAAACCCGGAGCTTTCAAACTGTAAGAAATGAAGCTGAACTCTTAAAGGGTAAGAATTTACAGGGGATAAACATTCATCTCTCACATTATTATTACAGGAAGTGTTCTTGCAGTTTGAACAGATGGCACTCGCATACAGACAGTGGCACAGCAGTTTAAGAATGCAGAGATCAACAACGATTTTTCTGTTTCACCGAAAGGAAAATTTGATTCAAATATCCTACTTTAAAAGCAAAAATACAAATCCAAAATCCACTAAAAAGACAAGTAAATTTCTTACTAGGTCTATGTCCATGGTGTCAAAATCCATGCCTTCATTGAGATCTTCAATCCGCCCTTCTGATGACATCATCACATCTTCAACAATTGGCTCTTCATCATCTTCCATTAGACTTGTGCCACGTCGGCTGAAATGAAAAGAAAAAGCATATTGTTTAGCACTAAATCAAGTTAAGTTTTATGCGAACATTTAAAAAGCTAACATTCACTAAGGAACTGCCAACAAATGGTAATTCCATTAGATAGAAAATAAATTCAGTAATGAAGTAAATGCATAACTACTGTTAAAGAAAGCTGGTATTAACCAGCTAGAAGATGCTAAGAGAGTGAGGGAGAATGACTAACGAAGATCAACCTATAGAACTGTGTGGTACACCTCTGAATGGGTATTCTGAGAGGCTGCAGGGATTGTATAAGCAGATCAAAATCACACCTAATTCAAAGATTCCCATGCAAGTATTTAGGCTCAAGTGAGAAAGAACTTTTGCCACCTAAAGAAAAATTGTTCCTGCCTTATGACAAGGCAAAGAGCAGCGTCTTTGCAATAAAGCGGATGCATAAATCCATTTTCAGACATTCCCACAGTCCTTCATCCTCTTTCCTTGCAACTTCTGCATGCAACATCAGACCTTATGAGAAAAGTAAGGAGTCATTCTAATTATACTAATTGGCGTCACTATACTAAAAAAGAAAAACAAAACACTGAAACTATGTTACATGAAATACTGGTATTAAAGAATTAAAAACATGTAGGGGAAAGATGTAAAGCTCCTCAATATATATGCCCATGGTTTTAGTTTATAACTTGTACTTTTCTTCTGTAGAACCACACAGTCTTCATTAAAGCAGAGAAGTTCTAAAACTAGTCTTCGCCTCGTCAGCTAAACTAGCTCTGGAACATAATTTCATTAGCATGCAAGTCAAAATGCACACATGATGAATCACAATGAAGTAAATGACACTACAGTAAGAATGTATGACCTCTGAAGAACAACACTCATTTAAGAAACATTAGACAGTCTTCATCCTCCTTCAAAATATGGAGGACTTCACAAGGTTTCTGTATGTTTGGATTGGGAAGTTCTACGAAAACTGGTACTACAGGATTCCTCTCAATTCTGGTGTCAGTTTAGGTCAGACAAACTGTATCAATCACAGAAATGCTGAAGGCAGCAGTTTCTTTAAAAGGAATACTTTTTTTTAAATAAAAAAAAAGTAGCTGAAATCTACCAACTCAGAAGTCAAAGGACAAAAAAAAAATTGTGGAATTAAACTGAGCAGAAAATTTCTGCTTCACACGTTGAAAAAACTATTTTAATGTTCTACTTCTAAAAATGATTCTGCAGTTGGGAATACGTAAAGAAGATGTCTCACATATTCCACTGATTAGGTGTATCTGCCACAGATAGCGTTCCGTTATTACAAAGCTCACTACCATTTAATTTTTCTGGCATTTTAGCTCAGTTGAAGCTCAAGGGCAGCCTTGGTTGCAGTGACCATGAAACGGTAGAGTTCAAGATCCTTAGGGTAGCAAGGAGGGGACACAGCAAGCTCACTACCCTGGACTTCAGAAGAGCAGACTTTGGCCTCTTCAGGGCTCTGCTTGGCAGAATACCATGGGATAAAGCCCTGGAAGGAAGAGGAGCCCAAGAAGGCTGGTTAATAGTCAAGGATCACCTCCTCCAAGCTCAGGAGCAACGCATCCTAACAAAGACGAAATCAGGCAAAACCGCAAGGAGGCCTGTATGGATGGACAAGGAGCTCCTGGATAAACTCAAACAGAAAAAGGAAGCCTACAGAGGGTGGAAGGGAGGACAGGCAGCCTGGGAGGAATAGAGAGAAATTGTCTGAGCAGCCAAGGGATTGGGTTAGGAAAGCTAAAGCCCAGGTAGAGTTAAATCTGGCTGTGGACATCAAGGGCAACAAGAAAAGCTTCTGTAGGTATACTGGTGATAAAAAGATGACTAGGGAAAATGTGGGTCCTCTCCAGAAGCAAACAGGAAACCTGGTTATGCAGGATATGGAGAAGGTTGAGGTACTCAACAACTTTTTTGCCTCAAGTCTTCACCTGCGAGTGCTCTAGTGACATCTCCCAAGTCACAGAAAGCAAACGCAGGGACTGGGAGAACGAGGTATCGTCCACTGCAGAAGATCAGGTTCAAGACGAGGTGAAGAACATGAAAGTGCACAAATCCATGGGACCTGATGGGATACATTCGCAGGTCCCGAGGGAACTGGCAGATGAAGTCGCCAAGCCACTATCCATCATATTTGGGGAGTTGTGGCAGTCTGGTGAAGTTCCTGCTGACTAAAAAAGGGGAAACATAACCCCCATTTTTAAAAAGGTAAACAAGGAAGACCCGGGGAACTACAAGCCAGTCAGGCTCACCTCTGTGCCTGGCACAATCATAGAGCAGATCCTCCTGGAAACTCTGCTAAGGCACATGGAAAATAAGGAGGTGATTGGTGACAGCCAACATGGCTTCACTAAGGCAAATCATGCCTGACAGATTTGGTGGCCTTCTACAACAGGGTTACAGCGTTGATGGATAAGGGAAGAGCAACTGACATCATCTACCTGGACTTGTATAAAGCATTTGACACTGTCCTGCACGACATCCTGGTCTCTAAATTGGAGAGACATGGATTTGATGGATGGACCACTTGGTGCATAAGGAATTGGCTGGATGATCACATTTAAAAAGTTGCAGTCCATGGGGAGACCAGTGACGAGCGGCATTCCTCAGAGGTTGGTACTGGGACTGGTGCTCTTTAACATCTTTGTCAGCAACATAGACAGTGGGACTGAGTGCACCCTCAGCACGTTTGCCAACGACACCAAGCTGTGTGGTGCAGTCAACATGCTAGAGGGAAAGAATGCCATCCAGAGGGAGGGCTTGAGGCTTGAGAGGTGGGCCTCTGCAAACCTCATGAAGGTCAAAAAAGCCAAGGGCAAAGTCCTGCCTGGGTCAGGGCAACCCCAAGTACAAATACAGGCTGGGTGGAGAATGGACTGAGAACAGCCCTGAGGAGAAGGACTCAGGGGTGTTGGTTGACCGAAGGTGGAAGGTGTCCCTGTCGTGTGGTAGATGATCTTTGAGGTCCCTTCCAACCCAAACCATTCTATGATTCTACAATGCACAAATAAGCAAGAAATCAAACAGATCTCTTCTGCTAAATGCATCACTATGCACTTCTACTGATGCTTTTCTAGGGCAACTTAAAATTTTAAGACACAGAAAAACACTAAAAGAACTAGAACATGTATCCCTCTTAAAAGATACAGGAATAATACCGGATTCAATAAACCCTCCCCAAATCACTGAAGGAACATTTTGCTCTCACTTACATAGCGTGTTGCAAGTTGGTTCTCAGCTTGACGTAGTTCATCGCTGCCCTCTCCTGTTGTTGTCGCGCGGCTTCTTCCTGTTGCCTTTGAGCCAACATCCACGTTACTTGCGTGCTTAAAAAGACCATTATTCTATTTTAAACATGAACTGGTTTTGTGTATGAACACTAACACAAAGCAGACCTACTCATCTACGTACTTGTAATCGAGTGGAGCTTGGTGGTGTTCAGGCTGCATAGGATAGACACCCATATAATTTTCTTCAGGTCGCAATCTCTTGGGCTCCCTCATTATTGTGGAAGTAAGCTGAGGTGTCTGCATCATGACTGGTGTGTGCATTGTCTGCTCCCTGTTCAGCCACATACTGTCACTACTGCTGCTTTCTTCAGCTGGAAAGAAACACAGCACGAGTTAATTTTTTCAAAGTAGTCTAAAATTGCATGTTTCAACATGACTCGTACTTTCTGCTTACTGAGAATCAGTTTCTTTAATTTTTTTGCCACAAAGTCCTACACGTGCCCCAAAAGGCCTGGAATTATAACCATTGGCTAGATTATTTAAAATACTTTGATAGTCTGCGACTTAACGCAGCGTAGTGCCTTAATTTCCTTCTGTGAATCAGTGCTATTCAGACTCTTCAAATGAACAGTTTTCCCACTAAGACATACACATGCACGGAAGTTATCCTGTTTTAAAAAAACAAAACACATTAAAGCATACAAATTCACCCAAGCTAACAAATAGAGATCAACGCATGTAGTTTCTATGAATATCTACTCTAGCATATTTTAAGATGAGAAAAGTTCTACCTTCAGGTACTTTCCGTTTCCCTGTTGCTGGCTTCGTCTTCTTGTTTCTTACTGTAGATCCTCGACTACTAATTCCACTAATCACTGACATTGTATCATCATCCCCACCAGCTAATAAAGAGTTTCTGTAGGACATGAGAGGAAGCCACACATCTTCTCTTCGTAGAGACATCTGAAAGGTCATAAACTTCTCCAAGTAAACATACCTTTAAATGGAAAAAAAAATTACAAAGATGCAAAATATCTGTAACAAGATGTCAGCACACCAAGATAAGTAACTACCGAAATTAACACCCAAAGTTCCTCATCCAGTTAACAAAAAGGCCTGACAAAAGCAAATCCAGAATACGATTTCTGTTCATCCACCATAAAATGAGAATAACAAGGATAAATACAATTTACCCTTTGCGATTATACTTGAATCATTAGGGTAAAATTATCTTGATGTGCCAAAGATTCCACTTTAGGTGAACACAATACACACAAAAACGTATTTATTCAGATGCATGTCTTTTATGGTTATGATTACAAATATGAAGAATAATAAGAAAATACTTACACTGTTCTTTTGTCTTGTCTGAGAAGTTTGGAGGAGAACTCACTCAGAATATCAAGAAATGCCAAATTTAATGGTGGGTGGCTCTCACCTTGCGGATTAGGCTCTTTAAAAGCAAATTCTATGCCATCCCTAAGAAAAAGTAAAAATTAAGTCATGTAAAGCACAAACTAAAGAAAAAGTTTTGAGCAATGAAAGCTATCAAAACTGAACACTTTTTCATGGTAGCATCAGCACGGCTATCATTTACTGGCTTACACAGCGATGCTGAAGAATGTCAACATTATTTAACATTTGGTTTTAATTCAGGGACTAAACTGCAGTCATCTAATTTACACATGGGCTGCATCATCTCTAGTGCTGACACGTTTTGTATTAACAAACTGATTTTGAAAGACTAAAAAGATATTTGAATGTTAGTCAAGAAGTGTTTACAAAGAGGGAAGTAATACAAAGCACACAATTACTTGTGTAACATAGCAATAGCTTCTCTTGTTTTCAACTGATCCAGTCCAAACGTTAGAGCAAAACGTCGAGCAAGTTCCTTTATGCCACTGAATGTTGGTGATGATCTGTCAAAATTATAACCATTTTCTTGAATCATTTCATTGAAAAGCTGTATGAAATGAAAAGGGAGATTTTCATTTATTAAAGGATTATGCCAAACTTTAGACCAATCAACACACAGCTAAGTTTCACTAAGTGTTACAGCTTTTTTTTCTTAATTTGACAACCCCAAGAGACAAACATGGAAGTTTAGGAGGCTACTCTTGAAGAGTCTGCACTTCAGAGTTAATCCTTGAAATGCATACTGTCCAAGCACATGTCAAACTAAGTATGCTGGATGACAGATTTTTGGCACTTTAAGTGAGGTGTTCTAGAGTCCAGAATACTAAAAATTAGTAGATTCCCTGATACGTACACTAACCAAGAAGAAATAGATGGGATAAGTTCTCACCTGATCTTTACTATTTCAATTTGTCAAACTACTACTAATTCATTTTTGTATATCTTTTCAAAATATAAGTATAATGAAGAAATTCTAAAATGGAAACATGTCTTCAGGGAAGTTGCCAAAGACACCAGGAACTTTGCCACTGAGGATGAGACTTTTAACTATTCATCAATAGTTGGCAACGCTGAACACTCTGAACTTCAATCTTTTTTTACTTTGATCAATCCTTTTCTCATCCTATTGAATTTGACTGCAATTATCTTCAACAGTCAATTTCTCTATTATTTTCTAGTTTTGTCCAACAAGCTCACCCTTTACTCTCATATAAAACAGAATAAACCAAAACCAGACTTACTAGGGCTATGAAACTAACTTTCCATTTAAAGATAAGTTTTGGTGCATAGTAGCATACTTTCCTTTTATGTTGGTGTAGCTCACTGCAACTTGGTTATTCCCTTTATCCACTATTGCTTCTAGTATTTCTTCTCTGATTAGTTTCTTTTTTAAGAAGTTTTCCTGGAGAAAATGCTAATTGCATGTTTAACTGTACATGCGGGGCGCTTTTTGTTTGTTTTTATAATACTTGGGTCCCCTCATGTTACTATTCTTATTGCCATATTAGGATTGTGGAACTGCCTCCCTATTACGTGCGTAACTGTACTTACTACGTTCTCTTCCTCTGTCTGCCCTTTAAAATACAAGGGGCGGGTTATTCATGAGACAGAAAAGACTAATAAGGATAGCATTAACCTAATTTGTTAACAAAAATTTGTGAACTCTGCTTAAAAGTCAACAAAAATTGTAGGAGTAATTTAGTTGCATAATTTATGTTGCAGTTCCACCAGCTACTTCATGCTGCTATCAAAAGGAAAGGCCTCATCCTCCCTTGTACTGGCAATATCCGTACAAATAAACCAGTTTAGTGGCTTTGTTAAGGACTTTTTCTGGTTATTTCTCAACCAGGATCAGTATCCAGATCTATATCCGCTACGTGGCTCTATAACCTTTAGTCAAAAGAACAGGTGTGGGGAGAGAGAGGACAAATTGAGGGACATTTTTCGTTTCAACAATAGCAGAGATCTACGTTGGATTACAGTGGGTTGCAGAGATATGGCTTTATTGTTCTGATCCTGTAAATAAGATTCATGCAGATGGTTCATGTGAGCAGATGAATCCGACTCTGACCTCGACTGAATTCATCAGGTCTCCACACAAACAAGCTCATTTACTGAAGAGAGCATTAAATCATGTTTTAATTTCAAAGATGGGTGAAGCCCCTACCAAACATTAAGAAATACTGAATTACTAAAACTTCCCATTACTTCTCAGAATAGTTTAAAACAAACAAACAAACAAAAACAAAACCACACAAACAAAACCAAAAAACACCAACATCAACAAAACCCAAAGCAAAACAAATAAAACCTCCCACAAACAAAAACCCAAAACCCCACCACACAGGCAGGAAGAGTTTTCCTTTGTTTATTTGCTCACGAATAAGTAAACTAGCAGTTTCACAACACGTTTCTGAATATGTGACTCAAAATACTGCATTAGAGTTAAGAAGGTATCAGAGAGTTACATTTATTTCGTACTGATCAGAAGACTTCTGGCAGTTTTTCAAATAGTTGCAGAAAATGTTTCAATTTAGATCTATTTATCTCTACCTTCTATAAGAATTTCTTCATTAATACCTCACACTAGCTATTAAACAACAGGACATGACATACAGTATGGAATTTCATGCATAAAAATATTATAAATTATTCTTACCTGCTGCAAGCTAAGAATAAGAGTTTTAGCACACTGGATTTTGTCTATCTGTCTTGTTTTACTCATCGTTTCTTTAATAATATCACCATAGTCATTGTAATACTAGAAAAAAATAAAAAAGTTAACTTTCAATTTTTACAACTCCTGGATTCTTCAGAAAACAATCTAGGACTTGCTATTTAAAGAAAAAATTTGAACACTTTCAAAAGGAAAAAACCCTAACATGTTCATGATTACATCATCAAAATGATACCCTAAACCACCTCCAAAATGATAAAGACAACCCTCAGATCAGAAAGAGTATATCCAGTACTTTTCATTCTTGTTGTTAGTATCACTTTAGAGGCACAATGACCTCTTTATCTTCAAGGCCATGACACATTTCTTAATAACACGTGTTCACCCCTTCAGGGTACAAGATTAGATTCTAATCTTTTTAGTAACTCCTATAACTCTGGTGAGGAGCTTTCTATTTTCTCTGCTGAAAGGAAGCATTTACAGATAGCGTCATAACCATAATTCTTCCAATGAAGACAGCTGCCTGTTCAGTTCTTTAACTAATTCAGATTCAATAAAAACACAATTAGTTATTTGGAGATTCAAAATATATGTACAGCACTCAGACAAACGCAGGCTGCCCAAATTTGAAATTTTAAGGTAACCATAAAGGAGCAAAGCTTTATCGGGTTCACAAAATGTGAAGAACACACTGTGTGGCAGGGGGGGGCGGGCAACACATGTGTGCAGGTAGTGGGTGGAACTCAGAAAACATTTTTTTTTCTCTTCTACAAAATTTAAGCTGAAATTATTTTATGAGGCTAGACATTGTGGAGTTGATCTTTGTGAAAAGATTCTCAAAAGGCCTGCTAAACTACTAACTGAATTAAAAATATACCATCAATCAGGATAACAAAATAGATTTATTAAAAACAATGTAAAAATCATTATCAAGTTTCCTTCCTCCCTCCCCACCACCCACACACTGGAACTGTGAAACTAATCAGTCCTTTTTTTTTCCCCTTCCTTAGGGAAAAAGAACTTTTAAAGGCCTACAAACTACCAACTCTGGAGTTTTGAATTCTTCACGTTTTGTATCAGTTATCTTGCAAGATAAAAAATAAATGATAATTACAAAATACACAACTACTGTATCATAGTACTTTTATGAAGCATCACTACAGTAGGCTTCGTGTTTACCTTCATGTATTGCTTGAAAATGTCTGCAGCTGTATTCATTTCCACCACAGTATATACAATGAGTTTACAAAAAGCTGCGAGTAGATTTCTTCTTTTGTGCAATGCTTCAATTTTACTAGCTTCATCATCCTGCTGTCCATCTAGAAAGAGTTTAGAACATGAAAACTGTCACATTTAAATACTTCATATTTAAGCATTTTATATATGAAGTGACACGGGCTAATGGTCAGGATTCAGAAAACCATATCTCAATTATGATGGCAGCGCACTTCATTGCCCACTGATAAGTCTCTTTTCCTGGTACCAAGACATACGTACTTGTGCCTATTAAACCAAAACTTTACCATGATTATCCTACATATCCTCAAAACATAAAATGCTTTCATCAGTTGCTGAATTTTAAAAGACAAACCTACCTCTGTTCCCATACACACCTCTCAATGCCAGGAAATAAAAATAAAAAAAAAAACACACACACAAAAAAAAGCATAGGCAAACAAATGTGTTAGAAGGCAAATAATGTAAAGGAAACATAAGTTTTGTACAAACCTGCACTATTATTATCATCATCCTGATCAATGAAGACATGATCTAAAATAAAACTGAGTAGTTCAGATTGCAATGAAGAATCAGGAGTGTAAACAAGCGGCTCCAACATGTCACGTCCTCCTGTCATAATCTGATGACTGAAGATCATCAACACATCACACAGAATTGTGAAAGCCTATTAAAAAGAAATCTTAGTAAATACTTGCTTGGAAACTGGATTTTGTTTAGAATAACATACTTAGAGCCCAATGGTGTACACAGGCCACTTACATCCTAAACAACTACACAGGAAAACTGAAGTTAAAACATACATAGTTTCTTACAGGAGGTTGCTGTATGAAGCCTGGGTCTCCAGATAAAAATACTGCACAGATGAAGCCAACTAAATATCAAAACATTGTGAGATTAAAACACGAGGAGCCTGAAACTCCCAAATTTTGCCTGACAGATACTACATTAGGTCGCTAGAGAATTTTGTGGACACCAACCACAGTGTCAGTCTCCTTATTTCTCCTCCCCCTCCGCCCCCCCGCCAAGTGTTTCAATCACATTTGTAAAAGCTGAAATCCTTCAACCCCTTTAAGTCTTAAAGTATGTTTTGCTTCCAAAAAAGCAACCACCTCTTCATTTTGCTGGCTAACTCATGCATCTGACATCAGATTTACATGTCTGTACTCCACCTCCTTGGAAAGTTCAAACGTATCAGTACCTAGACTGACATTCTTCCAACTAACAGACCAAGGCAACACACTGCTTAGCGCTGCACCTCATCTCTTTGACTCTAATGTACTAACCCTAAATACTTCCATTTTAATGAACAGACCTGTTCTCTAACTCCTCAAAGCCAATATTACTAACTTCCTGGTCACAAAAATACATATGCTCCTCTGAAGTCCTGTGCCCTTTCATGACATTAGAGAAGGAAAGCAGAACCATGGCTCTTGTACTTGTGACTGAGGCAGTTCTAGTTTCTGGAGCATTCACCTGAGTCTGTGAGTTATCTACCCCTTTAAAGAGACCTATTCAGTGCCTCAGTAACTTTTGTTACTTGCACTTTCACACCCTACACCTTGTGATTTTGACACTAGATAGCTCACCAGCATAGAACGTGCCTATTCAGTTCCAGGAACGTTCTTGTTATAGCAAGAGTTTCAAAAGCTGCAGTTGTGCGACTCAGTGGACCAGATTTTCAACTTCAAGCTCAACCAGGCGGTTATTACCTTTAGCAGCACAAAGGCTCCTGGCTTTTTATTTGTTTAATTAAAAAGTATACCCAGAAGATAGTTTGGTCTTTCCCCCATAGAGAGATCTTTGTTGGTTTTTTGGGGTTTTTTTTGGTTTGGTTTTTTTTTTTTTTTTTCTATTTTAGCATTCTAAAGGTTGCTAAAGGCATTTACTTAGAATTAATCCTGCTATCAGCAACCTACGCTCTTTACTGGAACCCGAAACTACTGTGACTGTCTTGGCTAGAGAACTATTTGACCACAGACATGAAGAGACTCAGCCACTACAGTTTAACCTTTTCCTTTGACCCTGTTACCCTCAGGACTCAAGACAAGTATTTCCCAAGATGATGTCTCAATTCTTTTTGAAACAGAAGAAAAATAAAAAACAAGCCCCAAAACCTTCATGCTTGCATTTTTCTTCAAAAAAAGCCAGGACTTTTGTCTCCTGCCTGAAATGTCAGGCATTACTTGTATGGACTAAATACCTACACGTTTTCTGTCTGAAATACCCAAGAACTTAGTTCCAGCTAAAACTCGCCTGCACAAAGGACAACTCTATGAGGGATGGACTATAAAACTGGTAAAATGAAAACTGCTCACATCTGTTCCGAGCAGCACATCATTGTTGAGGCTTCCAAGCATTTGCTAGAATGGTCTCCAAATATGTCTGAACAATACTGTTAACAACTGACTGGGGTGTGAGTGTACCTGAGGGTGACCACAAAAAAGAAATACCACTTCCCAACAACAAAATCCTCCAGGTTACAGTGCATACGTGTGCATGTATAAACACACACACACACACTCATGTTAAGTACCCACTCTTTTTCTCCTGATTCAGAGATCCCCAAAATCCTGAGACTCTGAAGGACTGAGGAATATATTCTGTATGCAGCATCATGGTGAAAGGGAACAGATAGAGAAGTTGCCCCTGTATGTCCTCACATGTTTACAGCAAGAGGAAAGATGTTGTCACAGTTCTTGAGCGGATGGGCACATATATATCATAGTACAAACGTGGGAACATAAAAGCATTCAAAGACAGAACTAAAAAAATAACTTCTCGCTTTTAAATAGCTGTCCCTAGTTCTTCCAGCTCCGAGTCTACAAACCCACAATCAGCTCCACCGGAGGTGTGGGTCATGACCACATGGTACATAAGAGCTTTGCAATGGAACTCTCCCACCTAACTTACAAACCAGAAGGCTTCTACAGTGTGCGTGCCCAGTCATTGTTTAAAGAAACAAACAAAAAACACCTTTTGTTTATGCTGCCTAAAATCACTAGAAACAATCAAGTTTAAATTGATTCTGAAATTCTACCTAAACTACCTAAGGGAGGGCAAGCATACAAGTACAGTATGTATTCACACTCAAAGGGCATTCAGCATGAACATCCAAGACACACCACATTCCCACGTAAGTGCTAAAAATATTAGCAAGAGGAACTTTTCAATCGCTTTAAAAGTGCAACATTGGAAGACTATAAAGATAAACAACAGTCACTAACCTGTTCCTTAACAGCAGTGTTTACATTGGTCAGGTAGTGTTGACAGATTTGACAGAACACTCTCATCTGCTTCTTTAGACGTAGAAGATCCTCCTTTAAAGAGAAGGATTTCACATGAGTTTTGCTTTTTGAATTTTCTAGTCACTTTTACTGTATGCAATTTCAGAGCTATCAACCACAGACCTCGTATGTAGTTGTAACATTCAAGTCCACAGCTTTATTTAAAAATCACTATTACAAACAAAAATATCAAGCAGCAATGTCCTCTATTTTGTCATCCTGTATACCACAAAAAGACATGGAAGTTGGGATGAAAATAGTGAAGTTATCTATTAAAAGAACAGTAACTACAAAAAAAAAACACCAAACCGAACCTAAAAAAAACCCACCCACACTGCCACTGCCACCTCCCCACCCCCCCCACCCCCCAAAACAGTCCAGAGGATAAAGCATTTTGTCTTTAAAGTACCTGTATTTTCAACCTAAAGGATAGATTTCAGGTAGCTGTTCATAACTAAAACAGATAAGGCTACACGGTATTATTTTATTTTAATTCACTGCTTGGGGATAAAGTAAAAAATGTCAGGTGAGAGTTGGAGCTTTCTTCCCCTCTTCCCCTGACAAAAAAAATGTAGCTTTATAAGTGTTGCAATGACTTCAAGAAAAGTAGATTATCGAGCAAATAAAGTATCCAATTGGTAGAAACACCATCAGCATGTGCAGCATAGTTGGTGTTGCTCAACCATGTGAAGATTCTAGCCCACGTAGAACTGGGGAAGTCCTATTACAAAAGGCCAACTGTGTCACCAGCAGCAGCCCAGACAAAGAAGAAATACCCCTGAGATAAGTTTAAAAAACTATCCATACAATGTAAACCCAAACAAGACTTTCCCTTCAAGAAAGCAGGTAACACACCAGTACACTGTGTCATTCGATCTCAGCCAGAATCATACCAGCAACAGCTGCTTCCTGACTATGAGTTTAAGCGCAAGATGATTTTAGAACACCTTCACAACATAAAACCTTTTCTCTCAACATTTACCATTCAGATTACTATAGTGATATTGAGAGAAATACACATGGGAGTATTTTCTTTCCTTTATACAGAATTATTCATTTAAATTTTAAGAAAAAATAGAATTACTTGTATATAGTCTTTTATTTTAGCAGCCTATATTATGAAGCTAATTCACACACTTAGTCAACCTGTTCAGAAAAAACATGCAGTTAGCAGTTAATTTTGTCACAGAATAAAAACCAATGCAAAACAAAAAAAACAACAACAAAAAACACCCACCCCACCCCAAATAATCTTTAGGCACAGTACATTTCTGTCACTGCTGGTTCTGTGCTTCCACTTCTTTGCTGTTATGTTCCATTGGCATTGAACAGAAATCAATGGAACTTCTGTACGTACCTGGTATATTTGGCAGCAGTCAAGCAGTTAAATATAATAAAATAGTTGTGGTTCAGAAGCTAAACCTATGAAAGCTATAATTTACTAAACTGTATTATACAGGAGCAGAAAATAGTCATAATAAAGGACCACTTTTCAAGTAAGTACCTTTCATTCCTACTGAAAGTACTACAAATCACATTTTACTGCAAAATAGTTAAGTTAATCTTAATTTCTACCCTAACTTTTTAGTATTTAGCTCAGCTTCTGCCATCAGGCTTGTGATAAAGCTTTAATCGTTATTATGAAAAACTCAGACTGCTGTTTACCCTTTAAAGAATAAGCTAACAAAGCCTCCAAATCCTGCACTCACATAAGTGGTTCTCAACAATCTATGTATCCACTTCATATTGGATATTTTTGGTTTTGGAAATGTTAAGAGCTGTTAAAACCTACATGGTAAAATAGCTAGCCAGGCGGTGTTGAAGAAGTTCACATTTATTTTGACACACTTTCAGATTGTAATTACTGAATCAGTAAGGCTGGAATTATTCATTTGACTAATGAAGTCTTAACATGATAGGAAAAAAGAAAAAAAAAAAATTGATCTCACTGATCTCACAAACGTGTTCACTGTTACAAAAAACCATTAGTACAAGTTACATAGTATGCTTCTCCACTCCTGTATCTACCAGAATCTCATACTATCACAGCCTAAAATAAAGAAAAAATAGAAAAAAACCTTATACATCCTCACATTAATATAAGTATATTATCATAAGGGATTATTAATTACAAATTACAATTTATTGATTATAAACTATTAATGTCATGAATTCCCTTTGTTTTCTCCCTAGTAAATTATGACAGATGCCTACAACTTTTTTCTTAAATTAATTATAAATATGGCAATCAAGGTCTTTAAAAAAACTGAAGAACTGACATAAATAAAGGATCTGTTATCAGTATCTCCAATAATAAAGTGCCACTCCAGCATAAATTTCCAGTGAAAGAGCATAAAACATACCCTTCTTACAGGACTGTAGAAGGCAAAAGCATGTTTGATTATAACTTTTTTCTCAGTTAAAGTCATCAAAATGTTTCAGCACTTATGAACTCCATACTAAACTGTCTGGCCTTTCAAAAACCATCTTTCATTAGGCAGTTCGCAGAGCAAGCGGCCTAATCACGCTCTTCAAGCAATGCTGTCCAGTGGATACAAGAAACCTTAATCCTTCCTCCAAGATTTTTCAAGAAGTGAAATTAGAAAGATGACATTTGCCAGAGCTTTGCCCTTCAAGAGTACTATACATAGAACCAGCACAGGCCCTCTTATTATTCCACAAGAAAGTCTGAAATTTAACTTAAGCTTTTCATGTCTTTATTTAACAGCACATTTAAAAGACTGATGAAGAGTGAAGTATGACTGCAATGTACTGAGCAATAAGAACACTACAATAGTGCACAAATTCTTGTATCTCAGTGACTTGTCACTGATACTTCCCAGTTTGCAAACAAATTCAAATCCACTACTTTAGAGTAGTAAAACTGACTATACTGTGTTTTACAATTGGTATTCTACGCCTCCTTAGCATTGTCACTGTGCCAGGCTAATAGATAATGCATTTATTTACTACAATTACTTCAAAAATTCTGTAAAATTAAACATAATATTGACATTTAAATAGTAAAACCATAACAATTTAGAGAAATACTAGGTTTAAAAGTCAAGCATTCCACTACCAAAATTATGAAGAACTTATCAGAAATGCAGATTTAGGCAGGTATCTCTGTAAAAATAAAAAAAATCTTAGTCAATTAACTCCATCACAATTCCCATTTGATGACACTGCAAGTATGTACAAATGTTTATGTACTAATAGAACTGGAACAAGGCATACCTTTGTGGAACTGCTTTCAGTAATTTTTGCTAGCTGCCAAAGGATTACATAATGAGTACACTGCAGTGCATGAATAACAATCTGAAATCAAAAGGAAAAAACACATTAGATGACAAAGGCCAATAAAAGACAGCAGCAAAAACTATTTATTGTTGTACCTAAAGAACACATTTTAACTACAGACCTGTTCTGGCATGTCTCCATTTTCAATGCCAGTTTTCAACAACTTGTAGTTGCAGCCAAACAAGTCCCATCTTGATAGGTCATGAGCACTGAAAGCATTAGAAATGAAGCAAAGATGTAATTTAACTAACAACGCTTCTGCAATCTGTTAATAACTACTAAAAGCTGAACTAGTCTAAAAAACCAAACCAAAACAAAAAACCAACCAAACAAAAAGAACACAAATACCCCCCCAAACCCCAGCAAGAAACACCACAGCAAAAAAAATACCAAAGGAAAAAAACCAAGCCAAAACAAAGACAAACAAACAAGAAACCCAGAAGATTTCAGTTTTGTATGTTTCTTCATATATTCAAAATGGGTCATGCTCTGCACAACTCTCAGTCATTCACAGGAAACAAAAAACCTCCAAGTTACGTTAAAAAGCTAAGAGAGCGCAAATTAAATACAAAAACAAACTCCACACCACAAACCCTGACAGATGTCTACAGAACCCTACTTACTTGTGAAAAGCAGTGATTCTCTTCAGTGTTGACAAGACTTGATACGCATCATCTTCATCAGGTTCCTCTCCCTATTTAATAATCATACAGTAAGACATCCTAAGAAATATATGCTGAGCAACTAGGGAACTTGAGAAAATTTAAAAAGAAAAAAAACAAACCACAGAACAAAACACCACACCACCACCAAACCTCAGAACATGCCCCCAAACCCAACCCACAACTACTCAAAAAAAAAATAAAAAAAAAAAGAGAGCAAGAGAGAACTGCACCTAAATTATTTATCAGTGACATTTGTTTTAGAGGAGTTAGAGTTTGAGAGAGTAGGTAGCAGTTCCTGTTTAGAAATAGCAGCACAAGGAGAGATAAGTGAGTGAGGTGGGGAAGAGGGAGAAGAATAAAAAGAAAAAAGTCCAGTATAGCCGAATGCAATGTATTATGTAGGTGCTTCAATTTTCTCTGAAGAATCCAGCAGAGGCCACTGTCAGACAATAGATACTGGACTAGATGGGCCACCACAGGTCAGTACCTCAATCTTACTTTAATCACAGAAAGAGAGTCTTCAAGAGAGGCAAGGGAAACGTTTTGTTCTAATTTTCCTACAAGTTCTGACAAACTTGCATTTGGAGAAAGAAAAGGAGCAAAAAGGAAAGGGTCCCAAAAGTATCTATTTAAGTACATAGGAAAAACTATCTGAGGTCGCAGAGACTCCTCCTCGGTGTATCAGAGACACTGCAAGCCTGATGCATTTTACTGCTCTGCAGTTGCACAACCTTATCAAGGCACTATGGATTTCAACACTTCTACCAGGATATTTGCCATCTGCCTTCAAACCAACTCTCTGACATTTCATTTCTTTGCTTTACCTCTCATTCTTTCTTTTTCTTACAAAGCGGGAAATAAATGGATTACTAGGCACATTTCTTACATAGTCCACATATGTGTAGGGTGGAATCCTCGTTCAGGCCAATAAGCAAGAGCAACAGGAGCAAAGCTTGATAAAGTAAGTCTGCATCTGAGAAGCACGGAGAATGAAGTTGTCAAGAAGACACCTCCCGTGCTCCTTATCACAGACGAGGAGGAGGACAAACAAGTTTTGTCGGAATGTCAGAGACCCCGCATAGTGAAGTTAAATGCTGTATCAGAAAATTCTCACTCTTCAGATTAACAGAGTGTGGGAATAAAGTGATTTTTAAAGTATTAACTGCATCTGCTTGCATTCAGGAACGGAAGGGGAGAGATTTACCAGCAGCAACATGCAGTCACAGGCAAGACTAGCAACTCCAGCACATCTGAGGAGAATCCTAGTGGAATTACAGTGCCACGTCTCTCAGCATGAGCTTTAAAACCTAATGCTGAAAAGTTTACGCAATTTCATAGTTTATCTGAAACTCATCTCAAATTCCCAACAGACACTTGTTAAAAGAAGATTCAAATTAAAGACTCACTGTCCTAATACAGAAGAACAGTCTGAGTTCACGTAATCACAACAATAATACTGTTTGTACTATTGTGATTGACTTAACAGTTTTGAAAGTCAGAGGGAAGTTTCCATCCCTACTTACTGACTTGCACAGGAAGGCAGAAAAACATACTGGAAGTATTTACAGGGGCAAGAAAAGTTGATCTTGCATATTCAAATACCTCTTGCAGGAAGTCTTCAAGCAGTCGATTAAACTTGTCTGCCAATTCGTCTATTAACTGACTTCTTGCAATGTCAACCCTGTTAAAGATTGTGAATTCTTCATTACAGAGAGCGTGGTATGTTTTTGAACAGGCTTCCAAAACATCTATGTCTGTGTGCTTCTCCACAATATCCCGGATTTGTCGCAGTAAGGCATCCAAATGCTACAAGAAAGATGAGGCATGGAAAAAACATGTATTCATAGACATAGAAATATACACACATGTACATATTTTTAATAAACCTTAAGGAATTTTAAAAGATAGTCAATTTATTGCTTTTGTAACCGCGATACAGAACCCAAAACACTTCTAGAAAGCCGGTGAAGCTTCTGAGTAAATTAAAAATCTATTTAGCAAAAGATAAATAGAAGCTTGTCAAAGGCTAAAGTTTCAATGCATTTTAAAAAGTCATTAAAAATTTGCAATTGTTGGTATGGTTTTATCTAACACTTGAATTTGCAATGACAACTGAACAACACAGAATGTTTAATTCCCACTCACACAAACATTTACACGTGGTCTTAAAAGCTGTATAATTGAAAATTTAGTTTCATAACACTCAAGTTGCAACACTGAAACCAACTTCAGTTGTTCTTATATACCTCCCCTCAACCCGAGTTGCTCACTGCTGCTCTATGCTACGCTGCTAGGCTATGCTGTCAGCTAAACATTTTATTACTTTTTTTGACCCTAATGATTTCCAGCTACTTGCTTCACAGTACAGCAAAACAGTGCATCGGAGAAGGAGAAAAGAGATGAGAACAGCTTACACCAACTTCATCGCCATAGCATATAAAATGAGAGCAGTAACTATGTAACTTGTGATCTGGTAGCTTTCTCCTTTTTAGTGCTATGAAGATGGTAGTTTATTAGTTTCAGTGATCAGTAGAAGAAAACTTATCAAGCTATTTCCACAAGCTTTTTCCAGTCTGTAAGGCAGCATAGCATACCTCAAACATGACCATAACCCAGCAATAAATGCTCTTGCATAAAGTTAATCTTTCCAGTTAGATTCTCTGTTAAAACTTGCCAGACAGGCCTTAGAAAACTCAAACTTTCACTATCTCTAAGAATAGCTGCCAGCCACAGCTCTGAAGTCCAATTTTCATTCTCAAAAAGGGTTACAATAAATAAAGTCTTGCACAAAAAAACACACCTACAATGGTGACTGAAATTCCAGTGACTGAGTCTCAATTCTGCGTTTTCTCCTTTTGCATTAAGTGTTATTGAATGTTACTTTACCTTTTCTAATCGCCCGGTTGTATAAATTTCCAAATCAAAGTACTGTGGCAACTGCAATAAGTTGGTGACTTTTTCTGCATCAACAGAATACTGTAAAATTCAAAAGGAAAAAAGTTTAAATGAGAGAGTCTTGGACAACAACACAGTTATAGGACAATCAAATATTAATACAGAGTAATAAGAAGAAATACTTGTGCAAGCTATACAGTTCATTACAAGAAACTACAGTTGTTAACATTTCAACCACAGTCCATCACCAAGAAATGGAATTAAACCTACCTTTGCTAGCAACTGAGGAAGTGCCACTGCAAAAAGTTCAGTAATTTTTGTCCTGTCATCCAGCTGGGTTTTCTTTTCCTTTGCTGTCAGCACCTAAAAGATTGGGATTGTAAGGATTTTACAACTAAAAGTTCTGGTGCAAAGTTTCATTATCATTAAGTCCAGAAAAAGTGAACTAGCCAGGGTAATCAGATACCGGAGGCTGTGGAGACCAGAGCTGAATTTCTGAATTCAGTCCCTTCAACAGCAACAGCCTACAACCTTTTCCTTCTTCCCACACTATCCCCACATAGCCATTCCCACATCTCTAGACAAGTAGCTTGTCCTACCCTTTTCCCTGTTCCTCTTCCCACAGGAGGATGACATTCAGCTGCTTGCCGAATTGTACAAAGCATTATTTCAATCAGTGCGCTTTCCTGTCTATCCGTTAAAGCTGAAATTTAAGAAACAGATGTTAATACACAGCTTGATTTTTTATTTTCCACAAGTATTAGTATCTAAGGATCAAAATATGTTTATTTTTTTAAAGAAAAAAGACAGGCATTTAGGTCAATAGCTCATTTCCAAGGGTGGGGGTGGCACAGGGCATAGAGAAGATAAGCACCTTATCAAACAACACAAGACAATATTTAAAACTGAGGGAATATCGCTGGATGAGTCACAGGACAGGATGAAACAAACACCAAGTTTCATAATCATTTTAGTTCCTTCTCATTTTTCAGAGGTCTATTTACTAAGACCTACGAATTACAGAATTATGCCAGGGGGTTTGTTTGGTTTTACTGTCATTAAAGAAATGACAGTATTTTTCCATAGGGTAGTTTTAACACTCAATAAATGAACTGGTTTCTCTAATGCCAGAAGCTCAGCCTGAACCTGTGGAACAACAGGGGAACTGGACGCTGCATGCTTATTGCCGCTCTTTTCCCCCCACCATTGCTCTTCTGTGTCTCACTTCTATACCCGAAGTGATCTCTTTCTACTCTTCTTCACATTCACACTTAGTAGAAGTGATTTATTATAGTCATGTAAATATAGAGAATATATGGGGACTCAAATGTAAACATCTTATTTCCTTACAAATCAAGACTAACAGAAAGTGCATAGTGATATAAAGAAAGATCTACAAGTCTCTTACGTTCTTCTCCATTGAGAGGCTCCTCCAACAGAAGACTGTTCATACATTCCCAGTCCTTCAAGAGGTCTGTTGCACAGTCCCACATGCTGTCCACAAGATAAGCAGCATGTTCATGCAACTAAAATGAGAACAGATTAAATATTTTTCTTTATCAGCAATAAAGTTCATTACAGAACTTGCTATAATACAGGGTATTTTCTCACTTGGCTCCTGTTTGTGGCCAAAAAAAAAAAACCAAAACAACCAGCGAAAATTTTGTGAGCTCTCTGTATCAACAGAAGCCTCTCTTCCCCAATTAACTTAAAAATATTAATTGAGACCAACTGCTACAAAGAGTAATGCTGCAAGATCTGTCAGAACTTCGGGGATAAGGGGTGGGGGTTGTGGGGAGTTTTTTCCCCTCCCTCCTTACAAGTCTCCTAAATCACAATTTCTTTCCGCCTATATATTAGCATGAAGAACGACAGAAGAATATTTGTCACAGCAGAGCTCACAGCCTGTCTCAATGCTATGTACTGGACAGATCCTCCAAATAAACACAACCAAAAAAACCAGTCTTTTGACTCCCAGGTTGCTCAAGTAATAGGAAAACCAGGACAGACTCATTAACCAATGAGTGGGGGAACACAACAACAAATTAAATTAAAGTGTAATTTAAAAAAAAAAAAAAAAACCAAAAAAACCCAAATACAACAAAACAAAACACACACCGTAAAAACACAGATATCCCTGAAACTCAACTTACTTCACTTTCCAAAAAGAAAAACACTAATGTCTTCACAAGATTAGCATTCGGACTTTGTCTTCCTCTCCTTTTAAGTATTCCATCATCTTCAGGATCTCTGCGGCTGAAAAGCCTAGAAGAAAAATTATTTCAGGACAAGTTTCTTCTTCATTGCCATTGCCAGTCAATTCACATCAAGATAGTGGTTTGGTTTGTTTGTTTGTTTTTAAACAAACTCACGCTTAACACCTTGCTGCATGGCTCCACATTTTATTTTGAAAGGAATTAATTTGGGACAAGCATCATGTGAACAATTTCATGTATGCCGAGCTGGTATTTCACTGACTGTTTCCAGTGGGAGGTATTAATTTTAACAAAATACTTTATAAACTACAATGATAATTGCAGGTGCTTGACGTCCCATGCTTCTCTTCAGCAAACTGCATTTTTTGAACCTCCTCGCATGAGACTAATGCAGCAAAGAAATACTGGAAGAAGGTCTGAAAAGTATTAGATGGAAAGTCTACTTTGTTTCCCTACACACCTGATGTGTTGAATCTTTTTTTTTTTCTTTTTTAAACAGAAAAATACTTTATAAAGTAGTCACATGAGCCAGCTTTGGTGGGGGCGGGTGGGGTGGGGAGGAACTACAAAAGGGAAAATAGTCATTATGATGCAAGCACAAGTTTTAAGTACCAAAGTACATGAGCATTTTAAGATGTTTCACAGAACACAGGAAGGATGGGAAAGCAGAAGACAAAGAATGTTTTTATTATATTACCTACAGGTACAAGCTTTTTAAGCACAGACTTCAAAACTACTCTCTATTTCCTATTCAGAAAAACTACAAAAGTTCAAAACCGACAGTAACGTTACGTTTTCTGTAAGTTATTTCTTAAGGTCACTTCATTATTCAGTTTTTCTTTTCTTAATTAAAACTAATGAGAAGCCTAGTATTAATGCACATGCTAAAATCTACATGAACAAGAAGTTAACTATAAATTTCTCCATCTTACTTTTTATAAAGAAATTCTCCCGCGGCAACTGCTACTGGCCGATGAGCTGAATAAACCAGATGGTAGACATTTTCACAGTCTTCTGCAGTCAGAACTTCTTCACTACTCCTAGGGGTGGGGATGAGAAAAAGGAAACAACAACAACAAAAAAGCTGAGTCAACAGAGTATGAGCTCTAATGAAGGAGATGGAAATGAAGGAGAATCTAAACCTTTTGCTTAAATTTATCATCCTACAACTGAAAACAAGATAGCTTAGTTCCAAAGTCTTCCTAATCAAGTTACTGATAAAGTATGAGCATTTGGTAGAAGGTTATGCTCAAAAATTCAACTACTGTGTAACATTCAATACATCCTATGTTTCTTCAGTTCAAATATTGCATGACAGCTTCAGATTAGGGAGGCTGAATTCTAAGGTTCTAGCCTTTACACATACTTAACTGAGGTAGGTAAGTAACAGCACTGTTCTAGCCAGATTACCTTTGAAATTCCACTTTGTTCGAGTGTAAGACGTGTACACATTTCTCTAGACTTTGGATTATCTGAATTCTGTCAAACTGCTGTCCTCACCCACAAGTATGAGAAATACTTTTAAGTTTTAATATTTGTTGTAGGTCAGATAAGGAGATATAAATGCACTTACTGTAAAACAAGAGTGAGTAATTTTATTGCTTGGACTGCAACATCATATTCTTTGTCAAGAGTCATAGACACAATCCTATCCTAAGAACACAAAAAGAAAGTATTTTCAAACAGGACAGAAGTGTAATACAACTTCAAAAAAATTCATATGTACTTTAAAATATGAAGTTACACTAACCTTGAACCGACTGGTGAACAGTTCCAATTTGGAATTAAGCTCTTTATTATAGTAAAGCCCTTGCAAAGCAGTTAGGCATTTGAGTCTTACTTCCCCTTGCTAAAATAAAATTAAGAACTGGATTAAAAGTCAAGCATAGGATACAGATATGAACTTCAAATGATACAAGACAAGTTTCTTCTGCAGTCTGAATTAATTCAAAGACAATGAATAAATGTTGTCAAGATATACTATCAATAATCACATTAATGACATAAGAATATGTCCCTCTTTATAACAAGTCAATGAAAGGGAGGAAAAAAAGCAACCCCACAACCTCTCCCCCCAGTCTTACTGCAGTTAGTACCTCTGTGAGTCAAAAAACACTTGTTCCATTCTTTACAGATGTACTCTAAATGCTCAAGATATTTCGTGAGTAGAATTCTGTGTTTCTTTTCACTTAAATTAGAACTGGCAACACTTGTATCATTAACAATCACCTCTCGTTAGATCAGAATTACCAAGTAGATACAGAGAGAAATATTCCTCCTGAAGTACAAGACCTACCTGTAGCAGGGAACATGTAAGGTACAGATACAGAAATACTTTTCAAAAGCCTAGGACAACTGACTTCACACAGTTTCTTATCACCCCACTGTCAGAGGTTCTTGTTTTTTGATACCTAACTCATGAATAGTACAGCACAGGTGAGCATCTCTCATATGTTTCACTTCAAACCCCATAGCTTGCAGTCTCCAATAGAAGAACTGAGACAAATATGCTGACTCAACAAAAAATCAAGGAGTATTTGTAAAGTGCATCTGTCGACCACTGCCAGCAGAGAATAATCTCTAGCTGGTAAGTAACAGCTTGAGGCACTCATCAGCACAAAAGCAGACCCTTCCCATGCTTTTTACAGATAGTTGACAATGCTAAAAAGTTTCTTGACTTGGCAAGACAGAGAAACTGTTAGGCTATACGACTGGATTATTCCGTGTGAAATGCATTTATTTTAAATAGTTAAGTATTATAAAGTATAAGTCTGTAAAATCTATATATATTCTCTAAAACCATTCAAAAGATTCAAGTCTGTTTTAGATATATGTTGAAACACCAGTGCTTCTGAGCGATAAGAAAAGCAGCAACTGATTAAAACAGTTAAGAGGTCAGAACCTAGTCTGGCAAGATCAACAACCGAAAACATGGAGTTGTTTCATGATTCTGTTCCTTTTCCTCAATGCAGCTTACCTTATCATGCATCGTCCACCCTACATATTTTAAGTAGCTGTCATTGAGAAAGGCGTCACTGTACATCTTCATCCATATTCCAATCTCTTCAATACAGATAGCTCTTATTTCAGCGATTGCATCTCTGTGGAAAGAAGTGGGGCAACAGAACCACACAGATGAATAATTAGAGATAACTTGTCACCAGCTTCCGAAATAAATTAATGAAGGTACAAATTACTTACTAAGAGAAACTTACCGGTATCTATGCACAAAAACACCTTTAAATATTGCATTCATCATGTTTTCTATTTCATCCTGGTTTTCCTGAAGCTGAAAGAACGAACCAACAAGAAAGAATCAACAGTGAGCAGCACGTTTACAGTCAGATCAGATGGTGCTGATGCTAGACAAACTAAATTAAGTTCACATTTGCAAGTGTGGCCATGAAATCCTTTCCTGAAACATTCACAAATCTGTTTCACAGTACAACATGCTATTATTTAAGGAATTGTATCTACCACAGCATACAAATTTTAATTCTGACCACTGGAAAACTGTTCTTCAACTGTAACAAAGACATCTTGGATTTCTGCAAGCTTCTTCTTAAGTTATTTATAAGAAAACTTGATTTAATTTTATAGTAACTTTTTAAGACCGATGTTCAGCCTGATTTTTAATACTTATGGACACGTATTATTACAGCAAAACCCAAATCACGTGAACTGCATTACGAGGAGTCTTTTCTGTAAGCTAAAGAATTTGTAATCTAAGACGACAAGATATAGATGAAGAACTTTGTAAACGACTACATGAGCAGCATATACTCTGTATTGAATACCTCTTTCCTCCTCATTCATTACTTAGTTTCTGCATTTTTTTGTCTCTAAGTATCTAAGGTATCACAGAAAAAATGGATTTAAGAACATGGAGCTGAAAAGTAATGGAGGAGACAAATCCAGTCTCAGAGTAACAACAAAAGAGCAAGAAGTGCAAATGAGCTGAAAAGTGATACATGCCGTGTTTTAAAACACAGAAAATTGTATTTGCTTTGAAAGCCAAGAAAGTCTGTTAAAAGACTTGAAAACTAAATATTGTCAGCAGACAAGCATATTCTTTTTGCAGTTTGAACTATAAAGGTATGACAAATTAAGACAGTGTTAACAAGAACAGTCAAGGACTGAGGAAGTCGACATTTCGGTGGATCAGATTAAAAAACAAAACAGACCAAAAAAACCCAACAACCCAGACGACACCACTTCCCCCCAACCCACCCCCAAAACCCCACAAAGATATCATGAAAGATATCAGCCAGATGGGGTGAGGGGGGGTGGAGTGTTGCAGGGGAACAGATACAAAAGGTAAAGGGCCTCTCTGAGAAGGACAGAAAACCAGCAAGAATGATTTCCATAGCATCACAAGATTTAAGAATTTATGGAAGAAAGGAAAACCTATAAGAAAATACGGTAAGAATAAAAAGACTAAGTAGCAGGAGAAAAGGACGAACAAAGCAAAATATTTAATGTGTTCTGGGCCTAAATCTAACACTTGCCCACAGTAGCTGGGGGGGATACAAAATATTAAAACAAAAGACATGCAAAAAGAATCAATGATCAAAATGAATTTTAGTACTGGATAAGGCTGATTTATAAGTGAAACAAAGCCTGAAATCACACGAACAACTGAGTGTAACTTTGAAGCATACTTTCATTTAGTACAAGAAAAACAGAAAATCAAAACCACAACTAGAAAAGCTGGTACGAAATCCTAAAAGCCAATTATACATAAAAGCAACTGAGATTGGGAAAAGTCTTGATTATCACATCACTGCCTCTTCTGTGTGCCTATAATATTACTTATAATAGGACTGGTCCTGCATCTAGCACAGCTGCATTTAATGGGTGTTTAAGGGATCAGTCTCGAACTGCAAGATCTTTGTGAGATGAACCAAACACAAAGTTGTTAGTTTATCTGTATTGCCAAGAAAGTAAAAACATTAACAGGTAACAGCATGAAAGTTGAAGACCAAAGGTGAGAGGTTTCCTTTGATCATAAGGTTATTTCTAATGTCTAAAACAAACAAAAAAAAACCCCAAAACAGAAGTTCCCCCAAAAAGAAAAACTTAAACCTGAATGAATTAGGGCTTTCAACAAGACAGCACTGTCAGCAATGAATCAGCAAGTCCCTTTTACACAAAAAGAAAGAAAATAGAAGTAGATTGCATTTTCAATTTTGATA
Organism: Pluvialis apricaria; assembly: GCA_017639485.1. Lineage (NCBI taxonomy): Eukaryota > Metazoa > Chordata > Aves > Charadriiformes > Charadriidae > Pluvialis > Pluvialis apricaria. The sequence continues at coordinate 7,141,355 of CM030017.1, forward strand.
GTGTTTTCTGTAAAAGAAAAGACCTTATCTAAAGCCTTTAAACACACTTTCTGCTGACATCAGTACTGACATCATAAAAGCAGTGTTTTGCCCCAAGATCACAGGGTTCTTCTCTAGAAGCCAAAAACAGCCAATGTATGGTAATTTTTGTTACATCTTTGAGGTCGGTTTAAGGAAGCCACTCGAGAAATACAACAAAAAATTATCTATTACTGATTGCAGTCTCTCTTCCTAACTTTACTAAGATGGCACTACCTGAAAATTTTAAGAGTCTACATTTATCTCTTTTTACAGAAAACCAGATGGTAAGAAGCACTTTTCAAAGTAATTAAGTTTTTCAAACATTAAACATGAACAACACAAAGAATGAAACAGAGGGACTAATAACTACCTTTACAAAAAAACCCCCAACCAAATTGCATAACAGGATTAATTACTGTCATCTATCAACACTCATCCTATGCATACCAGCTACAGAAAGATGCACTAACCTCCTTTCTTTTCTGTAGTAAAAGTTCCAGCCTATCATTAGCTCGTTTCCCAATTATTTTATTTCGTTCTGCTTCATACTGTCGTTGTGTATTGTCCATGTTAATACTAAGATTTAATGCCACATTCACTAAAGCAGTCATCAGCTTCATGGCTACAAAAAAGTGAGAAGAGTAAGGATTATTTAAAAGGTTACCAGATCTAAGAAAAACAATAAACAAAAACCTTGCAACGTCCTTCCGTCAACCCTTTCTATATTTATGAAAATATATTCACTGTAAATTTCTTGATACACAAACTTTAGCTGTGTTTTACAAAGCACTGCATCATTACGTATCAACACAATAGATAAAACACTTGACATTTTGTTCTTTTCTTTCTGTCAATTTTTTAACACTATAAGGTTGAATTGAGATATAGGATGTGCTTCCCCCCAAAAAATGAAGGTGGAATGTAAGATTTACAAACATGGTCCAGCAAATATTGAAAGGATTCCATTATTAGAATCAGGCAGTAGACTGATACTACCCAATCATTCAACCTCAAACACACAAGAAGTTTCTTTCTTCAAAAGGAAATGTCTTAGACAACCAACACCACCATACCGCAGTGTTCTTTTCCCTTCAATTTAATGTTAATGAGGGGCAGTTTTCTTTAAATGTTCCTTTTATTTCCAGAAGCAGTGAAAGGACATTGGCCAATTAGAAGTCAGAGAACTAACTAAAATGTAAAATACACTTGCGTGGGATTTTTTTGTCTGCTTTTATTTCTGAATCAACCCTTTTAAAACGGGTGCAGACAAATATGCCTATTCCAGAAACTAGTAGGCGGTCAATAGTATACTTCTTTTCTTATGTACTTTTATAACAACAAGGCATGAAAGGGCCTGCATTGGCAGAGCATACACAGAACATTATTAAGCGTGTATCCCTAGCATAAAGTTGATGAGTAAGGCATAAAGACATGCAGATAAATTGAAATATCATCACACACTGTGATCTCCAAGGATATCAAGATGAAAAGAACAAGTCTGAGCTAATCACAGAAGCCAGAATTACTGCAAATAACAGTAAATATGGGTATGAGGTTTTTGTTGGCTGCCTCTATCCCATATAAAACACAATCTTCAAGAATACAAACTGTAATCTCATATGAAAAGCACAAGTTAATTATACAAAATCAACAGAATCTACTACTGGTGTGAACAAATGCAAACAGACTACTGATAAAAATTATTTTGTGTGACAGAAATTGACATGCAACAGAGCAACTTCTACAACTTTTATTCAGGCACAACTCAAATTAAAAAAAAAAAAATAGTAAACTTGGGGTTTTTTTAAGAACTAAAATTTGTATTAGTCATATGGTACAACAGTCAAACTGATGGTACAGCAGAATCAGCATATTCTCCTGAAATGAAAGGTTTTGTTCCTCTCTCTGTAATAAATGCCTTGGCTAGTGGGAGTCTCAGAGCAGCAGCTCGAAGCACAGTGTGATAATGTATATTCGAGAGATGATCAATGAAATAGAACAACTGGTCAGACAGTCAGAACTGAAGCTAGCTCTAGTTCAGCCAGTTCCAGTGAAGCGACCAAGAACTATTTCCAGTTTGGCAAAAACTCAGTTTCACGAACAGTCTAAATTCATCTTGTTCAGCCTAAAATTGCTACAATAAGCCTTACATAAGTGGACTGCCGCACAACGCCATCTGAGACCCTTCTTCATTAATCACAACAGGTTTAGGACTGCCTTATCCAAGAAACTTATCCTTTGCCCAGGGAATCATGTGAAAAGGATAATCACTTAAAACCATACAGGAATTTAGTGACTGTACCACTGATGAAGTGTTTTTAAAAATTCTTTCTAATGCAAAGAATGGAAATGCTCCTTTCAATTACATTGTGCCATGATCTCAATATACAGCACAATTTATATTTGTAGTAAAAATTGCATCCAATCTAAAATACGACTCCTGTTCGACTTAATGCAGAGCATAAACAAGTTCAACTGCATCTGAAGTTAAAAAGATACCTACACCCTTACTATGACTGAAGACAAACTTGTAGAATCAACTGAAAAGTTTCCTTCTATTTACTTTTTCAACTAGACTTAAAGTTAAGAAAAATTAAGTATTAGACAGCTGGTAAAGAATGCTTTAAAATAATGTTGTGTTTTCCAGTAATGAAAAACCAAAAATGACAAGAAAACAAAACTGTACCAAAACAAGTTGCATTAGACAAAAACTGTATCCCACAATGAAACACGACTTGAATGTCAAATACCAAGAAGTTCAACCACAATTCTTTCCTGCGCAACACAAAACATAAAACAGAAGCAAAACACAGATAAATATAATTCACTGACCTGCCAGTGTGCTAGTGTGCCGAAACGCTCTGACTTGTGAGTCTGACAGCCCCGTAAGCAGTGAAATGACAGTATCCATCATATATTCATCATATATGATGCTATATTGACATTGCCGGACGAGTACTCCAATGAACTCACAAAAACTGGATTTGAACTTCTTCCACTGGGGACCAGCCATAGTTAGTGGATAATCTCCACTATCCTATAAAAAAAAAACAAAAAGGGAAACAGGAAACTCTTTCAAACATCTTAAAAGTTATTTTAATAAACAAATATTAAGAAGAGATGGGTACAACTTTAAGCCAAAATCTCCAATGTTATAAAAACAATACATCAGAAGAATGCGATTCCACAAATACACATCTATTCTGCAACTCAGGCTTGTTATATGCAGACACAACATTCTACAGGCCCCACCACAAAAGCTGCACATAATCAGATATACTGAAGTAGCTACAAATTTCTTGTTTCTGTCCTACTCCCTAAAAAAATAAATTAAAAAAAAAAATCATACTCCTTACAAATCTACTTCAGGTTACACTAGAAGAAAAGAACCTTCACGTGAACAGTTAGTTGACATGTTTAGGAACACTCAGTTCAGGACCATAATAAAGTTTACAGGGAGATGCTTACAGATCAGACTGAAAATTCCTGAAGTCCTAAAACAACCTACTACAACACCTTGAATATAACAAATGTATGTTCCTCTCCTAATTTGGGAACCTTTACAAACAATGGTAAAATGACAGGGGGAAAGAAATTGACCATCGTTTGTATCAGTGCTTCTGGGATCAGCTTCTTTAAGAGGTTAAACAACATGACTGGCCAAAAATGAAGAAAGTAATCATGAAAAGGGATCAGAAATCTGAGACTTGTTCATCAGAATTCTGTTACAAGAAAGAGTGCACGTAACAGTGATAAAAACACCCTGAACAAACAGTCCCAGAAGAAGCTTTATGAATTTCATACAATATTGCCTTACAGTAATCAAATCTATTCATGCATTGAGATAGTTCTAAGGAATACTAAAATCCTTTTAAGCAAATACATATTACATTTTCCCCTCTGTTAAAGTTACCAATGTTTCTGGATTGGGGGGGGGGGGGGGGCGGATTATTTCCATATTAGACAAATTTGGGGAGGAGGTTTTAAAGCTACCTTTATATTCTGTGGAACACGGGGTGGAAATACCACTCAAAAATAAACCCACCAAAAAAAGAACCAACCACCCAAAACCCCAATACACCTTCTGTTCTCCTGACTGTTGGGTAAGTGACAAGTTAAAGGGGAAAAAAAAGTTATAAGCCCCATGAAAGGCAAAGTGTTAGTCTTCAACTAGAGAATAATCAAATTCAAATCTCCACAATTTGTAGATTAATGAATGCATAGAAATTAATTTAGCAACCATTTTTAAAAGTTAAAGATGACGTAAAGGCCTTGCACACACAGCAGGAACGGGAAGGCATCCCACACAGCCCCACAGTAGCAGGAGTTCCTGCTATTCAAAAACTGGAAGTCGATATTGATTTCTTAAACCATTAATAAAACAAGTTATATACCTGCAGAGCTGTACTTCCTGATCTTACAAGTTCAGTGAAACAAGGGAGTTCAAGATTTTTCATTCATAAAAGTCCTGTCATTTTTATAGCTCACCTTACCCTTGAAAGAAACCAGTAGCAGCGTGAACCAGTAAGATCAGGACAGGTTAAAAAAAAGTAATATCAATACATTAATCAGCACTTCATTAAATTACCTCATCAAATTCTTCAGTCATTTTCCGGATTATTTCAGAGTTCTGCATATGTCGGAACATCTCTGCTGTAACAACTCCTACAATTTAGATATTAGATCATTAGCACTTTCAATATGAGGTAGATGGCAGACGACACGCCTCCTGCTACAATGTAAAAATGATCAATTTTCAGCTAACCTACAGATTATATATGTATTTTTTAAGAAGTTGCACATTTTTTATTTTATTATCTGTGTATAACAAGCACTTGGCACCAACACTTTTTCATATATACATATGGCTTTTATTATTATTATTTTTTAAAAGTGTGTTTGTGTGCCTGTACACACGTATCTAGAATTTACTCATTCACTTCTATTCAGAAGTCAAAGACACTTGTGCCAGACCTCTTCATCAGCCAAAAGACTACACTAATCTGAAGTGACCTTTCAGGACTCGATTCTAAATGGTGTAAGACAGTTTTGAACAGTTCTATTGCTACTTATTATCTTCTGCACTGTAATAAAACACAGTGATTTCACACAATTTTTATTTATCTTAGCCTCAAACTGTTTGAGTGTAAATAGTGACACAAAAAACAAATAGATCTCATAGAGTATACTGCGGCTACACTGCAAAATTCATGACAAGGATCATCTCAGAAAGCATAAAAGATTCTGTAGTTTTATCTGGTAGCAATAATCAAAAGGTCACTGCTCTTGAAAGCATGGATAACCTCTGAGGAATGCTGTTAGCTTTCTGGAGATTTATGCACTTTAAAAGTTTATCAGGACAGAGAGAAACGCTTGAACAGAACAAATTACATCCAGTTCTCTATCATGCACAGTGACACTGCAGAGTAAGTTACCCTCTCCTCTTCAAAAGAAGGTGAGGGGAAAAAGAATGGAGGACGTGGAAATGAAGAAAGAAAACCAGAAAAAGGGGGAAAAAGAAATGGAAATACAGTTTTACTGCAGACAGACGGCCATGAAGCTGTCTATAATATATTTTAAATCAAGCATCTCTGCAAAGACTATGGAACAATCTTAAAACAGTCAGTGATAAGAAGTAGGTAAATCCAAACTAGAATTCCATGACTGAACAAGCTAAACTATCAAGGTTAAAAGAGAGAGATGGTTTTCTGAAATAATAGCAGGAGCAGAAGAATATGTAGTAAGTGTCAAGTACCAGTCCTGCATTCTGTCTGGTATGAATACGAAAGGCTTAATCTACATTTTTAAATATAGTAATAATATTTCTAAACCACCTTCAGAAATACAAGATTAACTACAATAACCTCATAACGTAAACGAGCTGCAGAAATGGAGCATTCCTACAGCATATGTAGTACAAAATCAAAGAATGAGAATCATATTATAGTACTGCTTAAATGGATGAGTAAACACTGCAGTATCTTACCTTTGCAGCCTGAACACTGAATAAAGAAGTTAATGAGATCAAGAAGTGCTATATCTCGGTCATGTTTGTATGACTCTATCCAGTCATCCACTACAGACTGAAAAGAAACAAAATATAAAGGCACTTTTTAGTTTTCATAAATCGAAAACAGTGTTATTTAACTGCTTTCCAGTAAGTGATTCTTGTTCCTTCCATAAATAACCTGAACTCTGTTTTTTGATTAATACAAAACAAAATGTTTGAATGATCCTTTACTGCCATCATACCACATTTCAAGGAAAGAAATCTTTTTATTCTAGATATGCAAGTACAAAACTGACACCTAAACATAAAGCACAGTAAATTTTTTTGAGGAAGAATGCAAAAATAATTGGTCTGTTTTACAGAAGCAGGTTTCCCCCCACCAGTCCAGCAACAACTCTCTAAAGATACTATTTAGGTGTTCAGTTCCAACAGCTAAAACTCACTAGACTCTTCAAAAATGTTGCCCCTTTGATCAACTGTGCTCCACACACATTAGCCATACCACAATGAACAGCACTGCCCTACACTGCATGGACATTAATTACTCTGTAGTCACTAAACCAAATAGGAATGAGAGCATTTTACTAAAAAAAAAACTTAAAAGGGAAGCAAATTATTAGAAAACCTGTGATAATGGTTTTGAGAAAACACAATTTACATGCAATTATGTTTAAACCATCCACGTGTATAGTACAAACTGTCTACTGCAAAAGTCAAAAACATACATCATACAATTAATTTATTAACACAGGCACAAGACACTCGCTTTAGTATCAAGCTCTCAGTTTTGAGGTTTTTTGACATGCTGATACCCTGCCCTAAAATCTAGAGTAATTCTAAATAGAGAGAGATGATTAAATAGTTCAGAACTTCCAAAAGACAACCAAACTATGCAGTATTTCCCATGCTTCCCACCTGTACTCTTCTCAGTGCTTACTCTGGCAGAGCAATAATGCTGCGAGGACACATAAAACATACTGCCATGCAGAAAAATTTCTGAACAAGAGATACAGCTAAATCCCTCTTCCCTAAATTTAAGATTGTTTATAGTGTGACGCACAACTTTCGTCAGCAAGACACAAAAGAGGAAAAACTCAAAGTGAAACCGTCACAGTCTTCCCAGTAGAAGCAGAACCTGCAAACCAGCACTGATCTGACTGACTTGTGGGGAGGGCAGAAATAATCTAGGAAACATCTTAAATTAGGCTTATAAAGAAAGTCACTGTGCAAAAGCAGGATAATGCTAGGAATGAGACAAATATTTCAGTTATGCAGCCTTGTCTTCAGAATTAATTTATTTTTAAAAGAACCTCCAGCAAAACAGTAGTTTCTTGAAACATTTTGTCTCAGTGGATGAGCTATGTGGTTTTGCCAGAGAACAGACACTAAACTCAGAAGAAGGTATGGAACATAATTTAAACTAAAATAAAAATTTTTATCAGGATCTTTTCAGGTAAGCAAGTGCTGAGGGCCACAGCGAATACCTTTTACACCAAGTGCTGAAGTGGACTGTACTTTATAAATACTCTGAAGAATTTCCCCCCCTCCCCCCCCCCCCCCCCTTAATTTTGTCAAAAAATACTGACTAAGATTCAGTTTATTACCCAAGTATCAATTCCCCAATTCAGCAAAGTAACCAGGCCTGGCACAGGTCCATCTTGCTCTTGGAAAGCAGAAGCTTTTGACTGTGTGTCATTTTAAACAGTTAAATGTCATGAAAATACCACCTCTGATAACTGGCTGAAAATGTAGTGCATGCAGCAAGAGTTAGAAAAGTTTAGTTTTTCCACCTGATTTGAAATACGGTAGAACCAAACAAATGATGGAAGTATCAGAATTTCTCTGTACAAACACATCAAAAGTCATCTACTCTTTTTAAAAAGTCTGAACTAAATTTCTGCCAAGGAATTCAAGCTTCAAGGTTCCCAGCGCCAATGCCTGCAAATCTTGAGGGGACTGCACAGACCCAGCTTCCTGCATGCGCATCACAGAAGCTGTAAACTGGAGATTTGCAATCCCAAAGATAGTCTTCCCTCCAGGTTGCTGAGGAGTCACATGAGTGAGTCAGCAGGAAGGCTTCATGGCTGACAGGCTTACTTACACTTTAACTGTGTCAATGTTCGAGTGGAGAGAGGGATAAGCAAATGCTTTACTGACTTAACTAAATTTAAAAAAAAAAATGCTAAATTTCTTAATAGACTGACTTCAGTCCTATTAGTAAATGCAGTGGAGACGGTGCCTAATGCACAGGCTTCTAAGAGGTTAAAACTTCCTGACCCAAATTCCACCCAATTAGAGCGTTGCAATATACATTAGTCAAGTTAACTTGGGAGGGGGGGGGGGGTGTATCCCTTAAGTTGTAGCTAGTGATTTTACTTTGGATTAGAGAAGAGAAGCAATTATTTCTTTTCAGATAATTTAAGCTCTGGGAGCATCTACAAACCACAGATGTCTCATTAAATTCTATGACAACAATAGGCATAAACCACAGTGTATTTAGTTACAGCCACACAAAAAGGACTTAGAAGTCATGTGATCCAAAATAACCTTTCTTCATTCAGGATACTGAAAATTCACTTTGAATCATAGTCTGAATTTCTTCACTATATATGAGATTATTCATGCCTGACATTTAGAAATGAAAAATCAGTTTGTTAAAATTCAAACCTTAACAATGCAAAACCACTTTTTTTTTTTACCTTAATCTATAAATCACTACAAACTATTACAAAAATTACAAATTGAAGATAAAAAATGTTTTTGGGTTCATTTTATTAAATCGTACTGTTGTGGTTTAGGCCAGACTGGCCACTGTTTTACCTCAGACCAGGACACATGTATAGGAAAACATTGCTATATTTAAACTGTATACTCATCCAAGTCACAGAGATATTCCAAGTCTTACCTGCATAGCACTCTTGCCCATTTTAACTACCTCAAACAGCATCATGTTTTCCACACCATTCTGTTGGTGATGTCCATTCATCCGATTTGGACCACCAGGTTTCCCTCCTCCGTTTCCACTTTTCCCCTTCTCTGCTGGTCCTTTTTTTCCTTTTTTACAGGTCTGCAATCACACACACACAAAGTTTTAATTGGGTATTATGTAGCAATTAAAAAAAAAAATACTATTCATAGTATGATAACTATACACAAGGCCTTTTGTTTTCAGGAACCAAATTTAAAATCCAAAGTTGAGAATAATAGCTGATCCTAACCGATACAAAGACCATTGAGAAGTCTACAGGTTCCACTTCCTCCTTCTCTCATTTAAAAATCTTTTTGCAACTAAAAATGCAGTTAGTGACAGCATATGACACAAAAATTGTGTTTACACACATTTCTTGTGTTTACACTATAAAACAGATTATGCAGATTTTATTTAAACCAGCTATGGCAATTCCCTTAACACACATCACAGTCTCCTCTGCAATTCATTAACCTTTTGGTTTTTAATTTGACCACATGTTAGCAAGTGGGGGTGCAGAAGAGCAGACAGGTGTCTTTGTATTTGATTCCCCAAATCAAGTATGACTTACAGAAAGAAAAAAAAAAAATTTAACAGAAATTAAATGACTGTTGTCTAAAACTGGTTATCACCACCTCTCAATAGCTGGGCGCTCTGCACCGGTACAGGTACATGGGGTGCCCGGGCAGGCGGCGTGCAGCCTGTGGCTGCCTGCAGCGGGTGCCAAGCCAGCCAGGGGGCAGGAGCCACCCAGGCGGGGAGGACACCTGTCCGATGAGGGGAGAGACCTGGGTTTAGACCCCTCCACTCAGGTAGTATAACCTCCTGTCTGTGACCTACAAAAAAAAAACCCCTTTTGATTGAATTATAGGTTTCTGTTCACTTTTCAAATTAAAAGAGAGCCGGAATAAATGACACCAACCAAAAAAGACTGCATTAGCACCAAATTTAAGTATAGGATCAAACACATGCAGAGAGGCTAATCAAATCAAGGCTAATCTTTTTCTCCCCCACCTCCCTTATGCCTTCATAGCACTAAGGAAATATCATGCAAATACACAAGATGAAGCATTTCAATGCAAATACAAACATGAACTCTCTTCACAGAGCACTCGCATTTTCAGAAAATATTCCTAGCTCATTCAGCTTCAAAGCAAGTGCTGAACTCTTCAATTCGTAACAGCAGAAGTGTTTCAGTATCCCTATAAACTGAACATACTTTTCCTTTGCCTTGTTTTTGGTTTTTTCCTTCAATATCCTCAAAGTCTGTATCGGAAGAGAAGTGTGTTTCAGACTCCCTGCAGGGATGAAAAGACAAACCATTTATATATTTCATCAGAAACATTCTTAAATCTACTACATGAAGTCACATTATGCTCTCAGTCCAGTAAGCCAACTCTAACAGTGAAACTGCTTTCTTCTTCTGTTTAAGTGTACTGTCAAGGAAGAGATCAGAGCATATCCTCACACTCACACCCTACCCTGCCTCCTCCAAACAATTTACCTGTGAAGAAAGCCATACAGTAAGGTTAAAAGACATGAAGGTGGGTAGAAAACAGCAACAGGTTGGGAACCTTGCTTTTGGCATGTGATAAACATTACAGCACCTCAAAAAGCAAAGAGCACTACAAATATCTGCCACAAATACTTAAACTAAACAAAGGGGGGGGGGGGGGGCAACAGGAAAAAAAAGAAACCATCACCTTCCCTCAGAACCAAAGTGCTTCAGCAGATCTCTTCATGCTATTAGAAACTAAGTAGTTAAGAGGTATGCACTTGCGTTGAAACGTACAGAAAAAAAGTTTAGGTAAGGTTTCTCCATCAAAAAGACAACCTGTAGTTCTGCTTAGGCTTATAAGGTAAAAAGATATTAAACAATATACAAACTTTCTCATTTAATTCTGTACATCATTAAAATATGCTGCATCAAGATACAAATCCTTTACTGTCGACACGGGGAGTGGGGGGTGAAATCACCTGAATTATTAACAGAGAATGCTTAGCTTATATATTCTGTTTCTACACTTTCCGTAGAACGAAACAAGATCCAGTAGCATCATTTGAGTTCTAACACAGACATGCAGCATGTATGCTATCACAAATTTCTGATACACACTTCCTGATTCAATTAACAATGCAATCATAAAGATGACCGGGGGCACGGGAGACCCATTGCTATGCATTTATTTATAACATTCTAAAACAATCTAGGAAGTTAAGGTGTCTCACTATTGCAAGTGTCTAAAAGGAGCTTTCTGCCTTTTGACACGTGGTTTGCTATTTCTGGTTTTGTTGACTATGTACTCTGATACGAACTGAAAAAGTCTCAAACCTTTTCAAGGGGGTGGAGGGAAGAAGGAAATACAGAAAGAAAGAAAAAGGTGAGAAATATTTATTCTTCAAAAACTTCCTAGATGTTCTTATTTTCACAAGAAAGAACAGAACACAAATTCCATACATTTCACTAAGCAATGAACTGTACCAACAGAGCAAAAAATCATTTTAAACAGCTGTAAACACAGTATTTCATTTTAAACCATCTTCCAATTTACCTTTATTTCTCATTAAAAGGAAGAAAAACCCACACAACCAACCTCATAAATACAAAACAGGATCTTTGTATCTTTTTGTATTTTATACCAATTTAATCCATTTCAACACTGTCAAAATGTATTCATGCCAATTTCTTGACAATTAAAATGTGAGGAACTGGATTCTTTCGGTCTGCTTAAAGCAATCACTTTAATTCACTGTCCAAGATGTAATCTATACCTGATTTTAAATCTTAGAAATTCAAATGTCTGTTTCCTCCAAATTGTAGAAAGACTAGCGAGCTAATAAAATGATGTCAAAACCACCAAGGAACTGGTGCCTGAAGGAAGCTAAAGACTTTGGCTTTAACTAAAGCCTTTGTCATTAGGTGTTTTAAATATCAGGCAACCTGCCCCAGTTATTAAGGGCAAATACCTCAACTACTTCCTCTCTCTCTATAAAGAGGCTTTAATGAAAGGAACTTTTTTTGGTATTCCTACGTAAAAAGTTTCTTAAGAATTTAATTTTGAAAGACAAAATCCCGAAAACTACAGCACAAACAAAAAAAGGTCTGTCATAATGGATTCCTACTCGCAAAGTTTAAAAATTGATTTAAAATAGCTAAGCACTTCTAAAATATTCATTTTAATTACTGCTAAATACTCAAGAAAGAATTCAGACAATGCTTTATCAACGTCTCAATAGGAAAATATCTAGAACCCCATTCCCTCATTTCGCTTCCTTCTTTCCATGAGAAAACCAAGCAGATGTATTAACACTAAAAAGAGCCAACACATTTAAAAATGAAGCTACAAATTCTTAAAACACTTACTGAAGGAGAGTAAAATCAGTTGGTATTTCTGGAGCTGCTATCATTTCTTTATCATCTTCTGGAACACCACTGTGTTAGAAAGATATTCAAAAACCAGTCTGAAGTACAAGCTTACTTTTCTTTCTTCCTTTGTAGCGGACAACTTCTATAAGAAAATAAATAAATAAATAAATAAATAAATAAATAAATAAATAGAGTAGGGGGGCGAAAATCTACATATGATGGGGTAAAAAAAGTTGCAAACACAGAAAATTTAGATCACACCACCCTCTGTTTCGCACTAAGCTTTCTCCTGTTTAAAGATTTTATTTTTTTGACTCCTCCCATGCTCTTACTACAAAGTATCTCCACAAATCTTAAAAGCATCACAGTAAAATATAATACAAAAACATTTGGCAAAACCATTTTTTGCACAAGATGAGCAAACTAGAAAATCCTTTTCTTTAACACCTTGCAAGTAATAGCTTTTATTTCTAAATCTAGACTAGATTTAAGTTTGAACTGTAACACCATGCACTGCACAGCCCAGATTTACCAACACTAGGATATTTCTGGTTAACCAAACCAAAACCAGATTTGATGTTAAATTTAAAGCACAGTATGTGTACATTTAAGGACATTATGTATAACAAATTTGCATCTCCAATTTGTAAACTTCCATGACATTTTCCACAAAAGTAAGCTCTAATAACAAGTTCTCATAACCTAGCCAGATGTGTCACAGCTCCCTGTCTTCCACAGCTGATAAACCAGGTTTACTACAGTTTTAATGTTTAAAGCATCTGTCAAGACTCTAACAGTATCAAGGAAGATAATACCATCCACGCATTATAAAGAAAAACATCAGAAACAGCATACCATTTTATCAAGAAAACATAAGATTGCGAAATACTTGGTTTTCAACTTTATAATAATGCCACCTATTCATAAATTTTGTTGTTTATCTAATTTTTCTGTGTTTAAGGGGAAAAAAAAAAAACCTCACTGCATACTTCAAATGTGAGATTCAGCCATGTTGGCTAAAGTTTTCTATGTCAATTGTCTGCCCCAGACTAACTCTTATGCAGTTAAATTAAGAAAGCATGACATTCAGGTATTTCAAAGATACAATAGCAAGGAGAAAAACCTCCAGAGTCGAAGTCTGCTGACTCTACAGCTTGCTGGAGCGATTAGGTATTTGAGGGAAAGATTTAATTTTGGCACACTAAGCACATGTTGCTTCATGTCTGGTAGCTATGCTTCAGAGACTGCATTTCAATGGAGCATGTAGATAGAGGCCGTGCTTTTTTTTTTTTTCCCCTGCAAGTGCTTATTCTGAATGCTAGGGGCCACTGTAGCTTCCAGAATTTAGAGAGCTGAGAGAAACCATAAACCTCGAACTTACTATGTTGTCTTTCTTCACATTTCACACAGTTACATAAAAGCAAAGAACCAGAGTGGAAAGAAATAGTGGCAAAATGAGAGGAGGTTCGAGATAGGCTGGCGAATCCCAAGACAGTCTGCGACTACTAAAGCATGCTCCATCCAGAACACAGTGGAAGATAAAAAGCTTCAAAAACACTGCTGCTGCAGAACGGCAGCAACCTTTGTCATCCCAGTCCTCCCTTCTCCAAACCCACACAGGCACATGACCGGCGCGTTTCATCCTCTCACGCTCCATTTATACACTCTCTTCAGCAAACAATCATTCCCAGGCGGGGTAACATCCCCTCCCCAGCCATTGCTCTTTCTAGTCTCTGCCATTCAGTAGCACCTGATTCAATTCCCCAATAAAATGGGCAAAATATACCTCAAGAATTTTTTTCCCCTGGATTATCAAGTTGAACTGGTTCAACAGCAGGTATCCCAATACATGGGAAACACAAGACCGCCTAGCCATGAGCAGGGGAAGAGCAAAACTCCCTTCTTTGGTGGCAAGGAGCTATTACGCCACCCAGGCTGTCTGTAAAACTATATCCTCAGTTGGTGATGTATCAAAATGCTCTACACTGTGGATATTTTTTTTGTGTTCCAGACACACAAGTCCTTTTTGGGGCACGCTTGTGATTCAGTCCCAGTGCAAGGCAAAGATGCAAACTTCCAAAACCACACTGCCCCGTTTCAAGTTCAACCTGTCTATCGCCATATTGCTATTTGACTTTTTCTAGTTTACATTTTTCAATGTTGAGAAGCAACACATCTACTAAAGTGACAATCGGGATGCTTACGTGCAAATTTTGTATTGTGGCTCATTAATACTACCTGTTTACAATACTAAAATTACCTTTTCCATAAAATTTGAAAGTACTGAGAAACAAAGCAAGTTAACCACTTCTTCACAGAATTAACAGATTTTTAGCTCCCTTTATGAAAAGCAAATCTATTGTCCTACCAAATTTTGAAAAAAGACTCAATAAATTTCTTACAATCACAGAACTATTTTAAAGAGAAAAAAAATGAGTAAAAAAACTACAAAAAAGGATGGGTAAATGATTAAAGTATATATTCTCTACATCAAACAAGTCAAATAAATCACTTGACAAAACCAGCTGGCTGCAGTTTATACCAGCTTGAACTTCTTGTAAGAACCGTTCATCTTAGTACAAACAACAAAACATGAAAGAAAACATGGCATTGTTTGGTCAGAATCACCTCATAAAATGGGAAAGAAATATCAAGTTCTTGCTAGATGCTGAAGCGTTAAGCTAATAAGATTTACATTTCAAGAATTGTTTATCTTGAAGGAAGAGGAAACCTGGCCCTCACGAGTGCAACTATATACTGGTATTGTGGAAAACAGTAGCTACAGATGAACTGCAAGAATATACGAGGTAAGAGCGTAAGGGATCTTAAGGTAAGAGCATACAGGATCTCCAATGTCAAGCTCAAACTCCAGCAATGACCAAAAAACCCCTTGCATTTGTCTCAGTAAAGGATATTTTCAAAAGGTTTACACAAATCCAGAATACGACACAGACTTTTGATTCTCAGCCAGCGGGGTCAGCCTAGCCCAGCACCGCCTCTCTGGCAGTGGCCAACAGAAGCTGCCCAAGGTAGAACACATTTCCTTTGTTCTTATTAGCGATGTTTTCCCTGAATACCTTCCCAGCATCCAGAAACAGCTCAGGGATTTTTTCATCCGGGGAGGCTGTCCCTATATTTTATAACCCCTCACCAACATTTTTTAATTAGTATTTCCAATTACTTTTTGAACCCAATATCCAGCAGCAATGGCATTCCACTCAAGGATTCCCACAGCCAAACTCCATGCTACCAAGAGGCATGTTCTTTGCTTTGAATTTATCACTTTCTAATTTTATTTGACGTTCTCTTGTTTGGGTGTGGGAAAAGCCTGTCATTGGTGATTCCCCATTATCCTTGATCTCAGTAAATGCATTTTGGAAATTCAAGAGTACTGCCAGCCATATCTTCTTCACACACATACTGGATGACTCATTCAAAGCACCCAGTTTGGGAAGTCAAAGGGAAAGGAAAACAGTCCATATAAGCATCCCATCAGAACTTTTAAAATATACCAAGCTTATCACAGTGCAGTCTGAAAGAGGAAAGTGAAATTCTTGCAGATGCCATTCCAAACAGTGAAAGTCTACATTATCTATTAATTGTGCTCTAGTAAGCAGATTGCTTTAATAAGTGAAATCTAAACTGAGGCGCATCATAAAAAGTGGCTCTTCAGTTTCTTTTTTGGATGTTCACAGAATTCCAACTCTAATTTTACCAAGCAGATACTGAAATCTCTCAAGTCTGTGAAAAGTTTCCAAAGTCACTCAACTTTGTGAGATCATAATTAAATTATTAACTATAAAAAGAAAATGTATCCTGCTGAAAGATCACAAGGTGGAGCTCTAGCCTAAAGCTAACTGAAGAAACTCCAAAAGACAGGTCATCCAGAGGTTGACCTAGTTATTTCTGTGCAATAAATTTTATAATAGATTGCTAAAGCTACAATAATATTGTAGCACATTTCCTTTAGATTTATATTTAGATTACATAAAGGCATCAGAAGATTCCTGCATCTTTTCTGAAATAAATGCATGTACGTTTGATTTGATGCCTCTTCCAAAGACAGAAATGCAGCTGCTGTAGCACGACTAGTCTCAGTATTTAGTTTTCAAAAGTAAAAAGAATAATTTCAAAATACATTTTAATAGCAAAAATAATGTATCCCTTTATTGTACCCTGCCATTTAAAACATTGCTAACAAAACGTTAATGAACTAAAAAAAACCACTGGAACAACAGAAGTAGTCCAGGAACACCAATCATACATAATGTTGCCGGCTCTAAATGTAAGAGGAGCTTCTATTTAAAATAATTTGATAAAAAAAAGCAAGCATGAAACGCTACGAAGAACTCAAATGTGTCTCCACTCAAAAACAAATTTAAATTTTTAAAGATTATTTTTCCCTAATACATGAATATTTAATTTAGGTATAGTTGTGATTAACTCCAATATACTGGCCGAATGCTGAGAACTGGCAAAATTGACAAAATTCACCCAGCACAATTCACACACCACTTATGCAATCAGCAGCTGCTGAGTGCTACCTGTCCTCTCATGATTTCTCTTACATGCACAAATGGGCTCAGCAAACATTAATATAATTCAGTGAGCAGCCTTTGTTAAAAGAATAAGCATATATACACACACACACACAAAATACAAAGACTCAAGATCTGTCCCAGAAGCTTTACTTCACAAGCTCAGGGCAAGGTGTTGCAGGTAGGTGGGTTTTGGTTTGGGGTGGATTCCCTACACATGCACTTTGTTGTTGTTGCTACTCGGTGCCTATTATCGGGAAGTTTTATAAGGCAAATCAGTAAAGTGGTTATCATTTTTCTGGGAAGGCCAAGATGCAAAGTTTAAAAACAGCTATGTGGCCAGGACAAAGATTTTGGAAATGCAGGATGGCTGTTCAGAGATGTATTGATTTTCCCCTGTAGTTCAGTTAATCACCTGTAAAATCAAGTCCCTCACTTTCTTAATTCAGAAAATTAGAACTCCTACAATTGTGATGCTGAAGTGTGTGGCAAAAGTTCATCCCTGAATTATTTATCTATCCATGAATGAGGGATGCTGATGCTTCAGAACCAATTATGCAGCAGCAACAGTTAAAATGCTGGTCAGGTAAAATTTAAATAAAGGATCAGAGTATGTCCAATATTTTCCCTTAACTATTTCAGAAGAGAAGGCTGGTATCAACTACATTATGCCCCTCACTCCTTTTCTGAGAGACTACAATATGTTTAAACTTTTGTTTGGTTGTCTGGGTCCCATATCGCCCCCCCCCGCCCCCCCAAAGTATGCCACTTCATATTACTTTTGCATTCATCTTCATAAGTGCATTCATCTTTTAAGTGAGATTTTGAGCAACTGCATGACATTCCCTGTAGGCCTGAAAGAGTGTGTTATTTCTACCTGTGTTATTTCTACTAAGATTACACAACCTAATATTTCATCTGCCAAGAAGCTTTAAAGCAATTCTGTAATTTGAGAAAAATACAGAAAACATGCTTCAAGAAGCCTTCTGTATTGTAACAACTGTACTTTAACATGATTTACTTATAACCATATCAGCTGTTTTGATCATATTATGATAGCATAATCAAGACTAAACTGAACAATAATGCAATTAATACCTTTAGATGTGTGGTTGGTTTTGTGCTGTTTGCTTAACAAATGAGTCTCTTAATTCCTTTACAAGACGACCTGAACCAGACCTCAATCAATCTACATTCTTCCATGCTTACCAACAGAGACATGGTCTGTATACACAATAACAGTCCGTGGTTCTAAAGTCACTGAACAGTTAACACGCCAACAAAAAACCTAAATGACCTAATTTATACCGGTCTTATCTTTTCAGTCTCTTTCTTCACAATTTATTTCCTTCTAAACCTCCAGCTCTTACGCCCCCTCCACACCACTTCTGTCAACACATCTCTCTCTCTCTCTTCAATTTTCAAAAAAATGAAAAAGCACCATTATGGTGGCTGTCGATATTATGCCATCACACTACCATTTTTATTCCCTGGGCTGCTCTTTATTCAATTTTCACAATTATTGCTCTTCAGTTAATGCAACAAGTCTGCTGATTAAGTGGGAAAGAGCCATCTCAGAACATGCTTCTCTGACACTGTGGGCTGCTGCTGGAAGCAGTAGTCTTCCTTCCCACTCCCCAAATACACGGGAAAGTTTCTGTTCCCTCTTAGCACTCAAATGAGCCAGCAGCGAGCAAATTATAAATATAAAACCATTTCCTCCTCCCATGATTAGCTCTCCATTGGACAGCCAAGTGAATCCACTCCTCCTGCAGCCACCCAAGTCACCCGATGCCGTATCTAAGGCCACTGAACTCTACCCCCTTACAACAAAGCCGATGACCAGCTTTGCGAATGGCACTGCATCACTAGCAGGACCAGATGTATGGAAGAGAAGTGGCAAACTGGAGTCCTTGCATAGCTACTGCTAATACTCCTCCCCTTCCTTTGGGAGGCGCACAGCCAACATCCCGCTGCTCTGCGGGGCCAAGCAGGCAGATCCCCCGCCGGGCTCCCACTCCTGCACCCGTCCACCTGCCCTGCAGCAACGCACCCAACCTCTGACCCGCACCTCGCAGGGAGACAGCTTCTTCTACCTGGAGATGCATCAGGCACCTGCCCACTCTCAGCTGTCTCCTTTTCAAAGCATTCTCCCTGCTCCTTTTTCACATGCATTTCCTACGTATTCATTCCATAGCAGACTGCACGTATACCTACACAACCATTTGCTTCTTACCAGCCTTCTGACAAGAAGCCCAGCTAACAGGTCATGGTGACCACCAGAACCTGAGGAGACCAGCCAGGGAACAGCCAAACACAGAGAAAACACAGGTCCTCAGAGGTAACGCACACATCAGTAAACAGAAAGCAAAATTTCGCTTCACAGTTTAATGCTGTGAAGGCAAAAGCCTAAACAGGCTTGGGGTGGGGTGAGAGAATTAAAAAACATATGGAAAAAGTCAGGCTAAAACCTAAAGAGAAGTCTAGACTTTACAGCAAGTTTAGAGAGTTGAAAAGTGAGTAACATACAAGGACCTCTGTACCATCCTAATAACTCTGCCAACCTCAACTTCACCATCAAATAGTCCCGCTCTTGTTAAAAGTGGGTTTTGGACCTCTGCTGTTTTTATTAAATAAATATGTAGAACAACCATTATGGAAGGAAAAGAGCTTGCTACAGTGCTTCACAGTCATAGGATTACTCATTAAAGTACCATTAATAACATCAATATCTTTAATGCAGTAAGTTAAATACTATTTTGAAATATAAATATGCTGCTATGGTTTGAACCATATGAGGTTTTTCTATTGGTATTTAGTAATTTACACTTCCCAGCTTTCCAGTAAAATGAGGGTTTAAAACAACTGATACAAGCATTACAAAATACTGAAGAAATTAATCAACTCTACAATAAATACAACTTATTACCCTAATTAAAGAAAAAAGTACCTATATTGCTCTTTAATGATTCTGCCCAACAGTATTCCTGAGCTTTGCTAAAACACACCTGAAACTACCATACATCTTTAAAATGGTTTCATTTTAGGTGTCCTTTAAAACACAGTAAAGGTAAGATAACAAAAGTAGCAGCTACACTTCATTGTGTCTGTCACATCTTTCCCTGCCAACAAAGAGATGGCTTCCAGATGTTGCAGTCTGACTGTGTGGAAAATGAGGCTCTTAGGAAGAATAAAAGCCAAGTCAGATGACAACCAAGATTTTTTTTAAAAAAAAAAAAAAAAGGAGGCCACATACGTATACTTAAACAAGCCAAAAGAAGAGTACTAGTTCATTTATGATACAAGGAAAGCACACCTCCCAGCTGCCTAAATGCCCCAAATTTCCAAACTAAACTACAGAACAGATCAACGTGCCCCTTTACACACTGACTTTTCAAAACTTTGCACATTCCCTCAAAATTTTGGCTCTCATAAATACAAGGGATAAAGACGCACACACACTGTCCACAGTAAGCAGGTAACCATCTACACAGTAAAAGCCTAGAACAGAATGAACATTGTTCAAACATGCAGCCAACAGCGATGAATTACTTCAGTACGCACGGCAGAGGCAGGGTTTTCCAACCGACAAGGTATCCCATCTGGCAAGTTCTATTTTTTGTTTTCCACTGATCAATGTGAGCCTGCAAGTTGCTTTGCTTTATAGGAGCCTCAGCTTTTCGTCCTACCATATAGATTTTCCCCTTTGAGAAGTCCAGGTCACTAGGGCTTTGTGCCCAAAACTTTACTTGGGCATTTCTAATAAAAACTGCATTTGATCATAAATTCTGGAGGGAGCACTACCCAGTACATAATGCAACAGCATCAGCTCTACTATAAGATACAGTCAATATTACATGACTGAAATAAGGGAAAACCCCATAAAATAAGATTACCAGAGTGGAAATTCAAATCTCTCAAGCACATCTCCCAGAGTCAGCTCCCAACAGCCCAGGTCATAGCGCACTTCGGATGGTCCTTTGAAGAGCCCACTGTACTCCCCTGCACTGCCACCCCAAGACTTCCAAGATAAGCAGAAAAAAGGAGAACCAGCTTGGTTCTGTGTTTTGTCAGCTGAGATCCACCAAAGTTTATCAGCTGAAGCCTCACACTACATAAAAACAGCTGAACTGCTTCCAGACAATAACTAAAGAGACTAAGTCCAGCACAGAAACAAACAGAAAATATAAGCACAACTCAAACTGCATTAGTCTTAATTGTATATTTAAAACAAAAAAAGGGGGGCAGGGGAGCGTTGGTGTGTAAGAGTGCCTCATGCCCCATTCCATCTTGCCTTCTTCCCGTGCACCAGCCCAGCTTTTTATGGAATGGGCCGGGACTACAGAAAAGTACATCATTTTCCCAGATTCCCTACGGGCCACCTGCAGGAATGCGGCTGCTCTGCACCCCAATGCCATGTGCTCTCCTGTCACCCGCTCAGGCGGACGACTGCTCTCATTATCAGTCTTACAACAGCAGTATTAAACTCTATTTATAGTGAAGCTCCAAAAACTGTCATCACCTTGGTGTTCGTGTAAACAATCGAGAGCACTCACCCATCCTTCCATGGCTCAAATGAAAAACCATGCTATCAGAAAGGAAAAGGGAATATTTAAGAAAAAAGGAATAGATATTACGCTGCATCTAAAACCAAGCAGTATGACAGCTAAAACCTAAGCCTTTCATAAGTGGATTATGGCTCTTTCAACAATCAATCTAAATAATCATCCTTACAAAATAAAATTCAAGCAACTACTCATGTATGCAAAAGTTGGCTTTACCTCTAAAACAGAAGAAATAAAGACAAAAACCTTGTTTGCTTTCATTAAAAAGCTGCCTCTGCGATTCTGCCAACCTCTGAACATCTGTGCTCCATACATCCTCAGTCACAACTTAAAGATTTTTTTAATACCCGACATTTTGTTCTTGTTCTCCCTCATATCATTTGGGCTAAAATCCCAATTGGTTTGTTCAGATATTTGCAGCACTGAATACTAATTTTATATGAAACAGCAGTTGTGATGTGCATGGCTTTCCCCCACACAATTTAGGGAACTGAACATATCCACAATGCAGAATGCTAATAATCCATTAATGAATTCATTACCAGATGAAAAAAAAATACACATTATCATAACTAAGTCTAAAAAATCACCCTCTCTTTCTTTTTCTTTATTCATCCTAAAACAGAGCCCTCTTAAAAAAAAAACTGTGGAAGAGATGACTGGTGCTGGACCCTCATGGACAAACACTTAAGAGTTAGCTATCGACATCTGTTAAAAGTCCAGAGACAACCAGCGTGGCCACTTGTATAGGTCCCAAGAACATTGCAAAAATATTGGCATTATTCAAATCAATAAGTATTTCAACTCTGTAATTGGTTACTTGTGGCAGGTAACAAACCAGGCCCACTGGGAGAGCTATAACATACGATGCCTGTTTCATGCAAGCTAACACGAAGAAGTATCAAAACCCATGTTTTTTATAGACCAAACTCATTTTACTAAGTAAGTTGACAAATAATGAGAAACTCTTGATGGTATAAAATATTCTGGAAACAAAGGTTAGTGAGACTTGTCCTTCTGAAATTATCTTCCTTCATAAGTCTCTCAAATACTGTGCATTAGGGACTGCAAAAATACAGGAGCATCCATTCCACACAGATCTAAAATACAAAATGTACAGCTTGTTAAATCAACCAGAATTAAACCTTAGATTTCTTTATTTAATCTAAAAAGAAAAAAAATATGAAAAAGCTACACCCCTACATGTTTGTTCTTGAGTAAATTCATCATGTAAATAAAGTTAGTAGGTCCCTCCTCCTTCAAAAGGGGGTTATAGCCTACAGCTTAATTTATACTTTGTTGAACATTTACTACTTGCATTATGCAAGTATCATAATTTGTAGTAAATATTTTACTTGAGCAATGTTCAATACAAAATAAATATTTTTAAAACTACAACTATCACACTTATTAGCTCAGCAACACAGTAGAAGCTGTTGAGATAAGGTAGTTACTTTCATCTTCTTTTTCCTGTATTTTCTTTCTAAAAGAAGGGAAAAAAAAAAAAAAAAAAAAGAGCAGTAGTGCCAGATGTCTGTTAAACAAGCTACATGTGCTATGATTCCTTCCCCTTCCCCCACTCCAAGAGAAGCGTTCTGGACCGGGCGTACCCTATAGCATCAGTTCGCTGAATTCACAGAATTACCCCAAACTCTCGGAATCGCCGGAAACGCGCAGCAGATTTCTAGGACTCCAAGGTGTCAGTCGCTTACTAATACCCTCACCTCCAGCAGATGAAACAAGTCTCACATACTAAATGCTGGTGGTTTTTTCATTTTCTTCCTTACAGTTGAGTCAAAAATGCAGTCTTCAGCATAAGTGAAGAGTCCAAGCTATTGTTTTTACTCTATCTTAAACACAAAAAGAACCTCCTTTTAGTCATCATAGTTTACTAGCTCCTTTAATACAAGGCATACCAAAAACCATTTTTCTCTGCTAAAAGTTAGTTGGTAAGTATGTATAAAATTGTCCTGGTTCTTTGTAAAAAGAACATTTCACTGCCATGTTGACTGTACTTACAGCAGATGTATTTTAATTCATACAGCAGTTTAATACTTGTGATTTTGTGTGGCAAATTCAGATATACCTACTGCTGAACAACCCTTTCCTAGGACTCTTCACAGGCTGCTACCCAGGGGGGAAAACCCAACTAGATCAAGTATTACCATTCCATTGAAAGGGAAAAAAAAACCCAAACCAAAAAAACAACCCCAAGAAACCAACAAAATAGAACAAGTTTTCACATTTCATATGCTCTGGCTTGCAGTCAGATCCATTAATGACAGCTCATCTTCACTAACAAAGCTAATATTCTGAACTGCAAATAGGGAGCACTAGAGAGCTGACAAAAGTTTTGCTGACTTTCATTACACGTGTGATAACCAACTCAACTGCCATGGCAGAAGCCACCAGAGGACAACTATCAAAACCTATACTTTTCCAACAATTGCATGGAAATATGCTTCAGTGACCCACTACAGTTTCAGCTTTTAAGTTATTATCTGAACCGTATCATCATCTTGTGGTTTTCAGTTGATGATCATATTTGACTTATCAGTTTGAAATTACCTCTAATTATTAAAACAAGTATTGCCAGACTGCAAGTGCTGTATCTGTCACCACATCTTCCCCAACAATTGTGGTTTCATAATTAACTGCATTCCTACTCTGAGCACAGGTTTCTCTTCCTCTGTATTGTACCAAATCCCCCATCTCCCCACACTCAATTCAGAAATGGGTAACTCAGCAGCTGAGAACACAACATACTGTTACATGCACAGAGCTTTTTCAGTCCTACTTCAGTTTCTGACTTTTCTCAGTAAATAAGAATCCCAACTATTTTTAACAGTTGGACAGAAGAGGGATTATTTAAAACAGGCAATACCTCTTTCAGATTGCTTTGCTCTTTCTACTCCACTTTACACTGTAAAATGATGCAATGCTGAAATAAGTCAATATACTTTCTCTAAACCACAAATTTAAATTTCTGAAAAAGAGAAATATAGTTGAATTCCTCATATGAAGGTATTCGGTTGTCCTAACTACTTATTCAAGAGCAGTGTTTCTTTGACTTAATTAGTTACCCATCAATTACCTAATTATTTATCACCCCCGTGTCAAACTCGGACGTGTCAAACTCAGACTCTGCTCCTACTTATGGTCTAACAGATTTTGTTCTCATAAATTATTTCCACAAATAGCTTGTGATCACCAC
The DNA here is from genome assembly GCA_017639485.1 of Pluvialis apricaria. NCBI lineage: Eukaryota > Metazoa > Chordata > Aves > Charadriiformes > Charadriidae > Pluvialis > Pluvialis apricaria. The sequence goes on from CM030017.1 coordinate 7,166,038, forward strand.
TCAGGATTCTAACATCAAATCAACATCTAACGGCAAGTAAGAAGTTTTTCACCTGGTGAGATTCTGCAAAATCATTTACTACTTACAGCAAGTTCACAGCTCCTGAAACCAAGGTCTACTTAAAGAAACCCCATAAATTTAAAAATCAATTACATACAGTTTATCATAGGGCTGGCTATGCATTATGGGAAAAGGGAGGAGACTAAATATTAAGCAACTGGATGAGGATTCGTGCACGTTTAAAATACTTTTATACAAAAAATAACCCAGTATACTTCAGTATCATCAAGTAGCAAATTTTTTCAAGTTATGATTTTAATGTCCCAGGCACTGATTTCATAAGAATACTGTATCAGCAACAAGCTGTTATATTAATCTCTTTACATTACTAATGCAAACTGCCAACTTTGCGTTCTGCTTACTCAAAAGCCACGTAATTTTTAGACTTGCTCTTACAATAAATCAGCAGTATAGAATTCTCATGCTGTTGTACCGCTAATCAGGATTACAAGTGTAATATCTTGTTTCAAAATTTTCTAAAATCTAAATGCAATTCCTATACAGGCATGCCACTGGAAGTTAACATCACCTGACAAAATAGTTACACATAATGTTTAGTAACAATAACACAATGCTTCGACTGAAATATATTTACCATCTTTCCTTTACTTTCATTTGCCCACATACAACTAAGTGTAATCAGTTTTAATGTTTCAGAGTAAGATTTAATTCCTCACCTAATTTATATGAAAAACCTCTCGCTATTTTTGTCACGATCTATTACATGGGTGGCAAAACATAGATTATTAATATCTCAATTGATCTGAAGAAGTAACTATAATAATCCTACTGAAACACACTTACCAGGTCTGCTTTGGAAGACTCAAAAATCAAAGGGGTTACATCTTTCCAAGATTTTTTTCTTCCCCCTGTTTCAGCATCATTGACTACTGCTTTCTTGTTTTCTTCATATTAAGAAAAGTTTATATGTAAGAAAACATTCTATATGGAGAAAGTCTCCTATCCCCCCCACAACAAGCATGCTAGGGGCTATTAATATGTATACCTGACCCTGCGCAATTTCATAAACATGAAAGGTGAGACTAATATTCCATTCAGAAGATGCTTCCTTGGCATTAGGCTGCCTTGGTCTTGAAACAATATAAATCAAATTTTAGCAAAAGTTAGGGAAAGAGGTAATAACATTCAATCTAATTGTTAGACAAGAACATTTTTATCCGAGTGTAAATTAGGTCTGGCGGTTGTTCAGCTTGACCTCCACTTACTATAATCTTGCCCTAGGGTATGAAAATCCTAGATCATTAAATGCTATGAATTTAGTCTTGCAAGCAACCTAAAATGAACCTGCAATCAGAGCCACAGTTCTCAACTGCTGTTCAGAGCTGAAGAGACAATAGTGGTAATAGATAACACCGTATCAAGTTGAGCTTTTTGTTTGGTTCTTTGGAGTTGGTTGGTTGTTTTTTAAGAAACATGACTACTATCTCCACCCTTAGCATATTGTTTTTAATTTCAGGGTATTTTTGCGATTAAGAGAAAGTAATTACCCTTTAAATTCAGTGGTCAAGAGAAAAACAATACACTTTTTAACAAAAAAATATATATATAGTTCAGTTGGAAGTTTGGAAAGTTTTTCTGAGAAAACATGGGTTAATATAAAGCTGCCCACTTCTTTCAGTTACGAGAAGCATTTTAAAATGCCAGCTTTCCTACAATTCTCTAGACAGTCAACAGACATTTTAGGAACTGCTACCAATTCATTACTGCAAAACAGATGCCTGCCAAAAAAATTAATTACAGAACATAAATTTTATTACTCTGTGAATTAACTTAAGAATTTATATGCTAAGCATAAAAACTACTCTAGAACCGCAGAATCTGGTATAATACACAGCCTGCTAAGAAAACAAGGCAGAAGAAAAACAACGCAGAAATGTAGGTAAGCACTTCTTGCAGCTGATCATAGCAAGATACACTTGTTACGCCACAAACTAGTAAAATTCCTCTTCTGCGAGTCTTAGCTGCAGGGAAGGAACAAAGGTAAGAACAGCAAAGAAGGAGCCAGACAGCAACACAGAACCTTTAAAAAGGTCAGAGAAGACTGATGATGGACCACAGAACAAAGAGTAATTAGCTACTTATGAACTTAACTTACATGGTAAGGGAAGGTCCAAGAACACAGCTAGAGCATTTGAAGGACTAAAGCACAAGAATGGCAAAGTCACAGCTGTTTCAACAGCAAAATAAAACCACAACACACAAATACCATCTGAGAAATTAAGAAAAGCTTTAACAGGAACCGGAAATATCATTTGATTTACTGAACTCTGCACAGGTCTCCCAGGGAATTAACTCCAATTAAGATCCACGTGTATTAATAAAAAGAAAGCACAGTAAGTGTTAAAAATTAGGTATCGAGTCTTAGCACTGAATTTACACCCAGTAAACGCATACTACCAGTGACAAGCTTTAAAGAAGCCTTTTCATCCTCATAGTAGCAATACAGAGAAACAGAAAGTATTCCATCAAAATTATTGTTCACACAGCTTTCTCACAAATAAATGCATAAAACTCTTAACACCTAGGACACTGGGAAGTTAATTCCAGCATTTTATGCTGACTACAAAAAAAAAGCCAACCCACAAGGGACACCTTACCAGTTTAGGCCTAACAGAACATCATCAGGTTTCTCTGTAGCGTATACAAATACAAATCTCTTCTTCCCAAGCAAAATAATTGTATGCCATTCACTATCAGACCATATAATGATGTTATTAACTGTACAATGATTACAGACTACAAGTTACATTCTACAGCAACGAAGGTTTAATCATTCTTTACATTGCAGTATTTCTACATTTAATTCTATATTACAGCCCAACTGAGTATACACACTTTAGAATTGCAATCACAGCTAGTCCCCTCAAAGTCCCTGAAAGAACGCAGTAGGGAGAAAATTGGAGTTATTTTGACTCTGATAAGTGGAAGACTGTATAGTATAAATTGAGAATTTTAATGATATCAACATATCTTCACCTGACTTCCCCAAGAGTCAACTTCCTTAACTTTAAATGGAAGGAAAAAGATCATTTTGCAGAGAAAAATACAATTGTCCAGCATTATTTCCAGAAGCAAATACAAAAATATTTTCACTTCCTCCAATAACCCTGAAGAAAGTGAAGTACTCATCAAGCAATTCACTTCACATATGAGGTGACTCCTTGGAGCAACACAAGCAGCAATTTCCAGCTCAAGAAATCTCCAAGTATTTGCTGGATTGCGATATTTACAATCATCAAGCACTAGCATATAATGATGCCATTAAATGGTTCCCCTTTACCAAAACACTATTCTTGTTCAAAATGGGAGCTAGTATTTGTCAAGGCAGAGAAGACAAAGAAGTGCCCTGGCTGCCTATTTAAGCCAAATCTCTCACCAATTAACACATCAAGGTTCATGCGCTATGATGATTCCCTATCCTGAAACAAAAAGAACAAATTTAAGTTTTGATACCTACCATTCCCAAAATTTACATTAAAATAATGAACTAAATAAACATTATTTAATCATTGTTATTTATAAATAAATCATAATCTCATTTTATATAAGTGGCAGTGGTTTAAAACACGTCCATTTCCAGCACAGTAGTACAACATAAACAAAGTACAACAATATGGGTGTATGCTTTAAGTAACAAACAAAAACAAGCAAATGAAAAAGATTTAAACTATCAGGGTTGAAATACCATTTGATGTTCTCATATATCACACAGCCTCTAATGTGCAATATGACATGCTACCTGTTAACAGTTTTCATCTAGGCAACATGAAGGCAAAACCCCCAAATTCTGGATGTGATTTTTCAGTTTTCTGGAGCATGTAAGAGGGGAGAGAAACAACATAAAGCACCTATCTTAAATATCCTTTTAAAAAGACTGACTGATCACTAGGAAGAAGGAAGGAACTTTTATCTTCCCTAGGAAAAATGAAGAAAAAAACACTTTGTAGAAAAACTCATTTTGTAAAAATCTATCAACATTTCTGTCAGCAAGACTAACAACTAGACAGAAGTTACACTGGAATGACGAGTACAGGAAAAACCCCACAGTGCATGACAGAAGTCAACAAAAACTAAACACACTAGAAAGATGATTAATAATGAGCAGGATAGGGTTCACAAATGAGAAGGGAAACGCTATGTAGTGACCACGTTTAAATATTCAGTACTAATGGCTGATAATCATATTCTGTAAGCAGCAGGAACAGAGGTGTGATGTTGCAAATGCAATAAATCCCCAAGGAAACAATGTGTCTTCAAGATGTTCTCTAGAAACTGCTTATGGTTGATTAAAGCGGCACCAATAACACCTATCTCGCTATGCACAGGAAGGTAACAAATCACCCCACGCTGCTGGTGAGAGGGGGAAAATGGGAAACACCACGTGACTCCCGTTAACCTTAGCAGTTAAAAGCCAACAAAAAAAAAAAAAAAAAAAAATCAAACCAGCAATACCGCAGTATTCTAGTCCCCTCAATCACATGAAAGAAGGGATGCACATGCATTTTGTCATGAGAGAAGATAACTTACTATTATTATATTATTATATTAACAAAACTCCCCTCTTTCACAGGCAATACTGATATTTTTAATGCAGATGTAAAATCACTCATGAAGAGCAGTATTTTAGGAAAGACTGAAAATATTATAATTTGATATATTAATTTCCAGCTATTTCAAACAAACATTTCACCAACTTTTATACACGAGAGAATTTCTGACATTGGATCCAGGTTACCTGTTTTCCAATAAAACAGCTTGAAACCAGAAAGAGTAATGAACACCCACAACCCAAAGCCCAAAGAAAACTGCAGAGCTGGAATAAAAAGTATTCATCTTCCCAGCCATTTTATTGTAGATAAAATTTCCGCTATGTCTGCCCCAGTGTTGCCTGTACTTTAAAACGTGGGGAGAAAGAAAAAGGACAATACATCGTTAACAGATGATATCTAGTTCTCAAAACTTTCGTATTACCATACAGACAGCACTCACACTTGCATCTCTAACAACCAATCTATCTGCCCCTGTAGCAGAGGCTCCCTACATCCTTTATGATCTCTTACTGATCAGAAGGAAATAATGAGCTACACACTTTTACAACATTTTTTGAATCTCACTTTAACCTGTGACAATTGCTTGGAACTTCTGGAAGGCTTCCACAATTCTTTTCTAATGAACTGAAAATCCTGCAAGCACATGGAATATGTGCAAAGTACAAATCTAAGCAGTAACTCATCAGCTGATTTATCAATGGTTAGTAAGAAAAATTCTGCCACGGTTCTAAAGCTACAAGCAAAATAAAGTCCAGTGAAATCCCTTTGCAGAATGTGTATACATTAAAAAAATGTTGCCCACCACAAATATTTGCAAATATGTAACCATTATTTATTAAAAAAGACAGCCTTTTAGCTAGACCCAACTTACTCGTATAAACCTGGCTATTAACCTAACAGTTAACCCTTCAGACAAGACAAGCCTTGTATTGTTCCCTGAAAAAGCCATGGTGTCCTCAACCAATGGTTCAAGACAAGAGAAACTGTGTGTTGTTTGTTTTTTTTTAAATTTAAGCTGCTAAGTTGCTAAGAATACCGTGGATTCCAAAACATTTCTCTAGAGGCTACCTACTTGAATCTCACATGCTTTAGTCATGTGAAAAAAAAAAAACATTAAGAACCCAAATACATACTATTTCTGTCCCCCTCCCATGACTGGACACTAGCGTAGTTTCCAAAAAATGCCAGAACAAATGCTACCGATAAGAAATTAGAGGATTTCTTAGAGGGATGAGTCCCAAAACAGACCTTTAAGCTAGGTATACTGTACACATAATTGCAAACAGTTAAATACGGTTGGTCAAAGCATACGGAACTGGATGACCATCCACTACAGTCAACCTACCAAGGTGGTTTTGGCTACTCTAAAGAACAACTATTTTCGCACATCCCAGTTTTAAGCTTCCCTCACTAAAACTACATAAACCCAACAGCAAGATCACCGACACTCACACATTCTTTTAGAATTCCTCCGCTAGCTTTGCCCGAGCGCAGGAGCTACCACGCTCATCTAACCCAACCCCAGTGAACCCCACCTCCCTCAAGAGCTCCACAGCATGCCCGCTCACCGGTCTAGCTCTGGCCTTCACCAATCACTTTTCTAAGCTTGGGTTTTCACAGCAGAGTTTATGTCACAGACATTACTGCAAGTCCAAGTTAGATTAGAAGCAGTATTTTAAAAAAAAAAAAAAGTAAAACAGGGGAGAGAATTATGTTAACAGCAAATTTCTTCAAAACATTTGTTCAAGAGTACAATACAGTACTTCTCGCTCCAAAGTAATTAATCATTTCAATTAAAGTTAACTGGTCTAATGTGGAAACCTTCCCTGAGACAGTGACAAAATGCTTGTTTTTTACCCTCTCCATCAGTACACACAAGAGCAAAATGAAATTTTAGCCCAAGAACTGTTTTATGAACTTGAATTTATGACTAAGTTGATTTTAAGCCTTCACATTTCTACAGGTAGGGAAACCTACAGAAACCTAACAACGTATTTCAAAGAAAATTTAAAAAAAAAAAAAAAAAAGGCCTTTGTGCAGTTTCCTGTGTAGTATTTCATCTAACCAAGTAATAGCGAGTGACAGAAAAAACAAGGAAAACACTTTATTTCTCCCTTTCCAGCCTTTTGCCCTAACTGGTACCAAGTGATCAAGTCTACTTCCACAGATATGAATGGGTCCCTAAAAAGCAGCGTGTCCCCTAGGCTTACTTCAGCTTCGCAGGTTTTTTTAAAAGGTCCTGATGGAGTTTCCTATGCCCGGTCAGTGGCAGTTGTTAATGTGGACCCATTAGCCTACATCTCCATTACTGACAACTCCCCTGTTCCTCCTTGCTATGCTGAAGATCATTTACCTCGCAAGAAGAATTAGCAAACATCAATGCAAGGTATTTTTGTTAATGCAATTAAATAGGGCAGCATTACCATGTCTTTCACAGAATTCCAAAAGACAGAGGAGTTAACAGTGTTAAAAGACAGATGCTATTCATAAATCTAAATATGTGGGGGCAGGAATGAAGGAGAAGGAAACAAATGAAAATCCGTGGATAAAGAATTACTTCAGGAAGGTAACCCCTACCAAGTTAGAGTAAGAAGATAAATATTCAGCTGTTATGAAATGGACAGTGTTCACTGACCATAAAATTTAGTCTTTATTACGCAAAATTAGTAGTACTGACTCTCTTGCAATATCTTGTGCCTTTATTTTAACTAGGCTCTTAATGAAGAGAAGTTTAGTATTCTAGTAATAATTCAGTTATTAGAAACTTCAACAATAATATAACTTATGAATTTCATTTTGTACCCCACAAAGCAATACAGGCAGATAACGCACACCAACAGGTATAATCCAGGTATAGTCACACACAGTCCACAAGGAACAATGCTCAGGGGAAGAATAACCCCGTCTAGTCTAAGTAACTGCATGGCATTTTCAGAATAAATAACCATCCTATTTCAAAATTAAGTCAACAGAGGAACAGTCTAAGCGCAAGAAGATCTAATTTACAGGACAATCAAAAACTGCAGTGTGATACTTAAATCACGCCATCTTCCATATTTCTGCATAAACATCTGCCCTCTGTGCCAACAGGACAGAAGCACACTGCAACATCCTTTGTCAGTGATACCACAACTGTTAATACTTGGACAAAGTAGTGCCAGATCACCCAGTCACGAAAACTTGACATATATTAGATTGAGGCACACAACTGCATTTCTGATAGTTTTGCACTAACACATAATGCCAGATCTGTCCTGGGCAGAAGATACACAATTCATCATTAAACCTGTTTGAGAATTATAGGTTGATTTTACAAACGGGCAGAGTAAGTTAGCACCTTCCTAACATGTAGCTGTGGCATTTTTTATTCATTGGCACTTAAGAGTGCTGCCAGGCCTTCTTCACCAAGCACAGGCACCAACATGATTGTTTTGTAAATTATAAAAACATTAACTAACTGAACCAATACCAAAACCAGTATACCAGTATTACAGACAACAAAAGCCCTTACTTCACCAAGCACCAGCTGAACTTAGTGCTTTCTTTAAAATAACACCTATACTTGGTGCGGGGTAGCAAAGAACAGAGAGAAAGGCAGAGGGGGGAGAAGAGATGTAAAAGAAGGCACAGAGCTTCAAACTTCACTGTTACGCTGAAGTATTAAAGTTAAAATACAGTGGAATATTAAAAAGAAAACCAACCCTAACTCACACAGCAGGACGAAGTATCTCCAAGAGTAAAAATGAACACATTATTTGTCCAGTAAAACCAATATAGACTATAACAAACCAAAATACTGTAGTATGTACCCAACAGTAATGCAGAATAGGATTTCCAATCATGTTACGAAATACTGCTACTGCATTTCCCTTAAAGACACTCCTTACTGCCTTAAGTTTGCATTTCCTTCAATGCTGATTTATCATTATACTGTATTATTAAAATATTCTAAACAAGCATTTTCTTATCATTTTTGACAATTTTTTGGTAATTTATATTTCTCTCAAACTAAACAACTTATTTTCCTCTCTTTTGGTCTCATTCCAGGTGTATCCATACAAAGACATTCCTTAGCATTGCTTTCTCAAGATTTGAGGATCTAGTAACAACAGTGGTGAAATATACTTTTCAAGTAACTATTTTTGCAAATCAATTTTTTGCTTATTGCTTAATAAAACGATATTAACTGTTCTGATTCGCTATATCACTTCTGAACGTGACAACTGCAATAGTTAAGCTTTTATATGATGCCCAAAATAGCAGTATTTTTACAGCAATATGCAGCTTATACTGTTTGACATGTCTAACTAATTAATTCCGTCATCTATGTGTTCCCTGAATAAACTGCAGAATCTTCCTTCATTTTATTTGGAGTATAATCTATTCCCAGATTAGTGGCTCTGTAGAACCACTTAAATAGAAGTAATATGGTAAAATTTTAGCAGACTGAGAACACAGATACTCCAGATTTCTAACACACTAGACTATGTTCTACTATATAGTGACACACAAGTCCCAAGGTACAACCTGCAACACATACCCTAAATACGCTAAATGTCATTAAGTCTTTGGAGCAGAAACTATAAATCCCAAAAATTCAGTATATATTTAAAACCATCATGCTCTCCAGCAGTTAAAGGTTTTACACTGTCATTATAGAATACTTAGCGTAGAAAATTTTACACATACGTTATAAAAATCCATTTTTAAAACTTAAGCACTAGTTCCACTTACTTCCCTGTATCACAATCTTTGCCTTTTATATGCCTTCTCAATTGTCACTCACCTTTAAAAAAGAAAGCTGTTCAATGGCAACGTGGACAAGTACTAGTAATTTCAAGTTTTTTTCCAGTATTCCTTTCAATTATGAACTGAAAGTACATTTTATACCAATTCGAACACACCGCATTAACTGTATCTATCCTCTTTTTTGCTAAATAATGAATGAAACTACAAACAATAACCATAACAGTTTGCTAATACAATAAAATAGATGGGTTGCTACTGGTGAAACAGTCCCTCTGACCCCTTCTCCCTGCATTTACTTCTGGCCATATCTCACAGTCAAGGGCACTTGTCAGACCCTTTGTTGAGCAACAATCTATTAATTTCTTTTTGAATGAATTAGCTTTTCAACAGTTTAGTAAGTTGAGTTTGCTTGACAAAAGAGTCCTGTGGCTGGTGCAAGGAAACAGCTCTTTTCAAAATCAGTCAGACACTACAGCAGAATTGACTGACTGTCAAATAATGTCAACGGAAAAAGAGATGTCCGTACCGTTTTGGTAGGCTACAACTGCTTTAAAAATTGCCATACACTGTTCCAAATCTAGCTTATCCTCTCCGGCTATAGCACTATGATGCATACTTAGTGCAGCACCCAAATGCCAGTACCAAGTGTTACCAAGCCAGCTATGAAACGTAAAAGCCTGGCCCCAACGTGCTGCTTTTCCAGTAATAAGAAAAATTCGTAACTCACACTGTTTTGTGGTATCTGAATAAATGTTCTGACAAGCCAGGAGTTGATCACCTTTGCCTAAACCCTATATAAAATGGAAATGAAAGCAGCGATGTGACAGAAATAGAAAGACGTTACATCCCTGCTGAACAAAGAACCACTAGCTCATTTTACCAAGTACAGCCAAGAGTGGTCTCATTTAGGTTCTATAATCCATTACTATTACAATGTTTCTTCAGCATATCAGACACGATTAGCATCTGCCATTACTCTACATAAAGCCAGGACTAGCTTTATTCAATCACAGACAGCACTCACCACTGAGCAGTTTAATACTGTAAGAATACGTAATGAGAACTAGTTCTATTTCTAATGATTTTCTTCATCGATCTGTGTAGCTTCTAGAAATCATGCTATTACCAGAAAACAAACAAAAAGAGTATATTTTTTTTACTGTGTTCATACCCAAGTTGTTTTGACTAACATTTTGTCAGATTATAATCAAACAGAAGTACAGTTTTATTCCATTTTAACTAAGATCAGAAGAATTCTTAGAATAGTACTAGGCCTGCATATGGGATAATTTTTGTACAACACTACTTTTCTTAAAAAGCTAGCTACATTTTAGACACTTAGTGAAGGTCAGAAGTCCCAGAGCCATTTAATTTCTAAAGCTTCTGAACTTTACAACAAACAAAAAAACCCTAATTAACTAAAACTCAACAGCAAATTAATATATAACAACCAACTTAAAATTGGGGAACTGTCTGGTCAAAGACAAAACGTAACAGGCAATAAAAGATTCGACGCTCTTCTATAGACTTTTTCTCTGAAACTTACAGTCAGCTCTTAGTGTGTTGCAAGTTACAATTCAAACTCGTTTACAGCCTAATAAAATTTTATTCTCAAAATTCTGCAAACTATATTCCTAGAGATTACACATTACTGTCAGACCTATTTAGGAATTAAGGAAACTTCTCTTTCAACTCTCGGCTAAAAGTTTGAGACCAATATGCCCTATCCACCGCTACATTTTCCTTAGTGTTCTGCCACTGTCCCCGACACGCAACCCAATGCCACACAAACATATCCAGAGCAGTCCTGGTGCAGAAAACAAGCGAGCTGTTTCAGCCAAGTATTCCACCTATACTAAGATGGCACTGATCTCAATACTTCTTCCTGTTAGCCCACACTGCTCTCAGCACACAATTTACTATATAGATCTGTTCTTGCAAATTTTCATGTTTAATTCCCTAAGAAAAGGTTGGAATGACAAAATCTTGAAGCTTAAATCAGAACTGCTGAAGCCTCTCTTTAAAAGGATCCCTAACATGTAAACATCCAATCCAATTTGCAAAGACACACATTTATAAATTCATGCATATTACAGTTGCAAACTACCTGAAAAAAAGAATATTTTACAATCTCTTCAAAAGAAAAACAAGCAGTAGAAAATCTGGGTAATACAAGCTAAAACGTACAACTACATAACTTTCTGTAAAAACTGCCACTCAAAAGGGGCATTTTTATGAATTATAAATGCGTTTTAAATCCATATGCTGATTTTTCAGACACTGCTGCAGCAAAACACTTCCATACAACACACTAGTCATTTACAGTTGATCAACAGCATAGACAAAACCCAACATAATAGTAATTTTCAAAGTAGAGTATGCAATCCTTGTGAAAACGCACATGGCTATTTTGGTTTTGGTGTTGTGAGAACCTTACCGTAACCGAAACACTAACAGCTTAATGAATTTGTCATACCAGTTATATTTACTGAACATCAGTCAATTGAAAATTACCATTTATAATGCCAGAATACAGACAGGGAAAACCTTTGTAACTTTTTAGCACAGGTATACAGCGAGTAATTAAACAATTTTCAACTTAGGACTACATTTTTAAGATGACTGACAGACAGTTCTTAAGAAGCAAGCTCAGAACGAACATTATTCTCACAGTGTTACTTGTTAGGAATACACTATGGCTCCCCAGACTGGAAAGAAATAAACCTCAATACAGCAGAAACAAAAACTAGCATAGAAAATCTTGAAATACCACACACAAAATGAACGAAATGCCATTCTTTCCAGCAGTCAGCATCCTACAACGCACGGACCTCCTGAAGAGTAGTACTATACTCTATTCGTAACTTTTTCTACACCACACTAAGCCAGAAGGGTAGAGTGACAAAAATGGTATGTTAATAAGATGATAAAGATTATTCTTAACTACACTAGTTACAGCATTTCGTTCTCTTGACATCAAAAAAAGTAAGGGTCATAACTGGCTGTTACTGATTTATGCTGACAGAAATTGGGCTCAAATGTTAAATAAAGATTAGTTAATATTTGCAGAAGACTTTGAACATACAAAATGCTATGTAAGTAGCAAGTATTAAGTCTTCCCACACACTCATTCTGGCATGCCTCCAAGCAGGGAAGTCCCACAGAAGCATTTCAACAGCAGTAAGGCGAAACAGAGAGCTCAGGCAATTGCAGCTACATTCACAACAGTCCTCCCAAGGAGCACCTGCAAAACTGGGGAGAAGCAATACCCACTAGCCACGCTCACCACCTTTGACAAATTCAACACCAAGATAGTAACTCCTGTTCCAACATGGCTTATATAAATGGATACTGAACAACTCGAATCTCTATAATCCTCCGTACAACCTAAATCAACCTACAAAACTCCAAAAATTTTGTACATGCCGCTTTCCCATTGTCCAGTATTTCTGACCAGGCTACAACTTCACAAAATAAAACCACAGCCTACAGTGTAGCTGTTGGTTTGATTATTTACACAGAAGCTTATTTTCAACAAATCATATAGCTTCTGCCTAAAGCAGACCAGTTTCCCCAGATCTAAATTCTAACATGGTGAATATAAGCAGTGCATCACTATGCAATAGTTTCTGATCAATCAACAGTAAAGCTCTTCCCAAGCACCTAAAGAAGAAAGCCAGAATCTTTTTAGCTAGTTGAAAAAAAATCAGGATTCCACGTTGTAAAAAAACACTCTACAAGTTTGCTTCCAAGAGCAGAAGAAAACAAAATTCTCTGAACTGAGCCTAAAGTAAGGTGGAGAGGAGAGGCAGGCATGATTTGGTCTTTCTCAGTATCTCTGAAGGACAACATTAATATTTTATGACATTAAAAAACAGTATGTCTGGTTTAATTATCAGGTACTCCTGGAGACGAGACCTGTAGCCTCAGCATGCCCCCAAAAACTCAGAAGCTAGGAGGGAGATGAGTTGGGAGGGATGGGACTTAGGATCATTGCACAGGATGGTCCACAGTCCGTAAAAAGGCCGAAGACAGACCTCACGTAGAGAACTGGCACTGCAGCTTCCATAAACCACGGAAAACTCGAGAGTGCAAAGGCTCATAATAAGATCTAACCACAACAGGCTGGTAAGCATCCAGCTGAAGGAGGAGGTCTAGCATGGTTTTGACAACAGCATGTGATTAACCATGCTAAGGCTGGAAGAAAATCTTCAGGGGTGGAAACTCTTCTGTAACTGTTCCTAAGTCTTCTCTTACCCGTTCCATCTCATTCCAAGTAACACCTGCACAAATTCTAATCAGCGCATAGACTGAAACCAAAGAAAAATGTACATGATCTTCCTGCCTGCGTAAATTAATGCAAATCAACAACAGTCCTGAATTTCCTTGCAGAGCTCTAATTGATCTATGACAGACTATGTAACATTTCGGGGGGGGGATAAAACAGATCACGACAAAGATTAGAGGATTACTTTTGGAACTGGCATATCGCCCAAGTGGTTTTTAAGAGTAAGATCAGGTAGAGAAGTAGCAGACGACAGCACAAGTAAAGTTTTATTTTCCTGCTCCTACAGTTATGGAAAACATTGCCACTACTGTTGGACCAGGCAACTGATACAACGCTTCAACCACTGAAAGGGGCAGTCTCCCCCAATTCTGTATTCTCACTGGCCAAAAGCTCCCGTATCCTATTCCAGGATAAGTGCAGGAACAGCACCCATTTGACTCCACCGAGATTTAACCCACAGAAAACTTGCTCTTCTTCACAGTTTAGCTCCTTAAACCATTTCACCTATGGGGTTCAAGTGAGCAGAAAAGACAGGCACAAGGCAAACAACAGAAGCACGTGGTCAGGACACAGAGACAGGACTACCCTATTAATGGCAGCTAGCCATTGAACTGCATAGTTACATGGTGAAGGCACATCTTCAGTAGTTTGAAGGGAACAAGTATGGAAGGAAGACAACTATAAAAGAGGGAGGAAACTCTGCGTGGGTGGTGAGGCACTGGAAGGGGTTGCCCAGAGAGGTGGTGGCTGCCCCACCCCTGGAGGTGTCCAAGGCCAGGCTGGATGGGGCTTTGAGCAACCTGGGCTGGTGGGGGGTGTCCCTGCCCATGGCAAGGGGGGGGGTTAGACTAGATGATCTTTAAGGTCCCTTCCAACCCAAACTATTCTACGATTCTCTAATTCTATGTGGACTTATGTTCAAAAATTACTTCCAGTTACATAACTGCCCAATTCAGTTCTTTCACATCAGTTAAGTAATTAGTCTCTCCAGTAACTACCCTCAAAGTAAAAAATAACTTTGCATTTTCAATGGATTGCCAGCTTGATCTATCTCCTCCAGATACCCTCACAAGAGGCTTTAATGAATGGCTTTTCAATTCTTAACATTATCAAACATTTAAGACAAACATTTGCACCTTCCAGATCTGACAGGACAATGTATTCCAAGATTAAGATTTTACATAAAAGCAGTTATTTATACTTTATGTAGCTAATAACTCAATGCCAACATATTCCACAACAAAAACAAAGAAGTGAATGTGATGCAACCGCACACAGAACATACTTTTGAAATGGTTCTAGTAAGCATCAACATATTCTTACACTATCCCATCTCTCCGATCTTCCTTGGTATATGTTCCTTCATCCCGGTAATCCTATTTCATCTTCTAGGATGTTTAATTCCTTATATACTGTCAAATAGTCCTTGCTGTAAAGGAACTGAAAAACTTCAGTAAGTTTCTTAAATTCCCAAGCTACCAAGAACTCAATCTTGCATCCAAAAGAACTGTTAAGAATTTTTCTACGTGTCTTCACTGGAGATAGGGGAAGACTAAGCCCATGTGTAGGATTACGCAAGAATCCATAAATCCTCTCTGTAAACAAAACTTCCCTAACCAGTTCTGAATGCAAGGTACACTTCACATAGTTTACACCCCCTTGGCACAAAAAAGGAAAAAACTTGAGAATTCAGTTTTACAGAGATCGTTACTGTGTTTGGGGGTGAATATGAAGAATCTTAATGCCTGACCTACTGTATACGAAAAAGATGTCTTACTGTATTTTCTTCTATCGACAGCGTTACTGAACTGAAAGTTTCTAAAAATGTTTTTGACATTTTTATATCATACTGATGTATACAACCTGTGCCTTGCCACCTTCGAAAATTTTTGCTTAGCAGCGACTACTGCTCTGAGGCACAAATATACTCTCTTCTAAGTACACAACTTTATTAACTTTCATAAAACCATTGCATTGCTGAATAGAAATTGAGCAGTATAACCGGAAAGACAATGCAATGCAGCGAGAGAAATAAAATGCCTAAAGGCTGATTTTTTTTTATTATTTTTATACTGTCAAGCCACCAGTCTTCTAGTTTACAAAAATCTGTTCTATTTCACAGTAGAGTAGTAATATAGCATACACACATTGCTACATCAGCAATACTTTTAAATTCATAAATACTTTAAAAATTAAATAAATACCAATATAAATGTGTCCATTTTGAAAATATGGCTGATCAAAGTCGAATGGAAGCCCACTTAATAAAACAAGAGCAGCTTAAACAAGACAAAATGTAACCCAGCAGCACATGCGAAAAAAACCCAAACTTTTCCATTATCATTGAAGTATTTGCCTTAATAAACCTTTTCTATGTTTGGTAAATAAATACGCAAAAGCCAGTTTCACTTTTTTTTGGCCAATTGTTTATTAGGCAAGTAACAACAGACCTATACCGCAGATGCAAGAGAGATACTTGTGCAGCTTTCCTTTCTGGTTACCATAGTTTCAAATTAACTGCAGATTTCTAGAAATAATACTTACAAGAAGGAATAAAAATATCACTGCTTAAATATGAAAACTGCAAGAAGAATCGTTTTGGTCTGTGTATGAATGACACTTAAGTGAACAGGTAGATGCCTAGGAAAGGAAGTTTTGTTTGCAAGACCTTGTCAAAGGCACAGTAGTAAAGCTTGAGCATGGACAGCAGAAGAATACAGACAGTAAACGCAACCAGAAGGAAGAGGAAAGTAGGGAACAAAAAAGTCATTCTACAGCCATTCACCTCTCTCTTTTTTTCAATAATTCCCAATAAAAACCACAATCAGCTCTAAGCCAGGTTATTAGCTTCCCAAGCCTCCATCATCAAGGAATCCTTTCCGAACATATACTGGGGGGTGGAAGGACATGAATCTTCATGAGAATTTAAGATGACTTTAAGACCTGAAATAAAAAAAAGCCCTTCCAATAACAGCAGCATAATAGGTTGCCAGAGAGATTGTGGAAACTCCATCTTTCGAGGGATTCAAAACGACTGGACAAATTCCTGAGCAAACTGGTCTAACCAAATAAGCTTTAAGCAGGAGGCTGGAGTACACCTCCAGAGGGCCTTTCCCCCTGTATGGATCTGTGACCTAGAACACAATTTTTTGATTGTGGCATCACTTCTAGGAAGTTCATCCACAATGCAAAGCTTTATTTTATGTTGAGTTAAAAGAAAGTATTTTGGATATAGTTTTCAAACAGGTACATAACACAACAATAAAAATAAAACCGTATATGGCAGCAATACCAAACAAACTTTCCTGTAAGAATACAGCTCCCATCCCAGAATAGTACAAAATAACAAAATTTTGAAAATACTTGTTATTAATCTTAAATTACGAATATCAGCCTTTGCTTTTCAACTATATGTAAATTGTATTCTTTACCCTAAATCAAGATACAACAGTCTTTATCAATTCTACTTCCTATTTGTCTGCCACAAGCAGGCTGCAGCCACTAGTCATTCTCATTTTGGAAGAAAGTCTTTATGAAGTTTGCCCCATTTTCTCCCTTGAAAAAAGAAACATCATAATTAATCAGTTCTCTGTTTCTAAGAAGATCAGAAGTGAAATGAAGAATATTGCCAGTGATCAGGATGTACCACCTTATTACTCAAATTAAATTAGCTGGCCACTATATCCATAACTATATAAAAAAAAAAAATCTTATTCCAGGACTCATGTCATATAAAATCACCTTCAAATTGAAAACTAGACACCTCAAATGCATGCTACATGAATTACTAAACTGTGCTTCTGACATTTACTGCTTACGTATTTAAGTAACCTCAGTTATCTATATATTCAATATATTATCTTACCTGTAGTAACATAATAAAAGTAACATATGAAAAAATACAGATCTTCAATATTCACACCCCTACTTCACACAAACTCTCCTCATACGGAACTCTCCATGCTGGAAGATTACACTCCAACAAATAAAATCAGCCAATCACATTACTTGCATATTATCTGCTTACTAAGACTTGATATGGTCCAAATTTTCAGAGTTTATCCTTCTTAAGGGATGAACTGAGAATTTTATCTAAAAGAATAACAGGTAATTGCATGAATGACAGAAAAGCCTTATCCTGAACAGCTTGTTTTTATTTGCAAACAAAGTAAAAGTCAATCTTTTTTTCCCAGATGAGATGCTGCAAGGAAGATATTATTTCATAAAACTTAGGCTGAAATCCTATGTTAAGTAAACAAATGCAATTCAGCCATAACCAAGAACTGCAACATTACCTCCAAACCAAAAATATTCATCTCTTCCTAAGCAGACTACATACATCAAGCAATAGGAAAATAACTGCACTATGTCTTCTTTGCTATGCGGCTACATGTACTACATGACCACATCTTCCCAGGAAGCATCAAATTGACAAGCGTGTACGTTAAGTGATGCCTGTCACTTGGTGGGAGTGGGGTACTACCGGGGAAGGGAGAAACTCGGGGGAAGCCTGCAGGTAAGGTCAGTTGTCCTGCAGGTCACCCAAAGCTCACTCACTGGCCAGAAGTTGAGCAGCTTTTCACCAAACCTTGGCAGCAACTTGAAGCCAATTTTGGAATGCAATCCCAACTAAACAAAACATGCATTCCCAAGGTTTGTTCTTTCTTTTTTAAGTGGTCAGTAGTTTCAGAAATGTTTTGTGCTTTCTGAAATGTCAGTATATTTTATTTCTTTTCATTATTGTGCTAACAGAAAGCCCTGAAATTTGGACTCCAGCTATAATTCTTCTTATCAATCTAGACCACTCCAGACATACACATTACATGGCAACATGCATCATTTGAGACCTTTTTCAAAATACAAGCAAAAATCATTGGCTTGCCCTACCAACCCTAGAACAATGGGAACAGATGCAAAACTACTTTCCTCTCTAGGAGCCACACAGATGCGCCAAGAAAAAAATTGCAGTAGAAAAAAATTCTTCCACTGACTTCTAGTGCCACACATATTCCCTTGCTCTAATCCAGTAACTCTCCTTTAGTGAAATAAAAGCACAGAAAAGTCTAGAAAAATGTTGTGTTAGGGCAGGACTAACAAGCCATCAGATTCAGAATCACAACAAAATAAAACATTCATCTTCCTAAAAAAAAAAAAAAAAAAACAACAACTCTCTAGGTACTTGGGTTTGGTATTGTGATTAACTCTTCAGTCACAGATCACAATCTACCCTCCCAATATATGCCAACCTTCTTGCATCTACTCACTCTTCTGATCATACTCTTTTACAAAAAATAAGTCCTCCAGAGGGGGATGTTCTAGCTAGTTACACAATCAAAAAAAGTACAGAATAGATAATAAAGTACATACACACTTTATGTCCAGGTATCTGGATAAAGCAGTTACATGACAGCTAACTTAATTTCCCTCTGAAGTCACAGTAAGACAAGAGGTAACTGCATACAAATGCAGCCCCATACATCCTTCATTTCTGACTCAAATTGGGATATACAAGTTTAAAAACAGACTGTGCCTGTGTTCCTCCATGCAACTCCGCAGCCAGTAAAGGCTAGGAAAAGCTGTCACATGAAAGCCAAGAGGGTACCTTGGGATATCAAGTTATCCCACATCCCTGTCTCCAAAATTGGGTGCCAGATCTCTACTCAGATCTGGCTGATTGAGGGAAAATATTTGCAAGATGAAAGAAAAAAAAAGTCTCGCCTACCCTTCTTCTCCACCCAAGATCTCACAGAGCTGAGATTTTAGTAGTGCAACACTTGGGAGATACAGAGATACTAAAAAGGGATAGAGTATACTCTGAAATACTGCAATGGCATAACCCATCGAATTTAGGACTCTGGTCTAGTCTTAGTGATGCTGGCCATCAAACTGAGATGATCAAGAAAAGAGAACACAGTTTTTGTATTGATACCTGAACAGTAAAACGTCTTCCTCAAGACTGAGGTCAGTCAGACAACAGCTCCTTAAAGCTTCCCAACTTGAAAAGTCAGCATTAGCCCTACATTTATTTGTCTGTGGTAATCTAAATGACAGCCACCTTCAGAAGTTTCCCTTACTTCATATTTACTCTTAAGAAAAAAAAGAAAAAAAAAAAAGAAATCCAACTTCACCAGATACTTAGGAACTGCAACATGAGAAAACTTAAAAGAAAATAAATTCTAAATAAAACAACATACAATTAAAACTACATTTTTAATCCCCAGCTCTCAAAACAGAAGTTTTCACTGTATCACTCATCAGTAAATATCCGACCTTGTTAAAAATCACATCAGATTTCAAGGCCTACCCTTAAACCACAAAGACACACAAATTTTTGAAAGCAGGTATTTTTTTCCTAATATAAAAAATTAACTGAAGTCACTGGACTAATCTTCAAACACGAAATCTGCTCACAGAACGGTGGGAAGAGTTTAACTGGCTTACTCCAGAAAGCAGACTTTTAGAAAAAACAAATGCTAGAGGCAAGGCCTTCAGTTATGCTGATGTAATACTACAAAGGTTACCAAAAGGTCCTCCCTCCCAAATTTCTTTACCAAAACAAAAATCCAAGTGTGCCTACCCTCACAGACTGCCCTCCAGACCCTCCACCACCTCCCCAGCGCCCTCTGGGGTGCAGGGGTGGCCGGTGCATCGGAGCGACCCCAGGCCATGTTGAACCGCCACCAACTCAACCGATCCAGATCTTGCTCCAGAAGGAGCCCAAACCTGAACAGACTGTAGCGAGTAACTCGGCACACTATAAACTCCTTCCTGGCAGGAGGGACTCTAATATCTTAGCCAGGATGTTTCATCTGCCCGTAGCCCCATCTAGTTCCACCTCTGTCCATAGCCAACAGGACCAAAGGGTCAAGAGGCAGAAGAGGACCAGAGCAGATCAAACTGCAGGACTGCCAGGCCCAGTGACCGAAAGGCTATGGGACCACGAAGAAGTGCCATTTTTACTTATCCTTTGGCTTTAGAAGTGGAGGTGATCTAAAACATTGGATGGCACCGATTCTAAACCAATGCAATAAGCCTGTATGTCACCACTGAAATTTGTGATGTCTATAGAAAACAGCTCTTTCCATTCCTCCATAGATTTGTTCTAAGATTTCTATTTTCCAACCTACAACTCTTAAGCCCTGCTCACCCCAGTTTCCCAAGGACTAACTTATGACTTCATTTTCTCTTCTTTGTCAATGATCCTCATATAAGGAAGCCAAAGTTTTCAGAATGTGAATGTTTTAAGTGATAATGAGAAAACCAGCAGAGCTTATTTAAGAATATTAAGCTGATATGTTGATGGCTGCTATCAATCACTTCTTCCAATTACAAGACAATCACTGAAGTAGATGAAGCTCTTGCAAATTCTAGCATCTAGCTGACAGAGACACACGCAATCATCTACAACACACTCCTCTTCCAGTATGTTTTCTTAATTTCTCTCACACACACCCCCCCAAAAAAACCCAACCAAACAAAACACCACAATAAAAACCACCACCACAAAAAACTAAACCCACCACCAAAACCCAATGGTACTACTTTAGAAATTCACACCTACAAGATTCTCTTAAGTTTCCAATCTAATTGGAGAAGAAATGGTCATACTGTATGCAGAGATTACACCGAGTTCAGAACCTCGTCTCATTTGACAAAACACACCATTCCAGTAACACAACCAAGCAGCATTAACTAACCAGCAGAAAATCTTTGCTTACTTTTGGGGATTAATTTGGTGAAAATAAGCAACCAAAGTGTTTAAGGTTTCTGTAAAACGTACAACCTATTTATGCTGGCACACAAGTTCCACAAAACTTAATCTCTCCTATAATACTTGCCTGCAGCAAAACAACCGAGACAGTAACACCACAAATGAAAATGACAAATGAGGACTCTCAAATCATTCTAAATTTGAACCATAAGTGACAAAGAGCAATCTAATTAAAAAAAAAGTTCATACTGCTCTGATGTGCTAACATTATTTCATGATTTGACTAAGTCTAATGTAGTTGCTCCCACCAACAAGAGCACACACTTTCAAGTGGTTTGTTGCCTGCAGCTATTTTCTACAGGAGACTGTAGGAGCATGTAATATTCAAGAGAAGCTGTCTACATTACTTTTTTTAAAAAAATAATTCAGTTGCTGTTGATAAGTTCTACTGAAACAAAATAAAACGAAAGAGAGCATTTAACTGACAATTCTATTTACACTCCTTCCAAGTGGAAATTATTTCATTCCTCACATTTATGCCTTTAAAGATTCCTAACACATGAAGCTGGAATGCGATACATTTATGGAATTTGAGTTAGATTAATGGCCAGCTAGTTGAATACTACTATTTTAAAAACTGAATGCTCTTCAAGTAGCACAACGCATTTTTAAATAAAATATTTTAATAAGCTATGCACCTACCAATTTTTTGTCATTTCACAGAACCCAATTTTTTAAAATATATTAAAATATCACATGATCATTAATTTGAACTTACTCAAACCAATAATTTCAGCTTTCAGTTGCAAAACATCAAGACTTTGTGTCTAAAAGAAAATATCTGTACATAAATTTTAATTAGTCATCTTAAATACAAGTTTAACAAACCCTTACATTACTTACTAACTTTATTCAGTATGATCTTCCTGAAACTGTAAATGGATGGAAAAGCTCCAAAGACATAACTCTGGCCCAAGTATATAACTTGGGAGATATCTGAGCGCTAGGAAGTTTCACAGGAAAACTGAAGAGTCTCTCCTATCCCCCAGTTCCATGCCTAGGTTTTTTTATTTGTTTGAATTTAAGCTTATACAACATCCAACATTAAGTTCACCACAGTTAACTTAATACAAACGGTAGCCACAGAAATTCATGGATTTCTCTCTCAGGTTGCATAAAACCCACTTGCAGATGACAACATAAAACATCATTGGTTTTGCTAAGAAGGACCCCCATGAGCCCCATCTGTTACGGAGCAAGATCTATCTGTTAGAGATGGGAATTAATTCATATTTTTCTCCTTTGTATAACTTCGATGCTTTCCTAGTCTTTGTTTAATTAATCAGTACGGTATGGGGATTCCACCCCATTCAGCTCCAGTGCTGAAAGCAGCAAAAAGAGGAAGGTTTATGGTAACAGCATGGCGGCCTTCCCACCTCCTGTTTCATTTCGTAATGAAACCGTTATCACAGTGATTCGGGTAAAAAATACAAGTCCTACCCAGCAACGAGCCCCACACACGATCTGTGGCGTTGTGATCCTGTGACTGATCACCACCAAGATTTATCCGCAAAAATTAAGAGTTGGGGATAATGAGCAAGTAATACCAAGAAGACCCGAGATTAATGCCTGTCAATTGCACAATCACTCGTGGTGTTTATTTACCTGCACACGGGTATTTTGCGAGTCCTGGACAGTTCAATACCAGATAAACGCTCCAGGAATAATTATACACACATGAATAAATAATGGATTTAGGGAAAAGAAAATACGAAAAGGGGAAAAAGTTGTTTCAAATGGCCAAGCATTATAAACAAGGAAGGTCGTCAATCATAAATCGAGAGCGAATTGCCAAGAGTTAACAGCGAGACCTGTGCTTGGAGAACGTCTTACTGCAGGAAACGCCAAGAGCTCTATAGTTTCTCGTCATTTAAACCAGGATTGAACAAAACTCCCGGGCAGCGCCAAACCGGGCGTACAACGGCTTGGAGGGAAGCGATCCAGAGAGCCTCCCCCCCCTCGCCCCCCGCCCTTCCCTTCCACCGAGCCCAGCCGAGAAGCGGCGGACGCGCCGCACACGAGGTGACCTCTGCGCTGCCGCCACCTTTCCCGAACGGCCGCGCTCGCAGGGCAGCGCCCGCCCCGCCTCTCCGGAGGCACCCACGCCCCCCACCCGCCGCAGGGGCCCCGCCGGGCCGCGGCAGGAAGCGGCCGCCGCCGCCTCCCGCCCGGGCCGGGCCAATGGGCGGCGGGCGGAGCGAGGCGGCGGCGGCGGAGCAGGCCCCGGCGGGGCCGCGTGTGACGCAGTTCGGTAACCCGCCCGCCCGCCCCCGGCGCGATCCGCCGCGCTGACACGGCCCCTCCTCGCCCCGCCGGGGGAGACGGCGGCGGGGCCCCGGGTTACCTCCGGGCGCTCCCGCGGCGGGCGGGACGGAGGCTCCTCCCGGGGGGAGGCGAGGGAAAACGCGGGGTCACGGCGGCGGATAAGGCGCCTAATGAGACCGGACACGCCAGGGTGTGGCTCCGGGGAGCGCACGGGAAGGGAGCGCGTACCCGGCGCGGGGGGGGAGCGGTGCTACCGGGCGGCCAAAAAGTCATTAAAAAAAAAAAAAGAAAACACCACTCAACAAAAAACAAAAACCCACCCAGAGTAACTACAGCACAGGACCTGGCGGTTATTGAAAGTTTGTGTTAACTCCGAACACCGCATCCCGTGGGAAGGCAACAACGGCAAGAGCCGGGCCGGGGCAGTACAATAAATAAATAAAAAGCAGCCAAAAAGGAGCCGAGCGCCTTCGCCCCCCGTTCTCGGGGGTGAGATGGGAAAAAATAATACTAAAAAAAAAATTCAATATTGAGGTCGGTCGGTCCCGGATTTCCACGGGACGGACGGATTATACAACGCTACCAGCGGTAGAGGCGGGCGGGGGGGCAGCGGTGCGGGCAGCAGAGCCAACACACCCGGGCACCGGCGGAGAGGAACACCCGAAAAACAGGGCCCGCCCGCCCAGCCGTCTGCTCTCCTCCGCCGCTCGCTCCCCTGTCCCTCCAAGTCCCTCACCACTCTATATCCCTCACAACTGTATATTATTTTTTTTTAAATCCGTTTAGAAAAAAATAAGCTCCCAGGAAAAACAAAAAAAAAAAAAGAGAGAAACACCAGGAAAGCTCTCCCTTCCTACCTGGGCAGGGTTCAGCTCAGTTCAGTGCGTGCCGAGGAGGAGGGGGCAGAGGAGCACTATCTAAAACAAAAGTGGCGCCAAAACCCCCCAGTAAGACGCATTCTTCTTCCTCCTCCTCCTCCTCCTCCCCCCTCCCTCCCCCAGCAGGGCCGGCGAGAGCCCAGCGGGGTTCCTGCAACACGCGGCTCCCGGCATCGGGCGTCCCCGGCACAAGTTGGCAAGCGTCTTTTCTTTACCAAAAAAAAAAAAAAAAAAAAATAAAGCAAGCCGAACGGAAACTGCCACAACTCTTCCTCTTAGCGGGCAGCTGCCGAGGAGCTCGCCCAAAGTCACTCGGAGGGGAAAATTCGCCCCATAAAGGCCTTCCCCGAGTGGGGGGGGGGGGGGGGGGGGGGGGTCGCCGGCTCTGTCGGAGGAGGCAGCGAAGGGAGGCGGGGGGGGGGGGGGGGAGAAGGCGCAGGTCAGTCCCCACGTCCTCACTTGGGCCGAGGGAACACGCTCTCGCCAGCCCTCCGGCCCGGCCACTCGGGAAGAGGCGGCCGGAGTTGCCCCAGCTCGGCCGAGCCGGGGCAGCCCGACGGAGGCGAAGAGCCCCCGATCCCCCGCGGCGGGGAAGCCGCGGGGAGCGGGCTGGCAGGAAGACCTCGGCTGCTGGGCGGCGGGAAGGAGGGGGGGCGAAGTCCCCTCTCCCCGGCCTCCTCCGACACCCCACCCGGGGCACCGGCAGCTGCCCCCACCATTTTCTCCTGCGCGCCGCGCGCGGCCCCAGCGCCCTCACCCCCCTTCCCCCCCCCCCGAGCGCGGCCCGCTCCGTCCGCAGCGGCTCCGACCCCCCCTGCCCCTCCCTCCCCACCCACCCCCCGAGCGGCCCGGCCCGGCTTGCCCACACACACACACAATGCCCGAGTCCTCCATCTTGCCGGCAGCCCCTGCTCGGCTCGGGAGAAGGGGGGAGGAGGAGAAGGTGGTTCTCCATTTTAGCTCGCCGAGCACTGGGCCCGGCCTGCCCGCGGCCGGCTCTGGGGAAAAGGAACGGGGCTCCGGGCGGGCAGCGGGGGCCGCTTTCGGCGCCCTCTCGCTCTCTCACTCGCGCTGCCGCTCGCGTCCCCCCTCCCCGCCGAGGCGCGCTGGGAAGGGGGGGGGGTGGGGAAGCGGGGGGCTGGAGTGTTTTCGCGGCTCGGCCCCGCCGTCCTCCATCTTGGCTGCGCGGAGTCCCTGTGGCCAGCCGGCCTAGCGCCCCGCGCCGTCCTCGCAGGCCCGGGGACCGCGGGCCCCGTCCCGGCCTCTCTCCGCAGCCACGCACCGCGATCCCGAGTCCCCCCTCCAAACTTCCAGAAGCTTCGCCGCCATTTTCTAACTTACCTTGCCCAGTGTCGGCGTAGGCAGCGAGGAGGCCCAGGCTCGTAGCTCCGCTCCTATATCCCCAGCCCGGCTGCCGGTTGCGCGCCTGGCCCGGCCCGGCCCGGCGACTTGTCGGCGGAGTGGGGGGGGGGGGGGGGGTTCGGGGAGGGCGCGGGGCGCGGGCAGGTTATTTAATTTGGCGGCGGCGCTGGGGATTGTTTGGGGTGTTCGCTGCTCGGCGGCTGGCGAGCGAATGGAGGGCGCAGGCGCCACCTGGCGGCCAGCGGGCGAGCCCGGCTCTCCTGGGCGTGGGGCGACACCTGCCGGCCGCCCGCCGCCGGGCCGCGCCGAGACGGGTAAACAAGGTGCGGCGCATGCGCGCGCCCCCGGCCGCGTCCGTCCGTCCCCCCCCCGCCTCCACCCCGGGGCGGCGGGAGCGCCTGAGGGGGAGCGGGGCCGGGCCGGGCCGGGCCCGGCCTCCTCCGTGCGCGGCCGGCGGAGGAGGCCCAGCTGCTGGCTTCATTTTCGGGGCAGGATCGGGTAACCGAAACAAGGCGGACGGCCTAAAAAGGAGAGAGAGAGAGAGAGAAAGAGAGCGCTTCGGCGCGGCCCCGCCGCCGCCTGAGGGGAGCCCTTGCGATGCGCCCGCACGCGCCCGCGGGGCCTGGTGTCCCTTCCCCTTGCAACGCAGCGGTAATTAGGACATAATTGCTCAGCTGAGGCAAAGTTCAGTCGGTGTAGAAATAATCCATTCGCCGGTTGCAGTCCTTCCTCGCCGGCCGGTGCCATCAGCTGCAGGCGGGCGGGTGTCGCCGTGGGGCTGCCGGGTCCCGCGGCCCCCCGCCCCGCCAGCGCCCAGCCACCGCCGCCCCGTCAACGCCAACCGCGGCGGGACTGCCCCGTCTTCGTTCATTTTGCGCTCAGGAAGCAAAGTTGTGTGCAAGGGAGCCCATGGTTTTGAAGATAAATTTATAGTTTCCCGCATGGGTGCAGGGTGCCTTGTCTTGGGAACTCCGAGCTTGCGTGGCGATACGACCAGAAGCAATGTTTGCTGGCACTGGATTTCTTGTGGTTAGGAGCGTTCTCCTGAAACGTTTTCTGCTCCTGCCCACCACTGAGTGTGTTCCCAGTTTAACTTGGCATTTGCTGCTAGGCTCTGAGTGCGATTCCCCTTTTCTCCATGCGTGAAGATTCATACGAACTTGAAATGATCACATATAAGCAGTATAGAATACTTAAAGTCACCGGATATAAAATTTGTGATGCTTGTATTTCTAAACGTACAATTCGGTAGTTCCTTCTACTTTTTTTTTCCCTGTATTGCGTAATGCTAAGCACATTACTCATGCGGAATAGTTGCACATAAGCTTATAGTTAGATTAGTCAGCACAAGAATAGTTTTGTCCTGGTAATTAGTCTAGTCATCCTCCTGTGTTTATCTCCTTTTAATTTTGGGGGGAGAGTTAGCATAACTAAGCAGGCACTAAGCTGAGTTACTCTGCTCACCTGCCTAACAAAGGCAGGACGCTTAAGAGAAGAGTATCCATCAGTTCCAGTCTTTTCAAAACTAGGGTGAGCCATCGCAGAGCAAATGACACTTACAATGGAAACTGATCAGATAAGGAGTGTTTAAAATAAAAAAAACCAGTGTAATATGAGTTGATGTCACCTAGCAATTCTAGGTGTAATCTGTCAGTTGGTACATGAGGCAGACTCACAAAAATAAATTATATTCTGTTGCTTGACTTCACCTTTCAGAATATTTTTTCACCTCCTGTCAAGCTTGGGAGGAAAAAAATAGAAGAAATTGCCTTTTAGGGAATACTTTAAAGTAGTATCCTGAATGCCTCGTCATAAAGTGCTGTTCAAGGTTTCAGTTACAGCTACAGAGGCTGATCTTTAATGTGAATCTGTTAATGTCTCTCTGGAAATTGTAGAAGAATCATGAAAAAAAGATAATCTGTTAAAAAAAAAAAAGCCAAACCAAACTGCAAGTAAGTTTTAAACTTGCCCATGATATATATGGTTGTTAAATTACACGTAGAAATAGATGGAAAGGAGCTGGATCCATTTTTGCCTTCGCTGTACAAAGTCAACTTCTGACAGCTGCCAGATAGACAACTTTCCCATGAAAATAAACTACACACTTCCAAAACTAACATTTTGCCTGTACACGGAATTCCAGCAATGTGTCCTCTTCTTGAGATACAATAGGGCTACTCATATTACAACGCAAATCCAAAACTTTGTAAGAGAATAGCAGTCCACTGCGAGAGCTGGCAGAAGCACAACACTGAAGCAGCTTCAGAGTCAGCTGTGCATAAAATCCACGTATTAGCGTGTGCGTCAGATACTTGGGCTATTCCCAAAACATTGTCGTTCACACTTGACCTCATAGCTGAGATTTTTTAGGTAAATGTGTTTAACAGAAGAAAATGTGACATCGCTTTTAGGGTGTGTTTTTGAAGGAACGAGCGTGCAAGTGCTGACAATACCATGGCAGAGAGTTCAGTTTCCTAAAGCTGACTCAGACCTTGGAAGCCCAGATTTGATTTGTAACACTTCTGGGTGTCCTGACTCACGTGACAGAGTTTGCTTTTTTAAACAAATGACAACAAAACATGGAAACACTCTGGAGACCAGACTCCAGGTGCGGTGGCATATTACGAACCATTGGTCACAGGACCCGCCTAAGAGGATTTTGCACTCTCCAGTTCATTTCCTCCCTGCCAGTTGTTCCATTCAGCTGTTTGCCTGGCTGCTGTCAAAGCAAAAGTGTTGCCTCATCAGAGAAGGGGGGAGGACTGTTTGTTTGCTAAGGGACTGGTTTCATTTTTTTGCTCCCCAAACCAGGTCATTTCTCGGATGCTGTTTGGAGTACAACTGCATAAGCAGTCCAGACAGCACAAGCGAAGGTGCGATGGCACTCCTGTAGAGGCCGGGAATGTTTCTGCTCTGCTCCAGTGACCAGAAGATAGGAGTTGCTGAGGCCAGCTGTGCCCCGGGAGGATTCCTAACACAGCACCGCACCCGGATCATGCAAATAACCACCATAAACCAGCTTATGTAGCACCCATCTAAGGAGCAAACAACAATCTCTCGAACGGCAGGTAGAAATACAGGGGGCAGAAAAGTGGAACAAGTTCTTAGCTGTTGTATTTGTTGTCTTTACGGGGGACAAAACTGGCTCTCTGAAGAGCCTAACTTCTGCATTTTCCCCATGAACTGATCGTGCTTCTGGGACCGAGCCTTCCAGTTGGTATAATGGTGAAGAGGAGATGAAAAGCAGTTCCTCTGCTAGCATGCCACGTTTTGTAAGCTAACAATTCCAGAATGGGCTTCTACCATCTGTTCAGACTTTGTGAACAAATCAAAGAACATCCTAAAGTTTCTATAAAGTTTTAGCACTCTAGCATCCTTTCCAATACAATGTAAAAATGTAAAAGGAAAAAAAAAAGTGTTATCCAAGCACGATAAGGAAATAGACATATTTTAAATTCTGTCATTTCTAGAAGAGATTTGTGTCTAATAGAAAAGGAGTTCTGAGGAAAACCATAGGAGGAAGCATTCTACAGGAATATGTCACCTTTCTCGTAACAGCTACACTTTAAGAGCTTCAAAGTCCACCATTTCTGATATTGAGCCCAATTCAGAGATGATTTAACAAAGACTTTGCAACCAGGACTTTTACTGTGCCTGATCCAAAGGGAGTTCTTGATCAGTCACCCATTTAAGAAACTGAGCAAGCACAGGGTAGATACCAATTCCATGTCTGAATTAATGGCCAGAGGTTCACTGCTAGAGAAGATCAGAATAAACTCAAGCTGCCAGATGGCTGATTCATTCTTCCAGGCAGGAGATTCATGCTCACGCTGCTTCCTTTTCTTTGAGGGCAGCAGAATAGGAACCCCCTCTGCAATTCCATTTCCTCTTTTCTATTAAAAAAAAAAAATCCACAATCCTTTACCATTCCTTTTATTTTTTAAAAGGATTTGCTTACAAGAACTGGAAAACAAAGCAGAATGTCTATGCTGGATTCGTTCCAAGGTGAGGTGGTAACCTTGATGGCCTGTACTAAATAAGCCACGGCCTTATTTTTATCTGTTTCTTTGGGTACAGAGGGGAAAAGCAGTCTTCCCAATCAGATTTTGTTTCCCAGATTTTTGAAACTGGCTTAGTCACTCTAGGGAAATCTGCTCTAAATCCTTTTGGAGATGAGCTATTACATAAGAAACAAAAATAAAGACCAAAAAATGGGTTACTTTCCCATAATTTGCAGGAGAGAGATTACACATGAGGAGCTCCTTAGGCCTCTCCCCGTCCTGTGAATAATTCCTTCCTTTTGCGATTTACACAAGTCTCCCATGTATGCTCCTGTTTCTCGCCCGGTCTTCCCAGAACACCTAACTCAAATCTGAATTTTCTCCGATTCAGTAAGTTTCTGCCTACTGTGCTCTCAGACCTGTAACGGAGCACAGAATCACAGTTTGTCCCATTGTCACTAAAAAGGGAGTTTTAACTCCCCTTCACTCATTATCAGCTCTAGAAACGAACAGAACCCCAGGAAGTCACAAATGCCTTTCCGCTAATTGCATTAGCAGCAGCTTTATTCGGTCATCTGTGCCACTTGTTACTCGAAGCCCCATGCTCATTCCCCTATTTGAGGTGAGGTGCTCTTGCTGCGTCTCGTTCTTTGAGGTAAAAATCCCTTAGTTCTAAAGTTTTCATCACCAAACTGTGTAAAGGCCACACCGGTTATTGGTAGGAAATAATGAAAAGCCCTTCTCCCAGCTGCCGGCAAGAGGAGTCGCTTTCACGTGAGGCATCACCTCACCATATGTACAGGAAAGAGTAAGTGTTGCCATTCAGGCCACCTCTCTTGGATCTGGGACATGATCTGCTCCAGTTTCCAGACCTAGGCGTGTTTTGGGAGACACGACCAAGACATCCTTGTGTCCTGTAGTGAAGTCCAGGCAGAGGGGTCACGAGTCAAGCACCGTTTTATGAGTCAGGCACCATGACAGCATCAGTGACAAAAGTCTGTGGAAGGAGTACAGGAACCAGAGAAACACGTTTCAAATTGGGTAAGCGGGAGGGCAGGTGAAAGGCAGGGAACAACAGACCGTATGGCAGAAAAAGGGCTGGGGTGAGAAGCAGGCGAGAACTGAAATAAGGTCAAGCGGGCCAAATGGCAGCAACGAGCACTGAGCTGGGGAAGCAGCTTTAGCTAAGCGACAGCTAAACAACAAACAGCCAAACTACACCATACTGTTGATGTGCAGGGCAACTCTCTCACCGGGAACACAAAGCAGTTCTCAGCCTGTCAGTTTTCGTCGGGCCTCGGGCCCCCCGAGGCGCTGACACGGAGCCTGCAAAGGGGAGGAAGGAGGATGGCTTGTGGTTAGATGAGGTTGGAGTGGAACTGGGGCAGAAACATGGTTATTCAGCTCAACCTCTGCCCAAGATGATAGAGCAAAACAATTGTCAAATACGCTTATGTTTAAGCTTTGAAGAAAATCTTCCATCAAATGAACAAGACAGGTGTCTTCTGTATTCGCAGGTAAACACCAGGTTTGGATGATGACAGTGGGTTGGTTTACCGTGGACTTTTCCCCACAACCCACCGAGGCTAGAACTCAGGGGGCTGAAGTGGGAGCATATGCAATGGGGGTTGTTACATCACAGAATCACCAAATGGTCAGGGTTGGAAGGGCCCTCTGGAGCTCCCCCAGTCCAACCCCCTGCCACAGCAGGGACACCTCCAGCAGTGGCACAGGACGGCGTCCAGGCGGGTTTGGGATGGCTCCAGAGTGGGAGACTCCCCCACCTCTCTGGGCAGCTGTGCCAGTGCTCTGCCACCCTCAGAGTAAAGAAGTCCCTCCTCATGTTAAGATGGAGCTTCCTGTGTTCAAGTTTGTGCCCGTTACCTCTTGTCCTATCCCTGGGCATCACCGAAAGAAGACTGTTCCCATCTACCTGGCACCCTCCCCTTAAGTATTTATAAGCATTGATAAGATCCCCCCTGAGTTCTTTTTTCTAGACTAAAAAGCCCCAAGTCCCTGAGCCTTTCCTCATAAGAAAGATGTTCCAATCCCCTACATGACAGACAAGGTCAAGGAACAGATTTACTCTTTCAGATAACAAGCTTGTGTGGTTTTCTGGGGGTGACCCAGCATATTCCCAAGATCCTACATACATCCCTAATATGTTTTCCTTTGGTTTAGATTTTATCATCAACTCACTTCAAGGTTTCTTTCAGACAGTGCTTCTCGGAAGTCCCCTCTCCTTCTAGTCGTGCCTGGGGCTCAAGGCCGTTCTTGCTGCCTGGACTCTGACACAGCGGGAGGTGGAAGCAAAGCAAAGTGTGGTCTTGTCACTAGCTGTGATTTAGATTTTTTGTAAGTGGAACAATACATAACAATTAGGAGGGCGTACAACAGTTTATGCCATCTTGGTGGCTTGCACAGGTGTTCAAAACCGTTAAGATAAAAATACTTCTTTTAGACTGTAACTTCCTTTAGCACAGTTGTAGAAGTCCTACAAAGCCTCAGTGCCAGCAGCTGTGACCAAAGGGTTTCCCCTCCGTGGCAAAGGGCACTGCTGGGACGCTCGCCATAGGTGCCGAGGACAGCGATTCCCAGCCCCGCTGCCCCGGGGCGTACCCTGACCTCCGTTCTCTGTACCGCTGGTTCCAGCTGGGAGCCCAGCAGAGGCGAAGCTTCCAACCTGGAACATGGGTCTTCCTTACAGAAACCTGCGATGGCCAATTAAGCAATTACAAAGCAACTTTTAACGAAGTTGTAAAAGGGCTAAATTGTGATGCAGAGATAGGAGTCAAATTAATGTTACTTTTGGTACATCCTATTTTGCAAAACACCAAAAGAGACATTTGAAGGACCAGTTATTTTTCCGGTGGCTTGTCCCCTACCAAGAGAGCTCCCGCACTGACGCCAATACCATCCCACGGGCGGGTTACGCAGGAAGGGGAGAAAGTCAGTCCTAGGCTCAGAAGCCTCTCTCTGTTATGCAGGAGTTAAAAGTTAAAGTAAAAAGAGTTAAAAGTACCATAGCTTGCCAGCCACTTTAGAAAAGCTTGTATTTAGAAGATTAACTATTTGGCTTAAGCGATGACTCTCATTGTACCGTGCAAAACCAAGTAACATAAGAGAAATTGTGTCAAGAATTCAGATCTCTCTCCAATACATTTCCAGCAATTCTAAATTATCAAGCATTTTATCTCAGCCATCATCAATACCTAGCCAGGCTATAAAACTGGAAATTAATAATTATCCAAAGGCAACCAAGTAGTTTTCACCTACCTTGAAATATTACATACAATGTAACTAATACCATTTTTCCCTAGATTTCCCTTGGGGTTTTGTTTATCCAAGCCATTTGTAACTGAATATATACTGTCTTCTTTCCTGTCCTAGGACAAAGCAAGTTCTTTTGAGAAGTTGGTCACAGAGCCATATTCTCTGAATTAACGCTCCTCGTTTTACTCTAATGTTGATGTCAGTATTGCTTAATAGGAATTCCTGGCTAAGAAAAAACTAAAGATAAAATCTGATTTTCAGGAAAAGTTCTTTATTATCACAGGTCATTGGCCTCCTCACAGAAGGCCCCATTGTAATTACGGCACACTAATTGCTGGGCAGCAGCATCAGTACACCTCTTGAAGCACCGTGACACGGTGGCACCCACAAGGATGGCAAGATACTTTCAACAGCCTGAATCAGCCTGAAGGCATGGCAGGGGCACGGGGGAGGATTTTCTTGATCAAATTTCCAAGCTACTCAGTAAAACTTTTGCATGTAAAACACGCAAAAATGTAAGAGGGAGAGTATTCACTCACACTTTGGTTTGGTGAGGAGTGACGGTGATCTCACTAGGCTGGCTCTTCCCGTTGGACTCCAAGGAGAAGATGACCACGGCCCTTCACAAAGCAGGCTGAGGGCCTGGGGCCAGTCCGGCCCTTCTGCACCCGGCAGGCGGTGGAAAAGCCCCGGGGCAGCAGGGGAAGCGCTCCTGTACCCCCGTTGCCCTCTTGCTGATAGGAGTCCGTCCTGCACACCACAGAGGGTAAAGAACACCGCGTAACAACTCCCTGTTCGCAGACTTACCGCCGCAGAAACACACTGCAAAAGCCAGAAGAATCTCCCCAACTGCTCCTCTGCTCTGCGCAGAGCTGACCTTCCCGGCGGGTGGGCCTAACGCACCACGGGCACGTCTTGACAGGCACAACAGATTCTCTTCTGGGTAGTTACCACACACTGTGGCAGCAAACGTCACCGCCCCATGTAAGGTTTAATCCCGGGACACACCACTTCACCTTGACGTTTCGCATGACCACGGTCACCAAGTGCCTGCACCAAGCTCCCACCCCGTTATAATGCAGTTCCAACAACCCACTGTATTTTTGTTATTTTCAGTAGAAACACACAGAAGAGCTAACTTTAAAAACCCATGTCTTAGGTTAGTAGGAATGCTTTGAAAACTTTCACAAACTATTTGTCCTGTAGCTTCAGGCTGCACACACAGCTAACAAAAATAAACATTGGGGCATGGCAGTCAAAACTAACCAGGCAGCATTAAAATAAGTGTTTAAACCTTTTTTTTTTTTTTTTTTTAAGTATAATAATTGAAAAATCTTTTTAATGTGCTATGAGCTTTGGATCAACCCCCAAAACAAATTAAAAAAAAGCATGGACAGCTAAGTATCAGTAGAGATACAAGCTACAGCAAGCAGCAGAGTAACTCAGTATTATGTCTCGAGTCCCATGTTTCAAGGCAGCGAGAAGCTGCTAAATGCATAACAAAAGATTTGAATTCATGGCTTTTCCTTATTTTAGCCTTCTGTTCCTAAATTAGGCATGCAAAACAGTTCCAGAACATGTTATTAAAACACCCTTGTAAATCTCCCACGAATCTAGAGCAGCAAATAGTTCTGCCATTGCAAGTAAAATGGAAGTAAAAAAGATTTTACATAGAAGCTACTAGAAGAAACTTACTGGATACTGATACTTGAATATATTCCACAGCTCTTCATTCCAGGCAACTCTTTTACAAAAATCAACTCCCAAGGCATCCTTGTCCCGCTGCTCACCTCCTCTTCAAAGCACCCGTGCTTCTGCCCCATTTATCTGCATCCTTCATTTCTCTTTAAACACTCGGCCCAGTATCAGTATCCATGCAATTTCTTCTCTGTTTCTTTAAGATACTGAAAATCAAAGTAATTTGAAAAAACATCTTCCTAATTCAAGCTGTCAAAATTTGATGACTATGCTAATTATTTTTTTCACATTTAGTCTGAATAGAACTCTGATTATAGTTTTTTAAAGAACCTAAACCTACAGAGCAGTTATTTTGTCATCTCGCTAACAGGCGTTTAACCCATTAATGTTCCTAAGTGATTAAAATTTGAATTGCTATTATAGCTGTATCTTTTATAACATTTATCAAAAAGTTACAATTTTAAAAGTTAATGCGCTTTAACATGAAGCATTTCTGCTATTTACTCGCATATTATTTGGACAATTGGACAATGTTTTTGCTCTCAGTTCAGTTTCAGCATTTGTGACCTACTTCCAGGCTTTTCTCAGACACTTTACAAACTATACTTACATCCAAAATCATCTCCTTACTAGGATTTAGTTTTGTAACAGTTCTAGGTAAAATTTGGTCAGTCTTTTTCCCCGCCAGGGCTTTGTCGAGCCGCATGCCGAGCGCTGCAGCCTTGAGTTGGCTCCAGCTCACCCAGACAGTCTCTCTCACAGGACTTGGGTCAAGGTTAGGTAACAAGCCATCTGCTGAAGCCAGTCGGCAAACGCGCTTTGCAACATTAACTAAACAGGCTATTTCGGGCAAGATAGCCCAGCTCACAGGCAACCCCCCCCCTAAATTCCCCTTGAAAAGTGCAGAAAACCCTCCCCGTAAGTGAAAACGGGAGCGAGAGACACACGCCTGCCAGAACTGCCCGTCCGTATCTGTCCTGAAAAATCCCCGTACGCCTGAATTATCTGAAACTCTAAACTCTTCACAAAGGCACAAAAACACAAAATAAAACCTTTCTGTGCTCAATTCTTTATGAATTTTTAGACATCACATATTCCCAAGAGCCAAACTGTAATTTATGACAAGAAATAGCAAAATTAACATATTTTAATTTTATAATTTACAAACTTTAATTTATACAAACAATAGATTTTATTTCCTCTTCAGTTAAAATATATTTGTTATCCTTAATAACACTCAGGTTAAATTAATAACAGTTGACTTACAAAACGAAAAAGCAACAGAAAGCAACCTTCTGTTATGTGTTGGTTGGTTGGGTTTTTTTGCGTGCAAGAATCAAATATGCTGATCAAGGAACAACTGGCTTGCAATTTATTTTAAAGACCCATAACATTACACCAGCATGTAATCACAGCGCGTATTTAAAAAAATAGAAAAAAGTATACATTAAATGTCTGTGTATTGGATTTAAAACTTTCATCACATGAAAAACTATATTCTGTGTATTCTATATTCTAAATCTATTAGTGTGTAGGACTCAAAGATAAAAATACACAGAACATATTAGCAGCTCCACAAAATAAGGAAGTCACATAATTAAGTAGAGTGATCGTAAACCAGCTGTACTTAAATGCAAAGCTGTGATACTTTTTTAATTGGAAAATTGGGGATCAGTCCAGTAAGACACAGTTTATTAAGTATTTTAAGGTGACTCTCACCAGAAGAGATCTTAACTTTTTAATTTAAATGCTGCAAACTGACAAGAACAAAAATGAAAGATTTCTAACATTACGTGAATTAAAAAAAACCCAAAACATTTTCATGGAGATAGAGTTTAATCTTCCCTTATGAAAAAACAGACAGAGAGAAGCACTGCAAAGCATTAGCAGATAAATGAGTTAGGATAATGCTAAATGTTAAAAAGAACCACAAGAAAAAAAAATATCAAACAATGAACACCTTTTTATGCAGAGGGGCAATTTTAAAGCGAGACTGCTCCTTTCATGAAAGGCACAACGTATGCAGTCTCCTTCATTTTGGTTTAGTTCTCTTTTAAGGAATGAAATTAATGTACATTTTCTATACAGAGGGATTTTTGTGAAAAATGTATGGCCAAAACCAGTCTACTGAAGCCAATTTACACATCTATACCAGGAAAAAAATAAATGGGGAGACATGAATTATATATCAAACCAGACAAACTGACAAAGCAGCAGCAGCAAACATAAGGTGAAATATTGCAGCAGCAGCAGGTTTACGCAT
Source organism: Pluvialis apricaria (assembly GCA_017639485.1). Classification (NCBI taxonomy): domain Eukaryota; kingdom Metazoa; phylum Chordata; class Aves; order Charadriiformes; family Charadriidae; genus Pluvialis; species Pluvialis apricaria. The sequence continues at coordinate 7,203,217 of CM030017.1, forward strand.
ATTCTCTGAATTATGTCACAACCAAAGTTACAGAAGTAAGATGACATTTTCAATCTTACATAACATGTTTGAGAAGCTAAAATCTCAGATGTAATATACATGTATATAATTTTTTTTTTTTATTCACTTATTTACAAATTTTATATCAGGCCAGACTCTTTATACAACTGAATTTGCATAAATTTCAGTTGTGGAGAGTCCTACCAAAGTGAAGCAAAGGAATGATCTATAAATAAAGCTTTGCATTACTTAGGCTTTCCCAAATCAGGTCTATGAATTGCAGTTACAGAATATATATATATTTGCCTTTCAATATTGAGTTTTAGATACAAAATATTCACTTAAGGAAAAGAATTTTTAAGATGTTAAAACGTCTCTAGAGTTTGACAGCAGAAAAATCTAAATACTGCCATGTGATTACATTATGGAATTAAGTGCATTTTTTACATTACATTACACAGATTTAAAGCAATAATGTAGGAAACATTTGCATTCACAGTGCTGCGTTTCACTAATACATAAAAATTTCCTGTCTTTTCATAATATTTGCACGACACAGAGGGCATTCATGAAGTGCTTCAGCACATTCCTTACAGGCAACTAGGTGACCACAGGGAATGAGGACGACTGATATGTCTTTAGCCATACAGATTTTGCAAAGCTTTTCTTCCTGCAAGCGTCTTAACTTCTCTTCAGTACTGAGATCTAAGGAAAATAGACACACAAAAAGAAGTTAACATACTTAGTACCACTGAATTTCTTTTTGTTTTCCTTTACACACAAGGACAAGGTTTTCTTCATATGATTTAAAAGTCACACCTTTAGAAAGAAAAAAAAAATTACAAGCTGCACCATGGAATCCTCTTCCCCCCCCCTTATCATCTCATTACATCTCCCAGGCTAATGCAAGCAGGGAATTCAGCTTTCTATATGTGCAAGACCTTGAAATATCTACAGAATTTAGGATATGCATATTTCAATCAGGAACCATTCTTTTCACAGACTTCCCATTGACAACTTTCCCAAAACTTCTACAGAAGGTAAAAGAAAGGCTCGTTGATACTGGTTAAGTAATTTGGATTTTATTTTTTTTCTTCAGAAAGTTTCCCCAATAAAAAGAATGAGGATGTGATTTCTGTCCCTGCCATTTTCAAAATGCCCATACTTCAAAAGCTTAAAAATTTGTAAAACAGAAAGAATCAATTTTGCATTGTACATGAGCTCTTTATCGTTCCAATATGCCCCACTTGAAAATGCAAACTTCAAAAGCCTTCCCCTGCCACTTGGGGAAAGCTCCGCACAGCCAAGCACAAAAATAATGTCCATCTTCATTGCGAGTTTTTCCCCCATAATGTCCATTAAAAATCCTATTAAAAAGAGTGGGCTGGTAAGATCTCTGCCTGTCATGCCAACCAGATGGTCTTTTCCCTCTCTGTGAATTCACCCATATGCTTGTCCTAAACTACAAGTCTCCCGAGTTAGAAATCTTGGGTTTGGTCTATTTGCAGAGTGTGCCACAATGCCCTTCTGAGCATAACTTGCATGTCCCAGCATAGCTGGAATGTTCCAGCATTCTGGAAGAGAAACACCATCTAGAAGTACGCTTTTTCTCATTGGGCAAGAATCCCCACATCTATACTTCTTGCTTTTATTTTTAAATGTCCTTGTCACAATAATTTTGGCTTTTTAGTTAGCCTGTATAACCTTTCCCAGAAGCACGCTAGACTATTATTTCAATATTATACACTCTTGAGGTATTAATACTGCTTATTTTATAGATGATATTTATAAATGCTGCTACACTCATATTTTAACACCCTCCTTGTTCAGCTTTTTTTTTTTTAATGTCCGAAATTAAATTTCTTGAATTTTAAGTTACAATAGTGTAACTTCACCTTAAGTAAGATTTGGATCAGAGGGTAAAATAAACAGATAACTATAAGATATATTTCACAGACTAAAGTGCTGATATGAAAGTACACACAGAGGTTTCGTAATTGAATAAGCTGATCTTGCTCAACTGGGTTTTCATTTGGTTCTTCTTCCCTTGTATTTTCTTTCTGAGCACTTAAGTCTGCTACCAGATCCTCAACAGATGTGTGACTTTCTCCAGACATCTGCAATCTCCTTTCCATGGTGTTCCTAATCTCAGACAAACTGAAACCCATGTCTATGGCACTTTGTACCAAAGGATTCTGTAAGAGATCAACTAAAACAAGAAATTAAAAATTAAAAAAAACCCACAAACAAACAACAATTTAGCAAGCATGAATCTGATTATCGGACAGTATTCACTATAGTACTCTATGACACCTTTTCAAATATCTGGCCAAAGGAACTATATTTCCGATTTGAGAATTTTGCTAGTTGTAAAAATTGCATTATCAAAACACCCAAAACTGCAGATTTAAGATTTCTTCCATGCTAGCTTTCCCAGTCTTCCTTCATGTATTTATAATATAGAAATTCTCCTATTTGCTATTCAAATCAACTATTAAAATAACTACTTCAACTTCTTAAATAAAACGTCTTATATAATTAGTATCACAAATTCCATAACTGAATGTTAACTGAAATTCATCCAAAATTCCAAGGCACAAGGTATGTAAGTATTTGGTAACATTACATTAATTTTAATTCAGTTCAGGGAAGAAAAAAAAAATCATACATATGTTGAGAGAAACCAATAAATAATTTGAATTTACAAAACCAAAACACAGCACAATCAGCAAGCAAGCTCACCCACAATAACACGCAACACTACTCTGGGAAGTCATTTTTCCAGCCTGTTGGACCTCCACCTTCCTCTTTTCAATGTAATTTTTTTAATACACTTGTTAACAGTGTGTCTTATTTCCAGTTCTTCGGTTAGATGTAAATGACTAATTCCTTCTTTACTTAACAAGACTGTTCAAAGAGCAAAATTTTTAAACCTGATTTTCACTCTCATAAATAAGCAGTGTGTGAGAGATTTCTGAAATAGACTTAGTGTGCCCACTCTTATCAGCAACAGCTATCACTCCCTCTGATGAAGCTGCTCAACTGTCTTCCTACTACCCCTTTAACTGTCTTGTCTTTTTATTGCTTGGTATTTGTGAAAAACATTGCAGGAATGTGTAATACTGGAACACATAACAAGCTATTCAAGCCTTCTCAGCTTTCTAGTCCTTGCCATTTAACAGACCAACTTACCCTGCCGTGTGAAAAGCAACAATGATTGTTTCATTTCAGTATTCTTTAACATCCATCCCACAGCACTACTAATTTAATACTTGATGCATACTTACTAGCTATAAAAATAAGACTGCATCCTATACGTACTTCTTTCATGGTTTACAATCTTTACAGTATTAATCCAACCATTTCCCCAAAGAGAAATAACATTCATTCCACGGTTCTTTAGCAGCAATGAAGCAATGGAAGAGTATCCTCCAACAATTTCACTGTCATACTTTATTTAAATAGTGTAATACAGTTATTTCTAAAATTAACCATTATTTTTTACTATACATGCAAATATGGATATTCCGAAATAGGGAGGGTTGTTTGGTTTGAGGTTTTTTTCTGAACAGATACCTTTAGGAAGTATTGTCCCTTCAGAAGATTCTGTCTAAAATTGAAATATAAAAACACACAATTACAATTCTGGAGAAGGTAGAAGGAAACGTATACAGTTACAAGACAGAAAATAGCTGTTGACTCTCTCTCTATATATATATATCATTTTATTGACTAAAACTATTAAATATGCTCTGAACAACTCCAAAGGTATCAATGTTTTGTTCTGTCTTTCATATTGTTTTAAATTTTCATTTTAACCCATCTTTGCTATAATCATATGTACATGATTCTTAGTCTATTTGAGAATTCTAAAATAACATCAGTTTTACTTTTTAGCGACTACATACAAGTTTAACAATGCTCTACCAACAAGAAAAGAAAAATTATCTACTACACTTGAACAAGGAAATTATTCATCATAAACCTTAGGTTCCCAGGCTGTAAAAAAAAGTAATAGCATTTGTTCAGCGCCAAATATCCAACATATACAAGGTACCCTACCGTGATCCATAACCCAACTAAGGAGAACTGTGAGATCTGTAGACCCAGAATGACAGAACCAAAACATACTTTGATGTCTTTCACTTTCTGCCAGTGAAAGAAGCAGAAGGAGGACTAAATGATATGCAGATAATTAGAAGAGTAACTTCATATGAAAATTACGTTGATTGTTTTCTATTTTAAGAAAATAATGTTTGATTAATAAGCAAGACACTTACTGTTGAATCCCTACATCCATCTCTTAAGTGAACATTATTTATAAATTCTAGCCCCTTTTCTTTCCTCACAAATCTGCACCTATAAATGAAAATATTTAGTTTTAATAAAACCACATAAGCAGCAAACAAAAATTGACTATATAACTTTGGAAAGCTTCAATACATGTCCTACATCATACAGAATGCTTGCTTTTGAAATCTCTAAATACTTAGTCACCATCAGTAATATCATTTAAACATTTCTAAAAACATCTTAATCACTTCAGCAGTACATAATGTTTTCACATTTTTGGTGAAACAGAAAGCTAAAGAGTTGTTGACCATGACTGTTGATGCCACAGGTTTATAGAAGTAAAAACTCCAATGAAAAACAAACATTATGTTAAAATGTTGGTTCTTTTAGTCTTTTGCAATCAAAGAAAAGCAGTCACTGGTCAGACAGGTGCATTATATGCTGTCTTTCACTGTTTTCCAACCAGTCCTAGCCACTGGGCAGAGCTCTTCCCTATCAGAAGATTTAGGGAATGCCGTAACTCCTCAACAATAGTTCTCTCGCTTCAACAGTGACTTCACCTTTGGGGTGTCCTGTTCATGGACACAGACCGCATGCTGGGAGACTGCTACACTGCCATTGAACTTGATGTGCAAACAAAAACGCCATGTATGACAGTTAATGATCTGAGAGGAAGTAATCAAATCTGAAATAATTTAAGCAACCTAAAACCAAATCAAACCCAGGTAAGGAGGAGTGAAACACAGTAAGAAAATGCATCTTAACCATTCACTGCACCAAGCAAAACAAATTAGAACGGCATCTCTTTCAAACAGTAGACACTAATAATTAAAAGCTGCCTGTACCACTACTGAAAAAAGGACCAGCTAATGCATAAATACTAACTTCCAGCTTCCAGAGAGCCTTTCACCACAGAAGACAAATTTGGCAGCTAACGCATGAAAGACGTTGATTTTATCAATGTTATACAAGTAACCAAGTCTTTACTTGGACAGCTTTTATCCCCCTGTAAGAAACAATGAATCATATACTATTCCTCCTTTCCTCAAAACAGACTTTTAGATAAAATTGGCAGTCTTTCTAAAAACTAATTCTGGGTCTGGAATCCTCAATCCTTTAAAATTATGCAGATGTATGTTTTGAATTCAGTACCACTACTGACTGCTTCAGGCTTGTTTGCACCATGACAGAAGTTTTGTGATTTTGTACCCTGACATAAGTTACAAACTTTGACATGTAGTAAGCTATTAAAATAACACTAAGAATGTAGCACTTGGATAATGAGGGAAAAAAATAAGATCAGATGTGTATTCAACAAAACTTCACAATTCTGCTAGCTGAGACATCAGTTAAATCCAGACACAGAAATCCTCTCTTCCCTTTAATAATTCCTACAAACAAGCTGACACACAAACACCATGGACTTAAAGTTATTCAGAGGGTAAAATTTCAGGACAACCTTTCAGACTACTCACCTCTAATGAGTTAGTTGTGCCCTCAACCTCTTCAACCTCTTGAGATTTAGTCTTCTTTCCCACCCACTTTAGAGAACTCCCTCCTACCTCTCAAAGAAGACATTAGGTTAATGTCGTCTTTTGAGGCCTCCAATATAACATTAAAGCATATGTTGATGATTATACATATAATAGCAGGACTACAGAAGGTAGAACAGATGGAACAACAAAAATAAGGTCCCCATGCAAAAAATTACTTAAAATCTTTTCTAATTATTGAAAAGGAAAAACGTAAACCCTGGAAGATAACTGATATTCCTTTGGTGCCTACATGACAAAAATGAAGGAGAAGAAAGTGGAGGAGGGCAACTAAAAAATAATTAAGTTCTTTTCATAAATCTAAACAATGTTAAGCCATAGTCAACCTTCCGAAACCTTTATTAGTACGCTCTGTCATTAAAACGTAATATACTGTAAATAAGACCCAGACATGCAACAAGAAACCAGTAAAAAATACCTTACCCAGGAAACCATTTGGCATGTTGATCCCACGGGTCTTCATTTTCCTTCCATTCTTGCAATCCACCACCACAGTGGAAACACACAACATGATCACCGTTACCTGAGGAAACAAACGAGAATAAAGTTACATACTTCTAGTAGGCATAACAATAAGTTTTCAAGCAAAATGTTCCATTATTAAGAAAAAATATTTATTTTATTGATTAGCAATTGTAACTAAAAAGAACTCAATTTTCAAGGAGGACATAATACGTATTATTTGAAACAAATGTTCATGAGAGACTTGAGCTTAAAAAATACAAAATAAGAGTCACAAGAAATAGTCCTGAATTTTATTTTAGCAAATAATTACACAGATAAAAGTAAAAGCTAAAAATAATCTATTATCAAATAGCTCAATCCATTAATAAACAGGCCATGAAGTAGTCTACCACAAAGAATTAAGGATGTTTACATGCTTTTTTGGTCCTTCATTTCACCATTAAGATTAATACATAACCAACTGAGGAGATGTTAGGAGAAACTGCAGTCTCTCTGTTCCAGCACTATGCCTACTGTAATCAAAGACTGCGCCAGAAACTGCTTAGATATTGTGTTTATTGAAATGAGAGGAGGTATGGATAGATTTTTCCTTCAAGAGATAAATCATTCCCAGGCCATAGGAAACAGAGTTTTCACCGAAGTCACTTGAACAGCCATCAGGTCTGATAAGCTGGTGCCCATTTAGTGTACTTCCACAATACAGATCTCATTTGGCTGTGAGAAGCTGGGTACTTTTAGGAATCCAAGAAGAAATCAGTAGAAACAGTTCTACTGGGTACAAATATTGCCCATATATCACCCATACAATAATATAGCAAAGGTTTTATTTATGGCCACAAGCAAAACAAATGGAATCAGATTAAAGAGTTCTTCTGAGAGCTACTAAGAGAGAAGCCAATTAACATGAGAGCATGAAATTATCCTGGATAATCCCCTTTTCTTTGTGACCTAATAATAGCAACACTTTGCACTCATACAGCATCTCTCAGTGAAGAATTTCAAAGAGCTTTAACAGCACTGTGCGACTGAACCTAATGAGGAAACCAGTGCACAAAGACATTGGAATCTTATCCAAGTCGAATGCTACATGGCAAAGAGTAAAAAAGCTCTTCCACTGGAGTCATTGTCTTCATAAAGCTTTTACAGTAAGTAGTAATGGCATTTGCTAGTTTCGGGTGTCCGAATGCTATGATAATGCAAACATGTGTTAACTAAATAAAATGGCACACAGCCTGGATGGTCTTGTTCACAGGCTTCTGTATGGGCCACAAGCCTACTTCTTAGACCTAAGTTAGACATCTGGAGGACAGCACTTCCTTTTTTTAAAAAATATTAACTTCAATAATTGTCATTGTGAAAGACACATTATGAGGGATGAGGGTTTTAGCAGGCAAGGAAAACACACTTGATGTTTTACTGCTAAAAATGAATTAATGACCAAATTAATACTTTGGATTAAAAATACTTGATATAATGTATATCATTTTTCACAAGAACTATGAAAAGTAGTTTACACAGTAAAGAAATTCTGGCAAATTATTCCATATTAGAATAAAAAAAAAGCTTATTTTTTCATAACAAGATACTTATATAAAATTTCTTTGTAAAAGATATTAGCCATTAACGTCTGGCTTACCTATGCTATAGAACCCAGCTTCAGCAAGTTGCTCCTTGTCAACAGGATATATCCAAGTTAAAAATGTTTGTAAACGTCTTCCATATTCTGCCATAGATGGATTCCTTGGATACTGTGCATCGTTCAGGCCACTTCTCCCAAGCTCAGTGGGAACAGATTCACTTGGAACATTTCCAACTTCCCGACCCAGAACAAAAAAGCATTTGGAAAAATGCCTCTTATGTTCTGACCAAGCTCTGTCACTGGGTTCCCAGTTTTTCAGTTTTCCACCACAACAAAAACATGCCACTTGATCACCAACACCTGTATAATAGAATCCAGCATTAGCTAATTCCTTTGGTGTCAACTGGCCATTGAGGGGCCAGTTGTGAAAAGACCTTAATCTTGTCTCCTCACTGCACATAGCAGGGTTTTTAGGATACAAACTATCTGACATATCCACAACCTGCCTAGTTCTCAAAAGGTAATCCGCCTCCACATCAGATGGGTCATCCAGAGCACACGGGAGGGCTGAATTGCTGGAACCATTTTCAGTTCTATGCTGGTAGTTCTGGGCAAGAGGATGTCTGTTACTTTCCGGAAAAGTAGATTCTGTAATAAATTTGCAATTTGGGGAAAGGTTTTTGTGTCTCTCAACTGCAGAATCCCCAGGCGCCCATCCTTCAATAGTTGTATGGCAACTGAAGCACTTCACTTTGTCACCTTCTCCAGTATAAACAAAGCCAGCTCGTGCTAGTGCTGATGCCGAAACCGGACAGTCAAGTGGAAATCCAACAAAAGTTCCTAGTCGATAGTGTTCCTGTGCCCATTCCTGGTCATGGTGAGTGTCCGGAGTGGCACAAGCTTCTGTGTTATCTGGGCCATTACACGTCATCTCTTCATAAGTAGGGCTCTCCCTTCAGATTTCCTAAACAAAGAATAAATGTTTGAATTTCACAGACAGAAGAACAGATCATACCCATATGCAAGCCTGGGAACTGGCTAAATTAGACTAGCTATCCTTTCTGTACTAAAATAATGCCTTTTCCTCTTCCCTCCCACCTTACCCTTGCCTGCTTCCCCTGCTGCACAGAGGCAAACACCAGAACATTAAAAACAAAAAAAAGCCGTAAAGGCAGGAAGATCATGAAGTTTTACAGGCCAATAAAAATTTACCTGTAAAACACATAGGTTTATAGGCTTCTAGCTTTAAAAGCATATTCTACTTCTTAACAAACAAACACTGGAAGAATCATAGAATCATAGAATGGTTTAGGTTGGAAGGGACCTTGAAGATCATCGAGTTCCAACCCCCCTACCATAGGCAGGGATACCTCTCACTAGACCAGGTTGCCCAAGGCCACGTCCAGCCTGGCCTTGAACACCTCCAGGGACGGGGCTTCAACAACTTCAATGAATGAAATCAACAACATATTTAACAAAAGCTCTGGGCAAAACCCTGCCAAAAGACTTCCAAACCTAAAATACAAAGTTATTGAATTCAAAATACTGATGTAAACCAGCCAACAATTGCAAGATTTTACAGTCCAGTTCTGAAACACAACTATCTTTATTTTATCCTGTACTAAGGCCACGCCTACCACACCCATTACAGATGGGCAACACCCAGTAAAACCATCACCAAAAAGAAAAAAGCCTTTGGATTTGTGTTATATTGTCAACACATACGTCTCAGTTTTCCTTTTAGCAAAATATCTTGTGAAATAAACTATCAGTTATTTCACTGGGGCGTTTTACCAAAGTGCTATGCTTTGCTTTTAAGATCAGTGTCTCAGACTACCCAGCACTGGCATTCATGCCCAGCGCACTGCTTTCACTTTCCCATGCCCTGCCTACACTCTCTATGAAAAGTTCCTGTGCCTCTGCCATCACCTCAGCTTTTCCTCCCTTCAGGAATGTCATTCTCCTTACCACCTGTCCCACATTCCTATTCCTGCCTACACTTTTCCAGGGTGAGTACCAACTGCTAGTCCTGCCCCGCGCCCTTCTGCACCAGAAGGCTGCTAAAGAGCGCTCCGACAAGCCCCTTCTTTCACGAGGATGAAAGAAAGCAACTTGGTTCCCACAGGTCCTGAGCAAGAGCCACAAACTGACACAGTCCTCGCCTTCATCCCAAGATGGATGAAGTCACAGGACAGTAAAAATTCATCTATTGTCCTGACAAGTGCAGTGATATTATTTACTTAGCCTTGGATAAAACATAGGCTACTGCTGATACACATCCCAAACTTACTCCTTTATTAAATGGTAAATTAGATTATTATGGACTGCCCAAACAGACTTCTCAGCACAAAGCAGTAACAATTCAGCAATTAGCAAAAAGAAATGTACATAAGGAAGAACAGAATCTGTATTTACTTAAACAAGTGTCCTCCTCTGTTTTCTATATGGAACCTGAAATGTATCAATTTCCAGTCCTCGCCTTTATAAGGCAGGCCATCAGACAAAAATTTTGCTTCCTCAACACGCTCCTTCCTCAACACCTGCATTAATATTGATTATACTTTCTGTAAGGTCAATGCATAAAATAATTGCTTATATAATACCAGATTTAGCTTCTACGGAAAGGACAAAACCTTTTTTAAAGTTCAGAAGAAGGAGGGGAAAATTAAAATGACTATGCATTGCAGGATCGCTGCATCCTTTGCCAAGATGACAAAGATAATTAACCTATAAACACGTTGAGAAAACATGATGTTAGAGACCCAGCATGCTTGCTTCATGTAATTATGGACACAAGACTACTTCTGAGCCCTGGCTTTAATTCCTTCGGTAAGTCAGTTCGTGACTAATGTAATGACACTAGAAATTATACTGTGGTTTTTAAAAATAGCTTTTCAAAAATAGCTTCTGAATAAATTGCATTGACTGACCTACAAAGCTGACCTATATGCTTGTTTTGACTTTGAAGGGCAAAAAAAAAAAAAACTCCAGCAATTACGTGTAGTAATATGAACGCTGTCACAATACATGTATTTTTTAATATACACACGTATATTGAAAACTATCAGTTTTTTTAACAGAAGTTTAAAAGTTCACATTTATTTCCTTTTAAAATCTTATTTTAAATCCTCTAGGAGTGTTTCTGTAAAGATCTTCAGTGACCTTATGCATCTATCAGCATTACTACTACCCTGCATTCATAAAATAATTTGTATTACTCAAATACTGTTAGCTGCATACTAATTTTCTTTCCTGCATGCCTAAAAGACTTCCTACAAGAACGCAAACAAAGCCTACCACACATCTTTCAGACTCCTTTTCAAAATGTCCATTGAAAAAAACAAAACAAATGCATATGCTTTCAATATATGAATAGCAGTATACCTTCATTTCTATTTTACTTATATAGAAATGAGTTCAGAAACAGTGAAAAAACAACTCACCCTATTTAAATGTCTACATATTAATTTTTTTTGTTTACATTTACTTTATAATCAGAATAGAGCTTCTACATCCCCTTTTTACCTGTAGCACATAAAATAACTGCGGCAAATGAGAAACAATCTACACAGCCATTCTCTGCAATTTGCCCTCTCTGTCCTTAGTGAAATCAGGGGTAAAGACAGACCAAGGTTCAAGTTGGACAGTTCTCAAGAATTTACTGAGGACACAAAGATCACCCTCGGTTTGTGCTTTTTTGTTCCTTATGCCATATGGAGTGACCGCATACTACAATGATGACTAGGATATATGAATTTAAAAAAAAACAGTTAAGAGACAGAATTAATTATGCCCCCACTTCTCGTAAATTACCTACATGTTCTGTTTTAAGCACCACTTAACCGCTCTGTTATCAGAACTCATCTTAAAATATCCCATTCTTAAAAAGAAATCTGATACAGCAGTATCATATGCATAAAGAATAAAAAAATAGATCAATAAATACCAGATGTGTGTGTATATATATATAACTTCATTATAATGTGACTGTACTGCTTACAGCAAGTCACTATTTTTCATAAGCTAAAGCTATTTTACCACAGCAATCTGAACAAATTCTGTATCTTAAATAAGGCCCAGACCCTCCAGTGCCCATTGGCAGGGACGATCTTCAAATCACTTATGCTGCGTGAGCAAGCCTCGGTCTTGCAGTGCTTTTCTGGACCCTTTTGTTAAAGCTCTCCCCCTCCATCATCAGAAAATTTAAGAAAACCTCATAACATTTTTTTAAGTAAATAAGCTATAAGTTCTGATTTTTTTTTATTTCATGCAATTGGTAAACATCTACTTTTTAAATAATTTAATTTCAAAGACCCCACTTCTTTTGAAGCAGGCTTCATTTTCAGAATATCTATAAACATATAATGTTTAATTGTGCATTTTGTCCTCTTCTCCCAAAATAACTTCTCACCTTTAAAAATACAGGCTGCAGAACTCAAAATATCATGTAGGTGGTGCATCTCATACGTGACAGACTTTCCTAATGGGAATAACAGCATGAGGTTTAAGGTATTACTTAAACCAGTTTGTACTAGTTTTACTCCACTCACTCTGTTGATCCTCTTGGTGTTTCCTGGAAAGATGTGTGTGTGTTTTAGTGACACTAAGGAACTGAGAAGGAAACACTTGAGCAAAGACACAAAAGAGGGAAGGAAGAGGATCGAGGAGTAAACTGAAATATTAGAAATCAGGATGGAGATGATATTCCATTAACTGAGATACTATTTTTCAGTTTTATTGATTACTTTTAACTACCTGTGAATGTTAGGCAAAAATAAACTAAGGCAACTACCTAAAATTCAGTACTTGTACTACCCTCAACTCCAATGGACACCACAGGATAATGTCTTTCAGCCAGATATAACTGCGGTATCGGAAGCAGGAAAAAAAGGATCTCTATGTACTGTACTGGAAGTTCTAACAATTGAGGGAAAATATAATGGGAAATGAGCATTGGGATAAAACTGAAAAAAAACTATACATAATGCATTCATCACTCAGGACATTAAGATCAGCAGCTTTATTCTTTCAAACAGTTTTTTCTACAGTACTATGAATACTTCAATACTCCTTTTAACACAGTGAATAAAAAAATGTGGTGATAATCAAAGTATCTGCCACACTTGGATTCTCTGGAGGTAAGCAATCTATATCAATCCTCACAGTCAAAAAAGCGTGAAAAGCACATACCAAAAGAGCAGTAAGTACTGACAGAAGGTCCAATCACCACAAATCAATACTTTAATATGAAGTAACTGTTTCAAATTATATCAACCACTTTATTTAATCTTGATCTTTAGGAGCAGAAAGATTCAACCATCATTCTAGAAGCCTTTCAAAACCATGCCTAAATACTGCAATGACAGAAGCAAGACAAATCCCTCACAGGAATCTGCTAGCTTTAACAACACCCCATCCACGTTATGAAGCCCTTTCCTTATGACAGCCCCTGTAACCATAGCTGGTTTGTTTACATTTCAGTATAATTTTATCTAAGAGAAAAAGACACTAACATATTAAGTATTGAGGCAAACTCTTTGCCTGTGTAAGTACTGCTTTAAATACAACATTAGTACCACTTTAAATGCAACATCAAGCTCAATTATTTCTATTTCAAACAACTGTTAAAACCAATTGTTCAAAGCGTAAAATTAAAACTAGCTTAGGAACAGTATTTCTACACAGGTATTTTAACAGTTGCCTTACTGCAACTAACTGGAGTAATGATTTAGAACAAAGTCCTGCACCATAACAGCACTCAGACAAACATTAACTGCAGAAGAAAAATAACTGAAGGTCAATTTTTGGATGGTTTATGGCTAAGAAACATAAATTCACAAAAAGCAGCTACTACAACGTGTACATAAGACTCTACAATACATACCAGCATCAAACCTGAGTTCAGAGTATACATTATGCATACAGAAGTTAATTATGCCTTTCTGCATAGATTTAATTAATCACATATGAATTAAAAGTAGAAGGTCCAGAAATGTTAAAGTTCGTCTTCACTTATAAAACCCAGGAGATTTTTTTAAACTATTATTGAAGCATTGAATATCTTCTCATATATGCAGTAAGTAAACAAAGCCTATTTCAGCCTGAAAGACTTCCAGAAGCTGAGCCAAGTTTAATCCTGCTTTTAAATATCTGAAGGTATTTGTCACAAGACACCTCCCACTTTCAAGCTAAAGTACCGATTTTTAGTCTATTGATTACGTTTCAGAAGAAAAATTAATGACAAAAATTCATAGCAAAAATGTTAACTTACTCAAAATACAAAATTGTACACTGTGGTTTTGCAAGCCAAATATGTTCAATTCAGCTTTAAAAATATTAACAGGTATGATTTTATGCAAAAATACAACATCATTGCATTACTTAGATCTGAAATGCTTCAAAGGAAAAGTACAGAACCCACTTTTCTCTTTCAAGTATATTTTATTAGACATGATTATTTCCATCCTTAATCCTAAAACAGGTTGGCATTATAAGGAGTTATTTTTAATTCTTCCACATGACAAGCATGGCAGTAACCTCCAAGTCAGAAACCTACTTGCACAGCCTCATGTTCCTGACCAAAGGGTACATAAACATGGAGCTTCTACTGCCTGACATGCTTACTATGAGAGCAATGTTAGTGTATATTGTTGACTGAATTTTGAAATGTGAGAGTAGTGCACCAAGTAAATATCAAACAGAACATACTGTACCAGCTGACACACATATTATGCATATGTCACTTCACTGAATCTCACTTTGTGCCTGCTCAGCTGCAATTCGATCAAGGAAGGTGCATGCTGCTAACTGAAAGTGTACTTATAAAGATTAAAACCACAAGAAACATAGGATTTATTTAAACAGTGTTTACAAATCTCAGCATACTTACATCTAAGTATCAATAGCCATTTTAAAAAAAATTCTGCTTAGAGATATTTCTTTATTTTATAAAGAGGGTATGTATCTACACTGCGCCTTTTGATTCAGTGCCAAAGCTTACATAAATCCACCAGCTCAGCTTCATCTGTCTGTTTTTCAAACAGGTCCTACTTAGCTTCCTATCAGGGTTTATCATCATAGGAAGTCAGTGAGCTGCTCGAGGTTATAGTAGGCTGTTAGATCCTCCTAATTCTTGACTCCTGTCACAAAGACTTTTTTTACACTGTCTCCATCTTAGAAATAAATATAATGAGGCCAATAGAAACATACCATTTTGAGAATGATTTTCCTATTATATTTTTCTTCCTGAAGAATTCATATGGGTATGGAATAGAGCAATAAAAAAGAAGAATGGATTCATGGCAGTGCTCTCAGTAGGTAAGAGTAGGACAAATTTGCATCTGCCAAGGGCAGAGAAAAAAAAAATAATTGTTTTTGTGAACTTAAAAAATAAATGTCTTCAGAACTTTAGCTGTATGTATGAGAATGAAGGTGTAAATACCAGCTGCTATAGAAAAAAATGGCATGCTTTAGCCTAAGTACGTGGTCCTACAGAGATGTCAAAAGTCAAACATAAGACATAATCAATTCCAGCAATTAATGAATGTACAGATCACTGTTATCCAAAATGACCAAGAAAGAGGAAGGACTAAAGGTCTGGAGAAAACCATTTTAGCTCTACCACACCTTGCTAAGTGTTTAGTAGAGAGCAAAGTGTGAAAGAGGTGTTGGCATTTGTAATTTGGACACAGGAAAACCTATCTAAAGCAAAGGTTTAGTTCTGACAGCTGCTGCCACTGAAATGAATTGCCTACAGATGACAGTACCTAGTAAGTAAGGAGGAAGGGGGGAAGACCAAAGAAAAACCACATAGCCCCAAAAAACCCACCAAAAAAACCCCAAACTCAACACAGAAAAAATCCTACCAAATCCCAAACCTCAAGCATACTGAGAAAGAGATGGAAAGAGACTAAATGTCAAAATAGAGAACAGGAGAGCCAACACCAAGAGAACAAGACTTCAAGTAACCCCCCACCAAAACAAAACTATAAAAAAAGGGAGGAGCAATCCTATCATCTCAAACTTCTCTGGCAGTTCCTGTAAGATGAATGTTTTATTCATGGAATAAGTAGGAATATAATGAAATATTTTTCATGAAAGACACTGTACTCCTGTATATCACACAGAAGTCTGTGCATGATTTAGCCATCAATTTTTAATTACAAGGTCGCTTGAATTGTACCATTTAAACTTACTGAGATTCTGTAAGTATTCTTTCAGGCAAATCATAGGGACAGAATAATATCTGCCCCCCCCCCCAGCCTATTAGTTCTTCCATCCAATTTCCATATCCCCTACCAATATCTTAATTGGCTTAATTAATCTACTGTCCCCTCTCTTATAAAAGGCTTCTTACACAACTCACTGTGAAAATACATTTCAAATCAGTACTACAACACTACCATACCGGGGAGGGGGAAATAATTTTTTCAAAAGATTATTAATTTTTGTATTATATACTCACATTTTAGACATACAATTCAAGTGATATAAAATCTACATTTTATATAATTTTTGTTTTAACTTTGGAACATTTAATTCATAAACTGCTGTATTATTAACAGGAATTTGATTTAGCGTCAAGTTCTTCCCCAAGAAATTGAAACTAAACTTCCAGAACTTTTCCCTCTAATACAACACAGCTTGGAAGTTGTATTTAATACAATTTGAAGCATACTTCCATCCATGAAAGCCTAGCAACACGTCCCGGGGGCTATGCAAGCTATGCAGTTCCTACTCTCCTAAAAGTAGAAATTACAAGCTACTTTTGTCAACTACGAAGCAGATGAGCTAAATAAAAAAGTTTAAATCTGTGATTATAAAGTGTATCACTATAGAAATGTAAACTCTAGAAGTTGAGTTACTGCTCTTTTGTTTAAGAAACAAAAAAATATCCAGTCAATGGGGGTATATTAAGTAGAATAGCGTATAGGAAAAACTGCCCTGCAAAACCTGCAGTGCCCTGGGATGCATCTCCTTTCCTGAGTATGAGTTGTGCTCCACCTCTAGCGTTACATCTTTTTACAAATCATTCAAACTTATATTTGAAGAAAAAGATGGAAAAAGAGGGCGTCTTTCATCAAGGAGGCATAATGATACAGGACTTTAGCTGGAGCAACACAACTAATGCCACAACAAAACTGCTGGCTCTTCTGGATTCTAAAAGAAGAAGTTGTAAAACCAGACAAGTGCAGAGAGCCCATCACCTCCTGCCTCACCCACCTGCAAACTTCCACCCAGCTAATACTCCTGACCACACCAGTGCCACTTCGTTCATCGTTCACATTCGTTTAACTGCAGCCTGATGCAGAAGCAGCATCATTATACTCTCTGGTATCACTAGCATGAATGTTTTGCGATTAAAGAATGAGGTGAATTTATATATATATATTTACTTTTACATATATACACACACAACTCATCATCTTGTAAACTTGGAAATCTCTCTTGAATTATCCTCTATATTTTAATTTTACGTTTGTCAGGCATTTGGGATGACTTGGAGATTAATTCTAATTATAATAGTGTACCAAAAGTGAAATATGAAACTTGCACCTGTTGAAAACACTCTGCTTGCCTTTCTATTTAATAAGAAACTCACCAAAACATAGAAGGGGAAGAACAATGAACTTCAAAATATGAGCGGGTTCATTTTATGTTTTATATGAGCGACAATGTTCACAGAGGCTGGCTTCTCAACTTCAACAGGATCCCATTAAGCAAGTTTTAAAATAGAACCTGCTCTCCAGTAAAGATGATTTTGGATAGTAATCAAGTCCAAAATTAACACAGAAAGCACACAGGGTCTCCTGTAACAATTTTCAGTCATACACATACAGTATTACCATTTCCATTTCTAAAAAAGGAAATGCTCCCAAAATTAGATGTGTGGAATCTCTTCCCATGAAATGAACTTCTGTCCCTTCCTCACCCACTCAAAAGTACAGCACCATATGGGAGGCTAAAGGTCTTACTGATGGTGTCAGCTTGATAACTAATCAAGGATAGAAAAGGCAAGAGCAAATATTCTGTGGCATAGTTACAGCTATTAGGAATTATGACCAACTAATATTCTAGCATTCCAGCTCCTGGAGGACAATCCAATTCAAGATTTGCGGCATGCCTTCTTCAGTCCTAACATACTTTCAACCTTCACCTTTTCATGTTCAAAAATCTTGCTATTTCTGGAGCCTGACTTTCAGTCATCACGTTCAGAGTATTTTGGATTAGAACTCCACAAGACAGACCACATGCTTTGAAAAATAAAAGCAGCAAGAAACTTTACGTTGTTAACTCCTAAAAAAAAATGCAAAGGGTACTTACAATAGTTTTCGCCTACGAAATTAGTATCCAATCAGACCCAGTTTAGTAATAGATTAATCAAAGCCGATACTGGTTTCATCTCTATCTCCCACCAATCTTTAGAACAAATTCCAGTATTTGCATTTCTGTTGGTAGAAAAAACAAAGGTTAAAAAAATTCCTTTTCACATAACCTTCAGCATAGTTTATGAAGTCACAACTCAAAAACTATGATTAAAAAAAATAATTAAAATTCTATCCTTTGGCCAAGAAATCCAAATTAAAATGTATTCTAAAGTTGAAAGAGTCTGAGATCAGGTGAAGTTTGAAATTCAGATGTTTTACTGAAACTAGCAAGGGACATAAGATTGGGGAGACTCCAGAAGATCCAAAGAGGGCAAAACAAAGTCCTGGAATTAAAAACTAGAGGGCAGCAAAAAGGAGAAAGACTGTAACAGCAGACAGAATAAGATCTGATGATCAAGCCTTCTCTCCTCTCTCCTAGGAAATTCTGCATCTGGTTATAAATTGGATTTTCTTGAACTCTTCAGCTCCCTGCAGCTGCCTCACCCACCCTGGCAGGATAGCAACAGACATAGAAGCACTATCACAGGTACACGGAGGCCTGAAATGAAATCCATCTTCATACTTCAAAAACTGAGATATGAACACACATTTTCTTACTGTTCTGATAGCAAATGCAAGTCTGCCTCATATCAGTGGGAGCAGTCAAAAAAACTCTCACAACCAAACAACAAGCCACAACAGAGTTGTTTCACTTTTGCTGCTGGTTACAAAGTACAAAGCCAGAGGAGGTACAGAACAATCATGAACTTGTTCCTTTGCCCTTCTTAGCCAGTGCTGTAGGTGCCAAGTTTTCTACAGAAAGGAGTAGTCAGGTGTTCTTTAAAGGGCCTCAAAGAAAACTGCAAAGCAATCGATACCAAAATGAAGCACTTAGGAAAACGAAAAATATCCAAATAAAAGCTTAATCAACAAATCCATCACATGAAAACTTGCTTTCCTAGAGAGAAGACTTCACTGTTGTCTTCTCTGTTATGTGGTGATTCATTTCACGATAAACAAAGCGTACATTAAGTTAATGTATATTATTGCTCTTTGTTAAAGTATTAGATTAAAAAATAAAAAAAAGTATTAGACAAAAAAGTATTTTTTTCCCCAGTTGGTTACTTTTCCTTCCAAATTGGTCTACTGTAAGATCTTGTAGTTTCTAATTGTTCATTTAAGAAAGAAAATCCTCCCACTTAGCTACATGAAGTACTAAAATCACAACATAGGATTATAGCAATGAAGGGATGATGAAAGCACTTTTTAGGAGATGCAGATTAATAAGTTAAAAAAGACAGAAATTACCAAGACTATACATAATTCTTACACCCATGTATAGGGCTTCTATCAGGAAGATGGGAGCATCAGAGAGACCATAGTACAGAAATACATTAACTGTTAAAGAAAAATATATCAACTTAAAAACATAACCATTGCGCAAAAGACAACTGCTTGAACTGAAGTTTGAATTACAGCTGAAAAAAAATGAGTAAACTTCTTCCTGCAGAATTCTTAATAACTACTGAATTCTTACTGTAGAAAACCTGAACAATACTGCATTTTTATTTAGAAGCAGCAGAAAGGACATGCTAGGAAGTGATGGGTCTATTAAAAAGCAAAACAAAACAAACAAGAAAAAATAAAGAGTGGGCAATGGGAGACAATATTCAGATATGTCAAAAGAACCAAAGATGACCACGGAAGTGCCTATCAGCACAGCAAATTTTCTTTTCACTGCTGTAAAGGGAACACAACCCGAAACGTTCTATTCAGAGGAAAGCCGCTTGCCGACCTTCCAGCTGGCAGCCGGAGCAGGGACCGCAGGGACCGCAGACCCGCCCGGAGGGGCCGCCGGCTCCGGGACGGGGCTGAGGGTGACCCGGCGGGACAGGCCCGGCCCGGCCGCGCCGCCAGCTGACGGCGCAGGGGGCGCGCCCCGTTCCCGTGGCAACGCCTCCCCCCCCCGCCGCCGCCGCCGCTGCCCTGGAGAGGCCACGGGCAGCGGCGTCCCCGCCAGCCGTCGGCACCACCTGCCTGACGGGCGGGGGGCACCGCACCGGGCAGCGCGGAGGGACCGAGCCCCCTGCCCCGCGCGGGGAGCCCCGCCGAGCTGCCCGGGGCAGCGAGAGCCGCCAGTGCGGGCAGCCAGAAAGCACGTCCCGCTCTCTGCCCCGAGGCATCGACGGCCACGGCCACGGCCGCCTGACAACTCACCGCGCCGCGTCCCTCCGCTTGCCGGCACCGGCTGCGGGAACCGCTCCGCAGCCAGCGCACGCCGAGAAAATGGCGGCTCCCGGCAGCCTCTCCGCGGCTGGGAGGCGAGACGGGGGGAGCAGCGCCCCCTGGCGGCCTGGGGGGGGGCGGGAGCGGCAAGCCGGCGCGCGCCGGCGGAGGGCGGCACGTAGTGGCAGCGGGCGGGAAGCGCAGAGCGGCAGCCCCGCGCCTCGGCCCCGCGCCTCAGCCGCCTCGGCCCCGCGCCTCAACCGCCTCAGCCCCGCGCCTCGGCCTCCTCAGCCCCGCGCCTCGGCCTCGCGCCTCAACCGCCTCAACCGCCTCAGCCCCGCGCCTCGGCCTCGCGCCAGAGCCCGCCTCAGCCCCGCGCCTCAACCGCCTCAGCCCCGCGCCTCAGCTCCTTCCCCTTCCCCGTCCCCTCAGTGCCTCAGCTCCCACGGCCCCCCAGGCCGGAGGCTCCCTTTCCTCCCTCTGCATCCCGAACAGCCCCCTTCATTTCACACCACCTTCTCCAGACGATTTCTGGTCTGGACCATGCTAATCCCAGCACCCTCCTTGCTCTCACCCCTTGTCCCCGCAATGACGGCTTGTTATGACTTAAACCTGTTAAACGCAGGGCAGCGCAATGGGGATTGGAGCGCACAGGCGGGTCTGTAGCCTGTGGGGTGCTGCAGAGTCTCATGGACGCTGTCACCGGCCAACTGACAAGATCAATACTAATAAAGTCACAAGTTTGACCTAAGTAAGGTGTGGTTCTTAAGAACCACCTTGGCTGAATGATTGCATGACAGTGCAGTTATCTATTCTGAAATTTATAGACTTCTTTTGACTGGCTGCATAAGGGAATTGAGAAATGATCTACCAGATGCTGATCTAAGTACTCAGAGAAGACGTGAGATGCCTACCAGCGATGCCTCTCAGTACAGCTTCGGCTGTATTATAATTGTTTCTTAATCTTTGCTCATAAATCACAGGGATATTAAAGCAAAGCAGGTAGTGCTACTTACTAATAAGTTTGCCAGGGACTGGCCATTTTTTTTTCCCTTCAGATTATGTTCTCACCATCTATTACAAATTTCATGTATTTGGACTAGAATTTTCCAAATCCGACAGAAACCTCAGGCTATTTTCTTTAGTAGCTGAAGCCAAAATCACGTAATCATTTTCAAGACTAAGGTGGTTGTTGTGCAGCATTAAAATATTCCATTAACCTTTTTTTTCTTTTTTAGAAACTCAGGTGCCCTCATGATTGATCCAACAAATTTTAATGTGGCCAGGACACTTGGCTTTACATAGGGTACGTGCTTCCTGCTGTCCGCGAGAAGTGTCAGTAACATTCTCAAACTTTCTTGGTTTTCCCATTGTACACGTGATCAATAGCGACTCACTTTTTTCAAATCATACATCTCCAAAGACTTGTGGCAGATAGTTTGGGACATTTTCAGGAGCAGCAGTCTAATTATACAACATGCCAGAATGTTTGCAGATTCCAGGGCTTCGACTGAAAGCCCTTTTGGATCAGGATTGTTTCTCACTTTATGTTGTCCAGCATCTGCTAAGACCCCAATTTGATTCAAAGCTTCTAATCATTATAAGTAACTATAGTAACTTCCATTACTATAAATAATGAGATAGTAACAAACTCCCTTTGGTCAATTAGAAAAAAATCATAATGAATATTCAGTAATCAACAATAATACTCAATAACTTAGGATGCAAGTCCATATCCTACTTGCTCTTTGTTCATAAAAGAATGACCCACAACATAAGACATAACATTTACTGACGCAGCCTAATGGTGACGCTAAGCCTATAAGAAATAAAAGATTTCCCTGAACTAAAGGAAAAGTAGTTCAAAAGGTTTGAGACTTTTGAAGTACACTGAAAATATTGAAATTATTCTCAGAAATTATAGATAGGTTCTTGTTAATATTTCTTTTAAAGAAAACAACAATTTGGCTGCAGTGCTATAAACCTTTTGTAATTTGATACTGCGAAGGTGTGATTATACCCATGATTAAATTTAGGCAAAGTCATCTACTTAGCTTACAATCTAACTTAAGTCTTGTCATTCTTATACTTGTTGTTCTGCAAAAATAATAAAAAAAATATTTTACAGTGGCTCTTAAAAGTAATCATATCCTTAGACTTGTTTGCATACTTCTGGCATCTGGTGAGGTTACTATTGTCCTCACTCCTTCATGAGAATAACTAACTTTTCCAGTCCCTCACTGGTAATGGGTCGGACAGTTTCTCAGGGGTTTGGCATTTTTCTCAATTTGAAATCTTCAGGGTATCTGTACAGAGTAAAAAAAAGAAATGGAGTAATTTCTAAACAAGAAAATATACTGAAAATGCAGACCATTTTTCAGGGAAATACTACAAAAATATTATTTAAGTATTTCAGGGCTGTTCTTTAATGTGAGCAGAGATGGCCTCAAGAAATGTGCTATGGGAACAAATTGTTTTAGACACACAACTGACTGAAATTTTAAAGCACACCTCTCAAACAGTCTAAATCTCCCTCTCTCTTCTGTAATGTATGCACACACCATTTTTCTTTTTTCATTTGTATTCTCTATGTAAAAGACTTGACTATTACGGGCAACATTTGTGCAAGCCAGACAGAATTTGGTTGCCTAAAAATACGAAGATGATAACTGTACATTTTAGTCTCTGAGAAGTAGCTCTATTGCAGTAGTGAAAATCACATCAATCCACACTCATTTCACATCAGCCCTAAGCAAGATCATTTATTTAGGGATCTTTGGCATAATATGACACAGTAAGAGGTTTGCACCTTAACACTGCCATGTGAACATCAATATTTAATCTTATAAATCCTTGTCATACCACATTATTAATACATTCATTAGCAATGATTTTCACAAAGGCTATTGCTCTGTTGATGTTTTGATACTTTTCCAAATGAAGCAGATTGTTTTTAGAGGTCAGAAGGTGTTTTTACAGTGACCCACTTACAGGTTTTGATGTCTAAATTGAAAACTTTGGTAAAACAAACCCATAAAGCTGTAGCACCAATACTTAGAAGAACTAGAAGATAACGAAACATAATGGAAAAAAACCCCGTCAGCAATAAGGACAGTAATGCTCATAAAATGTTTATTTTCTAAGCAATCTAGTTCTTTGTTTTCTGTTGAGTTTAACTGACTTAAAGTTCAGTTTGAATAAAGTTCTGCATCACTCAGTGGAACTGTAAGCCAAAGAGTACAGTCATACTGTAAAGCCAAAACAATGCCTTTTATGACCCAACAGCATTAAAACTAATTGTATTACTTCAAAGTACTTTTGATTGCATTTTACAATGGTGGTATTAAGCTAGAGAGAGTAATTAAACTTTGAAGAACATTTCAAGCAATGTCTTTGTCAAGACAAACGATGTAGACAAATGTTCATATTTGCTGTATTCCCTCTTTCATTTTAAATGGAATGAATAAAATTGCTAATAAAATTTGTTTTTAAACAAAAAATTTAGTTCACTGACTTCATATAGATGTAGCCTCACTGAGCTTTCTTGTAGGATTGTTTTTTTGAAGGATTTGTAGCCCACTACATTATGGACCTTAACTGACCACAGAGCAATTCCATACTTTGAGTATCTTTGTCTTAGTCTTGTATTTTATTCTCAGATAAAGCAAAGAAAGAAAAACCTGAAATTTTACAGAGATGAAAAGAACCTTTAGTGAGATAAAGACACGCCTCTCTCAATCTGATTTATAGGCTTCATTAAATTATAACCAATGGATATAGAAAATCATCTTATTGTGTAGAAGCGTACATATGCCTGTGCACAACGTGGTTTCTGTAGTGCTGTGCTCCTGCATGATGTAATTTTTCACCTCATGTAATTTATGCTATGAATAAGTGAAGAAACAAGCCAGTTACCTTGCAAAGTAGATGCTATATAGGATACATGGTGGTAGTTTACACACTTCTCCCAAGCCCAGTACTGCACAGCATGCTGGAATCACATTCGTTTCTTCTCCTCTGGGAAGTAACTTACTGTATACATTATTACATAGGGTCGATTTAAACTGCCGTTCTTCATGAAAAATGTAATTTAAAAAAGTAAACACGAGTCAGCTCAGGAATCTGAAGGGTCTGGGAATGGTGGTTTCGGCTGCAGCTCATTTGAAAAGGCACATTTGCTTAATGAAGGGGCAGTACTTGGGGGCATAAAGGGGACCTTCCAGCCACTGCATATGGCTGACTAAGGGAAGCCCAATAGGCGGATTTGGGGGGATTTTCTCCTAAGAGATTTCAATATCCTCCTGCCTGGGGGTTTTTGGAGGTTTGTTTTGGGGTTTGTTTTTTTTTGTGAAACATGACCATTTCTTAACTTGGACAATTTTCAAATTGGACAATTTCCAAATGTTTCAAATTGTTTCATGCAAAGATGATCTTTTAACATCCTTCCGGGGGAGGAGTTGGTAACATTTTCAAGATTAATTTAGCATACCTTCTACTAAAATTTCTATTACAACTAAACAAAAATTTCCTTTTAAATTATTCCTATTCCTATTCCAAATCTTTAAATACATATTTTGGAATAATGTGGAGAATTTTAATTAAATTGTAGAAAACTTCATGAAATTCAACAAGGACAAAAGCAAACTCCTGCATCTGGAACAGAATAACCTCTTGCAATGATAACCGCTGGGGACTGCTGGCCTGCGGAGCAGCTCTGCGGAAAAGGACCTGGGGATCTTGGTAGACACAAACCAGCAGTGTGTCCTGGCAGAAAGGTGGCCAGTAGCATGGTGGATGGTATGAACAGGAGCACAGGACCTGCTCATCAAGGGGAGTCATTATCCCCCTTCACTCAGCACTCATTAGACCACATCTAGAATACTGCATCCAGTTTTAGGAACCTCAGTACAAGAAAAGCCCAATCAACTGGACCACCAGGGTGGACAGAGGTGGCCAAGGGAAGAGAGAGGATTTGTTCAGCCTGGAGAAGATATGACTTTGGGAGACCTAACATCAACCTTCCTGTAATTATAAGGGGGCTCCCAAGAAGATAGAGGCAGGCTCTTCACAGCGGTGTGGGGTGGGAGGGCAAGGGACAATGTGCATAAATGGAAACAAGAGGTTCTGAGTGGGTGTAAACAAAAGCTTTTCAACCACGAGGACAGTCAAGCAGTCTCCATCCTTGGAAGGCTTCATGACCACACTGGATAAAGCCCTGGGCGACTTGATCTGACCTGACTTCTGACTGCAGGCTGCCCCTGCAGGAGGTTGGATTAGATTGCCTCCTGAGATCCTTTCCAACTTGAATTATTCTATGAGTCTATGATTCAAAAATATAACAAATCATACAAAACTGAAAAATCAGATCATACCAAAAGTATGATCTCTTTGAAACTTCCTTTAGATGATTGTGTTAAAAATTTCAATCAGTTCCAAGCTGTTTGAGTCAGATAAATATAAAATGGACTGAGCAAACAGTTCTTTGACACAAACTGTTTAGTCAATAACAGGTCATGAGTCACAGAAGTTCATATGGGAAACTGTGTTTGTTGATATATTCCCTAAGAAATTAATGTAATTTCTTATTTCCTACTAATCTCATTGACTCATTAATCAGTCCATTACTATCAGGTTAATGAACGGAGTAAAACAAGCTCAGCAATCCAGAGCTGGAATTTTAGAGGTGCAGCAGAAAAAGAAAATCAAATGCAGAAAAATGAGAAAACGGTGCCTTAACTAGGAACGTTTTCTCATGAATATGACAATAGAAAATCGAGTAACTGATAAGTAACAGATGCCTGAAAGCTGTGTTTTTCCCTTGAATTACATCCAATGTTCTTGCTACCATTGGAAGAAGAGATGCAGTCGTTTGATGGGAATAGAAAAGCCTTGCATTTGTATGCTGGTCCACAGAAAATCAAATCTGATTCTCTCTTCCAAAAGAGTATGACACCAATTCCCTTTATCCACAGCACTTACTATTACAGCACATTCTTCATTTCCTTTCATTGCAAGCAGGTGATAAACATCATTCTCATTATATTTTAGTGAAGGTAGTGGCAAAGTCCAAAGGGAAGTTAGAGCTAATTAGAGGTATCATCGTAGTACAGAAATAGGAAAAGTTGAAAAAACATGATGAGCCTTTTCAATTTCAGCAATGAAATCTTAGGCAGGACAAACTTTCCTGTAACTCCCAAATCCATTGCTGATCAGACAATGCAATAAAATACCTTCTCATTAAAATGAAAAGCATCAAATGATGGCGGCAGTACTGAACCTGATAATAGATGCCCTGGGGAACAGTTAGCATTTAAGCATGTGAAAACCCAATCTTCTTTTGATGTCTTGGTATACTGCTAGCTGAAACTACTTCTAAGTTCACTTGCATGTGGTGTCACATCAGGGACAAACACAGAGTGTTTACTTTCTTTCACAACTCACTGAGCAGGCGAGCAAAGATAAATGCCAAATGAAGAGGAAAATGGTAAACATGCAACTAGTGATTTATTTTCGTTCTGTTTGAACTGATTAATGCAAGAAATAATTATCTAGAGCTGGGACTTTGGACTTAGCAACCATGTGGCATATGGCCACAAACATGGTTTTCTATTCGTAATTCCTTTGTGCTGGAATATTAGTGGTGGCACACAGGTTCTACATATTGTAAGTCAGTGAGATAATTAAGTAGAAAAATGCCAAGTTCAAAGCAATGCTTGCCTATTCCCTGCATGCTTCCACATGTTATCCTGACAGGAGAAAAGAGGCAGAGAGGAGCAAAGAGGAATGCTACGATTAACAAGCGTGACCCTTTTACCTGATCACTTTGGTCATTCATTTTCCCCACATCCCATTGATGATGTCTGAGAATTATTAAATATGGGGGAAACTCAAGATGGCCATCCGAATCTTAGCTGGGCAAACTTTTCTGTAGTTCTTAAATGCTTTATATTGCCACTTAAGTAGAAGGTTAAAAAAGATATTTTTCAAATCTCAAAGGCTGGTGTGTTTAACTAAGTATATGCCAACTTTGGACTTGCTCAGAATCAAAGGACCAGAAGGAGAAGCAGCAGCAGAACAGAGAACAACGTACAAAGTGCCACCAGACTGCTTTCCAGGTTGGGATCAAGAATGAGAAATCAGGACTGACAGTTTCAGAAATAGCTTCTTTGACTCCTAAAAGTCTGCAAACCCCAAGTTTAGGTGGGGGTTCAGGTTTTCTCTGACGTGATTATCATTAGCCACAGACACACTTTCATTCTAACATACCTGTTATCTGGGGTACGCAACCCAAACAAGGGCGTGGACCATGTTGATAAGAGTTTGACTTATCAAATTTAGGTTTTGCCTTCAAACCTTCATATTTTCTCAAGGCCTTTACCCTTACCTTTTACAATAAACCAGCATGAGGTACCTATGGTGTTCAAATTTTTTTTCTCACATATGCCATGGGGTAAGTGCCTGCGAAGTTCATTAAGAGCCACTCCAATCAGCTCTGGCAGACTGCAGCTACTGCCCACCCACTGATAAGCGGTGACTGTTTGCAAACTTTGCCTCCCTACGCTTCCTGCACCACCAGCACCCAGCCAACCCTCTGCAGACACTCCAGTCATCTGGAGCTTCTCTGGACACATCCCAGAGGAGAGGGGCAGGAGCACAAACTGTAAGCACACGCTGCGGAGCGTGCCATTTGGTGACTCTGTGATTAAAAAAACAATTCTCTTTTTTCCTGTATTTGTAGCTTTCTCCATTTTTCAATGCCATTGCTGAACCAGGAGGTTTTGGGGGTCTTTTTGTCTTTCCTTTTTCATGCTAATCAAAGAAAAACAAACAGCACTCTTTAGAGCTATACACTCTGATCAGAAAGAAATACACATTGAAGTAGAGTGAAATATATTGTCAAGCAAACAACTGGTCTGCTGCCTACCAAACACAGTTCCAGTCGTGGTGCTCCAGGGATTGCTCCCATCACCATTTTAACAAAGCCCCTTCTTCACAGGCATTATGTGGAAGAGCTTAACTAGTCTTTCTGTCTTCCATTCTTCACCAGCAGGTGCATGAACATACACAGACCCCAAATTTAAGAAGATGAATGCAAGTGTTCCAACACCTTGACCAGAAGACTTCCAGGCCAACAGGGTTTGGAAAAGGAACCTAAATCTAAGGTTGGCTCTTGCCTGTGTTGAAAAGTGAGTAAGAAAGCAACAAACAACTCTTACTGAAACAACTCTGCTTTCTGCGAGCTGAAAACAAGCAAACTTTTCCCAAACAATGTGTTCCCCCACATTCACCAATCTTAATTAAATCTGGTACGTTTTATAGTTCAGGATGATGAAGTGACACTGAGTTTAGATATGAAAAAACCCCAAAAGTTGTAAGATCTGTTTGACAATCACTATCTGAGAATGTTTCTCCTTTCAGTTGCCCAACTGAATAGAAACAGCTGGTACTAGAGAAATATTTAGGATTCTTACTTGCCTCAACAGCATTTACCAAATGGAAATCATCTGGAAAATGTGGAAGCATGCCTTCTTTGTACCCTTTTTCTTGTGCGTGAGAATTTAGTAAATGTCCCCAGAAAAAAAGAACAGGAACAATTGCCAAACAATGAGTGATTAAAAAAAAACCAGGAATTTAGAGCAATTAATTCTTATATGGACATGATTTAAAAGCCAAGTAATAAAGGACATTTTATTCCAAACAGTCATTCTTAAATGTCTATGGAAGAAAAGCAAAGCACCTAGTTGTTTACCCCTCAGAGCAGATAATAAAGTTGTGCCTTGTCACGCATATTCATGGAGTGGGCTAATACAGAGGAAATGAGCTGTTGGACATTTTATTTCTTCTGATTTTGTACATTTCCAACTCTCTTAATTGGTATCTGTGGTATTTATTTAGAAAACCAAAAATAAATACATTTTTATAAGATTAACACTATTTTTTTTCTCACTACGTATTTGCTGGATAATATACTGTACCCTTGCAAACCTTGTATTTGCTGTTAAGTTAAATAACTTCCTACGGCTATCCAGCTGTTACCATAGTGCCCAACACAGGCATTTTCTTTAATGTAGTTGGGACAAAACATTCAAATTGCTTCTTTATTCAGGCAGGAAGCACAGTAGGTGGCTCAAGACGGCAGTGTGACATACTGTGCCTTTGCAGTCATCATCATTTTTCCTTCTTTTCAAAATTTGATTTCATCCCAATATTTAGAAAGGAAATGTCAACCTCTAGAAAGAACAGAAGGAAACAAAAAACTGTCCTAGCTTTCAACAAGGGCCTCTGACTCATTTATAGGAATATTAGGATGCCCATGACACTTTTCGTAGCACACAAAAGCCTCATGACAAGATGAAGGATAAACTATATAGGCTGTTTCATAGAACTAAAATATAGATCTTACTTTTTAACCTAGGAATTCCTCACAATTCAGCTAACACCAGGTAGTACTAAGAAAGACGTCCACCACATAACCAAGGATAAGACAAAATTAAATACTATTTTATAGACTAGGAGTGAAGATTACTCTGTGTCAATAATATATTAATCTGAAGAAGAATTGGTACATACTTATTTTCAAAATATTTTGCTTTGCCTATATTAACTTATTAAAATGTACAAGTGTCTGTTTTAGAGGTTATATATCATGCATCTTTATTAAGTAGAGCATAATGTATATAAATCTTATCACAAAATACTTTCTATAGTGCTATAGAAATATTGTGGAATCAGACTATCCTCAGAGTAGACACAGGTTGCAGCAAGGATCAAACACTGGGACAGTGAAATCACCTCCTTGAAAGTATTCACAGCTCTGTGAGATAAGGCGCTGAGCAGCCTGACTGAACTTTTTAGGCCCTGATTCAAGCAGGGCTTTGGAGCAGGTGGCCACCAGAAGTCCCTTCCAGCCTAAAAGTGTTCTCTGATTCTGTGACTGTAAAAGCCATAAAAAATGTACATGGCTGATACAAATATATATATTTTTATATATAATAGCTAATAGGAAATGTGTAATAGCTGAACTATCTGCAAAAGAATTTCTAAAATATATCTAAAATACATTTTAGCCAAGTGCTAAATAACTTCATTTAGGTCCTTTATAAAGATCTGTACCTGTTTTTCCCTCCCTCGTATCTATCTTAAACTGTGCCACTAAAGTTAATGGAAAAATGGCAAGCAAATTGAGTCTAGAACAAATATATCGCTAAACCCCAACTATGTTTCATTCATAATTATACTTTTACATGTTTTTAATTCCTTTTTTGTTATGCTGTAGTTCTAAATATGAAATTAGAAATATAAAGTCCTTCACTTGATGATAATTTCTGCAAAAAGACTTCACTTCATGTGGACTTACAAGAAAACTGTTTCACTACCTATGCTTACTTAGTATTCTTAATTATTTTTATTAAAAACCTGAAAAGAATAATTTGGAACAGAGAATTGCAATGTGTTGAAAATTGTAAATAATTCTGAGCTACAAATCAGTATATTTACATATGAAAAAAATTAATATATTAGGACATGACTTTGCAAACCTTTATATAAGAGCAAAACTTTACTCATGTCTAGCCTGTGCAAGTCTCGGCAGGTAAAATTACTCACCAACATAAATGTTCCCAAGAATAGGCTCTAAATGGATTGTAAATAGGCTCTAAATGGATTGTAAATAACTTACAAAGTATCTACCCCACAAAAGAATTGCAGCATATCAGCACCCACAGCTAATGCACTTCATTTACTGTAAAAGTTGTACCATTCACCACAATTTCCCTATATCATTTAGTTAATATAAATGAAATGTATAGACAACATAGAAAATATAGTAATGCTGACTTGGTAAAATTGTTTGACAGTAATTGACTGTACTTTAATCCCAGGCCTAATTATTCCATAATTATTTAAGTATTTAATAAGCTATTTAATTAATAGCCCAACCCTTACAATAACGAAATACTTTTTTACTGAGTCACTGTTTAATGGTAGATCTACAACACTTACAGGTTTTCTAAAATTCCTTTCAGTGACATTCACTTTGTGAAGCTCTAGAAACCATGAAACCACTTAAAACTCTCGTCCTTTAAAAGCTGTACCACACTTTAATGATATTTTAAGTGCGTATATTCTAAGCAGCTGAATGCTGCTGTGAGATAAATGTACCGAAACTGGCTAGTTCTTGAGAGACCCACTGAAAGCCATGGGAGCCAGGTGTCTGACCCACTTTTGCAAAATCTTTTTATGGTCCCAACTGCATCTTTAACACGTTTGAAAATCTGCTCTCGTGTCATTAATTCTTGTGGTTGCTAACTAACGTGAATGTTATAGAATACCACTTCTTTATTGGGGCTACATGGCATTCTACTGCTGTCACAGACCCAGACCACAGGCATTTGCTACAAAAAACCACAGACTTTAAAACCGTAAAAACTGGCATTGCACCGTATTGGGACAGTATGAAGTCAACGTTTAAAAAAACCCATACAGGATCTTTAAAATGAAGTTTGTAGCTCTGGCCAAGTGAGAAACAAGACAGTATTTTTAGTGAAATTGCTTTTGATGATAATCGAGAGATCTAAGCATTTGCAGAAGCAGTCAGTATTTTGCAAGAAGGTGCAACACTGAACATTTGTCTCTTCTCTACGGCTGAGTAGCTTGTCCACTTTAAAACCAAATTCAATTATGTAAGCCCATATTTCAGTTTACAATACTTTAATTCATCTCTGTTAGGTTGTTCCATTCACAAATTACAAAATCCAAATAAAAGAGAAGTTGGAGTTTTGCAATTTATAGCTATGACACTGCTGTCGTGTTGTTTGCATTAGCATATGAAGATACAGGCATCCCTGTGTTATAATGAGAAGAAACATAAGGTTGCTATATTGCCCTGAATTGACTTTTCCTACATTTAGAACTCAAAAGCAATGACCTTTATTTGTTTCTTAGATTATCTTCTAACAAGAAACATAGCAAGCAAAAGTACATGCTTCTCATAGATTTGATAGCTATTTTTTATTACTAGGCTATACTCAATTAGATTTTCAAATTGTTTCTGTCATGTATATTTCTACATTGCATGTAATAGCTGCCTTTATCTTCAGCCTATTCCAGTCTGTTACCAATATATGCACAAAAGAAGGGGTTTAGTTTCCTTGAATAAACTTGGGATCTAACCTTTTGGGCCTGCTATGATTTGAGGGCTTTATTCTTCTGTATTTCCCCACGAGTGTCTTTTCATCCTCATCATGAAGGCAAAATTTCACATGGTCGCATTCAGACCTTGCATAGCTCTGCGCCTACATAAATCCTGGTTCCTAATACCTTCTGCTAGCTGCTTGTTTTCTGTTTATCTGTATGTTGGGCTTATCTTCCAAATACGCATATTGCACTCTCTTATAATACCTTCTCATGTTATTCCTTCAGCTTGCAATTCTGTGCCTCTTGTCATTCACACGTCGGTTTTAAATATATTGATTTCATGAAACTTTTTAAAATAACTTTTAAACTGAGCTTATCTTTTATCACACTGCATTCTATATGCCTGAAATGTAGTTTGTGTCTAATTAGTTTGTGTCTAATTTAAAATCTAAGTTCTTGAGGCAGAGACTCTGTCTCCTTGGTTATTACTTGTGTTACTGCAGAGCTTGGGGGCTGAAATGGGTCCCTTTGTAGTTGGTGGTGCACATGCAGATCAAGAACAGCAGCGTTCTCTGTAGTATACAGCTTGCACAGAGACTGGCTGTGAATAGTAATTAAAACAATACTATTCCCTCTCTCAGTCAGCAGTTAGAAGGATCTGCTGAAATTCTACAGACTTTCTGATCAGGGCTATTTTCAAAGTAGAACAACTTTCACACAAAGTGCTTGCAAGCTCTGTGTTTCTGTTAAAGCTGGAGAATAGAGCATGCAGCAGAGAAACCACAGCAGTCCTAGCACTGAAACAAGCACAAGTGCACTTAGGCATCTTTTTATTTAGGTTTTTTTTTAATTTCAAATCCTCAGTTTTCTTCAGTTTCATCATATTTGTGAAATGATTTACACTTCACCAGAGGAGGAAGCATGTACACGACTGAGAAGGCAGAGGAAATAAAGACTTCTTGACAGGCAAAAGGAATTTCTGGAAAGACTAAAAGCATGTGCTGCATAACCAAATGAAGTATTTCTTAACTAATATGTCCTGATTAGCAACTGAAGGAAATTAAGAACAGCTTGGAGAGACTTACAGAGATGAGTAATGTAGTAAGACAGGCACATGTATTAGGGATGATAATCAGAAGAAGACATCCTTGTAGTTCTTCGTCTTAAGTGTTTATATGCATAATCAAAAGGATGTGCCATCTGCAAAAAGACCAAGTCTCAAACATAGTGCAATGTATCACTGATACTCTGAATTTCTGTTGGAGGCTGTAATAGAATAAATAATGTGCTATAATAAATTAAAGAAATGTTTACTTCAGGTTTAGGGTTCAATACTGTATCTTATTTCATAAAAAATTACTTCTCAGAGATGTTACGTGGTGTGACCATGTTAAAAATGTCCAAGAAAGGTTAACATATAATTAGAGACCGTTTAGATTTTTCACAATAATTTTTACATAAAACCTTTTTAAACAATTTTTCTTAAAAGATTTTACTGAATTTACTAAATGTACTAACTTAATGAACTTAATAAATAACATAATTTATTAAAATAATACTAACTTGTCAGGGGGTAATGAAAAATGTTTTAATTTTCAAAGTATTACCTAAATTGCAATTGAAAACCTAATTTGATAATTTACTGGTAAAAATGTTGTGGCAAAAGATGAAGAAAATCTGCTTTTTATTTTGAAAGACAAAATCTTTTCATTTTGCAACACGGTTCACAAGAGATGCTGAGTTAGTTCGTCATCATGGGCACGGGTCTCTGGATTTTGAACGACTAGGGTTGTATTTTTCACACTTCCAGATATTTAGAACAACTGAACACGGTGCAGCCCCCCACCACGTACTGTTTTGCTTAATGCTTTCCAAATATGCAGACCTTGAATAACAAATAAAATACCCTGAAGGACGCACTGAGGTCCACGTGAGCTTCAGGTGCATGATGTTCTGAGAAGCATCCCATCTTCTTTCTTTCTTTCTCTTACATTCCTTTCTTTAAATGCTGTTCTGGTGTGTTAGCTCTCCCTTGGTCGGTCAGTCTAGCGTTGGCCCTGCTGCCTGGTGGCGGCTGCAGACACATCCATAGGAAGCCCCTTACATGCCGCCGGGCTTTGGGTTGTGTGAATTGGGAAGAAGTTGCTTCCATGGGAAAATCCAAAAAAAAGAGTTCGTATCTTTTCAGCTTTGCTTTCTTAGCAGGGCAGTGCCTCAGCAGAGGACAGGCCCTCCTGTGCTGCCCCCGTGAACTCGCACCCATCAACGTCGTCTCCTCCAGCCGGAGCGGCACTCGCCCGCGCTTCCCCAGGGCCTTTTTGGGCAACAGCCACGCAAAGCACCACAGGGTTTTGGGAGGCAGCAGGGCTTTCTTCCCATTACAGCATATGCTTTCTTTTTTTTGGCCCCTAAAGAAAAGCTCTTGCTGCTTTGAACCGGTGATGCTGGGATGTGAATGGTGAGCTCAATGGTGATGCTAGGATGTGACTGGTGAGCTCAACATTTGAGTAGTAACAGAACGGATTTTAACTGTTCTTGGCGTTCAGCGTGCTTCTAGTGGATTGAAGTATGATCCACGAAGGATGTTTCTTGTCACACACGCACTGAATGCACCCAACACACTCAAGCTGTCTCGGTGTGTTTGCTGAACTACGTTTCTGTATCTGTAAAAAAACCTTGCTTGCAGTATTTTTACAAATTCGGTGAAGCGAGCTGCGCCACGAGGTCAGTCTCCCATTACAGATTACGAGCAGGTTCCGCAGCCCACAGGAGTCTGAACCCGCCGTCCGAGCTGACAGGAGCCCCTCCCGCTGCTCGCCCGCGGACCCGCGATGGCCGCCGGGCCCTCAGGAGGCGCGGGCCGGGCCCGGCGAGGGGGCGGGGCTTAGGCGCGCACGCGCTATTGCGCAGGCGCGGTGGAACGGCGCGCGCCGTCTCCCAGGGTACGGCGCGTCCGCGTCCCGTCGTGCCTCGCGAGCCGTTGCGTCCCCTCTGACCCGGGGCCGTTGCTCCATCATCCGGGCTCTCGGCGCCACACGGGGAAGATGGCGGCGCTGCTCCCTGCCGAGTGGATAAAGAACTGGGAGAAAGGGGGCAAGAACGAGTTGTGAGTGCGGGGTCTTGACGCGGGAAGGCGATGTGGCGCTGCAGGCCGCCGGCCTGCGGGAGGGAGAGGGGCCCTGGGCCTCACCCGCCGAGGGAGGCTGGTGGGGGGGGCAGCGAAGAGGTGGGAGCGGGCGGGGACGACGTCGCTCGGGGCTGCGTCCTTGCTGCTGCGGCTTAGGGACGAAGCCCTGGTCGGGCTGAGGGCGCAGGCCGCCTTCCTATCCGGCTCGGCTTCCGTTGGGGGTTGTTAACGACCTCCGCCGAAACCCGGCCCCGGTAGCGGGGCCTAGCT
Source organism: Pluvialis apricaria (assembly GCA_017639485.1). Lineage (NCBI taxonomy): Eukaryota > Metazoa > Chordata > Aves > Charadriiformes > Charadriidae > Pluvialis > Pluvialis apricaria. The sequence goes on from CM030017.1 coordinate 7,239,232, forward strand.
CTCCTGGCGCCCGTTGCCCGCGCCCCGAGCGCCCCCTTCCTGCCTCTGGGTCAGGTTTATCGGGTGTCGGGCTTCTCTTTAGCCGGCCCCCCGGGGTAATGTGGAGCCCGAAGCCGCCTTGCTTTGCTGGCTCCACGGTGTTGACCTTTCTGGCAGAGGTCTCAGCCCCCGTTCCCACCTTTCAGCCTATTCCGAGGTGACTAGCGCTGTATTCTTTGATTCAGGCAAGGTAGAATCAGCTAGTCATTCCTGTTCATCATACAAGGTAACCTTTGTGTGCTGAGGGGTCTGGCTGCAGCTTCCCAAATCAATCCAGGTGTGCTAGGAGCCTTCCTTTTCAGGGCCTTCTGTGTAGCTGTTTTAAGCAATCTTAACTTGGCAGGTTCACTGACAGTATATGCTGCCTGCTGTGTTTCAGAAGTACATCAGTTCAGGGGCTTGTTCACCAGCTTGCCCATTTCGTGTTACTATGTCAGCTCGGACAAGGGTGTTCTGTGTACTAACTGTGTGTTTTTAAATGTCCTTACTTTAATTCTTCCATGCACTTCTGGGTTTTTTTGTAACTAAAAACCCCTACAGTTTCAAGTGTGGGTGTTTGGAGGATCACTTTGAGAAATGCTTCTTGATATTCACTCTTTTTGATACTGTGTTTTGTTCATCTGTTTTAAAAGGTTGTGCAGCTATGGTAATGATCTTCCCTGTGCGCGAAGAAAAAGGTAGCGGGGTAGAGAATAGAGGACATAGAGGCTCCCTGCTCAAAACACCATTCTCCCCAGACCCTCCATTTTGTAGTGAAGGGGCCCCATTTATAGTCATGTCATTTTTGGCTTTGAATTGTGCTAGAACCATTATCATGTTAGCATGTAGGGTTAACTTGTTTTGATGTGGATAACAAAAGGGAAATTAAAATCTCTACCGTACCTGCATATCCAACAATAATAAAAGTGTTTAGGAGCCCCCAAACAATGCTGAGGTTTGCATTGCTTTTTTTAATCTCCTGCTTAAGATTTTTATGGCAATAGCTGAATTTGCATCCAGCATGGCAATATTTATGCAATAAGCACAGAGAGCTTTTTATTAAATTTCAGCTTTTAGAAACTTCTGTATGCGTAAAAAAGAATAAAATGTATGAATAGGTACTGATACCTCTCAGAAATGCACAGATGACTATAGTAAAAGATTGCCTTTTTGTACATAATATTAAATACAGGTAGGTGCACTTGCTAGCTTTTCTGTAGTGGTTAAGTCCTTTTTGCTTGAAATAGTTACATATGACTGTAACTTACCCTGTTATGATCACTGAGATTGTATGGAGTTTCCATGAAGACAGAAGTTTCATAGTTGATCGTGTAATGGCAACTGCATTTTTTTGCATTGAATTCTCAAAACTTTTAACTGTGTGAGAGGCAAGTTAGCTTAGCTTTTGACCACGATAAAACCTTTTAGGATTCTCCACCGCCCCTAGAGCAGTATGTCTTAACCATGATGGGAAGAAAGTGTTAATCTGCTATGGGAGCAATAAAACAAAATGGCAGGCTAAATTCCTCTTTTTGTGGCATTTACACTTCATTTGGAATACTGACTGCTTAAACGCAGTTCCAGGCATGATTTAAGGAGTAGGTTGCAAAAGAAGCCATACATTTTAAAAGAAATGTGGATGTGTCTGGATAACAGTTGGCAGTTTTTGCGGCGATAGCTTTATAAGCATGTGGAATGTATCTGTAGCCATATCTAGAGAACTTTTTAGGAAACTAATGTTTTGGGGGGAATCTTCAATGGGTAACTTTCTTTGTGTTTCTTTTTCCAAAACTTCCTATGATGCTCTTTTTCCAAAATAAAACAAATATTTTTAGACATTACTCAAAGTAAAAGGGGAATAATTGTCATGATACTTGTTATTTTTATTGAATTATTGATCTAATACAAATATGTCCAGAAATAGAAATAAGGTTTAGGCCACAATTCCAGTCTCAGGGTTTGCAATTCAAAATTAAGACAATGCATTATATTCATAAACAAATTAGAAAAGTGAGGAGGGGAAGGATACTGCAAAAGGACAAAACTGACAATTTGAGCAAATACAGGATTTGCAAAAATTTTAGAAGATGGGTGTGGTGGGGTTTTTTTGTTGTTGTTTGTTTGTTTGTTTGGGTTTGTTTTTTACTCTTTGGAATCCTGATCTGATAAAGCCCATGCATGAAGTTAGAGAACATTCACCCTTGTATGGAGGGGTTTGTTTTGTTTTTAAACAAAGTGGTGGGCTTATTCACCGGGAGACAATTACCAACTTTGTTGAAAAGTGAGGATTACAGGAAAAAAAAACCCTCATAATTAGCAGAAAGAAAAGATCAGGTCGTATGGAAAAAAATATTTATTTGCTGGAGCATGAAATGGTTGACGTGATCTGACTAGATCAGCCCAAGATAGCATTTTGGCAGTTACTAGTTACCTAAATAAAACCACAATTTTGTGTTTTGGGGGAATATGAAACTGTATTGAGAGAAGTAAATGTTTTGCTCTTTGGCATTTTAATTTCTACTGTGATTAATAATGGATGCTTAAGATGATTGCTGTGTGTTTTCTTATGTAATCCTGAGTGATATGGTGGTGGTCTGCCTGTGCTTGAAAACATACAGGACTTAATATTGCTTTAGTCTGTGGGATATACTGTTACTGGGTTGGGGGGGAAGGGGAAAAAAATAAAATAAAAAAGGTTCGATTATTTTATAAAGAAAACCAACTATAGGCATGTTTTAAAGAAATCCGGTAAGGAAATCAGTTTTAAACTCACTGATCTTTTACTGTGAAAAATAATGAACTTTATTTTTGCTAATGTGATCAGTTTGTCATGATGTAACGGTAATATCCAAGAACCAGAAGGTAAGGATTTTGTATGTCTCTTAGAGTGTTGTAATGTTAACTAGTAAGGCAACATTGTAGAGCTCAGGTAGCAGTGACCATTCACTTCCTAGAAGTTTTTCAGAGACCTTATTCAAAACTGTACATGCTTTGAATTTAATTAATCCAGCTACTAAAGTGTAATAATATCTAATACAGATACATAAATGTCCATCATGTGGTAGTTTCAAGTATTCTTAGCTGCCAAAACTATAAATTGGTCAGGATGTGGTCATCTTACCTGTTACTTCCTATTTTGTTCAGTCCCTTCTTTGTCTAAATACAATTTATTAAGTTATGTGCATTTGTTTTGTTACTGCCAGATATTGTGTAGAGATTGAGTTGGAATCTGTGTGTGACTGCTTATTATGTTGATCAGTCTACACTTCTTGCAGACCTATTTGTACGGAATTTTACTGTCCTTTGTAGTGAAATCGTATTGGTTTGTATAGTGTCTTCCACAATAAGATGCTGGTCTATGACGGTAGCCCATATGGACGTTTGTAATACTCATATGGTGGCAAGCACGCACTATTAGACTGATACTTTACCTTGTTTTGTGATAGATGAAACACATTGGGGACCCTTTAGTGGGGCAGTAGGGCTTTAATAATGTACTTGGCTGGCAGTTTACGCAATACGTTAAGCCTCAAGAAAAACTGAAGAAGCTTAACATTCTGTGAACGTGAAATTTTGAGACTTCATCTTTCAAGCCCTCCCAACGTGTTTGCTCTTTACTTGCATGAGGACTGTTACAGTGTTCAGTTAAACGGCTGAAATTCAGGAAAACGGAATTTGGTTGCCATTTTGCCATCCTGACTGCAAAAATGCAATTGGTTGTACTTTATCTCAACTAGAGAACTACCCAGATCTGTTAAATTATGCATATACTTAAATATTTGCAGGCACATGCAGTTTGTAATAATTACTGCCTTATACTATGTGTGGGAGTGTAACTGAGGCTATAGGACGTTGTGTATGAATTGGGAGGCTTGGGTTCCGTTGCTGGCTCTGCCATGCAAACTTGTTTGATAGGTGCTCAACACTGCTTCAGAATTTGTTCTTTAAGCAAATCTACCCCATTTTAGTCCAAAACAAATTTAATTTTGAAACTTCAGTGTTCAGAAATGATTCAGCGATTTATTTTTTTAAATTATTTTTACTTCCTAGGTTATCCTGTTTTTTAATTGTATTTTACATGTATTACACAGTTTTATCTCTGGATGAAGGGATGTAGGTTTTAGTAGAGTAGGGAAGTTCTCATCCTAAGCTTGCAGGAATGAACTGTAAGAGTAGAGTAATAAAAGTTTTAAATGAACTCTTAACAGCCAACGGACAGTTTGGTCCGTTGAACCGAAAAAACGGTTGACCTGATAAACAATGCGCAGGACAACAGAAATGTAAGTGGGAACATAGTCACGGCCTCTTTCTGAGTTGACTAATCGTACTAATATTGACATTTTTATTCTTGTGAACGCACAAGCATTTTGATTTTAATTTATGATGCACTTAGTTGAGAATAGATGAACTAATCTCGCTGCATGTTGGTACTGGAAGGGAGGGCTTCTGCCGTGTCTTCCTTCACCAGGGCTCTCTTTATTCTGGTGCTGATTTGACCTCCTGGTAAGCTGCTTCTGCTTGCAAAGTTGGCAGAAGACCTGTTTTTTGACCGGTTTTCTGCCAGGTTTGTCAGTTTAACTGATTTAACTGATGTGAGAGCTAGAACTGTGTGGTCAAGAAGGGAAGAAATATTGGTGAATTTATCCATTTCTGCAGCAACAAGTCATTAAATCAGCTCAGCTGTACTGCATGACACCACCTTCAGAAAAGGTCATCCTCCTTTGGAGACAGAGTTCCTGTATGAAAGGATATAAGCACAATTATTAATTTACATTCAAAGAGTAATACCAACATCTTTTTCTGCTACCAAAATTTTCCCATGTAGATTTTAGCAAAAATAAATTTTTACTTTTTTTCAATTTAATAATTCGGGGGTTTTTAATTACAAATATTAAACAAGTTGTTTTAGACTGATTTTAAATAGGGTTTCTTGTTACATTGATCAAACAGATTTGTGTCTTAAAGTAAGGTGAAAGTGATAGTAATATTTTGGTATTGCTGAAAAGGGAATTGGAAGAGGTTAAAACTCTTATTTTGTATTAAGATGTACTTAAGTGAACTCTTCAGTCCAAGCAGACAGGGTTGTTGCTCATGTAATTTGGTTGATGATACCACCTTATGACATAGGGGTCAAAGCGTGCATCTGGGCGGATAATTTTTTGCAATCAGATGTTTCACTTTACTGTTATTTGTATACAGAGCTTAGAAATGAGTGCTTATAGGATAACTTCTTTATGGAGGAGCAGTCATTAAGAAAATCTGACTTATATCACATTGATGGGCTCTTTAGGGACTGCTGGTAAAAAACACCCTATTGTTTCTTAAAAAAAAAAGTGCACTTACCTACCAATCATGAAAAATAAAATGAATTACCTATTCCCCCATTTTCCTGTCTCTGTTCTAGTTATTTCCAAATATATTGTATTCTTTTCAAAAGCATTTAGAACATCTTAGCCATACCTTTGCTTTTTGCTGAGCTTGCATGTTTCTCCTGATTACATTATATGTGAAACTGCCCTTTTTTCAGCTGTCTTTAAAGGGTGCATATACCTTGTATTTGCTAATTACAGTCCTTTGATTGCTGAACAGCTGTTTAGTGCTGCTAGAGAGGCAATAATCTGTATAGGATGCAAACAGAATGAATAACGTATTGCTACAGAATCCTTTTTTACGGTTTATTTTTCATTATAAGCCTCTGTAGTAATTGCACATACCTGCCCTATTTGAGAACAGCCTTGAAAATCGCTCCCACAGGAAATTGTAGTCTTGCCAGCTTATGTAGGAATATGATGTAGCTCTGATACTGTCTTCAGTTTCTGCATATGAAAGACTTTTTGATGAAAAATATGTGAAACTTTTGGTTGAAAATTTGCAAGTGTGAAGAAAGTTCTTAATATATTCATTGGTGTCTGTTATAATATCGGTAAATTGATACTTTTTAAAAAATACTGTTGCTTTTAAATGTGAAACTGCTTTTGAAGCCTCATGGTGGGGTGACCATAGTGGTAGAGGAGAGGGAAAATCCTTGTAGCTTAGAACCATGTCCTTTTCTAAGCTGTCAGTGTAGTGGAGGAGCCTGCTCTTTAGGTGTTTATTTTATAACACACAGAACTATTATTTTATTTCATGGAATAGTCTGTTCAGTATTTAGTGTACTTTTTACATATGGCTAACTTGGTGGAGGGAGACCCAGGAGTGACTGAAGACAATGTAACATGATGGGTCTGTGCATCCTATGGTGGAATCTCTTAGTAACTAGAATGGGTAAAATTCTGTGTTGCCATTGATAAAACATTGCATCAGGAAATCACACACATAGTTTAATGTTAAAAATATTTTACAAGCCCTATCGTTGAAAACGATCATAGTATTTCTACAAGGAACATTTCCTCGTTGGTTAAAAACATTAGGTTGATGCTGGCACTTCCATGCTTCCTTTCACGTACTGAAATTACCTGGTGTTATCACTTTTCTGTGTGTAAGCATGTGTAATGTTAGGAAGAATATTTTTTAAGTATATGATATATATGTGTGTGAGATCTAGTGGGAATCTTGTATTTCTTTGCTGTGTAACTTCTGTGAATTAGTGTTTACTCTATGAGAACTAAAATATAGTTAACCATTTAAACTGCTCAAATTTAAAGTAATTTTAGCCAGAACAACAAAAGAAGAGTCCCAAAACATTTGTGTGTGTATGCTAATATCTAACTATTTTTATGTTTTTTCAATTTTTTTTATATTTCTTTTATTTCAGTGTGCAGCTATGCCGTGCTCTTAGTGAAAACAAAAGCCATGATAGTATGGGTTTCAGAGGTAAGTTGTGTTGTTTTTAATTCAATTAAAAGAAGCCTGGAAACAGTTGATCATGGTACCTCTGCATGTATCTGCTTGGAACATTCATATACAGTTACTGTTAATGTGTGCCAACAGTGAATACTACAAATAGTAGGGCAATACAAACGTCCACAGCTAGGTTTGTCTTTAGCTGTCCGGCTAAGAGATTTCTCAGACAGTAGTAAGTGGTGGTAGGGTAGTCCAGTATTTGGTCTGTGCTGTAGAAGTGGAATTCCATTTTGCAAACTCAGCACACAACTAGATTTTATTCTAGAAGTTAAGCATATGAACACTAATGTATGCAAGTGTGGTTGTATACTGCCGAAAGTAATTTTTTACAACAGTACCTGAATTACAGACTTCTCCTTTGTTAGTGAAAAACACTGCTGTCTTTAAGCTTTAAATTCTCACTTTAAGAAATCTTTGGTGTTTAAAGAAAAATTGAATTTTCATTTGCTTTGCAGAATCTGTTTGAAGAAAAGCTTCCATTTTACTGAGACCACAGATGTGCTATGCTGTTTAGATGGTGTTTTGGGTTCTTGCTAAAATAATCATAATGGGCAATTGTAGTAGAAAAAATACACCAAAATATTTCAATGTAAATTATAAGTAATATTACTAAGTAAGAAGGATTTATTGTTCAACAAAGCAAAATCGCTATTCCCAACATTTTTGAGGAAATGCTGCCAGATGTTCTCTGTTCCAGACAGAGGTTGACAATTTCTATATGCTGTTTTCTTTTTCTTTGTCCTTGCTGTCAAGATCTAAAAGATACAGTGGGAATGACTGGACAGATACATGTAGAGGCTATATTGGAGGAATTAGTACACAGTAGAAATAGTAGAAGTCCTTCTGGTGATGGAAAAAACCCTGAAAATAATCTGGAGTGAGGTACAGAGATGCTGACTGCTAAGGATTTGTTTGAGTCACATGACCCAGATCCAGTTCTGGAAACTGCACTGGCACTTGCATTTCTGCCTTTTAGTTCCAGAAATACATTTATTGAAGTCCAATATACCACAAGCTTATGGAGATGGGTCAGATTTGGTGGTGTACCTATGTAACAAGTTCTCCACAATGTAGGAAGCCACTTGCAGAGGCATGTCTGCTGGTTTGGGTTCATTGTAAATTATTAAATTGGGTACTGCACCAAACTGTCCTCTTGAATTGGCCTTCAAAGTAGTAGAGTTATATTTTACATAAATTGATGTCTAAACCAATCCTGCTATATTCAGGTCTTTAGCAATTAGTGTTCTTTGCTGAAAGCACTATGATAGGTAAAGTTAATCTGTCCATTTGAAAAAATAAATAAATCTGCTTTTAATGCAGCTACAGTGGTCTGCAGTCACCAAGTTATTGAGTACTTGGTTTAAGTCATTAAGATTTGTAACTTGTATACCCATTGTAAATATTGTTTATTGAGCAAACCGTATGGTACAAGTGCAAGGTGTAGCCATGGGGGTTTATTTTTCATATACTAAAAAGTATAGCAATGTTGTGGTGTGTTATTTAAGAACAATTCCTTACAAGAGTACCACAGCTGTTTTTGCAACCACCGTGTTTAACATTGTAAGATTTTTCTCAAATGCAGTACCTCTGTTCAGTCTTTCAGCTGAATATAAGCTTCTGTAAAACAGCATTCTTCAGTTATGCGAGACTTTCATTGAAGAAATAAAATTGAAAAATCCTTGTTAAGCATTTTTTCTCCCACTAAATTTTCCTTTCTCTTGGAGAAATTATTTCTGAAAGCACGTCTGTGATGAGATATGATTAAGAAAAAGTACTGGAATGTTTTCTATGTATTATATCTTTATATATATATGTATAATGGGGTATATATGTGAATTAGAAGTTAAAGATGCCTTTGTTCAACCAATGCCAAGACTCAAGTTACTATGTGCAGGACTGTAGTTTTTCGTCCCATTTTACTGTTACTCCATAAACTGTCTAGGAAAGTGGATTGTCTATTGCTGTCTGCTTGTGTGAAGTCTTAGACACTGATGCTCAAATTTAATCTATCAGCAGTAATAAAGTAATCCCCCTCATTGGTAAGAGAAGCATATCCCCTTTACTTGCGGGGTGTCTGAGGTCTACAGCATTATTGTAAACATTACTTTAAAAGTTAGACCAAGGATTACCTAATATGTTCCTTAATCATCTGTTTTCTTTCAACAGATATCCAACAGGCTTTGTATGAGCTTGCATACCACGTTGTCAGAGGAAACTTAAAGCATGATCAAGCTTCTAATGTTCTCGGTGATGTCATAGTAAGTATATGTTTGTAATAATTGCATACTTCCTGAATTTTTAGTTTGTTATAGAAGTCTGAATGAAAATCAGGCAGGATAATATTCAACAGACTTGTTTTTCCATATCTAAAACATCATTCTTGTCAAGTCCTTTTTCTGCATTTGTGTGCATTTTAAATATATGTAGTCTGTCAGGGTTTTGTGTTTTCCCCTGCTTTTTGTGGTAAGGAATAGGTATGTTCATTTTAGCATAAATTAAAAATGAAATAATTTTTTAAGGGCATGTGAAGACTGAAGTTTTTAATAAATGCTAAAAATAGATTTCACTTGCTTATGCAGCATGTCTGTAATGCCACCTACTGGTTTTTATAATTTACATCTCTTGCAGTGTAACAATATGCGTCTGCCATTTTACTGTTGAGATGTCTAAGTCCCATCACTGCCTTTAAAATAATGTATTAGACTTATTTTTTGTTTAAAAAAGGTTTTTCTTAAAATACTTTGAATAACTAGAGAAAGTAGGGAAAAGTATTTTCCCTTAAACTTCTAAGGCTCCTGAATGTCGGTGTTTCTAAAAAAAAAAAATTAAAAAAAATCCAAACCAACAAAAAAAAAAGAAAAACCACAAGCAAAAAATCCTCAAAATGATGTCTTAATCTTTGTAAGTTCTTAGATTGCTGTTTTGAGATGTACATTAGAACATTAAGAAAAAATACGTTTTGCAGTCATCTATTCTAGGATAGCCTTTTTACGTTTTTAAGCGTCTGCATGAGGTTAGAGAGAAGTCAAGGCTGTCTTGCTGTTCAGGGAGCATGTGATAATGTTTGATCTTTAGTTACTGTAGGAAGTTGTAATTTGTTTGGTGCCTGAGAAAGTACAGTTTACTGTACAGGCTGGTGCTGCTCTCCGTACAGGGAGTTCCATTGTGCTAGAGACACGGAGGTGGTAACCAGAGGGTTTTGTCCCTGGCCACTAGACACTCTTTTAAATTACATTAAAATGTTATGTTATTTCATTACATATAAATAATTAGTAGAGCATTTATGTTAGATATTAGTCAATAATTGAACGTCTTCATTATTAATCATTCCAAATTATTGTTATTAATATAATTAGTAGTAATAATATGCGTTACTAATTAATCTGAACTTACTTTATAATGAAGTGTTGTTTTAAGTAATGGAATAGGAATTTTCTAAGTGTACATACTGGAATTTCTGTATTCACTAAGTGTGATCTTTTTCCTTTTTAGGAATTTCGGGAAGACATGCCTTCCATCCTAGCTGATGTATTCTGCATATTAGGTAAGTTGGGTTCCCTTCCTTTCAGCATTGCGACAGATTTGGAGAAATGCATGCTTTGTGTATTTGCTTGTTGACTTCTTCTGGAACTTTCATTAAATCTGTAAAGCATGACTTCTGTTTACAAAATATATGTTGATTTTTTTTTTCCTCAATGTATCTGTATCTCAGTTGTTAATGTCTTTTCATTCTGCTTTGTTCTGTTGTAGTTTCCAGAAGTTTACCTATTAAAGGCAGTGGAAATTGATCTGCCAAGAATAGTTACAGGAGCTAGCTTGTGAGAATGTTGGATGTTAGCTAATGGAATCAGCAACGTAGTGTTGTTATCATTCTTATAAGTATTTTAAATAAAAGTTGACTTACTGGTAGGTAGATCCTCTGTTCTCAGAATGTGTTCTGTAAATATTTTTATCTGTACAGCCACTGTTAATGAAGTGGAGCTTGTAGTAACTGTCCAGAAATCTAAAGGCAAATGGCATGCTTTGCCAAGTTAGTCTGCCACCTGAGCAGGATATAAAGATGTGTACTTCTTATTCTGGTAATAACTTCTGGATTTTTATGTTGTGATGTTAATCCAAAGCTGTTTCTCTTACGTTTTTAGCATTTTAATCCTGTATACTTCTTTCCAGATCATAGTTTTAACGGCTTGCAGTTTCTATCTTATTCTATGTCTCTGGTTTTTCGACAATTTTCAGCAAATTCTTTTGACAGTCTGCTCATCACAGATCCTGGTTTATTCTGTATACAGGAGGAGTGTGGTGTCTTCTGTGCTGTGGCTGCCTATGCAGAGATGCATCTAATTAGGTTTGCATATGCAGCCTCGGTTCTGTAACATCTAAATGATGAATTTTGACTTTGTTTTATTCATAATGTTTCATTCTGTGTACATTCTGTATTACTTTTTGTAATAATTAATTTTTATAATGCAGTATTATACTGATACCCTTTAGTTTTTAAGATGGGTTAGAAAACTTAGATTAGTTGCTTCTTGAACTACTTGGATAACTGAAACTAGTGTATCTGTCTGCCCTTTTTCTTTTTTTTTCTTCCCTTCAGATTATTGTGTCGTCAGATGCCATGCCCTCTGCTAGTAGCAGAGAAATAGTGTGGCTAAGGAGCTGGGTTTCAAACTCCAGGACAAAGGACATTTGACAACTTCTTGCTTGTTTTTAATGAGTTTCCTCTAACACCTTTTCCCTCTAACCAGTATTTGCTACTATCAGGACTTCTTTTTCTAATGTCATCTTATAGTTAATGTGTTTCAATATATGAGAATTTTGATTTATCCACTTAATCCACTCATCCACATTCCATGGACTAACGCTTTTCTGCAGAGCTGTCTTTGGCTGCTAGGGTCCAGACTGATGTGGCAACTCTCTTGCCTCTGCTGCCACCCTGCTACATTGCTGGTTTTCAGTCTGTTTTGGGGGCTTCTTTCTCAGACTTTTGTTGTTGATGTTTTCTCTATGGGTCTAGTTTTTCTGTGGGTAGATGTGGGGGTTTGGGGGTGTTTTTTGGTAATATCTGCCTTGCATTCTTTTATTGAGTTTTCCACTGCTTTTGCAGCTCCTTGCTTACTATAATGATGTGCTTTTAACAACTACTTTAGACAGGTGTGCTTCCTTGGCCATTATTTTATGGCCTGTCTCTTCCCACAGGAGTGAATTTATGAATTGCATTCAGTAGTTGACAGTGCAAAAGAAAGGAACGAAAATACAGAATCATACTTAGTAAAAAAACTGCAGGCCAGGCAGTAAATGGTAGCTACTCTGAAGACAGATTAAGAGACTAGCACATTACATTAAGACTAGGATCGCACAGTTGTTTTCAGCAATTCGCATTTCTCCTTATTATCGATTCTAAATGCTTGCCATAAACCTTACTGCAACAGAGAGAAGGGCAAGAAGAATTATCATGGCATTTCTCTGGTTTCTCTCTTACCTTTTCATGAGATTTGTGTATGTGTGAGAATTGTCATCAAAATATGTGTACCTCAAGGGGGATGAGCAGGAGGTAAGTGGCAAGAAGCTAGCATGTTAAAAACAAGCTGCTTTGCGTTGTGTTATCATTAGCATTTATCAGAATAGTTAGAAGAAACTCTCATAAATTCCACAAGTAATTTCTTTTTCCATTTTTTTCCATCTTCTTTTATACTAGACATTGAAACAAGTTGTTTAGAAGAAAAAAGTAAGAGGGATCATTTTACCCAACTGGTATTAGCCTGTTTGGTAAGTTGCACTTAGTCTTTTGGTAAAAGTATATGCCAGAATTTGCCAAGAAATATCAGAGAGTGGTTTGGGTTTTTTTTTAATGAAAAGGCTATTAGAACGTTTTAACAAATTCCCAAGTAATTTAAAAATGCATCTTCAAAGCGTTATGATAGACTAATGTAGTATAGTTGTCCCTTGAATTCTTTAAAGAGTTTTGAGAGAGCTTAAATTTTTTCCTCCTGTCAGTTCAATGGAAATTTTACTTCTGAAGTATGTTTTGAGTTGGACTTCTTTATGCAGCCTCCTCTGTCTTTAGAAGTGGCATTCTTAGCCACATGGAATAAGCTTGATTTGTAGGAAAATTCAGCTTATAAGGCTTTTCTTCCCGAATATGAGAGAGGATGGGTGTAAGCTGTGTAAACACACAGTTCTTGGTGGTAATATCCCTAGATGCTATGCAATGTATACTCTGTAATCAGCAATTAGGCTCTAGGGCTTGTTTCTTCATGGTGCTCTTGTGTGTAAAATCTACTACTGTGAAATTCCAATTTCAGTTAAATAGTTTCTCAGTTTTGTCCACTTCTGTGTTTGAAGCAGGATGCACTTAGTATCATGGCGTATGATGATATTTGAATTTTTTTTGTAGTCAGACTGCGTATGTAGCCTAAAGTAATCAGATGGTTTCTAGGTCTTTGTAATTAACAAATTGTATGTTTTTGGTGTTTTTTAGTATCTTGTATCTGACACTGTCCTAAAGGAGCGTTTAGATCCAGAGACACTGGAGTCATTAGGACTTATCAAGCAGTCTCAACAGTTCAATCAGAAATCTGTTAAAATAAAGACAAAACTATTGTAAGTTTTGGGGCAAGGGTTGTTTGGGGAGTGGGTGGGGAGGGGCAATGGTAATTAGTCTGGTAACAATGTTTTCTGTGTACTTTTTTTTTATAAAATACTTGGTTTTCTTTTGGAAATGTGTTTTATTGCACTTTAACTTGTCATTGACAAAATAACCTCATTAGCCCTCTTAGTTTTCAAACTCTTGAGGAATGTAAAATCTCTTTTAATGTTACCTATTGCTATGGCTTTTGCTACAGTGATTCCATATGTGCAGATTAAATACTTAATATTTAATTTTATTTGTGACAAATGTGAACTTACAAAGTATAAGAAAATTAGTTCCTGCTGTTGCATCAGTTAAGCATAGGCATTTGTTTTTGTAAATAAGTAAATGTAGTTATGTTAGTTTTGGCAACGCAGGATATACTTTTGTGGTGTATGTTTGGTTTTTGTCTCTGCATCCAATGTTTCAGTCTCAATCTCAAAGAACACTGCTTGAAACTAGAATAGGTCCTTAAGCACGGACTGTTACACAGTTCTCCAGCTAGTGTGTAAGAACAAGCTTTACTGTTAAGTATAAGCGTAATCTTGCTTTTAAATGGTCTGCATTTGAAATAAGAGCTGGATTTGTTTGGAGGATGCTTGCTACCTTGCAGGCATTTATTGTACTGCATTCTGTAATGTTTGCAATAGCTCAAGTAAACTACAAGTTCTTAAAAATGTGTTCAAAATTAGCATTTTGTATAACAAAATAGCATAAATAAGCTTCACTGTGGACATGTGTCACAATAGTGTGTAATTTCTGTTTATTTGCAGTTACAAGCAACAGAAGTTTAATTTGTTAAGAGAGGAGAATGAAGGTTACGCAAAGCTCATTGCAGAACTTGGGCAAGACTTATCTGGAAATATCACTAGTGATTTAATCCTTGAAAATATCAAATCTTTAATAGGTAAGGAATTTGTTTAAGGAATGTGTGCACTGGATTTCCTACATGGTCTTATAACTACAGAGAGTGACTTTAGACTACTGTTTGAGATCATCTGTGGATCAAATAATATGTCATGCAGGCATGTAGTGTGACAGTAACGTGTATTGGTAGATCACCTTGGATAGAATTATGACACTTGGAAGTTCCTGTTTCTGTGACAAAATTAATTTTGGGAATGTTATGTAGTTAAACTTAATTTAGATACTGAATTTATAGTACAGGCTCAAATACGCATGCTGTGATTTTCATTCATTTCAGCAGTATTTTTTGAGGATGTGCTTGTCATCTCTTAGCAGGCAGACTAGAGTGTAACAAAGCAATGCATTTTGCTATTTTAAGGTATTCAATTCAATGCATGAATATCCTTTTAGTCTTGAAGAAGCTGAACAAGGAATTCCTTATGAAGAGAAATGAGAAGTAGGAAATGTTCTTCCTTTATCTAGTTCTGTTTGTGATTTGTCCAAATTTTTAACTTCGGTCCTGGCAAGAGTGTCATAATCAGAGTGCAAAATACACTAAACCAGGAAACATCTGTAATTCCCCATGTTTTAAATCTGTAATTCCGTTTTTGAATAAAGAGTTTTAGACAATATATAGCTGTTTGCCCCAGTGCCTGTTTCATGTGGTACCAGTACAGTAATGGTCAAAAGGCTATGCTACTGTTTTATAAAAGATAATTTTTCATCTATCACAGAACTTTGCCCGAGACTAACAAACCTTTGTAATAATACAACTTTTTTTGTAAGGGAGCTAGAGAAGATGATGGTTTTGCTAGCTATTACCATAAAAAAATGTATGCTCAGTTTGAGGAATTTTATAACAAAACGTTTTTCTGTCTTCTCGAATTTTAGGAATTGCAAATAGACTTCCTATAAATTGTCAATTCTTTTAAAGTACTGACTTGCAGTTAGTCCTGGTGTAGTGGAAATGGCTTTTGGGAAGGAAAGACTGATGCAACTATATATCTGCATAGTGGGTGTGCCTGGGTAAAACTTCTCATGGCACAATGAAGAAAATAGTCTAGATGTGGATTTTTTTGATATAAGTAATATTTCTGTCTTGAGCATGTCTCCTGGAGTTTTGGTGGAAAAGTTTATGTAGTAAAATACAGGTATGACTACAACATTGGCTTAAGCTGATCTAGGTCCTTGCTCTTGCTCCCTTCAAAATAAACAAACTGTTCTCCCTAATACTAGCAATAATACTGAATTGACAGGACTGTACAGCCAGGTGAATCGGGGTCTAGCTCAAACCAGAACAATTTTTGGGGTGTAAAATGATTTCTAGCTGGCTGATTTGTATGTCCGCATGAATATGCGTGCCAGCACGAGGGGAGAGGAAGCAGGCCATGCCTTTTGCTGGAACTGTGGTGTTAGTGAAGTTGGGTTTTTACTTATTAAATGTTTGCCTTAAAATGGTAATTTCTAGTCTTCTTGTAATCAGACTTGAAAGTCCTGTTTAGCACCTCTGCCTAGTTCAATATTCAACGTAAGTCAAAATTATCGATGTTCCAGATGATCCAGATTATTTTGCTGTAGATAAATCCAGGCTCAATTTTAACTGAAAAGAATTAGCTTTAAAAACTGATGCATTTGTGGTTTAGTAACAGAATGAAGATAAAAAGTAGCAATGTTAAGCTTTTCTACTCTGTTCTTCTCCACTAGGATGTTTCAACCTCGATCCTAACAGAGTTTTGGATATTATTCTAGAAGTCTATGAGTGCAGGCCTGAGTATGATGACTTCTTTGTACCACTGATAGAGTCTTACATGTACATGTGTGAACCTCAAACTCTATGCCATATCCTTGGGTTCAAATTCAAATTTTATCAGGTAATGTATTTCCTTTCTTAATTTTTGCTTGTTGGTGGTTGGTTGTAGTCAGTGGTGAACTGCAGTCAGTGTTAACAGATATCTGCTGATTTTTTTTTTTTACATAAAAATTAATTTCTAAATTGTAAAATTCCAGTATTAAAAGCAATAATTTAATGATTTGAGTGGAAGTGTAACATATTTTAGAGGAGAATGCTTAGCATTCTCCAAGACAGCTGAAAACAATCCTGATACCTTCAATTTTTACTGGTATCATTACAGAAGGACTGGTATTAAAGAAGAGATTGTACCTTATAAATGAAAGACTTGTCCCCAGGAGCGAACAGCATGTTTGCAAGGGAGTCATGGTTGATATTTGGTAAAATATTCAAGGTTTTTTTTAAAATGTATGGTTAGGAATTGCATACAAACACCGTAAGGTATGAAGATAATTGAATGTTTTTGTTTCTGAAAATTCTGATTGCGTATTGCAGTTAAGTCTAGTGGCTTTGAAGTGATAGCAGTTAAATAACATGGTAACAAGGAGAACTGTGGGTTAATATGTGTCATCTGAACTTTGAGTAGTTTCTGTTTCATGACCTTCTGCAGTGGTCTGTTTGATTTTTTTCTTACATTTGCAATCTTGTCTTTTTTAGGATCCAAGTGGTGAGACACCTTCCTCCTTATACAGAGTTGCTGCTGTCCTTTTGCAACACAATCTCATAGATTTGGAAGATCTTTATGTTCATGTAAGTGACAGTGCTATTCTGTCAAATACCAAAAAAACTAAGGAAATTTTAAAAACTACACCAGATATTTTACCCTATTCCTAAAGCTTCAGGTTAAGGACATACTGTGTAATACTTCTAAATGCATGTTTAATGTCTTTAAAATTTCCAGTACTTTCTAATGCCGCATATTCAAATATAACACACTGAAATATGAATGCTGTAACTCTTTCTTTGCATCTGTGTATCGTCCTCTGGATTGTTTACCTTGTGCCTGAATAGGTAATAGGAGGTAAATGCCTGAGCATGCATTAAATGCCCAAGTAACCTTCCTTAAGAACTCTACCCTTTGAGTGTTTTGCTTTACAAGATCAGTTTTTGAAAAAAATTGGCAGGACAATCAACTCGTAACATTCTTTGTTTAGTTTAATAGTAGGTTTTTTTAAAAAACTCTTACATATTCCTGAATAGGCCTCTCATTCCATCTACAAGAATTCTGACCATTTGTTAGGTTGAAAGACGAAAATGGAGTTACGTGTTCAGATTTAATTGGAGAGACTTATGCTCTCCAATCTGACAGTTTTATCAACCAACCAACATACCAGTTTGGGAGATGGTAAACAGAATATTGCAGTTACAAAAATAATTCTGTATTATACACCAGTTTTTTAATTTCAGAATATCTATATGTATTTTTAGACTCTTAACTCTTCCACTGAAATCAAGGAAATGAGCTCTAGTTACAGCTATGGAAGTTTTGGAATGTAGTCCTGTCATTCATTTGCGTGGCAGTTAATAACATTAGTCACAATCTGACTTGTCAATAACTGTCTCTGGCTTCATAGGAGTGTTTTAGCTAAAAACATGTTGGGTGGAGCAAGAGTAGGAGTGCATGTGTCAGATAATCAGTGTGGACAGAGGAATGCATGATAATAATGCTAGTTTGTTAAGGAATGTTTGTAAGCTTACAAAGCAAATGCTCAGACTCGGAATTACAGTGACCTGTGCAATCTCAACTCAGACCTGTACAGGCGTGCTTTCTGACAGTCTCACAGCTAGAATGGTCCCCGCACTCGTTTACACTGCTCAGCTTTGTCATTGTTGTGGTTTGGGCTGGAGCGGCCACTGAATGAATGACAGATGCTCTCTTTGTCCCCTTTCCCCTTCAGAGAGGAGAGAAAATGAGAGAGACACTTAGGAGTTGAAAAGAAACAAAACTACTTGAATGAAATATTATTATTAATAATAAAAAGAAAAGATAATATTTACATTTCACTTGTAATCTACTTTCATTCCAGAATCTCTCTTGCCAGTCTGTCTGTCTTTGCATGTTTGGGATGGCATTTTTTTTCCTTTTTTCAGTTCAGGCTTAATTTAACTTGCTACAGAGTTTCAGGAAAATAATTAGCGTGTGGGTGTTGAGTCTTAAGTGGTATATATTGTGCACCTCCTAAACAATAGCAGCTGTCAGGATTATCATTCATATCAAGAATGCTCTTCCCTGTTCTGGCCCCCCTTCCCCTTCCAAGCCTGTAAGAACTGTTTTCTATTTGTGTATATATATGCACACAGCTGTATATAATGTGTTGTATCCTGATGATATGATTTACCCCTTGAAATTCTGCATTTCTTGGTGAATCTTAGTAGGCTACTTGTGTTCTCAAATGAGTAAAGTGTAGCTCTTTAAACCTTTTACTTTTCCAAGTGGGATTCTTTCTTCCTCAAATTTCTATGAAATCGAGGCATTCTATTACCTTTCCTCTGAAGAAGATGATACTTAGTCTTTCCTCCTTCTACTGTCAGTTTAGGAGGAGAAAAAACAGTAAAAATCTTCTCTTGTTAAAAACAATAGAAGAAAAGATTACTGTATCAAAGAGGTCATGACCCTACAGTAAGTTTTGATCACTTACTTGCAGTTAAATTTTGAGCATGATTTTAGGAATCAATTTGAAGTTTGGCTTTATCAGAAAAAGAGCTTTTCTTCTGTCTCACAACTTAACCTACACTCGAAAATTAAAAGGTCATCTTCCTCATCGTGATGGTTCTCAAGTACAAGCTCTGCTGAGGTTTTCTCATACTAGGTATCTCTTAATGTAAGATGGTCTTTAAGGAACAGATGTTACATGTGTTTAAACAATGTTACCGATAAATAGGAAATTCGGTAAGCTTTAAATGGTATTCCTTTAAAACAAAGTGCAATCAAAATTTGTATCTATGTAAGTTAACTGGTTTTCCTTGGTGATGAATTTTTTTTTCCTTTATGTGAGCAAGTAAAAATTTATGCTGTTGGATATTCACTTTGTTGTAAGGCACTGAATTTTGTAAATGTTATCATCAAGTATCTGCATAATTCTTGCCATATAGCTACAGCTGAATGGTAAATTGGAGAGGAGAAGGGAGGCTTATACAAGTAACGGTTGTGAAGAAGTAGAATAGTATTATTTCTCATGAGTCCTTGATTTCAGAATAGTCTTTTAATACTTCCGTATTGGGATGATGGTAGCAAGGAAAAGAGTCTTTGAGGGAGTAAGTTTATCTGACTAGTAACAAGGAAGGACAAACTTCTGCTTTGAGCTCGAGTGATCAAAAGTAGTGGTAGGTCACTTTAATTTTCAGATATAATGTTTTGTTCTGTTTTGTGTTTTTAGCTTCTTCCAGGGGATAATGCCATCATTGAGGAGCACAAGCGAGAGATTGTGGAAGCTAAGCAAATTGTCAGAAAACTTACAATGGTTGTCTTATCCTCTGAAAAGACCGAAGAAAAGGAGAAGGAAAAAGAAAAAGAGGAGGAGAAAACTGAAAAGGTGTGTGTGAATATTTTTCTTTCCAAGAAAATTATTTTAAACTGAATATAATTATTGTGAAAACATTTTTATATTTATTTGAAACATAGATAGGTACATACTTCTTGGAAGGCTTGTATCTATTGTCTGATTGCACTTCTGTTATATTGAATGGGTAAAAATGCATGGTTTGAAGGTTGTTCTGGTTTTCCCTAGGTTTAATGTTCTTGGTTCAACGGCTAATTAATTTCTCTCCTCCCTTCTTGTTGTATCAGCTCCACTGAGTATGTCCCAGCATTCATATACTTCACAATCTTTAACAACTGTTTTCTGAGACCTGTGATAGTGTAATCCTAGTTCATTTCTTGAAAATAAGGACATCAGTAAGAGTTCATTCCTTATTTCTCTCAATCAAGAACTGGGACATAAAGAATTGTCAGACTCTATGAATGCTGGTGTAGTTATCCTGCATTGTGGAAAAAGGTTTTAATTGAGCATTTTTGTTGTAACTGTTTGCTGCGCTTTCCATTAGGTCTGTATCTTTGTATGTGTAAATGTATAGCCTTTATTTAAGGTGCTACTATGTCATGTATTATTCATGTTGCCCTAGGTCTAAGTTGTTTCAGTGTGTCCAAGCCTTACTTTAGAAACAAAGTTATTTAATCTCTTAGCAGCCTTTCTGTTGTGATCTGCATTTGAGTCTCTAAGTGCTGCTCAGACATCTTGTTTGAAACAAAAGTGAAATAAAAGCTTGTTATTTGGGTAAGTGGAGTGTTGCAGAGGGGGCAGGGGTCCGGCAGTCTTGACAGCTTCTCTTCTTAACTTTCTGTATCTTTCTGGATTCACTGTATCAATGTGTTTTGTCTACTTATTCCTATTTGTTCCACCCCACCTTGATTCTGTACCCCTTTGACCTTCCTTCCTCCTTCCATTTTTCTTGCCTAGCTGAAAAATCTAATTTTCTTTCTTCAGGCAGCTGACATACTCACCACTCTCTGGCTCTCAACTGCAGCCATATGTACTGCTTGAACGGATTCCTTTCACTAGCTTTAAGTTTCTGACCTCCCTCCCACTCGTTATTTCACTATCCCTTTTGATTATACCTCATTGCTTTGGTCCACCTTCTCTGCAGTCAGATGAGGCTGCCTGATACTCTCTGAAGTGTGCATGTCATGATGTTTTAATGGAAAACTACACTCTTGATGGGACATGGGGAGTGTATATACTACAAGTAATGTCAGAAGAATTAAGAGTTTTCATGGCTAAGCTTTAGAAATAAGTAGTAGGGAATTTTAAGCTGTAGCAGAAACTGCAACATTTTTCTGAAGGATTACAGTGACGAAGTCTGAGCCTGTGATGGGAAAATGGTGTTAAGCACAGCTCAAAAAGAATTTCTGTGACTCTTTGCACAGTTATGCAATGCATGCTGTTTCTTGAAAAGCTTGTTTCTGTGTTAATTTTTTGTCTGTGATTAGCTGTGCAATTCGTAGCAATTAGTACCATAACTACATGTGAAAGCTGTTGACAGTCTAAATTTGAGTACTTTGTACACTAAAACTGCATGCTGGATATGAGGACACGGTACCATCGAATAAATGCCTGGATAAGGAAAACAGTGTTTCGCGATTACTGACTTAACTTTTCTACACACTGTGAAAAGGATTCTTAAATGCTTGCATTGTTCTTAAAATGTCATGTAAAGAAATAAGCTGCAATAGATTGTGACAGTTTGAGAAGTACATGATCAGACATACATCAGACAACTTTATAAACTTTTGTTTTCAACTTTAACTTTTTTCTTTCATCCAGATGTTAGATTCTACATGGACTGGTTTATTATTGCTTTTGAAGTGTGCTTATTGTCTAGCTGAATTTTATTTTACATGTTTTTCATTACATGGTTGAAATGCTAGTTTTTTTCTGTGGATTACAGCTGCATACTGCTTAAGGAGAAACATTAAGAAGACTTTATGAATACACTTTTTCATTAATTGTTTGTTATCTTGCAGCCTCCTGATAATCAAAAGCTTGGTTTATTGGAAGCTTTATTAAAAATTGGTGATTGGCAGCATGCACAAAGTATTATGGATCAGATGCCTCCGTTTTATGCTACTTCACACAAGCCTATTGCAATTGCCCTTTGCCAGCTTGTACATGTGACAATTGAACCTCTGTACCGCAGGTAAAGTGGAAAGTAAAATTCTGTTGCTACGTAGGGGAAAACTACTATTTATTTATAAGCGTGACTTCAATAATAAGCCTAACTGTATTGATACATTTCTAAAACTTTAAATTCTGTTTCATGTGAAAATCTGCACATCTTATTTTTCAGAGTTGGTGTACCTAAAGGAGCTAAAGGGTCACCTATTTCTTCTTTGCCAAACAAGAGAGCACCAAAACAAGCAGACAGCTTCGAGGACTTGAGAAAGGAAGTGTTCAACATGCTTTGTTACCTTGGTCCTCATCTCTCCCATGATCCCATTTTATTTGCAAAAGTGGTGCGCCTTGGAAAAGCATTTATGAAAGAGGTTGGTATGACAGAGCAGCTTGTCAAAACCTGAAAAATACCAATTCCATTGATGTAGAAAAACGCTCAGGTCTTACTAATTATGTATATATTGAAATACTGAAACATAAAAAATTTCTTTGAGTAAGGACAAATTTGGAGAGTCTTATTTTCATTCTTGATCATTTTTATGATCAATAAACACAGCATTTTTATGAACTGCTTAAGGCACTTCAGGTTTATGACCAGGAATATATACTGATACTAATTTTTCATTATGGTCTTCATCTTTTAAAACATTTGTGTATGGATATCTTTTTTTAAAACACAGACATATGATTCTAATTGCAGGGAAGCTTTTACATTATTAGAATGACAGTGTAGACAATGGGCAACAATAACCTAATACACGTCCAGTACTTAAAATACTACTTTCTATTCCACTTGTTAAGTTACTTGGGCAGTAGGGAACGTTGCATCTTTTGAAGTAGTGGGGTGTCCCCCTGTTCTGCCAGTTAAAATGCTGCTATTCCTGAACTTGTTTCAGTGACAAATCTCTGGATGCCACTAAGGATGAGTTCAGCGTGGAGATCTAAAACAGCCTAGTCTCAAGTAGTCAACTTTAGAAATAAAATAGGTTCTTGATATTTGTTGTTGTCTTTTGGCTGTATCGTTACCATGTATGTATAGAAAGGTTGCTAGTATGACCTGTTATAAAAGGCTGCAAATTGAATTTGTATTTTGAACTCCCTTGGAACATACTCAGTAGCTCAGACTAGGGCTAGTGATTTCTTTTGCTACTTTTCTGGCAATTTGCTGTTTGACTAGCAGTTCTTGTTTTATTTTCAAGTCAACAACCAGAGGGGTTTAAGTCTTTTTTAATAGCAGCTCAGAGAAACTTTGGAATTCATAGTTTTTAAAATAATTTTAAAAGTTGTTATTGTTGAAAACAAACAACCACCACCACCACCTAATAACTTAAAAATGAATATTTTTGTTACCTAGCTTTTTATTTTAACTTACAACTGAAAGTTGGAGAGTTTGGTTGATCTGAATGGTACTGGAGGGGAGATTTTCAGTTGTTGAACTTTTTTTCTTAAAGGTATTTTTTTGTTTCAACTGCAAGTAACAAATATTGGAATGTTCAAAATTTACATACCGCTTGAGGGGACGCTTTCATGTCCAGGTGTACTTGATGATGCAGAGCTAAGAACACAGATATCTCTTGGGATTGAAGATCTTTTTGTCTAACTTAACAAACTTTTGGCAAGAGAGTTTGCTTTCATCAGGTTCCAAGATTCCAAGATGCAATGATAGGGTGACAAGAAGCTACACTAAGTTTGGATTCCAATTAGTCTTTGTAATAAAATCAGGCTAACTTCAAGCATTTCCATCTTCCCCTACTTCCATATGTTTGTAGGAGGTATAACTTCTCAGCATCTTCTCATCCAGAATGATAAGATTTCCCAAGGGTTAATACTCTTGCTTTATGGCACCCTAATTTCTTGCTGGCTTGTGGGAAGATTGATATTTGAGTGATACGCTATGTTGCACTGACAATGCCGTTTATTTGGAAATTATAATTTCAAGGGAGTAATTAATTTTCCTGCTGTAGGCAGAGTATTAGGACTACTTTGTAATTAAGTTCAAGTACTGAAGGTTTGTGAGAACGCCCTTGTTTCTTTGTAGATACATACAGTAGAATGGAGATTACTTGGTTATAGGAGTCTCTTGTGCAGTTTTACTGTAAATATATGAATATAATAGTTTAATGTGTTTCTGATAAGAATGAGCAACATTTTAGCTATTTGCTCTAGGTTGGAACTATGAAGAAATTCGTCAGTGAAAGAGTGGTTAAGGTAACATAGGGAAAGTTATTTTTAATGCACTATTGCCATCAGCATGTTCTAGTTATGAAACTACATTTAACACACAGTAGAAATACTTATAACTGGAGGTGATTTGACTGTAAGTTAACCCATACAGTAGTTTAAAAGTTAGACTACTAACATTGCACTGCAGCTTTCATGCTCAAGTGTACCTTTAAAATAATTGTGCGCTTACTGGTGTGATAGCTTAATATGCTTTTTCACGGTGAGTGGAACAAGAAGAGAGAAAATGAAGTAATTTAATAATAAAGGCTAAAAGCTTAAGAGGGTCTTGTGGTGAAAGACGGGAAAAATACTCTATGGTCGTTAAAATTGGGTTGGAAGTCCTCGGTTTTTCTGTAGGTAGAAGGTGTATGCTTAGGGCATTTTTTTCCCTCTCTCCAATAAGAAAATCCAGTATTTCATATATAATAGTAAGTTTCCTTGATATTTTAGTTATTACCTCTTTTTGAACAAAGGTGTACAAAGCCCCTGTGTATGTAAGCAATGCGTTTCATTTATGCATTTGAATTTCTGTTCAAAAATATTTCAATGCTGACAGATCTGGAAAATTAAACATTTACTTGGCATGTGGTCCTTCAGGTTTATGCTTTTGCTGAGGTAGCCTTGTTCTGAAGCTGTGACTGTTAACATTAATTATGCAACAATTAACATGATTGCCTTTGTTACAGTTTCAGTCTGATGGAAGCAAACAAGAAGATAAAGAGAAAATGGTGAGTTTGTTTTGGAGGAAGGTGTTTTTGTGTGAGATTGTAACTGAGACCAAAAGTTTAATAACTGTACAACTCTACTTTCTCTGTGGAGTTTTATGCTGTAACAAATGTACATTATAGACTTGTCTTGATATTTATAGGCAAGTTTGAGCCAGTCACAGGTGGGGGTTTTTTGTATTCCTGTCTTGTCTTTTTTTTTTGTTCTCCTGCATTCCTCAAATCTAATCTTGTTCTTTTAGTCCAATGTATTCTACTTCTTATTTGCTCAGAATCAGTTGGAATACATCCAGCTATTTATTCTAGAAATATGATTTTCATGGTGGCACCTTGTATCTTACAGAATTTACTGGGGAAAAGCATAGAGAAAAGGAGAAATTAGAAACAGTGGAGGTATTTAACAGTACAATGTCTAATTTTTCTTTATTTTCTAATTTATTGAATTATCAAGATTTGGTCACAATGAAGCCCAAGTGTCCTGTTGAGATCTAATTTATAAAAACAAGTTGGGTTTTGGTTGGCTTTTTTAATCAACAAGCAAGTTTTCAATAAGAAGCTTGCGCAGCTTTCATTGTTACTTATTATTTCTGTTTCTCACTTGTTATGATTTCCTGACTTCCTCAAATCATTGCAGGGAAAATTACTCTTCTGTATTTTTTTTTTCCTGCTATATTCTAACATAGCTCAATGGGAAAGAGGAATGTTAAAGAAAAGGGGAGGATAGGATACTGAAAACATGGAAGTTGGTGCTGTGCCTTGGGAACCTTTATAGTGCCTTCAGGTTTTAATCTGGAATTTTGAAAATGGAAGTAGTGGCAAGGAATACCTTAATACATTGAAAGCAGTTGCCAAAATCTATTTTCTCCTGTTGCACTTCATGCGAGTCCACAGTATATCCATTTTTAAATGATTTATTTGATTTGAAAATATAAGTACAGCTTACTGAAAACTACAGTGGCTTTGCTCAAATATCTTATATAGGCAAATAAAATAGTGACAGTCTATAAATTATCTAATAAAGGATTTAGGATAGGAAATATTTTTAAGTTCTCTTTAGATTTTTTGGTTTTGTTTAGTCAGTCTTACTCTTGTGGTAAACTTGTATCAGTCTACTAAGATGTGCAGTTTGTGCATATCTGCGTAGCATGCATGGCATTGTACTGATGTACTTACTTGATGGTCATCTTGACTATTTTGTCTTTATCTCAGGAGATACTGTTTAGCTGTTTGTTGAGTATTACCGATCAAGTCTTACTTCCATCTCTTTCTTTGATGGACTGCAATGCATGCATGTCTGAGGAATTATGGGGAATGTTCAAAACTTTTCCATACCAGTACCGGTGAGTAGCATAATTTGTTTCCATTCTTTGGAAGCGGTCTTTTGAATTGTCAGTACTAAAAATAGTTCTCCTTTATAATCTTTCAAGGTACCGTCTTTATGGGCAATGGAAGAACGAAACATACAATAGTCACCCACTTCTGGTGAAAGTTAAAGCTCAAACCATAGACCGAGCCAAATACATCATGAAGTAAGTAGTCTAATTCTGTAATTACCAACTCTGATACAATCAATGTATTGCATGTTACCAACTGAAGAAAGAAAAACTTGACAAATAAATTACCTTTCTAATGACTCCATTTCACTGATAATCCTTGTTCATGACGTATTTAATGTACTGTGATTAAAAACTGTCAAATAAGTAAGGATGCAGACAATTTTTTTCACGAACAAGGATATTTCATCTGTGAAAAATGTCCCCTTAAATTATTTAAAACCTTTTCCGGTGTATACTGTTGTTTGATAAATTGCTTTGCTTATGGAAATGTCAGAGTGCAACATACTTTAGGTATGGAGACTCTTCAAATTAAAGAGTCTCAAAATTCTTGTCACAGTTTCTGTAGGTTTGAAAGTAGGGCGGTAAGTTGAATTGAATGGACTGATTCATTGTCATCTTCAAGCCGGGCTTACAACAATTTCAGATTTCCCTCAGATTTAAAATCTCTGATGTCATTGTCAGGGATTTGGGTTCCCGTTTGTTGTTGCCGAAAGCAAATGCTATGGTTTTATAATGGGGGTAATTAGAATCTTTCTACATAGGCAAGACAGAATAATTGTCACTGGGTAAAAGACTTTGAACTTGTAGCAGTGAAAACTAGAAACAATGATTTTGATTCTCTTCTGACTCGCTGTGTAGTGAGCATAGACTGTAAAACTTCACATCCCTTCTCTGGACTGCACAGTGGATTTCAATTGTGCGGATAAGCCACAGTGTTGTCAGTTGTTGAGATTGCTATGTGCACAACGTACTTTTGTGTATTGACTTCAGGTTTCATGTTAAGCTCATATCTTCAGTAGGGAATGCTGTGGAAGTGTAACACAAGGAAATTAATATTGTTTTTCAATGAGCAGAGTTCAACAAATGTAAAATGACTGATCTGTGGCTAAATTAAATTTGCGGGAGAGATTAACAGCATTACATGCTATTTCTGTATGTGGTATAGGTCCCACTGACAGCTTCCAAATGCAAAGTGCTCAAAGTCGAAATTGGGCTGCAGTCCATAGTAATACAGGGACAACTGGTTTGTTTGTACTCTCTGCATGTTATAGAATTATAAATTCCAGATTCCCAGAGGAGTAGTATTTCTATGCTTAGATTTCTTAAAAATGTATCTGCTAGTGAGAATTTAATCTCTGCAACTAATAAGGGTGTTTCTTCACTGGAACTAACCTGCTGTTTTAGTATTCTTTTATTCTTTTTTATTCTTGTCTGCTGCAATAAAATACGTTCTCTTTTACAGACGTTTAACTAAGGAAAATGTGAAACCTTCTGGAAGACAAATTGGGAAGCTCAGCCACAGCAATCCTACAATTTTATTTGATTATGTATGTATTTTAATACTATTTCATCCTAACAATAGATACTAAAGTACAGGAAGGGACCTGCTGTCTTAGTTGGAGGGCAGTTCTAATTGCATTACTTTTTACTTCTGATACAAATTTTAAAATATGGTAATTTGCTAGTAGTGCACAGGTCTGAGATATTTACTATGACAATAGCTCTTGAATAACCACAACTGCACAGAAAATTGCATCTATTTGTTTATAGGAGTAAAGTATTTAATTTGAGATAGCTGAGGTGGGTCTCAGAGGTGCAGGGATGTGCTGATCAGGTTATGCAGAATGCAAATTCAAGTTCGGTTGCTCTGGGCAATTGTACATGTGTGTGATGAAGATACATCAGGGTCATTTAGAAGAAAATTTAAAGCTTCAAAGTCTGAAAAATCCTCCCCAACTTCGTAGGTGTATTTAAGTTTACTTGGTGCTATGGAACGCTTGAGAGGTGTTAAAGTATGTTCATGGACCTGCACTTTGTTCTTAAATTCTGATTATTGATCTACCAGTTTTTAGAGTTTACTTGAAGAAATTAATACTACAATACACACATGCATGCGTCATGTACCAAAGAGAACATTCTAAAATTTGATTAATAGTTTACTTGTATTCTTTCAAGACCTAGGTTCATTTTTTAATAGTCTTTTTATTAAGTAGCAACAGAAACTCTTACTGCTAAGTTTAGGATTCTTAAGAAATCTTAAAAAAAAAGAGTGAAATGTTGTCACGATTTTGTTTTCTGATAATTGAAAAGAAAAATACAGAATTGTTCTTACATGTTTCACTGATATCTCTAAGGTACTAGATTAAATTAATGAGATTACCTGTCACTTTGAAAGTGGTTTAGGACCTTCTGAAAAATTAATTCCAAAGGATGTTTTGTCTAGATTTTGAAGACAAGCATTGCTAAAACAATTTGGATTTAATATGTGAAAGATAAGGAATACAGTTCCTGTTCAGCTGGATGTCTTTTCTAACTTTCAGATTTTATCACAAATACAAAAATACGATAACTTAATAACTCCGGTTGTTGATTCACTGAAATACCTCACTTCGCTGAACTATGATGTCTTGGCATGTATCCTTTTATGTAAATCAATACGTCTGGTTACTGATAAAGTTGCAACTGTAGCCAGATTAAATCTGTTGTCTGTGAGTAAATACTATCTTCTACTGTTTTCTATTCTTGCTGCACATTTTAGTGAAGTTTGCAAGTACCTTTGCGCTCTTAGTGGGTTACAGAACCCTCTCTATTCATTCTTTAATGCTATGAAAATTATACTTTACTTTTAAGCCTTTTTGTCTACTACTTTCACTCTGTTATTGAAGGCACAGTGATCCTGTAAATAGTAGGGTAAATACCACTTTTTAAGTTACCATTTCTTTCACGATTTTATTTTTTTATACCATAACTGTTAGTGGATCCTTGATATCATGTTTGCTGTACTTGCATATCATGTTCATATATTTTAAATTGTGGAGCTGGAAAAATGAGTCTGTGTAACTTTTGGTTTTACAAATTGAGGGAAAAATATTCTCTTTAACTCCACTAAAGACTGTATTATTGAAGCTCTGGCAAACCCTGAGAAGGAGAGGATGAAGCATGATGACACTACAATCTCGAGCTGGCTGCAGAGTTAGTATTCTTGTTTTATTTACTACATAAATGTTTAAAATGCATCACGTTCCCTATGATCTACCAGGCTATTGATCATTATAATCAATATTTCACTAATATTTCAACTAATTTTTTTAAACAAAACGGAGAGCTGGCAAGTTTAATCAATAGGAAAATATTTCTTTTCTTTGTATTACCAAAATACATATACTGCTAACATTCCACGTGTACTTTGTCTATACTTATTTAATGGTTAGTATCTCATGAGGTGCAGTCACAGCTGTTTCTACTTGCTTTAGGTCTGGCTAGCTTTTGTGGTGCAGTTTTCCGAAAATACCCAATTGAACTTGCTGGTCTACTTCAATATGTAGCCAACCAACTGAAAGCTGGGAAAAGGCAAGTCTTGCACAACTGATTTTTATAAACTCAATTTTAATAATGTATTATTTGGATGTTTGCTGATACGTGGACGCTCGATGTAGTAGTTACTCTAGTAGTGGTAAAACTCCATTCATAATACCAGGAAGGCTAAGTAATTTAAATAGCAGAAAGAATATTATCTTCTTTAGTACACTATTTTTACTCTAATTGTATAGCTATGACATATTATTTTTGAAGTACTGATTTTTCATCTGTAACTTCAGTACAGTTTTCGTAACAACTAACCAGACAGGGAAAACCCCCTGCTGTTCTGTAATATTTTCATAGACATTATTGTACGTTATTTAAAAAATAAGCACTTGTGATATAAAAGGGTATGACTGTTACAGTTTTAGGGTTTTTTTCTTCATAATCTCTTTTCTGCAGGGATGGCTCTTAACATTTTAATATTATTTTAAACACTTTGTCCAATTTATTTAATCACAGTTGAATTGCTTCTTGATACGTCAATGTTAATTATAACTCAGAATTTTTTTAAACAAGGTTTGCAGTTTGAATCTTCCTCTTCCTTTTGTCCTTCCATCATCATCACTTAGTATTGTTTCGTTTATTTATTTAATTTTAATGTGTTATTTTTATCACATAGGTGAGTATCAACTTTTTTGTATTATGAATCCCCATACGGTTACTGAAAGACAGCTTACCCATGGAGATAACACAGCATGTTATTCTAGGGTATTTTTGTTGAGAAATCTAGTTTTTTCCCTTCCCTGCAATGTAGACACTCAGTCTCATGTGCTCCCCTGTCCCCAATTTGTTTTGTATTCTGAGATGGTACAATCACATTGAGCTACAGAGGAAGGGTAAGTAATGTTTCTTGTCTTTCTCCAGAATTAAGTATTAAGACTTTTAAGTATTTTGGAAAAACAAACAAACAAAAACCCCACAAAACCAAAATAAACCAAACAACCCTGAACATTTTTAATACGCAGTTTAGTATTTGGGATTGTAGAAATAAAATGGATTTACCACTATGACCAGTTCCATAGGACTGGAGTATTCAAGTATTTGAATTGGAGTATATGCTGGTACTCCTGTATATGCTGGTTCCTAGACAGAAAACATGATTATGGTTGGAAAAGCAAACAAAAATTTGAACAACATAAACTATTTAAATATAAAACCTTGTTTTGGATGCATGGGTCAACACTTATAAGTAGGTCACAAATTTCAGCAGTTACTGGAAAATATTGCTGATTTGAATGATCATGATACAATTTACTATACTTGAGGAAAGGTCATTGTCCTTGCAGAATTCAGAGCAGAAGTAAAGCCTAGTCTCTGGACAGAATGATTATTGGAGTGTTTTGTATATTCTGTGTTTTAAGTAAAAAATGTTTCCCTGTTCCAAATACCCTCTTGAAACTATTTTTGCCAGTAAATTTCTAAGTCTGTGTACTATTCTAGAAATTTTTAATAAAATTTAAAATATTCCGTGTTCACGAAATAACTGTATAGATACATTATGAAGCATGTAAAACAACAAAAGGGAGCAATAGACTTTATGATTAATTTGTTGATACTTAAAAGTTAATAGCACCACACTCACTATTAAATTCAAAAACAATGAAATTGTTCTGAAGGGATGTTCTGAAAGAGTTCTGAAATCCAGATGTTGAATGCCTGCATTGCTTTTAAATACTAACTTTTTATTTCCAATAAAGAAATCCTTGTGCGCTCAGCATACTAGTTTCTTCTTCAAAAAAGAATTAAAATGTTACTTGTTTTAACGTATGTCATAGTGTTGCTTTGTACTGTGTATTGAATGTCGTAGCTTCCATTTCTTAAACAAATTTTCTTGTTTTTACTCCACTTTTCTGTTTTCTGTGCAGCTTTGATTTGCTTATTTTAAAAGAGGTAGTACAGAAAATGGCAGGGATAGAAATTACAGAAGAAATGACAATGGAACAATTAGAAGCCATGACTGGTGGAGAACAACTAAAAGCTGAGGTGTGTTTGTGTTAAATTTAATTAATAGTAGCTGTTGCTTATTAACGGTGGTTTTAAAGACTCTGATTCATGAACTGGCAGCATAGCTGAGAAAGGTGTTACTGCTTTCATCAGACAGCTTCCTGCTGTATTGAGCTTACAAGCTTCCAGACAGGCACCCAAGACAATGTATACATGAGCCTTAATTGTTGTGCTTCACAGCATCTCATATTAACGAAAGCAGCCTTCATTATTCAGCGTTGTATGACAGACCTGCAAATTATAGCAGCCAATGAGCTTGTACATTGTGCAGTCCTGCCGTTTTAGCCCTGCTCTGTGGGTAGCAGCTCCCTGTTGAGTGGAGTAACATCTTAAATCATTTTAACAGTTAAAACTGTTGCAGCTTTGCTTCAAAGTCCTAGTTGAGTTTGACCTAGACTCAACTCTCTGGGGAGGTGAATAGCTATAATTGTAACTAAAATCTGAAATTGCGGTATTGAAGAGAGAAGAGACTTTGAGCAGATAACAGCAGACCTAAGGCTGAAATGCAGGGTCGTGATGCCTGAGCTGAAATGTCACTCTTCGTTTACTGTGTAAAAGACTAATTAATAGCATGCAAGACTAGTTTGTTTCTGATTCTTAAATACAGACATTGCAGTACAGGATCCAGAGAGAGAATGTTATTGATGGACAGGAAACTGTATTGATGTTAATCCATCAGTATTTCTGCAGTCAGAAGCGCACGTGGTTTCCATTTGTCGTCATCTATTTCCAAACATGGGCAACTTTTTCTGTACTATGCAGGGTGGATACTTTGGCCAAATCAGGAATACAAAAAAGTCTTCTCAGAGATTGAAAGATGCATTATTGGACCATGATCTTGCCCTTCCGCTGTGTCTGCTTATGGCTCAACAGAGAAACGGTGTGATCTTTCAAGAGGGTGGGGAAAAACATCTGAAGCTGGTGGGAAAACTGTATGATCAGGCAAGTAAAACCACTTGGATTTATAAGGACCCCTCCTTTTCTTTGGTAACTTCTAGTGTATCAGCACAATATATGAGAATTCAACACATAAGAATATATAAGAATTCAGCACAGTAAATACGAATATATGTGAATTTTCAAAATTAGTTGCAGTGATGTCATTAAAATATATGGGTGTATTAAACATATATTGATAAGTGACTTGAGTGAAAAATTAAAACGTCCTTTGTCATAAAAAGTGAAGTTCTTATTTCTTAAGTTGGCTATTATGTTTTTCTGATCTCACGTTGAGGAATTTTTTTTTATTTTTTTAAAGAAGCAGCTTGACTTTTGCTGCTTTAGGCAGTAGGAACTGGTTTCATTTCATTCTGGTAGAACAGAATGCTTTTACAGTTGTGCTGGCTTTTGTAGAGGTTGCTGTATTCTGTTCACTTTTTAAAAAGAAAAAAACCAAAACTTTAAAGCTCTCCCTAACTTCACTTTTGAACAAAATAATAACTGTTTGCTAACTCTTTATGTCTTTCACATGCAGTGCCACGACACCCTGGTACAATTTGGTGGGTTTTTAGCATCCAATCTAAGCACAGAGGATTACATTAAGCGAGTGCCTTCTATTGACGTTCTCTGTAATGAGTTTCACACACCTCATGATGCTGCATTTTTCCTATCAAGACCCATGTATGCACACCATATTTCAGTAAGTAGAACTCTTCTGTTGTTCTGCCATTAGTGCTGCTATATTACATATTATCCACGTACTTGTTAGGTTTAAGTTTGCTAAATAAAACTTGGGGAAGCTTTGTGAGTTGAGGTAGAAGAAGCTGTGAGCTGGAACAGGTTATCCTTTATCTTCATAGAAAATATGGCCCACATGTCAGCTTTCACACAACTGACAGAAGTTGTAGCTAATGAAGTAGTCTCTTCTGATGGTTTGGGTGATCAGTAGGAGTTCTCTCCCTCCCCGTTCCCCCAAATGTGTAAGTTCTGCAGATGTGTTAGATGAATTTTTGCTGTGGAGAAAAATGTTGCAGCTGCCAAAAGGTGTGGTATCTCAGGAAGCATCAGAAAGAAGTGTGTCCCTGCATCTAATGTTAAATATCGAGAGCAATTTTTACTTGGTGTAGTATAATGTGTTACTATAACAACAAGTAGCAGCATCAGTGAAGAAAGATAAATCCGTCCAATATGAATGAATGCTGAAAGTTCTGTATATCGTTTAAATGCTTTATGGATATAAATTACATTTCATATGTGTAAATGTTTGTTATATAGAAAAGTTTTCTCGAAAACCTGAATTGTATTGTAAAAGTCAGATTATATTGTTTGTGTATGAAGATAACAAATTTCATTTTTCTTTTTTTTTTTTAATCCACAGTCAAAGTATGATGAACTTAAAAAAGCTGAGAAGGGAAATAAACAGCAGCACAAAGTTCACAAATACATTACATCATGTGAGCTGGTGATGGCTCCTGTGCATGATGCTGTGATTTCCCTGCACCTTCCCAAGGTTTGGGATGACATCAGTCCTCAGTTTTATGCTACGTTCTGGTCTTTGACAATGTATGACCTTGCCGTCCCACATAGTAGCTATGACAGAGAAGTCAATAAGCTTAAAGTCCAGATGAAAGCCATAGATGACAATCAGGAAATGGTATGTTTATATAATTTTATGGTCCAGTTTAAACTTTCTAACCTTAAAAGACTTTTTTGTGTGTGTGAAATCTTATATTAAGGTCCTTTAAATTTGGGAGGTTTTATGTCACCTGGTTGATCCATTCTGATTTGTCACATTCACATAATTTGGATTGGCTCTTCCATATAATTCCCATGTTAAAAGTACCAGTGGCTTCACTAAGTGAAAATTACTGGTAAATCTGTTTCAGGAGGCAATCTTTGACACCTGTGTCTGTGGTTTAGCTTTTCACTTTTGTCTTAACTTTAGTCAGCCAGTGTTCATAAAATCGGCTGATTACTAGACGAGAACATTATTTAGTAAAATAGAAAACTTTTCAAGTGTTCTTTAGCATTATAATTTAATTGTTCTGTCTATAGCAAGTGTTAGTATAATATTGAGTTGCATTGACATTTTATAGCCGCCAAATAAAAAGAAAAAGGAAAAAGAACGTTGCACAGCTCTTCAGGACAAGCTCCTTGAAGAGGAGAAGAAGCAGTTGGAGCATGTGCAAAGGGTTCTACAGAGACTGAAACTAGAGAAGGATAACTGGCTTCTGGCAAGTAAGTGTGTGTAGGGGAAATACTCTGGATGTTTTTGTAGTCGTCATTGTCCCCAGAAGTAAAAGTTCAGCTTGCGGTAATATTCTTAATGTTGATTTTAAAATTTGATCTCTTTAGTTTGCTAACAGACCTCAGCATATACACTTTTAATTAGAATGTAATGTGTCTTTGCTGCAAATGCTGAGTAGTTGGTTTGCAGGGAGATATTTTGTTTGTTTCTTGCAATGTCAAAGCCTTTTAAATATTGCACTAATATAGAAAATAAGAGATTGACCAACTGAGTGGAAAGTTGTAATTGCAGGAGGGCTTGCTCTTATTTACTGCAGTTAGAATCTGCTAGGTTGGGATAATTGCTGCATTGCAAGAAGGAGCCATGTAAACTCTCAGTGAGTGGTTTGAATTAACTTACTTTGTTTGATTCCTGTAATTAGGAGCAATACGCCACTATTTAGGTGGTAACGTAAACCCTGTTCCAATGACAAGATAAGTATTGTGCCAGCCTAACGGCACCACAAGATGAAGCAGCATGCAAATGTTTCATATGGCAAATATGCAGGAGGCAGAACAAACTTTTTTCTCTGACAAAGCCTCTGTAATGTTTCATATTGTTTATGAACTCTACTAGTATGGTTAATCTGAAATGTTTTTCTCTGGTCAGTTTTCTTCTCTGGAAGAATTTTCAGTTTGTAACTGGAAGTAGTTGTTCGTCTGTCCCAAGGAGCCTAGCATAATCCAGTGGAAAAGCATTTTATTGTCCGACTCATGTAAGATACACCCAGCTGATTTAATGAAGAAACATTGACAGTTAAATCAAGAAAGGTTACTCCCTATAAATATTTAATGTACTCATACGGACAGCTAATTAGCTACACAAAATTGCTGGTTGAAAAGTTGCTGCCTGACTGAAGCTTGGTCTAGCGCTGACTGCTAAATTTGTCTGCTTAAGGAAGCACCCAAAAGCACGTAGAAAATTGTGTAGATATGGTCTGTATATAAATATGTACTCTTACTAATACAGGTGTTTGTGGGGTATGGGGAATAGCTTATTGTTGGCTCTTGAGTGCTCAGGCTTCAGCTGCAAGAAGTTTCCGTGTATGGCATCTGGAGACAAACTTAACTTTTTCAGCAGTTTCCCTATTGAAAGAAATTATCTGTAATTGTGCTATATAAGGAATTTGAGAAACACATCCACTGTAGTATTTTTTAATTATTATTTTTAAAAAATATTAATATTTAATTTTTTTAAGGACTAACTTCTTGTGTAGATACTTTCGATGCAGTGGTTATCTCATTAAGAGTAGATTAATTTTTGGCAGAATAAGTAGACTGGTAGTTTTAACAATCATAAACCAGCTTTTCTGACTGGCTGCTTACTTGCTTTACTTTTACCCTTTTGAAGTAAAACTTACACACTTGATTGTTCTATGAGCTATAATTCTCTTGGTTTTTTTTTTTAAGCGTTGAGGACTTGTTATAACCTTTGAGGCATAGATACTGAAATTAAATAAATTAACATAAAATTTTTAGTTAAGTAAAAGCTGACAGTGCTTTCTTGAACAAGCTTTATTCTGTGAGCATCACAGAATTGAAGCTAGTAAGCCCTGGCTCTCATGACTTGTGCCCTGCAGTCTGCAAGAATCCCAGTGCAAGACCACCAGTTGCCCTCATGAGGATCAAGACTGTCCTTCCTCTGAAGGCATCCATTTGCATTCTTCAGTTCTGTGCTTTCATCCATATGTTTGTTTTTCTTCCTTTTGTGCTGTAAATCCCTCTCAGCTTGTTTTTATGCTCCTTGTTAACTCCGAAAGAGCTGCCATGGGACCAGTTTGGGTATGTGTTTGGCTGTTGTGTTGACCAACCAGTGAACAGACAGCAGTTGGTCAAATGGAGCGGGGGATTGTTGAGCATACAGTGCAGTCTTTTACTCAGTGGTAGAATGAAGCTTTCACAAAATGTGTGTGTATTGGGATAGTGGTTTACTGAAGACTGTTCCTCTATTTGAATTCCTTTAATTGGTTGATTGGAAAAATGATTAAGAGATTGTATATATACAGCATGTTCTTCCATTTCTAAGGAAACTGAAGTGAAGGTCAGACCAATCTAGAAAGGAGAAAACAGGTGTTCTAGAGAAAATGCAGATGATGTTCCTTTTGCTAATGTGCAGAATTTGAGCAGTTGGAAATTTTAGCAAAGTTTTCTCTGAGCCTGTTTCCCCCCCGCCCCCCCTATTCTGCAATAGAAGAATTCTCCCAGTAATAAAGTAAAGATTTTTCTACAACCACCCTCCTACCCTCCTCACTATCCTCAAACCCTTAATCTGATCTTGACTTTTTCTGAGCAGTGCCAAAGATACGTCTGGAGTACAAGTGACCTAATGTTCAAACTTGAGAATATGCATGTGTGGTACTGAACTTCTTGGGAAGAGAATAGTTGAGTGTTTGCCTATTAACTAGCTTTCCTTCTTCCTTTTTTCTCTCAACTTCTTTGTTTTTGAAGAGTCTACCAAAAATGAGACTATCACAAAATTTTTGCAATTATGTATATTTCCTCGATGCATTTTTTCGGCAATCGATGCAGTTTATTGCGCTCACTTTGTAGAATTGGTGCACCAGCAGAAAACACCCAACTTCTCCACGCTTCTCTGCTATGACAGAGTAAGTAGCTAGAATTCTGTGTATGTACTTAATTACTATTATGAGCATGCAAAACTAGTGTCCCTCCTCCCTCCCAAAAGAGGTAAACAAAATCATTACCGATGTTTAATTCCAGAACCTGTGACAATCAAAAGTTTTTCCTTTTATACTTCAGATTCTACAAACCAAGTTTTCCTAGAGCTTCAGAGGATTATTTTCAAGAAATTTTGGTTTATCCTAATGGGACTAGAGTTTCGAAGCGAAGTCATTAGCAGTCATAGGAGTTGCATTCAGGTTTTACAATCTTCTAGTGGTCTGCATTTCTGCGGCCTCAGCTAACCCTCCCGTTTTAGCTGTGTGCTCTGCTGATGTAGTATCAACTTTCTTATACTTGCACCCTCCCAAGCAGCATCCTTAGAACCCTTCTGACCCTGGCCAGTGGTACTACAGACAGTGGTCTAATTTCTGTCACTGCTGAGACGTGGGAAGGGACTCCCATGGTGACATGGGGAGTACTTTTGATAACAGTAGCAGCCTGGCTTTCTGGGTCAAACGGGTCAGTTGGAGGCATTTGTTCTCATGTTCATATAGCCATTCTTTCTCCTGTGGAAAGAAGAGGTGGGGAATGTAGATGGAGGAATGCATCTTGCAGGATGCATTCAGCTCCAACAGTACCAGCGGACTGTACTGTTCTGGTGTATCAGAACCATTCTGGCACTTACTGCTATAAGAAGTCAACTTCTTAACTTAGTGCGTTGTCTGTACAGTTCTAACAGATTTGACTATGAGCTTTGATTAAAAGGTTGTGTCTATGGGGATGTATTATAAAAAAATTATGGTGAAGATTGTTTTCATACAAACATTCAATTAAGATTCTGGTTTCCTTTGAGATGAGACATTTGAAGTCGGTATCTGCTTTGATTTTATGAGTCCAAAAGAGCATTCTTACTCAAATATTCAGTCCATGTTCTAGGTAACAAAGTAGGCAACTGCATGAACCCTATCTGATGCTCCTTTTGCATCAGCTCGGTTAGGTGTTTACTTTCACCTGCTCAAATAAATTATTAATTTGAAAAAAAAAAGTAGTATGCCAATGAAGACGCACTTTAACTATGCAAAACTCTGTGTGAAGGACCAGTAGTTGGGTAATAAAGTCTTGAAAACAAAATGAGACTATTTTGTAGGAGATCTCCATTATATTTAGAAACCAGCTTAACGGTGGTTTAGATGAGAAAAATTTGAAGATCTTGTTTCTTTTTCCTTTTGTAATTCAGTAAAGTCATTGTAACTTCTTATTACTGCTATTCACAGGTTTTCTCTGATATTATATATACAGTTGCAAGTTGCACTGAAAATGAAGCTAGTAGATATGGCAGGTTCTTATGCTGTATGCTGGAGACTGTGACTAGATGGCACAGTGACAGAGTCATATATGAAAAGGTATGTGAAGTTATTAAAACATGTTTGCTCATGAGAATATATTGGCCACTTGTGTAATTTGGCCCAATAAAAACTGATTTAGTGAAATCGTTAGATTTAAAAACACTGATTAATATTAGATTTGAGTTTTTGTAATTCATGTAGTTTTAATAGGAGTAATTTTGTATAGTGTCAAAAAATATAGTGGCTAAAAAGATCTTATATTTCTGATTTTCTCATAGCATGTCTTGAAGATAATATAGGGAGCACATGGAAACTCTCATAGTACTTCTTGCAAAAGCCAGTTAAATTGCAAATAGTATTTTCTCTCACCCACAGCTAAGATTTCGACATAAATAAGCTTTTAAAAAAAAGTATTTGTGTAAGTCTTGTGTTATTGTGTCCTAGTCTTTAGCAGAATCAGTGAAAAAGTGCTTCAGTTGTCATGTTAACTTTTGCAGAATTATTTTTTTTATGCTTCCTGAATTTTTCTTTTCTTTTATGTGCATGTAGGAATGTGGCAACTATCCAGGCTTCCTAACTATATTACGGGCAACTGGATTTGATGGTGGAAATAAAGCTGATCAATTGGATTATGAGAATTTTAGACATGTGGTACACAAATGGCACTATAAACTAACCAAGGTAAATGAAGATGCTGAAAAACGTAAGTTTTTTGGAAGCTTTGATAAAAAAAACAAACTTCATTAGATTTAATTTGTGTTCTAGGCTTCAGTGCACTGTCTTGAAACAGGCGAATATACACATATCAGAAATATCTTGATTGTGCTGACCAAAATCCTTCCGTGGTATCCAAAAGTGCTGAACCTGGGTCAAGCCTTGGAAAGAAGAGTACATAAGATATGTCAGGAAGAGAAAGAGAAGAGACCTGATCTATATGCATTGGCTATGGGGTAACAACACCTTACTTTAAGAAAAGTGGTTAAAAGTGGATCGTGAAAGGATTCTAAAGACTCCGAACTGTTACAATCCTAACATTTGATTTTTACCTTATCACAGAAGATTTCGATATCCTGCACCTCAGGGCTGGCAGTGTGAATGAAAACTTTCATTTTGTGCTGGATGATCACTAATTTCCTTTACAAGACTCTAGTAAAATGCTTTATAAGTTGTAAAGATTTCCACTCAAAAGAGCATAGCTTAATTTTAGAGAAATAGCGTAGCAGCAAGTAGATAATAGGGAGAGTAAAATGAAGAAAGCCAAGGGCTATTGATGCAAGACTGCTTAGATTTTGGAAGTTTATATGATTCTAAAAAGCTAAACTAAAATGCTTAGTTATGTTTTACATCTTTCTGTGATGAATGAATGCAAAGTCATCCACGTATGGTTGAGGGGCAGTTCAGGATGCCCTAACAGTTTAAAGTTTTGTCAGTAGGCTGTTTGTTCTGTATGTTTGGCAGGTGTGTGTGTGTGTGGTGGTGGTGAAGAGGGTGTGGAGGTAGGGCTGCTTCTGTGTCTAGTGGTTTGTTTGTTGTTTTGGTTTTTTTTTTTGAGCTCATCGATAAAGGGGGAAGACACTGCATATCAGTTGGGAAAAACTGTGAAATAAATAACAGATGAACTGTTAGAATAGATCCTCATTTAAAATTCAACCCATGTTTTGCTTTATGTTTGTGCATATTTAACAATCTGTGCGACTTGCAGCTATTCTGGGCAGTTGAAAAGTAGGAAGCCTTTCATGATACCTGAAAATGAATTCCACCACAAAGACCCACCTGCCAGGAATGCTGTAGCTGCAACAGTACAAAATGGGCCAGGTGGTGCTGGGATGCCTACATCTCTCACAATAAATACAGTTAGACTGGAAGAAGGCACTACGGAGGAGACTGGTAAACAAACCTATGATTATTATTTATTTATTTATTAGTAGAATTCTTCTGACATTACAAGCTACTCTCTGAAAATTTGGCTTCTTAAACTGAAAAGAAAAAAAAATTTAAATATGGTGGTAAATAGGGTCAGTGTGTGTTCTTTATTCTTAGTTGGTTTTGGGAGACAGTGTTCTGCACTTAATTATGTATTTTAACTGTTAGCTACACATGATCTTACATGAATATTCTTAGGTACTTGTTTTATTTTAACCGGTAGGATGTATATTAAACTTGTTGAAATAAAACTGATCTCTTTTTTAAACAGATAAACTAAAGGAGAAGTCTCAGGGTGTGGTGAAAGTTATTAATAAAGCTGTCAATGCTACACCGAAGGTGACAACAAGCAATGGAAACAGTGCTTCTAATAGGTGAGAAAAACTGTTCTTTGACATTCTCTATTTGCTTACTTCCAAACCATAGACTCGTACTTGAAACTGTCCTGTCTTTTCTTTTTTACTTCACGTTCTGTATAAATTGTTTCCATTTCTTCGAAGTTTAATAAATGAGATTATTTCTTCCAAAACATACAGCTGTACTGATCTGACACTGTTGTTAAATGGATTCCATTTTAGCTAAACAAAATTAAAACAAATGAGAACATTTGCTTGTTGCTGTTCTGATAAAGAGACAGCAAATCTGAAATCTAAAGCAACTGCTTCAGGAGGTTCTATCAAACCATCAGAAGTAAAACTTTGTGATAAAACTAGAGCTCGTTTTATATGTGTGCTAATTGGCCTTTTTATTTTTTATGCAGCAAAATTATTAAAGAGAAAGATGATAAAGAAAAAAGCGGGAAGGAAAAAGATAAAGAAAAAAAGGACAAGACTCCAGCTGCCACTCCAGAGATGAAGGCACTTGGGAAGGATGGGAAAGATAAACCAAAGGAAGAACGGGCAAACAAAGATGATAAAGCAAGAGAGATCAAGGAGAAAACACCAAAATCTGACAAAGAGAAGGAAAAGGTCAAGAAAGAAGAAAAAGCTTCAAAAGAAGAAAAATCCAAGACAGTGGTTACCATCGTTGAGTCAAAGTCAACTGCAGAGAAGGAGAGAGAAAAGGAGCCGTCCAGAGAAAGAGATGTAGCAAAGGAAATTAAATCCAAGGAAAATGCTAAAGGGGGAGAAAAGATGCCAGTAGCTGGGTCCTTGAAGTCACCTGTTCCCCGATCAGAAACATCTGAACCTGAGAGGGGTAAGTTTGCATATTTAATTATGTTCTTGCATAGAAATACAGAATGTGTCACTAGAAAATCACTGAATGTCAAAAAATGCTAGAGATGGTGAGAAAGAATTGCTACGTAATGGCTAGCATTTTGATACTGCCTTTCAAAATGCGGTTAGCGCCTGAAGTAGCTCATCAGGGTATCTTCAAAAGGCGAGCTGTGTGAATGTGTGAACTTTGTGTCTTCAGTGAGTGTTCATTTTCATAAAGCCTATGATTTTTTTTAGTGTAAGTCTAAACTGTCTTTTCATAAAATGTATTTGTATAACTGTGGCCTGGCAAGTTTTGCAAGAATTTAACACAAAAGTCTTGAGAGTGTACTCTGAGAGTTTCATCATAACCTTTGAGTTGAAAGAAAAGAGGGATGTGGAAGATGTAGGCTTTTGTCCTTAAGAACAACACAGTGAGCTTTATTAGTCCCTCCTTATATTAAGGGTTAACACATCCTTTGGGTTGATATTTTATGTTCTTATAATCTGAGGCTGATGGCTTGCCTTAAGCCGTGCAAGTATAAAACTCACCAAGTAGAGGAGGGTTGTATTGCTTTTCATTGGGTTCACCTTTTCTGGGTCTTCATAACAACTCTGAAATTCAGATACAGACTTATATAAAATGGAAGTTTGAAATTAGCATAATTTTGCAGCAGTTTGTTCACATTACCCTTCTGCAAACTTTCATAAAGAGGGTGAAGGCATGCTGGTAACTCTAGAGAGCTTAAGAAAAACAACATTTACATAGTGGTAAAACTTGAATTCTAGCTTAAATTATTTTGGTACTTCAGAAAGCCGTATTATTAGATTATCCTCTTTTAAATGTGTTTTAATAATGCTATTGTTCTTTTCTTTCCTCAGAACAAAAACGCCGCAAAGTTGATACACATTCTTCTCCATCACATTCCTCAACAGTAAAGGTTAGTATAGCCTGAGGAAGGCAGCACCCATGTTAGGCTCACGAGTTTGGGATGCCAATGTTCGACTTCCTTCAAGTTTTGTGCCAAGTATACACTGGAACCACTGGAGGTTTTATGTTGCATTAGAAAATGCATTCCTTTTCTTTATTGGCGGACTGTCTTTTTTTCTGTAAAAGTATTTTTAATTAACCAAAATAATGCTTCAAGGACCTAGCACAAATTTTGTAAATAGTGTTTGGAAATTGCAAGAGAATTTTTACATGGAAGTGCCTCATTGTTTTAAGCAGTCAGTTTTTTTGGAGTGCAATGGTAGCTACAAGCAAATGAGTCTTTGCAGCAGAGTGGAGCGTATTTTTCTGCACTTCTATTGAAGAATCTATAGCACTGAAGATTCCTGGATGATACGGGATGTACGATACCTCTGAATTCATCAGGCTTCTTGATGAGCATCATACCGATATGTGCCTTCTAAGGAGGAGTCTTGAAAGGAGTTCCATTTTAAAGTCTCCTTGGTGATCAGTTCTCCTGTAGTTGTGTATATTCAGTGCGCATGCAGCTTCTGTTGTACCTTCCCTTCGAGGTTTGTTTATTTCCAATGGGTTCCCACCATGTTGAGCCCTGCGTTACGATAAAACCAGATGTGGCAACCAAGCCTACTACCCAGCAAAGAGAAACCCCAAGCATTCAAGCGCAGCACAAAACCATGGGCGTAGCCTACTTGAAGACTCAGGGTAGCCATTCCTTGCTCCATATTTATTTTATTTCTAAACCATCTATGTTCATGGAATCTTTGAATTTGCAGTACGTTGAACGTTTAAAACTGTAAGTTACCAATATTTCATCAAGAGCACTGTGATGGATTATGTGGGCCTTTAAACTTCACCATCTTACCAACTTTAGAACAAGCTTTTCTTTTTTTCTGTTTTTTTTTCAAAGAGGACATCTTTTTCTATGTAAGATTTACTTGAAAGATTTAGGCTAATTTTGGACAACTCAAATAGCTGTTACTAGTTTTGAGGAAGCAGGTGACAGTGATAACTGTTCAAAATGACAAAGTTTTTCTTGCCTTTTTTTTGTAAATGGCAATGTAAAATCATTCTAGGGTACTTCTACCACACTTAACTGAAAGTGGAGAAGATACAGGTTTAAAACCAGTTTAAACCTGTTTCACCTGTGGTACAGCTGTATTTAGAATTAAGACTTTTTTCTTTATATTTTGTCTTGGTGGGAGAGTGGTTTTTCACTGTTTTATGAAGAATTAGTTTTAAACACATTTTGTAGCTTACTTAATTGGGTCTAGAGAATAGATATGACTGTCTCTTTTTTTCCTCCTCCTTTCTTTTTAAAAAAATATTTCAGTTCCTAGCTTTATTCAGTGTACAGTATTAACACAAGATTTATTCCAGAAGGAGTAGCTGTTTTTTGTTTCAAGGGTACAGCCATGCTTCCCAAAGTTCATCTGGTTTCTGAAAACTATTCCAGCTTA
This sequence comes from Pluvialis apricaria, assembly GCA_017639485.1. Classification (NCBI taxonomy): domain Eukaryota; kingdom Metazoa; phylum Chordata; class Aves; order Charadriiformes; family Charadriidae; genus Pluvialis; species Pluvialis apricaria. Next base: position 7,283,758 of record CM030017.1, read on the forward strand.
CGTGTCATCTCCATTCATTTTCTACAGGACAACCTCAACGAACTCAAGGACTCTTCAGCAAAGGTTTGAATCTTTTAGACACCACCAAAGTTTACTTTCATGTTTTGTTGCAGAAAGAACTTAACTTTTGGTCTTGTGGCAAACCCCATTAGAAAATTCAAGTTTCGTCCCTGTAAATGCTAGCTAGAGGTTCAGTCTGCTACATAGAACCTCTGTACAAGAGAGAAGGATAGTTATTTGGAAGCATATAATGAAAATCCCCTGAATTTACCATTCTGTCAATATTTTTAAGAGATTTTATGGGTCAGTATCTTCTCTGGTCCTCTCTGAAACTTGTAAAGTTATAGAAATGTCCTTATCATTAAGCCATTTATTTGACTGAATAGGTAATAGAATAGTTAAAATAGTTCTTACAATAGTTAGTTCTTTTTTGATACCAGTTAAAAAACAGTAGGTAGTTAAAACAAAAAAGATTTGAGACATATCTTTGGAATAACAGTACTTTTTCCCCTTACTACAGTTATATTTATTTTTTAATGCTATAGTACTATATTTCTAAGCATCACAGACAACCTCTGAAATGATCATCTTTGTGTGTTTGCTTCCTGTAAACACACTTCAGATTCAGTATCTTATGAGAATGCATGCTACAGAATGCTTTCAAGAGTTCATAGAGCCATAGAATACCAGGTTGGGCTGTCAAGGATCGTCTGGTCCAACCTTTCTTAGCAAAAGCACGCTCTAGACAGGTGGCTGGACAGGCTGCTGGGCCATCATCTTAAGTGCCCATTGTTGGGGAATCCACCACTTCCCTGGGGAGATTATTCCAATGGCTGATTGTTCTCGTTGTGAAAATTTTCCCTCTTGTGTCCAATCACAATCTCACCAAGAGTAACTTGTGCCCATTAGCCCTCGTGTTTTCCATGTGACTCCTTGTAAAAAGGGAGTCTCGATCTGCTTTGTAGCCACCCTTTAAATACTGGAACATGGTGATAAGGTCTCCCCTAAGCCTTCTTTTCTCAAGGCTGAACAAACCCTGTTCTCTCAGCCTGTCCCCATGTGGCAGGCTTCCCAGTCCTGTGATCATCTTGGTGGCCCTTCTCTGGACCCTCTCCAGCCTTTCCACATCTTTTGTAATGCGGGGACCAAAACTAGACACAGTATTCCAGGTGTGGCCTGACAAGCGCTGAGTAGAGTGACATATGAGCTGAAAGACATTTTGGAATATTGTGTTTTAGACAGATCCTGCAACTATTCTGTTGCCTTTTTTTAAACTCAACTACTTGCATAGTAACAGTCACAAATACTGTAAACTTGCTAATATGTTAGGGTTTATGGCTAATAGGAAATGGATCAAATCTTCTGAAGGTGCTATTAAGATTTTTTGGTTATGCAGTCTGTATCAGTGTGTAACTAAATGGCATAAATGTTTAGCACTTGGAAAATGCTGACCATTTGGACTTCCTGGATAACTTATGGGTTTATCTAGGATCACTTATAGTCACTTAATTTAAAAGTGCATAATGGATTATCACTTCTTATTCTATACTTACACTGCTGTTTTACTTGTAGCTCTCCCTCTATAACCAAAGTGTTCAGAACACTTTATATGTTTTAATTCAAAATAGCTCTGATTTTATAGTGGGCACTTGGTTATGGCTTTTTTAATTGACTCTCTCAGGTAGCAACCATGCCTACTTATAGGGAGAGTGTATATAGGAAAGCATCCTTTGATCCTTACAGTTGATGAAATTATAGTGTCTACAGATTGAATCCGTATACTTTCAGAAAATGATTTATAAATCATTGTGATCTATATTTAAGTGTTTTGAAAATAGAAGACTAGAATATTTGTCTTCAGCTCACATCTATCTGAAATGTGGTATATGGTAGTCTATATAATCTTGCTTTTCCCTCCGTTACTGTATTAGTCAAGGTTCAGCTGGTTAATTAAAACTTCACTCAAGTTTTCATTAGTTAAGCTAATTTTTTATTTAAAACTATTTTACTTATTAACACACTGATGTGGTAATCATGTAGGCAGTGGAGCTATTTGTAATTAAATGATCAACGAACAGCTTTATTTTTCTAGTCAATTTGAAAAGTTAAATTTTAGAATTAACTAATGTGTTTGTATAGGTTTAGCTGGAAGTGTGTTGCAGTTGTGTGGCTTTTTCATGGATTTATTGTTTAAGTGCTCAGGGGATGGGGGGTGTCCAACCCTTTCCTTCCTCTTCTAAATGCTGTTTTCTATTCTTTCTCACTTAATGAACTAATTTTCATTCTTCAGTGCTATTCTAACAGTGTTAAGGGACTTCTTGACAATGTTCCCTATACATGGTGTAAGACAACTTAAATGCCCTTCTTTACTGCCATGTACTTGTCTAGGGAAAGGACGGGATATTCAGAAGCCTGTAAGATTTATGAGTTCAACTTCCACTGAAAGTTAGAAGTCTAGTGCTCTTGTATAATTACAGGCTTTCTTTATTCCCGACTTGCCCAGTTTCTGGGGCCAGGCGATTGAAATGTTGGTTTACATTGCAGGTTATAAAATAAACGGTGCCAGACTTGAGTTGGGTTTGTGTTTACTCTTGCTTTGGCCTTTGCCCAAGTTGCACAACATACAACAGTGCCCAAAATTTGATGTGGTTTCAGTTAGCAGCATTTCTAGAAGCAAGTTGATAAAGCCTGATGAGCTAAATCCAGCCTTTTCTTGTAAAGGAGGGTGGAAGGGATGCAGTTTTCCAAAACTCTGCGTTGGCATAGTGGAAGAGCAATGGAATCTGTCATGAACAACCACATGAACTTAAGAAATGGAGTAGGAGAAAGCAGAGCTACCTACATGTTTGCTTCCTCACATGGAAAGCATCTCTGGGAGACAACTGAATAGGGCTGTGTAGAAAAAACAGTTGCAAGTCACTGTTAAAAGTTGACAGCAAAAAAGGGAGCAAGGATAAATTTAGTTGTGGAATGGCACTGTAGGAAATGGGAACAAGAAAAGAGGAGTGAGAGAAGAGAGCAGAAGGAAGAGTATCTAGTGAAAGGAGTATTGAAGATTCAGTCTCTGGCATAGGAGGATAATAAAATTCCAGTTAAGTAATAAAAGGAAACGAGACCTAACATTGTCAGTGTGATTGTTAATGTAGGACCAGTAACATCAAGTTTTGGTAAATTAATCATTTACCAGAACTGGAGAAGGACATGATTAATTTAATTAAAAGAATAAAATTATTTGAAACAATATTTGGTTTGGTTCAAGTGATTTCTAGATTGTTCTAAACTAATCTTCCACACACCTGTTTCTTTGGTGTCCTTTTAAGTAAGATGTCTCTAAAAAGAAATACAGAGAGCATTTTAATTAAAAGGTATTTTTTTTCCTTTGCCTTATGGAACTGAGGAAAGATTAAATGTATACTAATTTAAGTCTGTGTGTTGCTGCAACTTAAATGTATAAAATACCAAAGAACAATGTTTTTAATTTAAAATGTGCTCTTCTTGGTATTTTATGAGAAATATTTCTTAGAAACAGCTAACTATAATTGTATTTAAAAAAACCCTAGAATTAGTTACTGTAATGCATTGGTATTTGTATAATAAATGTGCTACCATATATATATACACACACAATAGCATTTAAACTTTGTCAGGTGTTATACTTGAATTACTGTAACTTATTTTCTATTCTCCTCCCCTGCGACCTCAGTTTATATTAAAAATACTCAGCTTTGTGAAACTAGTATGTTTTACAGAGCTTATTAAAATTGGTTAGAAGAGAAAGTGGAACAGTCTAGAACGCGTTACAGAGCAAACCCAATTCTTTTCTGTGTTCAGCTGCTTTTAGGTTTAAGGTGGAGTTTTGTGTTACTTTAGATGACAAAACGCAGTCAAAATATTGGCTTAAATACTTTATTGATTAGTATTATTCTTTAAAAATTAATTAGAACCTGTTTAAGCAGCTGATTTTATTAATTCCAAGTGTTATGTCAGTCTAGGAATCTGCATATCCTCTTTCAGTAGTACTGCTGTCTGATTTCCTTTGACACATCAAACAATACCGGTGAACAATGTTGTATGTATTTGATGTGTTTCAGTTAAGAGAAAGTGTTCTTGAATTTCCAGGGTTGAGAAAACAAAGCTATAGGTTAAATTATACATGACAAGTTTGAAAGTATCTTCGATTCCTTATTTTTTGCTAGTAAAGTATTAACGTTTAATTTTGCTCTTTGAGCTAGATCTGTTATGTTAGAGTAAGACTTTTTATTTACACATCTAGGAATACATATTAATATTTGGTGATATTGCCTTAATTTAACAGCACTACATTAACCACACTACTCCAACACTGTCCAAGAGTAAGGAGAGAGAAGTGGACAAGAAAGATTTGGACAAGTCAAGGGAAAGATCCAGAGAGAGAGAGAAGAAAGATGAAAAGGACAGGAAAGATCGAAAAAGGGTTGGTGACGTTTTTATGAACTAGTTTAGAAAGTTGATATATACGTGGAAAGCTTTCTGTTCAAAGTCCTTGCAGTAATAATTGGTTGTACAGTCTGTCCAGGCAGAAGTGATCCATATCAGGGGTGTTTTTCTTTTGTTCTGTTACTTTTTCAAAGGTCGGTTCACAGTAACGTATTCAAAACCTTCTCCCTTCAGAACCGATCTCAAGAAACTTTGTATAAGATGTAATAACTCAGTTACATTTTAAGTAGTCAAGAATTAGTTCTCTGAAGTAACATTATAAGCAAGTGCTACTTCAGGAGTCTGTTTCAATCCGCTAACATCTGCATAATTGTATTTGGTGCCAGGATCATTCAAACAGTGACCGAGAGGTACTGCAGGATTCAGCTAAACGACGCAAAGAGGAAAACGGGACAAGTACGTATTTTACCTTGTGTGTATGTATTAGGCTTTTACTTGTTGTGAGTTACAACTTTCTGTTGTGTCTTTAGCTGGTTCTTCAAAACATAGTAAAAGTGAGAGTCCTTCTGATTCCCCTCGCTTAAATGAAAAGGAGAAGGAGAAGAACAAATCGAAATCTTCAGGCAAAGAGAAAGGTGATTCAATTAAAGCAGAAAAGATGGAGAAGAGCTCTTCTGGTAGCAAGAAGGTAAAACAAGCTATTCTCATTTTGTTGATTTGTTTGTTTTTTCTTGTTGTTGACAGAACAAGCTGATTCTTTTTTTCTAAATTTTATTGCTGCTTTTTATGGCCTAAATTAAAAAGATACACTGAATGTTGTAGGAAAATGCTTCTGGAAATTCTGGTATCTTGTGGCTCTAAATATTTCAGCAGTCATTCCTGGCAGGATAAATTGGAGTAGTAGTTCATTTTAGCCAGGAAAATTCAGAACTTACACTTTAGGTTTTGAATAATCTAGAATATTTGCAGACTGGTTTGGTGAGCAAATATACGAAAGCAGGGTTAATTAACACACAAGCTAGTCTGCTTGTATTCAGATTTTCAAGTGCATGCGTCAGTGCAGCTGTTTTTGGTGAAAACAGGCAAGTATGTTTTAGTCATGTTTGTAAAACACCGAAAAGTAGTTCCCAGTTGTTGTAACTTTTTAGTAATTGCGGTTATCATAGAACTATAAGACAAAGTTAGAATAATGTCAGAAATCACAGAAGCTGATTACTGTTGTTCTGAATGATTTTCTTTTAGCTGTGGCCAGTTATACCTTTAAATACGTATAATCTTTCTAATCAGACAGTACAATTTATGCTATAATAAACTATTTCCCATATGTGCATTTTTTAAAGGAATCAAGACATGATAAGGAAAAAACAGAAAAGAAAGAAAAGCGAGACAGTACTGGAGGGAAAGAAGAAAAGAAACAATATCCTTTTACACATTAGCATTTCAGAAAAATACAGAAAATGAACTTCCTTTTATTTTATGTAGTAAAATATATTTTTTCCTTAACGTTGAATCTACTCATAAATCTTCAGACAAGCACAGATAATGAAGATTGGGCCAGTCAAGGTAAAAATTTTTATGATTGACTCCATTTGACTTGGTATCTCCTGTGGCTCCTTTTTACTGGTAAAGGTTATACAGACAAAACAGCCTGAGTGTGAAAGGGCTTCAATTACCCAGGGTGGGGTTTGGGATTTTTTTGGTTGTTTTGGGGGTGGTTGGTTGTTTTGGTTTTGTTTTTAATTTTATATCCCAGGGGAAAAAAAAAACTTTACCCATCATCGGCACAGAGATTGTGTAGATGCTCGTTTTTTTTTTTTTTTGGCCAAAAAACAGAAAAAGGGAAGGGCTGGGGGTTCAGCAGTATTTGGTGTAATTGCATGTTTGGCACTTTCTCCAAGAAAGCTTGCCATACAAAAACAAAGGTGATCCATGTGATCCTGAGAGTCATGAGTCTTGATAATCTACCAGTTAATTAAGAATATCTTGCCTAATATGATGGAAACTCAAGTTTTGTATCCTCTTCGTATTTTACCTTTAACAAAAGCACTAGCTTTTAAACCAAATTGCTATATAGTGTAGTAAGTCAGTTCACTGTTTCTACTTAATCTTTTATCTGATCAGATTTGAGGAGACAAAGGAAAACTTTTGTGTGAAGGCATTGACTATTTGCAGAAAGAAAAATTTCAGAGTTTTTAGAAGCTCTTAGAAATTTTTTCTTTGAAGCTGACAGTGTTCTGAAGGGGTTTTTTTTCAGCTTTTTGAGCAAGGGACTGGACAGTCTTCAGAAGTCCCTTCCAACTTCATTGTTTTTGAAATTCAATTATATGGGTAACATGTTTGAGAATACTTAAGGTGATATTATATGGCAAAACTTACTGGAGAAATTTCTTGGCTGTGGACTCTCAAATTAATGTTGCTCCTTGTAGTGGCTGTAATTGCTTTAGGTGTTAGAGAAAGACCATGACATAGTCGCAAGTTCTTCCATTTGCCTCTAACTAAAACAGCAGAGACCAAATCTGAAAGGTGTAACTGCTTTGCTGTTGGGAATTCTTTTCCAAGAGGCCTAAGGACTGTAGGATGGCTTATGGAACACTTACAGAGGAGTGTCTTGATGAGGTTCCAACAAAATAAAATAAAGAACAAAACCAAAATTTGAATTCTGAAATCTTCTGATCATCTGGAAATGTCTTCTGGAAAAAAGTCTCCACACATGGATTGTGTGGCCTCGAAGAGCAAAGAGGGGATAATTAGAAAAAGGGCCTCAAAAGTTTCATGTCGTGCCATTGCTTGTTCAGCCGCTGAAGCTGAGGGCAAATGTGCAGAGTGGGTTTGGGTAACAAAGCTGGTGCTGATGCTGTGTGCTCTTTGGAAGCTGTTGGTAGTTGTAGTCGTGATTTAAGCAACAAGTGCTTAGGTAAATGTCAGTTGCACAGTAAAGTTCACATCCAGCTATGTAATGGGCTAAACTGGAGCATCTGGCCTACAATACTGACAACAAACACCCCATCGTTTGCATAGTGAAGTATGTAAAAGTGCTTTTTTATAGCAACACGGTTGTGGAATATAATCCTGTGCTCCTGTTTGTTAAATCTTTTATAACGTTCTTCCTAATGTACAGTGTCTGCCTGACTGCATTTATTTCTTGCCTAATTTAGAGATAGTAACATTTTGAGGGGGTTGTCTAAAAGAGCTTTTACCTTCACAAGTGACTACTTGTTTCTTATTTGTATCTTCAAACAAGTGTTTCACTGCTTACAATGCAGGGCTCACATTAATATACTGCTTTCTGTGGATTAAACTACTGTTAGGGAATGAATGACTGAAAATAGTTTTATTTTTCCCCCTCGTTCTTTGAATTGTGAACGGAATAAAATTCTAAGTTGTAAAATAGGTATTCATTCAAACAACACCTAATTCCAAATTATGTGTGCCTTCATTGCAGATGACATTAAAATGGGAAGATATCCAGCTGTGACCAGAAATGTATTTTCCAGAGTATAGATTGCACAGAAATTTGTGAATGAAGAGGACCCATCTGCATCTCCTTAAATTATTCAGTTCTCTGCTTTATTTCCCCATGTTGAGGATTTAATTGTTGAGTTGTACATTACTGTATTTTTAACTTGTTGCTTAGTTTCTTACACATTTATTTTCAGTACCTGGCTGAAAGTGTTACCTATTCCATATTTTAGCACAATGTGCTGCAAACAAACAGTTGCCATAGTGCAAATGAGGTTTTCATGTGTACAGAGTTCCACTTTAGGTTGTCGAAAATACTGCCTGAGTTTAGTAATTCTTTCAATCTGAAATGCATTCTTTTAGATGTTTGAAAACCACAAATAAACAGTTATTGAACCTTTTTGGATTTACCTCATTTAAACTCAGTTTTTATTTATTACTTGGCCTGTTTTTAATATCAGTGACTAAAAAAAAAAGTCAAGTGGGAGCACTGTTTTCATGCAATGCTTAGGGATTATTTGTATATTGTGTACAACGTTGACTTGTTTAACGAAACAAAGAATGAACCCTGTCCCTTCCATCCCACCCTAAACCTGTGCTCAGTTGTCCCTTGCCACACCTTTTGTTTGTCATGTTGTTTTTAGATTGTTTGGAAATGCTCTCTTCAAAACTGAAATAAATTAAGTTTCAATTACAGCTACAGGAGCTTTGTATTGCTGAACTTTAGTCTGAAAAGTTTCACAATGACATTTTTAAAAAAAAAAAAAAAGAATTTTTTTATCTGCTGAATTCTACCAGTGTAACCTTTTTTCTAAATAAACAATAGTTTTCTCAATGGGTCGTAAATCATTCTCTGTGTGGTTACTTTATTGCTTTATGTATTGTTATGAAAGTTTGCTAGTAGTTGGAATTGTGGGAGGGTGTTTTCTGTCTTTGCTGACGAGCCCTCTGTCGCTGCTGCCGCTCAGACGCGAAGGGTTGGTTCCAGCGTGCGGTGCCTACTGTAAAGTGCAGATGTGTTACACCTCTCCGGTGCTTTCAAGAAGCTCAGGGTTTGCCTTCCTGCATTCAGGCAAGTTTACAGCTTTCTCTTGAGGCATTTGTCCCTTGTCCAAAGCTCATTAAAATCTCTGGCATCTTTTTCCTATTTCCTAATTTAGTCAAATTAGACTGACTGTGAGCGTCTTGGATATGTCTTAGTTTAGTTTAACCAGTTTTGTTTAATGCCTGACAAAAAAGGGACTCTGGCTTGTGACATAGCACGGCAGGTCACTTCGGTGAAGCCGCCGTCTCAGATGTTCACCCAGGTAAGAAATCTTCAGGTCTGGAAATCTGTAGGTCACATTCATGACTGATTTCCACCCCACCGTGTTCTGTCCCCCCCTAACAAGGTGTGGATTCGGTAAAAATGATCACTAGTTTGTTTAAACTAGAGAATGTGGGTTGTGAAAGAGTACCCGTTTGTGTTTGGGGAAGGGGAGAGTCCAACGTCTCATCTCAAGATTTTGTGCACTATTTAGTGTTCAAAAAGGTATAATTGGAAACTGAGCTTTTTTGGCCTGGGTACAGCAGTTCAAATACCCAATGAATTGACCAAGAGGCTGCTGTTACAGCTAGGTTCTTGCTAAGTTTTGGAGATGGTACAAATGGTGCCTCTCTCGTGCTCTTTCTCTATAGCCAGTTCTCGCTCCAGGCACTGTGGGACTGATTGAAACCTGGAGTGCGTTTGCTCTGTTGTTTGTCTGGAGCCCTGGGAGACAGACAGACAGACAGCTTTCTGTAAACCCCAGCTAAGTCCTGCTTTGGCTCTGCAGCCAGCAGGTATGACAGGAGGAGCAGTGGTGACCTGGAGGGGGAGAGAAAATTTCCCCTTTTGGTGCTGTTTACACATCAAATCGGTTGAATTGTAATACCAGACTGTACCAAGTAGTTCCTCTTCAGCCTTTGTGTTCAGCGTACCTTCTCTCTCCTTTTTAAATTCAAATTCTGCTCCTCATTCTTTTGGTAAGGATCTGCTTTCTTTTCAAAATCCATGCACTAGAGCTGCGTTGGGCTGTGGAGGAGAGGATCTGATGCCAGTGGGAGGTGTTTTACGAAGTTAAGACTGAAATATTAGCAGAATTGTAGAACCTTACAACCCTGGTCCTCATGCCACTTCAGAACATCGTGAGCTGAAGCTGTCACAGCTGCGGCCCGAAGGCTGGAGTGAAGATTTCCGATATTTGCAAAACGTGCAGCAAATACAAAGCTAACCGTAGTCCCTTTAATTTGAATAATTATTTTAAAAGTTGAAGTCATGGAAGTTAAGGACCAGTTTCTTGGAGGAGGTGTGGGATCTTAGTAGCTTGAAAGGTTTAGGGGCTGGAAAGTGGTGATCTTAATAACAAAGACTGAGATTTCTTGTAGGTTCAACTTCTCCCAGGACTGTAACATATTCCAGTCCCTCTAATATAGGAATTATTACACACAAAGGAGTGTGTTCTCATTTTTTTTACGATGGCTAACAGGAAAGGATGGCCGTGTTTTTCCAGGTTACGCTTTCAGACTGACAAACAGAAAATTCGTTCCGCCTGTTGGACTGCTGCGGTTTGTGTTACTGCCGCCGGCGCTCTGTACTGGTCTCTCCTGCCTTGATTCAGCGTACCTCTGCCGAGCGGGGAGGCTGTAGCAGCACTGATTCCCGTAAAGGATTCCTGTTGGCCGTGCATTCCCGAGAAGAGCTTCGTTGATGCTTATTAGTGAAATTGAGGCAAATCCACTTAAGTTTACGTGGGGAGATCAGTCTTCACTGAACAGGCCTGGGAAACGGGGGTTGCTCACGGGGAAGTGTATGAACTACAACTCTGTCACAGCAAACTAATTTTTAATGATTGCTCTGAGAAACACGCTTAATAGATTTAAATGCTCAATATTCTGTTTATGTGAACTTTTAAAATAAAAGCGCACAAGGAAATAAGGGTGACGCTAAAAACTTAAATCCCATTTTAAATGGCAAGTTAATGGCTGTATGCTGAGTTTAACAACACTGTTTTGCTCTATAAGGTGCATCACGCCTGCGATGTTTTTTGCCATCCTGCTCTCCCCCTTGGCCAAAAAAAACCCATATGAAGAGCTCAAGTTTCTGAGGGTCGTTTCTTTGTGCAGTAGCTCTTTGGTGACAAAGAGGAGTCTCTGTACATCAGCCGATCGAGCCGGGGCAGGCAGCGTGGTTTGCCTCGAGTCGGTGTTTCTGGGGAGCTCAGTTGGTGTTTGTTTAGAATTTGCCCATAACGACTATTTAAAAATAGTAAAATGTGTAAGGTACATTCTGTGCTAAACTGATACTGTGTTTAACAGTATTGAGCCTAAGGAAACTTCACCGTGAATTAGTTGTTTTAACTGGTGGTTAAAACCACTGATGGGTCACAAACAATGGGGAAAATGTGTTGTGGACAACGTAAAGACCTTTTAAATAATTGTAATATAGCATTTTTTTTTCTCCTTTGAGAATTCTGTTTCTCTGTTTAAAAAAAAAAGAAATGTTTGTGCCCTTGTCTGTGCCTGAAGAGATGAGCCTGGGTGTGTTTTTCAGAGGTGATGGGGACCTGAGCTATTGCCGTGCCCAAGTGTGATCCTGTTGACACTAAAGTAGGTGATGGGACTGAGCAGGGATGGAGCATGTGCCTGCTCAAAATTACTGCCTTGTAAAGCATTGTAACTTGACAGATTTTTAATTGCAGAAGATGATCTTGGCCTACAGGTACTGTCGACAAAGCAAATTAATTAGTTTTATTCCCAGGAGTGTTTAGAAATAGATTTTTTGCATGGATTCAACATTAACACAAGCAAACCTATAGCTAATAGAACATTTGCTGGCTGTGATGATAAAAAAAAAAATGAACCTTTTTGTATCAAGTTTTAGTACTATTAAACGCAGAAGGTTACTTGTCTTATAAATATTGTGTGGGTTTGGTTTTGTTTTTAAGTATAATCCAGAGAAAGGGAACTTGAACTGAAAGTCGGGCATCACTGGTGCTCTGTGAAGGTCAGTTTGTGTCCTCAGTAATGTGGGATTTGGGACGCAGAGGTGTCACTGTGGGGGCTGTATTTGAAAGTACTGAATATTAAGAAATTGTAGTGCTTATAGACTTGATCAGTAAAACCCTTCTGATTAGCTTTGTCCTTATTAATTAGAGGTTATTTCTGAATGAATCGAAGAAGGTTGCAAGCCCTTGTCCCAAGAAAGACACAGACAAATTGGGACGGGAATCACGCAAGAGTTACCCAGCTAATTAGAGGTGAGGAAGAATTACTAAAAAGGAGAGTAACCAAGCTAAATACTCAAGCGCTTTTAATTAACTCATTAGGGCAGTCCAAAATGAAATACTTCCATCAAAGTCACTCTAGTCCTTGGGCTTTACTGGCGTGCGAATGAGGCCCTGGCTGGTTGCCCGTGCGCAGGGCGGCCGGCCTGTCCCGGAGCTGGGGGGGCGCAGGGCCGGCACCCCGACAGGGGGCTGAGCTGGGCACAGAGAAAGGTCACCCTGGGGTCTCCGAGTACAGCATAACCTCCAAAGAAAACAGGAGACTATCCGTCAGCCCAGACACTTGAAAGTGAGTTGAAACAATCATTTAAAATTCAGCTTCAAGGAATCGCGTACCTGCCCCGGCAGGAGGGTGCGTTCCTCACCTGCGATGCCCGAGCGGCACTGGGAGAGGGGAAGGGATGCGGGATGCTTACGCTGACACGGTCGCTGGTGCGGCAAGTGCAGAGATGCACCAGCAGCGAACTGCAGCCGTCGGAAGGAAATTACGAAACTTTGTGAGAGCACGTGCTGCAGGTAACTCAGCTCTGCTCTGCTGTGTCCTGATTCCCTGACGGGGGCCATAGGAACAGACTCTCACCACGTTCGTGCCTATGGGAGGGTTTTCTCCCCCAAGAAAACTTTCCAAAACAAAGCCGATTCTTCTTCCCTGTGTTGGTCTCTGCAGGCGCTCAGCCCGGTGCACGGAGCCGCCAGTGAGGCACCCTAAACGGGTGTCTGATGGTGGGACCTGTATGCAGAGTGCAGCCCATGGCGGGGCCGGGGGGAGGCCAGAGACCCTGAGTGGAAACAGGGGAGTCAGTGAGTCCCGGAGGGCTGGCGAAAGCATGGAACGAAGGGGGCTGTGTTCCCAGAGCTGGCCGGCTTGCATGGCTGTGGGTGCCACTGGAACACTCATGGCTCCCACTGACCAAATTTGAGAGGGTTGTGGGGCACAACAGGCAGGGCCGGACCCGTGAGCGGGAGGGCAGCCCTGGCAGGGCACCCTGCCGTGGTCCTGGCCCATGGCCCCGGGGACAACCCGGTACAAAGCACCCATTAATTAAGCCCTGTTCCTGGTGTGGCCTGTCTGATGTGATATTCTAATCGCATCTGTGATAGGTCACAGCTTCAGCTATTTTATAATAAGCTATTTTGCCTGAATATGGCAAACTTCCCTTGTTTAAAGGGCAGGGGAATATTAAATAAATACCATTTATATTTATTTGCCTCAGATCAAACTGTGGCTCTTACATTAATTTTGTAGGTTTTTGGTAATTAGCCTGCTCAGCCCATATTTGGAATTCAAAGCCAATATTTGTCGAAAAGCTTCGGATGATATTAAAATCTGCTCCCCGAGCGCACAGCAAACACCTCTCCCTCTCAGAAAATGCCAGCCCCGCACCCAAAGCCGCCGCCACAGCGCGGGAGGGGGGGGGGGGGGGGGGGGGGGGGGGGGAGAGGTGGTCGAGTGGCGATGGGCGTAAATGGGTGCGAAATGCTGTTGAGTTGAGGGGGGGGGGGGGGGGGGGGGGCGGCTGGAACCCCCCTTTCCTGCGGGGGTCCTGCCGGGCCCGGGGCTGTGCCGGGGAGCGGGGGGCACATGTCCCCGGGCTGCTCCCGCCCGCACCGACCGCTGCATGTCAGTGTTGCTCCGAACAACGGCCGCAGCGGGGACCGCGTCCCGCCGCCCCCCGGTGCCCGAGCGCAGCCACGGCCGGAGCGGGACGGCCCCGGCCACCCCCCCCCCCCCCCGGGGCCCGCGGCGCTCTGGCGCTGTCCCCTTCCCCCGGCCGTGCCCCGCTCCGTCGCTGCGGCGGGGACCGAACCCTCCTGTCCCCCCCCCCCCGGACCCCAAACCCGCCGCGGAGCACAGGGCGCAGGCACCGCTCCTGCGGCTCCGCTTTTATAGTCCTTTACTCCGTTTCTTGGGTTATATCATACGTTTTCCCTACTCATTACAGCGTATCAAGCGTCTGCCATGCGCTCATTAATTGGTCAATTACTTTATTTATATGTTAAACATTATCTAAAGCACCAGTCATTACCAGCATCGTGGCTGTGGTTTGTGTTGTGCATATTTTATAGGATTTATGTGCCTTACCCTCCCCTTGCCACCCAGGCCGGGGTGCTTGCGTGGACCCCTGTTAACCCTCCGTGGGCCAGCCACCAGCTCAGCCCCCTTCCTCGGCCCCGCGGTGTCCGTGTGGGTCCCCACTCTTGGCGGGCAGCTCTGCAGCCGCCCCCCGCGTTCCCCAGCCCTTCCTCAGAGCCGTCTCACTTTGGCTCATTCTCTGCTGCTGCCTTCAGCTCCTCCCTGCTTCTTTCACACCTGAAGGACCTGAGACGGCAACAAAACAGATGATGGGAGAGTCCCCTGTAACTGTCTGCCGGGGCAGGCCAGGTGCCACTGCTCAGCCCAGTTTTGATTCTCGCCTGCTGCTACAAATTGGCTCTGCCATCACCTTTAAGCATCGTTTCTGCCTGCTTGCTTGGCGATGGCAACAGCCTCGTCACCAGCTGGAAATGATGCACTGCTGGAAAGGCTCTGCTCTCCTGGCCCCGTGCTCCATGGCTTCCCATGGCGCCACCGCTGCCCCTTCTGCCCCTCTGATTACAAGTTGCCGCAGAGCGGGATCTTGTCCTCTTGCTCTTCTGTAAGATGCCCTGTCAGCCTACAATGCCATAGCCATCACAAATAATTTAGGGCTAACACTTCAATGCTAGAAACTGCAATAAATAAACGCTTGGTGTGTGCCCGGAGGTTTCATTATCCCGCCCTTCATGTCAGCCCGCGGAGGCACCGCCGCCTGGCACACCAGTCTGCCCGTGCCACTGCGTCCAGCAAAACCGGCGACGCAGGTGCTTCCAGCGCGCTTTATCAGCTACGCTGGGCTGCGGGTAGGAGCGGAGAGCCTGGCCCTGGGAAGGGGCAGAGGGTTTGCTGTTACGCTGGCTCTAAGGTGTCTACGGCAGCCCCTTTGCTCGGGCTCCTCTCTGGGTACCGGTGCGGCATCCGGCTGCTCCTCGCCTCACAGGGCGGCTGCTGCCGATGCCTCTGCCCGGGGGCAGCTGGAGAGCACGCTTGTTGATGCTGTTGCAGCGATGCTGCCGCGTTACAAACCAATCTCAGTAATTCCCCTGTTGATGACTGGTGAAATAAAGACTGGAAAGCCCAAGCACGCAGCCAGAGCAGGACTGGGGTGTTGGGGGGAGGTTTAGCTAAACCTGCCTTCCCACAGGGTACCACACAGGAGGGGTCCCACCGCGCTGGCTCCGGCCCGGGGCTCCTGCGCTGGGCGAGACGCAGCAGCGGCAGTCAGCCCATGGCTAACGCCAGCCGGGGCCTTCCCCGCGGCCCCGGTGCTGGGGGGGCACCGAGCCCAGCGCAGCAGCGTGCCGGGGTGCGGGTGCTGCTGCCGCCGCTGTGGGCACTGTCCACCCTGATACCAATTTTAAATGTATTATGTTCTGAGTTAATATTGCTTTGAAATTTATAATATCCATGAAAATATTATCTCTGTACTTAAATCCTTTAGTTTAATTGAATAGAGCTATCATTATCCAGAGCTTGTTTATGTATTGCTGCCTGCAAAATAGAGTCAATTTTCCAGACTGAGATGATGAATATGAGCACCAAAGAAATTTTGTAATTTAATTTTAATAACCATGACTTATTATTATTTTAATAACCATAAATAATAATTACATTTTTTTTAAAAAAAATGTTGCAGTGCTTTGCACAAAACCTTGGAAGGAAAACTGTGCCATAATAATACAGTGGGGGCTGTGTTACAACTTACTATTATTTATTTCATTTTGTTGTCAGATGTGCTCTTTGCTGTGAGTGGGAGCTGCTATGGGCTTGGGATTTTAGGTCTGAACTTGAACACTGTTGAGGTGCTTTTGCACCCACTGATGGCTCTGGAAATTGGATGAATTACTCTGAATTTTTCCTTGTATTATTTTCCACCTAAAGTCTAGAGGCAAAGTCCCTTTGGGGGATGTTAGAGCACCGCGTGCCAGGGCTGTGGCACTAGCCCTGCTCCTTCGCTGCAGTGTCTGGTGCGAAGTCCAGGTTTTGGCCCAACATGCCCCATCCCTGCAGCCCAGGGAGGCTCTGGGGCCTCCCCGCCCCCAGCCTGGCCCAGGATGAGATGGCAGGACCTGCTCCTGTACCTTGTCCTTGTGGCCATGGCCCCACACGCGGTTGTCCCCCACCCCACCCCAGCCCAGCCCCAGCCAGCCAGGCTTTCCCAGCTCGCTGGGTGCAGCCGTGTCACTTCGTCCCAGCCCTAATTCCCCTGTGGAGACCAGTGAGGAGTGGCGTTCCTCAGAGGCTGGTACTGGGACTGATGCTCTTCAACATCTTTGTCAGTGACATGGACAGTGGGATTGAGTGCACCCTCAGCAAGTTTGCTGATGACACCAAGCTGTGTGGTGCAGTCGGCGCGCTGGAGGGGAGGGATGCCATCCAGAGGGAGGGCTTGAGGCTTGAGAGGTGGGCCTGTGCGAACCTCATGAAGGTCAACAAGGCCAAGGGCAAGGTCCTGCACATGGGTCGTGGCAATCCCAAGCACAAATACAGGCTGGGTGGAGAATGGATTGAGAGCAGCCGTGAGGAGCAGGACTTGGGGGTGTTGATGGGTAAGAAACGCAACATGAGCCGGCAAAGTGCACTCGCAGCCCAGAAGGCCAACTGCATCTAAAGCAACATGGCCAGCAGGTTAAGGGAGGTGATTCTGCACCTTTACTCTGCTCTCGTGAGACCCCACCTGGAGTACTGTGTCCAGCTCTGGGGCCCTCAATGTAAGAAGCACATGGACCTGTTAGAGTGAGTCCAGAGGAGAGCCACTAAGATGATCAGAGGGCTGGCGCACCTCTGCTATGAAGACAGGCTGAGAGAGTTGGGGCTGTTCAGCCTGGAGAAGAGAAGGCTCTGGGGAGACCTTATAGCCCCTTCCAGTACTTAAAGGGAGCGTACAGGGAAGATGGAGAGGGACTCTTTATCAGGGAGTGTAGGGATAGGATGAGAGGTTACGGTTTTAAACTGAAAGATGGTAGATTTAGAATAGATATCAGGAAGAAATGTTTCACTCTGAGGGAGGTGAGGCACTGGCCCAGGTTGCCCAGAGAAGCTGTGGCTGCCCCATCCCTGGAGGTGTTCAAGGCCAGGCTGGATGGGGCTTGGAGCAACCTGGGCTGGTGGGAGGGGTCCCTGCCCAGGGCAGGGGGGTTGGAACTCGATGATCTTCAAGGGCCCTTCCAACCTAAACTATTCTATGATTCTGTGATAATTGCCTTGTTTGGCCTGATGCATATTTATTAGCAAATCTTAACACCCGTTTTGCTAGGATCTAGCGCTCGGCGTGACCGAGCACCACGCCGGCTGCTCACACCGGGCCAGGGCTGGCTATCTGGCTGGTGTTACCATTTCACTCACACTTTCCCAGCTTGGCGCTGGGGCTCAGCAGGCAAATGAAGCCCTGCTCGCAGTGGCATATTTTGGCAGGTACATGGGGAAGGGGGCCATTGCTCACCCTAGTGAGCAGGCTAGTGCAGGGCTGCGTGTGGGCGCCAGGCAGTGGGGAGCTGGTCAAGTCTGCTCTCTAGAAAAATGCAACCTGTCTGTGTTGGTCTGGGTGTTGAGCGCGAAATTAAGGCTAAAGGACAGAACAATATTTTTTCCATGCCTCCCTGCATTCATTATGTGGGCACTTCACATATAAATAGGCTCATTTTGGTGTGTGCTCCCCCAAGGTCGAGGTGAGGGAGGAGAGTGTGTCCCTGCCCCCTGCGGGACAGCTGGCCCCAAGCACTGCGCTCCTCACTCCCAAAACAACTGAAACCTTCAGCCTTGTCGGATGGTTTAGGGTCAAATAATTGCTGTTTATTGTTCTTACCCATTGCTTGTTCCTGAGTTTATGTTGCTGAAGACTTTGATGAAGACATGCATGTGGGCTCAGCCCCTGTGTCCCACCACTGCGCTCACCTACAATGAACACCAGCGGCTGGTGGCAGCTCTGCAGGGAGCATGACTAGGCTCACCAGCCCCATGGCCAGGACCCACTGCCGGGCACCAGGCAGTGACCTGCGAAAGGTACCAACATGACTGACGCACATTTTTCCCCGCAGCCAGAGGCATCACAGCGGGGGCACTCCATGCAGCTTGTCTGGTTGGATTTCAGGATGTGCTTTGGCCAGCAGGTACCAAACCGGTTGCTCAGGTCCCATGCCCGCCTGCTCTGCAGCGGTGCTACCTGCCTAGGACCTTCACTGTTGGATTTTTTTTTCAGGAACTGATCTTTACATCCCCAGCCATCCGAGTGAAGTCTTGCGCTGCTCCATCTCAGCCCCCAGCAGGCACTGGGTGCTCGCAGAGGACCCTCACCCATGGTGGCCCCAGTAAGGAGGCCAGCGGGAGATGGTTTCTGATGGGGACCACTGGGCTGGTTGGGCCAGGGGTACCCCAGGAGGGGCTGCCCCTGCTGGGGTGTGATTTGGGTGCACATCGGCTGTTTAATATCAGCATTACTTCCTGAGGTTCATAGTTTGTCATGACTTGGAAAAATCAAACTGTGGCGAAGGTGAGTCCAATAAACTGGAGTCGGGATTAGCTGCAACCTCAGGTGAAAGTTTCTTTCAAAAAGATTGCTGAAAGTGTGGGAACTGCAGGAAAATACATCCGTATAGTCAACATTTCAGGAATGTATTTGCCCACGCTGCTGCCCACTCCAGGGCAGGACACGGCATCTCCTGCCCTGGCCGAGCCCCAGGGGCTCTCCCCCACCCTCCTCCCCTCCCCGCAGGGCGCCCTCCGGACCCGGCCAAAATCAACCAGCTTCACTCATCAAGAAAAAACAAATCCAACAATTAATTTGTTTGCAGGGTGCCAAACCAGAAATACACATTTCCCAGCAGCATCCTCGGTTCAGCGTTGTGGGTGAAGCACCGGTGACACCTCCAGGGCCCCAAACTGTGGGGCACCCCAAATAGAGAGAGACAGGCTTGAGGGGACAAAGGGACGTCAGTAGGCCGGGACGCTCTCTCCTCCGGTGAAAAGATCAGCGGGCTCTTTCTTTTTTTTTTTCTTTACAGTTTTATTTACAAAATGTATTAAAACTCTTTGTACAACACCTCATTAAAATGAGGCTCAGTAATTGATGCCCACACATGCAGTTTATGCTTTTACAGCCATTAGTTTGCTTGGCAATTTTTCTGCTCACTGAAGTGCAGTTTCAACGACCAAAAATAGGAACTTAAATTACCAAAAAAAAAAAAAAAAAAAGGAGAAAAAAACAAAAAAGAAAAGAAAAAGGAAAGAACCCCCAAATCCCCCAAAGCAAAACAAATGAAAAAAATATATCAAAACAAATCATCGTGAGACTACTGCCGAACTTCCGATAGCTTGAAGTTGGTAGCCGGAATTGGTAAGCACTCAACACGTTTTGTTTTAGCTTTACATGCAAGTTTAAAAAATATCGGACCATTTACCAAACTCCCTTCACAGGTGTGAAGCCTCCACTCTTAAAAATTGATTTGATAAACATACATATTTTATACAGCTTTTAAGAAAAATGTTTGTTTTAAATACAACTCATAACCGCACAGCTTTAGCTCGCCCTTGCTGGGGACATGATCGCGTTCAGAAGTTGAAAAAAAAATCACAGTTTCATGAAAAGAAAAATGAAAACAAAACAACAATTTTTTGTCAATATCTTGTTAAAAACTTGAACAATAAATTATTCTCCTATGAGCTTTTAAAATGATTTTATATTACATTTTGTTGGAAATACTTATTTTTAACAAGACTTTCCCCATATAATTTTTTTCTTTTTTTTTTTTTTAAATCCTATTAAAAGTTCAAATCTATCATCAGCAAACTAAACGCCTAAGGGTCAGACTGGTTTAAATGAGTTTCTTTTTCATTGTATGTTACTGATGAAATAAAACTCTATAGTAAACTACAGAAAATACATATTGTCGATTAGAGGTAATTAGTATGCAGATATTCCGTTGAACATTTCTCATGTGATTGACAATATGTGTAAAGGTTTTTTTTGTCTTTTGCTTTTTTTTTTTTTTTTTTTTTTTTTTGTAAAGATGAAGTTAAGTAGTTTCCAGGCAGAGGTTGAAGGCTGAAAGGCTGCTGCTGTCTAAGACGTTGGATGTGAGTAATAGTGAGCCCCTACCTGTAGCAGTGTCGGCTGGAGCGCGGCGTCCTCCTTACAGAGAGGGCGAGGACAGGAGCATCCCCTCACCAGTAGCCATGAAACAAGAGTTGGCAGGAGCTGATATAGTATAACAGTACTAGCAGGAGTCATGTTAGATCGCTTAATATTACTCTGGAACTGCAGCTCTAATTTGAGTTACTATCCTCTTTCCTTACTTCTGTTTTAAAATGACCATTACTGAGAAGCGTTAGCTGAGCACAGTGCTAGTTGTGAGAGAACTGGGGTGCAGCGGAAGCTGGCCTGGGAAAAACTAACCTGCGCTTCTCTTGCTTCATTGCTTGATATTAAACTGTGAATTAAAATGAAAACGCACAGCAAGAAAAGAGATATATGGTCTGAACCTAAACAGCAAGTAGCTTTTCTGGTTTGTTCTTTTTTTTTTTTTTAAAAGCCACCCAATGTCATTTTAATAAAGCACCTGTAGGTATGCCTGATGATAGGGGGAAAAAAAAAAAGGAATGCAATATTTTCTGCCTGCACTTTAGCTACCTTGTCAAGAAATTAATTTACTGATCTGGAAGCAAGACATGCAGTTCCACAAATTACCTTCTTTTGGATTTACAGATTCACAGTCATTGACCATAACTGGTTTTAATGCACAGATTCTTTTCTTCAGGTGTTATACCTCTTACTGCTATACAGAATTGCTCAAATTAGCTGGAGAGTTTAAAGTGGCTTGGAAAAAAAAAAACACATCACACCACCGGTAAGTAAATACTGAAACATCTTGACATCAGCTCATACAAGCAGTGACAGGCCAGTCCGTGTTCGCACGCAGCAGATTTCTGAGGCTTTGTGTCAGGAGGAGTTTCATAATTTGATACAATTGGGGTGGCTGATGAAACCGGCTGCGGTTTGCTTTCAGGACACAAGTTCATTTACTGTGCAGTGGTATCAAAGAATGGCTTTTGTTGCACTGATTTTTTTACAAGAATTTTTTTTTCACATACTAATATCTTGTTACCAGTCCTTTCCTTTTCTCTTTTCTCTCTTTTCTCTTTTTTCTTTCTTTTCTCTTTTCTTTTTTCTTTTTCTCTTTTCTTTTTCTTCTTTTCTTTTCTTTTCTTCTCTTTTCTTTTTTCTTTTATCTTTCTTCTCTCTTTTCTTTTTTCTTTTCTTTTTTCCTTTTCTCTTTTTTTCTCTCTCATTTTCTTTCCTTTTATTTTTCTTCTCTTTTCACTTTTACTTTTACTTTTTCTTCTTTCAAGCAAAGCAAGAATATTTCGGTGATGGTTTGCATTGTTGTGAGTCTCAGAGTCTTCCATAAGGCACTGAAGGAAAAAATATCAGTTTTTCCTATTAAAAGTACATTGCACCATCATCAATGCGTGTCATGCCTGACACCTCGGAGAGAGTATGACTGGCTCAGGTGGTCCGAATCCGTGAAGTAGCCACATTCTCTGCTGCTTCTCCTCTTGCGTGCTGTCAGGGTGAGGATCTATAATAAAACCAGAAAGATTTCATCACTGCCCGGCAGCGAGGGGCAGAGAAGCTCAGCCTGGGGAGAGGCACAGTCTGTGGGCCATGGGCTAACCAGGCTCTTCCAGAGTCGTTTTTCAGCAATTCAACTCTACTGTTGATGCTTTAGAAATCACGATTTCTAGTGTGGACTTTTTTTGTTCTATCGTAGACTTTTTGGAGACTTCCTAAAAGCACTTACCTGACCTGATTATAGCTTAAAAAATAAAGGGGAAGAGGTCACTAGCAAGAGAGATGCAAATTCTGATTACAGTAATTTTTAAAGCAATTAACAAAATACTTTTGTATGTACTGAACTAGCACGATGCTGGAGAGAGGAGTTACTCACTTCAGCACGAAGCCAGCTATCACTGTTTGTAATACAGGCTGGTACCAAGCTTAGTTGTGTTCAGGGGAGAGATTTAAATCACTTATACTCTGAGACTGCCACCAGACGATGTTTCAAAAGCCCTTTTGCAGCAGTCCGCTGATGCACGCAATGAAATATCACACACAGGAAAAAAAAAAAAAAAAAAAAAGAAAAGAAAGAAAGCAAACCCAGAGGGTTTTAGTTCCTGGCCCGTAGCCGTACCCCTAGATTTTCACACTTTCTGTGCCGTACACGTTGTAGCCTTCCCTGTATGTAGCGTAATTCTGGGTGTTGGTGGCGGGAGCAGGTTTGAAGTTCTGCGTGTTCTTGGTGAGTTTCATTCGCTTGGACTCGGCCCGAGACTTGTAGCAGAACTCGATCAGGGCCACCATCATGGCCAGCCCGAGGCCTCCGACAAGGATATAGAAAACCCCGGCAACATTGCTCAGGCTCAGGGCGCTCGTCTTGTCCTAAGAGAAACGAGCCACGCCGTTAGTCTTGCTGTGAGGAGCAGACAGACAGACAGACAACAGGCTACTTTGCACTTAAGTCCTAGCTGGAATAACTACACTCATGGCGTTCAGTGTCCCGCTCGCGGGTCAGTGCTGTCCCCCCGTCCCCGGCAGCCCGGGGCTGCGCAGCAGTGACTGCTCTGTCTCCCACCCTTTGGCGGGTGAAACCCTGGCCGACTCCGAGGCGATGAGATGTTTTTTGGACACTGGCTTCCCCTGGCCGAGCATCTCTGGTGGCAAAGGCACCTTGGGGAAGCTCTGACGGGGAAAGCAGCGGCTGCATCAAACAGCAGGTTTTACAGAAGGCCGTTATAAAACTAGGAAAAGAAAAACCCAAATCACTGCACACTTGTCTTTGGTGAATGTAGATAAAATTATTGAGATGCTGCTAAACTTATCTACCTTTTTTCAACAGTTAGGAAAAAGAAAACACACCCTAGGAAGATGGTCAGTTACTTTAAGGTCAAGCAGCAGAGCCCTAAACTAAACTAGCACCTTTGGTGACTGAGGGAGAGGGAGTTACTGAATAAAACCAGTCATTGTAACGCAAAAAATATTGGCCAGGGTTTACCTTCCTTCAATACATGTCAGATGGGGGAGCAGGCTTGCAATTTTTAAAAAACAGGATTCTGTAATCAGCTTAAATAGAGCTGGAACCCTTTTGCTGCTGCGCGGGCGGGCTGCGTGCGGGCATGGCTGCCGGCAGCCCCGCGGGGCGGGCAGAGGCCAGAGCAACCTGCGGGCAGGGGCTGTGCCCAGGGGCTCCGTCAACGAGCATCCCCAGGGACAGCACAATTTGCATACAGTTAGAATACAATATGATCTGCCTGGTAAGTGTCTGTGTCTGCCTGTCTTTCCCAGGCAGTTTGGATAGAGGCAGTCGTAGCAAACAGCCTGCCATTTCAACTGAAGATATTACACATTTACACCTCTTTTCAATTCCAGTTTCCTTCTGCAGCTGCTGTGCATTCAGATGTCCCACGATCCCAAATTTATCTCATACAACAGCTACAGGGTTGTGCCCTAAGCAACTTCCAGTCCAGCTGAAATCAATGAATTTTTTATTATTGGCTTCGATGGAACTTGGAATTGTCCTACAACACCGTGAGGGTGCTTGCAAACTATAGTTTTCTGTTTGAACGATTATAGAGTGTGCTTCCAAAGGCACCAGGGGAGTTAGGCACTCCAGTGCGACTGATTTCAGCTGGAGCTGGGTTTCTCCTCCTCTTGGTGCCTTTGAAAACGTCCTTTACTCCAACAAGCCCAGCACCTCTGCAGTGGTGTTCTACTCAGTGGCTCTATAAGCATCAAAAAAAGAAAAAAAAAAAAATCCTCTTTGTTTTCTTTTAACTGAATGGTGTAAATAAATATTTCCTGCAATTTAGGGAACTACCTTACTACTACTACCAGGTTGATCCACCGGTCACCTCAGGGGTGGGATCTCCCCTGGGGTCTGCAGGGGTCCTGCGTGAGGAGCTGCTGGGGGCTGGCTGGCCCTGCGGCATGGCTGGTGTGGGACGGGGCACTACGGCAGCAAAATGGTGCAAAGCGGAATGGAAAAGAATATGCCATATTTATGTAATGAGTTACTAATAGCATTTCTAGATTTTTTTTTTGTTTAAAATCAAACCAATTTCAAACTGAACTGGGAAATAGGGCAGGAAGGGCGTTTGTTTTCCTTATCATGGGTCTGTCCTGACGTTGTCCACCCTTAGCAAGCACGGGACTGTTTCCCAAACTGACATGTAGAGAATCTAAGTCACAATTTTGAAACAAAAATGTGGTTTTGCAATAAAACTAAAAGTAAGGAAAGGTGCTGGCCTGAATAATACACATTGACTGTGCTGAAACACGCACATTTAAATGAAGATACCAGCTTGGGAGGCTGTGGGGGCTTCTCTTCCCATCATTTTCTAGCAAAATACTCAAACAGTAAAATGTACTTACAACTACAGTCTGTTACTGCATAAAAGGAAAATGCTGTCACGTTCAGAGACAATTATTTTTTCTACTCTTTTCTTTCAACCTTCAAAATGTAAACACCAACTTTTGAAAGCCATTCTTTGTATAAACAAACAGTGGGTCAAAATGTGATTGCTAATCAGTACAAAAAGACCTTCAGCGACTGACCTTACTTCCGGAGTCCTTGGCTCCACATTCACCCTTATCGTACCACCATTTGTTTTTCAGCTTGTCTAAGATGCCTTGTTCACTGAGTTTCAATACTGCAAGGTTTACAGGAGTTCTTCACGTGGGAAATAACATAAATAACATTATATTATGTTATTTTATGTTATTCAATCTTTAAACTACTTTAAAACTATACAAAGCGATAAAGCAGGGTTCCTGGCCACAAAGTATTTACACTGCAGGCAACTGGATCATCCCCTTAAGTTAACGCTAGAGAGCAACGCTACATTACCAGGTCCTGCCCATATCGCTTTGAGTAATCGGCACTCACTGTTAAATGAAGGCGGCAGAAACAAAGCAAGGCCAATTTCCCAGTTTGGTACAATCATCGCAGGCACTCACAGTAGCTTTACGGCTTATGGTGGGTTTGATCTAGCCGGACACCTCGTATTGCACTAACAGACAGCAAGCCCCACAAACGAGCAATTGTGGCTTCTTAGGGTAAAACAGCGCTTGCAGCGCCAGGCCCCCACGCAGCCCCCGGCACCTGGGATGGGGGTGTGTGTGGTGTGTGTTATGTGTGTGTGTGTGTGTGTGTGCACATCTGCAAAGCAAAAAACCCCAGGGTGGAGGGAGATTTTGCCAGCCGTTGTGGCTGTTTCCATGCCGGCGGTGGTTCCTCCAGCTCCGTGCTCGGAGGCACTGCACGGCGGCCGCTCTCCCCATGAGCCGTGGGGGTCCCAAATGCCGCCGGTCCAGGGAACTGCAGCAGAAAATAAGCAAATGCAGACCTCTATGAAACAAATTAGTTAACATGGAAACGCTGGCTGAAAGTGCCCAGGGTGGGAAATGCTGGCAGGACAAAGGGAGCTGCTGACTCTGGCGATGCCAAAAGCCCCCAGGCCCAGGGGACCTGAGCTCGCCCACCCCTTCCCTGTATCAAAGCAGTGCCTGAGGAGCCTCAGTTGGGGTTTGTCTTTTCCATTTCCTCCTTGTGTGTGGCATCTCAGGGTTTTTCCTGCCCGTTTCCATGAGACAGGCCCCTGTGTTAGCAACATCTTCAGCTCCTGCTTGAACAAGCTTTTATCCCCACTCCATGGCTGTGCGGGGCAGCCGCTGGGGAGGAAAGGGACGGGTCCTTATCCTCAATGATGCTGTGCCACTTTGTATGGGATAACACCAGGCAGACACTGGCATGGCTGCCCTGCAACATGCCCCACTGAGGGTCCATCCACGCCTGCTGTCAGCGGAGGAGGCACAGGAGCTCAGCCCACGCCTGCCCTGGTGCCAGCAGAGCTTCCCGGCTGGCCAGGCAGAGGCAGCACCACTCCTCCTGGTCTGCACAGGGCTGGGTTTGACACCAGCCAAGATTTTATTTTTGTAAAATGGCTATTTTTAAGCAGCAGCTGTAATCTAATTAAGTATCAATCAGGGAAGACTGTATGTGCTCAGCCGGACACAGCCGACAGGCGATGGTGACAAACTGCAGGAGACAGGGACGTGTTTGCCGGCTGGGCTCTGGCTGCAGGCACGGAGACCCTCCACCAGGAGCCGGTGGCATCGTAAAAGCCAGCTGTATCGCAGCTACGTTTCCATCCACCTATAGGTAGGGCTATAAAATATGAACGGGATCAAAGCACGCTCCACAGACACCGCAACCGCCCTGGGTGCTGCAGGTGGTGCACCTGCCCTGTTGGTTTATGCCGACGGAGACCAGCGAGGTGCTGGCCAAGCCACCCCCGCGGACCCTCCTGGGCAGCCTGTGTCAAGACCCTTGATGACACCCTGCCAAATATGCTACAAGCAGCCGTGCGTGATCGCAACACCCGTCAGTGAAAGCTGAGTGCTCTCACCTACCCCTTACAACCCCCAGCAGAGAGTGGTGTGGATTATTGCTTAGAGAACAGTGCTCTCATTTTAAATTTCATTTAAAAACTATCCAATTTGGAGAGATTTTATGCAATACATCTCTCTCCTTTGAAAAGCATTGTGCAGCTGAGAATACACAAACAATAGGGAGAAGGTTATAAACACCTTTTCTCCCACCCGCATATTTTATTGTGCAAATTTTCCCCTCCCCCCAGTCCTATTCCAAACACTATTTTTAATTTGCATGCCTTTATAAACCCCATATGGAGTACAGAGAATTTGCATAACATCCAATACATTATAGATTAGCTTTCACAACATTATACAGTATTGGGAAATGAGGAGGCTTAACATGCTAATTAGGGTGCTTTATTTTTTTTTTTAAAGCCAAGATTGCAGTTAATTGCGCACACGCAACTGCCAAAAAAAAAAAAAAGAAGTAAACTAAAATTATCTTAACTAAACAGATGGGAATTTGCCTAAACTGGGGTTTTCACTGTAGTTAGTCATGGCCCTGTTTGTCAGGTGAGGTACTGCAATCCCTCTGCCTGGGTAGGAAAGAGGTGATTTGCTCCGTCCATCTGTCCCGGCATGAGGAGAAGGGTGGGACAGGCGGACAAGCACCGAGGAGCTGCCGTGTGCCTCAGGCCCACCAACCCTTTCCCGGTGGAGCCGTCACCGTGCCGGGGGGGCCGTCAGCTGTCCCGACCGCAGGCAGCGGGGATGAGATGGGCTGGCGGTGTGAGGAGGGACTGGGGGAGCTCCCGGCCTCCTTCGGCTCCGCCATTTTGCTGGCCGGGGCACTGGGACGGACAGCGTGTACCTGAGCGAAAAAGCCCTCTCAATGTGCTACAAAAGGCACTAATCTGTGCTTCACGGGTGGAGCGTGAAATGCAGCTTATTTGATCAAAGTCCTACGGAACAATTTTGTCTGCTTCCAGGAAATGAATCCCGAGACCTCTCAACGCGCGAGCCGCTCCCTGCTGCAGCAGCATCTGAGCGACCTGATGGTGGGAGAAGGTGGAACGCCTCTGCAGCCCCCGTCCAGCTCTTTCTCCATGGGGATGCCGTGCGAGCTGGTGTGGGATGGGCTCCTCAGCTCCCAGATCCCCCAGTTAAATAAATATATTGAAAAGTGAGCCTGGCTGCTGGTACATTTTCCGGTTGCTCGTCTCTGAGTAGCTGTCTAGCCTTGTTCAATTTAATAGCCCGGGTCAGGCATGGCTTTGGCCGAGATCTCGATGGAGGTGCAGAAGGGCATGTCTGCATCGTGGCATTTTCCTCGCCGAGTGCTCAGCAGTGCACATTGACTGCGAATCCTCTGTACTGCACCTCGGCTCGCAACCCAGCCTGTCCCAAAAAAGGCCCTGGGGCCACGCCAGCACCCTGCCCACACCAGCAGGTCGGAGGCTACCAAGTTGTAAAGCATTGGGTTTGCTATTACAGAGGGAAGCGTGGCACTCTTCTGGGAGCGAGGGCTGTTGGCTGTAGGAAGAGGATTTTGACACAATTTGCCCTGGAACTGTTTGTTTGAGGGGGGATTTTTTTCATTGCCTTAGAGGCAGAGGAACAGAGAGACGCACTGGCTCGCCCGGGTCGTATGGGAAGGCTGTGTCCCCGCCGCCCACCTGCCTCCCCGCCCAGCTTTGCCGCCCCAAAAACGGCTCAGAAGATCACTTGCTCAGTCTCTGGGTCTCTCTCTCAAAAGACTTCCATTTCCTCATCTTTTTCCTGAGATAATTTTGTGCTTTCCAGCTGCTTTTTTAATTAGGTTGCTGTTGTTGGGCTGTACAGGATATCCTATGAGGTCCTCAGCCCCTTCCCGTGTGGCTTCAGCTGTTTTTCCTCTGCCTTTAATTTATGATGGGATTCTTTTTCATCTCCCCCGTGTGGCTTCCAGCCCAGCTCTCTAGTAGTTTGGTTCCTTTTATCAAAGTGTTCAGAGGTTTGAGAGCTTCTGCTCTCATGTTGCGCTCTGTACACCCAAGAAAACAAGCTGAGGCAATTAGGATTGGGATGTCAGCATTTCAGATGTCATATGATGGTATTCTTGGGCAGAAACTTGCAGTGTTTTTCTTCTTCATCATAATGGAATGATTTTTTTGTTTGCTTGCTTGTGCTTTTCATCCAGATGCAGTAGGTTTGGCTGATCCAGGCTTAACCACGTGAGGTTGGATCTGTTGGGCAGCCTTACCAAATCCCGCTAACATTTATTTGCTGACATCTACAAATGACGTGAAGACTTGTGTCTAGAGAAACGTTACCAGGAGTCTCATACCGAATAGTATTGCCCTCAATGGCAAATTAAGCCATTTGCTATGGTTGATTTATTTAAGAGAGGCACGATATTAAGAAGATTGGTGCCCATTTATTCTCACAGGCTTCATTTCATCAGAGTCTGCTGCAAACATGATTTTACACCTGGGACAGAGGCGGGTTTTATCGGTGCTTCAGCAGTTTGGTTTCTCTGCCCCCCTGTTAGCAGACCTTGCTCAGGTGCCAGCAGCATTACCTTCCCCTCTTCAGCCATCAGTTACCGCTAGAAAACAAGCTGTGCCAGTCTTTTTCCAAATGCAACGTAGCACCATCTCAAAGGGAACCTCCTCTTCCCTTTGCTGTGTGGCCCTGGGGCCTCCTCCCTGCTGCATTTCAGCCTCTCTTGGCTCGGGATACCAGCCCCAAAAGTCCTGCTGCACCCCTTGGTGCTGGTGGCCCCAGGTGATGGGACGATGCTGATGGAGTGAACTGATTTTTGAAAAACAATGTGCACTCACTCATTAAAATTTCCCCCCTGAACTAGGTCCCCAAAGCTTCTGGTTCAGTTGAAAAATCCTGGCCACCTCTCCCTCCAAATTCAGGAATTGCTACAGCACTTCTTTGTCATGAAGGTGATCTTGCATAAAATACAGCATCGCTTCCAGGCTAAGCATGTTCCCCACGCTGACGCGTGAGATCATCCCTCAGAAGAAAGAGCTGCTCTGTGCTCTTTGTCAAGCATCTATTACCTTTCTATTTCATTATTATCTCTTTTTCATCCACACCATTAATATGTAAAAGAGGGAACATGACGACACAGAGCCCATTTGCTCCCTCTTCTTTACTTCTCTTTGAGACACCCACACCCTGTCTGAGGGACTTCTTGCCCTGCCTTCTCTTGCCGCAGCACCAGTTTCAGGTTAGTTGCGGTAATTTTTATCTCCATTGAGAAAACCGGTGGCATTATAATATTTCTTTCTGGCCAGAATGACTTCGAAGCAGAAGAAAAGTAAATTAATCATCAAAGAAATAGTTCTTTACTAGTCCCAAATGTTAGAAGGTATAACTTCTGCCCCTCTCAAATTATAAATCAAAACAGGTTTTTAATTTGATTAGCGACCTTTTAGGTTCATTTTCATGATTTCGCCTTCACCTATATAAAGCAGATAATATGAAAGCATAGGCTTTTATCTAGTGCCATCACTCTAGCTTCTACTGGCTTAGGAAAGAGACCCAGCAGGCTGAAGTCCCACATACAACTGCAAAAGCTGGCCAGGCTGCTCTTTCAGCAACCTGACTCCAGTTACTGGCCATCGCGTTTATGTGCCGGTGCTGCAAACAGGACCCTTCCCTGAATGAACTCGGACTACACAGAAGAGTCTGAGCACCTTCTTGGAAAAAGTGCTGTTAATTTATGAAAAGAACATCCCGGTTGCCAGCCTTGCTAGGACAGAGCTGTTTTCCTGGAACGAGTGATGGGATGTACTGATGCTAGTGTTTGGGCTGGTCGTCACAAGTCACAGCAGGCGGTACAGAGAAGAGCCAGTGACCACTACAGGTGAGATTTAGGAGCAAAAGTCACTTTGGGACTCGAAAAATCTCACCCAATAATCCGTAGACTTTCATCGGCTGCATGTAACCGGTGTTTGAGTGGCATAAAGTCTCGGCAACACCGTAGTTATGTTTATTACATGCAATCAATAAAGATTTAAGTGGTGATTGGAACAGCTTTGGATAATTCACATCCCATTCTATGCTCTAATGGATGTAATATAAATGTTATACCCAAAAATGATCATTGCCAAGGAGAGCGAATGAAGACAGCAGACAGCACACTGTTCCTCAAACCAGATCAACCATTGCTCAGAATTAATATAGAATTTTTAGACACGATCTTTCAGAAAAGGGAGCTGCAAAGAAAAGGTGTAACAAGTAAAGGCTCTTTGAAGCACTAATTAAAGGGCTTCCTCCGAGTTGCGCAGGATGGGGTGGGCAGTGCAGGGGTTGCACTGAATCTCCCATGCAGTGGGGCTGACCAAGGGCTGACTCGGCACCTTGCGCCACCTGGGTTTTACAAACTGCAGGTGTTCCTCCACCCATCATCGGCTGGTGTCTGATGTTTTGTGGAGTATTTGGTGTATAGGGTACGACGTGGCATTTTCTCAGCACTGCTGCTTGCAGCATCTTGAGAGTCCAAAGGTAGCTTTTTTGAGGGTAGAGCTTGAAGGAAGACCAGAATAAGACCAGCAGTGAGAGCTCCTCTCTAGTCTTGAAAATGTCTTCACTCGTGCCCGAAGCTGAGGCTCAGGATAGCAGAGAACAAGCTGCAGAAGAGCAAGGATGCCCGGCTGGCTCAGGACAATGCCAACCGGCGGGCAAGGGCTCCAACCAATGCAGCTCCATGGCTCTTATGAGCGGTTCCCACACAAGAGGGCTCAGTGGCTTCTGCAGTGCTACACAGGCAGGACATCTGCATCGCCAGTGGCACCGGGGTGGGATGTGTGCCTTCTGACCCAGGGACAGAGAGCTCACCCAGGGATGAAGCTAAGAAATTTAAGGCCAGTGGCAATGGGGATCCTCCTCCCAAGGCAGGGGGATGCTGGCTCCAAAGGTATGCTAAACATGGCCAAAAGGAGCCCCGTCCACTACAAACAGGTCTGGCTAGAAGGCCAAAGATACGAGTCCCCGATGCGCTTAATAATGCATCTGTCACAGTGTGAAATCCTGTGTGGTCACTAACATGCTGCCCTTTTTCATTTTTTCCCCATCAGTACAACATGAGATGCCAAATAACTCCGGTTAGCAAAGCGTTGTGGAAATGCAGGCGCACATCGCGAGGGATGTGGTATTTACAGCAAAGCTGCTCGTGTTTTAATGTGCGCTGGCACTGGCCGTTCGGCTACGTCAGGGGAGGCACAATCACCGCGCCAAAGGCACCCCCGGGCTTCGGCTGTGTCACACCGCGGGGCGCAGAACTGCTGTAAATCGGGTCTAATATCTGGCTAGGCCAGGGTTATTGCTGATTTGTGGGATCAGAGCGACAAAAAGCCACAGGAGGTTTCTGGCAAAGCTGGCCCTCTGCAGATTGCAAGATCAATGAAGTGTGACGTCCCCCCTCCGAGTCGGCCTGCGCCCCTTGCCGAGCCGTGCAGCCGGACCCGGAGCTGCATCCCCTGCAGCGGGCTCTGACCGCCCCGTCCAAACCCCAGCGTGAAGGAGGAGAAAGTCCATGGTGATACCATGGTTAGCATATTATAAAGCGTTTTTTGACTTGTTTTAATCCCCGTTATTTTTACGTAATCCCTTTAATTTAGGAATCTGACATATTTAGAGCACTCTCACTTCTGCAGCAGGAATTTTTCTTTTGTTTCTTACGATGATTTTTCCCCTGTGTCTTACGAGCAAAGCTGTCCTCGCTGGCTGGACCATCCCTGGCATTGCTGACCTCTGCACAACCCAACCAACAATGCTGTAACATCAAAGAGTTTAAACATCAAATGTCTGGCTTTCTAAAATCCACCTCATAGTGTCAGAGGAAAGGCAAGTGGACTAAGGCGCACAGAAACAAGCATGTTCTTAATTCGAAACGCTTCCTAAAGTCCTCTAGGGTAAAACTACTGCAAACAGTGATTTAATTTTTCCTGTTAGTATCACTTGCAAATCTCCACTGACTTCAGGGGAAGCAAAGTGTGAAGCTTGTTGCAGACATGTGGGAAGTGTCACCTTTACCATGCTCTGAGAGGTAAATGTCTGAAGGGGACAGGGAGAACGACCCCAAACAACTGCACCACTGCTTTGCACGGAGATTTCAGCCCCTCGCATCCAGCACTGCAGAGAAACCCCTCAGCCCCTCACATTCAGCACCGCAGAGAAACCCCTCAAAGACGCACATCCCCGAGCCGGCCCGCGCGGGCGCACGGCAGCACAGAGCCCTGACAAATGCAGAAATCAAGCCCAGGCACTCTGCTTAAATTGACAGGGTACCATGAAAATCTCACTAACAACCATCTTGGTATCATTAAAATATAAAGATAGAAACAATCCAGGAAGAGATACCAAATCCAACATTATTCTCTAGAGGGCATTGCTTGAGGTTAAAGACCCATCTAAATCAAATAAGGCACTTTATTCCCCCAAGCTCCATAAATCCCAGCCTGATCTGTAACTCTTGAATGGACTTTTTGTCAGATCTTGTTACTGAAATAACTTCTGACTAGATACAAAACCTGCGGGTGAATGCATTGTCCGAGCGCTCTGCTCTTTCCGAGATCAGATCTATCTGCCTGTCATAATTTACCAATTTAGCAATGTCTCCATGCCATAACTTCATGTTTTGCTACACACCCACATGTGAGGGATGGGCAAGATTTCACATGGAAATGGGCTCATTATTAAAACCCACTACATTTGTTTCAAGACTAGAGTTACCTGGTACCTCAAGCAGGAGTGGACAGACCCCTGAAAATATGGGCATAAAAACATATGATTACTCACTATTCCTATTTGTGACCTTCTGTCTCAAAAACCGATCTTCTGTATTTCACACTGAACGTTCACTGTTCATGGAAAAAGCACCAGGCATTTCTTCTTTAAGGAATGAACACTTCGTTGCTCTTTGCTACCGTTTCAGACCTGCACCATTTTTCCCTGCCCTGTGTTACCAGCAGTTGCACATCTACATGATTTACCATTTGAGGGATCGAAATGCTTTACGGGTGGGCAGAGGAAGGGATGAAAGTGAAAGCCATCTAGTTCGAAAAGACAAAGAGCTTTCAAAATTAGAAGATTAAAACTTGGTGCCTCAAGCCCCATATACCCCCCAGCCACCTAAGAAATACACTGCATGTTGATGGCTGGGATAGTGCTCGGAGGCAGCAGTAAATGCCCCGGCAGAAGGACGCTGTTTTTCCTCAATGGTAGAGCCAGAAGCGGTTCCCGTTGCTCCAGGTGCCGAGGCCCCAGGTGCCGGTGAGCAGCGTCCCGGGACTGCAGGCTCATCCGCGGCCATCACCCACAGCTGGGCTGGGACCACCCTTCAGGAGGTCACTGCACATCTTGCCTCTTTTGTGCCTTTTGGTACTGAACAGTGTCATGGGATGATAAAAATCTTATCTATGAAACAGCACACAAAGTAGCTTTTAAAATGTGTTTAGGCTGTGATATTGCCGGCAACAAAGCCAGCAACTGTGGGAGATGGAGACAGGCGGTGGCTTCTCCTGCCGTACTGACATGGTGTGTGAGGATTGCTTCTGTTCCAAGGATATTAGTGACCCCTGCACAGGCACCGGTACCAGCTTTCAGTTCTGCTCTGATGGCACGTGTCTGTAAATGAGCAGCTTTGCCAGGCACGCTGAACGCAGGTTTTGCAATGGCCATTTGAATGCTATGCAAATGATCTGCTGGGGATGGGGTGTTTCTAGTTATTGCTGAGTATTTACTAGCTGCAATAGCTCCATAACAGAGCTTTGTTCTAGTCTTCATTACTGTGTTTTTCCACAAAGAGTGTTCTTTTGGTCAGTTCAAGGTTTCTTGCCTTTTGTCTTTAGAGGCAGGTTGGAGCAACCACTATGTCCTTGTGGAATCTGTGGGGTTCTTCCTTGCAGAAACTAGGTATGCATTTTAAATTCAGGTGTTTTAACTGATGCCGTGTTTGCCGCAATGTCGAAGACATACACAGATGCAGGTTGCCACTGTCACACCTACACACATTCTGAACACACCTGCACGGAGCCAGATGTGTCACCAGCTGAGACTGCAAGATCCTCCACTCTTTGCAGAGAGTCTGCAGCCTGTGTCTGGCAGCAGCAACTGTCTCTAGGAAAGTATATTTATATGTTTCATAAATGTAGCTCAAACAAATTAAACTCTGTGCTAACAGGATCATAATTTAATAGAAGTGCCAAGTGCTAATGCAATAATACATGCCTATTGGATTAGGAAATGCAAGCCATAACAAGTCATTGTAGTTCATTTACAGCAGCGCCCAAGACTTGAGGTACAGATGTGGCGAGGGAGTGGGAGGAAGAGCTACTCAAACAGAGAGGCAGAATAAGGGAGGGCAGATGTTTAATGTCACGCGCAAACCTACAACACCTCAAACAGCAACGCGGATCTGTCCTGTCATTGCCTGGATCCTTTCTAACCTGGATGGATATGAGCAAGAGACTCAACTTACCTTGTGTGCAGGCCATCCCCTCACCTTCTCTTTCTCTTCCCTCTAGACACATCCATTTTGCCCCCCGTCTTCTATGATTTGTTTTCCTCTTGGGACGGCTGCTTCCATGTCTCCTGCTCTCGGGCTCCTCGTCAGGTTGCAGATAGGTGCTGCTTAGTCCAAAGGCTACACAAGACTTTCAAAGAGCAGCTACGTCACTTGTATAAAGCTAGAGGTGTCCGACCCATGATTACGGTGCGGGCAAGTGCAGAGCAATCCACCAGAGCAGCACAAGTGCCTGCGTCCACGTGAGCTCAATGCTGAAACATTAGAATTACTTTGAAGAAGAAGAAGAAAGGCATTTACTTTTTCCTTTGTATGTTAAGTGACAGCAGTTACCATTAAAGAGGAGACAGCCAAGCCCAGACCCCCAGGGAGATGTTCAAAGGAAGGGTCCTGCTCCTGCTGCTGGGAGCCCCACTTCGAGCCGCTGGTTTTCCTGTTTCATTCTCCAGTCCCGAAGAGCTCTGCATCGGCTTTTCCCTTTCCCTTACTGATGCTTACGATGCAGGATAAATGACTCATGCAAGCAATTTATGGGAATTAGCTGTTAAGCACCACAGGTATTATCAAAATGAGCGCGTGAGTCACAAGTCTTTCTCGAAGATTTCTTGCAGGACACAGTGTCACTGCACGGGTCCAGCTCTGCCGCGGATAACATTGCACAAGCGTATTTCCTTGCACACTCAGGTCCAGCTTCAGCAAAGCAGCAAAGCTAGTCCCCACCACGCTAAAGGTTACACAGGCAAAACAAAACCGTTCCCAATTCTTAGATGTGAGCCCTGACTCCACCAGCTCCTTCCCAGCCTGGGCAACCTGTTTGCCCCAAATTCTCCTTCTGAGTCTCCTAGTTACATTCCCAGGAAAATACCCTCAAACAGCACAGACACTTCTGCAAACCAGAGCAGGCTCTCTGCCCTTCTTGGCAATGCTCTAAGCGAGATGCTTCGATGAACTCCCAGAGCATTAAGACTTCGTTATTGGCACAAAACATACACAGTATTATTTCCTAATACGCTATAAAGTAATAGCTGTCAATTAAACAAATATTCTGATGCCTTCTTTTTAAACTATTATTTTGCTTTGTCACTAATTTGCACAATACAATAATTTCATATTACTTTCCCAGCTCTGAGCATGAATTAGCTCTGTGCTGCTATCACTGGCTCTGACCAGCCATTTTATCTTTTTCCAGCTCATAACCCAGGCCTATAGAATGGGTGGCAAGTAAATTCATGCTGATGAACATAATTTCAAACAAATTGCTCAAATAAATTGTGCAGCATCTTTTTAAGATAGCCATTTCCCCAAATGTTCTCTTTAAAGCACAACACATTTGGCAATGGTGCTCTTTAGATGTCAGGTATCATCTAAAATAATGCCTAACAGATTTCTTCTAAAAATATGCCACTTAAAAAAAAATACGCCGCAAATGCTAACGGCTGTGCTGAAAACGTATCAAAGCAAAATAGCACAGAGAAATGGGGAACAAATCCCATCTGCTAATGGCCACACTCACAGCTCGGAAAGGCTTGAGAATGTGATGCGCTACGGAGTGTGGCTCTGAGAGCAGAACTCAACTAGCGCGCCGGAAAAGTAATCCTACGATTAGAAAGAAACAACTGAAAAATGAAGTAGTATTACATTGCATGTCATTTCACAGACATACTCCAAAAGAGATACTGGCCTAAAAAAGAATATATTAAAGAAATTAAGTCAAATAATTAGCAAGGAATCCTGGCATGTGAAGTTGGCGAGATGCTGCATTCAAAGAATCTCCTTCTGTGCTGATTGTCATTAAATGTTACCGTGAAGGTATAAGAATACAAGAAATGTATCAACAGCAGAACTATAGAAATTTATCTTAGCAGAAAATTGTTCCTATGCAACTGAATAATTAGTTTCACTTAAGTCACTCAGCCTGCTCCTGCCGTCTGTATCCCCTTTTGTCTATTTCTTGTTAAATTCCTATTCAGCCATCACTCAGCTCTGAGATGATAGGATTGTATAATAAACAAAATAATTAGTTTCCAAACTCATAATACACTGTAACATATTTCCTGGAATATGCTTTTTTTATAACTGCTATTTTGCATTCTCTCACGATTGAGAACTCAGCTCACATGTATAAGAGAATTTGAAGACGGTATAATTTTGCCATGAATCCAACAGATGAAACTAAATTCACGCTCATTTAAGAGAGCTAAGTGAACAAATTTTGATGCACGTACCAGAATGTCTGCACCAGCCAAGTCAGCCCACACGTACTGACATGCATCACAGACAAATTACGTATGGCTGCAGCACGTTCCCCTTCGGACTTCGTAAGTAAGGACCACTACCGAAATGGGGTAACTCCCTTCGCCAGGGCAGTACTGACAGCCAAGACAGTGCAGGGCAGACTGGCACCCTCTGCTCCACACCAGTACTGGCATATACTGGTAGCACTGAAAATGAGACATATGTCAGCTGAGGCCTCATTAAAAGAGCACAATTTCTTTAGTCCTAAATTACAAGTGGACCCCAGCAGCATGGGATGCTGACAGGACTAACCTTACAGTCTGTGTAACTGAATAGATTAGAGAACTTGCAGAAAGTCAATTGAATACCTTTTCTTTTTCCCGCTGTACGACTCAAAATCCTTGCGAAATTTGAAGTCATTGTTTAATTTTCCAATGGTGATGAAGATAGAATAACAAGAAGTGAACTCACAACTCAGAATCATTCATCTCCAAGCACAGATGAACCGCACGTGAAACCGCAGGGAGGATGAGCACGGGAGGGCATTTCTGGGTCATCGGGTCCTTTGCGGTACAACGATGGGCACTGGCACAAGCAAACAGGCTGCATACTTACCTCTGGCTTTCAGCACAAGCTAGAATATCAGATTGCACAGAGGAATTCAGCTTAAGAAACTGGCACCATCAGGTCTGAAAGACTCACAGCTACACACACCTCATTGGCAGTAGGTAGGAAGCGGCTGATTACCACCTCGGGGCGGCGATTTCCCAAGCCTGGGTCTCTACTGGCAAAGCTAAGAGAGAGGTGGTCTGTCAGCTCAGCCGGTAGAGAGCGCTGCCCCGAGTGAGTAATGGTCCCTGTGCCACCCTGTCTGACGGGGTGCAAGGTCGGCATCTCCACCTCAGGCACCTTCACCACCCCGTCCTGATTCTCCCCAGCTACCCACCTCCTTTAAGGGAAAAGCGAAAAAAAGAATCGTTTTGAAGTGAATCCTCTGAAATGCTCTATAAATGAAGTTGTGTTCATATAAACAATTAGCTGAAGAGATGGGATGAGATGACGAGGGCAACTCAAGAGTTCTGGTGGGAGGACGGAGAGGAGGAGAGGTTGGCCAGCGAGACTGTCAGGGCCGTAGTGCCCGGAGGGCAGTACCGGCGCTCGGCTTCGCCAAGACGGCAGCAGGGCTCCCGCGGGGCCGGGGCACAGCCTGAACTCGGTGTTAGTGGCCGCCCATGGGGGTGTGTGCTGTCGGGAAGGCACCTGCCCGTCTGCCGCAACACCACGGCATGGCAGCGCTCAGTGCCTGCAGAACCCTACCTCAAAAGAAAAGCCACTTTGTAACAAAAACGCCCTTTTATTTACAACATCTCTAGAAACAACAACTAACCCCTTCCTCGACTCCCCTAGCTTAGTCCTCTGTGGGAGGTCTTCTCCGACCCACATTCTCCTCCCTGGGGACTTCTGCCGGCTGAGCCGTGCCCCCGAGAGCCAACGCCTGTAGCTCGAACAAACACGTAGTCCTTCATCACAGCGTTTTATGACAAACTGCGGAAAGACAGCGCTTTGTGACTTATACCCTAAAACAGCAAAACACGTCTCCTCGTGTTTACTCCCCTTCCCTCTTCACTGGATACGGATCCGTGGTATCATGACAGACCTGACTCCGCTCCCTTAACAGCCACCGATCAGGGCCGAGGGCTTGCTAACGGATGGTATCGCTCTTCGTGAAAGGTCTTTCAGCACAAGCGAAAACAGAAGGATGGCCCTGCCCTAATTATGACCATTTAAAAAATCCTTTTTAGTTTCCTTAGGGCTGTGAGCGTTAGTTGGCTGGGTTTAATTCAATGAACTCGAAGCAGTGAAGTTCATTGAAGCTGGTTTGTACAAAGAGTTTTCTTTCATGGAGGCAGCATTAGACAATGTGCTGCTGGAACCCAGGAGAATATTAAACATTTAATATACTGACAAGTATAACATTATATAAAAATTTTGCATGAAGGATGAGCAGCAGAGCTAAAAAGCATAAAAAAAGCTCGCACTCATCTCCAGGCTGCTGCTGAGCACTGCGGCCCTCCAGTTATTGAACAAACCTGGATTCGAGAGCTTTTCCTTCCTTTATTATTACACAGTGGCTTTTGCTAACATCAGAGATGAGTAGCTGAGCAATTTCCTACGTAGCCAACTGTAAGCAACTCTTATTAATAGAATGCAGCAGTAATTTGCAGTAATTGTCCGAAACCATGGTTTACTGAAAATACTGTTGTTATTGATTTTGGACCAAAGCTGAAGCATTTTTATAAGAGAGATTAGGAGTTACTGTTCCCTAAGGAACCAGTTTTCCTAGCTGTAGGAGAGTGTCACTATGAAAATTAATCTCAGTACTTTTCAGTATAACAATGGGTTTTAAATTAATTTTCTTGGTAATTCCTGTACCCAAGGTGACCAATAGTACCCAGCCTACTCTAGCTACAGCTTCTCCTCACTAGGCTAAAGACTGCAGAAATTGCCAGTTTTACAGGGTAAGGCTGGCAATACGAAATCACCCTAGTTAACTTTTGCAATACATGAGCTCATCAAAGCTACCTGGAGAGTCTCGTTACTGTACGGGCTGCCTGAAAGGCTGGGGCAAACCTCAGCTCAGCAGAAGGCAGGGACAGCTTTGCCCCTGCTGTCACTGGAGCCAGGATTGTAATCCACATCTGTTTCAGAAGCACAGCAAACACAGACACAGTGCTCCTGCACAGGCGTGTGCAGATGACTGGCCAGTGGCACACAAAAGGTGACATCTGAATATTCTAGGCAAAACTACCAAAACCTCTATCCTCAAGATTAATTTCTGGTTTAGTGCATCAACACACTTCCCTGTTGCAAGCAACGTATCTCGTGTTTCAGCTTCGCCCATTGCAAGCTCTAGCTCCTCACACGTTACCATTATTGCTATTTTACCATTACCGGGTGACGACCATCTCTGCGCAACATTATGTCTTTGCTGTGATGGCTGCTTAACTCTCGTCTCTTGACCTCAGGCTATGACTAGATGAGCTGCCACCCTTTCCTTCCCTGAGCTCCAGACCCACCCAAGCAGGTCTTCTCTGGAGACCAGACTTCCTCCCAGGGGCTCTGGTGGCACCAGTTCAGGCCAGCAAAGCAGCGCGTGCCGGTACTGGTTCGCCTGACCCCTCCCCAAAATCGCAAAGGAGACAGGAGCCCTCTTGCCTTCAGGTCTGTGCTGGTACCGCTGATCCTGAAAAAAGCTTCTCAAACACCACTCTGCATCACAGCTAAACCATGAAGGACTGACACCTTGTCCTCAGGGGTGAGTACGGCGGCCAGATGTGATCACTGGTTTCTCATACAGTTACAAGTACTGATTTGCTCTGCATAGGTCCCACCAATACTGGACTTTCTATCTGTTAGTTAAATAAGGACTCCAAGCTTGACCAAGCCTGCTGAAGATATTAAATAAGACCATTTCTTTGAAAGAGCTACTGGGCAAGAAAATGGCTTTTTTTTTCCCCACCAAAATTATTCAAATGGTTGTAATCTGTGTTCTTTTTTGGAGTTTTTTTTTGGTTGCTTTTTTTTTTTCCCTTGAGAAGTAAAATAACAGCCTTGCCGATTACTCTTTGCTAAGGTACCCGATTGTGGTGACATTGAGGCTGACCTTGGAGTCACCTCCCCCGCTGCCGCACTCTCCTTTGTCGTACCACCATTTGTTTTTCAATTTGTCCAAGAGGCCTTGCTCATTCAGTTTTAATACTGCCAGGTTAACAGCATTTCTTGAAACGATAAAACATAACTTGTAAGAAAAAATGCACAAATGCTTAGGAAATCGTAACGTATAAAAAAAGGAGCACAAGAGGACAAATTGGCTAAAATTTCACAGAACGTGGAGCTATCAAAATGTTTGTACAGCAAATACAGGGTTAAATATTGGAAGGTGGCATGGAGGATAACATTTGCTCAAAACTGAAGTGTGCGGGATGGGGAAATCGTCTTTGAGAAAAAAAGTAACAAGAACACCACATCATGCAGTTAACATTCGTCACATATGGCAGGTTAACTCGGCTTTTACCATTTAAATTGAAAAAGCCATTGAACTGTAAAATTAAAACAGCAACAAACAATCAGAAAGGACAACACAAAGAGAACACTAAAAAAATGGATGCATTAAATAAACGAAACCATAATTTACCGTCTTATTTAACTCCATGGAATATTGAAGATTTTAAACTTTAAAGTTACCTCAAAATCCACAAGAAAGAAAATGACAACACAATACATCAGGGTAGGTGGAATACTATAACAACATGGATATTGTTATATTATTCCACCCACCTTAATGCTGAGCCTTTGGGGGTTGCTACACCATAGCCCTTGGAATCCAGGTTGCCGCCGACTTTCATGGTGTCGCAGGGCTTGCGCTGCTCGATGTACTCGTTCATCGTCGACTCCAGCAGGAAGGCAAACTTCCCCTTCGACTTCCGCACCCTCGCCACCCCGTCCGCCGTCGTTTTGGTGAACACCGAGGGCTCGGCCGACTTCATGTACGACCACATTTTCTCGTAGACGGCTATTTTTGACCTCTGGGAGAGACGAAAGGAAGGAAATGAAGAGCCACGTTGGCAAAGGCACGAGACTGAGCTCCTTGGGCTTATAATTAACACCCTATACCTGATTAAGGCTAACAAATAAAAAAGTCAAGGTAGCTCAGGAAGATGCACATTGCCCCCTGAAAAATGACGAAGCCATAAAATGGGTGGGGAGGGGGAAACATATCTCCTGCTGTGCGGTGGGTGTATCCGCCTGCCTGCCGCTCTGCTGCTGAACCAGAGGGAGGATGTTAAATCCCCGCTCATCCATCATAGCCAACAGATGCAAAAGAAGCCTCTCCTCTTCGCACAAATCCTCAGCATTGGTTTTTGTGCTAACTCGCAGCTAGGAAACACCGACATTTGCTTATTACAAGTTCCCAGCAAGGCAGGAGCCCGCTTTTCGCGGCGGCGATGGCAGGGCTGTGATACAGGAGACCAGGACGGCTCTAGTGTCTCCTAATAGTGATGCTCATACGAGGGATATAAATAGTAATCACAGAATCACAGAATGGTAGGGGTTGGAAGAGACCTTTGGAAATCACCTAGTCAGATGTAGTTAACAGAGTCCTTTCTGAATCAACAGTCAAACTTTCAAAAATCAAGTTTCACATTTTCCTAAAAGATAGCAAACACAAATATTAGCAATAAGCTTAAAAAATTGCTGGTTAACTGCTTGCATGTCATGTTTTTCTCCTTTTTTGAGACTGAGCCAATCCTAACAGCCTCTAGCTCAGGATCCAGGTTTTGTAAACCTGGAAATGTTGAGAAATGTGTTACTTCCCCTTCTCCCTCTTCCCCACCAGTAACATTTAAACCACCCTCAGATCTTAAAGCCACCTCCAGACTCTTAAGCATTCGTATCCCAGGCTACTGGTTAAACTCTCCCGCTCGGTCGACAGAAGGCAGTAATGCCAACCGTATTTCTCTAAAGTCTAGAAATCCAAAGGATTTATATAAGGCTTTCGGCCCAAGCTGTGGGTATCTCGAATTTATGCCTCCTACTCCTTGCCAGTTTCCTGTCCGCAGTTCTCCTTGCAGAATGGGAATGAGGTAGGCAGCAGCTAAATCTAGTTCAAATTTAACAAACTTGTGGCAAAACACTGTTAATGTCCATCAGCTTGATGATCAAGACATGTTTCCTCCTCACTCAGGACAATTTAATGTGTTTTGAATAATGTAATGCTCAACAACCACCCCCCGGACCTTTCAGGGCGAGTAAGCCCTGCCTCCGCCGTTCTGCACATTAACATGCTCAGCCACTGTCGCTGCGACGGATGGAGAGGGGCACAGAGGGCAAGATTCTATTTTAATTATCCTTCCCGATGAGTTGAAAAACAACTGAAAATGCAAACCAATTAAAATCAGCCTGATCAACAATAGGAAATCAGAGCGACAATACTGTGCAGCTTCGTTGGGAGCTGGCTGGGTGGTGGGGTGCGAAAAACAAGCAAGAGGGATTTCAACGGAGAGCATTTCTTGGCTAAAGAGGGGCTGCATGGCTTCGTTTGTCCAGCAACAGGAGTGAAGAAGTGGTGGGAGAAAGGGGGATGTAAATGGGGCTTGAAATAGTCCTTACACAGGTAGAAGAAGGATTCGGGGGATTTGCCTGGCTTTCCCCTGCAACAGCAAACACCGAATAACCTGAGATGAGGACAGTGCCTCTGCCAGCCTCAGGCGGTGCGTTTGGACCGGGGCAGCTCCCAGCCAGCAGCGCGACAGTGGGTCCTGCCCCAGCAGAGACGTCTCACTGGGGCTCTCGGTCAGGAACCCACGGGCCACCAGCTACAACGCGCTGCTGCCTGCTTTATCACCCGCTACCTGGTCTCCCGCTTTTCCAACCACTCCGCTGATGCTCCTGGGCATTTTCACACCTCCTTCCCTGCCGGGAGCTGCCCAGGGCACAGCACTGCTCCCAGGCACCCGCCGGAGGGGCCGTGGGGACCCCAGGGCTACCAGAGGTGCCGGGCGGTGGTGGCTGTCACCGGCTCAGTGGCTGCCACCATCCTCGTGCCCTGTGGGCAGCAGAGCCTGTGTGGGAGCTGCGTGCACCTGCGCAGGCGGCAGCGCAGGCAGTGCAGGCAGAGCAGGCAGTGTAGGCAGCCCAGAGCAGGCAGCGCAAGCAGAGCAGGCAGCGTGGGCAGTGCAGGCAGCATGGGCAGTGCAGGCAGCACAGGCAGAGCAGGCAGTGCAGGTAGTGTAGGCAGTGTAGGCAGCGCAGGCAGCGCGGGCAGAGCAGGCAGAGCAGGCAGTGCAAGCAGTGTGGGCAGGGCAGGCAGTATAGGCAGCGCAGGGAGTGTAGGCAGCACGGGCAGAGCAGGCAGTGCAGGTAGTGTAGGCAGTGTAGGCAGCGCAGGCAGCGTGGGCAGAGCAGGCAGAGCAGGCAGTGCAAGCAGTGTGGGCAGGGCAGGCAGTGTAGGCAGCGCAGGCAGTGTAGGCAGCACGGGCAGAGCAGGGCACTGCCCACAGCCGACCTGCCCACTCTTCTGGTGCAGCTCCCTCCCGCAGAAGGGTAACAGAAGCCGCCTGCCTGGCCAACACAGAGACTGTGCGAGCAATGGCGCTTCTGGCGTGCCCTAGTTTCAAGGTGCTTGTCCTTACAACCTTCATCTTCTTTTAACACAAATAATACAGACGCACCTCCCCATTTATATTTGCAAATGGGCATCCAAGGGACAAAAGGAAGGTAAAAATACAGCTTTGCTCTTTCTCTTTGCATCTCTCAGCAAGCTAAAGTGATTAGCCTTCAAAAATTGCGCATGCACTACGTATGCTTTTGCTTGTTTTCCTCTGCAGAATGTGCCTTCAATTACACAGATAAACCAGAATTTCTTTTCCTTTTCATCTTCT
The DNA here is from genome assembly GCA_017639485.1 of Pluvialis apricaria. Lineage (NCBI taxonomy): Eukaryota > Metazoa > Chordata > Aves > Charadriiformes > Charadriidae > Pluvialis > Pluvialis apricaria. The sequence continues at coordinate 7,328,642 of CM030017.1, forward strand.
AACACACACCGGAATATCTGTCTTTAATAAGTTCTTTCATACTCTTTCCAGCTGGCCTGACTACCTAAAAGCAATTGCCAATACATCTGTGCATTGTTAATAATAACAGTTATCTGATGAGTGCCAACAGCACGCTGAGGGCTACAAACAGGCCAAACAAAGCACGTTCCCCGCTCCAAGGGCAAAGGGTGAATATCATCATTCATGCTTCAAAAAACCAAATTCCACAACTCAAAACCGGATCTCTTTTCAACTCTAACAAATAGCCTAAGCGTTACCGTTTGCTCCCTTCATTTACCTCTTTTGAGGTAATGTGGTAATTTTGATGATGTGGTTAATAAAAATCAGTACTTTTCTATATGATCATTGCCCACCTCTTCTTTGGCCAAGTGGGATTTTTCTAATCTCGTTATTATCAAATTAACCAAAGGAGTATAGCAGTCTGGTTTAGCAGAAGTAGACAAAGCTAGAAATGAACGCAGCAGGTATTGACTGGGAAAGGTTAACATGAAACACGTGATGCCAGAGCCCGGCTGGGGGAGTCTGGGTAAGGACCCACGGGTGTCCCAGGAGCGGGCACCAGCGAGGTGACGGGCTCCGGCCACTGCGTCCTGCCCAGTTAGCGCTGCTCTCCGCAGCCGTTCCCCTAAATTCATAACGAGGCCAAAATAATGCTTTGTGATGAGGCTTCTTAGAGAAAGGGACAGTGCCACCAGAGAAGGTGGGAAACCTGCAAACCCGCTCAAGAAGTGCTCAGGGGCGTTTTCTGCTCCAGGGGCCGTACTTCACACCTGCTCAATGACATGAAACCACTGGTTGACTAAAGCTGGTCAAAGATGCAACGAGATGAAACGAAAGACAGTATTTTTAGTAAATATTTTCCTTTTTCCAATTTCCAACCGCCTCAAAAAAAACCACCAGAAATCCCTAAAAGACTTTCAGAAAAGGAAAACTTGTTTCCTTTCTAACTATAAAGCTGCAAAGCCTGTGCTGAAAGAACATTTTTACCCATCTGTCCTCCTCTGCTGACATTCACGCCGCCCCTGCCAGCGCCTGCGTGTCCTCCCCGGAGTCTGACACCTGTGAGAGGGGCCAGACAGCAGTGGCAACCATGGAGAAAGGATTTACACTCCAAAATAAGGTGAGGTCTGATAGATCTGCACTGCTGCTAGAGTTCAGCGGCAGTAAAACATTTTCCCTCTCATTAAAGTGTTACTTTTAAAGAGATATTTAGAAAAAAAGCTTAAAAGCAAAGATTTAAACCAATTCAAAGCCCGTAACTGCAGTAACTCCCTATGGTCTGCAACTCCTATTTCATTTCTTTGATATTGCTCTCAAGAAGTCCGTCACACACATTTCCTCAGGATTTCAAGGGGATATTATTATCATTTTTTTCTTAAAAGCAACATTTGCAGTGTTTCATCTAGGCCTTGGGACACATTAAAGCGTCTTTTCATTATCGCAGCCTTACTGCAGATATAAATAGAGCTGGCCTTTGCTTTGTCAATAGTGCTGTTTTTTTTCCCTTTATTTGCAGATGTTTATGCAGAAGTGTGACCACACACACCTCAGCGCAAGGGTGCCAGCAGCTCCCGTTCGTGTCGGCAGAGCCAGCAGCTCTCGTGCTCAGGGGGCACTTCTCTTGGCCCGTTACTAACCGGTACCTAAATACACGTTGTTCTGGGCAGCAATGCATTCATTTTAAAAGAAGGTGCCAATTCAATCAGTCCACAATTTTAACACTGTCTTGCATTCGAATTCTCCTAGTTTTGATGGGTGGTTGGCTCCGGCACCGAGACGAAAAATCAAACCAGCCCGCAGTGTGCCATAGCATGAAGAAGCGCAGCTGGATGGGGCCGGGTGTGTGCGCGCGCGCACGCTACCGGCAGCGGGAAGGAGGCAGGTTTGCCTTGCAGTGCTGGTTCTTTCTTCAACCCATTCAACAAGGAAAACCCAGCACCCGCAGACCTGGCTCCAGCTGAGCAGGACCAGATGCCTTGGTTTCACTTTTGCGCATCCCAAAGCACCTAGAGATAGACTGCAAAACCCGGCACTTCTTGGACGATTCCTCGACACTGGTTAAATTCAGCTCTACAATCTCTTCGTGACTGAAGCCTTCTCCCACTGACCGAATTACCTTTCCCCCTCTGCAGACATCTGTCTCGCGCTTCTGCTAAAAGTGACATTGCATCACCTCCTCCACTACTGAGTAGCGGAGAAGCTATTCTATTTGAAAGAAACAGCATTTTTCCTCTATAATAAAAGTATGTTACAGGGATGCCCTTTGCCTATTTTAGATCGTTTTGCCCTCTCTGCCACCTCCTCTGCAATCTGCAGGTCTTCTTCAAAATGCTCGCCTCATGCTCCCCGTTGGGATATTTTATTAAATGACCAAATGGACCTTTGTTTCTTATGACAGACACCAGGAAATTATTTCCCAGCAGTGAAGCTCAAAATGTTCTCTTATAGGTGATTACTGCTGATCATCCACTCATGAGCCAAATTGACCCAAATCAATTTTACTTTTAAAATTAATTTATATATCCTCCCTTTTTTACTCTGCATGTTTAAAATTTTAGATTATACTGATGTTAAATTTTTTACCCCCGTCTTCAAAACTAAGAGAGTGATAAACGAGATTAAAAAAAAGAGGGAGGAAAGAAAGAGATAAGGTCTCCCCAGTAATCCAGGAGCTGGGCTATAAGGAGAATGTTTCATGCTGGCAGTAGCAGTGTAAGAAATGGAATGGGCATACTGGAGAGCGATAAGACACAGAAAGAAGCCAGTTACAGCTGCCTGGTCTCAGGCCTGGGTCCAGGATACATAAACTTTAAAACAGTTTGGAGGAGGGCAGCATACATTGAAATGCAGCAAATCCAACAGGGAAGGGCAGCCCACGGGAATGAGACAAGTGCAAAGCGGACGGAGCATCCTGACCATGGCCACGCACACAAAGGCAGGCAAAAACATCGATAAAGGACCTAAAGCAGCAGAGTTAGCGCACTCCTCTGCTACACCAGCCCCATGACCACTTTATAGCTCTTTAACAAGGGAAATTTATAGCCCCAAGTCAGACAGATGTTGCTGATACAAAACACAAAGGTCCATACTAAAAACAGTGCAGGTATTTAATCTGAATAATACATGCTGCCTTTATATAGATGCACGCCTCACTGATATGAACTTAGGTAGTTAAGTGTGAACCTTAGCTTCATTATCATCACTCATTGCTTTCCTTCCACGTGTGCAATTAGCTCTTCTGCAGCAGCTAATGAATCCAGTAACTTATGCACCATTAAAAAGCAAGTTACTAAACAGGAGTGAAAAAATGCCAGAAGCCTGCCTTGGTACCACCGCTGCCGCCTGGCTCGGGGATCGCTTTGAGATCCACTGGTTTTAGGCAGCTGCTTTCTTGGACTTTCAATATGGCAAACTGCAACAGAATGGCTACCACTGTCCTGGTCTTTCGGATAAGGTTTTGATTTGATGCCTTTCCGCTCCCCTGCAAGCCTGACGTTGCATCACCCCTGCCACAGCTGCCTCCGGCAGGAGCCAGGGACAGTGGTTGGAGACCCCAGCCCGGTGCCAGCTCTGGAGCACATGCAGGTTGGCCAACTGATGCTATATTAATAATAAGAACATGATAAATATTTTTAGTAAGGTTGCTCTGCCTGAGATTTCCAAGCTCTTTACTGAGAAGGAAAAAATAGGTCTCATGAAGGCCAGAGGGCACCATTAGTCCCCCTTCCCAAGTGCAGACATGAAAGCAGAGATGTCATTTGCTGAAGGTCATAGGGCAAAGTCTAATAGATCAATGTCACAGCTTTTAGCCACAGATAACTTGTGATGCCAGCAATTTACTTACCTATATGGACAGAAAAATCAATCTCATCATTACATGAACCTCTTGTTTTTATTACATTCTCGGCAGAAGAAAGTAGGTCAGATGCCACGAGCCTGCATAGGGCATTTCTCTTTTAGCAAGGCCAACCCCCAGATCTACCAAACTCTACCCACAATTTATGGATTTGTGGGATGCCACAGACAAGCAAGTTTCCAGCATGTGTATATAAACTAGTTTGTGTACTTGTAGGAATACAGAAATCCTTGATAACATATGCATAAATGTAAAAGAAAGGCCGAACTGGTGAATAATAGTATTTCACAGTCAACTTCGTGATGGGAGACACTGTCATGTCGGTTCATTTTTCAAATTAATGATGCTATGACTTCTGCTTTAGAAACAGTATTTTCCTTTCCCAGCTGGGGCAAAGGAAGCCCAGTGAGCTGAAGGATCAGGCCCACGGACTCCAGGGCTGCCCGCCTTCCTCTGGGATCCCCTAGGTCAAGATTCAGACAACCCCTGTACGGGGGCTGCGAGGACAGTTGCTGTCTCCCAGCGAGAGCCCTCTGACGCTGCTGGTGACGGGGCAGGAGTGGGAGCCCAGCAGGACACTGGTGGCACTGGTGGCGGTGGGGATGGAGGGTCAGGGGCAGCGCTGCACACACAGGCAGCCGGGGAAGCAGCCTGCAAAAACCCTCCAGGCATCAGCAACACTACAGGTTTTCCACCCCTGGCATACGTAGGGGCCCGATTACAAAAGAAACTTCAGTTTAGGAAAATAATACAATATTCTAGGAGTTTTCTTTTTGCTGTGGATCGTGGTCATTTTGAAAATGTGAGCTTTGGCAGCGGGCAGGTAATGTGCTGTAGCTGTTTCAGCAGACATCTTTTCTGGAGTGAGCTCTGCTCGTACTAACAGAGAAGCAGCGAGTCGCTCTGGCTGTAACTAGACGTCGCTGACATGTCAGTCTGAGTAGCAGAATGTAAATCAAGATTTTAAGACATCCTTTCCTGGCACAACATTGAACTTCAGACTACGCCTATATTCATCTCCTCACTTTACTGCTGCCATCCATTCCTCCCCATTGCAATACTGATTGGGAAATTAAAATGGAAGTCATCACCAAGATTTTACAAGCTGTCTTTGTAAATCCCCTCGTGATTCACGGCCAGAGCCAGGCTCGGCGAGCGCTCACCCCGCGGAAGCGCCCTGCGAGGCTGCGCGGGGAGAGGACGGGGCTGGGCAGCACCGCCGGGGTTCAGCACGCCTGTGCTGTGCAAGCGTGTCTGTCTGTCTGTCTGCCTGCCTGGGGAGCCGGAGGCAGCACGCGCCCGAGCCGGCCGGCTGGATGGATGGAGGGATTACGTCAGCCTTCAGGCTAAGGGGCATCTTTCCAGCAGTGACACATTTAGCAGAGTGGTCCTGTCTGGGCAACTGAGCAGCACACCAGCCCTGCTCTAGATTTGGCCCATAATAAATTAACAGAGAACGGCGTTTCCAGCACACGATCTGAACGCTGTCAGGTCTAATAAGTTTTCAGCTCCAGACAGAATAGGTCAATATACAGGCAATGATGGAGAAATCCCAGTAGACTGCAAGAGGGGATGTTTCATATTGACATCATTAGCGTTTCCAAACCTTCATGTATTTTCTAATTATGCAAAAGTAACAGTAGCAGCGCCGTGAGTAATTTATCAGCACCCATGTATTTTAAATGAGTCCCTAACAAGCATGTATTAATGTGACACAGCAGCATTACGTAAAGTCGGAGAGACTTGAAAAAACAGGGTCCTCGCTGTCTTGAGCAATGTCATTATCATTATCATAGAGCTGCTCTCCGAAAAGTAGAGCATTCAAACAGCAAGTGATTTTTCCCCGAGGCGCTCTCTGCTTCGCCTCTGTGGTGCAGACACAGCCACGGCGTTAACCCACTGCTATCTGCCGTGCCAGGCTTCCCCAGGGGCTGCGTCCACGCGCGCCGCCCGACCCAAGGGAACCCTTCACCTCTATCGTGCAGCCGGCAGCCCCCTTCTTATACAGATCTTACAGACATGGGCGAGCTGGAACGCCTAAACCACAAATGCAAGTAGAACTGATAGACAAATGCCATCTGTTATTGAAGATAAAAGGGAGGTATATTCAAATATTTGTTATTAAGTGTTGACTGAAAGGTTCATTGAATCCTGGCTCATCTGCTGAAATTAGTGAAATGGTTCAGCCTCCTTAACCCCGGTTCCATCCAAACGTTTCCTTTCCAAGGAGTGGATGATGGATGAGCTGTTAATTTCGGTTCCCGTAAGGATACATTTTCCTTTCCAATCCATAGGCCTAAAGACATTAGATCACTTCATGGGAAACCATTTCTTTTGTAATTATGTCACATTTGATTTCCTGCTGTCTTTAAAACTGCCTGTTAGCCGTGTGGCAGAACGGAGGTTCAACAGATTAAGAGACAACCGCCCCCCCCAAGTAGACCATCTATCATTCATGCAATGGAGAGGCTGTGATCTCTCTGCACACATACATTCACCTACTAATATTTGTGCACACCCCCACCTATATCAAACAGGGAAGGGAGGGAGAATATATGGGTGAGTAAGTTTTTCACACTTTCTGTGTGGAAAACCAGTTAAACCACAGTAATTTTTCTGATTAATCACTGCTATGGTGCTGACCAAAGATCTATACAACTCATATTTGAAGCTATCACTTTTCTGTGATGTTCTGTTCTTTAAAGTCCATAAATACAATCACACTTCAATATTTTTGTCAGGCATTTGTTATGATGACTGTGTTGTTTTGCTCAATGCCAAGAACACAGAAGGCTTAAAACTGCTAATCATAGTTTTATCCAAAGGCAAAAGCAAAGCATTTGTATGAATGCTGTGCTAGAAACAAGTCCTTCATCTTCACTAGCAAAATAAATTTTGAAATTAAAAATCAAACAGTTTAACTACAGATGAAACCCTCAGTGCTGCGTGCATGGAGTTCACTATGGTGTTTTTAATAGGCTCTAATGATGATCTCAATATCGTTTGATTGCACAGAATGCATAAAAATTGCACGGCAGCTAGTGGTTCATAATTCAAGGCTTTTCCCTACCTAAACTGCTTGCTGATATAATTTATTTCCCTTACCTCTTGTGTTCACACAGCCTTATCATCAGAGGAAAGCAATGAGCTCTTTACCTTATAACCGTGTGTAACACGCCAGTGCTTCAGAACGCGTTACGGCCGTTATTTCTCCCTCTCTCCCCAATGGGTCTGGGGTGGAGCCGTGCTCCTACCCCGCTGCCCATCTGTGGACCACCCTCGCCTGCCACGGCCGGCCCTTACCCACAGCCCCGGCGGGGACCGTAACGGGGAGTCCTCTCCGCACGCTGCCAGCTGGGGTGGGATCCAGCAGCAGTTCGCTCTTCGGAGCCGGGAGGGACGCGCCGGTGCCACCGGTGCCACTGCAGCCCCAACTCGTACAGCTCGTTATAAAGCACCTCCTGAACAGGAGCGCAGGTTTTTAGTTACCCCAAGTACTTTTAGTGGAAGGTATTTCAAAATCCTTTTGATGGGTTTAAGGAATGTTCTTCTAATTTCTGAGAAATTTGGGGTCAATCCGTTCATTTGTTCTTTCACCGTTTTTTCAGATAAACATTTATTTTCTGCTTTGGTGCTAATCTGTCTGGTGGCTTTTTCTTTTCTTTTGAACAAACCGCTTTCTCTATCGGCTTTAGCTTTACCCGCTAAACAAGCTCTACTTAAAGTTGTTTTCAAGACATACCTCACCAGTACCCTCACATATTTACATGCTTTTTGTGGTACATGTTTCCACGTCAAAGCACCTTTCCTCAGCATGGGCAACCGGAGCAGCAGACAGAAATGCAAAGCCTTTTGCTAGGGCATATCCTGCTTTTATATCTGCTCTTGCTGAACTATTCAGACTTGATGAAACCAAGAAGAGAGAGAAAGGAGGACCGTCTTAGGGGCCATTCTTGACACGGCTTCCTGTGTCCTAGAAACTGTAGGTTTATGTCATATGTTATGTACATATGAAGTCCAGTAAGGCCTCACATCTGAACCTGGTTTGGAAAGAACCACTTTTTGAGAAAACTCATGAAGGGGAATTTCAAGTGCTGAAAGTGCCCACAAAGGTGTAAAAGAACGGTATCGCCTTCTCACAAAACATTAAATAAGAGCAAAATATTGTTGAAGTGTCTGGGCAGGCTATCCAAGTGCAATGAGAAGCGAAGCCTTCACACAGGAGGCACAAGCATGTGCAGAGTCCTCGGTGTCCTCAGGTCAGCTATCGCTCCCATGTGTTCTGAAGTAACGGAGACTTTAGCCTGAGCTGTGAATATCGTACCATGTTGCAAAAAATTCCTAAAAATACTGTCTGAAGTATCTAAGCTGTGCTTGAAGGCTGTCAGCCTGTTTGACTTCTCCAGGCACTGAGCCCAAAGTCTTTATCGACAGCAGAAGCAATGTCAGTGTCAAACTCTCTATCCAATACTCAAGAACATCAGTGCCAGGTAGGAGTAATCAACTGTAAGAGCAGGAACCATCCTGCTCTTTGGGCTTTCTGCGGAAACTCCTAAGGGGCCTGGCAATTAGTTCCATTTCCAGGAGAAAAAAATTAGGAACTGCCTTCAGAGCTGCACGTCATTTCATCTGAGGCACGGGAGAGCCACTGGATAGCAGAGTGATTCTGCCAGGGACATCCTTGAAACCATTGCTGAGAAAAATACAAAGTTCTACAATAAAATATCAGTCCTTTGAGACCTCCTTTGTCCTCTCAGTTTTTAGTTAACAGCGATTAACTACATTGGTAATGCTGTGATTTGAGCCGCCTTCCATTCCCCACCAAAGGCAGAAGGACCGAATGCAAGGTCTTGCTAAACGTTACCTGCCTCAGTATTTCAACCTGTAAAGTCTTGTCACAGCAGATCAATTTCGAGGACACCTGAAATTTCAGGTTTTCAGTGAGGCGTGCTAGCGGGTCAGCTGTGTTTGTCAATGATCAAACACATACTTTGCAAGTTATTTTACAGAGGCCTCTTAACACAGATATCTGCTATCAATTAAAAGAAACCACCAGAAATTCAAGAGCAATTTACATTTCTAAATGTCTAGAAACACGTCCTGCTTCTACTGAAGTTTAAATACAGCCAAGTTTACATAAGAATTACTAATTGGTTATAAAGGTCATGTCTTTTGAATATATGCATATTGGAGGTCTGAAGCCTATTAGACTCTGGTATTACACTTCGGCTTAGTGCTGAATTTGGATTAAATGGCGTTATATTGATTTGATGAGCTGCTCAGATATGCTGAAGCTTTAATTGAATGTATTAGAAGATGTTCATTTTAACAGATACACCCTTAAAAGTAATAGCTTAGTGATTTGAAATTGCTATCTACTACAGGTCTTTGCCAGTTTTCAAGAAAGACAAAGAGGCATTTTGGAGTCCTTAATCTGAGACTGTATGTTAATAAATATCTAAGGAGAGGTTCTTTCTTTTCCTTTTCAATATGGATGAATGCCCGTTAAAAGCGAAAAGTGAATTGACGTAACCTATTGATTGCCATTTAAATGCCTTTATAAGCTAATTAGTGCAAAATGTAAAATGTTTCTGAGCAGAAGCAAGCAACAACCATAAAAATACAGGAAGGCGCATTTGGTTCTTAGACATACTGGGGGGACAAATGCCCTGATGCAGAGAGTCACCAACAAGTGAGGAGTGTGAACAGTGCCTGCTGTGAAACTGTTATAAAAAACAGGCTCTCGTGTTGTAACTGTGAGAGCAATGTCACGCCGACAGCAGTCATTGCGTGCGCTTCGAACAGCAATGGTGTATCTAGCTTTAATCTACGTAGATGGGATAGCGTCTATCTGGGAGACGTTGCGATGTTTAGAGAAACAGCCAACACTACAAAATAGGTCACTAGCTGGAGTCTGCCCAGGTCTGAAGTGCCTGAAAGTCATTACCATCTGTTCATCTGAAATGAGGTGCTGGTTTCGTTCCAGTTCCTACCAGATAGGTATCCACACTGTGAAAGAAACCTTCAAAAGCGTTCCTAGTTGGAAACGGGGTTGGCAGAAAGCAGCCATGGACTGAGGGCTCTAAAGGAGCTCCTTCTAGCACATGCAGGCAAGATGGTGGGCATCTGAAGCTCATTTATGTGTCATCCCTCTATGATGCATTAGGAGGCAATTCTTCCTTGCTGTTGTCAGTCTGGCACCTTTCACTGGCCAACAGCAGCTGTTAAGATCAATATCTGACTAATATCTTTGTCTGAGAAACATTTTATCTTTGCAGCTCTGGGAAGAGATATTGTTGTGGTTTGGGCCGAACCGGCCACCAGGCAAGCGACAGATGCTCCCCCTTACCTCTCTTCAAAAAAAGAGAGGCGGGGGGAGAGAGAGGGACTTATGAGTTTAGAAGGAACTAAACTACTTTAATGAAGTATTAATAATAAAATAAAAAGAAAATAATGAAATATATACAAAACCGTATCAAGCTCCGAGGATGACAATCACGACACTGGCGGCACTGGGGAAGTCCCAGACTGGACTCAGTGATGGACAGGAACTGGATTATGGATCTGCATTCAGGATTGGGATCAAAGGCAGACAAATAGACAGAGTCCTCCTCAGACATCGGCCACTGAAGAAAGAGGGCTGAGCCGTTGATTCCTCAGCTTTTACACTGAGCAGGAGGCAGATGGGATGGAATACCCTGTTGGTCAGTTTTGGGTCATCTGTCCTGTCCGCTCCTTCCCACAGGTGGGACCCCTCTGGGCCTTTCCGCTTCCGACTCTCCAACGGGGCATGTAACAAAGTGAGCTGCCCTGGGGTGTTGTAGCAATGAGTATAAGCAAGAGCCTCTCTGCATCCCATGCCTGGGCATCAGCTGTGAACATGGGTCTGACCACTCTGAGAGCGAACAGTGTCTGCACAATATGCTGCTGATTTCAGTAGTTAGAAGAGGCCCAGCTAAGAAGCACAGTTACTGAACAAAATTGGTCCTGTTTTACCTCAAACCAGGACAGATATACCCATACGAGCTTCTTTATGGGATCTTAAGAGAGACTGTTCTGCACCTCCTGTATGAAGTCATGGCCCAAGCTACAAAGCCAAGCTACTGTTCTTGGTGCCTCTACACATGTGCTGACCTCCTGCTTACAGCCAGGTAACTTCTCCTATCTCTAAGGAAGATTTAGCTACCCCTCACACGCCACAGCCAGAGTGTGTGTACATGTGCACAGGCAACCAGTGTAACTAAGGATTGCACTAACTTGCTCACGTAGAATCATAGAATCATCTAGGCTGAAGGGATCTTTAAGATCATCGAGTCCAACCATCAACCTAACACTGCCAAGTCCAGCACTAAACCATGTCCCTCAGCACCATGTCTACCCGTCTTTTAAATACCTCCAGGGATGGCGACTCAATCACTGCCCTGGGCAGCCTGTTCCAATGCTTGACAACCCTTTTGGTGAAAAAATGTTTCCTAATATCCATCCTAAACCTCCCCTGGTGCAAATTGAGGCCATTTCCTCTTGTCCTATCCCTTGTTACTTGGGAGAAGAGACTGACCCCCCCCCCCCGTCCCCCTTACTACACCCTCCTTTCAGGCAGTTATAGAGAGCGATAAGGTCTCCCCTCAGCCTCTTCTCCAGACTAAACATCCCCAGTTCCCTCAGCCGCTCCTCAAAAGACTTGTTCTCCAAACCCCTCACCAGCTCCATTGCCCTTCTCTGGACATGATCCAACACCTCAATATCTGTCCTGTAGTGAGGGGCCCAAAACTGAACACAGTATTCGAGGTGGGGCCTCACCAGTGCCGAGTACAGGGGACGATCACTGCCCTAGTCCTGCTGGCCACACTATTCCTGATACAGGCCAGGTCCTTCTTGGCCACCTGGGCACACTGCTGGCTCATATTCAGCTGGCTATTGACCAACACCCCCAGGTCCTTTTCTGCTGGGCAGCCTTCCAGCCACTCTTCCCCAAGCCTGTAGCCATCCCCTCAGTTAGAAGCTTCTTTTCTCACTGGGTAGATGATCCTGGCCCACACAGCCAACTGTTGCTTAAACTGGTTAAATGCTGGTGGGGAATGGGCGGAGGATGATATTCCCCTTGCAGAGGGAATAAGCATCACACTGTACCCAACAGAACTCACAGCTTTTTCTGACTCAGACCACTATCACTCCCACTGATGCTCCAGTAGTAGTGAGAAAAGAGATTACAGGGAGAAAAGTATCCCAAACCACAGAGCAGGCATAGTCTGTGCAGCAGGCGACCAGAAACCAACTCTCCTCTAAAGAGTTATTTCAAGTTTCAGCCATCATTACCATCTTATTAAGAAACTAATAAAGACTGTACAATGAAGTATTTACGTGAACATATGCATTTCATCTACGGCAAAGCTTTTGCCCTTCCCAAATCAACTGAAGAAGACTCTAATTACAACAGTTTCATGGCTACATCGCTCTATTCGAATTAATTACTCTGCAAAAGTTAATACAACTGAAATTATGTTGTGTGCCTTGAGAACGCCAAGGAGAGAGAAGCACCACTTAGGGCCCATTCTCCTTCCCACCTGGCCCATCCGGATCCCCCAGAGCGGGCGGTTCGCCCCGCTCCACCGCTGCTGGGGCTGCGCTCTCCTCCTTCCCCGTCCCCCTCCTCTCCCTGCCCGACGGAGCTGGCAGATCCTGACAGATCATCCTCATTTCCAGCCCTGCTTTCTCCAGCACCAGGAGAGCGTCACAGCTCATCTCAAGACTATTAACAGCACAACAAAGTATTCATACATTTACTAGACTTTGTATCCTTTCACACGAAACACTCGTTCCTTTGATCTCTGCGTGAGAAGGGATTTCCTTGTTATGTCACACCATTACGGAAATGAAGAAACACCCCCACACAATCCCTCTTCACGTATTAACGGTAACAAGATATTCAGAAGAAGATTTTTTTTTTCTCCCTAAGAACAGTGTAGTGACTGTAAACAGCACCAGTATTGCTAATCAAGTTGTGCTACCTCTTCTGACAGGTCCACTCAACTCATTTTTGCTGTGCAGATAATACTGCCTCAGGCTGATAATTAAACAGAATACAAATTTTTACACACTTGTACCACGCAAGGTCAGTGTTTATCTTACAGGATTTTAATATAAACAGAAGCTGTTGTAATGCACCAGCCACCACAGTTAATTAAGAACTACTGAGTATCTATTTTTATATAAAGACATTACATATAAGTAGGGCAGAACACAAAAGTTTCATAAAACACCTTTGCATTCACTTTCAGCTTTACAACAGATTTATACATACATGTATGTGTGTGTGTCGTCGTGTATTGAAATTTTAAGCAAATTCAAGGAGCCATTAGTATTTATTCAAAAAGCCATCAGTATTTCATCAGCCTACAACAGCAAGGGTTTCTTGGCTCCCTCCTCCCTCACACTTGCACCTGGCCAGTATGCGTGACAGGCAATAATTAGTCCTGCAGCACTGACCACTTTTCTATACAAAAAAATGTTGGTTTGAATGGCATCTGATTGGCACTGCTGAGAGAGGACCAAGAGCTCCCTGAAAGGGCTGAGCGTTTCAGTTCGCCCTTGGAAAGGCCAGAAATAAGAGCTTTTCAGGCCGCAACCTTTTTAGATACATAAAAGTGGCCTGAGGTCCCATTTAGAGTTTTTAATGACCCCCACCAAACTCTCTGCAGTTCAGCTTGTGGCTTGGCAAGCGGAGAAAGAAAGGATGATCTTAAATAAAAGTTTATACTCTCCCCTACCCCCAAATATTGCAAACCCAGCATTTCCCAAACCAAGGGGAATACACACCAGTGTTCTGGGGTACAAAAGTTTCACCCCGACTGCTTGATACAGGCACAGCCAGATGCTGGCAAGCAGTGAAGACACAGCAATAACAATTGCAGCAATCAGTGCACCATATAGAACTGAATGGCAGCACATGCCTCCCATCCCCCTTCTTATTCTGGCAAGTGAACACCGATGTCGGATGGCGTTAACGGCTGCCAGCTGGGCAAACTGAGCAAGTAGGTCAAGAGCATCACTCCTCCAAGAGTTTTCTTTGCTAAATATTATGCTAACGACTGCATTATTGCTCATCAGACCGAGGCTCTGAAACTGGTGTTAAAAAAAGCCTTCCCATGATAACAGAGGTCAGGTTTTCCATCTCGAGATGTTTCAGGTGGAGCAAAACCACCCATTTTTGATCAAAATGCCTTTTGATATTAAAATCTGCACTCAGGTCTGTCCTGATTGCACAAAGCAGCTTTCACCAGAACAGCCATTACAGTTGGGTAAAAACAAATGACTGAACACTGTGTATTAGGCACTTACAGTTTAGAAAAGCTCTAACGGAGATTTAACAGACTTACTCTAAAGAATTCTTTGGTTGAGCCTGAATCCAAAGTGCCATAGGCTATTTCGGTTTGCTTAGCCAGGTCCTCTGCGCTCTCTATGGGAGAAACCATCCTTTCCACCGTAAGGAAGGCAGCAAGATTAGCAGTGTAGGAAGAGATAATGATGAGAGTGAAGAACCACCAGACTCCTCCAACAATTCGCCCTGAGAGAGATCTATGGAAAAACACACATAATCAAATCGCTTTGAAGACATTCCTTGATTTTTTTTTTTTTCTTCATTGAAGAGAAATTCACATGCACAACCCTGTTGTCCAGGTCCTCCAGGTGGACCATGAGCCAGTTCCTAATAGCCTTCCTCAGGACAGCAAACTTGGCGTGCCCCTGGTCTTACCCAGTTCAACTCTCTCTCCAGTCTTTCAGTGAAAACAAGGACAGGCAATTAAGAAATAATTCATCTGAGCCAACCCCATTGGAGGCTTGGAGAGGACCAAGATCTCCTGACTTCCACAGACCCTGTGCTGGAGAAGTCTTTTGCCAGGAGACTTTCGTCTTCTCTGCTGGCCCAGCCTTTCCCCGCGGCTGGATTTGCCTGCTGCGATATGCCACACCGTGTCTCTTTGGGGGCTGCCCACCTTGGAGGACACAAATGTACATTTTACTGCATTGACTCCCAAAATGTAAGATGTAGTAAACTGCAAAAAGGAATCTGAGCAAACATGCAAAGGAATAAACCAAAAACAATCCAGTATCCCTCTTCAACCACAACCTAACAGGAATTGCAGACTGAATCTGCATATTGAAGTGAGGAGAGAGGCTGGTTTTTTTATGTTTTATGTTAATTAAAATTTGCATGTTGCACTGTTCCAAGTCAAGCGTATTCCTGCTTTATAACCACCAGAGCAACAGAGAAGGAAGCAGAAAAAAATTTAATTGTGCTCTGGTTTTGGTGTGGTTTTTTTGTTGTTTGTGGTGTTTTTTTTTTCCCCCTAAAAGGATACCATAACAACTAAAAAAAAGCCTATTTGTAAACATATAATTACAAAATGCCTAGTGGTCAGGAGGTCTAGATCCTGTCAGTAAGAGCTCTTGATGCTTTAAAGCAATTGAACATCAGGCTCCAAATTATTTGTCTGGGGCTGAAGGATGCCAGTGCCACGCCACTCAGCTGGGTAGGGAATGTCACCACCGTGTACAGTGCTCATTCTTCAAACACAGCACGTTGACCACGAACCATTTCAGGAGCTCAGACAAAGCTATTGCATATGTCTTCCCTTAACTCTACTGATACCAGTGGAGGAAGAATCAATCCCAGACACATTAAATCCGTGGAACCTGGGTGCTGTAGTCCGCACTTTGTGCGAAGGGAAGAAACAGAAAGCAAGAAAACTCTTACCTGTTTATTTGTTTCCTTCAAGCCCCTCTGTGCCATCCCCAGACAGTGGGTACAAGTTGTCCTACCAACAGATGGAGACAGGAAAAAAGCAAAAGTCTCATGACGTGCGCCCACCCCACCCACGCGGGGGGGTTAGCTGGTCAACTGCCTACTCTCGGCCAGAACCTGAGACTGCCTGAGCCATTAAAAAAATCCCATTAAATTATTAAGAAAAAAAGAAAGAAAAAAAAATATCCATCCAACATTAAAGAACACCAAAGAAAAAAAAATTGCCAACACAATAAAAACAGAGAAAGCAATCTGGCATGGGTTAGAGGAATGAGGAGAAACAAACTAAGAGGTGAAGCGCTGCTCTTCTCTGCTCTTCTCTGCCCAAGGAACTGAAGCAGCAGCTCCTGCCGAGATGGCAGATGCAAGCTGGTTCCTATGGATTACCGCATGCACCACGATCCAGCTCCGTTAGCACCCCAGGGACTGCTGCATCAAGTCCGTACCAATGTGCAAGGTGATTCAGGGGGTTGCAAAGCTTAGAGAAGCTTGAGGAGTGAAGCATCACCTCTTTGTCCATCAGGAACAATGACGTTTGAGGTGTGAACTCTGAGAGACACCTCCATCACTTCGGCCGGCGTGCGCTTCCTCAGGGCAGGCACACATCCGCTGGACCACCAACAAGCAGAGGAGGCTTTCCTGCCTTTCTTGAGGGCCTCCCAAGAGGACATAAGGCTTTCAAGTTTCAACCTGGGCTGTGCTGCACCTGAGCTCACTAACAGAAAGCTACTGAGTAAAGGTAAGTTGCAGAAATATAAATCCAGAATAATGTAGTAACTCAACGAATCTCTCTACCTCACTCTACATTCTCTGTAGGTATCAAGTGAGTATCTTGGGATTTTATAGATGGCTAAAGTCCTTTCTGGCCAGCTCCCTTACCAGTTAGGGTCTTGGCTTTAGCTGCTTCGTAAAACTCAATGCCCTACACACCGACTGAGCCTCTTACACAGGCTGATGCAATTTTAGCCAACTACAAAGCAGTGCCTGCTGAACTTGTCGCATAAGTGGCGAGAAAAAGGAGACAGACACCCTCAGAAAAAGATTTATCTCACTTGCTGTAGTGTGGGATAAGTCTGAAGGTGCCCATCTGTCTCATGACTTTGGAGGGAACCAAGATGCCTAACTAAAACACAGCCTATTGCTTTTAGATGGCTATGCCAGGTGAAATTCATCTCCCTTTTGTTCAGACCTTCCCTACACACTTTCCATCTTCAGAGAAGACCTGGTGTTGAGTTCCTCCTCCTGCAGTGAGGTTTCAGAGACAGATTGAGCAGAAGTCCGGCTAGCAGGTACGGCAGACGAAACATCCACTTGCATACAGCAAGACAAGCTTTATCTGGGGTTTCCAGCTTACTGTGGCCCTCTTGCTTTACAGTAGGTTTCGAAATAGGAAGATGAAAAGAAGACTTGCCAGAGTGTTTACGTAAATTCAATGGAACTCTCTGGAACAAAACAGTATGTGTTCATTGTCCCTATGGTTTCCGATAGGAAATGTCTTACTTGCATTGGTAGCTGCCCTTTCTGTTAGCAGGACAGACGGATTGCTGGGATGAAGATGTTCGGGAGACAAGCATTTTCCAAACCAGCCAAACCCCAAGCTCGCACTGCTGTAACAATAAGAACTCTGTGTCGAGCTGCGTGGTCATACAGCATACTACAC
Source organism: Pluvialis apricaria (assembly GCA_017639485.1). Lineage (NCBI taxonomy): Eukaryota > Metazoa > Chordata > Aves > Charadriiformes > Charadriidae > Pluvialis > Pluvialis apricaria. The sequence goes on from CM030017.1 coordinate 7,345,982, forward strand.
ACAGAGAAACGTAAAAATATCTTGCCCCAGAGATGTTGCAACCTGCATGAACCAAGTCAGACAGATACAGGACAAAAAATGGAGACCAGCTGAGAGACAGGGGAAGGTGGGCATGGCTGTGTCCCTTGACGAAGGCAGCACTTCCCCGAGGCTCCTACATGCAAGAGAGGGCTCTTGCTAGACGAGGACCAGAGCTGTTCTCAGAAGAGCTGAGGTCACTTGAAAGAAAAGAGGATGTTGCTACAGAGTTGTTTCGCCCAGAGTCTTCCAATGAGCACAAAAAGGAAGACTAAACAGCCGCTACTACGAAGCAGCCTGGGCTGGGCTGACATAGCTGTAATTGGTGGTAGCAGAGGATGGGGCAAAAGAAAAACAAAACAAACCACAAAGCTCACGCTGAAGGAAAGAAAGACAGACAGAGAGAGGCAAAGAACAAGAACACAGACGAGCATGGCCTGGCAGCCTCCTTGTCCAAAGGACACCAGTTCCCCCCAGTCCATCTGCTGATATGAAGGCTCCTTATACCCACTGCAGGGGCTGGTGTAGAGGGATGCAGGAGAAAAAGGGTTAGTAGATAAACACCGGGCTGATAATAAGAGAATACTTGTATGGTCTGCACTGTGAACCACAGAAATGTTTGTCCATTACTCAGATAATCATTATAGAAAAATCAATCACAGCTTTTAATACCAGCACCACCTTTTCTGATGAAGACATACCTGTCCAAGTGTGCGGTGTTGTAATTTAAAAACAAACAACTAATGCTTTATCCCAACATGTTGCTTTCCAAATTACCTCAGTAAATAGATACTTTGCACGGCATTATTTTAAAGTGAATTAGCGTGTTAACAAATGAGAGGAGTAACAAAGACCTGGAATAACAGAATTATAACTCAATTATCAAAACAAAGTCAGACGGTGTTTTCAAAAGCAAGTAAACAGGAAGAGTGCATACCTTGAGAAGAAATTTAAAAGGAAGCATGGAGTCAAATGAGAGCAAATTAGTAACAAGAGAAAAACAAAATAAATATTCAAATTCACATTCAGTTTCCAGGAGAATAATACATTCAAACAAAACCCGTATTTATCAAAACAGCTTGAATTTTGTTTCTACTTATGGCCATAAAACATATTTGATTTCCTATAGCACACAGAAATAATAAGCTTCTCACACTACTCAGTTTTTAATTGGGCTCTTCTGATCAATACCAGACGGCTGTTACATTGACAAATAGCCCTGACCAGCTCTGGTGCAAACTCTCCTTGTCTAGAGCCCGTTCAGATTCTGAGCACAGGTTACCTGGTGCCCACTAAGCCGCGAGCGCGGTCCCTTGCTCACGTGCCCGGCCAGCCCCCCTGCCTCTCCTGCCGGCCTCACGCCGCCGGGCGGCCCTCGCCTCAGCTACCCAGACAGAACACAATAAATAAGAGCATCTAAAGCGCTGGCTTGAGATGCTTCCATCATAGGAACTGGCAGTGGGAGTTTCAGAAATACCTAGTTACGCAGCTCTCATTGCTATTTTGAAAGTCCCACAAAGTCATTCCCATGGCCTTTAATAGGAGTCTCTTGAGCCTTCTGCCGTGGAAATAGGGATCTAGAAATACACCCTCTTAAATGACCAACCTCATGAGATAATTTTTAATGAACCCCCTGTCTTCTTCCATCAGCAATTAATTAATCTAGCCTCTTTGTTCCACATGAATAAAGAACAAAATGAAAATACGTGCTCTCATAGAGATTTCAGATACTTTCGCTCAGAACAGTGTTACAAATTTGACTGTGTTTTCTCCTGATTCCATTTGCTGTACACATCTTACATTAAAGCAAGTTTAATAATCTACTTTTGATCCATCAAAAGTGAATTTTCAATGCTTTAGCTCACTATGCAGAAAACACAGCAGCCTTTGATAGCAGAACAAAACTGCTGGAACAAATGCTGATTCCATCAAGGGAGGCACTAACCCCCATCCTTTGGCTGCTATCTGATTCCATTTAAACGACTCCTATTAAATACAGAGAGGAGAGTATAGGGATATATCCTCTGGAATATCCACACAGCATACTCACCAAGGATAGATCTAACTAGTCATTAGATGTCACAGCTGTTCCACACAAAGGCAGCTGAAAGAGCCTTTATCAGCAAGTACAAAAGTGATCTCTCCAGACTGCTTGTCGGCATCTCTCTACAAGTGCTGTACGCTCTCACATAAGAAATTTATTCAGACAAAACTCACAATGGAAGAATGAAGCCCCTTTTAATGGCAATAAAATAGTATGAAACATTCATATAGTCAATGTACTGTGAATGGCATAACCTTACAAAGATACGGATTAAGAATGGAATACTTGGGAATAGTCCCTTCTACGTAAAAGAAATTTGACATTTAATCAACTTAAATCAACATACTGGTCAAAGGAACAGTGTTTCTGGAATTTAAATGAAGGTATTAAATTTCTCCTTTTTTCGGTAACAATGCATGTAACTGCCTGGAATCCGTTATCATGAAAGATAACAAAATAACTGGACAACGTCTTCAAATGAGGGCTATGTATTATTACTGAGCTAATTGCTTCTGACGGACAGATAAAATAAATAGGTTTACTGCTGTCTCTTTTTTTTGGTAGGTATTTCCAAGGCACTTATCGTGGTAATATTGGAAAAAAAATAGAGTATGTTCTACTTGTTATATAAGGTAAATAGCTGAACATGTCAAAGAGTCACATGCGAGCTTAACAAAAATCCTATGCACTTCTATTTAACTGTCAATAAACAGACCTAGCGGAAACAGTGCAATGCCTGCAGCTTTCCATGTGATGTCCCAGTGCTTATTTCCCGGTCTTTTATATTGGGCACACACATGGTCAACAGCAATTTAAATGTTATCACTACTCATCACCTTTAACAGGAAGCAGAGAGGCAAAGTTTCAATACAGAATTTAGGCACAAAGCAGAAACACAGTGTATAAACAGGAGGAGAAGGCTAACGGCTATACAGTCAGGCAGCACACCCAAACACTGACAACTGCCAAAACTAACGCACGGTCATATCCCGGCAAAAATGTGTATGTAGGATATATATACATCTGCCAATAAATAAATAAATAAATAGGACAACAATAAATAAATAAATAAATAAATAGTACAAAATCTAATTGCTGCTATCAAGACTTTTAAAACATACGCAGGACTTGCATCAAGTACCAACAGGCATATGCCAGTACCTCTGAAAGTCCTGGATTTCGCTGTGATTGGTAGGAGATTTGAATGTGCAATGACTGTGAACTTAAAGGATCATTATTGCATTATAAGAGGTAAAATCATGATCCTGTCCATGAAACTTCAAAGAAGTTTTGTCACTTGCTTCAGTGAGGCTACTCAAGATCCCTACCACTATATGGCCCTGGAAGACCTGGCAACTTTTCAATGATTCAGGTATTGAAAAAGGTACACAAATACGGAGATTGACAAGGTGTATTTTGAATATAAGCGCTTATTTAGAAAAGATCGGTCTCTCTTGCTTTAATTAGCAACCTTGTTAAAGGGAAGAACTGCATCATGTTTGTACTAAGGTATTTTTAATAATTAAAATAGCTGTAAACTGGTTATTAAAATACTGTCATACAAAATATAACTAGTGCTCCATCCCTAAGAAACTAGATAATTTTACTGCTTATCACAGGCACATCACCAAAGTATTTTACCAGTGTCAATGTAGAAACATTCTTATATATATTATTCAAAAAACGTTTGTGGTATGCATTGTTCAACTAGAGAGAACTTCACCGTTCTCAAGTGGTTTTCAAAATGCGTCTTTAAAAAAGAAATATAATTCTACAATAGTTAATACCAGTGCTTTCTGTTAAACTGGAACTAATATCAAACACATTTTACTACAGCCTTATTCAGAAAGACTGTCTTCATGAATAAGAAAAATCTTTACGGAAACTGGCAATGCTTACTAGACCGTATTGACTATGAACACAGGGACAACAGATGAGACTGGACTGAAATAACGATGCACATACAGGGTAATAGGCAATAGCTGTTAGAGGGGCACATACGGAGACCTGAACATATGAAAGACAGTGGTAAGCAAATTAGTAATAGATGAACGGATGGTTCAAGAAGAACAAAACTAGAGAAATTAGGCACAAAAGAAAGTAAAAAGGCTAGGCAGAAGCCATGACAGGAGGCGAGGTGTTTTAAACTGCTGTTGCATGTGACTTTTAAAAATAAACAATTCTTATTGTGCAAAACAGAATATGTTATATGCACCAAGGAGATGACCGTAAAAATGAGATATGCAGCAAAAACACGGTAGCCCTCCAAGCATTGCTGAAAACAGAAAACCCTATGCATTTTACAGCCTCAACATGGTGTATATAAGTTTGGCAGAAATGCATAAAGGGCATTATAAGGCAATGCCGATCTCTCTGGAGGTGAATGTTAGCAAGCATGGTGGCTTGATGATGATGATGCTTAGCATTGAATGGAATGTCAAAATAAAAAATTTGACATTAAAAAGAAATTTGAAAAAATAACATATATGCACCATGGCATCAGAAAATGACCATAAAATGCAAAAAGGTGATGGAGTGATATGGAACAAACCTTGGAGAAATATCGCATCCTTGCTGCATAAAGGCACCCAGGGAAAACCAAAGGCTGTTAAATATTCCAAACTCATTTGGAGGGTCAGGAGGATTCTGAGGGTCACGTGGTTCTTCACTGCTGTCTTCCAAGTGCCATTCATAAGGACTGAATCTGCTGACTAGGAAAAGAACTACGCTGACGCCAATGTAAGCAAAGACTATACACATCCAAATTTCATAAGCCAAAGGATCCAGGAAAGAGAATACGCCTGGTTTAGATTTCTGAGGCTTCTTGATCATGATGGAGATGCCCAGACTCATAAAGGGTTTGGAAAAGTCTATGACTTCTTCTCGCACCAATGTTATGGTGAGGGGGGGCAACAGCTATATCTGCTCTCTGAAAAGGGAAAACAAACCCAAGTTAGTTACAAAACAGTTGCAACATAATTGCAATCTAGAGTCTCAGGCTAATGAATCAGATAAATTACAAGAGTGAGTAGGAAACATTTTCTTTGCAGCCTATTTTGCAGTCACTGAAGTTAGGGACTACATGATATTGATAGAAAATTAACAAGAAAAATGACAGTCAAATCTGTGCAGGGGCCTCACAACAGAGGCGGATATGTACCAACATCTATTTATGTTTCTATTAAGTTAAAATGGATGAATAAACACTGCACAAACAGGACAGTGAGATGGCAACTAAAGCGATGTCATTTTCTAGTAATGGTCTGTATCCATTCACCTGTCTTGAAGACTTTTGGCAAATTGTGTGCTTGTTTAATTTTAATTTTATCTTTCCCATTCTTTCAGCAAGTTCTCTTGCCTTACTGTTTAGTCCAGGATCTTTAAAAGGAACCTAAGAGAAGTAATCAGTCACCGAATTTCAGCTGCATTTGGGCACTACCACTCGTATACTCCTTTGAAACCCCATTGCTATGAGGGATAGAAGATGGTAAACTAGTGGGGTGATAGGAACCAGACAGCCCACCCTTTCTGCGGTCACTGAAGGACAATAGTACAGATTAGAGTCCCTCAGAAGTAAATAGCCTGGGTTATCTGAGAAGAATGCAAAGTAGTATTTTTCAGTATAATGTATGCCATTCTATTTTACAGAACTTGGCTCTACAGATCTGTAACATAGACCGTGCTCTGGGGCTGTGTCATCTGGAAGCACAATCACATCTCATTGCATATGTCATTCACCAGTGTGTTGGTACACCCTGAACCAATACCCTTCCCTTCAATCAATACATCTTTGCTGGATTCCATGGGAGGGTAAGAACATGAAGTAAAAAAATAATTACTTAGTTACCTGATTAAAACCAACATTCCGGAATAGATTTTCAACATATTTAATTGTAGCTGTATTTCTATGCCAGAAAGATTCAAGTCATGCTGTTTAGATAACCTAGCCTTGACTCAGCTGAGTACTCAAGCAGGCGTCAGCATTTGCAAAAGAGGGGTTAGAGTGTTAAAAAAATAAGCCCTTTTTGTTTAAAAATTATCGTTATGGGAGTCTACATACACTTTTTTTGTAATCTTCTACTTTAACTGCTTTAACTATTCATGTTATTGATACTTTTAAAGGCGGCCTTTCATTGGTAATTAAGAATTTCAGAAATAAAAAATGATTCTCAGGGAAAGTTTAACTTACCAGGACCTAAAACACCGTGCACCTTTTAAATCAGATTTTTGTTTCCCACTAGTAAGTATGTATTTCTTGCTGGTGGAAAAATAAAACCTGATTAAGTAGAAGTTTGAATAAAATTTAATAGGAAATGTTAATAAGAAGTGATTAAAATCTGTGCTGTAAAATAATTGAATATGCCTTTATGTAAATCTGATGGTGACGTATGTGACATTCATTAGTACCTGTTCTTCTCCTAGATAGTTGATTTGGTTTTTTTTTTTTTTTTTTTTTTTTTTAGGTTTAATAAGGAGAAATGGTGAAGGCTTCTCATTAGGTTAATCTCAGTGTCACACGCTCTGTGCCCGTGGGTGCCTCGGCGGCTCTGTGCAGCCGTGCCCAAGGAACCTCCCGGGTGTTTTAAGGCTGAGGCGAAGGGCCGACTTGCCGGGCTGAGGGCCCACAGCGAGCCGCGTTCCCTGCAGGACCTGGGAACATGACTGCACACACGACCTCTAGAATTGCTCCAGCCACTCAGGAATACCTCTCAACAGCCTGTACTGGCACGTGCAACTACGAGGTACGTGTACAAGTTCACTGCTTGGAATAATCAGATAAACCACGCCTGTGCAGGTGAGGAAGCCATTCGGAAACCATGGCCCTCGGTGCACCCTCTCACAGCCCTCCTCAGCCCCTTTAGACATTCACCTCTGCTAGGACACTGCCTTTACCCTTGAGTGATTGTGCTCCTTGAGGAGAAAACCCTCACCTGATTTGTAGTCACTTACTGCAAAATTCTAGCTTAATGTGGCTTGAATATAAAACCTGAAAATCCCAGCTGCTTTTGGATGCCTGGGCATTTACTGGCTTTGCAGCTGGATGTGTTAATCACCTAAGTAACAGAGAGACTTGGGAGGACATGGGTAGAGTGTGGTAGAGGGACAGGATGATGCTGGGACTCATTTACTGATTAATTCCCCCAAAACATGTATTTGCCTTGTAGCTGCTGCTTGTTGAGCTACTGTTAAATATTAGATGTCTGCAGTCAGTAAGTATGGGAGGCACACAGAGTATCAGTTTTAAATGTACTCAGAGCCCACGGCTGGCTGGGACACTAAGCAATTTGACCATGGCTACCGTATTTCACGTTGAACTAATGAGGTACTTACAAATTAATTCTTATTAGAGCAAGCTGAACGGACCAGGACCCCTACAGAGACTCAGCAATGATTCCATGCGAAGTGAAGCTGAGGTGGGAGGCAGGTGCCCCACCGCCTGGCGCTCCTGCACATGGACAGCCAGCCTAGGAAAAGCTCCTTGAGGCAGGAAAAGACTGGTTCAGCTATAAGAGCATTTAGTTTCTGCAGCATTTTCCCAGAGTTGGAGAAATTTAATTCTCCCAAAGTAATATTTTAATTGCCAAAGTAGACACAATGGAGCTCTTCCTAAGTGCTGATGCAGCGCACAATAAAGTCAGTATCTCCTTCATGAGCAGCTGAGCTCATGCAGGATGTTCCTGTGGGGTCTTTAGGGGGATGAAGCTGATGCTGTGTTGAAGCACAGACAAATCAGTTTTTAAAGGCCTGATTGTTACCATGTCCTCATTCATATCATACAGCATGGACTTCTTTGTAAACGATTTAAAATCGCATTTTAATATTACAAGGGATACAAATATTTATTTTTCTGATACATTTCTGTCTTCCTGCCTTCCTACCATTTTTGATAGGTGTTCAATATATTGGAAACACCAAAACCCACTCTCATACCTTAAATGAATATGGCAGCAACGGTCTTCTGCAGAGGGAACAAGCACGGGCTCAGACACAGGGTGTCAGGAAACCATCGACAACCAGGGCACTGAGAGTGGACCAGCCACAATCCAGCACCCGAGCCTGGTTCCCCACCACTTCCCTGAACATTAGTTGCACTAGAGAGGTTAAAAACCAGACTGCTCTTTGCTTATTTATTTAGAGTATTTGAAATGGAGAGCGTATGGAGAGCTCTAAGCACCCTAAAGGATCATTAATAATTGCAGCACAGTTGTGAATTTCCCTCCCTGTTATGGCTGCAGATAAGCAGAACCCATAAAAATTGAGCTCGATTAAAAAGAACACAACCACAACCATGCCATTCCCTGTGCAGAACTGGAGGGGGCTTTAAGAACCTCAACAACTAAGCTTTGCTAATCACTCATGACTAATGGTGTTTCAAACATCATCTTCACTGCATTTGAGCTGGGCGAGAAATGTCACGGATTCCTCTGAGGCTTGTTCTGTCTTTGCCTACTCGTGTGGGAGGGACGGATTTAGAGAGGACACGCAGCAGAGAGGCTCTACCCACTCTGTTCAAAGCTGACCCAGGGGGCTGCAAACCTTAAGACTCTTTAAGGGGAGGCAGAAAAAAATCACAAATGGAAATATTCCTCTACATGGAGAAAGAAAAACGGTAAGATGTTCCACCTCTGTAATCCAAAAGGAGGGATCAAATTCTTCTGCTTACAGACCTAAAGATGAGTCTTCCTAACTTCAAAGCCATGCACTAGAGACAGCAAGAGATACTGGCTATGCTCCTGCCTGGACGTGCTTCTGGTCATTCAAGCGTGCAGAACTGGAAATTTCTTTGCTACTGTGTCGCTTTTCACGAAGTGGGTCTGGGCTACAGCCACCCTGCAAGATCGCAGTGTGACGGGACGCCAGCCAGCACTCGGATTATGCGCAGACCAAAGCAGAGGGACACTGCCCGATTTCCATTGGGAGCCAAACCTCCGGGCACCCCAGAAATGCTGAAGGCAGGTACACAGCGGTGTCAGAATAGCCTGCGCTGGAATGACGACTGACTCCGAGCATATTTTAGGACTTCTCAGCGCTGTCTGAGGTTTCCAGGTATTAGAAAAGGGTGTCAGACAGAGCAACACATCACCTGTGGTACCTGCTGGCAAAAGCTACCTTGTAAAGAGAGCCCAGTATACCCAAGGATATCAGGGTGTGTTGAGAGGCCAGGTCATGGGGTAACGTGTTTTTAACACATCAGCTCACACTTATTTAAAAACAACAGCTGATATCTGACTAGCAACACGCTGCATTGAAGTCTTAATGTGTATCAGCTGAGCAGCGTATAAAGGTATTAAAGTGTTAAAACTGCAGTTGGCCTCGTCTGCCGTAGTTTGTCAATGTGAAGTCCATGCGTGCTTTATGCGGATGCCCACAGTTCCTCCTCAGACACTGCTACTGTATGCCCTATCCTTCAAAGTGTTCAAGGCCAGGCTGGATGGGGCTTTGAGCAACCTGGTCTACAGAAAGGTGTCCCTGCCCATGGCAGGGGGGTTGGAACTGGATGGTCTTTAAGGTCCCTTCCACCCATTCTATGATTCTATGCAGATGGAGAAATTAAAGGTACATCTGCTTTTTGAGCTGCAGACACACACATGGTTCCTCCATGCTCAGACGCAGGTCAGCTGAAGGCCTGGGACCACGTCAGCATGGCTCTGTGCCAGGGCTATGGTCCTGTCCCCCTGCATGGTGTGGTGCGGTGCCACCACGGCTCAGCGGCTGCCCGGGCAGGGACCCCACATCTGTCCTTGCATGTACGGGACGAGGGTCCGTCTGAGCTGCAGGGCTGTGGCATCGCACGGCTGCCTTTGGGCACTTCTGCCTGGGCTTCCCTCCTGTAGAAACCAGGGGTGGGGGGCAAAGGGCAACCTTCTCCTGCTCATGTCACAGGCAGGCTCTGCCACAGACTACAAGCACATGGGACATTTTGAGGAGAATTAGGAATTGAATTAAGTCTTCCTCTCTGCCGCAATTCAAAGGCTGTGTATGCCATCTGTAGTCTTTCTTCTGCTGCTGGGAGAGGCAGAGAGGCCAGCGCCACGCGAGGCTGGTTAGTCTGTCAAAGGCAGGGAGATGTGTAGGTGGTCTCACTCTGACAGACTGCGGAGGCTGCCTGCGTTCGGGGGACTGTCTGTCCTTTACATCCCTGCTTCATTCCTTTACGCTATTTTACATATTGAAAGATTTTTATAAAGACCTTCTTTTTACCTGAGGAGAGTTTTAAAGGCTGTAAGGTCTGGCTGCTTTTTCCACTCCCAAAGCATTTGTAGTTACAATTAAGATCTGTGTTAAACCTACTGTCAATTACCCTCAGCGACGTGAAATGCATCAGGCCCGGGGAGGGAAGGCTTTCCCTGGCTGAACAGTGAAGGAAGAACAGCAGCCCGCTTTAAAAGGGAAAGAAGAAATAAAAGCCTACAGAAAGAGGCTCACCCTACAGAAGAGAAAAGACAATGGTGTAGTTCAGCAGCTGGTGGGTACACAGCCCTGAGCGCCGGCCTCGCGGGGTGCACGCCGTGGGAGGTGCTGCTGCTCATCAGCCCGAGCGGAGGGCACGTCGTTAGCGGGGCTGATCACTGCAGGACCAGAGCCTTGCTGGTCTGCTTTGCTGGTTAGATTTAAATAGGGATTCAGTCTCCCAGACTGAGAATGATTGAGATACTTCCCTCTTCTAAAAAGTCCAGGAAAAAAGCTTTACCTACTTGCTATTTTTATTCTGTCAAAAGTTTCCACTATGTTTTAGAAGTTTCTCTCAGTTTAAAAAGTAATACTGCTTGAATTGGTAGTTTTTTTTCTGGTAGGAAGAAGAGCCTTATTTTGACACCATCAGAGCGAAAGAACAAAATGAAGGTTTTCTTCAACCTGAACGGATGTTTTTTGATCTATGTAAAATCAAATAAATTTCATTTTATGTCAAATTTTATCATTATCATTATTAATTATTATTACTACTACTACTACTACCACCACCACCACCATTTGAAAATTTCTAACAAACCAAATGGCCCTGTTGTCTCCTCTCTAACAAGACTTCTGGGTTCTCATGTTTGAGGCAAAGGCGTTTGGGAATATCTGCTCGGCCAGAACTCCCTGCCTCCAGGGCTGCCACCCCTACGCTGCCGAAGAGCGAGCCCTTCTCTGTAACCAGCGCCGGTTGTACAGCCCACTGCAAAGCCACATGGAGAGATGCGAGACTGTCCTTGACTTTGGGGCACTCTACGGCACAGCAGACTTTTTACGCCCTCCAACCAGCCCTGATGTGACATGAGACAGGGGAGGGAGAATTTCTAACGGGAAGTATTTTAGTGTGTCTGTCCCCAGGTAATATGTAACTCTTGGGGCTGCTCCAGTTAGCCTAGTTAATGCAGACCGCCGGCTAGTCTTACACCGGCGTCAGGGCAGTGCTGGTCAGCCTCGGGACACGCTGCGCTGTGACACAGCACCCCTGCTGCTCTGGGTACCGCTCAGGGCACACTGAGCCCCCTCCCAGCCCTCCCCGCTCCTCGCCAGTCGGAGCCCTCCGACGCAGTGGTCTGGAGGCTGCAAGGACCCGGCTGCACCTCCTCTCCTGACTCTACGCTGCATCCCACAGGAAGCAAGAGCGACAGTGACAACGAATTGGCACAAACTAAACATTAATTACAGTTAATTAGGGTTTTGGCATTAAAATGACAAGCCATTCACTTCCTATGACTGTCCTAAGAGCAATTTTAGAAGAGAGTTGTATGCATGGGGGTATGCAAAAAAGGGCACAGTATTAAAAAAGCCTGGTACGACTTCCCAGCAGTGCCAGGTGGTGGTGAGCAGCTTGTTAGGTCAGGAATATGCTGTATTTGACAAATGACTAGTCACTGTTTATCACTTGAGACAAATGCAATCTAAAAGATTGTGTTTTCTGCCACAGCTCCATTCAGCTGCTGGATAACTGGTACCAAAACCAATCAGGCCCCTTTTATCCCCCCCATGCCTGTCTTCCATACGTGCTAATAAAGGCATTTAAAATCTAATCTCCCTCTTGTCTTCCCAAAATGGAATCCAGAGGAGCCAAATATGACAGTCATTTTGCAGACAAGGCTCACAAGGGCATTAGGGGTAATGTACAGTTTTAGTTCCCTAATAGAGTTTTAAGCCCCTGAGACAGAAAGGAAAGTCAGCACGTAAATGAGGCGCTTGCTCCAAATAATTAGCACTTCTAGCTCACTTTTCATCTTCAAAGGGCTTTGTGCACATCCTTGTGAGCGTGGTACACAGCCACCCCTCAACACATGGAGAAAGAGGCCAAGGGCATTTCATGATGTTTGCAAACAGGGCTGGGGAAGGGTCTGGAGGGCTGCTGAGATTTGTACTCAGAGTTCAGGGGCTGTTTTCCCCGCTTACAGAAAGCCAGGTGGATTTCTGTGCAGCTTGCCAGCTCGGAGGTTCAGCTGGGCAGGACGGGGAGACAGCTCAGCAGCGCCGGGCTGAGCATTGACCCGGGTCTACAGTCAAACCTCAAGGGACGCATCTGACCTTTGAATAATTGAGTGCTGCAGTGAAGAGGCTTCAGTAACTGAGCTCACAGCGTGAGAAGAGGAGCGGTTGGGGGTCAGGGAGGGAAACATTCCTCAATTTTTCATTAATGAGAAAACACAGATGAAAACTGCTTCAGAATACAAAAGATCAGACCTTTCTGTAATGGAAAATGACAATGGTGGGGTGGGTTTGGGGTTGTTTTAAGGTACGGTCTATGGTGCTCGTGAGGCTGGTTTTTGCTGCTGTGGTCACAAGCATGGTTGGGTCAAGGGGAAGTGGCCAGGGCTCAGATTGATGCTCAGGAGGCAGAGCTCTGAGCTAGCCCCGTCCCAAAGGGTTGTGGAAAAGGCAGCTGCAGCCAACCTGTTTATCACAGAATGGTTTGGGTTGGAAGGGATTCTAAAGTGAGCTAATCCAACTACCCCCTGCAATGAGCAGGGACATCTTAACTAGGTCAGGTTGCTCAGAGCCCTGTCCAACCTGACCTTGAATGTTTCCAGGGATGGGGCATCCACCACCTCTCTGGGCAACCTGGTCCAGTGTCTCACCACCCTCATCCTTAGGTCTAGTCTGAATCTACCTTCTTTTAGTTTAAAGCCACTACCCCTTGTCCTATAGCAACAGGCCCTGCTAAAACATTTGTCCCCTTGTTTCTTATAAGCCCCCTTTAAGTACTGGAAGGCTGCTATAAGGTCTCCCCGGAGCCCTCTCTTCTCCAGGCTGAACCCCAACTCTCTCAGCCTGTCCTCACAGGAGAGGTGCTCCAGCCCTCTGATTTTTTTTGTGGCCCTTTATCCAGACGGATCTTGCATCACACAGCAGCCGCACAGGCCAGTCTTACTTGGCTCAGGTCCCAAAGGCAGTGGCCCATATCACACCTTTCCTCCTCTGGTGTAGACAGTCCCTGTGCCCTGGCTGTTAGCAGTAATTTCAGGTTCCCCTTTGTAATGCGTTTCACATATGGTATGATTATTTTTTTAAGTGAACAAACTGTTTCATTGCTTTTCACTTGCAAGCATATCAAAAGGACCCAATTACAGCTAATACTCTTGATATTTGTTGAACCACACACAGGGAAACTGAGGGTTTAGGTTTCCACTGCAATGTAATTATGCTTGGAACTAAACTAAACCTTTGCTTCAGAGGTTCTCGATTTACTTGTATTCTCTAAGAGAGCTAGCACCGGTTTCCCCAATCACATAACTGAGTCATGGGGAGTTCAGAAGATTTGCATAATGTCAAACCTCAATGCAACAGGGACCTGAGGATATAACCCAGGGGTCCAGACCCCTGTTTACTTTCTCTAATCAGTAGATTTCCCTCCCTTCCCTTAATACAAAAACATCGTTGCTTATATAAAATATTTTGAAGTTGAATAGGCTACCGAGTATATAACAAGGCAACAGGACTGACTGCTCCAGAATAAGAAAACTTTTGCACATCCAGCAATTACTTAAAAAAGACTGATTTACTTGAAAAGAATTATCTCACCAAAAATTTTACAAGAATGATGATATGTAATCCCCAGAAAATTTTGTGGTGACTTTTAGAAGTTACACTTAGCCATGGAACAAAAGGAGGCAATGGAAATATTCGCTTCTGCTCAGATATTTTTAATAAAGGAAAGCTTGTTAAAAATAAACTGTAAAGAAGATATGGGCGGAATCACAAATCATGTCATTAGCATTTGGGGAAAAAAAGCAAAGATGAAATATCAGCTTGTAAAGTCTTTTCTGCAAAGCCAATTTTCTCCTCCTTCCATCTGGTTTATCTGTATTCCAAAATTCTAATTTTCAAAGAAGTTTCTAAAATGGCAATTCTGGACTGTTTTTGTTCTTACTAAACAAAGCAATTTACACCCAATATAGAAATATAAAGAGGAATTCAATGAATTAGACTTCTTTTTTGTCTGACAGTTGATTTTTAAAGCCAAACCCAGGGTTTAAAAAGAGAAAAGATGTGGGTGATTTCACACCTGCACTGCTTCTTACCCTGAAAAGCAACCATGGGGCTAACCGAGTCTTTAGTCCCTGGTCAAACACAAACTGACATGAGTGATGCAACGAGGGCCAGCATCATAGGATCAGAGCTTTAACGGGAGGGGCACCCTCCCAGCACTTACAAGGCTGACCGAGAAAAAGGAGACACGGCAATGCAAAAGCAGCATATGAAGGGCAAACTGGAAATTCTGCTGTAGACAAGAATTTGAAATTTGCCCAATGCCACTTCTCAGCATTTTGTGGACTCTGATTTGGAGAACAGCAATAAAAAAGCGACACTTTCCTGCAATGAAACGATTAGAAAAGTAGACTATAAAAATAGCACTATAAAGAAATACCTAGAATTTTAAAGGTGGTATTCAAACAGACGATCTTTATTTTGCAGTTTATTAACTTCGAGCATAATTTTTTATAAAGAACATTAAAATGAAGGTTAAGAGAAACTTACCCCATAGACCAGTTCACCCACCATGCCATTCCATATCTTAGTCTCAGGGTCCCTAGCTCCATATTTCCCATCTCCAACAATTGACAGTTTGTATTTTATTCCAACATGTTTTGCTATTTCAGAAGCTAAGTCTACACAATATCCTTCATATCTCTCATTCCCTTCTAGTTGTTCATGGTTTTTCTTATACATTACATATGGTGATTCCTTTGAAACAAAAGTAAAGATCAAAAGTCTATGAATGAAAAACACAGCTTTAAAACATACAAAATGAGAGCTGTTATTATCCTTTATATTACTGGCAAGTATTTACAATATTTCCTGCTTTGGTACAGAAATTAGAAAGACAGACTTCTGCGGTTTAAAAAACCTTGGCTAATCCTACAGCCACACATACTATTGATTTTATTCCTAGTATGGACCCATTGAAAATAACAGGACTATTCCACTTTAACAAAGTTACACTCTTGTTTGCAGGAGTAAGCCTGATTAGACAGTCAAATAGCATCACTGTAGTAATAATTCAGGTTTTAGTGTTTAAAGAACTGACATGCCCAACACCTGTACCATCAAAATCATTTCCTAAGGCCCCAGTGACCTAGAATGGGGCTCTGATGGAGACATTTTCGAAGCAGCCTAAGGGAAGTTAGGCGAAAATCCTCAGCAGCAATTTTTGTCACTAAATTCCCTTAGCCTTCTTGGAAAATTCTAGCTGAAATGCTGATTATATCTCACTAAATCCATAGGAGTATAAAATACAATCCTTCAGGAAATAGCATAAAATTGGCTCATGCTTAGTAGAACTGTAACAGGCATAAAAGTCACAAACAATACTGTACAGAGCACATCTGCTAGAGGCATTGGGACTGACACAGGTGCTGCTGTTTATGAGACATAGGAAGAGCTTTGCTCCTTTGGAATTGCACAGGTGTAGGTCGCTTTTCACCCAGTGCCAGAGCAGTTCCACTTCTCTACAGGCTTCATTGTGCCACCCTGACTCAGTCCACAGGGCTTGAGCTTACAGGAGCTGTACCTGAGTGAGGGGTGCAGGATTTGACCCTACAGCAGGAAGGCCAGACCCTGCAGTCATTTACATACACGCATAATAACTTCACTTATGTGAGGCATTTGATTGAGTTCAAGTGTCTGAGAAGCAGCAAAGCGCAATGTTGAGCTCACTGAGCTCCTCCTGTGCGTAAACTTGTTTGATACACATAGAAGTTTGCAGGGTCAAGCCCTCAGGGAAGATACTGAACTTTTCAGTCACTTGAAGTCACTTAGTATCCCACATTTGCCTCCCAGTGAGGTGCCTAACACACCTCAGGAGCCATGTGTCTTGTTTCCTAAACACAAACACACTAAGAACATAAAACTTACCAAGATGGTAGTGACTACTATAGTTCTGTTCTCCACAGATGAAGTGTCATTAGAGGGCAGCTGATCTAACGCTGGCACAAATCTTTCATATTCGTTCCAATAACCAGCCTGTAGAAATGGAGATTGTTACCTCATTACACAGGTTTACAAGGGCTCTGGTGCATGAACTTGCAACAGGAACTGTCAAAACATATGGCTTTGTAACACTCATTCATGCAACATTTTTGCCATCGAAGAACTATGTTAGCTTTAATTTAATGTCCTTAAAGAAACAATGTTCTCAAGCCCAGGTGCAAACAACTAAAAGCCAAATCTAAGTGAAAATACACATTAATTTCTCCCTATCTAAATTCACATCATCACAGCGCCTGTGGAATAAATTCCCACATATCCACAGCATCAGAATATATTCTAGACAAGAAAATAAACTGCACAGCACTCTGAGTAGAATTTTGTCATTTTTATCCATATTCTGCTGCAGTTCGGACAGTGAATACAGTCCCTGCAGGCACGGCTGAGCTAGCTTTAGACTACATGCACAGACATCGTTAGCAATGCAGGCATGGTAGCATTATCTTCAGGACGGGATACAAAACCCTCTGTGAGCACAAGGTGACTATTTGTCAGCTGGTTTGTGCTGACCTTCATGGTGCTGTGGTTACATTGCTATGCTATTACACTAGTTTTTGTATTTCTGCACAACACAGAAGTAACACCTTTGTCTGCACTGTAAACCTAGCCGAATGGCTGGGCCACGTCCACGGGTATTTTGTTATCAAATACGTGCAGGAGAGTTTAAGGAGTCTCAACAGTGACTAAGCCCGTTAGGTACCTATCACCAGGTGAAATCAGGGGGATTTACGTGCCTTGGCCACACAGACTCTTCTCTCAATGCTCCTGAGATCCTGTCTACCAAATTATTTTTGAAAATCTGCCCTAAATTTCTTTTATAACAGGGATTTAGGCAACTATCCCACTTAGGATCTATACTTTATTTAGGAGACAAGAGAATGAGTAGCAAATCCTAATTAAAACCAAACTTATTTTCTGTTAATTTCAGAAGGTTTCTAAAATACACCGGCTCCAACTTCACTAAGGGTCCGAGGCCTGTCATGGAGAGGAAGGGAAAGATGAAGAGGAATTTAGGAGATAGGGCTGAGCACAGGCCCACGACACCAGGTATTATGCTTGGCAGCGGAAAAGCTCCAGAAGGGTTTTACGGGAAGAAAGTGGGGTCTGAAGTTGACATGGAAACCAATGAAGATATTAAGCAGGGCGAGCGGTTTGGTCCAGAAACAGAATAGAACAAGGTTCCTGGGACAGGGAAGACAGCAAGAAGGTGGGGTGCCCTCAGGGCCCTGTTACTACAGTGCCTGTGTGGTATTTTTGAGTTTCATTAGTTTGTTGGAATAAGTATTTGTGAAGATGTGAAATCTGGATGAATATCTTGAAACTCACCTTTCGTGATCCAGAGGCTTTCATTTCATACACATCAATTGTGTAATTTGTTCTCCGCCCATAGGTGTCGAACTGGATGTTCCCTGTCATTCCTTGAACTTGCACCTCAAGGGAATAAACAGAAAAAACATTTTAATAAAAGATTCACTTTATTTTTCCCTCTGCTACATTTTGCAGGAACCCACCAGCTCTAGCACAATTTTTTATCTATAGAAGAGACCTGTAGCGCTTTTGACACAGCCAGTTATAGTCTTCATAACAAAACCAGTTCCAATTCTCTCAGTTTCAGCTGTACATATTCTTTGTTAGTTAGTACCCAGCTGGTGACTCACTACCACAGAGTGAGCTGCATTTAAGTATAAGTGAAATTAGCCCTGCACGTATGTTAAATGTAAGACAGACTGATTCTGCCATGCTTAGTCACGCTGGGTTCACTGATACAGCACGGTGTATCAACGAGGCAGATGCAACAATTCAGCGCCATTAAACCCCTCACAACATGGCACAGAGTGATTTGCGATATGGACCAGAATCCCACATCATTGCTTATTCCGGGAAGTGCTTTATTTTAAGATCAGTCCCAGTGTAGGAGAAAGGAATGTCTTCTCTGAACGAGCACAGGCAATTGTCTCTACTGCTTATGGAGTTTTGGTCTCAATCTGGATGGATGGGTGTATAGACGGTAAGTCATTATCATTACCTACTCACATGAATCATCTTAAGGGGAAGTATAAAGTACTTAGTTTCAAAGAAAAAATCTTTCTTATTTCCCTGTATGAAAGGGTGAGATATTTCCATTTATCACTTATCAACACTGACAAGCTGTCACCTCAGGCAGAAGGGGTAACAGTCTGAAACTTCAGTAGGGGTAAATTATCCATAATATTTAGCAAAATGCAGTAGAAATTACAGGAAGAGGTGATGGAAGACTAGTCAAAGGGAAACTGTTCAGGGCTGGTGACTGATCTGCTGGTTTAGAGATGGTACAATCAAACTTGTTAAGGTGGACAAGGCTACATAAACCAGCCAAAATTCTTTGGACCCCACATTATCCAGTGAGCCAAATTCATACTGACATACAAGGTGTGTGACAGTTTTTTATGAGTAAGTGGATTTGAACCTTTGTTAAAATAGTTTATTTCATTTCAGAAGTCTGGAAGAACATGAGTTACTCTTGTCTCCAGTTTGGCTTTGAAAGCCAAATTTGCCCCTAAGAGGTCCCACCAACTGTGGATGGAGCAAATGTATTTGTAGGGTAGTTGACATATGACTTGCAGCCAGATGTGAGCTGCTGTGCCTGCTTGTGGCCCTTGCTGGAAGCTGTCTGGCTACCTTGGCAGAGCAGTGACTGCAGAGCTTGTTAGGCTGGCTTCATCCTGATGCGTACTGAGACACAAGCACTGGGCACTTCACACCTTTTGACTTCAAATTTAATCTGTTTCTATCGTTAGTGGGAGAACTCAGCACTTTTCAAAATCTGGCTGCACTGAGGCAGGAAGACTCACCAGGACTCAGAACGATACTGGTAGCAGCACATGGAGGCAATCACAAATGGAGGGACTATTTATAACTGCCCAGATCAGTTTTAGAAATACAGACATGCACAGTTTTCAAGGCTGCAAGGAAGCAGACTCAGGTAACACCTGTTTTTCCCTTTTGCCCACAGGATGACTATAGTGTGGCACTGAACCTTCTGCTGGCATAGGATATTTCAAGGATGTCTTGGCAAAAATTTTCTTATCCGAGCTGTTGCTACAGAGTGGAGAGGAAACATTGTTCAATCAAAGTTTTTTTTTTTCCTGCAGCAGAGATTCGAGATCACTGTCTGAATAGAGGGAGAGAGTGTGATGGACAAGATGGGATCTAGAAGGCAATGTGGGATGACCTTGGGTAGCACTTGTTAGAGGTGTACATAAATCTCACTTAGATGTCTTTGAATAGCTAAAAAAAACACAAGGCAACAAACTGAAAGTCAAACTTCTGCATTTTTTGCCAATCATGAGTTTGGCTTTGTATATCTTATGAATTATGTTTTTTAAATAAATTCTCCCAACTAAGGGAGTGTCCTGTAGCAGTGTTGGTTTTCTCTGTCAACATGAATACCTCTTATCTCATTTGGAGATGTTTTCCTTGCAAATAAGTTCAAATGGACAGTACAAATTCTTTAACTACTGTGAAGGCTGAATTTAATTAACTTCTCTTCAGAAGTGTGTAATGCTACATTAGTGAACGTGCAGTTAGGGCACTTGTTAGGAAGTGACATAATGGCATAAAAAGAGCTCTCGCAATGTGAGACTGAACCATCTCTCTCACTCTTAAGAGTGATAATAAACCTTCTATAACTCATTAGAACCTTCTGATACAATCCTTCCAATTTGGTAATTGAGAAAAGCAGTAATTAAGCTAAGTGTAGGAAGGCTGACCTAGGACTTGTTTGTACCTAACATGGGTTAATTCTGATCTCACTCACTCCAGTTCTATGCCTGCATTAATATAATCAATTCTAAGAGGTTTGCTTGAGAGTTATTTGTGCCAGATCAAAAGCAGACCATATTCTTGTCTTTTATCTACAAAAACGTTACCCAATTTTTACTGTTGTAACTTGCTTTAACACACACAGCAGTCTAAATAGTTAAAAATCAACAAAATTAGAGACATAAGTGAGGCAGGATCCCATGCAGTAACTACTGTTAGGGATGAAAAATAGGCCGTGCAGAAGGTAATCAGGCTGAGTGCAAGGTTATGCCAGGAATCAGAACTGGTTTGAGGCTAAACTGTGTCAAGGTTCAGGCTGGTGCTGAAATCCAGCAGTATTGCTATGACTGACAACATTTTTTCCACTGCTTTAAAGCAATCTCAGTTGACTTTTTACTGGCAAATTACCAAAACTGCATACATGTGTTTAAGTTCATAAATACACGTATCCTGCAAGATTTACAACACGCATGCTGAGGACCCATTCTAGTTCTGTTAGCCATATTTGCAGCCTCGGCCTGACTTTACAAACGCCCAATACACGTTGGTTTGCAAAACGGCTCATGCTTACTCTCGCGGGAAGGTTGGTTATTACAGGGGAGTCAGACTGTAGGTGCTCTGGTGTGGACAATCTGGCAGCCTCTGCAGCGATGCCACAGGGATGTGATTTTAGCCAAAGTTTTGAAAGCTAATTTGTTATGCCTTGCCCTCTATTGAATATATTTTAGCCATCCTTTGGAGTTTGTCATTAAGTTTGTTGTTTCTTTCTTTCTTTTTTTTCTTGAGGAGCTGCAGCTGTTTCTGTGTGTACGGAAACTCCACGTAAATGAAGTAGGACGCAAGTTTGGTCCCAGCAGAATTGCTGCTATTGTGGAATATACACGTTCATTAGTTGCTATGTTTGTCCTTACCATTTTCAGCGCTCTTTCTATATCAATTCCTTGGCTCCATGGTACTGCAGGGTTAGCCAGGCAGTCTCCAGCACTACCTCTCCTGGAGACATCCACACGCTGTCTTCGGAGGTAACGGAAAGCCTCTGCTATGACTAGGACTGCATCATGGGTCAGTGCAGACGTATACTAAAATTGATGCAAACAAAATATGGTGACAAACAGCAATCTTAGAATTGCCCCACGTTTATCAGGTCTACTCCTCTTTGTCAAAATACTCTTAGAAGAATCATGCTTGCAAGCCCTTTTACTTGCTCTCTGTCTTGCCACAGGTGCTTTATGTCGCTTAACAACTCCATCTATTTCAATTAAAGAATTAAAAATATTTTCATTTTATATAGCATTTCGCAGCAAAATAAAAAAACCAGTTCATAGTTGCATAAAGTTTAAAATTAAAT
The DNA here is from genome assembly GCA_017639485.1 of Pluvialis apricaria. Taxonomy (NCBI): domain Eukaryota; kingdom Metazoa; phylum Chordata; class Aves; order Charadriiformes; family Charadriidae; genus Pluvialis; species Pluvialis apricaria. The sequence continues at coordinate 7,367,656 of CM030017.1, forward strand.
GGAAGCTTGCTCATCTAAATGAGGTCACTATGAAAGTCTACAATTCCATGCTGGCCCATACTGCTACCAATAGCAAAGAAGAGCTCGTATTTGGTTTTTGCTTGGAGTATTCTTTTTCCTTTTAACAAGATTGCCAAGACAGACAGTTTTGAATTAAAGTTAACATAAATCATTTCTGTTTGGACCACAATCCTGATTAGGTAGCATCTGTGGCAAGGAATAGATCAGATTACTTTTCTTAGAAGACAGCTATACAAGCAAGTAATCACAAAATAGACTTTGGGCATTACATCTCCTTGGTAATTGCCCATCTGCCTTCTCTTAGCTCACGGTAAATCCGAGGAGGGTGGTAAGCTTTGTGTAGCAGCAATTCTTCAACAAAACCCCCAGACTCCTTAACTGCTTGTTCATGTTGCTGTCAACTTCATCCATTACTTGTCCTATGTATCTGGTGACACCTCCCAATGCTATAAATTTAGTATCACCTATGAAACGTCACGGAGGCGTTTTTTCACATTTTTTTCCACATTTATGTGTCTGTCTGAAAGTTCTTCCCTCCTGGAGTGGCCCAGGCTTTGCATATGACATCATTGGTTTTCACTGGCATTACAGCACACCTATAACTTAAAGGTCTGTGTGCAGGAGACCATTTCAGCATGTACATACTGGGAGCAATTGAATGTGCTCAGTGTGTACAACCAGATTTCAAACCCCTTGAAACAGACCCTTCATATTTCCACAGTGTTTGTAAGAGAATGGAGAGAAGAAAAAAATGAACGTAAAGGGTATCTGGATGTACTGGTGCACCTGCCCCTCTTTTGGCTGTCTGTGTGATGCCGTAGAGCTCCTGGTTCCTGATGAACCTTACGCTGGAGCTAGTGCCAGGAGACATGCTGCCCATGCCTGAACTAGAAAGGTGGAAATTCAAGATTCAACTGCGCATTCAGCTACTCTCTTTGTGGATAAGACTTATTAAATTCAGAAGTTAATTCTCTCCTGTAGGGCAGGATAGCACAATTGGTAGTCTGTATTTCTTAAAAATGTGTATTATCTTATTGCCAGCTCTTCAGTTTGATATAAAGCCTTAGGAAATCTGCACAGAACGAGGCACGTCTGCATGTGCAAATCAAGAGAATCGTATCTGTTAAAAAAAGAGTGCAAAGGTAGGATTGTGAAGAAGCTTATACAGCAGTCATTCTTTCTGAGTTTTAAATGACAGCTGTTTATAACCTCTTACTGGGTGTGTGTGGGGTGGCCCCTGCTCTGACTGTATCTAGGCATAGGTGCTCTTTTGATCCTGTCCACCTTTACCTCTTTGTGTGATGCTTTGCAATGATCACCCTCTCCTCTTTTAGTAAGTTAACAAAGGTGGTATGTCACATTCCACACAACAATACAGAGCCAGATAGTAATTTTAAGGTATTTGTTCTTGTATTAAAAAAAATCTTGTAATACCTGTCCAATCTAGCACTACGTAAAACTTACATGGTGGTAATTTTTTCAGCAGACTGCGTCAATTGTCAGTAACCTTAATGTAGTCCCTTCCAAGTCATGCCAAGAGAGCTATCTAATTTTCTACTTTATTTGAATTCTACTTATAAATGCATGAGCATGCAAAGAGAAAAAAGAGAGAGAGAAGGGAAAGGCTGATAAAATACAGAATAAATTAAACATCAGGGCTTTAATCTCTAGGCAATTTTATTTCCTAATCAAAAATATTGTACATCAATTTTTAAGTATGCTTTTTGTCTGATTGACAAATACTGTGCACATTTCTATAATGAGCGGTACATTTGTGGAAAGGTAATGTAATCTTTGTGTTTGTACCATATAGTTAAGATTATTTTTTAAGGATGGAGAATAATTTTTCCCTCAAGGTAAATTGCTTTCAAGTGGAATAAAATCTTCCCAGGTTAACTTTATATATTTCAGAGCTTTTAAGATTAGTATGATACTTATCTTCACTTCTGCATCACTGCTAGGAAGCTTTAGACAGCAGGCCTAAGTCCTAATCAACAGGGAACAATACACTAATCCGAGTTTTGTGGGCCTCTGTTTGCCTTTCTTTGCTTCCCCTGAAATGCCAGCAAGGCTGTGGGATGTCGTGGGATTAAGATAAATTTCCTTCCTCAAAGAAATCACATGGTCCCAGGGATGGAAAAGTATGTCTCTGAATGGCACCGGCCTTCTGGCAGCAGAACCGCATAACTGGTTCATATTCTGCCTGTAGTCCAACACAGTGCTACCGCTTCCCTGGTATCCCCCCATGCACGCGACTGGACTAGACTTTTCCTTCCTAGCTAGTATTTTATGCTTCCTTGAATTTTCTCTTACTAATATCAAGACATTACTCCGGTTTATTGGAAAATTTTGAATTCCAAATCTGGTCATCAATTTGCATGTGTCCCTCCCAAATCAAGCAGGGAAGACATGAACTGTCTCATCATGGCGGTGGTCCTTAGATAGGTTTGGCTTCCCTGAGACAGTCAGTATACATGGTGTTGGAGGACTGGACTCCTGGGAGTGACAGAGTTTAAGGTCCTCTCATCCACTGCCAGTCCTGGGTTCTATTCACCTATGTCTATTGATGAAAAACAAGAGACCTCACCAAAAGAGGAAAAGAAAGAAAGAACACAATAGAAATATTAATAACATGCAGTGGTCCTAGAAGATTTTATGACTTCCATCACTGGACAGAGTATCCTTGACACACTCCTTGATTGGACAGTGAATAGCATCCCCCTCTACTACAGAGATGCTGAGACAAAAAAAAATCTGGGGGAGATATTAACAGGTTGCAAGTCTCCTAATAACAGTTGCCTTTAGTTCACCCAATCTATGACAGTTTTGGAGAACCTGGGACTTTCATTCAAAAAAACTTGGAAAATTTTATTGGTTGCAGATATAATATCCAGAGTTTTTAAGTTAAGGGCAGTGGTGCAAAAGACAGGGTTAGATTATGAAGGCAACTGTCAGCAGTGACCAGGACGTGTCAGTGGCTCCCCACTGAATGTACAGCTACTTTATTTTGCACGTGAAATTCTCTGTTAGCAATAAAAAGGACTAGTAACCCACAGTTTGCGTCTAAAAACTAACCTAACTAGCCCCCACACCCACCCCAAGACTAACTCAAGAAGTTGAATTTGAAAGCTTTTCTATCCACTGCACATCAACGGAACTCCCACCATCGGTGGGCACTTGTGTCCAACTAACAGCCTCTGCCTCCTTCTCTCCTCTGGAAGGGCAGTTAATGATGTAACACATTCTAATCAGGGATCTGTATCATACATATGCACACATCTCAGGTTAAAAACCCCCATGTTAAAAGCAACTCGTATAGTCTCCATCACTGACAGGGTAAAATAAATACCTTCAATGGTGAGTTTTTGGCTTCAGGGAATTCCCTTTCATCCAGCCTCACCCAGCGTTGTAGAAACTGCTGAACCATTGGGTTTTCATTATTAACAATCTGGAATCCAGTAACATTGGCACCTCCATGCATTACTCTCTCCAGGACAATGTCTGTGAAACCCTGGGAGGACACATGTAGAAAACAAGAATCATTGCCATCGAAAACCCCTTTTCTTTGGCTCAGTTTTACCTGCTACAAGCAGAGCACAAAAGAAATGGATTGATTTCCCTCTTGCTAGCTGAAAATATTCTACCAAGGAGACCATTACTATCACAACTGGGATTGTGATAGCAGCATAGTATAGAATTTAAAATGTCTTGTTGTTCAGACCTTTGTGATAGAAAACTGCCCTGTTGTGTTGTGGCAATGTGGTACGTAATATTCACTGGTCAGAAAGAAAATAGCGGGAAAACTTGAAGTACTATTTCCTCTTTTCTCCTCACCATGGTGAAAACCAGTCACAGGCTTCAATCCCATTTGTACAGTGCACACCTCTTGTTAGGCAGTTCTCCGTCACAGCATTACTTAACATTTCACTTGAAAACAGAACGGTATGATTCTCTCCCACTCTGTTGTTATTTATACCTGAGGCAGTAAATTGGTGTCTTTTTGATTAGTATGACTTGATTGCAGTCATGTTTATCTGAATGTCAATGGTTACACATGCTAAAAGGCAACCCAGAATAAGAACCCCTGTATTTCTATGCACACGCTAATCAGTGAGATCATGACTGGTTCTTATAACGCAAAATGACACATCTGAAAGTCATGTAGTACTTATACTAAGTAAGGGTATTTTAAAATTTGTGTTTTCTGCTTTAATCACACCAAAACATGGATACAGAGAATATTCTACTCAGTGGGATTGCTAACTTGAAAGCATGAGTTTTGGAAAAACATTTTTCCACTCGCAGTAGACACAGAACCCAAAAATTAGTCTTGCTGCAGGATCAATTACAATATAGCACTTTTTCTAAGGAACTCTAGCAGATGGCGTTTCAAACCAGCTAAACAGCCTGGCTGGTTTACTTGATGGAATTGTTCTAATTTACAGCTTTTTACCACTTATTTTATACACAAATATGCTACAATTATTTCTCCTGGAGTGCTTAAATTTCAAATATATTACATAGAAGATAATGGTTATCAAGTGTCTTATTTATGAGGATACAAATTAGTGGAAAACATATAATTAAATTATTATTTTAAAATTAGTAGAGAATAGGAGACCCTTAAACAAAAGAAAGACCATAATTGAGTACAAATGACTATAACACATCAGTTCTAGTATTTACTGAAGTAATTTCTCAAAATCCAAGAACTCATCCGCGCATTTCTTCTTTTGCTGATTAAAGTTGCCACAACCTGAACAGAATATATTACCCTGTAAACCTTAGCTTTACTTGTAATGAAGAAAAGTTCTTACCAGGTTAGCTAACATGTAGTGATAGCCTCTAGAATGTTTGCCGAGGATTACAACCTGTGTGAAGAAAAAGTTACATATTATTCAGCTGTAAAATGATGACTCTTGACTAGTGGAAAACACCCGAGAATGAACATTTTGGTAAATCTCTAAGCCCAGTCTATGAGCAGCACAAGTATGACGGACCTGTGACTTTACAGACACGATGCAGTCATTTGTGTTTTTAAAACACACGAGCAGAGCACAAAGACGAGTAACTCACAAGGCTGAGAAGTCTCCGCTTGCAGAGATGACCTTACCTGGCAAACTCACCCTTGCGATCAGCGTCCCCCCTGCTGACCAGGTTAATTTTAATGATCAGTTCAAGCATTTCTGCACTGAAATGAGGTAACACTGTATCTACCCACTCAGTAAACTCCTCTTTGCTTTGTTCCTTGTTTGTGAGTGTATGAGAGGCAGGTGACACAGTCCACCCACTCACTGTGTTCATCGCACTGTACCAGCACAGCGGGGCTCGGCAGGCTCCAGGTCATACTGGGAGTTTCCTGCCATGCGAACCCTGGCCAAGCCTTGTCATACATGAATGCTTGAAGTTAAACTCCTAAAGTGATAAGCAGTGACCTTCATTGCCTTTTGACAGCTTTCAAAATGCCTGAAAACTTGTCACTTCCAGTGTACCTAAATGGACACATCTGACCTTACATGTTTCGTAAAAATTTATGCTAAATGTGATGTTGCACATTCCACTAAACCAACATCTCCTGCCCTCTCTGACCCCACTTGGGCACCTCTCTGTACAAATGGAGTCATTAAATGGAAGCGCTAAGAGACAAAGAAGCAGCAGGATGAACCGAGCAGCTGCATTCTGTAAGGGGAACGGGGACGAGCGGAGGCAGCATTGTGTGGCAAGCCTGAATTCTGCCATCCCGTGTGCTCGTCCCCACTTCAGTAATACCACGCGTTTGCAGAAAGGAGGAAAACCCACAGTTCCCATGTCTACGCAGCTGGCTGACGGCTCACCAGCAACACCCCTTGTGCAAGACTATGCCACTGCATTTAGCACTATTCCCTCGCCTTCAGATTATAATCTCAGGAACATCCATCCAGTCCCACAGCCATCAGGTGGAACAGCGTCCAGCAGTGAGAATTTAATTAATAACTGTGGTGATTATGTGTGTCAGCACAGAATCAAACTTACCCAGACTTGCTGGGTTAAACTAACAGAAGTCAAAAACGGCAAACATAATGCTGGCGATACACCACAGGTGTATCACTGACTATACCCGATGAGCAGCTGAACTGAACAGATGATGTTTTTGATGGAGAATCATCTGAAAATCTATACATACCATACCAACATTCTTCTCCATGGTCACAGATAAACATTCCAAATGCCACACTCTAAAGGACATCTTTTCAACATGACCACTTATGTCTTAGCTAAAAACAGATGACATTTGAGTCATTGACTTTAGATATACTGCTGAGCCTGTTAAAGTTCTTGATTAAATTATGAAGTTCCCAATTGCCTCTTTGGGTTGTCTTGTCCTTAATAGATGCCATTTCTTTTAAATTCACATTTAATTCTGTAGGAATTTGCATACTTCCAGCAGTCTGAAAATAAATTGCTGTTCAGGTCCTCTTGAGAACTGTATATATATTCTGTTGGTAGAAAGCATCTGCTTTCCCACACTCACATTTGTTTTCTATGGAAATGTGCAAGCTTCCTTCAGATCATCTGGTGTGCATGCTATTTGCATACTGAATTCTCGGTATGCTTTAATTTCACCTTAAATGCAGTGATTTACTTTTGAAAGGTTAGAGACAAAGAACTTATTTAACAGCAACAATACTCTTTGTCCTTTTAACCTTAATAACAAATAAGAAAGCTTTTACATTTCTATCCAGAAATGTGCTTATTTAAGAGAAAAATACCATGACAGACGAAGTCAAAGGCTGTAAGAAAAAACATACATGGAGCTGCTACAGGCATCAGGAGCAATACTGCAAATATGAAATGTGGGACTCATTAGCATAGATCAGACTCAACATTCCAGCTCATCTGTTGTCATGTCTCCAAAATGACCAGAAATAATTCTGTTTAGTCCCTTAGGGAGGTCCAACGTACTACAGTCAACCTTTAATTCATAAAGCATCTTTCAACAGTGACCTGCCAGTATTTCTACTCACACAATCAACGATGTTAGTTCATAATTAACTGGATCTTAACAATGCTTTTAAAATTCACTACGCATGCTGTCCTAAATCTTAACAAGCACAACTCTCCTCCTCCCTCGCTTTCCACCCTCTACCAACTGTCCAGCATCTTGAATGGAGCTGCTGGATTAGTAAACCCAGCAGAAACAATCACAGACATCAGTGTTACTCCTCGGGGAGCGAAGGGATGGATAAAGCTTTTTTATGAAGACGGAAAACAGGAGTATAACAAATAAATCTCATCAACTGCTTATATATTGTGAAGCTTATATAGAAAGTGGGATATTGAATACTGGTGGTGAATAGAAAGCCAGGATTACAGGACAAGGATTTCACAGAGCTACATGTCTTTGGTAAGTTTCACTTCTGAGACTTAATATTGCTTTCACCTTGACTGAAAGAAAAGCTTATAAGATTTTATACTGAACAAAGGAGGAGGGGAAAAAAATGGCTGGAAACTATCATGAATAATTCAGACTTCTGATCCCCTACAATTCTTGCCTTGTAGATAAAAAGATCATAATGTCAGGTTTGATATAGAATCAAATAAAATTTGTATTTTTAATTAACTCTTTGGAAATTTCCAATTAATTAAAAGAAAATCTAGAGGGAACATAATTAAAATGTATCTGGTTTTAAAATAAAAGTCAAATCTGCTGGCCAGCACCAGGCTTACTGGAAGCACAGACCTATATGCCAGATTTGAGAAATTAAGTCAGCATTGCCAATTTTAGTTTTTCATTTGCCTGGGGAAGTTATTTTTTGAATCAAAGCATAAAGACAACTTGGTTTCCATCAGTCATCATCATAATAAATAGGCAACTATAATTTTTTGCCTTAGCTTTTACACTTTTCTTACAGTTTTGGAAGACAGCATTATAGAGATTAACTGGCTAACATCAAGTTGGTATGGAGCATCGTGATATTTCTCAAGCAATAATGATGATTCTCTCATGACGTAGTTCAAAGGCTACACAACACCTAAGAGGAACGACAGCACAGAGGAAGCAAAATAACTTTAATACTAACCTCACAATTACTCCATTACCTTTTGACTTATTCCCCACTCAAATTACAAGCACAGCTAGTTCCTGGTGTAGAACATGGATCTGGGGTTTTCGGCAGTGAAAATTAAATGTAAGCGTTAAGGGTGGAGGGAACATTTTGAGGAGACAGGTGAACTCTTAGATGAAAGTAAAGGCGGGGAAGCTGTTTTAAACAGTAGTGATGGATACAGATCCAGGGGTTTCACTGGAATATTTCTTCAAGGACTTAATGAGGAACTAGAATAGCAAGAACAGAGCACGTAGGTGAACAGTAGCAACATACCAGAGGCAAGGAAAGAATGGGTTAATGAAAGAAAAGATGCTGTGGGCTCAAAAGAAATCAAGTGATGGAAGAATAGTGCAAGTTTGGTAGGTGGGACTGAGCAGTCATATTTTGTCTTTTAAAAATATCAATGCTTTGTCTCTGATTCATAAAGTGGATAGATAACTTTTGTTTGATGGATTGAGGAAATCACAGAACAGGTGAGGTTGGCAGTGGCCTCTGGAGATTGTCTATTCCGACCCCCTGGCTCAAAGCAGGGGCAGCTGGAGCAGGCTGCTCACGACCATGTCCAGTCAGGTTTTGAATATCCCCAAAGACAGAGATTCCATGAGCTCTTTGGGTAACCTGATTCATTCTGACCGCCCTCACAGTAAATATTATTTTTCTTAGGTTTAAAGAGAATTTCCTGCATTTCAGTTTGTGCCCTTGCCTCTTGTCCTGTCACTGGGCACCGCTGAGACTCTGAAACTCAGTCAGACTCTGCGAAGAGTCTGGCTCCATCTTCTTCATTCCTTCTCATCAGGTATTTGCAGCCGTTATTAATTTTCCCCCTGAGCTTTCTCCTCTCCAGGCTATGCAACCCAAGTTCTCTCAGCCTTTCCTTGTAAGTCAGATGCTCCAGTCCCTTAACAGTCATAGGGGCCCCTCACTGGACTTGCTCCTGCATGTCCATGTCTTTCCTATACTAGTCAGACCAGAACTGTACATGGCACTTGAGATGCAGCCTCACCAGTGCTGAGCAGAGGGGAAGGATCACCTCTATTGACCTGCTGACCATGCTAATCCTATGCAGCCCAGGATGCTGTTGGCCGCCTTTGCTGTGAAAGTGCAGTGCTGGCTTGTGCTCAATTTGTCTGCCAGGACCCTGAGATCCTTCTCTGCAGAGCTGCTTTCCAGCCAGGAAACCTCTACCCAGTTTGTACTGGTACATGGGGTTATTTGCTCTCTACAACTACCTGAAACGAGGTTGTAGCGAGCTGGAGGTCTGTCTCTTCTCCCAAGTAACAAGGGATAGGACAAGAGGAAATGGCCTCAAGTTACGCCAGGGGAGATTTATATTGGATATTAGGAAAAATTTCTTCACTGAAAGGGTTATCAAGCATTGGAACAGACTGCCCAGGGAAGTGGTTGAATCAGCATCCCTGGAGGTATTTAAAAGACAGGTAGATGTGGTGCTGAGCGACATGGTTTAGTGATAACTTGGCAGTGCTAGGTTAACAGTTGGACTCGATGATCTTAAAGGTCTCTTCCAACCAAAACGATTCTACATTTCTATGATTCTTCCCCAGGTGCAGGGCGTTGCATTTCCCTTTGTTGAATTTCATGAGTTTCCTCTCTGTCCACTTCATCAGCCCGTTAAAGTACTGCAGCACAAGCACCTGGTGTATCACACACTTCCCCTAATTTGGTATCACCTGAAAACTTGCTGAGAGTGCACTCCATCCCATAACCTTCAGAACCTTTATAGAGAGGTTAAAGAGTATTAGCCCCAGTACCCTTAGGGTACTCCAAATAGTAACTAGCCTCCAGCTGGCCTTTGTGTTGCTGATCACAACCCCCTAAGTCCAGCAGTTCAGTCACTTTTAAATCCACTGTACTGCCTCTGTAGGCTTTGATTTTAAAAAGTCACTGAAAAATACAAGCTAAGAGGATATCCTTGCACTTTTACCTAGAGAAGTAGCTATCACAATTTTGGCAGCAGTGAAAACTACCATGTCCAATTAATACCTGTTTGGAGCTCATCTTCCCTTCATTTGAATCCATTGCCATCTGGTCAGTTTAGTCTGTTTAATCAAAGTTATTTATCATCCTCTATTTACAAATGAAAAAAGAAAGAACAAAAATCAGATCACAGAAATACAAACCACCTCATCTACAGCTCAAACCCCTGATATTTTATGAGTCTATTAGTTCTTTCCATAACATAAAATACTGATGCTGACAGGCGGTATTGCCACAAAGAAGGTCTAAAGATTTTTACTGTGCTTTTCATACCTGACAAGTGGCAGAAATATGCCACTTAAATGGAATGACAGGCAGAGATCTGACCTGCTGTAATGTGTCTTTCCATTTTGACCACATCTGGGAACAATGAGGCAGTTTAACTCTAGAACTCTTCTTTCCTAGGTTTTAAAAAGACAGGAAGAAAAAGGAGATTTCCTATGAGCTCAGAGTAAAATAGGATTTTTGTTCTTTGTTGAGGATATTCATGCATTAATTTGGGTTCCACTTTTGCAAAAAGCCCATATTTAACTTGAAGCATTTCTACTGATTTTTAAGTATATGTGTAAGTTTCTGTGGACAGGAGAGCTTAGCTACCTCCAGTTGAGCAGCAATGTGCCTTTACACCTTGCTATAGAAATACAAATTATGACACCTTTGCCTTCAAAGCAGTGTGCAAACACCAGAAGTGATGGCATGATTCTTTTCAGCAGCAAACAAGCAAAACAGATAAATGGACTCAGGTCTAAAAAAAGTTCAACAGCATTGTCAGGATCAGCTATCAGTGTTGATTACACTTTGTGGGAACAACACGGATAACAAGTCCTTGCTATCTGAAGCATGGCAGCAACTGTCTGGCAAGCTTAAATTGTTGTGGAGCACACTGTCTTCTCTAATGGGTATCGGGTCAGGTATTTCTTAGTTTCTATCCCTATTGACAGCATTTCTATTCTGAAGATGAAGTTACTTAAAGCTTATCTCAGATCTGAGCAGCTTTAAACCTGATACTGGATTGAATGACTGAAAAGTTGTGCCCCCCCCCGTGATGCAGCACCCTATTGAGCTAGTGGCACTGCCTAATTTGGTCTTCAGGACACACTTAAGAAAGGAAAGGAACAGACTATCAGGGTGACAGTCCAATTAGTTCAATAAAAGCTGAAGTCAAGGCCCAAAAAGTGCTTGTCAGTATGTTAGTGAGGACGTTTGGCTTATCTTGAGTGGCATCTGCAATGTACGGCAACTCAGCTCCACTCAAGCAAAGGAGAAACTAAAGAAGCCCTTCAACTGGAAAATGGGGTGCTCTCCCTGGCCTCCCTCCTGCTTCTGCAGACCCTCGCTGCAGGGGGCAGCTGCCCCCAGGGCCTGCAGCCACTGCCCTTCAGTTCTCTGGGGTCACTGCACTGTTAACAGCAATGCAGTTACCTTCTACTGTTACCGTGCGGGCAAAGGTGCAATAGCATTTGACAGCCATACATAATCATTCCTCACTATGTTTGGTTTGCACAGGTCACCCCTTGTCATGTAAATTTTCCAGATAGAAGTAGGATAAACAGGAGAAGAACAGATAATAAAAGCTCTCCTGAAATGTGAACAGGATTTTCCTCATCTAGGCAGCTGCCATAGTAAAAATGAGATCCCTTGTAACCTCAGTAGATCCATTTTACTGCAAGACCACATGCCCACTCCCCTGTTTCCCAGTACACACACATGCTCCTGCAGAAAGAGTGAGTTCCCTTCGAGCATTATAAACACTAGACAAGGCTCGATCTTCCCTTGGTAAATTTATAAAAAATAGCTTTTTTGGTGTCATGATTTTGTCTCTTCCAACCACACCAACATCACCAACACCAACGTATGTAGTTCCAAAGGAAACGCAATACTGCGGTGGCAAAAGATGTGTCACAGCTAGTGATGGTCTGTCACAGCCAAACAAGTGGTAACTGTCTTGCCTTTAATTCCACAGAAATAAAGCCATTTCCATGTTTGGTAGAAGTGGCTTCCCTCATACAAAGGGTCAAAACCTCATGATTGTAACTGTAGTGCAAACCCAGGGAAGGCAATTTATTTCTTCACTTAGTATTAATGGGATGGGAATCTGGCCACCAGGGATTGGGATGCTGTAAAATATGCAGTAAACAATGATTTCATTTATATGAAGAATGAATACGATATTAAATTTGAGTTAAATATTAAATGAAGAATGCATTAAATATTAAGATGAAGATTCTACACACGTATTATTTGTTGCAGACAAAAATAACTGCATATATAGTTGAGATTAATTCATCCACCATTTCAGAGGCTTCATGTCCTTTAGGGAATGTCACAAATCCATACACAGTCCCAATTGCTGGATTTTGTATTTTTGTGCAGCATATAGACCTAAGAATTTTACTTCCATGCAACTGCCACCTTGTACATTTGTGACCACACCTCATAACTGAAATCCTGCTTTCCTCTATAGCACAATATCAAGATCATTTGTTTTGGCTTATAAAACATTATTCAAACAGCTTCTGGCTCTTCTGCAATGTCTCTCTCATAGGAGATAATTTCCTGGAGAACTGGAATCTCCTAAAAGAAGGGGACAAAGGGCGCATGGCGGAAGCAGGGATCCGAGAAGCCTCTGAAGCATTTTATTAAAGTTTTTTGCTCTCTGGTCCCCTTCTTGTGCCCTTCTCTCCCTTGCGTCTCTCCCTGATGACAGTCACATCAAGAGTGAAATTTTAGTTTTAGGCCATCTCCAGATAGATGATGGCTCTGCATGTTAGTCCTTGGAGGGTAATTAAACGCAGCATCTGAAAGTTGTATTGTACTTCATTCTCCCTCCATATGGCTAAACTTTTTTTTTCCCATAACTAATCTGGCATTTGCTGATTGAAGATTGTGTAGTTGAATATGCATTAAATTTGTGCATAAAAGGTTACATTAGAAATTTCTTAGGAAAAAAATTACAAACTGCAACACAGGTTCTGAGGGCATGACGCTTTCTCCTAATTTTTTTCAGTGTGATGACAAAGTTTTCTGTGAATTTTCTGTGCCCTGAAACAATTTTCCTAAATTCATTTTTCTTGGTGTGATTTAGCAATATTGTCAGATTAACTAATCTGTTGGCACACTTATTTTTAAAGGACATATTCTGCTGCAAAACATTAGACCCTGGAGGACACTGAGATGAAGAGTTTTATGATCCCTGATAACTGACATTCATAATCACAATTATTTACTCTTTAAATGGAATAAAATTCATTAAATAAACTTTTCTTTATATCAAAATCTCTTCTTTGTTTAGACAGATGAGAACAGTGTTGTATCTCTCAGGACTGCATCTCTCTTCACAAGTCATGTCCTTCAATACAAAGACCTTCACATCAAAATCCATCAAAACTTAAGCTACCCTTCATCACTTAAAGCTATTTCACTAAAAACAAGATCAGATATGGGGGGTTGTTACAATCATAACAAAAATCCTTTGTAGTGTATGAAAGGTATACTCAAAATTGCTGAAACCTTTGCCCCTTATTTTGCCAAGATATTCTCAAGAGGAGATACTTGTTCCCAGAGAGCTTCCTTGAAGAGATTTATGTGTCGTAGAAAATTTTAATTAGTGAATTCCTTAGCTTCTTGAGTGAGATTAATAAAGTAAAAATCCAGTTGTGTTCTTGAGAAATTTTTGCAGTTGTATTTATAGGAAGTAAATGACTTAATTAAATATGTTACTCTGCAGCAGTAATTTCCACACATAGGTCATTTTAGGAAGGAGGCCGTATTTTAATTGTCTACACAGTTCTAGTATATTCTTTGAGAAAGATCCTCCCTTGAAAAATGTTCACAATGGAGTGATTTTACATCCAAGGTAATTTCACAGAGGTTCCAGTACTTTCCGAAGCCTCTGTGAAATCTTAAGTTCAAAACTCACCTGAAATTTCACATAAAGACTTCAGATCTCATAAAAAACAACTAAAATACAAATGCGTACAGGAAATTTCAAATCACAGTAAGCTTTCTGCGCTGAGTGTCAGAATTGCTTTAATTCAACACCGACAAACCATGCTACAATACTCTCCTCATTGGTTTCATCCTCTAGATCTGCTGGCTCGGTGTTGTCTTCCTCATCTTTCTTGCCTGTAACCCTTCTCAGGTCAGACACTACCAGAAGGTCAGCAACCTTGATATCAGGGGATTTGAGTTACGTTCTCTGATCTGACAGAATTTTTTTGTATGATGTTGCATCTGAAGCTTTTCGATTCACTAGTTTTCATAAAAATTTGAATTATGTTTTTGAAGACAACTGATTTGGTAGTGTATTTGGGACTCCGCAATTTCTGTTTTTCAACATGGATCTTCCAAAGAGTCCAGGAAACTGAAATCATATTAGCTGATAGGATAGGTACACCGAGAAAGATCCTCGCTGTATTCTGTCTTCCTACTGCTTCTGATAAATTCTGAAATATTCATCTGTCTTGCATCTCACCCCATCAAGGGCCATTCTTGTTCATCATTCAAGCCCCTGTAGAAATACATCTCACGCTGCTTAAGCCTAAGATCACCACCTCCGAGAAGAGACATGAGGTTTTGCTAACCTGAGAATAAACAGGTACCACTGCTATCTCTGCTCCAATACTCTAGAGAGCCCAAAGGAATAGGAATTTATGTTAACTGCTCAGACGGGTACGCTTCTTGATAACCATCACATGCTTTTCACTGACACACAACCAGCTTTTCAAAAGACACCAGTATTTCTTAGTCAATTCTTAGCTCAGAAAAGTGAAGCGAAGAAGTGAGTGCACCTGGCTATACTACTAGATTGCCTTTCCCTAGTAACATTCACGGTTAAATTTCCTTCAGTCTACAATGCAACCAGCTCCTATCCCACATAACATGGAGCCATCACAATAACATCCTAATTTCCAACTTCACATGTGCTCTCTTTACTTACGGTACCTCCTTGCTTCTCGGCAGTTGCGAATGCTCTCACTGTAGACCGAAGTCCACATCAGGTATATCAAAATCAGCCCTATCAAAACTGACTTCCAGACTAGCATTCTTCACTAAGTTTCACAACACCTAAAGTCACTTTCACAAGGACTATTAATAATAGCAATCTTACATTTATTCTTACTTTTCCAAACCTTATGCAGGAATCACAAATGCTTCAGCACTGTCATACAGTTTGAAGGCATATCCACATCATTAACAAGCAGTTGTTTAGTGATTTTTGCATCACGTGCCTAATCCCTGTGACACAGGAGATGATATCTAACTCTCCTTTCGGGCTTTCAATACTGTGAAACTGCATGTTGAAGTTCTTAAGAGTACACTCTTGAAACCACAAAAAAACATAAACAATGTTTATTTCTTCTTCTCATATCCCACAGGGAAAATGAAACTCCTTCAGTCTTAGCTGCTCAAAATATAAAAGGATGTATATCTGTTGGGGGAAGAGAGGAAGAAATTAGGTAAACTGAGGCGTGGAATTTTAATTTTAAAAATATATAAATTTCCCATTTTCTCCACACCTCCCATCAGCATGTCAGACTAAAACCCCACTACTACTCACTGGAATTGAACAAGAGTCCTTGGAAACAGAATTCTGCTTATATAAACCATTACTGCATGTCAGGATCACTTCAAACTATTATTTGGATATAACCCAGAAGTGTCGCAGTAATTCAGTCCCAAGGCTCACATGAGAATCTTTTGGAATAGGTTTTGTACTGCAGAGCACTGCCTTCAAACAGACTGAAAAATACTGAATAGTAGCCATTCTTTTTTTTCCCCCTTTTGAGCATTTCTTTTCCTTTTTAAATACCCTATGAAATAAAGGGGAAAAAAATCAGTGCAACCTCCTCTAGGAAAAACAAGGTTACTTTTTCTTATACCTTTTATTATAAAAGGAATTTTACTGTGACTAGAATTGCATTCAATTTGCTCTTTTCAATGCTTTGAAGGAGTTTGAAAGGTTTATTCTGCTTCACTATAAACAGCGCTCTGTAATATTCCCCGCATAACTTGGTGCATAAACCATGAACCAAAAGAGATTACAAAGAGTTAACCTATTTTTACTAGACTTAGTCTATGCAGCAGGGGAGGCCATTTTACTCATACGAGAGAATAAAGTTACAGCAATATTTTTCCTCTCTGATTCTTTACATGCATTCTCCCAGGATAGAAAATACTCAGGGTATTTTTAAGGATCTATATATGTTGGTGATAATTTTATTCATTAGATGTTTTGGAAGAATGAGCTTCCAGTAGTACATATGTCATTATACCAAAACATACATGCCCACGGTGGGACACAAATACATTTAATTTAGTAACATGGCTTTTTTTTAAGCCTGGGAACATTAACTTCCTCTAAAATTGCTATGCTGTTTTCCATATTACTGGTTGAATACTGTGGGATGAGTTTGTACTTGAATTTTAGTTGATGACTTACAGGGCCTGGAATTTAGCCCAGGCTACCCCTGGTAGCTTTAATCTGCTCCACAGAGGCCAGTGGAATTGCGCTGGTATGAAGGTGGGATAAGAGACAGCAATCACGTATGAATGTATAATTACAAGCGGTGGGTGATTTGCACCGGGATGGTACTTTGCCATATTATGACCTGATCCAAATCCATCTACAGCCCAGCGCAAATGCATCATAGCTCTGGATCACACCTTCCCCCTGCAAGGCTGTAGCTATCAGTTGCTAGTGTCTTATAAACTGTACCACCAGCATCTGGGCTAAAAAAGCCCAGCGGGGTGGCCCTCAACTCTGAAAATCTTGCTATTTGAACCGTAGTGTACCAGTATTCTATGAAATGCACTTGGGAACATCTCGGTGCCTGTGGGGCCCTGAAAAGCACCAGTGGTTCTCTTCCTCTCCCAGATATGTGATTTGTATTGCACCGATGCCGTTAATCCTGACTTAGTCAGCTGTGAAAACAAGACATACGCTCTTGTGCAGCTTTTCTTTTACTGAGTTAGGACTTCTTCCCTTGTAAATGAACTTATGAAACACCAGAACTATCACGCTGTCTCTGGTGATGTACAACGCCTGTTTGCACAGTGGTATTGTGCTATTACTATTCATTTTGATAGTGTGTTTCTGTCCTCTCCCTGCAGTTGGTTCATCTGAATTGTCGCCAAGATGGTTGCCTTGGAAACTAATTAAGGAAAGCCTTTGGTTGGAAGCAGAGTTTCAAGCATTAAACTATTTGAGAGACAGATGCAGAAATTAAGGTAATGTCTGCAAAGATGAAAGGGTTTATCCTTTATACGGAGAAGAAAGAACCACATTAAATGCTAGGACTGTAACAAAGCAACTTCTATACAACGCTGATTTTTAAAACCTGGAAGAGATGAGTGAGTGAGGGATTTTAAAATAAGCCAGGAACTTAGAAGAGGTGAAAAAGATTCCCAGAGCTATTAGGGATGGGGAGATGGACAAATACAGTGGGACAAAAAACTCAGGAGATCACATGTTGAGCAAATTCTAGCCAGTTCTCCCTTTCCCTCAAATGCTCTGTATCTTTAAAAGACTTCTTGTGAATGTTGTTTTTGAAAAATACCAATACAGCCAACAGAAGACCAAATCCTCTCCCCGCAGTCCAGGTATGGCACAAGAAGCATCAGTGTCTGCATTTGCTTCCAAAGTACATCAAATGTAGGAGTGAGAGGCTATTGCAAATGGCCCTCAGGCTCAACTTTTCTACTGAGACTGTCAACAACAGTAACAATTAGTACCAGCTGCAGAAGCACCTCATACAATGCGGACGCAGGCTAAATAATGAGTGGGACCCTCAGAGGGCTTTCTACGGGCAGACACATGTGCACAAACTCCGTGCACTGAAAAGCTGCAAAGAAAGGCAAACTATGCAGCAAATTGTGCTTTTACAGCTACCTATTAACTGAACTTCAAAGCAAATACAATCTCTCTATGAGAACAATGGTATCAATTTCAATATCGTCTCCAGAATAATGTTCAGGATAATGGTTGACTCTATACTTGCAGCAGGGTAACTGAGAAAAGATTTTCGTTCTCTGTACATTTTAATGGCAATGCAGAGGTTGGCATATAAATATGCCTGTAACTGCATAAAAGCATACTACAAATGTTGTGGTAAAAATATGCAAAATATCAAAAGCAGATGCATGTGTGTGCATTGGTGTGTGCATTTATATCCCATGAATTATCATAAAACATAAAATGAGTAATTGCTACTATCACAGAAAAATGAAAACTCCAGTGGTGACTTCAGGTTCATATGCCTCTGGCGTAAGAAACCAGAACTGCTTGGCAGCGGTCTTCTACATACAGCAGCTTGCACATTTATGGTGAGACATTTTGTATTAATTATTATTATTACTGATCAGATACATTTAAAACTGTGCTTTAATGTCTTTTGAACACTTTTAAGCTTTGTGTGCCATTACCTCAGTCATTCTGCAGGATGACTAATACTCTGTTAAATCCCTGTCATTTGGAACCTGCCTTGCTTTATGAAGTCTGGATGACGGCTTTGGAGAGACATTACTATTTACAAGCTAGAAATTCTCTCCTTAGGTATGTGTGAAATGTGCTATATGTGGGGCAGATTAACCCAAGATGTTACTTCTGTCTGCTTTAGCAATCCATCTCTGGCCCTTTATTAGTTTTACAGCTGATAGGAGCAGGCCCTTTAAGGCAGATACAGCCGTCACATTTGACACATGCTCATTTTTTACTTACCTTCCACTAGCTATGGTCTGACTGACGTAAGTAATTCCCCTTTCCTCCCCACACACCCATACGGACCTGAGAGCTGCTGAAACTCTCTGGATGTGAAGGGCAAGAAGTGACCTTTCTTTCTGCTTTAGATCCCGGTTTCAACAATACTCATGGGCACCTAATGAAGAAATGTCCTAAATTTTAAGTTTCTAGTTCATTGGAAATGTAAAAATGAACTGTACCAGTTTCTGAGTGATGTTACACAACACTGTACATATCAGACACGCTCTCAGAGCCTCAGCTGAACCCCCTCCTCCACAGAGAGGATAAAAATCGGGCTGTGACACAGCCTTGGAGGTCACGGCAGTGGCACACTGCTCTAGAGGCTGTGCTCCATGCACGCAGTACCTTCAGAGGACACGGCATCACCGGGGTTCACAAGCAAAGCCGAAGCTGAAGCTACCCATAGCTCTGCTCCTCCTTCAAGCGTCCCACTGTGTTTATAGGCAGTTATTAGATTTTTAATTGCTACAGAGAATACAGGCAAACCCACACCAGAGTGTTTATAATGTAACACATAAACCAGGAAGCTTACATGAAAGCGGCATTGATTTTTTCACTTACATTTTTCCTTATTGTTGTTGTTTTTATAATGACTATCGGTCAATTGAATACTGCAGTTTTGTATTTCTTATGACACCCCAAGTGTGAAAGCTGCTGTGCAGTGAGCACAGTCCGCTGAGATCTGAACAGGTCTGCAGAGGGATGCAGCGGAGGCTGTACTGAAAACCTACAGCCCGTCTTCCTAATCTCAAAATTTCAGACTCAAAGGTCAAGTCATAGTCAGTGCTTGCAATGGACAGAGTTCAGTCAATCAGATTACCCTTCTTGATCCTACGCACGCTTTACTTCTTTGACAGTTTGACTGTCATTGTAAAATTTTGGGGACTGCATTCTCTACTGTAATATTGCTTCTGCTTTGTGAGATGCCTCCGCTCAGTACAAAGATTGCCTTGGAGCCTAACCTTTATGACTATGTTTGGAAATAGTGTCCTTTTGATAAAAGCATGCAGCCTCTGGAATAAACAGGTCTTTTGTAAAGTTTCACCGTTTTGATCCTGAATGGAGTTTCTTCCTCCTTATTTTCCCTCAGGAGATTTTCTTCTAAATGGACACAAAGCCACTCTAGTTTGAAATACAGCTTGTTATCTTGGGAATAAGAAAAACATATTTCTTAACTCAAAAACATGTCTCTAAATACACGGTTGAACAGGCTAAAGCTTACTGTTAGTTCTCAGAAGAAAATGTTCTTCTGTTTATGAGAACAAAATTTTGTATCTATCTGTGAAGGAATACTGGAATATTTTAGCATCAAGGGACAAGAAGTGTGGGGAGCTTATGAATTTTGCATGACATAAGCGTTGCTATCTGTATGCTTGAGAGGCCACTAGATGATTAAATTGGATATAGTTTTGTTGTGGAAGGAGGGATATGGATCCACATGCTCAATGGTTATAGAACTATAGGGCAAGTGAACAAACAGATGGTAACTTACAGAATGACTATTAATCTCTCTGCTTCCCCTTACTCTACAGCTGAAGAGACAGGGCCAGAGGTGAGTTGGGTGTGGTATCCACCTCTAGGACACAATATGGAGCCCATCACAAAATTCTCTGGAAGGGGAATGAAACCAGATGTGCTGCAGAGTGAAACCTGGCACAAAACAGGTTACGCGGGCAGAGTAGGAGCTGAGGTGCCCTCTTTCCCCTACCTTATATTTACATACCAGGGGAAGACAGCTGGGAGAGATCCTTTCCTGGGTACCAGCCAGCCCTGAGAAGAGAAATACTTCATATGACAGGTTTCAGATCTTGGAAACATAGGGATGTACAGATGTGCCAGATGCTAAAGGCATATGGAATACTCAAGGTCACTGACTCACATGTCTGTATGTTGCTGGAGGAAGGTACAGAGTATTCCAGCAGGACCCGAAGTTCTGAAGAAAATCCTCAGATGTGTAACTGTCTTTAGATAAGCCTACACTTTTGGAAGAGAGGTATGCCCTGGTTTGAACTGGTTGGAAAAAGCATCAAAGGAAAAGAACTGCACACACTGACCAGCCTGATACAGGAGAAGAGGTCACTCTTATTTAATCCAAGCACTAACACAAAGCCGTGATACGTGGTTTCTGGAGCAGAGAACTGACAAGATTGCCCAATGGCCTGGCCAAGAGCCCAAAAGTCTGATAGCAAACTCAGCACGTGTGTAGACTGTTTAGTGGTTTACAGTCTGTTTATTTCTGGTATGACTTTTGTTCTTGAATAAGTCCTATTTAAGCTTCTGAAATCCAGAGTCAATGGCAAATGCTGCTGTTGTCCCCGAGAAAATGAAATGGCAGGTGCCACATGTCCCCACAGTGACCACAGTAAACCCCCTCTCTGGAGGGAGGCATCACTCCCAGATGGTGATGGGAGGGTTGACCTTTGAAGATGTGCTCCTGAGGAGGCCAAAAAAGGGAGAGGGTTGGAAAGGCAGCTGGACTGAGACAGCCTATGCCAACCCTCTGTGGGACAGAGTTTGCCCATCAGTACTCTGCCATAACAGGTAGAGAGTCTTGGCTTCCCTTTGCTCTCACCGAGAAAAACCTCTTCAAAGCCACCTGCGGTTGTGCAGTCAGCATGCTGTTAATGTGCTCAGATGTTACTGCCTTTTAGCCAAGCAGAATTTCTAGACTCCAAAGAAAGCACCAATTTGACTTTCTAAACTGCAATAAAATGCTAGATTTGAAATATGCAAATCCGGCATTATCTTACCCCTCAATGGCACGCTATTAGCAAACATAGTTGGCTACAAAGAAGACAACTCACCACTCCCTTGAGCAAATTGGCTGGCTGGATTTAAGTACCACACATATTTGTGAGATTTTTAAACTACTTTATGAGAAGATAACAAGGTAAACAGAGGAGATGGAAGGAAAAGCCTAAAACCAGTAATTCTTCAGCCATCAACCCGGGGTCCACCATTACTGACTTTCCCTGCGGAAAATTAAGTCATTGCTTTTCAGTATCAGACAAAAAAAACTTCTGGAAATTGTTGCCAGAAGATAGTTTTAGCATCAGAGGCACAAGCCTGAGATCTACTTGGGCAATTCTTTGTCAAGTAAATGGTCCCAGTGAAATAAATGGGACAATACTCGTAAAAAGTGCTGCATAACCAGACTCCTCTTGTTAGACTGCTAAAAAGACATGATTAGTGCTAGAGTATTGATCTCAGAAGGTATCTTTAGTTTGCTTTACTATCTAGCTTTGTTTCCTAAACAAAAAGTTCTAAATCCATTTTTGATACTGCAAATTCAAGCAATTTTGCTCATGAGTCTCTTCAATGAAATTCAGTAGAAATAGTCATATTACATCAATGGTGTGACATATATGACACAGTATTTATGTGTGAAAATGTCTGCAGGATTTGGTTGCAAAACAATGGACTGATAGCGTTCAACTGATTGGCTAAAACTGGTTGAAACAGTCCTAAAATCCAACGGCAAGAAAATGTTAACATCTTTTAGAAGTATTTGAGATAATATAGGATAAATATTTCATGGAAATGTCACATTTTCACAATTTTGTGTAAATAAAGTTCAAAAGATGGACAGCAGGCATAATACAGAAAAAGAGTTATTTAACAGTACAGAGGTGGGCTCTATCAATACAATAACAATAATAGAAAGTCTCTAATGATGCAAAAGTGTGAGTACTGTACAGCGTACTGCAGAGTTTGGGGAAATCTGGAGACCCCAATAGCAAATCTTTAGTTACACACCTCCTAATCACATTGACAGAAAGCTGAATCATACATTTGATAAAATTACAACTTCACTACATTTGAATTTAGAATGCTTGCAGAAGAAAAGAGTTCGCCAGTTGTTTGCTATATGGTTTGCTTGGTATTTAGCTTTCATTTTAGGCACTGGAACGGTTTGATTATTTTTTTTCTCTCACTTGCACAGTATAAGAAAAAGAGAGAGCAAAATGTAAATGGAGTTAGAAAGATCAAACAAAAGGCCTGTTCCCCAGCTAAGAGTGGGCCCAAAGAGCTATTTAAGCCTGGCTCAGGAGTGCTTTCCTGCATCGTCTTCTGAAGAGTGGGCTGTGGGTATGGTGTTTTGCATCTTTTGCAAGAACATGAACAAATGAAAGGAGGGGAAAAAAGAGTTTCTTTCACTTTGCTGTATGAATTTCCCCAAAGAGAGCACTGACCCTATTGACTAAAAATACAGTGTAAAATGCAATGCTATGCATCAGTATCACAAGCATACTAGCTGTCAGAGCTACGGACCAGCATTGGCTTGTGCTATCTTCTCTTGAGCACCTCTCCTCTTTCCTTCCTCTTGCCCTCTGTAACCAGCAGCTATGGGACCTGGCCGTGACTACAGCGATCCAGTCCCCGCAGATTGGCCCTCCGTGATTCACATCAAGGTTTGACAGGAACTGAATATTTTGAGAAAGAACTCAGTGAATACAGCTTTTGCGTTTCCCAGGGTTCATGGCAGTGAGGTCAGTTTGCTACTAGTATACAATACAACATTTCTAAGAGATATGCTACTGCTTCATGAAATGTAAATGTTACTTTTGATCTATTCCATACTATAAACCCACAGTTACGTTTATGACGTGGCAATAATCAGAGGGTTTTTCAGTCTTAATGTAAGTGAATTCCCACATGCCTATGAATAAACAAGCAGCATGGATTTGGTTCCGTACCAACACCAGCTTTGCGGTGAGCCCAGGCAGCAGGGACCTGTCCTGCTTCTGCTCCCCGCGATGTGTCTCTGTTACTACACCTCTTCAAGCACGTTGCCCAGCACAGCCGGTGGCACAGGCATTCTGGGTACCACCCTGGGATGGCCAGGCAGTATGGCCATTCCTCCGAGAGAAAGCAAACACTGGGAAGGCCATGCAATAGCAAAACAGTCACCCAAAAGTGCATCTTCCCCAATAAAGGTGTTCAGACTCTATCACCTACAATTCAAGCCTGTCAACAGCACCGGCTGTGCAGAGGGAAGGGGTTTATGTACCAAAAAGTGCTAATGAGCCGTTTGGACTACCAGCTGAATTTTTCATTAGCAACATTTCCATTTGGGAATTCTTTAACATGATTCAAAATTACTTTACTGGCTTTTTATTTCTTGTTTCATGTTCCACTTAACAAACTGCACCTGTCTTGCAGTCCTTACAAGTAGCCCTGATGCCAGAAATGTTCCTCTGGCAGCTGAGGTTTTAGGTTCTTAACCTACTTAAAAATAATTCATTATTAACATTTGGGAAAAAATATCACAGAGACATTTCCTGATAGGTTACATATAAGTGCTGCCACCAACTATAAGCATCACTGAGGCATTTTAATTTTACTAGGTAACCGGCCAGTTGTTTGGACTCATATCTCAATGCATATTTAATTAATTTCTAGAAAGAGACAGTTCTGGAAACATTAATGATGTCCGTCACAGAGAGATCACAATTTCTGAAAAGAATATACCTGTTCCAAAATGGTGTTGATTCTGTCTACTTCACAGTCAATTAAGTATCTTTTTTCTTGCCGCCTGTCCATCTCCTCTATAATTCTTCTGAACTCTTGAACATCCTTTATGCTTCCTACAGATCTGGCTGTCACTTGCCAGTTGTTCTGTACTGCTGCTTCCATAATCGCCTGAAGAATGGAAAATCCTATAGGGGGAAGAGACAATGCAACCATTTAAAAACAGAACAAAAATAAAAACTATGTTGAATGTTTGACAAAGGGTTCACAAAAACTTGCATCACCTAAAGGGACACGGACTAGCTAACAGCCTGCAAGTGCTTCATTACTTGAGAAAGCAACAGCGTAGGGACCAGTTTCTTCTTTCAGCTACGCCACTGCCAAAGTCACTGACTTCAGCAGAATTGCTCGGCGGTATATTACTGTGAGGCGTATCAGAATCTGTCCAATATATCATATTATGATCCTCTCAGGGATGTTTATGGTCGTGCTGGGGTCCGTGCCAGCTGAGAATAGGAGCCTGCAGCCATTACGTGGGCAAAAGTCCATCAGCTTGAAGAGCCGGACAGAAGGGGTAATTTGCCTGTGCAGACTGCAGCAATGGGTCATTAACTGGCAAAGATCCAAGCGCTGCACAAGAATGCCAATTAAGTCATTGTACTGGTTATTGGAGCCACAAACCACAGGAGAATATTTTACTGATATTCACTTTGATTTCAGAAAATGTTTTTAAATATGGACTCTAGCAGCATTAACCGCACTTTCAATGCTTTCATTAAGGTAATACCAACTCATTTAGCAGCCTCAACAGAGGAGAGCAGCAGCACAGAATGACCAAAGACTGCACAGTGGGAAATTAAACAAGCAAACAGCATTTCATTTCTTGTGAAGAGCCGTGTCTGGGCGGCAGACTGAACTCAAGTCAAATCCTTAAGCAAAATGTGGTGGAACTGGGAACGGTCATCTCCTTCCAGTCATGCTATGTAGGAGCCATTAGAAATGGATTTGCATCCCTTTATTATAGTATGTAGCTGGGAATTTGGTTAATTACCTGTTTTGATTCAGGAAATTAAAATTTTTGCATAGTTCTAATTGTTTTAAATCTGGGCGGATGCCAATCAAAGAGAGAGGTCATCTACTTCAAGCACACACAGTGGTTTCCAGTTGAGTTTCTTTGTACAGAAGCATCCATGCAAGCTGTGTGTCTGTCCAGGTAATTTATTTGCAAATCTTTCAGTCCAATCATTCAGTCATACTGTGGATTTCTTATGCACAGCCAGATTTCAGAAGCTCAGAATGTCTTCACACACACAAACACATAAACATACAGGATCAACAATCAATTAATTGTGCTCTGTGATAACCAGTTCCCTACACTTCTAAAACTGAAAGGAGTTTGAGCTACAGAGGAACAACACGTTCACTGCTTCGAATTATACCAATAGCTATTCCGAACTCAGATATCATTGTAGGGGTACACCGGTAACAAAGAACTTGCGCTGCAGTCTGATCTTCTGTAGGCTGCTGTAAATCTGTAGTGGCTGTCTGAAGCCAGAGGAGCTGCATCGTTACCTCATTACAGACACAAACAAGGAAAGAGTGTGATTTTCTAGATTGCAGTTAAATTATTATAATTTACCACGTAACTTCCTTAAGTCTCATTCAAAGCCTTCACCTTCCCTGTGCAGCTCCTTGATTCTTAATGCCTTTCTTTGTATGAATGCACTTTACCATCCCATGAAAGGTGGTGACAATTAATATGTACGCTGGTTCAGAATTCCTTCTGGCATCTTCTTTCCCCTGAGACTATTGAAAGGGAGGCATTTACATATGTATAGTACAATGAACTCAGTCTTCCTTAACATCATATTTTACAAAAATGGCTGTGATGTCTGTGACAGCATTGTGATTTCATTACATGTAGAAGGAAGATCTAAGCCTAAGATATTTGGTTGGCTGCAAATGAGGAATTTTGATGTAGGAACATAAATACCATTAATGGGGATTTACATTTGCTTTGTGTACAAAAACGTGCTTTTAAAAGAATGCGATCCCACTAAGTAATATTTACAATTGTGTTTCATCGTTCATATAATGCTTAAGTATGAACCTTGAGCTTGCTGTAAAAAACAGAAAACAGTCCATAAGTCTATTTTTTTCACTCCAAATTGAACAAAATAGTTCAATGTATTATAAAAAATCATGATGCTTTGAAGAAATCTATAGCTCTATTTTTTACTAATAACATATACAAAACTCATGAATTGTCTCAAGGAAATAAGTGAAAATGAACATGCCGGAAAGCAGATGCTGCTGGTTGACTGCCATGGACCCGGTTTCAGCGAACGCTGTTTGATTCAGAGCTTGCTTTGTCAAACCTCGAATATCTCAGAAGAAAGCTGGGCGATTTTCCTAATTTCGTGCAATTGCATGTTGGTGTGGGTGTGAGTGTGTGTGTTTCTGCATGCGTGTGTATTAGTCAGTGGTTATCACTTCAAGAAAGAGAAGAGCAAGGTTACTCAGCAGCCTTTCTCCTAAGCATGAAAATATAATTACAGTAATCTTAGCGTGAAAAAGTTCCAGAGTGTCATCATTTCTGTCTTCTCTACCTCCTGTTTCTCCCTGACACACCAAGCCTTTACAGTCGCAGTCCCCTCTACCCTTGTCAGTTCTTGAAATCCTCGCTGTGGTCACCGTCCGGTGCTGTGCCAGCTCGCCTCTCTCGGGCCCCCTCTCTCTCCCATCCTCACTTTGAAAAGTACCATTTGCCCTTTCCGCGACAGCTTGTTAGGCCAGTCCTCTGACGACCTTTACAAAGCCCATTCCCCTTGCTTTACAAAAGCATGGTCCAAACCTCCTGCCTTCAGGAAGGCAGCACACTCGCATCTGCACAGCCACGCGTCCACTGCGCAACCTCCCATCTCTCTCCACGGCTATTGCCTTCAGCGCCATTTACTACACTTTACATTGCTACCCATTACGTGGTATTTCTGTAAACAACATGTTCCAGGCTCCAGCTGTACTTTACCATTAAGAGAGCTGTTATATAAGCAGTGCGACTGTTTAAATAAAAAGACCATTTTACCTTCAAATGTGAACTTTTCTTTTTCCTTAGCATAACAATGCAAGCTGTGACAGTTCAGGGGTACCGCCTGGGTAACGAATGGGGAAATTATTTTCCCTATTTTATGCATGTCAGTGACCAGCCCTGTATGCCGAGCGTTTCCACTGCCTACCCTCCAGTAGACACGCCGTGTGAATGCTCCACAAGAGGTGCTTGCCCCTGAGCACTCCAGAGGTGCCGAACTCTCATGGGTGCCGCTCTTCTCATCCACCCTGAAGGAAACCAGCCAGCCACAGCAACTACCTCTACTTTGTAGTGTTCCTATGGTCTGCACCAGGTCTACCCCGAAAAACGAAAGGACTGACAATTCATCACAGGTCTGTGAAGAACCCATGCGGGAAAAGGCTTTCTGTTGCTGGTTTATACTACTTCAAACAATAAAGCCAAAAAATACTAGATAAGAAAAGAAAAACTGACATCCTCCTAGAAGATTACAGCAGTTAGATCACTTCAAAACAGGTTCATAATGCCATTACTAAAATTCAGAGGTTGTTCGTTCTACAGTCATTAACACAAATACAGAAAACAGGAAAAATCCATTCAGCCCCCAATCTGATCTTTAAACCTCTTTTTTCTTAGTCGTACCTTGGATGTGAAAAAGCAGCAGGACCGAAGGCATGCATTTTTCTGGAAGCACTGCCTTCGCGGCTAGCTCTTCTGATGGCATCACACCCCTTCACTGCACTACGTTACTGACATGTTGGCTTACTGATTTATAAACGTGTCTGGTCACACAACAGCGATGCCCATACTCGCCAGGTCATGGAACAGACCTATATTAGATTTTGGTCCCTTTTAGCCATGTGCTGGGGAGGAGTTACTCCTCCGGTCTTTGAACGCAATTACACAAGTGAATCTGATCTGCACCTACTAAAAGCTTAGACAATCCTGGCCTTAATATTCAAATGTGTTATTGCCTGGCTTATTCTTAAAATACTGGTCATTTAAAAGAGCTAACTCTCATCTCAACAGTTTGCAAAATGACTGGGCTGGAGGCAGCTAATAAAACTAGAACAAAACAAGTGCCCGGCTTACTGCTACTCAGTGAGCTGAAGCAAGTATTCTGAGTTTTGCTGACTGAAGGTTGCAAAGTTGGAAAATATTCAATATAAATTTCCCTCAAAGCAGGGAAAATATTATTGGTTGTAATGCTATCTCTGTACTTTAAACAACCCAGACAGAATTACATTCTAGGCAGTCCTCCCTGCAGCTGGATTAAGACACAAATGCACCCAGTATCTTCACACTTCCACCAGGGAAGCAAAGCCCGTACCTCAGTCTCTCAGATCATCCCTCTGATAGAAGCATCTCTCAGCTGACCCTACTAACACAGGTGGCGAGGACATTTCACTCTTTTGCATCTCTGAAAGCTCATGAAACTTTTCCCACGTCCATGTAAGCAAAATTCATCTGAACAGTTTGCTCAGCCAGATGAAATTCCATGTACTACATCATTGAACTTACTCGTTTAAGTAACAGCAATCATTAATGTCATGAGTAAACGACCGCACTGGAACATCTATAGCATCACGTGAGCCCTCGTAATTGGCACCACGGTGCTTACTGAAAAAAAATTACCCACTTACGTAAATCACTCTTTTCCTGAATGTTCCTGATAAGATCTTGGATCTTAGCCTTCTGTTAGAAATGAAAGCGCATTTGCTTTCAGTCCCTCCTCCTTTTGCCTTGCTGAGTACCAAAGATCTTTGAGGGGTATATTTTCCTGGCACGCAGCATGTTTGCGTCAGCTGAATGAACATCAGCTCTGATCTGAATACTTGTGTTTTGAACTACGTATCTGGGACATGATACGAAGAACGAAGATTCTGGCCTGCCAGTGAACTTCAGGGATTTAAGTATGGAGCTGTGTTTGACAAGGGCAAAATGAACTCATCAGAAAGGAGGCCATCAAGGCAAGCACTTCCCCAAGACAAATACAAATCCTATGATGCCAGCTTACATTTCAAGCATACCAGAGGTCTGTAAATTGAGATATACTTGGATATTTTGTGTGTTTGGCACTGAGCCTAGCACTAATTTACAAGGAAACAGATCAGCATGTTAGGTGTGAGTAAAAAAACAACTAGCCAACCCAAAACACTCCCTACCAGTCAAAATCCAAACATGTCAGTTAGGCAGGTATGCTTTGCATAACCTATGTCTGCTTAACTATTTCATAGTAGGGGAAGAAGCCACTAATTAGTCACCAGTAAGAAATGCAGCAAATGATTACTACACTGGAGTGGTCTTTCAGTCTAACACATGTAAGATCAAATTATTAAATAAAAATAGAATAACTGCATTCCATCTGCTTTTGACCTGATTACTTCTATCTGATAACCAGCATGTAAGGTGTAAACCCCCCCCCCCTATTCTGGTAGCAAACAACCTTTTAGACCAAGTAGCAAAGCCAGTCTAAATGTTATTTTCTTCTTCTTTTTCTATTCAGTAAACCTCTAGCTTCCCCTGTACATAAATTACATTATTGCAACCTGTCATCCATAAACAGACAAATCTACACAAACAGATATGTCAGCTTGGTTGTGTGAATGTGAACTTGCCTGGCTCTAAAGGAGAATTTACAGGAACCATCTGGTCTGCATTTGCTTGAGATGGGATAATGCTGAATGCAAGTAAAAGACTTTTTTTTTTCTTTTCTTTTTTTAAGTGGCTCTTTCTGCATGCATTTCACCTTGATCTGTTCTTTCATAACAACCTTGTATCTAACTCACCCCTCATTTTACTCAAGTTTTAGGTCAGTCCAACTCCAGTGTTTTTGAACGAAGCTCTGCCAGTGTAAAATGAGAGTAATGTAGTAAGGGACCAAAGAGTACAATAACCAAGGGCAGACATAAAGATGCCGTAAGCAATGCTGTCACCTCCGTAAAGGGACTTCTACATATGACTTTCACAATGATGAGGACAAGTGTCCTGGTGTAGGACAGACAGGTATACCTCAATACAGCAATATGATCCACAGTTTATTGAAAGAGCTGTGTTCTAGTTTTAGCTTTGCTATTCAAATCTTTATTTAAATATTTCCAAGGGAATAATAATGGAGCGATTATAGTTTCTGGATGCAGAGCACAGAATCATAGAATCGTCTAGGTTGAAGGGACCTTTAAGATCATCAAGTCCAACCATCAACCTAACACTGCCAAGTTACCACTAAACCATGTCCCTAAGCACATTCCAATGATATTCCTGCCCAACACCAACCTCCCTGAGTGCCCTGAATTCTCCAGCAAGGACATGCTCCAAGTGACATTAGCAAATTCAAAACAAGCCATTTGCTGAGTCCTGCACCCCGCTGATATGGGGAAGCCAACACTATAACCTTAGTACAACATCATAGCCTTGCCTAGATGCAGCCTTCTGTAGTGGCTTCTTTCCCTTCTGTTCACCTTTGAGCACTTCTATCCCACGACCACACTATTTTGCAGCCTCGCTTACTGCGTCTTTAATGGCGCAAGCTAGAATGAGTCCACACCAAGCTCCACTGCTTGCAACACACCAGCCTTCAGCTGAAAAGCCTTTGAATGATATAATCAGAATAGAAGTTTCTTTGGTTAAAAAGAAGAAACCAAGATACGCAAATATTACCAACCACTTCTTTCAGACCATCAAAGCTGTTTTTTTTTCATTACTCCTGTGCAGTGGTTACTGAAGTAACCAGATCTAGCCACAGTGGACAGAAAACATCTCAGCCATAACCCTCTTGATGTCAGTTGCCATCAAGCTGACCACAGTGAGGCCTAAGTGAGATGCTTTGACCTTATTCTGTCCTTAACTTCAGGCATATTTGGATGACAGTCCCTTAGGTTCTCTTTATAGTCGAGAGAGAGAGATGCCATGTAATTTTTCTGCGTTTGCAACATGCGTGGAAAGCAATGGAAGAAAATACAGACATGAAGCTGTGCAGGGCATCATCATGCAGGTATCACTCACAACTTTTACCTGCAATTGAGAAACTAAAAGAGAACAAAAATCTCAATGTGTTGACTAGCACTCAACTGATGAAGCTAATTACTGCATGTTAAAAATACATATCTAATTGTGTTTACGTATTTATCTCAGCAAAAAGATTCTAATTAGGAATCACAGAGTTAGCAATTACCAGACTGGAAAAGAAAACCCAACTTGTCTGCAAAACAACCGTAGCACATTCCATGTGAAGCCAGTTCTCAAAGGGAAGGTTACAAAAACCAAAATCAGAGCATGCGTAGATGTTGCAAGACATGCTGAATTCAACTCATCTTTTGTGGACAATACTGACTTTGAGGAGATACACCTGGCCTATCGTATGACTTGGAGAAAAATAGGAAACGAACAGCCACCTGGTAAGTAACGCAACAGTGTGCTGCTTCTCAGTGACGAGCCACGCTGTTGAACTACCTTTCTCAAGGCTTGACTGTGGCTGGTCTGAGTGAGGTGGTGCAATGAATACTGACGTTATTTCAGAAAAAAAAAGGTGTGCTCCAGCGCTACGCTGGCCTTCCCATTAGCACTGATATGGCATATGGCTTTCCTTCCTCTCTTCAACGAGCCTGCAAAACTCCTGATGTACCTCTGCCTTAATGAAACACTTTAGCCCGGCTTCATCGGTTCAGAAGTACATCCCGCCTGGGCCTGTGTCTCCCGCAGGGCAGCCTGCACTTAACACAAAGCAGCGCACTTGCCACAAGATGTTTTTGCATCATCCAGTTTTCAGACAATTCTTACAAAAACATTAACAATGCTAAATAACGCTCAAAGCACTGCAAATTAACGGATTTATTGCCAATATCCCCATACGAAAGAAGCAAATAATAAATTTGACATAGAATAAAAAAATTATTTGGCCTATCCCATACAGACAATTAGTAATAGAGCCAATTTTCAAATTCAGGTTCTCCTGATTCATATCTAGATTTATTTTTATTTCAAGCTGTAACACAGTTGAACAGATACTTTTAAAGATTCCTATACTGCCTACAAACACACTAGCCACTGAAATTATATGGTAAAAACATCAGCATGGTATCTCAGAACACGTTTTCCTCCTATCTTATTTGCTAGAATAAAATGAATACCTATCTAGCTCCCAGTGAACTGGGATACTGATGGAAGGTGTTATTTATTATTTCAGGCAAAGTTGAACAATTGTGATACAATTACAAATAGAGTTAAAAACGAAAGTATTGTGTGGAATCATTATCTGAAAAAGGAAATAAAAATTAATTCTTTTTTTAGCTTAAATAACTTTTTTAGCCCAAAGAGAATATTAGTGCATTTATTCTGTTATAGGCAATAAATGTTCTGGAAAAAGGAAACTTATCCACTTATCAATAGCAGAGGATTTTGAAAATAGCTAAAACTTGGCATCATATATCACTGCATTAATCTAAACAGCTAAAAACGTAAAACTTAAAATTATTGATAACATAAGTTAATTCTTTGCCATGACATGCATAAGGTTCATGCAAGAGTATTGCTGACTGTCTTCTTTTAAAAACATGTCTGGAACTGCTGAGTCTAAAAAATGATAAATATTATTCCTTTGAAGAAACAATCACAGGAGATTATGGTAATCAGACTATGAATTCAAATACATATTCATCACAAAAAAACCCGACTCGATTCACCTCAGATAAATGTCTTGGAAAAAAATTATGCTTGTTGAATTGTCCTCAAACATAGTAAAATTATTCTTTCTATCTGACCTTCAGTCAATCATGTTAGAAAAATATTTATTCCTTTCTCTAACCTTTATCTACACTTTCTGTTTCTCAAACTACCTGAGCAAACAAATCTTTTGCCTCTGAGAATTTTCATTAACAGATGCTATCAGCCTTTCAAAGTCTGTCTTCATCAACATCTCACCCTTTGGTATCCAGCATTTTAATTGCCCTTGCAGCTGGAATGTGTCTCATGTCTCAACCCGTAAGTTAATTTCCTTTTATTTATTCTGAACACTAAAAAAAAGATAGCAATCAAAGGGCGAGTACTGATTTTAAAAATATTTTGAAATTTAAATGAGTTTTTATGATAATATAAATGATAATTTATGGATCCATACTCACAGTCTGCATGTGTGTTTCTTTTTAGTCACTCGGTTATTTCTGCCAATGGCTAGCAACAAGCAGCTTTTATATAGCACTATTACCTATCTCATTTCAGTACAACCATCTACCTCCATAACAATGATGTAGTCATTAATTACAAGGTCTCATATTAAGTCAAAACAGGTCTGTATACCTCCTAGACCATTTGACAATACAGATTTGGTCTGAATTAGTCTTGAACATATAAGTGTAGTTCTGCCGCATTGATCAGAGCACAGAATATGTGATCTAACCTGCTTTATACTGATCCTTCCTGTAGCGAAGCCACAGGATGACAATTTACGAGGTTAGCACAGAATTAACATGGCATCAATAGACAATATCTGACCCAGCAGAAAGCTCGGGGGTAACAAGTTACCTTGCAAAACATTTCAGGCAGATGAGGTGGCAGAATGAGGATGTAGGGGTTCAGCGCTCCGTATCAGTGACCCAACACCACTACTTCTTTCACCATAATGTTCTGTGTATCAAAAAGCCCTGGTTTATTCTGCAGGGTGGTGACACACAACAGGCTCACGTAACCTACAGAGTAAAGACCAACTGTCCATGCAGGGAATTCCTGGGTTTTTAGCTGCTATTGAAGAAAGAGACTAAAGGGGAAAACAATGTCTTGCTTTTATTATTCAACCTTATAATCCCATCTGAATATCAGAGGTCTCTTTCACTGTATCAAACTCATTAAGGATTTTAGAATTAGCTATCCCTTCTCTGCTAACACACAATATTTTTTGTCTGCTGGTTTGTATTTTCTAACTTTTAAGTACAGAGGTTGCAGCCAGTAACTTTAGATGGGCAACCCCACCCCCCCCCCCCCCCCCCCCCCCCCCCCCGATTTAAGCATCTGTGGTCAGTTACTGAATATGGTATTCCTGATTTAGTTCAGGAAGGCAGCTCAGATGAAATATTAGGCTGGATTATATAGAAATGTGCAAACATTTTAGCATAAATATTTGCTAAGCAGAGACAGGATTTGCGATTCATAAGTTTAACTCTGGCTTCATCTCTCCAAGCGTCGATGTGCTCAGTTGGGGAAGGAAGGAGAGGGAAAGCGTTCCTGGAGTTGGCTCCACACATCAGCAAGGGTTGGGCTTCAGATCTAGACTTTTCTACAGCATCCGAGATATTCATGACTACAGCACTCCCCCTTCCAGCACATTTTTCCCACGGATGGATTTTTCCCCCCTGTGGTGCCATCCCACTCATTTTTATGCTCCACAACTGGAATTTGCATAGGAAGACATAACACACACACACACACACACACAAAAAGTAACATTACCTAGGCATGCGTAGAGTTTGTCTAATTTACTACTCTGATAATTGATGGTTTAGAAATACCAGTATGATGGGCTTCACAGAGAAACCTGACTTAGGGAACACCCTATATGACTTCAAAGGCAATTTCAGCAGAGGCCCCACCTTACCATACATGACGACCTTGGACAAAAACTGGTCCTGCATGTAAAGGACCTGCTGATATACCTGACAGACATATACCCTCAAAATATGTCCCAAAATTAGCATAATGGAAGTGTAAACTGCTGGATCACCACGAACACCACAAGGTATCAATGAAAGGTTACACATCCTTCAAGAACTAATGACCACTAGATCTGTGTTTGCTGCTGGACTATACACCTATATATATCCATGACTATACAGCAAAATCACTGAACATATAAAAGTACGTTTCTTAGTTTTATATTATCAATAAACATTAAAAAAAACCCTTGTTCTTGCATGTGCACATGGTAAAGATTCTGTTAAATGATCTAGAAATGGTAATAACTAGAGTATTTGAAACAACTAATACTTTTGCCTATGATCCTCTCTGAAATGGGCTCACTTCGCAGTGCAGCACAGGTGAAATTTTCACAGGTATTTGTCTTTCATTTTCAAAAGTGACTCGGGTAGGATGGTAGGAGTAGGTTTTCAGAGGCAATTAAGATGCAGATGCTGAAGAATCTAAACAGGTGGGGTACCTGCACTCCACTGAGTTAAACGGCAGCCAGGCACGTACGTCACTGAGGGGCTTTTCACCGTGTGACTATGTGTATGTTAAAACCCTAAACACCTCTGAAAGACCTGTCCTGTGTGCCTTTGGAAACCACTTATGAAAATAGGATATGTGCTTCTCAGAATATGTACTCTGTGGCCTGCTTAAAAAGTGGCACAGAATTCTCTGCAGAATACACTGTTAATTAGTTATTTCATTGCAACATGTTCAACGAGTGCACAGATAAGGACTGCCTGACTAAATAGGATGTACACATATCAGAGACAGACTATCAATTATTAGCTTGAAGAAGAAAAGGGAGTTAGAAAATTCCCCTCCAAGGTTGCAGAGTGGTAGAGTATCTATTACAAAAGGAATGGGTTGCATGTAAACTGCAAACTCCCTTTTTCATAGTTTCAAACTAAATTGCTTTTAGTGTTTTCTGAGAGTTGTTTTGTAAAATTAGGAAGCTGTAACAAACACATTCTTGGGACCAGTCAGCCTCAGTACTCCAATTATGTTGGGCTTTGCACCCAATTACACTGCCAAGTGTTTACTATTATTTAAAATGTTTATATGCTATTTGAATATTCAATCCAATATTCAGTGAAACAAAAGAACTCTTCTTTTCCATTTGTTTTGATATTATACTGATGCATGACTACTCTTCCATGACTGCAAAGCCTCGCAAATCTGATTGCATGGTTAGCAAACTACAATGATAAAATATGCAAAAAGTTTAGTATTATCTAATCTGAAGGAGCAAATACACAGTGAATGGTACACACAGCGAGAAGCACAAGCACCGATAGTTCTGATCACTCAGTTTACCGTTACTGTAGTCATTCAGGCAGAGAAAGATTTCACAGAACAAGGGAGGTCCCCTGGAGTGGAAAGGTTTAAGTACTCTGTGCAAATCAATACTTTAAAACAAAAGGTTCTAATGCCCACCACTGCCCTCCTTCAGTAGCGTGGCACTTGTGGTTTAGTCTTATTTTTTCCCTCCAAGTAAACTAAACAAGATTTCTTTCTTTTAACACTTTCTGCCACTGTAATTATCTCTGTGCAGGTATGAAAAGCAAGGGAAAACCAGGTCGGTCACGCCTGTGAGCAACTGGAGTTGACTTCAATAAAAAATTTCCATCTAACCTTACTAATTATTAATGCACAGATGTTCTAGGCTCAAAATATAATGCCTGTGCTTACTCCAGGGAGCTGGTCCCCTCTGATTGTACTCAATACTAACTAACCCTCCCCCTGCAGTGAAATATCAAGCCATCTTTCTTTTTACAGCAAAAAGTTCTATTATTGTTGTTTCTGCAAAAAAAGCAAACATTTAAAAAGCATATTCTTTAAACACCGGATTATTATGACTGTGCTATATACCATAGCATATCAAGATGTCAAGAATCACATTTTAACTGTACTGCTACACTCAACAGCTCTCACTGACGTCTTAGCTCTCAATGCCAGATTTTTTTGCTCACTGTTTGGAGCATGTCCCACCACTTCACTGATTCCTTCTCTATTTATGCAGCAGCAGTTTTGTCCCTGTTTTAAAAGGTCTACACTGTGCATCTCTGTCCTTAATCTTTGGACAGCATGTTTGTCTTTGCCTGTAATGAAAGTCTTGGTGTCTTCATCCCTGTCTTTCAGAAATAGCACTGTTCTCGCCCCTGCTACACTTCATAGCTTCTACTCATTTAGTTCTCCCATTGAGGACCTTGATCACCTTGGGTGATGTGGAACTGAGGGAGGACTAAAAATAAAAGTGTGCTGGCTGAAAGACATAGGTCTGAGACCATGGTCGTACCACCATGCAGTTAAGCACGTCTCGCCTATACCTCCACTGACTACATGCTGCGCTAGTGGCTCAAGTACTCTAGGATAAGCCACTCCAGACCTTCAGCCTCACTTAAGCACACTCCCGAATGTCCTCTGTACTCAGGACTCTGAAGAGGAGTGGATTTACGCCATTATCTGTCCTGAACAGCAGAAGAGAAACAACTTGACTTTCCAGTTCCTCAGCCTTCCACATAACGCCACCATCTCATTTTCCACATATAGTAGTATTTTATTCTCCCCCTTACATCCTGGAACTGCAAGACCTTGGGAGTGAAGCAGGAAGAGAGTGTATGTTCTAGATCAGCTCTTTTCCATTCCTGGCAAAGAGTTTTAAAACACTGGCTATCAACACTAGACTTAAATCTGCTTCAGCTAAAGCCACGTGTAATTTTTGCAGGAATTCAGAGATCACTTGAGACTATTCCAGCCATATTCCTGAACAGATTAGTATGTGTTATTCCTAAAAGAGTTCACAGAAAGACTGAGTTTAGACCTAAGTATATAAACCTGAATGACAGGAAAGACTCCAAGCAATTCAGAACTTAAAAGCCAACAATTTGCAATATTTTTCATACAATTCTTTGGCTCAGAGATCAAGCCATGGCCACAGAGTCTGTCAACAGCTGTAAGAAATCTTATTCACAGTCTAGACCTATGAATACTTCTTTTGAAGCACAGTAATCACAAAGAAATTCAACTAATCCAAATCACTGAATGCTTCTCCACCACTGAGTTACAGGGAGTTTTGCCATTCACTGCGGAGGGACCAGCATCAGGTGCTACATGGAACTGCTTACATGGTTAAACACACATCAGCAAGGCGAGTCTGTGATTTTGCACCACATGCACCATAGTTTTTCCACTGTGCCGGTGGCTTATTATTTCTGGTTGAACACAGTAACACGGTTCGTCTCTTGAAGTCAAAAATTAACTTGTACTGGCCAACCACAGGAAACTATTAACAATAAAGCAAAACAATATTTAATTGTTACACATAAAAAATTGGAAACCACGCCTCTTCAGCTCTGTTTGTCAGCTTTACATACTTAAATTTATCTTTCTTAGCTTCCTTCTGATGGATCTCTTCAACCGCCAGGACTCTAATTCTTACCAGTAGCACTTACCAAAGTGGAAACTCATGTCTGTTGACAAGAAATGAGTATGTACCTCTCACAGCATATCAGAAGTAACTTAGATCTTTTTTAAAAGAGTTCATTTTTTAATGGCCAAAGAAGAGAGAAAGAGTATATTTGAATCCAAATTATAATCTTTTAGGAAGTCACAGAGGCCAACTCATGGCCTGTAGAAATGAGATTCAAGCAGTACGGAAAAGTCTAATACACTAGACATACCTCTCATTGATTTCTCTAGGAATTTTGCATGGAGCTGAACATCTGGTGTGGCACAGGAAAGCTCTTCCTTGCTGTCAGACATACGTATTTTGTTGCTTGATTTTTCTCTTAAATAAACATTCGTTACTGATAATGTGAGAAAGGTTTCACTCCCTACTGAAGCTTCAGTTCCTGTATCTGTCACATAGCTCCTCAGAGCAACAACATTAAGCATGGTCTTCAAACACACACTGGATCCACCTTCAACACTCCAGTGGCGTGGGATTGCCTTGCAATACTCAGTGAGCTTCTGCACCAGTTGTCGTCTTTCAAAGAATGACTTAAATTTTCTTCTTGGCATCTGAAGACCAAAATTGTGGCTTTGCTCCCAAGTGTTCCAGAATACCATTACTAGCACAAAGGAAGGTGGGAGATGTGGCAGCACTCAGACTGCATTAAAGCAGCTGTTCCCCACTCAGGTGGAATGTGGTGGAAGCCAGCTTTTCTTTACTTTGCCAGATATAGACTGTATCCCTCTACACAGTCAATAAAACTGCAACACCTGTATCTGACATAGACATACTGACCTCAGCGATGTATTGCTAAAAGGCTATTTCAAATATTCTTTCTCCCAAAAGTCACATGGATAATACACTTCATTTCGTCGTAAAGAATCCCGAGGAAAAAAAAGGGAAATATTTAAAAAGACAAAATATTGCCATGGTGCCCTTACTCCTTTTTTTTTTTTGGCCAGAAGCCATCTCATTCTTTTCTGGCTGGCTTGTTCTGTCACAAACAGAATGACCTTTATTGACTGGTCAGCAAATGCGATGGTTTTAACAGAGCTACTGTTGCAGTGAAACCGATGCACCATGATTGTATGCTCACCCACAGAAGGTAGAGGCCCCACTGGGTATTGTCAAAGCAACTCACAGCAGCTGAATGCAACAATCCAATTAGTGAAACAAGCACAGTTCATGCATAAAGTCATTTCCAGGCACCATTAGAAAACAAGACCCCAATGTATACAGGCTTGCTTTTTGAACTACACATTTCTGTTAACTGCAAAAGAAATTGGGATTACCTTGCAATTTGACTTCATCTAAAAAGACCAGAGGTCTGGAAGGGGCCACTTCTCCTTATAACACTGTGGCAGAGCTGGTTGCTAGAACACACTAGTATGCAGTGGTCCTTTACAATCAGGGCCACAGCTGATGGAAGAGACACCAACTTCTCTGTTTTCCACAAGGAGTACAAAAAAAGCCTGCTTTCCTGGCAGGGTAATTTTTTGTTACTTAGCTTGATGGATTTTGGAGCCTTTACCCCGTTGCTTAGGATTTTTGCTTTGAAAACTGAATAGCACAAAGGAAAAGCTCTCATCAGCTTTAATGGGATTTTTATCATGGTATTTGTAAGGACTAGTGTGCGAATGAATGATACATGCCATCGGGCCTAAGGGATAAGACAGTCTCAACATTTGATTTTGTCTAGGTTCACCTACTCCATCCGCAAAAATACTCTCACCACTAGAAGATACAACTATGTACCACAGCTTCATTTGGCTCCTGTGGTGCCACAGCACTATTTGTCTTCCGTATGAGATGATACAAAAATTAGCGAAGTTAGGCTGTCTGAAAAGTACCATGCAAGAAATATGACAGCAAGTAAACCTGACGGCTTCTTGTCTGATGGTTCTTGCATCTGGGTAGAACCTACTCTCAACGGCCTTAGCTCTGAAATAGCTCCTTACAATAGGCATGGTTCAGACATCTGTTTCTGATCATCATTCCTAATGTAAATACCAACTAACACCTGGGGCAAAGGGAAAGCATCTCACATTTACATCAATAAAATAATATGTTATGATTCACTTTGCTAGCTTGGTGCTTAAGTGAACAATGTTTAAGAAGTCTTCAAAGACAATGCATGTTCAAAAATATAAAAGAGTACAGAGTCATGGGGACAAGAATACACTGAGCAGAAAATAAAACAAACATGGAGTTTGCACTGCAGCTGAACAATTTTAATAAAAACCTGTTATATTTGTCTTAGAAAAATGTGTTAATGATAATTTAATACTTTTTATTTAGGACATGTTTATAAATATCTATAAATGATCAATGAATGCCAAATAATTTTATACAACGCAGAAGGGCAATAATTCTGTAATTTAATGATTTAAAAATCATCACTAAATATCCGTTTTGCTTTTCACCAAATTTAACACAGGAACCTATGTATAATATGTTTACAGTCTCTTAACTGTGTTTTATTATTTTTTAAGTAGTCATTAATAAAATAAAGTGTGGATGATAACTGAAGGCAGGTATGCAAATAATCCTAGTCTCAGTAAAACTATATCCTTGTACAGAACAATACAATATTCAACTGAGATGTGGAGATTGCTAAAATAACGTCCTGATCAATTTATTTTTCGCAAAAAGGAGTGTGTTTATTGCTGGTTGGTTTTCTTCTGTAAAGTGTGGCCGTTGGCCACTCTCAGATAAATTAAAAATGTTCTTTGATGCCCTGCATTATTCACATATGGGCATATAACCTCACTTACCATTTAGGGAAGCGTCCTGTTAGCAATTACAGCTCCATTAATTCAGTAAGTGACCTGGTGAATTGTTTTTCAGTTAACATTACATTTTCTGGAAGAATAGAGCTTTAGGAGAGGAGGGGACCACAGCTACAAGTTAATTTAGGCCAAGCTGAATTTATAACTCTGGCTGAAAAAATTGAAGGAAAACAATTTTCAAAAAGTTAATACTTTCAAAATCTGAACAAAGATCAAACTAAAGGTTAGTCTTCAAATAACATGAAGCCAATTTTTTGCAGTTAAACTAGCATTTTTCAGCTTGGTCCAAAATAAATTTTGTAATTTCTATTTCACTCAACATTTCTTCCTCCTTCTCAGGTTCCACTTGACTTTAATTTGAACAAAATTTTCTTTCTAAGATTTAATTCTGTCAGGCAGGAGAGAAAATATACATGTTACTTATGTTGAAGAGCCTAGTGTTATATTATCACAGAATAAAGTAGAAAGCCCTGGAAAGGAAATGAGAAAAGACTGTGAATAGTAACTTGAGAACAAGACACTGCACCAAGGAATATTCTGTAAAGGACAGTCATTTAAAATACTAAAACTAGGGAAAAACAACAGCTTTCAGCTTTTCTTTAACAAATACGTCCCTAAAAATCCCTGAAGGATTACACAGAAGTCATTAGAACATAATTTTTATTAGTTTACAGAAAACTAGTTTCCCTTGTGACACAGTGATTTCTGGTTTTATTGCTTCTTGACTCTGGTCTCTATATGACAATTGAGGCTGCTGTTCTTCATACTGTAACTCATATAAATATACCTCAAGTAATAAAACTGAAGCTAATTCTCAATTTACTAGCAAAATGTCCACTGAAGACTCTGTTTCCCCTCATTCTAGTGCAATAATCAGCAATTATTTGTTTAAAGTAGTTCTCAAGAACCCCCGTTGGGGTAGATGCTGTAGAAACAGAAAGCAGAAATGTATTCCCTCCCCACTTTCAGTAATGACTGCAGGTTAAATACAACAATTAAGTGCATTTCTACCATCTGAGCTCAAGAGTGGTATAAAACATGACAATCAAAATATTACAAAGGGGCCCACAATAAAACTTCTTATTATTGATACAATGAACTCATTGTTCTTAAGCAAACATTTTAAATAGCATCCATTATTCATGTGAAGTCCTAAAAATTACCTATCTGGGATTTGGAAAAAAGAACATATTTGAATATCAAAATATGGGAGAATTTTTCATCTTCTTTTATAATAAGGATTTTGAACAAGTTTTTATCTCTGTGTTACAATTTTGTTGTTTCAAATGGACCTGTCAAGAAAC
Source organism: Pluvialis apricaria (assembly GCA_017639485.1). Classification (NCBI taxonomy): domain Eukaryota; kingdom Metazoa; phylum Chordata; class Aves; order Charadriiformes; family Charadriidae; genus Pluvialis; species Pluvialis apricaria. The sequence goes on from CM030017.1 coordinate 7,410,277, forward strand.
TATTTTTAAACACATAAGGTCAAATCTTCACCTGTGCAAATCTGCATTGCTTCACTTCAAAGAAATGCAATGAATGGCTTTTGCTATGCTCTGAGGCATAGTCTGATTTTTACACAACTGAACCAACTTGGTTACATTCAGTAGCAGTCCGAATTCCCTGCAGTAAAAGTTTTACTGTTAAAAACATTTTGACAAAATCCAGCTTTATAGTCAGAGGGAGGTCACAAAAGTCACAAAAACACTATCTGCAGAAAAATGCAAATGAATATCCCATAAACCAAGACCGTATCTATGCAAAATGAATAGCACTTAAAACTTAAGAACAAGTAACATCATTGCTCCCATTATCTTTTTATCCGTAATTTTCATAGGAGACCAAATAAAGTGTTATGAGGATGCAGCTGGCATCTAAAATTCACTATCAGACAGACGATGATGTGTTTATGTTGCCTACTGTGGCCAGTTTTTGAAGAAGGTCAATCCAGAGATTACTTAAATTAAATCTAAATCGTAATGGTTTACAGCTGCTTGCACTTAATATGTTTCGCTTCATATATGTTATTAATGAAAACTCAGTGTAACTCTATACACTTCAAACTTTTGAAGCCACCGGTTTTATTTATGCTTCCAGATGTGTAGTTTCACAATAATTGTTAAATTAATGGAAATTACTGCTATATAAATGGGAATTCATAATCAAACAGCCAAGCTGAATACTTCCTTGTAAGGAAATGGTGCTTTAATGCATAAATATTATTATATGCTTCATGTCAAAAGGGAAGCATTGTTTGGTCTTACACGTTATGGATGCTGTGTGCAACTAGACTTTTCTCTGATTTGTAGCGTAAGGAAAACATGCAAACCAAAATGGTCATTATTTAAATGTATGCCATTCACATCCATTTTGTTGCTTTCTTTGAGAAGTGTAGCAAAATGGTTCCAGAGAGGACAACTACAATAACTACACTAATACAATATACATGCATCATCTAAAGCCACAATATTCACTTTCTTCAACATATCTGAAAACAGACAAAGAAGCAATGAAACAGCCCTGAAAAATCCTTCAGGGCACCCAAATTCACATTAAAATGTGGAAAATAACTGCTCTTTTTATATTACTAGTTTTTTTCCTTACTGAAACAGGACAACTGCCACACCGTGAAGAATGTGTTTCAAATGTTTATGTTCAAACTATCTCCATGATGTGGAATATCTCTAAAACCAACACATACACTAATGTAACAGAGGCAGTTACTTTGTAAGGCTTTTTTAAAATAGCATAGCATGAAACTCAAACTGTCAGTGCATAAATTACCGCTGCCTTGAGGCTGCAATAACTTATGCATCCTTGTATTCACCCCCTCATATACCTCCCCTTTCAAAGAGAAGCTCAGATCTCCCCTCCCGCCCCCATCTTCCCACCTCTTTGTGGCAACCGTTACACTGTCATTAAAAATAGGTAGGCTTGCCCATTGCGGGTGTAGGTGAGGGAGGCAGAGAACTGCATAATGAATGGCAGAAAAAACAAGCAGGAGGGTTAGGGGGTTTATTTTCAAGAAACCTCTGCAAAAATGTTACTGCAATAATTATGTGTTCATATAACTCATTATTATTTGTCTACAGCCAGGCATAATTTAATTTTATTTCTTTAATAAAAAGTTGATCTAATTTGAGGTTATCATTGTCAGTTCATGGACAAAAACAACTGATCGATAATGCTAGTACTACTAAGCAATAGGCAATTCTATCTACAAAGCAATTACTGACGCTGGTGTATTCGGCTGAAAGGTTTGATCTTGCTGAGTCAAACAATGTCAAAAGACTGGCTTCTTTATTTTTAATTTCCCTCTTTTTTGTTTTTTTTTTCCTTTCTTAAAGAATAAAGCCTTATCTTGCTAATAAAACATGTGCTAAACTGCACAAACTGAAGACTAATATTTGCTCCGAAAATTGTAATTTCCCCTTTTTTAGCAGGGGGGAAAAAAGCCAGTAAGAAATAAGATTGCAGCAAATAGCACTCTTTGATCTAGAAACACATTTACAATATCTTTAGTCTTAGGAGCAGATCATGACACAATCCAGTCTAGACTATGATGGTGTTATGTGTATATAATGCTGGCAAAATAATTAAACTGCACTGAAAGGATTTTATACTGCAGTTCTGACTTACACTCATCAACTTAAATTCTTCATGAATTAATGCACAGAGATTGAGGTCGATGTAGTATATGACTTTGACATTTCATAAAGATGAGTGACAATTATGGATTCTTTCATGTATTTTAGATGGCTCAGCAGGACATAATGGCAACTGAAAATTACGTCCAATAGAGGAAATATATTGTTTATATCGTAACTTTATCCAACATTTTAGTTTATTTGATGTATTCACCCATTAGAACCACCCATACTTGGATATTAACTACACCACTCATACTGAATTGAAGGCACCCAAGAGGTTTAATAAATACTTTCCCATGTTAATTCTGAGACTGCATTGTTATTTTCATATCTCCATATATACGTATTTTATCGATATACACCATTATTTTTTATAAATTTACAATTTATATAGCCTTTGCTACAAAAATGACAATATTGTCCCCTTACAGTGATCATCGTGAAACACCTTGCTAAAAAAGACACCTGAGAGTGTCTGCATTATTTGCTATGTTTATCTGATGGCTTCAGAGTGTTTAAAATATTCTAAAGTACCCTGAGAAAATCTTTAATGACCACCGTCACGCATTTTCTTCTCTGGAAAAGTCTTCTTAACTATGACTCTGAGACCCAGACAGCTTAAGAACAGCTCAGAGCCATTGTCTTTGAGACTGCTTTGTACACCATGCCACAAGGAGAACATGAAAGAAGCAAAAAGGCTTTTCAGTGATCAGCAGCCATTTCATTAGGCTAAATTAGAATAGCCAGAAGTGGCTTTTACTTTACAAGGGGGAAAGGAGCCTCAGTTAAATGCTCTCAACACATAAATGCTGATTAAAAAAAAGCCAGAACCGAACAAAGCAATTTGGATCTGTCTTTGGCCTCGGGTAGTGTGGTTCAATGCAGCGTATGGAATGGCCGCGCTCCTTTATAAACCCATTCTCAGGTACAGTTGGGCAGATTATCAAAATCTGAGTTATCAAAAATGAATTATTGCTCTCCTGAACACGAATAGAAAGTGGAGAAATAACTCATAACTTCATAAGCAGCAGAGGAAATGCTATAAAGATATTAGCACTTTATGCAAATAACAGTAGTCCTATTATATCTGGTATCATAGAATCATAGAATGGTTTAGGTTGGAAGGGACCTTGAAGATCATCGAGTTCCAACCCCCCTGCCATAGGTAGGGACACCTCTCACTAGACCAGGTTGCCCAAGGCCACGTCCAGCCTGGCCTTGAACACCTCCAGGGACGGGGCATCCACAGCTTCTCTGGGCAACCTGTTCCAGTGTCTTACTACCCTTAAAGTGAAAAACTTGTTCCTAATGTTTAATCTAAACCTGCCCTCTTCCAGCTTAAAGCCATTCCCCCTCGTCCTATCACTACATGCCCGTGTAAAAAGTCCTTCCCCAGCTCTCCTGTAGGCCCCCTTTAGGTACTGGAAGGCCGCAATAAGATCTCCCCGGAGCCTTCTCTTCTCCAGGCTGAACAGCCCCAACTCTCTCAGCCTCTCCTCATAGGAGAGGTGCTCCAGCCCTTGGATCATCCTCGTGGCTCTCCTCTGGACGCGCTCCAGCAGGTCCATGTTATGTATGTATGTGCAGAGCCCTGGCAATTTACTGCGTATTATTATTATCATCATTGACAAAAATATCCCCAAAGAGAACAACACCTCAGGAGCTTTTAAGAAACCTTGACAACCACTGCTTGGTATCTGTTAACCTTTGCAGACTGATGCTGTTTTATCATGTCAGCATGGAACTGCGATGCTCATAGCTTACCAAGCGTTCACAGCTCTAGCACAGATCACTGCGCTGGGGCAGAGAACAGAACTGGAGTTGCGTTTCCAGTAGTCGCAGTTCTGGATTATGAAATTCTTCAGTTTCAGATATGATGCATTAGTCCACACTGCTTACTAAACTACTACCACCTCGGTAAAAGCACCTCACCTTACTCAGGCTCCATCCCATTCACCTGGAGGGAGCACAGATGTACTCCACGTGCAAATCCAGATCCATGGCACAGCCGCTTCGCAGAGCCGTGCCTGAGGAATCTGGCCCTAAAAACTGAAGGAGAAACACTTCAGCAATAAAGGGGATACTTTGCTGTTGTAACAGATGACAACTTAACTTTAACAAACGGAAGAGGGGCCCTGACTAAGTGCTGCTATGCTGTGCAAATTACTGGTGGGTGATTTGTTTCTTTGGGCTGCTGACAACCAAGGTAAGTCAGAAATACTTTTAAGTGCAAAGCAACAGGCTGTCAACACAATGAGCTCAGGATTAGGAGGAATAAAACCTCAGGAAACCCTTCTCTCCTGATGATTTTTTGCATCATGAATCAAAGCAAAAGAGGTGGCCAGGAAAAGCTATGCATCTAGAGCTGAAGAAATGAATAATTACTTGCTACTGAGTATAAAATTCATGTCAGGAATTTTTCACTTTTTTTTCTTTAGAGATTAATACTTAATTACTTTATGGAGAGGTATTTTCATTCCACTGTACTACAGTACTACAGTCTCATACACCTTCTGAAATGCATCCTCACAGTGCTGTCCTACTGTGAATTGCAAGGAGAGTTTAAAAAAAAAAAAAAAGAAAAAGAAAAAGGTGTGATTTTAAATGTCTCATGAGAAACCAGAGAAAAATCTATCTCCGTAAGAGAAAAATCCTTTAAAAACTCCTTAACCTAAATACAATATGAGGTCATTTTACCTGCCAGCTGAATGGGTTTGTCATAAATGCATTCACATTTATTTTTCTTCTACAAAGCATTTGAGTCATCTTTATGCTTATCGAGACAGCTGATATTTTCTGGGAAGAAAACGGCACGTGGTGAAACTAGTTTGGTAAATTCTCTGAAGCCTGAAAGAAGAAACTACATCTAAAAGGGCCAAGTGTCATAGATGAAGGCAGGTATTGAAGCTATAACCAATGGATTCCTTCATATAAACTCCATGACAAACACCATTTAATTAACCACCTCAAATGCAAAGCTGCTTAGCTTAGCTCTTTAAGGAGAACCTTGAACATACAGAAGTCAACTACGGTGACTGTGGAAGCTCTATTGAATGCCTCTGGGTCAAGATCAGAGGGGTTGTCTCAAAGGGGGATCTTACAGTAGGCATCTGCTACCAACCTCCAAACCAAGACAGAAAGGCCAACGAAGTAATATTTGGGTCACTTAAGCAAGTTTTGGGTCAAAAGAACCTGGTTCGTATGGGTGACTTCAACTACCCAGATATCTCTTGGAAGAACAATATAGCAGCTCACATGTCATCCATCACGTTCCTGGAATGCGTAGAGGACTGTTTCATCATACAAATGTTAAATGTGCCAACCAGGAACGAGGCACTGCCGCACTTGCTACTCACAAACTGAGAAAACCTGCTTTGTAATATCTCAGTTAGTGACAGCATTGGCTGCAGTAATCACACTATTGTGGAGTTTGGGATCCTGCTGAGCACGCTGAATGTTTGTACTAAGACAAAGGTTTTAGATTTTAGAAGAGCAAACTTCAGCTCACTCAGAGCTCAGCTGGGAGGGATTCTGTGGGAAGCTTCCATGGAGGATAAAGGAGCTAGTGATGTCAGGAGTTTTTCAAGAATGCTCTCCTGGAAGCACAAAAACAGTTCATCCCCTTTAAAGGTAAGGGAAGTAGGCAGAGGAAGAGACCCCTTTGGCTTAACTGCGGGCTTCTGCGTCTGCTCAAAACCAAGAGAGAGGCGTACCAGAGATGGAAAAGCTGACGAATACCTGTTGAGAACTACAAGGGCATTGCCAGGGTGTGCAGAGACACAGTTAGAAAAGCAAAAGCTCAGCTTGAATTAAAATTGGCCAGAGATGTCAAAAACTACAAGAAAGGGTTCTTCAGGTATGTAAATCACAAACAGGAACAGAAGGGAAATACTGGCCCACTGTTACACTGGAGAGGTGAATTAGTCACCAACAACTCTGAAAAGGCAGAGGTTCTCAACATTTCTTCACCTCTGTCTTTACCAGCACTGTTGGGCCCCAGGCCTTGGGAACAGCAATCCAGGTTGATGCAAACACAGACCCACTGTCAGTGAGTTGGCATGCAAACTGTTACAGGAGCTTGACGCCTACAAATTGATGGGCCCTAATATCCACCCGAGGGTGTTCAGAGAGCTGGCCGATGTCATTGCAAGGCCATTCTCCATAATCTTTGAGAAGTCATGGAGACTGGGGGACATCCCAGAAGACTGGAAGAAGGCTACTGTCACCCCTACCTACAAGAAGGGCTTAAAGGAGCATCCAGGAAATTAGAGGCCCATCAGTCTTACCTCAGTCCCTGGGAAACTTATGAAATGAATCCTCCTGGGGGTTACCATAAGTTGAATGAAACACACGATTGGGAAAGCCAGCACACATTCACCAAAGGCAAATCATGCTTGACAAACCTGATCACCTTCTACAACAAAGTAACCTGCTCAGTTGATGAGGGGTGAGCAGTGGATATTGTCCACCTGGATTTCTCCAAGGCTTTCAGTGCAGTTCCCCACAGCCTCCTCTTAGACAAACTGATGTGTTACAAGCGGTCTGTGTGGTGGGTGGGGAACCGGCTGACAGGCTGCACCCAGGGGGTGGTGGTAACCTGCCACAAGTGAGATCCCCCAGGGACTGGCACTGCGCCCAACACTGTTTAATATCTTCATAAGTGATCTGGATGATGGGATCAAGTGTACCCTGATGAAGTTTGCTGATGATACCAAACTGACTGGGATGTGGATGCTTCAGAAGGGAGAGACATACTGCAGCAAGACCTGGATACGCTGGAAGAATGGGCTAACAAGAACCTTCTGAAGTTCAACAAGGACAAGTGTAAGGTCTTGCACCTGGGAAAACGTAATCCAGGAGTGCAGCACAGGCTGGGATCTACCCGGCCAGGGAGAAGCTCTGTGGAAAGGAAGCTGGGGGTCCTGGGGGACAGCAAGCTCAACAGGAGTGAACAGTGTGCTGCTGCGGCAAAGCAAGCCAACAGGATGCTGGGTTGCATCAACAAGGGCATCACCAGCAGACATAAAGAAGTCATTATCCCACACTACTCAGCACTTGCCATGCCACACCTGGAATACTGTGTCCAGTTTTAGTCCCCACTATACAGAAAAGATGCAGACAGGCTGAAGAGAGTCCAGAGAAGGGCCACGAAGATGATCAAGAGACTGGGAAGCCTGCCATATGTGAGGAAAGACTGAGAGAATTGGGTTTGTTCAGCCTTGAGAAAAGGCGGCTTAGGAAGACCTTATCTCCATGTTCCAGTATTTAAAAGGTGGCTACAAAGAAGATGGACACTCCCTTTTTACAAGGAGTCACATGGAAAAGATGAGGGGTAATGGGCAAAAGTCACTCCTCGGCAGATTCCAATTGGACACAAGAGGAAAATCTTTCACAATGAGAACAGTCAGCCATTGGAATAAGCTCCCCAGTGAAGTGGTGGATTCCCCAATATTGGACACTTTTAAGATTCGGCTGGACAGGGTGCTGGGCCATCTTGTCTAGAGCGTGCTTTTGCCAAGAAAGGTTGGACCAGACGATCCTTGAGGTCCCTTCCAACCTGGTAATCTATGGTTCTCTGATTCTATGGTGAGTAATCCATTATGAGTTTCTTCAAAGGCTCAAGTTTTTTTTCTAGGTGAGAAGGGAAATTCATGGTAAAACTTAAGGGAATTCTTCTGTAGGAACATGAAAAACTGTTTTTCATTAGTAACCATGGCCACTGACTCCAGTATGACATTCTGCACATCTCTTAAGTCAAAGCTCACCGTGCTTTCAACTCAACAAAGGCATTTCCACATACATAAGTAGAAGAAGATCAGGTTGTTAACCTGCTGATCAGTACATCAAACCTTCCATCTGAAAAACATGACTGAAAACCCTTGCATGCCCCATACAGATATTGTTGATCTTCATTCCTTGTTGTTTGAGACCATCAAATGAAAATCACTTCAAAAGCACAAAGCCTTTAACAAAGCGAAATTCTTACACACTATTCACCTGCCATGCTATATAGTCTTTATCAAAAGAAATTAAAACTGCATATGAAGCCTCTCTTTTAGTACTGAGAAAAGAACATGTCATTGCTTAGCTGAGAACGTGCTTTGGAGTATCTGAGGCCACTCAATGAAAGGAGGAGCTTTGATTTACTAACTTGTTGAGATACTCCATTTTACTTATATAATCCTCAAACACTGGAAAAATCTCCTTTGTGTTTGGCATTTTTTTACCACTTGCAACTATTACAGTCATTCCATTAAATTGGAGAGACATGGATTCGACAGATGGACCACTCGGTGGATAAAGAACTGGCTGGATGGTCACACTCAAAGAGTTGTAGTCAATGGCTCGATGTCCAAGTGGAAACCAGTTATGAATGGTGTTCCTCACGGGTCAGTACTGGGACCGGTGCTGTTCAACACCTTTCTTGGTGACATGGACAGTGGGATCGAGTGCACCCTCAGCGAGTTTGCCAATGATACCAAGATATGTGGTGAGGTAGACACACTGGAGGGATGGGATGCCTTCCAGAGGGACCTGGACAGGCTGGAGACATGGGCCCACGCCAGTCTCATGAAGTTCAACAAGGCCAAGTGCAAGGTCCTACATCTGGGTCGGGGCAATCCCAAGCACAAATACAGGCTGGGCGGAGAATGGATCGAGAGCATCCCTAAGGAGAAGGACCAGGGGTGCTGATGGATGAGAAGCTCAACATGACCTGGCAATGCATGATCACAGCCCAGAAAGCCAACCGTATCCTGGGCTGCATCACAAGAAGCATGGCCACCAGGTCAAGGGAGGTGATTCTGCCCCTCTACTCCACTCTGGTGAGACCCCACCTGGAGTACTGCGTCCAGCTCTGGAGCTCTCAACGTAGAAAAGACATGGACCTGTTGGAGCGGGTCCAGAGGAGGGCCACAAAGACGATCAGAGGGCTGAAGCACCTCTTCTAGGAGAACAGGCTGAGAGAGTTGGGGTCATTCAGCCTGGAAAAGGCAAGGCTCCAGGGAGACCTTACTGCAGCTTTCCAGTACCTAAAGGGGGCCTACAGGAAAGCAGGGGAGGGACTTTTGACAAGGGCATGTAGTGATAGGACAAGGGGGGATGGCTTTAAACTGGAAAAGGGAAGATTTAGATTAGGTATTAGGAAGGAATTTTTTACTCTGAGGGTGGTAAGGCACTGGAACAGATCGCCCAGAGATGTTGTGGAAGCTCCATCCCTGGAAGTGTTTAAGGCCAGGCTGGATGGGGCTTAGAGCAACCTGGTCTAGTGGGAGGTGTCCCTGTTTATGGCAGGGGGGTTGGAACTTCAAGGTCCCTTCCAACCTAAACCATTCTATGATTAAGCCGCAATGGTCTGTGCTCGTTCCACAGAAGTTCTTCGCCTGATGAACAGTTCATTTGCCTGGGCTGAAGATCTTTTTCTCAGTCTCAGATCATGCTCACAAAAGTGTGAGGTCTCACTGTGTATTTAGGGAATCTGTTCCCTCATTGTGAATAAGAAACAACCATTGTTCCACAAAATACCATGGGCCACCAATAATAGCCGTCACTCAGGTTAGGAAAGAACTATTTCTAGGTGAAGAAAGATCCACAGGAAGAGTAAACATAGTCAAGATCCAGTGAATGGTGATAAAATTTGCAAACTTGTAAGAATACTAACATGCTAAATACTGCCATCTTAACTGCATTAAGGTATAGGATACCAAAATGTTCTTCCTTTGGAAAACACATGATAACCAGAACATGCTACTCCACGGAAATGCATAGTAAAGTTCACATACTAATGCAATGTTACACATCTCTCTTTTTGATACATACCTGAAAATTGCTTCATCTTGATTCCATTACTAAATAGTGATCCTTTCTTCAGCATCACTCCAAGTACCAAATCCCTTGCGCAGGCTTTAAGTCAGCAAGACAGTTCACCTCCATGAACAGAATCAGCACAGCTCCCCAGGTGAAGCTCGCCTGCCTTGCTCTGAGCATCTGGATGCCAAAGACACTAAAGGCTTCCAGTCTTTAAAGCTATGCAGCATATACAGATGCAAAATAACAAACTCAAAGTAACTTTAAGTAAACTCCTACTTCTGTGGGGTGGAATGCGTTAAATAAATATGTTTGATAAGAATGTACTTGCAGTCCTTTTCATACAGGTATTTTCTACAGCCTTCCTTTCTAGTCTGAAAAGTCCCATCTCCTCCCCGAGATCAACAAATTCCACCTCGTCTCCTCTGGTTCCAAGCAAAGCCTTTCCATCACCTCTGAGGCTTGGCTTTGTGTCAAGTCCTTGCCCTTGTCAGAGCAAAAGGGCCAACAACCCCTCTCATGTATCTTTTCAGCCCTTCCCCCCTCCACCTGCACTTGGAAATTGTCTTGAGCTTTAGCTTTGTTTCAAGAACTATGGAAATGTGAGATTCTGACCATTTAAGCCTTGCTGATACACATATAGTATCAAGAACAAAAGCTTCTGCCACTTAAATTACTTGTGCACACAATAAAAAAATTAAATGTTATGGGTATACCAAAAGTTGATAAAACATGCATATTTATGAAAAGCTAAATATTTAAATGCATGCATTTACACAAGTCAGTTTATAAATACATTTGTTTGCAGACTTCATCTCTCATGCATGGCTGAGTGTCAATGCTGCTAGTTCCTCCTGTTTACTACACAAGATATTCAGGGCACCACCTCACGTTCCTCAGAGACCAGGTTTCTTTCTTTAGGACCATGAGGGTGGCACACGTCCTGCTTTAGCCTTCCAGAAATTATTTATCCAGGACTTTCCCGTTCATAACTCTGGATCCTGAATGTTGTGAGTCGGTTTTACAAGCTGATTTCACATAAAGCGAGGTCAGATTCTGATGCTCTCTCAGCCACAACTGGATTCACACTCAGCGTGAGTGAGGCTACTGTAATGCCCTATCACAGCACCATTATGTGTGGATGGAAGAATGAATGCACATTGTCACCACAAGCAGTATCGGGGCTCTGTCATACCATGCTCTTGCTCTGGTGTTCCTGCTTTTCTTCATGAATGGGCCGACGCACTTCCTTATTCTCAGAGGCTCCATGAAACCAGACACAAATTTGTTGCACATGTGCAGTTACTCCACTTGTTGGAAAACACTGCTGACAGTAGCGTGTCTTCCAACAGCTTCAAGGGATGCTCAGGCACTTTGCCTGGGCATCTCAACACCAAACCAAACCCACTGCGTACACACAAAACTTGCAAAGAGGCACAAAGCTGCAGTACAGAATACTGCCATGAACTCTATACTGTTGGTCTTCAGCTGCAGCTCTGGTCTTGCCAGTATGATACAGCTCATGCTGGATGACTTTCAAAGTTGATTCACTCTTCTTGTTCATGAGCTAGAAAAACGGTTTAAGTGATTACCAGGGGTAAGCTAAACAAATAGCAGCTAATGGGAAAGATCAGGAGAAAAATGCTTAAGGCTCTCAGTCCACCCAAAAAACCAGCCAACATCCATTCTCCCACACAGCGTCTCAATGTTTGTTTGGGGAAGGATCAGTAAAAGGGCTTTCTTCTGTATCTGTGTACCACAGAGACCAAGATAAAAGGAGTCTGTATGAGACTTCAGAGATTTCAGAAGAAATAAATGGAAAGTGATTATCAAAAGCTAGATTTAACTGTTCAGGCTCAGATTATTCCTGAACATATTTAGGCAGTGAAGTCAAACAGTAAAGCAATCCTGGAATATTTCAGTTAAGGTTCTGGCATGTTTCCTGAATAGAGCCTTAGTTCATAGATTATACTGCTGAAAGCAACAAAGCAATGTGCCCTAAACAGAATGTCAAGATTTGCCTCTTTGTCAGGGTAAATTACTTATATTTCATACAAACATTGCTAAGCAGTATCTATGACTTTCCATTCTATATAAATACAAATTCTCAACATTATAAGATGGTAAAATCACTCATTCCCAAAAGGCTGATAGCATAAGAAACAGATCATTTTCTTATTGCACATAACTATATGGAGTATGATTGTTCTTTAAATCTAAATAATGGATTTTCTACCATGAGGGTCTTTACACTGTGTGAGTTCTCTATTGTACCAGAGCTTGAAAACTTGAACCTACACCACGTCCTTTCGAGCAAAGCTGTGCAAAAGATGCCACATTTTGTGGCCATGCTGCAAGCCGCCTTTTGCCAAGATCGTGACTTCACAGAAAATTTCTGGATGGCAGTTACTGGGGCACATGATTCTTCAAAGGTACAGACCTGTGATGCCTGTTCCTGTGATACAGAGGCTGAGCCTCAGCTCGGGAGGTCTTGCCAAGATTTTATTCCCTGCTGTGCATTTCCCAGTAAAGAAGTGGGAAAGGAGAATGAGACAGCTCATCTACATAGCTACCTAAACGCTAGCAATTGCTATTGTCTACATGTCATCCCCATGATCCTGGGCTGCTGTCCAAAACACTCCTTGCAAAAGAGCCAAAAAACTGGCAAGAATCAAGGTCTGTAGTAACTCTTTCCCGTTTTGTCACCTTTGGTGTTTTATAGGCTTCCAAACATGCTTTGTATGTTCCATTATTCTTGACCACAGACTGATATTTACAGAAGATAATGTCAAGATTTTAAATCCTTTCATACACTTGAAAGTGTAAGCAAAATACATCAGATCAACCTTATAGGTGCAACTAAGAATTAAACAGGTATAAACACACAAGCAAACAAGAATTGCAACTTTAAAATGGAACAAACCCTTGTTTAACTCTGAGAAAACAGTGAGCCAGCATTAAATCCTTTTTCTTTCACGCAATGGATTCAGACCAGTTCTTCAGCTAGTGGAATAACTCCCCTGCTCTGAAGAATAAACACGTTAATGAACAGCTCAGCTATTGATTCTTTTGACATTTGACTGTTCAGCAGGTGCTGAATTCAGAGTTTACTAATGCTGGTGTAGCTGCTACCACCAGTTTCATTTTTCCCCTTTATTAAAGAATGATCTCTATAAATGAAGATAAAAGTTTCTGACATGCAGAAAGACAATACAGAGTTTAACAAATGAGCTATGTGGAAGGAGGAGTTCTTTCGCACCTGTCTACTGATGGAAGGTGCTTATAAACAGGAGTCAGTCATTCTGTGTTGGATTACATTTTTCATTGCTGTTTTCCGCAGGGTCAGTCCACCAGAACCCAACATTCCAAAATCCCTAGGAATGCACCAGGTACTGACGCAGATTCTTTTTAGATTCCACAAAAATTAATCCTACCCCAGATGTTTTGCAAAAAACGTTATGTTCTACATACCAGTAATTTTCAATGCAACTCTTATGTCATAAAAAAAAATACATCAATTTAATTTTGTGGAAGATATAATGAGCCTGGTTCTACATACCGCTTCTTTTATCAGCTCCAATCTCTCATTCTCCAGGGAAAGCAGTACAGAAGTGTCTTGTCCTTTGATGGCAATAGATAACTAACCTCATTTTGTAAAGGCAGAACTAAACAGAAGAGTTATTCTTTGTCTTCAGCAGCAGCAGTGAATCAGACATCATTGCCTTGTACTGAACCCCATTTAATGCAATTCGATGCCTTACGAATAATCATTGAGAAGCTTAACTGTTGTAGCTTTTTTTTTTTTCCCCTGACTCTTTACCTGGCATTTCTCTCTGCAATAGGGTACCAGAAGGTTTTGTATTTAAGAGGAATATGACAGGTCATATTTTCTGAAGCTGTATTTTCAGGCCTTCTGCATCCTTACCCATCCATTATGTTCAGGTCAAATTTTTGTGTTTCTGTGGCAGTAAGGATTAAAGATGCAATTGCTTTTACAGCAGATATTTTCAACTCTTCTTAGCCACATAACCTGGGGCTTTAGAAGAACACTTCTGTGCCTCAGCCTTCATCTAGCCAGTGTTAACCAATTAAAAAACATAATATTAGCCAACAATAGCCCTAATTACCAAAGCTTTTTTCTTTTTCTTGATGTTAGGTATTGCTAGAAACCTACTGAAAGACTAAATCAAAACCAAATGACAGAAGATTTTCAGATTTAGAGAGGTATTTGGTTACAATGCTATAAAGACTGCGATCTATCTGCACCTCTGTCTAGACTGAGCTCACATTTTGTAGGTAGGCATTACACAAAGTCACTTTTCTGTCCTGTGATGACTCCTATGATCTGAAGGAAAAGGAAGACGACTTGATGCACATCACAGAAATCACTTGGTGTGATTAATGATCTGCATGACAGAAATCAAAGTCTTTGTGCACAGTAGGTATGACAAATCAAACTAACTTAGGGCAAAATGCCTCTGTTGTACTGACAGATGGAAAGTGAACAATCTGTACAAAACAATGTTTCTCAGGCAAAAATAAACTGAAATGTTACTTAAGAAACATTATGGAAACTTACATAAACAAAAGCTTCAGTATTACGGTCTACCATACCATTTTTATAATTAAATGAGAAGTGCTTCACACTTTCATGCAACATTAAGATGACTATGAAAACCACAAGCTTATCTCTCCACACATTCACACTAGTGTTACTTTGGTCCACTGACTTCAGTGGAATAACATCTGATTTACAGGACAATAAAGCAAGAGGAGAAACAGACCTGAAGACTGGAAATAAACCTGAGGTTTTTGATGAAACATAATCCCCAGCATGAGATGCAAAAGGTGGCTTTCCTGACAAGTGCTACCCAAATTCTTAATAGCTTTCTGTATGTAACCCCATCCCATTTCATCCTGACATAATCTTAATTAGTCTTAGTTCTACTGCAGAGAAGCCTACTGAGGCAGTTAGCACCATATAATTAATCAGATATTTTGCACGCATCACAGCAACCAACAGTGTCAACTTACTGATGTGAGTTAATACAAACAGAAATCAACGCTGCCTTTCCCTTTCACATGAACTAAAAGCATGTGGCACAGAATGAACATATGACTATTTCTTCTATACACTGCTTAATGTCCTTTCTTCCCTTAGCAGCCATTTCCTAATGCATCATTACTCTCTGCAAAGTATAATTTATTTTTTTCTGCTGGTACTAGGAGAAGAACATGCAATTTGATATTTCTCTTAAATTTCAGTTTCTTCACAGAAGAATAAGTCGAGCAACTGAAATAAGCAATGATAAGACATAATTCTTGCTGCTGGATTTCATAAATCTCACATTTCATTTTTCTTTCTGGGTGCGTTAGCAGTTTTTAAGAAATTATATTTTGCACCTGCACATAAATACAGATTTGAGAGAACAATCATCTGCAACATTCAGTCATCTCACAGCAACAGAAAATAATCTACTTACACATAGAAACACATACAACGTACACTAACTCACTGGATTAAAAGCTTCACCATCTATCTATGTAATTGTAGATCTTAACTTTATTCTATTGTTTGAGATTTATCTTTTGTCTTCATTGCAGGAGCCAAACATCACAGTATTGCGCCTAATGTCACCGAGGGGGAAACCATATGATTATATGATTTGATGGCAAAGAAGAAAAAAAGACACTGCTTAAGGAAAACAGTTTTATAAAGTTGATTCTCCATTCTCCTAAACTGGAACTGAAATAGTTCAATAAGCAGTATAAAATCACAAAAGAAGGCTTATTCAGTTTTGCATGGAATCTGTACTATGATGTGATACTTATTAATAGTAAATGCAATGTTTAATACATGGCAGTGTTTTGCTTCAGCAGAACACTGTAAAAGTACTTACAAGAACAATTTAGTCCATAGCTAATATTCAACATAAGAAAGAGTTGTCTAATGTTTTGTGCTTTCTCAGATTCTCAGAACAAACCAGTGAGACAATAACTTTCATAGAAAGGCAGTATTTAAATGATAATTTGTTTCAGGAACTGACAGTAAACTGCTTAACACCTTCTCTCTGCAGCATTTGTGCCCCAAAGCAGTTAAGTATCTAAGATAGGAATTATTAGAAAAATGTGACAGCTCTAGTGTTTTCATTTCCAATAGTATCTCAGCATAGGAACATGTACAGCCTATTCACTACCCGACACAAGGAGTCATTCACCATTATTATCGTTCAGCCTCTTGGGATGTTTTTTTTTGTATTTGAAGGCCTATAACAAGAAATTAGGCAGCCTAATGGAATTGCCAAATGTTTCAGGTGCTGTCATCCACGATTACTGCTCACCAAACAAAGGAATCTAATGTCTATTTCTCAGTACCTAATTGCCCTGCCCCTCCCTCCTATATGAGGTTTCTTAATTTATTTTAATGCTGGAAGAATACAGCAATTGTAACCCTAAGACTGCTACCAAGTTTGTTTTAACCTAAATAAACCAGCAGCAACTGAAGATAATCAACTGTTCATTTTTGTTTCTGTTTTAGCAGATGGCAAATATGTTATCAAACAACAGTGATGAGGATATGTGTATAGGAAGGAAAGATAAGATGTGGTTAAGTTTATCTCAAACAACTCAAAGCCCATCATCAAGCTACCTATATGCACTGATGCCTCTTCCATCCTAAAGCCACAGCTGACCTTTATCTTCTAACCCCAAGCTACATTTTATAATCCTACAGCCACCTGCGCTGTCATCTAATTCAGAGTTCACACTCTGACACGTAGTCTGAATACCTGACATAACATACGGCTAACATGCATGGGAGCCACAGTAGGTTCACAACGTGATTTTGGTTAGTAATTGTAAGACTGTGAGTAGGATGTGAATGGGAAGTCAAGACAAGGGGCAGAAGGCAACAGAGGTTTGGGCGGGCAAATTCTGGGGCTAATTTCACCCACAAGAGCTCTGTTTTAACCTGTGATTAAAATCTTAGTAAGAACAAGGCAAAATGAAGCCTAGACACAACCTAAACTGTTCTAAAGGGATTAGTCATTGTAATAAATCCATGATTAGTCTGTGTCTACCTAAACATTGTACACACTGAGAATTGTACAAAAATGTAAGTCTGAGTCCGCAAGCCGTTCCTCATGACTTCCGTTACTATCTCAGTTGGTCTGACAGTCACATCATCTAGATGAGTTCTAGTGAAACTCCCACTGTTTTGCACGATTTTTCCAGTCTGAAGTGCCAAATTTCTTATTAGGCATGAGCTCGAATGACTGATGCATCTCTTTCTAAAGCAAACTTTATTAGCCTTAATCTTGGTTAAGTTCCATCAGTCCTGGAACAGATGACATTTTACTTTATCACATGCTGTAAGTTTATCGCAGTTGGTCACATCAAACCTTTCTTATTTAGACAAATGGCATATTCACAGGAGCTTTCATTTAAAAGTGGTCTAAACCAGAAATATAGATGTTTGGGTAGTGGTTTTAAAAGATTTAAAAACTAATGGCATTCCCAACTTCTCCATGCTTTTCTACTTGATCTCATAGCTAGCATTTTTCAACACTAGAAATATTTAACACCTCGAAATCATTCAGAAAATTCTGAACTCTTGGCATTCACCTAAAATCGGACTACTACTTTCTTTCAACATATGGTACGTCCTTAGGTGGGTGATGCTATTAATCTTTAGTGTGAAAAGCACAGCCACTGAAGACTTGATCTTTATCAATATGCAGCAGCCTAGGGTGTCAGAACTTCGTCATGGTTTAACCCCAGCCAGCCACTGAACACCACGCAGCCACTCGCTCACTCCTGCTCCCCCACCCAGGGTGGGATGGGGAGGAGAATCCAAAAAGAAAACTGAAACTTGTGGGTTGAGATAAAGACAGTTTAATAGGACAGAAAAGGAAGATGCTGCTGCTGCCGCTGCTAATAATAATAATAGAATATACAAAACAAGTGATGTACAGCACAATTGCTCACCACCCGCTGATGAACGCCCAGCTGGTTCCCGAGCTGCGATGCCCCCCTGGCCAACACCCCCAGTTTATATACTAAGCATGACGCCACATGGTATGGAATACCCCTTTGGCCAGTTTGGGTCAGCTGTCCCAGCTATGCTGCCTCCCACCTTCTTGTGCACCTCCTCACTGGCAAAGCATAGGAAGCTGGAAAGTCCTTGACTTAGCATAACTACTTAGCAACAACCAAAACATCAGTGTGTTATCAACACTATTGTCATACTAAACCCAAAACATAGAAGAAGAAGGTCTTGGAGTTGCTAATCATAAAGCTGGTGAGAAGGGCAATGGCACATCTATCTGATGCAAGAAGCGCTACTGAAGTGAAATGTGTAACCAAGCAAATTCTGTACACTCAAGAGCAGGTGGCAACAGCTGCTCCACAGAAATATGCAAGATCCCTCACAGAAAATGGTTTCTGATGCTTAGATCTCTTTTTGACAGGATTTCCTACCTTTGGTGCTTCTTAGTAGTTAACAATTGACTTAAGTGTGGAAACATTGGTTTTAATATGTTTTCATTTAGTAAAACATCTCTCTGGTCATTCCTGTCACGTGTCTACATTCATCTCTGGATGTGACATATCTATCTATCTATCATCTTTTCTCCAGCAGAGCCCTAAAGCATTTTATGCATTATATTCTTAGACCATTATTGATGCCTAGACATCTCCAGAGTATATCTTAGCAAGGACTGCCTTTGTCCAGTGACAGGAGAAATGTGCGTTTATGTAAAGTGGTGTGGGATTTGCAATGTCATGCACAGTGGAAGGTCTTGTTTAACAGCCCACTTCATAGTGCCGACTCTATTTATTTTGCAAGGACTCAAAAACCCTGACAAGTGTTGAGTCTGTGGTTCCATGGAAACCAGGTATTCCAAATTGAATGCTTACACTGCTAACACTACCCTCCAGACAATCTCTTTACAAATGATCAGTAACATGAAGATGCCTTCTTTTCATTTATCCATTCATTTTAGTTTCTTCAGAATAAACTTGTTCTCTAGGACCACAGAATGTGCTACCTGCATCCAGATGAAAACTGGGATGGGCTGCACATACCAACTCTGGTAATACTTACAGCAAGTTATGAAATAGAAAAAACACTTAAAATTACGGTGCTTACCCCGTTCTGTGTCATAGAGGTACACAAACTTTTCCCACTTATAATGAGTCAAGAGACTCAGGATGGCTCCTTTTAATGCTGGCCGCATCTGGATGACAAACTGCACATCTGCATCTGTGGGGAAGCTGGGTGTGACGAAGGATGTATGAAGGGCTCCACAAAATGATGTCAGTGTGTTCATTGACATCTGGTCATAGAATCCAAAGATGGCATAAACTCCTCTGGAAAACTGTGAACAGACTAACAAAGACAGAAAGGGGTGTTAAAATCTGACATATAATGAACACAAACAAACTTTCAAAGTATATTTGAAGTAAGACTTCTAAGCAATCCTGAAATTATTCTGTATGATGCAGCAGATGGAATGAATTCATGAGATAATATATGCTAATTTCAGTGTAGCTGTGAGTTGTATCAACTTTGTCAGAATTAAACTGGCCTGAGCACATTTTTGATTGCGTTTTGTCCTGCTATATCGTTGTAATCCACTAATCTCTCCATATTCTTTAAAAACAAACATGGGATTACATTGCTTGCCTGTAAAATACCTCCCCTTCCTTGAGTAGTGCCTTGAGAGCTCTTTTAGCAGCTATGTAACAAATATCAGGTCTGCCTAAAAGTCAAAATGTTAAGATGCAGTTTTCCCTGGTATCCCACCTTTATACAGGTCTGATTCAAAGAAATCTGGATGTTTTATTCCTTTATAGTCCACAACTCCGAAATTTCTGCATGAAATCTGGGTGTGATCTTTTTCAGTAAGAAATTATGGTGGTTTCTTAACTGAGTGTTAAAATCGTTCACAAGCAATTTGGAAAGTGTATGGCTCATTAATGACCACAAAAATGAGGAACACATATTGTTGCTTCATAGGACAAAAGTTGATATCCCTTAACCTGAAGGCTTTTAGTCATTAACCATTCCGGTGTCCTGAGGAACTCATCTGGTACCAGAAAATAATCAAATTGCAGTCAAAGGTGTTTTGTTTCACATGTACTTATCTGGGGAAACACTGGGGAAACACTCCCATACTTTACAGAGATTGAACAATTACCATTTTGGACAAAAATGAGAAGTATTTCAATTTATAAACGCGGTCAGCTTCCTGGGAGTTGTAGGTAAAAGAGTTTGTTTGTTGTTCAGCTCTGTAAGAACAGAGCAAACTTCTTGTGACCCTGGGTTCTCTCCATGGAGGAACACTGCATCAGAGATACCGAGGGAGCCTGATATGTGAGATGCTGGGGCTCTGGTCCACAATAAAGATTGTACAACTGAAATACACTACAGCATAGCAGCACTTCTAAATCAAAACGTTTCTGGACAGAGATGAGCAAGTCCCATTTGTAATGAAAACAAGTTTCCCAGAAAAACGTTCATTCAACATTAACAATTTTGCCTGTCAAGAACTGAATTTAACAACAATTTTCAACTAGCCCCATTAACCACTTTTGCCAAAACGTAGCATATTTAACTTTGCAAAAAGCACGGGGAAGTAATTACCAGTAAAGACGACAAGACTTCTACACAGAAATATACAGCATCGTTACTTCTGAAAGTACCATCATGAAACATTTCCTATCATAAATGCCACCATTCAGAATCACTAAAGCCTGTTAAAGTAATTTTAAAAAGGATTCTCCACAATATCAGCTCATTGACACAGCATCATGGATAACACCTCAAACAGGTAGTCGGGTATGAAAATTCGATTTTCTTCCTGTAGATCCAGATGCAAAAATAGAAATGCTATTAAGGAATTTCTTTAAGTGTTTAAGCCACTGTAGCAGGACATGACCAGTCGTGGATAACAGCAGCAAATAACAGCTGGTGTAGACAGACGCACATGAGGCACAGAGAGGGAATAAGAAGTAGCGATTTCTGAAAGAAAAGTTTGCAGAAGTTCTCAACCACAGTAAAGAAGAGATATAAAAGAAGTTCTAATACAGCAAGAATTTATTCCCAGAGGCATGACTGAGGAATTAAATACACTGTTTCAAAAGGTATTTTGCTAAACTATATACCAGCAGGATATAAAGTAGAAAAGCTACCATAAAAATTATCTGCTGAAGTAACAAATAAAAAGCACTAACTTAGAGGTGGAAAAAGAGGGGGGAGGGGGGGAAGACTACATTAGAAAGTCTGGCAGTCTCCAAATCATTTCAATGGCGTGTAAACCCTCTAATTCCATGGGAATACTCACTGAAGTGGGGCTAGCAGAGCCAGGTGTCCTCACACACACTGAGTCAGTACCTCACAGATCAGGCTTCTTTTACATATTTATGAATGGCCTAGTTTACTAGTTTTTTATGTAGATTGTGTACTGCAGAGAAAGCAGAGAAGAACAAGCATTCCAGGAAACATCCCTTCCTGACCCTAAAAATCCAGAGTATTTCAAATGATCAGGGGTTCACCTGTTATTTCTTATTACACAGAATCACAGCATGGTGAGGGTTGGAAGGGCCCTCTGGAGCTCCCCCAGTCCAACCCCCTGCCACAGCAGGGACACCTACAGCAGTTGCACAGGACGGTGTCCAGGAGGGTTTGGGATGGATCCAGTGAGGGAGACTCCACCACCTCTCTGGGCAGCTGTGCCACTGCTCTGCCACCTTCAAAGGAAACAAGTTCCTCCTCATGTTAAGATGGAACTTCCTATGCTCAAATTTCTTATAATAATTTATTTCTTATAATAACTATTATTACTACATCAAGTATAAGTCTCAGGAATACTTTTGAACTGTGACTCCCCTGAAATGATCTCAGATTTACAGGGACAAAGTATCTGAAAGAAGAGTCACAAGGGGGCTCAGAAAGCCTACTGTGCTATCTAAGTGTAGGACTATAATGAAGAATACAGATTAACTCGGATTAGGACTGCTAATTCCCACATCCCACAGTCAGCACAGAGAACAGATGCAGTGCTAAAGGTAACCGGCAGGGGCTAAACCCAGCACGGGCCAGTTCCTCTGCAATGTGCTGGGAATCGGCTGAAAATTGGTCCAGTTTGTGCTCTTTCTTCATCTTAGTGATACGGCACGTAGGCACTGCAGTTGAAACTGTTTGAAAATGGTTCACGGTCTTTGTCCTTTGGACAAAATTCTATCTTGCAGGGACATTTTAAAACACTGAATTAAGGTGTATCTATTTTCACAGAAGATTGTGCTCATTTATGCGAAGAGCCCATTCTCAATTTGTGAGTAATCCGAGGAAAAAAAAAAAAAATCAGAGTCTGTGAACAACCTGACCGTAAGCAGGACCTTCTCCAAAGAATAGCTAATAGCCAGCATGGAGCTGCTGCTTGCATGGAACATCCCAGAGCAGGTGAGAGCTTCTGATTTGGCCTTTCAGATTTTGCAGCTTTTTGTCCTAAAAATTTTGGAGGATCACCAACAGTATCTTCTAGCAAGCGCACCGCCCTGCCCAGTCCTATTTCCCTGATTTAGGTTTGTATTCACCGCAGATCTTTAACACTTTTACAGACTATCTGTCTTCTATTAGTTTTGAAAAATCTTAATCTCTTAAAATCCTCATCTTATTTCTTACAACTTATTATTCTCGACTATCTATTCTGCATACACTGCAGGGTGCCAACTCAATTTTACTGGCCCATTTAAAAGGCAAACAAACCTTTGTTTTTATAAGGAAAAGCTAAAGGGCCAATTATCTTGGTCCTCAAAGTTCATTTGCATTTTTTAACTCACAATTTCGTTACAATTTTGTAGCATTAGGTCTTTTGTTTAGCTTGTGACCTAATCTCCTATGTGATCAGATCAACCTACTGAACATCCATGAACCCGTAGCCATATTATTACTTGTTTTCCAAAAAACAAACATGTAATGACATTCATTTTAATTACATTATTATTCTAACATCACTGAGCCATAAGAAAAATTTTTAAAAGGCTAACTAAACCTTAGCCTTAAGCTCTTTTTACAAACTGCTTTCTATTGACAATCAGAACTATCCTCATGTTCGAGTAGGAATTTTGGTATTGTTCCTTAATTAATCACAGTTGATTTATGTTTGTTTTTCCCTATGTGAAAAATGCAGATGGTCAAACACACACTTTGGCTGTTAAAGAAATGATTTGGACAAATCCTGATGCAATGCCATCCCTCAAAAAAAAATCAATTTTTTTTTTGCTGAGCTATGCCTTTATGAAACAGCTCTTAATTATAGTTATCAGTACTGTGGATGTGCATCCATTTCCAAGGACAGCACATAACCAAGTTGCTTTGTAACCTGATCTGGAAAAGCTGCAAGCTCCACAAACAAGGGACAGAGGTCCTGAGCAGCCGTTATCCAACATGGGATCATAATAAGCCATTATTTTGGCATTAGGTACAAGGTGAGTGTTTATTAACAGAGACCTAACTCCAGGCTTACTCTCAGAGTAAGTTAGATGCCACATGCCATCTTTTTTCAGGAGAGGAAGGGATGGTATGACAGAAGCCTGTGAATTCTCAAGCACATCAAGAGAAGGTAAGGAACTTTCAGGTCATGAGAGCCTGAAGTGTTTCCTGCCAAGGAAGGAAAACACTCAGAGCCAGAGTGATCACAGTGGTAAGCAGAATTTGCTTAAAAAAAACGTAAAAAATAAAAAAGGGAACCAAAAAATCCAACCCAAACTCAAATAAATAAAAATCTTGGTTTCTATGCTGAATAGCAGCTGCGCCATCCTAAAAGTCAGTGTAACTCAATGAACCCCCGCCTTCTGTTTCACTAGCAGTTCCATCCTCCCTCCAGTCAAATCAGCCCCACCACAGAAACTTGCTAAGATGAACCAGATGTGATTTCTTTTTTTTTTCCCCCCACTCAGACCCAAGGAAGGCTCCAGGCCAGAATCTGAAAAGATGCTCCATTTCACACAAGTTATTAGATGTTTTGTGTCTTTTTAAAATTTATTTTTTGCTTTCTAATGGTATTTAGTTCTTCTACCTTTTAGTGACTGTGAGTATTCCTGACACAGCAAGGTTGTATAGGGTATGACATTTCTAGTGTCTGTTGCCTGGAAGCTAAAGTCAAAACTTCTCTGACACCTCTCTTTTTTTTTTCCTTTCATTTTGGGGGTTTGTTTTTTTGTTTTTTTTTTTTTACTTCTACTTCTTTACTATAAAAAACTGGAGTGTTACTAGGAACATTTACAACTAGGTTTGGATTTTGCTTGTTTAAAGAAAAGATGTATAAAGCCAACAAAAGAAATATGTTAATGGATGGATCTCAATACACCACTTCCACTAGATGATATCATTAATGACTGACTTGTGAAAGATGGCAGGTCACTCCCAGCCATGGCATACACTGCAATTCTGCCCAGGGGTGTAACAGCCTGGTAGTTTTGGAGTCAGGGGTTGGAGGTTACAATACCTCAGACACTATTCCTTCTTCATTACTGTTTGTATGGACAAATAATTTCCCCTTTGTTCATATAAATTCGTTATAAAATAGGTCTGACAAAATCAACCTATGTCAAAGGGGCACTGTAAGGCCTGCTTTATTGATAATTATACAGCTCTTTGGGATGAAAGGCGCTGTAGGAGCACAATCACAACTGACATTATTGCATGTTGCTCATACCAGTTCCTTGAGTTTGTGTTCTGTGTTTCCCTCAGCTGTGAAATAATTTTATTCCCTCTACTTTCCTCTGCCAATTGTCTTGGATTCCAGACAATCCTCACTGCCAACCTCTGCCAACAGACTAATGGGACTACTTTATAATGGAATAATATGCAGCGTATCTCAGAGCTGTTGCTATTTTCTATCTAAGGCTCCATCCTATTACTTCATTGCTGTAATAATATAAGGGTTATCATTAACGTCACTTCATACGGTAAGCATACAGGCTCTTAGAGAGACCGACAATGACTGTACCACTTGCTTTCCCTTTCGTTTTAATACACTGAATGAAAAGGCACGCTCTCTCTACCTTGAGCCCTGGGATCAGCACAGCAGTGCCCCCAAATGCAGAATGAGCTACTTTTGGGGGGTTCCAGGCAATCAGACTTGAGAGCTTCCTTTAAAGATACTCATCATATTAAAAATTAAAAAAGAAGTGAACTGGATTTACCTATGGCAAATAAAACTAGCTTTTACATTTAAATTGTTGACACAGTGAATTCTGTCAAGAAGAGAATATTCCACTGAGTTGTTTAAAATTCAGCTGAGAAAAGAAGCATTTCTGAAAACATCCATTTCTGAAATAGTTAACAGTGAATATTTTTGGAGGAGGGAGGGAACCTAGGAAGTTATAACTTAGAATTGAATACAAATTCTCCTGAGATATTTGCTATAAACTTACTTCTCATCCTACCTAATAAAGCATGTGCCCTTACTGTGGTGGGTTGACCCTGGCTGGATGCCAGGTGCCCACCAAAGCTGCTCTATCACTCCCCCTGCTCGACTGGACAGGGGGCAAGAAAATATAACAAAAGGATCGTGGGCTGAGATAAGGACAGGGAGAGATCATCCACCAATTACCATCACGGGCAAAACAGACTCAACTCGGGGAAACTGATTTAATTTATTAACAATCAAATCAGAGTAGGTTAAAGAGAAATAAAACCAAATCTTAAAACACCTTAGCCCCACCCCTCCCTTCTTCCCAGGCTCAACCTTACTCTCGATTTCTCTATCTCCTCCCCCAGCGGCACAGGGGGACAGGGAATAGAGATTGTAGTCAGTTCATAGAATCGTCTGGGTTGGAAGGGACCTTTAAGATCATTGAGTCCAACCATCAACCTAACACTGCCAAAAACTAGCCTAAATCGTGCCCCTCAGCATCATGTCTACACGTCTTTTAAATACCTCCAGGGATGGTGATACAACCACTTCCCTGGGCCACCTGTTCCAATGTTTGATAACCTTGTTTGTGAAGAAATTTTTCCTAATATCCATCGTAAACCTCCCCGGCATAACCTGAGGTGATTTCTTCTTGTCCTATTGCTTGTTACTTGGGAGAAGAGACCAATCCCCTCTTGCTACAACCTCCTTTCAGGTAGCTATAGAGAGCAGTAAGGTCTCCCCTCAGCCTCCTTTTCTCCAGGCTGAACACCCCTAGTTCCCTCAGCTGCTCCTCATAGGACATGTGCTCCAGACCCCTCATCATCTCCGTTGCCCTTCTCCAGACTCACTCCAGAATATCAATGTCTTTCTTGTAGTGATGAGCACAAAATGGAACACAATATTCAAGGTGGGGCCTCACCAGAGCCGAGTAGAGGAGGACGATCACTTCCCTAGTCCTGCTGGCCACACTATTCCTGATACAGACCAGGATGCTTTTGGCCTTCTTGGATCACACATTGTCTCTGCCACTCCTTCCTCCTCAGGTGGAGGACTCCTCACACTCTTTCCCTGCTCCAGTGTGGAGTCCTTCCCACAGGAGACAGTCCTTCACGAACTTCTCCAATGTGACTCCTTCCCACAGGCTGTGTTCTTCACAAACTGCTTCAGTGTGGGTCCCTTCCACAGGGTGCAGTCCCTCAGGAACAGACTGCCCCAGCATGGGCCTCCCACGGGTCACAAGTCCTGCCAGAGCCTGCTCCAGCATCGGCTCTCCACAGGGTCAATGGCCTCCTCTGGGCACATCTACCTGCTCCGGTGTGGGGTCCTCCATAGGCTGCAGGTGGATATCTGCTCCACCGTGGACCTCCATGGGCTGCAGGGGGACAGCCTGCCTTACCATGGTATTCACCATGGGCTGCAGGGAAATCTCTGCTCTGGCACCTGGAGCACCTCCTCCCTATCCTTCTTCACTGACCTGGGTGTCTGCAGAGTTGTTCCCCTCACATATTCTCACTCCTCTCTCCAGCTGCAATTGCTGTTGCGCAGAAGTGTTTTCCCCTTCTTAAATATGTTATCCCAGAGGCGCTACCAACATCGCTGATGGGCTCAGCCTTGGCTAGCTGCGGGTCCATCTTGGAGCCATCTGGCATTGGCTCTATTGGAGATGGGGGAAGCTTCTAGCAGCTTCTCACAACAGCCACCCCTGTAGCCCTCCTTGCTACCAAAACCTTGCCACACAAACCCAAATACACCTTACAAACATAAACCACCCCTCCAAAATGAAACAAAAACAACCCCACAACCCAAAACTTCACAGCAGAGTGCAAATACAAATTACGATTTACTCGTTACTTCATTTACGGCAACAGTTTTCTTAGTGATATAACTGCAGTGTGTTCTGCAGAACCAGTTATCTGGTTCTTTACAAAAAGAACTGCTCAGTTTGCTTCGTTCTATCTAGTGCCTTCCTCATATATACTTCCTTCAGTTTGCATGTCTTTTTAGAAGAGCCAATAAAATCAAAACACTATGTTCAGGCACTGGGAGAAGGGTATTATTAAATTACAAATGAAAGACATAAGAATTAATCCATTCATATTTTACAAGCCATTTATCAGAAAGCAATCCGAACCAGATGTCCAAATCCAAGCATCCCCAAACACTCTCTGGTCATGATCCCATTCAAGACCACTTTTGTCACCCTACCACAACTCCATTACACGTTACTAAATGAGTGTTTATTTCTTATCCGCTTTTCAGAATTACTTTGGAACCCTGATCACAATTACAGCTCCTGGGTGCTGGGTGCTGTACAAATACATTACCACAACCTTGGTTTCCTTCAGTATGCCCAATTATTTATGACATACATGATTCAACTCATTAAACTTTACACATTTTGGCCTTTATATATACTACTACAGTCAAATAAAACCCTAACAATGTACATGAATTTGCTGCGTGCTGGATCTTCTTTTCACACTGAAACATTTGTGTGAATTTTATGAGCATATGAAAAATGCCAGCTTGCAACAATAAAAATAGGCCACTTAGGCTATAACAGTGCTAGTAGGAACACCAGCAGCACAAAGTCTCATGCAGACCACGATGCCAAGAGGTGCAGTGACTGCTCCTGAGAAAAAAGCATGTAACCGGTCAGATCCTTTTAGACAGAAAGGCTGACGAAAGGCAGTTTCAGAAAGCACTCAGAGAAAGCTAGCCAAAGCTCTTTCAGGTCTGATGTACTTTGTCCATTAGTGTAATAATGGTAAAGGTAAACCATATAAAGGTAAACCAGTACCGAAACCTCTCTACCCCTAAACTGCCAATTTGATGTATATGTAAATAAAAACTTTGATATTTTAAAAAACTAGCTAACATATTTTAAATGTCAATAACAAGGATATCCTTGAGCACCAAACTGTAACACAGACAAAGTCAGGCTGAACGTGACCTTGATTGTGCCGAGAAAGCTGTGCTTAGCTTCTGAAAGGTGTTCTTCAGCTCGTCAGAGAGCATACTGCAGGTGGCCTGAGTGGCTTGGAACAGGGCGTGCTACTTGTGCTGCTATTCCCTACTGGTTTACTGTTTAGTTCCAAAGCTGCTTCCAAAGCTAAGATTATGCAGAATCTGAGCTACCTCTGTTTTCAGGTTACTGGCCACAAAGCTAAATAAAAAAAAAATAATTTTTTTTTAGAACCTTGATGAAACTCAAACACATATCGTGTCCTGCAAACCTACCAAATTATAATGTATGCTTCACTTGCCATAATAAATAAATGAATAAAATCTCCGTATTTACAACACATTTCTGATGGTGGAAGAAGCCCAGGAGTCAATCCACCCAGTTCCCAGGAAAAGTGTCAGCCTCTTACCAGTAGGTCCAAATTATAAAAAGGTTTTGTTTAACTGGGATCACTATTACACACTGATTTCTCTGAAACACCATGGATTTGCAGTTCTATGAGAACATTCCTTTTGAAAGGGTATGAATCAGATTATCATGGTTCAATTTAAAGCATAATCTATTTGAGTTTAAGGGAAGCAAAATAGGCGTTTAAAGCTTAAAATGGATTAAAGGTGAGAGGAGATATATATGTGCCACACAAATCAACTGATTTTTCTGGAGGATGATTTAAAAAAATGTTAGGTATTTGAGGACTATACTTAAGTATGTGCTGATCAGAATAGTACATTGTCTTGCTTGTGTCTTTACAAGATGTACTTCAAGCTCTCAGATCAAGCACCACAAATTATAACCAACTTTTCTATTTTTAAACCCATCCTGTCAATCCACAATCTTCTACTGTTAACAGACCACTTTCCATCCTGGTCCCACCGCCCCCACAAGCTGCTCATCAAGGGAGAATTCCTTCTAGTTTTAAAGGGAAAACGTCAAATACACACCAAACCAAAAAGCTCTTAGAAAGAAGACGTCGTAACACTATTGCAGAACTCATATTTAAATGTTGTGGATTTGTGTTAGTGAGCTCTTCCACTTACTGCCTATGCTGGTCCTGACACCAAAGGAGATACTTGGAGGAGGAGCAGCAAGAGGCTTCTCTTCGTTAACAGTTAAACTCACTGCTGGAGAGAAACGGAAAGGCGTCAGCATCTGCCTTTTGTGCTTCCATGAAGAGATGTTTCTGCTCAGTTTCTCCAGGATAATCAATGCCCTTCCAACAACAGCAGTCTGCGCAATGCCAACACTCTGCTCCCGATGGGCAGCTCCACAGTCCTGGATGCTTAAGAGTTCAGGCTCTGGCCTCAAGTTTAGGGAGTGTTAGAGACTTAGTGTATGGATGTAAAGCAGTTCATTGAGCTTTTGCCCTGAAGATAAGCGTGGAAGATAAGCTAACACCAGTGTGAGGGAGCCAGAGGACCTGGCAAAGTTTTCTCCCGGACAGTCTAAATATATTCACAGCAAACAATGATCATTTGCATTCTTCACATCCGAGACTCCAACTCCTGTTTCGTGACTAATCTCTACAGAAACACGGACAGTGCACATGCAACACAAATATGTAACACACACTCCAGTTAAATAACTTGTTTCCCTCTGTTGCACCATTTGAAATGCTTTTCATTTTAATCTGGTATGTTATGCCAGCATGTTGTGATGACTTTGGATTGTAACACTCTCTCATTTTCTGAAGCAGTTTTTCTAAAAATGTTGGTCAGAGGAAAAATATGAAAAACCCTTTTCTTTCAAAAGTTATTCATTTATAAAACACAAGGAAATTTAGAAGCCATTTACTTACAGGCAGCCAATATACTCTACTAATATGCACATTCTAATAAACACATAGTAGGATTTAATAGTGCAACATAAAATCATTAATGTTTCTATAATTTTATTCAAAGTAATAAGACTTCCACAAGACATTAAGCACTCTGCCTTGGAACAAAAAGACATGCTCAAAAAAGTGTTTTTAAAGTGAATTTAACAAGATGTGGTAGACCAGGGAGTATCCAAGTAACTATTGTTATAATCTTCAGAGATGATCTATCTCATGTATTTCGTCAATACTTTAAACAACAGGTTAAGAGAAAAGCAAGCATTTTGTGGTATCAAGAAAAAAAATAAGTCACCCCCATCAGAGAACAGCAGCATTTCACAGTTGAGGATGTGACGCAGAATGCAGGGCTGAATCAAAGCACAGCAGTTAAAGGCAACGCTGTGCCTCAGAGCTGAGAATCATCATCAGCTATCTCCAGCACTCCAACACACTGAAGGGATTTCTTATTTCCTTGGAACATCCCAGTATGTAGGAAGTGAAAAGGCGGAGGCATATTATTAAATGTATGCTTGTTCAGCAGATCCTTCCCTAAGTGATTGCAGAAGTTGACTTCATTCTGGGCCACTGTGGTGAAAGGCAATAAATCAAAACAAGGCTCTGGCAGTGTGATGAAAGATGAGCTGAGCCTGCTGAGGTGGTGCCATTTATAGGCCTGTGGGGATATATTACAGAGGATGACACAAAAGAGACAAAATGGCAAACACACCTGGAATCACTGAACTGGGTAAAATTCACCATGAGGTAAAGGCCAGGATTAGTGCTGTCCAAGGAGAAAGGGGATGTGATCGCCAAAACAGCATCTGCGCAAGCTGCCTCCCGCTCCAGAGGGTTTCCAGTTGGCTCTGTGTATGCAGAGCATGGTGCTGGCTGACAGACAGCCCAGTTTACCCAAAGCAACAGTCCCTAGCACTTTGCTGGAGGCTCTGCAACAGTATTCCAGCAAGCGCTGTCACTGCAAGTACATCCTGGACCAGCGGACTGGATTTCACATTTCCGTATCTCCCCCCCCAGTTTACTCAAGGTTCATGGGGCTATTCAATTCTCACCCACTCCTCGTGTCCCACTGCTGTCAGCTACCAGTTTAGAGACTTCAGATCAGTTAATCCAGAAAAGGAAACAGAATAGCTGTGAAAACCTGGCTTGAGTAGCCAGGGAAATCGTTTGAAGATGCTCCTTATCAGAAGTCCAGTCAAGTACCCACCACCATCATTGCAGAAGCCCCCATGGACTTCACTGAGAGCTGGACTAGAACGGAGAGACCTGTTCAGTACATTGAAAGAGCAAACTACAGAACAGCAAAACCAAAATCCCAACTCCCCTTACACAAACAAAACCAACCCCCGTCTAGTTTTATTCTTGGTATCATTTCTATCTGCCTTACAGTCCAGAGTCCTTGCTACGAGCCTCCTGGACCTTCATGATCACATCTGACAGTAATTCACAGACCAGTACCCTCAGCGAAGCCAGTCCCTTATTTACAGGGAACAACAAGAATATTATTCTGTATAAATTATGCATAATCACTATTTATCAAGCTGGGTTAATTGGCACATAACAAAAGAGTTGTCTGGTGCACAGCTGAATAATGTGGAAGCCAAAATCGATGGAAATGGTACAGCAAAAGCCTGATTGTGAAAGAAAAGTCACATTGCTACATGTTAATTCTTAACTGACTGCTGCCCTTTCAGAGAAGGGGGTGACCAAGTGAGACAGGCCTAGTTTGAAATTATTTGTTATCTCAGAGGGTCTGGACAGATTGGTGTAGCTTTAAATACTGCTTCAAAGTCTGCTCTCAGCCAGCTGTATAGTGAAATGATAACCTGGTGCAAATCCAGTGCTTTTTTGTGCTCCATGAGACCCTGCTGCATTCATCAGCAGAGAACAATCTCATTAATCATCAGCAACGGCATGAGATCATGGCCTGCAGGGGTACGTGTGATGGTGGTAGAGAAGAGGGACTCTTCCTATCTTCTCTTGACAGAGAAGAGCTAAATGCCTCATACCAAAGCCCGACTAGCAGCTCTTTGGTTCTACTCAAAAGGTCCTAGAAGTCCTCATCAGAAACCTAGTGTCTCATGAGACACTGGCAGCGTGGAGCAGCACTGGAATTTCTCTACAACCACACACATCTAAAGAACCACAGCTCGGTCAAGCTTATTCTACATGCATAGAATTGCTTCATGGACACCAGTAAGGCTTTAATAAATGTCCTAGATCCCTAAGGTTTGTGCACAAATTTAAGCACATGCTTAGGCATTTTGATAAACAGGCACAGACCGAAGTATGTGCACAAGACATTGAATCAGAGCTGAGGGTCAAATTGCCAAGAAGCTTACTCTGGTAGGAGGTCCCCCTTCAGTGATGAATCACTCTCCAGCTGTACTGGAGGTATTCAGATGATTTAGTCTGATTTACACACTGGCATCTCCACACCTCCCATGTCTCTTCTCTACTAACACCTACGAAAATCTTTCCTAGCAGGAATACACCTGCACATCGATGACTTCAAAGAACAGCCCTTTCTCCCATCTCTCTCTCTTAGACTTGCCAGTAGAGTTAACAGAAAATGAGAACTTCCGTAACTTCCAGTGCTATGAGTTAGAAGCTCTTTTATTCACAAGAACCATCCAGGCCAGAGAATATTGCTGTGATCTCGTGTTTGTAGTCTCATCAGCATAAATACAAATGAATGCAAAACCACAGATATTTTTTTTAAAAAAACAGATGATGTTATCTCCATTACAGCTCCTCCATGTTGGAAACATGGTTAACAAACATTAGCTTTCCCCTGAAAATATTCTGACATTTACCAAAGTTACCAAGCTACACACATTGTTTGCACCATGGCTTATCATCAATGGCTTACACCCGATGCTTTGCATCCCCGTTCTCCTACCCAAGAGGCTCCTAAGCCTGAATTCTTGGTTCCACTTCAAAAGTTGAAAGTGACTCAAGGAAGAGAAGTTTTATGTGCAAAAGCATCTTCATCGTCTCCCCTTTTTTTTAGTCTTTACTGCAAACAACATCTGAAGTCAGTGTCAGTTCTTTTGATTGAAAAAGTGGAATTTGATAGGTGAGAATGTGTGTGCTGTGTATCAAATACTCACAAAGGTTAACATCAGTGATGTCCTGAATTTTTGTTGTTTCACATGTACAGTTAACCAGTCTGCTCACTGCAAACTTCTTAGTATTTTCACATTATGAGTTTCTGGTACTGATTGGATTTAATAATTTGTACTGTATTTCAAACGTAGTTTTATGTAATGTTTCTTTGCATGTAAATAAAACACATATTTAAGCAACTTTGTTGCTATTGAAATAAATACTTTTTCAACCTACTCTTTCATCACCTGTATCGGGTCTACTTTCCAACTCATTCCTTAGCCTCTTGGTTCACAGATGTGCTCCATCCTCAGAGATGCATTAGCATCCTTAATCCAGATCCCTCTGTAATAGTAGCATTTATTAGAAGTATCTAAAAAATTATCTCTGGCTTTTCACGAGAATCACTAAATCTGCTAACACCTTGCTTGTATACACTAAGAAATTCCAAGCATCCTGCAAAAACACTGTAACTCAGGAGAGAGAGGAAAACTGAGGCGGGGGGGAGTCTGAAACAACAAAGGAACCGCAACACTATCCAAGCCTTTTCTGGTCTTGGGAACAAAAACTCTAATCCTTATGGCAGAAAATAAGTATGAATTTTTAAAGAGCTATGCACTGTAGATCCTTAGCATATCCTCAGTAAGTCACTTTAGTGAACCTTCCACAGCTCTCAATCCGCCATACCCTAAGTAATTAACCCATTTTGGGGGTATCGTTCAGCCAAGGAACGAGGGTCCCACCAGTGTCTCAAACACAACTGTGCAACACCCAGATCAGTACAAAGTTGGGGGAAACAGCCTTAAAATGGCAGCACGTATCTCTAGCACTGTAGTCCCTATAGCCAATCTACCAGCACCAAACAGCTTAACTGTAACAGTTTGCATGATAAGTGGCAATAAATTTCTCTGTCTTAAGGAAAGTTCTCGCACGGCTGTACCGTTGCTTTAGCTCTGCTTTCCAGAAGCCCATCACCACCCTCAAGGCCTGTCCCCGTTGCTGGTTATCCCTCGTTTGCAGCACCACCTGTTCTGGGAGGTGAAGCACCGAAGAAAACTGTGCTAAGAAGAAGGAACTTACAGAGAGATGACAAACTGGAGAGAAACACCGCCAGCTCTGGGTGACACGGCAAGGCTGTGTAGGTAGGGAAGCCCTTATTCACAGCAGGTACAGGCGTAACCATGGGAGGAACTGTTTCACGAACTCAATGAACTTGATTAATTTTTCAGCTCCCTTTCAACTAAGCTCTAAAAAAAAAAATAATCTACAAGTCAGCTTGCTATGCACAACAGAATAGAAACTGATATGAGACTCCAGTTAGAGATTGTAAATAATGCCTTACTTTAAATTAAATGTACCCATGTCCTACCCAATATAAAATGTATTAAATTTCTGCTTTACTGATTTCTTATAAATTAATTCACAATATCTTCCAGGTTTTATACATTAATGACTCTGCATTTTAACTTGAAAATGTCAGTGCCAATTTCAGTTTAAATTTAAAAGAAGTATTTTTCTTTTGTTAAAACCAGTGTAATTGTCATCAAGAGAAGCATTCACATCTTTCAGCAAAACGCAGCTCATCGCAAACTTAGGTCCCAAACCAGGAAATCTCTCTCTCTCTCTCCACGCACACACACACACATACACACACACACACACACCTCTCTCATGTAATTCTATACTGTCTAACAAAATAGCAGACAACAGAAAGGACTAGGCTAATGTGTCTTTGCATTTGTTTAAAATAATACACTGTACAGAGCTAATGTGAGGCTATTGTTCCTGAATTTTCCTACTCTGATTTTCAAACGGACTCCCTGACACTGTCAAACTTTTCAAAGCAGCCCATCAACAGATTATTTTTGGACTTGAAAATTTCGTAGGCCTTGGAATAGATTTATTTGGTGAACTCAGGTAGTAAAGCTCTTCAGATAGATTAATGGACTAAGTGAAGTGTCTCTCCAGACTACAATAGAAGGCATAAGAGACCTCATTTTCCAAGAAATGTCAGTTATAGGCAGAGAAGACTTCTTTGTACTCCGATTTTCTCTGTATATTTGCCATTTACATGAGGCAGTCCAAGCCCTCCTTCCCACTGGCAATGTTATCAGTGAGACAATACCTTTCTATAATAAAAATAGCATAGAAACGTGCATAAGAAAAATGAACTTGATAACAATAGAATGACTTTCTCATAATAATTTAATAAATTGAAGACATGAAGATTTAAATCCTCCAGTAGAGCTGCATAAAAAGGAGTGATGAATTCATCAGCTCTTCTAAGCTTCCCAAAGAAGCCCAGACAATATTTCTTACCTCCTGTTCTACAAAGATCACCTATAAAAGCAAAAAAAGGCATTCGTGTCCCTCTACTATGCCGTTCTTTGCCTCTGGGGCCAAACTCACTGTTGAATCTGCAGTAAGTAAATGTGAAACTTTCAAAAATATTCCAATTTGTTTCTAATCTTTCTCATTAGAGTAATACACTTGTAACACTCTTTCTGGTTAGGAGCATGGTTGTGAACCCTGACGTTACTGTACAGACATATAGCAAGCTACTGACCGTTATAGTCTACCACTAAAGCAAGAAAAGTCTGCAAAACTATGCCAGAAATGTAAATGCAGTTAGGCTGCCACTAGCTTTAGTTAAGCATTGTCACTCAAGTATTCCAAGAAGTCTTGAGACCTGCAGAAACCACATCAAACAAACCAAGTGATGAACTCCATGAACAGAAAATTCCCAGATTATTTTGTAACCATCAAAATAATTAAAAAACAAACAAAAACACCCCTTCCTGGCTTTTTATTTTTCCATAGCTTAGTGCAACTAGTCCTAAATTAGATCCTATTGAAGCCATCCATCCTATTAAGGAAAGCAACTGCGATTTGAGTTACTGTATTGGAACAGTTTATTTTTCTTTGTTCAAGTAGTAAATTTGTGTTATCCCAGCTTCTTTTTCTCATCCTCTTTGATGTATTTGTTGCATCCTCAGCAGGATACAAAGTCAGTTTTTAAAGATAATTTTCAAGGCAGTTTCATGCCCTGCACTCTGCCAAGCTCTCTCACAGATTTAACAGCATACTTATATACAGTTCTTCCTCTTTTTCTTGTTACTGTATAAAAAGTGGAGACAGAAAGTGGTGAGACTAATGAACACTGGGATGCGTTCCTGCAACAAGCCAGAAATTGCTACTACTTGCAAAAATAAATGAGAAAAAACCAAAGAAGAATTATTTTCCTCTCTGGTTTCTTCCAGTGGCAGTCATGTTGGTGCTATGAGTAAGGACAGCAGGAAAGACAATTCTACACAGAGCATACGTAATCCATAAATTCACAGTGTCTCTTCAAGCACAGAACCTTTGCGATTTTATTCTGTTTTAATCTATGTTCAGTAAAAATCTTTCATCCCATCAAAATTTTTGGGTTTTACGTGGATTCAGATGGTGGCCAGCTGATAGAAGCCTCCTCTTTACTCTAGAGGAATCAAAATACTCTGAATCTGTCCTCTTACTTTGTTAAGGGACTACGGGAACAGAAAGAGAGATTGACAGGAGCAGGATAATTCAGTAGCCATGAATATATGGATACACACTACACATCAGCTCCAAAAGAAGCAAGTATGAATTCATTTTGATTCTTCAGAAAGAAAACTTCCCTTCCATAAAATCTACCCGTGATACAGTAATTGAAAATCTTTCAAAACAGCTCCAGCAAACACACCAAGGTTGTGCCCTAGACAGGAGTACTTTCAAGCAATTTCACATCTTGGAAAGAAGCACAATTTAACTCTCCTGGCTCTGGATCCTTTTCTAAGCAGTGTCTTTCCTTCACTTACTTGGTCCTCTCCTTCCTTCGTCCCAGCCCCCAAAACTATTCTCAAATAAAAAAAATAATCCTGCTATTGCACAATTAACTTTGAATAAAAACATAATGTGGAGTATATTACTAGGGAATAAAGAGAAACCATCAAACTGCCACAATAAAAATATTTTCTTTTACCAAAAGAATGGTTCAAACACATGTAAATAAGTACAGTATCTAGCATTTTCATGACTTCAGCTAGGCAGAATAAATGTGCTGGGTCAAGCCAATAAGTGAAACTAATCATGCTGTGCAGAGCTGTAGTCTTCTGACAAGCCGCATTCTGAAGTCTCTTTCTAAAACTGTTCTATCTACAGAATCCATTCAAACTTCCCAAATGAGGGAGAGAATCCAAAGCACAGTCAGTTAATTAGAGCCAACGAAGTGGGAAATGCAAGATAATTAAATTCTTCTCCTAAAAGATTTATTTCCGAATATCAGTTTTTGGAGACCAGGGGGGAGCAAGCGAGAAATTCATCTCACCCCGTAAAACTTAACTCACCTTCGTGACACTCTTCTCAGGAATCAAGCGATCATATTGCTGTGTAGCTTATTAAGAAACATTACTGATTACAGTAGTATTACACAATGATGCCACTGTACATACATTTTTAAAATTTTTGTCCTTGATATAAGCAGCATTGTCTACACAAACTGGAGATGTGCATTTAATCCATAATGCAATTGCCATGGAAAACAAAAACAAGCTTGATCCGAAAGAAAAAAAGACTTTTTGAAAATAAGGAAGATCAATCACAAGAGGAAACAGGGTTTAGAAGGTAAGGGTTCTTCCTCCAAACAGCACAATCAGGTTTTTGTGTTTAAAAAGTTAAATTGTTGCCTAAGATTAGAAAAAGCTACTTGAATAGAGGACCCTAGAAAGATTGTTCACATGAAGAACTTGGGCTTGTGATTAACTAGATCTGAAAAATAACTGGTTACTTAAGCTAAGCAAGCCCACGTGTTCTCACTCTCTTGAAAGTGAAAAAAACATCCAGAAGCAGAGATGTGACTGACATCTAACGGAAGATCATGATGGAGACTACATGCCGGCACATTGGCTCTTGCAATGGATATTGCTACTAATGAAGAACAAAGCAGGGGCCTGAATTAGAATATACACCCATCACTTCATACAGCTGAGCAGATTTTTGAAAGGCAACTTTGGACATTAGAGTGTCCAATTCCAACATCTGAGTTCTCCAACAAGCTGTTAATGTCTTTACGGAGAAGTGCACAGAATATTAAAGAATATCATAAACAAAGACTTAGCTACAAGCCATACTCGTGCATCCTCTCAAATGACAATATGGCCCTTCCCTATTTCCTCCTCTGCCATTGTTTTCTTCAGATAACCATCACATGTAATCCTTATTATCATAATTGATCTTGTATCTTTAAAAGACAAGCAGGACAGGATCAGTCACATTGCAGCTCCACAGAAGAATGAGAAAATACCGCTTAGGGAAGGCCACCTTTCCTTAGGATTCCCAGGAAATTTTCCTCTTTACGCTGAAGTGAACAGTACAAAATATCACAGTTTTCCATTATTAAAAAAAAAATAAAATAGGGAAAGAAAAAAAAGAGAGATTCACAACCGTGTATTTTTTCACCCTCAAGCTGTCCTTTCTGCCAAGGAAGCCAGAAAAGCAAAGGTGTTGAGAATACATATCAGGCAAAAATACCTGCTTTTCAACTCCCAAGTCAGCTTTTTGAGTAACTTGATATTGCAACTGAATAGTCAAACTTGCATCCGTGCTTTAATTGGAGATAAGGGGGGCACCTACTGTTTGCATTTACAGTATATCTGGTTCATAAGCAGCAGGAGCAAGTTCAGCCTTCACAACTGTTCAGCTTGTGCTGCTCTGATGCACCATTTCAGCAGGGGAGGCTTCGCTAACAATTAAGCAGAGCCATTCACAGCTGAAGAGACCCCTAAATTTTGCCAAGTGCGGTAGCTAGTGTTTCATCCTTGCTACTGTATCTCATCAGCCACTGCACCACACAAATTATCAACAGAATCCATCTCTCTCTACGCTGACAGCACGGGGGTGTCTATTCTCCCATAAACGTGTAGAGTATTTATTCCACTAACTCATCCACTTTTATAGAGGATGAGCATGTAAATATCCCGCCTTGTAACAGGAGATTAAATTTTTAGAGAAACAATTTAAAAATAAATCACCATCAATTAATGTGGTTGCATTACAACAGCTTCATTGCGGAGATTGATACAAAGGAAAAGAAAGCAGAAGTGTTAAGCAGAAGGAAACAGCCAGATAAAGAGTGGCTTGAAAAAACAATGACAAGAGATGCTCAAATGAAGCTTTTTCATGGTTACAGATGCATTACTTATTGGTTAAGAAAAATTTTCAGACTACGAAGAAAAAGGAAGAAAGAACAAGAGGAAAAAATTATTTTCCTATTCAGGAAATTGATAGTTTATGCAGTGGAAAATTGAAATTATGATAAAAAAAATATTCCATTTGAAAGCTATCATAGGTAACGCAAGCTGAAGAAGAATATGATCATTTGGCAACTGAACAACACACAAATTTATAAAGATTTCTATCCACTATACTGCCAAAAAAATCTGTTAAATACCATTTTAAGACTCATGGTGATAGAAATCTGCTTCCATCCACTTACATCAGCCATGCTAAGTCAATCTACTCCAGCTGTGAACTGGACTTACCAATTTTATGAAACCTTAAATGCAGTTATTTAATAAATTTGCTACAATTGCAAACATATGTTAAAACACACCCAAGCACTCTACAGTTACATCTGTCACCACCGTGTACCATTGAAGTTATGTGCAATGTACCAATTAGTTCAGGTAAATATAGGGAAAGTCTGCTCTCAGGGCAACTACTGGAGACAATGGTGTTATTTCAGATATGATCAAGTCAGCATTAGTAAAACTTAAAAAAAATAAAAATGCTCAGAGCACTTTAATCTATGTTTGATCACTGATGACTACAGAGCAAGACAATGGAAATTTTCAAGCACAGTACTTGAAAATCTATCTAATCTTTATTTAACAATTCTAGTTTTTCAAAATACGAATCCTTCAAATACATAGCAATGCATCAATGAAAGATCACCTCCCCTAAAACACGAGAGGGGCTTTAATTTCAACTTTTGGGGTTTGTTCTAACCCATTTTGAGTTAGAACAACAGATTGTTCCAGTGCAGGGACAGAAGCTGCAGCCAAAGGGCCATCTGCTGAGCTTCCCTCCAGTGAATCCCACAGCAAAAGGCGATGTGATGGAGCAACCCAGGCAACTGGGATACACACCATTAAGTAAGTGACAGAATGAAGGATGGAAAACTTTTGAGGGTAAGTGTAGACAAACACGATCACTGCATCACTGCATTTTTTTTTAAATAAAAAAATCAGAAAGATGAAGGTATTTCCTATGAAGCCAGAAGACTACTACTGTATGCACTGCAAACGGGGCATGCCTCAAGGTCGTCTTTGATTTTAAAGCAAAACTGCAGTAATAGAGTAAATTTAAACAGTCTCTTTTGTATCTGCATCTTCTATGAAAACCTTTACTCATTTAATAAAATAAAATTTTCTCCACCTCCACAGCAGAAGACTGTTTAGACCACTTAGCACTCATTGGGGTTTCACCATGTTAGCCCATTTCAACATAGATTTGCTAATTGGTTGTTTCTAACAAAGGTATTATAATACGCTTCAGAGACAGATACTCCAGTCTGTATTCCTTCAAGTAACTTTTAATATTTTTGAATTAGGATTAAGAAAAGTCGATGCATGCATGGCCTATAAGGGTGTTTAATTCAGTGTATCATTTCATAACCCAGCTGTCAACAGAGACAACATTTTTATAATACATGTATTGTATGTGTGCCAGTGTGAGATGAATAGTCCTGTAACTATAATCAATACCGTTCATTCAAACAACTGGCAGAAGCATTTCAGACAACTGCAATTTCATCAGTTTCACTGGGCTGCCCAAAAATAAACAGCTTGAGAGGAATGAATGATCTCTGTGGTTATCTATAAATAATACCAATCTCAGTCATTTGTTTTAGGGGGTTCATCACTGGGAGCTGCAGAAGTCTCATATCAGCACAAAAGGCATGGCAGGCTTCAAGAAACTGAAGACATGCTGAAGAATTATACTATTGGCTTTTCATTCACCCAGTTACTGTATTTACATACAGGCTCCACCGAAAGCACCGGGATTGCTCCAGTGTTACAGCAGTTCCAGCTCTGCAGGAAACTCACACGATCTCAGGGATTTGTAACCACCTCAAAAGTCAAACTGGATTCAGAGAAAGCACCAGTGATCTGAGTAAACCTACCCTGGGGATAACTAATGTCACTTCTGAGGAAACGTGAGCAAGCTGGGGATTTTTAACTACCTCAGTGTGAAACTTGCCCACTCTCAGGAGTTTTTGAGAGCAAAACAAACCTAACAGCTCCATGCGAATGAGACTAACGCTGAGGCTGATGGGTGCGAGGTGAACCCAGGCAGACGGGGAACAGAAGGCGCCATTCACAGGCCTGTTCGCTGTCTCTGGGAAGTGAAATAGCTCTTTTTTTTTTTTTTTTTTAAATTATGGTCTATCTGCTCCTATCTATCAAAGGCAGACAAGAACAGAGAACAGAGAAAAAGGAATAAAGACAGCTGACTAAAGGGAAAAAACACATCTCTGCAGAGAACAGATCCTAAAGAAAACTTCCAAAGCCCTGAAGTGAAAAAAGATCCAATTGCTGTGGTTGAAGTGACTCTCTCTCCCTGGCAGCCTTGCTGGGCTGTGGGCTAGCACAGCAACACCGCTGCTGCCCAGCCCGCGAGCCCCCAGATCGGTGGGTCACCGGCCCTGAGGCTCTGAACACATCATCTGCTCCTGCAGGAAAAATCTCCTAACCACTGGGAATTACTATTAGGTTTTCTACCCCATTTCACCGGTTAGGAATCACAAGATGCCTGGTGCGTGCTCTAGGGAAAACAGAGCGGCTCAGTTGCCCCAAGGACCCAGAGGCTGGCACTCCTCTGCTTCCAGGCAGGATTTGTGCTGCCATGAGACATCACTGCAGAGAGCTCAATACACCATCGGACTGCAGCAATTTCCTTCTTGCAGATACCATGAATGGGAGCCAAAGCCATCACCTCAGCTGCTTCACACAGAGTGCAATGCTCCAACGACACTCCATCAGAGGAGCTCTGCAGAAATGCCCGAGCACAGACTACTGAGCAGGAAGCAACAGCGTACGTGCATCCATCCAGGCAACCAAACCCCTGCTGGGCCAAGTCTAAAAAGCCCCACTGTTCCATCTATAGCCATGAACAATCACTATTCAGTCGTAAAGCCTGCTGCTCAGAAAATTTATATCCTGACAATTAAAACAATCTTCAAGTTATAGCATTATCCAATTTACAAGCTTATTGCTAGTACAACGCGAAGGACAATCAGCACACCCAGCCACACCGAGAAAGCATTTCAGTGGGACGTTTCCAGCTAACGGCCAACAGCAAAAAGATTAATGGCGCCAGCTTCTTCAGAAAGAGAACACTTGCTTTCCAGCAGACAAACGGGGGAGGCTCACAACCCACTTGCTGCCTCTACACCTCTGAGAAAGGAGACGGGCCGTACTGTGGAAGTTGCCTTTGCAAAGAGAAAGGCAGTGTCTGTTTTAAAATGAAAGCGTTGATCATATTGTTAAAGTAAAATTGTCTGCAGGACATTCATAGAGAAAAGCCAGCTTTTCAGAATGGGCAGATTTATCAAGCTGCAGATCTTTATTGCTTTGATCATCAATATTTTAAAGTTATTACTTTTTATTATATATTGGCAGTAAGAGTCTACACACTTGAACTGTAATCATCACAGCACAACACGATACACTTCTCCCAGAGATTTAAAGTTGGAATCAGTCAGCAAAAAAACACCCCAAACAAACTGGGTAGGAGGATGGCTAAACTGGTAAAGTCAAGTCTCCCAATTTCAGGTAAATAATTAGGTGGAAGTGTATACCACTATTAACCTGAAGTCCATAATGAGAGCTTAAATGAAGAGTTCTAAGCGGACGCAGGCCTTTGTAATGGAGCTGCACTCCTGCAGTTGGCACTAATTGACCCTTTCGCTGGCAGGCTCAGCGGAGAAGGCAGTCGGCAGCACCTGAACCGCAGGCCCTTCTCTGTCATGCAGAACAAAGTCACAGTCCTGATTATCCAGGAGGTTTGATCTTAATGCTCTACACTTCTATAGCATCTTTCATCCAGGAATGAGGCAGGCAGGATAGCGGGGGAGAACCTTAAACTGCTCTTGCCCTTCCCACACCCATTTCGCAGAAGGAGGTCTCCCGTCTTTGGAGCTTTCTAATACTTTTTGCAAGCGTACTCCACATACACCAAATTACTGAGAAACTGAAATGATAGATTCATATTTCACACACGGCTTCACCCAGGCTTCTTGAAAACACAATTAATAATCGATTTTGATTAAGTTATTTCCAAGAAGATTTGAGTCCCCTTACAGAGGATGTTGCAATAGATTGAATTCAACCCAGCACACACAAAAAATGCACACGGCTGATACAAGCATTTTTAGAGAAAGGAGGAACCATATTAATCCTGCTTGCAATTTTGTCCATAAAGATGCCACTTTTACATTCATGTGAAGATCCTGATTAAGGCAGACTATTCCAGAGCAGCAGATTCTGGAATCAATTAACAAAACAATTTTTACTAACACAGGGAATCTCCAGACATTATCAAGGCAGCATAAAATCTTTTCAGAAAAGCCCGCAAGGAAAATATACTTTAATATCAAATTGTATCCTCCAGTGTATGCAGAGATTGCCTCAACTCAAATCTCCAATGCATCTTATGTGAAACAGGGGCTAGCACTGCAGAACAACACAATAAGAATTTAAGACAGGAAGTGCAGATAATTTATCTGAATAAAGCTTCCAGGAGAATAACTGATTTATGTTGATAATGATCCAAGCTGGAACATGACCAGGATGC
Organism: Pluvialis apricaria; assembly: GCA_017639485.1. Taxonomy (NCBI): domain Eukaryota; kingdom Metazoa; phylum Chordata; class Aves; order Charadriiformes; family Charadriidae; genus Pluvialis; species Pluvialis apricaria. The sequence goes on from CM030017.1 coordinate 7,454,468, forward strand.
AGGAGTTAGCAGCATCACAACCCACAATTGGTTCACTATTAATGAAAAATAACAGGGTGTTTTTACAGATGAAAATAGGTTAAAATATTAGCTTTATGCTTCAGCCAAAAGACCCTGTTTTGTCAGACATCTGTTCTTGAATTACCTTTACAGCGATTCAGAAAGAGGTGCTGTGTTTTTCAATCAGGACTATCACTATTCATGCAAGCACATAAAAGACACAATGAGTTAAATTTCACAGAGTCGTCTGTGGTTTTTAATGTCACGTACCCTCTATTCATTCAAGAATTGCAAAATCCATAAACTGATGCAGAGACAGAGAGAAAAGTAGTGAAAGGTTCACAGCTACAAAAATACATATATGGGGGGGAAGGGAAAAAAAGAAAAATGAAAAACTGAAAGTAGAGATGGTATAAGAGACTCCTGCTAAAAGCAAGGTCAGCACTTGCCACTGGAGACTATTTGATTTACACTATTTTGTTTCAATTGAAAAACAAAATCTTTCCTTGGCAGATTCTGCTCTACAGTCTATTACAGATACTTCTGAGATACCCAGCATCATTTATAAAGGGACACTTATTACTGCTGAACGTGAACGTTTTGTTAAATTTCCCAAAGTTCAAAGAGGAAAGATGTGCGACGCCACACAAGGGGGTATTCAGTTAGTTGTTGAAGTCAAGAGCCTGGACAACCTGGGTAGTCCTGGAGGAGAGGTGCGCTACTGATTAAGATGCTCCGAGTCTCCCTTGAAGAATCCATTGGCTGTCCTGGACCCACATCCCACACTTATCCAGAGGCTCAAAGCCAGGAATACCCCATAAGGGACCACTCCGTTTTTACACATTACTGGCTTCACTCCTTCAAAGCCACTCCAATTTACCCTGGTGTAGATCAGATCAGAGGAAGACTCCATTATGTATCTTGACTGCCCGTATTTATCTAATGGGATACAGAGAGGCTTTTTTTTTTTTTTCCTTTCTGTTAGGGTAGAGCAATGAAGCACTGAAACATTTAAGTCTCTGTGGTCACTGCAGAAATGCACAACTACATATCACTGCTCGCAATTTGTTTTTGTGTTATATAGCACAAAACTACCGTCAGTGAAGCACATCTGATGCATATGAATGCACATCTCTGAAACAGGACACTGTGGTTGTAGAAACCATCACTACATTTACTACGCTCTGCATGTAGTAAAGCTATACTGATTCATGCTTTAAACAAGGCAACTTCTGCACCTAGAGCACCAAACTGGAGTAGTGGAAAACTTCAGGAGGGTTAAACTGGTCACACTTTGATCAATTTTGGGCTTATCTCACTGTCTCTCCAGGTAATAAAGTAAGTTGCCTGTAGATGGTGTGGAAAGACATCCTATACATACTTTAACTGACAAAAATTGTCTATCCATAAAATCCATCATGAGCAGCCTGGACTATATACACCAAAAAATGTGGACAGATTCTTCCAAAACACACACTTTTTTTTTCACGTCCATCACCTATATGTCATTATAAACATCGAACAGAACAGGTGCTTTTACACTGAAAATGCCAGATTCACATCTGCAGAAACATCTTGCTAACACTGACAGCCTTCACCAAATTGTTGCAGTCAAGCAGAAAAAATAAAACGCAAAAAACCCAGAAATTATCATTTCCAAACCAAAACATTTGGCTTCAACTGAAACCAAGTCAATTTTTTGAAGTCTGGAACTATTTAAAAAGCTTTTAGTTCTCTAATTTTCTGGTTGATCCCAATCTAATCTTTAAAACCTTTTTGGAACTACATCTGAAATGAAAGATTAGAAAGTCACACGGCTCCCATAATTCCTAATCATACATGGTTTTGAAGTCATGCGGCATGATGTTCTGGGATACACAATACGTTTCTGTGATGCACAGAACAGCAGTGAGATAATAGTTCTATGGACAAACTCGGTCTGAGCTGGCTGAGGCATTCGATCTAAATATATGAAAACTACCATTAGTCATGAGAATCACTCTGCTGACACAGCTGAAATAGGAAAGAAATAGGATTAGGTGGCATAGGACGATGACATATGTTTTTTCTCTTTAGTATTACTTTATATTCATCAGAAATCACAAGTAAATAGGCACAAAAAGCAATGTTTTAAAAAGGAAATTCAAAGTAGGATAGCAGATATTATGCTGACTGCTCACGCATTCAGCACTTCCTTAGGTGCAACTCCTTTTGACATACTCCACAACGGCAGCGAAGTCACTCTGGAGATGCTTCCTGACCACTGCACAAACACTTGGAGAAAGATGGTCGAGTACATTAAACTTGCTAGACAATTTAGAATCCCCCTAACAGTTTCGATTCAATGCAGGGTTAGACCCTGGGTCAGTCCTTTGCAAATCAATGGACGCTAATTAGCTCTCATCTAACTGCTGGGAAAAAAAGAATGCACATGAACTTGAGTTTTGTCACCATCAGACTTCATTAGAATCCAAACTTGGTGACACAAATGGTAAAGCCTAAGATGACAACATCCCTGTGACTGGTAAAAAACATGTTCTGCTGTAGAGAGGCTATGGAAAGTTCATCTCCTGAAAAAACTTACCAATTACCATTTCTCCCCTAGCCATCTCGCCCCCTGCACCTCCCCCTCAGAAGAAAAACACAAACAATAACAACAACCGCCAAAAAGTTTTAAGGAATTTAGCATACACAGCAGGGTACAAAGACCAATCAAGATGTGTGTCGTGACACAGCAACCCTGTGATTCGCAGGACCTGATCCATGTTCACTAACAGGGCTGCAGCACCCATGCCGGACTAAGATCTCCAAAAGGGAAATCAGACAAAGAAATCATGGAAGCCACCAATCCCTGAAATACACTGCTGCGCATCTCTTGGAAAAGCTGGCAGCTGTGAGATACTGATTACAGCACGTTCCATAGACCTCACTGGGAGAAATCAAAAGGCAACACCGCTTCTAGTAAAGACGGTCCTTTCTCCCACCACCCAAATAAGCAGTCTGAGTGTGGGTCAGGTAGGCAAGTATTGGGCACGTGCTGTGCTGCAGAAGTGTGGACCATACTTATCACAAAGATCCAGGGTGTGTAGGAGACAAAGTATTTTCCAATATTAAACTTGCTTTCTTTCCAACAGCTTTGCTTATTTCAGGTAAAAAGCTGAAAATTTCTTCTTTGTGAAGTGACAGGTTGGCTTGCCGTACAGCTGCCACACGTGTTCTCCTAGGTCCATCAGTGGGAACGTACGTCATCTTCTGGCAAGGATGGCAAATTAGTAAGTGTTAATTTCAATTTATTTTTCAGATGCAAGAAGAGTAGGCTGTTTTTTTTGGTGGGCTTTTTTTTTCTTTTTTATTTTGGTTTGGGTTTCTTGTGGTGGTGGTTTTTTGTTTTTTTTTTTTGGTTTTGTTTTTTTTTTTTTAGGAGGGAAGTGGAAGAAGTGATCAATAAAATAAAAAGGCACTGTGGCACCATTAGCCAAAGCTCTCCAAGTTTTTCACTGCGAACAGCCCTGCAATACCTGTCTGATACAGGTGAATTTGTATTACCCTTGTATAAGAGATAGCAAAACTGTGCTACCAAAAGTGCAAACTGACTTACTCCAAATCATGCTGAGCCATCAGAAGACTCAATTTTCCCAGGTTCAGTCCCTTTACCACATGGGCTGGGCCCAAATGCTTGGTGTTTGCATATGACAAAACTACTGATTGTGAAATCAGCAAGCACCATTACACACATCAGTCTAGGAGAAAGAGGTGTGAAAATAATGAAGTATACAAGGAATGAAGTAAGTATGCATGGATTACACACAATCAGAGAGCGGATATACCTTTCCCAGATACCTGCATCTTATTTTAAAGACAGTTCTTGTATTAAAAAGGACTCAAGACAGTGAAGTCACCATGCAGCCCTGCATTTTTTTAAAATTCTTGATCAGAACTTCAAACACCACATTTGAATAAACTCCAGCAAATACAAGCCCAACACAAGGGCAGGACCAAGCATCCAAAGGCAATCACATAACTTACAAGTGGTCTGAAACTGAACATGTTGTAAATTCTGTTTGGAAAATAAAACAAAAAAACAACCAAACAAAAAACTTGCAGCATTTCTGAAATTTCCAAATAGTCTAGCAAAATAATCACATACCAGTGACCAGATAGGTCACTGCATTCCCCCAGAAGAGTGCTCACCTGAGCTATCATGCAATTCTAGGAGAGCAATTCACCCTTTTTACAAGTGCCCGGGCAACTAATCCGCAGCGCAGTGTCCCTGCAGGTTGATCCTCACGCATAAGAGCTGCTGTGCCTCCTGTGCAGCGTATGTGTGAGGGCCGCACGCTGCCACTCGCTATTTGAGAAGGGGTTAAGATGCTAAAACAGACCCAGCGCCTCAGACGCCACAAGGAGGATATGCAGGAACAACTGCGAGGTGGATTCATTGGCATAACTCCTTCCCACGTTCACTCTTCCTCTTTACACAGAAACCTTATCGCCTCTTTCTCTCATCCTTTGTGTATATACGACAGTTTTACCCCTAATAATTACATCTTGGTGAGATCAACCAAAATGGCATGCACTGCCTTTGAATGTTCCATGTGCTCATAAATGAACTCTGCATTTCTGGTGCTATAGAAACAACTCCAAACTCCCCGATACAGTCATGCCAGAGTACATACTGTGAAGCTGTGGGATAGTTATTAGTGTCCACGCTGCAATGACTACAAACAGCTGAACGTGAGTGTCTGCTCTGGAGTCTTCAGATGACTGCACACGAAAAACTCCAAGATGATTTCAAGTTTGAGGTTTCTAGGGCATCTGATATTCTGAAGATCAACAATGATATAAAGCAGGTGATATAAGGGAGGGAAGCACGCCTCTGCCTCTGATGGAAAATGTAACATATATACATTTAGAAGAAAAAGAATCCCCATGGATGAAATCTGGAAATTGCTTCACCACAGTGATGATCACACAGTTTCACAGAAACTGGTTTGATCTAGATCAATCATTTTTATATTTCTATTTTTAGATTGCCACATTGTTCCAGTGGAGGTACAAGCCCCGGTATAGCAAACCTCACGACAGTACATACAGAGTTTTAGGCTGTCTTACGGGCTCCCTTAGCAAGGGGACCGTGGCCTTCCAGTGATACACTTCCAGCATACTTCACAGCAGTGTAGAAAGTACTGATCTTAGGCTGTAACTTAAATGCCAAACAGGAATTCAACATAAACATCTTTCTCACAATAAACGAACACAAGTTTTCAATTATATGCTTTGGCTTGGTTTGAAACTGAACTATGAAACCAAACTGTTGCTGCTTTAAAAATAACATATTCTAAAACATTTTAAGGATGTCTAACTAAACCAAAATTAGCATTCCAAAAAATCAGTAATGACAAAATATGTACTTTAAATGGAAAAATGTTAAATCACTGGATGGTGACAATAAAGACTCACCAGCTCTCTCACTTCACACCTTCTTGCGTAACAGTCCCACACTTGCAGTAGGACGGCCTCCCACCTCCCAGACACCGAACACAGCGAACCCGCAGGAAAGAAACCCACTGTTTTCCGCGGCTCTTGGACAAGCTCCCAAGTCAGCCTTCAACAAAACTGTGGTTTTTTTGTTGTTGTTAAAAGCTGCTGTCACAGGCTTGTTTCCCATCATGGCATCTCCATTTCCTCTCAGAGATAAACTACAGCTGTTACACGTTTTATTGGAATGTGCAGTTAATCAGTAGCTCTCCAACCCATGCCAATAGTCTCATGGGTCCTCCAGGCCCAGTGCTATATAGGAAAAGTGAACAATTTCACCTCTGCAGCCGCACAAAATCTTCCCAAAACTGAGCAAGTAAATGGCCCTCTTCACCATGCTTTGTTTGGTGAATTCAGGGTTTCCTAAAAAAGTGTTCATTCATATAAGATTTTTTTCCATCTCTACAGCATGAGTTAAATGGAACCCTCACATCTAAACAGCATGTAAATGCTACGTATGCGGCAGAGGAAAGAAGAGTCAGTTTATTTTAAAATTAATTTAAGAAATAACAAAACATACTTGAGCGCATTCCTCCTGCTAACACTGAGGTCACATTCAGCTTAATGACAAATCATCTGCTCCGCCATAAAGTGCAAACAAACCTTAGCTGGAACACACCCTTCACCTTTCGGCCCACCCCAATACTGCAGAAGCTTTGACCCCCCATACTAAACCCAGCAGATCTTTTTTGTCACGCAGCAGTAACACACAATACTTGAGCACCTTCCACAGCATAAAAGGCATTTTCAGGGATCTGTAATGAGCAGAATTGCATAGAAAGCACATTTCCAGGTGTTTTACCACAGAATGCTGGGAGAAACCACAGTGCATTGCTTAGCGGGAGAGCGAGGCATCTACCCTGCGGCCCCTACTCGTGCAAAACCACCAGCACACGGCCCAAACTTGGCAAGACTTTCAGCGAGACATGCTTATGCTTTCAGCAGAAGGGAGCTGACCACTTTCAGCATCAGTGTCCTTTGCCAGCTGGCCAAAGAGTACACAGATGCAAGGGAAGCAAATTATCTGCCCACTGGCAAAAAGAAATGCTGAGCAGCACCTAAGGAAAAAGTGCGCGTGCATATGTTCATGTATCCGAGTGAGCATGCATGTGAGCGTGTGTATATATATATATATGCACCTATGCTTTGGGAAAGGGAGTAATAGAGTTAAACTGGAAAAATTGGCTGCTCCTAGCCCTGTGCTATCATTTTCTGCAACGTTCTCACAACAACAAACAGGCGCTTTTTCCATTAAAATCTTCCAAGCTGAATTTTAAAGATTAAACACAAAGACTACAAGGATGCTAAAGAAAATTTGCTAAGAAAGTCTGAAATCAGACCCCCTTCAAGAAAGTGTCCATACAATCACTTACAGGATTTTAGCAACTTAAGGTAAGCACGTCACCTTCCCTCTTTTTTTGGTCTCTTAAAGAACGAGAGCCTAAGGAAAAGGCACTATACATCAAGACTTGATAAAACATAAAAAACCTTCTGGGTTCCAAAGATATATGAGAAATTACTCAAAAAATTAACAGGACAAGAATTTGCAGCTGCTGTGTTAGGTTTAGCTGAGAGAGGGAATCTGCCTGTAGATTAATGAGATTCTGCAATCACAGCCCCTTTTCACCCATACACATCCCACCACTATCATTACACGATCAACAGATTTTAATGAAAACTAACGCTTTCTTTTGAGAAATTCCACGGGGACTACGTATAAGGTTGAGTTTACTTTTCTACATATTTCTTGAAAATTGTACGTAACGCAAGTGCACATTTGTTGGCTGTAAAGGTGTACAACAGCAATTTTTTGCAATGACAGTGCAGAGAGGGAATATGAGATCTGTGTGCTAATGAGCTGACACTGCAGAGGCTAGAGCAGTGTTAGTATAGTGCACTACAAGTGCAGAGCAGAAAGACATACGCACGTTATTTCTAGGGAATATGATCTACAGAACTGTACGCATAATTCAACATTAATACTAACATGCTTCATCAGAGATTATAAGAAAAGCATGAAAGATGCTTCAGTGATGAATTTATACATTTAAGTTGTTATATTATTCTGAAAAAGCCAGCCCACTCCCTACATGAGTATTTTTGAAGAAAATATATGTTTTACTTGATTTTATTCATTCACAGGTCAAGTTAACTTTCTTCCTTTCTGCTTTTTCTGACAGCAAAAAGCTGCATATTTTAAAAGATTTAATAAATCTCCCCAGAGCCAAGTGATAAACTTCAATTCACCTTTAAATACACTAGAATTTTCATCTGTGTTTGCATTTGCTCTATGTTAAGATATCATGCGGCTAAATAAATAGGTGGGCAGATAAATACAGAGTGGATGAATACTGTATGCATGTGTGTAAATTAAATATACAGAGAGTGGCTCGGTGCTAGCAGTGAAGCAGGGAATACACGTACATAAATCAGATTATGCATCATTTAACTGTAAAAGGAATGAGAGGGAGGGGCTTAGGGCAGGAATTTTCTTTTGCTTCTAAACAAGTTTTTTCCCATGTTGGGATATTTCCAAATCAGCCCTACCAGAGGTGGGCTTTTTATCTCTGGCTCATGAGGATACTTCAGAAGAGATTTTCTCCTCCTGCCTCTGGAATGCACCAGATTGCACCAAGCGGGATGTGCAGCTGTACAGTAAGAACATAAGTCTTTCCTGAGCAGAGCCCCCCCTCAATTCCTGCACACGTGAACACTTACTACAGCCACTACCATATAAATCAAAGCAAAGGAGAATGAAAAGTATTATTTTATGGATACCGACTGTACAGGCACCAGGCTCAAACTACACATGCTCCTTTCTCCGATTTCCCTTCAGTCCCTTTACCTAACCCATCACAAAGTCAGCCAGAGCCTCCCTCTCCAGTGAAAGCAGTCAGAGTCACTGCAGGTTTCTCTCCTATGGATCCCTGCCAATTGCAAATATTGATCAAACGGCTGTGTGACAGCACTGGAGACAATTTATGCTTATCTCCAAAAGAAGTAAAAATGTTGTGGAAAGAATTCCTTCATGGATATGGCAGCACCCTGAAATCATCTGCCACTCCACTGCGAAGTGAGGATGTGATGAAGGGTACTTAGGCCAGAATGTTTTACATCTTAGCCAGGTAGCGTGAGGAGCTGTTAGTTCATCCTGATGTATCGGTATGTACGAGCATTCTGACGTTCAAAGAAGATAATTGCTTCCAGATCCAAAAAGAGCAACTGTTCTTCTACCTTTTTTTTTATTTTGAGCTACTGAGACCTATATGACTGGTGACTTGGACTCACCGTACTCTTTTCCTACCAAGAGTATTACCAGATGGTTGACATAGCTACAGACAAGGTCACCTTTTCATTTTCTTTCTTCTGTTTCTTTTTTCACATCATCTATTTTTAAACAGGTTACTGTAGGCTGGTATTCTCTGGTCTATGGTTTCTCCAGACATTTAAGTTTTCTCAATTTTACTACAGTAGTAATACGTGTGTTGGAACATGCAGCCCTATACTACAGAAAACCGTCTCATCTTACTAAAATTGCTACAGCTTTCACTAAGCAATGACAAAAATCATTAGATGTCAGAAGATGAGAAGCACGCTGACTAAATAATACATTGACTGCCTCTGAACGAGTGTGTGGTTCACTTGCCTTGGTGTGATCTGTAAAGAAGTGCTGGTGGAACTTTTAAAAAACATTTAATAATTAACCACCCAGGCAGTTTAATGTATTTAGTTTAAATCCATATAATTGATATTTAGGAAACTGTGTTTGAGATATAGCCTCTTGAAGGGATTACACTGATTAAGGATTAATAGTCTGATGTTTGTTGTAAGAGCTGTTGAGGCTGGATAGGATTAGCAAAATAAGATGCAAAGTACAGACATGCTTTTGTTTACCATTTTTTTCCACTTTACCAAATATTTTTTACTGGATATTATAAAATTAACCCCCTTGCAAAAGTTTTAAAGGTCCTAATTCAAAGCCCTTTAAAAAGTGTAATGCTGCACTAGCAAGAAGCAGTCACATGGGGGATATGTTAGAATATCAATCCACATTTTGTCCAAATATTTCCTTATTGTATCTTTTGTAACCATCAACTTTCTCAGAAATATACTCGAAATCCTAGGAGGATAAAATATCTACTTGTCCAGCCTTCCGATTATACAGCATGGGACAGGACTATAAGAACTAGCCTATCCCCAACAAACAAAAAATTACAGAAATAAGATATTCAAAACATGAAATTGTTTTAAAGCAAGAGATACTAGCTTTCTGTACTCCAATACTTCTTTATTTTAGCACAACGCTTCCTCTTTGAACATTTTTATACTGTGAGTATATGAACAGGAACCTTGTTCATAGCACAAAGTTAGTACATTGCATTCAGAGGTCCTCTGGATCACGTACAGATGTATTTCTGTATACTACAAAGTGCATGCAACCACCTCGCAAGAGGACTCCATTTATTTTCAACGCTTTGCAGTAAAAACTGTACAAAACTGAATTTGGACACATCAGTAAAACACATATTCAGGAACTACTACTGGTAAAGGAATGCTTTTTTAAATGCAGAACACACACCAGTCTTTCAGAAAGAGATTCTGCATTTTAACACCCATTAACACTACTCAAAGTTCTATTTTGCTTCTTCTGTTAATAAAGGCTCAAATTATACATACGCACTGCCTGTGCGGAGCTATTTCTCATAACGCTAAGCGTTCTGATTCCATTTTCTCTCCCCTCAGCTCTAACGGTATTTGTCAGTTTACAGTCTCCTCAGCTTTTAACAGGACTTTCACTGTAAGAAAACAACCCAGTATTTCAGGGCAGAGAAGTAAGCCCCTCTAGCTTTGTCCCCTCAAGGTCACTTGTAAACAGCTGTTTCTGTTTTATTCCTACATGGGTATTATTTGCAAATTATGCTGTTTCACATGGCTAGGTTGTAGCCTCACCAGAAAAGGGATGTTACTTCAGCGGCAATTCACTGATCACAGCTACACAGTGCTGCTATATAAATAACATGGTTGTTTTTCTGGAAAACAAAACTAAAGGGGTGAAAAGAAGCGGTGACAGAACTTTCCCTAAGGTATTATTCAACCATATAATGCTGCAAATCTGCTAAACCTCATGTCAGCACACACATTTGTTGCACCACATTGTATGAACAAGAACTCCAGGCTACCAGGGAGAAATTGAACGGAAGGATAGATAACAAGTATTTTTAAAAAAAGCACGTATTTACTTACAAGCATTTGTCACTGAAAAACTGTTGGAAGAGTCCAAGTGATCTACATGATAGTTCAAATGGAAGGGCTTTTCTGTGGTATTTTGGTTTGTGTTGTATAACTGCACAGCAAACCGAAATGCACTGTGCTCCTGAACAGTGTTCCTCATGAAAAGTCCGCCTAGGATGGGGGAGGGAAAAAAAAAAAAAAAAAAGAAAAAAGGAAAAACGTATTTCAGAATGAATTTTGAGAAACAGTGGCAGTAAGTTACATTTACATACTGCACATCTCAGAACGATCAGGAGCAGCCTGAGCACGTAATTCTGACAGAGCGCGTACATGAAACACATACTCCCAGTCCGAAGTTGGGCTTTTAAAGCCACACATCACACCCGGGTGCCCCCTGAGCCACCGGGAGTCACTGGAAGCTGCAGGTGCACCTTGAAAACCAGGCCACTTACACAGGGATGCCCACAGGCAGGTGTGAAAGCCTAACTTGGGGGACTGCGGCTCCTCAACTACCTCCAGGCTCCCCACATAACGCCTCTGTGGAGTTATTCGCCTAAGGACACGCGTGGGGCGGCAAACGTGCGGCTCTCACGGTCTGGCGGAGAAGAGGCGCGGCCGAGCGCTGCTCCGAGGGGAAGGCAGGGGAAGACCCGGCGCTCGCCCGGCGCGCCCGCAGCCCCACGGCTCGCTCGGCCCCGCGCCCGGGGCGCGCCGGTGCGGGTTCGCGCCGTGCCTCTCTCACGGTACGTGCTCCGCGGGATGCGCCGCTCCAGGGCGCCCAGCCCGCCCGAGCGCCGACCCAACCCTCCCGCCGTTCCGGGGGCCAACGGGCAGCGCAGCCGCCCGGCACCGCTCGCAGCCGCCCAGCCCAGCCCGGCCCGGCCCGGCCACCGCTTCTGCCGCTCGCTCGCTCGCTCGCAGCGGGAAGGGGCCGGAGCCGCGCTGGCCCCCGGACCCGCCGGGGCTCCCCCTCTTCCCCCCCCCGCCCCCCGCTCCCCCTCCACACAACTTCCCCGCGGCCGGCGGGGGAAGGAGCGGGTCGCCGTGCCGCGGCGGGCGCTTACCTATACTGATGGTGTTGGGGAACCCCGCCAGAGCCTCCCCCAGCAGCCCCGCCAGCAGCAGCAGGAGGGTCCGGGGCGCGCTCTGCCCCATTTTCCTCTTCAGCCCCTGCGGTTCAGCCCCTACAACGAAACTGGCGGCACAGGCATGGGCGCAACTGGAGACTCGGAGTAGTGTCAATGGTGGTGGCGATGCTGGCGGAGGTAGTGGGGAGGATGGTCCCCCTCCTTTCTTCCCTTCTTCTTTTTTTTTTTTTCTTCCCCAAATCCCTCTCCTCTTGTCTTCACCCCAGCCTGGGAGGGCTCATTGGCTGCGAGGTTGCCTTTCTCCCCCCGTCTCCAGCAGCTCCCCCCCCCCACCCCCCCCCCAGCGCAAGGACTTCCCCCAAAGATGGTGGGTAGCGGAGCCGGCGAGGCTGCTCCGCCCGGGCCGGGAGGGGGTTATCGATCAAACTTGGCGTGAGGCGGGCTGGCAGCCGCTCCGCTCCGCTCCGCTCGGCTCGGCCCGCCCAGCCCCGGCGCTGGCGTCTCCCGGCCGCGGCGGCGGCGCTCGGGGCTGCGGTCGGAGGGAGCTCACCGGCCTCCCGTGGGCCGGTCCCCGGGCTGCAGCTGGCCCCTTTAAAGCTGCATCGCCTCGGCGTGTGTGTGTGTGTGTGGAGAGCGCGGTGCGTGCGCCTGCCTGCGGGCGGGGGAAGGGCGGGGAGCCGAGCCGGGAGCGCGGGGGGCGTGAGGGGGATGCGGCCGGGGTCCTGCCCGCGCCCGCCGGCGGGGAGGGCGGGCGGTGCAGGCGCCTCAGGGCCGGGGGCCGAAAGGCGGCAGAGGCGCCTCAGGGCGGGAGGCCCCGAGAGGGCTGGGGCGGGGGAGGCCCCGAGAGGGCTGGGGCGGGGGGGGGGGGGGAAGGCCCCGGGAGGGCTGGGTCCTGCCCCTCGGCGGGCGGAGGACGGCGCCCGAGGTGCGGGGGCGACCGGGGGCGAGGCCGCCTGAGGGGAGCGGGGAGGCGGGAGCGTGCGGGCTGGCGGAGGGAGGGCCGGGAGAGGCGGCGGGGCAGCCGGCGGGGAGCGGGGTGCGCTGTCCCGGGGGGGCTGCCCGCCCCGCGCCCGAGTGCTCCCCGGCCCGCCGGCAGCGCTAACGCCTGAGGGGGGGCGCCCGCATCCGTCCGCCCACTCTGCCACGAAGTGAAGAAAGATGAGGACGAGTTTATCCCACGCGAGGGAATATTAGGTCCTTCCCAACCTCCTCTAAAGGAAGGAAATCCAACAAAGTGTCCCTGTTTCATCCCTTGTGCTGGAAAGAGACAGGGAGCGGCTCTGTGAGGTGCTGCGTTGCCCCAGCTCGGAGCACAGAGCGGGGCCTCCCCCATGGCTGCCGGGGAGCGGGTGCGTGTTGGGCGTCGGGGGTACCTCGCTGCTCCCCACCTCTTGGCTGGGCACCGGCCCACACGCCGCTGGCCGGCACGTCCATGGGGAGCTGTTGTGCTGCTCCCTGAAGCTGGGCTCTCTGAGGGGCTGATCTTGCACCCGTCTCCTTGACACCTCGCGGTATGGGTCCTGCAGCTCTTTTATCTTTTTGCTGCTTTAAGGCTCAGAAAATGTACACAACGGAGACACAAAAGAGATATTAGGTCACCTAGTCCATCTCTTAGGCCCAGGGAAGATTGTTCTTCACTTAATGTTTCCTTTTCCTCTGATTTCAGTAGGTCACTTTCCCTTGGTCCTCCTCTGCCTTTATTTTCTTTTTTTTTTCTTACTCAGACTCTGGTATTCTTTGGGTCTATATTCAGTTGAGTTAGGGATAATATCGAAAGCAGTTGACTTTGCCTTTGGGAAATAATCAACCAGTGCCACTGGCTGTAGCTTCATGTAAGTACTCGAGATGTAAGACGGTGGCAGATTACTGCACATATGCTAATGAATAACGTCAGAGATTCAAATCACAACTCTTGAAGGAAGCCAAAGGCACGGGTAAAGAACAGGGCATCACGTTCATGACACAGGACCATAACATATGCAACTCCTGCTTACTCCTAGGTGCACGCATTGGTTGCTACGTGTCATGTGTTCCTTTATAAGAATCATGCGCAGAAGATGGAGTCTGTTCCAGTTCAGGCAGGTGTAGGGACCAGGCTGAGAGGTGGCTTGTAATGTTCCGTGTTTAGATTGAGATGGCAGTTGTCACTTTATCTCTCTATTTAAAGGAATGGTTTTGTCTAGTGATAGGTGGGGTATAAAGTCCATCTTTATATCTATAGCACTCTTCAAGCTCAAAGCACTCTACAAATATTACCTATCAATTCCTGTAAACATCCCCATGAAGCATGATTGTATTGTCTTCCAGATGTAAAAACGTAAGAATCGAGGAAAGCAACTGGCCTGGCTCACCTAGGCAGGATGTTTCTGGCTCAGAATTAAGATCATAAGCAACAGCCCAGCTTCACTGTAGAGCACTCGTCTCTCAAATGTCCTTTGGTAAGCATAGCAGATCTGAAAGCTACAGACAGGTACGTGAAGTTTAGACATTCAAGATTGTTGTGAAAAGCATGTTCCTGTAGGCAAATAATTTCTGGTTGCAAACTACTTATCTTTCCCCATTCTACTTACCTCCAGCCCACTTCTAACACACTCTCCACAAAGTCCTGCTGTCCTCTTTTTTGTGTCCTTTCCTAGTGGCCCAACTTTCTTCCTGTTCACTTGCTCTCACAGAGTTCTTCTCTTCATCCCTGCAGCTGTGTGTTCCAGGCTGACTGCCACCTGCACACTGACAGCTTATGATGTACTGAAAAAATTATGAAAGAAACTATGTTTAACATTATAGATGTTAGGACAAAAGAAGAGATAAAATAGTCGTGAATGAAGGTGGCACATGTCAGAATCTCATTTCCATACACAGCTGGTGGGGTGGGTACCTCATCTCAAATACAATGTTGCTTCACAGCCTCATCTCAAAATGGAGACGTTGTTGTTATTATTATTACTGGCGATTTCAATACGCACTTTCCTTTTTGCTTAGGCAACATGGTACTATTTGCAGATAGAAATGGTACAGCAGCCACCCCATACAGGTTTTGGAGAAACCCAAAGAGACTCCATCCCATTTTATCTTTCTTACAGTGGGCCCAGTGTGTCCTAGGGTGAAATGGTAGGAGATTAGTTGGCTTTATGTGGATGTTAATACCATGCAAATAGTTTATATACTTTGCTAGGGAAGCTCAGTAACTGGAGTTAATGAGTTCCATGGTAACCGAGGTCATACCAGATGCTTTCCCAAACCTTCCCTAAGTAAATACAACCAAGATTTTGCAGAATAATCAGAGCTTCATGTTTAGATGATTTATAGTGTTCTGGGACACTAGGGGATTCTGAGTACTATCTACCTGAGCAGGAGGAGGTAATGATTTATAATTAGCTAATGTGTTCTCATTGTAATGTCTAATAGTGGATTCGAAAAATGTGGTGGAATTTGGGACACAACGTTCTCACTGAGCTTCCTGATGTTACTAGGCTGAACCTGTAGTGTTAGCATAAAGTCATGGCATAATCTACACCAGGATTCTGTGGCTCAGGCTTCACCCTAACTGCACTAAGCTGACTTTATCACTTTTGTCATTCCTATTTCTAATTGCAAGAGAGAAGCTCAGGCAGCGAGTTTCTAGAAATCATTGTGCTTTTCCTGATACCAACCAAATCAGGTTATAATCGCCAATAAATGTGTCTTACAGCTTTTTTTTTGGTTTGTTTTGTTTTAAACCGGTTATTTCTTCATAAAAACAAAAGAGACACAATTAACTGAACTTTATGTTAATGTCAGCATTTTGATTAGCTAAACTGATTAATTCTACAATAGACAGTTAACAGAGTGATAGTGGGGAGAGACAGAAGCAAAGATGAAAAGGGATTCAAGGAGAAGATGAAACTACAAATAGAAGGAGTCAAGGGGAAAGTACAGTGGCAAAAGAGGGAAAATGAATACAGACATTACAGTTTCATACATTTTTGGAAAACAGGTCAAAAGGACATCTAGTTAAGATTTTATTATATTATGAGTACGCATAGAACAAACTATCGAAGCTCTCCTGTTTACCTTTCATTACCATGCAATAACAGAGACATAAAATTAAATTAAAAGGCAGCAGATGAGAGACAGTTTAACAGAAATATTCTGCTACGCAGTTTATAGCTAATCTATAAAGCTGTCTTCTACATGGTATTCTTGGCAAAAATAATTGTTTTTAAAAGTTTCAAATTTTATGTGAATTAGCAGAGTAAACGCATTAGATTAACTAGTAAAAAGCTGTTGAGATTAATATTCAGAATTCATGGGAAAAAGTAGCTCCTGGATGCCTCCGGAAAGACCTGTTCAGACCAGTACTGTTTAGTATCTTCATTAATGACAGACGGTGAGATCGAGTGCACCCTCAGCAAGTTTGCGGACAACATCAAGCTGAGTGGTGCGGTCGACACGCCTGAGGGATGGGATGCCCTCTAGAGGGACCTGGTCAGGCTCAAGAAGTGAGCCCGTGTGAACCTCATGAGGTTCAACAAGGCCAGGCGCAGGGTCCTGCACCTTAGCAGGGGCAACCCCAGGCATCAGTACGGGCTGGGGGATGAAGGGATTGAAGCCCTGACGAGAAGGATTTGGGAATACTGGTGGATAAAAAGACGTGAGCCAGCAACATGCAGTCGCAGCCAAGAAGGCCAATCATATCCTGGGCTGCATCAAAAGAAGCGTGGCCAGCAGGTTGAGGGAGGTGGTTCTGTCCCTCCCCGCTCTGGTGAGACCCCCACCTGCATCCAGCTCTGGAGCCCTCAGTACAGGAAAGACATGGATCTGTTGGAGCGGGTCCAGAGGAGGCCACAAAAATGATCAGAGGGCTGGAGCACCTCTCCTGTGAGGGCAGGCTGAAAGATTTGGGGTTGTTCAGCCTGGAGAAGAGAAGGCTCTGGGGAGAGCTTTTTGCAGCCTTTCAGTATTTAAAGGGGGCCTACAGGAAAGATGGGGACAACCTTTTTAGCAGGGCCTGTTGTGATAGGACAAGGGATAATAACTTTAAACTAAAAGAGGATAGATTTATACTAGATACAAGGAAAAAAACTTTTATAATGAGAGTGGTGAGACACTGGACCAGGTTGCCCAGAGAGGTGGTAGATGCCCCATCCCTGGAAACATTCAAGGTCAGGTTGGACGGGGCTCTGAGCAACCTGACCTAGTTCAAGATGTCCCTGCTCACTGCAGGGGGGAGTTGGATTAGGTGACCTTTAAAGGTCCCTTCCAACCCAAGCTATTCTGTGATTCTATTCTATGATTCTATTTTATGATTCTTAGGCATGATGAGAGTTTACAGTATGTTTAATGTCCTCTGAAAGTTTTTGTGCTGGTCAGCATTACAGACAGGATAGGAGACTACCTGAATCATTAATTTGTTGTTATTCATTTTTTCTAAGAACAGTTACCAGATGAAATCCTGGAACCACAGAAATGTATGGTAGCTTTATTACCCCTATCATCGGAACTAGGATTTTACCCAATACATCCAGGCAGAATAATATGGTCTGGCACATGGGAGTATGTTCTCATACGTGGAAAGATGATCAGGATTTGTATAGCAACAGGGTCACAGAGCAAACTTGTTGATAAATAAAAGTAATTACTCCATTACCGGACTCTAATTCAACTTTAGGTAGCAGAAGCAAATTCATGCAGCAACTTTTATCAGAACTGAACATGGACTGTTACAGTAATAACCTATATATATTACAATTGCACAACTAAGACAAATGTGGAAACGGCATGTACAAATGTCTTAATTTTTCTTGGGTTTGTAGTATCTTCAGAATACATACTTCTAATTCTTCTAAGAGCTACGGGGCTGGTGGAAATGTAGTGTTATTATAGTCCCGTAATGTCAGAAACAATTTATATTACCTTCTGCTTTCTGATTAACTGTACACTAGGCACTGCTGGCATAACACAGCCTTGCAATTCTTATTTAAACCTGTACTTTTGCTGTGCTCATCTATATTTATTACTTAAGGAAACAGTAAATCGAATAAAAAAGTAACACTATCCCCCATATATTGTTAATAAAGTGAATCCTCTCTCTCCTTTTGTTTTGTACCTATGAATAGAGTTTTCAAGCAATCTTGGGAGTTATAGCCAGTTCATACCCACTTCAGCTGTGCAAGATCTGACCACTGAATGTTTAATTTCTGTATATAATTACTGAAATATATTCTTCTTAAAGACAATCTCTTTTAGCCCTAAGTAGTGAATAATCACTTCAGATGATTGTTTGCTGATCAAAAGTCTATTTTCCTCCCAGTGTGTGTTTGTATATACTATAACTCACCTCATCTCAGTTCAGATCTGCAGTAGTGTCTTTTAATGAAAATGTCTTTGGAAAACAGCACATAGATTCTTAGAAATGGATGTTTAGACAAAAAGAATTTACATTTTTCGCTGAAGTTTCAAGGATTTCAGATTTGTTCTGTTCCACTTGATCAGACAGAGGTTCCTCCCCTCCTCTAAGCCAGCAGTCTAGTAGTTACAGAGTTTTAAGAGTTATGCAGAAAACTGACATTCAGTTCTCTGCTAATTTCAAAGAACCTGTTTTACTTCTGGAGTGAGCCTTTGCAGCACTAGGGTATGGAATCAAATCACTCTCTTTTTTTTAAAGTTCATTCGATTTGTATAAATAAGGTATTAGTTAATACAGGAAGGAAATTAGACTGAAAATGAACTGTATCTCCCTTAGTCCTGGGGAATATATTGTCTGTGGAGTGTTGGTCTATCCCTTGCTTTGTCACTACCCAAGAAACGTCACCTCGAATGTGAAAAGATTTCCCTATGCAACTTCCATGAGATGGAAAAAATTTCCGTAGAAGAAGTGCATGTAGCATACATGGTAAAAATGAGCAGCTCTGGTACTTTAAAACCATTTTTTTCCCTCTCACTTAGAGATCTACCCAACCCACAATCCAATTCCGATAGCATCTCAAGGTCTAACAAGACAATAAATGGAAGAAAAACACCAAGGATGCTAGCAAACTGTCAATATAGGGAATTTACAGAACAGCCCAGAATCTGAGAAAAATCATAGGAAGAGAGAGATATCCTATTACAGCATCACAGTATAACCCACAGGCTGGAGATTTTGATCCTTGTATACTAAAAGCTTTAATACACAGTCTTTAAATCATATTTTGTCATATTGTGAAGGACTTGCATTGTCCATCTTCACAGAGATGAATTTCACCTAACATGATTTGTTTTATTGATTTCAGTGGGATTAACTGAGAGTACAAAGATGACTACAGTTGTACACTAACGTTGATGTGAGTAACACAATGTGGTTCTGATAATCTGCAGTGTCCGGGAGACAAGCAAATCCTTCAGAAACCCAGTGGCTTATTTGGAAAGATCTGATATGAACAATATAGCCAATGTTAACAGAAGCGTTCTCGTGCTTTATGAAACTTTTAAAACAACTAATTAAAAGATGTTTGGCTTTGTTAGTCACGCCTTGTAGCAATGGTGCTGGATCTTGATAATTACAGTATAAAACTGACTTACTATTTCATTGCTCTTTCAGCACAACAGAACATGTAAGATGTGAAAAAACAATTGCAGAAGGCTTTTGTAATAGCAATTCTCACCTTATATCAATTTGAAGAGTCTTAAGCATTTTCCAATAGATCTGCAGTGGTCCTTATATAGCAAATTGAAGTTGACTGACAACAGGTTTACTCTTCTTAATTACCTTTTGCAGAGTCTTCAGAAGTAGCCCATGAGTCTCAAGGAGTCCACAGAACTGATTTGCAGGAAAAGAGAGAGATATTTATTTATTATCGTCTTCTAAATGTTGGTTTGGTATCACCTTATCCTGAAACTGCTCCTGAACACATAAACTGCTAGAATCCTGTTTTGAGTTCTGTTGTGTCCTCATAAGAACACAGTAATAACTAAGTACTCAAGCACTAACATGAAGATAAGATTATTGCTATCACTGACCGTCTATTTTTGGGAATTTTGTCTAACCCATGATGTTGCTGGAGCATCCTACTCTTGGTGACAAAGCTCTGTGTTGTACATACAGCCATTTCTTTCAGTAAGTTTGAAAGCAGACTTCACAGTGTAACTGATTCAGACAAACTCAAGGGAGGGGCACCCATCTATCTGGTGTTTGTAGTCCCACAGTTCTTCGTGTTGCTATTCAAAATACACTGGACCAAATCCTCACCTAGTGTAAAGCACCTTAGATCAATGAAATAATTCTACTATAGGATAAGTGAACTCTATTTGACTTTTCTGCAATGTATATGCAGTTATCATATTTTGCGCAGCACAAAGATTCTGATCAAGGCCTGCACACCAGTGAATGATCTATATATTTGATTTCCCTGTTTTCACCCTGCCATGTGTATTGCTTAGGAACTAGGTAGCAGACCCCACAGCCCTTCTGGGCATCCCTTAAGGCTAAAGTTTGAGCAGAAATTTCCTTTCATTTAAAAATGGTTTTATAATCTTGAATTTAAAATTTGTTTTTACTGTTTAGCTTACCTGCATATGTACCCCCGAAGAATCACGTTTCAAGAATGCAAAATTAACTGAAAAAAGAAGCACTGTGATTTTTCTTGATTCAAATTATGTAAAGAAACTTTCAAAGACTATTTTACTCTTAAATTATTATTTTATTTTTTATATTGCTTTCTAAATATTAGGGATAGCAAATGTGATTGTTCCCCTTTCTACCAGAGACCCCTCTGGTACTGCAAAGAACTTTTTAAAACATCAAACCATAACTTGACACTCAATCTTGGATAATAATTTGTGTATCTTAACAAATGCGAAACAATAAATGTAAATCATGTCAAATCCTTCCTTTCTGTGAGTCAGATGCTATTTGCTTGGTACTTGTGATGCAGTAGCCTAGAGTTTAATCTAAAACCCATTACATTCATTAAGCATCATTTTATTGACTTCAGTGGTCTTTGAATAAAGATAATAGCCTATTTTGTTTCTACATATCCATAGTGTTGAGGTACAAGGCAGGCTAGAGAACAAGAAAGGCAAAACTAGAATTTTTTTATTAAAGTATCTTATAAGCTATTTGTTCTTCATCCATCAGAAAGTATAAAATAAAAGAGCATGGATTTTTTTTTTAAATTTTTTTAAGAAGAAGAAGGTGGCAGAGTGGGGGAAGGTAGCAGAGAGGTCACCTTACAGTTCTACCTTGAAACCTGTTTACATAAATATCACTCTTTTTCAGAAACAGCAGCTCTGCCTCCTGTACCTAGGTTATGACACTCTGAGCAGTCTCCGACTCCATAATTACTTTCATGGTGATTGAACAGTTAATTAAAGCTCTAAAAGGAAGACAATTCAGAATTGTCCTTAACACTTTCTTGTTAATCAGCTGTACGCAGTTACCAGAAGAGTTAGCTAAGAAGTGGCAAGTATTACACAAGGCTTCTTTGGGGCTGTAATATTTTAAGTGTGATGTAGTGAGTTAAGGAGGAAATACAAACACATAATTTTGGACTTAACTTTGAAATTTCTTGCTTTTGTGTTGCAAGGCAGACCTTACACATTACTTTGACGTATTGTTGTTATTTGCAATGTAATCTTGTATAATAATTAACTCCAACGGATTCACTGCAGTGCTTTAGCAAAGTATTGGGGCCTATTAAATTGGACCATGAATACACAGTTGCTTTCCTTATTTCTAACATAATTATGCTGTTGAAGAAAAAAAAAGGCAGATTAATGGAAAGGCGTTGCTAAATAGGGCTCCTTGGTGCTGTAAATTTCTGGAGTGCTGTTATAAGGTTTTGAAGTATTAAGTATATATGAAAAGCGACATGCCGGAAATCTTTTGGAAAGCACTTGTTTCTATTATTCTTTAGGGAAACATTCTGATGTCAAAGGTGAAATCCAATGACAGCAGCACCAAAGGGTATGTTTTCACTGCAAGCTTATTCATAGCATAAGGGCCACCCCGTTCCACCCAGCATCACACAATCCCTTACGCCTAGATATACGTGAACTTTGAACCTGGCTTTGCCATTAGAGCTGAATTCAACTTCTAAGTGGATCAGCACTCATAAAGTTTCCGGTGAGGAGTTTGGGTTTAAGGCACACATGAAGTCATGTGTTTGCTATATACATCTGATTGGATTATGGATTCAGTTTGGAGGATAAGTATCTCTTTTATGGACTTACTAATGCAGTGAGAGCATGAAAAGCAAATAAAATATCTGTGGTAAGCAAGGAGACAGGACATTATTCTAATTCTGTATGAATTGGACCATAATGACCACAGTTTGTCAAGATTTGCATCTCCTGCACCCTGTAGTTTCAGAATCATTTGTTTCCCACATGGCTCTTGCAAGAAGCTACCTGCCAGTTTATATACCTCTACTCAGCATTTTACCCTTCGCTTCACATGCTCTGTCTCTTTTTGCAGAAGAATGCTGAAAGACATCACCTCAGCGGGCTGCATTGTTGTAAATACAACAACAGCTAGCTGTAAAATGTGGCTTAGAGTGCCAGGAGTCCTCTCAGCTCCTGTTCAGTAAGCAGTCAACAGCGAATCTGTGAGCAGATAAATGATAATTACCACCGCAGTGATGTTGCTCTAACAGGTCAGTTCACATGTGATTTTTGGGGAGAGGACCCTGCCTGACTAGGAAAAAGAGGCTTGGGGTTTACACTGTAATTCAGAGGATGAAACTAATTTAGAAAAGGCAGAAATTGTTCTAGAACACTCCACAAGTCAATATGTAAAGAAATTCAAGTCAATGACAATTAGCAGCCTGAGGAATACCTCTGCAGACCTACTGTCAAAGCCGAGTAAATGTCAGGCCATGATGGACCTGTCTCCACATAGGCACAGAACTATGTGATTGTGGTCATGCACTCCAGACACATTCTGCTCTTTTAGCTCAGGCCACAGCCTCCTCGACTGCAGCATGAGCTCTGCTCAAGCTAAACCAGCTATTTCACATTGGAGATGACATTGGCCACTTCATAAGTGCTGAGATTTGTATTTAATACAAGACCAGAATCCAGCTGTTTTACTTGTTCTCAGTGAATGCATCTTCCATACTTTGCACAATAATGAACCAAAAGTCAATTAATTTCTGCATATTTTCAGTATGCAATATATGTACGAGCTTTTTTTAAGAGATTATTCCTGTAGTTCTCATATTTACAAAGAGACATTTGGTTGAATAGCAGAGTCCCCATAACCTTACACTCATGTATGCCTTGATTATGATACATTTCAAATAAGCTGATAGTGATCTTCTAAAATAGAGACATGAAAATAATTTTCTCAAAACTATAGCTGTAAGCTAAAAACACAAAGATCAGCTGACAGCACTTCTCACATCTATCAGCAACGTTCATTTTTGATGACAAAACATAACTAAAATTTCCAAAATTGGTTCATCAGGGAAGATCTACTCTCTCCATTTAGTTGGTGTTCATCAAAAGGCTTTTGCTGAATTCGTGAGGTTTTGGAACATACAAGACCACTTAGGCTACTCAAGCCAAAGCAAAACTGAATGGCAGCTCTTAGAAGCAACAGCATTTTTCAAAGTTCATGGACTGCCTCAAGGTCATCAGACCATTAAGCCTAGAAATATAATGATGCAACCTTGAGACAAAGTTCTGGTCCCATGCACGCTGAATAAGAAACGCTCAGTGACATCAGTGGACATCAGACTGGACTCCATGTCATTAGATCACAAATGCAAAAAGAAGGAGGAAATACTATTCTAATTTTATTTTGATTAGGCCGTGATTGTCACATCTTAAAAACATGCAGGACGTATATGTATACATTCCCCATAACAGGAAATTTATTTCTGATTCAGAAGGTCGAATGCTTCTAACTGACCCAGAAATTAAATGCTTCACAGCAGCTTTGTAAAAACAGCATTGTGGAGTCCTGTGTCTCTCTTGATTACTTGTACCAAACACATCCCTTTTAAGATTAAAAATGCACTTTCAAGCTCTCAGTTCTGCAAACTCATTTGGGGCCCTGAGAGTCAAGTCATATTCTCTCCCTTCCCAATCTCACACCCAAGTACAGTCTTTAAAGGCTAAACAAGGCCTTCAGTGGTTTCTGTGTGATACCACTGCCTCTTAATTGCACCCTCAGTGATGTCCTTGCAGCCTAAAGCCTGTCAGTGGGGTTTATCAAGTGTAACACACTGAAATTTCTGAAACTTTCAATCCTGTTGAAGCTGCTTACAGGAATCCAGCTTGCATGTGAAAGCTATGTTGGCTCTTTCTGAAAAACAGAAGCAAGAGAGCAGTGAAAGCCTATTTTTGGCATGAAAGCCAGCATAACTGATTCTTAAAAATGTGAGCAGGATTGCTGAGTGAAAATGTGCAATAAACAGATTCCCCACTTTGGGCAAAACTGCTCAGGTAGGGGTTAGCATGTATTTCAGCTCTATGGCTTTTCCTTCTGTTCGGCAGAGTACATGATTTGTACTGCAGCCCAAAAAATCATTTGGAAATGAAAGGTAGTTTGATCACAAAAGCAGCTCTGTTGTTCCAGGAGCAGCGTGGAAAGGAAACCTTTTTCACACAAACATAATAATGTTGTCTATCTCTGGATTCAGATTATTAGAAAACTGTCTATATTCTCCCCAACCCTCACCTCCCTTGCCTAATGTTTTTCAGTGTTTCAAAGACATCAATAGGTATTCACTAAATAGGCTGTTTGTCTAAAAAAAAGGGGGATTGAGCCAAATAACCTTGCAAATTTTGGAAGCGTACCTCCATCTTCAGTAGATTTTTCTGCTGAAGAAAGGATTACAGACCTCCGAATCTGGCCTTACAGTTTGTATGCAGAATACTGAAATCCTACCATAACAATTTAGGAAGCCAAAGAGAATATAGACACAAGCAAAGGTTAGTTAGTATTTAAATATTTTGGTTGTTCAGCTATAAATTCAGACACTGAGCACAGATTAACTGGATTTGGAGCTATAGAAATAACTGTAACACAGCAAGGTCAGGGCTGAATGAAATGACTAGAAATCGATCAAATGTGTGAAGCACTATGGGGGAACAGGGCAGTTAATCATTTCAAAACTTTACTCTGTAAAATGTACTGTACATGATCGATGACAGAGGAGATAATAAAACAAGCAGACTATACCCCTGTTCCATACATAAATATGCTGGAATTGTGTTTCGTCTGATTAATTCAGCAAAATTTGGGTTGCTAATTAGTGATGCTTTAATCAGAAGGTAGAAAAGTTAGCTCTGGGAGCCTAGGGAGGGTCTGTACTTCATTTAGACTTCTAAAAACCTATACGGATATGAAGTGCATATGCTTTGGGTGCAAGAAATGCTAACTGCTTGGCATCCGCTTATTGGCAGTGGGATATGCATTTACAAGCCCCCTTTGCCTGCTAGCACCAAGGGATTAACAATGCACCAATTCTCGGAGCCTCAGGGCCTGATTCTGTATCACTGAAGTCAATAGAAGCTTTGTCATTGACCTCAATGTGCACAGGCGCAAACCCTCAAAGAACACATTATGTGATACACGTTTTTTAAAAAAAGGCTTAGCAGTTTTGTGTTTGCAGAACCAGGGATGACTGACTGAGGGATATAAAGAAACTGAAACTGAGAGGTGAAAAACAAACCGATTCCCCAGTTAGGCAACTGACTGTACATCTGAGCACAGTTTAAAAGCAGAAAGAAAAACTGCACTGAGTAGCTGTATTTTGCATTACATTTAAACTGTGAATAATACCTTCTGAAATCAAGTCTCTAATTCAGGTATCCGAAAACAATACAAGTCAGTGAAAGCAGCAGAAGCTGTGTAACTCTGAGAAGCCTGGTTACTTCATGGTGAAATATAGATGCAGGAGCCTATATGTAAGCAGGTCTAGGTTAGAGAATTTTGACTACCGTATACCCAGTAGCTCTTCTCATTTCTCTGAAATTCCTTCATCTGCCTCCAGCAGCCCATCTCTTAAATGACGTGGTCACATAAACATGAGAAACTTTGCTAAGAGCAACTGTTCATCGCTATATTCAGAGATGTAAGCAAGTTAATGACTGCATGTAATAAAAGACATACTTTGTAACCACATATAGTCAGTGGCTGCGCTTTCCCCTTCTAGCTTCAGCATTAATAAGAAACTCTCTCAGTTTTCCAAAACTTAATCTATAAACAGAACAGCAGGGCCTGCATATACATATTCATGTGAAAAACCCTCCAGAGGAATTAAAGGCAATGGCACTATTCATCTTCCTTACATATTGAATGAATGAAGCATCGGCTTTTTAGGTTTTGTAAGTGCTACTGGTCACCTCAGTCACATACCATTGTTTCTGATCCGTATCTGGATGATTTGCAAACGCATCAGCTCTTTCAAAACAGCTTTGTGCATACTTCCAGTGAGAATGCTTATTTGCTCAAATCCTTGTGATACCTTATTTACCAAAAACAGGCTTGGGGAAAGGAAATCTATTCTGTCACCAGCATGTGTAAAAGGGAAAGGAAGCCTTCACGAGTGCTTCCAGACAAAAGCTGAGCACATCAGCAAGTACACTATTTAGAGAGGGGGGGAATGTTGCAGAAGTCCCCTCGTACTGGTAGGGGTTAGAGCATCAACTCCCAGACACAAAGGCCTTTTGTAATAACAAACCCCAAAACATTTTCTCAAAAGTCAGTACGATTATCACATCCTAGTGGTGCAGAATTTTTAATGCTGAGCAGCTAGTACATTTTATGAATTCATCACTTTGCTGTTGAACACTGGCATGCACTGATAGCTAGGCACAAAAAGCTCCAGCGCTGTACAGAAGTGGCATTCAGCCTTTGACAAGCGAAGAGCTACTTTGTCATCAAACAGAGGCTCACAAAACCATGAAAGAATGAACCGCATTTAAAATAGAGAAATGTGCGCAGGCATTTATGTGAGAGTTAATACACTGCTCCAAACAAGTCAGCAAAATCTACAGTCAGAACAGTGTTTTTCAGAGCATAGCGGAAGACCCAGACTCATTGGCTATCTGTCACCAGTCTCAGAAGACCGGTTCTGTATAAGTCGATACAGTCCATATGTGTGTGGGCGCACTCACACCTCTATTTTTTGTTTCAAATTGCCTGGGGGCAGCTGCCATATCACCTTCAAGACGCCATGTGATGTCTTAATCAAATGTTAGCAAGGAGCTTGAAGCAGCCAGGAAGCACAAATGGGGTACAAAATACTGGGGCACTGAAAAATTACATCACCAAGATGGCAATGATTAGCTTAATTTTTTTCTTGCCTTTTGCGTGCTTTTCTTAGGTAGGATGCTCTCTTTATTGCTTAGTTCTTCTGAACTGATATGAAAAGAAAGAAAGAAATACCCGTTAAGGAAGATTGGGGTTTTAATAGGAAGCTTTTTGTCTATTTTATATACCTTCATGCTGTCCAGCTGCCTGGATTAGAATAGCAACTGAACAGAAACATGGGATTGCTGCGTTCTAATCATCTCTAAAGCTTAGGAGCATAAGCTTTTGCCATTTTTCAAATATGGATTTTGGTTACAACCCAACCTTGTCATCCTTTCATATGCAAACTTCCCACTGAGATCAGTGGGACTTCTGAATATTTAAGGAATACATGGGAACTTGTTATTTTTTTCTCCTCAGTTTCTAAACTGCTAGTGGAAAATTGTGTCAACCAGGGAGGAAGAGAGGGAAGGAGGAGAATATGAGGGAGTGTGAACAGAGCTAGATAATGCTGTGCACCAAACACTTCCCCATCAGCCCCTTGGCATGCTGCTAGAATGTTGGAACTGCAGCCAGAAGCGTTACATTTGCAAGTGCAATATCTGCAGTCCCTTATGAGTAAGTTTTCAAAGACAACTCCCATTCACAAATACCATTACAAAGAATAAATACTGTTGCAATATTTGAGCGTATTCACACAAACACACAGAGAATTTTTCTTACTCTTCTTTCAAAAAATGGAACGAACTATGTTCAGAATTCTCTTTACTGAAATATTTATGCCCAGTCTGAAAGGGTGAAGGGCACATTTTTAGTACCCACGGTCTCTATAAGATAAACATGAAACTGTAGCACAGCTGGTGCTTGACAGTGGATGTATTTGTCTCTTGAAATTTTGTGTTAAGGAGATTCCTTCATTAGTAAAAGAACCTTTTTAGTATTCACTCTCAGATTGCTTTTAGTACTTGGTTCAAGGCAGTGCTTATTACTAAACATGTTATCTCAACATAGTAAGTTCCACCAAATCTTAATCATTAGCAGTGAAAGCTATAAATATTTTTTTCAGAGTTAAAGTCAGAAAGTAACAATGCATTTGTTAGTATTTCTTTTAGACAACTGAACGTATTGACTTAGTATTTACTTTTATTTAACCCGCATTTACACATTTTTTTCTATTTCTCTCTGATGCTTAAACTACACTATACTTACCTCCAAAGCAATGAGGCTTTCAAACATCATGATTTCAACTTTAAGCCTAGAAGAGAATTTGTTCTTGAAAAGGGAAAGGGTATACTAAAGGACTTTTAGAACTCAACTGGAACAGACTGTTTTGCCTGCTGTATTATTATCATTATAGTTTCCACAAAATAAGATTTTTTTTCCTAGCTAAAAATGCATGGTTTTATGCTATAACAAAGCTGTATATGTTGCCTGATCCAATACATATGGTCTGATCCTTCTAGCTTCATGCCAGCCATTGTCATTTTATTACTGTCCAAATGACACATGACAAGACAGCAGTGTCACTTAAAATACATTACAAAGAGTTCCTACCTAGCTTTGAGATTTATTACTGTGTTGAGTGAGATTGCATTTTTAGTGACAACACTGCAAAGGCCTCTGAGAGATTTGAAAGAATACAGTCAGTTTGTGGGGGTGAAGCGTGCATTACTGTGAGTGTGGGAAAGAATAATTGAGCTTGTATCATCAACTCATAATTTTAGAGCCATTTCACAATGAGAAAGAATTTAGGCTCTTTTTGGTACTGAGATACGTGATTCATATAGCCAAAATGTTACTGGTCTCTACTACAGGGAAAAGTCTCTCAACTACTTCAACTAGTCCTTTTCATTATTGTAGCCATTAGTCCATTCAGAATCAAACACCTTTCATGCCTTAAGTGATGACAATTTCTAGTAGTACTGAGAGAATACAATTGGTGCTCTCTTAGTATAGTGAGTTGCAAAATCTGAATTCAAACCAGGACTTCAGAATTCTCTGTGTACAAAACTATACAGAGTTATGATTGTTTAGTTATGATTGGATAGATGCAGCAAATATCCCTTCTTTGTGTGTAGCTTTTGTCAAGAACTGTGAGAAAGAGTTTCCAGAAAACTTCAACTCAATAAAGCAGGTATAGAGCAGCTGAAGTAAAGGAACTGTGGTCATTCAGTAATTGTTTAATACTTAGTTAAATGTGGTGCCTTCTCTCCTTTTTTCATTGTGTCCTTTTTCTCCAGCCCAAAGCCAAACAAAACACCACTTACAACCTGTCTGGTTTTGCATTGACATCATTCACTTTGTGTGTTGTGCCTTTACTTTGTTCCAATTTGTCTTGTCTACTCACATATCTCTGTTTGCAGCAGGCTAGTAAAGGGGACCTTATTTCTAGTTGGTCCTGGAGGTCCCATCATAATTAACACAATTAATAGTAATCTGGTGAGACAGTCTTCTGTAGTCAGTGAAGGCTTGCAAACATTTTAGGAACCACTGTCTTTACAATTGAATCTCACTAATGTAACCTCAAATAAGAACATAAAATATATGGCACAAAAAGCGTGTGATCAGACCTTCACTTTGCTGCAAGAATACCAACAAGCAGCTTTTATTCTTCAGGAGCAGAAGGAAAGATGAGCATGCTTGCCTTCCTCCTTCAGTTAGATAACGCATCATGTGCCAGGAAACAGGAGTTGTTCTTTTTCATCTGTCCTGGCTCTGGATTGTCCACCTCCTCTGACAGTATGCCTACAAGCTCTGAGCAGCTGGCTGACAGCTTGGCGAAGGTGCTTATGCTCAGTAACAAAATCAAACTGGTCTCCCTGTGAAAAACTGCTACAAAACCCCCCAAGTCCAGTCTAAATGTCTTTCATTTTATTATGTCAGGACATAATAAAATTTTTACTTATGTTAATTTTAACTGGTTTATTTGCCAAGTCCTTTGAAGTGGGTTCCCTTCTGCTTTTCTGAGCAAGCTCAGATGGTTCATTCCTCAGGGTTGCTTGGTGCAGTGAGGTGAAGAGTTTTCTCAATATCATTCACGCAAGGTAAAGGACTGCACTTGCATGGTTGAGACTGGTTCTTCACTGAGATGTTTCATGAGATTCAAGCTTAGGTCAGATGCTGATGGCAAGGCTGAAGACTGTTATGATAGTCTTGAATGAATGATGCTGAAAGCTGGTTCACCTTTAGTCAAACCTTCTACAGGCAAGAAGCTTTGTGAACCTCTCTATTACTGAACCCACAAGGAACTTCACCAGTCCAGCACAGTTTCTGCATCTAGCAAGATATTTATGACTTAGCCTTATTATAGGTTGTACACTGAGTTTGTTTTAGAGGATTTTTTATGCTGCTTCTGCAAAACAATTTCTTGCTCCAGCAGCTCCCAAACTTAAATTTTAGCTTACAGCGCTCACTCCACAAAACATGGGACTAGCACGAAGAATATCAAAGAAACAATAATTTGGGATTAGTTCACAGTTATTTTAGGCTCTAAAAGGCAATGGGACTTAATATTGGTTTAAAACTGTGGAAAAGGGCTCTTGGGAGGACAATTTTAATACATCCCAGGTGTAACAGCATTGAAGTCAACAGTTACAACATTTTTTAACTGACTACAGTATGTTTATTTTGTAGAGAAAGTTTCCTCACGCTATAAATCATTGTAAGATTAGTATTAATCTGACTGATATGTCCTGAGCCATCCAATTCTCTGGTTAATTCTATTAGGCAGAATTTTCCACATGCTAGTTTGAAATGTTATCATATGATGACAAATGTAAGCTTTTTTATTGGATTTATGTAAATCCTTTCTTCACTGAAGCTGTTGGAAGGGTTCCGCCGTTGCTTATAGGATCCACAAACTGAAAAGCACCACAAATACCTTGTAAGAGACTGGCTTTTCTTCAGAAAGTCCAAGCTTTAGAAAAACTGTACGTTTCAGATCCACTGCAGACTTCCAACCCTTTTTCCTATTACAGCATCACATGAGATGGCAGAAAGCTTTCTACCTGAGCACCATCTTTAGCACTGTCTACTCTTAAGAAAGAATGCACTTTCAGAGAGAAACCAGGAGCGAAAAGAACAGGTTTAAATCCCTGCTTGTCTTAGCCCTCTCATGTGGTTATTTGCTCTTTAGATTGTACAGACTTCAAGGGGTTCTCATCCAAATGGCTTTCATTTGTTGTAGTTTCTGTTTGAGAATTGGCAGATTAAAAAAACTCAGCCCTTCCAGCTATACAGGTAAGTGTGAGAGACAGAAGGAACAAGGAAATTCCGTCTGGATGCTCTGGAGACCAGAGCAGTTAGATTCTTTGATCTCAGAAAGGTCTTAATGAAAAAACCAAATCAAACCAAAACAAACCAAAAAACCTCTACATTGAAATTGTCAGCTTTTTAGCATAGTCCATTGTTTTATTTTCTTTTAGTTCATTACACAGCAGGGCTGTGCTCCAGCTTGACATCCCAGGGCTCAACTACAATACACGCAATAAATAACTAGTGCTGCTTGCCTTCGAGCACAGGAGTAGACCCATTGGCTGCAGTGGGGCTACTCACACTTAAAGTCAATCATATACTAAAGTGCTTTGCTGGACTGGGGCCTCGTATCTCGGATGAATAAGCTTTTCTTCAATGAATTTGCCAAGTCTCCTTCCTAAAGGTCAAAGAAAAGGCCTCTTCTATTTCCTGCTGAACTTGGTGGACCTTTTAAAACACATTATATTCATTCTTAGTATATGTACTATAGGTATTGAACATGAGTTGACCTTAGTCACAGGGGACTCAAGAAAATAGTCCAAGGGAAGTATAAAAGCTAAGGGTTAATTGCAACACCTTAAATCTAGACAATTTTGTAAAATTTCTTTGTTCTTATTTATTTAGTTGTTTTTAATTCAAAGGCAATGTTCTATTTGGATGTGGAGACTCAAGTAACACTTTCCAAAATATGAAAGGCTAAATGCCACATTTACAATTGTTTCTGAAAAGGGTTGACCTTTATTAAAGTTACTGAGTAAATACAATTCCGAAGGTTTTGTTTCTCTTGTAAATTAAATGGTATGTTTGTAGATGGAAAGGTCAATTTTCAGTAAAGCTGAGCTTCAGAAAACATCACCTTTCTCAGCTAAATCAAAGGAGTTAATTAGTTTTACAGATGGAATACATAATATATAATTCTCTTATCTTTGTTTGAAAATCAATTGTTTATGGCATAAAGAGGATACACTTGTCATCATTAGGTGTAAATGTTTGCTGCAGCAGCAGATATAGACTCAGTCTGCCACACACAGCTTCATAAATGTGAGATACTGAGGTCTTCTGAGAGGTTGTGTGTAGGGAAGTGTGTATCCAAATTCTACCTGATACCAGATTTCACGTATTTAGTAAATTTATTCCATCTTATGTGAAACTATCTTAGTTTTTATTAACAAAAAATGCACTAAGAAAATATTACTAGACATTGATACTGCCTGGAGAACTCTGCAGTTTAATCCCTTTCCTCCTACACTGTCCTTAATTCAAATGTCTTTTATATTTAGTAATTTTTGCAACAATTTCAACATGAGACCAGAAGTACACATTAGTAAACAACATCTGAACCAGTTAAAGACCTGGGGATATTAACTAGAAGGAGGCTGGAAGCCCTGGATTTTGCTGCCTAGGTTTGTGATAGGTCTCATACCAGTGTCTGGAGCCTCGTGGGAAGTGCTGAGCACCACATTGTTGTCTTAGCTGTTCATTACAGAGAACATTGTTTGCTTCTTTGGACAGAAAATTGTCGGACTAAGAGGCAGCACCTCCTGACTCTGTAGCAGCCTTCAGCCTCCCTCTTTGTATGGCTTTCCAAAATCAAAGGAGAGAAGGGAACGATGTTTTTGCTGTCTCTGTTTAAATAAGTATGTTACACAAAGCTGCACTTTCCAGCAAGTTTCATGGGTGTCTCCAGAAGGAAGACATTTGAGGTCAGATATGTAGAAGATGCTGGAAGAATTCAAGTCTTTGTAAAGATGTACCACCACAGCAGAGTGACTGCAAGGTGGTTTCTTCTCCCATGCCTACTGGGAATGTCCAGAGATTTCTTATGGGCCTTACTCTCCTTGATTTGGCCTCATCCTGTAATTTTTTCATACAGTGCTCTGTATAAGTTAAGTGTTACTTGGGGACCGTTATTATTTAGAGCTAGATATTATTTACAGCCTGTTTACACAAATCTTACCTGATAAACTTCATCATAGAATAGATTCTTTAGGACAAATTCCACATACCCTTGCCTCGTTTGAAGCAGCAGCATTAGCTTTATTTAAAAGTCATTTAAGTATCATTATACCTCTCTTCTCCGTACAAGCAGAAGATATCTAATGTCGATATTTGTTCTCACAGAAGGGTGCCATATGGGAAAAAAAGAAGAGAGACTATGATGAAGTTGTCTGAAGAGACAAGTGAAAATAAAACAGCTCATGTCAAGCACTGGGGTTTGTAATAAGTGATGTGCCGACAACAGACACCTTTACTAAGGGAAAGGGAAACCTAAAAGATACACATAAAAAAAAATTACAGGCAGATTTTCCAAACTGCTTCACTTTTTATTTCTTTTAATGGAAGCTAGGTGACCCAGTCCTTCACAGTGCTTTTGCCACACTTAAACCTTGCAGCTGTTACAGATAATCTAACCTTTAATTTTGTACTGAACAATATTAAACTAAACAAAAGTCTTCTCGCTCTAGCAGAGAGCTGGGTCAAAGCGGTTCCACTGCTAAGTGTAGACTAGGTAATTTGTACTCTGGCACAGAGGTTCAATCGAGGCTTTGACAGCAAATCCACATTACTATCTTGCAGCAGGCTCTTAACATGATTCCAGTACTACCAGAGGAACCAAAATGGTTTTTTTGTAACAGTCAAATGATTTATTAACCATTTTTAACGTCCTGCTATTCTGTTTGATTTTCTGGTGTGGTGCATTCTCCATGTCCAAGCAATTTTGAGGCAAATAGTCAAAACTAATTATTGAGTTCATCTAGGATGAAAATAAAATGGCACATTCCATACTCCTAAGAGATGCTTTCTGTTTAAAAACACCTCCAGCCAGCATATATACCGAAGGTACACAAACAGTATGGTATGAGGGCTTAGATGTTACATGTGGATTTTATAGAGAACCTTAAAGTACAGAGGAGATACAGAGAAGTTGTATGAAAGCTATAGGTCCTGGGCATTGAAGCAGGAGGCATTCGATCATAATTTTTCTGACACTCTCAGTACTGCTGTTCCAAATCTGCCCTTGCAATGCACGGGTAGCCTGCTCACTGCAGATTCACAGTGAGACTCCTAACTACATTGTGCTCTCCTTTGCCTCTCGTTACCTATCTACAGAGAAGCTCTATAGCAAACCTGTGCCCTCTAGCTTATTAAATCACTCATTTAAAAAGTACAGCCCCTCAGGCGATATTACAGATGTTGAAACAGATAGAAGGGTTGTAAAGGATACTAGAATTTTGGGACTGCTGTGGGCATTCAATTGAAGCAAATAATCAGTGGGCTCAAGTAACTACACTCTGCCAGTGCAGCCAATATATCATAGCAAAACACTGAGCTGTATGAATGCTGGGATCTTCAATCAGATATTGCTCATTTAAAAATGGAGCTGTGCAACAGTGGCCCTATCTCTTGTACTCATTTTTCTTGGAGCAGCAGTCTGACATTTCAAAAGATGAGAAGCACCTTTCAGCTTGAATAAACTCAGAAATCTATCTGTAAACACATTTGGCCTCATCTTGAGAAATGTCAGATTTCTGGAATGAACAGCATGGGTACAATATTTGTGTCAGTATTTAGACAGCCACATGTAAGAGAGCAGGCATGGTTGCATCATTTTACACTGCACTTTTTGCAAGTACAATAGCTATAGGAAGAAATGCACATTACACTCAACATCTTTGTCCTACTGTACCAATAAAACGGTTGCAAAAATAAATAAATGACTGGGTCAGTAGTGGGAGGGAAAACTTTTTTCACCTCCTTCTCTGCCTCATTGTAATCATGTCTCTGACTTGCTGGGTTTCCGTGGAGGAATCCTTCCTGACACTAGATGACAATCACTGTGTTTATTCATTATTGTTATTCATTGTTGGGGGTTCCAGTATTGTCACCTAAAATCAAGTCCTGGCTGTGTTGAGCATTACACACAGAAAATGGCAGTTCCTGCCCTGAAAAGCTTGCAGTCCAGAGAGACAAAACAAATGATGTGAAGTGAGTGACAGCCTACAAACAACATTAGTGCCACTGCTTGATTTGTGTGTGTGTTTACAGCAGTGGTTTTCAGCCTGCAGTTTGTGAGCCCCAGAGGGTAGTGGTCTATAAGGGATCCAAGAAAGGTAACTAAGGAAAAAAAAAAAGGCTTAACTTCACCTCACACAAATCTCTGCTGCCTCTGGAAAGTGTTTAGGGCCTCTATGCTGAAAAAGCCTGAAAATCATTCTATACGGGTTGCTACAATCAAGCCTGTAATTTTTTACACCCTGAGATACATCAGCTTACGTATCTGGCTACTGCTTCACGGGTTCACACACCAGTCTCGCCCCAGCCTGTTTCCACTCCAAGTAGTGTGGCATGCAGTAGAGAAGACCCAGCAACGTGCTGTACCTCCAGGCTTGCCACACCATGAGATCCTGTGCTCAGAGAAGTCCTGCACAGATTTCAGAGCAGCACACTGACACCACAGCCCCTCAATCTGCCATTAAAACCCTCATCTCCCTTCTCCTCGTTATGTAGGATTTACACCCAGGAAGATAAAAAAAGGCCCCATCTTGAGTCTTCAAATGGAAAGGACTTAAGCTTACCTTAGTACTTGCTTTCCTCCTTCCTCCGATGGAGGTACCAGACAGGGAAATACCTGCCAGAGAATAGCATTTTACCGAGCAGTAGTTACCAAATCAACCTGCTTGGAAAATACTCAATTGCAGAAGAACCTATCTGTCTTACGACTCCTAGAGACCATGAACTCGAGCAACAGGTCTGCCAGCGTTACCAGAGATGGCATTCCTTGGCTACTGCATACAGCAGAGCCACCCACACGCAGAGGCGAAATTGGCTTCTGAACTCGGGTGGTTTATTAAAGCCAGGGAATCTCACTGGTTGTGGATTAGCTCTCCAAACTGCACATGGTACTACGCTGTATTGTTCATAAAGCAATTCATTCTCTTACAGTCTTTCAGAGAATATAATTTTCACTGACCTAATAAAATATGCTAAAATTGCTTATAATGGCACTGCTTAGGATTAGGTAGGAAGCGTTATATCATAGTTTACAGAGCTAATGGCCAGTATTGAGTGTGCATATTGTAAACTGTAATGAAATAGGAAAAAATTACTTTCAGATGTATTTTCATTCTGTATTTTGTAATAACAACAATATATCAACCTTTCTAATGTTCTTTTCTCATGATTGAGTGGACCTATTTGGTTTGTTAATGTACACAGGTAAATCTTACCATATCATTTGGCAACTTTTATGTTCAAGCTGGAATGCTCTTATTTCTGATCTCTCTGCTTCCTCCCTTAAAATATCACCGTGTGCTAAGGCTGAGGAGCAATAGGGATGACACACAAGAAATGTGCATCCACTCTGAGAACATTCCTGCTTCCTCAAAACACCTGCTTTGCCTTATGGCCAGAGTCATTGGGCTATTTATTCTGCAAATATGTCCTGATATGCGATGGAATTTTGATTCATTTTCCATTTCTCGTTCTGAAATTTCTGATCATCCCCAGAATTCCACAATTCATTTTGGCCAATGCTTCTGTCTCCCTCTCATCTTTGTTGCTTTAGTTTCTGAAGTACATGTGTATATGTATATACACTCATATATTATTTTTCCTGCAGAGCAGATAACAGACAGCCAGTAAGGTCTTTGTTGTTAGTACAAATTAAAACTTGGCCTTGCTCAAATATATTCAGATCTAAGGAAGATCAGGTACTCAAATGAATACTATAACCCATCAGTATCAGTATAATATCAGATGAAAGCCCTGTGTATATGCATCTATAAATTGGAGATGGCTCACAGATAAACCGCATCCAACTTTTCTAACTGGGTACTATTTGTTCTGGAAGTGCAACCTGAAGTCTTTATCAAATGCTTCTCATATTTGTGCTCCCATTTTACCTAAATGGAATTACTCCAATGAGAAAGGCAAACAATGTGCAGGATTGCAGGATTTCTTAAGGAAGGACTCAAAATACATCCTCTAGTATCAAGTAAGACAGCAATACATCACAATATTCTTAAAAACCGGAAACATTCAGAATAGTTTATCAAATGAAACGACCCCAAATGTGAAAACACATCTATTAAATCTTCAAACCAGAAATGTTTTCAGACCAACATACATAGATAGCTCCACTCCAGGAGTCTTGAAGTGAATGAGCTCTCTCTCAACCAGTAATATTAATTTTAACACACTTTGGCAATCTGAGAAAATATCAAACAGCTGGTGATTGCCAACACGATCCCAATATATTAGAAGGATGATGTAGAGAATAACAGATTGATTAGCCTGATATCAATACTGGCTGAAACAATAAACAGTTCATTCAGGACTGTGTCAGCAAAGCATCCAAACCTAAAAACGTAATGAATGCCAGTGAGCATTCCTAGAAGGCAAGCCTTGTTATTTTGGCAGGAGTGTGTGCCTGGTTGATAATGGCAACTTCCTTGAGGTGGGGTACTGAATTCTTCAAGGCATTTGACTTAGTACCACATCAAATTTTGATTTTAAAATGCTTATAACAGCAACATAAATCAGGCCAGTTTAGCTGGATTACTGGCCCACTGACCAATCACAGAATATAGTTGTTACTGAGGGGATATCAACTTTCTTGCTTCTATTGGTAACACTTAAGGACCGGTTTCTGTTACAATAAATTCCGGTATTTTTAACATTAAAGTTGGCAGTAAGGAGGGGCTGCTGTTAGAATGTGATCTGAGTCACCTGATAAGATGGTCACAAGCCAACACAATATTTTTCATTTTATATAAATATGCAGCAATCTATCCAGAACATGGATGAAAGCGATACCGAAGGATTAGGAATTTCACCTCTCCACCTGATGCAGAGCAGCTCTTGAGTTACCTCAGATGAGCTCTCACTGTAGTTCTGTAGTGGTACCATCTAACATGATCCTTGGATGAATAAAAAGAGGAGGAATTATCAAACTACCTTATCCTTCTTAACAGCAGTAGGAAGACCAGTATTAGAGCCTGGCATCTACACTTGAGAAAAGATACATAAATGCTAAAACCACTTAAGAAAGTGAAGGGAAGCCATGGGATTAGGCCTGACCCTCCCTGCTCCCCTCTTTTATTACAGGGGTAAGTAAATACTGGAACAGGTGGTAGACTTACTATCTCTGCAGCCTTCAAAACAAGATTAGATACTTCTTTAAGAATATCATTTATTCCAATTGGCTTTCCTAAGGTGCTACACTATGTGCTGGTCTGCGGGTTGTCTAGCATATGGAAACTTTTCAACACGTGTATGCCGACTGTTAGGCCAGACTGTTTGAAAAGTTTTTGAGTCTTCTTCCTCCCTTGCTTTTGAGGAGAATTGTTCTTCATAAAGATAAGGAGTAAAATTGGATATGATGTGATCTGATGTGACCAACACATCTGAAGGGACCCGGAAGGCCACAATCACTGATGCACATTGCCAAAAGTGTGTTTAGATTGCCTGCTTCTTCTGATCCATTCTGTGCTCTGCACATGGCAGCTCTTGGGAGCACAAAAAAATAATTGTGGGAAAGTCCAGCTCAGATCCAGGGCTGCCTGGATGGCACTGGCACAGGTGGCGTTCGGAGAAGGTGAAGGAACTGTCTAAGTAGTATGGAGGAGCTACAGGCATGGATTCTTTGGAGCCTTTAATATCCCAAGTAGTCCCCACGGAAAGCATGAAAGAGTGAGAATGACAGGAAGCAATTCCCAGCCTGTAGGCCATCTGCCAGAGCAAATTTTAAAGCTAGAATTCATCTCACCTAGTGTTAAACATCTAAAAGATCGGCATTAGTCAAAGCTAAATTATTTGATGCTCTGCTCTATACATTGCCATGAGTTACATACCACCAGAAGGCAATCTGTATTTCCCTAAATTAAGAGTCCAAAAAAGATAGAATGAATCACATTGTGATACCTCTTGGCCATATGGAAGCCTAGGTGAGTTTGGACTGGACATCTAGCTTCTGGGTGGATAAAGTCAAGTGAGATGAACCCCATGCTAAATATCTTCTCTGAAGCATGGAATTAGTAATGTTTCTGAATGAAATGGCCAAAAATATGTTAGTATTACCAAAATAATTAATTTCCGTCTTCTCTCATGCTTCTCTGAGACATATTCGTACTGTTTTAGTGGAAAGGTCCCAAAACCCCATCAACCTGCGGCAGATATTCTCTACAGTTTGGGTTTGGTTGTTGGGGGTTTTTTTTATACTTTTTTTTTTACACTCAATAATTTAAAATTTTCAAACCAAAGAAAAGGAAAAATCTTCCAACAGAAAGTGATATATCTAATACTATGTATTACATACACCTGCAAGGGGAGTGGGTCTGATTGAGAACTACATCCCGTGCTGCAGCCTGGCCTGAAGTAAAGCACAACTGGGTGCAGCTGTGCACCTCAAGAGGGGGGAATGCCCACTTACTCATCATGGGTCACACAAACATGAGCGCTGACACTTCTCAAAATATTCAGTGAAATTCATCTTGGCCTGGAATTAAAGAAGCCTCTTGTTCATGTGCACTGAAAAAAAACCTTTGTAGGCCATAGAGGTGGGTGTGGATTTCGTTTCAGTGAAGTGAATGCATTTTTACAGTATTTACCTACCTCTAACATAATACAATTTTTTTTTTAGCCTTTAGATACACTTCATTTTGAATCTGAGATTTTAGTCTCCCTGATTTATTTGGCTTATTGGGTAATGGAACTTCTTTGATCCTTTAAACCAAAGTGAAATGGAAGACAGATTTGGAAAGCGCTACCCCAGATGAGATTTGGCAAGGAATCAATATTTTACAGTTTAAATATGTATTAATCCATGGCAGAACTAAACCATTTTAACTTTTTATACAGACAGTATTTCACTCTTGTGAAAGTGTATAAAAAGTGCGTATTAT
The DNA here is from genome assembly GCA_017639485.1 of Pluvialis apricaria. Lineage (NCBI taxonomy): Eukaryota > Metazoa > Chordata > Aves > Charadriiformes > Charadriidae > Pluvialis > Pluvialis apricaria. Next base: position 7,494,703 of record CM030017.1, read on the forward strand.
GGAGTTATTTTCTGAATGTTATTTATGATACACTTATCTCATTGGGGAAAAGCAACAGCTAGTGATATCTGCCCAGGGAAAAATTATTGGGTGGTAGTTTCAAAAGAGCTTGAAAGATTTAGACAGTCAATTCCCAGTGAATTGGGAGTTATGACAGGAGTTATGGCTCTAAATCATATAAGCGGTTTTAAAAATCCAGCTCCTCCTTCCCCCTTTATCTTTAATTGAGTTCATTTGTCTTTCATTTGCTTATTGTGACATTCTCGGGCAATTTGAAGCTGCTTCAGAAATAATAACAGGCAAAAAATACACATACAGTCTTCTGCACATACAGTACCTTCCTAGAGGTACTGCCCTGTGGACTAGAGCCAGGCTGATGGCTGCCTCTCTAATTTACTCCCTTGTTGAACCCACAACGGAAGCAGCGCTTTCATGTTACGGGCCATCAGGTGCAGAAGTGGAGGTAATAGAGAATGTCACCAACAGAAGCTGGAGTGCGAGACAGCAGCACTACCAACTAAGCAAATACACTCCTGAGCTCCCAGCTGAACTGCCTGGTGTGGCTCTGCGCCTTCCAGCCACGGGGGCTGCAGGTCCATCAGAGTGCTTTCCACTTTCGTCTTGCTCAGCTTTAGAACAAACCAGCTCCTTCCTAAACTGAGTTCTAAGCATTTGCCTGATTAAAACACCAACCAAAATACTCTTAGTCTCTGAAAGGCTTTCGTAAATGACGAAAAAAACCCCAAACCCAACCAGGAATACTCTTAGTACCTGAAAGGCTTTTGTAAAAAAGCCAATAAAAAAGTAACCAAAAAAAATTACAGTGGTACTTTCTCTGGTACCTCTTACTTGAACAATGCTTATAGTATTGATAAAATGGTAAATGATGTGATTATATCTTGAAGATAACTGAAACGGAACACAGATCTTTTCATTTAACCGTTCTGCTTTGAACCAGCCATATAAATTCCAATTTCCTTTCAGTAAAGAGCTCTAAAATAAGAAGTATACAAATACCTGCAGCATATCCTTTTCTTTACTTCTTTTGGACAATACAGAGCAACCATCCATAATGTACTCCTAACAAAGCAGAAAAAAGAAGAGTTTTTTAATGAGAGAACCCAAGACTATACAATTGTGGCATAGAGAAAGCTCTGATATAACTTCAAATTAAATCCTAGTTCAAATTAGACCCTAACAAGATTGAAAATGACTAAAAGTTCTCAAGGCAAGGTCATAAACAAGTAAATCAGACACCACAGAAATGCGTAACTTCTAGACCTATACATAAGTTTATTTTAGGTACCAGTTCTGCATTGCTGAAACACAAGCCTGGCTTATTTTATTTGTTTTGTCTTTAACTTTACCTCAGTAAACAACTTTCCTTTTTTTGGACATCTTTATTAAAACCTCATTTGCACACTGACTCTATACAATTATCAACATCATTATTTAACATTTCTATAATAGCAGTATGGTCATGCGAGATCAAGGAAAATGGATCTACAGTACATCCAGAAAGAAAACAAATACTTCCCCAGAGAAGGTACCAAGGCTCATATCTCACTTATACCAGGTTTTAAAAAAGTCAGAAGGCTGTGCATGTGCAATAGATATGAATAGCTGAGACAAGCAAAAGTATGATCACTGCTATTCCTATTTTATGTGTGAAAAGCTGAGACTGAAAAATGGACTTGCCCAAAATCACAGAGAGAGTAGGTGACAGGACAGAGCTGATAGTTCACCTGCCTGAATCCTAATCCAAGACACTAGTCCTAAAATTAGAGTGAAGCATTTCTGTAATAAAGTGTAACATTAATATATGTAAGCCTGAAAACATTTAAAGTTCTTCAAAATAACACACACTTGCAACTAAATATCGATTAATATATGAACTTTCTCAATGAAAATGCCCCTTTCTCTTCCTGTTAACCCTAACTTACAATTTGTGGTTACCAAAAAAAGAATTATGCCTTCTAATTCATGTGTACCATAAACAAATGTACTCTTTTGTTCTACTTGACTTAGGATCAGTCTTTAGTAATGGAAAACAAAGTTCTGAATCACTGATCCCATTTCTCCTTTACCTGACCTGGGCTGTCTTTCTACTAAATATTGTCCTGTTCCTGGCTCCTTGCTAGGGTGGTTCTTCCAACCAGGGTACAATCTCGTCCGTGGGTGTTACACAGTGTGCGTACAACCTGCTTGATTTTCTCAGGAGGGAGCTGTGTAATATGCTATGTAAAAATGCTGTACAATATGCAAGCTCGTCAGCCCTGTTGCAGAGGGGAATACGTCTGCATCAAATTATGAAGTCTGCTTTGTGTCTGGGCTAAAATACCGATACTGGAGCTTCATTAGTTTTCACTTGCCCCAGGGCAGCCTGCTATACTATTATATTCTCTGATAAGCCTTATTAGATCTCTTGTTCTGAAATCTTAGGATTTAAACTAGATATATTTTGGTAATATATCTAGAAGCAGCTACTCTCATCTGAGTATCATCAATACACATAACTCCATTGAAATTACATGACTTCAAGAAAACAAGTAATGTAGACATGATCTTAACACTGTTATATAGAATACCTGCCAAAGGTACAGCAGATAGGCGGGGTTCTGTATCCATCACATATGGCGATCTTTTACATTTTAAGACACAGTGCATAAAATCTGGATCACAGTGTAGTGACTGGCAAAGCTCCCACCATTTCAATGAGGTTAGGATTTCACTCTGTATCTCTACCAGCATGAAAAGCTAGTAGATTTATAACATCCATGGTAATCTATACTAATTGATTGTTCATCCTGGAATATATTGCTTTGAAGGATCTTGGTACTGAATGTTGCTGCTAGAAAAGGGAAAGTGGCATGAATTACCCTCTTGGTAAGACGGAAGAAAGCCTTTGCACGACTGTTGGTTCCTAATGTGACAGCATTAGAACCTGCACGCAATTCTCTTATATGTGCCAGGCAGAAACTAAGAGCCCCCCCGACACAGCGGTGAACTTCTGCATGTGCTGTCTTATGGAAAGCTGGGGTTCAATTTTATCCCTTCCTGAGACAGACAAATGGGAACAGAGTGATAGATGGAGCCAATGTCCCTTTTAATCTCAGGTGAAGGGACACCGACTGAGCACAGAGGAGTTTTTAGGGTTGTTGTAACTTGGGATCAGTTGCCAATGGCTCGCATTGGCTTCACAGTAGGCCTGTGAATTGAGGGGTGGGACTACATGCATATTTGGCATATTGTGCTCTTGAGTACCTCTAGAGAGCAGCTTAGGGCTGGAGAAGTCAAGTTTCATCCTAATAGCACAGTATGAGAGCGTTTGCTGTAGACAAGAGAGCGAGTCCGTGCAACTGTTTCTGTGCAAGCTGGAGCTAAAGGACCACCAGACAACCACAAATTGAGCTTCCTTTGCCTATGTGGAAATATAAGATATTTTGTCCTGTTTTGTTTGTGTGGTAGGTTATATTTATTTGTTTATTGTGTTTTGGCATATTTATACAAGTGACATTCATCTATATAATTTTAATTTTTAAAATATTTAAATACATTTAAGAAAGATATTTATATAAATATGAAACCTATATTTATTTTGTTAGCCATTTATAATTACTGGTCCGTTTCTAATTTATTTATTATACTTCTTATACATTGATGAAGCAAAATACCAGACAGAAATGCCAAATGAGCATCCTGCTCCTTGCTGAGAACAGGCTCCTTGCTGCCTGTATCTCTGGCTGATGACTTTAGTTCTTCCCAGTCCCTGAAAGTCGATGCATGCCTGTGCCTAGCAAATGCTGTTGTTTTTTCACTTGAAAGCATACTGAAAGCAACCAAGAGCAACAGTGACTGTACTGAAAATTACAAATTTGGTGTAGTCCTATTTTCTTATCGGTTAGTATGCTGATCTCTAAATGCTATGTATAAATGAGCTATATCTAAGACAACTTGCAGGCCAACATATAATTACAATACTTTGGAAGGTAACTGTTGGTGGTTTTTCTTAATGCTTCCACGTTCCGTAACAGCAAAACAGCAGCTATCTGACATTTCCTAGTCATTAATGACAAGCCTTCTCCCCTCCCCCCATCTAATACTTATTTGAGCAGCGATGACTGACAGGGAGGACTTTCCCAGCAGTTAATTACCAGATAAGCTAAGTCTCGGCACACTTAACTGAAAAGAAACAGCCTCTTCATCAGTCATTACTGCTTAAATATAGCCCAAATTGGTGCATTTTCAATTCTTGGGTAACACCTGCAGGCAATATTCCTTTAAAATGTGCATATAATAGGATGTTTATATATACAGAATAGCAGGCATATTTATGTGAATACTATCCCTCTGTGAAATCAGTTGAAGGATCTCGTGTGTATTGCCAATATAGGGAGGCAGAAGACTGAAAGGAAAAACCACATGCTGATCCCCCAAGGAGTTCTCCCAGAAGCCTTTTTGTTTGATGGAGTATGGGGAAGATTGCTGCTTTCTACAGACTGAGATGCTAATACGGTAATCAAACATTTAGGGTTAGGTAACCTTGGGAAAAATATTAAGTATGAAAACCAGGCAATGACATGAGCTCTGGATAATTTTTCTGAATCAGTTCAAGAAAGTATTTTTTTCCCACCAGTCCACTTGTGTTATTTTGCTGACAGTTAATAGCCTCATAGTAGTCAGCTGATGACACATGTTTCAATGGCTCCGGTTCAGATCTGGTCAAATTGGTCCATTTCCATTTGTGTTAATATTAATCTAAGACACTTGGTTAGGCACTGGCAAGGCCCTGGCAGATGCTCCCTCTGATTTTTCTAAGGAAGTGGAAACTTATCATGATGGCACACAACAAACAACAGTAATTTTAACTGCTACAGCAACATGTGTCAGAGTTCTCTCATTATTCAGAGTGTACTTGAGTTCTGAAGGCTTCAAAGTCAAGATCCTTGCTATAAGAAGGGAAGTTAATTAATCAAATAATTCGCTGTGAATCTCAGCCAGTCAGGAGCTTCAGTAAATACTCTCTTATATGCTCACTTTTGCCTCAAGTTGAATACTGATAGTTGAGGTACTAAGTTGAACATCTTCTTAATTTTGTATTAACTACAGGATCAAGCCCAGGTAACTTACTGTCAGTTTTTACTTAGGTCTTTGTTCTCAATGCTCCTATTGTCCTACTGAAGTGCTTTACTTCAGGCATCTTACGGTAGTTTTAAATATTTTATGCGGCTTTAGAAGTAAACCTAACCAGAATCTGCTAAACTTCATGGCTCCCCCTTAAATTTTCCAGCCACTCTTGTCCTTGGTATGCCTTCTTTTAAGAATGAAAATGGCAGTACCTACAAAGGCATTGAAATTTACTGCTTTTTTGTGTCCCTCCCCACCCCCAGTTTCTCTTCCTTTAACAGGGAACTATGTAGCAAATGTCACTTTCAGGATCCTTCCCCAGACAAAGAGCGCAGCCAGAGCCATTTGTAGCACACAGTGGATGCCCAGCTGTGTGTTTGGATGATAAATACCAACGACATTAGGGATTCGATGACTGGCTACCTATTTTAAGCAAATTGTACTGTTGTAACATCTAAAGAAACTAAAGCAAAGCGAACAAAACCTCAGCAATGATAGGTGGCCCGGCCTCTGTTAATCCTCTGGCATAAATATGTACAGGCAGTTTCTAGCAGTTTTATAACAGCAGAAAATTTTTTTGCTTTCAAAAACAACAGATCAGAGTTAATGAAGAACACCCGCCTTTGCTTTGCTTGAAGAAAAAAAGCACAAGACTAAATCAAACCTTCTTACTGCCCAGAGAGATTTGTCTGTCTTGGATGCACATTTCCTTTGGTTGTACCAAATCTGACAAACTAAGCAAGCACTGCCTGTCCTTTGATCTTCAAGCGAGTGGAGACCGTGGACTCACAATCATCACTGAAGACATGGTTAGAATGTCCCTCATCCCTCTGAGTTACTGCTGCACTGACATCCCAGGACCGCGTTGAATAGACCAGTGATACAAGCACCGTTTCAAGTAGCTTGCAAAGCTGGCAGCGTTCTGCATGAGAATACTGGTGCACTTACACTCTGGAGAATAACTAGATCAATTCAAGGAAATTGGCTAAAAGTCTCCTGCACATTCGCTGGTTCATCTCTAGACCAGAAAAGTTAAGGCACTTCAGATTTTCCTCTGTAATGTATAGGCTGAATCACTTTCCTACAGGGAAAAAACCCCTTAGTGTCCCAGAACAACCTCAAGCTGCTAAGAAAAGGACCGATACTCTATTCTTTTTACTGCAAAAAGCCTTTTGAATGCTAACAGTAACTTGGGTATCAGGGAGTTGTTTGTAGGCCATTTTGTGCCAGACATCTTCATTGCAGTTTCTTAAAATTTATATACTATCTCCACTTTACAAGTTTGTACTTTTGAGGGGATCATCTTGAAGGAGTCAAAGATTTGTGAAGGACCATCTTGCTATATTGTGGCAGCCCACCTCAGTATTAATTGCACCTCAGTTGTTTCTTGGGACCAATCTCATGAGGAAAACTCAGTTGAATTGCTTGTTTTAAATATATAGGTTATAATCCCCAATATATACCATTGACTGTTACTTCCAAACTTGCTGATATATGTGGCAGAAGGACTACATAGATAATGACTAGTGGTGAAAATATTTTCTCTAGGCTCTTGAAGAGGATGCCTGATAGACATCTAGCTAGACACCAGTGCAGGCTGCCTGGTATGGGAAGTATCCAGTATATAATAGCCCATTGTCACTTGCATGTTCTTTTTCTATTAGAAAATAAAAATTCCAACTTGTACTTTAGAACAAAGAAGGCACCAGAGCTATTTTTAAAAGCTGACTGTCAATGGGCTTTTGATGCAAATGAATACATATAGTTTATCTCTTCTTATCTCACAAAAATTATTGAAGCAGATTTCAACTCTGTAAATGAAATTGGCATATTTGCATATCCTTTTGCTGTGTTATTAAAGGGTGCACATAAAATTATGCATATTACCAGTGTCTGAAGACTTAGAGTCCTGACTGGCTTTCCTGACTGTAAAAAAAAACAGAAAAAAGCGTGATGTCAGCAAGCCTTCTGGCTAACAGCTTTTAAATCAATAATAAAGAAACCTACAAGTAAAAACATCTAATAACCTCTACAAATTTTATGGATGTACCCTGCAGTATGTGAATGTTGGGTTAAAATTTACAATGGTCCTGCTTTGTAGTATGTGTGAGTATTGAAATTTTCATTTAAAACAATGGATTTCATAACAAACAAGTATAGAGCTTAATACTGGTATTTATTTATTGCATTGATTTTCAGAGCTCCTTTCAAAGTGAAGTGATCAGTTAAATTCAAGCATAAAATGAACGAACATGCTGAAACAGGTACCACTGAATTGCTGTTCATCCCTGAAATGCTGGCCACTGCTGCTGATCAAAATTCACAAATTTAATTTGCATGCAACAAATCGTCTTAACTTGAAAGAAGATGAAAATGGTAGATTTACAACTAGCTAGTAGTCCATCAACCGTCCCGTGGTTAGCAGAAGGCATTGGGGATGTGGGAGCCCGGAGGCATTTCTACCTGGCTGCTGTCCTAATCTGTCCTAAACTGTGCTGTGTTTGCTGGGCTGGAGCAGCATCCTCAGCCTCCCCTCTGGAGGAGCTCTGTCCACTACGCATTGACCTGGAAGAGTTAAACAAGAGACGCTTCAGACCTGGGAGATTAGGATATTCATCCAGGCTGTGGGGCCAAGCCCCTTTCAAGGGATCTGAATCAGGTCTTCCATATTCAGGTGAAATGCTGGAACTGGTGAATTACCGGATCTAAGAAACAAGAAGTGGTTGGTAACTCCCGTAATGTCTCATTTCCTTTGCTTGTCTCATAATGGCTTGGTAGGAAATGAAACTTTCCAGGGCAAACTTTTGCACTGAGCTTGGTGTGGCAAGGACATTTTAAAATTCAGGTCTGATCTAAGAAATAGCCTCAGGTCTGCTCAGATATTTTGGTACAACAGCCCTACTGAAATACAACTCATTCAGTGGCAGTTGAGATAAAGGAACAAACCTGTTCTGTGTCACATATTTCTCATATTTTGAACTCTAGAGGACCATGCAGACAGATCAGGCTAAGAAACAGGAAGAGCAGCTCCAGCCCTTGTCATGTCTTGAGAGGGTTGATAGCACTAATATCTCAGTTCCATAGCCACTGACTCTGACGGTCCCCCGTTCTTGGCCTCTCTCAGCAGCGGTCTTTGTAATCCCCTAGGGGAAGTGCTCCCCTCCCTTAAAGGGATCTTGGGAAGGAGACTAGATGACATAAATTCTTTAGAAACTTGAAGGATCAGGCCTTTTGACTTACCTGGGATATTATGATCTGTGCATTCACATCTTTTAAGATGGGGCCTTCGGGTACAAATAGTTCTCTATGCTTTTAAATCACTTTGCAGAAATTTCTCATTACATGTGGTGTATTAACTTTTGAAGATGTATGCATCTGCAAATGGAAAAGGAAGCTTTTGCAATTGGACACCCTGTTTTATAAAATTGACATGGCTTGTTAAAATATTTAAATTAAAAAAAAAAATCTTTCCATTAAAACAGAACCAAGTCAATTTACTTACATTTTAAGGGGTCAGATTTCAACAGAAATTAATTGTGCTTAGGCGAAGTTAGGTTTTCATTAGTAATCACTTAATTGATATTCATTGCTCATTACAGTTAAGCAATTTCAGGATAACTGTGCAAATACTGAATTTAGTGAGCTCTTGTAAAAGCTGAATTGATCACAAATATGTAAGGTCTTTCCAACAACATGGAAGATATTTGCTCTGTTATAGTTCATACTCGGTAAAACTGCTTGCAAAACCTGATCATCTTGGGGGGCAATTCTGGCAGCCTGGGCACTGATATGCTTGAAGGTGCTGTGCTATATGAAGAGAGATAGAATACAGAGGTCAGAAATCACGTTAGTAATGGAACTAATCCTGATTAAAACAAATTTTATCTAGGATAATGGTATTTATAGAGATATCGAGGAAAAATGTTGGAGCTAAACCATGAGTGCGAATACAGAAATAACTGTAACTTGCTTTATTTCACTTTATGTTATATTCTGTAAAGGTCTACCATCCACTGCTGTTTTCTACATTTGGTCGAAGATAAAACTGACTTGGCCCCATTTATTCTATCTTTTTCTGGTATTACATATGCTATTAACAGTTCTTTTTTGGATTCCCAGGTTTCTATAAAAACAAGGTAAATGAGCTTCCCAAATCTCCAGTTTTTGTTAGCTACAGCTGTGCTGAACCTTGTATCAAATAATATTTTGTACTTCCATGTTCATGATCCTAGAAAATTTCAATGTTCATTTATAATATATATCATTCTATAGTGGCATTATTAAGTATTATTATGCCCACCTCGATGTGGTATAAAAGGTTTGTTTAGTGTCCCAGCAATAGTCTGACATACAGTGAGTAGGAAATTAGGAATTCTGGGTCCTGGATTCTTGGCAATAGTTTCCCTCCAGACCTTGGCCAGTCCTCTCAGAGGAGAGATGCTAAACCAAGCCTAGAAAACACAGCCTGTGAGCAAAGAGAAAAAAAACAGAGCCCGTGGAAGGGAGACATGAAACCAAGTTCAGAAACATGAGAAGGAATTGAAAGGAGAGAATAATCACTTCAGCATACTGAATGGGATGAAAAAAGAATGATTTTATATAACAAGATTCATATGTAATATTTTGCATCAATATTAGGCGGGCTGAGTGGATAGTGGGCCTCAGAGCAAGAGGAAAGCTTGATCCTGAGAGATGTACTTTCTGGACCAAACCCCAAGTAAGCATAACTGTTCCTGACTCTCCAAAATGTCTGCCTGAAGGATAAATGAGCACATCTATTCTGGTCAGCAGAACTCATTGAATATTTATATGCAAGTTTTCATTTAAGTGAAATATTTCAAGACACTTACTAGAACTGAAGAATGTGGATCTTTGAAAATAAGAGTCAATAATTTACATATTCTGCGGCTAAGGAAAACTTGTTTAAAAATATAAATAGACACAAACCCAATAATAACCATATATTTTTGAAACAGTACAGTCTAATGGTTACAGCAGTGTTGGGTAACTGGTGTCTTTCCTTCCACTGGTCTCTGATATATTGTATAGCATTGGCTATCTGTATTTCCCTGCCAGCTATGAGCTTGTGAAGCTTTCAGAACATTTAGTCTGGCATTCTCAGTCCTCCTGTTCTGCAGAGATCTGCACAGCCAGGAGATGAATAACAGGAGGAAGGATAGTCTTGTGATTGCTGTTATCACAGGAGACGTGGATTTGTTTCTGTGAAACCTTAGAGAAATCATATTCAGCATGCCTATATTTGGTGATGTCAAGTCCTGTAGAAATCCTAGAGCTACTGCTGAACCAGCTGGCTCAGAAACATGCAGCATTTCAGTCCTTGTTGCACCTGAGCCTGTGCTGCTGTACTGTACTGTGCAGATCTAGCAATTTCCTTGGAGCTGGCTCCAGTACCTCTGCATTGGTCTGCAACTTAAAGTTGTCTTTTTTGTTCCTGTGCCTTAGCTCTCCAAATCTAAACCAGGAACAACAGCACTTCAAAGTAGTCTACTATGGATGTGTGCATGCATGGTCAGGAGCAGTAAAATACTACAGCATGTAAACACCTCCGTGACAAGAAATATTCTTCTAAAAGAAACAAACAAACAAATAAGAGTAACAGGTAGCTGCAGCTTCTTTGTTTAATTTGTTTAACATCAGAGAAGCATAGGCTTAGGAAGGGACAACTGGACAAGTAATTCTCCTCCTGTACTGGTAAAAAATATAACATTTACTAGGCAAATGTTAATTGTAAAAGTTACATCTGTAGAATATTTAATTAAAGACATGTATAATGGTTCCACCAAATGTCTTAGTGAGCACATATTTTTGTTAAAATATTGGTGTCAAACTTCTGTTGGAGTTCTGAATATTTAAGAAAAATCACAGGGCAAGCAAGATTCATTCCACACAGGGAAAGAAAGAAACACCGGAGACTTTAATTGCAGTAACATACTAAATACTAATATTTCTATGGGAAAACAAAACCTGAAACTGAATTCCGAACTAGAAATATGGGTAGAAATTTTGGACAGAAATATGAAATAGCTCCTTTTATAAACTGTTCCTAGTTTGCCAGAGAAAATGAGACTAGTGTTTGGTTTTCATCTGAGCTGGAGAAGAGTCTCTAAAATTGATATTTATGAGGCTTAATATGCCAAATTTATGAAGGTTGCCTTCTAGTTTGATTTCATTTGATAACAAGGAGAAGGTGAACTTCGAATGGAGCCATGGGAGCATGCAAAAACCAGGCAGAAGGCAAGGTTCAAATCCAATCTGGTACAGGCTTCGTTGACTGTAGTTAGGGTTTGGCCTGAGGCAGAACACCTAAAAGACTGACCAGAAAGCAAGTGCTAGGGACCTCCTCGTGTAGATTTAATTTAGTGGATAATCAGAATAATCACAGAATCACCGAATGGTCAGGGTTGGAAGGGACCTCTGGAGATCATCTAGTTCAACCCCCTGCCACAGCAGGGACACCTACAGCAGTTGCACAGGACAGCATCCAGGCGGGTTTGGAATGTCTCCAGTGTGGGAGACTCCACAACCTCTCTGGGCAGCCTGTGCCAGTGCTCTGCCACCATCACAGTAAAGGAGTTCCTCCTCATGTTTAGATGGAACTTCCTATGTTCAAGTTTGTGCCCATTACCTCTAGTCCTATCACTGGGCACCACTGAACAAAGACTGTTCCCATCCCCCTGGCACCCTCTCTTTAAGTATTTATAAGAATTGATAAGATCCCCCCTCAGTCTTCTCTTCTCCAGACTAACAAGACCCAAGTCCCTCAGCCTTTCCTCATAAGAAAGGTAATTCTGGGGCAACAGGCCAGACAAAACCCCTAAAACAGCCAGACTGAGAGAATATGTGGTAATGGCCTTCAGGGAATAAGCTAAATGACTCCCTGGGAGGGTACACCTTTACAGGTATTTAGTGAGCCAGGCAGCTGTAGGGAGGATGCAAGATTTTTTGTTTATGAGCAGAAGCAAGATCTGTACCCATAAATCACTGTGCAAGACATGTAACTCTAAAGTACATTTTAACAAGCACAATTAAGAAAAACTACCGAGAAGCACAGAACTCAGCGCTATGTAATTTAACACAAAGCTCTGCTATGATTTAAGAGTGTCTGCCACTGTTGCCTTAATAATCCCTAAATCACATGCTGCCATAAAAAAGCCCGCTACCACCCCCCAATATATAGATCTCTGCTGAACACAAAGGTTAACTGTTTTGTGCCAAGTGGGCTTGTAAAGCCAACCAAGCCACAGAAGAGACTTAACAGGACTCTGTGAAGGACCAGTGCAATGGGGAAACCTCATCTTCTATATCCTACTTTGGCTCCCGGTTTCCACCCTATGTTCCTGTACCAGCTGACCACCTATTCTAGCAACTGACCTCATGAAATGTTGACAGACAAGAACATTTATGGTCAGAAAACATTTAAAATTGATAAACACACCAGAAAATTTTTATTTCTCAATTTTTTGGCCTATAGCCACTGAGCTCCTCATCAGATTATTCAGAACTGTTATGACGTTTGCACAGTGCTAATGAAAAATTTGCAAAGACCTGAATCCTTGAAATCAGCTATTTGCGTAGGAATGACTTTCAGCCACAAGCTTAAAAGTGTGCATGAAAAGGAGTTGCCAGCAAGAAACATTTACAGGAGAATAGCTTGGAAGCAAGTTAACATTAAAGGGGAGAACAGACGATGTGTCAAGAGAGCTATTATGGATTATAATCAAAGTGCTAAACTCTAGTAACCAAAATAAAGGTAAAATCCTTTCTCCAGTCTTTGTTACACAGTGGACCTATGAGCTGGACACTGATATGGGTGATCACTACACATCCTGAATTGTTTCTTGAAATGAAAAAACCCAAACATCACAAAGCATAGATCACTTAATATTATACACTAAATTTTTTTAAGTACAGTTGAAAATACGCATTCAGCCCCAAGCCTTGGCTGATCATTTACTGATTTCAGACTGCGGCAATTAGAGGTGCTGAAGGACTTTTCTATAGGGCACAGGGTTTGAGGTTCTTCCTGAAACAAGAGGACCAGCTGAGAGATACTACATCTGAGAGAAGCTGACACTGCTAGCTTTTTAACATAAATTTAACATGGTATACTTAATATAGCTAATGAAACTTTCTGTGACTATCAGGGCAGTTTCCTCATGGCTTGCCTTCTCCCTTTCTGTGACAGCTAATCAAGAGTGACAGTAACAGAGCAAGTAGTGAGGTTATTCTTTTAGCCCAAATATTTGAGATCCAGGACTGAGTAGGCACTAATGACCAGTGATGAACCTTACAAATACACCTTCCACTATTTTCTTATAATTTCACGCTAGCAGAAAGCAAGTAATTATATTCAGAGACATTTTTTTTCCACACAGCTGGAACTACCGGTCAGAGAGTGCAGCACAGGACACAAATACACACTTCCCCATGCTGGCTTTAGAAAACAAAGAGGAAAACTTGTGAGAAACTGAGCAGAAAGACCATTTTTTTGGGCCACAGCATCTCTACAATACATACAATCCTGCTTCTCGATTAAGAAAATATCAAGTAAATGTTGCACACTTTAAATCAATTATGTTATAAGACTTGTCCATGAATTGTTAACTCTGAAAATTGTGACTCCTTAGCAAGTGTCTTCAGTGAGTATCTTCAGGGACTAGGATCACATTTGTTGGACAGTTAAGACCTAATAAAAAATGAACATACTCTAATGGTGATTTAAAGTGAAGTGGAAATAAATTGCTGATATATAGTGTAAAGCTGAGTGTGCTGGGTCACAACCTAGGACATCCAAAGATGCACAAAAAATATAACACAAACAGAAGCCAAGTCCTACATATGCAGTCAAGCCATATGTACAAGATAAAAGACCAACATGGAAGCACTGACTGTAAAAAAGCTGACTGATCCTGGTAGATAACCATCACAGTGTGATGCTGAGGCCAAATGGATTAATGAGATATTTGAATATATAAACAGGGAAGTATTGATTAGGAGGAAATATTATCTCTCTATTTGATAGTGGTGAGACCTGTACTGGAAAATCACAATTCAAAAGGCTTTTGCTAAATTGTCTGGAGACACACAGGAATGCTTACAAGACTGGAGAACGTATGGGCACTGGGAACTTTGTTTAGTTTACCAATGAGAAGATGAAGGGGAAAGAGGACAGTTGTATATAAGGACCAATGTAGAGAACATAAACCTGATAATGGTATCTTCAGTCTGCGAAGAAAGCTTTAACAAAGGGTCAGTGGTTGGATATGGATGCCAGATACATTCAGGCTAAAAATAGGATTCATGGTTTTAACAGGAGGAGTTATTAGATCTTGCAACAATTTAATCAAGGTTGTGAAGAAATCTATCAATGGTAATTTGAAAATTAAAAGTAGATGTTTTTCTTAGAACTCCAAACAAGAATAAGTTCATAGATGTTTAACGCAGCTAGATAATAATAGCACAGAGGTGTCTCTTGGCCTTGTAGTCTATGACCTTATTAACTAGATGGCACATTAGTACTCAGGTGTCTCTGGGGAGGGGTGCAGTTTACGGCTGTTTTGGCTGCAGTGCTTACATCTCTTTTGTGCACTTGTACAAACGGAGGGATTATCTTTTATTTACCACTCAAAGAAGCAAGTGCTCCTGAATCAGGGTCAGAGCACTTTTTGCCTTCCTATCATGGTATTGCTTCTGAATTTCAGAGCACTAAAAGAGGACAATGAGGTGAAGATGAGGAACACCTTCCACCAGCCATGACATTCATAAAGAGTTGATCCATCCAACTGCCGTGTCTGCAGAAAATATTCAGCTTATTTACAACCACATTGATATATGCAACAGCTTTGTTGTCTCAGGTTGGGCTTGGGGATATTCAGCTGAGCAGATTAATTTCCAGATTCTGTTTGACTAACCTACAGATACTTTCAGTTAATTTTCCTCTTTCACTGACATTTTTGACTTCATTTGTGCATAGAGAGTCAGCACATGAAATAGCGGTATTGCAGCAAGACGCTTTTTCTTTCGGACTGCTGTACCTGCTCCAGAACACAGAAAACCCCAATGAATTTTCTGTTACAAAGCAGGCTCTTAAGTCAAAATTAACAGTTTCAAATAAAAAGCTTAACAAAAGCTCCCTCCTGCCCTGGCTCCCACATAATGAACTGGGGTCATTCTAAAGAAAAGAACAGAAATTCTGGGACCAACAGAGCAGAGTGTGAAGTGGTTTTAATATCATGGCAGATTTAATTATTGTGTTTCTTTTTATTATTATTATTATTATTATACTACAGTGAGGTAACTAGGAGGGAAAATCAATACAATGTACCATCTTCAAAACAGTGCTTATATGTACCTATAATTAAGGATTCAGAGCCCATGTTTTATTGTGCTGGATATATGTGAATGGGAAGATAAAGATCTGGTGGAAGGAGATGCGTCTTACTGAAAATGGTCTACTGCTTTATGCCTTACCTTGCTGAAATCACTGGCATTAGCATTACAATAGGTGTATTTTGCATTGCAGTTTTTGTACTGGGGGCACTTCTCTGGCCATTCGGGATCTAACAAGTTGCTTTATTTCTTTGCTTGCTCTACTAAATAATAGTTTGATTGCTACAGGAGAACTATTACGGGTAATAATGCAGTTAGACTACTAAGGGCAACAATGTACTTACACTACTGTTTGTTTTCTTCAGTGATACCATTGAACATTCCCTGTTTGGTATAGCTGTGATTTGTTTTGGTTCATTACTAACCTATTTGGAATTATAGCAAAATAAGTAGGTGTTCTGTCTAATTGCAAATAAAATATTTCTGTTATAATGGTAGAAGTTCAATGACTTTGTTACCCTAACTCTTTACATATCATTGTGTACTTTATTGCTTATCCCATTTAACAGTGCAGCTGCAAGTTTCCTGGCCTTTGATCTTTCTTTCTTTCTTTCTCCTTTCTCTCTTTCTTTCAGAGGAGCATTATAAGCGTATTTAGGCTAATGAGGAGATCGCATGTCTAGTAAATATGCACAGCAAATAAAAATAAATACAGCTCAATAATACAAACATATTTCAAACATCACTGAACTTCCACCGTGAAGAATTGTGGTGGGTTGACCGTGGCTGGGTCACTCGCCTCCTCAACTGGACAGGGGGAGAGAAAATATAACGAAAGGCTCATAGGTCAAGATAAGGACAGGGAGATCACTCAGTAATTACCGTTATGGGCAAAACAGACTTGACTTGAGGAAATTAATTTAATTTGTTGCCAATTAGAAGTCAAAGTAGGGTAATGAGAAATGAAAACCAAATCTTAAAACACTTTCCCCCACCCCTCCCTTCTTCCTGGGCTCAACTTCACTCCCGACTTCTTTACCTCCTCCTCCAAGTGGCACAGGGGGATGGGGAATGGGGGTTGCAGTCAGTTCATCACACGTTGAATCTGCTGCTTGGAGCCATCTGGCATTGGCTCTATTGGAGATGGGGGAAGCTTCTAGCAGCTTCTCACAGAAGCCACCCCTGTAGTCCCCGCACTACCAAAACCTTGCCACGCAAACCCAATGCAAGAATATTGCAGTCAAAGGAAAGGCTCCTATAGATTTCATTGATTTTGAGTCCTGGCTTGTCCTCAAATCAGCAAGCTGAGTAAAACCATGTCCCGGTTCAACACTAGGTTCTCCTCACTGCATGCACTTAGGGTAAATTCTGTAGTTCAGCAAAACTGTAATTTTTTAAAAGAACTGAGTTACAGTTTGATAATTACTACATATCGTAGACCAGTAGTGGTCATTTCTAATGCTTTGTTTACAACAGGAAAAAAGTATCTTTACAAAGCGTCAATTAATGTGGGATACCCACAATTGTGTAAAACCTTATGTGTGGGATATAGATGCTTTTATATCAGCTCAGGTATCCAAGATGAAAGTTTGCTGATGCTCTTTCACTCTAATGCAAATGTACTCTGCGGTTTCCTTGCTGTTCATATTCCTAATGTTGTTTATTGGAGAAAAACTGATATGCCAGGGCAACAGTCCTCCTGTGAATTCTATGCAAAATCTTTATGGTGTAGAGACCATCGTTACATTGGGAATGATTTAACATTTAACATACCGACATTTGTTTGGTAAGTGATCAGACGCGTTAGCCAACAATTTGATATATAGAGCGATTAAAGCAATATCTGAATATTAAAAACGCAATGGCAACATAGGCCACCCTCATGATGAACAAAACAGATCTTCTCTAGTTTGCAAGTATGTTTTCTACCTAACACAAATATACAATGTTTGCATAGCCAACAATAGGATAATACATCCCCCTGTTTCCATTGACAAAAGAGAATAACTAGTTGTTACTGTCAAATTTTCCTCTGTGCTGTGACTGTGCACTGGCCCAACAGTATTTGCAGAGGTGTGGAAAGCAGTGAGCTACATGCTTCAGTTCTCCTTTTGCCATATTCATAAACAGAGAGTTGCACCAGCTGGCGAGTGCCCCTTGCACGCCCAGCCTTGCCAGCTCCCCTGCTGGAGCCTTGGGCCGGGGGAAGAGCTGCGCTGCTGCATCCAGCCCCAAAGCCCTGCACCTGCATCGCCGGCCTCCTGGGACGCGGAGCAAACACCACCTGATCCCCCCACTTTGCAGTGACTTTGGAAAAGGCACCTGAGCCGAAGCAAGGGTAGTTCAGCAGCAGTCAGGTAACCACTTTTGCACTCGTAGGCAACCAAAGTGGATCTCAATCATCTCTGCACTTGTCTGGTCAAATTTGCCAGCTCTTTAGGCAGCTGTTGTTTGATCCCCACCCATGACAAGTATGCCAGTCAGAAGGGGGTGTTCCCATGTTGGTTAATCTGTAGGAAGGAAATTATTTCCCTGATGCACCAGCAGTTAGACATATGGCTTACACATACGACAAGACAGCGTTAGCTGTGCTATCGTGAAAGCTGAAAATTCTTTCCTTCTTCAGGCTGTTTCTCCAGGTGTTTGAAAATCTGCATGTTTAATGAGTTTGCCCTCAAGCTGATGAATTTCACGGAGCACAGGGAGGTGTTTGTGCTCCGCGCTGGACCACCTCTGAGCGAGGGAAGAGGAAAAACTTTGTCCCCCCGGCTCCTTCCATGTCACAGGCTTCCTTAAGCTGACAGTGACCAACCATCCCTCTTCATCCTCATGTCAGGCATGTGGGGATCAAACCAGGGCCCTGATCACATCCCAGATGGTCTCAACATACACACCAGCTGATGCCTGGCACCCTCTCTCCTCTTGAGGAAAAGACATCTGTGATCCTTCTCACAAGCCCCATTCGCTACTCTCTACTCCAGGCTCTACACAGAGCCATCCTACTCCCTGCTTAACGTGCATAGGAAGAAGGAAGGAAAACTCAGGGATCACACAAAGTCTTTCACTTTGTCCATCTGTACTTGCTTTCATTTAAAAATCTTTCAAAAGTACCTTTTTGTGGAAGCTCTGCGATTTTAATCCAACAACAACTGTAAAGCCATTTCAAAAAACCAACACCAGCAGTATTTTCCAAGTGTCAACTGATCATCAGATAATGCAGTCTCAGAAGACTAAGGCTCGATACAGACATGAGAGCTATACATTTATGTTTGAGAAAAACTCATTTAGAGGGTTGGATTCAAATGCCTCTTTTTTTTAAAAAAAATTGTACTTTAATGCAAAATTTACTTAGATTATTTTTTATTTTTATGCATGAGATCAACCATAATGGAATAGTATCGCTAATATAATTACAAGGGCCTGTCTCCAGAGGAGGAGATATTATGCAACACACTCTCTGCTCTATATATTCTGAGCACAGGTACCACAAAGTAAATGAGCAAAATTATTATTTCATCTGATGGGAGTTTTGACAGATTTATTCCTACTCTAAATTTCTTCCAGAGGAACAGAAAGGTGGAGAGGTCTTCCAATTATACCTGAAAGTAGTTAGATTTGGAAAAGTGGAACAGAACACAGGACAGAGGAGAGATTTCTCAATTGATGGCTTGGTATAAAAGAACTTTTAAAACTAGAAATAAGATGACTTCACAGATATGTAAAGCACGTAATCACACTTAAACAGCAATAATGAAAGAATTAAACTCCACAGATCTAGGAATCTGTCCTCTAATTGAAGAAAAAAAGAGCAGAAATTTCCGTTGTCATGATGCTGATCTAGGTTCAGCTGTTGACCTCTCTTCATTCTCTCCTTGTTAGACTACTAAATACCAGGAAGTAATAACTATACTAAAATGAAGTATTGGATCAAAACCATTTTTGAAAAGTACTTTTTCAAAAGTACTTTTTATAGTTGTGGAGGACATTTGATCATTTTTGTGGAAATGTTCTATTTCCTTACGTATTCAGCTTTTAAGAAAGGCCAGTAAAAAAGCACAGGGGTTACACAATGTTACAATGCTGGTGCTCATTCACAGTAAGTGGAGATTTCTGAAAAGTAGAGATAATTTGTCTAAACCTACAGACTCAGTAATATGCCTGAAATTTCAGCTAAAACTTGAGAGGATCTTAAGAAGACTGACTAGTGTGAGCACGAATTCATGCCCAAGTAATTTCCAATAATTTTATTAGTTCCTGTTTCAATTCTATGCCAAGAGTCCAAAAAGAAATTTTAAGTGCAGTATTTTTTTAAATAAACTTTTTAAATTTACAAAGTAGATACACAGAAATAGAAGAGAAAACTGAAACAACTTTCTTGAGTACAAAGTAAAGTAGAGCAGCGATCTCAAGTGAGATTTTAATAGCACTGAAATGAAAAGGGGAAGCCCATAAATCACTCAATCTGTACCTTCAAATTATCTATCTCCTTGCTAATTTCAAGGTGACAGTTACCATCTGGTATAGAAGTACAAAGGTTTATCAGTTAACATAAGCAGGATTTTTCAAGTATTTTAACTTTAAAAATATGATTTCAACTAAAATTGAGGTTTAGGGGTATTCAGACTGTGGTTTTGTCATTGTGGTAACAAGAGAGACTGCACAAAATTAGCAGCATCATTTTTAAGCTCCTGGGCCTCTTTTTCCTTTACTGCTGTGATTCAAACATCAATCCAAATAACGCAAGAAATGCTTATGAAAAAGACTGAAAAACTTTAGAGGACTTGGGAATATGCATCTTCGGCCCCCAAAGAACAAGCAGAGGTCCAGTCTCCTAAAAGGACAGTGAGGTGGTCACCATCCACCCGATTTTCCAGGAAGAGACTGAAATGCAGAAAGAAGTCCAAAGACAGAATCATGCTGGACATTTCAGGTGTGAAAAAGACTCTAATGAAGCAAAATCTTTGGGATGACTAGAAAATTGAAGAAGCAGAAAATGTGTTTGGTGCTAAATGCATGAAAGTTACAAGAATCATCAGGGGAATGTGGTTCTAAGAACCAATACACTGCATCCTAATTAACTCCTAACTGACCTTTCTGGTTATTTGGTGCCCAGAATGAAATACAATATTACATTTCATCCTGCTCTGTCACATGATGTCTTTCCATATCCAGCCCCAAATTGCATTTGTCTTTCATGCTGCCATATCAATTACAAACGCAAATCCAATTTGCTGCTTGCCTTCTCCAGCAGGTCTCTCCCAGCATTTGTACCTTCCAGTTCCTCACTGCTGTCTAATCTGTTTATTATGGATGATTTTTTCCTCTGCATTTTTTAGGTTGACGATTCACAAACATCGTTCAGGAGACAGAACTAATACAGAGATTCAAAACCAGAAAAGTTGAAAACTAAACCACACTCCCTCATATCCCCAACAAATTCAGAATAATTGTCCTGAATGAAGTCATTCCATCTTCAGAGAAACTGTTTGCTTGTTTGTTTTTAAAGGGAGGAGCACTATGAATAACTGTGCATAGAGCAGAAAATTTGAGGAAAACTTTGGCCTTCAGAGTGTCCCTGCTTTCCTCTGTGCGGCTACTTCCACCCTGGCCTTAGCTGGAGGCTCGTTCCTATACATCCACTCCGCTTTCACTCACCTGATGAGAGCGCTGGTGCTCTGGGAGTTGCCAGGCCTTGGACTGGATCGAGCCAGGTCTATAGTTCTACTCTACTGCATGGAGGTGCAGGACCTAAGTCACTCTCTGGCCACTTGCGGACGTAGGGTAGGAGTTTCCCTGTCAAGGGACCTACTCAGTTCACGCCGAAGAGGCGGCAGTGCATGAGCTGCCGCGTGTCCCATGTGCAGTAAAAGCAGGTCCTCCCCAGACACAGCTGCACTGGGCACTCCGAATAACACATTCTATGAATTTATGTTCTACTATTGTTTGCCTTCTTTATCTCCCTCATATGCCTTGTCTTCTTTGTTTTACATCTCTAGGAATTTTCTACGATATGATAAGGGTCTTAGATCAGAGGAGAGGAAAGGTCACTATTGATCTCACTTACTTTGATCAGTTTAGTGAAGGGAGACACTGACCCTACATAAATATTTAACGGTTCTGAGGAATAGCCAAAACCACCTTTGCAAACATTTTATAGTCTAACAGAAGTTTCTGAGACCACTCCATTGCCTTTGCTACTGTGAATAAATGTAGCACAGAAGCCTCTATGCCCCTGTATTACTAAGTTTAATTTTGTACTCCACAGTTAATTTGACACAGCCAATGCTTGTGCCCCAGGTTTTCTTAAAGCATCGAATATTAAAAATATGTATGTTCATGAAAAAAACCAGACTCATTTTATAGCTAAATAAGGAAAATAGAGATTTACAAAAGCACATACATGGCTGAGCTGATTTAGTTTCCTGTCTGTGCATTTCCATGACAATGAGGCTACATAAATACACTCCAAACTGAACGGTTAGCAGTGATAAAAGTGGGCAAAATATCAATACCATCTGCTCTCCTAATGCTCAAAAAGAGTGAAAACCTAAAATTAACCAAAGAAAATGAGCTGCTAAATAACCTCTCTCCCCCTCCCAAATCTTAGAGGCCTGTACGTATCAGCAAAGAATTTGACCTTTAGTTCTTCATTGTTCCATATTATAATATTTATATTTCAAATGTTTCCTTAACTTAAACTATTGTGTTAGCACTGTTAAAAAGACTGTAACTTAATAAAAACACATTGAAATTCTGCTACTATTAGTCTCCAGTACTGAGACTGCTGTAACTGAGGAGAATAAACAACCTCACTGTCAACAATTTCTCAAGATTTTTAGCCCAAATTTTGCATATCCACTTTCACTTTTTCCTGTCTAAAATTAGCTACTCTATGCTGAAAAGATTCCCATAAATGTCAGCAGAGGAGCAGAAACAATGTATTTGTGTTATTTTAAAAATAATGTTTTTTCAAGTCCGGACGTTAAAACAAAAATCAGTTCTGGTTCTAAACCTGGATTTTTTCAATCATGTGTTTGTATTTTGAAGCAGGGATGTTGATTCCTTACTTTCAATCACCAAAAGGAAAAAACCCAAACAAAGAAGCGCCAAGTCTTTAAGCCTTATCCTACAAGGAGATCTATGCAGATCTCGGTACAATTTAGTTTCTTTGTGTATATTATACATTTTATGTTGTCTGAAAACCTGCCACAAAGAGCCAGTTGGCACAAGCAGATAATGCACCGAGAGTACTTGTATTCAGAAAGGAATATATTACAGTGGCTTGGTGGATTTCACATGGCGAATCCTGATACCAATAGTCAATAACCTTCTGCCACCAGTTCCCCTGCTGCTGTCGAGCTTATAAGCTATGGATATGGTTTGGATTTTAATACCCCCCCAAAAGCAGCTGATAATACTGAATAAAAAATTTTAAACCCCAACTTATTAGAAATGCTACAGTTGCTGGTATTTCTCTTTGATGCTGGCAGGGAGCGTTATGTCTTTCTACACACCCAGAGTGAAAAAACATCCCTATTTCTGAAACAGTTCACCGTGACCCCATCCACTCTCAGCAAGGTTGCTTACGAACGACAAAATCTGTGGGATACCTGCTCACCGACATTCTCAGTACTTGAGAAAAGATTTCTCTGGGACAGGCAGGTTAGGAGAGTCCAGGCAGCTTTTGTGTCTTTTCACAGCACCAAAAAATGACGATAATGTCAAAGAGTTAACTTCCAGTTTGCTGCTACTTAGACTCGGGGGGTGGAGGGGGGCAAGGCTGAGCCTCAGAAATTAACGTCATAGGGAAATGGATCATAGGTCAAACCAATCAAAAGAAAACGGTAATAGTGGAACTGGAGGTTTTGGAAAAAGAGAGAGTTAATCTATGACCAGAAACTAGAATTTCTTCTCATTTTTGCAGATGTGCTTACATGATTTTGTACAGTAAAAGCCTGAAAACATACAGCTATGTGTGAATTTTCTTTATATATATTATCTCACTGATGGCAATGGAATTATTCATATGAGGAATTCCACAACAGGAATCTATGCTTAGTTGTAGAGTCTGAGCCAGCACACAGTGCATAGTTTCTAGTTACTGGCTGAGCTAATTGCTATAACCCTCACCGTTCAGTAGCACCCAGCTCAAGATATGTGTTACCAGGAGCTTCATCCCCTTCTTTTGCAGTGTATAAATCCAGTGTTAACGCTACTGATGGTAATCAAGCAGTACTGCTCTTGCTACTACATCTGCAAAGTAAGAACAACAGATAATTATACCTAAAAATACTTTTATTTGAGAATTGTTAATAAATTTAATATGGAGAGATATTTTGAAGCCTCAGTGAAAATGAAAAGCTAATACCATTAAATGGCTGAGGGTGATTATTTTTGCAAAGAATGTGGATTATGCTAGTTCTCAGTATAAAAATAAAGAGAATAAAACCATGGTTATAATTTCATCTTGGCAATATAAATAGGATAGACAGATGCTTGATATTGTACAGCAATTATAGATGGCTGAACTGAGAATAAACCTTTTTTGTAGATAATGGTTTCTGATTTTGAAGGCCATTTTTAAATCCATGGTTAAGGTTTTGTCTTCCTGCCAAGGACATGAGTTAAATATTTAGCATAAAGCACAGTGGTGGTTTCTGAGCTTGACTTTTAATTATAATATGCAAGCAGGCTGATAAGTCACGGGTCAAACAACATGACATTCACCAAATTGAAAGAGATAGGGGTGGGGGGTGTAATGAGATTATAAATTTATGTGATAATCAGAATCGTGTAATGTAACTAAAAGGAAAAACGACCACGGCATCTTTGCGAGTATTCTGTGCTGCGAAAGGACAAAAAAGAAGGAAAAGACCCTTGACACATTCCTGAAACTCAAAGCTGTCTAGCATGGTATCTTTGCGAAGCTGTAGGCTCTGCAACTGATATGCCATAGCTCTCGTGACAGATGCAAGAAAAAAGGAAACGTAGTACTACAGAAAAGTGAGAGGGAAGAAGCAGAGTGGCGTTGATGTGATCAGCTTTAAGGGCATTTCACCTGAAAGAACACCTGAGGCAACAGAAGCAGAAGGGGCAATAAATAATTCAGTAAGAAAATTACATTTCAAAACAATGAAGTTGTCTTTCCCCTCTCAATGAAAACCACTTTCAAAGATCTTTCTGCAGAAATAGCTGCAGAAAATTCTGCTGAGAAACACTTATCCACTTATATTTGGTGAAACAATGCAGTCCTCCTCATGCAGAAAGGACACTGCCCACTGAAAGGACAGGAGTCCAGAATAAATCTAGCTTCGTGAGGAATTAAGGCGTCAGACACAACCCAATGTACTCAGGCCGGACCTCAGCTGGTAGAAATTGTTTTAAGTTGTCTGCCTTCAGTGGAGCTCTCAGCAGTTACGCTGGGGAGCAGTTGTCCCTGGAGGATTGTGAAAAGTTTTGTTAAAGTCAAGTTAATGAAAATGTAAGTTCAGCACTCAGCAAACTGACACGCAGGAGGAGGGGAAGCATGGTTATCAGCTTGACTTGGCTGCACTGGGAGTGAAAAGCACAGCATTTTCAATCACTGGAGAATGTGTGTAGCAGATAAGTCTTTACTGTATGGAAAGCTGGAGAAAGCGCGTGGAGGATTTTAAATAGGACACAGGAAAACTGAATTTAAAAAACAAAAATAATTTAAGTTAAAAAAAGAAATGGCAGGATCCTTATCAGGTTTTACACTGATTTAAACAGAACTTAGGATGTGGCAGATGAACAGGACAGCATAACTTCTGATTTATAGCACGCGAGTTACTCCATGGTAAGGTACATCTGCCCTTACCTAGGACTAAGCACTAAGCACTGCAGGATGACATCACTCCTAACGAAATGGGGTAAAGCCACTTGTATTTACTGCAGCATGGGACATAACCTTCAGCGGGTCCTGGGGGAGAGCTCGCAGACTGCAAGGTCACACCTAATGTTATTTGTCTTTGGACCCATGCTCTTAATTGTCGTATGACAACATCGAGATTTCGCTGGCAGCAAAGGCCAGTGTCGGAAGTGTTCGGCCTCTCTTGGCTGCTGCTGCTCACCACTGTCCTTTACTGCTCCCCTTTGCTGGGCTGATGCAACTACTAGTGGGGTTAAGCTCTAAGCAGGACTATTTTAGCTTTCAGGGAACAAGCTATAAACTAGGTCACTGACCCAGACTATAAAAAAAAACCCCAAATCCGGCAATATTTTCTTCTTAATCCTCATTTTTAAGTCCCACAGGCAAGGCCCTACAAACAGATAAATCATCACACCTGATGGGACAGTAACCTAAAGGAGGTGGAAAAGCAAGAAGCAGCATGGAACAGGGGACAGGACAGCATGAGAATTATTTTATGTGGCTTTGTTGCCAGAGAAAGCATAGCAAAGACCACTGCAGCTTTGGTGCTCAGCCGATATGCTTTTGTATCCAGTGGGAATTTGCCAGGCTTTGGAAGGCAAAGATCTCAGTGGGGCTGCAGATGGCTAGAGAGAAAATAAGATAAGAGAAGGTTGAGATAATCGGAGAAAAGCACCAGATTCCTGTTTCTAAAGTTAAGACATGTTGAAGGATTTCTACTTTTGTTATGCACAGTCTGCTAGGAAAGAGGCAGCTCGTATCCATCTGAAAATGTCTTAAAATTGAACTATGCTTTTCACAGCAATGCTTTTAAGTGAATATTATATATTTTTCAGGCATGCATTCCAGCTCATATCTAGTATGATGCTTTCTTATATCTCGTGTGAACAAAGGTTCCAGAGATCCTCTGAGTATTTCCCTGTGTAATTTTAAAGAAAGCATAAAAGAGGAAAAAAACCCAACCCAAATCCAGTAAGCTTTTCAGGAAACAAATTCACTTAACTTGTTCCTGATAAAGTCCCCAAAAGAGGCAATTCCCAGGAGGTTTCCTAATGTTTCTCTTGTCTTTGAGGAATACAGTATTCTGGCTTGAAGTGGAAGAAAATCTCCTTGCAAAATTCTCCTTTCTGGGGAATATCTACTGATTTTTGTGCCACCATAATCCTATGAAACTATAACGGGCTTCTGTCATCAACTAGTTTCTATCCATTAATAGATTCTTCTCACCCTTATTTGGGGATTCATTATCATTATCATTATCATGTACTAGGTGAACTGGATTTAATAGACGAGATTACAGATAACAGCACAAGGAAAAAGGGAGTAAAAGAGGATGAAACATTTAAACCCTTATAGAATTCCTACTGATGTCAATAGGGGTCTTTCCACAGGTTTAGTGGAGTGTGAGCTATGCCCTTATTTATCTGACATTTTCTCTGAGCTGCAGAAATGCCTGTAGTTACAGATATTCACTAAACGTCTACCTACTAAGAACAAAGAGTGAATGAAGTTATATTTCCAAAAGTAGGTAAGTACTATTTTATGCATATTATGATAGCTGGAAATACAATGAATTATTGATAGTTGGTCTGAATACAATGATTTAATGTTGAGGACAGGTACACATGCAGTTGCTAGAACGACAGAGCTCTCCTACACTAAGTACTCCGAGCTCCTAAAAATAAACTCCAGCTGATTACAATTAATAGTTGAGATTTCACTTCATTCCATTTAGTGGAATCAAGTCAATATTGGTCACGAGGTGAGCAGAAGTTACACGTGACATATGGTTAAACACTGAAAGCCACTGAAGTGTGTCTTTGAATATGACACACGAACGATTCTGTTGGATGACTAAAAGCCTCCTTTTTCTAAAGGCAAACTCACATGGCTATGAAGCCTGGAAGGTGTGTTGCTCTGTTAGATGCACATGGTGAATATCTAATAAGAGAGCAAGCCTACCTGCTAAGCTCACACAAGCCACTAAATCCTTCTTCAGTCAGTAAGGCTGTGTTTAGACTCCATGGCAGGGGCAGTTTGCGGTGCACCCAGCTGCCAGGACTCTTTGACTGCCCAGCACCCCAACTTGTAGATATAGCCCGAGTCCCCTCCTGTCCCATGAGTAAGGTGACAGAGCATGTGACCAGCCCAAATGTCACAGCAGTACATTCATTCACGCTCAGACTATGAGCTGCTTTTGGCTCTTGGAAATTCTGTTTGTGGCTGGGAGGAGGATGCTAATTCCACAGCATCCTTTGAGTAGGTTTTGCCATTCCCGTGACAACTGTGCTATGAAATGCCAGGTGGTATTCACCTCCCACCCCTTGTCTCGGTTCTGCCCACCACAGAAATGAAAACACTTGCATGGCACAGAATCCTTATGTGAAAACTAACGCTGTATAAAGCAGCTAGGCTAGTTCTAGGCTACTGCCAGCTCCAGTGAGTGCCTGTGGGATATTGCAAAACAAGCAAGCAATTAAATCCTGATATTCTCCACATATTGGTAAGGCTATTCTTTGTAAACTTATCCCCACATTTGCTCCCACTCTCATTGCTGTATACTTCAACCAGCATTACTTGTGTCCAAGTTAAGCATCTTTCTAAATATCTACTAAAGGGGGAGAGAGAACAGACTCTCCAGACAGCGGTCCCTTCCCTCCTTAGATAGCTAGCTGGGAGTGTTAGACAAATATCTCCCACAGAGACCTTTCTCCACGCACTTGAAAATCACTTGAATACACAAAGAGGTGAGCAGGACAGTTGAAGAAATAGTACTTTTTACATAGTTGCTTTTCAGACTTTGATGGATTCTTTTTATTATTTAACATTTGGTCTTTGGTCATGTTTACAATCCGTAAGGAAGGCACTGCCCTCTTGGCTAGGTATTGTACAAACACATAATAAATTAGCCTCCTTAAAGCTCTCCCTGTCTGAAATCTAAGAGGGCTAGAAAGCTAGGCTATGAACGCCCAATATAACAAATGCAGGAGCCAAAGGGCTGAGTTAGGGTAAAATAAAAGGAAGTGAACAATTCTTAGCTGGTCTGGAGTAGGGTTTAACATAGCCACTTGTTATAAGGTGGTATGGTCCCATACAAATCGTGAAAATGGAGGCTGGCTTCTTTAAGAGGTAGAAATGAGACACAAAGTTTACATCTGTTAAAAAAAATAAAATCTGTAACAACTGAATGAAAAGTTTTGTTTCACAGGTGAAATGAGTTTCCATACCCTTCTCCAACTGTATGCAAGAATCAGCAGTTCTTGCAGCTTGCTTTGCCTAAATGAGTATATTCTTTGATTGTCTATCTTTACAGGAATAGGAAGGAAGGAAGACCATAATACCATATTGTGTATAACTCCATCCTTAAAGATTTTAAAAACTTGAATAGGCAATGTCTTAAGTAACCTAATTTAACTCTGAAATTAAACCTGCTTTGAATAG
This sequence comes from Pluvialis apricaria, assembly GCA_017639485.1. Lineage (NCBI taxonomy): Eukaryota > Metazoa > Chordata > Aves > Charadriiformes > Charadriidae > Pluvialis > Pluvialis apricaria. The sequence goes on from CM030017.1 coordinate 7,523,510, forward strand.
GAGGTTGGAATAAATAGTCTCCAGAGGTCATTTCCAGCTTTATTTTCATGGCCTCTACAGTCTATGAATACATTTTACAATGAACTATATAATTTTGCAAAATAAGTGCCTTAATCAAACCCACAGCACAAGGTATCAACACAACCCACAAAAATAAGCACCCTTGTGTTAGGAAATTAAGCGAGTACCTTTCAACCACAGAAGCTACAAAGTGGGGATTGAAACCTATTGCCAGGATGAGAAAAGGAACCTTATACTACCACTTTCCAAGTGGGATATGTCACTGAAACAATACAGTTTGGACATCAGCATAAAATGGAGAAAGAAACAAAATTTAGTTAGAGTTGGGCAAATCGCTGCTACTGCACAAAGTCCTGTGGAATCGTGGAAAATGAGTTCTTAACATTTACGGCTGCTTTGCAACCCCATGCCAAAACCAACAGCTTCTTTGATACATCTACTCTGAAAACCTGAAGAGACGATTTGTAGTTCTAGTAATGACTGAATACTAGCTTCCTGAGCCTTAACCAAACTTTGTGCTAAGCATAGCGTAACTGTGCAGTTTTCGGTGCAGCACCATTATGTCAAGCTAGGGGTTACCACAGTGGTCGGTCAGTCAGGCACCCAAGGTGGTTTTCCAGGAGTGGGCATAGGATACTGCAGAATACCTTCCAGATAGGGGTTTAAAAGGTTAAACAGCCTCACCTCTACAAAGTTTCTATCAGGTGCCTTAATGCAGCCTGCTGAATCACCATAGTATATGCGCAGTGTATATTATCGACTTAGACTGGGACCATCTCAGCCAGACATATTGCAGACTGCCAAGGAAATTGCCCATTGGCTTTGTGCTAGGAAGAAGAAGAAACGAGGGCTATGGAAAAGTTACTGTTAAATGTAGTTTAAACAATTTCACTCCATTCTAAATGTCAGCCTGAAATTTTCCGGAGTTTTAATCTGCCAAGTGTATGCAGGCTGGTGATTTCAGCTGAATGATTCCCAAGCTTTATTGTCCCAATCTTATTTTAAAGCATGCACCTTGTTGGAACAGACCGAGAACACCCACATGGATAAGGTGGGCTGGTGCTTCTCTTTTGCTAGCTAAAAACTGACAAATAGGTTTTATTTCCTTTGATGCTCTACTTGTATTATTGTAAATCCCACTCAGCTTTGGAAAAGGAAAAAAAGAGACATAGTGCAATTATACTTTCTTCTAAAAGAGTAGGGGATTTGCTAGGGAATTTTGTACAACTGTGGGAAGTCAAATACATCAAAATATTCTCTATGAGGCTGATAGATTGCTATACTAAAAAGGTAATGCATGGATGAATGTATCTGTAGGTAGCCATAAAAATGCTGTGAAGACAAGGGGAGGAAATTAAAGGAGCTGAAATGTCACTTGGCAAAAAAAAAGTGATTCTGGAAACAAATGCCAACACTTGGGAACACAGATCCTTCAGGAGTGAGACTCTAAGCTCAACGGCATTTTGCAGGAGGCCGTGGAAGTTAGCATGAGTACCCCATAGCTGGCTCTTGAGTGACAGGCCTTCTTGTTCCTCCATACAATGAGAGAAATATTTGTTTTATATATGTCATTCTTGGCAAGTTCAGGAAGGAAGAAATCCCAACACACCCAGAAAGGGGATTTTTTTCCAGTGAGGGCAGCTGGTGTTTGCCCTGTGTTCTTCTAGGTGGGCATAATCACGTTAGGCAGGGTAACTTTAAATAGAGGCTCTTGGAGGGTGAACCTTTTGGGGGACCTGGAAATCTGGTGGTGACATCCTGTGACTATGTTTCTTTCTCAGCATCACTGCCTACTGTTCATCTGCCTACTGTACATCACTGCTGGCTGGGAGGTACAGCTACTGTAGGGAAGAAATGGTGCCCTTCTGAACTTTGCTGAATACGTATATCTAAAAACATAAATTGGGCTTGAAGCTGACTTTTTTTTTTTCCAGACACCACTGCAGAGATTTTCCAGAATCAAAGCACAAGGTCTTGAAAACAAAAAAAGGCCAACAGCAAGCTGTGTGAGTCAGAGAACTGGCAGCACCATGAGAGGCTGTTCAGTTCCAGCCCACAGGGACAAACCAAATTGAGAGTACCTGAAGGTCACCTCTATCTGCTGGCTCTCAGCTGACCTATGTGAAATGAATCTTTGGTCTCAGTCCATGGCTCAAGTGAAGAGAGGGCTGTCCAGAAACAGCTAACAGTTCTTGAACCTAGTGTTGTCCTGCATGAGTTATCTTTGCTGTGTCCATTTTTATACAGGCTCAGCTTCCCAGTACTGTTTGTCTGTCACCTTCTCCTCATCCAAAGCTACAGCAGAGCAATGGCAATCTTCAGGAAGTGATATTCAAGGCTGGATCCAGCCCTGCTGGCACCGGGGTATGCCAAACAGTTAAACAATTTGTAAATTACTGTCTTCAAGTTGTTCAGTTACTCTTTCTCCATCACTTCCCATTCCACCTCCTTAATTTATGCTCGCTATTGTTACTTGTTATAGCAGGAAGTACGACATCCTGGCACACAGCTGCTGTCTCTCTTAGCTGGAACAGAGTCCGCTGCTTCTCCCAGTTCCTTGAATGTTTTTATAGACTGTCCCAGCCTTTGATGGAGTACAGCAGGCTCCCCTTGCTAGTGCAGACACATGCTGTTGATAAGCTGTGCCAGCACTGAATAAAACATCTTCTCTTTTCTTTATATACTCCACAGTAGCTGTTAGCAATGGCCTTAAATTCATATTAATATGGGTAGTAAATTTTGCCTTATATTTTTTATGAGACTGGATTTCTTTCTATCATCAAGGAAATTAAATAAAGGTATCCATTAACACTTAAACTAACAATATGAAAGCTGCAGTTCTCTTCATGCCCTGAAATAATCAGCCCTGATAGTATGATACAGTATCACTTGGGGTGTCCTTTTTTGAAATTTTAAAGGACAGAAGAGAGGATCCTCTTACAGTTTCGTTTGTGCCATTAAATGCTCTCCTCTGCAGGTAATTTCCTGATTTCTCAGTATGAGTAACAGTAGCAAAATCTGCATGAGGAATTAAGGTCTGCGTCTTCTTGTGTATCTGTCCTAAGCCTGGCTACATCAGGCTCCAATCCTCAACTGAGTCTTTGGGTACTACCAGAAAGTGATGGCAGTTCTTATTAGCGGTGATGGAATGTGGATTTTTGCTTTTAATTTAGGCCGTAGCCACTCAGGGAAGTGTGAAAGCGTTTATGTGATGGAACTGATGAGCAGAGTAAATGCAATTCTGAAAAATCCCGTGGATTACTGTTCTGCAATTCCTAATAGGCTTTCACCTTCTAAACACGGAGATAAAAATTTATTTCACAGATAGTAGTTAGTATCTATAACAGAAAGGAATTTAATAAAACAGTATAGAAAATTTACTACTGCACATGAAGACCTCAGTATGTCATTATAGAAAGTGGGCAAGTGTCACCAACTGGCAAGAGAGAAAAGGTACAGGAAAGCTCCCAATGTCAAACTAGCACACACTGTAATGACTGAGAGGAAGACAGCATTCGCTGTGGACTGAGCTAGCCTCTTAAAAATATTGACATTAATACAACTTTCCCTGGCAAAACCAGGGATCTTCAATGACAGAATACAGCAAGCAGTATTTGTAGATGATACAGAATGAGTTATTAAGGTTCTGAAGTAGGAGGTAAATTTCCTAAAAATCCTTGGACGAAATTTCCTGGTCTCAAGAATGAAGAACACTGCTGTGGGAAATTCTGAGTGCTCTTACCTATCTAGGAAATGAACTCAGTAGTTTCCTCCTTGAGTGCATACTGAAGAGAATATCAAAGGGAAGATTCAGATCTGCTCCTGATCGCAAGTCTCAAGAAAAGTTAATGTTAGAGAAGTTCAGATCCAGATGCTGCTGTGCCTCCTGAGCCGACCTCCACACCATCTCACTCTTGCTTCTGTGGCTTGCAGAAGCCACCCAAGAAAAGTGATTTTTCATGATGCCCAAATTCAGAGAGAGAGGATTCTTCAGTGAGAATGACTAAGCCTCATTTAGTGCACATTTAAAAGAAAAGAAAGTTAATGCTAAAACACCTCTAAGACACCTGTTGCCCTTTTAAATTAGGGATTAAAATTAAGGACAAAACTAGTTCATTATAGAACTGAAAAATTTGCATGATCTTTTAAACTTGGTAGAGTGTTTTTATGATTTATGAAGTTAAATAATGGATTCTGTGCTATGCTAAGAGAAACAATAGAAATTACTAAGATGCACACCCCTAGGAGCATACTGATCCCACCTCACATTGCCTTTCATCTTGAGTTACCACCTAAGCCTGTGGAAAATGAGTTCACATGTTACTCTGAGTGGGCATCATTTTACGCTTCCTTCGCAAAGTTGACAGTCACCACATCATCTGATAATGGCAAATTGGACTGAACATATTTATCACAGGAATGTTTTCCATTAGCCCATCCTCCAAGAGACAAATACAATTACACACACTGAACGTCACCACTTTGAGGTCAACGCGTTTTAGCAAGAGCAAAAATAAATCATCGTTGCTCTGGTAGGGAAATGGACACCTTGTCTTGCCAACTGCATGACTGTATTAGTGAGCAGATGTGATTTGTCCTGTTGGGGCCAACTTTATCTGATGTGTAACCACACACACTTCAGTCAAGCTAGATCAGGAATTAATTTGGCAATCTGGAATAAGATTGGCCTAGTTTTTTCCAATGCATAGCTTGATGCCTCCAGGATAGCTGATCTGGGATTTATATGGACTCTTCACACACGACCAGGTCCTTATGCCCCAAAAAAGTGTGTACTGTTGATTATTAGTGTAATTTTGCCCCTTACAGGCCAGAAACAGAACCAATATTATTATTGAAGCTGTATGTGTGATTTCAGTTACCATGAATAAGGTGGTAATTTATCCATCATGATACTTTAACAAGCATACATTTAATGGATGATATGACTTATTATACACATTATAAACTCCTAATGATATTTCACACATCTTCTGTCTGGAATTCTGTGACAATCTACCTTATATCTATGATTAGAAAATGCTGCATCAGGAAGAACTGTAGAAATACAATTTATCATAAGCAGACCATTTATTCTCTTTAAAATTTTCACAAAAAATGGATTCAACTTGCAGTTTCTCTTTTTGTTATGCATTTTGCCGTGATTGTGAAACCGGCAATATACTGAAGACTGAAATTCTGTGATGACTCATAACTGCTACAAAGATTAAAAGAGAACAGAAAATAGAATAATTCTTATAACATTCTCATAGCAATCTTTTAGCTGTGATACTAACAGAGTTTGAACAAAATTCTCATGATACGAATTGTAATGAACATCTGTAGCTATTACAAAATTAACCTATTTCCACATCTCTGAGTGGTTTCATTGTTTTTTCTTAACAGGCAGTGACAAACTAACTTTCCAAAACTATCTTCTTTTTGAATTACCTGCATTTTCTCTGCTAACTTGATAAATCAGCAACTGTATATGACTTGCTGACTGTATCATTAACATTTTAGTGTAATAATTGGCATGGTGATTGAAGAAAGCAGAACTGTGTGGTGTGAAACTCTACGCATATCAATCACAAATGGCAATCCCAGCTTTCTCAGTGCTGTAAAAATCCCCCTCATTAGTGTCAGTTTCCTTATTTTTATCACATGTAAATCATTTTATTATAAGCAAGTGAAAACTGCTTTGTACTTAGCAAACTTATTGCAGACGGCAAAGCAGATGACTAAAGGTTCGAGGATATTACAAAATGGCAGACCTGTATCTATGCTAGTGAAAACTTTATTAGGTGATCACAAAAAGGTAAAAATTGTTGGAGAATGAATGACGGAGCTCAGAATGTGTGCCGAAAAGAAACAATTTTGGATATGCATGGGCAGTTCCCAGAATCATCCTTATGGAATACAATTCTACCATACACAACGTTTTCCCCAAACTGGTCAGAGCATGTCTTCGACAAACTGGAAAGTGAGTGCAATATCGGTTTGGATTAATCAGGAAACAGGGAAAAGTGAATTGAAAAAAAAATACAGGTCAAAACCCAAATGTGAGAACAGGGAAATGATAAACAAAGGTTAACTTATCTAAGCAGATGATCTTTTTCATTCTCTCTGCTTCATTGGGGTTTCTTTCTCCCTGCAATGAGTAGTTTAAGTTCAAAAGAAGGTGAGCTGCAGGTAGCAAGCCCACTACCATCTTCTCCGTTTCAACTTGTTTATATATTATGCTCCGTTCCCTGCATGGTTGCATCCAGTAGGTAGTTGCTTGCACTAACTCAAATCACCCCGTAAGGTCATTTTTATTATTAGTTGCTGCTTGCTGAGGGAGCTCATCATCAATCAGCTTCTTCAACAATGGGCCAGCTTAAGTCTGTTCACTGATGCATGTTATAGGTAAGACATGGAGAACTGGTGCATCAGATGGTGTAACTTATAAGGCAAAGCCCAAATAAATAAAAAAGGACACAAAGAGAAGTAGCAATGCTGTTGCATCAGTGAAAAGAGTCGTTTAACCAATGTGATGTTCAGAATGACAGAAAAGACAGTCCAAAGATGGCCCCAGGATAGTTCTGTTGTCTACTAAAGGAAACTGTTCAGAAGAAAAAAACCCGCCACAACTTAGTTTACTGTAGACTCTGTTTGTAGGCAACTGGAAGTATCTCAGTAGGTGCTAAACACAGAAATAGAGATGTTAGGATGGGGACTCTGCTGAAAATGATCCCCTCAGCTGCGAATGGGAGACTTACCAACCAAAATAGAGAATGTTTTCAGAAGAGCTTTTACCTCTGTAGTCTAGGCAACAATAAAGTTGCAATTTGGAAACTTAAGTAAAAAAATCACTGCAGATTTACTGGTTAAAGGCAAGAAAAAAGTCTGAAGAAAGCCAGTATTTCAGTATACAACTACATCATCTAAAAGGGTAATTTCCTACCACAACTTACATTTTCTTTCTGTGCCTCAGAATGCATGCTACATTAAGAGGTTTAAGTTTTCACCTGTATATGACTAAGTGAACAGATCAGCGAGTCCTGGGGAACTTAACAGAATTCACATTACTACAATTTACACTAAATTTGATTCAACACTTAAAAATACATCTTCTAGGTGCTATGCTTAACAGCCAAGTGCAAGAAAATGTGTGTATTGTATCACAAACTTAATGAAAGAGCCATTTGTTTTTCTGAATTGTACATGAGTGGGTAATTATCTCCAGCAGGCAATTTTTGTCTGCTTGTATACAGAACAATACCGCAACACTATAATACTTCTCCATCTCCAGTATCAATTTATGTACATAATAAGAAGCAGAAAAACAGTCATTGTGAATGGTGTATTTTACTACAATTGGCTCATTAACCTTAAGCAGATCCTTCTGACCTTAGCATGAATGAAAAAATGCAAACAACTAGAGTGACAAGGTATGCGCAGATCCCGCCTGTGCCAGGAAACACACAGGACTTGACTACCACCTTGCCATACCTCATGTCCTCTACAGACTGCTCTGGAACAAGACGGAACAGCAAAACAGTTTAGCTGACACCAAATACAGTCTAACTGCATAGAAACCAGACCACGTCCACGACAGTTACATGCCAAGCACAACAGCAAATAGCCAAAAGCAAAGTGGATTTCTGCTAAACTCTGTGCTACGATGTTTCTTCAGATTCACGGCTATAATAGGAAATAAGGTGCTCACAGCCATGCCCTTACATGCGGGTTTGGTATCAACCTCAGACGGTTGGCATTGGTCTGATACCAGGGACACTCAGTGGTGCTGCTATTGACTATTTAAATAGCGATGGAGAGGAAAGATTACTGGAGTTTATTATTGTGGCAGGAAGACAAGAACACTCCAGGAGTGCAATAAAAGCCCTTTGTTTGTAGACAAACCTACACCTAGAAAGTAGCTCTGACAAATAAGGATGGGACCAAATTCTTAAATCTCCCGCAGGCTAAGGAAAAAAAGATTCTGAAATCTTTGTCTCCGTGGTTCTGATTTGAGCACCTTTCCTGAAACCACAAATATTTTGAAAAAAACCACCCCACACTAAAAACATGAGGATCTGAATTATTTCAAAATGGTTTGAGAAGCAGATGTTTAAAACTGAAAAAGCAAGAAAATGCAATGGGACACATGCAAGAACCATTTCCTCAGAAATGCCATTATGCCGACTGGAAACACAAATGGTGGAAAATCCTACTGAGATATGCACGTTAGGGAAATGCTTAACAGTTCCCAGAATTAATAAGAAGTAGCTGTAGTGAGCTAATGCATAAATGGAAATAATGCCTAAGATGATCATTTTTACAGATAAGATTTTTCCTATGCTATTTTTGGATGAATTGGTAAATTGCTTTTCACTATGAGTAATAACTACTCATGGCGTATCATATCACAGATTAATTGTAGTGCAGCTTGATTAATTTTTTTTCCTCTTTACCAACCAAGCAGTAACTAAAGCTGATGAAACTGAAATAATGACCTGCCTGAAACCTGTCCTCAAGTATGAAATGAACAGCCCTCGATCCTAGCGTTGTTTCGTTTAGGAACGTGTAACTTGCAGTAATACGCATCTACTTCATTACATTTTTTAAACGTCATTTCTCCCGGTTGAGGGATCACTCATTCAACCAAAACACTGAGCTGCTACACCTGACTGGCGTGCACAAATGCACTGCTCTTACAGCATCAAGGATTCCTTGCCCAGTCTCTCCCTTACGCCTCTGACTTCAATTATATTAGCATCAAGCCCCAAGGCTATTTGATGGATGCATTAACTGGCAATTAGACAATAAGAAACAGGTTCTACGTAATTCTATGGAAACGCCCTGCCGGCTAGGCTAGAGGGGACTATGGAAGAAAGCAACGTTTGAGAAAAAGCCTTCCACAGTTACTGAGAATTTTGTCATCAACTTTCATATTTTGCTTATTGTATCAGAAAGCGTACGGTTTAGATTTTGCTATGATTTGGACGATATTTGTAGGAACAGCGAAGTCACACAAAGCTTTATACAACCCTTATGTATCCGTGAGGTGGAGGAATTCTATATATCGTTCATTGTGTTAACACGATAGTCTGTCAATGCAGTATATGTATACACACTCATCTGTTGGAAATACTCAGTGCACTTCGCAATTACTGAAAGCATACAAGAACACAAGAAAATAAGCACTATCTGTAGGTTAAGTTTTCACTAATTTGTTTGTACAAGCCTGTGTATCTCCAGCCTGAATATTTACATGCTGATGCACAGGGCACTAAGAATCATCTACTGCAAAACTAAAGATAAATGGCATCTTTGTGACTGAATCTTAATTTGTTCTGTGATTCAAAGTCATGAGCAAAATTATGCTTGCAATTCATTAATTTGAAGGCTGGCAAGTATTATTAAGCAGAAATTTGCATACAAAAGGTGTTGCTTTTTAAATACTTGTGACAGAAAAAATAATGAGTATACAAATAATGAATCTTGCATGAATATGTATATGGCTTAATAGAACCACTACGTAATCTTTTCCCCAAATTTATATAAACCAAGGAGGCTTACAGGTGGTTGTGGTGCCACCTCAGTATGCTCTGGTGTCACCTAATTCAGCAGATTTAAATCTCGTTTTACAAACTTTGAGACGTTTGGTAGCCCACTCTGAATTACTTGTTAACAACTTTTTCTGATAGACAGCTCTGGAAAGTCTTACTGTATCGGGTCTGTCAGAGCAGCATCAGGATTCTTCAGAACCATGACAACGCAGCTGAAAGAAGACTCAAAGGGTGTGGGCAAAGGCGCTCCAGGGCACCTCCAACCAGTGTGCTGATACACCCAGGCCCACTGCAGCCAAACCCAGATGTGCACCTCCCATGCAGCCGCAGGATACACGCCTGCTGCACCTCCAAATTAGTTTCTTCACACTACAGATCGACGAGTTTCCAGAAAAGCTGCCCACCTCTAGAAGAGGAGTATGGGCTTCAGCATTAAGATCAGGGGTAGCTTGATGGTGTTGTATCATCTATGGCAATGAAACTGAACACCAAAGTGAAAAAGAAACAGACATTCTCTCCAAGGCAATATTAGTATACATTTCCTTTTAGACTTGTTCTGCTTGTTTCCAGGATTTCTTCAGTAACTACCATAAAAATGGTCTAGACCCTGACTAAAAAGTGACTTGGTGCCTGTGCACGACATGATCTCTAAACTCCATGACACTGAAGCCAACATACCAGGCTGGTTTTTGTCAGCTCTGCTGCATTACGTGTGTATGGACAACGTGCTAGTTTAGGAGTTCCTATGAAGTAGTTTACATACCATTAGTGTTTAAAATTTGTCTTGGGAGCTATGTCAGCCATTTCCACAAGGCAGATTCCCCTCAACCAGTGAATAAATAGCACATCATTGTCATGAGAGGGTAGGAAAATCCCATGAGATTCCACTGAAAGCAGGAGAATCATCTGGAGTAGTTATCATTTGGCTTGCAGTGCTCCCACAGGCTCTCCAAAAACAAATGGAAAAATACAGTGTCTGGCCCAAAGTGTTTTCAAGACACAGCTGCACGTAATAGAGCTAAAGAGAGGCTCAGTAAGGACATTTTAGTCCTGACCTTGTACATACATACTCTTCTACATCCTTAGGGATCACCATATTTTGATGGCCTAGAAAACTTACATAACTATCATTTATTGTTTCTGCAAAAGCTATATCTAGAAGACAGGTTTCAAGCTCGATCTCTTTACATTTGTATATTAATTATAAAATATGTTTATTATGACTTCCTTTTCACCACGCCAGGATTAGAGCAACAAAACATCCAGAACAGACATTACGTTACTGTATTAACAGGATTTTCACGTGATTATGAGACACTAATTAAGCGTTGGCCTTTGTTGTGAAACAAAATTGCATGCCAGAGGTATTGATTCGTAAATTAGTGGAATGGAAAAAGTATTTAAAAGCATATAAAGAAATGTGTTAATTTCATCAGGTACAGCTGATGGAAAAAGTATTTTCATCTAAACCCCTTAAATTATTTACAAGGCTGTAACACAGCGTTCTAAAAACCATGAATAACCGTGAATGTAGAAACTGCAGTTACAGGTAGAATCCATCCTGCGAGAGGTGCCAATCGGTCAGCACGGATTTCAGGGCAAACTCTACAGTCTTGGACACTGCTAAGAGAAGATCTTGGACTGGTAGATGGAGTAGGGGTGAAGGTAAATTTATTTTCATAAATTACCAGAATCCAGGGCTGAATGACAACATGGGGGGTGCCAGAATATCTAGCATTAGAATAGTCAATAGAAGCAAACCTTGCAAGAAATGTAGAAATCTCATGTTTTAGGGATTAAACTGCTATGCAAATAGCAGAGACCAAGATGAGGTCTTCACAGGGATATATTATCCCGTGCCTAGAATAAAAGTTTTAACACATTTCTGACTGAAACTCTCCTCACTTCGATGCCAGGCTACTAATCCGAGTGGCACCTTCACCTGAACCTCAGACATTTTAAATTTGCTCCATTCTCTGATGCTTGGGCCATACAAAAAAATCCCAGTACCTCCTGTTTGCAGTGAAATGGAGGAGGACAGTGGAGCTGAGACTGTGTGAGGGAGGCAGAGAGTTTCTTCTCACACTCCTGGAGAAGATTCCCAGTTGAGCACGGCGTTAGCTGCCAGGCTAGCTTGGCCCAAGGCCACGCTGTCTCTTTTTGCGTCTGCTGAATTCAGTGAAAAAAAGCTTTTATTACCTGAGATCTCTGATTATTTCTTTCTTCCTTGTGGCTACCAGGAATCGGTACCCTTGTCCTTTGGGCTGCAGTACTGAAGCCAGGAAAGAGACAGGCAGAGTCCAACCTTTTTACTGATCTGTGGTTTTCCTCCCCTGTGCTTTTTCAACTATATCATGCAGAACCTTTTGTTTCTCCCTTAATATTTAAAAAATATTTAAGGTATTCAAGCCAGGAACAAAATGAGTTGTACAGCCACTGGTGGAGCAATGAAAAGAGCACCCACAAGTCACATAGGCTGTGGGGAAATCTCACATGAAAGGGCAAGAAAAGAAGACAAATCTCTCCAGGAAGAGGCTTTATCTGTGAAACTGCAGGCATTGGTGCTGCCTGTAATGGCTGCAAAGCCTCTGAGCCCTTGGGAGGAGAAGGGAAGCAGTCAGCTATTTCATCATGAGGTTTCTAAACTCTACAAACCAAGCTGTTCTAAACTCACCCTGAACCCTCGCCAAACCAGCCTGGGGACTTGCGCTCCTGCACCGTAGGGCTGTGGGTACTCTACTAGCTGTGGTCTGGGTAGATCAGCAAAGGTCACATTGAGTTATAGCAAGTGAGAGTGCGAACTATTATCCTCATCCTTCAACTGGGAATGCCACAACACAGAGAGGTTGAGGGCTATAATCAAATTAAAACAGCACGCTCAGGCAGGGACGAATTCATGCTGGTCTTGATTCTGCAAACAGAACTATTTGCTCCCCAAGCCCATGTTAGCATCGCTCTGTCATTCGCCTTTGTCATTCCTATTTTATTAATTTCTTATAAGGTTACTTTTCAAGGAATAAAAATTATTCCTAGGTTTTATCAGTAGCAGAGGCATTAAATTCCTGAACAAACTGCACAAAATCTGCAGAACATATAATCCTCAATTAGAATAGATACACGTTGATACAACTTGTCAGCTTTGAACAGGGCTATTAACCTGCACTCAGTCTGGAAGCTGCTTTCAAGGCAAACAGAAGGCGCTGGCTGCTTCTGTGTGGTGTTGGTTTGTGGGCATCTGACAAAATATTTGTTACATTCTGAAGAATATTAGACTTCCCCTGTGATACAAAAGGAGGACTTCAGATAGTAAAGTGAAAATGATGGTAAAACGTTAACTGTGGGTCTTATTCAGCGCTCTTCACTTATCCTGGGCAGCACAGGGAATTTCACTGGGGCTGGCTGTTGGGGATTCAGTAGGTTCATTCATGTAGGCAAGCACCGTTCCATGGGAGGAAGGGTTGTGTGTCAGACCATAGGGCAGTACTGAAAATATTTTGTCTTTCAGTTTGTTTGATTACTTAGTGAGTGACCAGATTAGGAAAGAGTATTTCCTAACAATATTGTTTCTTGCAGCTCCATCTCCAAATCCAAATCCAAACCAAGTAGAGTCAAAGAAGATACACACAAGGAAGCCTTGTTAGCTGTGTGGGACTTCTGGGCAAGTTTCAAAGGAATTACCCTGTTTTCTCATGCTCTCTTGTTTTTTTTTTTTTTTTTTTTTTTTTTGTCTTCAGAATATATCTCTGTTGGTATCACAGTTTGATTCAGTTCTGGTTAAATTATTATACTTTACACTATTTTTTTCTAGTTAGCAAAATTAATGTGACTAAACACAAAGTCACCATCTTTCTCTAAGGAGTTGCAGATTTGGGTGTTGTCAGAAAATCTGGGGGAAGACCTTAGGTCTTAATAGGAAATGAGGCGATTCTGGTGATCTGCATTCTAGTGAAGTACCACCTTCTTATCAGCACCCCAATAACCTTTGTGTGGTTTCCAGTGTTGCTTGGTTACAGAAATATATTCCCAAATTCAAAAGTCCTGTAAGCTTTGGTCAACTGTATTGTGTTAGTGGAGATCAAATCTGCCAAATTATCAGTGTAGAAATTTTTTAATAATTGGACGTAAGTTCTTTGTAAGATGGGTGACACAGAATGACAAGGTATAGTGAGGTTCAAGCACTTGAAACGTGAGGCCATTAATTTGTAGCTTTTATCTAATAATTGAAACATTTCAAAGGTAAGTGTCGCTAGTATCATAAACTTATCAAAGAGGAGGGGACTGTCAAAAAGTTACATCCTTTTGGCATGACTGTCTTACAAACTAGACATATGAAGTAAATCAATACGGAAATATATGGTGTATTTTTTAAATACCACTAAGTGGAGAAACATTTCCACCTGTATCTTGATATACAAAACCTGCTCTTAGTAATCATTGATAGCAAGATTAAAATCCTATTCAACTAAAACTCTGATCAACCTTGTGTTTAAAGGAAGGGTGCATGTTATATGTCTAAGTGCATTCAGGGAGTGCAATGGCAGAGCTCAAAAAGGCACAGCACATTATTATTTTTAATGACCCACATTTGATCCAAGATGATTTTCCACTATAGGAGAAAAGACATGAGAAAAAAGAAGGTATTGACTCTGGGACATATGTTGCCCTTAATATTTGGGAAGCCTGTAAAAACTAAAGGCGGAACATGCCCCAAAGAGGAAATTAGAGAGACGGTTATTTTGAGATGCCTGAAACCCTCAGATGTGGGAATAGTGGCATAAGATAGCATGTGTGCTTGCAAGGAAAGAGGAATTGGAGTTAAAGAGTAAACTCTATACTCCTTGGGGATCATTTATGGTCTCTAAAGAGGTTAATGTGTGTCCCGCAATCTGTTCTCATATGTAAGTTACTTTAGTCATGCTGAGAAGAAAAAAAGAGTAGAGCAGATGGCCATGACAGATGAAGACAGCAGCCAACACTTCTCTTCAGGCAGAAGGGCCATTTAAACCTAAATGAACTAGTCACTTGAGTGATGTAGAGTGCTATCAGGTAGAAGATCTGGCCTCATTAGAAAGGGAAAAGTACGCAGCAGGCTGTCCTTGGCACAGAGGACTCAGGTGCTGCAGTGCACAACTTCCCTGTGCAGTGCGCTGTGGCCAGAGAGCCCAGACCTTGTTTTAGGCAGAATATGATCTACAAGAGATTGCAAAGGTCACCTAATGGAGACAAATAGGGAACCCAGCCTCAGCTGAGGACAGGCCATGTGTCTTAAATCTGTATAGCCTGTTCCTTGCTATAGCTTTAGTATTTCAAGTCCAGAAAGATCTCTGTCCTAAGTTCTTCCTTCAAGACAGGCAGGTAAGACCTCCTTTTAAAAACTGAGCAGGATTAAGAGTTGCTAACTGTTGCTTGCTGTTTAACCTGGCCCTGCAGAACTTCTCTGCAACCAGGTAGTTCATTCCTCTTTGCCTTGTTTCCTAGCAGAAACGGGCTATGGGTGACACGTTCTTTCCTTGCCTTGATTATTCTATATTATTTCTTGCCTTGCCTTATTCTATATTTATTTACTTATTTATTTTTATCTCGGCTGTTCTGATAACATGTCAGAAGACTTCTTCAGTTAACTGTGAAAGAAGTGAGAGTCCCGTATCTAACTCTCTCATTTGCTCATGTGCTTTCAAACCTACGCCTCTGAGTTTAAAAGAAAAGAAAACTCTTTACCAGGTTATATAGATTATTCCAGGTGAGGAATTTTTTTGTTTTAATTGAAAAGACCAATAACTTGAAGGTTATCATAGAATACGCTTTGGTCTTATTGGAGTGTATTGATTTATCTCACAAGATGCTTCATATTCAGATCTCAGCTAAAAACTAGGTATTATTGAATACTCTTGCATTATGTCATATTTATTGACATAATCTGCTGTGCATGGAAGCCTGATCTCTAGAATTTGTTGACTGAATTTTTGTCTTTGCTGCTTGGTCAGATGTAAACAAGATTGATTCACACACAAGGAAGGGCAAAGTATCTTCTATAATGCTGTAATCCCTTGCTAACAATCATTTTGCTAGGAGAGAGAATTTCGCATTTAAAAGTAGTTGAGATTTGCTTTTCTGAATAATTACTGTGATTGCCTGAGGCTCCTTTATTGAAATATCAGAGAGGAGATGGTTTCAGCAGCTTGATGATAAACTGGACAACTTCTGGCATTTTAATTCTGTTCCCAATCAATACTGACAAAGACTGACCTTGTGCAGAACTTATAAGTACACATTTGTGATGGAATCACTTCGCACATTCATTAAGATCTTATGAACATTGTATGTGAATCTCTCAAACCTATTTTTACTGTTCCAGGATAAAATTACGTGAGCTGAATACAAATAAGAGGAAAGATGAGTTTTCTTTGTGGAGGCATCTCCATGATTTGTACTACAGAAAACATTTAAGTTATCAGAAAACACATACTGATATTCCACCATATAAAACCAAAATTAAAAAAAGCACTGTGAGGAATAAATACACATGCGATAAAATGCAAAAGCAGCACGTGTTTAATTTCAAAATTCAGAGAAGCTGAAGGACTTGGGCTACTTTGCTGTAACCAACACAGCTTTTTAGAATGCCGAAACTCTTCTATCTTTGTGTTTTAAAAGGTGTACACAGCCTGTCATACAAAATCAACCAAGCTCATAGCTCCTATTGTTGCCTGGCTCAAAGGGAAGTTTGGCTATTGATATATTACCACCCCACCCTGGTAATATATTGTTGGTGTCATAATATGTTAAGAAGTGCATAAACTCCACTTTCAGTAACCACCAGGTGCCATTGCCATCTAAATAGAGCTATAATTTAATACCGGTTGGGACTTCCTAGAAATAGCAAGGTATTTCTTAGAGGGTATTCTTGAGTGGAAAAACACAGCATCATAAATAAATACACCAACTCCAATTTTGTGCTTACTCACCATGTGGTGCAGGACAGAATGCCCTATTCATGTGGGAGCTCAGCTCCTGTTTAGAGATGGTAATACCCAGACTGGCGGGCTTCAGTGCATACTGAGAAGAAAACTGACTGCAATATATCAACCTATCACACCAATGCAATAGGGAAATCAAAAGGAATATGGCATGCCTGAAGTCTATGGACCGTTAAAATCCTGCCTGCCTGGGCTGGCTTCAGCCATATTTATCCATCAGGAGGAAGGTGCAAACACTTAGCTGTAAACTAGAGAGGAGCAACTGGGTAGACTTGGGGGACAGCACTGCTTTTGTTAACCATTGAAAAGGCAGGGAGAAGGGCTCGAGATTCTCACTGACAAAACTGGATGGACTATGCAGAGCGAAGAACAGAGGGAACTGGAGCCAGGAATAACTCAGCTCAGCATTCCTGAGCATTAACACCTAGTTTTAACAGTGTCATCCAGTTTAATTGTTAGGAAAATGCTGAAAATGCTTTTCCTCAACCCACTATCCATGCAGTTTTGTTGGGTTCTGTGCCCAGTGTATGCTCAAGAGCAGACCGCATTCACGTGCTTTCAACCTCTAGCCCAAGGGGACTGAGCCTTTATTTACCCTCAGGAGCAACGCAATGACAGATACAGAACCTACAAAGTAGACAAAGTAAAGAAAAAATATGCGAAGAAAAACACTACAAAAGATGGGAGAAGTTCACCAGTTCTGTAAAATGGCTGCTACTATTTTTGCACTGTTCATTGACTATTTGTATCTTCCTCTCTGCTGAATCTTTTGAACTAATGCAAGGGCCCATCTAAGAGTTGTGCAGCACTGCCATTTCCCTTTGAAGAGTATTTGCCTAGCCTCAAGAGATCCTTGAAATCTCCTGAAAAACACTGTCCCAAACGCCCACTAATGTTAACTTCAGCTTTACCCTATCGGTATCATGCAATACTACATCATTATGCCTTGACAATATTCTAAACTCCTAATAGGTACCCGCTGACATTCAGACAGACTTCTGTAATTACTTCTCTTTACCCCAGACCATCATGGCCACACCACCATTAACATCTTCTGTAAAAGCAAGGAAAGTGTCTGGCATACAGGTCTGAAAATCAGCACAAAGACCTAAGTTTGTGGTTCAATTAATTTCTGAATAAACAGGATTTTTAAATGTACATATGTCAAATAATGATGGCTGTCAATGTCTTTGGAGATGCTTCTTGATGGCACAGAAGATGCAAAGTTATTAAACTAATTTCAAATGTTCTTACAACTTATTTCACTTGATTCACGTTCACTATGTAGTTCAATTGCCTTATTTTCTAGACTGATAAATGAGAACTAAAGATTAAATGAATAATTTGCAAAATTAAATTCAGGTCTAATTGGTTTCTATCAAGCATGGCACCTCTCATACAAAGGTAAAAATGACCCAATGACAAGAATAAAGTTATCTTGTGATGCTTTCCCATTCAATTAAACCTTAACTGTTTCAAGAATTAATTGCGTTACAGGAAAAGTTAGCTTTTCATTTCCCAGTGCCCAGGTGTCAGCTATTTTTCTTATCTGGGTTATATTCATACATTTCACTATTGCTTGATGCTCTTATCATGCAGAGAATGCATTTACTAGGAAAGGATAATAGAGAATTCATTACTTTAACGCTTCTCAAGTTGTTAAATGAAAAGTCGTAATAGTTATGATTTACTTTGTGGCTACTGGTGACCTTTTATCTATACACTTAACCTTCAGCCATTTTTCAGGTAGTTGAAGCCAACAAGAATTCCGAATGTAAGACTACCAGGGGGCAGCGCCCTCTTATATAGAGAGGGACCCATATCTACCGTGTGCGTATTTCAGTGGGAGTGAAGGATTGTTGAAGCAGAAGTATTTGCCTACCATTTATTTTTAATTACCCCAATCTTTTTTTTTGCACTAGAAAAACCCTGAGCCCAAAATAAGCTTTGTGTATTCGTGTTCACTTTATGTTCACTTTCCATAAACAAATGTATTAGTTATTATATTGGCAGGAAAAGGAAGCAGCCATGAAACGCAAGTTAATCAATAAGTAGCCATAGGACGTTAAATCTGAATTCGTAAGGGCTGAAGATCACATCAGGATTCCTGCTCAGTCAGTTAAAGACTCGTGTGACTAATCCAAATAAAATTACACATCTCTCATATTCATGAGCAAGTACTAGCTGCAAACAGCTTGCAAATGATCTAAAACCCAAGAACCATTGGTAAAGCAATTTAGCAAACAATTACAAATAATACGTATAGTTAGAGAAGTCCAAGTGCTTTGGACAATTTACAAAGAAAAAATGTAGGCTGAGTTCATCAGATAAATTGTTAGAGCCAAGAAAATAATCTATCACAATTAGTTCCACTAGAGCACCTCTCAGTCATTAGAAATAAATAACTTTCTCATAAACATACACCAAGTAGATATCTAAATATTGTACTGATTAAAATGTACATTTTGCATTTCATGCCATTGGAGATTTGTTCTACTTATTTATTCATACGGTAAATCATTAGGAATATACATACGGCACTGAAGTGGAACATGGTGAGTAATTACACACTGGTGCAGAAAGACACAGCCTGTTGTAAGGAGGGGAGGGTGTGCTGCGAGCTCGGCTGCGGGAAGTCCGTCTGCCTGTTTCAGAGGTCTGACTCAACACCTATTACTGCTACGTAAGTATGTACCTAGCAAGACATACATGCAGTGATTAAAGAAAGATCCATTGTGCTGATTGCAATAAAGGAGTAAAATATCAGCCCAGCACAGAACTGTAGCTTTTATTAAGGGGAAGTTGCTATTGATCTGTTAATTGCAGCTCACATCATTGTGGGTGATTGGTTTCCTTCTACCGCATTGTAAACAAGGAAAGGACACGATTGCTTCTCTTGAGCTGGATGAAATGAAATTGAGCTATTGAGATGGATTTCTGATTAGGATTTTTTTTTTTTTTTTTTTTTTTGCAAGCCAAGTGTGAATTCCTACTTGAACACTAAGCAGATTTTTCTTTTATATCACATTAAAATTGAGCTATCTGGGCACATGCAGTGTCAGATTTTACAGTCCTTCAGAAATCACTCAGTATTATGGAGATCTGAGCCTGTTTGTTAAAATGAGTTAAGTCAGTGTCCTCACTCTGCACTTGTCCTTACTGATGTCTTCACTGTCCCTCTAAATTTACTTCACAAGCAAAATGGGAAGGAGGCAGCACAAGAGCAACACAGGAGCAGACCAAAGGGGAAATTTAGAGAAGAGCAGAACAAAAAAAGAGGGTGGGAGCTAAATTGAACTCTTGGGAGACCATCATCAGCTCAGTGGAGTTTCATCTCTGCCTCTTCAACAAAGGAAGGGCTTCAAGATAACCTGGCATATGCAAACAATGGTTTTTTTTCATAGGAAAGGGAAAAGACGGTTGGTTTTTTTTTTTTTTTTTTTTTTCTGGACAACCAGAACCATTTCATTCAATGCAAAATAAAATGCATCACTTTGCTTTTGTTTCCCTTAGCCCTTCCACAGTGTTTATTACTTCCCTAAAATTAAATAAATAAATGTCCACCCCAGAACCTCAAACCACACAGAGATACTGAAAGAAGGGAAGGAGGGAGACAGCGGCATTTTACTTTTGGTAAATGTAAAATTCCCTTTCCTTTGGAGCGAGTCCAGTGCTGGGCCCCTCAGACAAACAGCTCCAGAGAAAACATTTTTCCTGTCCACTCTCCCCACACCATTGCTCTTGGTACCATTGAGTCCATAACAGATGATGGCTAAAAAATTCCCTTCCTGTCGTGCTCTGATGCTAACTACAAGATACCACTATGTGCTGATGTCACAACCATTGCCATAAATACCAGATGTGTGTTCGGCCCATACCAAGGATGCTCAGTAAGAAACACCAGCTACTAAATGAATACAACATTTGAATGAAATGTTGCCCTGTTGAAATGGGTAATTTTTTTCTCTCCAGCTTAGAGTAACAGTCAAGATTTTAACCTCAGCACTGCACGTGTTCAAGAGAGGCAAGCTGAGATGGCCACAAACCCCGATCCCCACTGATTTGGGAGGTGGACACACACCATGTGTGCTGTAGTCAAACCCCATGGGACTGCCTGCTATTAATGCTGCCCTTGAAACTTTGCCAATCTCCTTGCTCAGACATCTTGCCACACATGTATGGATGGGACCTTTTATGTTCCAGCTTTTTCCCGCGTTTCACTTAAACACAATAAAGGCCTGTTTTAGCTGAAAAACATTACGAAGGTTCATTGAATGATGACTGTTTACTGGCAATGGAAAGTAAAGTTTTGGCCATAAAGGAGAGAAGTTCAGAACTCAAGTCATTAGCGCTTACTCTTCCCATCAGCATTTTATTTATTGTTGCTGCTACAGTGAAATAGGTACGGCTAGAGCTTTGGGAAACCCATATGTCAGGCCATATCCTCCAAGCCTTCAGGCTAATCTTGACAGCTGCTGAGTCTTATGTTAGACAAGGCTGTCATTTTGTGCACCCAATATATATATAATTTTTTTTCCCCAAAGGTGACCTACAAGTAAAAGAGGAAAAAATGGGCTTGTGCCCATATTTTCCTGTTCATCCTAACAGAAAAGAACCTATGGGATCTGCACTGTATTTATTGCTGCTAGTTTGTTCTCAGGCTGGGAAGGAAGGTTTTCTATACCTGCAGCAGGAGAACAGGAGTCTGCAGGGACAACAAGAGACATCAGAGAAATGTAGGAAGTACAAGTAGATTCAGGGATTAGTTGTTTCACAAAATACAAAGGGCTGTGAATTTAGACTTTGAGAAATAATTCACTATTGACATAATAGTAGATAGAGGCAAAACTACCATGTCCTAGAAGCAGCATCCCTTTTTTTTTTAATTTCCTGCCTCACCAAGATTTCTTAATAAAGCACCAATGAAATAATTACAATTTATAAAACCGTAACTGTATAGTCAAAATTGGTGGTTTTTAGAATGAAGACAAAACACTTTCTGACATAACACAGACAACCATTAAGGATTAGGAGACAAGGCTAAGAGTAAATGGAAAACACATTTTCTAAAATATTTTATTCTTCAGAAGCTCATTGCTCCTGATTAAGGGCTATTTCAAATGAAAGGAAACTTCCAAGTTTCTGGAAGATTGGCCTGCAGTTCTGTGGTCCCCAGAAAGACCAAGCAATATGCAATCCTACATCACAGCTAACAGCAGTTACATGAACCTGGCAGACTCAGTCGACAGGTGCCTGTCCCACTTTTTCCTTGCACTCTGAATAATGCCCCCTTCCATCCTCCTCTCTCTCTTCCTCCGTTTTGCAAAATTTCTCCCAGGTCTAGCCTCATGGCAGAGGTCAAAGAACAGCAACATCTGCCTGTGAGAGAGAGAGACTACAGCCAGGTTATTCAAATGCATCTCCGTGTTACTTTTTACGTGCTGGGTTTATGAAATTCTGTGGCAAAAAAAATATTGATCTGAGCTATGATATGATCTAAGACATTTATTTATTAATGCCAGAGGATGCAATTTTATTAAGCCTAAATATTCCACACCTGAGCATTTTCATGGAGCATGACAGAAAATTTCATATAGCACTGGATGAGTTCTGTTAGTACTGATGAATATATTACTTTTTAAGGAGACACTGTTAATTAGAATAATGCATCTGCCACACCTGTGAACACTACAACTGATTCTCTAGCAGGTTATCTGCCTAGGGAGAATCCAAGACAGCTCTTTGGTACTTCAATGAATCGTAACAAATACAGCTTCTGCTACAGCAGCACGAAACACACAGCACTGCTTTTCACCAGCTGACTTAGTGTTCCTTGCTGAATAGAGAAATGAGGGGATGTAGTGTAAATGCTCATTGCAAGGGGAATTCAGAATGCATTTGAGAAAATATAAGTACTAACCATTCCTGAGAGTGACTAAGTGGCAAGGGCTGGACCAATGAAGCTAGAGGCACCATTGGTGGCAGAAGAAATGTCACTCAGATACTGATGGCAGAGGAAGACACAGAAATTTTGACTGCAATAGTGTGGGTGCATTAGGAGCTGAAAAACATTGTAGGTCCTCCTGCAGCACTGAAGAAAATGTTGGAAATGCCAGTGCCAAAGGAGATTAAGACCATTAAGTCCTCCAGAAAGAATAGGTCAGGCCTATGTGACACCTGGCTCAGAGCACCAGCCCTGCAGCGAGCACTGCCGGAGCTTTGTGTCGGCTCTTCAGGCAAATCACTCACAGATGGTGACAAAAGGCCACCTTCTCCCCCTGTTCCCCAGTGCAGCCTGGGTTGGATTCACCTTACAGATACAAGGCTGATCCTGGTCCCCAGCCACTGCTTTGCACAGCCACAGCTCAGTAATCTGTGCAGTGAAGCAATTAGAAGGGATAGCAACTCTACCATTTTAGCAAGGGAAGCATAATTTGAATACTGTAACTGAGAAAGGGCAGACGCGTGGCTGGTTTATAAGCATTTTTAAATGGTTGTCTGACTAGGTTTCTTGCTCACAGGATAGCATCCTGTTCTCAGTTTGGACTAAAGAGATTTCACAGGCTCTGAATGATAGGACAAAGTGTCATTTGTTTTCTCTACAGACATAACTGCTTCCTACTCAGCCTTTGCCTCAGAGGTATAATCATGGAAAGACAGAGAACTTGAGCTTTTCTGCAGTTGCGGATTTACAACATTGAAACATAGTCTTGGCCCTTTCAAATGCCATCTGTCTAATGAGAGCAAGGTCTTTTCTTCCCCTCACAAGAATTCAATGCATTTTGTTGTGTAAGAGAGAAGAAATATAAAAATGTGCAGGACTTAATTCAGGGAGAGTGGACATGACAGAAGAAAATAGTAAGATAAATGTGGGGCTCCTATCTACCCTTTACTTAAACAAGAATAAGGGAACAAGCAAGTGAAGTTGAAGTGCAATAAAGTTTAAAGCTAATAAATACTTTTTTTTCCACATCACTTATAATTAACCTGTCAAGTCAGTACCGCAATAAGTCACTGAGACCAAGCACTTAGTATTCACAAAAAGATTAGACAAATGGGGCCCAGTTCTCTTCTCCATCTAAGGTGAACTTAGACACTGATGGAGACACAGCGGTAACATGCAGCTCCCTGATTTAGATATGCCAGGCTCCAAAGCAAGTCAGAAATGTGTCTGAACAGGTATAAGTTAAATCAATAGTGCGCTGCCTCTCTGATTGCTGCCACAAACTGCTTCAGGCCAGGAAGAAACTTCCACAGCAAATCATTCAGTGAGTATGTGCTAGAAAGCCTTGTGAAGTGTCCTACCAGCACTGACATGCTTCCAAAGATCTGGATTCTCTGTCCAGTGCAGCTTCTTGGCTGCTAGGTGGTTTCCCAAACACCGCTTTTAACTCTCTGTCCTGTGTTTTTCTCATAGAATCATAGAATGGTTTAGGTTGGAAGGGACCTTGAAGATCATCGAGTTCCAACCCCCCTGCCATAGGCAGGGACACCTCCCACTAGACCAGGTTGCCCAAGGCCATGTCCAGCCTGGCCTTGAACACCTCCAGGGACGGGGCTTCAACAACCTCTCTGGGCAACCTGTTCCAGTGCCTTACTACCCTTAAAGTGAAAAACTTCTTCCTAATGTTTAATCTAAACCTGCCCTCTTCCAGCTTAAATCCATCCCCTCTCGTCCTATCACTACATGCCCGTGTAAAAAGTCCTTCCCCAGCTCTCCTGTAGGCCCCCTTTAGGTACTGGAAGGCTGCAATAAGATCTCCCCGGAGCCTTCTCTTCTCCAGGCTGAACAGCCCCAACTCTCTCAGCCTCTCCTCATAGGAGAGGTGCTCCAGCCCTCGGATCATCCTCGTGGCTCTCCTCTGGACACACTCCAGCAGGTCCATGTCCTTCTTATGCTGGGGACTCCAGAGCTGGATGCAGTACTCCAGGTGTGGTCCCACGAGAGTGGAGTAGAGGGGCAGAATCACCTCCCTTGACCTGCTGGCCACACATCTTCTGATGCAGCCCAGGATACGGTCGGCCTTCTGGGCTGCGATTGCACATTGCTGGCGATCTAACTAGATCATCTCTAACTAGAGGTAAAAATACTTATCTCTGCCACAGGGTGCCCTGAGATTTACTTGTGAAATGCAGTAGGTGTTATTGTCGTATTTTCCAAGACAGGATATAGTGCTGACCACTTTCAGAAATGATTTATGGTTGAAAATTACTCATCTCCCTGAGTATGGCAATCCCTGTGTACCTATGTAAAACAAGTGTTTTAACTTGTAAGCCGTAAGTTTTGTAAGCCATATGGTTTGCCCTTTGTATGCTCTTTCAATTTCCTTTTTATCCACTCAATACTCAAAAAATTCAGTTCCAAATAATCTTCCCAAATTAAGGTACATTCATAGCCAGGGGTTCAAGATTCAGTTTCAAACTATCAGACAACAGACAGCTACAAACTCCTTACAGAATTAAACAATACATTAAGAAAACCCATATACAATTGAGTTAGAGGCCAAAAATCTCATCCCACTTCAGTATTACCCAAATAATTAATTGCAGTGATGCGCCAAGTCTTTTTAATGGCATGTACAAATAACTTATGCCCTTGAAATGTGTCTCAAGCAGAACTTAAATAGATCAATTATTTCAATGATTCATCTCTGAGAGATTTTTTTTTGTAAGGCTAAACACATTTCTGTGTTATGATATCAGATGATTAAAGAAGGTCTTCTGAACTAGTCTAAATTAGGCCAAGGAGAAAAAATACTAGGGAATTAATTTTTATAATCTATCTTAGCTTTATATGTTCTTTGTTAAATATTTCCTGAAATTAGACTCTGTCAATGAAGGAAACAACTCACTCGTAAGCTTAACGTGATCATTTGCTATCTATGTTTCCGCAAGGAATGTAGACTCCTTTTACAGGGAAATGTAATTCTTTAAGGTAAGAAAGACTTGCCTCAAACGTCTATATTGGCGTGGGCTTCTGAAGGGAGAAGTGACAGATGGCAATAGGACTAGTTGCTTGCTAGTTTACAAGGACAAAGCCAAGTGCCTCTCTCTTTGACCCTTTATTTTCTCTATATTTTTCGATCTACATTCTGTTGTCCCAGTAACCAATTCAACAAGTAATACATAAAACCTCAATGAACTGAAACAATGTTCAAGTTTTTGTCATGTTGTTCTGTACTATACTAACCTATTTTGTCTTTCAAGGTCTGTGTGTTTAATGGAACTTGTCTCGGGTAACCATTTGTTTAATTTTTCCCCATAAAGTCAGCTGTGCTACATTACAGTTTTCACAGCCAGCAGCCCTCGCAGCAAATAACATTTTGTGTGTGAACACCAAGATGTAGCACAGGACAGAGCATACAGCGGGAAAAGCCACTAAAGCAGGGTGGCCTGTGATGAACAAAAACTGTTCTCAGTAAGAGTGAATGCGGTAGATGCACAGGTCGCTTCCCTCACCGCAGATTTCCTCAAGACACAATTTTTCTGCTGCACAATTCTTCTACATACCTAAATTAAAAGGCCATATGCATGAAATAATATACTTGGATATACTATACAGAGTGTAAAACTCTGTGTTCATCTTGCTTCAATTTCAACAGGCTATTAAAAAGCCCATCTCCTTACCTGCCTCACCTACCAGCTTCTCCGCCTTCCTTAAACTTTCCCATCTTTAGAACATGTTCAGAAGAACTGCAACAAGGCACTGACTCCTTATCGATGCGAAGACAGGCGGTGGTTGAAGAGGACAAATAATCTGTGCTCGAAACTTCACGCTCCCAGTAGAATAAATTGGACACTACTTACTGATGATTCAGCACGAAAAACACCATTACACTAAATCTTGCAGTCTCAAGACAGACAAATAACATTGAGCCTAATCTAAATTCAGTGAAATTATTTCAGCTGACTTACTGGGCCAGTCTACTGGCCACACACGGAGTTTAGCATGAGGAACAGCTTTCGGCTTCTGTATCGGCATTCTATTACAGTAAATTAGAAAAATAAAGTCTCTGTTGTTTCCCCAGTCTAATTATTAACATAGGTTTTACTATTTTAGAGAAGCACCCAAAAGCCTCCACAGACTGATAGTATTCTGTTACTTGCATCACACAGAGAAGCAGAACTGAGCTAAACAGCAATAAACATTTGACTAAGAGATATAAAACAGAATGTCTCCAATATTAAAAGTAAGCAAAGCTATATCCTGATAAACAGTGGCCTTGATTTTTAAATACAGCATAACGCATCTGAGACTTGATTGCAGAAGGCAACACATACTGAAGAGATATGAGATTTGCAAAACTAAATACTACGTTTAATACACTTTCCCATGGTTTAAAAGCAAGAGAAACTTTCCTTCTATCAGATGCTCTTTGGTTTTATGACAAATACAACTAATGCCCTGAAGATAAAGTGGAGCATTAGAGCACGGCATAGAAATATGCTCAGCATAGAAAGCTTAGCACAGAAAAAAAGACAAAAGAGCTGTAAAATTTCTCTCCATATAGAATAATTCAAAACAGGTTTGAGACAAAAATAGGACACAGTTAAGCATCTGAAATGAAATAATACAAAGAAATTATACACAGGTTTGACAAATTAGCATATTATAGCTTCAGAATGTCGTACAGATATTATTAACCCCTTCAACACCTCTGTGCTCTTATTTCAACTAAGACAAAAGTGACCATTCTGTGTCTACTGGACTTTCTGCATGGTTGAACAGGTGAAATACCTCATTATTGTCTCTTAAGTGCTTTTAGATTCATGTTGTGTGAAACAGCAAGATATTACTGTTACTCCAGATGCAGGAATAGGGACAGAGAAATGTCACTGAAGACAACCAAGTGAATCTGCGTTACAGCCTCAGTAATGTCTGAACTATTTTCCACCATTCACATTCACTATAGTCTAAGGCATTAACAGTGACCATTAAAACCTATATAAACAGAGGAAGCTCTAGTATTCTGTAAACTAGGCCACAGATCCTACAGCAAGTCTACTGGGAGTGGTGTTTTCAACTACTATGATAAAGTGTTCGTGTGGGAAGACATGTTTGCTAGGCAGAGATTTGTGTTGAGTATCCCCTTCATGTTAGAGTATATTTCAATTTAATTATATTTTCAACAACAGGAGAACACTTTCCTTTCTACCTACGTGGTAGATATCATACCATAACACCTTTCACTGGATTTTCTGTTTGTTTCATATCGTATCTCCATTAGATAACAAACTCGCCTGAGAAGAGGATGCATCTTTCAATGACTTGTGAATTGACTGTTCTCACGCTAGACTCAGTAAATCACCATGGTGCCCATGCCATATGCCAGCCTCCTGCTTCACAAAGGGGCACAGAACACCTTATTAGGTAGGAAGCAAGTTTAGGGGACAAAGTAATAATTTGCCCTGCCTGAGCTAAATAACCACACCAAAAAAGTACAACATGACTTAAACATAACTCACTCTCCTGGTAGAGCTGTCAGGTTGGCTGCTTTGTTTCCACAATCTTCCTAGGAGATAGAAAGGTAGCCAGAGAAGAAGGGTGCCAGGATATCATCTGACCACACAGAAAATCTGGCTGTAGTTTTTAGCTTTTGAATACATAAACATCTATTCGAAGGGTTTCACAATTGAGATTTAAAAGAACAAATTGAATTTTTCTGCTCTATTCCATTCTGCACTGAAGTTTATCTCTACGTTTTCCTTTTAAGTGATTAGTTACTGCCACACATAGCAGGTAGGCTGAAATCCTTTTTCATCCCTGCTTAGCGTCTCCCTACGAGGCTTACTTCCAAAATGATTGAAGACAAGAGTTCAGAAACAACAGATGCTGGCAGCCTGCCAGTCACATGCACCCACACAGATGCAAAGTTAAAAATATAGCAATTCACGCCTCATACAAGTGGGTACGTAGGACAGAGAGGGCTGATAGAACAGATTGAGAGGGAGAAGTGTATATTCACAAAGGGCAGTACACATGTATCTGTCAAGCAAAAGGCCGTGAGGAAAGAATGGGAACTTCTGGTACTGCTGTGCTATGGATAGCATGCTTTAGTCAAAACCTGTATTTGCTGGGGTTATTTGTGCTTAGAAATTTGTACCTGGACGGGGATTCTCATCCCTCCTTCCTTCTCTCTATTAAAGTCACTACCAAAGAGCACTATGGATGCATTACTAAGGGTATGACATAAATAATGTTGGTAAGAGAATCTTTGGTTTCAACTGATCGTCTAAGGTTAGATTTGATTAGGGATCAATGTGACAGACCTGTTTTCTGTGATCACCTATGTCTCTGCTGGGCTTAAACGAGTAGATTTTTGTTTCTTCTTTCACTGTGGCTGAGCTATACCTTGAAGGTGGCGCATTCCTCCTACAGAATTCAGGCTGAATTCAAGCCCTGGACAGCCTAAAAATAGTAGACTATTTTTACCAAAACCCCAAGGATTGTACCTTAATTTCAGAGAGCTTGGGTTTTTCTCATTTGTTTGGTTTAAGTTTGATGATTAACTTCTGCTCCAGATTCCCTAATTTGAGCAAATCAATTCTTTTCAGTACTAAATGGGAGGAAAGTTCTGAGTGAGCATTTGAATCCAGTCTGAATGGTGCTCCTTCCCAAGGACGACCGACGGCTCAGGCTCAGTCAGTACCCCACAGTGAGGAAAAGATCTCCCCTGTTGTTCTCTTAAGCCTCACACTTTTCCTGCCTTTTAGGCAGTCTCCTTTTAGGAGACTTTTATTTCAAACAAACAATGGGAGCTGCTCTTTTTAGCAATTTAAAGTAGTGCAATGTCAAGATTTATATCTATTCTAATGGCAGTACTTTGGATTGTGTACTGAACCCATTATCAAAGATAGGCTATAGAAATTAGTTGCATAATTAATTGTGTCAAACCGGTGGTGCTTTCCTGAATGCACCCTACTTAGCAGGGGTGAATCTTCTGCAAAAAATTATTAGGATTTGCTCACCTGGGAGCTTTTCCCAGACCCCAGGTCAGCAAAGCTGACAGTGCGCAAGCTGAGCGCTCTCAGGGTAGCAGCTGTACAAACAGCCACAGAAAGTATGGGTTTAATTTTATGTTGTGTTTGGACTGGTTTTTGTAATAATAAAATCAAGCCCTAGGAAAAGTGTGAGGCTTTGAGGCAAGCGACTCTGAGGACTGGACAGGGCTAAGGTTAGCAGAAGGGTATGTTTATAGTGCTAATAAACTAGATTCTGATTTCTAGCATGAAAGGAGTAAATTACAAACTGATGAAGCTTCTCCACAAATGTGATGTCTATTAACATTAAAGCAGCCACGGGCATATACTGAGGGGAGAATCAGTCTCTAGAGTTTGCTATTTTAACCATCAGTCATATAGCGCAATTGCTGGAAGAAAATAAACGATATAGCAATAGCAACTCTAAAGGCAGATAGAGGACAGGAAAAGGAAAATATTAAATAAGAACAGTCACTATGGAAACAGTTGGATTTTTAGTATTTTAATACCTGGATGACTCAGAGGAGTGGCAATAAGACATGGAGCCTTTTGCATTTGGAGGAGATATTAGTTCAAATTTTGCCCAAGCCAGGGGCAATTCAAAGATTGTCCTAATAACAGTTTACGTAAAATGACTTCACTGTTTTAGTTCATTTTAAGAGTTAGTATCTAGCCAGGAAATATCTCCGCCACGCAAATACCCTAGTTCAAAGGCCTAGCAGAAGGCCTGAAAACCTGCCTGGGGAGGCAGCATTTTTCTGCTGCTTTTACGACAACAAGGTCGGGACTTAAGGAAGTTTGTTTTGCTTCTGCTGCTGCTAACGCAATGCCTGTGAGTATCAAGATTTCAGTCTCCAGGCCTTGCAACTATGGCTCATGACCACCAAATTAAAAATGAAAGAAAAGCATACACTGTGTTTGCAAAATGGAGAAAGGATGAAGTTAATGAATTGCAGAAAAGAAGAAGATCTGAAACTAAATCTAACATATTCCTAAATTTGGGAAGTTTTCTAGATTACTTTGTTCAAATTTCAATTCCCACCTATGCTGTCTGGCCGAAAGCCAGGCTCACACCAGCATAGTTCAGGTAACTGAAATACATTGATGTCTCTGTAAAAGACAGAGATGTTGCTGTAGGAATGACTGAAATGCAATTTTATTCACTGTTCAGATAATTTTGTTAAAGAGCTAAACTGCATGAGATTTATTTAGTTTTTAATACTGGAGATATACAACAAAGGACCACTTGAACAATTATCTAGAAAAAGGTGTCTCTGATATATTTTCAGTGACACACAAGTGAAATTCTTTCTAACATTCTTCTAAGGTGCCCTACTTGCTTGTACAGAGACTGAGAGGAAATCTAACACTCCTTCCTCCGTTTCTTTCCTTTAATGCCTACACACTAGACACAATGCAAATCTGGACTGCCGCCTTGGTAGTCTCGCTACCAACTGCTACTGGATCCTGGAGAACATAAAGCAGATGGAGCACATTACCAACAACTTGTTTTGCCAGCTAGTCAATCAGTTGAAATCATCCATGATGTAGCCATATTTTTTAGGAGAAAGTTGCACAGGACAGCATTAAAGCTTATTAGTAGATATAGCACAGGAAAGTACAGGTGAGAAAACTGGAGATAACCTCACCAGATTCCTGTTCTGCACAAGTGACATTCATGGAAAGGGACTCCATGCGCTTTAAAAAAAAAAGTCATTGCTAAAAATAAGCAGAAAAGCAGTTCAACTTCACTCATCTAACTTACCAGATGTTCTTAATGAGGATGTGAATATTTTCAGGACAATACCACTGCTTTCTATACTGTACCCATGAAGTACTATTATGATGGCTGAAACCAACAGAAACAAAATGACAAAAAATAAGAAAGTAGAAGCTGTATGGGACAGTACGGTAACTCCAACCCAATCAATAACCTTCTGAGAACTGTATTGCAAAGAGAAGCTTCATGGGGAGGACCACGATGCACCAAGACAGAAGCTGTGAATGCAGGACAGCCCATATATCTGACTATACCAAAGCAAGACCCATAAAATGGGCTGTTTCTCCCAGGCCCATCACAAGTAGAAAGCCACAGCATCAGGAAAAAATATCTAAATTTTCACTCATTTATGGGTCTATGAAAGATGTTGCATTAGCAGAAGTTAAGATTTGGTTTACGAGAAGCAATTCAGCAGGAAAACCAAACACTTGTTGGAAGTCTGTTCCCCAGTGAACCATAGGGAGAAGCATGTTAACCTTCAAGCAGCATTAGCTTCAAAGGCAAAAGAGTTCCGGCACCAAATTTGCTTATGATTACGATCTAGTACAGATAATTTGGGTTCTTGTCTAGTCTTGGTCATAAATATTTATTTTCAATAGATGGAATATAGAATCCCATTTCATGTAATGATACTGCTGGATCTGATACACAAAAGCTCTACCAGTTGTTGCAACTGTCCTCAATTTCACAAGACACACAGCAGTACTTGCTAACAATGGGAAGGCAGCTTCACACCCTTATGCTTTGATTAAATAGCAATCATGTTATTTTGCTGTTTTGCTCACCATGCATCATACACATCTGTTATTTCAAAGAAAATTTATGTTTACACAAAGGCTCAAATAGAACTTGAAGGAGAAAGGGGGGTATGGGTGCAAGATTTCTAATCTCCTCGTATTTTAATTTCTGGAAAGACAAAATCCCCTTTTCAGTTAAATAAATTTTGTTTAAAAGCACGTGCACAAACACAAAACCCAAACAGTATTTCAGCTTTTTAAAATGCATGCAATGAACTGAAATCAGAATAATTCTGGTATTTTAAAATTTTGCTTGTAATTAACAAAAAAAGATCAATCAGCAGCAAAGCGAATGGAAAGGAAAATTAGCATCTTCGAATTGTTCATTAGCCCAGACTAGTAACAAATATTTTTGTGCTTTCTGCATTGGCCTCCATTTTCTTTTAGGCTCAGAGCAAGTTTTACAAATGCGTTGTGATCAACAAAATGTATCGTTTCTTGTAAAACCCTGACATGATTCAGATGCCAGGATTCTTTCTTGAGGTTCTTTTAATCTGTTCTCCAGGTCCTTATTAATGCTCTCCCTTAGATATATGTGCCTCTTAGCAAAAAGCAAAATTTCCTATCATGTCCTGCCTAGGTCAAAAAATATTAAATTCATTCCTTATCACAAACCATGTGTTAACTTCAGCATTTAAAATGTTTATGAAAAAGCGCTGTGAATTCCTTCCTTTTGTGCATCAGTCAAACTCCAAACCCACTGCATTTCTGTGGGTGTACAAGCAATTTAAATTTCAGCAATTTTCTGTTAGTCAGTATTACCTTTTATTTCCACGTAGTAGGGAACTCAGCTAAAAATTACGATGGGCAAACTTCAGAGACTTTGGAGCTTGAGTTTGGTTTGGATGTTGATTCATATGCTGTTAAACACAGCTGCAGAAGTAATGTTCTCCATTGCATTAGACCATTTTTTTCTAAGCCTTTGATAACTGCAGAAACATAAGACCTGTTGAAGTGTCCCTGCCCTTGTATGCCACTCTGTAGAAGGTCTGCAAGAGCCCTGGGTGGTTTCCCTGCTGCATTGCTGAAGCCCAGCCAGTCTCACACTAGCACAGAGGATAATATCTGGCCACTGCAGAACACTACAGAAAACTGTGCTGCTGATTTCAGATTTTGATACACACTTCTCTAAATGAGACTGGAGTGACTGGGGTTTTTCTTTTCACTCTTCTCCTTTGATTCACTTGGCCATAGTACTGACACGTGTGAAAATGTGTTTTTTTAACCTACAAGAGTGACTCCCACATTACCTGATTAAGAATGCTCTAGCCCAGCAGGAGATTAACATCATTCCTGTCTTTCAATGAGGAATAAATGTTGTAATCAGGAAATGTACACCACTGTAAAATCTTAAAAGAACTGAAATAAGCTCCAGCTTTGTGGGGGTATGTGTACGAAGATCTTATTAAGTTTGCAAATGCCCCTTGAAACAAGCTGAAATTGAGCCAGGTACCTACAGCTAGCCACTAATGAAAATAAAATAAAGTGCCCATCTAAACTACTGGATAATGAAATTAAGTATCAAATTAAAATGAGAAGAAGGCTATAGTGTAAAATGAATGACTTCTGTGATGTCTCTGGTGAAGTATAGCTGTTTGACAGATTTTATCCGAGGTGGTCATTTTGAACGAGCTGGGGCTGGTTCACCACTTACAGTTAGCCCTATGCAAAAGGAATTCCTTTTTTTTTGTAGCTTAATTTTCAGCTTTAGTGCAATATCAGATCCCCAGTTCCAGCTCCCCAGATATGATTTCTGGAAGGGGCAGACACACTCCACACTGCGCTACTACATAATTTTCTGCAAAGAAAGAAGATCTAGAGCCACCGCATACTGTATTCCAATAAGGCATTAGTTAGATATATTGGCTCACTTAATTCAGACCTTGGTTTCGTTCAAAAGATGAAAATTAAAATAAATGAGCCGACTGACAGAGAAGGTGAGTATGAGAGCAAGTTTGCCCACTGGAAATACCATTAAGGTTACTCTTAACTATCAGGAATGGAGAGACACTGAAACAGCCCACATAAATCCCCTCCAGCTGAACAAATCAGGAATGCATGTAAGAGAATTAAAAGCTTTTCATTCCTCTTTCTTTCAGGAAATGCTGCAGCCCTGTTAAAGAACTTCAATGGATAGGGAAAACCCCAACCTTCCCAGAGTTTTGAGAAGGAAGATTATAAGAAGTTTTCAGTGAATTCACAGATTCCCAGGCTGTGCACAAGCTGCAGAACACAAGGGCCCCTTATAGCCGCGTTAGCCTGGCATGCATTTGCCTTCTGAAGAATTTTGATTTCGTTCACAAATTATCAAGGAGGATTCTCTGAACCAAAAACCAGAACACAGAGAATCTAAAATAGCTCTGCCCTCTTAAAATGCCTTAGCTGAAGCTTTTTAAATGCTTCACACAGTCATATGCACAAACCTCCTTATTTAGGAAAAATGTGGTGGAGCAAACTAGGGGGGAGAGAATTATGATCCTGATGAAATCAGTTGTAAAGAGAGATAAGCAGAAGGAGCAAGAGTCACCTTTTGGTGATTGACAGCGACTTTTAGCAGCTTGAATCTTGACACAACCACCTCAGCTAAATGCTTGTCGCTCACGTTGCTTCGAAGGAATGACCTGTCGTAACCAGACTAATGACCAGAATTGGAGACAAAGAAAGATAAAATTTGCTTTTAGAGAAGTGCTCTTTATTGACATACTGTTGGTATATTATCAGCTAAAGACTGAAAATATGTGGGAGGTCTGAATGTTGTCCCAGCTGAAGTGGAAATCTGAGTACACCAAGACAGTAGTCCAAAGGTTTCCACCAGAGCGCAACACTTTGGGGATATTTTCCAGGCTGATTTCCTGTCAGTTCCTGTAGTTTTATTGTGGAAAGCATTTCAAGGAGAAAACTTCCTGTTTTACACTGTGTGTCGAGGTTGCTATGACTGGACCAATAGGATTAGATTCAGAC
Source organism: Pluvialis apricaria (assembly GCA_017639485.1). NCBI lineage: Eukaryota > Metazoa > Chordata > Aves > Charadriiformes > Charadriidae > Pluvialis > Pluvialis apricaria. The sequence goes on from CM030017.1 coordinate 7,558,578, forward strand.
CTAACATAAAAATGTCAACTGAAGTCACTCCGAGGTAGGAGCTCTTACGCTAGTACCGCCTTGCCTTCTGGCTAAACAAGAAGGTAGAGGAGACTGTAATACACTGGGATTTTATTCACTGTCAGTAACATCAATTCTTAAGTGGCCAAACTTTTTTATGCCTGATGTCAGACACAGGCTAGGTGGTTTCTTTGATTATTCCATTTAGCAAGCCAAAGGCAAGTGGTCTTCTGGCAGCTTCCCACAGCAGCTTTATAATTTGTTACAGTTGCTTTCTTCATCTTGCTGTTTTACTCGATGCCATAATTATTTTCTCATTTCTAAATTCACTATTAATTTTAATTAAGCTCATTTACACTCATTAGTTTAGCTAATCTATCTTCACTTTTAAACACACACACACACACACCAGTCTTCATTCTGATGTAGCGTTGGCATGGAAAGTTTTATGCAGAGAGGCAGAAAGACCCACATATGTAATGAAATAAAAGGGCTTATAACTGCAGCTGGTTGAGGATTTTTTAATTAAGCTTTTCCTATCCGAAAAAGCCAATTAGTTGGGACTGAAAGTTTTCAGAGACCTACATCCTGTTTAATAAAATTTTAATCTGAAGTTTTCTCTGGTGAAAAGTAGAGAATAATCACTAGCTAATACAGATCAAACTTAGAGGTCAAATCTCATCTACAACAGAGGAGGTACTGAACATGCTGCATTTGATGATAAGAACAGCTCTGAATCCACAAATGCCAGACTCACAAGTCCCTCACCATGAAGCTGCTTGAGTGATCTTGTTTTCACTAGATACTCAGGATTTCATTCAGCACTAGGGCACAAATTTCAAATCTCTGATTTTTTTCATGTAGACGAAGTCTTGTTCTCCCATAGTTTTTTTTTATGGATGACTAAATGACAGAGTAGATAAAATGCATTATTATTACTATTATTACTATTATTATTTTCTGACACCTCCTGCTCACATATTTTAAGTGATGCTTCGATGTTTGAGTAGGCCATAAAGTTTAGCAAGGAAGTTCTAACCTTGTCTGTGTCCTGCATATAAAAACAAGTATTCTTGTTTAACTAACAACATGATCGATACCAATTAACCACTTCACAAGCTGCTGAATCAGAGAATATTGTCCGTGGATTGCCTCAGTCCATTGTTTACTCTTTTACTTTGCTACTTCAGCCTCTCCCCCAAGCCAAAATAACTACTTTATGCTTGTGCCGTCCCTGTCAGACTCTTTTATTTACAATATTCTGCAGAGAAATAAGGAATTGCCAAGGTGGACCATATTCACAGTATGTTATCATCCAATATCCTAACAGTTGCTGGCACCAGATGTTTCAGAAGATGATAAAAGACCCTACAGGAAGCAGATGTGAGACAATCTGCTCTGCGTAACTCACATGCAGAACTATATCCAGTCCACAAAGTTCATCTATACTCTCAGAGCTTGAAAAAATGAGGCTTATTTCCAGTATCAGCACTTATACATATGTAGCCTCGCCAGTCATATCGCGTCAGTAAGTCCTTCCATTTTTCCCTTTTCTCCCAGCTGTTTCCAATGTCCATCCCAGGAGCTCACTCTACCTACAAACATCTTTTCAGATACTCAGCAGCATATGCAACTGTCAAAACAGGTTTAAGAAGCTTTAAAGTGTTCTGTTTAACTATGTACGTAACTCTAGCAAAGATAAGAGACTACCCAAAATGAAAGTTACCGTGTTATTTAGTAAAGCAAGGTAGAGGCAAATTGGTGTGATTGTTTTCATTATTATAGGGAAGTAATGTCCGTAATCTTGGACTAACAAGTCATCTTCAGGTCTTATTCTTCTGGGTGAATCAGTGAAGCTGCATGAAATAGATATTTTCATAAATTTTACTGTTTACGGTGATTCCATGTTTCACTTTCTATGGCCTCCACTGACTGTGGACATAAAATAATTTTCTAGGAATTGTTACAATTAGATTCCAACGTCACCTGTTCTCTTTGAGGAGGGAGAAAATATGTGGATTGCATCTGAATACCCCGAGGACTGTAGGACTCACATATTCATGTATTCAATTTTATGAACATCTTCAGAGGATAATAAGACAAAATAGAATTTACTTATTTTCACAGCCTGTTCTAGGTCTTCTGTATTTTCAAGTTCATCATAGGCTACTACTTTTTTTTTTTCTAACATAATTTGGAACAGACCCAAGACTGCTTGAACGTGAGTTCCAGCACAGCCATTTGGTTGAGAGACAATTAAGATGTGCTTTGGTGATATAGAAAATGCCCTTGTATTTGTGCATCTTTGAATTACGTTACAGATGTTGTTACAATAGTACCCCCAAGCTTTAAAATAATTACCCACTTCCACAGACTCACAAAGACAGAAAAAGAAAAATATGGCAGTCAGCCTTTTCTGGCCCCCAAATCCAACTCTCTGTTGTAGATTTACATTTATGTGCGGAGACCCTCAGAACTAGCCAAGAAGGGAGGAGTGAGCAGAGGGTGCATTATGAACACGGGGAGAAATGGCAGCATTTCAACCTAAGAGCATATTCTGTTGTCATGACAACATGATGTAAAGTGTTTTCTTAAAGAAAAAGATTGCAATGTAAATGGAAAAGAAAAACTCAGTTAACAGAGCAAATTCAGATTATGTGTTTTATGAGGTTGTGACATGGATTAAAACACATCATTTATTACCATAAACAGATTTTTTTTTTTAAATCCCATACAGAACAAACGCTTGCTTCACAGAAATGACATTCTATAAAAATCGCATTTATCATTAGAAATGAAGTTTAGAAACTACACATTAAAAAAAAAAAAAAAAAACCAAACAAAAACATTTCAAAGTACTTTTGCATATTTTCCACCAGATATTCAGAAAACATATGATGGTTTGCTCCCTCATTTTCTATGCAAACTACTGATTTAAAGTAGCTTGATATTTTATGCAACACCAAGGATCTGTTAAGTGCTGTAGAAACACTTAACGTGCCACTGGCCTCCAACCCTATAACTGCAGCGGTCAAAGGGTAGAGAAAGGGAATATCATTATCCCATTTCCATGTAGGAGCAGAGGCACAGGGCATGTGAAGCCAGATGCGCAAAAATCACATGAAAAGCTTCCAGCCGTGTTGGGAATTACATCAAGATTGCTGTAGCCCAGTTATGTAGTTTACAATGTCATTCTCATCTGCTCACGCAAAGTGAGAAATTGGTGACTATTTTCTTGCACACACTTACTGAGGTTTACAGTTATTAAGGCTTTCATCATTTAGTCCTGCCTAGAACATTAAAATTTTTGTCATTGCTTGGAAGTGTGACCCATGCCTCGGGGCGTGCACTGGAACAGAACAACAGCGACAGAAATACTGAGGTGTCCCTTGCTCACTGGCCATTAAAATGAATACATTACATCTCCCACAGTGGCAAGAGGGATTGTATTTTTATGTCAGTCTAAGTGACCTTGTATCACTTAGATGGAGCTGGAGAATTTCTCCCTGCACCCCACACCTCCACAATAAAGACAGATATTAAAAAAAAAACAAAGGACAAAAAGTCTTGAGAAATGTCTCAAGCTGGCTCTTTCCTCCTTTCCCAGTAGTCTGCTGTACACAAAAGGCTAAAATATTTACGAACTAAAAGAACTAATGAATTACAAAACTTGGATTTGAAATTTTACTTGACAGCTCCCAAAAAGTATGGTTCTTCAAGAATAAATAGAGAAATATGCCCCTAACCTGCCCGCTGCCTCTGCAGAATGTGCCTTGGCATCTGGTGTTACAGTGATTTATTTGGTAGTTTCTGGGAGTCAGCAGAGAACAGGGTCCCACAAGGGACCACAGACAAGGAGATGCCACCTGCCCCTTGGACAGCACAAAGAGAGCGAGGTAGAGGAAAGCAGCAGGTCATAAAAGCAGGTCTTGGCTTGCAAACGTCATCCTAGTGTCACCATCTTACACCCTTTCTGGTGGGATTTTGTTAAAAGGGCAGCTGGAGAAGCAGGAACATCAGAGAAGGAAGGGGGAAACCAAAGAGATCATCTTCATGTTGGAAAGCGCAGCAAGCAGTTTGAGACCACTGCTGTGTGACAAGCACCAAGGTGTGGGACACACTGAGCACTGCCTGCTGACAACGTGTCGTGGTTTGGCAAACCAGGACACAATGACTTTACAATGAGATTTGAGGGGGTGCAGCATCTTACAGGATTAAACCTCTAAATAAGCTGCAGCATTTAGATCTGAAGTCCCCTAGAGAAGGAGGGCTGAATTCAGTTCTGTTTAAAATTGGCAACAAGAGCAATTTACTGGAAAAGTACATTCTGAGTAGATACTACAGCAATTCTGATATAAAAGATTACTTGCCTTGTTAAAAGCTTACAAGCTATTTGTCATCTCAATGCTCTGTTCCCTACAATGTCGGGTTCTGGAAAGTTGTGAACTCCCAGGTAATGAAGCAAATCAGTTTGTGCTAACAAAAGTATCTTGTATACAGAATTATGGCTTTGCAGCCGCTTTGAGAAGGTGATGATCGTGGTCTCCTTGCCTCTTTCAAAAATATGTCTGTGAGCTCTGTATTATGTGAGATATGAAAAAAGCAGGATGTTGAGACTCCTGTGAGCCACCTTTCCCTTTGCAGTGAAGGGAACTGCCAGCGAAGCACACCAGGACTGCCACCCACCCTGGAGCCCTGAAAAGACAGCATGAGCCAAGAAAAGCTTCCTAGACGTGCAGCACAGGAAATTTGCATTAAAGCTGCCTGTATGTTAGATGTGGCTTGCTCTAGACCTGTCAGTCTGGAAGCCTTCCTGGGTGATACCTTCACTGAAGGGCCAGAATGACGCTGCATTAGCTGCGATGCTGCTAAGACTTCTCTAATAGTCTGTAACAGGAAGACTGCTGTGCGCCGTGGCCTCTGTACTGCAGTAAAGAAAATCACAGGTAATTTCTTATTCTTCTGCTGTCACCCATATGACCTTAACCCAGTTCCAGTTTTGTCCTCCAATTCTCTTCCTGAGTGAAAAGAGCCACATTTAATTTCTTCTACGGTTTGGTTACCTTAAGTTATGAGGATTATAAGCGCCATTATGCGGAAATACAACTTCATCCCTGTTTGTACACCACCTAGCACAAAGGGACTCTTGGGGGCAGGTGGTGCCTCTAAGTGTTACTGGAATATAATAAAAAACATGTGAAGTGTGTCTCCCCACACATTACTGAAACAAAATTATTTTAAGAAATTCCAGAAAATTCTTAGTCAATGATACATTCCTCACGTGAGTTCAGAATGTTACCTGCTATCTAGGATGTTTGAAAAGGAAGTTTTAATGCTACTTCCTCTTCAGAGTATTCCAGAGATGACATAATTCAGGGCACATTGCTGGGACCTACCCATGTTTTTTGACCTAGAAACAAGATTGCAGAATAAGAACCTGCTCCTCCATCTGGCGTATATACTAATAATCCTCCCCATAAGAGCAATTTTGTTAACTGAACTGATCCCCATACCATTATTGCGATGGTGGTCCTCTACAGGTGGTCCTCTACATCACATCAAATACAGCTTGGCTTTCAGATGCAAGCATGAGGTTAGATCAAACTGGCAGATAGAAAAACACATCTTTGTATTTGTAAATTCAGCCAATTTGATCAGGACTTGCTGAGAAACAACCCCATGACACCATTTTAGAAAGGAAAATAGAAAGAAAATACAGATTCACTGTTCTATTTACTAGAGATTTGAACTTTTAAAAGCATAACTGTGAGAAAAAGAAGAGAGAACACAAAATAGACTCAAAATTATCATCTTATCTCTACGGCCGCACCTGTGGCTTTGTTGACACAAGGCTACATTACAAGAGATTATCGAAGTGGGAGCTAACCTTCATATCTTTGTAGCATCAAGTGAATGTCAAAGTCAGCATCCCAGGCACAGAAGATCTATTTGCTCAGTTAACTGCATCAGTAACATCTTTTCAACATATGTCTCTGAAATACAGTTCGTGAGAAGGAAGATTGCTCACTGGAACAACAAGTAAAGAAGCACAGAAATACTTTGCTAGAAATAGAGAACTTGAGTTATGCCATTGAGATCAATGGAAATTCAGAGGAAAGGCTGAATAAGGAAGTCTGGGATTTGACCCTAAATCAGTTTACACAATTTTCAACAAACTGAGTTTTCACAATCTGGTGGAAGCCCTAATTACATTTTCATAAAAATCTCAGCACTCTTGAATTCTTATTTCTGAAGGCTCCCAAAGAGGCATCTATAAAGGATCTTTCCCATTTTGTTCCGATAATGGAAAACATATGAGGTGTCAGGTTAGAGAGAGCAATGTGGGACATGCCACCTCCATCACCTCTCTGACTAGGAAGCCAATAAACAATTGGCTAGCTTTTATTGAGTCGTATTAAGGACCAAAGTCTCAAGCTCTGACTCTTTATTTAGACAAAGTTACCACAGAAAAGGACAATTAAAGAATGTATTTCGTACGTTGGCCAAAAGCCTCACCTCTCCAAAGACAAAACGTGGTTTTAAATTCATGAGATGACGTAAGTAGGTATCTAAAGGCAGCTGTCAAAAACACCACACTTTCTTCCACCAGAAACACACAGAACTTCAGGAAGACAGTACAGAAAAGTTCAGGGAGGCAAGATAAAATTTTCACTAGTTCACTGAGAACAGATGTTTTATAGAAATAGTTCAGCTCTGCCAAAGCACTGGGAATTTCCATCAGAAACAACCAATTTCCTGGCAGTTCACTTGATGCCTTTTGGCAAAACTGACCTTCCCAGGCCTGCTGCTGGGAACAGCCCGTGCACACAGACCATACCTGAATAACAACGTCCAGTTCATGGCCTCCAGCTGCCACGCAGCTGGGTGGGCGCGTTGTGGTCTGCGAGCAGTCACTCAGGGTCCCACAAGGAGGCCCGGAGGGCAAAACAGGGAGGTCCCTAGGATTCAGGGCAGCTGGCTACGCTGCTTCAATTATGAAATGATTGAAAAAAGGTAACAGTTATGTCTCTGGTTCAAACATTTCAAAGTCCTCAACCTTCCAATAAAATGGAAATTCTCACTTGAACAGATCTGTTCAAAGCCTGCTGGCATAACAACTCAGGTCTCTAACATTTAAACTATCAGGAAATCTTGATTACTAATACTATCCACCGTGGCATCAAAAAGACAGCATGTTTAAAGCAGCACAGCATAAAAGTAAAAAACATACAGCAGAGGTAACACCTCATAGGTATTCCCTGGCCCCCCAAAAGCCAGCATTACAGACGCCATCTTCAGCCACGAAATAATTCCTTTCCAAGACTCGTTTTAGTTTGTGAAAAACATTAATATTCAAATGAAATATTTTCTTTTATTATTTTCTCACTTTGGTTTTTTGCCCCCTTTTTTTTTTTAAAGGAAAACGTATTTTTGGCCTGATCTAAGAAATTCCTTTAAAATTAGAACAAAACAGACTTTCATTTCAGATGTGTTTTAATGAAATGATATTAGACAGAAGAATTGTCTGCTACGGAGAAGGTAATCAGTATGCATTGCCAGCTGAAAGGTGTCGGCTAGGCTGACATGTTGACAATGCTGTATTTCTACACATCTAGTTTTAATTCCAAAGCACAGATCAGTAATGTAAAGGCTTCACTCTCACTCAAAACTGGCCATATTTGGTCAGACTAAATTTCTCTCTTGCCCAGCATCTGCACATGCCTAATAAAAAGCACAGGAATTTAACAAACCAAAGCTTTTTCGGTACATCTTTCCACCGGCATGGTTTCCTGACCAGAGGCGGTATTGCAGAATGCTTTGTTCCAGCAGAGCCTGGGTGCAGAGTACACCTGCAATTTGGGCTTACATTGCTGTTGCAAACATGAACTCTTCACACACAGTGGGAGCAGAGTCGGGCTGTTCACCCTGAAGCTTACAATACATAGACAGGATTCAGTGAAACAAGTTTATATAAATAAGCACAACAAGTCATCCATTCACTTTAAAATCAAACATTTTGCATAATAGTCTCTGTATTTTGGCTCACACACAGTGGAGGATGAAAGCACCACAACAGCAGGGTGGAGAACATGCAGGAGTTGGAAGTTTTAAAGGAAAAGTCAAATGTTGCATTTTGCTGTTGACTGAGGTCTTAAATATATACCATTCATCTATTTGTACTAACATATTTTAAAGACAAATCACTGAGAGAAAAAGCACCACATAGCCAGCCAAGAAGCATGCACAGGATAAACCTTACACCTTAATTACGTGGAGGAGAGTGCTAGGGGAGGAACACAGCTTACCGAGAGGAAACATGAACACAGAAAGAATAAGCAAGCAGCAAGTTTTGAGGATATATTGTATTATATAAGGGGGACTGCAGTGTTTAAACACAAAAGAAATTGCAGAACTCCCCAACTCATTTCTAGTAATTGGCAGTGTCTGCCTCAGCACTGCCTGCTCCCAGGCAAAGGGTGAGTGTCGTCGCCCCTCCCCAGTTACCCCCAGCTGCATACAGCCCCGCACATGCTGGAAATGTGCGGGGCCAACCATCCTGCCAGGCAGGACTGGGGTCTTTCCAAGGGCTGCAGCCTCTCCCAGCAAAGAGAAGGGCTGGGCATGGGCTTCCTTCAGTATCGGTAACTCCGCCTTGGCCACCTTCCTCCTGAATAACCAAACAGCCACTGGGGCAGGTCACGTGCGTCCACTTGTACCTGATGATGTGCTCTCCAGAACAAAAATCCTGTTCGTCTTTTAAGTGCTATGATTTCGCAATGTGCCAACATACTTTATTATTTTTGGTAATAGCCCTTCACCTAACACAGTAAGACAAGTGTACTCACTCAGTCCCTAGATACTGCTTAAATAGCATTCCTAGCAACAAGCATCCTTTGCCAGGAATGCGGAGAAGTGCTACCCGCTCACCACACTCCTCCCTCGTTAGCTGACAGGCTTACAAGGGTGCTGTGCACAGCATCCCGCTTGCACCAGCACCATGGCAGGATGGGAGGCGGAAGCTAAAAAACCTCCTCTGCCATCTTGGTATGCACTGAGGAGCAAAAGGCCCGCACCTTCAGCAGGTTATCAATGCAGCAGGCATTTCCCATCCTCACTTAATACCTGACCGTGATGTCCATTCAGCCTCCAACCACTATTTCCAAGCTCCCTCCTCTCTCCCCAGTAGATTTCTCTTGCCTGTGTACCTGCTAACATAGGGTTGTGCCCTTTTTATTACAGTTCAGTTCAAAATAAACATGAACCTCCCCAGTATGTTTGACTCGTGATCAGCAATTTGTTTCATGTGACAAGACTGCTGCTCCCAGGCAGTCTCATTATCTACAGCAGATCAATGCAATATTCTACTTACCTGTGATAAGCTGCGTCTTCAGGCCATAACAAAACCTATTTTATAAAGGATTTCTCAATGTTGTCTATATATCTAGCAGGTATAGACCTCTCATAAAATGAAAGTAACCTCTACATTTCAACAATAAACCTAATATACAGTTGTATACACATAATGCCATTATAGATTTCATATCACTTATAGATTACTCTTTCAGCTTGCTTTATTTTAGTAGTGATAACATGCTTAGCTATGTCCTGTGTTTGCCTAATGTATGTAGCTCTAGCTGCACCATCAGATCTAACATGGTTCAATTTTCACATCCCCTATGGATAAAACCTTATCAATCAAACTCTCATAGAGTCCTGTACTTTCTAGAAAATACCGTTAATGCCAGGTAAAGAACTCATTGAAATTGTGAAACACAAGTCTCAGAACCTTCAGGAAATTATATGAAAAATAAAAACACTGCCTATAGAAATACTGTATAGGAAAACAAACCTATCTGTTGTCTAAATCCTACTCTTTGCTGAAGTGCTCTCAGAACAGGTTTCCACAGTTAACATACATCTTCAGCATTCAGAAGTTGAGGTACTCAAAAGAAGAAAATTACACATTCTCTTTCCTTCCTTTTTATAGAAACTTCTCCACTTTGAATGTTCAATTGCTCATTTTTTCAGAGAAAATGTCAGTGGATAACTTCACATGCACTTGCAAGGTGGAGTCAGAGAAGGCGGGTGACCAAGAGTTGGCCAAGTCTCCAAACTCCGATTCTAATCCTGGAGGGACCGGACTGAAGCCCACGAACAGTTAAGCAGATTAGGAGCACCAGAGGACATCAGAAGAAAGGCTGAATTCAGGGAAGGCTTAGCCCTGGGACACGTGCAGTCCCTCTGTAACAGACAAGGTACCTGCCAGCACAGCCCGTCTGCCTCTGCAGAGGGGATGTAATAGCTCTTCTCCAGGGGGAAAAAATCCCCAAACTACTCAGAGATGAAAAATATGCCAGCTAAATAAGCTAGGACTTATTTATACTTCTGTACAGCAAAGGAGCTTGGAAAACATCATGCTTTTGTCTGGTAATTAAGAAAAGCAGTTTTACGTCTCCAGCGGATTATCAGAGAATGTAAGGCCAGACCTTTTAAATGTCAGCATTGTTCTACCACCCCCTGCATTTTAAAAAAGTCACAGTGTAAAAAGGACTAATTAGTATGTTATGAAAAGGAACACATCCAAAGATGATATTTGATGCATTTCTGTACTGGAACCTGAAATTAATTATTTTGTGTTGAAGTTCAGATAGGTGTATTGAAAAAAAACCAAACTGGATTAACCTGCCTGCTTGCGAGTTCTTTAGAGGCCACTAGTAATATTGTTTTTATTATTTTGATTGACATTTCCTTTTCTCTTAAGTGCATTGTAATTTTGCTTTAAGGAATAATGAACTATATGGAATGTTTTATTTAAAATCTTCAAAGTATTTTCTAATTCTTTCCCCTTTACAACACATCTCTTGTTCTGCAAGCCTTTTATAACATGGAAATTAAAACCAGTAAAGATATAAGAGCATTCATAATGCATCATTTAGGTAATATGTTTAATTAATGTGAACAAATTCATCATTTTATTCTGGTTATCAAGATGGTTTAAGCAACATAAGATCTTCATCAAGCATGAAATTGGTGCCGTGGCGTACAGAGCTCTGTTAGAAACTTACTTCGGATGCTTTTTTGCACCACAAGTTACCCTACATGTTTCTTTTCATGCATGTGTGCTGGTCTATACATACACTTATTAGAAAGATAAAGTTGTAACTGGTACCACAAGAGCATATATCTACTTCTCAAATTAATTATTTGGACAGAAATGACAAATTGTGCTTTAAAAGGAAAATAGCATTGCCAGAGTTTCTAATGTGAAGAAAGTACAGTTAAATTGAACAATTTCCTATCTCATCCTATCCCAATAACCTGTCCTGGTCTTCTGAAATATTAATGAAAGAATAATTATTGCCATTTATGGTCAAAATAAAATGCTGTTAATGGACATGATTTTATAGCAGTTCCTAATATTTTCCCTTAGCAATTGCCCATTTATTTGACTTGCACTTGGCTCCAGCTTATTATTGCCCTCAGTGTTACCAGAAGGGCACATTTAAAGAGAAAAAATATGTCATTAGGATCAAGATTAATCATAGGAACATTGATTTTTAAACTAAACAGCAAAAAACATTTTTGGTGGAAAATGCGTTATCTAACACTATGTCTGAACAGCCTGAGATCACGTTTATCCAAATCAACACTGGATATGGAACCACATTTATTAAACCGATTTCACAGGGAGATCACGATAATCCTGCCCTGACTCTCCACAGCTGGATTCCCAAGCCACTGGCCAGCAGGGAAGTATCTTTTGTAGAGATTATCTGTCAGTAGCAAAATGATGTTTAACTCACAGCAAGACTTTCAGACGTTACAGTGCGCTGACTGTAGCAGACACCAAAGAATGACAACTTCTCTCATCCCTTTGCCTTGTAATCTTGTTCTTTTAATTTTTAACACTTTAGTGGTAGCCCAGTTCTAACCTTACTAGGAAACGGCACCAGTTACCCACCAAGGCTTTGATCAGATGCCTGGGGCCATATGCCGAGATGTACCAAGTAAAAGAAAAGTGAGGTAAACACTCGGTGATACTCTCTTTGCTTTAAGCTGTTTTACTTGAATTAGAGCTAAACACCCTTCCTCTCCCAAGAAAAAGTCCTACTTAAATTTTTAAAACCCTTGAGCATTGCTGGGCTTGTCTGTACCGCAGTCATCAAGCCTTGAAACCTTTTAAAGATTTATTGACATTAAAAATAGGAAAAATATTACATTAATAGAAAATCGATCTAGCTAAACTTTTTCAATTACTTCTTTTAAGTGTGGTCTTAGTTCAAATGGGATTTGTGCTATTAAAAGAACAGGGAGATGTAAACTCCATATATTTCCTCACAATAGTTTAATTGTGGCATTTGTACATTAATTCTTAGAAAAATAATTAGCATTTAGATGTGACTATGTAAAAAAAGTCTTGTATTGGACACATTATTATAAAACAAGACATTAATATTCTCTTTGTGACATTTTGCTCACTTTTTCCTTCCATTAGAAAGAGACACAATTCAGGACGATCCTGAGGTTCTGCATGAAAACCAGAGAGCATTGTCAAACTCTTCACCACTGTAAGGTTTGTATCCTACAGGTAACGCAGATGCATGAAGGATGCAAAGACTGTCATGAAATCCTGCCCTGTATCACGTATTCTCAGAAACAACGTTTGCCTATAGTTGGGTCACCCTCAAAATACGCAGATGATTCCCCCTGTGTAGGGTAAGCTTAGAAGCGAGAACCTTTCTCGTTCAAACAGGCAAGCCATTTAGTAACACCATCGTTCTTTCTCTCACTTCTCTTATAGAATGAACAGTCAGACGAAAGCGGATTTTATTCAGGGTAATCTCCACCGCATGACTCTGCATATACATATTTCTAAGAGTAATACACGCTCCTCACTCATGTGAGTGATTTCAGCAAGACTCACTTCATTGTCATTGCCTGACAACTCAGTAAGACATAGCAAGTAACAAAACTCATCAATTTTCAGTATCATGCAAGTTCACTTCAGCATCCCTTCCTAATTTTTAATGCACCCTACCCCTGAGCATAGCTATTTGCTATTACAGGTGAGGCTGCACAAGCATATGGTGAGTGGAGACCCATTGAGCTGGAATGTTCTGTTTCAGCTGATATTCTGCAGAACTGTTTGGCTATGGGAGCTCAGCAATATATTTTGATAGGCTTGACTGTGCAGCTATAGATCTAGTTTGCTTCCCACTCGGATATTGTTCATGCTTCAGTTATCATGCACAAAATTAGCGATAAGCAATATTAAGCAGAGCACTCTGTATTGCAGTTCTGCCCAAGAGGGCTGATAACGGATCCCAGTCTCTTTATGCTTTTTGCCTTTACAGGAAGCTGAGTGACTGCTTCCCTGGGAAGCAGCAGCAGATAAGTATTCTGAGCTTTATGTTAATGCAATGTCTGTCACATCCCTCTTGCACCTTCACTGGGAGCTTTCAAAGTCTTGGTGGAAGTACTAAAATGGAAGACCTTTCTGCTAGTGCTTTTTCAATGAGGATGCTATGATGCAGAAATAAGTAGTAAGGATATTTTAGCAGCTCGCCATGCATAAAGAATGCATGATCTTCAGAACACGACTGCTGATAGCAATTAGCATGTATTTATAATACATCTATGAGTAACTGCATTCTTACCTGGTTATTGCAGGGTACATAAATAACCTTTCAGCTTGATGTGCTACAAGCCCACAGATTCTTAATTTAATGCATGCTCAGTCCATTAAGAACAGTAAGAATCACATACAGCTGTCTGCTCTTTTCTAGCACAAGGTTTGGAATACTGCTCAGGGGCCTACATCCTGGCTTTTCCACCCATGTCCCATTCTACCAGAAGCAGATTTTCCCAGAAAAGGCTTAATAAGCTATCTCCCATACTGTTCTAACATGTTATTTGCAGCCTTGGTGTTCTTTCCCCTTCAAATTTAATTCACAAGGCCTGATACTTTCTTTAAAATGTCTAGAGGTTATACTTGTCCCCACACTGCCCACACCCTATGACCATTGCTACACAAGCCCTTTGCTGGCAAACAGGCTGCCCTTTTGTTCCTTCCAGATGATTCAAGATCATGTTAATAAAACTCTGAATCAAAACAGTATATCCAAAGAACTGCAACAAGACATGGATCCCTTACCCCTTTGGCAATAAAAGTATACAAAATATTTCCAAAATTCACCAAGAGCCACAGCAGGTGACAAAGGTTTTCTTGAGCATTGTCCTTCCACCTTGCATCTTTGACACTTGTATATTTTGCATTTAGGGCCAATATTCCCAAGCTTCATGTATTTTTTACTGTCATTCCTTAGTATTTTACTCTACAGTTCCGGATTTACCAGGGCTAAAACCTTTTAGTTGGAAGGATTTGCTTTCAGCTCTAAAATTACTGGGCATTTCAGAGGGAAAAATCAAATACATGTTCAGATAAAATACTGAAGATAAGAAACCAAAGATAAGCAACAATGGGAGAACAACACTATTTGTATCATTATCACATAGATATATTTTTTAAAAATAAGGAGGGTATCTGATTAAGATCAGTAAGGCGAAAGAATCTTTATGTTAACTACACTTCAGCCTACAGCGTGACCTGGGAAACCATTTCTCACAATGGCAAAAGAGCTCATTTTCCAAACCTTTACCCTCATCAAAACAATAACATTAAATGGAAGCATTTCCAATGGTTGCTTTACATTAGAGCACATCTGCCCTGTTGCGAATGAACACAGAACACCATTCACTTTTGCGTGCACCTCTATCTATCCAGCAAATTACAAACTGTTGAATTCATTAGAGATATAGAACAAGAGCCTCAGCAGATGCAAGTATGCTGACTTACCATAAATGAAGATCTAGTTCCTGCTAGGAAATTAAAACTATCTAAATCATTCAAGTGTACTCTCTAAGTCTCATAAAAATATTCTGAGTCATCTGACTGATAAAGTATGCTAATTTAGCCTGATTGTTCTATTTAATCTTAACGAGTGCCTGGAAACCTCGGAGAATATTTTGTTTGGCATCAAGAGAACAGCATACTCACATGAATGCCAGTTGCCTCTGTGGTTGGTTGTCCTGTCTCAGAGCCTCAGAAACCCACATCAGTGCCACCGAACAACCCTGCATTCCTGTACAAGGAAAAATGGACAAAACATTCACATGTTGGACTTACCTACTTCAACTTTATTTTTCTTGATAGTCTCCTCAGCATTTTAGATAAGACTGTCCTAGGTGGGCTGTTAGAACAATATGCTTTAAGTTAAGAACCAGTAGTATAAAATAAACCACCATTCAAATCTGTCACAACAGCTTAACAAAAAAAAAAAGAAAAAAATCTGTGAAAAGATTGTTGAAAAGGTCAGTACTATTTGTGTAATATTTACGTTAAACTTTGGCCACCTCCTAAGCAAGCATCCTCTAATTTTCATCTGGATTAGCACTGGTCCCCCGGTGAGAGAACTGCATAGTCACTTATCTGAAACCAATGCAAGAATTTTGAGAAACTCAAGAGCACCAAGCTCTGGGGATGTGCAGTCTATTGCCTTGTAAAGGCCTCTGGGGTTTCTTAAAAAGATTTTAATGGGATCAAACAAGGGCAACTTTGATTATCCCATGCTGTTTCAAAGATGTAGCAACCAAATGAGAGAGCCCGTGAATCTGAAAGGCAGCTGACAAATCTAGAAGAGAAGTAGAATTTGCTAAGATTCAGAAGGAAGATTTATATGTCAGATGACTGACTATATTTCAGCAGCTGTCATTTCTAGGAACATCAGTTGGAAATATTATTATTTATTACTACCTATACAGACCTCCATACATATTACAATGTATGTGTAGACATTAAAGTCAGCAGCAAAAAAAGGCAGAACGAAGGCAAGTAGGAGGGAAGGGAGAGCAGTTTCATGTATATAAACAAGGTGCTTTCTTTTAATTTGAATACATATCGCCTTTGAAGGCTTAGGTTTACTTTTCCATTTCAGCTCACAAGTTAATTATTTTTGCTCATGAGTTTCTATGTAGTATTCTTGGGAATATATTTTATGTTTTTTGGATAAGAGTCATGCTATCCCGAAGCAATTACTAACTCAATTTATAGTAAACTTGTTACAAATAAATTCTGGAGTTGTTCTTGAGGGCCTTCCAGGACCCCTGCTATCCCAAATTCCCTTCTGTCAGTACAGCCTGTTGCTTAGAGCGTCTCAACACCCAAGGTTTCTTTCTTCCTCAGAGAAACAACCGTACACATTATTGAATGTGCCATAGCAGAAATATTCCACTATTTTGTTACTGCACTGCTTGATGGCAATCAAATACAATGATATAAACACATCATAAATATCAATCTTGAAAAGACATTAAAAATCCAAAGAACACTACACTACCCCATGTAGGTGATCTAAAGTGATTATAAACTAATAACCATGAAGAAAGTTGAAATTCAAAAGTTCTGACCGGGTAATTCTGAAAACTTCTGTAAAACACTGGGAGAACAGACACAGTCTCTAATGTCACCATCTTATCTCACCTTTGCTGACTACTAGTACATGGTTTTATCCAAAATATAGATCCAGAATATGATTTCAGAATTACTTCTCTGCAGACTTAGCTTTGTTTCCCTAATCATTCTGCTCTTCTGTAAGCTGTCACAACTCTGTAAAAAAACGCTACTTTCTCAGTTTATATTGGACCTCTAAAGATGAAAAAATGTTTTCCTGGACTAGAGGAAACTCAAATTATTTAGCTTCTGCTTCCTCAGAATTCCATGTGCTGGGGTTTGCTACAGCTTTCATTTTGTCTCAAGTCTTGAATATGCCAGTTCCTTGTTGAGGGACTAATCAAGCAATCAAAAAAAGGGACTCTCCCACTGACGTCCATTGAGGAAGTTGCAGCTAGAAAGCTGTAATTGTGACCTTTTCATTATGGGTTTGGGTTTTTTTGGAAGGTGGGTGTAAAGATGACACTTACAGCAGCACCTCCTCCCACCCCCACCGCAGACAGATCTGGTTTTCAACTGAGTCCCCCTTTTGCAATTGAGGCGAGCAGGCAATAAAGCTATTAGCAAGACCACAAGCAAAGAGTTTTGATTTTGATGTAGTTCTACATACACAAAGAGTATGTTCTCACATGAGAACTGAATACAGTGGGACCTTTATCACATCTATGTTGAAAACCAGTGCATGTAACAATAAATAAAGGGCACAGACTGTTGGGTCCTAATAATGACTTTCCACTCATTGTCCCTTAAGATTCAAAATACACAACAAACTCCAAGTGTTGCTCACGGGCTTGTGCCCAGCATTCCTTGGAAAGGTTAGAAATTCATATCCATTTCTTTCATGGTGACTAAGATGCGGTTTTCTTACTATAACAGCTTTCAAATTCAGATATAATTTTGACCAGTTTCTAGCAGAATGTCCTTGGTAAGCAAGGCATTCACACCCAGATTTTAAATCATCATAAGTATTTAGCAGCTAGCAATCCCATGGTTTTAGCAGATGATGGGGTGTTTGCAATTAAAACTCTGCCAAACCTTACATATCAGTGGGACATTGACATATAACCTGGATGCACACACGGGTTTAGCAATAGTACTCTTGTAGCTGTATCAGTCTAAGATACAAACGAGGCAAGGTTCAAAGGCAGAGGTAATTACTATTATTAGCCCAGGTGATACAGTTGAGGGGGAAAAAAAAGATAAGCTTTCAGGTACATAAGGTATTCTTTAGGTCTCTTCTTCAGAGACACCGATCCTAAAAAGTAAAAGAAGCCATGTGCAAGCCTTATTTCTAACCATAACACTTAGCAAAGTCAAATACACGGCCTTCTCTCAACAAACTCTGCTTTGCAAGTTGCTTTCAGCTTTAAAAATGTGATCTCTCTCTTCTGCAGTGCCAAAATATTTAACACAGGGACAGATTATTAGTTTGTGTGCTGCCTAATAAATTATGCTAAACTAACTGGATTAACGTCTTCTGGTAATATTCATTGGCCATGATGCCTTGTTATTCTGAAGTCTGTGTGCTGAAAACAGCAACCAAAGAATTACAGCGTTGTAGATTTACTACTCAGCTGCTAGAAACATCTAACCAGTGCACGGGGCAGAAAACAACTGGGCAAGTAAAGGCAATCCAGTCTGGGTTTTATTTGACCCTGTAATAATACTAGTTATGATCAATGGTGATTACAAAGTATAAATAGAATATAGATTTCTTATGAATGAATAAAAAACTGTAGCCATTAAATTAACTAATGCAACCATTTCGTTAGTCTTTGCTAATCATCACCAAAAAGGAAATCTCACTGTTCCAAAACCCTAAAACCTGTGTATTTCCAATTGCATCAACATGCTTTGAAATACTTTTAATTGAAAGTAACTGATAGAATATAATGCAGCATCTATCTTGCTGCCGGTGACACAAGGCATACAGCAGAATGTTTTAACAAATGTTTTATTTAAAGACAGACTTGAAAAGTCTGTGGGAGTAATTGCCAGTTTGTCAGCTGAATCACTTTATCCTTTGGAAGAGCTTTTTGTCATTATATTAGATGATTCCCAATGTCAGTGCAGGCCAATTCATAGGATAAATGCATCTCAGTGTCACTGCATTCCATTAATGAATATTAAAATATTATTTTGGGGCTTGTTTTTACAAAATTGCTATCCTTCCTATTTTGATGGGCATGCTATAAAGTGATATTTGCATTGAAAACCTGTGTTTCTACAATAAAAAGAACCAAGGTTTCTCTTTTGAATTCTCCCTTCTTTTCTATACATTTAAAAAGTCTACTCATTAACTTCTTAGTATGAGAAAATATTTCTGTATAGTGTAGCAAAGTCCCAATCCCGCCTGAGAATTTTTATTTATCTTAATGGGGTTGTCTGAATGGAACAGCTGGCATTACTGGACCCTTTGTGCTAAGTATGCAGTATTTACACAACAGATACTACACCAGCACATTGCCAAAAAGCAGGCTATACGAACAGCATTTCTAATCATTGTAAATCAATCCAGGACACTCTGGTATTTTTAAAATGCTTACATTCCCTTGAAAGAGAAAGACATTCTGCTTACATTGAAGAGACTGGCATCTACTAATCCTCAAAATGTGGCACAACACTATCCATTTTTGAACACGAGAATAAAATCATTTCAAGGATGTTGTTTGAGTTCTGTGGTTTAACTGAGTAGACATGTAAAAGATTTACTGTATCAATTAAAATCCTATGAACGTTATTCCTTGTCAAACTATTTTAATCTGTATGTATCTGGATTATTCACCTATCTGTCTACAGGAAGAAAGTGTGTGTGAGACTGACTTGCACAGATATCTGTAGGAGATACTGCATCTTGTATTTTCTGTAGGAGGGAAGCAGTTGGGAGATGAGCAAGAAATACATGAATCATCTTACGACTACAATCTATATATGACTTCCTCCTCACAGGAAATAAAGTTACCTGACAATTTAACCAGTAGCGTGGGTTTCTGACAACTTTGCATAAAGTTTGCTTGAAGAACCCTCATATTTTTAAACCTCTGTAAGAACATTTTTTCTAAATATATTCTAAGCATTGATCTGAACAAATTTAAACTGGAGAATTAAAAATGACAAAAAAGTAAAAATTTGTCTTTGCAATGAGAGCTACAGTTTGCAAATCAGAGCTACAGTCTGAAACAAAACTTCAGCAAAGTTGCCACCTGGTTGTGATTTACAGTTTAGTCACTGTTACTACAATCAGCACAGGTGATTTCACTTTTACCCCCCCTACCTTACCTTCCTGCTTTTAAATTCATGTGGATCTGATTTTAAAGAGTCCCTAAATTAAACCTTCCTTTCCCATACTCTTTGAGTGGTACCCACTAAAATGATGAATGAATAGCCTATCCCACCTATGCATTTTCAAATGATTAGGGAAACAGAACATTTTGGTAGAAGCTCTGCTTAGACTCTTACAACTGTCCTTTGCTCTCCATCCCAAGAGGTGCTGCCTTCCTCCCTTGTCGCAAGTGCTGGGGAAGCCAGCAGCAGCAGATGGTTCCATGGCACACTGGAGCATGTGTTTAGCTTGGAGAATCAGGACAATGCTATTCCCCTCGAGGTTTGATCTCTCCCAGGTAGGCCACGAAGGACTATGCCACTGCTTCCCATTTCATACATAGTTAAGAGCTGTGCTAGCTCAAGATCTTTCCAGGACCAAGTGAATAGCTTCACTAGGAAGCACTTCAATTCTTGCAAGTCACTATTGTTTTCAATATTGTATATTTATTTTAACTATAGTTTTATCTTTGTTGCCTCAGCTTTATGCAGTCTTCCATATGTAACGACCAGATAAATGTTACAGAAAGAGTAACTGCAAGCAATCCTGTTTGGGTAGCAAAATGAACCAGTAGTTTGGCTCTGGATGCTAACAATGGAGTTACAGTTCATCTCTCCCATGCAGCTTACATAGCATCTGTCCAATGATTTTCAGGTATTTCCCTATTATCAATGAATTTATTTCCCATGACTCAGTGCTTACATTAGATGCAGAAATAGTTTCCATTTTATAGGGAAGCTGAATTTTTCAACCTGAAAAGACAGCAAACCCTGTCTACAAATGTGCTAAAATCCTCTCCCAAAGAGTATTAAGCATTTTTGAAAACAGGACTCCTCAGTTAGAAATATATTCATATTTAAAAGACAACAAAGCCTGAAAAAATTTGACTTGAGGGCCCAGAATTCTGGTACTTTCAGAAGAAGAGCAAGTCTTGATCAAAGACGGGAACTAAAGGCATCCCTGGTTCTCTATCTTTAGGAAGAAATGCAAGAAGAGAAAAGTACAAAAAGCTGAGTAGCACAGAGTCACCTTCACTCACTTGGAATACTTCAATAAAGAAAACAGGAAAAAAAAATGTTCAAATGCATTATTCAGCATGTTTAAGGCCCTCTTTACAACTATTACATTTAATACATTCTTTAACAATTAAATCCTAATTTTTAAATCCACTTGAATCAAGAGCTGTGTAACCAAAGCTTCTGATCAAAAAACATTTTTGATAATGTTCAAATGCCTACTTCTTCCTTGGGTTAACAGGAGGAATACTAACAAGCTTTTTCAGCCATTCCTCTGAATTTCTGTTTGTCAGCTCAGTTCTGGGCTTATGCTGACAACAGCAAAATCATTACATTTCTACCTAGTGTAGGTTCCAGTTGCGAATGTCAAATGAATATTGATTTCTTTTTACAACTGAGAAAGCTTTAACAGACACAGCAATTGTTATTTCTGGTAAAGGGTAGATAAACTTAAGAGTTGGGACAAAGAGCTAATGTTGTGTTATCATTGTACTGCTGGAAACCAGAACAGAAAATGAGCTGAATAGGTAAGTGATTCACAGTACTCTTTTACCTGTGCATACAAAGGTTGAAATCATTTGGGTGGCAACTAAAGTAAAATATCTTTTTGAGAGTTTTTGCACCTCAAAAATACTCCAAAATGATGCATGACAGGCAGGTCTATCTAGCAGGAGCAAATGCAAATTGCAGAGCAGGTGAATGCATTTGCTTTGACTGATTATCTCCATCCTAAAACAAAAGAAGTCACTCAAAATAGACCTTTAACTGAGGGTTCAGAGGTTCCACATGATATTTTCCACCCATCTTGTTTTCACTTGTTCCTCTGTCAGAGCAAAAATAAGGCAAAAAATACATAGGATAGTTTTAAGGTCCCAGAAACTCTGGTTATATCAGCATTCAAGCTTTCATTACCAAAAAAAAAATAAAAAAAATTGACTTCTTGTGCTTGTGAAAGACTGTCTGAATTCTCACATAACCTTATCTCAGTTTTGTATCTAAAGAAACTCCCCAAATACCTTGATTGTTTTTCAAGAGAAATTAGAAAAAACTCCTTAAGGATACCCTACTTACTAGGCACCATTACCCCTGTGCTTTCTACTTAGTGAGGAAAACCAATGAAATTAAAGGTAACACATCTGAGTCTTTTTTAAGACAGGTCTGTAATTAACCTACCTATCACACAATATTAGACAAAGAGCACCTGGTGATTCACGAAAGAATTACACAATTATCGGAATAAGACATCTGTGTTCTGCAGTCTTGCTAAGAGGAATGTTAAGAGTTTTCTCCCAAGGCCAATGGGAGACTTTATATTCCAAAACCTCCCCTCTTTAGGCCTTTCTCTAGCCTTCTTTACTCATCCTTTCAAACACAGCTAGTATTGACGTGAAACTTTACAACTGAGGTCATTATTCTTAGATCAGGGGAGAACCAACCCCTTCTCTAAGGAACAGTTCTGCTGCTTAATCAAACAAGCCACAGGTAACTAGGAAGGTGTTTAGGTGGCTCGTTTGTCTTAAGGGTTGTCAAGTTAATCAGGACTCTTGGGGTCTACTTCTAACTCAACTGCTGACTTTGTAGATCATTTTGAACAAAATTAGTAATGACCGGGTCTCTCAACGGGTGTGGCAAGGCTTTGTTAATTTAAACACATAAAACTTGTGCTTACAATTTAGCAGAACTTTTCTCTATAGTCCTGTAAGTATTGTAATTATAATAAACTTAACAGATTCAACACTAATTGACTTATGTTTCTTTTCAATAAAGGACAAACAGTTTCTCTGGAATTAAAAGATGTTACATAAATTTTTTGAGTTGAACAACATTATTTCTAGAAGGTTCATCAGGTTTAATTTCTTGACTGGCCCTGGCTGACAACCCTGCGGAGCCCACCAGGACCTCTATCCGATCTCTTTAAGATGCTGCACTGAATATTCTAAAAGTCAAATTCAAGACACCACCAACTAGAAGCATCCCAAAACTTGTATCTCCTCCCAGCCAAAGACATTGTTTAATGGAACTGCAGAAAGATTTATGCAAATGTTGCAGGCAGTACAGCTCCTCTGTGTACCAGCCCTCCACAGACTTTTTATGCAACTCCTTGGGGTTGCGTGTTCTTTTGTACCATCTGCTCCAGGCTCCAGAGAGGAACTAAACAAGAACTGTTTGGACCTGAGACTCATCTAGCTCCTTTAGGGAGCACATAAGAAGAAAAATCAAAAAGCTTATGCTGAGATTAAAGGGGAAAAAGTGAAATATGGGTGGGTGGGGGAATAAGGATACATATGCTTGACAATATTGTAGCTTTACTGATTTAAAAAGGAATCATAATTGTTGTTAATGACGTGACATCAATATGCTAGAACAAAATATGTGAAATGTCCCCTGATGTCACGTAACCAAATTGACATTTAGTCACCTAAGCAGCCTTATTTTCAGAGTAAGTGTGCAACTTCACTTTTCATTCATATTGGTTGGATTTACAGGTACTGAGTCATCCAAATAATGAAATGAAATACATAATACATTTTTATCACTCTTGTTATAAAGCTGTAGACTGATGTCTGAAGCTGAACAAATACAGTAAAATAAAAGCAGTATATATACAAAACTGCAAATTAGTCTCCCAGTACTTGTGCACAGCACTTCACAAATATTTGGAGATACTAAAATGGAAGAGATACTTTTATTAAAATATTAGGATGAATAATAGTGAAAATGTACTATGATCCTTACATAAATTGATATCTCCATGACTGAAGCATTGTCCAGGACTGAAACAACATGGGACTTGTGCCGTACCACTGCACCAACCAGATATGGAGCACACAGCTGGCCCTTCCGCACTGACGTATTTCATGTGTTTTACTGTTTTACTGTCTTCTGACTTTATGGCACAAATCCCTGCATCGGTGCAACTTACTGTTGTTTTAACAGACTGACAGTTTTTGAGCTTTTGTATTAGTTTATTGCTCATAAGCACAGTTTGGAGCTGCATCAGTGCTAACTGAGTTTCTTTTAACATGGGTATGGTGTACCCATCTAAACAAACAGTGTTTGAAGTTTAAAGTTTGTTTTACTTTGCTCAGAGAATACGGGAAATACAAGGAAGGAAGACAAAGCAAGGAAGCTCTTTCCTTATTCATCTGTCACTGACCTGTACAACACAAGTGGATCAGTACTCAAGTGCTAAATTCAGCCATATATATGTATCTCCCTGTTTCCATTACGTTTGTTACTCTGCCCATTCAAATAAATAATAGAATAGTGCTGTGATAATAACAGCATATTTATTACCAAAATATAGTGAAGATTTCAATGGCTGCAAAGAACAGCCCCTATTACTGACTTCAGCACAAGCCAAAGACCTTCAACAGCTTCAGCAGAGCCAGAATAAGAGTTTGATCAAATGATTATATTCCAAACAACACAGTAATATTTTCCTAAGCTATTTACCCATAAATTTACTCTCCTTCCTTCTTACAGGAATAACCCATGGGTTTCACTGAATCCATTTTTTCTGAGGATGTGATGGTAGGACCAAGCCTTACTGCTGTAGCAGGTCACTGCTTTTCTCCATCAGCAGCACTGCCGAGAGCAGCCCAGACCACCAGCTGCAGGGCCAGCAAGTGGCTGGAAGTGAATGAGAAATCTTTATTGTCTACTGTCTATTCCCTACATACTGGCAAATAACTCAAACCCAGATGTTCCTAACAAAAATCTGCGGTTTGGGATTTAGCTGTTGCTGTCCCATGAAAGAGAAAAGCGTTCAAATATTTAGTGGTCTCTGACAGTAGCAACACCTGAACACACAGGCATTATTGCAAATTACTTGGAAAAAATTAATTATCTTTCTACTAAAAAATTAAATTGCAATTACTAGCCATTTTAATTTAAGGAACCAACTGTTCCTACTTGCAGAAAGACTGCATTATTGTCATTTCAAAGTTATATTGGAAGGTCAGATGTGAGAATTTAAAGTGTAATCTTGCAGATGCTCTCACAGATGTCGAAAAAACCCTTCACTGTTCAAATTCTCTTGAAATCTACAAACACCATCAGCTTCAGGTCCCATCCAGAATCAACTAAATATCTTCTTCATGTTCCCACCATAAAGGCAACGTCTCCTCTTCAAAGCACCAAAACCTGGTTAAGGGAAAAATGAAGCAAAATACACAAATGAAACCTGGCTCATTCTTTCCCAAAGTGTCAGTTCAGCAGCTGATGATCACAAAGGGTTCCTTTTCACTGAAGTTTCAAGCAGTAGATACTGGATAGATAGAAAAAAAATCAGCTATTTTATAGAGTGGCCTTCAAAAGCCCAGCAAAAACTGACCAACAGTCACTCAGAAAGTCTGAGTGTCGAAAATCCCAAATTATATGACACTAAAGACAAATAATATCTCTGTATATTCAGACAGGTTTTAGTGTCACAGGAGGTGCCAGATGTAATATCCCATATGCAGGATTTTGGACAATGAAATTTTTAGTCTGAGGGGAATTTCAAGATGCTAACTTTTGAGGGGTCCAAAATGGAATGAACATAAGTAATGAAACAAGTTCAAAAGTACCAGTCAGCAATACTGAAACAAGTTATACAAATTTTGGCGAAAATGCTTCATTTTGAGCTGTTGACGTTCTTAATTTCAAAACACTGAGTTTGAAATTGAAGTGTTCACTTAGTATGCATCTATTGAAGAAATTAAAAGGTCAACACTAGAACGCTATTTTAATAATTTAGATTTTGACAAAATGCCACATTTCCTCCTGGGCTTTTGTTTTCATTGACACTATTCATGTACTTCAAATATCTACTGCATATTCTAATGTTTTCAAAATTTATCTTTTGCACCTATAGTTTTGTCTATGACAATTGCATATTTTAGTTCTTTATTTATTCCTTAGGACCGGGAACAAAGAGGCTTGCAATGCAGCATCGTAATTCTGCAAAGGGGAAGATCTATTTTGACGGCAAAGGATTCCATGTCATGAACTGGGGCTGGGGAGACACACTCCAAGACTTGATCTAAAATCAGACCTCCCCTTCCTTAGAGCAAGAAGCCCAAACAAAAGATATTACCTTCCACGTGCAGGTGCAAGTCAGTCAGTCTGTTTGTTTACCTATCTGTCTACCTATTGTTTCATTAATTTTCTACAGTCTCTGATATATTCTGGCAATGCCACTGCTTCACCACATACTAGTCCAGCTAGCACAAGTGACAACATACAACCAGCATATGCTGCACTTATTGTTTAATTATAATATTATGAGAACGATTGAAACGTTATTCCCACTTGATGACTTTTTCTTATGATCTGACGATAAGTGTCCCAAGGTCCTGGTCTCTAGCCACTTGGAGGGAACGGGATGCCACTGCATTCTTACCTGTGAGTCTTCTGTGAACTGCATTATCATTAGCAATCTTTTAAGAAAAGTAATATTAAAAAAAATGGAAATATGGTCATTTGAAGAACAGACTTTAGACTGTAAAGGCTGTTCGAAAAGAGCAGCGTTAAAGTTCAGACAACAGTGCCCAAAGCCAAGGCGGAGAGGGCAGAACAAGAGCAAGGGTACACATCTCCTTAAAGGGTATTTATTCATAGCTGCATTTCATACTCTTATAAATCCATATGATGTTGGTCATACTCCAGTCCAAGCTTGTCACTATTTCTTTGTCTCATGAATTCTTTAATTTGGATTTATGCTAAGCATTGCTGCCAGCACAGAGGATATTAATGACGTAATTAATGTATACGGAAAACAGAATTCAGGCAAAGAAGGAAGCTTTACTGGTCTGTCTGTTTCCAGTTTATCACATTATCAAGCTGTTAAAGGTTGCCCTAAGCAGTGAATACTCTAGTTCTAATTTAATCGGTAGAAGCACTATTGCTTGACTTCTTCAGCTCCCATCACTTATATGATAAAAATATGACAAAATAAGCATAAATAGAGGAAAAAAAAATTCACTATGTAGAGGACGACCAACTAGGAGTTGAAAAGAGAACGAAGAGGAAGAAATTATGTTAGGCAATATAAATTAGCTTAGTAAAGGACAAAGGCAGCCACAACAAATTCTGGTAGCATGCCCTGGGGAGAAAGAAGCAAGGGGGTTTCTTTGAGGCAAGATTGGAGTGCAAGAGAATCACAACTGAGTGAAGTCACTATTTCTAGTGACTCTGAAGTTTTGATCCATCAAAAGTTGGTCAGACATGGTCAAAAAAGGAAACAATATCTCTATCACGCCAACGCAGGCTCCTAGCCTCAATGCTTAGGTTAAAGCACTGTCCTGGAGAGAAGAAACACTGTGAAACCCGTATTTCTAGACTGCTACTCAACATTTGGAAGAAAGCATTTTAAACGCTTTGTAAGAAGAAAGCAATAACCTGATGCCACAGTCAGTTGAATCGTAGGAAAATCACTAAGATGAGGAAACTGTAATCACTATAATTAAGTGAATGCTTAATTAGTGCATTTCATGAATAACAAGGCATGTTTGCAATGACAGCCTAAGGCAAAAGATAACTCCTCACATGAGGGTGGCCACTGCTCCCTGGCGCATGGATGGCCACGTGGTATATGGGGAAAAGCCCACAGAAAGGGCTAAGGTGAGCAACAGCTTCTCTCCCAACATTATTATTTGCCAGTCAGCAGCACCTCAGCACTCTATTGTGGAGCTAGCCCGCACTGCAATATATGTTATCCAAAACTCAGAAGAAAATGGTGCTACCTTCCCCATGAGAGTCGAGCACTGCCCTCACCTACAGCCATGCAGGACTGCTAATGTGTAGCAACAGGCTGTGGCCAGACATAAATTCAAGGCCCAAAATACAGCACACAAAGTGGAATATAAGATTACATGCACACAGCAGGAGCATTGTCTTCTGATACAACTCTCCATGTAACCTTTATTACACTGACGAGGCACAGTGTGCTACATGTGTCTCTGTAGCTGTTAAAAGACTAATTACATCAATATGCTACATTAATACCATTTATGATGGAAGGAGGCTAACAGATGAAAAGTAGCAATGTGCACTTTGAGGAATCAGTTCCTGGGAATTAGACACTTATTTTCAGTGTAGGAGCAATTTTATTTCATTTTGAGAAGATCTGGGGATTAATAATGGAAAAGCAAAGACCTTTTTCTCCTTTGATGAAAGGCAAAGGATGTACATTCCTGACCAGCAAAGTTGAAATGAGCTGACGCGTTGCTTGCTAGAAGATCAGCTGAAACAGACAGGCAAACTTAATTCTGGAATTTTGGTTGCAGAACTTTGGCCCCGAAAACATACTATAAATCAATGACTGATTACAATATAACCCAGTCTTTTATTTCTCAGGAACTGCCAAACTGAGAACACAATATTATCATGCTAAAAATTTTAAATCAGCTTTCTCTCTCTCTTACAGCATTCATTTGAGATTTAAATGATTTTCTAAAGACAGACAAAAAACCAACTACCATAACAAAAGCTACAGTCACAGTTATAACAAAAATTTCATTGTTTTCCTACCCAACAGAAATCTCTTGAACTTGATCTTTTCACTAGCCCTTGATGATAACATGACAGAAGAAAGGGAACAATTGTGATAAAGTAACAGAAGCATAAAATTCAGAAGTCTCATCTGATTGAAAATCAGATTCAGGCCTAAATATTGACCGTTCAGAGTCCCTTTCTCTTACACATCACGGCCTTGGGAAAACTTTTATGACCACCTTAAAGGAATCAGTCACTGTATCATACATTTAAGTTGTCGAGAGCACAGGAAAATGAGTGACGAAGGGACGTATTCACACAGTTCACCTGCATGCTACTGAAGTCACACCTCGTACACCGATTCAACCTCATTCAATGAAAGATTTCACAATTCCTGCCACTCGATGCTACTTATTGCCTAGCAATGGAATAAAACCACACACACTTAGGAGAGGTTATGTTTAATATTTCGGTATATGCCCAGCCAGTCAGAAATCATTAACTCATTTGCTCATGAATACTTGTCTGCTCTGAGCTCTATTTTAAACTTGTCTGCATTAGGACATATTTTTAGTTCTGTTTTATTTCTGTGGAGAGCGTAAGAAGAAGAACATTTTATCTCCTGTTCATAAAGGAGATATAAATCATCCTATTCTAAAAAGGTGGAGCAATTTTAGCTCTAGTTCTTTTGCAATCAATTTGATCTAGCCTAAAAAAAAGGCCTCATCCTGCTCCTAAGCTGGCTCTCCTTAGCTAACTCAGAGCATCATAAGTGTGCAGCAATTTGCTTGCACTAAGAGAAATAAGGCTTTTTTGCTACTCGAATTATTGCTCTGCTGTAGAAAATGGGAGCATTAATACAAAAAGGCAGGAACTGCATTTTGCTGGAATAATCCACTTGCAAAGCGATCAGCTGTACTCACTCATGATCCAGCTTGCTACACCACACCACACGGGGGCTGCTTCGCTCAAGTGCTTACGCACATGTGCTACTGCATCGAAGCGATGCCAGGAAATTACTCAGGGCCTTCACGACAGAACTCCTTGCTGAACTTAGAGCTGGAGAGTTTGAGACTGACCAATAAATATCAATCATGGTAGTTTCACAAGAGAATTTCATTCTCCATTGAGTGTGACTGGAATAACTACTCCAGCTTTCAGAACTGTACAGTGCTTTCAAAATTAGGCTAGTCGATGCTCTGACTTATTGCCATCGCCAACAGAAAATCATCTTATGGCAACTAGTGCCTACATCATAAATAAATTGTGAAACTTACATTTGTTTTTATTTTGACACCGATTGCACTTACGCATGCTAATTATCAGAATAATGGTTTTTTTTAATGTAAAAGAAGACAAAGAGTACCAAGATTTGTGGGAAGAAAATACTTCAGAAAGAGCAATAACCATTTGACAGAATACACATTTTAAAAAAAAATAAATAACTGGAGTAGAGGGCTCCCTTTATATAATTATAAAATCATTGTTGGTATGACTGATTTAATTTGAATAGCATTCCCTGGGGAAATATACTGTGCTATCAACTTGAAATGATTATGATTATTTGGCCTTCAGCAGTAGTGGGATAAAGTCAGCAGCAGAGCTGGATGGCAGTATGCCCACAGCTACACCTAATGAAATGAAGCACATCTGTGGCTCTGACAGGGGGAAATACCAGGGAATGAGTTAATCTCAGAGCAACTCATTCCACGCCTGATGTCGGCAGAGTCTCCAAGCACCCACAGGCTATACCCCAAGGTCCTTCTTATTCAGCTTTTACTCAGAATTGAGGGAATTTTGGTCACAGACTGAAAACCGAGAGGGGCAGATGCTATGTTAAAAAATATTAATATATAGGGGTGGCTGATTGACTGCCTTGTTCGATTTGGCAGGAGTGGCTGAGAGGGGTCTTCTGTGACCCTGGACTTCAAGAGCACGAGGTGACCGTCAGTAAGTCATTTCTCCTTACAAAGAGATGGTCAAATATGAAAACTGATATTTTTATGATAAGTTAAATGGAGTGGAACTTTATCAAGCCGGCAATAACTGCTTTATTTTAAGTTGCTCTCCTAAGATCAGCAGGCTAATTTCATACCCCGGAACATTTCTGTAAGAAGCCTTAGTAGTATCTTGCTCTGACATAAAATAGGAGAACAGGCCCAGAGAACTGGTTCTTGGAGGACTTCTGCTCCAGTGAACAAATCCTCGGTGGCAATTTAGTATATGGCTTTTAAAATTGCAATGACAGGTTGCACAATGTTTCTCTGCTGCTCTTGACTAACAATCTAGCGAGCAGATGAAAAGGCAAACCTCTGCCTTTGTCAGATCTGCTGGCACTCTACTGTGGGAGATCAAAGCAGGTGCTTAGAAGGAAAGAGAGCCAGTGTGTAGCCAAATGGTGGTTCGAGACAAAGGAGCAGCCCGCTTGAGGTCATAGATGGAAGGAAAAAGCCTGAGAGAGAAAGGAAAAAAGAATCCCTAAACATATGCTGTGCAGGAAGAACACAATTTGCCACCCCTCTCCGTGGAGACTAAGCTAGACTTTGCTTTCACAATTTGTCTGGCCTCCAAGAGTAAAGAGCTGCCTGTCCAGAGGCTCTGAACCATCTCTGCCCTCGATTTTGTTAATGGTAGCAAACTGGAGGGCAGCATGGATTCCCTGTTGACTGCTGTCTGCCAGTTCCTCAGAGGAAAAGGTAATAACGCCAGAAAAAGTAAATGGCTTGTTTTCCATGTCATAGCAGAATAGCGTTCTGACCGCAGTAAGCAGTTTTTCCTTCCACACAAGGCAAAAGAGGTCTGTGCAAAAATAATCCCCTCTGTCACAGGATAAAAGGTATACATAGTCTAAGAACGACTTAAGCTTTCCTGGGGACTTTATCCTAGGGCATAAAACGATGTATTTAACTTGTGCTGGACCTGTGCAGCAGCCAGTTTCCCCGGGGCTCTTAGGAAGCATCCGGGCCCAATACATTAGCTGCTTATTGTTCAGCTTTTTCATTTTCAGAAATCTGGTTCCTAGTTCCCCCCTCCTGGAATGAGGTGCCATTAAGAGACACAATGCAAAACACAAAACATAATTGGGATGGGTAGAGCAATCCGATTAAAATGAGAAATCTGCCTAGAGCAGGAACAAAAGCCAAGAAATGAAGGAAATGATAAAAAAGGTGAAAACCTAAATAATTTTCAAAAAATCATTTTGATTTTTCTGTAATCCCCTGACTCCAATGGCACCAAAACAAGAGGAGCAGCTTTTGCAGTATTCTTCTGGCTGGAGAGGAGGCAAAAATGATGTAATATTAATAATCACCATTTTGCTAACTTGACAGAGTCCCATAAATGTTTCTGAGAACACACAAAACCACCAGATAAAATATACCATCTGTCCTCAAGTTCTGCAGAAGCTGGTGCCAGCAAGATAAAAACAGAGCACCAGTTCAGGCAAAGGTGGGTGTACAGTACTCATTGGCAAGGAAACTACTGCAGGGAAGATCGAAAAAAGAATTTTTTATTGGAGGTAATGAGAAGCATGATGTAGAAAGTACTTTTTTTTCCAGGAGAAGGGAATCGTGAAAAAAGCTTTAAAGTCAGAAGTTGGTGAAGGATTAAGTAGGGAGGATCAGAATTTCTACAGGAAAGTTCTTCTCTATAGTTAATATAAACAGACATAACATATCATTAAATCTGTCAAAGTAAAAACTACAGTACTAATGAAATTCAGCAAAGCATGACATTTTAAACCTCTGGGCCTCAGGCGGCCCATTGTGCGTATGGAACTTAAGCACCAGCTTCAGGTTTCTGCTCGCTCAGTGCAACACATACCCCTTTGCAGTATCAAGGACATAAACATTGTTCCCAAAGGGTACAGAGTTGCACTCTGCAACACAAGTGCCATGGTGTGGTATGACTTAGCCCACTTCAGAAACAATAAAAACGTCTTGAAATGCAGAGAAAAAAAATCCAAGAACACCCTTTATTCTTCAGAGAAATGTTGCTGATGTATTTTCTTGACTAGTCAAATTGGCATGTTTTGACTGTGGCTGTTTGCACAAGTTCCACAGGCTAGAAAGACATAAAATAAACACCTGGTTCTCTAAATTCCTCCTTCTGAATATATATCAACTGCACTCCTACATACAGACAACGCTGCTGCCCAGGATAACCCCTTGCTGCATTCAGGTGAATTTGCCTGACCCAAGGTTCCTCTTTGCCATATGAATCAAAACTTCAATGGATCTTTTGAGTATGTATCCTCGTTGCTTCAGAGGCATTCTGGAAGATTTTTTTGTTGAAACACTAGCTGCTCTTGGTTAGAGTTAAATCAGAACCTTTAATGTAATATTAGACTGATTTAGGTATCTTTAGACTGATATATTTATCTAGATATACCTCCATTTCTTCTAGACTTTGTTTCCAAAAATCCCACTCTAAGGATTTATTTTTTTTAAGGAAGTGGCAATGTTGCTATGGAGTAAAAAAAAGTAGCTAACTTTCTTATTATAAACTGTTTTCAACTGAAAATTTAAGGACGTATTTATAAAGGCTTACACACTTAGGAGGCAAAAGCTTGGCTAAAATATAAAATCCTTTTAAGCAGCTCAGCTTTTATAGCACGCTACAAATTCATGAAGAAAGGAATACAGGAGGATTGTAAAATTTCATGCCTGATGCTTGCATGTTATCTTTGGGAATCCAGCCTGAATAGGACAGGCATAAAAGGAAAACAGAAGCTTGCATAGCTCCAATGTGGTATTATATTTCAGAAATTCTGGAATGAAGCAAACCAAGATCAAGACGAGAGGTCTCTCAGCGTTTGACATGTGTCCATCTAAATACAAGTTAATTATTCAAGACATTGTCTTGTATCCTGAAGGATGCAATTTGGGATTAAAAATAAATTCAATAGTACATATATGCTGATCAGTAACATTCATATGC
Organism: Pluvialis apricaria; assembly: GCA_017639485.1. Lineage (NCBI taxonomy): Eukaryota > Metazoa > Chordata > Aves > Charadriiformes > Charadriidae > Pluvialis > Pluvialis apricaria. Next base: position 7,591,843 of record CM030017.1, read on the forward strand.
ATGGCTAGATACAGACATAGCAACTTGAAAGGATAATTAAGATTTAGCATCTCTATTTATAGAACAAAAGTGAAGCAGATTCATTGTCTTTAAATGTGAAGGCTGGAGTGAGCACAGGGTGATATTAGTCGCTAGTGAAAGACGACATAACTCATTATAAATATGTGTTCTTTTTCAGTATAAAATAATATGCAAGATACAAGAAAAATGATAAAATGAAAGGACACAAGCTAAAATGCAGGAAGAGAAGAACAAAAAATGTGTTCTAAGCCACTGGGACACATGTTTTTGCTAAAAAAGTAAATGAAAAGGACTGAAGAGATAAAAAAATCTATAGAGACACAAACCAAAATGGTAATAGAAGTGTTTTCTCTTTAAATGACCTACTTACAATACAAATATGAGCCACTTTTTCATTGCAAAACAATCCAATAGCTACCATTATTTCACAACCGTTAAATTTAGGAAGTCTGTAATGCTCAGGGAAGTCCACCTTTTACTGCTGATAATTAAGGATATTTAAATGAACATAGTTATTCTGAGAGAGTAACAGCTATTCTGAAAGAAAAGTATAAAGAAATTTAATTCTCAACTTTCTTAAATCCCTTATTATAATATTAATAATAATCAGATAAAGTAAAGTTAAATGATTCAATGAGTCAATTTACATTTCAAAAAATTAAAATTGTGGAGCAGAGCTTTTTGGATCTGATATTAGGATTAGCTCTTTGAAATATCCCTGGAGAAAACTTGTAGGCAGTTTTTTCGGTTTTGTTAGTATGGTACCTTCGTATCCACTTTTCTACAGAACACTCAGGAAAAGATGTAGCAAAAACATTTCAAAATATTTCAGAAGGGATAGATTAGACTGCATTCTACCTTTCTTTTAATTGATTTACAAAGAGCTGCAGAATGTTACTGAAAACTCCCTATTGCAACTTGTTCACCTCATCTCAACTGCACTGCGCTACTTTGAATCCTTTTTTTTCAAGAAGAGGGCTGCTGCTGGGCTTACATAAAGTGTTAAGCACTTTCTCTACTCTTTGACAATTCATGGCCTCTGTTCAGAGAATTTTCCTTCTCTTCTTCAAATATGAGTGGATTTTGCATAGCACAGAAGTTCCATTTGGATTTGTTGCCTCTTGTTCACAAATTTGATATGAATATCAGTGATCAGCAAGAATTATTTAAAGTGCTGTTGAGATACTCCTGTAGTTTTTTATGTGGAGATGCCAATAAGGATGGTTTTAACATAAACTGTCAGTTGGAGAAGGAAAGGTAGGCAGATGCAGCTATCGCTGATTGTTTAATACTTGCTATCAGAAAGGACTAGCCTTCAGGTTAGATGTAATTCAGAGAAAACACATTTGATGTGGCTATAAAGTGATGCATCAACAGCAATTTTGTCATTTTGAAGCAAAATGCAAAAAAAGAATTGAAACTTGCTGTTAATATTCTTTGCTTTAGTGAGCTGACCTTCTGCATATTGGTGATACAGTTCATACATGGAAAAAAGATGCATGGAAATTGAATCAGTCAACGCTGCTGGAATGAGGAAAGTTTTGCTGACTCCAAACTACAGACACTGACAAGAAACAGCAATGGGAAATTTGTTCCAGCCTTTCATCTAACCATGAAGTAACTGCATTTAAGAACATTATGATAACGTGAAAGCAAAATAAGAGGCATTTTATAAAATGTAAATAAAACAGAAAACCAAAGATACAAGGGATAAAAATATGCAAAATGTGACTCTGAAGATTTTTTTTGAAGACTTCTTTTGGACATATCATATTGGTAGGGTAGCTTGATTTTTGACATTTCTTTGATGGTTTTCCAGGCTGGCAACCATTTTACGGCATGTGAAGTTATATCATCATAATACAGCACCGTAAATGCTGTTCCTTCCTGTGCAATGAGACTGCATTGCCAAATGAATGAAAACAGACCTTTTGTTTCTCTTGTTCAAAAAAATAAACATCAGGAAAACTAAAAATGGTCTTATATAATTGTCAGTATTTTTTTCTTTTTTTGCCATTGTGTAAGGGACTTGGTGAGCTCAGCAATGGCCATTTAAATGACATTTGTGTCACTTGTATCATAATGGCCATTAACAGCAATATACTTGACCTAAATATCTGAATGCTGAAGCTGATTTTTCCCTCCTTGTCTCTTCTCAGTACCTTCCTTTATCAAGAGAAGCTACAAGGCTAAATACAGCCAGGTTGTCCTCCGCTCTTTCATTGAAACGGACCTCTGGTTCAGAAACTTCCTTTTTTAGGACCAATGTCCATCTGTGGAAAATTTCCATTAGTGTTTTTAGGCTCTGCATATTTAGTCGATAGTGTGATCCAGATTTTCCAAGCCCACACTACACGGGGACAGAGGCTATCTGTGTACTGACTGTGCCCTGACTTAAAATAACTCTGAAAATGCTTCTTCCTCCCCATCTCCACAGTTATTTACAATACTTTCTGGTCATGGCTTCCTGTACCACAGTTTTAGTCAGTCTGCCTTTTAACTCCTGATGTCTTAGACACCCTGTTTGTGAAAAAAGGACAAATTGTAACTTTCAGATAGCTCAGCCTTCCAAAGTGCTGGGACACACAGTGCAAACACGATTTTAAGACTTCCACGGCTAGCAAATTGGCAGCCAGCTCTTTTTGCAAACACAGGACTTAAGCAAGCAAAAGTGCAAAACAGTCCATGACCAGAAGTGAAATCCTTTGAGTTCAAGCAATTTGAGATACTGAACTGCTTGGAAGGAGGTCCACAAGCCTTATTTAGTACTTAAAATAACAACAATAATCGCTATTAACAAAGACAGTTGTATATGATGCTTTCCAACTTCAGGTGACTCAAAAAACTCCATTTGTTACAGTGATATATTTTTCTCATCCTAGCTACCGACTAGCTAAATTATCATGTAACAAGACCCACTGTGTGGTTGGTTCAGGAAGAGAAAGGATAATTAAGTTTTTATGCTGTGGCATCTTTGTTGATATTTAATGTATAACATGGCTTATTATGCACTGGGGGTTATGAAGCAAGAAACTTCAGACATTTATGTGACAATTAAACCAGTACTAGACCAAAAAATGAGACTTCTTTCTTGGTAAAAGTAGAAAAGGTAAGCAGTGATGAAGTAGAAGAACATGAAGATGACTAGTGAGGAAATAAGGATGGCTCCTTCTTACATGATTGAGCCCGTCCTTTGAGTGGAGCACCACATCTCCCATAGCTTGCTACCAGCCACGAGCAATTAGGTAGTCACAGACTGAAAAATATGAATTCTTCTACAAGCAAGAGTAACAATAGAACGGTTTCCAGAACAAAAAATGCTGATACCTAATACAGTGCGAAGGCAAAAAAGGTATTTCACCTAGCTCTCACTAGCCCCATGGACAGGTTTTATTCACTGATACATCAGTAACCTAGAAGTACAATGTGGTAGGTTGATAAGGAAGCTGGTGAGCAGACTTGTGAGGAAAAAAACCAACCAAACATACAGATAGATGACAGAAAACATTAGGAACTACTGCAAGTAAGAGACATGGATTACGCCCAGATAACGGAGCTCTGAACAGGAGACGCAGCAGGGGCACCACTGAGCAATGGCACTCTAAAAATATATTTGGCACAGAACTGGACTACCTACTACATCTACTTCTCAGTAGATAGATGGTGTCTTCACTGTATTATTGAATCATAAAGTTGCACAAATAATACCTACATATGTAAATGGAGGTAGAGAGTAAAATTTAAATTTAGTTTATTTGAACAATATGAAAGCCTGAGAATATAAAGGTCTGCAAAATGAAGGCAGAATGATTCACAATGGTCATAATACCACAAGAAAGGACATCACAGAAATGCATATGGTATAGCTGCAGGCAACCTGAACGGGAACTTCAGGATTTCAGTGGACCAGAAAGGCTAGAGAAACTGAGAAATCAATGCTCCCACTGGCATAGCAGGGATTTACACATTTAACTTCTATTAATGCTAATGGGATTTATGTCCATCACTACCCCATACATCAGGAGAAGAATTAACAGCTAGGTCTATCTTGTTTAGAAAAGGAGGGGATTAGCTGTATGTTTCTGCCTCCCAATACAAGACTCACAAGCCTCACAGCTTGGGAAATTATCTACTGTGCAGCAGCTATAAAGTATGGAGATTACTGCTTCGGAAAGAGTCCATGGGAAATTTCAAATGGGAAACGTCAACTTTAGAGGCCTGGAGTATCCGTGGGAAGAATACACATTTCCACGGACAACAGGAAGAGGAAACCCTCATTTCTCAGAAGAGCGAGGCAGTAACCAGTACCCCGGTGTATGACTGAGAGCTGCAGAGACCACGTTGTGAATAGTTGCCTGCACTCGCACACTCACCCGGCCAGGCAAGCCGAGAGGGTACTGCGTAAGCCGCTAGCAAGAAGCAAGAACTCAATAGTCTGGTAGGAGTAGCTGTAGGAGTTACACTTCAGCAGATGTTCAAAGCCTAATTAGCTCCCCTTTGGGCTGCTACACTAGTACAGAGGGGATTTAAAATTGTTTTGAATTCCCTCAGTGTGTAGGAATTAGACTAACTCAAGGAAAAGGGTATTTGGGTGATGCAGAAACACATTCCTATTAGCAGTCCTAGACCTACATAGCCTGGAAGAACACTGCACTAAAAATGCCTTAAAACAACCTTTGCTTCACAGAAAAAGAGTGTGTTCTGGTCAATGAACCACCACAGGATTGATCCTGAATAAAATGTGCACGTTGAGGTTCTTTATGTTAAGGCAGATACACCATTGAATACAGCGTATCTCTGCTCCTGATACTTCCATTGCTTAGTGAAACAGTGTTTTCTTGTTCCCTGAGAAAATGTTGCCTCCTTCGTGCAAAACACAATTTAAAACTGTACTTGACATTTTCCAGGAAATATTATTTGCACTTTAGAAAGGTTCAAGTTAGGACACCATTCCACCCTCTGGTAGAGACAGACACACTTGCTCTCTTTTCACCTGGGTGAAATCGTTTTCACCTAAATCTTTGGCCCAGCACCTAACTCAGCTAGGAAATGAGATCAGGTGTAGATATCTGCTTCCAGTCCTGCCAACAGGAGAACAAGTATATTTCAGGCCAGAAGTGTTTTACTTAACATGTTCTCAAATTGCTTACTGTTTGCATCAACTAATACCACAATGTGTTTTACCCACCTTTTCAGAAGACATTGTTTACATTTTTGTGGTTACTGCTTTGCACAAATATAATTAAACTAAATTTAAATATGCAGGCTCCCCTCATCAGTGTTGTTTCAGTGATTTTACAGCTTAGATTACACTAAGGAAATCCATATTAAGCACTAGAGAGGAGCCATGAATTCACACCTCCGTTTACTATATAGCAGCTTCTCTGCAAGTACTGAGCTGCAACGATGTTGTGTGGCTCCATCTCATGTGAATGATCTCAGTGGCTTTACCTGAATCAATCAGGTAGAAGGTGAAACATATGCAAGAACGGCCCAACGATACAGTGAAAAGCTTTAACTGGGCACCATCGAAACACTATTATTTGGGCTAGCTAAGATTCCCAGCTTGTTCAGAAGAGAGGGTACCAAAAGGATTGGGTGGTAGGAGCTTTGCCATTTCTGCCAGCCTTGAATAAGAGCTAGAAATGTGTGCCTTGTCTGGAACTGCTCCCATACTGGGGAAAAACCTCCATTCCTGTGAAAACTAGATCAAGGCATATCTTTGAATACTTTACATAAGAATAAAAAGATCCAAATATGGAGACCCCATATCTCCACCCCATATCTGTATCAAATCCTCTATTCTCTTTACATATCCAGGCACACATACACTGGAGTGAAGAGGATAATTCAAGTTCTGCAAATGTAGAAATTAATCTAGCCCTGGACTAACGTTTTTACACTTGTTCTTAATCTACCTGCAAATATAGTATGTGCACTTATGTTATTAATGGTAACAACAGAAGAGCAAAAGAGAAAAGATGCTGTTTCCGGCTCCAAAATATTTTATTCCCTTCCAGCTCTCTCTGATATTCCTAGAGAGCTCCTGCTCCCTTTAAATATCCACACAGAAACTGCAAACCACCCTTTCATGTTTTCTGAGCTTAGTTAAGGAATATTAACAACTGCTCTTTGTTGACATCAGTGCATGATGTATAAAGGCATTGATAATCCTTTATTAAAAAGCATTGAGACATACACGCAAACTCTGCAAATGTTTGAAATGCAAACTTAAATTACGAACTCGATTTCAGACAGTATATTTTAAACAGCTTGAACTAAGAGTCAAGATTCAAAAGACTGCTAAGCAATGAGCTGTTGAGGGCCTGAATCCCAGTCCTGTAGCATGAACCACCTTGCAGTAACAAAGTGGCTGCAGGCAAGGGAAAAAAAAAATCTATTGTGCAATTTTCTGCTATTTTAATGTATATGGGTCATCTTTAGCTCAACGACTTCACTGAAACCAATGGAGTTCCTCCAACTCCAGTCTATTAACATAAAGAATAGTTAGTATGTATTATTTGACCAGTAGTAGGGCTGTAATGCTGCCCCTCCATCTGAATTCTAGAAGTAGAAGTAAGTTTTTTATGCTCTTCTGAATGTCTAGAAATTAGAAATAGTTTATAATATTCTGCAGCACACTAACTCTACAAGATGCAGACAACTGCAAGGAATAGTAGTTACTGATTTTTCTGCAGCTCTTAACACTATTGTTAGAATAATCATCTAGAACTGTAGTATAATAAAGAATTTCTTCATTTCAGTTTTAAGTACTAATATTTGTAAGACCTCCCAAAATCCAACACATCTCTCAAAGCAAATATGCATGGGCAGACTTAGCTTGTATAAATTGGTGTAGATCCTCCACTAACTACTGGAGAAACCCTTGTCTTAACAATACTTTGGGCTAAGAGCAAATTCCTTTCTACAGGTATGTTCCCACCACACCATTTATTTTTTCCATTTTTTTTTTTCATTTCAGGGCAAGTGTTAACTTTTTTGCCCAAACGTGGCTAAAGTCAGCAGAGCAGCATATTCGTGTGCTCAAAAATCAAGGAATCGACAGGACTTCTCAGAATGACCAACTCATGACTTAATGAAATTGTGCATCGTGGTTTTACAGAACTGCAAGCCTGGAGCCATTAAAAAAAGGCGGGGAGTAGATCCAGAGTAAAGCACAGTTGACCAGATGGGTGAGCTAGATGATACGTCTTTCTCCTCAGGAAGTAAAACACTAAGTTGCCTGCTGTTAATTTCTGTGCCCATGAAATGCATCCTGCACGAACACAAAGAGACTGCTTGTGAGTAGCATTAGCCAGAGGGAGATGCTTTAGCAGAACGAGTCTCAGCAACCGCAAACATGTTTCATGGTTTGAAATCTCTGTTAGGACCCCATTCCAAATTTGTCTTCTTGCTTTAAAATACTCCTCCCTGCTCCTGCCACCCCTCAACCATTCCCTGATTTCTGGCCCGACTCTCCATTCAATGAAGGTGATGGAAAATCAGAACCAACCTGGATAATATCTACTGAGCTTTTTGTCCCTCCATTTTCCTATAGTCCATGATGATAGATGTTTCACTTGTTTGCTGTTTCTTTCCTTCTCTTAAGATCCTGCTGTCTGAAAAATTCATTCTATAACTCTCTATTTCACTTTATCAACCAATTCCCAAAACTGGAAAATATCTCTCCTCTGTCTTTACTTCTTAGACAAAGAATGCTGAGTAGTCGAAAATATAAAGAATCCTAAAGCTCTTAGGTTCCTTCAAAAATTCAAACCTTGACTCAAGTATTTTCATACTGAAGCTGGGGTTCATGCCCCAAGACACAGTCAGCTCTATTTCTGGATTTGAGAAATCAATAGTGCTTTGGAGTACTTTGGAACGCGCAGAAAGGAATTTTACTGTACATACGACTCTCTTACATATTAGTAAACCAACATTTTATTATAGCAAGTTTATTTTTTAAAAATTACATTTATTCCACAAATTCTCAAAATTTAAATGATATAATTTGGTGGAATTATATCAAGCTTTTAAATAGCAACCTAATTAGTTTAGCATAGATTTGAAAATCAGAACTTCAATTAATATTCACATTTTCGGGTCCTTAATTTCTGCCAAACTAACTGCATTACTTCAGTTAATAGCTTTTCCTTCCTGCAGTATACAGTTTAACATCCCTAAACATTTCTGTATCAATTACTAAATCTAAATTAAATGTTTATTGGAGTTATTTACTTTTCAGCATTCCCAAGCATGGTTATGGTCCATGACTCACAAGCTAGGTTTAGAAGGTTTCTTATGGTACAATGACTATAAATTACATGTAAAGGTTTGAAAATGAGAGAACAGTTTAAAAAGAGTTTGTATACAACTTAATTTTACCTATCAGTATCAGAACAACTCTGATGAGGAAACGTGTACTGAAGATAAATTGCTCTGATATTGCTGTCAACTGAAAATGGCTAACAGGCAGTAGGAAAATTATTCTAATGAATTTCTCTTTCAAAAGCCAAGCTTGGATGTACGGAAAATTAAAAGAAAAGAGTAGCCCAAACTGGTAATTTCATACAGTGCAACCTCTGTCAGCAGTACGATCAGGTTAGTTCAGGAAGTATGTACATACTTCATCCTTTGAAATTATTTCTCCCTTGTTGGGTTTACACTGGGGTTGACATCAATTTCCAGTAACTAAGAAGTCTCCCTCCCCATACGACAAGGTGAAGGGTTACAATGAGCATCAATGCAGTATGAGGCAAGGGGAAGGCGGTTGAGTTTTTAGTTCCAGTATTACACATAATGTCTTACAGAGATGCATATGGATCACAATAACGTGGTAAAGAGCAAACACCTTTTACCTCAAGTTGCGGACAAGTTGCATACAAATCACACCAAGATGTTCAAGTAATTCATATTCATTTTTACCATGTTTGGTATCAATTTTTACCAGTAGAACCATTTTTACCATGAGTTTGGACCTTGCCCTGCTAAGCACTAATGCCTTCTGGAATTCATGGACTATATGAATCTCACATTCCTCACCAGACTTTGGTAAAGGAATCATAGTTCGAAGACAACAGCATTTATTAATTCATTTTTAACATCTCTTCCTGTGCATCATGCCCTACTTAATGTGACAATTGCTGGGATGATTGACATGAGCCACCAATTCCAATGGGGTGCAATTCCGTGAACATGTCAGTGGAAAAATGTCATTTTGCAAAGATATAATTTTGAAGGCTAACCTCCAATTTCAGAAAAACATCTTCCAATAACAAAGCCATTACTGCAGGTTATACTGTTTATGAGCTGCAATTTCTACATTAACTTAAAGACTTTTCCATGACTGACAGCAATGTTCAAATTCATACTGACAGCACATACAACTTATCTCCTGTATCTCCATGCTCGAAATTTCCGAAACATCTTAATACTTTAATATAATCCCATGTGAATTTTCAAGGTTTTAAACATTGCCGTATTTGTTTTCCAGATGAAACATGGGGCAAATAAACTGGAACATTTTTCAACCTATGTCAGTTCAGCCCAGCACCAAGTCAATATCATTGCTTTCAGGTTTAGTGCAGCTTAACTTGGGTAGTACAGACAAGATCTTTCTAGAGGTCGCTTAGCAAGTGCTACATGTACGTTGCTAGTTGTAAGTACAGAAATTCTGACTAGTGTGTGCTCTGCAAATTTAACACGGTGCTTCATCTGATAAACTGCACGGTGCTTGGCGCTACGGCAAGGGGCACTCTGCAGAAATCAGATTCATACAAATGAATTCAGGAAGGACCGACAACTCAGTCCAGGTGCACTAATGGTGGGACTAGAGCAAGAAGTAGATACTGGGAAATGGGCAAGCTGCAGTCCCCCTGGGTATCTAGACCTAAAGCTTTACTTCAAACATCCCTTTGCCACTGTCTCCATTAACAGTGCTTTCTGTTGGCACCAGAAACATTCAGCCTCTGCCCAGAGAACCTGCTAAATAGCAGGGACTGAGCTGAACCCATTTCTCAGCCCACCCCTCGGGGCAGCCCTCACACACAAACATTTTCTAGCTCCTCCCCTCCTGCCTCCCTCCTAGGCAACCAGCTGATGAAGGGACTCAGCTCATTCCTTTGATTTGCTCCTTCAGGTGACCACCTATTCTCTATTTTGTTGCAAAAGGTTGAGACAATCAATCGAACCTTTGCAGAGCAAGAAAAAGCAGTACAAGTGTTAAGTAAAGTTTGTTATTCTCAGTATAGAATTCAGCTTGAAGTTACCCAGTCTTTTAAAGCAACGTAGAAGTTCAGAAAGTAATAATTCCAAAGGCCTCTCTTGTTGCACTGTTAAAGACTGCATTGAATTGCATACCTCAAACAATCAAGGAAGTGGGCTATGACTTCCAAAACCTGAAATTAGCACGGATGACTGCTTTTGTACTTGCAAGTTCAGTAAAGAAACAACATGAGAGGAAGAAAGCTTCTGGAAAGGTTTTACTGGCTATGCCAACAGCAACAGCTTGTCAGTTATAGGCACCCATGTTACAAAGCTCAGTATAGCAACGCAAAGCGTAGGGCCTGGAAACATGGTAACGTGACAATTTGTCATTGTCAAATATAACCCTTTGACAGGGTTATAGACTTTTGATGTAAAGGCCATACTAGAATTTTCTGCAAGTCTCCTCCAGATCTACAATGCTGTTGAAGGAAACTGTATTCTCTATGGAGCTTTACTGTACTGGGTTAATTGTACAGCTTAAGTTGACGAGACCGTAGGAGAATGTCAGAGAGAGAAAAAATTGAAAGGAAAATGAGAGATTCCTTTAAGTTTTGGAGAAAGCCTGGATGAAAGCTTTAGGAGAGATCAGAAAGGTAAGACTTCCTCAAAGAGCCATGCAGACACTTCCTGCACTTCGACACAGAGGCCACTGCCTGAAGAATGCAGAATCGACAGGGGTATGGTAAAGACAACAGGAAAAGTTATTCTTCAAAAGGAACAGAGTTCTGAGTAGTGGAAGGTGATGAGCTACATTTACAGATGATGGTTTAGGTTTCTAAGCTTTCTCATTGTTTCAGATCAGGCTCTGACAGTCTCAGGCAATGACTGTGTGCCTTCCTGTAACATTTCCAAAACCAAAATGGAGAAGGAAAGCAATTCTAGCCATGTGTAAAAACAAAGCTCTTGAAGCTATTCTGGTGCTATGAAACATGTAAATATAGACAATTAGAAGAACACTGCTATGGAAACAACCAGAGACAGAATTATCTGTAGTTACTCATATAGGCGTCCTGACTGTAAAAGAAAATTAAACAATGTTGCATTTCAAGATTCATCGTCAAGTGATACAACTTCGATTAAAAGGCTCCTGTGGACACCAACAGTAAATTAGCTCCTCTTTCAACTGAAAAGATTTGATTTTCAAGGAAGTCAAGATCAAGGACTTGATTGAAAATGGTGTATTTTTCTATGTGGTCACTGATGCCTAAAACTTACCAAGATTTTCTAAAAGTTTTCTGCTATTACACACTTAAAATGTGAATAATCCACTGTGGCTTATGAAGCATACTACAGAATTTTCAAAAATATAAAGAAAATGCTAAGATCAAATAGTAGAAGTTTTGACACTATGAAAGAATTTGCAGAAAAACTGGTACCTTTTATCTTGGGAGACACTGCTCTGTTTTCAAATTAATAACAAATGAGGATAACTATTTGCTTCCATTTGATTGTCTAATGCATTATGAAGCAAAGTTAGAGAAGACGGGTCATCACTTGCTCTTCAGTGGTGCTGGAAAATTTTCCAATCTCCCCTCTTCAAGTATAAGAAGAACTTCATAATTTACATGAGAAATGATTCTACCAATCTCAAACACATAGGAACATGCCACAGGGAGCCCAGAAGATTTTTATACATCTGTACTGCATGAAAATTTCCATCTATTAGAAGTTCCTCTTGTACTTTAAGCATATTTACCAAGTTGCAATTTTCAAAATTATAAGAATGGTAAGAAGCAGATGACAGAAAACGTTTAAACCCTGGATGGTTGAGGATTGCTTGCGGATGTTTCCAGTGTGCTAATCAGTGTTGAAACATTTCCAGTAGTTTCTTAAAACCAGAGAAATCTGATGTTACACAGAAGATGCTTCTGTCATAAGACATTTATCAAAGGCTTACCTAGAATAAGGATTTGAAGAGCAATTGTTTGATCAGAAATGTAACTTTTATCTAAAAGTAAATTGTAGTAAAACAGAAAAAAAAGAAAGAAAGGATTTCATTCGCATGTTGATTCTTAAATACATGACTTGAGCAAACAGTTACTGTAACCTAACTCAGCTACTTTCTGTGAAGAAAAAACCCACTTTGTTGGGCTTTCAGGAAATTATAAGGATTACTTGAAGAGTTGAAATGTGATAGAGACGAGATATGGACTGTTACACGAGAAGTATTCTGCTCTGAAAAAACCCTTAGAATGTGTGAGCTTGCCTCAGAAGTTTTGTACTAGAAAGCAGTCTGACGTTCTTGCTTCAAGCTCTAGCTCTCGAGTCCAAAAGACTTAGCAAGTTCCTACCTCAGTTTCAGCAGTGGAAGAATACATTCCTCAGACTTCTTCACATTGCAGAAACGTGGTAAATATTGAGTCTGCTAGAGAGGAGCTTCAAATTAAAGTTAAATAATCTCTACACATATGACTGAAATAATTTAAACAGATGGATTAAAATAGCCGAATCCTAAGACTGGATATTTCAGGACAGTAATATAAACCTGAGAAAGAAATAAGTAAAAATCTTAAGGGAAATAGTGTTCTAAAACTTTCCTTATGACATTGTTCTGCATTTCCCTTTTTTTTTGCCATTCGAGTAAGACATTTTATCCCACATTCTTTCCCATAGTCCCATATCACTATGAAAACTTGACTCCTAGAGGAGGTGCACTTGAGGATTCAGGCTTTGATATGAGCAACAAGACACACTAGGGATAGTGCAGACGAGACCTTACGATTTGGGCAGAGTCACGAAGGGTTAAACCCAAAAGTCACTACAGATGCAGCCACAGGTGAGAGAACAGCAGCATTCAGAACGAGTAAGCAGAGATGCAGATGTCTGTGCAAAAATAATAGATAAGCCTCTAAGTTCAGATGAAGAAGACAGACTCGCTCTGCCAGTGAGGCCGGACTGGCTCTCATGTAACCTGTGAACCAAATCCAGGAGAAAGGAGAGCAGCAAAACTGATGGCCCCCCAGCCAGGCTCTGGAGCATATTCGCTAAGGAAAGTAGTAAAAATCTAACATTTATGGTATTATTGTAGGCAACAGATAGTATTTTTCTGTTCAAGTACTGGATATTTGTGTTTTGAAAAGAAGATTGGTGAAGATGACCAGCACTGAACTATAGACCATGTCGAATTGAGCCAAAAAACCACAGAGAGATATCTCTGGTTTAGACTGGCAATAGGATGCAATAAAGAAGGTGTTATCTAAAATTAGAGATATTCCAAGTCTGCCAAGTTCTGCAAAGGACCTGTTTGCTCCACCTACACTCCTAATGTGTTTGATCTGTACCCTTGATGCGTGACCAGATACTGCCGCTAGGTAGAAATACCAGTAATTCTCATTTTAGTAAAGCACAGAATGTATGCCTCCTTTTGCCATTCTGGAGTATACATGAGATGCAGAGATTTAGTACAGTTATCAAAACTTAAAGAAAACTGTGACAAACTGTTCCTGTTTTGTTAAAGTACATTAGGTCATTAGGTGCCTATAATCAGATGGAGAACAACAGGAATGAGAGGAAAGAACAAGCTGCTGAAATGCTAAGCTTAGCTGACTCAGACAGGTTCCCTGGTAACAAAAGCAGTTACATTTATAAATATGCTGCAGCCCCCACAATATGGATTATTTCCCATTGTTTTTAAAATATGGCTGCTTTAAAAATAAAGATTAAAAAAAAAGAACAAACTTTTGCCAAGATATACTAAGAATTATTTTCTGCCCCCTTTGCTCACACTGAATTATCCCAGGACTATTGACTCTAAGAAATGAATTGCTCACCGTGAGTATAAAGGGAGCAAAATCTCCCTTAGAAATTAGATGCTCCCATTAAAATGAAGATATCCAGCTTCCTCTCTCACCTTTGGGTTCCTTTTAAATGAAGTATTTCTAATAGAAATATTCTGCTTATTTAGTTCAGTACATAAAGAGGCAATAAAGTTCAAGGTTGTAGGTGTTTTTACATAATTTTAATTTATAATATAATAAAAATACACAATACGTAAAGTACTGCTAAAAATGAACTTTCTTTCTCTCTGCCTTAAGGTAAGTATTAAGAACCCTATTCACATTTGGATAACTCTGTTTATTTTAACTTTGTTATAAAATAGCTATCAGCCTAAACCATATCAAAATATTATTTGTATAAAAAACAATCTATTTTTGATACCACTGTTCTTCCATATCTGAGTCATATCAGTCACGACAGCTGTCTGCATAAAGCTGTAACTCACTCTTAAGTCCTCAAATGTATAGAAACTTTATTACTTGGCAGCTTAGATCCATGCACTGGAACCCCAACTAATAACAGATCTACATTTTAGAAAGTATCTTTTAGAACTAACAATCCAAGTCCTAGTTATCTATCAAAGTAATGACAGAAATTAAGGGAGCTCTTTTTAAAAACATTAACTGTACGTCTAGTTTGCAGAATTGCAACAGGATTACCAAGCCTGGTGTTAAAATAAAACAACAAAAGAAATACCCAAACCCAGAAGAATACTATAAGTCAAATTTCTCCTCCAACTCCTGCCTCTTTCTAAAATTATGAGACTGGCAACAAAACACAAGAATCACCAAGCCAGCTTCAAGCAACTTCATTCCCCACCTACACCATCCTTTCCTATGGAAAAGAGATGCATCTGTTCAGTGCTTTCCCTCTCCACCTCTCCCCCCGACTTCCCTCCCTGCATTTCTCCCTGCTCTCTTCAATTCACGGAGCAAAGCAACTCTGGTCCCTGACGCAACAGCTCTCACTGATTACCCACTGCTGCAGATTTTCTGGCTTTTCCCAGTTCCCCCAATTCAATTAATTCTATACCTTCTCCCAGCTCAAGCCTGACACCTGCTCATTCCCCAGCTCACCAGCCGGCACTGTAAACATCTATTTTGACTTCACCATTTCATACAGTTATCCTGATGCTCCATGAACTTTGCAGTCTTTCCTTCTGTCCCGTCCTAGCACTGGAAGGAGCTGCTGGGCTCTTCCCACTTCTCTTGCAGTCAGACTGGTATCAGCCTGCCTCTTCCACGAATGTTTTACCATAAAGGTCTCTGGCTCTGGAAAGGCGGGTGCTTTCTGCTGCCCTTAGGATCTCTGATCAGATGTCCTCCCTGCACAGCACAGGGATTGCGAGAGCCAGGACTGGACAGAGAGTTGGAACTGAGTGAGGCGAGGAGGCACTGCAAAGTCTTTACTGCGGTTCCTACTCATAATTATTGTGCAGTCATACCTTCTTTATTGTTGTTAAGTACACTATCAAATAAGTGGACTAAGCAACATGTATGACACTCCAAATTGGGATTAGGTTACCCAAAGAGGTTTGATTCCCGGAAGCTCCCAGAGCTGCACCCAGCTGAGGCTGCAACGCACACCTGGTGAGCGTAGCTAGAGACTGGCGAGGAAACCCACAACTTTATTAAAGAGAACCCTTATCACAGTACATATCTTAGTTCAAATTTAAATCTTACAACTTGAATCTGGGCATGTAAAGCTCCAAAATGGTCCTAAAATTTGTTATATAAAGTTAGATGGGAGGAATTTGCATTTACGAGTCCTAATATTGTGCTCTGGAGCAGAAGGCCACATTGCAGAGGGGAAGGCAATTACAAAAGCAGGCCCCCAGAGCATTTTAAGAGTTCCCCTCTTGTTTGCACACCTCCATTTTAAAGCTGAAGTGTGTGGCAGCAGACCAAGGGCACACAGAGCCAGCAGCCCAGGCAGAGAGGGCAGGAGGAGCTTGCCTGGGGGAGGACAGCCCAGTGTGACAGTGGCAGAGCTGAACACACAGATGTGGATGCAGCTGGAGGAAGCCTGAGGCTTTCCCAGCTTCATGCTGAGACACAAAAGAGTTTCTTGGGCACAAGGCAAAGTGACCATGCACCCACAGGAGAGAGGTGGTGAAAGCCCAATGCTGGGGGCAGCTGGGGGGGAGTAACCCAGCCTGCTGTGTCGTCTCACATGTGGAAGGCCATTCATTGTGGGGAAGCAGCACATCTGCATGGTACAGAGAACTGGGAGTGAGACACACGGGCTTGAAGCCAGGGTTGTCAATTTGGAGGTACTCGAGGAGGAAAGGGGTGGTTGAGAGACCCTGCAGGAGCACTCCTGAGCAGTCTCATCTGAAGGCGAGCAGCAAGCCCACTCCTGAGGAGCAAGACAACAGGAAGACAGAGATGTTCATACAGCAGTTTTAGGAGCAATATGCAGCGGGACTCATCTAGAACAGCAGCCCCAGTTTTAAGGCAGAAAGGCATCAGCATGGTGAGGGGGATGCCAGCAGCTGGTCCACTCCATCAGGAGACTTGTGCATCCGCGCACTGAGGAAGCCAAGGGCCCTGGCTGCAAGGACAAAGCACGTGGCAACGGAGGGAGTCTCTGCAAATCAACAGTTCAGCTTACAGGGTCGCAAGGGAAATTGAAATGCATCAGTAGCATCTGCTGTCACTGCAAAGACAGGTTTTGTATTGTCTACACTCATTCAACTTTTCTTTTTCCCCTCCAAACACCAAACAGTCATTCCAGTGAGCTAACTGGTGGTGGTAAACATAGAAAAATTGTTACTTTGCACAGTAATTTGTCATAAACAGCTTGTGATTACTGCAGGAAGAACACGAAGACTGAGTGAGAACAGATTGAGTGAGAAAACACTGTAGATGGCTCAAAAGAAGTACCTGAGAAACTGACACAAAATATGACAAGCTGGGACAAACCGTCACAATTTCTAAATTCCATCCGGCTCATCAGTGATCAGATGGGATCATGGGAATGGTCCTGGGACAATCAGAACCTTTCACTTTCTCTTGATTTTGCTTTATTAAATATAAGAGCAATATTTTAATAAAGTGCTACTGCTGTGAGACATCCTCTAACAAAAATAGTTCTCTACTCCTTGGGGAACTAGAAAAATCTGACAAAATGTTCATTAAAACAGTCATATTTCTGAGAAATCTCCCATTCCCACCAAGTTACTAACGCACTGCTGGTGTGGAGCAGCAGCCAAGTTGTGCATTCTGATGTTTTTGCACTTTATAACTTGGTGCTTTCTTCAAGATTTCTCCATTTTTCTGTTTTGTGTATGAGACTGACAATTGTTTTTGTCCATTTCCCATACTAATGATGAAAGCTGAAAGAAAAGAAAAATTAACAAAGCAACAGAGCTGGTGAGGGCTCTGGAGCACAAGCCTCATGAGGAGCGGCTGAGGGAACTGGGGGTGTTTAGCCTGGAGAAAAAGAGGCTGAGGGGAGACCTTATCGCTCTCTACAACTGCCTGAAAGGAGGGTGTAGCGAGGTGGGGGTCGGTCTCTTCTCCCAAGTAACAAGGGATAGAACAAGAGGAAACGGCCTCAATTTGCACCACAGGAGGTTTAGGATGGATATTAGGAAATATTTCTTCACCGAAAGGGCTGTCAAGCATTGGAACAGGCTGCCCAGGGAAGTGGTTGAATCAGCATCCCTGGAGGTATTCAAAAGCCGGGTAGATGTGGTGCTGAGGGACATGGTTTAGTGGTGGACTTGGCAGTGTTAGGTTAATGGTTGGACTCGATGATCTTAGAGGTCCCTTCCAACCAAAATGATTCTATGATTCTGTGATTCTATGATTAAAAGACCTTCCCTGGAAAGGTTTTTCTACCTCCCCCTCCTTTCAGGAATATTCTACCAAAACTGCTCACTCTGTCAGGAAACAAAACACTGAACTCTCAGGTGCAGACTGTGAGCCCTCAGTACAGCCCTGCTGCAGCCCGGCTTTACTGTGGGTGAGGGAGGCACAGGTTAGCCCACAACAAGAAAATTTTGCAGAGTTCTGAATGACTTTCATTTAACACATGTAATCAAAGAATTGCAAATGAATGGCAGCTAGTCAAAATGCAAAATGTCGCTGCCCATCCAACCCAAAATTTCTAAGCTGGAAATTCACAACCCACAGCCCGGTACCTGTGCAGCAGCCGCTCCCAGGCACAGCCCACAGAGTGGACAGTGGAGGGTGAGTCCTACCCGTGTTTTCAGACACCTGTGCAAACTGGTGTGCAGCTTCACCGATTCCTAACAACCCAGACTCATGGTGTGGTTACCGTGGGAGGGGATGTGAGCCAGACTCTTACTCATTCCTATTTGCAAGCATGGGTGCATGCGAGTCCCAAACTACTTCACAGTAAGCTATTTAGAAGAATAAGAAGTATGTTTAAGAAAATGACATTTGAGAAAGTCACAATCTGTTTGCCCATTTTTCCTCTTCCTCTGTCTATCAATTAGCAGCATGTCTTATTCACCGCCCATTCTTTGCCTTCTTTTTCTTCTATGTGAGCTTTTCTTTTCCTTTCAGTCTTTAAAGCATTTAAGGGAGTCATTGATTTTTCTATGTAATATATTAATCTTTAAATTGCTCCAATATTCACATCACTGTCAAAAGCAGGAGCTCCTTTGCTGAAGGCTGTGGTACTGACTGAAAAACTTTAAATTTAGCTCAGTATATATACATACATTTTCCTTACTTCCCACACACATAAAAGCTGCACATTCCAGTTGGAACTTCCTTTAAACTCTTTAATTACACAGGTTATTTAGTCTGGCTCTTTCCTTTCTGATTACTTTTTAACTAAATTAAATGTCTGCCTCTTGCTGTCCTTCCTACATTAGCAAGCCCATTATTGATTTTTATTATCTTTCCAAAGAGAAGTTTTTGCAGCTGATTGCTATTTACACTGTAAGCAGTTCACTTATGCTGAGAATTCATGCTGCCACTGAGACTGCTAAAGATGTTTCTCTCACGGCTCAGCTATGCCCAGCACTGAACCAGGTATTAGTGAGAACATTACACAGCTTTGCAATGGGAAACAAAGATGAATACACAAATGCTTCTGCAGCATAAAGAGCACAATGATATTGCTCATTTACAAAGCACTCATGAAAGTTTATCGTTTACCAGCTAGCTCCCTAAAGAGGTTCCTATTTGTGCTCCAGTCTGCAGTGATGTTTGCAGAAGCAAACGTGTTGCTTCTTTTTCTTCACTTGCAATCAACTTAGGGAAAAAGCAGGTAAAAGGGAAGGGAGAGAATGAGGGAAACAAAAATAGTGAATGCTTGAGATACTGTTTGGCCTTTTGACAGCCACAGAGATGATAATTAAGGGACTGACAAAGGATGCTTCAAATCCAGAAGTGTCAGGACAGTTGGTCACCGATGTTTTTGCTAGAATCACCTGCAAACAAGGAAAGGGTTAATTCTTAACAGCTACAGACCAAGTTTTCTTTTTCTTTGTTGGGTGCATCTGAACAGCAAAGCTCTACAAAGCAAGTTGCTTCAGTGATAGCTATTGTTTATGGTACACTCCTACCTGAATGCTTCAGAGACCTGATTTCTCATTGATTATGCCACTTTCCGCTCCTAGCAGCAGCATCAGAGCAGAGGAATCAGAGACTGAAGCAAGAACAAAAAAAGCCTGAAGTAGCAACACTGATTTGTTTTACCTTTACATTGCAAGTGTATACTTTTTTTCTCAGCTCAGCTCTGAAGTCCCGCAGCACTGCATAAATGGTCAAAATCAGAGGAAAATGAAAACATGGATTGATGATTCAGACAAAGCTGGAAAATAGCACATTTCAAGCAATACATAGTTTACAGTGGATTGAGAAAATAACTACAATTAAAATAAATACAAAGCCTCCTGACAAGTCTACTAAAAACAGAGAATGCAAGACAGTATAGGAGATTATAAATCTAATGACTGAGAATATACAACATATTACAGTAATTAGGACCTCTGCCTTTGTCCCAGGTATCTATGCAGTTGGATAAAACCAGATCTCACTGAAGGATCAAATTGTGTTGCAATTTAGGCCTTCAGAACATTTGGGATTTATATAATGGGATGCAAACTTCTCCCTCTAAATTGATCAGTATTCTCAAAGGATGCAGAAAAATCTATTTGGTTCTCTGTAAGACTGGCATCTCATTTTAATCAGGGTTGTGAGTACCATTGTGATAGCAACAGAAATAATTGGAGTTGAATATGAAGATACTTGATGTAGCGACAAACTAACCAGCTGGGTAACAATGGTAGAGCAAGTGCAATGGCATTTGCCAAAACTCTGCTACAACTTTCACAGTGGCACGATGCTTCCAGTTGAGCAGCGCTTAGCGTTCTGCTAGAAATGGGCAATGTTTTGCAGCCCTGCCAATGCAAGTTCTGAACAAGTGCTGCCCACAAGATACGCAAATCACATTGATCACAATATAAAGAGGAAATGTAATTCTGCTTTTTCTGGAACGTATATGCGGTATCAATAAAGTCACCCTCTAAAACAGATGGCCTGTGAGTTGCTGTTCTAAATCCCCAGGAGCTAAAAAACACAACTAATATTTCTTCTCCTTCATGCAGAATTTCTAGAGTGAAAACAAATTTCAAAGCAATTTCTTTTACTGTTCCCCAAGTCACACAGATCATTCTCCCTTGTCTCATAGTAAGACTTTCTGCTTCACTGGCAACTGAACCTTCAGCTACATGGTGCATGGACTGCGCAGTGCGCTGCACCTGTACCATGGCATAAACACCTTTGGCTGAGCCCGTTCATTACAGGCACAACCATTCTGGAAGCCGTAAAATTAATAGTTTTATAGCATGACCAAAGCATATACAATTAATGAAAAAAACATTGCAGTCCACCACCTTTCTCTCTTTATTCCCTTCTGTTCCATTCTTAGTGTTTCTTTCCCTCGTTTCCATGTTCTCCCTGGCTTTTATTGGCATGTTGGACCATTTTCCTCTTTTCCTAGTAACTGAAAATTAACGTACATCTGACTCATGTATTTAATTCATATATTTCAGTAATGTAATGTCAAAAGGTCAAAGTCATCATTTCACATACCAACCTTTATGTTAAAGTTAATGTGATCTGACCGGGGGTCTGGGCCACATCCCTGGGTGATTTTGCAGCAGACCTTCCTTAACTCTCTCACCAGCCACCCCTATCCCCCTTCCAAAGCAAGCTCAATGCCCCTATTCTGACCAACACATTTTTTTCCCTGCACCCCCACAAGCCCTATGCAATGTTCAGACCGGAGGGACAAGACCAAAAGATTTCAAGTATGGCCTTCAAAATGTGGCAGATATGTTTTTAAGTAATTCCTTTCACTTGGTTATTTGAAATTAATGAGAACAAACTCATCTTCAGTTTTTGAATCAGAAGGATTTTAATGCCTTCTGAACTACTACAAAGAAGAGGTCACATTCCATGGGTGGGTTTTCCTCCTCTACCAGAAGAATTTGCAGTGTTGCAGGATAAAATTGTTTGCCATCTAACCCTATTTCACAGAACCTGATTCCCAACACTCTGTTAGTAACCTTTATTAAAATTGTATCAGTCATTTCCCTTCAAAAAAAGATGATGTATGCAGTTTTTCATGCTACACCAAACACTGGAAGAACAAGATAGAGAGACACATTTGAATTTACATAAAGATTGCAAGCTGTTGTTCCAAAGTAATTCTGAAGTGGTGTGCCCTGTGTGTAGGCATGTGATCCGACTGCATTTCTGCATATGGAGTGTAACATGTACAAAATCTATAATTGGAGCCTGTTTTCTCAAAAAAGATAAATGGCTTCTTTCTGTTGAAAGACAAGACGATACATTTCTGGGCAGGGTCTTCTAGGCCATTTTTTAATGTAAATTGAGTCTTTTACTTTATCCAATAGATATTTAGAATTGATAACAATTTTACAAAGAATTGCTTACATACCTCTTCTGTTTTAAAAAGTTTACACTTTGCTAAATACATTCCCCCCCAAGCATAAAGGCTGTATTTTTAAGGGGCATCTCTATGTTGGGATTGATTTGTTATTGCATACCTGCCTGCACCAATTTGCCACTTCTGGACAAACACCCCTGTTTCTGGGGAGTTACAGCTAGGTTCAGTTTTTCTTGGCACTAGCTTATATTTTTGCAGTCTATATACTTAAAAGACATTACTGCATTTCAGATGGGAACATCCTAAGAAAAAGCTCTCTGTACAACATGGAACTGCCCAATCAATCAATTTCCAGTGTTCTCTAGTGTCCACAAGCACTGAAATTCCAGAGGAAAAATAAAGAAAAATTGATGTATTTTGTTTGGGTTAAATTTTAAATTTTAGTGTCAATTTTCTTTGGCTGGACAGATCAATTTTTCTTATGAATTGCTCATGTCCTCTCAGTCCACTTTATTCTAGAGTGTGTAGTTCACAACAAACAGCCCACTCAGAGCATTTCCCCATTTCTTCTACTCCCAAAGCAAGTTGAAAATTTCCCAAGTTTGTTGCCTTTTCATGAAAGCTACAGATGAATGATAATCCAAAAGCAGACCTCATCTTCCCACTATAAAATTTCAGATCACAAGTGATGTACTTTCCCAAACTAAACATAACAAACCCAAAACGTAAGATAAATAGCCACAGCAATGCAATAACATATGAGAGTATGGAATAACAAGAGTATAATGTGCTAACCCTCTCCTCCTGCCATCTCTAGCAAGAAGGAAGTTGGCAGCAGGTCCCAAAATTGTGACACTTCCACCCCCATTGCAAAAATACAGTCAAATGAAAAAAAAAACCCCCAAACCCCAAAAAAAGAACTAGACACCCAGATGAGATTGCTGTAGATGAAAGCCTATAACATCCAAAACGTAAGCTAAGTGATGTAAGCTAGGTAAAAACAAGAATAGAAAGAAGCCAGCCATTAACTTCTCCCTCTGAACTGAGAACACTCCAGCAAGCACCGAGACATTCAGTTCGCAATTTTACTAAAGTCTAAGCGTAATTGTATCTCAAAACCCCAGGTAAATCATACATGAGTGCAGAAAATGTGTGCTATGCAGGCAGAGGAGCAATACATCAGAGCCGATGCTATACCACATTAGCACACTTTCTGGAAATAGCAAATTGTTGGAGATGTTGGCAAAGGTGGAGTCTGCCTCCAACTTGTTCCCAACCTTGACACCTATACCCCTGTTGCTGAAAGCAACCCATACAAGTGCTCAGGACCCCGCTGGCCCACATCTGTCGGAAGTGAGGGATGGGAATCTAACAGTGCCAAACCACAGCTTCATGCTCAGGATGTAACGGACTCCTTCAGGCCATCAGCCTCAGCAGCCTCTGCTTTTCCCAACGCTAACCCTAGCCCCAAATCCCAGCAAAGGGCCCCACTCAATGCATCAGCATGTCAAATGGGGCTGGCCTTCAGCATGTTTCTGTGAAACTTGCAGACGTTTACAGGCAGCCAGACTCTGCAGCTCCTCCTTTTCCTAACCATAACCTGACTTAAAGTAACCCTAATCCTTCAGGGTACGGTTGCATGTACAGAAGCAGAAAGGAACCAAAGCCTAATAAAAATGCAGACTGCTGCCAGCAGTCAGCCTTTACAGTTTTTACTTTACTACCCCTACGCCTAATCCTGACCCTACAGCATACTTAAATAAGCAAGAGGCTACCATCTTCAGAAAACCCTTATATTTTAAAAAAAACCCAAAACTGAGTATGCGATCCAAGGGCTATTAACAACTACAGACACCAAGAGAACAGGGGCCAGGATCGCAGATCTCTGATGTTGTTTCACCAGGGACAACTGCTTTGTTCCTGTAAATCACAGCGCCTACACGACACCTGCCCGCCTGCTCTTTTACACCAGTGCAGCAGTGAATTCCAGAAAAGAGCCACTGTCTGTTCCTTCTAATCCCTACAAGCAGCCTCTTCATTTCTTTGTCTGTCCTTTGAAACTGACGTGGTAAGAACGGCGCCCTCTTGGAAATACAAGGATTTTGCTGCCTTTATTTTTCCAAGAGTAAAAAAATTCTCACTCTAAAAGATGCAGTGAACTGGCTGCTCCCCATCACACATTCATGTCATGGCCTGTCTTTCAAATGGTCGGTTCTCACACCTCTTGGAGTTACAATATTGAATAACAAGATGCATAAAAGCAAACAGATGAGTGAGAGAGAATCAGCAAGAGTTTTAAAAAGTAGAACCATATATAGAATCGCATGTATGCCTCTGTGTGCATTTTGAATACATATATACATATAAATGCATACACACACACAAAATGGGTAAATGAAATAACAGAATACAGCTTATATTTCAAAATTTTACATTTGGCCTTAAATACTTGCCTTTTCCACATTTTTTTTAAAAGCCAAAGTGTATATGTTAATAAAGGGAATTGCGGTTCCTCCTATCCATGCTAGTCCACAAGGTAATATCTTTGTCTAAAAAAAATTTTATTCTCCAGTTCTGTCAGAGAGCTCATCTAAAATATCCCAACCTTGTGCTCTGTCTCTTGTACAAAGTCTGAAGGAAATTCCTAGTGAAACAGGTTGAGCTAGAAGGCAAGACAGGCTTTAGGTCATCAGACTCACTGGACAAACAGCATGATGCTTCCATCTGTATGATCAGCTGTAGAAGAGTACCCTTAAAACAGAGTAAGTCTAAGCTGGTTTGTTTGCACGGCCCAGTAGAAAAAAAAAAGGTAAAAAAAATTATTGTGCCTAATACATGATTTACAGACAACAGAATTGTAACAGACCCAAGCTACTCAAACTATCAAAGCAATTGCACTCAGGCACATCTTCAATAAAGAAATATTAAAAATTACAGAAAAAGCAATCTTTTTTGTTTTTGCATCTCAATTAAGCTGGTATTTTAATATAGGCCTTTATTAAATTTTGTTTCCATTATTTCTAAGATTTAAAAAGGTCTTTGTTGGCATTGGGACTGTGATATATGAACGTCAGCTACTATTCACATTCGGTATCCTGTATATGCCATTCTAACTAATGGGAAAAGCATGAAAATCGATATGTCTCAACTAAGAACTAAAGCTATCTAAATTGACCTATGACATGCAGCAAAATACACATTTCTCATCATTTTCTAAAACGGGTTCTGCATTTTTCAGCTCCACAGTAGTTTGTGCATTAAAATAGCTAAAATCTAGCTATTACATTTGTGGGCAATGGTAGAATGAATGAACTATGTCCACTTTGGGACATTTTAATATCGGAGATAAATTTATATTTTCCAGCAGAACTAAGCAATACAGCTACCAGCAACTTAATTATGGTTGTTTCACATGCTTTAAAAAATTCAGACCTCTGGGATCTCACATTTCTTAGCCAAAACCTATGAGCCATCACGCAAAGACAGCAGGCGCTTTTGAAATTATAGGCTGCTAGCTATACATTGCAAAATTATATTACAACTTACGAATTCTTTTCCATTCATGCAACAGAACAGAGGTCATTCTAGTATAATAATCAATTGCTTTCTGCATATCAGTCCTCCCATGGCTAAATTAGTCGTTGTCTGCTTACGTTCAGAAGGCTTGCACTGTCATGAATTTGGGCATGGCTGGGTCCATTATTCTCATCAAAACTGAAGAATTTTGACAGTACATAATGTAAAAATTTGGTAGCAAGTAGCTAGATGCTATTGCCAGAGCACTGCAACTCTGATGTGTAAATAGTGCCTTCTGTCTCCCAGCTCCACTAAAATCTTTATTTCCCTGAACATCAATTAAGACAGACCTTTGGCTTCTTGCTAATGAATAATACACGTTTAAATCTCAGTTTGCCAAGCAGATTCCACAAACTTCACACCTGTTTCTATTGCATCATCTGGAGACTATGCCACATGACATCTACTGAATGTTTTTGAGGGCTTAATAGAAAAGAAATATTAGGTTCTCATCAGGTTTCTTTTGGTGTGTGGTTTCCTTGAATTCTAGGTTAAAGATTTTGGCAGCAATTTGCAAGTCCAATCAGACAACTACATGCAAGTTGCCCCAGATACATAAAGTTACTTTTGTGCATAACTGATTACAAGCTAGAGGCCTACATCCAGAAAACATCTGCTCAGGAACAACCCTGAATTTTTTTTTTTTTAAGTCTTCCAAAAAAAAAATGTTGAAAAAAATTAACAGGCCAAAATTAAGAAATCTTTCCTTTCATCCATTTCTTAAAGAAAATTTTTCAGTTGTTCTCTAATTTTACAGAGAAAACAGCAAGCCAGAAGAGGAGTAAAGACACCCAGAAATCAAAACATGCTGTACATACACAGGAAGAAGACAGCGTCCCAGGTTCTACGTTTCAGCACAAAAGAACAAATGAAAACACTTGCCAACAATTTGTATGCCAAAAATGAGAAGCCATAATTATAGGATTGTGAAGTTATACATATCTATTAGAGGGCAGCAGAAAAAGGTAAATCTTCAGCTTGCTTAATATTATTAGTTCTTCAATAAACGTATCTATTCAAAGAACACCATTGTTCTATTTTACTGAAGAAAAGCAGTCAATAGCTTTCTATAATTACAACCAAAGAAAAATTTTGGACCCCATTTCAATGCCAAAGCTACACGAAGAGCAGTAAAACCCTGAAAGAAAGCTTCCCTGTGAGTTCTTTCAAGGGCATGGGCTAAAGATTAGCATTTATGTGAAGTTTCTTGCACAGAGAAAAGGATGCTTTCATCTGAGTATTACAGGTCAAATTCTCACTAATAAACATGCACCTGACACACTGTGCATCCTGCAATCTTCCTTCCTGCCCAGACTCCAGCTCGCATTTTACATTTCTGTCAATTCATATAGACTGGAAGAAAACTGAAATCCTTTGCTTCATTCTTAAAAAGCTTCTTGTTCCATACTTCAGCCAAAATCCTCCCTTTTTTTATGTACCTCTGCAATAAACGTTGCTCCTCCACACTTTACCTCACATCTCTGCCTCCTCCAGTTGAGACAATCCCATGCTGGAACTAAATTAAGAACTTGAAAAATGCAAATGAATTAGGCAGAAAATGATTTATTGCAGCACCAAGAATTTAAACTAATAGAACAATACAGCACTTTTTGATCAATCTACAATGCCCCACAGGCAGTTTTATTTAAATCAAAGTGTTATCTAAAATAAGATGAAGGAAAAAGTAATTCAAAAGTATATTCTAGAAATATTTTAAATTGGCTTTGTAGAGACACATGGGTACTCGCTTTCTGCCGCATTAATACTGATGAGCTGATATGGTATCTGTAGAAGCCATGCAATTAGAGCACTATGGGATAGTGCTCGCAGGACTCATTGAACTGTAGCATAGTTAGAGAAACAATATAAAATAGTCTTAGATGAGAGAAGTTTAAATAGTCAAGACACTTATATTCAGAATGCTTGTTGACACTTGTAATCAAGATTTCTAAAGACTTAACTTTAGTAATTAGATGCTTTAAGTCTAATTGAATACATGCTGCCACACTATTAAATTCTCTTCCTAAAATAGGCAGAGAATTTTTTATTGCATTAAATGACATTTTCTATCACATGATCATTGGTGATACCTGCAACCTGCTTAAATCTGGGGAGTCCCAATATCTCATTCAAAATACAGTAAGCTAAGAAAACCCCATCTGAACCAGTATAAACCAGTCTAGAGCAGAGCTGCATCTGCACCAACACAAAGCAAAGGTTTTGGGGCTGTTCTGCTTTCAGCTGGGATAATTTTCTTTCTAGTGGCTGCTGTGTTTCAGATTTGGTATGAAAGGAATGTCAATAATGCATATTGTTTTAGTTGTTGCTAGGTGATGTTTATACTATTCAAGGACTTTTTTTTCAGCTTCCCATAGAGGCTGAGAAGGAGCATAGACAGAACAATGGAATGGCCAATGGAATATTCCATACTACAGATGTCATGCTTGGTATGTAAATGGGGGTAAGCTGGGTGGTGGGAATCAGTAATTGCTGCTCGGGACAGGCTGGGCAACAAATTCACCAGGTGGTGGGAGTGACTTGTTTTCTATTACTTTATCTTGTATATTATTTTATTATTATTATTTCCTTTTTTCCATTATTGTTCTATTAAACTGTCTTTATCTCAGGCCACAATTTTTTTTGTTTTCCCTTTCTTTCCCCTCCTTTTCTCCCTCTTCTCCCTCTTCTGGAAGGCAGAGAACTGCAGGAGCAGCTGCATGGTCCTAGCTGCCAGCTGGAGTTAAACCACGACAGGGGCTTTGAGGACAACATTCAGAAGTTTTGCAACAACAGAAGTCTTACCAAAGTATTTGCGTTCTCTTATACAGATGCTCTCTTTCCTCTAGGGGTATTATTTATTAGAAAAAAAAAAAGCAGTTCTACTGCAGCTTTACTCCATCTCTAACTCCACAGTTATTCTACACGCAGGTACAAGGACAGCCCTTGTTTTAAATATGAACAGACTTTTCATCCCTAAAAGAGCAGACCCCCAGCAGTTACCTTGTCTTATTTACTGCTTCACTGAATTAAAACTCTCCCCCGCAGATATACCGCATCAAGGGAAGGAATTCACGGTGATGCTCAGAGAAATTAAATGTAAAAAATTAAGTACTTGTTTCTGGGTGCACCACAGCTCTAAATACATCCAGTTTTGCCGAGGACAAACAAGTATCCTGCCTCCTGCAGTTGTCTAGATTTGGGATCATCTCCCTATCTTGACACATATCAGCTCCCCCTTACACAGCAAGGCCAGAGCAGAGCTGACTTCCCTGTCATGTTCCTGAGGGCTCAAGGGCCCACAGAAAGCAGCTATTAGCCAGCCAGTCCCTGCATCGAGCAGGGGGCTGCAGGGCAAATATACTAGTGACCACCTCCCTGTCCTGTGAGAAATAAAAGCCCGGCCATGCCTTCAGGATATACTGGAGACAGTATTACTGTGCTCCCCCCAGCTTTATTTATTTCAGCTTCTGTACCGGAGCTGAACCTTGCACTAAGACACCACCAGGCTCTTCTCCAGCTTGTTTCACTACCGGACCATCAGCAAACGTTAACATTTCCATTAATTGCAAAGAGAGACAGAAGCAGCCAAGGGCCACAAACAGAGCACAAGGTGCTACCCTATTGAGTACCGTGCGTCAGCCAGGGCAGAACAGAGGCTGGGAAGTTCTTGGTTTCTAAACAGGCTGTCATCAGGATCAGTGAACCTATGTAAGGCATCATCCTTAGAAATGCTTTTCAAATAGAGGTACACAGCCAAGGAATTATAGCTAGGTCTGTTCTGTGTGAAAAGGATGAATTACAAGAGCACTACAAACTCTGTACTGAAGATGGTGTTCCAACTTGTTCACTTGCAAAATAAATAATTCTTTTTCAAAATGCATGTCCTAATATGGAATTGGTGAAGACCTGCTCACTTTCTCATTTACCCCAAACAGAGAATCCACCTCAAAAAACAAACAAACAAACAAAAAGAACCCCC
This sequence comes from Pluvialis apricaria, assembly GCA_017639485.1. Lineage (NCBI taxonomy): Eukaryota > Metazoa > Chordata > Aves > Charadriiformes > Charadriidae > Pluvialis > Pluvialis apricaria. Next base: position 7,621,358 of record CM030017.1, read on the forward strand.
AAACTTTTTTAAAATCCAAAAGTACACAATGTGTGTATCCTCTGTTCAGCAATACAGCCTGCTGCTCCTGAGAAGACAGCTTTTTAAGCTTCTACTTCTTTGCAAGGTGCTTTGATATTGTTCAAAAATAGCCAAAAATCAAAAGATATTTGGTCAGTAACTGTGATATCTTATTAATACTGAAAATGAAGAAGCTAGAAAAAGAGACATTTGACAAATGACAAACTACATTTATACATGTTCTATCCTATTATTAGCACACTTCAGACCTTAAAACTCCCACGAAGAAACCTTAAATCAGGACCATAAATTTAAACACCTGCAGATACTACTGCCATACAAATCTGCTCCCCGTCTCTTCCTTACTGTGCTGAGTCACATGCAGAGCCTCCCAGGGAAGGATATAACTAACATCCTTTTCTCTCATCACTCCAAAAAATGCAACTCAAGTACAAGAAATCGTTACCTGGAGCACGATTTCAGGGAGTCGGATATCAGCACTGGTATTCAACTCTCTCTTCCCAGAACTTTTCTAAAGGTCCGCTAAGGTAAAGCCACTCAGCTAAGAACCTCTTAGCACGCTTTTGGATAACTACCTACACCACAGGGGAGCTAAATATTAATGTGACAACAGAAATTAGAGGTGATAGAGTTTCGCATAAACTTATTGCCAAAGAGCTAAGTTCATCACCTTATCCTTTTGGGGTAGGCAGAGGTTTGCAGGAGGACCGACAGGGGCTGGTTAATGCCTCCATTTCTTACGTAATCACAGAATCTTCAGAGCTGGAAGGGACCTCTAGAGATCATCTAGTCCAATTCCCCTGCTAAAGCAGGATTGCCTGGAGCACATCACTCAGGACTGCATCCAGGCGGGTCTTGAAAATCCCCAGAGAAGGGGACTCCACAACCTCCCTGGGCAGCCCGTGCCAGAGCTCTGGCACCCCAACCGTAAAGAAGTTTTTCCTTGTGTTAGAATGGAACTTCTATGTTCCAACTTATGCCCGTTGCCCCTCGTCCTGTCACTGGGAACCACTGAAAAGAGTCTGGCTCCATCCTCCTCCAACCCACCCTTTAGATACTTATAAGCAATAATAAGGCCTCCCCTCAGCCTTCTCCAGGCTAAAGAGTCCCAGCTCTCTCAGCCTTTCCTCATAAGGGAGATGCTCCAATCCCTCAATCATCCTAGTTGCCCTACGCTGGACTCTCTCCAGCAGTTCCCTGTCTCTCCTAAACTGGGGAGCCCAGAACTGGACACAGTATTCCAGTTGTGCTCGCACCAGTGCAGAGTAGAGGGGGAGAACGACCTCCCTTGACCTACTGGTCACACTCTTCGCTATGCAGCCCACGATTCCATTGGCCTTTTTGGTGACAAGGGCACATTCCCAGGTCATGGATAATTTACTGTCTACCAGGACCCACAGATCCTTCTCCCCAGAACTGCTTCCCAGCAGGTCCACCCCCAACCTATACTGGTGCCTAGCATTCTTCCTCCCCAGGTGCAGGACCTTGCACTTGCTCTTGTTGAACCGCATTAGGTTCTTCTCTGCCCAGCTCTCCAGCCTGTCCAGGTCATGCTGGATGGCAGCACAGCCCCCTGGAATGTCAGCCACCCCTCCCAGTCTGGCATCATCAGCAAACTTGCTGAGGATACACTCTGTCCCTTCATCCAGGTCATTGATGAATATATTGAATAAGATTGGACCGAGTATTGACCCCTGGGGGACACCGCTGGTTACAGGCCTCCAACTAGATTGCACTGCCGATCACAACCCTCTGGGTTCTGTCACACAGTCAGCTCTCAATCCACCTCACTGTCACTTCATCTAGCCCGCACTTCCCTGGCCTCTTAATGAGGATGTTATGGGAGACAGTGTCAAAAGCCTTGCTGAAGTCAAGGTAGATGACATCCATGGCTCCATTAATAAAGGAAGGATCCATTATCCAGCTTCTTTAAAGAACTCTTTATCTGAGCCTAGTTACAATGAAACACAAATAAATCACCTAAATCAGACAACATGTTTAAAAACATTTATAAAAGACACATAGGATAAATTGAAACAACCCCAGAGCAGGGAAGGGAGCTGTCTTACCTAGTTGGCCACTGTGAGGTAGCAGCATGGGTTTCAGCTCTCAGTTACCCGTGTCTGCCTAAGGAAATACCCAAGAGAGGATTACTCAGGCCTCTGCCTTAGGAAAGTCACTTGTAAGACAGTTTCCTACAGAAAACTGCTCCAGAGGCCCTCCTTTGGCAAACCTTCAGACCTCAGGGCATTCAGAGCAACTCTACCTTGGTGCTGCCTTTGTAGGTTTAGCAGCATCTCAGAGAGATCCAGCCTCTCCTTGCCTAAACTCATTCTGTGCCTCCCTTTTCCAAGGGGGACACAGACATCAGCTTTCATAAATAAAATAGTAGTCAGATTCCTCAAATACATGAATGCCTTTTTTGCTAGACTGAGAATCACCTCACACATTTAAATGGGTAGTAAATTGCCTCAGACGTAAAACTCTCTCCCCTGCCCTGAGTGCCGTAGAGGCATTCTTTGATACAAAATGCATTCGTTGGAGCTTCTGTCTGAAACTACATCCAAACCATTGCAATACTAAGGCTTAAACAGGACAACTCATGACTGGCTGCTGAGACCAGAAGCAATGGGGGAGCAATGGGTTTGGGGGGAATGATGCCCACCCTCCCTTTCTAACACCTGATTAAATTATTCTTTAATCAAGTCATTTTCTGCTGGATAGCAATTAGAGTGATGTGTGCGTTTATCAGCTATTGCATATCCAGTATGTGCCATGAAGATATTGTTGCTGCCACTTAGATATTGTTTCCCTAGAATGCAATGTCAGTTAAATATTTATGAACAACCCTTCTTAGAAACTTGGTTCGTAACTGTAAAAGTATTCTTGAAAATAATTTGGCCGCTTATGGAATGCAGTCAGTTGTGTCTTGGGATACAACATCAATGACATACACAATTCTCACATTTTGTGTTAAACTTTTACTTCTAGTAGTATATTAATTGAGACCATCTTTAGGTTAGATACTTCTAAAGTGATAATTTGATGACTCTTCGTTGCTCTGAAACAAAGTAGTAATTTTCAGTATCATTCTTCATGGACAAGAGTTTATCTTACAAAATTTAGCATCCCACCCAACACCACCTATGGAGATTGATCTGGAGAGGCACAAAGACTAAAATATCTTTACTGCCTGGTAAAACTCATCCTTCCTAAAAGGAATTGGAGATTTTATCAGGGAAATAGGCAAGATACAGGGAAGTCTGACACTATTCATGATACAGTTGTTCTGTTTTTCTTCCAAAAGGACCACATTCACTGAAAAACAGTCAGCTCCTTTCCGGATATCTGATAACACATTCTTCATGAAATTCTAAATGATATTAAAAAAACCTTAGAACCTGTTTCCCAAAACGGAAAACTTCTACAATATGCCAAAATAACTGAAGTCTTAGATAAAATAATAATGCAGCTTCAAAGTAAAAACTTGGCAATTTTTCTTCTCCTCTATCATTTCCAATAAAATATTTGCCCTTAGACTCAAAGTTCAAATATTCTCATGAAAAAAATGCAGGTGATTCTTAAAACAAACAGATGTTATATATGAACTGTTGAGGAAATTTCTTTTAGTAACATATGATAGAAATTATCTAGAAAACTAATTGAGTAGGTAGCACAAGTGCAAGCAAGCACTGCCTAAATTTATGCACTGGCCTTTTTTCAAATACTTTTTTTTTTCCTTGAGGATGCATAGTTTGCTCTTTTAAATATCCTTTGTTTTATCAATTGTCTTCCCATAGGCATTATTCTCTCTCAGGGCTGTAATGTCAGTAAGTCACCTAGGTGCTGAAAGTGCAAGAAAACTTTGACATTTAGAAGCAAACTAATTATTTTGCTTTAGCAAATGCTCTGAAAGGCTGCAGAAATTAGCATCTTTTACTACAAAGGAGGCAATGGTCTGGACAAGGAAAAGAAACACAATAAAAGAAGGCAAATGTTTTACTTGGCAATTTTTTTTAAAAGAAGGTATTTTAATACACCATTATTTTTTTAAAAAAGTTGTCATCTTTGTAATGGGGTGATTTATTTTCAAAAATTGCTAAAATAGGAAAAGAAATATTCCATTCTTTTATTTTTATGGGAGAGTTTTGTGGTCTAAGCCCTGTTCTCCTGATTCTACCATATGCAAACTCTGGATTCATCTCCCCAGGCAACTGTTCAGTCCTGTGTTTCTTGTCACTACCTTATCCAACCCTGCTGCTCCATCTGACACCTTTCTCGTGCCTGTGCTGAAAGCAGCAGAATTTGGTACCTATGAAGGGCAGCTTCTCACAAAACAATGACACGGAGTCTGAGCAGACTATGCACAGCACACTCTGTATTCATACTTTAATCAGTCCTGGAAAAAGAGGTGCAACAATCTCTTCTTTCAGAGTCCTCAGTCCATCAATAATGCCTATTCTTAGTGACGCCTTTCCTTTCAGAGTTGTACTCACATAAACCTGTATAGAGAACAAAACCTCCTCCTGTTCACACAGATCAGTTCTGCCACTATGCAAACTTAAAAATACCACTAATAAACACAAGCAGCATTTTTTCTAACATTAAAACCTTACGTACACAAGCAGCACAAGAAAAACCTTGTTAGATTCCGTACCGTAACATCACTGTCCATAACACTATTAAATTATAGAGCCACCAGTCCAAGCTTGGGTGTTCTTGACAAAGCAACGTAACAAACTGTTGCCAATAATCAGATCAGTTCCACCAGCAAAATCACTGTCCAAACGCCCCTTCAGTTATTTCTACCCTGTGGAACAAGTTGTAGCTCTGACAATTTAATTGCCAAGGTATTTCATTTAACTAGGTCCACCAACCTACTTAAATGTCAAGAAATACTTCAACTGCAAACCTGTTATGTTTAAAAGGGTGGTAGTGAATATCATTACATCATACATAAAAGTTAATTTGGTAGAAGAAAGCAACCATAGGGTTTTGTCTGGACCAAACTCTTCAAACCATAAGAAGTGGTTCTCTTGTCATTTTAAAGTTTTGCGATTGTTACTGTTGAACAGATAAGCCTCTAAGTGAATACAGCAAAGCAGATTTGTAGTCACTAATGGAGTCCAACGACTCTAGTGTTAATTCTACTGGAGCAACACATCTCTGCCACAGAACAGGAAGACAGATGCAGCACCAGTGTTCACCCAAGATGCACATTCAAGCAAAAAGATGATATGCAAAACATAAGCATGTTTATGACAAACAAACCCCAAGGTTTTAGTTTTCAGGGGCTGCTTTTGATTAGTTTTTGAATGGTCGTGGGTGCTGAGGTTACATTCTACTGCAGAGAATATAATTCAGCCAAGACTGTAAGAAGGTTCACCAGGAGATGGTAGCTGTCAGCCATCATCTTCTGCAGGCATATCTGTGCTTCATGATAGGAAAAACATTGCCAATAAATCTGCATGATACTATTGCCAATGCACAAATGGATCAAGAAAAAACAGTGGATTAAATAAATAACAGAGGAGGAATACAGCAGCACAAGTTTTCAGGCCAAAGCCTAATAAAGTATACTACTGCATTTCCACATCATTAATCAATATGAGCGAATGACCATAAAGCAGATTATTTTTTTAACAATTTTTTGCAGCTTGAGAGAAAACACAGCTTAACTAGGGCTGTGGCAAATCATGACATACGCCACAACGTAAAGTGCTTCATAAACATTAAAGTTTTGCTACCAAAATGCCTAATTGGTGACTGATGAAAACATCAAAGGACAGGCCAGAGATCACTCAACTGTTGTAACACTAGGCTGGACCCAAGGGACATCCGAACTTTTGTATTCCGTGCTGTACTCAAAATCCTGTACCTTGAGCCCACCATGAAAACTGCAGTCACTCCACCAGTGAGATCCAATGACTGCAGCAGAGATGCTAAGCTTTTTGGGGTTTGTGGGTTTGTTTGGGGCTTTTTTGGTTGGTTTGGGGTTTTTTGTTTGTTTGGGTTTGTTTTTTGTTTGTTTGTTTGTTTGTTTTAAATGGAGGGTCATAGGCATATGGCTAACTACCTTCACACCAAAATCAACAAGAACCTCGGATGTGACCACTGAGGCAGCTACTGATGTATATGAAAGTTATACAATTCCAACCCAATTCAGAATGATGCATCTGATTGCAATACTATTAAAAAACCATGTTAGATCAAACTAAACTGATTTCATACACGGGCTATTAGCATGGGATTTTAAGATGATCCTTTCTTTGATTTTTATTTTTAAGTAGAAGTGTTCCAAATGTAGTGAGATTGTTTCCAGAGAAGAAAAATTGACTCTCTCCTCAGTGTTAAAATTGATTTGAATCAGTCAGATTCTAGAAGTTTACATTTTACTTTTACAGGCTTGGTGCTGCAATATGCATCCACAGTGATTGATTCAGTGGATTTCTGTGCCTTAAAATCTTACAAATTGCTGGATTAAGTCAATATTCATGTCAGCTACAGTAAAAAAAAGAAAAATAAATATGTATACCACAAGCTATTGCTCAAAGAATGCTGAAACATAACAGAATAAATGGAGGAGACCAATACAAATACCTCCCCACAGGGGCAACGCTTGCCAAAACCTCAAAGAAAGACAGACATATCCTTGAATATAACCTTATACAACATTTCCCAGAACTTTAATTACTGGCAACCTACAACAAAGCAACTGAATCATTAGGCCTCTTTTGCCTAATTTCCCTTTGTGGGTCAGCACTCGTCAGCCTCTGTGTTTCAGCTTTCAAGTCAAGAGAATACTCTAAACAGAGAAAGAGAAAGCATTCCCAAATCACAACTGTATAGCGAATGCTCTGTTTCAGGAGAGACTCTATTTTTTGTTTTATTATTTTATGTTTTTTTAATTTATTTATTTTTTAAATTTATTTATATATATAAACATATATTATGTTTAACATAAATGTTAAAGCCCATCCATGAAGATGGGCATATTAGTATCATTTATAAATCTGATCATTTAAAAGCTCATATTTGTAGGTCCCTGATTTTTTATTGTCTAAGCATGACAGAGTCTTTTTTATCATACAGATAGATGCAAAGCAAACTGACCTGCAAGTCAGCCTTGGGTCTGCAGACACGAGTCACATGAGTAGTCCTAACTCTTCTCAGTTGGGTGATTTGTATCAGTGAAAGAAAAAATAAAAATAACAAAAGCACCCCACCTCCCCCAAAACCACAAACTTTCACCCATAATTGTTAGGTTCCAACCAGCAACCTTTGCTGCCATCAGAACAAGTACCAAAAGTTTGGTCAATGACAATGCAAATCTAATCTAATCTAATGAACTAAAGGTTAAGCCAGTCATCCCCAGTCAACGGAGACAGCTACCCAAGACAGATGCAATGAGGTACCCTTGAGTACACAGGGAGCCTGGACAGCTGGCTAGATGCTGAAATTTTGTGGGGAAAGTCAGCGAGATACCATACAAAGTAAGTACTAGAGGCAACACGTACAGCACACTTGACTAGATCTCTTCTGGAAACGAAGGCATGGCTGAACTTCAAGCTCACTTTCTGTTGCTAAAATATAACAAGAACGCATCAGAGCCAATACACCTACTGCGAGTCAAACCCTGCTCAGATGTATTCTAAATTCAAGGGGGATGCGTGTGAGAACTACTTAACCTACACTTAATTTAAGAATTAGTCCTTTGTGGTGAAACATTCCTGGTTGTAAGCATTTTAGGAAGCAATGGGGGCCAAGTGACAAGCCACTGAGCATTCTCTAACTGACCTGGGAAACAGCTGAAGCAGAACTATTTCGAAATGTGAGTATTCCCTACTGACTTCCCTTTCCAAAGCTGAGACTTTAATCAAGATCACAGCAATTCACATAGAAAGAATTTAGATATTGCTTGCCTGACTTTTACCTTGGAAAAAAAAAATTACTCTGAACAACTCAGCTGACTTCTACATCAATTCAAGGACAAAGGTGTCTTTCTGGAGTTGTAATCATTGTGTAAAGGTAGGGCTACAATTTTTTGTCTTCACAGAGCATGTTAAATGGCAGATTTTATCTGGGCTGTTACAGCAATTGCTAGCTCTCACCCCACAAGACAGAAGATGCTTCCTGAAAGAAAGGGCCTGCTTTCTCCAAAAATGAGACCTTAGCCAACAAAGTGCGTGAAGAAAGGAATATCATCAATGACATTCTGGTTCTGTTTTGTCTCTCTAAGGGTTGGAACTCTTCTTTCAATGTTCTTACAGTCAACCTTACTCAAATCACACCTCAAATTTTTAGTATTACAACAGCGTTACAAAGCTGCAAATTCAGTGTGTACGGTGTTGAATGAGGTAAAGAAAATGTCTAGTGTATATACATATTCGAGGCCCTGTCTCCAGATGTCTGCAAGTGACTCCATATGAAGTCATGGCTTACATATGCAGTCATTGTACCTGCGTGTACCTGTACCACTGTGTTCAGAGTAAGATTTTCACATAGCAACTTGGACACAGAAAAAGCTTTGGTCTTCAGTAACTTCTTAGACAATGGAACAAAGCCTGACATTCTGCTACGGAAAGGCCATGACTAGAGTTAAATGAGATGGAAAGTACAGAAGAGTCTATTCTACACTAAAAATCCAGAATGCTGATTTATAATTGGGGGGGGGGGGGAGGGGGTAGCACTAGATGAGCACTCAGTCACCCTGGGGCATAGCTGTCTTTTCTAGAAATTCTTTGTCCTAGAATTTCAGTGGGAGATTTTCCCTGAGATGTGGCTTTTAGCTGTGACAACCAGTGCTTCCTACTTTCACTTGAGTCAGAAAAGCCAATATGCAAATAGTCAGAAATTAAATTCAAATCATTGACAAATGACTGTTTCTGAGAGACTTGAAGTAAGTTCAGTCTCCAGAAAATAAGCTGCTGAGTGCTAATCTAGTGCTTTAAAAGACCAGCCTACCCAGGCAAAGTAGGAGGATGTCATTAATAAAACACTAGCATTTTGATTTTTCTTTAAAGAATGTGCTCAGAGCTGAAGAAAGTGTCTTTAAATTGCTAAAGCAGAGGTGGGTCAGAGTCCCACTTGCCTGGAAACAGTTTGCTACTTCCTTAATTCAGAGCAGAAAGAAGATAGAGAAGGACAGCATAACGGAACTGCAGAAATCTCCCAAAAGCCTAGGTAATATAAAGGTAGACAAGAGTATAAAAAAAAAAAAAATTAAAAAAAAAAAAAAGATGGTTTATTCCACGGATGTTCATGTTTAGGATGCACTTAAGGAAATGCATTTCTAGGTACTCATAAAAATAAATGCATTCAGGAAAAGCTTTTCTGACACATGGGAGAAACAAGCTGTAGAGTAGGTCCAGCATAAGTGTTATATGGATGTAAGACTGCATTTGACAAGCCACTAAAAGCATGGAATCCAGGGTTAGGGCTCTTATCCTCTAACTCAGTCTCGTGGATGAGCTCCACGGTGGTATCCAGGGTCTTTGACTCAGCCTCAAAAATGAAAAAGTAAGGTGAAAACATCTTATTTCCTTGTCTTTAAGTCTGCAGTGAAAATGAGGGCTGCCTGAAGAGCTACATTAAGGCCACTAGGAATTCAAATGGCGAGTGAAGAAATGCAGAAAAACTAAGTGAGACACATGCAGAAAAACAGCCCAAAGTTCATCTACAGAATGAGGGCTGCTGAGTTAACCATGCCCACTCAGAAAACGGGTCTGGAGGTTAAAATGAAAGATTACATTACATAATTATATAATATTGTGTGCAATTCTGGTCTCCTTTCACTGCCCCAATACCATTTCAGAAATTATAGAGAAGATCTGGAAGCAGTTCAGGAAAGCATGACAGGGATGGGCAAAGTTAGGAACAGCTGCTGAACCTGTCAGAGTGGAAGGGACAAACGACAGAGCTGACAAAGAAGTCTGTAGGATCATTAGTGGTGTAGAGGAGATATTGATTGTCCCTCAGCAAAAGAGCTAAGGAACCTTGGATGAAAATCAGCAGGAAAAGCCAAACACAAAGTTCACACTTGTTTTGATTCTGCAAGCCCTTACTTTACAAGATAAAGATGCTGAAAAATACCTGGGATCATGGGAAAATGGGACAAGTTCACAGAAGAGCAGTCTTCTACGGCTATTGAGTACGATGTCACTACCTCTTGCTTAGAAAATTCTTCCACTGAAAAGTGTTGGAGGATGAGAAAATATTTAGAGAGCTATCACAATATGTTTGCTCTCTTGAATATTTTTCTCCTAGTCATTCACTTTGGCTACTGCCAGAAACAGGATACTGGGCAAGACAGACATCTGCTGAAACCAAGCATAATCTTTGTCCTGCTTTTAAATAAATACATCTGCTGGAAATTGTCATCATGACATTATTTTACGGTAAATTTGGAGTACCCGAGTCGTCTGGGAGTTGATCCTAGTTTCTTTCAGCTGAGTATTTGACATAAATTCCTTGATTCCTTTCAGCCAGCACATTTCAGCTGTGTACTGGATTATTCTGCTTTAACTGAATTGTTGCCTGGTTGCTGAATCACAATGTACTAAAATGACCACAGATGGGAGAGGGAGAGGGAGAGGGAGAGGGAGAGGGAGAGGGAGAGGGAGAGGGAGAGGGAGAGGGAGAGGGAGAGGGAGAGGGAGAGGGAGAGGGAGAGGGAGAGGGAGAGGGAGAGGGAGAGGGAGAGGGAGAGGGAGAGGGAGAGGGAGAGGGAGAGGGAGAGGGAGAGGGAGAGGGAGAGGGAGAGGGAAGTCTTCTCCCAACAAACTTCTAAACAAAGTTGCTTTCAGCAAGAGCTTTTCATAAATTCCAGGACTCAGCTGGCACTCAGTTAAGTATTTCCAATGACCAAAAGTAGAAGTATTAACAGCAAAAGTATTCATCGATTGCTTCTTTATTTGACCAGGAGTGGCTGTGAGTCAAGTAGAAAGACAGATATGAATACTGAACATTTTTCCACAAATGGAAACATGATATTGCAAATTATATATAGTCTTAAAATTGTTTAGGTTGGAAAAGATCTTTAAGATCATTGAGTCCAACCATAAACCCAGCACTGCCAAGTCCACCACTAAATGACGTCCCTCAGCACCACATCTCCATGTCTTTTAAATACCTCCAGGGATGGCGATTCCACCACTTCCCTGGGCAGCCTGTTCCAATGCTTGACAATCCCAAGAGCAGGTGCTGCTATTCACACACACCAAGTACACTGTGCAATGGGCTGTGTTACCACCTCTCAAGACTTGCATTAAACAAAACAATTAGCTTTGAGCAACAATTTAGGAAAAAATAAGCTATAAACTGTGAAGATAACTTTTGAAGTTTAAATAACCAAAATACTTAAGTGTAGTCCTCATGGAAGAGTACCCTCAGAACTCTAAATTTATGTGAGATCACATGTATCAATATTATATACATGTGTAAGAAATGAAGACAACAGAGGCTGAAAGTATTTCCACCTTTTTTCAAAGCAAAGACCGTATGCTGAAGAGTGTTCATGTGTGCGCTTATCAGTTTATTTCCTAACAATACCTGTGAGATTACAGAAAAAAAATCTGTATTATGTATGCAATAGTCTAAAGTTCAGACAGAATCTGTACAAATATTCATAAATAGATAGTCTGCAGGAAAAAGGGAAGTTCTGAGACTTCAGAAAAGTTGAATAATTTTTTCTGACAGTCAAGTCTGGGCTGCTTCTAGAGTGTCTTATCACAGTAGCATCTATTGCTAGTTTTAACTAATTTGTTGGTCCAGTTTTTATGTTACAAAATACAATACTGACAAAACTGAAGCAGTTGTAATTCATATTAATTACAACAATAACCCAACAAAACAGGGGTTTTTTGATTTGAAAAATTCTGAAGTCTCATTTGAAAAATTAATTGCTACAAAGAAATTATTTTCTATTTTTTATAATTTTATTCTTTCAATTTTCTATTATTTTATACCCATCTTTGTATTTCTTTTTGTACAAATACAAGCTTTACTGCAATTGAATATTTTAGTTATATCTTCTTTTTTTTCCAAAAAGTTTTTCAAAATTGTCTTCAGCAGTTTCAAACTTAATTGTTGCTTGTTTTGACGTCCACCCCCAAAACAATCAAAGATATGGAATTTTTCATAAACCAAAAGCTCAGAGGTTTGAGCAGACGTATTTTAAATCTGCACTCAACATACAAAGAAGAAGAGTATGGAAGAACACTAATTCAGTGGTTTTATGCTAATCTGCAGGACACAAAAGGAAAGCAAATGTTCCCAAAGTATTCTGCGAAATTCTCCAGCTCTATTAAATACTGTCTTTCATCAAAGGTTTAAATACAACTGTCAGAAGAGGCACTGAACCAGTATTTCTGCTGTTAGCACCTGGTCCTGAGGACTTTGAGAGGTCCTCGAAACTCTCAGTGATCAGAGTGGGTTCAAAATTCGTCAAAGTAAGCTTGCTTGCCCCTAACATTTAAACACAGCAGTCTGAAAAGCCCTGCGCTTCAACAGAAAGTGGGCTTATGTTATAATGTCCAACACCACACTATGCTTAACATCTTGGCAACATGTAAGGCTAGAGGTTAGTGAGGATTAAATGATACTGCTATTAGAAAACTATCATTCATCTAAAACTCAAACGTTTTGCTGAAGCAGTTTTGCTCAAGTAAAATGTCAGTTGCAAAAACCATCTCTGGTTCAAACGTCTAGGCAGAAAGAGGGCGGGAATAAACTGCTCCCCCATGTTGCCAGCTAGGGCCTCCTCCAGTCCCAGTTTGCTCTGTCTCACGTATTCTAGTTGGTTACTAGCCACAAGGTTAGTAGACATTTTAGGGGTAGCCTCTCACAACCTCTCCTACTGGAAATGAAACATTTGGAAAAGTAATTATTGATGAGAGCAGGGAATTGAATCCAAGCCTCTTCTGTATTTGAGTGCACAAGACTATCGCAGGTTGTGGTTGACTCATTTTTTGCAGGTCAATACCCCCCCTGTCCCACCCAGAGCTACAACTGGTAGGTAGAGTCTATTCAACGGGGTGTGTGTCAGCCCGGAAGAGAGAGTTGCTTTTATGGGAAGTAAAAACCTGCAAAATACATCCAGTGTTAAAAACAAAATCCATGACAAACCAGTCTGACACCTACATAAAGCTGAAATCCTGGTGCACTATTGCTGAATGCTCTACTTCCAACGCGTACAGAATTCTAACAAGAAAAGTAAGTCTCTGTGTGGGATGCAACATAGAAAGGATTTTTCTCTGGCAGGTAAACCGTGTCAAGGCAAGATTGCTAGCAAATTTTCTTTTGTCTTGCTTCAAAGTTTGATGTATATATGTTAGTCAGTCTTTAATTTACCTAAGCAGCACAGTTGGCTAAGTGTGGGAGGCTTTTGCATGCTTAAATACTAGAAAAAAGAAAACTTTAATACTGCTGCTGCACAACAACAATAATAATAATAATAATAATTTATCATTTCTCCAAGGACATTTATGGCGGATACACAACTCATGTCATTGTCAAAAGCAATAAAATAACACTGTGAGTAACAAAACAAGCTTTCCTATACTTTCCAATTAATGTCAATTTATGAATCTCCAAATAACATAGCCAAACGTATTTTATTTAGTTATTTTCATTTACATACCACAGAAGAACATCTCGGCTTCTAAGTGCCCTGATATAACAATAAAAATCATAAACCTAAAACCAGCAGAATAGCCAAGTAAATATAAAACTACCAACTGACAACAACCTTATCCCTCCTGACAGCTCCAGAACAAACCTCACCCTACACATTCTGGGTCCATTTCAAAAAGCTGGACTCTGCACTTTACTCTGAAGCCCGGTCTTGCCAAGCTCAATTTGAGGGGTGAAGGGCATCGCAACCTATGAGGACACTCTCTTCTGCACAGGGAGAAATCAGTGTAAGCATTTCTGATAACTGCAACTGTAGCGATGCAGGAAGCTGTATCTAAGCACCTGTTTCAAGAAATACACATCTTTTTACAAATCCCTTCTATTTCTGCCAGCAAATATCTCAGAGCACCCCTGTAACCTGCTCACAGAGCATCATTCTACCAATTGAACAGGTCACCCTGTTGTTTTAGTGTCTGTTTGCAGATGGATTTTTGAGACACACTTCATAACACACAACAGTTCTACCTTTAGGCAACGAAACCATTCATTCATAGATTCCCATCCTAGCTTTAAACTAGGAAACTCAACTACTGGCAGCAGCATAATCCTGGCAGCAAGGATTACAGCAAGAGGTGGAATTCCTCTTGGACACCAGGAAAATCTGCAGACCATTGTTTACCTAGTTCTGTCACCTCTAACTCCGCTCTGTAATACATAGGCCAGCCAGCCTATACCTACATGAAGTGGCATCTTTGTGGACAATGTAGATCTGTTCAAACAAAAAAAATGAAAGGAAAAAACCCGCAACTAGTCATTTGTTCTGTTTAAGAGCCTACAGCAGGCTGGGAACTAGTAGACATCCCATTTGCCAGCTGTGCAATTGCAGTTATTATTTGTTACTATTCAAATTCTCTGGCAGCTTCTACAGCCCACCAGTTTAATCAGCAAAAGATTAGACTGCTGAGATGCATAGCAGCCTTCCTTAGCATCGCCTCACAAAGTCAGTGCCATTAATAACCTTAGCATAGGCAAGGGGCAAACATTTTGGGGAATCAGCAGCTTATCTCTCTATCTTTTCACTTCCATCCCTTGCATGTTTGTGGGCTAAGAACAGCAACAGCACTGGGAGTCCAGAGTACTCTCACCACAGATCTGTTCCTGGGATCTCTGAGAAGCGACTTAACCCCAGGAGCACACTAAAACCACGCCCCAACCAAGGACAACATCTAAACACAGCCTAGTCAGTGACTAGAACAGAACAGTGCCTGGTGGATGGCCGTTGATCAGAGATGAGTGCTATAGATAATGACAAAAGCTAATGAAAAAAGTGAAGGAAATCAGAAGCAAACCGAGAATCACCTTAACACCCCAATTTCCTATTCTCCAGCTAAACATGGAACATTAACCTCACAATAAATCACTGCAAACGTTGCCAGTACCAGAGAGGACATTTTAAAGCAGGAACTAGATGTTATGGCAGCATGCACTCTTGCTTGACAACAAAACTGGCCATTTCCCCCTGCAAAGGACTCTTGGGACTTCTCCAGCAAAAACAGATGAGGCTTTAAAGAGCAAACCATGCCTCCACAAAGTGGGAGATGGTACCTCTTATATCTGAAATAAAAAATAAGGGTGTAAACAGTGACTGTTCCAGAGTACAGACAGATACAATCATTGTCCTTTTCCATGACAGGGGCGCACAGAGGCCTTTCAAAGATTCACACTTTATACTTGCATTATATAAGAAGGAAAGAAAATCTTATTTGAGCAGCAGTTTGGATAATCCTCTCTTCTTTTTGGATAAATCCGGGCACAGTACTTTGGTAGGCTTTCAAACTCTTCCAAAAGATGCAGGAAGGTTTGGGAAAATGTCAATTTTTTTATCCAGAGACCACTCAAAGGATTTTTGAAAAAGTCTCCAGCTATGGGGGGTGTGTGTGCGCGCACGCACTGTGCACAGAGTTGTTGACCGACCTTCAAGATATAAATGCCAGGTATTTTTAATCACTAAAATGAAAAAGCCAAAGATAATTTTCTGGGTTAACAATGATTAAGTTTTTATAAAAAGATTATCATACCTAGCAGAGTCTCTTTTCCAAGTACTCAAAGGAAATGTCTACTTTGCTATCACTAAATAAATTAAAAAAAAGTATTTTCAAAACTAAAAAAGTAAATAATGTTATGTAAGAGCATCATTATATTTCCGAAGGGCATTTTTAAACTAAAACTTAGCATATAATGTTGAAGCTACCCATGAATGCTGCATTTTGTTAATTTCAGACACTAATGTTCAATGGTTTGAAAATTTTTAATGAGAACGGCCATCTCTGTAGACTGAAGACCTTGAAAAACGGAATTAAAAGCTGATGTCTTGCTTAGCATTTGAAAAAATGACTCTGCCTTTAAACATTCAAAAATTCTCATATTAACTTAATCTCTATGAATTTGGCTTCTGCGTGCTACTGCATCCCCATAAGCTGTCCTGCCTAAAATGAAGCAATGCTGTGCAGGCAATGGGGATTGATTGATTGATGGAAAAAAAATATTTGTTAGGCCTTTTAGAGATAGAGAAAAATACTCCTTAAATTTCAGACTGAAGGTGAAGCCCTTGGCTGCCATCAAATGCATCTTCCCTCATGATCAACAGAACTAGCAACACTGACTGAAAATCAAGTTCCCATTATCAATTCTCAGTAACTGCAAGGAATGCTTTTCCTATATTGCCACAACCTACATGATTCCTACATTCCCGCACAGAAGAAATGCATCATTAAAGAGGTCGAAGAAGGTGGTTAAGTGATGATAAAAGAACCTTTACTTTTTATGGCATGTCAGATTTGAGCTGATTTCTCACGGCTAATTCCACGCTTCTTGGGTTAGCAACAAGTTTGTAGGACGAGCTGAATTCTCATGCAAGCATTAGCTTCTCCCACCATTAGCAGTGAAGGTCCCCTAAAAATAGGAGTTTGGTTTTGTTTCCATGCCTCTATTCCTAATAGAATATCAATATTGTAAAGGATGTAAACTGAAAGCTCAGAGAGGCCCACATCTGAGTGTACTCTGGCCTGAGTTATTTTCATTCCTATATAATACAATTTTAAAACCTTAGAGAGTCATGAAAACAAAAATGACAATTTCTAAATGCACTCATAGAAGTTATAATAAAAACATACATTTCAACAGTTTAACTGTCAGCCTGTCTTGTTACCTATAATCACAGTGATTGAAGTTTCTGTATTTCAAAGGCAAAAATAGCAGTGATATAATAGGGAAAACCTATTGCAGTTCATTAGTCATGGTACATTAGAAGAAAGAGATTCTTTGGCAATTTTATGGCCATTTTAAAAATGGTGCCTTCTCAAAAGAGAAAGTCTTAAGAGATTCATATTTCACTTATTTTTCAGAGGCTGGGTAAGCCACATCTAGAAAAACTGTGAATTCAAGCAGGCCATGCAGAGGGAAGGAAGGAAGGAAGAAGGGTTTGGGAGCTGCAGATCCAGTGCAGAGATTCAGCATCTTGTTTATTTGTTGTGCCTGACCTACATCTGAGCACCCCAACACTTAGAGGAGGGGAGAGTTCAAAAACTTGATTCACATTTGAAAGATGTGATACAGACCTCTGTGGGGAACAGTAAACAAGCAAGATGGGGAGAAAAGCAGCAGATTTTTTTTCCCCAACGAAGGAATGTTATATCCTATAGGAAGCCTATGCAACTTACACAAACAATTCTACCCCATAATGAAAGAAGGGTCTATGGCTGAATTATCATTATGGGTAAAAGGATGAATCCTGAATTCTGAAACAAGCCAAACAGAATCTTTGTGTAGTAAAACCAAAACGTCATTAACCAGGCTCTTATCTTTGATTTTCCTCAGTGAAATCATTGCGGAAAGGAGGGGTCAAGGAGAGATTGTGAGAATGAAAGAGGACGCTTCTCTGATGTGAACATCAATTAAATATCATTGGATATGTATCCAGTTATCAAGAAAATGTGTGGATTACAAGCAAATATGTTTGCTTGTGTGACATTCTTCATAGGTAGCTTTCAGATTCATAGAAAGTGATGCACATGGTGGGGCTGGGGTGGAGAACAGTGAGCTCAAACCTAATTTTCCATACAAAATTATCATCACTTAGGATCAAGTCCTTAGTGTTAGAAAGATTATTCAGTTCTCCTACTTTAAAATGAATGGAGCAGAAATAGGAAACATACAGAGAAGGAAAGTGATGATCATCAAAAATATATATAGCTTCCATATTGAATACTATATAATCATCCTGTGAAAAGAAAAGAGTGGCGATATGGCATAGATCTATAAAACCATTAATATAATAAACAGGGATAGGGAATGGCTATTGAGCATTGCTTTCGATAGAAGAATTAGCTAGACTACCTTTTGCTGACTTCAAAATACAACTACAAAGAAATACAACAATAATTTATTACATTCAATTTAAGCATTGCAACCAAATGAAGCATTAAAATTGAAAGCCTGAATAAACTGAGCTGAAGACCAAAGTAAGTACATGCCTATGGAGAATAATCGGGCTTTCTTAGTTTTCTTTTCAACTGGTTTGTGATACAAGATAAAGCAAAATAATTCTTACTAAATTTTAAATTATGAATGATACAGTGAATTATTAATGTTAAAGGTACATTAGCGCTTACTCTTAGCTTCTACCACTCTTCTTCTCTGTTTAACTATCCTTTGGTAACACAGACAGCTTTATTGAAGGTAAGAAAGAGCAGGCCCTTTTTACACTGTAATTCACTGTAGAGCCTACACACAGACATCTAACCTGGGAGCCTGTTCAATCCCTAGAGAGGGTTGTACATGATGACCAGCACTAGCACTAACAAAGGTTTCATCCAGAGTCAGGGATTTAGTGCCATAGCCCAAGATCTTTACAAGCTACAGTGAATCACGCTGAAGGCAAAGGGAACATACAGATTAAGAGCCTAGTCTTGCAAACATCTGGCATCTGAGCTAAAATGACTCGTGTATGACCTAAGTTTTCTATTTCTCTGGAGACAATGAGGTGGGCATCAGTGATGTACTTACAATTCTCCACCTTCTCTTGCCGTTTCAAGCTTTCAGCAATGGCTCCCAATAAAACACCACCCTCTACAGTACCCACCTCCTGCTCTGCTGCGGGTAATAGCTTTCTTTTGTGTGTAAAACCAGTTTGTATCATGCTTTGGATTATTGAGGGTATTTTCTGGTGATGGAGAAATTCCAACAGGGGAAACTGCAAACTGCAAGTCTTAGGCGGGAAGGAATAGAAGAATTGGGAAAGAAAAGTAATAGGGTCATTTTTAACCTGCACACTTCCATTATCACTAGCAACCATCCCAAGATGAAGCATTTAATTTTGTCTGGTATATAAACTCTTTCTGATACTAAACAGTTATCCAGAAGTAGAGAGCTAAGAAATCATGGACCATGAAGAATCTAGCCTCTTTTCATTAAAGTTAATCAAAGCTGTGTCACTAAAGTTAATGTGAGCAGAATAAAATAAAATCTAGATATCTTCTATTCCTCTATTATGCAAATTAACTGTGACATGCACAGCTTTATTGCTTATTTCAACAACAGCAGGAAACCCAGGTAAGCTAAGGCATTTTTCTTTTACAATTTACACTTCAAATTATATGATCACCCACAGCATGCTGCATTGCAAAATACTGCAGGCTGACAAAACACAAGATGAGGATTTCATTGCTTGCAACAAGCCTTTCAGGACTGGTAAGAAAATGACTGGCAATGTTTTCAAATAAAAAATATGATCATGATAAACAGTCATTGGATTTTCTTCTTGGGGAAAGCCTTAAAATGTCTCCAACACTCTGTAAAACATTTTTATGTATGTGATTATGAACTGCTGACAATCGCCCACTTCTGAAAAGTTCAGAGACACATTTAAGCTTTTGTAATCAAACATGGAAATGAAATCACCTTGTGGCACTTACAATCTTGATTAAATGAGACTCCTGTTTACAAGTAGTCACTTAGAACTACATCATAACCTGTTTTCAGACTGCCTATGAAGCTCTACCATCATTGCTCAGACTCTGCAGAGAGCACAGTCCACTCTTCCTTCAGTCTTCCCTCCATAAGCAGCTCTAACCTGAAAGGACAGTATCGCTGCAAAAAGTGCCTTACATTTTCCAGGACTTCCTTCATTTTTCATATGGCAGAGGGAAAACAACAGCAGGAGACTAGAGAGGACTTAAGCACTTACACCTTTTTAAAGCCGAATTTGCTGGCAAGCCAGCTCTCTTTCCCCAAGATGGTATAGCTACGAGTGCAACCTTTTTCAGATGGCCTTGGAATCTACTCAAGATGTTTGAAGTAACGCTGAATCTATTCTCAACACCTGATGAAATATCCTTAGATTTAAACAAGCTAAGAGCTCTAAGGCTTACTTAAAAGCACACACAACACATCTCCTTTGTGGAAGAGAGAAGCACTGGGAATTCTTGACCAGATAAAACAGGATAATGTGAATTTTTTCAGCAAGTGCAAGCCAGCATAGCTACTTCCTCTGAAGTTGTCGAGAAATGCATCACAACAGGCTAAAAGACTAGACTAAGGTGATCTCAACCCATAAATAGTCACGTAAATTGCTAACACCAGTCATACGGAAAAATCGGAACTGAAGGCATTCATTTTCATGCTGAAATGCACATGCAGCCCCCTCCCATTGCACGTGCCCCTTCTGTTTCCCCAACTCATTACAGCCCAAGCGTGCACAGCACCACATCTTTGTGCAAGAGGAAAAGGGATTGCCTGTGAAGAATACAGTAACAGAAGGAATCACAGTAGAAGATTATACATTTATTATTGGCAATGCTTCAAGGTTTTTTCATCAAAGAAACCTCAATCAAAACTAACAATGTTTCAGTAGGAGGTTCAACTAGATCTGACCTAAAATTATTCACTTCCAATGCTTTCATACACTGGTAATCCCCTGTCCCATACGCAATATATCCCTTTTGATCTAGGTGCATAGAAAATTATGGATGTTTGCAGCAGTTTCCAGACAGAGGAAGAGAAAACTTAGTTCAAGCTATAAAGTTAATTGGAGAGGATTTGGAAAGAGAGGGTTGCTTTATCCTGAAACCTCCCTTTACTCAGTCACTGTTGCTGGTTAAACACAGTTGTTTCACTTAGATTTTGAACATTTTATGTAGGGGGGTTTTTGGTTCACTGGAGCTATTGAGGAAGCTCATGTTGCAGCAAAGAATGACAACCTGCAGCCTTGAATCCAGTTTTCCAAGAAGAATAATTAATAATGCAATAAAATAATTCACATTACAAGTGACACCTGGAGGTATTGTGGTCCAGCCACCCTCCCTCTGAAACCTGAAGTAATAATTTAGTAAATTTTTCCTCCAATTTAATTATGATCTCACTTCAGCATAATAAAGCATCCATAGACCTAGTTCACTTCAAGCCAACACAGAACAAGCAGAATCTAACTCTGAATTTGGCCTTGGCATTTCTGAACACAGCAAAGCCCTGACACTTTGAAATGTTTATTTATTGAACCTTGCCTGCTTCTACGTGATTTCACAAAAAGACTTAAGGAACCATTGTATATGTTTCACATGCAACCAACCCTCCCTAGAGGATGAATTATTTTTAAATGATTAGCCAGCCAAACTATTTATACTTGTAGACTAGCATTTTCTATTTGAAAAAAATCAACTTTTTAGGATTTTAGTTTAGTCCTGTTTTCTAACATGGTGAAAACTTATGGCTATTTTTACATCACTATAACAAGATACTCCCAATTCCCACAAGAATTTCTCAACTAATAAAGAAAAGATTCTGCAAAGCTGCTGGCCTTTCAATATTTACAGGTAATTTTACATTTTAATTAATCTTTTTTTAATTATAATTACTTTTATCGTTCCACAGAGTTATTAACTTCGACTGTTGCTGTTCAAGGTTTGTAGTGTGTGTATCACCTATGGAAAAACAATGAATGGTCGGTAGGTAACAGTGAGTGGTCATTTCTGAAGCCAGGGATCTCCCACTATTCTGCAGCGCTGATAGTGTCAGGTGTTAAAAATAACAAAATGGACACTTTTTTTTTTATTAATTAGTTGCTTTGCAAATGATCAAAGGCAGTCTTATACCTCTACCAAGATCCCTCTTTATGCTTACAGAGTCTAGGTCATCCGAAGTTTTCTAGACATCTGAAACTGTACTCTTTTCCCAGCCACCAATACCCATGACTCTTGAGAACTCGATCATATTTCACAGCTGGAGAAGATGTTGCTTTGGAGCTATGTAAGAGCAGCCTCCTGATCCCTACGAGGGGGCATCGGGGAGACAGAGGCAGGCTCTTCACAGAGGTGGCATGGTGAGACAACAAGAGTGGAATAAATTGTAAGGGGGAAGGGGGGGAAGGGAAGTTCACAAAGGATTTAAGGAAAGATTTTTCCCCTGTGAGAACAGTCAAGAAGCAGAACAGGACCCAGGGAGGCTGTGCTGTCTCTATCCCTGGCAGTTTTCAAGGCCCAGCTGGACAAAGCCCTGACTAATCCGGTCTGGTCTTACAGCTGACCCTGCTTTTGAGTAGGAGGTTGTCCTAAAGACCAACTATGTCAAAATTCATCAAAAGCCCTCCAAGCTCTTCCTCCTCTTTCCCACACGTATGAAAAAAGCAACTGATTTTTATTAAGAATGAGATCTTGACAAATATTCTTGTCCCAATTTCCCCTTTCTGTTTTGTATCAGACAAAACATTTCCCCCATGTCCTTCATTTTCAGATGATTTTCAGATGTGTAAGGAATTGATAGCTAAATAACAGCCATATTGTGTGTTACATTACGTATTTGACAAGCATTGAAGTCAGCTGGCTTTACACATTTCATAGGTAAAAGAAACTGGCTGACTATATATCCTTCTTGAAGGTGAAATGCACATATAAATATAAAATGGGCATGACATTGGCAGTTACAAAAAAAAAATGTGTAGAAGAATCAATGTATGTTACCAGATGATGATTTTTCAAGGATTTTCCTTTTACTTTCCACTGGTTTTAAGTTTTTGTAGATATTGGATCTCATAAAGAAGATGACGTGACTGAATATGAGCATAATGCTCTGCTTTGTTTAGCTGTATGCAACACCACCAAACAAATTCCCCTGCCAGGACACAGAGATAACGGAGGAATGTGATGAATGTGTAGTGCTCCTCTTAAGCCTCATAAGTTGATTGGAGATTTTATTTATAAAATAAATTTCTGAATGTCTCAGGAAATCTCTCTCAGCCACTCTGGTTAGTAAAGAAAAGGTCACTGACTGAAGATGGAAAGCAAAGCCCTAGACTACTACAGATTCGTTTTCTTAATGATGTAACAGACATTGACCACAGAGTGACTTTTGCATCTGTGCTATTCACATTTGGAATCTATTTATATTTCTTCCACAAAGCCAGTCTTGGTTCTTTTAACCTCATTACTGCTATCCCCTGCTTCCTCACTAGACAGCAATTTGGAAAAAAAGTCAAACAGAAGAAGTGATTCGTATGCACTGTGAATAGAGGCAAGTGCTTAAGACTCTTTTGTTTTAGAAGTGTTCTTTTCTTCCTGACAATGACACCTGCAGAACTAAATTTAGGTATTTATCTGCTTCTGGATATGTCACAGTACCTCAGAAAGACTTACTCCATAGATTTTGCAGTCCAGGCCGCTTAAAGTCAGAAAAGGAAGAAAAGAGACTGTTTATATTCCAGGACCTATTAAAAGTCTACACAGTACATTCTTACATCACAGAATCCATCTAACATGAAAATAAACAACAAGTTATAGCTTTAAATGATTGGGGACATTCTCCTTTTTCTCCGACAGGGGAAAAAAGAACAGAATTTTTTCAAACAGCCTATTTCATTGCAATGAGGAAATATTGTTGAAACACTCTTATAAATGTCTAGAGCATCATCAGTAATGCCTTCCAAATACCACCCGTATGTAGTTCTATTTTTAATGTTGGACTGTTCTTGAAAGTTGCTAAGAAAAACATTTATTCATAACACATAAAGTTATACCCTATCTATGCATTTCCCTCCATTTGGGAGAGTATCCCAAATGTTGGTAAAATTTTAGGAAATATTTTTAAAAGAACTGAAGTCCTATATTTTAATTTTCTTCCAAAAATAACATTCAAGGACAGATCCTGTAAATTTTATCTTACAAGTAACTTATCAGAATGCAAATAAATCCTTTCAATTCTGCAAGACAGACTCAATAAATACATATCACTCTAGTAATTAAAGGTTACCCATTCAAGCACCACACATTTTATTTTAGCTTACAACTTTAACAAGAACTGATGTGCATTAGCCCTTTCCCTTAGGAAGTCTATTTTCAGGAATGCAGCAAAGTCCTTTCCAGAAAATCTGGGTAAGTGCATTACATATTTACACATTTAACGAAAAATTTATTAGCTTTTAGAAGCAATATTATTGAGGATTGAGAGTCGTCTTTGCAGAATACTTTTATCTGGTAATCCACCATTTCTGAACCAGAACACATACTGTGCTGCATTACAGGTCATTTAAGGTTACTATGTCTTTGTTTTTTCAGATTATGCATCCATCTTTTGTCTATAGGATGAAACTCAATGAAACTGTCTTTCTAAAAACAAAAAGGATGCTACAGCCTGGCACAGCCATAAAACTCTGCAGCCAGTCTTTTAAAAGGTTATTTTACCTATAGCATGGACCTTGATCAACATACAGAGCCACTGCTTGGTGAGCTGTGCCTGTTGAAAAGAGCCAATTATGTGTCTCATTTAGGGGAAGGATTTGTTTTCCTTTCTTTTTCTCTTCAGTCAAATTCATTAAATACATTTTACATTGCCCCTTTATGTATCCTTGTCTTATGCTGATTCCTGAATGTTTGCTATTGTTTTGGTTATTAAAATTATTTCATCAAAATACTGTAATTTCGGAAGTCTGTACTTAGCTATACCCAGAACAGCACTGAAAATCTACTTTACTACTTCTGCCCCCCAATTTCCACATACACCATAAATACTGCTATAAAACAGCAGCTCTGCAATAACTTTCATAAAAGTGCATCACAAAAAAACCCAAAACACTCCAAACCCAAAACTACCCAAGCTCATGAGCTGCAGTCTTGTGTCAGAAGAAAACTTCTGATAACTATCAACATCTTTAAGTTCAAAAAAAAGGTACCAAATTTTTTTACTGACTGTTCACCTCTGTATCATTACAAACCTGAAGTTACAGTGTATTTACCCTGTACTCTGTAGTAATTACACACTTGCATGACATATTATCACATAACGACTATTTCTTTCAGCTCTGTTCCA
Source organism: Pluvialis apricaria (assembly GCA_017639485.1). Classification (NCBI taxonomy): domain Eukaryota; kingdom Metazoa; phylum Chordata; class Aves; order Charadriiformes; family Charadriidae; genus Pluvialis; species Pluvialis apricaria. The sequence continues at coordinate 7,646,363 of CM030017.1, forward strand.
AGGCTGAGAGAAAAACTTGGATTGGAGCTGACATGGCACCGCAGCCAAATGGTTACAAGAAGTAATTGGGCAGCAAGCCTGAATGGTCTTTTCATCGCTTTTATTTAAAATTGTATTGGTAAGGGATTATTTCCCTCCTGTTTTAACTTGGTACACAATTTTACGTGGCACATCTCATCACCATGTAGTAACAAAATGCTGTGTTTCCAAGGGAACCAAAAGGGAGCATTCCCACGGGGCCTGAAGCAAGGCGAGCGTGCTGTGGCTGTAGTCACTAACACAACAGACGAGGGCTGTTATTGTTGCAATGCTCCCTCAGCTCAGACACAAGGAAAGAAGAAAAAAGTACCGTTACTGAAACCCTTCACCTGTGAGACCACCTCACAGCAGGGCAAGGTGGCCCAGGAGAAGCAGCCAGGAACCAAGTTTCAGCCCATTTTGATCTCGCTGTGCCCCACCCTCACTCCCAGCCTGCTCTCCCGAAACCAGCACCTCCCTTCCCAAGCCTCCCACAGGCTCCCGCCAGGCCAGAGCGTGGTGCCAGGGGCTCTTATGCATAACTTGAGATTTTTCCCTATAAGAGGAATATACCTTGGAAGTTTAAGACAATACCTTGAAAACTAAGAGCTCTTCTGGGCTGGCTTTTCCCTCTTTCTCCATCTATACGTTGGTAATTGATACCTTTATATTTTGGTCATCAGTGCCAGTGGCTTTAGCACAGGTTTAAATACATTTTATCTAGTTTTTGTAAATACACTTGTGATCATCACTGTAAAGGTAAGAGACAGCCAGGCATTAATCATGCCACCCTGATTTAAAAAAAAATTGGTTGGAAAAGGAAATCAGTTTGAGCTGTACTTCTCTCAACTCAAACCCTCACAGATTTCTAATAAAGGTCTTTACCCTCCTGCTCAAAGAATCGATTTCTCCCAAGCTTCCCAACTCTTTCCTGTTTGAAAGGTTAAGTTTCACCATCAGTTTTATGTTCAAACATAGTTTTCTACTGCATTTGAACAGGTGGATTGCATCAGTCTGTTAAATCCCAAATCTTATAAAATATGCAGAATCGGGATTTAATGACAATTCAGCTGGTGGGACATACTGTCACACAATAACAGACGTACAAGGAAATACCACTTGTATGAAGTAAAATACATTTTATCATTAACCTACTAAAGAAAATTAATGGAAATCTGTGGAAGTAAGCTTTTAAAGTAAAACTGCATTAATGAGAATAGAAATAAAGCAAAAATAGAATCTGGATGACACTTTTGGTAGGTGGTTCCCTAATTAAACAGTTGTCTATGACACTGCTGGGAAAAAAACCCAGATCTTTTTTCCCCACAAAGAACACGCATCTATTCATAAAACAATTTCTCAACTAATTTAGTTCCTGTATATCCATTTCATTTCCACATGGATACAGAAATGAAGCAAACCCCATATCAGCAAAACATAAGCAGAGGCTTAACATTAAGCAGGTGGGTATCCTTTTTAAACTCCAGGCTTGATTGGTTTTCTTTAATAGAGCTTTAATTCACTGAAATCAATAGATTTACTGCAGACATACTGAAGGCTGAAAGCAGCGATTAACCAAAACACATAGCTTATTTCTAAAGACCAAGCATGTATTTTGCACGTGCACAGATCAAATGACAGAATGGAAATCCTGAGCAAATGCCTTCCACTGGCAACAGAGGGAAAAGGCAGAGGCTGAAGCTTTCCTGGGCCTCCCCACCCAATTCTTACCTGCCTGTCATCAGGTTCCTATGCCTGATCTGCCCATCCAGTTTCAAAGTAAGACTAACAAGAGCCTTGCCCCTAATTCATTAGGGCAGTTTCCTTTGAGAATCTGTATATGAAATCATTTTTACACCATTTTCAAAATTTGCATAATTCCCAATTCAAACACCCCCAAGTTTTGAAAGTATTCTCATTCTCTACTTCACAGAAAAAAAAAAAAGCAAAAAAAAAAAGCACTGCTTTTACTGCTGTAAAATTCACCCCTTCTCTCCTAACCTTGGTCACTCTTAATATGGAATTTGAAACTCTTTTAATGAGGGATGGTATTCTACTGCATTCCAAGCACTGCACGTGGATGTAGCCTTTGGGAATAACATGACAAATAGCAAGTACATCCCAAATCCAAGTCTCAACCAAAGATCCCAAGAGGACACCATTTCCGCATCTTTGCTTCATAATCCTACCACTCTTACCTTCTCTATTGTACTCTAATCCTCCAAACTTCACCATGCTTGTGGAAGCAAACCACTGCAAGGAGGAACGTTTATTTCAGGAGGATACTGCACTGGAACACGCAGAAATGTCTGGAGATTCAGTTTCATCCACGTGCTGCATTCACAGTCCTTTTAGAATTACCCTGTATTAAATGCCAGTACACCCTGTAATACACATTCATGGAATGTGGTCTGAATAAAATTCAATATAAGAATGTTAAATGATATAAATATGCAAGCAGTACAAGCTGCAATTCTTAGCTTTTGTAGTTAAACTCATTTTTCTTCAGATCCCCACTCAAATTTCACTTTTATCATCATGCATTCAGGACTTAAGAATTACTGATGAGAAGATCAGGGAACATAAATCTTTAACAGTGACATTCTTCACTGATTTGGTAGAATCAACCTATGCAAATTACTGGTCTCTGGAATAACTGCTTTTACCACTCTCACCTCTTGTCTGTCTTGGTCTTTTGGTACAAAGATTATGTCTTCCCAGCATGCATGGAAAGGAGCCCTAGAAGGGAGCTCACACCACCAGGTAAATTATAATAAATATGATAGCATAGGTAAAATTTTTCATTTTCTGTAAAAACTGAAGTGGCATTTATTTCTTGACCACCCTTCAGAAGGAGATTTCTATGTCATCAGACCTTACATAGTGAAAAATTTCTGACAAAAGCACTACTACATTTTAACATGACCTAAAGTTAAACAAAGTTCTCTTGACAAATCACTTTTAAAAGCTAATTTTTTGTCCAAATATGTTAGTTGTAGCGAAACTTCTTTGGAAAAGTGTTTCTAGGTAAAGGACACAATTTTCACCATTCAAGCTAACCTGGAATAGAAGGGAGTTTGGAGAGACAAGTCTTCACCTGAGACAAAGCCTTTGTCTCAAATCTCTTCTGTTTCTGATTTAAAGCAGAGATGAAAATGCATTGGTCATATTCCTGGCAAACCCTTAAGCACCAATTCACAGGCATTGTCCAGAAGGGCGCGTTCTTCTGTAAGCGCTTGTTTTATTTTGTTCTTAAAGTCTCATATTCATTCTGACATAGAAAGGGAGAAGTTTGAAATTCTTAAACATTTTCCAAGACAGATTTTTTTTCCATCATCACCCACTTCTAATTATATTAGATCCCTGTGATTAACATTACTATTTCGGAAGTGTATATTTTTATTTTAGAGGCACCGTTTGCTGATGCATGCTACAGTCTTAATTCTTTGTATAAATTAGAGTGTGCCCACCACAACTACATTTAAGTAATTCAACATACTCTTAGCTTTTATTTCCCTTTTATTTGAAGTAGTTAAATGTTGTGTTTATGAAGAAAACGGTAGTGCCCCATCATTCAATGACCCATAGGCTTTGAATTATGATAAGCAGTTCAATCTGGAATGCTGTTACATTGTCAGAAATTTACCCAAAGGCCTTCTCTGAGAGCATAACAGTGGTTCAGGAGGTAGCAAAACCGATAAGCCTTTAGGGCATGGAAAGTTATCTGCATTCAAAAAGAATGTAAACTGTCAGATTCTGGCAGTTGCTATGCAGAGATGTATAAGTAATAGTTTCATTCTGTAAGTTAGCTTGACCATACGGCGCAGGGTGCTGTAATGGCAATGTCTGCATGCCTGTTTTAATAGCGCAGATGGAAGTTTGTGCTGTGTGAACAGCTACAGGTCTGATGAGGCTCACTGATGTTACAGTATGTGCAAGTACATACTAAACAACTACCTCTGGCCAATGCTCCCAGCTAACCATGTCAAGATGCAAAGTTTTCAATTCTTGTGATCAATCTTACAATAATTTTGATTTTTCTTAAAAAATGGCAGAGGGGAATTATATCTTTTTCTAAAAATAAAAAATCGTAGCCCCTATCACTGCAGAGAAAAATACAGACCTACTCAAGAACCAAGGCAAGGAAGTACATATGTTTTTAATCTTTTGATTTTCAAGGTTTGATTCATGATTTATAACGTGTAAGATTAGTCACATCTCAACTGTATCATAAGCCTGAGCTGTTTAAGGCTGAATGGGTTGCTGATGCAGCTTTAAAAAACCTCCACAAAAACTGCTTTCTTATCTGAAAAATGCCTTCTAAGTGTTCACTTAACGCAGCTGACCTTATTTTGGCCAGCCAGATGAATATAGATACTAACATTATATGGTGTCCTTAGGATGTGTGAGTATAAACTATCTTCTTTCATCACTCCAAGAATGAAAACATAGCCTATGCAACTTCAGCATCTGCAATTTATGTTCTCAATAAAAACTGTGTAATCCCCATGTAATTGGTAAGTTTAATGTAGCACTTCACAGTAGCCCAAAACCCATTACTAGGAGCCCTGGGAAAGAAACCATTAGTTGGACCATGTTTTCATACCACTATTTACTCACTTGAGTAAAATGTATCCTGAGGACATCTTAGCTACAGCCTGTTTTTTCTAGGAGTGGTACCTCAAGCAGAGATGGGGAGGAAGTAGAGTGAGAGGAAGATTAACATCACTTAAAAGTTTTTGAATTTATTATTTCTTCCAGAAAGAAGTTGCAGTGGCTTTTGAGCTCCCCAGTGAAATGCAAGAGTTGAAGCTCAGTACAGAAAGGTCACCGGGAACATTTAACTAGTCTAACTAAATACTATTGCTCAACGCTCAAGTGCTGTTTTGATCAGTTCTTCAGGCATGTGTTATTTCTTCTGATCAATTATACATTTGGAGAACTGCAAAGAGAGGATTACTGTAAGTTTAGAATAATCAAAGGATAAGGAGGCTTTATCCCCAAACCCACCACCTACAACTCACAGGCACGATTTGCAGTACTTTTGATGTTTTATCTGTTAGAAAACCTGTCTTTAACTGAACTGCGTGTATTTGACGCTATCTTGAAATACTTGGAGGTATGTTAAATGTCTTTGCTCCTCACAAAGTTTTTCTGCCTGGGGTCTGTATTTTCTCAGAGTATAAAAGTCTGGTTTTCCTTTTTTATATCCATTTCGTCCTACATGTTGTTGTATCATGTGTGTGCATCCTCTCCCCCCGAATCACAGTAATATATCACAGGATAAACATGCAAATCAGGTTTTTATACTTAGATTCTGATTAATGCTCTTTTAAGGAAAAAGACACTCCATACCCTAACAAAGCAATAACTATACTATTGGACCTAGGACCTTTGTTAGGAAGCAAGTACTGCAGAATTGCATTTTATTATCTAAAGGATGATGTTTAAATACAGGAAGAGTCTTCTAAGAATTGCCGCAGAAACCTTAATGTTCTGTCTTGCAGCCAAACCTGCTCAGTAATCTTCCAGGCCTGCCTTTCCTAGAAGGAGAAAGACAAATACAAAGGTGACACTGCCCACAGAAATCTACTTATTAATGCCTTGGAAATTGGAGAAGCTCTAATTTCACACTTTGGAAAAAGAAGTACTTAAAGAATATGGTATACAGAAGTCTGTTAACCTTTGAAATACAAATATTATACAATGAGTTTAGTTTTGATTAGTATCTGACTTGCAGAATTACAGTTGCAGAGCAGTATCAATGGAGATTTCTGCAATGAGATTAGCGTATTAGGGGACCACAGAATTGAATATGCATCCACTTAACGTACATTTTAATGTGTGATTTACTGCATAACAGGCAAAGAATAAGATTAATGAGAGCTTTTCAATACTGACAAATTCTGAACACATCCAGGAAGAACTGACATGATGGTTATATACAGATCTCAAACCCCCAAAAGAAATTTTGGTAAGTCATAAATTCTTATGACCTAGATAATTTCAAATGTTTCCTGATACTTATTTTTTTAAAAAAAACCAACAAAACAAAACAAAAAAACAACCTGTTTGGGTTTTTTTTATTAATCCCAGCCTGATATATATAGAACCTGCATGGCAAACTACAGGCAGACATGGGGAATAATCTGAGAATGCCATCATTTCAATTTTAGCCACACAAAAAATCTCTGAAAAATATTTTTTTTTTATTACACTATGTTGCCTAAAAAAAGAAGCAATTATAACTGCTCCTTTGCTGAAACTGGTGATTATCTTCTAAATATTTTGCATTTCACACAAATTAGAAATTAAAACCTCCTTACCCAGGACAGACAGGCTAATATGCTTGAGACAGATGATGCTTTAGCCTGCCATAAATTAGCAAAATCCAATTAACAAATAGTATCCAAAAATGCTATAAAATGTACCACACTGTTTAAAAGTCAGAAATGCTTAAAATTCACATTCTGAAAGGAGTTGTGCAAGCAAAAACATCACTAGGGAGTTCACGGAGAGTGTGCACATTAAGGATGCAAGTGTGGTGAGAGAACTCCATTTAGATTTGACTATATATTATCAAAAGGGAACCGCAGAGGGTTTCCAGGGGTGAAACAGTACTGTTCACCAGAAGACTACATAACATCAGCTTAATTTGAGAGCTGTCCTGGAACACACTATTTTTTTCTCCACAGAGAGAACTGAACACACACTTCAAATAGAGTTTTCATGATTTAAACTCTGGAAGTAAAAGATTAAGCTCTCAACTCAAAAGAGGTGTAGACTTACAAATACCGGTATATTCAAAGCAGCACAGGATGTTGGTCTCCATTTGTTGGTCTCCATTTTCAAATAAACATTTTCTTTTGGCAGAAAATATTGATTCACTGGAACCCAACTGCATTTCTAGACTTCCCCCCCCCACACTGGAAAAACACACATAGTACTGGGAAAGTTTTTTTCCACTTCAGGTAAGGATTTCTACTAAAAATTATTCAAAAGGAAGGAGACTTAAATGCCCTGAAGACAGAACAGACAATGGCCCAAAAGTTAGGGTGGACACGAGGGATGGGAAAGACCCAGCCATAAATCCCTGCTCTACCAATTCAGAAGCATTATCTCATTTGTCTTCCAGTGAAGAGAGGAGTTTTATTTTAATTCTACAACAAAAATGTTCTCCCGGCATATTGACAGCAAAAGGAAGGTGAAGGGTGGTGATTCAGAAGATCTGACCTTAAGCCCTGTGTCTGTCCCCGGGCAGGTAAGTTGCAGGAGCAAGCCAGAGGACTGGATGTCTCCCTTTCCCCTAGTAGGAACTGGGGCTCGTATAGCTGAGCTACGTTCCATAGGCAGTTGCAGATAAATGTTTGTACAAACGCTGGCTGTGTTCAGCACTATTAAAGTATTAAACATGATCTGAAATCCCTTCAAGTTGATTAAAAACTATGGAACATTTCTGATCCAACTGAGTGCTTGCACAAGCTTGCTATATGGCAAATCTGACACCAATCCAAACTGTCCTTAAATGATCTAGGACACTTGGACAACACAGCCCAAGAATCTTTCTAAGCTGCTTTCTGACTGTATTCCCACAGAAACTAATATCACTCGTGGAGAAAGTCATAATGTATAATTTTGTGCAATTGCAGCTTATAAAAGATAATTGTAAGAGTTCCTTCTATCCCTGGCACAATACACACCTTTTAATAAACAACACTGTAATTGAGCGCAATTGTCCACCACAAACCCATTCCATGTACCCAGAGGCAATTATATTAATACTTGAAATAAAGAAGGAAGTGCAACTATCATATAAATAAAGCTTTAGGACAAAAACGCTTTGACAGACTAGCACTTCCAGAAAATAGCAGTAAACGTGCACGTTGTCTCTTTTAGAAGCTCACTTTAAGTGCAGATGAGCTACTCACATCTACAATTTCTGTAATGCTCACTGCTATAGCATTTAAGTTCTCACACATTAAATAAAAACACAATACGCACCAAGGATGGGTTGGAGGCCATTTTATGAACATTAAATTTTTTCCTGCTTTTTTTTTTTCTCCATTCTAAATGGCCAACATCTCATCTGTTATTATAAGACCGGAGTAGCACTAGGACATACGGGTTCTTTGAGAACCAATATAAAGACCACATTCAGACACCACCCACTGTCCTCAAAGCAGAATTGCTTCATGTTCGAGATTTAACTGTCGATCAATTACTCACATCCTAGAGAATCTCCACCTCAGCATTTCTCAACAGTTTTGAAAACAGGCAATCTCTATTCATAGGTAGAATGGCATCAAGCCAACTTGAATGTCTCCACTCCAGACAACATTACACGCCTTCATCTCCAGCACGATCACCTCAGCAAGCACACATAAAACTGCAGCTCTGTGGAGGAGGCAGTATAAAGAATATACATCATATGTATCCTCCTTATGTGATACACAGCATAAACAGTGTACAAGCCTGTTGAAAACAGATGACATGAGATTATTTTTTTTTCCTTAAGTGAAGAGAGCATCATTTTACTGACGTTTGAGGTTTTCAAGAAACTTAACATAAACAACGTAACTGTTCAATATTACGGTTACGAAGGACAGAGAACAAAAAGCTGTGTGCTCTTCTGGTTTCAAATAAAATGACTTGGAACAGTATTTACAACTTTCCACCAGAAAATCAAAGAATCACAGAATGGTTTATGTTGGAAGGGACCTTGAAGATCATCGAGTTCCAACCCCCCTGCCATGGGCAGGGACACCTCCCACCAGACCAGGTTGCTCAAACCCCGTCCAACCTGGCCCTGAATGCTTCCAGGGATGGGGCAGCCACAACTTCCCTGCGCAATTTGTTCCAGTGCCTCACCACCCTCAGAGGGAAAAAATTCTTCCTAAAATGTATTCTAAACCTGCCCTCTTCCAGTTTGAAGCCATTCCCCCTCGTCCTATCACTACATGCCCTTGTAGAAAGTCCTTCCCCAGCTCTCCTGTAGGCCCCCTTCAGACACTGGAAGGCTGCTATAAGGTCTCCCCGGAGCCTTCTCTTCTCCAGGCTGAACAGCCCCAACTCTCTCAGCCTGTCTTCATAGGAGAGGTGCTCCAGGCCCCTGATCATCTTCTGGCCCTTCTCTGTACCCGCTCCAACAGGTCCATGTCCTTCTTATGTTGAGGGCTCCAGAGCTGGATGCAATATTCCAGGTGTTGTCTCATGAGAGAGGAGTAGAGGGGCAGAATTCCCTCCCTCAACCTGCTGGCCACGCTGCTTTTGAGGCATCACAACAAATCACAACACAGCAATCACAACAAAAGTGGCACATATCAAGACCTTATCTCCACCATAACTAACCAGAGGGTAGCTCAAGGGCATGCATTTAGAAACCAGAGATGGTCCATAGAATTTTGTTACTACTTCTTACAAGAGCAAAATGGAAAAACAAAAACCCAAACCCTGTCTCATATTATAGGGCTTTGAATTCATTATGATGATGCTATTGTGACCGGCACCATTTTAATACCTCAGACTTAGTCAAGCAAGTCTATAAATAAAACAGTTTAAAAAAACCCACACTGATTTTCAATTTAATACATCATAGGCCCCTAACTTTAGAAACCTCAATCATTTGCAAGAATGTCCATGTCAAAAGGAACTGAAAGCACCGAAAACTGTTGATGAGTCTTTTAATGGAGGCCTATAGAATGCAATACATTGCAATGCCAAGCTATGCCGTAGCAAAGCTAAGAAGCTTCATGCATTAAGGTGACATGCTTTGAAGAAAATCCAGGAAATCTGCATGACAATACCTGGTCTGCAGAATTACAAGAAGAATACTTCATGTTCCCCCAGCCTCCCTTCAAAACAGTAATACGTTCAGTGAAATGCAGTTTTATACCATGCTACTTTGACCTTTGCAGTATTTTATATTTTGAGCAAATGGGCATTCCATCCCTTTCCCAGAGGCTAGTGAGACTGCAAACAGGAAGAAACGAGGAATTGCAGCCAATCTAATTACAGAATATTGAAAAGGTCAAAGAAGTGCACCAAGTGAGTGTAATTTGCAAAATGAAAGTTATGAAGAGGCCTTTGATGGGGAAGAAAAAAAAAGTAATAGAAATAAAGCATGCAATCAGTATTAACCCAATTGCTCCAGGGGAGAGAAGAGAACCCACAAAGCATACCTATCAGGAACTGGAAAATGCAAACCCAGTGTTGCAGCCAAAGATAGGTTACAAAATACCAAGCAACAAAATCTGTCTACAAGTAGTTTTGCACTAATATCCCAGTATGCTTAAGTCAGAATTAAATTGCACTAATACAGCTGCATCAGTGTAACAGCAAATAGCTGTGGTAGAACTACTGGAACACCATCGCTGTATGACCACAATACGTCTGGCCAGAGTTATTCCCACGGGGCCTTAGACACACTCTGGAAAACAGATACCAGCCATGGACAGACATTGTATTCATAAAACTGCTACCTCTAAGAAAGCTGGGTATTTAGCAAACTACATGGCAGAGTTATTTTAACAAGGACACCAAAACCAGAACAATAACCGCTGGGGTTCAGACAATCACAACAATACCCATAAAAAACATGCTATCAAATCTGGAGACAAGAGACAGTCACATACATTTTTCAGCGCACAGCCAGGATAGCTAAATCACCCAAATAGCCACCTCTAGCCTTACAATGCTAGGTAGGTTCCTCCTGCAGGTGAGCAGACACCTGGCATAGGGGTCTACCCCACCCTCATAAGACCACCACAAAGAAACCAATGGAGAAGAGCCCTGGGTTTGAAACACGTGGCAAACCTTGTTCTCACCCTATCAGCCTTCTCCGCTGCTAGCATTCACCTCATTAAGAGACCACCCTTCTGTCATCAACCTGCTCACCACACTTGGCATCACAAGTAAGCATCAAACAAGAAGCAGCAAATCACTGCAACTAAGATTTCTCTTTAGCCTTCTCTAGCGCAGTCCAGTCGCCGTAACATTTTATTGTGTTATCAAGGTTCCCCTCCAACACAGCTTCATGCCTAATAGTTTCTTATCTGCTACCAACGTGGCTTCACATCTTTTCCCCACTTTTCTTAATTTCTCATTTTAATGTTTTTGCACATCGAGTGTCCTTGGACTTGACACCGCCTGTTGATTTCTATAGCACCAGGCTTCAGGACAGTGACGTTTTCCTCTTATAGAAACTTTCTGTGTTCCCCCTGGGTAAGGCAAGCAACTGTGGCTATTCATTTAATTATTGTCAGGTAAATCCCAAGCATATATATCTGCTGCTGATATTCTGAATTAAAATAGCATCTCTTGTGGTGTTTGGAGAATTATAAATAAGAACAAAAGTGATATAATGAGAGGTAGTAGCTACAGAGGCAATGCAAAGTAGTACAAAAGTCGCAACAAGAGGCCAAAACTGAATCTACCATCAGACGAAATAAAATGTACTTGTGACTACTGGGCCTTCATTAGGGGAATTTCTTTCTTCCATCTGAATTTAAACTCTCAGAGCTTTCCTCAATCCAACTTAACAGTGACTTGAAGTTAAAGTTAACTTTCTGGTGCCCTAGCCTTCCGTTTTTTGGAAATCTTTAAAGCTGGTTGCAAAATGTTTTTAATGCAGGTCGATAAAAATGTGGGGCAAGAGGATATTATGATTCCTGAAGGGTTTCCTTAGACATTACGTTACTTCTTGAGTAAGAATTTGAGGTGCTGCTTAGCAGTTTAACGGCCTCTCTTGGCCTTCCTTTTGCCTATGAAACATGGCTGTTGGAGCTCAGTGGCTCCTCATAGTAGTGTAAATGACTTTTTCATTTCCGCACTGAGGCTTCTGCATTTGTTGCATGTTTAATCAGAGCTATTCTACCCATTCACAAAGGGCCCCACTTTATAGTTTATGAAGAGCTATGAACAATAGTCTCAAGAAATTTACATTTATATCTTGGGACCAATGCAATTGCTGCTGCCATATTTTTTTTAAAAATAATATATACAATTTTAAAGAAAATCAAATGGAAGGAGAATAACGAAAAGAATCTTAAACACTGAGGAAATAAGTAATGCTGAAGCAGCAGCAATCTCAAATTTTAAAGCATTAATGACAGAAAAAAAAAATAATCTTCGATCACTCCAAAACCCCCAGGTTTTCAGAGTTCAATAACACTTCCTATCATGCACTGTAGCATGCAACACAAGAAACAAAAAGCCCTGTTCTTCAAAACTGAAGTTTCCTCCCTACACAAATCTGATGCCACAACTTACTGCTTAAGGTAGTGCTTCGGGGATGGGGACAATTTGTTCTTGCTCTCTCTGACCAGGATAGTCCCCACCCTAAATACATTAAATGCTCTGTCAGAAGCACAGTAGCCAGCATCAATTCCCAACGCGTTCCCCACAAAGATAACTACCAGCACTAACTTAATGAAGAAGAAGAAATATATTTGGATCTCCTCTCCCAAGATTTTTATTAACATTTTCTTGTTTATCACATTGCCGAGCTCATTACTGATGCAATTGAAGAGCTCTTTATCATAAGGAACCACAGGGGAACTATTTACTGGTCACATATTTCAGGTATGTAAGGAAACATTAGGATAATCATGCCAGTGAAACCGCTTCCAAATAAATTCATTTGAAAGGAAAACTGGACCTCAATCAAGCAAATGTATGAGGAAGAATACAGTTTCACAACTTAATACCAATCTATAAAATGATGGTACACAAATACGATGCATATACATTTGTGTAATGTATTTAAGGATGTCAAGGAAAGTAAAAGAAAAAAGCTTGTATTTCCTTTCAAAGAGAAGACGACTGTTCTAGAAAGGCTCTGGAAAGGATAGACCAACCCAAAAAGGTTTTGGGCAGACAGACATGGCCTTGAAACATGGCAAGAGTTGATTTTACTGGTTAAACTAGTGTCAAAGAAGGAAAAAGGGGAAAAGGAGGCACATGCCTGGGGTCATGCAGGCTGTGCTGCTCTTCCAGTCCTGCCATTCCACACCTTTTTGGGGAAGGCAGCAGGAATGGGCCCTGCTACAGCAGACGAGTTAGCTCTGCAAGGCACTGGGTTATGCATAACCCCACTAGCATTCTGCAAAACCCCGCAGAGGGTGGTACATTTTAAGAAATGTTTGGGCGATGCTAGAACAGAACTTGCTAAATTTCTATGAAATAAAGAGAAGCCAACTTCAAGGCCACACGTCCTTCACTTTACTCACCTTTGTTCCTAGAAGCAGGATACCTATTTAACAAAGCAGGTATTATTTAAACCTGAGCATCACAAGTAGTCAAGGGAAACCTTCAAAATTCTGGCAGTGACAGAAGAAAGGCATGATAAAGGCCATTCAGTCTCCAGAGCAAAACGTTGCTGTCTCCTATGCCTCACCTCACTTGCTCACTGAGAAGTGGCGTTGTCCAGTATGAGCGTGACAGGTTTAATTCACAGAAAATCACAAAAATGTCAGATCTCACTCTGAGTATATCCAAATAATTAAGGAGGAGCCCAGGTTATTCCTACTACAGTAAGTGCTGTTTTGCTGTTACTTGCAACAGGAGGAATTCTTTAGAAAATGTTGTCTAAGATCAGGATCAATCCATGCCACATATACTGAAAATTTCAGTGAAAACACACGGATTGCAAGATATCATTGACTGCAGCCCTAACCTCTGCTATTTGTCAATTCTCAAAATATTTCTCATTCAGATCCCAGAAGTCATAATGAAAAGACTCATCCATCTTTATTACTTCAAAGGGAATATATTACCATCTAAAGTGTCACTTAATTTTCAACACCAACTATGTATTTTCTGGTGAACAATTTACATGGAAACCATATCCACAGCACACAGAAAAGATGATTAATGTCCAATCAAATATAGCAGAGTTTCATCCTAACAAATATTTTTGCTATCACCAGTCACTATGATTTATTGTGATCCATAAAGCTTGTGCTCTCTCCCTCCAAAGAAATAAAAAGAGGGGGAGGGGGGGAGAGGGAGAGACTATCTTTATAAAATGAATTGGTGTTCCCCACAGGAAAACTCCATTTTTGACCATTTTCAAAATAGATGAAAATAGTATTATGAAATGTCACAAATCATGCCTTCCTAATGGAAATCCTGGTCTGTTGTGGGCTCTGATATGGCCCATGTGAAATGGCTTACAATTACGGTTCCCATTTATCTCTACTTTGTTGTTCAGCTCAGTTGTAAATGAAAATTCTCTTGCAATTATGGATCCTGGGCCAGACCCCTGGGAGGTGCAAGCCAGCACAGCTCCGTTAGCCAGCTCTTTCTCCCCCATGGCATTTCCCTGGGTAACATTAAGAACACTGTATTATGAGTGAATTCCCACATGACAGACGCTGCCCGAGGACACGCAAGAACCCTACAGTGTCGGGCTCAGGTCACTCGGTCTCTCCCATCAACAACAGCACGTCAGCATCTAACAGGGGAACCCACGGGGTCAGGGATCCCAGAAAAAAGGGGCAACAATAATAACATTCCCCGCCATGCAAATGTTGTGTTATACACCTTAAAATCCTACCACTCGCCCCTCTGCCCCCCATTTCCCAGGCAATGTTTAAGAATGGTCCCTGCCTCGAGCTAAGTCACGAGAAACAGTTTGAGTGCAGCTCCCTATTTTGGCAAGCATGAGACTTTAGTAATACGGACACAGGCCACTACATACCAGATGGCTGCAGGGCCAGGAATGGTCATGTGCACGTTCAAATATACATACAGGTTCTCTACCCTGGCAGCTAATCACCATATTTTTCAGTTTTTCTGTTTGCAAGAAAAGGAGGTAGAATTTTTTTTTCTACTTCATGAAAATGGTTTGAGACCCTTAAGCGAAAATTGCTGTACAACTGTAAAGTGCTATTAATATAGAAAACACTGTTTCAGTACATCACCAACAAATTTTGATTTCTAAAGTGACAGCTGACTATTGAATTATGGGTTCAGATTCACCAGCTGATAAACTAGCATAAATCTCCTCCAAACTCAATGAGAATACATGGACCGCTGGTTCTTCTCAAAGAAAATGAAGTGTTATTTTACAATCTCTCAGATTTATTTAAAAATGCAGCAAAAATAAAAGAGATATAACCGCTACTAAATGATGTTTCAAAACTGAGCACAAAGGAAATTATAAATTTCAGTAGTCAGCCTGTCTCAGCACAATAAAAATATTTTTTTTCTTTATAGAGAAACACACAAAAATTCTTGCAATAGTCATATTTTTAAATAAGAAATCTACTATACAGTGCCTATGAATTGTTCAAGGTAATGCAGTGCATGCAATATTATAAGAAAACGCAACCATCCTGAAAACTTCATTTCTTGGCCCTAAAAATGCACTCTTTGCAACAATATTAATTTTATAAACAAAACTTTCCATAAATAAAAGTCCTTTACATTACCTGGCAAGAAGGGCATAAGGAGATTAAGGGCCAAGACCATATAAAAGAATAATTATGGTTAAGAACAGACTAAACACTTTCCATATGGCAACTGATACCAAAAGCTACTCCCATTAACAGGGAAGCCAGCAATACCAAGTACACCATATTTCTTTACTGCAGCACTTTTTAAAGGAAATGCAAACTTCTTAAAGCAGGTTGTGACCCACGTTCACCTACTGAACAGCTGTGGTGGCTCAAAGTGCTGCCAGCTTCCCTCTGCCATCTGCCTGCTGCCCGCCAGCGCTCCCCAGCCCGCGGCACACTGGGAGGGACACACCAATGCACCCTACCCACCAAGGGCAAAGCCAGGGCTCAGCTGCCACCCCGCAGGTGACAGTTTTAAGCCAACACACTCCAGGTTCCCTGGGAGCAAGGAGCAGGCGCTTGCATTTTTCCCTCAGCTGTTCCAAGGTAGCTTGGGAACTTCTGGCAAAGAGGTGCCACAGAAAGTCGGGGAAGCGTGACTTGGACTAACACATTATGCCATCACAGCAAGATTGATAAGGGAGTGTCTAAACTTTCATGTTTTACCTGTGCTGCCTGAACTGTGATAACCCCCAACTTCCTCTCCAACAACTGGTTCTACTCACAAAATCCAACTGCTGCTGTTTTGTTAAAGGATTTTATCAGAATAGTTCAAGACCCTGGACGATCTGGAGGCACAGGTTTGCAGATCTAGCATGAAGGGAAAAGAGGCAACTCTACTCTTACTTTTGGAAGCTTTTAGATTTTTCTGCACACACAATGAAATCTAGAATTAATGCTCCACCTTACTAAGCAGTATTTCTAAGAGTGAAGTCAAAATAAGCATTTACTTTGTTACACGATTCTCAGGAAGAGATCTCCTGCAGTGTGTATCTCTAGGAATTAAGACCAAAAAAAACCGAAAGGTGTCATCAGGATAACTAGGGCCAGACTAAAAACCCTTTCCCCCCAGCTGCTGTGGTGGCTGCTCAGGGAAGCCCGTCCCTTTGGCACCAGCAGAAGTAAGCACGAGTGCCAGTTCAGTTCAGCATGAGGCCATCGGTATTCAAGTTAATGCAGTTGTATGCAGTGGCAGAACACTTTCGCTTTCCCAGGCTGTTACAATTCCCTCATTTTGAATCAAGATTTTCTCAAAATACCATTTTTAAATACAAAAATAGGTAGGTGTGACCACAGACTATTCACATAGGCTGCAAAGACAATCACTGGCAGGGTCTTTGTGCCACCTTCCCTTTCCCCTTCCCAGCACAGTGGCTGACCCAGCCATGCACTTCACTTCCTTCTGCTGGCAGAGCTCCACAAAAGTCAGCGGAGCGATGATGAGTTAAGTTAGCTGAGGATCCAGTCACATGTTTTTACTGAAATTTTTAAGGGGGAGGGAAGTCTTTAAAGAAGAAAATAAGACAAAGTCAACATGGCTGGAATGTCCCCATTCCTCAATCTATTTAAATACAGGCAAAAAGCTTATTTCAACTTGGAGTACAGAAGAAAAAGCAGTCTGTCTTACTAGCAAAGCCCAGGATGCTGAGCTGCTGATACCGTACAGCTGCAGGTCTGCTGCAGCCTTGCTGTCAGCATCGCAGCTCCACAGGCAAACACTGCACCACTTTCCTTTCTCTGAGATTTTTAAGCTGTGGCGCAAAACAGGCGCTATCAAATAATTCATTAACTCAGAACTTGCCTTCAAAAGAGGGTATCTCAAAAGCCAAGGCTAACAGACCTGATGGCACAGATGGCAGCAACAATGAGCAAGGCTACAAAAGACGCTGTGGTGCAAAAGGGTCTTTTCAAACATGCTGGGGGTATGTTACCTGCTGCCTGACTTTATTTTCAGTTTAACATTGGCATATTCACTAATGACATTGGTAATGGTGTATACTAATTGCCCCCAAGTCCTGAACTCTCAGAGTTCCCTCAGAGCAACCTTGCTGTTGCTTAAGCTAGCAGTAAACCAGCTTGTGATTGTATGTCCTATGACAAGGGACATTTCTTACTGGTGTGGTGAGATTATATATTGGAAATGGGTTTCACTGAGTGTGTACTGCTAAGCCCTAGTGATATTTCTAACCCCAGGATTTGCACATGTTGGCTCAAGTACAAAATCTGCATGGGATTTTTTGTTTCTTATGGTCAGAGATGGGGGGAAGCAGTCCGCCAGGCTTTCTCTGGTAAAGGTAAAGTAGACAATGGGGGAGATGTTAGAAGTAGATTCACTTTTTCCCCCACTTTGTCTCTACTAAGTAGACAATAAGAAATGCCCAAAGATGCATGCAACCACGACTGTAGGTTTTCAATCACAGAGCCTATTTCTAATGAACTTATAATCCTATCACCACTGTAGTTTCTGTTTTCTGACCTAGGCTTTTCAGGCAGCAGAGTCCCATGGATGTTATATGCATTACTTTTATTTGCACAGGATAGATCTTAAATTCTAAATGCATTACACAATCTATGCTTAAAGTAATTCACCGTCACTATAGTCTTCCTGGCTTCCTTCGCTTTCAAAAGCACTTATTTCAAAAACACTGACATGATGTTAAACTTTCTCTTACCTGAAGAAATAATCTCATCTACTGTAGTGTCTAATTCCACCAATACAAATACAAAATTATCTGTAAAGCTAGTTATTTTGTGATTTCTATTTAATTTAATCTTATGAAAGTGGGTTAACTCAAATGCTTAGTTAATGATCCATGTATGAGCAGTACCATCCCCAAGAACATTTCTGGACAAATTGTACTACCGAGTAAGAAACAAGCAATTTCTATCATAGAATGGTATTTTTCGTTCCAGACTGGCCAGTTATGATAAAATACAGAGACATATTAAAAATCCTCTTCTCATAAAGAAAAAGAAGTAGTATTTTAAAGTCTGTTCTTCCGAAAGTACTTCTCGGTCAACAGAAACTATTGTGTTATTGTGGAAATGCCAAATTAAGAATCCAATTCAGGTGCAGTCAATGACTTGGCCAACATGCCACAGCTTCCCCACTTGTAATACAGTTTTCCCTAGTTCCTTTTCATCGTTCATGTTTCTCTTGGCTTTTTAAATTTTTACTGAGTCTGCACTGCAGCTACACCAGAAAAGCTCTGATCTGTGCTGCACCTTCAAGCACTATTCTATCACATATAAGATCATTCTGAAACAACTCTCCTGTAATTAAAGCATCTCTCTGAAGCACCTGTAAACCTTACAACGAGGCAGGCATTTTAATTCGCTGATGTTTACAGCTATTATCTACATTCTACTTCATTTAAGGTCACAAGGCTGATACAAGCTTCCAATGGAAAAGATCAGTCTTATTCCACGTAACGTTATACTATGGTAGATATATAGATCTTGAAAGATAACTTTATACACTAGGAAAATACGTTCTGGCGCAGTAAGCAATGCTGAAGTACCACGTAACACCAGCTCGCAAAGGTCAGTGATAAGAAAGATATAATAAAGTGATATAACAGGTAAATCACTGTATCTCTGGAGATTTTCTACTGAAGAGAATTACAGTCATGCTACTAGTGATAACTGCATACTAAAGAGAAAGTTTTCCATATTTAAAGATGATTGAAAGATATCTTTTTTTTTTTTAAAGTACACTAAATTGTCATGTAATCCAGACCATTTCTAAGCCACTCTAAAGGAACTGAGCCCTGCAAGTAAATTGGGTATATTTCTGCTAAGACTATATTAAATAAGGCCAAATTTCCTTGTGACTGGCAATGTATCTTTCATGAGGCTCTATTCTGCTGAAATACACTGCTTTCTAGGCAATGAGCCGAGGAAGGTCAGAGCCCGTAAGAGGGTCTACTCCAGAAGAATGTAACCCCAATCATTTACCCAGCAGCCCTGTCACCACACATATTGGAGTCACCCGATAAGTGAAGAGCTCATACAAATAATCTTTGCTTTCCTATTGAACAACATGCATTTCCAGTTTCTCCTTCAGTATCCACAGCTGTGCAGCGAATGCAGGGCACTTCATTTATCAGAAGACGACAGTGCTGACAGGGGTAGTACAATCAGGCAGCCTCTTCCATCTGTTAAATATATGCCTCTCTGTCCCCTCTTAACTTTCTTCTTCCTTCTGCAGGGAGGAGGAGCACAAGTAGTTTTATGCTAAATATTTTGGCCATGTATACAATTTTTGCCTTATTCTTCTCTAACTGACAAGTCAAATTCCCCATGTCAGACCAGCACAGTCATTTATGCCACTCATTGTTTGCTCACAAAAGTATCTACTGAGAATATAATACGGTATTGTCAGATCAGAATGACAGTTGATGATAATGCAAGTTCCTCTGTATTCTGGTTGCTAATATTGTAGTCTAACACTTATTGAGGTTTAATGCTCAAGGGAAAAAGAGAGCGAGGCTTTTCAGACCGCAGCTAGATCCAGTTCAGGAAAAGCATAGCTCAATGACAATACATTAAATAAATAAAAAAACCCAAAGTTTGGAAGAAATTCTGAAACAAAGATATATACATTCTGAAGATGTATCTGACTGAAAGTCTCAATATGCACAAGCATCTTTCAAACAACCTCTTTTATGACTTTACTGATACTGGTTCACATGGAGAAAAACAAATCGGCTCTCGGTGCCATTTCAGAACCCTAATTCAGTCTACAAATGTAGCTCAAATTTGTGGCTGATGCCACCATAAGGTAATAAAGAACAAGATTTATCATTCAACATACAATGGATTCAGATCAGATTATGATCCCTTCTCAGAATGGCAGGAATTTTTTGTGGGGGACTAGAACCTTCCTTAGCTCTTAAATTTACTGCCAGTTGTTTTGTAGGAAAAAAAGAAAAGCATAGTAAGTGAAAACAAACCAACACAGTCTGCCTCTGCAGTGGCCCAGCTGTCCCACAAGCTCTGCTCAAAGCCTTCTCTCCCTTCTGTTCTTCTTCTTCTGCACTTACTCCTCTGGCAACCACAACATAACCCAGTTCTCTTACAACCCGAAAACATTTAAAGGGAACAAAGTTGGGAAGAGAGTAACAAGCATATGGCCAGACTACACACAGTTTTAAAAACAAACAACAAGTGTTGACAGTCTCTCTTCCTATTTTCCTTTCCACTCTCTGGTTCTAGCCTTTCCTTTTGACTGTCAATGCCCAAATAATGGATGAGGTCAGACTTTGGAAGGATGATCCTCAGAAAACCAAACCCGTAAGAACTTCTTGCTGGATAATGATTCTGTTCAACCCTTTAACAGTAGACAGAAGCAATGTGTTTGAGAGACTCCGGATTATGGGTTTTCAGAAATCCTTACAAGGAACCACAGAGGAAGAAATGTTGGGATCTGGAACCACACTCATAAAATGTGATATTAGGAATTAAGAATAATTAAGATACTAAGACCATTTCATCACGTTATTTTAGTATGCTCTAACACTGGGGTATTTAGAAGGGGATCCATCTGCTGGTAAGCAAAACAAACAAACAAAATAATCAAGTTTCCTGGGCCACATTCAGTGGTGTGTTTACTTATTCCATTTTTTCCATGTGACATTTCTATCTTTATCTCCTTACCGACATGACAAAGAGCAAGAATTATGAAACATAAGTCAAAGGTGAAGTTTAAAGCATACAAAATTTTCTCTCTCTCTTTCTTCTACTCAGGCAAGTTAGTCCCTGATATAAAGCTATTAACTCAGGTGAAGAGCACAGTTATAATGGAAATTTTCTAGTTGTTTTGCACAGTAGGGGGAAAAAAGCTTACTCCTAGGAAAATTCTTCAGAGGCTGTCCTGTTTTACTGCAATTTTATGCTTGCGTTTCTCACTATCAGAAGAGATTCAACACCCATGGGATTAGTTCCCCTTCTCCATTAGCCCATCTTTAAAGATTTGGACACTAAACAAGCAATAAACTCAGCATACTATAAACAAGCCTCTCCATCTCCTCCGTTCATTTTGGTCTTCTCCATTTCAGCTTCTGACAATGCAGTTACTTTCTGGCCGCGGGCCCTCTCTGCTGGGAAAGCAGCGGCACCGAAAGCTAGAAACAACATCTGAGCTGCAGCTGAAGTGAACCGTGTGGTTTCCCAGTGCTCCTTCAGTATATTGTATGCCACAGGTATGACCACAAAGGGAAAATATCAAGACTCAGTTTAGTGGAGGGTATTATAAAAAAGTAGACTTTTGTAAGCAGCTATAAATCAGAAGACACTTTCTGAATACAAATTTCTAGACTCTCTCTGATGGACAGAATGGGGTTCATTTTTCTCCTATAGGGAAAAAAAGAAAGCACAGAAGACAAATCTTAGCTCTAACCCAGAACAAGCATTTATGTTCATCAGCACATTTTAATCACCAGGAATACAAGACTGCAGTCATCCCTCCCTCAAGTTAGAGCTGTCAGAGCAGTACAATGCTTATGGGCATCCATGTAAGTTGGATGTTCATCTTTAAAGAAAGAAGTATAGACTAACAAATCTTATAATGTGCAATACTCTTAAATATGCACAGACAATTTGTTCTTTGAAAATGAAATCATCCTAATTACACGTGCAGTTTCACAGGTTACCCCAGAAGTCTGGTAACAGCCAGCCTAGCGCAGGCTTCGTGCACTGATTTAGTGCTTTCCAATTGCCTCAGTAACGGTGACAGACCATCATCAGGATATGATGCTCCCAGTTACACTTGTTTAGATGTCCCAACTCGTGTTTTCTTTCCAATCAAGTGACAGGACTTCATGGACATGGCACACAGTTACTTTTAACTGACAAAGCCAGTGAATGTAACAGCATATTATGGCTTCGGCACTCTCTGTAACCCAACTAGCTGTTTGGAAATGTACTAGATATTTAATACAGAGCCGCTGCAACTTCTTCAACATTATTAGGGGAAATAACCAAAGTAAAGCAAGTACTGCAAGCTTATCTTCCAAATTAACTATAGATATACCCTAAGCATCTGATTTGGGCACAGATTAGGACAGGTGGCCTACATGGAAGATGCAAATAATAATTTATAACAAAGTGAGTTCATTATCTATACTTGCAAAAGCAGGTTTAGCTGATACCAATCAACCTGCCAGAAATACACATATAATACAAATATATAAGAGAACAGAGCGTGCTACAGCAATGCCAAATTTTCCTGGGAGCTTGGGGGAGACCTTTTAGAATGAAGGTATATGCGCACCTCATGCTTAAAACTTCATGGAATCTACACACAAATAAATGGTCCCTTTAGCATATATTCCTGGCAAGCTTGAAGAAAAAGAGATGTGTCATTTTCCAAGCAAATTTCCCAGAGTAAGGCTGGACATGTTTCTGCTCTGCAAATTACAGTACTAATATCGTTCTCTAATATTACTATAAGCGTGACTAACATCAGATTTTTATAAGCTCCAAAGCACACATGTTGCAAAATAGCTGTCTGCCGAAACTCAGGCCAGGAATGACTGGTGGTTAATGGAAAACTGATGTGTCTCAGTGAACCTTTAGCAAGAATCTAAATATGAGGAATCCAACAATATGTTGCGAAGAGTTTACAATCAATACTTTTTTTTAAGCACAAATATTACTTTGCCTTACTACATGATATTATTAGCTTCCAACTGCAGGTAATTTTTATGCCCTAGGCATTCAACTTTAAGCAGTTCTTTCTGTAAATGGCTCAGCTTGACCAATTATAAAATAGGGGAAATCTGTATTTGCCGGCCCGATTTAGCATGCAGTTAATTTCTTTTTCACTAATAGATCTTAATTTTCCTGTTAACATACATGTACAGCAAGGTCTGGGGAGAAAAAAAAAAGATTTCAGAAACTGGCTTTTTTTTTTTTTTTGATAAAAAACTATGAACCTGTGGGACAAAGCTAGTCATACCCTCATCCATGAACCCCTTCTCAGCCACAGTCCTGCCAAGTTTAGTGAGAGATTTCAGGTACACCAATATTGGCAGGAAATAAAGCTGCAAAGTAGCTTTCTTCACTATTGGACACAGTCACATTCTCCCACCCCTCATCACTCCCCTGCCATTTATGTCTTAGTCTATATATTTTATGCCCCTTTGTGGCATGTCCAGTGACAGTCACCCGGCTGCATCCAGTTATCGTCAGTGGCTGCATGGACGCCTTGGCACAGGCTTTCCAGAAACACAAGGGGAAGAGGAGCACAGGACTGATAACCTCCCATCTCTCAGCACCAGCCAGGCAAAACCCATGCTGGGCTGTCTCCCGACCATCATGGCCCATTGCACTCGTACGTCATTTAGAATCATGGAATGGTTTAGGTTGGAAGGGACCTTGAAGATCATTGAGTTCCAACCCCCCTGCCATGGGCAGGGACACCTCCCACTAGACCAGGTTGCTCAAGGCCCCATCCAACCTGGCCTTAAACACCTCCAGGGATGGGGCACCCACAGCTTCTCTGGGCGACCTGGGCCAGTGCCTCACCACCCTTAAAGTGAAAAACTTCTTCCTAATGTTTAATCTAAACCTGCCCTCTTCCAGTTTAAAGCCGTTCCCCCTCGTCCTATCACTACATGCCCTTGTAAAAAGTCCCTCTCCAGCCTTCTTGTAGGATCCCTTCAGACACTGGAAGGGGCTATAAGGTCTCCCCGGAGCCTTCTCTTCTCCAGGCTGAACAGCCCCAACTCTCTCAGCTTGTCTTCATAGGAGAGGTGCTCCAGCCTCCTGATCATCTTCGTAGTCCTCCTCTGGACCTGCTCCAACAGGTCCATATCTGTCTTATGTTGGGGGCTCCAGAGCTGGATGCAATATTCCAGGTGGGGTCTCACGAGAGTGGAGTAGAGGGGCAGAATTCCCTCCCTCGACGTGCTGGCCACGCTGCTTTTGATGCAGCCCAGGATACAGATGGCTTTCTGGGCTGCGAGCGCACATTGCCATTTACCAGCATATAAACTGTTTCCAGTTAACCGCAATTCTGACATTTTTCATCTACCACCTTACTGTTTGAGAAGCTCACCATAACAAAAATTTCCCCAAGTAGTTTTTCAGAAAATGGAAGTATTTATTGCCAACATAAATAAAAATGGCCAAATGCATAGGGCTTTTTGTTAAATAGTTTTGATTGATAAACCTTGACATGTCTTAGCATGTTCACTTACTTCAGTTTAGGGTAATCACTTGATTCTTCTCTGTCATACCCGAAAAGCTACTTTAAAGCATAAGATTTCTAGTGTGCTCTGAACCTCACAGAAAATTGATTTCAGCACATACAGTACTACTGGTGTCTGATGCTGATGAATTACCCTGCTAGTGAAACACAATTTCTACTAAATCAACAAATAGTTTGCTATAAAGGCCATAAGATTCACTCAGTTCCTACAACAAAAGCTCCCATTTCCTCTTCATTAATCCTTGTAAGTGAGATTCAATAGATAAGAGAAAATTCCTGCTAGCGAGCCTTATGCTGTTCTTCACCATTTTGAAGAAAAGATAACAGACCAACAACCAAACCAACAGAAGTTAATTTAAGCTGTGAGAGACCCAGAGGAGTCTGAGGCCACTATTCAAAACTCTTGTCTCTTATGATTTTGGAAAATTATGCATTCACCTACTAATCTCCCAACACAGATAACTGAAAAGTAATCTTTCAAGCACTGAGAACACTGCGGATACAGTCCCCCAAAATCTCCTCCAGAACAAAAGAGAAATATCCAATTTGAAGATAACAAATGCTGACTTTTAACTGAATTTTCAACAATTTTTTTTATTCTATACTATTTTCTCATATTTTAAAACCTACAATAGTCCAGTTTTTAAACATTATTATTCTGCTTTCATTACAAAAAAAAAGCAAAAAAATGGAAGTTGAGAAGTCAATAGACAAGAAAAATAAAACCATTAAGATTCAGGATGGGGAAACTCTTTTTGATGCAGCCATTTTGCTTCAGAGTGAAATGCAGCAGGGAAAACCATTCCTGTGGCATTTCAACCAACAAGTAGAAGCAGTTCTGTATTCTCTCACTGTCACTGCTAAGAAAAATATTCCTTCCCCTGAAACCCTGAAAGAGGAGGTGAAATAGTGTTGCAAATCTTAATTTATGGCTGCAATATGAAGCACAGAGAGATACTTCACAGGACTTCTCAAAATCAAGTTTGGGATATTCTGCCAACTTACTCCTCCATCAATAAGCTTAAATTCTTCACCCAGTGTCATATTGTACAAGCCCAAATTTTGTGTAGTAACAGGATGCCTAACTAGCATATTCTGTTTGAGTTTTATTCAGCTTCTCTCCACCTCCACATTCATCCCCTGCCACCAGTACACAGGAATTACTTGCCCAAAATAGAACAAGTCAGGTGTAGCACGAGGATGAACACGACATGTGTGTGTGCATTGCACCAGGCTGGGCAAGTCCCCCAGGCTTCAGCCTCCAAACCTCAGTGCACACAGGAGTTCAAATCCCATTTCCATAGATTGCAGCCCAGCCCAATTTATCCTAAAATCCCTACCCTCGCTGCAGCTGTAGAGAATGTACTTACTGACAGCACAAGACAAAATTCAGCCACTGCTTTTTACACAGCTTAGACAATACCATCTCACGATCAAAAGAATCTCAGATCCCTATCAAGAGTTTTCTCCCATTTGCGGTATTTTCACTCATTACAGATGGCTTCATTCTCAACAGAATATCACTCCAGACAGAGTTTATTTAGGCTATGTCATCCAGAACCTTGCATCCATTTGCTTAGGAGCTTTCTGTTATTTTTAGTGACATACATAGCAGGATCAAGTCATCTGGAAAACTACTTTCTCCTTTCAGTTTTTGATAATCTGCTCAGTGGAACATTTCTTCCTCTAAATCCGCATACTGTCGAATTGGTAAGAATCGGCATTTAAGTCAATATGAATACAGTAGTACAAATAGTATTAGAAACATATTCTGTTATCTGTGAAAAAGTCAGAAGTCCAGATGTACTCAGAATGCTGATTAGTGGAAGCCAGTGAACTTCATGTTCACATTTGTAAATGCTGGATTGATAAAATAATCTTCCAAATAGTAATAAAGACCCATCTATGTCATGTGAAACATCAGGTTCTGGCACACCAAAAAATAAGGACCCAAACCCAAAGAACAAAAAGAAACCCCAACCCTACATTGACTTCTGTATCTCATCAATGGCTCTACCACACAGGAAAAAGCAAAGCACCACTCTGAATGTATGGCATCGTCCATCCTTTCCTGTGCACCTGAACCAAGAAAATCCAACTCATCTACCATGTGCTACAAAGATATCACACTGACTTTCAGGGCCAATGCCATGTGTTGCTTCCCATGTCACTCTTGGGTTTTCCTATGAAAAATGAAGGTTACGTAAGTTTACTGAGTGCCAGTATTATAAAATAAAGGTTACAGTCGCTCCAGTCCTGTAACTGGACCTGATTCTAGTTTGAGCCATGTTCATGAGCTGTTCAAACAGCAAGGCCCCAGACAGTTTGCCTCCCCAAAAAGCCATCAGCAATCTCCAGACCTGTTCATTCCCCCTCTCAACTCATAGTTATGTAGATAAGATCACCAAGCAGACACACATGCTGTAAGCAGTATCATTAGACCTAGGCTACCACATGACACAAAGCAATTCTAGTTTCTTAATTAACAAAGGGGCCTTGAAGCAAGGGCATATACTCCCACCAAGTCCCTGAACACGGTTAAGCCTCTGGTCCCACAGAGCAGGCCACAGAGCCTCTGAACAGCAGAGACACGTAAACTCTTCTCCCATACTGTATTAGGCTGAAACCATTTCTTCACTGAAGCTTTTGTTGTGGCTAATTATAATATTGGTTAGAGTAGCAGAGATTCACTGAAGAAAAAGGATAGCTACTAAACAAAACAGTGCATATATTGCCTGCTCCAGAGAAATCATAATCTAAATTCTTCAGATTTAAGGTCAATAGTACTTCCCCACCTACCGCCCCCATTCGCTATCAGCCTTTATGTCATTTCTCTTTGATCCCCTCTGTTGCTGCTGTTTCTTCAGCTGCTGTTCAATGCCTGCGGAGTTTTTTTTTCTATTAGAGGAGTAATTACTACATCATCATGAAAGCTGCTCCCAAACGAGTATCTTCAAGGGCCACGTTCCATTATGCATTAATAGTCCTTGGCCCCACTCACATTTGAAGACATTCTGCTTCTCGTCTCTTACATGAGCAAAATTTCACACTATCCTTAAGAGGAAACAGCTTTCATAGCATTTCATGCAAGTCAGTCTCAACAAGATACTACAGCAGCAAAACTAATTTCTCACTCTAAACAGCATGAAGACAGCTCCCATGATTAACAAGATGCCCAAAACTGCCAGGAAGAGAGCACGGGGCTCATGTGGAGCCTGCTGAGGTACCCTGCACAGCTCTGTGCTCCTGACAGACATACCCACAGCTATGCAGGAGCCCTACACAAAAGATGTCCTGCTTATGTTAATAGGAGCCACTCATGCATTACGCAGGAAAAAAAGGCCAAGTGTCCCGCTAAGACTTGTGTCTAAAGACTAGAAATTGCTAGAGAAATTAGTTACTTCTACTAATCAACTTCAAAAGTGTTTTTGAATCTATTAGTTTTAACTTTCCAATCCAAAATGTGTTTATTGCTCTCAGTTAATCACAGGTTAGGGTGGGCTTTCTTCCAAAATATCGATGGACTAAAAGACTATTCACTGCACCCAATTAAATGAACATCAGAGAGAAATGCCTCCCTCTTATCATTGAATTATTTCAGGGAAGCTGTATGGTCTTTGTTTTAGAGAAGGACAGGCAAGATGATCACAAGGATCATCTAGCCTTGGAATTAATTCGTTAAAAAAACAGGTGCACATCAAAGAGACTGTCATGCACAGTTGGACTGGTAGAGAAGACATAGGACCAGCTGAGTGACAGAAACTGATAACATTAATGGAGAAAGAATTAATGGATTAAATGCGACATTCAAGCAAGAAGGGGAAGGTGGTAGGAACAGGCAAGTGGTAAACAGCACTGTGCTCCATAAGATTATCAGAGGCATCCAATTCCCAAGTGCGTTACAGTCTTAGACCAAGGGTCCTTCTACAGCCACATTCTCCACGCAGATGAGCCCTTCCATCCTTAGGACTCCACAGCAATTTCTAAAGTAGGATGCATTTAAATATTGGAGCGCTCTGAACTAGAGATCCTCACCCATAGCCTCTAATCAACATCTTTGCCAACCAAGCTCTTTGAGGTAAAATTCCTTCTGGCTCCCCCACTAAGAGGGGAGCTGAGCCTTCTTGTCTTTGCCAAGGTCACTGGACCATGAGACATTTTTGGCCATTTTTCCCAAGGCAATGAGGCTTAGAAGTCCTAAAGATAATTTTTACAGAACTTGTAAGAATTTAGTTCACTGGAGAGGAGAGACACCCAGGTTACTGCTACACCACTAACTGAAGCAGTGGCTGTACGAAACTGTAATGCACTCTCCCTGGCTGCTGGCACAGAGCCGCTCTCGCCAGCCTGACTCTGTACTTGCCTGTGAGCAGCAGCACCGAGCATTTTCAGGAGCTGCAATTACATCTGGGAAAGGGAGAAAGCTTTGGGATAGAAAAGAAAACTAAAAAAACTCAGATCAATTTCATTCTTAATGTAACACGCACTCCTAAAGCAGTGTATTCACATCAGATAGGGAAGCTGTTAAGTGGCACTTTTTTGGGATACAGAATTTCAGGCTCACAATCAGGACGTTTGAGATCCTTTTAAAAATTAGGAGCATGCATATCCCTTAGAGGAAATAATACAAAGAGAGACCAGAATTCATTTACAGGATATATTTTAATTTACTCCTATGATGAGGCAAACGTATCTTAAATGCTTCTGAAACTCCATTTGCCAACCTCACAGAGTTCAAACCACTTTCCTTTAATAAACTGGTTATTGCTCTTCTTTAAATGTCATTATATTTAACATTTCTGCTTTGTTTCCTGTAGCATTAATCTCAGTTATTGACAGTCAGCAGCCATACTCAAGATGAAAGGAATTTTCTTGCCATGATTTAATGCGTTTCACATCCTGATAATTCTTTCTTCATCCCTGCTGTTTTAAACAAAGCTAGCTAGAAGCACCATTTCTGCCTTTTACTTATAACTGCTGGCTGATAAAACAGAAATACATCCCAGGGGCAGTTTATTGTTATCTGTCCCTAGTAATTTTTAAGACGATTAATGATTGTTCACCAGAACTATATAATAAGTACAAGAGTTCTTTGATATTGCTAAACAACAACAATCTCCCCAATTTCTAAAAGCCCACTGAATAGACATGACTATGCAATCTGCTGTAAAATTGCTCACAGACAAATCCTTAATAAAGGGCTACCAAAGAACCACTGATTTATACTTTATCATACTTGCGTTTGGCTACATTATTTCTTGTTTGTTTAAAGGAAGCATTTTTTAAAATGATGGCTGCAACCCCTAAAGCACTGTTTAATGAATCCTAACTTTAACACATTCAAAGGCACGCAAGTAAAGAATTTGTTACTGTAGGCTGTTTGAGCCTCCAGTTTCCTTGCTTTATTCCTTGCATCATCTCAGATCATAGTAAATCAGTAGACAAAGAGCAGCATTTTATGAAGTATCTTAAAGTTTCTTAAAATACAGCTACATTTTCATATTTATAGTGCACAAGCTTCCCATTACTCCCTGCTTCATGATTTGGCAGCAGTGCCAAATCAGTTATACCGAAGAGGAGGGACCAGACCTCATTTTTCCCTACAAGTTCCACAGACTCTGATCTTCCATACCTTTGTTCACCTCCTCAACAGTCCCTCTGCTTCTACCTCTGATTTTGAGCAAGTTGCCGTTATTAGTGTAAATGGATGGTCTGAAATGCAGGTTATATACAGGAAAGCATGACAACTATCGGTACTATGGTATGCTATATGTACGCTGCAGCACACAGCCTACTATTCAAGCAACTTGTTTGGATAGAGGAGATGGTGTAGCAACGACCAGCAGAGGCTAACTCATACAGCAGAGAAGTTGTGCGCCAGACAGCATTGCACCAAGCAAAAACAGAAAAACTGGTTCCTACCCCAAACAGTTTATTTTTGTAACACAAGAGGTGGATACAAACAGATGGGGAAGGAGGAGGGAATGAGAAAACACTCCGATCAAATCATCAGCACCCAAAGTGCTGTCAAGATTTTGGGAGGCAACCTGCCAAAGACAAACTTTAATGAGATTTTTAAGGGGGTGGATGCTCATTAGTTTTATAACAAAACATGTAAACATTAAGGGCTTACAAATCCAGTTCAGTGCAGTGAAGAAAATGCCATTCTCCTGACTAAGAGTAACAGGATTGCCTCTCTGAAGTGGGCACCAGGCATTGGCTGTTGTCTTAACAGTGTGGAGGGTCACCACAACTGTGCAACCTGCAAACCCAGTGCCCAGATGAATGTGCTGGCCTTCTCCAAAAGACTCCAAAGACAGCCCTGACACCTCCCTCACTCTCATGTCCAAGACTGCTTTGGAAGGAAAACAAATACACAGGCCAGGAGCGAATTGCAGAGTTACCCTGCTTTCCCAAGTATATCACAGACAGCTCCCTAGTCCCTGCCTTTTCATTCCTGCTGCCATTCTACAGGCCAGCTCGAACAGCTCCAGGGAGGATACTGTTCTTTGTCACATGATTTTGGGTGTCAAATTTTCCAGGTATATCACTGCCTTGGGCACCAACTCCTAGTTTGAAAAGTGCTGCTTACAAACCTGATTCCCTTCAAAGGCTGTAGAAATTATAAGCGCCTAGAACTCTGTTAGAAAAAGAGATGTGGACTTTTCTTTAATTTTATTTTTAAGGAAAGATTTCCACTAGGCATTCAGAAGACCAGGTCTTTCTAGAATGAGGTCCTTCAAAAATATATTCTGTGGATTTACAATACGAATAAATGTTAAGATTTTTTTCAACTGCAATTTTCAAATATAATTAAGAGAACTCTTATTATAAATCTAAAGCGACACCTAATTGTTTTTTTTTTTTCTGTCCAACACAAGGTCATCACTACCCACAAAGAAGCAAGATAGATTTGGGGCACTGTTTGCTTAAGGGCTAATTCTCATTCCAAATAATGATTAACAGGAGATCAAAAAAAGGGTGATGTTGAATAGAGTAAAGCAATTAAATGATAAAATACAAATGGAAAATGAAAAGCATTTGTAGCTAAATGAACATACACCAAGTGACCAATGGTTTCAGGGGGTTAGACTCTCATGGTAATAATTACATATTAATATAATCAGTAACAGCATATATTCATTATTTAGTTGAAATTAAATAGCAGCACACACAATTCTGCATCACAATAGACACTCAGTTTAGCTAAACTGAACTACGCTGAAACTTGGTACCAATGTATGTCCATTGGAAGGCTGTTTTGCTACCTTTACTAGCCTAAGCATTTTTGAGCACAAATGAGATCAAGCACAGTTTGACCTGGGATTTTACAACTTGGAAAAATCTTGGAAAAAGAGGTATTTGTTAGATTTCAACACAGATACTCTTTTGTAATGCAAATTACTTCCTTTTCAAGCTTACAGGACATGCTCAAGTTTACACAGTACAGCTCAGAGCAAGCAGCTAAGTCTTGGGGTCCTAAGGCTTTCATTTTAAGATAACAGAATTGCCTGGGGATTTGCTTTGGAAGCCTGTTCCACCGCAATACTAATCAGAACGTACTGCGATTGCGAAACCATGGATTAACATGGTGTATTCTGTGGCTGATACTTTCAATTCTAGATTAACCACAAACAGAGGTCTGTTTTCTTCCTTAAACTAAAGATATACTGCATCCTTACCAT
Organism: Pluvialis apricaria; assembly: GCA_017639485.1. Classification (NCBI taxonomy): domain Eukaryota; kingdom Metazoa; phylum Chordata; class Aves; order Charadriiformes; family Charadriidae; genus Pluvialis; species Pluvialis apricaria. The sequence continues at coordinate 7,678,618 of CM030017.1, forward strand.
GCTATTCATTCATCCTCTTGACAGGTATGCTCTAGTAAGAAGTGCTGCAGTCAGCTCAGCAGTATTTATTTCACTGGCAACTCCTTCAGGGAAACACCCACACACACAGCTCCAAGCTTCACTGGACCTCACAACCTACGTAAATACATAAATAAATGTGAATGTTAGATGTTTAAGCAAAATAAAAGTGCTCCAGAAAGTGGTATAAGTGGTTCATTAGACAAACTCACTCTTCTTGTGCCAGAAAAGCACAGAGGACATCTTTGCACTTACCTTTGGGAGGAGTCACTGCCATGACTGTGTGAGATTGCCAATGAACACCAAAAATACTCCAGTTCTACCTGGACAGAAGTCTGCATTGAATATGGCATTATTACATCCTTCTTAGAGCAGGAACTAGAAGCAAAGATCCATACTTGGGATGAGATTTGAACTACATCAACATTGGAGACAAAATTGGATAGTTCAAAAATGCCTCTCAGTGCCTGATGGTCCCACTTCCTACTGTTAGACGCTTCTTGATACAACTCCGTCTCACATGCCTCTGGGTGCCTTGTAGTGCACGGCAAAGAATCAAATACCACAGAGAACCCAGTCTATGAGAGAATGAGAGCATCAGGTAGGCGCAAACTACAGCTCTTCTGAACAGAGTTTCTGAACCCATGTACCGCCATCTTATTTTTTTTTAAATATATCATTCCTTTTCCTGTTCCTGTATGAAAAAAAAAGAATGTTGTTGTTAACCTAAAAGTCAAAGCTTTCTACAAAAATGCTTCTTTCTTAGAAATTTTCCAGTCACCTGTAGGGTGGGAGAGGAGACTAAGACTATTCACACCATCATTTACAATATTGTGCCCTTTAGCCTATGGTTACTGCCTCCTCAGCCCAGAAAAGGTGTTTAATTAGACTGTACTGCAGCTAAGCAGGAAAGTCCACAAAGCTACTAAATACTTCTCATCTGAGTGGAAGTAACATCCAGATTCTGACAGAATCACAGACTGAATTTGTGAGCAAACACTGAGGAGCTACACGTAGCTTAATGTACAACTGAGTAAGCAACTCAAAGCCAAATTGGACCAAAACCCCTTCTCATTCATTCTAGTAGAAAACAGGAAAAATATATAGTAATAGAAGGTAGAAATAGAAGCAGGAACTCACTGCCACTATCTCCTGTCAACAGCAGAAAGAAGCTGAAGTGGGAGTATAGCAGTGAACACTAGAGGCAGAAGAAATGGCAGCAGAGAAAAGGTGGTAGCGACTTCACTAGCACGCAACTGTTGTACAAGAAAGGCTGTCTTACTCAAACCCAAAAATATTTCCCTTACTTTTCATGCAAGAGCACTATCAAATATAAAACAAAAAATTGCATAATTTTCATTCTTCTTATGTTCTATGACATCCTGCCCTGTTCCTGGCACTCGTTTGCATATGGCTCATCAGAGCAGACTGGGGCATGACACTCTGATGCATCATTATAAAGGACAAAGTCTACTGAGTACAAAAATGTCACCAGCACAAGACATCTCCCATCCTCTCTCTTCTTGATCAAATGACAGCAGAACTGGAGTTTTGTTTGTTCATCAAATAGGGCCAAGAGAGGGAAAATCGTAGAGACAACACATTACATCAGTAAAAGTCACTTTAAAACAACATAATATAACACAGGAAGCGTTACAAAGCAGTGCAGTTTTGGGGTAAGATTGGGGAGTGTGGCAGAGGAGCGTAAGACAGATGCATAAGTGCCAGCAATGCAGGTAAGTTACCTCTGGTGCCATTTCCTCCCACAGAATCTCATCTCTCCCCTACAGGTTGAACAACATACGTGTTGTCTCACCTCATAGCTTGCCCCTTCACCTCCCCTCACTCACTCCTCCCCAGCCCTGCTGAGAGAGGTGCAGACTCCCGACTTCTGAGGCTGCTCGTGGTGCTTACTATTCCCACGGCAACTTCTATTTTCTATCCCTTCTTTACTCTTTCCTTGCAGTCCCTTTCAGATGTTTTTGGCCTTTTCTAGTCTCTCCTCTTAGAGCACAAGCATGATTCAGTCATTCCCATTTTAAAGCGCCTGACCTTCAACTATACTTTGGTCTTCCGTTTCAACTCCTCCCTAATATACTTCTTGCCTACTATTTCTATCCCTCACTTGGCATTTCTCTGAATTTGTTCTAGGACGAATGACTTCATCTTACTTAACTCTCAGAAACACCACTCTGTTCCCACTACCCTGTCCAACACTTCCATCATATGTGACCATGCTGATACTCTTGAAATGTCATCTTCTCTCAATCTTTCTTCTCCTCTCACTTTTTCAGGTAATTCTTTGACATTATCTTGGGTGGATTTTCCTCAACCACAGATTCTGGCATGGCTCCATAAACACGATGACTTTGGCCTTCATTTTTATCTCCCATAGCACTTTCCCAGCTGCAAGCTCACAGTTTGTCAGCAGGGCGGGGGGGGGGGGGGGAGGGGCTGAGTCAGAGATCCAATCCTCCACTCTCTGGTTCAACAAAAGAAATTTATATGCATTCAGAAGTCTTTGCCCAACTTTGACTCTCTTGTCTGAACACTGGCATAATTTCTTGTTCAAACCAGGACAGGGTAATTATATTCAGAAATACAAAACAAGCCTCTCAAATACAGATAGATTGTATACTGGTAACTTTACAAGAATTAGAGAAATACCAACAAAAACTTGTTGATGGAATAGGCAGTAGTGTGAATCAACACCTGAGTGATAATAAAATTTTAAGAAGATTTTGAGCGCTGCTTCCTGCTATGACTAACAGCTAGTAGGAAGGTGCAAGGAAGCACTATTCCCAACTAGTTAACATCTCAAATTTAGTCTTAACAGTAGACAAAATGAACTAGTGTCTCAATGCATCGTTTGCTGTGCATCACAATATAAAATCATTCAACAAAATCTTCCCTACTTTACTGTCACTTTAATAAAAAGCAAGACTTCAGAAAAAAAAAAATCATCCCCATTTTTGCAGAAAACAAGGCAAGTTTTAAGATTGCCAAACAAAAAAATGTCTTTCAGTGGCTTTAACTGAAAAAGCATAAAAGCATCATAACAGATTTAAAAACTGTTCAGGCTATGAAACCTCCTACAATGGGTGTCTCATCCTCAGCTAGAACAGAAGTCACCAGTTCTGGGGGATGAAGCCACAAAATCATTGACGTCTCATCCCTATCTAAAAACTGTGAAGCAATGGAAAAATAATTTAAGAGACAGCTTCTATGACTCCGCAAAGCAGAGAAAGTTCTCTTCATTAGACTTAGAAAAAAACCCGAGATATCTGTACTTTTGTTCCGCTCTCCTGTATCAAAAACAAGATGAAAAACATTTTGTGAATCTATCAAGATCTACAGTGACAGAAAAACCTTGTAATCCACTTACTGAGCTTATCAGAGCAAATGGATTAGTGAAACTGTATCACTAAATGTTCTAGGAAGCACCAAGAATCATAGAATGGTTTAGGTTGGAAGGGACCTTGAAGATCATTGAGTTCCAACCACCCCTGCCATAGGCAGGGACACCTCCCACCAGCCCAGGTTGCCCAAGGCCACGTCCAGCCTGGCCTTGGACACCTCCAGGGACAGGGCTTCAACAACCTCTCTGGGCAACCTGTTCCAGTGCCTTACTACCCTTAAAGTGAAAAACTTCTTCCTAATGATTAATCTAAACCTGCCCTCTTCCAGCTTAAAGCCATTCCCTCTCGTCCTATCACTACATGCCCGTGTAAAAAGTCCTTCCCCAGCTCTCCTGTAGCCCGCCTTTAGGTACTGGAAGGCCGCAATAAGATCTCCCCGGAGCCTTCTCTTCTCCAGGCTGAACAGCCCCAACTCTCAGCCTCTCCTCATAGGAGAGGTGCTCCAGCCCTCGGATCATCCTCGTGGCTCTCCTCTGGACACGCTCCAGCAGGCCCATGTCTGTCTTATGTTGGGGACTCCAGAGCTGAATGCAGTACTCCAGGTGGGGTCTCAAGAGAGTGGAGCAGAGGGGCAGAATCACCTCCCTTGACCTGCTGGCCACGCTGCTTTTGATGCAGCCCAGGATACGGTTGGCCTTCTGGGCTGTGGTCGCACATTGCTGGCTCATGTCGAACTTCTCGTCAATCAGCACACCCAGGTCCTTCTCCACAGGGCTGCTCTCCAGCCATTCCCCGCCGAGCCTGTATTTGTCCTTGGGATTGCCCCGACCCAGATGTAGGACCTTGCACTTGGCCCTGTTGAACTGCATGAGGTTGGCTTGGGCCCACCTCTCCAGCCTGTCCAGGTCCCTCTGGATGGCATCCCTCCTCTCCAGCATGTCTACCTCGCCACACAGCTTGGCATCATCAGCAAACTTGCTGAGGGTGCACTCTACCCCACTGTCCATGTCGCTGACAAAGATGTTGAATAGTACAGGTCCCAGTACCGACCCCTGAGGAACACCACCCGTCACTGCTCTCCACTTGGACACCGAGCTGTTGACCGCAACTCTTTGAGTGCGACCGTCCAGCCAGTTCTTTATCCACCGAGTGGTCCATTTATCAAATCCATGTCTCTCCAATTAAAAGACCAGGATATCATGTGGGACAGTGTCAAACGCTTTGCACAAGTCCAAGTAGATGACAAGAACAACTACAAAGTATGGAAGTGTAGGGTAATATTCCCCAAAAAAACAGGTTGTAACTCTAAATTAATTCACAGCAAAGTACTGGCCAGCTAATCACTGGGAAAGTTGTTCTTCATAGGTCTTTCCAGAGGTCAGCATATAGGACAAAAATAACACACATCTGCTCCTTTTGTACAATGAAATGAAACAGTCATCCGAATTTCTCCAACACATAGAATGCAAGATGAGTAAAGACAAGCACAGCACTGCAAAACATGCACCTTCAAACTGATCCAAAGGCAGATAGTCATTTGCAATTTTCCCTGGGAATGCACTACGCACTTTGGGGATGGCACACTGTCAGAACAAGCTTCTTCAACAGACTCACTGGCACACCTGATGTAGCTAAACACAAGCTCACTGGGGCTGCACTTTAGCTACTTAATTGCTCACAACAAGGCAAGGACAATGATAAATAAATAATTTGTTGATTTTTCTTTTCACTTGCTAGTGCTACAAATGGTAGTCACTCCTAACTTGGAAACATTCCTCACTGGGAATGAACTGCAACTTCAGACCAATTTCATCACTGACATAAGACAATACTGCTTGCATTTTGGTCATCAAACCTAATGGACACTTTCCCAACAATGTAACAAAGAATGAGATCAAGGTCCCATTTATAAAAGTTGACAACACCTTTCCAGATAGCTGCTCAGCAAAGGAAAAGGAAAAAAGGATTGGTCTTCGCTGAGACAGGAGCCTCACACTCATATTCAACAAAGTGCAGTTCGGAACTATGTGCTGCGAAGAACACAAAATTTAGCCAGAGACTGAATACAGCTTTGACTTTGCAATACTTTTCCTACCTTGATGAACTTCAAACCAGAACCAAGCTTTTGGCCCACTTCCCACCTAACAAAGTCAGCAAGTGTGTCCTTCTGATTAACAGCACATCTTCATTGTCCTCCCAGTCTACCCGAAATACTACATGTTTTCTTGCCGATGTGAATATTGTGAAGAAAAAAAAGAACTTTGGCTCAGGTTTAACAGTACTCCAGATATAAAATAAGCCAGGAACTTACATGAGACAACTTAAAAACCAAACTACTGATTTAGTTCAGCAACACAACAAAGTATCTTGGTATCATTCACGACACTTTTGTGTTACAATTGTTACTCAGATCATATGAAGCACTAAAGAGATTTATAACAATCACTGATTCATTCCATTTCTTTTAGATTCAAAGCCTAAGAACACAACAGGCTTGAAAGTGATGCTACCATCAAGATTTTAGGCTTCCTTAGGAATTTGTTTTGCTAGAGAGTTAAAAGCTATGTAAACCTACACATTCAATAGAACACCCCACAAGGAAAGCTCGCATGCAGACTCTGAACATCATAGTTTAACAAAGCCTGAATAAAGTCTGGAGCTGTCACCCAGACTCCCGTGCTCCCCTGAGCTGAACTTCATCCATTACTTCATGAGTATCATAGCCACAATCTAAGAATTCATATAAAGTAGCTGCCTAAGGAATTTGTGTCAAACATCCCTTCTCTCTTTTTCCAACACCAGGACTGCAAGAGAGAGGACCTCTTCTGTGAAAAGACTTGAGCCATACCTGTGACACTTTTGCTGAGAGCTCACTCCTGGTGCCATTTGAAGCATAAGGCATTCAGCCGGCTTCAGGGAAGCTGAGCTAGATTCAGTCCATTCTTACTTTCCTCTCCTCCTTGGTTTGTTGGCAGCTCACTTTAACCTCTCAGAAGCCGCCAGCACATGCTGCCTTTCTGAGTGCAGGTCTCTAAACACAAAAAAAATGATGACTGTACTGTAAAAAGCTGGGAGGAAGATGTCACCTCTTCAATTCCTTAAATTTCTCATTGTTGGGCTGCATGCACCGTTAAAACAAGAAACACGGACCTCTGACATTCCCTGAGAGAGCCATAAGACTACCCAGGGTGTAATCATTAGTTCTCTGCCTCACAAATATTCCAGAGACAAAATTAATCCAGGAATAGATGAAATAAAACATCTCCACACAATGGAGATGCATTCTGGTGAATGCGTGAGTAATACTTGGTGCAAAAAATCCTTGCCAGCAATACTGCTGTCCTGTTGGTTACCTGCACAGGGGCTAGCTCCCCAAAAGAGCATCTTAGGAGGGTCATATGAAAGATTTGTCCATCTTTGCCACAATTCCTATGTTATCAGGAGCTCTGGAAACCTGTCTAGTCATTAATGGATCATTCTGCCATGTACCAGGGTGGCATCTCCCATTTTAGAATAGAATAGACTATTTCAGTTGGAAGGGACCTACAGCGGTCCCATAGTCCAACTGCCTGACCGATTCAGGGCTGACCAAAAGTTAAAACACGTTATTAAGGGCATTGTCCAAGTGCCTCTTAAACACTGACAGGCTTGGGGCATTGACCACCTCTCTAGGAAGCCTGTTCCAGTGTTTGACCACCCTCTCGGTAAAGAAACGCTTCCTAATGCTTCCTAATTTTGGCTGAACAGTATAAGCTCAGTAGTGCCACAGAGATTTAAATGTTCTGATCTGCTTACACATCTACTAACTTTAAAATGTATTTTCAAAGATACACCTCAAAAAAAACCTCAAAATACAAGAGACATAAACAGATCATAGAAATTTCAAAAAAATGTGAACACAGAAATGCCACGGGGCAGAACACAGCCACGGCCCTAGCTGCCTGTATAGAACTTCCTAATAGCAACAGAAAGGCGAGGCAGAAGCATAGTAATGCTTCAGCACATGGAGAACTGAAACATGCCTCTCCCTCTCTGTATATAAACACAAATGCATTCCACAAAGATGAAGGATTATTTAAACACCAAAGTTGCCTCAGATGCACAGTGTTCTGAAAGTGATCTGAGCCCTCTAGTGATGGAGAAAATTAGTGAACTGGCCACTCTGCTCCTTTGAGTAAGAAAATGTGTTTCTCATTACATTTAAAGATGAAGTGATGATAACACTTTGCTGACTCCTTAAGCAAGTTACATCCTTGCGTTTTTCCATACACTAAAACCTAAACTAATACAGCTGAGCCATACGTGAGTAGTGTAGACTTTATTAAATATTTTTTCCCCTATTTTATTTTGATCTTAGACATTGTTTCCTTTCCGGGAAGTGTTATGACCCTATTGCTACACTAACTATTTACATCCACTAATTTTTTATTAATCTGTAGCTCTTTTCCAATGATAGTCTATGTCTTCTCACATGACCGAACTAAAGTTTTATGGAAGGAACAAATTAACTGAAGATGGGAGCTGGCCACACAGACTTAGAAACACTGTTAACACACAGATGAATAAATAGGTGTTTTCTTCTCACCCTGTATTCCAGCTCCTATTATTGACCTCAGTCAAACTGAAGTAGATCAGTTGCCTTCTTAAATGCTTTTGAGCAAAACAACCCTCCCCCCACAACATTCCATCACTCTGCAACATTATACATCATCTCAGATGATATCAACATATGGTAAATCCTGGTCTGTAGGAAGAAGTGTTTTAGGATGGCCCAAGGCAACCTTGGGAGCCCAGAGACCCAGAGGGGCACAGCCAGAGCCCCAGCCTGCCCACCACCGAGCTGGAGTGAGCCGTGCCTGCCACACAGAGACGCCTATGCACATCCCACATCCCAGTTACCTTTGCCAGGCTACAGAAGTGTGCTCCAAGATGATTTTCTAATGCTTACTAATTGGTCTAATTTCTTATGGTATTCACCACACCAGGCTTCTGAGAACCACATTTAATCATTCATGTAAAAGTTAAGGCCAGATTTTTCCAAAGGTAGGAGAATCCATTGTATTTTAATGCATATAGTCCAGCTCACAAATACTCCCTTTAGAAAACCTGCTCCTGGAAAACAAGCTTTCAGCTATAGCTCGCTGGTGAAGGACCCCTGCTCCAGGCCAGAGGAAGAGAATGCTTTGGTCTGCACTCAGAGCAGCCTAAGTGCCTCCAAGGTTAGTATTAGTTGGAGGTTTTGCAGCAACTCAGTTTTGGAATTAAGCACCTACTGCTGAACTCTCACTTAAGTATTCCTTTTAATCTGTCCCAAAGTGATTAGCAGCACAAATTTGAATCGAAGTCAGCGGACTCCAGCTGCAGAGACTTCTGAAAATCCCCATGTGAGACCTCAAAAACAGACAAGATATAAATATTTGAGAATAGGGGGGGCGGGGGGGGAAGAAACTTTTGGCCCAGCAAACATTGCTAGCAACAACTCAATACAGGAGTAACAATTAAGATTAAGTTTAGATAGACAGATATATATCTTCTGGTGATATTTTTAGTTAACTCACAGAATACAAAGAAACTGAGTGTGCCCCAGAAATTTTTAAAAATACAAGACCCTTTGAATTACTTTGCATTATTTGGAGACTAACCTATGTAAAATAGGCTTTGGTTAATACTGGAAAATATGTCGGTTTGCATTCCTTTTAGAGCACCCTAGAGGACAACTTCATGTGTGCAAACAAACACTTACTCCTGGCTAGTCCTTGGTGATACTAATAGCCCCCATTAACCACCTGGAAAAAGAGAATGATTACCTGTTTAGACTAGACCTCATTAATTAGCAGCGCTGCTAATATAAACAGTTAAACGCTAAGTACTAAAAACAAAACAAAAAAGCAAACAAAAAAGGAGGAAGGTGGCCAGCAGGTAAGGTGGACTGTAAGCTGTGCCTGTTACCACAAAGAAGTACTGCAACAAAATAGGATGTTAAATTAGTTTCAAGAGACTGCAGTGGTGCATGAAATTATTTCTTATGGCATGCTGCATAGATCTGTCCCCCGTGGGAATGCAAACCTCAAACAGAGATAGCCACAAAAAAAGGACTGTTCACAGGGGTTGTAAGAATCAAGATGCCTGAAGACACAGGGCATGTGAATTTCACTAACTGCTTTATTCCTGAAACACCAGTTTAAAATATCGATAGTGGTGGGTTTAAGTTTAGATCAGCTTCCATGAATAATTGTCTGGATTTCTTTCCTGCAGCACAGACTGCATGGCTAAATTTCCAATATATATTAGAACTTTAAATCATTTTCCATATTGCTACTGCACTGATGGGTCAGGTAAAATTTTTTTTTTCCACAGCCATAATGTAGTAGCAAAATGAAAGCCCATCAAGAAGAGGAGAACATATTAAAACCACCTCCCAGCAAGCATTATGAATGTTTTTTAACATTGTCTTATTGAAGAAAAAGCCTGCGTACTTGCCTTGTTCTTGATGCAAGCTGCTCTTACTGCGTAGGCAATGTACTTTAGGGAGAAGTGGGCAGCTGCTTACAGGAACATTCACAGCTGAGATCCATACAACGACCACCACCAATATCTCCCCACAACAACCCAACCACAATTTGCAACACCAGGGAAAGGTGCGAGTCCAAGGAGTGACCACAGTGATAGGTGGTGCAGAGCAATTCAAGCCAGGGGACATGGTGGTTTTGCTCCCTATCCTTCCACAACCTGCAGCCTCACCCACACCAGCATAAGATCCCTTCCTCACAACTAGTGTTTCTTTTACTTTCTCCCTACTGTTAGGACTGCAACAAGCTGTCAAACACAAAGCTGGCAAAGGAAAAGTGGGGTTTATTGTGTGGTAGCACCCCACCACCTTAAAAATAACAGAGCTCAGCTGCAAATATGGGAGTAGACCTGTGCTGGTATCTTTGATGGCACTGGGCTATGCTTGAGTTTATGTTCATCTGGATGCCTACATGCCAACTTCTGCTGCCTGGTACAAATATACGCTTGCCTTTACTGCCGGTCTGAGCTCTTGCTGTGCCGACACTTGCTTCTCTACAACATCTAGTACTGTGATTGCCAGACAGTAATTGATATCATTTTCCTTACTAAAGCCATTTTCAGCAATATCATAGAAACATAGAATGGTTTAGGTTGGAAGGGACCTTGAAGATCATTGAGTTCCAACCCCCCTGCCCTGGGCAGGGACACCTCCCACCAGCCCAGGTTGCTCAAGGCCCCGTCCAACCTAGCCTTAAACACCTCCAGGGATGGGGCATCCACAGCTTCTCTGGGTGACCTGTTCCAGTGCCTCACCACCCTTAAAGTGAAAAATTTCTTCCTAATGTTTAATCTAAACCTGCCCTCTTCCAGTTTAAAGCCGTTCCCCCTCGTCCTATTGCTACATGCCCTTGTAAAAAGTCCTTCCCCAGCTCTCCTGTAGGCCCCCTTTAGGTACTGGAAGGCCGCAATAAGGTCTCCCCGGAGCCTTCTCTTCTCCAGGCTGAACAACCCCAACTCTCTCAGCTTGTCTTCATGGGAGAGGTGCTCCAGCCTTCGGATCATCTTTGTGGCTCTCCTCTGGACACGCTCCAGCAGGCCCATGTCCTTCTTATGTTGGGGACTCCAGAGCTGAATGCAGTACTCCAGGTGGGGTCTCACGAGAGTGGAGTAGAGGGGCAGAATCACCTCCCTTGACCTGCTGGCCATGCTGCTTTTGATGCAGCCCAGGATACGGTTGGCCTTCTGGGCTGCGATCGCACATTGCTGGCTCATGTCGAGCTTCTCGTCAATCAGCACACCCAGGTCCTTCTCCACAGGGCTGCTCTCCAGCCATTCCCCGCCGAGCCTGTATTTGTCCTTGGGATTGCCCCGACCCAGATGTAGGACCTTGCACCTGGCTTTGTTGAACTGCATGAGGTTGGCATGGGCCCACCTCTCCAGCCTGTCCCGGTCTCTCCAGATGGCATCCCTCCCCTCCAGCATGTCTACCTCGCCACACAGCTTGGTATCATCGGCAAACTTGCTGAGGGTGCACTCTACCCCACTGTCCATGTCTCTGACAAAGATGTTGAACATCACGGGTCCTTTTCCGTTGCCACTTCTAGACATGAACAAGACCTCTTTGGCACAGGTAAACATAACATCCCCTATAACCAGATATTAATTCTAGGAACAGTTGTCACATTTAACTAAAAATATGACTCCTCAAATGAAGCAGGAAGAGAGTTTAAGCTTTTCTCCTCACAGATTGGACTATGCTGGCAGATAACCCAAGATACCCTCCTTTTTTCCAATTTTCCAATTCAATGAAAGGTTAAAAGTGCCTGCGGGACAGTTGTTGATCAAATTTAAATCAAAGTAGGAAACGAGAGAGATGGAGTGGGAGAACATAGCACAGGCCCATCACACCAGGAGCTCATCAAACTTGAAATCCTTCCCTTGAGGCCTCACATAAATTCTGGCCTGTTGTTAACTACGTGTGGAGTAATGATCCCAGCTGTCCTGATGCCACTTCTCTGTGTAGAAATTGGATTTTCTCAGTGAGGCTAAGGCCGCTCCAAGGGAGAAAATATCCAAATGGGATCTATACTGGTAGAATAAGTTAGATTGAGGGCAGCCCTAAGGCCAAGCCTAAACAGCAGGTGCTTTGATGCCCCATGTTCTTGCACGGCCATGTAAAAGTAGGGCACAGCAGTAGCCTCGAGGTTGGGGAACTGAGAGGGTCAGTTCAGATGGTCCTTTGGGCAAGCAACTTGTTTTAATGGATTAGGAAACAAGCCAACAGAGCTTCACCACCCACTCCCGGGTCAGTCAGAAACTGTCCAACAGCAAATAGAGCCCAGGGAAAAAGAGACCAGAAGTGAAAAGAAACACAGGAAGAACAGAAGGCTCCTTGCGGCACCACAGACACACACGGAATGCCCTGAAATGTAACATACATTTTGGAACACACATTCAGTCTGATGAAGACTAAGGATTTGGGCCATATAGCACTGCCTTCCCAAATCTACAGGAACCCAGGGCTAAAGGGTGAAACTCCGGATTAAATCCACCTATTAGCACAGATAAAGCTGATGACTCAAATCATAGGATCATCAAGCAATGAAATAAAGTCATCAGTTATACTAATCTTTTTACATTCTCTTATCTGTTTAGAATGATGTATGAAAACACAACAGTCTCCAGCATGGCTAGACCTTGGGAGGCCCTTCACCATTACATTTAATTTAAAAGTTTTATATTGTTAATTAATATACTCATCCACTTAATTACACTGTATTATTATAACTAAGATAAACCTCTTGTTTGCAAATGAAGGTCTAGGAAGGTAGCAGTATTAAGTGACAAGCATGAGAGATTAATTTCTAAAATATTGCTTAATGTCTGACAAACTTTTAAACATTCAGACCGGCTAGGCAGTAACTCAAGTTGTGTTCAGCTTGGATATTTGCGAGGTAAAGGCTCCCGATTATCCAACGGGCCATTTTCCAAATTTGCACTAGATGTGATTCGATTCTCCTTTCCGTGAAAACTTTTGCTGAGCACAGTTGATTAAATAAGCTTTTCTAAATAGTTTTGTATTCTGAAACTTTCCTCATATGCATGTGGCCAATAACTTACAGAAAACCAAGAACTTGCTATCCTGCCAGGGAAGTGGTAAAGAGTCAAGCTGTAATAGGGCCCGAACCTACCTGCATTTAAACCTATTACAAAACTTCCAATTCAATGGAAAGGTTTAGACTAATCAACCTCATATTCACCATGAACACAGATGAACACAAAGGATACTGGCACAAAAGTATTTGTATTTTACTACTGTTCTAAAGAACTCAAAGCTGTTAATGCTGGATATCCTATAGCCCCCTCAAAAAAAAGTTTAGGTGCTTTAGCATAACAAAGCACACTAAGTGACTCCACTAACTACTCAGTCCCTGAAGTGTCTCACAATTTTTTTTTAAGTTCAAGCCAACTGTTGAATTCACCCCATATAGATGTCGTTCGGAGGACCTGACTATATTCCACTTATGCTATTGCTAAAGAGGAAGCTCCTGAGCCTGTCAGTGACATCGCAAAGTAGAACACTTCCCATGTTACAATAGTATTTCACAAATGCTTAAAGCCTGATGGTATTCTGCGAGAAAAAGTGGGAAAGTAATTAGTAATATATTTTTAAAAGATAATTTAACCAAAATTATACACAGCATATATTATGCAATATTAATTATTTTTTTCATTATAGCAGGTTTTTCTCTAAGAGGTTTAATTTACATCATTTTTGACAGCACTGGGAGTGGGCCTAGTCCTTACTGCAGTCCACAAAACGTACTGCTTACGTTGGAAACAAATACCAAACGTCGATTTTGTTTGTTTTAAAATACTTGCCTAAAAAAAACCTTTCAGGTACAAGCAAATCCTCTACATCTTATATTGTTCTTTGCAAGAACAGATGGCAGTACCTCTCCTTCCATAACCGAGTTTGTATATAAGAGCTTAATCCTGGAAGTACTGATCTCACCTTCCAGGTTTTCACCCTGGAAAGAGACTCTTGTCATTTATTTATTTGAAACAAACCACCAAAACCTCAGAAACCAAAATAAGAAAGCTGGCAACATGTGGTGTGATGAAAACCAATGGAAAATAGCTCTTTATACAATTCTGTAAAAAGCAGCAACTATTACTGTTATTCAGAAATGAACGTTGAGACAAAGTGATGCTGAGCAAGCTCACACAACAGGTAAGCATTAGGATTTTATAGTCAAAAAATATCAGGCTCCATTCATAAACTAGCTTAGCATAAGCAAAGATCAAGCAAAGCTTTTCAGGCTGTGTACAGATGCAAATCTCAAGAAATCGTGGATTTTTGTTCTTCGTGACAAGCTCTATGCTTCCGAGATGAGAGTGAGTGATAAATTAGTTAAAAGCTCAAAGCAGCCAGAGAACTGAAAAATGTAAGATTCTTCAAGAAGCTGTGTTAGAGCTCATGCCAGCAGCTCTTGCCAAACACAAGCACAATTAACCAAAGTGAATCTGCAAAAGTCTGCAGGGAAAATAAAAAGGAGCAGGGAGATAAGGAAATGGGAAAAGGCTCATCAGATCTCATGTCTGAACTATGAGACAGCACAAAATAGGACAGTCATGTAGCAGAGAGGAAAAAGCACGATCATTGAACAAAATAGAACACGAGAAGAAAGGGCAAACGGATACAGAAACATAGCAATAAAAAACAGGCCGGTGAAGGTACAGGCCTCTTCAAAACCCTGAGGATGTATCACATAGAACATAAGAAAACAAGGCCTCTATATGATAGCATACCCAAGAGGAAAGCAAAGCTATAAGGAGGAGACAACTGGTGATAGGACAACAGCAGATGTTCTCCCTTAAGGGTAGTGATGACAGAGTTTGCAGAAAACACTCTTAGGAGGGCTCTGGTTTTGTTGCGTTGGGGAGGGGGTGGGAAGGGGGCAGGCTTACTTAGACCCCCTTTGGTAATCATATCATGGAGCTACATCCATGGTATCAAGCAAGAAGGGGGGGGAGTGGGGGGTGATGATGACATGACACAGCTATCTCCATGTCCTTGAGATATTAGTGCAGTTTGCAGAGCTCAGTAGTAATTACTTGGCATAAAGGGGAACACAATCATGAAGCTGTATGAAAAAAAGAAATAAAACAAACCCACAGGACTAAACAGCCTTCCAGCTAGCAGGAATACAAACTCTTGGAAGTGCTCATCTCAGGAGTGGCAACACCCAAACGTGGGCTTAGGGAAATACATTAATAGAAAGAATATTACTAAACTTTACCAGAAAAGCACAGCATAAAGTAAGAAGAAGAAACAGAAGAGCAAGTTAAGTCATGCAATTCATTTCACTGAAAAGATGCAATTTCACAAACATGCACCAGTGCTGTTGCACTTATGGCCCTCCCTAGGAGCCTCTCTCCTTTTCCTTCTGGGGAACATCTTTTAAGCCAACACCTTGCCAAATGCGCAAGAAAGAAACACCACCATGCAAGAAAACCCCCAGACTGCAGTTTGCATTACAAAAGCCAAGATATTCATGCACAGCTTAGCTCTGGGAATCTTCTGTTCCCAAGCAGAGGAGACTCCAGGTGTAATTGTGCCACAAAGGCAGTGCATGGCCAACAGGACCCCTAGGAGGGAGCAAACACCCTCAGACTAGCTGGTCCTGGTGTCTCCAACTGCTTTGGGACTCTGCTGCACCCACTGTGGACACCCCACGTTAGCTACACCCAGTGGCCAGCTAAGCTGGAGGGACAGTGTAGCAGGTCAGAGTGGGCTACACAGCCTGTGGCTAGCCACGTTTCGCCACATTTTGCAAACAAACCTTGGTTGGTGAAAGCCCACTCCCACACAGAAGCAAAACAGGTTCGGCTTTTAAGTTAAACAACTGTCTGCGCTTAAAAACTCTGCCTGTTTGTGGTAATGATGCAAATAGTGAACCAGGGTGAAAGGGTTAAATTACAAAAGCCAAATAAATGGCAATTGTTTGCTCCTTCTTCGCTAACCTCCTTCTTGCTTGTCTGCAGCAAGCAAAAGGGCATCGAACCAGGGTTCCACACTGCAAGCACATACACAAAATAACTTCCCAAGTGCCCTCAGTGCTGCTACTCACGTGGCAGCCAAGGTCCAGAGGGCACACGTCCTACAGATGGGCTCTTGCCCCTCCTGTGTGTGTCGGGACAGGAGTCCCAGGGGCACAGCACCTCTCATGCTGCCCCTTCTCCTGAGCCTGGGGAGCCACCACAGGTCCATCCTCCAAACGCCCAAGATGCCAGTGCTATAGCAACAGAAGATGAGATGGAGGGCAAAACATGCAAGGCTCATATAGACAGAGCAAGGCTTGACAGTCCAGAGAGCAAGGCCTGGAAGCTTCTGAATCTCCAGAGATGGAGTGAGACTAAGTCACAACATAACATCAAAGAACACTGAAAGACCCCAAGCCCATTTGTTCTGAATTTGAGACAAAGCAGCAGATCCTGGGAACTTTCCTGAGAAGGATCAGGAGTCATTTTTTGCCTGCAAGCAGCACACCCTTGCCCCTTGTACATCTTAGAAAGCCAAGGAGAGGGCCACTAGTGTTTTTAGCTCAACACAGCAATAAAATCAGCAATAAATAATCAATCCTACGTGGAGGGGCAGACAGCAGAGGGAAGGACAGGTGCATCTGCATGGACTTCCTCTTCTCCTACCCCTCAGTCTCCTTCATTTACAAAGGACAGTATTTCAAAGCAGTGCTATCTTATAAAGCAACAGTTACTAGAGAGTCTGCACTAATTGGATCATGTCTCTCCAGAGGTTTTCCAACACTGACATAGTGTTAGTATTCCTCTTAACCTTTTAATATCGTACAGGGAGCATAACCTACATCTCTAAAGAGAGATCAAGTGAAATATCCATGAAACTAGTAGTTTCATCTAGTGCATCACAATGCACTACCAATACTGCAGTAAGTTTTCCCCTTTTTGGCAAAGGGATCACAACCAAAAATCAAGGGATTTACTGAGAAACAGAACAAAAGTGAAGCAGATAAGGATGAGGAAAGAGGATGTTCCCCTATCCAGGGTAGCACGGCCCCCTCCTGCACCCCCTCAGCCAGTCATGAGTGTGCTCTGCAGACAGGCCACAGCATGCCTCTATCAACTAGCACACAGCTGTGTGACCTCCTGTTATCCAGAGGCAAAATTTTAGATCTAATCAGCATTGCCTATTTTACAGAAATAATGAGAAAGAGTATGCCACATTCCATAACTAAATGTAGTTCTTCAGTAGCTTCATTGGTCAATCTTATCTTCAGAATTATAAATCAGACACACAGACATATAGACTGGGAAATTTTCCATTTTCATCACAGACAAAAAGGCAAAACAGAAACTACTCAGTACTGACTGCTCTCAGAAGCCAGAACTATAAAAACACTACCAGCAGCACTGAAGATGATTTGAGTATACTTTGTATGGTGAGCAACTGCAGTAGAGAACACTTTGTTAGTGCGCCAGGGCCAGCCAACTTCTCAGTAACCAATAAATTAAAATGTCCTTTCTGACAGCCACTGCACAGACTTCTCAGCAGGGAAATGTTTGTTTGCTTAAACTGAATTTATTTCCTAGGCTCACTGGGGAAGGAGAAAGAGAACTTCTAGCTTGAAATGTACTATATAGCATTCTGGTAAATATATATACTGACTGGTAGAAAGGCATTATGGTCAGTGTTCCTCCACTGTTTGTTGCAGCTGTCTTCAGATCTACAAATATTTTGTCCCACTTTCTTCTTCCCAATTGGCTCAGAATGCTCCATTAGATAAAAATAAGTCTTTCTAGCACTCGTTAGCTTGAGAAATCCAATATTATCTGTGCCTATATATTTCACAGGGACTTTTTAATGTTGGACAAATATATGTTTAAAAAAAACCCAAACAAAAAACAAGACCCAAACAAAAAAAAAAAAACGAGCCCACCCTACCACTTTGTAATAAAGCTATTACTTATCATTTATGTTCTAGAGGAGTACCCCACAGCAAATTTTCTGAAAAACAAGAGTACAAATAGGTCTCTGATTTTTCTTGACTTTATACTTACAGAATTACCGGAATGCCTGAAGCACACAAAAAAAATGATGCACCAGCTAAGAAAGCTTTCCTTGATTTAGAAAGGGGTTGTGGGCCATGCAGTCATTACGGGGCTTCTTTTGTTCTTGCTGAACAGGCAAGGTTCAGCAAAGGTGCACAATCAATGTGTAGACCCAAGAGCCACAAAAGTGCCATCACCCTGAGCACCACACAGACCCTCCAGTGAACAGAAGACCCATCAGGAAAAAAGATCTATTTCTGCTCACTGAAATAGACCTATAGTGCTTTCAGTAAAATATATTTTAAACAGTCATAAGTCTTAATTTCTTTTTCAATTTGATGTTAGGGGAATCCTGCATGTCAAGTGATCAAAACATTTTCCACTTTTTCAAGTGAACAAAACATTTTCCATTCCATGGAAACTCTATCTTCAGTCTACACTCCAGCCAAACTGTCAGTCTCTTTGGGCAGGATTCACCTCCTCTAATATAAGCACATGGAAATTTGTTGTCTACGTATAAGCTTGTCACCTTAGGCTATCTTTATAATCAAGGGAGAGAAACAGGCTTCTTCAGAAGGATATTCACCTTTGACATACCTAAGTTAAAATTTATACATGAACCTGATCTTTAGATATACAAAATTTCATGAGTATGTTTTTCCCTTAAACTCAGAATATATCCAAACAAACAGTCAGAACCTGGCTATGGTTAGAGGTAAAAGCAAAGAGACATAATAATTTTTAAGGTGATGATTTTGAGTGGAGTATTTTCTTGAAACTCATACAGCACTTGGGTCAAAATGATTTAACAACACTGCAAGGAGCTTAACCTTCTCAAGCAAAGAGAAGATAGGGAGTGACTCATCATTTAGCACCAGTTTGAATTAGATTATTCTACCCTAAGCTATTCATTCCTTACCTTCTGGAAAACAAACATATTCATGTTTGGAGGTCACCATCATTTCCTGCATCCCTGTGAAACTTCACTAATAGCAATTCTAAAACAGTGTTTCTCTCCATGACTGCAAACGGCTTTCATTGCACACTTAAATGATGTGAATTTTCCCTTCATGATGGTTCCTTCAGTTCTCATTCAGAATAAGTAGCATCTGGTGTGGTACTTAGCGGGGGACTGATGTCCTTTTTTAATGAGTACCAGAAGAGACAGACACACAAAGCATGAGGAAATAGTGATTAACTTTCTGCTGCCCATAGTCTCCCAGAGCTTAGTCATATTTCTTTTAATGGTTATACACTCAAGCAAACAGAACTGTGTATTGTTTATGTGATGAGTTTGCCTCCTCTTAAACAAGAGAGGAGACACTTGAAGTTACATTCCAACATAAAATGAGACGAAGAGAACTGATTAATCACTGGAAAGAGAATGTTATTCAGGAAAAAAAAATTGTTAAGTGACTCACTGTCACTTGCCATGCCTAGCCAGGAAAAGTTGGCTGGAATAAAATAGCTACTAAATAAGATCTAAATCCAGATCAGCCTGAGCAAGCACCGAAGAGGTATAATAACCAGCCTGGCTTTTCAAACTGGACAGAGGCAGCAGAGTTGCTGCTGGCCCTTGTGAAACTCTGGTCTAGTGAGAAGAGCATAAACTTTCCAAGCTTCAGACTCTGTTCACACTTCATTCTTTGGTAGCAGAGGCTACATGCCCCAACACAGCAGCTCCACATACAACTCACACTCAAAGGTCACCATACCGATGAAACTAGACCACCTCCCACTCATCGGACTATTATCGGAGTTATCTAAAGAAACTACACACCAGAAGAGAATACTCATAGTTTCAGTCTCATTCAATAAAGCCTGAGATCGCAGCTCTCAGGGGCTGCCTCTTAATGATCTCCGAAACATTAAGTCTCTAAAAGTCTTTCTTCTCTTCTTGCAGAGAGAAGAGTTCCTTTACATCTTCATAAAGAGCAGAAAATGTTTACAGGAATGAACAAATGAGTCCAGACTCCTCACTGTTTCATAGTACACACAGTACCATACCTTACCACATAACAGAAGCAGAGGATTAGCATCAAAGTCATCCAACATTAATAGCCAACACCTTCTGACTCAAAGAAGTGACTGTAGCAAAATAACAATACTGAAATGGTACCTTTTACCAGCAGCTAAGCTAACTCAAATATTTTTATGTCACATCGCTGTTGCTGGAGAGCAAAGGAAAACATTTAGAAAGGTGAGAACTAATCAGAACAAAGTTGCATCTGCTTATACTATACCATTTTATCTCAGCCTTCTGCAATTTCACCCAGCTGTAAAGAAAGAATAACTCAAAAATCATGGCTCATTGAATCTGTTGCAGAGGAAGGAGAATGAATGGACCCTTCCCCATTCAATCATGACTATTTGCAGAGGAAATTGTGCTGAAATAACGGTTTATCAGATACCTCCAGCTGTGCGAGACCCTGCTGCGCCTATCCACTAAAAAGGCACCCACCAGCATGATTTCTGATCCAGAAAATCCTTTCCCTGATTCTCCAAACAGCATCTGCTCTCTTTCCTCCTTGCTTTCTAGTCTCACTCTAAGCTTTCTTGCTTCAAGCTGGCTTGGCCTACCCAGTGGGTAGCCTCCTCTGGAAGCAGCTCTACGTGGGTACAAGCCTCGGAGCTCCTCCTGGGGTCCAGACTCACCAGGCTGGAAGCTCCTGACAGTGACACATTCTCCCACCATGACTCTGTCCATCCTTCAGGATCTCCTTTCACAACCTCCATCATGATGGTTAGCACAGAATATGCTCTTCTGAGTGACTGTTGTTCCATCCACCTCCTCTATATTTAACACCGTCTCCAGAGTATTAGCTCTATGTGCAGTTCAAAATTTGTGTAACTGTTTCCTTTCTCTCCCATTGATTTGGTTTTTTGTTGCTGTCATCTTGTGAATTTCTGCCATAAACTTTCACTTTTATCCACAATTTAGTTTAGGTTTTAAGTAATGCAGTGTTAGGTTTATGATAAGCCTTTTTTGGTTACTTATGGCTTCTGGTTACCAGAAAAAGCTTAAATGCTTGCTGGTTGACCTTTCCTGTGCCAAGACTATTAAGCGTTTCATCCCTGGCCTATCACACTGGTTTAATAGCTGACATAAGACAAAGTGTCAGTCCTCAAGTCTGTATCAATACAGTTCACCTACTCAGCTAATTTGCTTTTTTACCTGGTTGTATTACCAGGACCTGTGTTAAACACAATTACATAATGGCTAAGAAGCAACAAAGCACAAGTGGCTTAAATGTCACTACCCCCAAAAAAGCTGTTATGTAAAAGCTTTAAAAATGGCAGATGGTTAGCCAAGCACAAAACTAAAAAAATAAGGACTTTGAGTAATTTATTGCTTTGCAACAGCATTTCTGCCTTTAAAGAGGTCTTCACCAACACACGTGCCTTGACTTAGGAACGTGAGCTCTCCTGGGCAAGGAAGACAATACATTTTGCTCATATTAATTCATTTTGATTTCATTGGTAAATACATATGAATGAGAAAAACGTAGATGCAGAACTGCGTTTACATTGTATGTGTCACTGGTTCCATATAACACCTTGACATCAATAGTAAAGCATTTCTATGTTTTCATAAAAATAATTATTCAAAGAAAGGCTGTCCTTACAGCTAATCACAGAATCACAGAATGGTGGGGGTTGGAAGGGACCTTCAGAGATCATCTAGTCCAACCCCCCTGCCACAGCAGGGACACCTAGAACAGGTTGGACAGGAACACATTCAGGGGAGTTTTGAATATCTCCAGAGAAAGACTCCCCAACCTCTCTGGGCAGCCTGTGCCATGCTCTGCAACCCTCAAAGTAAAGAAGTTTTTCCTCACATTGAGACTGAATTTCCTATGTTCCAGTTTGTGCCCGTTGCCCCCTGTCCTGTCACTGGGAACCACTGAAAAGAGTCTGGCCTCATCCTTTTGACACCGACCCTTTAGATATTTATAAGCATCGATGAGACCCCTCTCAGTCTTCTCCAGGCTAAACAGACCCAGGTCTCTCAGCCTTTCCTCATAATAGAGATGCTCCATTCCCTTGATCATCTTTGCAGCCCTCCACTGGACTCTCTCCAGTAGTTCCTTGTCTTTCTTGAACTGGGGAGCCCAGAACTGGAAACAGTAATAGAGTACACCGTCACTTTAACTTGAACTGGATAGAGCAAAACTGTATTGACTATAGAAAAGCAACTGACAATCACTGACTGTTGCGGCTTTCAGTACAAGCCTCAATCCATGTCTCCTGTTAGGAACAGAAACAGAAGAGTTTCTGTTCACCTAAACGCCACTTGCTTCATCTCAACATGCAGCAGAAAAGAGACTGGGTGTTATGACACATGTAAAAACAGACAGATAATTGACGAAAATAGTCTGTTTAATAAATATTCCACTGCCAAGCAATGTGACTAATGCAGTGCTACGAAAAAAATACCCACAACCTGACACACAGAGAAGATTCAGTTCACATAAGGCCTAGAAAATCCCTTGACATGATCCAGTTCTACACTGCACACTTGGTTTTAGTTTTTGACATGCCCTGCTAGAAAGAAAAATTAATCATTCATGCCATCACATTACAGCAGCACGAGGAGGACAGCACAACACTGAACACGCTGAGGAGACAACAACAGTTTACCAAATGCCAGCTCCTTTGCTGTTGTTGGCCTGATTCCACCTTCAAACTCAAGTCAACACAAAGTAAAGCAAAATACTAGCAGGAAGGGCAGCCTTTCTCCAAGTCATTAAAAATATGATTTCTCCAAGCCCAGAAATCTACCTTTTTAGAATTCTAAAAAATTGTTTTGCTATTAGAAAAGTTATGTCTATCTCCAGCCTCAAGCAGAGAGCCTATCTTTAAAAGAGAAATATCCTATTTCACACTGGAAAAAAATTGTTGTTTATTTTCAAAAAACCCTAGAGGAACATGTGAATCATTGGTTGTTTACTTAAGCAAATTTTTAAGCCGCTAGAGATTCATCTATTGCAAATTCAAAAGTTGGCACAATTAATGCAAACATTTGTTCCAAACTAGTATAGATTAATGGTAGGAAGGGGGAGAGGGGAGAAAAAAAAAAAAAAAAAGGCTCATGAATCATAGAATGGTTTGGGTTGGAAGAGACCTTAAAGATCATTTAGTTCCAACTCCCCTGTCCTGGGCAGGGACACCTCCCACCAGACCAGGTAGCTCAAAGCCCCATCCAAACTTGGCCTTCTTCTTACTTCATTCTCTTAGAATTGTCTCCTTCGTCCTCACCTTCATTCTACTCGTATCTGGTAGAAAAGGACCTTGAGGGTGTTGGTCAACAGCCGGCTGAATATGAGTCAGCAGTGTGCCCAGGTGGCCAAGAAGGCCAACAGCATCCTGGCCTGTATCAGGAATAGTGTGGCCAGCAGGACTAGGGCAGTGATCATCCCCCTGTACCCGGTACTGGTGAGGCCCCACCTCAAATACTGTGTTGAGTTTTGGGCCCCTCACTACCAGACAGACATCGAGGTGCTGGATCATGTCCAGAGAAGGGCAACAAAGCTGGTGAGGGCTCTGGAGCACAAGCCTCATGAGGAGCGGCTGAGGGAACTGGGGGTGTTTAGCCTGGAGAAAAAGAGGCTGAGGGGAGACCTTATCGCTCTCTACAACTGCCTGAAAGGAGGGTGTAGTAAGGAGGGGGTCAGTCTCTTCTCCCAAGTAACAAGGGATAGGACAAGAGGAAATGGCCTCAAGTTGCACCAGGTGAGGTTTAGGATGAATATTATGGAAAACATTCTTCACTGAAAGGGTTGTTAAGCATTGGAACAGGCTGTCCAGGGAAGCGGTTGAATCACCATCCTTGGAGGTATTTAAGAGACGGTTAGACATGGTGCTGAGGGACATGGTTTAATGGTGGACTTGGTGGTGCCAGGTTAATGGTTGGACCTGATGATCTTAAAGGTCCCTTCCAACCAAAACGATTCTATGAATTCTATTCTTGGTGGGTTACAGCAAGGCCACTGAAAAGAGCACATGAAACACACTGTCATCAGGAAGAGTCCCCATAGCCCAGATCCTACCTTCAGCACCAAGATCAAGCAGTGGCAGGTCAGACAGACACGGCCAGGATACAGCACTGACCAACCCCATCACAGCCAAGGCTCTTTAGTGTAACACCTGCCACCTTCCCCAATCAACTGCTGCGAGTTACATGGCTCTGCTACTTCACTGCAAGGAAATAAATGCCAACTGCCAAAGAAATCCTTTTTTTGTTGTTGGTTGTGGTTATGTTGCCATTTGGAGGAGATATAGGGGGAAAAAGCCTTCCTCCCAGACACCAGAGGTATCTGAGGTATTTTCAGCTCAAATCTCCTCCTCAGGCCAGGGGAACAACCAACCTATGCAGCCACTTGTAATTTTTCAAGAAATCTTTTTAAGCTTTTATGAAGACCTGCAAGTTCCAACCAAGTTTAAAATAAACATGCCATACAAAAAAGTGAATCAAGACAACAGAGAGCAAGAAGAAACAGTTCACAAAAAGGATACATGAATCAGGAA
The DNA here is from genome assembly GCA_017639485.1 of Pluvialis apricaria. Taxonomy (NCBI): domain Eukaryota; kingdom Metazoa; phylum Chordata; class Aves; order Charadriiformes; family Charadriidae; genus Pluvialis; species Pluvialis apricaria. The sequence goes on from CM030017.1 coordinate 7,703,121, forward strand.
AGAATCTGAAATAAATTTGGAAGAAGTATAGCTGGCAGTGTTAGATACCGAGAAGCCTTTTCTCAAAGCATAGAAGGCGACTCAGCCAAGGATGAAGAAAGATCATTTCAGAAAGGAATGAGAAATACAGCCACAGAGGATGGTAAAGCAATTCAAGCATTAAATGAATACTTACATGCTTACAACAGAGATGCCTAAAAATCTGTCAGATGACACTGGCTATATATCTGCTATCATGAAAGAGTTCAGAAGCAGTTAAGGAAAAGCACTAAGCTAACTGGAGCAGTGGAAATGAAGGACAAGACCACTGGAGAGCCTCAGCTACGTGACTGTTGTTGGACAGCCCAAGCACTCTCAGACTGAACTTGCCAGTTACATCAATGCATGCAACAGATACGGACTCAGCCTACTGACCACAAAGTGGCACTTAGAGACACTGCTCAGCACTGGCACCGCTTTCTGCCCACTGCAGTCAGAAGAAGGGGAAGCCTGACCCTCACAAGAATTGATAGCAAAGTTACATCAGATACTAAATTCAACAATCCCCCTTAAAAAAAAGAAAATTAAAAATCCCCACCTTCAGTTAGTTCAATCATGTATACAAACACCCAGCTGTGCAAGATTCATGTTGATCAGAATAGTAAAATTTTAAAAAGGAAAATTTCACACAATTCAGCTTCTTAACAGTTGTAGGGTGTTAGACGTGTGTTCATGCAGACAGTGACGCTTCTAAAGAGGCTTAAGTCTTTTAACACTGTTATTGCCTCCACTTTTATTACTAATGAATCAAACAACATGACTACAATATGGCAAACAAGACAAAAAAAGTTTAATGAAAAACAAAAAAACCTGATTTTCAGCTCCAACAGGCTCCAAGGTCAGAAGGAAAACTGAGCTAATATGTAGTGAATCATTTACTTAATGAATTTAGCCTCCTCCTGCTTGTGAATTGTCCAAGAACACTTGGCATTTTTCACACACACTCCTTATTTGGAATTATTTGCAAAATATCTTTCTCAAATAATTCTGAGATTCCAGATTGCTCACAAGCAGTTCATTGTGATTATGCAAGATTTAAAAACCAAACAAACAAACAAACAACCCCCCCAAAACCAAAATAAGTTGGGCTGTTTGGTTCACCTAGTGTTGCACGATATATTTTTCATTTCCCAGATTGGATGGCCATTACTCTCAGAACTGGAGAGGTCTCTATTCCCTGGCTGAAAGTTCAGTTTTCATGCATTTCTCTACATGTTAATTTAAAATTTGCATTTTTCCCTATACATTCTCCATAAAATTACTTGATAGGTGACTGACACAGAATGTATATATGAAGGGTTTTTTTATAAAACATTGAAACTGTAATTTCAGCTGCTTGTATCTATTAACATTTTAGATAGCTCTATCTTGTACTGAACAGTTTCTCAGGGCATAGCATCCTGAAGGTTGAGTACCAAAAGTACAGGTGCTTAATTTTTTTCCCCGCCCAACAGAGCACCACCGCTGAAGCCACACGATCATTAGTGGGAATGCAGCCACCTCACCTATGGCTATTGCTATATTGAAAATTACTGTATTAATAACTTTGTAGTCTTCCAGTTAAATGTACCCATTTCTGTGGAACTTTCATATATGATAAGTGATATTTATACAAACAGTAAGTATCTGAGCAAAGACAAGAAACTATGTAGTTCACCTCTAAATGAAAGCCTCCATCCCATAAAGCCTGCAAATATTTCAGCATACTATATAAAGTAGAACTGTGTGGAGGCTAAGAGAAGCCCACAAGAAAACATAATCTGATGATGTAGACCCTTGATCCCCTGTGAGATGAAGGCTTCATCAGTCATACTGAAAGCTGCGCCCATCAACCTAACTTTGGAAAGCACTCCTATTGAACAGATATCTCTTCTTTCCTTTTGCTTAGGTGACTAAGAATGAGATGCAGGAAAAAGGGGGCCATGGTGGAGGAAGAGGTGCACCAGAAGATTTCAACAAGCAAAAGGTTTGTTAAACCACACAGGATTCAACCTGGGGTATCCCCATGTGTTTCACAAAATTACTCCTGAAAAGGTATCTTAGTTTTTGTAGAGAAGGATAAAAGTGTTTCATGTAATCCTCAGATTCACAGGGTGACTAAATATTTGTTTTTTCATTGTAAGCCATTTATGTAGAAGATTCTTTATGTTGAGGATCTAATCACATTTACTGTAGTCCATGGGAGAAACTAACTTGAAATTCCAGGCATGTCTCTACAAACAATATCTGTGGCAACTCACTCCAACTCATACATTATTTTTATTCCTATGGTGCCCTCTCCTTAGTACTAAGTTAGATTTTTTTAATCTTTTTTTTAAAAAAGGAATATTCCTCTTCTGTAATTTCAGCCGCCTTATTTTCAACAGAAAGGAGGCAGAAGGACTCTGCATTTGCTGAGAATATAAGCTGCAAGTGAGGCCCTGTTTCTGTAAATTACAATCTGCTTTGTCAAATATCTAGGCATCCTCAGCTGATCATGTTTTAAATAGGACTGGCTCCTTTTAAACAAATCACTCGAAAGCCTGGTTCAGAGTTATTTAAAGTGGTTGGTATTTTATGGCACCATGAATGCTGCACAATGCAACTGCTGAGCTTTAAAAACACAGAAACTAGAAAGTGGGTACAAGGAACTACCATCTGTCCCTCTAAACAATTATCGTCCTGCCATCTGTCTATACACTAGATAATGTTTTTGCTGTCGGTAATATTTGATTGAAAAAGCTCTCTCTATGGATACTAAGAAGGGGAAACCATTTTAAGAAAGAAAAATATTGCTGATCATTCAAGTTTCTCAGTTCCACTAGAAAAGCCTGCCATTGCACTGTTTTCTACTGTTAGACCATATGTGAGGGTACATTGCAATGATATTGGACCCCTTAATAATGAAAGGCTTCTCCTCCACCATTATTCCATTATTTATGAAGTCCGTACTATTTTTAATATAAAAAGCACACGAAAAGCTTAAAACCAAATTCAAATTGGGCAAATGATGAGGAAAAGTTTCTTTGAAATTCGCTTTGGTCTTTCTTCCCCACTTTTGTTTTGCTCCATCCCAGAGAAGTCACCCAGCAGATGACCAGTTTAAGCCCATCAACGAACCTGGCAGCTGTAGTTCTGCATTGGCCAACCTGAGCGGGGATTTAGATGGCCAGGAAAGCCCAACACAGGAGAGACAGAAAGCAGGGATTCTCTTGCAGATCCATAGACCGTTGATGCTACTGCTCCCTAGCGTACTTCAGCTAGACTGGAACAGCAATTACATGGACATAACTGCCAAAAGGACTTCCACTTCCTGGTAATGTCTTTGGGAAAGATACCCTTGAGAAGTCTCTTGCCAGGTCATTAGTCCTCCCCAACAATCTAGGTTTTGCCCTGCGCTTTGCAATTCTGTGAGATGAAAGGCTGTGTAGAAATGAACTGCCGGGTATTACATTACACGACAAAGCCTCTAATAGAATCTTGAATTTGAGCATGTCTGTCTGTTGATTAGGTCATTAGTATCTTTACTGTAATTACGATTATTAGTGCTTACAAGGCCCACCCCTGCAACGTGGATAACCCAAGATCTTTCACCAAGACTCAAAAGCATAACGAAGGGCTAGATTTGTTTTCCGGCTGTTGCAACTCCTTCATAGCTGACTCCTGCAGAGCCAAATGAATGCAGCAGCAGACACAATAACTGAACCAGCATCTGTTTAGAGCCTACTGATAATGAGATTTGTAAAAGCTGCTGAATGTTTTATTAAATAAACCAACCATATTTCTTGTTGGGGATGAAGAAAAGAAACAGGATTATATGTTTCATGAAGAGGTTAACGCACTGTTTTTCCCCACTTCTATAACAATTAAATCCTTTAAATGTGGGGGGAAATAGTTTAATGATCTAATTCTAATCCTTTAAGACACAAACAAGTAACTGAAAGATTTCAGTCAAATTTGGCAATCCCTAATCGGTAAAGGTCCAGTGGCATTTCAAGCCAAAGACACATGAAAGGCAGGGATAGCTTCTCCAGGCCCTAACGACACTGAACATGGTGGGAAGGGATGGGGGGGGTATGGGTGTGTACTTTTTATTTCATCTTAACATTGGGGGGTTATGGTTTTGGGTGAGGGTAGCAGTGTCTGTTTTAAGTAAGCATCATGTTTCATACAACATTTTGAGAGAATTAATAGTATTTTATCAGATTACAGAAAGATTTCCAAAATACACTATACGTTGAGGATTGGAGTAATGTTACAATGCATTAAAACCCAAAAGCTTCACATCTGCTGTTAGTGAATCTACCATTATGGTGAAGGAGCACAGGCAGCTTATGTGAACTGTGCTCTGTAACACGTAACGAGTACAGAAAATCTCTACTTAGAAAACACGTAGTTATTACTGAAAAGCTGAATAAGCACCACTGTATTTCTTTCTGAATGTGCTCGGGTGTCGAAGATAGTCCCTGGAATCTTATGACTAAATCAGAAAACTTGTTCTAGCCTGCAAATGCAGAAAACATGAATGTAGACTTAACACTGGGGGGGCAGGGGGGCGTAGAAAAGGGACAGGAGACAGCATAAAAAGGACATATACCAGCTGGATTTCCTGTGGCACGTATTTTATTCATAAGTGTAAACTGGTGAATAATTCAGATGCAGCAGCATGTAGCAGAAGCCAGTTAAAGAACCCTACAGTGGTCATTCCTGGACTTGGCTTTTCCAGTTGTTGCACTGAGTTACTCCAACTCTGTCTTTTGCAAACATTTCTACAGTGGAACTGAAAGCAGACAGCTCAGCTTTTTTTATTTTAGATCTGCAAAGTGATTATACTCTTTGGAAGAGTTGCTGGGAAAGAATAATTCAGTGTAGCAAAGAAAGCTCTTTGTATAGTTTTCAACCAAATGTCTTGAAATAGCACAAGCACATTTTATTAGAAAGCCATTCACCAGCAGGCTCCAACTGCTTTGCATTCATAGTGCCGAAAATTAACCAAGTAAGCCAACAAAGCTGCTGAAGCCAACTGGTGTACCTAACCATATGGATCTAATTGACTGGCTTAATCTGCACCCTAATACTGAATTGACCTGGAGAAAACCAGACACTTATCTGAAGCCGAGTGAACAGGCTTAATCACTAGAGCTATTCATGAATCAATGCAAGAGAACATCAGTACCATAACCACCTTAACCACTGCCACAGCAAGCTCCCCTCACCAAAGGCATGAAGGTCTATCACTCTATCAGAGAGCTCAGCAACGGGATTGACGACTCTCAGGTACAAGTGTCTACAGTACAACAAGAACCAACACCTAAATTTGCCTAAGGTTTTCAGGGCAAAGGCTGGATTATAACACACAAACCATGCTGCATCGATATACTTAGCTTGCTTTATTGATTTGGTGTTATAGGTCAAATCTAGATTTGTTGGAGCACATCACAGCTCTTACACAGTCCCTGCACTTGGATTTTCTTTCTATGGAAATTACACGAAGAGGACAGAAAGTTGTTAGCCTATGCGCAGGTCTTGTGCCTCATGCAGAGCGTGAAGGTCTAAGGTCCAGGGAATGGAAAGCAGTCTTCCACATCTCTCTTATGACATCTTGTTGGAATCAGGAATTTCACTCCAGTCACCCCCAATTTGTGATGGGGAGATCTGGTCAAAGAATGATTTTCATAAGAAGCATGTTCTGGCAGAGCCCAGCTTTATTGCTCTCGAGGGCAGTTTGGACAAGGACCCAGGTAAGGTCACTTCAGAGCTTGCTTTCTTTTCTCAGATGTTGGAAAACACCACCATTTATTACTACTGCTGAAGGCAAAATTCTGTAAGAGTAGCCAGGATCAATGCTCCATGGCAAGGCGGTACTTAAATTCAGAGATCCCACAGAGACCGAAGATGAGAAGAGTCACATCCTGAAGCCAGAGGCCAGGAAAATGGAGAACAGTTTTACAAGCAAACACGTACACACACAGCCCATACCAGGCATCGCTTTCCTGGGGCTTATTAAACAACTATTTTCTAAGCAATGCTAGGAGAGGAAGTTCAGGAATACAACCTCACCAATTCCTCTATCCAATACTGCAACAATCTGAGGAGTCTTTGTGTAATTAGATGATTCTGGCTGCTTTTACAGAAGTGCTGCATTATGAAAACCGATGACAAGTTCCAGGCTCACTGAGGCAGTCAGACTTCTGTCGCACAACTCCTAGGTTAGAAACAGCTGAGAAGTGCCAAATGTCAATGACTTAAACTGGAGTGTCTTGGAACGCCATTGTACAAAACTTAGAGATCCAACTCAGTTGCAACGCCAGTGTGGCAAGCAGGTAGTGCCCCAGAGCAGGGACTTCAAGCACATCAGGGACCAGACTGAGCAACTTGTTGAGGTCCCTGCAGGTAAAGTGATAACTACATGTGGAACAGCTTCCAGCTCTGATTGGGATACTATACTCGCCCTCAAACTTCCCTGAAACTTCTAATGTATCTAACCAGAACTAAGTTCAAAGCTAATACTATACCAAGAAAATGAAATACAACTTATTCTATGTTTAAAACATAGCTGAAGATTAAAGGGTTAAAACAAAGATGAAAAAACACTTGTAGACAGCTCAGTTTAAGCTTTTTTCATCACTAAATGCAAATTAATCATATTGGACATTTTTTATAAGAACAGCAAGTCATATCTAGAAAGTTCAACTGAAACACTTTCCCTACACTTTGCGTATTAATTCACTAGCTGATTTCCAATATTTAGCCTCTAGGCCACAACCTATCAACTTCTTATTTCTTCACTCAAACTACAAGGCAATGAAAAAAATGAAGTATTTATGCAAATAAACCCTGTCCAACCTCATATCACAGCACAGTCCTCCAGGTTCCAAATCCAAATTCTACACACCTTCCTCACACATGGCACTTATCTCACCACACCACAAGTAAGCATGTGGTGTGGTAGATAAACTTTTATAAGAGGATTATAAAACCTTTACATTTTGTCTTAGTGAAAGTAAAAGCGAAGTTTGCTGCAAAAGTCCAGTGAGCAGAGCATTCTTCCTTCCCATCACTCTGAGCATGAGGAGGAGACAGACTTCTCAATTCCTTAACCCTTCTCACAGCCCCCAATTTTCCTTCATACACACGCCTCTAATTCTTCTTGAGTGGAAAACTAATCAAGGGGACAATCTGTGCACAGAAGGGCAGCTTGATAACAGAAAGGGATTAGATCAAGCTAATAGCACAACTAGAGAGCAAGATAAAACCAGCCTCTCTGATATGGGAACAGGAAGAAAAAAGGAATAAAGAATGTTTTTCACACTATTCTTGTCTTTAGACACATTATTTTCAAAATCTCTGGGAAAGGAAAGGCAGCTCAGGGATAATGCCAACAACTGGAATGCTGGTCTGTACAGCCTGAGAGACCAGACCACGGCACTCCCCATCCAACAGCTGGGCTGGAAAGTACCCAGGACAGAAAGATGTCTAAGGCCTTTATTTTGGCTTAGCACCACCACCCGCAGGAGATTCACTCTGCCTGGGCAGCTTCACCATAGCTCTCCTTGGCCAGGAAAATCAGCTCCCTGAATTCATAACTGCAAGAACAAAATTTGCTTGCAAGTTCCCAGTGTGGTTTGTGAGGGACCCTAAGGAGGCTGTTTCAAGAATCTTGTTTCACTGCTCAAATATAATTAGCCAACATGATTGCCATTAGCTAATTATGGTTAGCTTTGAATATGGTGTGCCTCTCTTTAGTGTTTCACTGAGCAATGGCACCTTTATTCCATTATCATTTGTTACTATCACCTCTAAGGAGTCACCTACATTCAAGTCTCAGCTAGCTAGAGGTAGCATTGCTGACTGCAGTGAGGTCTACCATGTGCTGTTGCCTCCAGCCTTTCCTGGCAGCAGAAAGGCTGTGAAAGATGTGAATCTAAAGTGAAGGACAGATGCAGTGCGATATCCCTGTAGAGATTGGGCACCTCTACGGCCAGTCCATACAAATACTTTTGTAAATGGTCATAAGTTCATGGGAGAAGCATGCATTAGCCATCATTTTTACGTTTTAACAACCATATGGTACAATGCATTAGGAGAGTGCCAGAATGAAAGCGAAGCGAGGGTTAGCTTTGATGCTTTCTCATAGACGTAAATCCCTAGATACAGTCCTGAAACAGGGGCTAGGTTTTTTTTCTCAGTGGCATTTTCGCTAGAAAACATGCAGTATTCAGGAGTGACATAATGTAGTAGTGAGACTCCTGTTTCCAGTCGTTCCCCATGCAGACTGGGGTCAGCCAGCAGCTTATGGGAAGCACTTAGTTTCCCCATAAAGGTCATCTTTATCATCTCTCCTGCCCAGCAATCAGTAGGGACAACCCACTAATGTATCCTGTGCATTTCTATAGGTACAGGTTTCAGTGACGCATCTGCTACAGGGCACCTTGTACACACTAGGTAACCATCCAGATTCCCAAAAGATGCAACCTGTAAGTGCAGCTGACTCACAAGGGAAAGTAAAGGGGGACCAGGACAAGTACTAGAAATTTTCCCCTCCCTCTTCTTTGTCACCCCATGATAATTATGCAATTCAAATAAGCAATGGATTTATGATGTTGTAACAGAAGGGATTTAAAGGTCCTATTGTTTTTTTATTCCAATCTCTCTCAGAAGTAGAAAATGAGAAATCAAAAAGCCAAAGTTATTTTAAGAAGTCATAAGTTATTGCACTCTACTGCCCACTACAATGAACTATTCTCAGTTCATGTCAGTTGTTAATAAGACTTTAACATAATATAGCAACTCAGCATGATTAAAAATACACCACAAAGGACATTCACCTCTAAAAATAGTTATAAAAAAAATTGGACAAAGTCAATCTGAAAATAGATAGGGGGAAAGGAAAAGAAGCAAAATAGATTAAGTAGGGCAAATCATATTGGATGCCAGGAGTGAGTGCATTATTGCAAGTTCATAAAATATTTTTAATAAATGTATAACTGAAGCATGCAATAGCATGTTAATCCAGTCAGAGTACCCAGCTCCAATCACTTATTTTAAACCGCAAACAGGAGACATTCTAGCTCTCTTTTTTCTGATCCTCACAATAGGTTCAGTCATGCAAGGTACTGAGAACTCTGGCATTAACAAATAAAGGCTCCCTGTGTGCATTAAACATATGAGTAGCCTTGCCCACTGATTTTAGCCTTTAAACTTTGCAAAAATCCCTCCCTGCTGCTTTACCAGGATAATTCAAACCAGCTCTGAACTCGCACCATGAACATTGATTTCATTAAAAGAAACCCCAAGCCCATTTTTCCTGAAGTTAAGCAGATGCTCAAATGCTCTGCTGGTTCAGTGCCAGAGCACCCAGCCCTTGGGACATTCACACATAATATAAATGCACTATTCTACCTATTAATTGTGATTGCTATCATAGTACATATAGGTAAGTGCAGTGCGAGTATTTAATGCAAAGATTGATGGGAGAGTGAAGATATACTGTTGAAGTTTAAATTTAGCTCCTTGCTGACCCAAGAGACTAGCATCTTGCTTGAGAGAACCAAGTGTTAAAAACCATTTTTAAGCAATTGATTCACCTTTTCTCCAAGGCAGAGACATTGCAGATTTTAAGTGATGACAGGAAATGTCTGCATTAATACCACCTGCACAGGGTATTACAAGATTTTCTCCAAATCCTACCAGCAATTGCAAACATAAATGAGAGAAATTTTGTTGTTTCATGAGTTTGTTCATATCTTTCTTGTGGTATTTCAATATTCAACATGACCAAATCTATACTGGCCAAAGAACAGGTTCACAATGTTCCTAATATTCTATGAATACTACGATAATAGTATCCTATGATAATCAAATTCTGTGATTCTGATTCTGTAGAAGAATATAAGGCATTATCTGTTTAAGACATCATAGGGAATAAAGCCATAAGACTTTCCGTAATCAAAAAAGGGGCGGGAGGAGGAATATTAATGTGCTGATATATTGGTAGTTGCTGAGATGTGCTACTGATAACAGTAATGAAGACCAAAAAAAAAACCACAAAAAACCAAACCCAGAGGCACATCCTAAGTGAACCCCTGGAAGTACAGAGGTGATCATTGCAGAGGGCAGGTATGATTTTTCTCCACTGGGACTGTAAAGTAGAGGGGGGTATTCTCTGCGCTGTGCAAAATCTGTGGGGTCAGAGGGGGTGGGTGTTGCCAATTTAAATATGTAACTACAATAGGGAACTAAAATGTGCATAAATAACTGAAAGGACTCCATGCCTAATGGCCAGAAAGTTATCCTGGATTTCACACTGTTCTGTTCTAAGACTTCAGAGGAAATGCTGGAGCACACACTTCTTCGGAAAACATCTGTGCAAATCCCAAAACTATTAAGAAAATTACTTTTTTTTTCTTCTTTGGAATTCATGTACCAAAAGATACGCTGAGTGTCTAAATCTATCTGGACTCATCATGTCTTTAAAAAAAAAAAAAAAAAAAAGCAGCCCAAAAAACCCACCCCAACTTATTCAACTTACAGCTGTGAATACTTCCGTGAAATGTACATTTCTTTCATGGCTTCCTTCCTGAAACCAAGTCACTTGAATCTCAAATTTAGAATAAGGATTGTTTTGTTCCTAGTGATTAAAATGAGCAAGAACAGTGAAAGTGTTTAAATGCCAAGTCTGTGCAATTTTCTTTCAAAATCCTTAGGTGTCCAAGTCAGAGGGATTTAATTTTCACAGATGCCGAACAGCCACTTAGAGGCTTTCTCTGTGCCCTAGCGCTAGGATAGCTTGGCTCTGGTGGGAGGAGAGAGGAGCTGGGAGGAAGGGAGTTAAACTTTCTCCCATGCAGATACTTCAACAAATATTCAGTGATTTCCTCCTACAAGTAATCTTCTCAGATATATAATGAAATAGAAAAACTATTTTGTACAGCTCCAGTGACAGTCTAACCCCTGTAATGTTGCCAGTATGAGACCACATGCACTCTGAAGTGCCAAGTGAGTATTTCAATAACCTGCCTATCTAGAATATAAAAAAAATTACTCTTACTGGATATGGGAATGTATTTGTCTAAACCTACAGATATACATTGGCTGTAATAGACAAAGCGTGCAACAAAAAAGCAGGCCAGACAGCACACGCTTTCACCCCTATGTATTTTAGCATCCAAAAGAAAGGTTAAGCTTTGGAAAAATATTATTGAATCTTGTAAATACTACTTCACCTCAATAGCGTAAAACTCATTTTCTCTTCTCTACTGATATGGATCTATTGAACGGACTTAAGTCCAGCCATATAAACCAAGCAAACAGAATTGGTGAAGGTGCCAATAGGTCCGTCAAGATCTTGTGGCCTTTGCAGAGTAAAATAGTCTGGACTTAGGTCAGTGAGTACGTTACTATTTGAGGAACTATCTTAAAAGGGCATATGCTAGTGGAAAATTGAACTGTCTCTAGCTCAGTGTATTTCTTGAATAAAACGACCTAGCTACAGTATTTATAATTTGTGCACTAGGACTTGATCCAAAGCCCATTCAAGTCATCAGAAAGGCTCTCATTGATCTAAGCGGACTTCGGATTAGGTAGTAATTGGTTTTATTCAGTTTGCTTTTTCTTCCAGAGCAACAAACAGCATCTTTATCCACCAAATATGCACCTGTACCATTACTCTAATCTTTGCTTAAAACCAGAATTCAACTGCTTCAGCATCAGAGGTTGAAAACAGATTTGTTCATTTCCATGTGTAACATGGCAAACATTTTTATCTTTGCAATTACTAGCTGACTGAAATTTCACCAAAATGGGTAGGTTAATTAAGATATTTTTATGTGGAAATTCTTCCTATTAGATCCTAGAAAAAAGATTTTTGGTTTATATTATGTATCTCAGGATTTATACATTAACAAAGGGGGCAGGGGAGTTGATTAAGTAATGACCAAGGGTATCAAAAGGAACATATAAATGCTTGCAGATTAAACAATACCATTTTGCCAACAACTACTTAAAGCGCTTCACCTTTCAGGAGGCCTCTGATATGGACACAGAGTTTACCACGTGGGCCAGATGAGATCAGTCCACCATCAAGACCACACAGAGGTTGGATAGATTTGCTGGCCAACTGATGGTTCAATCAGCACAGCATGAAGGAACCCAGAAATGGCTTCTCTTCTGCCTCAGAAAAGTCTCTGCACCCTCAGAAGCAAGGCTGCCACAGCGTAACGAGAAAAACAGCTTAGTGTAGAAAGCAGAAGAGGACACAAGGGGACACAAGGGAAAAGGAAGAAAAATGCTTCGTGCTGTTATCTGTAGAGCAGCAGGCTTATCCGCTGCCCTTCACCCACACCTCCTGCCTAACACCAGACTACGCCGAAACAAACACAATCTCAGTCAGCGTGGTATCAGAAAAATTCCTAGAAAAGCCAGTTCTGAAATCATTACGAAATGGTCAATCCCAGACTGCTGTAATTACAAACCAACATCTTCAGCAAGAAGATTTTTAAAAGAAATTACTGGAACTTCTCACTGAACTTGGTAACAGTCCCCTGGACTGGGCCAAAAAGCCCCAATAGATGTAGACATCCTGCCATGCTTGCTTACACGGGGATACAGCCCTCGCTCACAGGAGTGGTCACGTGAAAGAAAAGTCAATGCATTCTTTCAGACCAATAAAGACATTGCTTAAGATGAATTCAGAGTTCGAGGCCGATTCAGTCCAATTTGCTAGTATGAAAGACTGTCCTGGTGTACGTATAGATTTGATAGATAAAAAGTAATAGTGATCTGAGCAAGACACAAATGGTATGGAATAAGGGGTGGAATGTCCTGGTTTGAGGTAAAACAGGACCAATTTTGTTCAGTCACTTTGCTTCTTAGCTGGGCCTCTTCTAACTACTGAAATTAACAGCATATTGTGCAGACAATGTTCACACTCAGCGTGGTCAGACCCATGTTCACAGCTGATGCCCAGGCATGGGATGCGGAGAGGCTCTTGCTTATACTCATTGCTACAACACCCCAGGGCAGCTCACTTTGTTACGTGCCACGTTGGAGGGTCGGAAGCAGAAAAGCGCAGAGGGGTCCCACCTGAGGGGAGGAGCAGACAGGACAGGGGACCCAAAACTGACCAACAGGGTATTCCATCCCATCTGCCTCCTGCTCAGTGTAAAAGCTGAGGGATCAAAGGGTCAGCCCTCTTTCTTCAATGGCCGATCTCTGAGGAGGACTCTGTCTGTTCATCTGCCTTTGATCCCGATCCTGAATGCAGATCCGTAATCCAGTTCCCATCCTTCACTGAGTCCCGTCTGGGACTGCCCCAGTGCCAGCCGGTGACATGATTGTCATCCTTGGAGCTTGATATAATTTTGTGCTTGATATGGTTTTGTATTTATTTTATTATTTTCTTTTTTATGTTATTATTAATATTTCATTAAAGTAGTTTGGTTCTTTCTAAACTCGTAACTTTCCCTCCTCTGCCTCTCTCTTTGAAGAGAGGTGGGGGGAGCATCTGTCCGTCCCATCTGGGGTGCCCCACATCCCCAGTGGTCAATTCAGCTTAAACCCCGACAAAAAAACATGAGGCAAAAACCAATTTAATTACGTGTATGTATTTCATCACTTTCTTGTAATACCGGACATTTTAGGACCCTTTGCACAAAAAGGAAACACTTGCCTCAAAAGATTATTTGCATTTTCAGCAATATGAATATATGTGTAGAAATATAATATTCTTATCTCCTAACAAAAGATACAAATGATGCAGCTACAAGAGAAAAACTGAGATCTTGGCTATTAGCATTGTCAGTCTAATCCAGAGTTTCAGATCCTTCCCCCTCCCCCAACACCTCAGTAGAAAGAAGTTTCTCCGTTTATTTTTTTGATGCAGGCTTACATGCCCTCTGGCTATTGGAATACAAACACAAAAGCAGATGCAGTGTTAATTTAATTCTGTAGCAAGTTTTCACTGGCACAGGAGCAACATCAAAGACAATCTAAGAATATCAAATTAAAGCCATCCATCATGCGTGTTGCACCACATTGTCCAAACGGCTTAACCAGTATCAATGAGGATTTAACTGTCACCAGGAAGTGGAAGCACTGGTGTCGTAGGCCTAAAATTAGAGTAGATTTGAGTAAATTGAATGATTATTAGAGGGGGGACATTAACACAAGCTTCAGTCCAACAAATTTAAAGCCTGTAATCAATCTTCACCAGGTAATCAACACCCATTTGTCACTGAAAATATTGATGCTTTGTTAGATTACAGGAGAATACCAAAAAGCTCCTAACTTTATTACCATGAAAGTACTAAGCAGATCAAGCCTAATTAAGGATAGCAGCTACCCTGGCTACCCGCTTTGTCATTTAATCTGCCAGCCTCGGCACCCCCAGATGCGCAATGTATGACATACCCGCCCTTTGTGGAAAGCTGGAAGTGTCACAGCTCTGACACCTGCAATCTGGGCTTTCTGAGTACCTCCTGTTTTATAAATACACGGATAATTTTTAGGAAAATTTTCCAGATAGGGAAATAATATTAAGAGCAATTAACATCTCAAAAATTTTAACATGCTAAAATACTTGAAGCCACTTAAGGAAATTATCCTTTCTTTCACATAGCCCAAAGCCTGCACTGAACTGCACACTTGTCATTACAACTGGTGAAGCTTCATGTTGGAGCCTTTGCCCATTAAAACACCGCATGTCACACCCTGCATCTAAGGAGGTATCCAAGTACCTTTGCAAATCTCTGCTCATTCCACAGCGTGAGCAAAGAACTTCGAGACAGGCTTTACAGCACCCTGTGCCACAGCCTGACCTGTGGTCACAACTGTGGAGAGGGACCCAGTGCCAGGGGCTGGCACTGGAAAGAGAGGGTGACTGCTTCAGAGCCAAGGACATACTGTGGGACAGAGCCACGGGGGAAAACAGTGGGGAAGACTTGTTAAGAAAAAGAAAGAAGAAAAAGGAAAATAAAAAATAAACATCCGCTACTGCCCTGCACATCCAACCCCCGGCGCAGGCAGCGGCTGCAGGGTCCCTCCTGAGGGGCCGCCCCGCGCCGGACAGGGCCGGTTGGGGCCGGTTCCAGCGGCCGCAGGGCAGGGCGGGGCCGAGCCCCTCAGCCGGGCTGGCGGCGCCCCGGGGAACGCGGGTTTGAGAGGGGGCAAAACGCTGCCGGGCCGTGAGGGGAACAGTGTGAGAGAGAGCCCGGGACACGGAGGGCCGGGCAGGGGCAGGGAGGAGCAGCTCCAGGCGCCCAGCAGAGACTGCCCTGCGGCCACGGGGGGGACCCCGGGGAGCTGGTCTTCCTGACAGGAACGGCAGCCACGGGGGGACCCCGGGGAGCTGGTCTTCCTGACAGGAACGGCAGCCACGGGGGGACCCCGGGGAGCTGGTCTTCCTGACAGGAACGGCAGCCATGGAGGGACCCCGGGGAGCTGGTCTTCCTGACAGGAACGGCAGCCATGGGGGGACCCCGGGGAGCTGGTCTTCCTGACAGGAACGGCAGCCATGGAGGGCCCCGCTGGGGCAGGGGAACACACGAGGAGGAAGGGGCGGCAGAGAGGATCCGTTATGGAGGGACCACGACCCCCCATCCCCACCCTCTGCACCGCCCGGGGCCGGGGGAGGCCGAGGGGTCAGGAGGGGAGGAGTGAAGCCGAGCCCGGGAAGAACTGGGGAGGGAAGGTACTCTATAGCTTTTGTCTTTGTTTCTACCATCCTACTCTAAGTTTTAACTGGCAATAAATTAAATTAATTTGCTTTAAGTCAAGTCTGTTTTGCCCATGGTAGTAACTGATAAGCTGCCTCCCTGCCTTTATCTCGGCCTATGAGCTTTTTTGTCTTTTTTTGTCCCTCGTCCTGTTGGTATGGGGAAGGGGTGAGGGGGCAGTGAGTGGCTGGGTGGATGTCTGGCAGCTGGACAAGGTCAACCCACCACAGCTACGGTGTAGAAATCCCCATGCCTGTTGCTTGGGGATGGAGAATCCAGAAGAGAGACAGAACTGGGATGAAGGGAGGCACATGTTCTGATTATTCATCGTCATCCAGAGAGGGACTTCTGAAACTATTTTAACAGGTTTGATAAAATGAAACTACAACTTCAGAAACAGCACAAAACCAATCACACACACACTCAGGCAACTGGATCTTTTGGTTTTGTTTGTTTGTTTTTAAAAACAACAACAACCCCCACTGTATACAGACAACAGTCTGAAATTCATACTGAATTCTTCACCCTTTGCCACTGGAAAAAAAAAAGTTATGATGCCATGTATTTATCAAGCACTAAAATATCTGAAAAGTATTATCCCAGCGCACATAAACAATGCAAAGCAAATAGCAATCACAATTTAAAGTTCAATTTCATTTTTACTCATATTCGGAGATAGCTGAGTTATACCACTGCACAAATCATAATTGTCACAGTGACTGCGAAAGTAACATTTCATCAGATAAGTCTACCATCTTCAAAAGCAAGAAGAGTAATTACAAAAATCAATTTTCCACTCATTACAGAAAGCGTAAGGATCACTGAAGATCACTATAACTGCTATAGTGCCTTCGGTAATTTATACAACAACTTCTCAATTGCTCGTAGTGGACTGTCACATATAAGACAGCGTGCAAATGAAGAACATAAAAATAATTCAAGGAATGCTTCTGAGAACAAAACTGTTGCAATAAAAAAAAAAAACCACAACATTTCTTGGAAAGAAACATGAAAATACAGACAAAACCCCATAGGTGGTTGCTACAGAAACAGCCAGGGTGTATCACAGTATCATCCACAGTTATTCATACAGATCACTTAACTGAGACAGCAAATTAAATAGACCCACTCTCCCCAAGAGAACAAAAATGATACATTGCAGTAAGACAAAATCTTTGTGTACTGCCAGCAATACATTAGTTCCTCTTTTAAATGAGAAAACAATTATAGACTTGGCTGAGAAGTAAACTTTTCCCCCCCTTTGTGGCTACTAATACTTCAAATTCTGGAAGCATTGATATGATTTTCATAAACGTTTGTCAGCAGACAGCTGAAAGACAACAGTAAAGCTGATTTAGAAATATCTGAAATATGAAAGCATAGCTAAATCAAATGCTATAAAATTTTGAAAATATAGTTACAAGTGATAATTCCGGCATTGTCTTTCAGAGACATCCGTCTAACTGCAAATAAACAAAAAATCAGTGTCGACATTTGCTTCAAACTGTTCAGTTCATATTCTTGATGGTGTAACGAATTGTGGTACAGATAAATCATTAATCTGGAAGATGAGAAACATTTTCAGTCAACTTTTCTCTAATTGTGAAATTATTTTTGTAGATGAGGAACATACTTCATTTTATCAGTCTTGATGCATAAAAAGTTGAGGTCATGCCCCCAAAGGATGATTATTTCTGTATCCTACTATCCTATTATTTGTATACCTTACAGTGAAAAACAAAGTTTTCTGAGTGATAGGAATTATTTTTGAACAAACACTGCAAAGGAGGGACTACGGACAGAATTTTTCTGTGATTATTTACCTTGTAGTGATTTTCTTTCGTAATATCATTCAGTGATCACCTTCTGATGAAATAAGAAGTGTTGACTTTTCAGAAATTGCAAGCACTCCTGAGCACCTACAGCTTGCAACAATTACAGAAGGATCGTTTACGTGAGTATTATTGTGCAGAACCGTGAACACGCTCCTGAAGTCTTCCATTGGAAAATGGTCTGATGCTCCACCTTCAAATTCCAGTTCTCAGTCTTAAGACATAGAAGTTATTTTAGACTACCTTAAGTGCAGGAAGAAAAGCTTTTCCTTTGTATGCAGACAGAAGAACCTTCTGCTCTGATGATTCTTTAAGGAAGAACTTTGATCATAGTTTGTTCCAATTGTACCTACACAGAGCTCTATTAATTGATTAAAAAAGCAAAGACAAAGCCATATGAAAACACACTGATTGTAAAGTGACTCTTTAAATGAGTTTAAATTTATTGCAGTTTAATACAAAGGTACACTGAGATAAAAATATATGGTATACTAATGGGTATCAAGTTTCCCTAAAAGGCCCCTCAAAATGCGATACTTTTCTTGTGGTTGATCCTTTCCCCACCCCACCCAAGAAGTGTGATCAACTACCTCATGATAATATGTAGGATTCGGTGGAAATAAGATTTAAACTCAATACAAACATAATATCGGTTGTCGTTGTGGTATGCATTCATAAAATCATTAGTAATAAACCCATAAAAAGCTTCAGGTTATTCAATGTCACATTAGAGCCAGGTCACAATCTGACACAGGGCATGAAAGAAACCCTAGTGCCAGTCTAACATATTTAAGCAGTACTAGGCAGCGGACACCTATTCTCTCTCATTGCTCACTTCATCAAAAGATTATGGTACTCTGCAAGGTTCAGACCTGAACAGAATAAAGGCGAAATCCCTCCCTTAGTGCTCACGTTCCAAAGTAAAAATTTCAGTGGCTAAACACTTGCAGTAGACGGATTCAGCAAGCTCTTCGAGCTACTTTAAATGTGTAAGTTTAACTGGACATCAGGGACTTCTCGTTTGGCACAAACCTTGGCTAGAGCTCAAACTGCATTAACAGCCTGTAGCTGGAAGGTCTTGCTATCCTAAATTAGAGCAGCCCCAAGCCTTCTCGGGACCTAAACTGTAACCTGCCTTGCTCTATGATTGAATGGATGACACCTAGCAGATGAGAGCAGGTGTACCGACATTTCATCTTTCTGCAGCACCATATTTTCCTCCAGGACTCCCCTCTCACTTTTCCGTTGGCAGTCAATCTCTGTGTTCACCTTTTCGGTTTCCAGATCAGCCCACCATCCCATTTTGCCAGGCTAGCAGTGCTTTACTAGGAACTGCAAGCACATAAAAACAGTATCTGTCCCCTGGTTCTCCGAGCAGGCTGATACTGAGAAAGGGCAGTGGTAGAGGATGTTCAGAGCTTTATCATAAAGAAGGAGATAAGAGAACAGTATATGAAGAACAAAAAACAACTCACAAGGGAACTTTTAGGACATGCTAATCATCCCTCCGAGATTTAACAGAGCAGAAACTGTAGGCAAATTCCTTTAGTGTCTGCAAAGTGTGATTATCCTTGGGAAACACCATTACCTGAAATTGCTTAAAATATTTTTTCCTTCCTCAAGATTCCAGAGAAAGTAATAATAATTTGTTTGTACTAATGGGGGGGGGAAGTTGGCAATGTGGTCTGGAGAGATACATGACCAAACAACAGTCAGCAATGAACTGTGCAGTTCTGAAAGCAAATCCTATATTGAATACAGCTTATTTATTGACCTCACTGTGTGTGAGCATTAATTATTTTCAAAGGTGAAGTGATATCACATTTATGCACAGCAAGACCTTTTTCCCCAAAAATAGCTGGTAGGTGATACCTGATAGAAGAATTTGAAAGATTTGCTCAGAATTATGATCTTTGGCTTTGGGGATTAGCTCATTCTATTCACTGGTACAGATAGATAATTCTACTGTTAAGACAGGGTATGATGTGGATTTGTGCTAAGGATTTACATGTTCATCTGAATGGAGTTAGTGCCTGGCTTCCTTGTTCTTCTGTTTTTAACATTCTTGCCAGATTTAACACCAATGATGAAGAAAAAAATATTACTGAACAGCTAAGTGAAAAAAACAGGGATATACAGTAACTAACATGAGCAAAATCAAGTTATAACTGCAACAGAGAAAGCAGAACATTGACTGACCCAGTGTTACCCTTCCTTACAATCACTAGGCAGTGACCCAGAATAAAACCACAGAAAATATACGTTATTCTGTTCAGTGAGGAGTAGATTGTGCAAAGAAAATCCTCCTTGAGATAGCACACCCTTCCAGTAAGGTAGAGACTGAGTGATGCTTTATGGTTCCCTTCCCTAGAAGGAGGAGACACATTTCAGCAATGTGTAACTCAAGAGACTGGAAGTGGTTTTGATTAGCCAAGGTCTGGAAGAGCAACACATCTTGTCTAACCTCCATTTTAGGGCAAAACCTAGATATTCAGTTCCTCTGCCCCACCTGCAGGATGCCTGGTTTCCGTGAAGAGAGAACTTGAAGTGCACAGCTTGAAAGGGAGCTTCCCGATCCCTGGACTTGATGCTACAGAAACCATGGCCCCAACTCACAAGTGGCAGACACCAGACATGGTTCACATGTACTCCTGACAACTGTGCACCTTCACCTCTCACCAGAGCAACACTCTGCTCTAACATCCAGCTCCAAATATGTCAGCATCCTTCTACATCTTGTTCCTCCACTATAGAAGTTAGCAGGTAAACAAACTTTATCATAAATGAAATCAGCTGTACTTAAAACTCAGCAAGAGCTGCCCCAGACCAAGTGCCAGCTATCCAGTAGGCAAGACACAAGAAACTCATTTTCCTTCATCGTGTTGCCCAAGTGTTCAGAGCAAAACATAGAAGCAACCTCTTTTACTAATTGCCTATTAATAGTTCTCAATTACATTTAAAAAAATAGAGTGTTTTAAAATTGTTTAACCCATTACAATCCCAGCAGGAGAAACTCAAAAGCTAATAAAAGGAGTTACTTCAAAAGGTTTATGAAGAGCTGTCCCAGTATGGTTCCCACAGAAGTCTGCTCTTTTCATAATCTTAAAAAACTCCAACAAACATTTGATAGGAAACGCTGTCTTTGACAGAGACCATTTGGAGCCACCTTCTGAATAAAAAATAAATCGATCTGTGAAGAAGGTCTGAAACACCACACTTAAAACACTTTGCACCCTTCTTTGCCTTTTGAAGTTGACTTGCATGCATTTTTAGACTCTGGGGAACCCCAAAATAAAGGATATAAGCACAAGGGCTGAGACTACAGCCAGAAATTGAGCAGTTGCTGAGAAGGCTTTGAGGAGGCTACTCAGCACCGCTACACGTTGGCTCTGTTCCAGTCCTGCCGCCACCTCCACTGCTAAAGGAGGGTGCAGAGAGGTCCTGCTGCAAAACCATGGGAGAAAGCCTTCTTCAGTCAAGTCAAGGCTTTCTGATTACCTACTAAAAGATATCTTGTGGCATTTCAGGAGACAAATTCCTACCAAGTCACATTACATTAGCCTTCTCTGCTGCCGCTACTGGCAGAGTCATTAATTTTACCAGGGCTGCTGTTAGTCTTGCACAACTCAGAGAGGTTTGTGTTTATTGTCTATGGGGCGGGGAGTGACATTTTGAGGGGCACAGCTCTGCTCTGCTGTTTCTTTTCTAACTTTGAAGACCGCTTCTGTTGAAGAAGACTCTTCGTTACCTGTTGCCAATTTCTTGGCTGTACCAGCACTAACTAAAACTA
Organism: Pluvialis apricaria; assembly: GCA_017639485.1. Classification (NCBI taxonomy): domain Eukaryota; kingdom Metazoa; phylum Chordata; class Aves; order Charadriiformes; family Charadriidae; genus Pluvialis; species Pluvialis apricaria. The sequence goes on from CM030017.1 coordinate 7,724,474, forward strand.
AGCTGGGTACAAGAAGGGTTTTGCATTTGTGGCTAGATGAGAATACCTCAGAGGGGGGCGTTAAAAATCAAAGCGCTACCAAAATCCCCCCCCCCATCCCAGTGAGAAAAGGGATAGCCATGAAAAATGCCCCATATCTAAGATATTAGACACTTAAGGTTGACCACCCTGCCACCAGATGCTACCGACAGAAAATTTGGCTGTGCCAGGAGCAGGCCAGAGTAGGAAGGAAACTGTCTAGTTTCTCTACTGCACAAGCACCACTGCGATGGAATTGATCCATGGGTATACAGAGAGGAGACAGCCCAAAGCACTGCTCCAAATACCAGAGTGACTTGCTACTGTTTTCTTTTCCCATTCTCCAAAGAGGTACTAAGTAAATGCAAAAGCACTCGGCAAAGTAGCCAGAGCACACATCACACAGCGCTCAAACTATTTTCTGAAAAATGAGGTTCCTTGATGGTCATTTATTTTACTACAAAAAGCTTCACTGTCCTCCCTTGCCAGCAGCACACACAAGGCTTGTTGTGACAGGCTTCTAATATCATACATTGAACCCTGTAATTCTTGGCGAGATGCAGCAGCTTTGCCTGTGCAAAGCATGACAGGCAGCCCACCGCGACACAGCCCGTTAGGATGTGCAATCAGGATGCAGGATGGAACAGCACACTACAACTGGCAGATTATAATGACTTTTCATTGTCTGCTATAACAGGTGCTTCTGCAACGCACAAGTTAAACTGCGTGCAATATGTCAGCAGAAGGAGAAGGTGAGTTTAAGGAAACCCCTACCCAAGTTCCTTGGCTATTACTGGCTTTGAAGAGAGGATTCCTTGCTGGGTTTTTCAAAGCAGGTAGCTAGACAGGCACAGGAGGTCCAGCAGGTCCATCCAAAAGACATAAACACACACACAAAGCTGTGGGCCAGGGCCAGCTAAACCCTTGGCTGTGTGCTTATGCTGCATTAGCTAAGTACAAGTGGATTTAATGAAGCATGTATAAAAAAGCTGCAAGGCTTAAATCAGGCTGATTTTTTAACAAGCATGCCACCATTAAAGGGCTTTGTGAGCACTTTCACCTATGCAGTGTAACTATGACATTAAAAAGTCCACATCAGCCTGTTTCTTTGAAAGTCTAACCCCTAACGTTTGGCTAATCTCGGTGCATTTGAATTGCTGTTATTTGATGTGGTGGTTGTTACCGCTAGAAAAGCTTGCTTCAACCAGAGAGAAAACAATTGCAAAAAGAAATACATAGTGCCCAGCCAATGAAGAATCTGGCTGTCCTCGCGCCAGTTCAACTCACTCTGTCACTCACTGGGTTTCATTGGAAAGAAATGCTGGAGGATCCATAAATGCAGCTCAACAGTAGCTTCAGCTTTATGTATGATAGGGAGAATACCTGATGTTTGCCACTCTGTCTGTTCATATATTCAAGGAATCAGACTGTTTTCCAGAGAGGGCAGATCTGTATGCTACAGCTATGAGAATTCATCATAGTCAGTATTTTGCACAGGATAGAACAAGACAGACAAGGCAGGAGTCCCTGCTTTCAAGGATGCAACATTATGAACTCCACCATGCTTCCAGACACTAGCAGAATTTTTGTAGACAGCCTGCTCCTACATCTTTGGAATACGTCAATCCAGCTGCAAACCAAAGTCACTACAGAAATCCTCCTCTTTCTGTCTCTCTCGCCTCTCTCTATCCTTCTCCAGATTGCCATCAACGCAGCCCTACACGGAAATGGATTGTTAACTCAGTTCAGGAACGCAAAGCTGAAGAACCTCTTCTTTTTCACCAAAACATGAATTAATGAAGTTGTCTTACCTGGGTTTGCACTTGTTTCCAGACAATGGAGAAAAGCCATGAACAAGACTTCTGCACAAATGCAGAATGACATGGTATTTCACAATAGTACAATCTAAAGAGATGTCCTTTCACCAGCTTCACTCCGCACTACTAAAAAAAAACCTCACCAACCTCCCTCCATGAATAACCCACAGCAAAGTAAAAGAGCAAATTGGTAGAGCCAAACTGGGTATTTACACTGATGAGAAAGAATGTGCGTAAATACCCAACTTTTGTTAGCAACTGTGACAGAATGTGACATATTATATATTTTCATATCCTTGATGCATGCGAGAGAATCCTGTCAAACTGCTCTATTACTTCAAAGTGTCCAGAATGGGACCTTACAGATGGCATTGAAACTATTTTTTTTTTCCTCTGTTATATCTTTAACAAACATTATTTGGAAATATGTTAGCAAGACTGTCAGCTGCTCTATCAACATGCCATCTTTGAAGTCCACAGAGTCATCACCATTTATGCCAGCTGAAAACCCAGCATTTGCATAGTTAAGGTTGGTAATTCTATGCATTAGTAAGATTCCTTATCTTCCCATTATAAGAGCCTGTTTTCTCTTTCCCTCTAAAGTTAGCCAATGTATACAAAACTGAGTATTTTTACAAAGGGTCTTGACCTCTAGCTGATTTGAAATACATACAAACTTTAGCCAAAATAATTCAGCCATTCTTAACAGCATAGTAAAGAAAACACATGTGGATTTTCTTCCATGGCCTTCAGTCAGACCTTTGAGATCTGTCTACATGTTTTTCTCTACTATAAGCTCTCCCAAAATGATCAAAAGTCAGATTTTTTATTAGAAAAAAAAAATATGGGAATACTTCACTTAAACAGGGAAAAACATGAAAGACACCACAGAAAACAGAATGGAAATCAGTTGTATACTCCACTCTCCCATCCCCCACATCAACACAGTAAAGAACTATATCAGCCTGAGCGTGGATACAGGTAACTCAATGACAGAGTGGAAACAAACCCTGCCCAGTCCCACCTGACCAGGTTTTCCCCTGATCCCAGTGGCCCGACTGGCAGATCTTCTTAGAATTACCAATCTCTCTGTGAGAGATGCTGGGGCTGTCCAACCCCTTGCCTATGCCCTCCAGCCTCTTGAACCTTGTCTTGATGCAGACTCACTAGCTCTCTAGGAAAGGAGTAATTTCCCCCTCTCTATCAGCGGCTCCACCTAACCCAATTTTTTTAAAGGAAAACATCACAATGCGACCAAAAAGGCCAAATACTGTCTACCGCACTATCAACTTCTAACAGCTAAAGTTTCTTTTCTAAGCCCTAGAGATGCTAAACATTTGGAATTCAATAGGCATGCCATAGGGAGAGATAGTCCCTGTATTATCTTCATGAAAGTCTATGCAAGTTTGCCAGACTATGAGTTTTGAAGAACTATAAATGGAACACATTCAACAAATGCACTCTATTTTAGTGTTAAAAATACTGCATAATCTCATTTTCACCGAATGTGCTCCATCTTTTCCTACACATAGCCATGACACATGCAGCTGTACAGAACTACCACACGTGTGCCAGCACTGAAACTCATTTGAGAAAGCAGTGGAGATGTTCATGCTAAATTAGACCCAACAGAATAGGAAGAGAAAGGCCAGTCTCCTAACAAAGCAACGATGCTATCTGGCAGGGATACAGGCATAGGCACTCAGTTTACAGAAACTACTCTTAAACTGTTAGAGTGCAATATTGGCACTGAAGAATCGGATGCTAAAGGTCTTAAATTGAGCCCCCCAAGCTGGCAGAAGACTTTTGACCTTTATCTCTTTTGCTTCAGCTTCCCCGAGTTGCTGTCACCGCTTCATCTCACAGGCTTGTTGTGAACATGAAGTCATCATTAGTGCTTGTGAAGCTCTCAGACACTGCAGTGGTGACTGCTGTTAAAAAGCCCATGAGGAGATTTAGATTTCCTTTTCAGAGCAGAGTTTGAATAGCGTGCCATAAATAAAGCATGGGACCACACGCTGAACAATGAGGAAAACATAATACTGAATAGCTGCTCATTTAGTGAGTGCTATTCATCCTGCTCGCTGAATGAGGCAGAAGGAAAAAAAAAATAGTATATGATCATGTAATTAAAGACTGTATCATAATGTAGACACACAAGGGGCCTGAATCAGGGTTGCACTGACAACCTTATGTTTGATTGCTTAATTTTGCAACCTTAATGATGTTTCTTTAATATAGTTTAGCATTACATTTGAATTCTTTCTATAAAAACTGTATTTGTCAGCAAATGTAAGTAACCCGATGCATTATGTATATTTGGTTCCCTCCAGGTCTTTCAGTATTCCAAGAATGGTTGCCAAATAACATATTTAACAAGATTTTCAAAGAATTTTCCTGCAAAGTATTTTCCTGTTTAAATACTTTCTGTGAATTGGTTGAAATATCTCCAATACAAAGCTATGAAGTGAAACAGCACTTTTATCATAATTCTGCAACACAATTTTAGTCAAATTTCAACTCGGAAGCCTTTGCTTTGCCTCTCTACAAAAACAAGAAAATTCCCTCTGTATCCTGGTAGGACTAACCTGATAAAATGAGACTGAGAATTACTGACAGTCCTTTAACAGGACAGTGAAGCCATTGCTGTCTGAGGAAGCAGAGAGCTGGTGGGAAGCCATGTCTCTTAAACATGAGTAAGTGAAAATACTTTCATATGTAATGTAACTTGCTGAAATATTTCCTATACCAGCATTCCTGTACTTTCCTGTGGGCTAAAACTTGGGGAGCAATGGTGCCCAGCGTGGCAGAGCTGTTCCAGCTCTGTGCTGCATTTGCACCATTTCAAATGGGTTTGAATATTACTGTCCTGCACATACAGCCATGGGAACCCAAACTCAATACTACTAAGGCTTCAGCTTTGTTTTTTAAATGCCATTCTAAAAATGCATTGAATTTAATTAATTTGAAATGAGAAGCTAAATCACTTACTGCTAGCCAGATTCACTACATTTTGTTCTAGAAATGCCAGAAATTACTGCACTCAGTCAACACCTTTAGCTCACAGTTTCACTGAAGAAAAGATTGTGAGTCCAAAATGAGAGAAAGATGGCAGGCCTAAGGTACAGGTAACTCCAGACAACAAAAGCAATCATTCATCCTACCATGGAGCTCACTGGAGTCCAAGGAGCATGATTTCCCTTTGTTTGATTGCTTTTATTTTGTTTTTACCTGGACTACATTTGTAAGGCACCTTCCTTTACTCAGGAGACAGCATCATTTCCTAAAGGCAGAGCACATACAGAGCACCTCAAAGGGAAGCGTACACTACGGCTCCCATGCATAACATGCTTTTTCTCGTTTCTTGCCTTTCACCCTGCCCTCCCCCCAGAATACAAGATTCTGGTATTTACAGCAAAACCCCTTCCTACCAATGAGTGTTCACATAAGGCAATGGAACGAACAAAGTACTCCACCTCTTTTTGTACATGCTAACCCCTTAAGTCAGCTGCAGTCTGCCAGTAAGCAATTTCACATCCAAAATGTCTTAACGAGAGGCAGATGGGAGCTAGAGTTCTCAGTCAGAATTGATAACCACATTTAGAAAAAAAATGAAAATAAAAATCAGAGCATCTCCGTACTACACTGATGGGTGTCTGGATACACAGCCTGTTTGTAGACCAACCACACAAACAGCATGACAACTCACGGACTTCCCTTTTGAGGGGCAGGCACAAGTTGTTGGCATCCCATCCCCTTCACAGAACCTCCCCCCTTACTTTTTAGCTGTTATAGCACATCTCTTAATTGATCTTTTCTCCTGTTTAAGTTACAGCTTTTATCACAGAATTCACAGATCATTAATCCTTGAGAGGGATTTCACACACACACCCTTTTTTTTTTTTGAGAAATATACAGGATAGCAAGGAAGCCTTGCTTTAGGGGAATAGGTCACAGTGGAGTCATTAGGACATCCTTCCAAATTATTTTGGTTGGCTGGGAAAGTGTTTTGGTTTACATCTTTTGACAAAAAAAAACCCACCACTGTAGACAAAAAAAACCAAACCACCCTGGCTGAATGCTAGTCAGTAGATGTTTTATCAGAGGCCACTCAATAAGTGACATAAATAAAACAGTTACTGACAGCAGAAACAGACGCACATATGTACAGTCCAACCCCTTTAAAAAATCCATCTGCCTTGCCTTGTGGATTCTATTGAATATCAATAACTTTTTTAGTTTTCTCATTATGTAGCACATTGTCCAAACAATATGCAAACAGTCAGTATCTGATAGTCCCCAAAGACTGGGTGATATTTAGGTGTCAAGCACATTCAGAGCAAGTTTTCCACGACAGAGTTGGAAAATACTAACAAATTCTTGCAACGCAGAGTTGTAGGTACCTTGTGTAGGTACTAATCTGCACATATAAAGCAGAAGCCATTTGTGCTCCATACACAGACCAGGTCCTTCTTGTCCGAGATACTATATAGACTGAGCGCATGGTTTCTAGCCAAGGCAGATGACAGTCCTTAGGAAACATCTTTGCTCAGTGATGCCCTAGTGAGAACCATGGTTCTCAGAGAGAGCTTCATGCAGTGCCACGTTATAAGGCCATACAGCTTCTAGTGCTCCCAAACCTGCTCACTCAGGAGATGTTATAGTACCAGGCAAATGTATCATAAGCCTAAGTAAAGATCAGAGAACCGATGGGCATCACCTCCTTATTGCCATGGATCTCTATGGTGTCACACATATGATGTGCTGCATGTGACACGTGGCTTCTCACCAGCTCAGATCTCCCTCTGCAATCACTCCTGCAGACTTACCCACGTCCGATCAGCAGATACGGACTCAGTACAGCTCCTCCAAGCCAGAAGCCTGGCAGAGAAGAGAAGCAATTCCATAGCAGACTAAAGAGAATATTTCATGCACGAGGGACAATTCAAAAGAAGCAAGGGAAAGCCAGTATCTTCAGAACACATGGGTGCTGATAAATGAGATGGGATAAAAATCACATCTTGTCAGGTGTTAGATAGCTAAGCAGCTTACAGCTGATGTGATGAGTAAGGAGAGAGCTAAAGGAAGTGAGGTGCAGGAGAGTTAAGTTACTTATGACCAGAGGTGGATGCAGAACTTCATCCAAATTGTGAACACATGACTGTTGCACAGGTGTAGCAACATCACAACATACAGGAACACTGGCCAGCGCTAACACTATGAAGAATTAATCAAAAGCATATCATTAGATGCTGCACAGTGAAGGATGTTAAAATATCTGGGCATCTCCTTTTAAGTATTAGCAGCTTGCAGGATAGGCTCCAGATGAGGGGAGAAGTGAGATCACCTGTATGTTGGTAATGAGCTAACTGGGGTAACAAATGCCCTCCTCCTCACCGCGGCACGTGAGCTGCTTTCTCTGTCCTGACTGGCTTTGAGACAACAGTGCTGTAAAGCAGCAGTGGAGGTGGAGCAAGTGCTTTCTAACATACAGCTCCAACATTGTCACTGCTGTGGGCAAGCTGGTGTTTTGAGGGAACCTCTGCATGCCAGTGCAGGATAGGCACTCGAATTCCTGCTTTACTTTATTTGTGACTTGCATTTTCTGTTGTCATTCAAACCTGAATTATCTTCCAATAAACTGTTGCTTACAATTACTGCTTCCAGAATGACTACATTTAATGCTTTCCTGACAAACTGTTAGAGAGATATATATTATTAGTTTTTTCAAATCAATGCTTAAATGAATAATTTGTATGCACCAGTGAGCTTTACTTGAAATCTAGCAACATGTCTAAAAATAACTGTTGTGCCAATGGGTGAATTCTGGCAAGTCACTGAATCAAAGGGAGTGTGACAGAGGCGATTGGAAGATGGAAACAATTAAGCTGGGTTTTTTCCCTTTTGTTTTCATCATGAAAAAAAACATTTTGCCTAGCAGATGAAAATTTGAAGTGTTCTGTAGGAGACACCTTTTGTTTTCCTCAATAATGAGCCAATTCCAACACCCAAACCAACAAACCACAAGAATAAATGCATGACTTGTATGAATTTTTGGTTTACTTCTAGCTTCCCCCCCCCCCCCCCCCCCCCCGGAGAGCCTGAAATGTAAAAGAGAGTGTCTTGAAGTTCCCCGAGGAAATTTGCACAACAGATGGTAAGATATTGTAGTTTCAGAGGTTTGATTAGAAGAGTCGGTGATATCTAGTGGGTTGAGTGCAGGGTTGAGAGCCAGGAGCTTTCAAATTTTAATCTCCACTTTACCACTTGCTCGGTGCCTAGCCTGTGGCAAGTCACATGGTATTTTCATTCCACATTACTGTAAAATGCAAACACGGGTGATGCTCACAGGATTGCTTAGAAGGATTAGTTTAAGGTTTTACTTTGCTTAGGAGATCTTAAAATGCCAAGTGCTAAGAATTGCTTTACCATACTGCGTGAGATGCTATTGTTACGCCAAATCAAAATCTGCATTGTTGTACAACCCAAAATAGAACCATACTTTTTCAGAAGTACTAACACCTTCACTCCAAGCAGATCATCCAGAAAATAACTGGCAAATGACTTGAACAAAACATACTGAGACAAATTCAGTGTGAAATTTTTCATGTGGTACTTCTACAAATGTGCTGTTTTAAGGATTAAGTTTATAAACAGAATTCTGAACAATACAGCAAATAGCAAAAAACCACCATAAACCAAAGCAAAGATATCATTGGAAAGAAGTGTATCTTCACAGGGAGGACTTTGTTTTTGAGGCATTTTATGAGCTCTTAATAGAACATGTCTCCAGTCCTCATGGGGACCTGAAATACTTAATGCTTAGAGTAGCATTTGCTTTTGCAATATCTTTTCTCATACTTTTCCCCCCCTCTGAATTTAGAAGTGCAATCCAGATTTAATTATTTTTAAGCCAAAAGTTAAATACCTTAATGAAAATCAGAAAAAGTAATAATTTGGTATAATTTTAAAGAAGGCTGTACCTAAAAACCTTTTAGACAACTGGTCCAGCACTTTTCTGTTCCACCACCAGATGTGAAAACACCTTAATTCAGCACAACTGAGCATTCCATCAACATCATGCCAAGAGGTAAATTACTTCCATTAAGGAGCATAGCTTCTGCAGAAGACCCAGTTGGTAATCCTTTTCATAGGCCTGATTCTGTCCACTATAAGAAATTCCTGAGCTTTTTTCTCATGTAGCTTAGAACTTACAGATCAATTATCAGTTAAAGGTAATTCACTTCAACACTGTCCTTTCTGTTTGTATTTGATCCCATTTTACTTGTTTGAACTAGGAGGTATTTCCTATTGCCCAGTGCCAGCAGCACACATGTCACCAAAGGCTTGGATCTTCACTTACCACACTCCTCAGCTTGTCCGCATTTGTCTTGTGCTAATCCAAAGCACTTGATGCACATCCTCTACGTTCAGTTTGCAGAGGTTGTCGGAATGACCCACGGATAAAGCATGAAAGAACAAGCAGAACATGAAGCCCAGCAATAGCAGAGGACACTGCTGAACCACAGCTCTCTTGCAGGACTGGTCAATGTCAACTCAGTGCTAAACATTAAACACTGAGGGAAATATCCTCAAAATAAGTTGCATAGAGTACGGCAGTCAACTCCTACAACTTGAAGTCATTAAATACAACTAGTCAAACCCTAGAAATTTTGTTTACAAAACAAACCTCCCCAAAAATTCATACACAAACCACAATGCTTTAACATTTGTTACTGGAATGAAAAGGGGGGGAGAGGCAGAAAAAAACTCCATCACGCTCCACAAAATAAAAAAGTTCAGACACTTTTCACAGGATGAAGCGTTCCTCACACATCCATTCAGTAGTGGTTTGTTGCAGGTCTGATATTCCTTGGCTCACTATCTGCTGTGTCATTGCTGAGACAAACCTCCAGTGCGTTGATGATAACTTCTTGACTCAGGTGGTGGAAGAGCCCACAAGAAGAGGTTTACTACTGGACCTAGTATTGACAAACAAAGAGGGACTGGTAGAGGATGTTAAGGTTGGGGGCAGACTTGGCTGTAGTGATCACGAGAAGATAGAGTTCAGCATTAAGTGCGGGATGAACAAAATGACAAGTAGGGTTGAAATGTTGGACTTCAGGAGGGCTAACTTTGATCTCTTAAAGAAATTGATGGGAGAAATCAAATGAGAGAGGGCTCTAGAGGGTAAGGGGGCTCAAGAGAGCTGGCTGATATTCAAGCACCAGCTCCTCCAAGCTCAGGATCAATGCATCCCGAAGAGCAAGAAATCGGGCAAGGGAAGGAGACCTGCATGGCTGAACAGGGATCTTCTGAAAAAACTCAGGTGGAAGAAGGGGGTTTACAGGATGTGGAAAAGGGGGCTGACGACTTGGGATGAGTACAAGAAAGCTGTCAGGGTATGCAGGGAAGAAACGAGAAAAGCCAAGGCAGCTTTGGAATTGAACCTGGCAAGGGATGTCAAGACCAATAGGAAGGGTTTCTTTAAGTATATAGGAGACAAAAGGAAAACCAGGGAAAATGTGGGCCCGCTCTTGAACGAGATGGGTGCTGTGGTGACAGATGATGCAGAAAAGGCAGAGTTGCTGAATGCCTTCTTTGCTTCTGTCTTCACTGCCCGGGCCAGCTCTCGGGAGTCCCAGACTTTGCAAGTAACAGAGAAAGTCTGGAGGAAGGAAAACTTTCCCTTGGTTGAAGAGGAACAAGTTAGAGAACAATTAAGTAAACTGGACACCCACAAGTCCATGGGGCCTGATGGGATGCACCCGCGAGTGCTGAGGGAGCTAGCAGAAGTCATTGCTGGGCCACTCTCCATCATATTTGAAAGGTCCTGGAGAACAGGGGAGGTGCCTGAGGACTGGAGGAAAGCCAATGTCACTCCAGTCTTTAAAAAGGGCAAGAAGGATGACCCTGGAAACTACAGGCCGGTCAGCCTCACCTCCATTCCTGGAAAGATGATGGAACAGCTCGTTCTGGGTGTCATCTCCAAGCATCTGGAGGAAAAGAAGGTTCTCAGAAGTAGTCAACATGGATTCACCAAAGGGAAGTCATGTCTGACTAATCTGATAGCCTTCTATGATGGCGTGACTGGATGGGTGGATGAAGGGAGGGCAGTGGATGTTGTCTACCTGGACTTCAGCAAGGCTTTCGACACTGTCTCCCACATCATCCTCACAGACAAGCTTAGGAAGTATGGTTTAGATGAATGGACAGTGGGGTGGATTGAACAGTGGTTGACAGATAGAGCTCAGAGGGTTGTGGTTAGTGGTGCAGAGTCCAGTTGGAGGCCAGTAACTAGTGGTGTCCCTCAGGGGTCAGTACTGGACCCAGTCCTGTTCAATATATTCATCAATGACCTGCATGAAGGGATAGAGTGGTCCATCAGCAAGTTTGCTGATGACACAAAACTGGGAGGGGTGGCTGACACGCCGGAAGGCTGTGCTGCCATACAGCGTGACCTGGACAGGCTGGAGAGTTGGGCAGAGAAAAACCTGATGAGGTTCAACAAGGGCAAGCGTAGGGTACTGCATCTGGGGAGGAATAACCCCATGCATCAGTACAGGGTGGGGGCTGACCTCCTGGAGAGCAGCTGTGTGGAAAGGGACCTGGGAGTCCTGGTGGACAACAGGATGACCATGAGCCAGCAATGTGCCCTGGTGGCCAAGAAGGCCAATGACATCCTGGGGTGTATCAAGAAGAGTGTGGCCAGCAGGGCGAGGGAGGTCATCCTCCCCCTCTACTCTGCCCTGGTGAGGCCGCATCTGGAGCACTGTGTCCAGTTCTGGGCTCCCCGGGTCAAGAAGGACAGGGAACTGCTGGAGAGGGTCCAGCAAAGAGCTACAAAGATGATGAGGGGACTGGAGCATCTTTCTTATGAGGAAAGGCTCAGGGACTTGGGGCTTTTTAGTCTAGAAAAAAGAAGACTCAGGGGGAATCTTATCAATACTTATAAATACTTAAGGGGAGGGTGCCAGGTAGATGAGAATAGCCTTTTTTCAGTTGTGCCCAGTGATAGGACTAGAGGTAACGGGCACAAACTGGAGCACAGGAAGTTCCATCTTAACACGAGGAGGAACTTCTTTACTCTGAGGGTGGCAGAGCACTGGCACAGGCTGCCCAGAGAGGCTGTGGAGTCTCCCACACTGGAGACATTCAAAACCCGCCTGGACGCCGTCCTGTGCAACGTGCTGTAGGTGCCCCTGCTCTGGCAGGGGGTTGGACTTAGATGATCTCCAGAGGTCCCTTCCAACTCTGACGATACTGTGAAACCTACGCATTCCTCCAACACACCGTGGCAGTAAAGCCAGAGAGAAATAATCACGGCCATCCACAATACTCATCTGTCCATACTATCCAGCCCTAGTGGTAGAAAGGATATAAGGTACATGAAGTACAACTTATGTAAGGCAGTGCAGGAGACCAAGATTGAGATTTATGTTAGCAGATAGTATTTATTTACTCCCTCTTTAATAAAAATGAGACTAAAATGTTTGATTCAGTGTATCCTTACAGGAAAAAGTAAACAGATGTAAAGACACTAATCAGCTCACACTGAAGCCCTCCCATACCCCCACAGGCTTGAAAACATTTGTGTATCTTTTTAGCCCTGACATCAGTGTGAGTCATTACTTGGAATCAAAAGAGATTAGGGGGGTTTAGATGTATCGTAGACACCTACTGAAAGAGCTTCATGCAGCACTTTGTGAACATGGCTTCTTGTTGCCTGCCCTTAGACACCCAGGCATACTCTGTTCCACTTAAAATTTGCTTGCTGTCTCTTCAGTTATTTATGTTGTTTCAAACTCTTTTTACTTTTGGGAATAAAAAAAATAAAATGAAGCAACCTGAAAAATCAACTCCTACTGCTGTATTTGTCGGACCTATGAAAAAGTGCAGCCTTCCCCCAAATCAAGAACTGAATTTAGATGCTGTTTTTTTGACCTTATATCTCTTATGTACAATTGCATGTAAACTACACTATTATTTCCAAGTACCTTATCATTTGTTCTGGGCTGTATCTATGTCCACAGAGATGAGTTGCATTTTGATTTTAAATTTTGGAGCAAAAGGTCAACCTGCATCAGCAAGAGGGAGAACTACAAGAGGAGTGAGACTGAATGGGATCTGGTTTGTTTAGAAAGTAAATACATAGCTATACAAGAACTGCCTTTTCATTTCATTTCTGTAAAGCAATAGCACGAAATGCAAGTCTGTCTTCCCATAATGAAATTATTTCACTGATGCATTTTCTCATGCTTAGATTAATTCCTCGCACTCTTTTATTCTGTCTTTCAGATTAATTCAGGGAAATCGAGGGCGCCTCTCTCATCGGTTGTGTGTAGTCATGTGGTTAAGATTTGTTTCACGTTAGCCTGCTGTTTAGTTAGGATCTACATCACCTTGACTCAAAAAAGAGCAATGTTGCATTTGCTTGCAATCTTAAGGAAAGAATTCAAATAACTACAGTTACTTACATAAAGTTCCTTTAGTGGAGGAAAATTCTTTCCCTCCTGAGTTTCAGGATCCCACTAGCTATTTCAAATATTCTCAACTGTAGTGTCAGTGAGGCTGTTTCCAGAAATTCCACAGAAAGAAATTGTAGGCTTAGATGGAGACCGACAACATTCATAACAGAGCTCAGAGTTGAAAAATTACAAGCGTTTTGGATAAATCTGGCCACCCTTTTACACTGCAAAAATACAGAAGCAAAGCCTTTCATCAGGGCAGCCCCAGACAGCAAAACCTTTGCAAGGGATTTTGTTACTTCTACAGCACTACACAGCAGCATTTGCAGTTTTGGTCACCCAGGACAGTTAATCTATAGTGATAACTCGCAATTCCCCCACCTTTTCTAACAGCCCTATCCTATTCATGTTTTCTTCAATTATCTGAGTGCAGAAATGAATGAGGATATGAATTAATTCTATTCACACACATACTGAATACAAAATGATTAATTTTTTGATGATATGAAAGCATTTTGTCTTTCCTACTGACAGCAATAAAAGGCTTACAACCAGATACCCTCAGGTATGTGATTACCTTTAAGAATGCCATTCATTTTTCTATAGATAACCATTCATATATGTTTAAAAGACACTTTGGTGATAAAAGCGTTTCTGCCAAGAAGTTTCCTGTTAGGAAGACAATGAAAAACAGAAACCGTATACACAGTCACAAGTGCAAGGATTTACACCAGCCACTACTTGGGAAAGATAGCTCAGTGCTCTTCACTGAGAGTTGTTCTCTCAACAGAGAGTTGGGGCTGTTCAGCCTGGAGAAGAGAAGGCTCCGGGGAGATCTTATTGCGGCCTTCCAGTACCTAAAGGGGGCCTACAGGAGAGCTGGGGAAGGACTTTTTACACGGGCATGTAGTGATAGGACGAGGGGGAACGGCTTTAAGCTGGAAGAGGGCAGGTTTAGATTAAACATTAGGAAGAAGTTTTTCACTTTAAGGGTGGTGAGGCACTGGAACAGGTTGCCCAGAGAGGTTGTTGAAGCCCCATCCCTGGAGGTGTTCAAGGCCAGGCTGGACGTGGCCTTGGGCAACCTGGTCTAGTGAGAGGTATCCCTGCCTGTGGCAGGGGGGTTGGAACTCGATGATCTTCAAGGTCCCTTCCAACCTAAACCATTCTATGATTCTATGATTCATTCTCAGAGCTGCTCTTCATTCACTCAAGAAAATCTTTGGGCATTAGTTCAGTATGTCTGTTGTAAGGCAAGTAAGACTGCTGCACTACGGAGCAATCCCGCAAAAAGATGAAGTTTATCAACTTCCATGATCATGCACTGGACTAAGTTTTTCTCAGGAATTACCAAGAATCATTAAAATCTCTCTTAAGGAAGGGCTTTGTTAGACAGAGTCCTTTGGGGTAAATTACTACGGGCTTACCATTTTCCACAAACATTACCTTAACTAATGAAGTGGTGAAATCCGTCTCTCCTGTTTACCCAGCTCTTATTCTTGGCTGGCTCAATGCCCTGATGCAAGGCTTGAGGAAGTATGCTACAATTACCGAGGAGTGGATTATTTTTAACAGTTCCGTCCCTTTCATGTCCAAGCATACATTGCTTCCTATTACTTGACAGACATTTCCTAGTACAATTTATGAGAGTAATTGCGGGTAAAGAGGAGTGTTTCTTTTCTAACCAAAATAATAACAGTAATCTAGGACACTTCTGGACAGTCTGATGCAATGGGAGGGTGGAGCATGCAATTCTGTGGCACTGGAAATGGAAGAATCAGTTCTTCTCTGGTATAAATTCTTCAGCTGCACCTTAGACAAGCTTGAAAATGTCATATAAAAGCTAATGCAGATGATCTCAAAGCCAGAAAGATCCATGAGAGTCCTGTAAACTTACATTGAATTGATAGGATCTGCAGCCTTTTCTATCACTGAGCTGGAAAACTGGATGTCAAGTTACACTCTAAGCATTGCACATTGGTAACCTATAGGGAAGTCAGCAATAGTTTGCTTGGGTTCTAATTACAGGGAGTTAGTTCTGGGGCAATTTACTGCATTTCCTTATACTGCCAAATCCAACAGAAATTTGCATCAGAGTGTAGGTGTTAATTTGCTAATACACTCAGTCTCTGCCACAACTTCACGTCAACTTGCTGCTTGGATCATTCTCCTAGCTGCAACCGCTGTTACTACTGCAAGAAGTAACTCGATGTGAGCAAAATGTCTGTGTTCTATAGCTCTTGATCTACCAGTTTTGAGCTCATTTGCTGCCCAGCTCCACACGTATCTTTTCATATCCTTTGAAGACTTCTTTTTTTAAAACCTGGATTCTAAAACATCAGAATTTGGTATAATAACCTCCACTATGAGAACATGACATTGCACCTAGGTTTTGAACCCAGTGCGCACAGCCTTGATACCAGCAGAATTTAATCAGCTTCACTGCCAAGCACAGGTTTCAGAAATCAAACTGATTGAGCCTCTAAGGGATTGACTTAAAAGCAAAGTATGCAGGCCTTTTTATTTTAGTATGGCCGCAGGACCACGGGCAGTAATTGCAGGAAGACAGTATCAATATCAAAGGTTTCCAGACTCTGTTACAAACTGAATTAATGGTCACTGAGAAAGGTGTCAAGTTAAATTTAACTTTGAAAGATACATTGCAGAGGAGCTCGAAAAGCAGCTAGATATACCACACAAAGAAACATTTCTAATTATTCTACAAATACGCAGAAAAAGTATTCAAAAATGGAGAGAAAGGGAAAGAGATGCAGTCCATCTTAGTGTTTCCTACCCCTTAGTTTCCCCTTTTTTAAAGAATAAAGTTTTCACAGCTATTTCACATCAGTAAAACCGAGTTCTATAAACTTTTGTTTGGTTTTTTTTGTGGAAAAAGACTACTGTTTTTTTTTCCATTGGCCCTATCTGTTAGTGCTGCTGAAATTCAGCTTACTGATAACTCATTGTGGCTGTTGTCTTCTCCTGTTCTTCTGGAGATAAGGTGGGAGATCACATCTAGCAAAAACAAGGCAGGAAAGGTGATGACTGCAGAAAGCCAGCACCAGTGCAACTAGAGTGATACAATTACATAGATGCGTTTTTCCTCTGTCCCAATACAGGCAGGATCTTTAAATATTGACTTTTGACTAAAAGCCAGGAAGTAGCTATGTTTAATGTAAACTCATCAGTTGTGAGTCTGCTCAGAGGAGTGAGAGCACCACCTATGCAGAGTCGCAGTTAAGACCTCTGCTTGAAGGACACGATTCCTCCATATTGACTGTGTGTTTGTAAATGTAAAGACACCTTATTTTAACCCATCGAGTTTCAAAACTCTACTTCAAAATAAAATCTACATTCCAAAAAAGCATTGAATGCATCTCATCCAAAAACCCCACCAACCCAAAACCAAAAAGGCTTTTACAAAAAGGCTCTACAGGCTCAGAGATGACTGCCCATTATCTTCACAAGTACTCTGGCATCTCAAAGATACAAGCTAAGAACCTGCTTTCCTCTCACAAGCCCTAGGATCCAGTCAGGCTGAAGACCCAAGTCCTACTGGTGGCTAGACAGACCTAGCTGTTTAGCCTTTCCTATGCTTTGACAATCCTACTTGTCACCTACATGCCTAATCCCTGAATATTTTTTAAATTTGACCTAGTAAGGGTAAGTCAGAAGATAAAAATCAGTTTGGAAGTAGCTTGTAGTATTAGCCGTTAACGTTCATGTGGAAAGTTACATTTCTCGCATTTCTTAAATTATCTTGTTGAACTTTTACCCTCTTGTTGAGCATTTTCAAGTTGAGATCAGCTCTTATAGGCACTTCTCTAATTTCCTTGTCATTGAGCCGAACCTTTGATTGAGGATGACAACTCTTCCAAGGACAATTTAAAACTGACACTTCCGGCCAGCAATTGCCAGTCACCCCTTTATATGCTCTAGTCATGCATTCTGCAGAGCTGTGGGGTTTTGACTTAACCTCATTTCACTTCTGACAATCTTTACAAAGGAATTATTTGCAGTTGCTACAACGTGTGATGGGTTTGAACTTAGGTCAGGGAGATTGAATTAAAGCAGAAGGCATCCTCATGCTGAAATCATACCAACTTTTCCAAATAAAATGACTTACCCACACAAACCAAAGGATTGAATAATGTAAGAGGTGTCTTTTGTGATGAGGATTTTCTTCTCATGTGAACAGGTTATGCTTTACTGTCAAAAATATCTAAAGGTCACGGGCATCACAACCTACAGCAATTCATTTCAATCTATGAAAAATACTTTACAGTCTCCCCCCCGCTAAACTAATTTGGCAGCTTAAATTCAGCTGCTACTTTTCCAGCTCATCTCCTCACTTCATAGGCTATACATGTTTTGTGCTGCACCTCATGACATTGCATCACACAACCCCAGGTTCATTTGTATACTGTTAGGTGGTGAATACAAGGGTTAGATGGCTACAAAGGTGTGTTTTCTAAAGGTCTGCGTTTAACATTCTGCTCCACTGGTATCATGTAGACACACATCATTAGCACTAGAGTAACACTGTTTCTTTGGAAAGAAGTCATAAAAAGAAGCACCAAAACAAACTGCATACTATCAGATACATTAAGCACGATAAGGTTAGATCAGTTCAGTCTCAGTAGGAATGGAGGATGGCATTGTCCATAGCAGTGAAAGCAACAGTGACTGAACCTACAACCAGATACTCTCCTCAGCACACTCCTGACACCCGAAGTAACAACACAGTGGAAACCTCATTTGAGAGGGGGCAACACTCGGCACCACCGAACTCCAGACCTGTTCACTGCTTCGAGCTGATCATCATATTAGAAAGAGCACGTCTGAATAGTCAAACTCCTGCTAAGCGCTGCTACATCCGAGGTTGCTTCCTCTGCCTCTCTGACCTGCAGAGTACCATCTCTGGCACTCGACAGTGCTAACAGAGCTGTAGGATGTCCCCTCCAGAGGTGGCTGGGTATGGCTCCTTCACTACCCGAGCACCGCCTGAACTGGCCTCCTCTGCTACCTGTCCTTGACAAAATAGTGGAAGACACAGTAGTCCCATGCAGAGCCCCACACAACCCTGAGGAACTGGTGTCACTCACTGCCTCTGTGAGGACACCTGGCCCTGCTTTCCCCTGCCACCAACACAGAGGTCACAGAAACTCTTGATCCTAAAGTACTTTAAACATTATTTTTTCCCATTACATCTTTCTATATTGTAAGGGCAAGCCATAGGTGTTTAACAGGGAGATGCCACCCTAATGTGAAGCCACAGTTACAGAAATAATCCAAGCATTTTCTTAAAAGCAAACAAACCCCTCACCCCACCCACAAGTAACACACTTTTACAACAGGCTATAAAGAAAACAAGACACTGGCTTCAATAACTTCGCTTTGCTAAGAACTACTGCAAGGTGCAGGGTGGGGTCTAAACAAACAGGACAAGCATTATTGGATTTCTTCTTTAAAGTCACTACATGGATTTTTTTCTTCAAAACTCTAACACAAATCCCTAGAGCAGCAGAAAAAACAATGTTGAAATCTCAAGTGGAGCAGAGGAGTGACTTTAAAAGGTAATAATGTGCCTTATTGGAATAAGCTGTTTGGTGTTACACCAAAATGACTCACTCCTTAGCACTGTCACACACAAAGTGGTGCAGATTTCAGCTTCCTATCCCATACAAAACAGAGCCTCTGAGTATGAATATTTTGCCTTTAATTCCCAGACTGCAAGGAAGAATGTCATTGTCAATGTGACTATGAAAAAAAAAAGAAAAAACTCACGTGCGCTGCATTACTCGGATTTGTTCTCTTCATGCATTCAAAGTTAAACAAACATTTCTGTGTTTCGATCCTGTTATCTCAAAGTCACAGGAGTGAAATCTGGAGTCTTCTCTGGCTCCTCCATCAGCAATAGATGCACAGCTCTTTATTGCACTCACTTAACAATGAGAAACTTTACTATTCCCAATAACGTGCAAACAGGAGAAGACCCAGCACCCAGTTTACCTAACTGACAGTCTTTTTATTTTCCAAAATAAATATTTATTTGTACCCGTTTTTTCATAAGACAACTACACAATGCAAAAATAGAAATATGAATTAAGACAGAGTTTCTACCTCATGCATATTGCAAATAAGCATTCCGAATTGTAAAGATTCCACTTAATCTAATTAAGCATTAAAAGGGATTATTCCACTTTAACTTGCAGAAACTGCTAACTCACATTTTCTGTTTAGTTTACTTTCTTGTGAATACCAGAAATACTGTCTTACAAAGAACAGTACAAGCTCATCATCTGTAAAAGGCACAGTTTCTTCCTGGTGTAAAAATAAATCTGACAAAGGAATCCATTTTTTAAAAAATATGTCACTAAAGGATTCATCACTCTGCCTCATTTTTTTTCCCCACAACTTGCACAGATTTCTCTTTCTCAAGGTTCATTTCTAGCATCCCATGTAATTAAAGTCTGGGGATTGGGTTGTGTTATGGGGTTTTTTTAAACAGACAAGAATTAATAAAACCTCAAGTACTGTATTTTGATGGTAATCAAATTAGATTGGTCTCATCTTAGCTGGGACTTGTCAGCATTACATGTCTTTTGTGATCACCTGGCAAAGCAGGAGAGCTCTGCCTGCCCAGGGAAGAATTTGCAACTCCTCTCATTCACAGCTGAAACACTGACAAGTGTTTTACCTGTCATTATATAAAACTGTTAACACATGTTTCCATGCTACTTATAAATGCAGATCTACATATACAGACTAAATTAACATAGTCTATAATAAGCCTCACTAATCCACCAGCTAAGAACAGATTGACATTTAAAACTGTCAAGAGAAGTCAATGCCTGAAAAGGATTTATCTGCAGAAGCCCAAACCTTTTCAATTGCTCAGGATCATAATAAAAGGCTATGAAAAGGAAACAAAGACTTGGGAAACCTTGACTCAACTCAAGTCAATAACAGAACTACAAAACTTCAGAGGAGTCAGGATTTCATTCCTGGTGCTGGGGGCTGTGCCCTGAGCCCGTGTACACAAGAAGTTCACAATCCTTCTCTCGCTCCCCCTCCCTTCTCATTGCTTAGTTTCCTGTTTCACAATAGCGTAAGACATGTACCTATGCTTGGACATATAAATAGTCTTACTGGCTTCCAGGGGTTGTTCACCTGTTTAACCACAGTAGGTACATATGCATTTTGCTCACTTGAGGACTGCTGTCCCTTCAAGCCACACACCATACCATACATTCATACAATGTCCCACCGAGACCATGAAGAGTCCCACAGGACCAATAACAAATCGCATGCATAAGAAATACCACTGTAGTTTCCGTTCCCTGCAAATATCTTCAGTGCAAGGACTGCCTTTGAATTGTGTGTGCATAGTACCGTGACCTAGGCCTCTACATGATGCTACAATATAAATAATTTAAAAATCCAGGCTGAGCTAATTAGACTGCATCCTGGGGGCAGGACTTACACTGCTGTTACTCCCAGCATTTAGAGCTAACCTTGTGTGATCCAAGCACACCCCTGACTTCTCATGCTTCTTTCACATCTAGGGTTTCTCCATCCTCCTCCTATCTGCCCCCCACCCCCATCCCCTACTACTTACAGATCTATTCCTGAAAAGCAGTTCTCTCCATACATAGATCATACGTTAGAACTGCCTTACAGAAGTTTGATTTCCCAGTTAACGCCCCAGCCCTGAAAGAAGCTTTCGCTATTGTTTTGTGAAGTACTCAGTTGAGCTCCTTGGTACTACTATGCTGCATATAGCTTTAGATTAATGTCTTTTCTACTTTTTCACTGATGAAGGAGTTGTCAAATAAACGTGCCCTTTAGCTAGCTGTCAGGGAAAAATAAAGCCTCCTGTGGCATTCAGGAAAAATAGCACAGAGCAGAAAGCAGGATTTTGTATCCCAAAGTGGATAAATCTATATTAGCTGAAAGCTGACTTCCATTTGAAACAAAAAAGCAGTTCTCCACTGAAAACCTCAAATCCTTTGCAAACACATTATTATTCACAGAAGGTCCCACTATCCAGCAGTACTAACCTTAATTTTTCTGCTCCCTCCAGATGCTTTTCCATTGCTGTACCCTCTGCAAAGGACACGGCATAGCCTCCAACAAAAAGCAGGAGATATTTTCACGCCAAGTAGGCCTACTGAAGCCACCAAAAGAGACAACAGGCTCTCTGCTCCCTTCACCACTAAGAACAAAGCAGAAATGGCAGAGTGGGCAGAGCCAGCTCCTCAGCAGCTGAACCAACTTGGTTCCTCAGCAGCTACAACGAGCCCAGGTGCACGCTGGCTCAGGCATGCCCAAGGTGCACAAGTCCCTGCTGAAGACACACTCATGACCGAGTTGCTCTACGTTTATATTTCATACCAAAGAAAAGCAGCATAACTTGTCTTTTACTGCTCAATGAAGTTTAGGAGGAGCCACAATGCAGAGCTCACAGAGGACCTGCCTAAGGAAGAGTGACGAATTTTGGGAAAGGGAGCTAAGAGCACAGGGGAGCACTCCCCCATAGGCATCCTGTTTCTTGATGCTTGAGGCCAGGGCTCCAACCACTGCAGAGCCATTTCTTTGAATATTTCCATATCCTGTACCAACCATGTATTGCCAAAATCTCCTTCATCTTCCTCTGAAGATGAGAACAGCAGGAGAGTTGAGGACTTTGCTTCTGCTAATGCAGCCTGACCCAGCCATGCTAGAGATCCCTAACACTGCAGAAACAAGACTGTTCCCCAAGCAAAGTAGAACTGCTTGAGGGAGGGGAGAATGAGTTACAGACCCTCTGTGGACTGCCATCAGGAAGTACAGAGGGAGATATTTTACACTGGTTCTCATAATAAATAAAAGTAATGGAATATTTTTTTACAACTGTGTCCATTTGAAACACTTTTGCTATTATCCAACTCGCACCATCTAGCGCTAATTAAAAAGTAATCCAGGTAACTGCAAATGAGGGAGCAACATTTTTTTGTAATGTGTATTCCCTGGTGAACATAAAAATTAGCAGATGTTTTCACAATACTAGTTATTTCTTTATCTATAGCACTTTCCTTGCTGGAGGACATTCAGAATCAATCTGTGATTTTACCAGATGTCTGCAAAGTAGTAGCTACTCCTTGATCCACTTGACTTCTTTAATGCCTCGGGATACATTCAGCATACATTTGGTAAGAGGCATTTGTATTGGTTCTACGGTTTTATGCTGATCATCATCCTGCTTGTTGTCATAAATTATAGGGTACTCTATAAGAGATGTGATTCTGGGTAACAAGACCAAGCAACTGGAAAAGATTCTCCCTAGAATAGGTTTTCAGATTTAAACAGAGATATTGGTTTGACTGTATGTATTTGCAAACCTATTTCTTTAGGCAAAGATTAGAAAGGCAAGGAGAATCACAAAGTCAATTTTAACGGTGAATATGCACTTAAAAAGCACATTAAATTGTATCCTTGTCTGCAGCTCATGCATTTCTCCAGTGCCCTAGAACAAGCTCACGAAGACTGAAATCTGGACGAATTATTTTAGAAGTTGAAGGAAGATTTTAACTGCTGGCAGATTTCAGTGAAGTTCTCATCTGCATTTGCGTCACACATGAACAGGAGGGAGGGAGATGGACTGTACCTTTAACTTTGTATCTTGAGCCTCAAGCTAAAATATATACTAAACAGATTGCACAGATCTGACTCTAAAGGCTTCTCCCCTGAACTCTGCTCATTTCAAATGCAAAAATATCTTGAGAGCCTCAGTTAAAAGCATTACTGTGATAAAACAACATGAAGAAAAAAAACGCAAAAGGATTGAAATCTCCCAGGTTAACTAAACAATTGTCTGAGACAGAGACCAGCCAAGGTGTTTGTCATCAATTTGAAAAAAAAAAAAAAAAAAAAGATGCAGCTTTTGAATTACACTGGAAAAGTCTGGCCACTTCACTCCTTTCCAGACTCAACAATTAAATGCAACATCTGCCGACAGCTGTGAAGCTCTGCCAGAGCCAGCATCTAGCCTTGAGGTCAGGTAGTGTGCCCAAGCTAGCAACCCTTGGGTACCACGCACAAAGGAGCTGGGGCCCAGGCAGCAAAGCACTTTGAGTTCAAAGGTTATAAAGCATGTATGGATTCATCAAAAGCTTTATTTCACTGAATGCCTTGGGAGACACGTCACTTGTTTCTTACCTCCCTTAGAGAAAGGAGAGGGTAAAACCACCACAAAACCCAGAGGAAACAACCAAAATAGCTGCTTCTGTGTGTAACTCATACATCAGCCTTTATTTTTATTTTCCAGACTGCTGAGGAGGCTGGGGATGGAGGTGAGTATATTGAGAGGCCGTCCTTTTGTGCAGCTGCGTGTTCGAATTGATGAGATAGGCCTCAAAATGACAGATGGATGCCTGTAGCTATTTGATACATTCACTGAATGAATAATAAATAAAACGGCAATGCAACGGCATTTAAAGAGCCTCGGACTCTGCCACCTCCCAGAGAAACAGGCTGCCCAACTTCAGATGTTTCACAAGAGAAGCTTTAAAATTCTCAAGGCCTTGTTTTACTGTTAGGACTGGGCAGAAATTAATGAAGCAAAATTTCGGTTTCTGCTGTTGAGAAACGGTCCTCTTTTTGTAGGGATATCCTCACCAGAGCTTTCACAGGCTTTATAAGCCTTCCAGGAAATGGTACTGCTCTGGCTGTAATTAACCCGGAATACACGTAAATGTCTTAGATGTGTACAATAACGGAAAGCAGCAAAGACAAGCCACAGCAGCTTCACCAAAAGCCTATTCCACTGCAACCAGTGGAAGAATTTAAATTAGATCCTTAATACATACATGTATTACCAGAGCTGCTTTTCTTCCACATGGTATAGGAGGATGGAGCAATGACCATAAATACAGGCATTAAATGGGCTTCTTTCTATTACTAGAGGGACAAAATTATATCAGCAAGTTGGGTCTATTTAATATACATCATACTGCCTGTAATAGAGCCTGGTAAATCCTAGCCAAATACGAGCTCATTGTTCTCCTCGACTTGCCATCCCCTTAATATCAGAGCAAATATCCTCCCAAAGAAGCTGCAGCTGCTACTGCTGAGGTGGTTCATAAAAACTCATAGCAGCCTCCAATTGTAAACAGAAATATGCCACTTTGTTTTGCTACAGATTTACTCCACTACCCTACCCAAGACATTTGCTGTGACAGCACACGCCACTGTCTTATAGCAAAGTCATGGCACCTAACAAAACACAGATATGACTTGCCAATTTCATTTTAAAAAAACAAAACAACAAACCATATTGATGCTTGATTTCTTTTGAAGATGCTTAAAAGAAATTTTACAAATGAAATCTTATTTAATCTATATTACTTTCATCACTATATTGCTGCTAGCTAGGCTTGAGGTAATAGCTGTGATACACCACGATGTTCATGCTATTCCAATTAAATGCAGATATTTTTGTAATAATTTAGTGGAACCTTGCAAACCAGGCTAATTTAGAGGCATAACATCATCATTCACCTTTGCAGAAGTTGGACACTGCCACATCCCTACCTGCTCTTCATTCCATGACAGAGAACAGGACACGCCAGCTGGGCCTCCGATTTGGATTACTCTCCCTTCCCTATGTTTTGCCCATCAGGAGAAAGCTATGCTGAAGTGTGCCCCACTGCTCTCTCCAGGGAAGGCCTGCACTGAGCACTGCTGCAGGAGGCAGTAGGACCCACAGGTGACAGCTCTCTGCACAGCCAGCCGGTATCTGTACCCCAGGGATGTGGCCAGGTTCATGAAGGAATCACAGGACATGTATCACAGGAAACTGCAAGCCCTAAGCGGTAATTTACAGAAGCTAAGCTTGATCTTATTCTCAGCAAAGTCAATTAAACAATTATTTTTGCTTTCCAAGGGAAGAGGGGGTACAGCAGTCTACTTTGACTACACCGTCACAGCAAATAGATGGTATATTTGCAATAGAGGGAAATATGCCATGTTTCCTTTGCCAAAGCTTCTCCCAACAGGCATTTCCACCACTAACAAACAAAAACGTACTGGATATAGTATCTCTTCAAGGCTTCAAAGATCTCCTTATTTTCTGCCAGTAATAACTCACTTGCTTATTTGGAAGGTAAAAGGTTATTGAGGCCATAGAGCATCGTACCTGACAGGCTTCGTCCCAAACACAAAGGAAACACAAGCCCATCCAGTTTATGGCCCCTGGACAGACAGCTAGCCAGGCATCTGCAGCCAAAAGCAGATCTGTGGGTAGGTATTACTCAGTGCACACAACCACAGATCTCATCCTACCCTGCTTGCACCACTTTTCCTACCAAAATCTTTGACATGTGCAGTCCTTAACACACATGGTAACACATATGTCTGCAGCACACTTGTGCCCCCCACAAAACTTCCATCCTGGAGGCCAACAGATATAACAGGTAAGGTCGGGTATTACAAACCTTATTTGAAAGAGTCATCCTCTTAGAGACTTCAACATATAACCCCACATGACTCAATTTTTCTAGAGGGAGAGAGGATTTTGCCCATGGATTTCTCCCTTTAGGAGATACCGCAAAGAAATCACTTTGCTTTCGGTGTAAGCGTAGCTGCAAATTAATTTATTCTTTCTTGAGGAAGTCATCTTCTCTGCTACAGAGAATCCCAAAAGGTCAGACTAGGAGTAGTAACTGGGAAGGCAACTGGCTGGAAATGACCTAACATCATAGGAAAACCTGCAGCATAGAAGAACCCTCTCTCTTCCTCCTTTAGCCTTCCAGAAACTGTAATCCTAACAGCTTGGCTCAGATCCTCCCAAAACCCTTCCATCAGTCCCCTTTCTATAAAACAAATAAAACTGCCTGTCTTGGCAATATTTAGCAAAATCTTTCCTAGAAATTGCATCTTGAATGAGATGAAACTATACAACTGTTTAGATAACAGAGAGAGTCCTGGCAGTGACTTAATGCCTTATTGGGCTCTCTGCCACAAGTTACTGTGGTCCCAAACGGGATCAAGGATTTCTGCCGTAGCTTCCAGCACCAGAAACCTGAACAATGGCCATTACACATGAAAAAGGAAACCAACATCTCCACCAGAAATTCTTAGGAAAGATCCAGCACTGAAGGAGATCTCCATGTGCCTTTCTGGCTTCTGTCCTAGGAAGATTTCCCCATGCTTCACCTTTAGGACTAACCAATTCTTTATTTAACAAAAATAAGTTAAGTAACTCTTTACCTAACAAGTTATCTTTTTTTAATCCAGAGCAACAGATCAAATGAAGGTGATAAATGTGCAGAAATCCCAGAGAAAACTCAGACATGCATACTTACCCCAGTCCTGGTGACCAGCAGGCCAGGCCAGAAGTCTCTGCACAGCGGAGGTCCTTGAAGCAGGCAGCGTCCATCAGCGCCAGTGCAGCACGTGCTGTGGGACGAAGCCAGCAGCTGTCCTAGCCCTGACACAGCTGCTGGGTGACAGTCAAGACCTGTCTGGTCATAGGACCCAGATCCCTGTGCCAGCCACACTCATAGAGCCCCATTGGGCTCTGTCAACCCCTTCAAATTCTCGGTCAGAGGTGACATAAATAAACATGCTTGCATATAGACGTTCCTAAAAGTGGACTGTACATATGATGCATGTTTTGCACACTAATTCAGTAATTGTGTTTCAAGTTTTCTATGGTTTGCTTCCTTTAATACAAAATCTGCTCCTAAGTAATTAAAGCCCCTATAACCGAAAATGTGTAGCAGCGTCTTGGGAAACATTGCAAAAAATTGTACTGACAGCTTTTTTAAAGGTCAGTATATATGACACCAAAAACTCTGCTTTGGTAGAGTGTTTGCTGCTTGTTCCACTGCTAAATTAATAATCATCTCCTACATTGCTCCAGGGATACAACGTCACAAAGACCACACTGGCTTTTCAGTCTTTGGGGGTGTAATGCGGATCACTAATAGCCCAATACGCACGTGGACCTACCTGTACAAGCTCTGCCTCCAGGACCGACAGCAGCAAATCCCTAGCTGGGAATATGGACTGGTGACAAGCAGTCTCAGTGCAGGGCCCTTAAATCAAGTCACTTTGCACCATGGTCTGAGACTCATCCCAAAGCTGGTTCACCTTTAGGGCACAGCACAAAGCTCATCCATCTGCTCAGACTTCTGCTGAGGGAAGGAGAGGGGACACATATATCTATTTACAGCAGAATGTCTGTTTGGCTGTACTTGAGATACTCTTAAAGGCACTGAACTAAGTGTAGTATTTTTTGTATTTAACAGAGTTGTTTCCAAAATTTAAAAATTTAAAAAAAGACAATCACCTTGAATATGAACCCTGGAGTCTATTTGAGCCTATTGACAACAGACTCAACTTTCTGCATACTATGAAATAAATAATACACTTAAAGTTCTCATTCCTATTGATTTCAGTGAACACTTATTTCTATGGATCTAAATGCCTAAAAAGTTTTGCAAATTTGGCCCTTTCACTCAAGTTTATATAGTTGAAGAATTTGGTTTCAACTACCAGATAGCAAAAGCAGAATTTTTAGGTGAAATCACATAAATTATCTTACGTATAACAGTTTTGATTTAAATATTAAAAAAACTTTCTGTAAGATAATGTAAATATTTAAACACCCTACAAATGCCATCTGGCCTTTCAGGTGGCCCCAGGACTTCAATGGATTGTACTGAATGACTCCTGCTGTAGCCGTGTTTTCCACAGAAAAGTAGTTTGTGACCTTCAACCTCCAGATATTTAGCCTTTATCCCTTGGAATGCACAGTCATCATTACTTACTGCATTATCCATGCCAAGAAGTTTTATTACTATACAAATAATTTTCTCAGTGCTGTTGCTAAAAGCCACAAATTCTCCTAGCAGCCAGGATTATCAGTGTTTTCACATTATAACCCATTGCCTAAACAGCTCATGGATGCAGAAGAAGCGAGAGTCAGAACTTCTACCTCAGACTGCTAAAGTCTTCAGAAAAGGATTACAGTCTTTCAGCAACAAAGGAAATGTGCACTCAGGATTGCTGTGCTGAACTCTTGGCTATAGTCAAAGCTTTGCAGGTCATAGTGACCAAAACACTGAAAATACTGCATTTCATTCCACCTTCCTTAAAACAGGAGCAATATCTCTCTAAATTACAGTCTTTCTACAGTAAGCTCGTTAGCTTTCTAACTTACTTTAATTAGAATTGTCAAGATTTTAAAGCCTCACCATACCAAAATCCAACACTGAAGATATTAAAATTCCTATTCAAACTGAGAAGCTGAAAATTTATTGCGGAACAAAAATGTTTTGATTATACAAAAATACCTAATAGTTGGGGTTTTTTTAAACAAGCATAGTAATATAATGTAAAAAAAAATGTTTGTAATTTTCACATCAGAACTGTTTATTGAAATTGGCATAGCTCCATGAAATGCATGATTAAGTGGAGAAAGTCAGGTAGAAAAATTTTCAACCACATCTGTGCGTAAGAGTGAGGTAACTAAATATCAGTTACATTCACATGTATCAACATTCAGATGCTACTTCAGCTGAAGCTGCTCTTGAGGAAACGTAGTTGGATGGTTTGTTTTGAAGCCATTCAATAGTGGAGTTGAAAAGAGATCAGTTTCAGATCAAAACCAACGCAAAATTAAAAATCGAAAATCTTGTCAGAAAATCTGCAACATTTAGCAGAATTTAAGCTTTTATTGTGGAGGAAAAAATGCTTACTTTTGCCGAAATAGTATTTTTTGCAGAGCGGCATTTTCTTTCAGAAGAATTTCGCAGAGGAAGGGTCCCAGCCAACACTGCCTTCCTGACATCCAGCTGATGATGCTTCTACAACTGCAATAAGTATTAAAACTGTGACTCCCAGGGACTAGCAAAGGTACTGCATCTCCTTGTTCTCATTACAAAATCAAAATAAAGAATAAGAAAAGGTAGTTTTAAATTCATAGCCACTTTAAAGGTCACAGAAAGTATTATACTATTACAAGATTAGCTAATTATATTATTTATGGAAAGCATTTGTTCTGGGAACAGAGATTAGACATAACTACAATTGGATGTGTCTGTGACAAATCTAGAAATTAAACAAAGCTCCCGTAAAGTCAAAGCCAAGATTTTTTTTGTGCCATAAAACCACTCTGTGCATGCTGTCCTGGCAGAAAACCTCCTTTGCATTACGTATTACCCTGTGAACGGCTACTGGTAATGCTAATAGCTCTCAGCATCGTGCCTACAGCTGAGCAACTAGTGGATGCTGAGATTTCAGCTGAGTTGGTGTCCAGTGACAAATTCAGGCTCTGTGTATATAGATAAGCTGTGGCAAATAAATAAAATTATACCATTTGAGCTAATTTGAGGGATGAAACCTCCCCAAAGGACCAAGTTAAGGAGCAATAGGGAGAAAAATATCAGCTTAGTGTAGGGTTAGTAAGGAACTTGCAGCTCTTGTCTCCTGGTAAAGCCTCATGTGTCCATAGTTTCAGAAGTGGATTATACACCTCTGTTTGAGCTGGTTGGTGGGAAAAGCTGTCATAATTTCAGGTTTCTTCTGATTTCTAACTGAACACTTCTAATTGTTGATATTCATGAAGTGGGGTAGTGTCCAATTATATAAGCAATATGACACAAGATTCTGATTACCTGTGGTTTGGTCACCAAAGCATTCAGGATCTTTGGCAGTGGATGCAGAAGTTTAAATAAAAATGTCATGGCTTATGTCAGAAAAGCGTCTTCTGCTAGATTTCCTCTCTTTACATAATTTAACTTCAAAGCATTTTAAAGGCCAAGCTTGTCAGAAGAGGTTGATTTTAAAGGTTGAGGGGGAGACGTTGATTTTGCAACAAAAAAAATTTACAGCTATAATTAGGCATTACAGTAAGCCCATTCTTGCTCACATTGACTGATAAAAACTCGTTACTGATTGTTGAAGGACTGAATACTCCAAAGGGTTCTAATGAAGGATCAACTTTATGTAATGGGGGAGATAAGACTGTATTAAGCAGCCCAGAAAATTAGGGACAACGCAGAAAAAATCTTCCACAGAAGGTCAAGTATAAGAGGAACATGATGCGTCTAAACCTAGTTAGTCCCTGAGCAGTACTTTCACTTTTCCTTGCGGCACACGTAGTCGTTTACACTGGGAAGAAGGGATACAATGTAGCAACTGCTTTATCTAATTTTTATACTCTTTTTCACAGGCATTATCAAAAAAGTAGAAAATAATGCGGAACCATATCCAAATCCAAATCTTCAGGACTTGCCAGCTTATAAAAAAAACACAAAACACCTCAGAAAAAGACCAAAAAAAGTATTCTTAAGGTTAATCAGCAACTGAGGAAGCAAAGAAGCTGTTGTGACTCTGCCTCACAGTGCTCTCCACTCAGCCTGCAACACTGCCGTGAAGAAAGAACAATCACCAAAAAATTTTTGAGAGGAAAAAGGCTGGAACGGATGCTGCTTGCCTCCGCATGCAGCAAGGCTATTGTCACTCTTTGACCAATCTTTAGCTCTCCACAAGTAAAATTCAAGTTTAAAGATTACCCTGGCAAATCCTGGTCACCTTAAAAAATTAATATGTGGCCTGGAGAAAAACAATAGTTGCAATGTGTTAATCACTCTGCCATACATAACCTTTGCCATGTCCTACTCCTTTTGTGCCACTCTGGTGGTTCGTTACCCAGAGGCAAAACTTTTTTTGGCTGAGACACAGATGGACTCTGGCTGTCCTGCAGGTGAGAGATGTTGCTGGGACCAAAGCAGTGCTAGCCTTGACTTTGGATGCAGAGCCAGGCACAAAGAATTTGGGATCCTAATGTCTAATTTTTCCCCAAACTCCGTTTCAACACATATAACTGTAGACCAGAAAATCTGGCAAATGGGGTCTGCTTGTAATACGCTTTCTTTACATTAATGAGATCTGTGTCACCTACCACCTTCTCCCTTACAACACACACATTTTCTTCATTGTTTCCATTCTGAGCCAAAACAGTTGAAGTCTGAGCGTGTTGCTTAGCAATACAGGAATAGAATAAGGTATGCTTAAAGTCTTTCTCCTCTGCTAGATGTCCTGTAGCGGCCATTACTAGAGAAAAATTGACTTTTCCATTATCTTCTTATTGTTTCCATAGCAGTTTCTCCCCTGTTCTGATGGCATTTGCTTTAGCTTCCCCCCCCACCCCAATATTCTCTCATTAACCTTTTCTTAGACACAGCATCTACTCTCACCCCTCTTGTATATCTAATACATTTCTCAGCTGTAGGCTTTTTGATGGGAATTTTCCACCTCATTCTCAGATGAACTAAGTTCATTACAGATGTAAGCAAACAAATCTGGAATGTTGCGGGAGAATACTGGCAGAAGAAATAACCTCTGAGTAAGTAAAATACTTCCTTTATCTCTTTAAGCCAATGTTCGGTTAACTTTGTGGCAAAAAACTGCCAAACAGAAAGAAAAAGAAAAGGTGCTCGAATCCCATTTTTGCAGTTCAGAAACCAGAAAGCTTTCTTTTTGAGTAAAATCCTTGACTGTTAATTTTAAAGGCGTACAAAAGTGAAAGCTGTATTGTACTCTCTCTCCATTTCAGTGTCTGATATTCATATAAGGTTCACAACAAACTTAACAGAACACGTAGGAGTCCCCGAGACTAATCTTTCCTGTACAGAACTAGCTTCTGGAGACCTCTCTCTCGGGACAGAGGGTGAATCTTCCAGGCCCATTTCTTGAGGAAAGCCACGCTGTATGTCTGTTGAGATCTTGCCTTGTTCTCTCTGAGAGGCAATGAGGATTTGTGCGACTGGTGTTCTGAGGTTTGTTACCAAGTGTAGGTACAGAAACAAAGCTATACTTTAGCTGCAGGTAGACCACATGATGCATTAGCGTACTACTTCTCACTCTATCATCATAAAACAGACTGAAGAGTTTTGTTTGTGCATTCAGGCTGCAAGCCTTCTTAAGTGTCTGTTGTGGTGCTTATTAGATTGTGGTGTCAATAATCACGTTAGTCCAAATGGTTAAGGGACACTTTCCTCAAGAAAGATCACGGCTCAGGAGGGAATTAGCCATATCTAATTGCTGTTCATGCTGCTGCTGGACATTCCCCTTGCTCCGCTGTCTGTCCACTGTCATCTCGGTTTAAAACGCACTGACTGTGCTTTAGGCATTGGATCAAGTATTTGGAAAACAAGGCCCTGTTTATGAGCGTGACAGCCTATGGTCAGTCAAACGTGTGCTGCAGACCAGCCATGGAGATAGCGGGCAGTGAACACATCAGACCCTCCCGGGGAAAGCTGGGAGCCGTGTCACGGGAGGGGTCTCTAACAGCAGTCCTCTATCTTCTCTGTTGGAACGTGGTTCACCCCGGGTTTCCTCCTGTGGTACCTTTGCCTTTTCTGGCTCTTTGTCCTGCCTTGTCCTGCAATGAGCTGCAACCTGCCAGAAATCACAGCCAGCTCAGGGCCTCGTTCCAAACAGTGCGATTCTGCAGGAAGGCGAAGTCCGTAGCAGGTCTTGGGCTGTGCAGTCTCTGCAGCGAGTACTGGTGCTTTTGCTGTGGGTAGGTGTACATAGGCACAGTGCCTAGTACAGTGCATTCTTTGCACAAAGTGCATGTCAATGGAGTGCTAATGACAGCTAATGAGTATGTGGAGCAGTTTGGGGATGCAGCAGAGCCTGCCTCAGCAGCACAGTGAATAACATCAGAAGGACTGGTAAAGAAACGCAGCTCTCAAACTATAGCCAGACAGATGATCTGAACAACACAGTGTGGTATAGCAGGATTCTTCTTTGCAGACTCCTGCAGCAGCTTTAATTGCAATTGCTTTAAATTTGTAAAGAGCCTGGAGGCTTGAGGTCCCACTCATTAACATTTTGGCAAAATCCCAGTCCTGGGCTACTTCCAAAACACTCACATCTCTGGCAGACTCAGGTTCTTAGCCTGTATTCACCCTGACTCTAACCAAGAAAATAATTATATAAGATTTGGTTTTTTATATTGCAGGCATGACACTTAGATCTAAACATTTTGCGGTTTGAGATATGTTTTCATAAATGCATCAATCATCCAAATATTTTTGTCCAAGGAGTTCTCAGGAAATTACAATGAGTATCAAAGATCACACTATTCAACAGAAATAATTTTAATATTAAAGTCTCATAAATTCCTCAATAAGCAGTGCTGCCTAGATTAAAATCAAAACTCAGATTAAAAAAATGTATTTACTTATTTACTTCAGAAGACAGAATGTGGAGAGCTGCCTCCTTCTGAAACCCCTGGTTATCCGAGAACAAGCTTCAAGATCCCACATCACACAAAGCTACAACACCATGAAGCACCAGGGCTCAGCGCACTTGAGCCATCTACCTAATGAAAGAGAACCAACAGGCTGGGATCTCCTGCCTGCTCCATCTGTAACCCCACCGGCTACATTGCCTGAATCCAGAGGGGCACACTTATGAGGTGAGAGTAAGTAAGATCCCCATCTTTTTCTTTGACTTATTTTAAAAACCTCTCCATTTTTCCTTATTCCTTAAGATGCTTTTTTTTCTCCCTAAAGCTCTTCTAATCATCGCTGTTGCAAATTTTACTTGTCAGCTCTTGATTTGTATTTTTCTTCCATCCATGAAATAGCTTCTGTACCTCCAAATCAACATTAAAATTGTATGGTCAATGTTTCTGAGCAGAAAAGATCAGTCAACGGGGGAGATGGCGTCGCTATCCATAATACATGCTCTGGCACCAATGTCATTTATGCATCTGCTTAACCAAACAAGACAAGCTTCAACACAGAAGATGGGGAAGGATATGATATAACAGAAAAATATTTTGATTAAGCCACAAAAAGCTCGCTGTCCGATCACTTTCTGTGAGGCCAGTATTAACATCCCTATTCAGTCAGATGTGGCTGAGGGACAGCACTGCTGCCAGTGTAACTGCAACTGCAAGCTCTGGGAGTGTCAAGAGCCGGTAACACTTGCCCCGAGGTCTAATGCTGCATTTTGCCTCATTTTAGAAGGACCCTCTATTGCAGCTACACTGGAGCATCACCATAATACAAATGTAGGGGTAAATGCAGGGTCACAACAAACTCAGGCTTCTGCTACCTGGAATTTACCTTACATTTCAGTTTCATCTTTTTATCAAAAGTTTTGTTGGGTATTTTGTATGTTTGTTTGTGTTTGCGTGCTTGCTTGCTTGTTTTTTTAAGGACAACAGAGACCATTTGAAGGTGAAATGAAAAGTTGGTGCAGAACTTCATCTAGCTGCAGGAAAAATTGAAGATTCAGATGCCTTCCCTATATGTAAAATGGGAACCACTGCTGAAACACTGCTGATATCACTAGATCCAGAATAAAATGTTAAGTGTCCCTATAGTATTTCAGAGGAATAAAAGGATAAAATGAGCAGTTTGCAAGCTAATTCTCCATATGTAACAGAGTATTTGTCCAGATTTAGACTATGATCTTCAGGGAGGCTAAGGGGAGACGGGTTCCCAAATCCCATTGAAAAGCAATGAAAATTCACCTTTTAAGGGAATTCAGATTCAGATTCAATTTCTTATTTCTACATTTCATCCTTTTAGTACCTAACATTCATAAAAATAGTGAAAATATCTAAAAAGTTTAGTCAAACAGTTAGAATTCCATTGGCATATTCAAAAGAATTACGTTATCACAAGTACCACCCTGCCGAAATGGAACGAGGGAAATAACCATACAATCTGGACTTCCCATGTGTAAAGTGAAGGGAAAAATAAACTAGCTGTTAACATATTACTAATTCTAAAACATTAGTGATAGATACTGGAAGTTAAAGCAATGAACTATGGGTGGCTAATAGGTTAAATGAAAAAAAAAAAAAAAAAAAAAACCAAAAACCTGAAAACATAAGAGGAAAAGAGAATTCTAGATGACACAAAAATCCATTACTTGGAGCAGATTTTTATTTTTTTTTCAGTTAACGCAGAAAAGTTGAGCAGATGTTTCTGGTTTGTATTTGATGGATACCATTGTGAACAAAAGGGAAAAAAAAGGAATTTTCCTGAAGACACGCAGGAGCCAGCCCAAGCTACTGCTGTTTCAAAATTAACAGGCCGATATTGAGCAGAGAGCTGAAGATCTCTCTGAACCACTGAGGTCTACTTTTAGCATGTCTCAGAAAGGAGGAAAATTTTAAAGGGAGGTAGGACTGCCAGCTTAGTTTGTGTATTTAAAAGGGCAAAGGCAATGCAGAAAGGGCAGCAGTGACTAGACATCTTACAGATTAACAGATGGTATAAACCTGATATTTACTGCCAGTTAACTGCCGTAAGTAAAATACATTTTAATACAGCACTTTGCCATGTAATACAAGTCACGGTGTTCAATCAAAAACAGAGGTACAGAGAAAAGCTTAGGGACCATCACAGGTAATTGCCTCAAGATGATTTCCCAATAGTCTGCAGTGGCAGAAAGGACTAATACCACCCCTGAATGTTTAAAAAGATGACAACTGAAGAAGAACAAAGTCATTATCACCTCTAAGTTCAACATCGGTGAAACTGTCATTAGGCTGTTGCTCCTGGTCTAATTCAAGGAAGATGTAAAAAAGTGATGAACAGTTTAAAGGACAGCCACCAATGTGATTCACTAGCTGGGAAACATGCCTTACAATACAGGGCTTAAGGCATTAAATATATTTAGCTCTCAAGAAAAGCTTCAGCTGTAGCTTGTTCACTGTACATACAGGTGAAAGACATAGCTGTGGTGGCAGCTTTTCAAAGTTGTTGACAAAGGAAAAACAAGACCCAACAGATGGGAGTTGAAGTCATACAAATTCAATCTGGAATAAGAAATAATTTACCATCACAAAGGCTAATTAAACACTGCAACAGTTTTTCATTGAAGGTGATAGACCTCCCAATGTAAGCCTTTAAAATGAGATGAAACACATTTTAAAAGATGTTCTTTTGTGATATGAAGTGCTGCACAAGATTCATCCTCAATAGCCTGGAGGAATTACATTGCCCCTGCACCAACTTCAGTTTCTGCATATTGCTTGCAGCTTTACATGAGGATATCTTACCTATTTAAATATTATATCGTAAGGCCAATGCAGACTCCTGTAAGGTTGAAGAATGATTTCTCTTCTTCCCCCTTATAGCCCTACAAGACACTGGTCAGATTCTGGATATTTTTTTCTTTCCAAGTTCTGAAATTTCAAAAATTTTCTCCAGCTAGAGCAAAGACTGCACATGAGGTTACTCAGCACTCTAACATGGTGCTGAGAAGCATCAGTGTTTCTCTTTCAAGATTAAAATGCCCGGCAAATCTGAAGTCAGATATTGAACCTCAGCAGATAAAAATTTCACCTCATTATTTTACCTCAGCAGCTGCTTTGGGTTTTTTTGCTTAGTCTGCAGCTTTGGCTCCTAGAATTATTTAGGCAAATTTCCCCTAATGAAGTCCTTACTAGTTAACAGAGTTGGTGTTCTGGGAACAACTCAGTCTCTTCTAATTTCTTCTTTCAGTACACAGGCTGAAAAACAAAATGCTCAAATTAACAAAGTCACCAAGGTCAATCCAAGCATAGTTTGGTGAAATGTAAGGAAAACATCACATAAAAAAAGAAAAAAGGGGGGAAAAAAGATACATAGGTCCTTTCTGCTCTGAAACTGCAAAATAAGGATGCTCATACACAGCACTGAAGGTTTACACACACTTATAAAATGCATCTTTATGAATAATAGGAAGAAGACAAATCTTTTGGCCTAGCACCTCTGTGAGACTTACTGGAAATGCCATGAGAATGAGCATTGCATCAGCGCTGCCACTGAATGCTCTAATTATGCACTTTCAGCATGTTACTGTGTTTTAACAAAATTTAGGTTGATGGCACCAAGGATATTTCTACCACTCAAAATAGTTACTAAAATAATCTTGTGTAACACAAACCACTGGGAAATACAGTCCATAAACTGGCTTCTCAAAGAAGCTTAGAATGATCTTTTACCCTCTCTATTCACCAGATGAAAAATGAAGGAAAAGACACAGCGCAGTAAATCGCTGAGATGTGCGCAGCATTTGACAACCTGCGCCAAAATCTACTTTCATTTGCATGGCTAAATAAGTGCAGTAATCCTTACCCCAAATCTCAGATGACTCCCCTAAAGCCACAGCAATCTGAAAGGTTAACAATTGGAGATTTACTTTCTTAACTCATACAAAAAAAAAGGGAGGAAAACAAGGAATGTCAGAGATGGAAACTACATACACTTTATACATATTCAGTGAGTGCTATTTGCAAAAAACACTTCAACTGCTACTCTCTATGTTTAAATATTCTATGACTGGAGAAAGTCAATACCTTTCTGCTTATCTCATTCTTATTTATAACAGCTTATTACATTTTAATTAGTCCAACTGTTCTATTGGATTTCCAGGCAAAATGTGCTAAAAGCCCATGTAGGCAATATATATTTTATTAAAGAACTGTGATCTACCATCATGGAAGAGATCGTTTGATTTCTCCATTTTTACCACACTGATACCACACTACTCTTGTATTCTAGAGAGCAGGTTTATTTCCAGATTTTCTCTGCTCAGCTCTTTCCTGTTTGTTAATAATAAATATCCTAAACTACCTGCAGACACCATTAGAAACTGTGATTTTCCCCAACCACCTCTTCCTCCGATGACAGTCAATGCAACTAACTACAAATAACAAGCATAAGCAAGTCAGAAGCATTAAGATCTGCAATTAACATGAATGAAGGAAAACTGCATGCAAAAACTATTACTGACATACAATGAAAATAACAGAAGTCTTTCAACCTACTTCAAGGTCAGATACTATCACACCAGTTCTAATCTGAGTCCAGAGCTAAACAAAATTCCCAATTCAAACACTCCTATATTCTGTATAATGATAGCATATAGCACCCATCCGTCAGTGCCATGTGCGCCTCTCATCTTTGAGGGTTGAGCTTCTGCATGGTTGGTGTTTCCAATATGAAAATAACCAAGGGTTGGAAACCCAGTCATATGCCATAGGGCAGTGATCTTAACTCCCTAAGTTTTCATAGGAAAGGGGAAGTAAATAGACTTTTCTACTAAGAACATCAATATCAGGCTACAGCAAACTAAAGGGAAAATCCCACGACTAATGCTTTGGTAGCTCCCATATACCTGTCTGATAATCCAGTCATGTATGTTTGAAATTATCTACAGAAGAACTTATTTACAAGCACATAATATAATGAGTTCAGCCCTGTGTCTGCTGTGGAGTTGTGTTACAGTTAAAAAATACAACTCTATTTCTGCTGGATAATCTGTTTCTTCATAATATCCTCTATTAGCATCAGCTTCCTTTTTAAAAGTCACTGCTCTTCTTTCCCACTGCTGAAGTTCCGAATAACCAGGATTGTATCTATGTTTAGTGACCTACTCCACAAATGTGTTACTAAGCTTAATTAGTTAATGTTTGTTCAGTGTTATATAAATTCTAAGGAGTAGTTTTAAGACTGGTGTGAAACTTGTAATTTGCTGGCTAATACCAAATTTCTGCAAGAGTTGTTACATATGCAAAAGACATTCTGCTCACTACTCCCCGATCTGTGGTTGTCACAGTGATTAAAACTCCATGTTTCCTAAACAATTAACTAACATAGTCTATTAAATCTCATTTTATTACTTTGAATGGATTGAGATGGTACAATAATCCAACTCGGAAGCAAGACAGAATTTACATATCTCTTTCAGAAAATGGATGAGACATAAAATGAACGACATGGTGGATAAAACCAAATCCTCGCATGTTCTCAGTCTGTTTTCCATTTGCTTTTCTCTGCTGTACTATAAACAAGTTTTAGCAGTGATGGACTTAGATTATCTAGAAACCAAAGACAGAGAAAGCTCTCTAGGCTATCAAAACAATTCACTTTAAACAGAATGCACACATCACTCAGTATGTTTTGACAAATTTAAATGTGCTATCAGCTCAAATGTTTGTTTTCTTTGACTAGTACTGCTGGAGACAGTACTGCATGTTGTGTGTCCCATGCTGCAACTTAAATTCAATTTTGTGATTTGGAAAGTTTTTCTGTTAGTGTTTCAAATGGAATATATGACCTGCATTTCATTTATATTTCCTATGTAATTAGTAGCTGGCAAGTAAAACAAATTAGGTGCTTGATAAACACACACAATTATATTTTCAAAGCAGTTGTATTTATGCTTGGAAGGAAGGACAGTTTTATGAATATGTAATCAAGGATGTAAAATTGGAAAGAAAACAAAATAGAGCATAGTTAATTTGGTGGTAGCGACAAATTAACAGTATGCCAAACCCCCTGCACATGCACTGCCCTGATAAACTTGTTATTGGCAAAGGTTCACTCTAAGAGGCGCTTGGTAATCCTTCTTCTGTGTTTGCTCTTCTTTATTACTCCTTTGAGAAAATATTGTTTATAAAATAAAGATCTGCACAAGCAAAGATAACAGAGTCCCCATTTCATGCCTAACCTGTTTAATAGCTAACAAGCTTGGAATATATAGCTCTTTCTTTCTATTTCCTTTATATATTTGGCTACAGGTGTGTGCTGCACACCAGTGATTACCAAGCATTCATGAGCAGCTGTGCCTCCAAATGAAAGATGAAACTGAACTGAAAGTTTGTTTGAAATGGAAGTTAAACCTGGCAGATGGCAGCATCCAGAAATAGCACCAGTGAAACTGATTTTTTTGTGTAGTTAAAGCACTAGTGAGAACGGTCGGAGCAGGGAGGGGAGAACACAGGAACAACAGACAGGACTCAGCAA
The DNA here is from genome assembly GCA_017639485.1 of Pluvialis apricaria. Classification (NCBI taxonomy): domain Eukaryota; kingdom Metazoa; phylum Chordata; class Aves; order Charadriiformes; family Charadriidae; genus Pluvialis; species Pluvialis apricaria. Next base: position 7,764,593 of record CM030017.1, read on the forward strand.
TGGTCTACAGGGCTAAAAGGGGAAAAATAAAAAGTAACCGCAGTTTTAGGGGGAAGGAGAATCACAGAGGGGATAAGAAGAAAAGAGGAAAATTAGCTTCAGATGTCAACACCTAAAAAAAGAACAGAAACTTAAAGAAGGATGTGGTGGCAAAAGGAAAGGATTACAGTATAAGCTGAGTTTATACCTAGAGCAAAAGGAAAACTAGTGGAAGTATACGGAAAAAAGAATCATTTAGAGAAAGAAGATGAAAACTGACCAGCTTTCAGGATCAAACAAAGAAGAATTTAAATCTTAATATGCTTTTGATATATTGTGGAAAATCACACTTTCTTTGATGTATTGTGGAAAGTCACTATGCTGAAACAGACCTACATCTACGCTTTCAGAGATATGGGGGTAAAGACATATGCCAAAAGGAACATTCAATAGATTCATCTTAGGTATTTTGCAAGAGAAAACTGTGATCTTAATTTTGGGGTTTTATCTTTTTTTTTTAACCAAGCCAAAATTATCACTAATACAAAAGTGAGGAGAGGAGGAATCCCAAACGCAACATGGAGCTTTGTTGGGTATCTCTCGGTGAATCACAGAGCACAAGGAACCCCAATACCCAGGCAAAGATGCATCTCCAGAAGGGCATTTCCTCTTGTGAGTGGGCTGCGCACACGCAGGGGTGGGCTCCAGGACTGAGGCTCTGAATTTGGCTGCCGCAAGCTGCCTGTCTGCCGCAGACACAGAGCAGACACTCACGGCCAGCAGCTCCGCAGCACTCTACATGTAGTTTTTGCCAAAGTGGAGCTTTTGGGGTTGCAGTGCCACTAGCAGAACCCGTGCTTCCCTTATGCAATCCTGTTTATAGCTGACTACAACTTTATGTAACTATTTGAGCAGAAATTTCCCAGAAATGGCCTAAAGCTGAATTTGAGAGGAAATGCCACCTGAAGTGATTCAGCCTTTGGCCATTCCCCATTGGACTGACACTACACCCTCCCTCCAGTGATGGTAATACCTCTGAATATCACAATAGTCTTGTAAGAGCAATTCACCTTTATCAGGGATACAGGCTTTTGCCTCTGTTGTAGTCATCACATAATGGTAGGGGTTGGAAGGGACCTTTGGAGATCATCTAGGTCCAACCCCCCCGCCAAAGCAGGTTCACCTACAGCAGGTTGGACTGGGATTCCTGAGGGCCTTAGCAGTAAAGACTGAAGCAAAGAAGGCATTCAGTAGCTCCACCTTCTCGATCCGCCATCACCAGGACGTCTCCTCATTCAGCAACAGGCCCACATTTTCCGTCGTCTTCCTTTTATTACTGAGGTACTTGAAGAAGCCCTTCTTATTGTCCTTGACATCCCTTGCCAGGTTTAATTCCATATGGGCCTTAGCCTTCCTCATTGCACCCCTGCATACTCTGACAACATTCCTATGCTCCTCCCAAGTGGCCAGTCCCTTTTTCCACATTCTGTAAACTTCCTTCTTCCATCTGAGTTTTTCCAGAAGCTCCTTGCTCATCCATGCAGTTTTCATGCCTCCTTTGCCTGATTTCTTGCTCCTAGGGATGCACCAATCTTGAGCTTGGAGGAAGTGGTAGTTGGGTATTAACCAGCTCTCTTGCACCCCCTTTCCTTCTAGAGCCTTAGCGCATGGGATTCCTCCAAGTGGGTCTTTGAAGAGGCCAAAGTTAGGTCTCCTGAAGTCCAGGGTTGTAATCCTACTTTTCGCCCTGCTTCTTCCATGCAGGATCCTGAACTCCACCACCTCATGGTCACTGCAGCCAAAGCTACCCCTAACATTCATATCCCCAAATAGTCCTTCGTTTGTCAGCACAAGGTCCAGCAGCACACCTCTCCTCATTGGTTCCTCCACCACCTGTGTCAAAAAGTTCTCATCAATGCTCTGCAGAAACCTCCTGGACTGTGCATGCCTGGCTCTGTTGTGGTTGAAGTCCGCCATAAGAACCAGGGCCTGTGAATGTGACGCTATTTCCAGCTGCCTGTAGAAGGCCTCATCAACTTCTTCCTGATCCGGTGGTTTGTAGTAAACCCCCACAACAGAGTCTCCCATATTAGCCTGCCCCTTAATTCTTACCCATAAGCTCTCAACATATTCTTCACCCACACCTATGCAGAGCTTGATACATTTCTGGCCTGTCTTTCCTAAAAAGCCATCCATGACAGCATTCCAGTCGTGTGAGCTATCCCACCTTGTCTCTGTAATGGCAATGAGATCATGACCCTGCGACCAGGTTAGTTATCCCCAGTTGGATAAGTTGGTGTGAGCATTGCCATTTTGGACCTCACCCCTAAAGTCCCTCAGTTTAAAGCCTGCATATTTTATGCATAGCTCCACTCTGCAAGGCCTAAGTAATTTTCAATAAGAAGGTCTGAAAGTGTCTAAATCACTTTTCAAAATAGGATTTTGCCCAGAAATCTACAGGAAAAAAAAAACATATAACCGATTCCAGTTTGATTGATTGGCATTAAACAAATCCTATCACTGCTTTCTAAGTAAGGATGCCAGAAGAAATGAGTTGCTCTCCGTTCACTGTGCAACACACAAGGTAGAAAAATACAATGTGACAGAGTAATTAGAAACTGTAAATTAAGATCATATCTGGATGTAGGAATAACCTAAAACTTGAATGTTTCACTTCAGAAACGTCTTTTTCATTTAAAGTTGTCTTTTGGCTGCAACTAATGTCAGACCATTCAGTAGTCTGAAATCAGCAAAATCATAGGGCAGATTATTCTGATGACTTTAAGAGATCTCTAATCGCACTGCTGCTATTCTGCATCTCATTGTTTAGGGAAAGCTGACAACCTTGCCTCCCTGACAAAAACTGTTTCAGATGATTCAGAAGAGTTCCTCGTGACAACCACTTTGCAAAAATCTTCTAATATGAGTCACTTTATGATGATTCATTTACTTTTTCATCATTTTAAAACAAACTTCCCTGTGTGAAAAGGTTTAAAGACCTCGTTGAAGAGACAATTTGCAATTACAAAGCTCTGGTTTTTATTAGCGACAGAATTGCTGCTTTGCCAAAACAAAGCTCTTCTGAGCAATTTTCATCTATTTCTAGCCTTGTAAACCAAGCCCGATCCAAGTGCAACGTTGAAAACAGTGACATCAGATATTCTGCAGCATGGGTGGGTTACTAGGCGACACTGCAAAGTTCTGCAATGTTATCCAAAATCCCAAGCTTTCCCAAAACTGCAATCATTGTATTGTATTCACCCATCACATAAATGTCTGGTGCAATGAAGTAAAAAACTTGTGAAAAGTTTCTTTTATGCATCAATAGATTTCCTTTAAAAGTTAATTCTACACATCTTAAATAGCAACTGAGGTTTTCCTGTCCAATGAATATTTGTTTTGTTAAGGAAGTGCAGGGTAACTGCTTTACAAATTTGGGAGATATTGAGATCTATTGATTAGGGATTTCTATGTTAGACTTGAGGTCCAAGATTTTTTTTAAATGTCCCCAGAAGACCAGAATTCTGACCAGTTCTTAACAGAGACCTACACTGGAAGTGACACACACATATACTTAAAAAAAAAAATATTGTCTTAATATATTTAACCAGTCACAGTGGCTGTGTGGAAAAGTTTGCAAACTTATAACCAAGGGAATCCCCCTAGTACTGGGAAATTTCACTCACATTTCAACTCCCTGAGAGCCAACAACTATGAAACCCACACGAATAGTCATACACAGGTTAGCAGAATTCTGTAGAGACCAAAACCAAAGAAATTTGTCTTTATTTCTGCTATACTGATGGACTTCTGAGTCAATAGCATGGATTAACAGGCCTCTGCTAAATACAGAGAAGCTAAACAGACAGCCCTAGGTTGAGGGAAGAAATTAAATTACTCCTTACAGTCAATTAACAATAGGAGTGTGACAGGAACACCAAAACCAAACAAATACAATACAAAGTCAAATTTGAAACTATGTCCTCATCATATGCTGCTTTCCCAAAGGACGTAGGACTGCGAAACAGCAGAAGATTTTACAAATTGGGCATGCTTTGCTCTGCAGTTGTTAAGTCTCTGGAGGGAACCGAGGATACTCTTTCAGGAACCCAGATTTTGCACATCACATTTGAAGGTTAGAACTGTGATGCCCGGGTAGAAGAGCCTGAGGCTTCTGAAGAGGCCGAAAGAAACTTCGGCTATGCAAACAGCATTCAGAAAAAATGTGTTTTCTTTTATATGTTGCTATTGCAAAACAAATAAAAACCCCAGTGTTGTGCAATGTGCAGATCCATACAACCAGTCATTCCAAATGAATGATTGCACATACCAGAAAGGGCAAAATCTCAATCTTCCATTATACATAAATTAGTGTTTTGGATTAATCCAGTAAAGCAAGACTCAATAATGTATTATCATAATGAACTTGCTGGGAAGATGAGAAGCTGTATAGTGAACTCTCTCCCCTGTTCTATTTGTGCCATTCTAGTGGTTTCACAGTATTATCAGTGAGTCCTCACTTTTTCAGAAATTTGGATTTCTACTCTTTTGTGATATTTTATTAAGAAAGCACAGAGTTTTCTCCACATTCCCACAGGGGCTGAACTCTGAGCTTAAGTAAAACTCTCCATGTCTCTCTCTACCAAGAACAAAGTTACACTTCCACGTAGCACCTACTTAGGAAAGAAATGTACAGAAAACCTATGAGTGATGTGAAAGAAGAACATTAGCACATGGTTGTGGAGATCTTTCTGGCAAAACTGTTCAGCTATACCATAATAGCCATTAAAGGCAAGTACCATTCTTTCTTATTTCAAAAGTATTCTCAACTAGAGCTTGCTTTCTGCCTCCAGCAGCTTGTTTCCCCTCAAGCCTCTTGATACAAAGTCTATGAATATGCTATTTTTCTTGTTATCTGCCATACCTGTGCTAACAGCCTGAAGCAAACAGCAGCAAAGATGATGAAGGTGTTTCAAACATTTTCCCTGACGGTCAGAAAAATATAGTGATGGAAGTATACAGCGCTGCCCAATAAATGGGACAAGGTAGATAACCATGAATACAATGAGACACATAGGTAACTTTATCTGGCCCACACATATACGCTTCTATGTTATGTTAGTATTAATCAAAAGCAGAATTATATACCTCTTCATGTTAATTTCTGATTTCACCTACATCAAAAATATAGGCATTCTTGTTGTTCATGCAATGCCTCTCCAAATCTTTAACAAATTCAGCTATGATCAGCTTCCTGTCAAAACCAAAAATGCTTACCTCATGAATTTTTTCTAGCTCTTCTTTTCTCCCTCTCTATCCCATCAGTCTCCTGCCCCCCAGATGTAGCTGGTGTAATATCTATAAGCTGCAGCTCTAGGTTGTAGGGTAGCCATAAATTTAGGTATTGTTTAAGACCAGTAATGGTCTCATAACTTAACCTTAATGAAACCCTTTGCAAACACTCTCCTTTATTTTGTTTCATGCACCTATTTATCAGTAAAGAGATACCTAAAAAAAAATAATCCGGATAAGTCAAACACATTTCACCTTTCTGTTTGCTCAGACATACTTTATTGGCCAGGTATTAAAAGTTCTCGGCAGAGCCTAAAAACTGCAATGGGAATTAATTCCGTGTGCATTGATTGCTAATCTAAAAATACATATGTCTGTTTTCACACCCTGTATAATAATTCTAAAAGATATATTTCTATGTCCCTCTGTTTGTTACAATTCTATTCTTTGAGCATCTTCAGAGTCACATCTGGGTTGTTGAACCACCAACCTGTAGAGTTCTAGCAGTCAAATCCACATTTCTTAAGATTTTTGTCAACAGCCAAGGCTCACCCATTGTAGGGTGAACACTGGAACCAGCACATACAGCTGAAGCGTACTGCTAATGAGCATGACTGCAATCCAATGTATAAGCTGTGACAAGCCATGGCACCCTTAAATTTCCTGAACTCCCAAATTTAACACAATTTTTTATTTCCTCTTCTTAATATTGGTAAGTCAGTATCTGTTACAGCATCTGCTGACCTGCTGCACTATCCCAATTACCCACAGCTACTCCACACCTGATGGTAGCATTCTTATCTGCTGGTAACACAGCACAGTAGTACGTTAATTCCATCTCTAGACAACTGACCCCCTGTCTGAATCATATTTGCCAGACTGAAATTTCTCAGGGACTCAAAATATTTTATTAAAGGCTTCACAGGCTAAATGCTAACAGCCCTAATTCTCTTTTTTGTTGAGTTCCCCCAGGGAGGAATAAAAGAGTCAATTTATCTGACTAGCCTTTGTTTTCAGAAGCTGACGATATCAAAGAGGGCTGTAGATAGTGGATATAATCCTACAATATGAGACTTTTTGATGTTCAGCTCCAAGTGAAGTGGATGCCTAAGTTATTAGTGTACATAACAGTTGCCCCTTGAATTGAACTGTGTAATTAATACAGAAATATGAACTCGCCAAGTTAAAAGTTAAATAGCACCAACGTAAAGCTTGATATTAATGTTGCTTTCATTAAACATCAAGAGGAAGGAAAAAACATATAGAGGCCCTTTGATTCTCTTTAACTACTACTATTCTCTCAGTGTCTTGCAATAAAGTATCACTAACATATGTGATCTGGTACACCCTGGATTTGCTATCTTTATATTATACACTGTAATATAATTCAATTAATATGATAAGCATCTGATTTATTTTACAGTAGCTTTATAAATAGCAATACTGTCTGATAGAGCTGAAGAAGAACTGGTAGAAATAATCTCAAACTGTGTGATATGTCTTGCAATATACAGGCAAAGCCATGCCATATATGCAAATGTCTTGCAAACCCCATCTGAAACCACTCTGAAAATAGAAACTTATATTTTATTACAAACACTTTCCTAGTGTAATAAGTTCACTTGCCTAATTCATTAAAAAGTGTCTTATCTTGAAATTAGTGCCTTAGAGAATTTGAACAATTCATCGAGAGCCACAATGAAAATCTACTTGGACACCAAACTTTGCATATTCAGTATTGGGCAGGGAAATAGATTCATGGGTGAAAGATCATTTCTCATGAAAAATGCCCTGAAAGAAGAATGAACCTTTCCTGAATGTCATTCATTATTCTCTACATTTGGGGTTGGTAGCACTAGCAGCCTAACTAGATTCATATCAGAATCTGAATTCATTAAGACCTCTTCATAGAAAACTAGTGAGAAGCCAACAGGATGGCAATCAGGATCAGATTCTGTGTATTAAATTGCAGGACACAGTACTCAAAAATACATGAAAATAAAAGACAACTGAGATGGCAACCTGTCTCCTTCTAACCACCTAATAAGTAGGGTGCAATGGGAGCATCTGCAAAACATAACTGACGCATCTGGGCTTCTTAAAGGTACAGCTCCCCAGAGGATGAAGGGTATCACTGAAGACTAGTCTGGCAGAGTCAAAGACTTTTTTCATTCCATCAATATTGTCAAGAGTTTGCGAGTTTATTTTTAACAAAATCCTTGAAAACTCAGATAATAAAGGGAACAAATCCAAAAATCTACCAGCTATATAAAATATTACATGACACCTATATGTAAATCTAAATGCAATCAAAACACTATATCTAAAATATAATATGTCAGCAGTCACACGGTAACAGATTACAGAATTATGGGTGAACGCTCCAGCGAGCCAGCTCTTGGAGGTGGGCAGGAGGACTGGAAGGTAACAGGCAAACAGGTTCACTTGGGAGAAGAATAGAGGAGGAAGGATCTGCCTCTAATACACCAGTTTGATGAAATCAGTACACTAAAGTTATTGTGCTGGCAGACACCGCTATGACAGCAGAGTAGCACTAACTGTAGCCCAATGAGTTATGAAGCAAGCCTCGGTAAGAAGAGTGATTGCAATTGCATTTTCCAGTACTCTAGAGATGCTTGTTTATTAAATTTCTTCCAAACATCTTGTACTAAAGCAACCTTAGAAAATGTAACACAGTAAATAAAAATATTGCAACTTTTAAATGGATTGTACTGAACATCAAATGCAATGACTGAGTTTAAATGCACAAATGTTTAATTAGACCTACCTTACTTCCATCTTTTAAAGTGGCATCTGCTAGTCTCCATTGGCAGACTTTGCCAGAGAACAACATTTTTTCTGCTTCAGGGAACTCAGCAAAATCCATTTCCTTATTTTTACAGTAATATCTTGTAACATAGCAACATTATTCTGCATGTGTTAGTGTAAACACTGGGCACATATATACCTTACCATGGATTCCCTTCTCATGTAGTTAGCCCTTTATTAGTAATTACCTTCCTTGGTTAAGGTGCTCTCATGTACTATAGGAAAGCAGGGCTAGATCTACACATTATATACCTTTACAGTATAAGATAATTAAAACATCAGACACAGAGCTTTCCTTTTGCTTAATCTATTTACTAATACTGTGAGTGACAGAGAACTGAGAAAGCTCTTGCTTATTTCTACCGTGTGCAGGATGTTATCACCCTGCAGTGCTGTAGTTAACACATTTCATCATACTTTTATCTCATGGGATGAAGCAGTTTCCTAAGATTAAAAAGGGAGAGGTGATTGTTTTAATTAACCTGCTGCTACTAAAATCCTGAGGATATCAATTCCACATCTCTAAATGGGTGTAAGATAATAATTTTTTTCTTGTTAGCAGAAGAATTCTTCCTGATTTCCATTTTTAATACGCATCCTTTGCCCACACAAGAACAGTTAAAATCCTCCAATACAAGCAGACAGCTTTTCACAAAAACTCAGTCTCACAAATAAAACCAATGCAGCAAAACAAACAGAAACATTTAGACTGTTATTCTCCTTCAACTAAAATATGATGACAGCTGTAGCCACTGTGTAACAGCCACTGTGTAACACAGAAAAGCAGAGGAAGAGAAAAGACTTTGTCCATCTTGTTATGACCAAGGAATTGAGGGAAGTGGAAGAGAGAAAAATACGTGACAGGCTGCGTTCCTGTGCTGACTTCACAGAGTGGGCATGGAATCCATTTCAAAGTGAAAAATAGCCCTATGAAATTATTTTAATCTATTTATTCACATACCATCTCTAGAACATTCAAAAGTGATTCAGTTATAGAAAACTCCCACTAATTTCAAAGAACATTTAGTACAGCAAAGTCACTGCTTGAGAATGGTGAGGAAATTCTTTTTAAAATGGTCTAGGAATTTCCACTAAGCAGGGTTTTAAAAGTCAAGTTTAGAACAAGTTGGCATGCTTGCACCTGGAAGCTTGCAAAACACCAGCCAATATTGCACAGCTGTAACCAATGCTATTAATCTTTCATTTTCAAGAACACTAATTTAGCAAAAAACTTCCTAAAAGGGAATTTAAATGATGTACAACTCACCTCACTTTTTAGCTTTCTACGAGGAGACCTTTAACCCACTATTTACAACTAAAGCTAATAGCTATATACTGTAACACTATATACTATAAGTTACTTACAGCTATATACTATAAGTAACTTCTAATTTCACCCATTCCCTAGTGGCAGTTACTAGTGATGAATCCCAACGTGGTATAGTCTATCACAACAAGACAGAAAGATTCGACATGTCAGAGCTAAGGGATGAAATCAACCAATTCAGTGAAAACGTGCAGCTCCAAAATACATGTGAAAACAGGAGGCACTTCCCGCTGAAGCTGAAGGACCATGCAGAGACAGAGGTGTATATCAAATAGCCAGTTCTTGACTTCCTAACCTATTGTTTCCTGTCACTCTTTGCCTTCCTTCTTGAACTCTATTATAATGATGTATTTTTAACCTGGTTCTTCAAGAAATGAGGCATATGTCGTTGTGTTGCCTGGCCATCTGTCAGTTTGCTCTTTTCCCTCAAGCACATTTTGAACCTGTTGAACAATTTCAGCCAATTTGACAAAAGGCTAAAGGTCTCAGACATACACATTTCTGCATATATCATCAAAAGCTATAACTAAAAGACGAGAAAGACCCAGTGTATTGCTGCGTACGTGTGCCTAGCCAGGCGGCTGGCACATCACATGAGACTCAGACAAGCAGGGGGTATGACAGGGAGTTTGCAGACCTAGGAGAGGAGATGGAGGTGAGCTCAATTTACACGCAAATCCATCGGAAGCCGTGCTGCCTTAGCAGTGCTTTGCATCAACCAACATAATTTTACTACAGTGATGTCTTCAGGCTTTGGCCGAAAATCAGGCAGTATTCACACAAGGATATTTTGTTCTTTTAGGTTTGTTCTTTTTTTTTCCAAATAGCTTACAATCCAAGACAAAAACAGAGAAATGGAGCACATTAGGGGTAGGAATGGAAAGAAGACCAAAGATGGTGTAACCATTTCATATCCGTGTACTGGAAATGAAAACTGATGACTGTGATGGCCAGAGGTCCAGAATTCCCAGACACCACATTTTTTATCTAGTTCATACCACCTCTGGTTTAGACCCATAAACACTGGGGATTCTGAATTATTCAACGGCACATGAAAATCTTATAACCATCTTGAATTAGTGCATGCTAATTTTCCAGGTGAGAACATTGGAACTTCTGTACTAGGTCTGAGCAAATGTTAGCTCAGTCTTAAGTATAACTGTCTCCAGCTGTGACCAGGAAGGAAGGAATATATAACAAAAAGGCGTGATACTTCCACTGATGCATATACTCATAGCTCCCACATATCAACAACTGAGGTTTTCCTGACCCAAATAGTGCCTGTATCCAAGTAATCATGTTTAATTGTCATTGCTGTGTTTATTCTTTAGTAAGCTACCTAATTATTTTTTACACCTATTTACAGTTTTGTACTCAAAATTTTCCAGTAATAATGAATTTTGCAACTGAGTACATACAAAGAGTACACCTTTTCATTTGTTTAAATCTTCTGCCTAACAGCTTAAGGAACTTCCAGTTTTCTGTTATGGGAAAAAATAAATGTTTGTTATCTACCTGCGATCTTCACATTATTTGTGATTTTATAGATAACTATTATATTTTCCCTCAATCATTTCCCTTTCTAGACGGATGAATCCCGGTCCATTTGGTATTTCCTCGCTGAGAAACCTTTTAGTGCTTTTGACCATCTTTGAGCATCCATGTTACCCTTCTCCATGCATTTCCGATGCTGGGTACATCCTCACTGAGAGGGCAGAGCCAAAACTGCACATTCAACACATGGACAAATGGGGAATATATGGTGGTATAACAATATTTTCACCTTTGTTCTCATTTCCTTTACTAATAATGCTTCAAATTCTATTTTATTGCTAAGAAATGGACTAATTTTTTAGAGAGGTGTCCACAATGACTCCAATATTTCTTGCTTGAACAATAATAGAAGATTTGGAGCCCACTGTTGTGTATCTGTAGTTCAGTTTCTTTTTCCCATGGGCATTAATTTTTGAAACACTAAATTTTATACCATTTTTTTCTTTCAGTCATTCAGCATTTTGTTTCTGTTATTATTTCTATCTTTCTTCCACTCCCCCATTTTTTGTTAACATCTCCAACATATCTTCTAAATCTTTTCTGTACTTCAAATTCAAAAGCATGTAACCTTATCTCTATATCCTTGTGACTTGCACCTTCAAGTTTTACCAAGGACACTAAAGTAGATTATAATAGTGAAACTAGTTTGACATTACCAAGGAAAATGTTGAATCAGCTGTAATAATACAAATTCATTGTCTTAATTTTCCTATTTAACAATTCAATGACACTGTCACTGCTTTCATCTACATTCTTCTGCAGCTTCTGGTAAGGGATTTTGTGTACGTCATAGATATATATAGTGTCTATATCTTTACATAACAGATATTTTGAAAATATTTCCTGAAGTTTATTGCTCATTATCAGCACCGTGTGGAATTATCAAGATTATTTGTAATGTGATTAGGAAGTCTTAAATACTGTTTTGTGCAATGAAGACACACTATGACAATATTTGAGTGGATACAATGAGTCATCCAGATTTTGATTTCATGAAAGCAGGACAGCATAACAAAGTGTGAGGCAGCAGTCTCATTGACAGTGCAGTCACATACTGCCTCCCTCATTGAAAATACAGTCACATGCCATTATGCTACTTTTTATACAATATGATATTCACCTATTCTTAGCAAGCATCGTGTTGTATGCAAGCGGAATAAAGTATGGCATGACTGCCCCTTGTGCTATTTTAGACAAATACAGAGCGAAAGCCAAAGTGTTTTCACAGACAGTACGTTAAGGCAGACAAGTATTACATTAGGATTCATAAGTACTCTACTTAACCTAGGCTGCACAGTTACCTAACAAGAGCAATAACTACAGGTGTGCTGTTCAGTGGCTCACGTTTTTACCAACAAATACATAGGGGAAAAAAAATCTATTTTTCAGCTTTCATTGCACCTATTTTTAGTGCGTGAGTTTTTGCTTCTGTGTTTTTCAAGACAGTTGACCATAGTAACATGGTTGAAAGAATTCTGCCAAGTTGCATCACATCATAGGAAATAATTTAACTAAAGACGGGATATTTTGAAGGACTAGGAACATACTGTTATCACCAATAAAAAAACCCCACCACTATATTTCTTAAAAGCAAATACTGATTGCCTATTTTCTGGAGTTATGGCTGGCAATATTATAAGGAATTTGGGGAGAAGAACAGATCTTTCTTTACTTCAATCATAATAGTAATAAAAAGTTAGCATACATCAGAATCCACATCTCTCCAGCACTTCAATAGAATATCCAGTACCTTTATCTCTGAGGAGCTCCAATCTCCAACTACAGAAAGAAAGAGATATGGATCTGGTACTTTGTTAAGAATACAGAAGTTGCATCTGTTTACCCAGTTACCAATTTAAAAGAAATGATAGGGCTAGAAGGGATGCCTGGAGGTCATAAAGTCCATCTCCTTGCCTCAAAGCAGGTTCAAATGCCTCTATATCAATCCTGACAGATGTTTGTCCAGAGATGAATATGGCATTAACTCTCAAGGAAATTTATTTCAGTGCTGGCACTTAAAATGGTTGTACAGGAATGTTTCTGAGCCAAAAAGCAGAGAAATCTGATAGGAGTAGAACATCACAATTTAGGATAACGATTCTCCCTGAAGGAAAGTTAGAACAGCTCTGTATCCTCCAACAAAACATAGGACAAAAATCAACAGAATGCAAGTAGGAAGCATCAAATAAAAGTTGTAACAAAGTCTTAAATTTGAGCCTAAAAATAAGCAACCAGAACAAATGTATACAGGCTGTTTACTAAAGAAAGTTCAGAATGAAATTGGATGAATAAATAAAATATATCAACAAGGAACAGAATCACTATGGATTGCAATTGTAGTCCTTAGTAACAAAAGGACAGTATTAAGTTTATATTACTGATTTACCAGAAAGGTGACAATGACTGTGAAGAGTATCTTTAAGGACAAAAACCGTAACAATAATGGAAGATTTCAACCACACTTACATAAACTGGGTAGGTGTCAATGTAGGTGATACTGAGACAAAATGCTTAAATAACATTTGCTTTTTGGAGAAACTTGTTAGGGACCGAAAGAAAAAAACTAACTCTTAACTTCATACTGAATGGTGCCTGTGACCTTACTCAGGATATTGCTTTCAAAGGCCTAGTGTTACAGAAGAGTCCCATAATGTAGTCAGATATAACATTTCTCGCAGAAGAAATGAAAAATCTTTTGTACCTCCGCTTAGTTTCAAAGGGGAACTATACAAGAAGCAGCAGCCAAGAAACTTATATTTTTGAAGGTCACAGATTGTATAATGACATCAGGTAAAACACACAACATATGAAAAAAAAGCTTTAATAGCTCAAAAAGACCGGTATGGTTCAATAACAGAGGCTATCAGAAGCAAGAAGACATGCTTCAAACAGCGTAAATGTCTCCAAGAAGGAAAACAGGAAAGAACATATCTAGCAAGCTGTATGTAAAAATGCAAAAATTAAAAAAGAAAAAAAGATCTTTTCATCTTTTGTTGAAAAACAACTTGAAGAAGATACTAAAACTAACAGTAAATCCTTAATGCATAGCCAAATCATATAGGCTATCAGTCTTTCTGCAGGACCAAGTGATAACGGAGGTACAAAGGGACTATTCAAGAAGGATAATGCTATAGAAGAAAAGCTAATAAATTACTGTAGCTGGGACATGCGCAGCCACTTAGACTCAATAACCTTTGGGATATACGAGAGGATTTTTCTTAAACTGATGTGCTAGGAGAAGGGGGGATTAAAAAAAAAAAAAAAGTAAAACGAAGAGTAACACATTATAGGACACAGCGGAGCATCATAAATCTTAAATATAAAACTCCTGAACTGCTATATTGATCCCTTAAAATATCATTTGCATCAGATGAGTGCAAGATGGTAACTATAAGCCAACAGGTGCTCAGTTTTTTTAAATTAATTTTTAGGGGATCTAGCAAATTACATCAAGTATATCTGCACCCAAACAAATCATAGAGTAATGATCAAAGGAAACAGTAGACACAGGAACAAACCTGTTATTAAAAAAAGTCAACACAGTTCTCATACAGGTAAGTCATGCCACTGAAACTTATTAGATTTCTCTGTAGGACAAGGACAAGACAGTTTATATGCTGTACTTGAATTTTCTAAAGGTTTTCAGCAGGATTTCTTAACCAAAAGTTCATAAGATGCTACAGGAATGTCTTCTTATGGATTAATAACAGATTAAAAAGATAGGAAACTAAAGTAGGAATAAATAGTAAGACTTCAAATGAAGCCTGTGCCCCGAGGCTTGTGCTATTTAGTATTTTGATAAATGATCTGGAAACAGGGTGGCAGGGGTAGCAACATTTGCTACTGGTGACAAATTATTCAGGGTCGTAAAAAGGCAAGCAAACTGCAAAGACTTGCATAAGAATTTCATGATACAGAATGATTAGGCAATAAACTTACAAACAAAATTCAGTGTAAATAAATGTAGAGTAACACGCATGGAAAAGTAACCTTAACTATATACATTCAGTGACTGAGTCTAAATTAGCTATTAACTTTCAGGAAAGCTATCTCAGAGTTATAACAGATAGTACCATGAAAACATCAACTTGGTACTCAGAAGCACTTAAAAAGGCAAATAAAGCATTAGGAATTATTAGAAAGGAGGAGAGAATGAAAGAGGAAACACCATTATGCCATTTTATAACTCCATAGTGAGCCTGCTGCTGCATGAAATCCTATTTCCCCATCTTGGAAAGCACCAAAGAACAGAGAAGGTACAGAGAACTGCAGCGACGCTGATCAAAACTCTTTATGACACAGAGACAACAACAGAGAGGAAATTCTGATATTTCAGGATTCCCATAAAGTAGAAATCTTAGGGTAGAGGAGAAATTCATTTTGGAAATGCCAGCATATGTTGATTCTGAAACACAATATGCTGCTTAGGACTCTGACAGCTGTGACTGAAATTACAGTCAAACTGCTGAAGTTTCATGGCTCAAACACTCTAAGGACAGCCCTGTTACTCAACATACCTGGTCCAGTGGAAGGTGTCCCTGCCCATGGCAGGGGGGTTGGAACTCAATGATCTTTAAGGTCCCTTCCAACCTAAACCATTCTATGATTCTATATCTCTGTCTCAGAGGGCACTAAATACTTCAGTCTCCTTCATTCATGGCCTGCATGGCAGCCCCAGCCCTGCCTACCCTGAACAGATGTGATCTGCTCTGCTGCAGGAGCCTGAGCCTAAAAATTGCCACTGCAGTCTTGGACCAAAGGTCTGGAGTGCTCCAGCTTGTATTAGGATTTCCAGGGATCTCACACTCAGGGACCTGAACAGAAAAACTTACCAAGGCTCACACATAACATGCCTGTGCAAATGTCTTTGCTTTCATCCCCATCAAGCATGCAGCCTCCCTGTGAAACTCAGACACTCATTTGTCAAACAACTGTCATAAAAGAAAAAAAAGCTTGAAAATTATTTTTCTGGCAGTCTCTATGCACAGACTAAAAGATAGGACCACACAAAAACACCGTATTGGGTTAGAAGAGCTCATATGTACATATAGATATGGACAGATATAATTTGGTACAGTTGGGGCAGACTCTGCTCATTCAATTATAGGTATATATAATATATTTGAGAACAATACATACAGGCATACAGAACACAAATAACCTTCCCCTGATTCATGGGAATGACAGCTCTTCTCTCAAGTGGGCCAGACACATGAAACAGACCTACTCAGTTCCTTTATTATCTCTCGATTTAGAGAAATAATCTAAAGTTTCATGGATTAATGGTTATAGATCCATCACTGACAAACTGTGATTAGCTACCTCATTAGCATTAATGCACCACCTATCTGGAATGCTGTAGTGAGAAACAGTCAAAAGCTAATTTTTACTAACGAACTTTTTCCTCTCTTTAGTATTGTGGTAAATGTAATGACTCAATTGTTATTTTTGCTCTTGATGGGCCAAAATTTCACTGAGTCCTCAGATATGCTAGCCATTTGTACGAGCATACACTTAGACAAGTAGATACTCTTATATTTCTTGAAAGAAAGGATAAAGAGAATTGTAGAAGAGTCTAGACAAACATGCAAAGTAAATGTGCCAGGATTATAGGAGATACGTCATGACTCGAGATATGTCATGTATGTATCTAAAAGTATTAGGACCATGATGAGTAATTTGAAGATGCATCATCAACATGATTTCTTAAGCAACTGACGCAGATGGGTGTAGATGCGTGGCCATGGGGGTTGACAGATTTCATTGAGCCCATGACATGTGCCTTGCCTATCTGCGATTGCAGTATTTGAGTGAACTTTCTGCTGTGCCAGCAGTAATCCAGGCATATAATTACAACATCTTTGAGAAAACTCATCCAAGGAACAAATAAGCTTGCTTTAAAAAAAAAATTCCTCATATTGCCCTGACTCATAAATCTATGGTGTACTTAATTAAATTCAATAGGCAATTTTAGGGAGAGATAAACAAATTAAAGACCCTCTACTAAATGACAGAGAAAATTCCAAATAAACATAATCTATTTTGCATTTTAATTCTAATGTTGCTTGTCCTTGTCAGGGCTGATACCTGCCTTGTTCATCCTTTTTCTTCTTGAAAACAGTTCTCAAGTAAGGATATTATGGAAATGTACTACAAATACATGATATTTTTTAAAATTAGGTAACCCACCCCATCCTCCATGGACACATAGAAAAAGGCTGGAAAAGACAATCACAATTTTTTATTATGCCAAGGAGTTTTTCTTTAATGATTCTTCTCCTCCTAACCCCTCTAGAGAACAGCAATTAGCATGCTGCTTGTCCAGATCCATCAACAATGGCACGTATAAAGCTGTAAATATGTCACGTATGTGTTAGATTTATTATGGTATCTTCTAGTCTGACAGATTTATACATTGTCTTTTTTCTTGTAAAGGGGAGAACTGATGTACAAAATAAAGAAAATAATTTGTAAGTGGCAATCCTCAGCGATGTGTAAGAGCCCATCTGAATCTACCCAGATCCCCATGCTGTCCCCATCACCTTGAAATCCACGTTACCTACACTCAGCTTCTCTCTCACCACCTCTGGAGAAGACCATTTCTTGCTGTTGCTGTTGTGTCTCACCACATGTGTTCATCATTTTCCAGAATCCTGTTCAACATATGATTGGGGAATAGAAACCAATTAAGGCACAGGTTCTGAATTCTGCTCAGGAGAGATCTTTTCCATCTAGGTGTCATGGAAAGTTTTCTCTGTGCAGACTGAACCATCCCTCAAGTCTCTCAAGCCTGAGAAACAGCAGACACTTCCTACCTCCCCTTTTCTCATGCCCACGTTCTTCTTCACACATTGTTCTCCCAAGCACCAAAAAGCCAAGCTTTCTGTCACTCCTGTCCCTACTCCACTGCTGAGCACTGCGCAGAGCACGCATGATCTGTAGGCAGGCGGGGGGATTTCTGTCACCGGCAGCCAGGAAGCGTTACCCAGGGCCATGCCGATTTACTGCAGCTGCTGGGGGAAGGCTGGAGGCGGGCAGAGAGAGCTAGCAACAAATGACAGAAAACATTTGTCTTCAACAACTGAAAAAGTAAAGGCAAAAAATCTAGAGAAGCTGACAGGTGGTAAATCATGAAATGTTTCATATGGATTTTTTAAAAAGATATAGGAAACCACCATGTGGTGCTCCCACGCACAGTTTTATAATATATGTGTGTCTATCGATGAAACAGGGAGCAAGGGAGGTATGCACACTGCAGAAATGTTATATGAATGCTTTTCAGCTCCTTGTCATTGGGCTTCTTTCACTCCACCCGCTAAACCTGGAATAGCATCCCAGTTTCTCTAAGTCTGGCATCTTCTCTCTTCTCTCTCTTTTTTTCAGCTCACAGTCAACCACTCACTTCATTTCTCAGCTCTTTGCTCTTCTCGTCCTCCCTGGGCCTCTGCCTCCTCTATAGACCTGTGGTAGTTTAAGACCCAATTAAACCCTGCACCAAGCAATTCTTTCATACCATCTTTTACCCCTTTTTTCTATCTTCCTAGTTTGCCTAAATTCTGCACAGATTAAGACTACATTCTTGATGCCTCTGACATGACATATCTGAAAAGAGAGAAGTTATGAATGTTTATAAATAATAATTGTGTTAAATAAGAGCAACGTTTAAGGGGAAAGTCTATTTGTTCTTTAGACTGTGCATTTTCCAAGGCCTTTCAAAGTCTTAAACTTGGAGCTACAATTTCCATTGCTTGGCTCTATATTTTGAACCTACTAGACAGATCATTTCAGAGTCTCTACTTGTAAAAATGCAGCCTGTGACATGCATTATGAACAGGAAATTTGTACAGAAATGGAAAAGGCTGGGTATTTTTCTTATGAGATCAAAAGAGAAAGTAATTTGGGGAGGAAAACAGTTATTCAGCCTTAAACATATGAGAAATTTTGGTGATATTTTGACCATATTAAGTTTTTGAGCCTGACTCCAGAGCCAGACAGGCAGTTCCAAGTAAATTCCACATGCAATTTTTACTCCCTCCTTTTTCTAAAAACATGGAACTGAAATACAAGGAAAAAGCAGAACAAGTATTGCTTTGTATATTAAGAATATGTTAAGGATTTATGCGTTTAGGATATAATATTAAGGATAAGCAAATTATTTATGGTCATAGAAAAAAAATACTAGCACTTTGGGTGGTGTTGGCTCAGCTAAGTTGCTTGAGGTACTATGTATATCTTGAGCAATACCTTGAATGTGATTCTTTCTCCATCACAAAGTGTTAATATGAAACTAGGCTGTGTTATTCAGTAGGCAAGATGTTGCACCGTCAACCAACTGGAGCTTTTGCATGATCAGTTGTGCTACTGAAATTGCTCCTAGCCAGGATACTGTGGTCATTTTTAAGATACTTCATGGTGAACAGGCATTTCACATGCTTAGATGTCAGCACAGTTGGTTTTTCATCTAATAGGACCTCAGGCTCTGCTATTAGAAGGACCCTGGTGACTGTGAGATGCAAGGCTCAAATGTCAGACATATAATATTTATTAGAGGCAGCAGAAGAAAAGGTTGCAGCCACCCTACGTAAAATGACTTCTGAACTGAATGGAAAGCACCACAGGTCCCAGTGGTAGAAAAGTCAGCAGTTACATACTATGAAATTATTAATAAAATACTTAAAAATATAAGAAAGCCTTCCATTTTCTCCAGCCAGAACCTGAGGCTATGGCTGAGTGAAAATCCAAAGGAGAATGAATGACTGCAGGCGGTTGTCCGAGGTTCCAGGCAAACAATGCAGTGCGCAGTACGGCAAAACATCTGTAAGAGCGTGCACCGAGATGCTTACTAGTGCTTCCTGCTTCCCAAACCAGGAATAGCAGATCTACAGGCTTTTTCATTGTATTCTGCGCTAAAGGAAAACTGTAAGGTAGGGGACTCACAATTGTAAGTGAAAGTTAAATGGCAATACAGAGAATGTGAGTTTCCTAAACAACGTACTTGACACTCGTGAGAGGCCTATTGCAATAACACAACTGGATTATGGCTGTGCAAAATGACTCAACACTACTCAGCTGTTACAAGTTCTTCAGAAGCATTTTGAAAGCTTTGAATATGCTTGTGAGAAAGTGTATTTTGATTGTTCCTAAAGAAGGTAAATCAGTGTCTGAATTAATATTCACAGAAATTTTGCAAATATTTTATCACAAGATATCCAGACCAGTAAATTGGATCAATTCTTTTATTGTTTCCCATCCAGAGTCAAAATCTACATTTGGGGTAGTGGTATCTGATTCAGATATTTATAAGTCCAAATTTTACCCTGAAATATCACAGGGTTAAGATTTAAAAATTCCAGCTTGATTCACCCGTGTTAGGTACCGATCCTTATTGTTCAGTGGAAAATTACTTTCAATCCTGCAGCTCTCTGCCTTCAGTTCCTTAGAATAATTTCTTCCATATGATATTTGCTGCATGTGTGAAAAACAAATTTATCACCCAAATGCATATATTTCCAATGGTCTCAAAGAACAGTGATTCAAACAGTGATTCAAATTTTCAGCAGCAGTAATGCTACAGAGATTGGGAAAAAACCCTCTAGAATTCTGCTTACAGAAGAAATATGTGGAAGAATAGCTAAATGCAAACAATCCTTCCCATGTGAAGCATGCAGAAAACTACTAGTGATGGAGACAAATCTGCAGTGCATTTAGACAGCTTAATTTATGAAGCTTGCCAAAATAATTAAAAGAAATCCTACAAACTTTTCAACCCAAGTGGAATCTTTTCGTTTAATGAGTTAAAGGAATGATAAATGTCTTGATGAATGTGAATTTTAAGTCCTGAGCACGATAACCTATTGAGAATCTTGCCCACACAGTCTCTCACATGCACCAGTACAGTCTAGTCCTTGCTCAAAGCAGGGACCCTTTTCTTGTGTGTGCTATCAAATTCTAAGTATCACACAGCCATCACCATGGTAACTGATGGACCACCAAAATTTCAGAGAGCAAACAAACTGCATACTCCTACTTTCCTCATTATGCACTGAGAAAGACAATTTTTTCTTCCTACATTATGATGGTATTGGAAGAAAGCTGATGTGAAACACAGCCACTGCCATGTCCAAATTCTAAATAAATTCAACACAATAACTGACATCAGTCATCCTTTGTAGCAAGTGTTGCACTAGTTGACAGTGGAGGTAGCATAATGTCTGGGAACACTGTAGCTGGGGCTGGGAAACCAATAGCTTCTATAAGTATTTTTAGCTACATTTGGAGACTTGAACCGAGAGTCCAGAACAATCAGGAGACAACGCTGACCGATTAGGCTATAGCACGGGTTACTCGCTGGAGCTGCGCCATTTGCATGCTTTCTTCCTTTGGCCTTTCATAGTTGCAGGCAGCATCTTTCCGGAGATTCTACATGCCAGAACTGCAGCTGGCAGCTGAGGAGGAAGTGTAAGATGAAGTTACCGTATGCGTACTGCAGCAAAAGTCTTTTTCTCTAAAGAGTCGACATTTATGCAAAATATGATAAAAGGCAATATAATGTTTCTGAATGATCTCAAGGCAGCTACCACTTGTGGATCTTTGCTGTCTCTCTGTAGGGAGAGATCAGACCTTTAAATCAGTTCACTCCTGAGGACTTAGTAACACATCAGGGTTCACTATATCAACAAGCATGTACACGTTTGCCTACTGTCCACAGCTAAAAGGAGATATTCACCAGGTAGCCTGCTCTGCCAAGATATAGCTGTATCCCGGACTGAAGACCAGCAATGATGTCTGAGTGTAGCAAATAGAGTAAAACTCTTATCTACAGCTCTAAATCCATTTATATTCTCACTTGCACATGACTTATGTTGGTTTCAGTGGGTGGCAATTCTACTTCTCTGACAGTATTTTATAATAAGAGATCTATCTAAAGTAAAAAGGGAAATACATTCTGATTCCAACAGTGCACTCAGGATGGAAACAGACTTCCAGCTGAAGACGTTCTTGTAGATGTATTTTATTGGTTTGATAGAGCATCAGCAGTAAAAAATGAATATGTGGAATTTATCAATTAACTGACATCAGCCTAAGACAAATCTTCAGCACCTCATGACAGCCTGCAGCGGCTGCCTCCACCTGCAGTGCTGTTGGATGCACTGTGCTAGCTATGCGCTAGCTCTTTTCAAGCAATTTTCATTTTTGTGAATGTAAATATTTTTATTCTCAATTCTTACGTGCAAAGGCTTTTAAGTAAGCAAGAGAAAAAACATGCCAAGATGTACTTGCGTTATATTTCTATTTTTATGGCTTTTCCTTGTAACGCCAAAGTACCAGGCATATATTTGGTTTGACCCAATTAAGCAATACATGAAAACCTACTTCACTAAAGTTCACTGATGCCAGCCACTGCTGCAAATGACAAACACAAGGACTTATTGGGTTACTGCTGCACATTGAAATGTAATCAAAGGCTGAAATGTGAAAACATACAATGAAAAATGCAGCTGTCCTCCAAAAGGAACTTACTGCTGGTGAGGATTTACATTACATTCCTCTAAATACAAGCACAATATACTTACTGGAGAAACTGAAAAAGGTAATGAGCTAAGTTACACGGGAAAGATCAGTCCTTATACAATGAGGATACTGTACTAACATGCTGTTTACAAGCTTTGGAAAAGGTATCTTAAAATATTGACAGTCTAGTAGAAATTGGTAGAAACAATGAAATGTATAATACCAGGACCTAAACACAACATGCTTACACCCAAATTCTGATCATCAGCATCAATGAATGTGTAAGGGCATCAATGAGAAAACTGCTACTTTGTAGTTAGGAACTCATTCTTGAAAAGCCACTCTCCCTTTCCCAGCTTATTTCCACCATTTTTTGCCAGTAGAATGGCAAATGGAAAAGACATTGATGGCACTTAAACATCTTTCTGCGTAATTTACAGGTGCCACAAGGCTTCTGCCCAACAAACAAATGCACCTGCATTTACCTGCAGCCGTAAAACTGAAGCCCTTAAGGTAAACTGCTTAGTTTCACAAGAAATAGACCTCCTCTATGTGTCCTGTCCTGCGCCAGCCCATGCAAATCTCCACACTCCTTTTTAATTTAGTTCTGTCCCTTTACTTTAAGGAGCGAATATGCTTGGTGACATGAGACACGGTGACTTCGTCACCACAGAGTATGCTGAACAGCACTAAAAAAAAGAAAATTTAGCTTGAAATACAACACCTGCAAGACAACCAGTCCAAATAGCAGCAACATATACTTTAGCCTTAGCTCTGCTTGTGCCAGAGACAAGCACAAATATCTCTTCTTAACAGCAACAGAAAACTTCCTGCCATGTGAGCACAGTGGTAGTAAGGGGAGGATGGGATTTTGAGCTGGAGTACTGCCCCTTGTATCTCATCTCTCTGCTTGGTCAGTGTAAAGAATACAATCAAAAGATAAGGAGCATCCCAGAGTCTTGGGATGCCAGAGCCAGCGTGGAAGAGCTGTAGTGTGCCACAAAGAACTGCATCTACCAATACAGCAGCTATAGTTCTGGACAAACTTTCATGTTTAAACATAGATTCAGTCAGTCATCCAAACCAGTA
Organism: Pluvialis apricaria; assembly: GCA_017639485.1. NCBI lineage: Eukaryota > Metazoa > Chordata > Aves > Charadriiformes > Charadriidae > Pluvialis > Pluvialis apricaria. Next base: position 7,788,174 of record CM030017.1, read on the forward strand.
AAAAAGTTATCCCCGAAGGAATGAGATGGATACATCGCACCATTGCAGCAGAAGTGTATAATTAAGAAGTGAAGTTTGCTATTCTTTCTCTTTAAAACAATAGTAAACTGTTTAAGTAAAACTTGGGCTCCTATCTCCTGCTTCACTTGAAATTCTTTGTAGGAGGCATGAATCACACAAGATATGATAACCACCATATCTAGAGGAGTAGCTCTGGGCTTTCCAACTCTCAGCACAGAAAGTAATGATAAGAATATTGGCAAATATTGGCCACAAGCAGGCTTTGGGGACTGTGACTATTTAAACTTGAAATGGGATTAGTGCCTGCCTAGTCAGTTCTCCTCTACTTTGTGTATGTGTGGATTTATCACTTCTGAGACCATCCCCATTATCCAGCTGCTCCAGTTATTGATGACAGTGTGGAAGTCAATCGAGAGGAATGTCTCAGAAGCCCTTCACAAATCGGTGGGGCTCTCCCAGGGGATCCAACAGCATTACTGTTACAAAGCACCAGGGATGTGCTCAGTGCTTCCCTTTCCCCAAAGGGCTTAGTCATACAGGATTGCAGATAAGGAGAGCACTGAACCAGCTTAAGACTGCTGAGTATTCCCCTTTGCTAATTGTGATTCAATGAAGATGAAATAGATGCTATCTGTTGGTCAACAGCAATGCTGTGGCCAACAGACACAAGCATATATTGTGCATATGACCCAACAGGTCACCTTTCTTTCCACAGAGTCCTCAGGCACTCATGCCAGCTGCTGTTTCTTCCACTGGTCCTGGGTTTTGCTGCTTTTCAAAGCAGCTCTAGAGAGTGCTGACATGAGCCACAGCTCTTGGACAGCAGCGAGAGTAACCAAAAGCCCTAGAGAAGGCTGACCACCCAGAGTAGCTGTACTCCTGGGATCGCAAGGAAGGATCCTGCCAGGATGTGGTCAGGTTGTGCGGTCCATGTAAACGTGTGGCCTTGCAGGGGGAGGCATCCTGGTAAAATGATGCATTGCTGAACATACAGGAGAAAATTCTGGTTAGTTTGGAGGGTTTTTAAGTATTAGTGTCTGGGGAATTTTATTTCTGAGTCAAGTGTGGCCCGACTATGTTTTTATAGCTTTTCCTTGTAATGTCAAAGTACCATACATTTATTTGGTTTGACCTAATTAAGTAATATATGAAAGCCTACTGGGGTCACTCTTAATTTTGAGCTAGTAAGGAATTGCAAAGAGAGATTCCTGCATCTCTGAAAACATCTAAATCTTATATTGGATGTTGTCACCACAGCAAAATTAGAATCTCTGAACAGTATTATCCATTTTTCTATCTTTATTTCTCTCTGTACTGGCATTCACAGTAGAAAACGCGCAGTGATATTATAGCTCTGTCTTCAGCTGGTAATGAACAATCCAGTAGACAGATATATAGCTGTCACTTTGCTTCTAGGATCCATGGCATGTATTGAAAGGACATTACAGGGTTTCAGAATTGTGAGTTTGATATATGTAAATGTTTTTAAAGTTTTACTGACAATGGAAATTCATTCTGTGAACTATATATCACTAGACTGATGTCAGAGAACATGATATTAACTTTCAGTCATTTTGGCATGCCATTCTCCTAGTGATGTAGCAAAGAACTTGGTAAGCATTCAAGCAGCTTCTAATTTAATTTACAACAGGTCCTTTGACACAACAGCAAACTGAGCACATCCCAGTTAAAAACAGTATATGGAAGTTCATTTCCCAGTTACTTTGGTGACATACAGACATATTAAAGAGCGAGTTTCCAGATTCTGCTCTGGAATAGATGTATCAATAAATTTCAACAGAAACAATTATTGGGAAGAAATTCAAAATCATATATCCATGATCTACTCTAAGATTTGTTACAAATGCAGGTCCTCACTTATTAACCTTTATATCACAGCATATCTTGGTATCTTGGTATTCTTCTCTGGCATAATCTTGTCAGCTGTGCAAATTTTAATGACTTTATCTTCAAGTGGCAGTTATATCAAAATTCACTAATTTCATCATCAAAAATAAAAGTCAGTAATTTCAGTCAATCTTTGCATTGTTCAAAATCACACTGACCAGTTAGATGGCAGTGCTTTGTCTAGCGCTGATTATAACTTTGTGCCTCCATTATGCAAAGTGGATCATACAATAGACATCAGTCACAGACTTTCCTGCTCCCCAGACCTCTCCTGAAGAGTGTTAGGCAATTACCCTCCTATTATGCTTGCATTGTCTGACAGTGAAGCACAACTTTTACTAGGGAAAAATGATAAAAACATCATTGCCTGGACCGGATTCAAAACTCTTCATAAAACCCCATGAAGACCGAATCACTGTAAACTAGAAGTGGAGCCAGTCTTCCCAGCTCCCACAGTGCTGCAGGACAACAGCACGCACCACTCCACGGCTCAGGGTGGAGCAGTAAAAACATGAAACTTTCCCTTCCTCAAGTACTATCAACCTCATGGGAAGAGCTTTAGAGACTGAGATGCATAATGAAAACAGCTCCCTTTTACACCGAGTTACACTTACAAAACCCTAACATAAAATTGGAAGAAGCTTTGGTAGGACAGGGATCTGCCATATGTGCTTTAAAATCACTGTTCGGAAAACCAAGCCCAACGCAAAATAGAGTCTGAGTTTCAATGAGATCTTTGGCAAAAATTCAGTAAATTTGAGCTAGGACCTAAAGCCATTAGTAGTCTAGTTTCACACACACTTAGATTTTATGCTGTAAATGTCACACAGCTCATGCAGTCCTTAGTCATCCCTATGCACGATACATACATACAGAGGAAAAATGAATGTAGTTGCTGGCTTATAGCAAAGAGCTCTTATGAACACCTATATTGAACATTAATATTGATAAAGGTATCATTAATAATAAGGGATAGCAGGGTAAATTGATTTCAATATATATAGGAACCTCTCTAACTTCTTTTCCTACAGCTGGAGTTCCTCTGCTGATTTTTTTTTTTTTTAAATCTTGGTGATTTTTCTTGCTTCTGTACTTGAAAAGTCCAGATAAACAGGGACTGAATGCTGAAATACTTTGGGAAAAGCAACTGACATAAGATTTCCAGCCCCAGGTTGCAGAATGAAAAGGGCTAAAGCACCAGATCAGCATCCAGAGGCTAATTCCCTGCCCGCATACATGAACGCAGCTCCACTGGGCAGAGAATTTGCCCCCCAGTCCTATGACTGCTGAACCGAACTGAATCCATTCTCCTACGGTCCACTGGGGAAATGGCCTGGCAGTACCTTGCTGTTGCTTTTGCAAGCTCACAGCTAAAAGCGAGATAAAAGACCACACCAGAAGCCTTCACATCCTGGTTTACCTTCACAGCTAAAGCTGCACTGATAGCTACTACCTCTGTCTGCCATGTCACGTCCTCTCCCACAGGCCTTGCATATTAGCTGCCCTTTCAATGACTTCATCTGGAGAGATCTCCTTTGTATTCTTCTGAGGAGGGCTAATAAACTGCCTGAGTCATCATCATTTTTCACGTGGTCTTGTCTTAATGTTTCAATACTCCAGTTTAGACAATATCCACTTGGAGGAGTTCTTTCCTCAGCAGCAGGAAAGAAAATAACTTGACTCCCTCATGAAAACCTCGAAAACATCCCAACTACTAAAGGGTAATGAGACATGGCCCTGATTGATTGCCTAATAACCTTTATCTAGATACTAATGAATGTAATAAATCGTGGGATTTATAGGTAGCCCCTGCTCAGAGACCATCTTTTAAAGCACCTACTTGGAGAACGCTAAGTTGTGACGTGACTTCCAGCTTCAGTTTTACTGGAAAAAAAATGGCCTGTGTAATGTATAGACTTGAACTGACAATCAATCAGCTGAGATGTTAAAGTGAGACTGTCTAGGGGAATAAATTAGCATTATGTGAAGTTTGAGTATTATTGGGGAAAAAAAACACCTGTATTTAAAAGCTCAGGCATACTTTGGAGGTCACAATGGCCAGCCTGAATAGTAATATGATTTTACCATTATGGTTATTTATTACAATATTTGATAACTAATTAGTATCTTAAAATCAAGTCCCAGGCAGAAAATCTTTCTAGCATATCAGAACTGATTGTAACATTTGAAAAAAAAATTAATAAGAGATCTGAGATAAGTGCAGGGTAACCTATACAGGAGCTTCCATTTGGATTGCCAGTTCTCATATTCTAGGGCAGAAACTAAGTCCTTACCACTGTTTGTGCTACTTGGCATCTCCAGGCCTATTTTGTTCCTCTGCTTCTCCAGGGCAGGAACTTATAGCCAGTTTTAAGGGGCTTTGGTAGCTAGAGGACTCTTACACACAGCCTGATCTATGCATTTCTCCAGTTCAGGAAATACAGTCAAATCTCAGTGTCAAATTGCAGCTGGTCATCACACGTGCCAGGAATGTACATGTTCTGGCCCTTTCCCCTCCAGCTCAAGGACACTGGCCATGCCAAAGGAGCACCTGGCAGCTCCCTCAGGCAATGGGCTCTGCTCCAGTCTCATTAAGAAAGCCAGTGGGTAAGGTAAATCCAGCAGGATAAAATTGGGTCTAAAATGCTTGGGGGTAGACTGATGCAGAGCATCTCACAGTGAGACAGAGCACAGCCCATAGCTCTTGATGTGATATGCTAAGAGCAAGCACTACCCCATGATTGTTGTGAACAGATTCTCTGTATTTGGGGAAAAGTTTTAACATTAGTTACCTCCAAAAGAAACCAGATAACATTTCAGGACATTCATTACAAAAACAATTTTTCCCTACTCTTTACAAACCTGAGACAAGTCCTAAGAGCTCCCAGGAAACTGAAGCGTGTCATATGAAGGCAAGAACAGTAACGTCAATAAAGCCTATTTACAGCATCACTTATGAATCATCAGTGCCTCACGCTCATTTTGATAGTGCAAATATTAATAGCCTTTTACTTCTTTTTATGCTAGCATTGGTTGCCACCGAAAATCAATGTCAGTACACATGAGTAATGTACAAGAGAAGGTTTCCACTATTGTCTCCATTTTAAGATTCCAGTGTTGGTTTTCCAACTTTCAGAAAGACTCAAAGTGAATTGGTAGTATCTTTGTGGCAATATCAAAGCCCATGATTATAAGCATTCATAGAAACAGTAAGAGAAAGAGCTTTACTTTTCCAAAGACAATTGATTCTCTTGTAGAATTTACTAATCTGGACTATAGGCCCATCTAGTTTTTATTCTTTGAGAGGGAACATTTAACTCTTACCAGGTCATGGTCTCTGCACGACTGCCCATTCCCTGTGTTGGGAAGAACAGTGTTTCAGTTGCTTTGTGTGGTGTTAACAAACAACGTCTGCTCAAGACCGCAGAGAAAGCCACAATCCTCTGTAGCAATGATTTACGAGCAAAGTGCAGTTATTTAGTCTCACCAGAAAGCAACTCTCAATGTGCAGCACTTGGTCTTTTAGAAACACCTCTGCTTGCACCCTGTTTTTCCTGGTCCCTAAAGATCTTAACCTCTAACTAGTCCTGGGTTCAAATGCTGCCACTGCAACATTACAGTATCTGCTACATGAAAATAAGAGATGCACTTCCAAGACAGGTCTTACAGGTGTAGCTGGGACTCGCAATATGCAAGAAACCCCAAAGCTAGCGAGTATCAACAGAGTTTCAAAGCAGACCTTGCTTAGGAAGGCAAAGCTCATTTATCACTTCTTTTAGCAAGTTGTGCCCAAAGGTCCAATTTTTTCCAATTTCCTTTTTCTTTTGAAACCTCGAATAGCAAATAGTATTTGCAAGCCCTGTAAAGGATAAAAATGCTTCCAAGAAGGAATCTCAGATACTGGTCTGAGTGAATAACATTATTAATACTATTTTTTAAAATCCCGCATTAACAGCTGTTTCCAGAACTGGAAACCTCAGGGGTTTGACAGGTTTATTTTCTGGAGGAATGTATAATGTACAAATTAAAAAAAATATAAAAATTATAAAATTTTTTTAGAGGTAAAAATAGAGCTAAGATTCAATTAATTGTTAAGACACAGATACTGTCCTCTCAGCACTATATAATTCCAAACTGCGAAATGATCCTGTTTATATTTTTCTCCCTATGCAGAGGAGGGAGGAATAAGAAACAAATTTTGCATTTTATGGCATCTAAACACATGTTCCTCCTTCTAAACACAGAGCATAAACATAAATGCACCACACGCTATGACTTCAATTATATTATAGCTCTGTCAAACAACAGAGCTTTAAAATAGTGACACTAACTACCAGAACATGCTCTAACTAAATCACCATGTAATCCTACCACCATAAATACTATCATCTCCTTCATCTTCACTCACCCTGTTTGTTAATCTTCTCCATTATACTCAAACTGTATTCCACGATATCACTTTCCAAGCTGAGGACTTTGCCTTTTGTTACTTTCTATAAATTCACTGACCAAGAAATTAAAATTATAATAGAAAACATAAAAAGGCATCATATTAACTAATTAGATGTCCAATCTAGTAAAGGGCATGGTAAATTTGTTATTATGTTGTTGCTAAACATCAGACAAACAGAACTACTGAAATTCTCTGCATTTCTATTAATTAATGCTCTCTGTGAATGAAAAGTTAAAGAAATCTATCCTGGTTTATATATTAAACTGAGGTTTGGTCTTTCTGCCTCATATCTAAAATGATTGGTTTAACCTTAACAGCAACTATTAAGTATTAGGAAAGCATTACTGCAACAAGGGAGATACACATGGGTGCCACTAGTTCAGTGACAGTACGTGCCCTGTATAAATAATACGCTCAGAGCTAGATTCATCAAAGGCAGAATAGGAAGATGTATTGAAAGTGAGAGAGGGAAAATGAATTCGATGAATCATGTAAGTGGCAGCCTACATCTTGAGGGACCAGTTCTACATACTGTAATTATGAATGTGTTACATGCAGGGTTTCATCAGGAAGTGCTGAAGAGGAGAAAAAAGCTTAGAAACAGCATGTTGGTGGGTACTCCGCCTGGGTGGTTCGAATTCAGGGCCCACGAACACTTCCAAACCAGGCTGGGATGGGCCTCAGTGGGACTGAGAGTTCAACAGTCAAATGTTGCAAAGCATCATCTGAGAGAAGGAAGGAAATACAGGACTGCAGATGCGCTTTATAAGGGTCATTATCTTGCCACAAGGCTCCTGTTCATCACAAGTCAAAACTGCAGCAGCCAGTCCCTCAGCCAGGCCACTCCTTTATGTAATTTAGGGAAATGCTTTTGTAGCTTCTTTCCAGCTGAAGTGTGTTGGATGGTAAAGCGTTTGCATTTGTAGAATAAACCACACTGAAATAGTTTAGAGAACCTATGTCACACAGTATTTGTGGAAAACATGGCACGAGGCCAGTTAATACTGATGCTGTTTGGACGCATGTTCATCTTTTATCTCTTTCTTTCTATCAAGGGCAGCACGGCGGGCAGAAGAGCTGCTGTCTGTCATCCATCCCACAGCACTGATTCCTTCATCACCCAGACTGGCTGCCAGAGCCCACCATCTCCCTCTCTTTTTCAGCAGGCCCAGGCTTCCTTCTAGTGTAAATGCATGCGCACAGCAGGTAGGGAGAACAGTCTCTACATACACAGCCAGGTCCCATTTGGAGCAAGAATCTAACATTCACTTAGAGATCCCCCCAGTTTAGAAGTATCCTGGGGCTACTCATGTTGAGAAAGTTATTTGGAAGCTCAAGAGCCACTGAAAGGGAGACAAATGCAATATGTCACTGATTGTGTCATACGAACGGCAAACTACACAGAGTGAATCCCCACTACACCTTTCCCAGCTGATAATTTATAAGCAACTCACAGACTGAGTTGTAATTACATACAGCATTCACTGAATGATTTCATATTAATGAACGTGTTCACTAGTGCTTAAAGCCCTTTCACAGATCATTTGTGCGCAAAAAGGGCTTCAGAAGTACCACAAGAACTTTTGGGAAATAGGCTTTCACTGTAAGTGGGGTTTGTAAATTTATATTTTCATTGACGCTTTGCTAAATTAAGAGAAGGAAATTTTCTCAGCCAGATTTAGATTATACACTAGGTTGGATTATCAGAGGGTCTAAATGAAGCTCATGCTATTGAAATCAATAGAAGAACACCACGTTAAGATACATTTACCATCTAGCTCACTAGTGTGGCAGAGTCACAGCGGTGGGGGAAAAGAGTTTACAATGACCTCCCTCCACCAAACCCGGCTTAAAGCAGTAGCAACTATTTTGGGAAACTACATTCCATTTTGCCCTAACACTTTCAGACACTGTTGCTGAAAATGAGTTGGGACAAAACTGATTACCAATGAAGTCTAAATAGTATTGTAGGAACAGCCTTTGGCCTTGCAGCCATCTTAGATTCTTTACTGGAGTAGAAAATAAAATTCATGAGATGTATTGCAACATTTTGTCGCTACCAAGCCATTTCTTCTTGCTGCTTAGCTGGGGGGCTATGCTCCATGTTGTTAGACAAGCACTTGGTCAAAGAAATTCAATAATATGTAGATTCTGGAATTGATTATGGTGAAGTGTTACACGAGGAGCTAAACAAGAAAAACTAAAAAGCTGCAGCTGGTGCCGAGACAGGAAACAGAAGCTCCTTCACCCTTGTACTTCCTTCTCTCCTCCACCTACCCCATTGGAAAGTAAGAACAATTTGAGGTCCTAAAAGAACTTTGAAGCACTTTCAAAGCTCCTCCAGGTGTTTCCAGAGGCCACTTCTCCTTCAAGATGTGAAACAGAGGTAGGCAGGATTAGAAAGGATCTCCTAGATAATTAATTTTCTGACTGCAAAGGAACAATAAAAGTGCATGCTTCACAGATCATAAGACATCAGCAAGTATTTTTTTAAAGAATCACAAGACAGGAAATGGGATGACCTACATTTTTAATTTAACTTCCTCACATCCATCTCAGAAAATTCCCATGCAATAAATTTTAAGGCTCTGCCCAGTTTTTAATTGCTGATAGTTAATGCTAGCCTGAACTGTACGCTTGAAAGTTTGACAGATCATAGAGATTTTCCACAGGGAAAGCAGTGACTGCTGAAACCACAAGTGCAGCAGCTTTAATTTTAAACCATACATTTTTCTCTTTAACTTAAACATCCCTTTTTAGTGCAAAATAAACGAACTGTACAATATAGCTGACCTGTTTTTTATTAAACTTCAGTGGGCTATCTATCCAGTCTGCGATGAGTTGACATTGATTTGAACTAAAAAACATGTAGATTTATAATATCTGGATTTAAAGGTGACTGTTTATTGTCACTGCCACACAGATGCCAATGGACTGCCAGCAGGAGAATACATTATATTGTAAACAACAAAACAGAAGACAAAAATATTTTTCAAAAAATAGTATTTAGGATACATTAGGGATATTTGGTGAACGTACTGCTGAGTAAAGTGGGCAAGCTTAACAAAATACAATTAAAAATTAAATATTGTGTCATCATGTGTTCAACTGTCACCTATTTAGCCAATACCTCTAAATCGATCATTTTACCCTTCTTCACTTTCAATATATTTTATACTTTAGAATACATTGCCCCAGGTTTCATAGGAGTGACAAGCTGATCCATTGCTATCCCAGATGTCTACAGAGGGCTGACACAGAATTCCTGATTCACACTGGAGTATATTGCCAGATCTGGCCTGAGTTTACATTACAAGGAGATCCATGAGAACTGCAGCACAAATAAGTGACAGAAAAAGTAAATGGCAAAAGAAATTTAATTTATTACCACTTCTAAAAATAATCATGAAAGAAAAGTCCCAGGAGATAGTAAGCATTTTTACTTTCTTTCCTCAATTTTTCTTTTAAGCTGTTAACCCATCCCAGACAAGAAGATGATATTCAAGCCCTCCAAAAAATCCACTCCATATACAAGATGACAACACTGTTCCAACTGAGCTGGAATTTCTGCCTACGAGAGGTAAAGCAGGGGCAGCAGCAGACCAAGCTGACCTGATAATGCAGATGGGGTGGCTGTTGCCTTCTTCCTGACACATAACGCAGAGCAGGCACCTAGCTAGGAACACTTCCTTCCTTCAGAAATCTGCTCCTGAGGTTCAACTGAAATGTTTCCAAGGCCTGATGAGACTTAAATGTTAAAGAGCAATTTGGATATATCCACAGATAACCACTGACCTGTGGGCCGGAGAGCCAGGTCCTTTTAGAATGGGATATCTTTGGGCCCAAGCAGTACATACACATAGAGTGCTGCCCATCGGTAACCTTTCAATATCACAGAAACAACTGAGAGGAAACAAGCAATCATCTTTTCCACTGAAAGTTTTCCTGCAAGCTGTAATTTTGATATGAAAAAACTATACATTTTTGGAAGCCAGAAAGAAGGCAGAAGAAAACCTATTACACGGATGCCATGATAACTACTCTCCAGTCATTTGGTAAACATGTTCCCGAGAACACTCGTCATCATCTTTTTCCTTTTCATTTTACTGATCTTACAGTGTGTACTAAAAGAAACACCTGTGAAAACAAATGCAAGAGTGATTGCATATTCAGTCAAAGTTACATTTTGCTACCCTGCAAAATCAACGATGAAAATTTAAAGCAAGAGGTCAGTGAGTGACAACCACTGCTGTTTGATTGGCAGAGCAGTGATCTGTGTCAAATGGCAGAGACACACTGCACCTCTCAGCCAAGAGGTGACCCACATCCTACAAATTTACCATGTAATTTGACAACTTTGATGATTTTCTTGACTCCACATTCCTTCAGAAGATGCCCTGAATCCACCTTCACGTATTTCTCTGTGCAAATTTACAGATCTATGTACTCTCCATCCTCTTCAAATCACCTCTTAGGGATGATTTGTTGGTGATATTGAGGGGATGGCTTTGTAACAAGCCTCAATTTTTGCATATGGATGGATGCATGGGTACAGTGACCAACTGGTCCTCAGTCCGTGCTCTTAAGAAAGCCCTTCATGTGTCAAGAATGAAGATCTGGGGAAAGAAAACTTGATACCTTTACCTTCATATGGCACACCTCATCTCAGGAACTGAAGGCACTGGATCATACTGGCAAAATCCTATCCTTGAGATGCAGAAACTAATCAAAGAAGGAAAGGAATTTTGCAAAGGTCATATTCCATTCCATCATGTCTCCCTGGATTAAACGACAGCATTTATTCAAACCCTGAATGCTCTTCTTGGAGTAAAACATGACTACGTGCAAAAATTCATGTGTTTTGACAGGAAGACAAAGACAAAAGTTGAGTAGCATCTAAATGTTCTTTTAAGTAAGAAAGTCTGTGCATATATGTCTGTTCCTTCATCCTTCTTCAATTTTTAACACCTATAAAGCAAGTCCTTTCCAAGTCTCCTTTTGCTTTGCACTAGCTGAATTTAATTGTAAGTGCTAACTGAGAAGTCTCAGAGTCTCTCAGCTCATTAGTGAAACATGCACCAAAAGAGTTAAGTAGGCAACTGACATTTTATCATTTTGTACCTTTAAGCTTATTTTAATGAGAACAGATCCATTTTTTTAGTAAATTCATAAATAACTTTCCTCATAATGAATTGCCTCTCCATGAAACTTTAAGATGGATTTGAATTTGCCAGGAGAAGGATGATTTCCTTTGTAATTAACTAATGTATCAAAAGGGATCATTTATAATATCTGTGGTCAACGTCAGTCAGAACTGTTACAGGGCAGCACAGTAGAGCATGACTAATGAGCACATGATGGAATCAAAACTGACAGACAGAAAAATCATAAATCTTTAATTTGCATCCTGAATTTCACATTTTAAATGGGTAGTTTGTATCAAAGTGATGTGATTTGTGGACAAGCTACAAGCTTGAAGTCAATATCAAATCTGAAACCTGTCGCTATCCATTCCTCTCTTCAGAAAGCGGCTGGAGAATTAAGCACTGATTCTCATAGTCTCCTTAGGTACCCATGTGAACAGAAAGGCACCAGAACCTATTCCACTTCCATCAGCAGATTTTCTAAAATGTTATGTTTCTCATGAGTGCCCCTGAAAATGGAAGTATTGATTACATAATATACGAAAGTGATGGGTGCTCTATAAATACCTGAAATCGATAGTGTTCTGATCCTGCTTATCCCGGACAACAACAGGCTGCATCTCCACTCTAAATATTGACTCTTCTCTCATCTTAGCTCCTCTGCCTAACACAATTTGTTCCACCCCAGCTACTTTCTTACTCAGTCCTCCATATAACCACTCTCAAAATAAGGCTGCTCAAGCATCTGCCACTTACTCTCATGAAAGTCCTAGTAACTCTTTTCAGTGTCTCCCAATCTTTCTATGAATGGTTATGAACAGACTGTGTTACCTCTTGGGAAAGGAACATTACAGTGTTCACTCAATTCTCGTACTCTAGTTCAAGGAGGTTTTGTTCAAACCTGTGGTCAGTGCTGTAGAGGAAGTCAGCCTAAAAGACCACAGCTGCCTTTATGATGTTACAATATCTAATGGGCTTAATCATGTCATAGTGCAGATAGGATGACTGCGCAATCATGGAGCTACACCTGTGTCACGTGGCCAGACAATGCTGAGGAGAAATCTCATACTCTCTTCCTCAAATATCGCTGTGTTTGGGTTTTTGTAAAGTGATGGCTATTAGGATATGCATATATTCATTATCAAGCAGCATGGAAGCAGCAGTTTCGTTTCATCCGGAAGGAATCCACTTCCTATGCTTTGAGACTGCTCTCTGATGCTAACCAAAGTACATATAGAGGGATCATCAAGACTAGCTTCAAAACATGCTTCTGACCCAAACTAAAACCACTAAAGTAGGCACACGACACACATCTGCCTTTTATCCAAAGATTCCATCAAAAGAGGAAGATGGGCCCAATCTCACCTTCATATACATCACATCACTGAATGCCAAAGGGTCCAAGAGCTGGGCTCAGTGTTAACACGCATGCTTGAACACAGAGTTAGCCACGCTATGTGCAGGACAATTCCTTTGTCCAACCAACAGAGGCAAAGAGGGAGGGCACGGTGCTGCGTTCATCCAGGCTCTGACCAGCAGTGCACATCTCCCCAGCTGGGCATGTAGTCATGCTGTGTCCATTCCTGGCTGCCCAGAGAGCTGCAGACACAGCACTAGGGGAAGCATAATGGTCATAAGAGGTGGGGTGACATATAATGGTAGGAAAAAAAGGTGACAAATGTGGCCTTATGTTGAAATCAGACCAAATAACTTTTATAGGCCCAATTATTCACGTGAGTTAGCCACACCTGACCAAGCTCTATTGCAAAGATTTTGTTTCTAACACCATAGAAAAGGATTATAAAATAATACAAATATTGTAAAAAAGTGTCCCCATCAATTCTTTATATAGTTTTGCTTCTAATACTTCTTACCCCTTTTTCCAACTTGCCCACTCATTCCTGGTTTTTCAGAGTCTTGGCAGAATGCAACCTTATTATCACAGTCAATATTACTATTAATAACAATGTGTGACACACCATCCAGATCTGAGTAATGCCTCTCTGGCATAAAAGTTGTTTCTAGGACCACATGGTGCTAGGCCTAGCCTACATGCAGCTATAGAGGCTGCACAGAGATGTTCAGAGCTTTACACACCATATGGAAGGAGCAAAAATTAACCAGGAAGCACACAAAGGGGCTAGGAACATTGCCAGTATTTAGAAACGGCATCCCCTCAAGTTTGGGACATGCAGTAAATGAAGGAGAAAGGCTTTTTGGATCAAGGCCTTTTGTATTATACAGCAAGGGCTCATTTTGGGTCCACTTGCCTTAGAGGTAAAATTTTGGTTATCAGCTGCCACTTTGTGTTCAAAAAGCAATCGTTCAAACATGATTTCTACACAGGGATAGCAAAGCTCACCCAACATGAGGGTTAAATAAGGTCTGTGATGCAAGAATTCCACTTTGTCAATGTCAAGAGACTACCCTTAATATTAAAGCAAGGATTTACTCTTAATGACAGCAGCTTGTGTACATGGCAACATGCCGTATTTATGAAGATCTTTTACAAATATCCTCAATGGTTCCAAGCTGGGAGCAACCTAATAGAAATGTATTCTACAATCTACATGCTAAATCATCCTTCTGAAGGTCATGTTTTTCCACCTCATTGTGTTTGAGTCAGCTCCTGGTAGATGGCCATATTTCCTGAGACACAGTGCCACAGAGAGTGAAATAAGGGGAACATTTTGGCCTATACTCAGAATATTTTTGCTTTCAGGGGTTTAAATGCTTTAACAGCTGCTTGGAGTCTTGCATAGAGCAAGTAATTATGAGGCTTGTAAGGAGCACTCAAAAAAAAACCCAAAACAACCAAATATAGTTGCTGGATTACTCTTCAGTAGATGTTTTTTTTACCTACTGTTGTTGGTAATGTGAAGACTAATTCAGTGCCAAGGTACTCAGCAACATTTTAGAGAGGAGGATGCATATCTGCTCTTCTTTATTTCATCTTTACGAGCCTGCTGAGAGACAAAGAGGAAGAAAGGATTTTAAGTTTCTGTACTTAATACTCATTTCAGGGCACGGTACTTAAAACATTCTGTACTTCAAAATAAGATATACGTCAACTTGGGTTTAAGATAACAGATTTTCATTTGCAATGTCTGTATTTCTTATTGTAGATCTTTATAATCTATCTATCATTGTCTCCAAAAGTATGTGATACATTGCATGGAAGACCAAAAAAGATACACTGATTTTTTTTCCTTTTTTTATTTTTGTCTTTTCAGTTGTAAGTAAAACAGTATGTTACATTAAGGCTGATAAAGGCTGATTCAAAATCTCTGGTAGTCCATAAATACTCTCCATTTATAACTCGGATCAAAAAAACCTATTTGCAAATCATACTGAATTAACTGAATTGCTTTGATCTAAAACCAGAAGTTTTCTATTTTTTAAAGTAAAAATATTTTTAATGGTTTCAAAAGATAGTATTTTTTTATTAAGCCTACATTTATTTCTAGTGGTTTTTTTCTATTAACAACTTTTTCTGTATTTTAGTCATTTTGCAAGTCGAAATATCAGTTGCTCATACAGGTCAGGGTACATCTAATCCTACACAAACCCAAAAGAAAGATGTAATATTTTCCATAAGAGATAACGTCTCCTCACAGAATCATAACTACACATGCATATGACTGTCTGTGTGATCGCTAAATCTAATACAATCTGATTTAATCAACTCAGACAGTAATTAATGCCACTTTGCTTCCCTCTACGCTGAACAATTCATCAAACTGTACATTAGAAAACGTGCTCCCAGAATCACAGAAATGTTGGTTGGTGGGAGCTCTGGAGGTTCACTCGTCTATGTCAGGAGTACCCGATACACTCGGTCTCTTTAAATAATATCTGAATTAAATAATATCTGGACACAACTGCCTGTTGAATATCATATCACACAACATGCAAACTGTGACCAAAATGGGGCCCTAAGTAATTGTACTAAAAGTTCCTAGGTTAAATTTAGTCAAACACCACTTTTGTCTACAATGTACCTAATGCTCTATTTGCCAAATACATTTCTCTATTATTTATTTTTTAAATCCCAGCTATACTTCTAATCTTTGCAGTGCAATAGGTGATTGTCACTGCATTAATTAACATACTACTGCCACTTAACCCAGCACAGGAGAGGGGTATCCGAGACATTCACACACACAAATAAAAGGAGGGACTAAGTAACCTGACAGGTTCTCTCCATCTCTAGGTCCCACAATTAAACCTTGCCCCACCAGCAAACTGGTGAACCCCACTGAATAGCAGACTGCTCATTGAAACCAGGTGAGCCACAAAGCCCAGCTGTTTCTGGTCTAAATTCGAGATAACAGTGAGCACAATGAAGGTGGGTTGCTACAGAAGAAGGCTACTAGAGAAATGCTGAAGTGAATGCAAACCTCAAAAGATGTATTTGTCTTGCTACAGAACAGCTATTTTGGAGGTACTTTTACATATCTGTCCATTTTCCAGTTGTGATTGAAGCATCACCACAATGTACGTAGATATACTCAGGTCAGCTATAACATAGCTAGCTCAAGTAGCAATGTTAGTGAGGACGTCACTGAGCACTTAATGGATTTCAGTTCCAGGGTCCCTGGCAGGTTTTGTGTGGTTCATAACAAAGCACAATCTTCCCTGCTCTGGGAAACCCACAGCACCTCAATGAAAGCTAGCTCAGGTATGCCACCTATGTGTACCCAGACATGCATGCCTCCCACCTGCAGCGTAAGCAAACACAGTTTTGTTTCATGATCCAGTTCCTACAGATACGTCAAACTTTCACAGCCCAGCAGAGTTGTGGAGGACTCAACCACAATACACCATTGTAGCTGGCCACAAGCTGCTGGCAAGATGCAGGAACCTACTAGACCATGTTATAGTTGAGAGTGGACTAAGCAAACAGTAGGGTCTCAGCTGACCTTCAAATCCACAAATCTGTTTACTTTAAGTATATGATCAGTTAATAATAAACTCATAATTCTGATGCTTTTTGTGCCGTTCCAAAGGTTATTATCCCTTTGCCATCAATAATCTATTTTTAAAATCCAACAAAAAGCCTTGCAATCATGAGCACCACAGGTAGACTACATTTTGAGTAGAAGACTACAACCTGTTATTGCTCTTAAATTTCCTACTTTTTCATTTCAAGAACTATCGTAAGCATTTTAGAGAAAAATGCGTCCTAAAATCCATAAACAAACAATGAGATTTTGCACTTATCTCTGAAGTAATTTTGCGATTGTATTGCTAAGCTTTTTAATTGTAATTGATTATGTCCAATTTTCCCTGAGAATTTAATCCTAGGATTCAGCTCAGTTACTCTATTCTGACTGACCTTGACTACATGAGACACAACACTTGTTGTTGAAATTGAACAAAATTGGTCCCCTCTTTTGAATGTTTTGAAAGATTAAGTGTGAAATTACAGATTGAATATCAACCAGAGTAATACCAAGGTCACACAAGTTAAATCAGTTACATCTGAGCACTCAGGATGTAATCGGGGAGCAAACACATTAAAGGCTTTTACCATGTTTCCTTTAATCCACAAAGCACTTGACTTTTCTGAGGAAATGGAGAACAGCACGGGGAAAGCAACACCAGCTCCACAGAGCTGTTAAGGAAATTCACTAACCACAAACTGCCAAATACCCATACCATAGATTAAAAACTAGTTAAAGAAAGTTGACATCTATTATGCCCAAACTGCCAATTTTAATTTCAAAAAAAAAAAAAAGGAAAAAATTATCACTTAGCAACAACAATATCAACAGCACTAGCAAGAGCCAAAACCTGCACTCCCGAGGCAAGCTCTAGCTTTCACACACAGGTAAGGAAGTTAGAGTAGAGCACAGGGAAACCAGGGCATTTAACAGATTAACACAGAGGGAGGAACAACCTTCACTGCAACATGGACATACCCAAGTAGCCTGTAAATTAACTACTTGTGCCAGAGAAGCAATCTGATCATGGCAACACAGGGCTGAGGGCAGGCTGCTGTTTTGCTCTGCCTTGTCCGACCCTAAGGCCAAAAGGACTCAGGACAGGAGGAGGATGGACAGTGCATAACCTAAGGAAGTCCTTGCACTTTTACAAACCCTTTCTTGGATTTGGTCCTCCTGCATGTCAAGAACTTCTTTTTCCTAGTACAACTGGCACCGTATTGATCTCTGTTTCCTTGCGTGTTGAGGAAATCAAAGTTAAGACTGGCTGTGAATCCCTCACCGATGCTGTGTACATCCTACATCCTGTCCCTGCTAGTCTGAGTCACCCAGATGCCTTTCAAGCCTCACCGACAAAACATAGAGGTACAAAATAAAGAATTCTCCAAGGCGCCACCTCTTTCATTCACCTTCCCTGAACATTAATTCCTCACCACCTGCCTCCTTTGCAGGTTTTTTACAAGCTGCTGTCATGCTTTGTTTTGGGGAACTTTTTGAGAAGGATCCTTGAGCAGTAGGGCTGGGGAGGGTTCCCAGTTGCCATGACAACTAGTTTACAAGCCACGTTGTTAGTCAGAGGAGTGTGTGCCGTCTTTGGAGAGAAATCTAACCCAGCTGCACCTTGCCTTTTCTTTTCCCACAAAAAGAATTAGTGTCTAGTCACACAGGGGCTGAGGCTCTGAGGGCAGGCAGGGCCATCCCTCTCATGCGGCTCTCAGCAGGATGGCAGCTGCTCCATGTCCCCCGAGCTTTCCCTCCGCCTTCAGTAAGGCTTAGCTGAATCCCCGTGTCGCTCTCCAAGCTAGCAAATCCAAAATGCTAAATGTTCAGACAATACAACATAGCACAATGCAGAGATGTGCTTTGATCTCAAATAAAGCTTCTGCATTATCTGAATCAATAAAATCAATACTAAATAGCATAAATAATTTGTGTGTATCTCTACTCTCAAGTTTTATATTTTGTATATTTTACGCAGATCAAGAATTCCCTACTAGGTTTATTCTCACTTCTGACATTTTCTTCTATCTCTCTCCCATCAAAACTATAATGTAAAGATCTTTGGCTACTAACCCTGATGCCAAAGAACATAAAGCTGGAAAACTCCTTGCTCTAAAATCAAAAACATTTGGTAAGGAATGGTAATCCTTCTTAAAAACAATACAGATAGAGTGCAACTTTCTCAAATTCTTCAAGTTTCTGCAATTATTTCAGCAAAGTCTTCTTACATTTAATTTCCATCACAAAACTTATTGTGGCGCACAGCTCTGACAGCATATGTTCTGTCATTGGCAAACATCATTACGTTTTGGTAAACAAATCCTTAGATTCAGTCTCCTGTCCTTAAAATGCTTCAGCTGAAGCAATCTTTTTCTGAAAATACAGTGTAGGATACACTTTCAAAAATCAAAGACCACCAACATCTGCAGATGATAAACAAATAAATGCCAGGTTTTGCATATCACCCAGCCGATAACTTAATACAAAGGCCCGTTATTCCCAGCTGCTGGACACCATCACTGCAGTTATATGGCTTTTGCCACCAGAGTTCCCAAGCTGCACACTCTCTTCACGTACCTGTCCTCACAGCACCTGTGGCACTTAGCAATGAACTCTGGAGTCCTCAGGCCCTCGCTTACATCAGTGCAACCTCATTGACTTAACTGAGCACCAACAGAAGAATTCAGCACAAAATTTGGGACGTACTAAATTCACCTGTGCTTTCAGTGCCAGGTAAGCCTGTTAAAAGCAGTGCCAACAGTATCACTAAGACATAATAAACATAGTAAGAGGAAAAAAATAACTTTTGGTACATTTTCTTTGTAGACCAAAGGGAGTTTCCATAGATAAAGAGTGCAAAATAATTTACAGGAAGCCAGCACTTGCTTGAGGTATTGCCTGACAAACATGCTGTTGCCTATCAATCCTGCTAAAATCCCAGCAGAAACAGGATTATGAGCAATTCTTTTATCCATAACATTGTCTATTACAAAGAGTTAATGTGCAAAAAGTGGGCCAGGCTTTTTCTTTTTTTAATTGATAAATAGCAGTATGAAAAAATATGTACACTCCAGGTAGGTCAATTACTTAAAATACAAATAAAGGGTAATATTGAAAAGTGTTTATTAGATAATATAGCATCTACAGCGTATTGTGAAATAAAAAAAAATAGTGTAAAAATTTGTCAATTCATATTTACTTGCATATGCAGACATGTTTGGTTTTAGGTAATAATTTATTTTATTATTAAAACCAAATACAATATTTTTAAAAAGGGATATTTCATCATTTTTATAAATTCTTGGTAACACTCTTTATTAGCATGTTCCTATGTTTGAGTTTATGAATCACTAGTAATTTCATTCTTGATCTCTTTAACTCAGCATGAGAAACATTCAATTTCTGTAAAGACACTTTGACTCCAATTTATGTAAAGTAGTTTCTGTTTACTGATTGGTGGTTTTTATTTCCTATCATTTATACTCTAATTAGATTTTCTTCCCCTTTTGAATAGGGTTTATGAATTCATCACAAGGACCACGGGCAGTTACGGAAAACCCCTTAAGATAGACATAGGTTAATTACCATTATGGATGGGTGAACAAGTATCAGCTAATTTTCTACCTACATCATGCTTGCTGAGAATTCAGATCTACCAATTTGCCTTGTACCTATGAAGTATTAGGGAAAACAGGAGCAGAAAGCTGGAAAGCTAAACATGAAAGAAGGCATTCAGGAAAGAATAATAAACTACACACCATGATCTGTCCTGCTTCTGGCTTCAGTAGCTTCTTGCAAGAGTAAAAAAACTGTTCATGGGTAATCCATGGAGCAAGCCAACTACTTGTATCAGCAGTCTCTGGATTTATCTTCTTTTTCCCCATAACTTCAGTAAATAGTTAACCACTTTTTACTCTCTTCCCCTCCCTTCAGAGCACACCAGACTTTTTAAGAATTGCCATTTCCTTACTACTGTTATCATTTTCTGATATTTAACAAAAGGATCAATACATCCTACACATTCTCTAGACTGTCATTATTTTACCTTTAAAATAAGGATCCCCGCTAAAAAGCTTATACTGACAGATCACGTACTGGACTTTCCTCCTCCCTAAACACTAGCCTTTAACTCTGGCAAAACTTAAATTCCAGAAGAATCATAGAATAGCTTGGGTTGGAAGGAACCTTTTAAAGGTCATCTAGTTCAAACCCCCTGCAATGTGCGGGGACATCATCAACTAGATCAGGCTGCTCAGAGCCCCATCCAGCCTGACCTTGAATGATACTCCAGGGATGAGGCATCTACCACCTCTCTGGACAATCTATGCCAGTGTTTTACCAACTCATTGTAAAAAAAAAAAAAAAAAAAAAAATCTTCCTTATATCTAGTCTAAATCTACCCTCTTTTACTTTAAAACCATTAACCCTTGTCCTACCACAACAGGCCTTGCTATGGAGTTTGTCGCCATCTTTCTTGCAGGCCCCCTTTGAGTCCTGAAAGGCCACTGAAGGAATGAAGGATCTTTCTTTCCTGCGTTGCCCTATAGCACAGAAACTCGAAATTCCTTCCACTACAACTGACTGACCTGTTTGTTCTACATCACTGTGGTGTGTTAAATAAGCGAACGTCCATTAAGCTGGCTTAATATGAGTGTAATGGCTGAAATCAATGATATTAATTCCTGATTTCTATCAGGTAGCAGCCAGAGGGAAATTAACCTTGTAGCTGAGAACTGGAATGTAAATCTGATTTCCAAAACTTTTCACTTGATGGACTGCCTTGGGGGCAAAAATTAGGTGAGTAGATCTACAGCGTTCCATTGCAAATTCCCATTGACTTTTGCAGTACTGCACACAAAAATAATATGCATAGAAATTAATCATGAATACAGATGTCGTAAATTAAACTCCCTCAGAGATTTTATTAGACAAACCAGTGAATGATTTTCCCAGTATTCTTCAATAAAGCTGTAATTAGGAGTATATATTCCAAAAGATTTTCAATGAAATGACGGCTAATCCTACAATGCAAACATTAGTTGTTTCAAAACATGCCAAGTACAATTTTTTTTTCAGTAAAATCTTTTGCTAACTCAAAAAACTTTTCGCCATCCAATATATTCCAGATTGGTTGTGTTGGTATGGATGACTAAAGAGAACCAGAAGGTAAGAAATCAACAAGATTAGTGAAACCTTCACCCTGGTTTATGGTCATTTAGTGAAAGGAACTGCTGCAATTCTTCTCTTTTACTGGTTCTCACATTTATAGATGAGTATGGCAGTTTTTCACATAAAAGGAATGTTCTTTTATGAGAGAATGAATAAAAGGAACTTTTCCTCCATAGCTGGAAAAAAGGATTTGGAATACTGGAAGAAAGCATTTTTCCTTGACTGCCATTTTTTTACATGGCCAGCTCTTAGAAGGACAGTTGTTGCATCCAGTAGTGAAACAGGCACACTATGATGAAGTAATTTACTCAATCTGCTAGAATTGGGTTGATGACTGTAATATGCTAGTAAACCTCCGTGTCCATCTCTAAGCACCATAAGAAAGGGAGAAAGTCAGAAGGAAGCCCATGAGTAACTATATAAATTCCATTCCATATGGAGACAAAAATGTAAACTCTTCAAAGTGCTACCTGTTACGTTTCCAATAAAGACTAGAGTTCCTTCAATTTGAAAGATGCTTCAGTGGTTTTTATTTCCAAGTGAAATTCTTTCAGCTGAGTATGTAGTGCAGATTTAGCAACATCAAGACATGATGAACTTAATTACTTTAAGCAACTTAGCAAAAATTATTTACAACTGAGAATAAATTTGAACATTTCCCTTGCACATTTTCTAATCCAAATTAAATATTTTCAATTCAAAAGAAATTTTATCTGAAATGTTCAAAATTAAATGCAATGTTTTCTTTTGCAATGTACTCCTTTTATCAAATATCAATCTATATCGGTATTTGATAAAATCAAGAAGAAACATTTCGACTTGACAGTATCCACATTTTACTTTTAAATTCATCAAAAATATTGAATCTTTTTGGATTTAGTTTAACTCAAAATTGCATTTTCCTTATTTTGATGAATTACTGGTGACTAGAAGAACTCAAGTATTCATCAGCCAATTAACTTAAAACAGAAATCCAACAACACTATTCATTGTCATTAGCTAAGAGCATAAGTATATGCTAAAATGTTTGGACAAATAAAGTTTGTTCTTAAATGCTTTGTTAACTCTAGGCCTTAAAAGTAAAATCATAACTAAAATAACTAAGATAACTTTTTCCTCAGTCTGTACTGCATTGGACAGTTACATTAACAGGCTAACTAAATTCCTTGATATTTGGCATTGTAAAAAAGAACATACACAGATTCATTTACCAGCACCTACCATAGCAAATAGTGGCAACTATTTTTACACTTCAACAAAAATATTCTATGTTGAAATAAAAGATTAAAGGTATTTTAAAATCTTTTTTAAAATAAACAGGGGTTAAAGAACTGCATCACTCTGAATGGCACAGATTAACATTGTATTGGCCTTCAGTGCGTTTATTGTTAATGGCATTAGACAATGACACTGACGTAACCAGGCATGGCGGGCTGTACTCACTCTGGAGACTGAAAAAATTGTAATTGGGAGTATAGATTTTCAGCGCTGCACGCTCTCAGTGTGAGAAGCCAACTGCACGCTCCATCACACTGACCTTTAGGAAAGGAAAGATTTGGAAGGCTTAAGGGAATAGTCCTGGGACTGGTATTTAGCTCCTCTAAACACATTCTTGTTAAGCCATAACGACCTTAAATACATTCATGGTGGGACTCCCTGGTTTATAGCACTGCTTCTTCATTCCCTTTACCTTGTTTTCACCTCTGTTATCATTCAGTGATCTACTTATCTGAATAACGATAGATCTCTCTGCTGAGACATGAGCAGGCAGTGACAGTAGCCAGGAAAACCCAGTGTCTGCCACCTTCCTGCATGTTCATGCAGGTACTTCACATGGCACCCACCTGGGTGAGCGCATGGCTCCACAGCACAGCCTGTCACCTAAGTGCAGGACAAAATAGGGTGGAGCAAAGATGACTGCCTGGGTGCATCCCCTCGCTCCATTCAAGAAGCATTGTGCTTATGATGAACTTCATGGACGCAAATACTCTCAAGCAGTGCCTACAAATTCCTGCCAGTATTAAAGACCTAGGAAAAATCTCACAGGGGCTTCATGGCTGGTGGTCTAGAGTCCTACAACCTCACAGGTGTGCTAAGTCTAGGCTCTTGTCTTGGTGGTTTTGTGCTTACCACCACCTGAAACAATACCTCTACTTTGTTTCCTCCCTTGTTC
This sequence comes from Pluvialis apricaria, assembly GCA_017639485.1. NCBI lineage: Eukaryota > Metazoa > Chordata > Aves > Charadriiformes > Charadriidae > Pluvialis > Pluvialis apricaria. The sequence continues at coordinate 7,811,988 of CM030017.1, forward strand.
TACACTTTGGGATAAGGCGGCAGAACTTCTGAGACCACCTGCGTCAGAGTTGAAGAATCATCCCCTTCATCAGGCTGTTCCTTCCTGGGGCTCGGGGGCCTCAAGAAAGGCACATTCCCAAGGAGATACTGTTGCTTTGCTTTTTTCTACCAGTCTTCCTGATTTTTTTTTTCCTTTTATGGCTTTCAGTAGCATAACCTTGAAGAGTCTCTTCATCTTTAAGCTGATTAAAAATAATTTTCACACCCAGTAAGCAAGATGTGACTCCATGCTATGTGTACTTAATGGAAGAAATATGCTTTACATGCTTCATTAAGTTATTTGTGAAATTGCATTAGTGCCATTCCATTAGTATACCTCTTTCAGCTACATCTGTGGCCTGTTTTTGACAGGCAAATTACCAGTTTCATAAGTCTATTTTGAGTTAGTAATGATCTTCTAACACATTGAAAAATATCCACCTTAATAGCAATTGGAAAAGAAAAATAATAATGTATTTTTCAATATAATAGGAGCAAAATTATCTGCCGTGGGGCAAAATAATTATCAGATTTCTCAAAACAAGAAATTATGAGTTATTTTGGATATTTCATTAAAATTACAACCTTATGCAGTACAGGAATGTTAATCTTGAAATAAGATGTCATAGTGAAGTCAATATTGATTAGAAGAAATGAAATGAAAGTGTTTATTGCATTAAAATCTTTTAAGACACCTGGAAGATATTAAAATGGTAAAAATGATGACATGGAGACTATGCACTAAATTGTGAGAAAATTTTAATACCTTTTTGCTCTGCACAGTAAGAATTCCTTTAAGAGAAGGGAAACATTACTGATCCTGGTGTGGGCACTAATAAAAAGATGAGATTTAATATAATAGTAATTATTTTTTACTTTCTAGACACTGTTTCATACCAATAATACTAAGATAGACATCTAAGGTGTGCGATGCTATTTTCCAGCTTCCTTCTAAGATTAATGACAACATACTGTTTGTGTTCGAATAGCTCTTCACCTAAGATCAAGGTCTCATTATGTTAAGCATCATAAATATAAACACAAGAAATTATAGCCTCTGGCCTGGAGAACTTACAGTCAAAGAATTTGGAGCGTGCTCATCTACGCTGTGCTTATCTGCTGTGCTGGTGCAGAAGTAACCATGCACAATATATATTTTAGAATTGTTATTAAATAGGCTCCATGTGGCAACAACCTGCCAGAGTGAATGGGGAAAAGAGAATGAGGGCAGCTGGCATATTCATTTAACATTCCTTTTGATAGCTCTTTATCATCTGAAAGGATGGTTTTAAATGAAGAAAAAAATACCTACATTTATTATTTCTCTAAGCTATCGACTATTCCTGTCCTTTCTTCTGCCTGGCTGCTGACCTTCAAAACAAATGAGGGACCTTGTGTCAGATTTTAATTCAGTTATATTAGGTGTGCTAAGATACTGAGTAGATAGTAGCTGTTTCACTAGACTAACAAAGATCACCTGGTGGGGAAAAGCAGCACTGAAATTAATAATCATTGGAACCAGTAAAGCTCTTGATTGTATAATAATTCTGTATGCCAAATTCCCAGTTTAGAAGCAGAAGTATGCATGTCTGAAATTCTTGAGGGTATTCTGATGTGGAAAATGTAACAGAGGTAAAAGTATCAATGACTGAAATGACACGAAGAATTACAGCATCATTCGAAGTCAGCTGTCTCTGAACATTTTGATTTTACTCTAAAATGAAAGACTCTTGGCAGGATTCTGTCAATGACAAAAATACACCAAATTGGATGGCTTGTTTAGAGCACTAAATAGCCAAGTAGGGCAATTAGCCACTTCACAATTAAAATTGAATAGTAAATAGTTCAGGCTTGTTTCACAGCTTCTCTGGACACGTTAGTGCTGCCCTTCAATGCTTAGAAGTACATAAAGTTGAGAAGACCTTCAAGTTGTCAGCTCACAACGCTGACTCTTCAGTTACTAAATCTTGTTGTTCATCATAGAAGAGCATAAGATGTCTCACAGTGATGAAGGAATATAAATGGTCTTGTTAAGCTGAGCATATAGTGCGTCTGTATTTAAAAACATTTCATTCATTTTATCTCAACATATGACAGCTAGGACATCTGTATTTGGTATCATGGGGTTTCCAAACTCTGAAGCAAATCAGGCTGATCTATAATCTTACACCACTACCACAAGTTTCAGCTTTTGATTGTCTTCCTTTGAGATATGTGGTACATACATGCATAATAAAGACCAAGCAGATTGTTTGCATGTATACCTGTAATACAAAATCTCTCTGTCCTTTACAATTCTTGACATTACCTGACACTTCTTAAGCCTTTGCTAGGAGCACTGTACCCCAAGCATGATGAGAGAAGCCCTACCATAAAGGTAGGAGTTCTGAATTACTGCCATTCTCCAGTTTTACACCTTGAACATTTTGTCACCTTTCAATATCTCGCTTACTTTGGACTGATTATTACTTACTTTTACTCAAAAAATTAAAGACAAACATCTGAAATGACATATATAAAATGCGTCACTTATTTACAGGCAGGAGCCATACCCAAAGAATCACGCAGCTTGAGCAGCTTTGAAGGACTGCAGCTAAAAATCAAGGGCAATGCTACTGAGAATTTTCTCACTTTAAGCCATATGTCAGGTTCATTAATATATTTGCTTCTGCCATTTACAAGCACGACTGTAAATTGCACTTTTCCTACCCTCACAGATTGTAGAAAATATTGACACAGGAGAGCTTATCGCCCCAATTACAGCTCACAAAAGTCAAAGCTACAAGACTCATAAACACCTAGGACAAATGAACCACAGGGAAAGAAAAGCACAACTCAAGAAAGCCTGGAAATAAGGACTATTAATAGCTACAGACCCATGGGATCAGGAAAGCAGCACACATGGGTAGACAACAGTGCCCTACATTCACAAAAAGGTTACAGAGAGCACCAGCAGGCCATGAATCACACTCACAAATAGCAGGGCTGCTCCACACATAAGTGGGTTGGTCTTTTTAACTTCCTTGTGATAAAAACGTTGGGTTTGCTCTTTCTCTGTTGAACCCAAATGCACTCAGTGTTGTCTCAGTAACACAGAAGCACAGGCTGAACTTGACTGCTTTCATACAGAATGTCTAAAATTCAATATTTAAATAAGGTATTGATTTACAGACTGCATATAAACTTTCATTCTCCTCTTGAATTCCACAGACACAGCAACTCCATGAAAACTGTTCTTTTTTCATATAAGATAAAATGAAGATCCTGCCAGCATTGTTTACTCTGTATGGAGGTGTACCTGCCTAAGCCTATGCCTGTCAGTACAATGTAGTTCCTATATAAAAGGTCCCCTACTGCTACTAACTCTTTATTCCATGTTTTAAAGAACAAATGCACAGGTTAACCAAGCGTTACTGAGATCACATCATGCTCAGGTTGCGAACAAAGAGACACGTGAAGCTGGATGAAGAGGTGAGCCTTGGCTAGGCAGCACCGTGGTGGCTCCTGACAAAAGTGACTCTGCTCCTTGCCTCCATCATCTGCAACTCTGAACTACTACTGGTGTAACCACCATAAAAAGCGTGCCTAAGGATGTTAGGATCTAAAGCATGGTTTTTTGACAGTACTAAACCTTAAAATAGGGTGGTTTTAAGTTTTGTGGATGTTTTTTTCCATTCAAAGCCTGAAGCAGACTGTTGTCAGAGGAGCAGGAATTACTTAAACCACTGATAATGTACAGTATATTTTAATGTTCCAGCTCCACTCAGGTACTAGAATAATTACGTGTATTTATAGAAGCACTTTTAGGGACCAGAGGTTTGGATTTTGGCATATGTGATCAAAGTAATTCTATAAAGAGGTGCTAAGGCCAGAATTTCTTGACCTTTATATTTGTGAAAGTTGTTGGTTCAATAAAGGTCAAGATGTGTGACAAAATTCAAGCCTGTCTGAGCCAATTAATGACAAGTAACCAGACCATTAAAAATCTCATTTATGCTGAGCAGTCAAGTGGGTTATGTTAGGGCAGTATCTACCTTAGATAGCCTACACACTCAGTTACAGGCTTGCAATAGAATAATAAAGGACAGCAGAAGGCAGAATGACAGAATACTTGAAGTTTTAAGAGAAATAAGATAATCTTTCCAGCTCAACCAGCAGAGACAAACACAAATAAATAAAAAAAACATTAAACTAGCATATTTTTATTTCATTGTAAATACTGGTATTTCACAAGAGAAAGTGAGAAAAATTTTGAACATTAAGAATTCATTGATATATTGTATTGATAAAATTCATGGGAATAAACTCTTCAACACAGCTATATGCAGATCATCAAGCATCAGTGATATGCAGCAACAAGATATTAAAGAAATAGTTTGAAAGCACCAAACTGGTTAGCAATCACTTTCAAAACTCTGGAGCATTGAACAAATAAATTATGACACTAATCATGAAGAAAACAGAAAAATTAGAACCTGAACTGTGCTGTTAATGTCTGGTAACTGTAATTTTAGTCCCTAAAAAAACTTGGGCCAACTTTTTTTTTTTTTTAAAATGCTTGGGAAAATAAAATGGTGGCATTAAGCCTTTCTCCATTTCAAGGTTCTAAATGTTTGCATTTAATTAAGGTCTTTTGAAACCAATGAACAATAGAAGTTTCTTTTACACAGACACCTTGGATTTTACAATAATGTCAAAAATATTTCACTGGTTTAGATTTCAGTTTCTCCTGATAGTAGCAGCAACCTTCAGTTCATAAAAATGTAAGAAATCCTGCTTTTTTAGATAAGGTGTGATGCTGGTGAAAGGAATACATCCAAAAATAAAAGCCAGCTTGTGCATATTTTCAGTTAAACAGGGACATATAAACTACGGCTTTTATTTCAGCTTGCACATAACTCCCTGTTAAAACCAACACTAAGTATTGCAAAGTATCAGTTGTATTTCTAGCAAAATTGTGTTCCCGATAGTTACAATAAAAATTACACTCACCACCATCTCTGCAGCTAAAACCCTGCGCTGGGACTAACTGTGAAGAAGGGCAATGCCTGTTGTCACACTCACAACCATCAAACAACACTGCCTGGGGAAGGACAGACTTACTGACTCTGATGCCTATGCTGCCTGCACAGACATGGACTTAAACACAGGCAGGAGAAAGCATCTTCCAGGGGTCTCGGATGCAGAGCTGGAAAAACAGATAAGACATGCCCCAGCGCTGTGGGGAGGGAGCGGGACGGGGGGCAGACTAGCACAGCTTGAGGCTGCAGAAACCTCAGCACGAGCAGCTGCAGCCCCGGGTCAGCCCCAGCACAAGCGCCACGATAAAATAGTAGATAACTTCATATTCATACAGGAATGCACCTTCCCGCAGCAGCACGGTCCAGCAGCCTAGAAACACTCTGGAACAGAAACAAGACGCCAGTCTTCTCTTGCCCTCAAAGATACACAAAGAAGAAATACATTTGCAGCGGTTTTGTTCAAAGTTGCTTAAATTACCTGACAGTGCCCTTTCTTTTAACGGCCGATCATAGCTTCCCCAAAGGCATTTAGTTAGCTTGGTAAATTCCAATTTGCAGGACATTGTTTTTAAAGCAGTCTGACGGATACCTTTACCTAAAGATCAGTAGCTTTCAATTTTTATACAGCAGAGAAATTTTACTTTCGTAATTGAACACTGTGAATCACACATGCAGCGCCGCTGCTGCCACAGGCAGCAGTGCTGAGAGGGTGTGCCCAGGGCCGGCGGCCATCTTCAGGCACAAAATGGACGCCGGTGCCAGACACGGGCCACTTGCAAGGCCTTACGATTTGCGTAAGGTTTCTACTTCTCATGCACATAAACTTAAGCACATATGAGGCTCTATTAATGCAAATAGATGATGCTCGGTGCACTATATAAGTAGCTACTGAGGTTGGGGCCTGGGACCCAACATCCAGCTTTAGCACTTTCTGGAAAAGCCTTTTAAACAAAACTCAAAGTCACCTCCGAGGGAATTACCTCACACTTTCTTTTTTCCTGTCACCACATATGTCTCCAGAGCTATTTTAGCTCTAATTAAGCAACTCCTCGCCCTTCCCAGTTTGTGCTCCCCAACTTAAGAGTTACACTCATTCCTCACCCTCATCCCTGCAACCTTTCCTCAGCCCAGGGCGGCTCTTTCAGCCCCTCCTCTCCCCCGCTGCCTCCCTTTCCCCCTCTCCCCTTCCTCCTCACATCTCCAGCGTCCTCTCGTTCATAAAATAAAGGGGAATCATCTTAACCTATTTTTTTCCAGTTTGCTATAGCTGAATCAGTGGGATTTAATTCCTAGGCAAAATTTGTCTCCCAATATTCATGAGATTTATGTATATAAAATAGTGCAAAGTTTTCTATTTTATGATGGATAAAATAATATTTTATTTTGCATTCCATCTGTGACAGCAAAGTAAGTCCTCACTAAGAAAAACACATTAATCCAAAATGTAGGAATTTGAAGTAAACACATGAAATACTTAGTTCCTTTACAACTATTATTTTTGTGAGTGTTACCAGAGATACACCTAAACAGAATATCTTTACATAGACTTCTGCCAGACTTCAGCTTTCCTTCAAAAACAGGGCTGTACATACAAATACACCTAAGAGTAAGATGCAACTCTGGAGTAAACTGTTGTTCTACTCCCCCCTTTATCAGGAAAACTCCAAGTAAATTATCAGCCTAAACTACTTACAATGTTTCAGGTTTGGGTTCTTTCTTTTTTTTCCTAATAACAAGTGGCAGAAATTGCGCTTTGGAATTAGGAGGATCTGCAAGTTATATCTATGAAATCTGACATCTGCTTTGTCCAAGGCAGGGTCACCCACAACGTTTATGAACTTAGTTATGGCAATGAAATACTATTGGAAGTGAACATCTTAGACAAATTAAAAGAAAAATTAAAGGTTCTGAACATGCTCCAAATTCCCCACACAGCCCAACAGCTTCCTATTCACAGCATGCAAAAATTCTAGGCATGAGAACAAATTTAAAGCGTAGAAAAGCCCCTGATAATTTCAAACTCTAGATAGCAGAGATGAAATTCCATTTGTTTGGGTTTTCTTTTCTAATCTGGAGCATTTTAGGGACAATACAGCCATGCAATGTTATTATTTATCTTTTTAAAATCTAAAAGACATGTTGAATACTGGAGAATCTGCAATGTCCAAACCGGAAACTCTGCAGAACACCAGTCCATTCATAAAAAGTTGATTCGCACATTCTCAGCATTTCACTTCCTCTGAATGGTATGACTAAAGAAACTGAAAACTCTCCATTAGTATTTCTGTAATGCAATTTAAAACATGACTTCTCTCTGCTTTTGCAGGGATTAGATAGTACAATCGCTTTTCACACTGCATGGAGTTGAAGCTTTAGCTTTACAAATAGATACAAGCCTCAGCATCCCAAAATGAAAGGTAATAACGTATTTGTATTTCTTTTCAAGCCTAATTCCTTTACTCATCTAACTTCAGAATGATTGAGGAGCAAACAAGCTGCAGGTAAGCTGGCAGGTTTTCAGTTGAATAGTGCACTGCAGTTTTCGTATTCTTCACCTTAGCCGGCATTTTATTTTGCTGACAGCATCCTTTAACAGAATCCAGCTTAATTATACTCAGCATTACCTGATCAGCAGGACTTTACTTCTTTGAAACTTTTTTTTTTGGCCACTAAGTGTATGAATTAAATCTGGCCCATCGCTGCCTTTACAATCTGCAATGTTTAATTTAACAGCCTATTTTACATTATGTTTATACTCACAAAGAAATGTAATCTCAAAATGATTCATAGATGGTCACAGTTGCCTACATAATGAGTACTTAAAGGACTAACAAAAATTGATTGTGCCTTGGGAATCAGTGTACAGCATATAAACTCTCAAAGTCTGAGTCAGTCTGCAAACTCCCATTTTGATGGCACAGCTCATCCTTGCCATCCCTCACTCTGAGCTACAGTGCAAAAGGATGATGGGACAAGACCAGGAACACAGAGGGGGCATCCTTAGGTGGCTCTTTTTTAAAAAACACACACCTGGATGTCTCTCATCATAGGCAAATCTGTTTCCTGGGATTTTGTTTCAAATTTGAGTTCTGTGTGGGTGGCAACTAAACCAAAAACCATCTGGCCAGAGAACTCATGAGAAGGGATAAGAATAAAAGAGAATGCCACATGAACTAAGAAATAAAGCATTATAAATCAAGGAGTACAAAGTTAAGCTGACTTGCAGCAAAATCAGCCAGGCAAGACTCCAGGTGTCTGAAGAAACACTGAGTCGAAGAAAGGGCTGTCCTTGACCTTTCAGGGGACTTTGCCCTCAGCCCATGTACTCCTGAATAGTGCCGAGGTCAAGGCAGCTCAATGCCCTGTATTGTCTCTAGCACTGCTTCTGTATACGGCCCCCAGAGCAGGGAGTAATTTGCTGTAGGATCTCTTTTCGACTAGTTCTGCTTTAAAGCAGGCAAGAGTTCTTCCCAGAGCATGGATCTGACCAGACTGTCAAATAGAGGCAGACTGTCATTCTGCTAAAGGCATGGCCTGAGCTCTTATCAACTTTCCCAGAGATCAGGTACAGCATCACAAAGGGAGGTAGTGAGGGTCAGAGCCTCCCTGTCCCCTCTCCCCAGGAACACAGCAGCCAGAGCACTCAAGCGGGACATGGTGAATTGGGTTCAGTTCCATCATCTCCTGATGCCAACTCATACACACTTTCCTCCCAGAAAGGACCTTTAAATGTAAGGTGGGAGCTAAAGGAGTCCTGAACTGTGCAGGCAGTCTTGTCATTTTGACCTTTGGCTTATGCTTTGAATAGTCTCCCCATCACCTTTATTTTGTAAGCACACCTTCCCACTGTGAGGCCATAGCATATGATGATGACGTTTGCTTTCTATTCGTTCTCTCAAAGCTGTTCTACTTTGTAGACCAGAAATTTTCACAGAGCCAGTGAGAGAGAACAGCATGGAGCCCAGCTCTGCAGGCCTATAGCACTAAGTACAGAGGGCTGTAGTTTCTGCACCCTACTCCAAGGGCACTTAGAAATATCATACATTAAATAATATTTGGACAAAATAACATTTTTTTCATATCTTGGGAAAAAAATCTACATAATTGGCTCCAGAACATTACAGAGTCCTCCAGAACTAGAATACCAATTATAATAATAATGCTAATAGTGGCTGCACAACTTCCAATTCAGCCAAACATACACTTACAACTTCCCAACACTGTTCTGCGGATTTCAGCCCCAGTGTGAAACTATTCAATGCTAGGGAGAACTGTGGTAGACAATGCTAGACTCTGTATTAATTAAATCAGGGTATGAAGTTTTACTCCTCTTGGGTATGTCAAACTTAGGAGGAGTGGGCGCGTCCAAGCTGCACTAATGCTCTCAATTTCTTCCTAATCTGCCTCAAAGGACAGATAATATATGATGTCACTGACTTCAACATGCTCATATTAAAACAGAGCAAAGTTTAGGCATCTATTTATGGCCCTGATTCAAGAAAGTTTTCCCACATACCTTTAATGATAAACACAAATTCAAGCCCAGCTTCTGGTAATGCTCAAGTGCTGTCCTGAGCACAGGAGGACTTAACTACTGTAAGAGAGTACCGCTGTGTTCAGAGTGAGTTTGTTTTCAGACATTATGTCCAGCAGTCCATGCTCAGGAAGACAGTCTCAGGTATAATAGAAATCAGCCAACATTTCCATAAGTTGCCCGCCTGTTCCACGGGCAAAAACTCAAAACCACCACATCTGCCTCACTTGGAGTATAATTGCTACAAATTGAAAACAACAGCGTTTCCTTTCTACATTGTTTCAGCCTCAATAGCTGCACAGACACACGAGATTGAAATCAAGAGTTGTAGATGAGAAATTTCGATATAATTGAGTGTGAAGCATCTCATTTCAGACAAATTGTTTCGCTTTAATACATACAAGTATAGGGGTAAAAGATGTTTTGAATTGCAAAATCCAATCAATGAAAGTGTAAAAGAAATTAGTTACATTTTGCAGAACACATAGGAAAAATGTTTTCTATTGAAGTAAAAAGAACATTTCCTTCCTCATGAAATAGGAATTTTTTTAGTAGCTATTCTACGGTACATAAATCACATTCAGCCTAAAAGTACATGTATTAAAGAAGGAATTTCAGTAGCCAGTAGAGCTCAAGAAGTTCTTACCTTTGCTGAATAGCTAATTAGAGCAGTCATTTATCATTCAAAAAGGCTCAGAAAAGATAAAAAGGGAGGAAAAGAAAAGAAACAATACATACACGTGGTGGCAAGACAACTGAATAAGCTATGTCATCAGCTGAATTTAGTAAGTCGCAAAAATTTAAAATCAACAGAAACAGAGTGAAAATACCATCACAGGGATGTGTGCACCAGTAAGGTGGTGCAGGCAGCCTCCTGGGCATTCATAAGCAGCCACTGTGCAAAACCACAGTCATTTTACTGAGTTTTACATCTGCCATATTAGGACTAGCATGAATTTGTGGTAAGCTGATGAAATTAATGGACTGTTTTACCTAGGGCTCATTTCTTCTTAGACAACTATCCATTTAAATGAAGAGCTCTATGACTCTTAGTTTGTAGTGGTGGGGCTTTATAGAACTTACAGCAAGGCATATTCCTTTCCAGTATTTTACTGAAGACTTATCAAGTTGCTATCCCTAAAGTACACCAAAAAACACAGAAGAAAGTATTTACTGGTTTGAACCATCAATGCCTTCTACTTTCTTCTACTTAAGAAATGTTACCCAGCCTATCTTTTGGGGCAGTTTGTTGTGCAAGCTGCTCCAACTTTGACACAGAACAAAAAACACAATCAGTTCATAAAAACCTATCTTTGAGATTCTCAAATGTCACATCTTTCTGTAAAAGTCTCAGTGTAGAAGAAAGGGGTCAGAGGAGGCAGGAGGGAAGGGGCCAATATATGAAGCACTGGAAAAATTTCAGAGTCCTGGAGCAAGTAAACGAAGTGGAAATGAGCTGAAAAGCTCAGAAAGAGACATAAAATGAGAAGTTGAAGCAGTTCACTAAAGGCAGTGCCCCATTTCATTTCTAGCAAGTGCCAAAATCAGCCTGTGCCTGTCCGCACTTCTAATAAACTGTTCTGGTGGTGACACTGCTGGAGAGCACTGATCAAATCCACAGGATTTGCATGGCAGCATGGTAAGCTGTTGTCTGTAATGGAATCCATTATAAAAATATGTGCACCTAATCATAAAATTCTGGCTATGTCTGACAACCTGCTATAGGAAAAGGTAGTAATGAGAATTTTCTTAACTAAAGTCAGTAATGTACACAACTGCAAGCTGTTATAGCTACAAAACCTATTGCATTGCAATTGGAGACGATACAAGAGGTTGTATGTTATCTGAAGCCATAAAAGCACCGAAAGTTATAGATGTAAACTAGCCATTTGTATGGTATCAACATATTAAACTCAGGACTGCTCTTTGAAATACTTATTATAAAGAGACTGATTTATCTGGTGTGCAAGTAATAAATCAATATAATGGTAAGCATAAAACTAACAATATGTTTTGCAAAATTTACGGTATGTATGACATGATATTGGGGGTGTTGGTCAACAGCCGGTTGAAAATGAGCCAGCAGTGTGCCCAGGTGGCCAAGAAGGCCAACAGCATCCTGGCCTGTATCAGGAATAGTGTGGCCAGCAGGACTAGGGCAGTGATCATCCCCCTGTACCCGGTACTGGTGAGGCCCCACCTCGAATACTGTGTTCAGTTTTGGGCCCCTCACTACCAGACAGACATCGAGGTGCTGGATCATGTCCAGAGAAGGGCAACGGAGCTGGTGAGGGGTCTGGAGCACAAGGCTTATGAGGAGCGGCTGAGGGAACTGGGGTTGTTTAGCCTGAAGAAAAGGAGGCTTTCTCCCAAGTAACAAGAACTCTTCTCCCAAGTAACAGACAGAACAAGAGGAAACTGTCTCAAATTGCACCAGGGGAGGTTTAGTTTGGGTATTGGGAAAAAAATTTTCACAGAAAGGGTGGTCAAGAACAGGTTGCCCAGGGAAGTTGTTGAGTCACCATCCCTGGAGGTATTTAAAAGGGAGGTGGATATGGTGCTGAGGAACATGGTTTAGTGGTAACTAGGCAGTGTTAGGTTAATGGTTGGACTTGATGATCTTAGGTGTCTCTTCCAACCGCAACGATTCCATGATTCTATATAGTTTTTGAAACATGCTTACCACATTGTGGCTCTGATGTAAAAATTAGACAATGATAGCTGATTTTGTGAATTCAAAATCTTCTGTGGCCTACCAGTTTTTTACATATTTTTTCTTTAAAAAGAGCAGATAACTTGTTAACTGGTCTCATCTGTAGGGGAAAAAGCTCTTGCTTCATAAAACTTCTACCCATAATTTGACACCATTTAGCAATTTCTACTTATTGAAGCTGAATTAATTCACAAAGTACATGAATTACAGCACTTGTTACTTGACCAGCAAATATGCCCACATGATCACTATTGAGGTCAGTGAAGGGACACTGACAGTGCCTATAATTTATTAGTTTGTACAGAAGAGTTTCCAGCTCAGTTTCTTTAAGCCCTTAAGCATGTGTGTCCAAAACACAAGGAAATAAAATAAAAAATAAATTAAAAAAAAAGAAATAAAATTATCAAGGTAAGGTGTTCTTAACTTTTCAGGAGTGAGACGACAGCTGGCTTTGATTGAAAATAGAATTATTTTAGGGTGGATAATATTATTCAATACGGACATCTTATTTTTGGATGCACGAATAACCATGACTGTCTTGTGCACAGATCATGTGTTTAAGTGCATGGTTCTAAACTATGAAGTTCTCTTGTCATCCACAAGTAGATTGCATTTGGTTTTACTTTTCCATTTAGCATAAACTCTGCAGCAGTGCCTGAAATCATTCTTTCCTGGTACATAAACTGGTGATCCACTAGCATTTAGTGCTGTTTTCCACTATGGTTCTGACAAGTACTAGAAGAACCCCATATGTCTGTTTTATTTCATGGCTTTGAGCACAAACCTGAACCACCAGCCATTACCACACTACAGAATTACAAATTCCTGTTCTGTCTGAGCATATGAAAACCCCTCTCTGCTGACACATCTACTCCTATCGTCTCAATAAACGTCTGATTCTGAGTCACAATATCCATAGAAAGATCATATTTTTGATGAAGGATGCTATAACAATGGGATAGAGCAGATGACAATAGCATCCCTTCAGTGAATGCCACTTGAGCTCAAATTCCCGTTTTGTGCATATTTTTAATTTTTTCCTGCTAAAAGCTAAGTGCAGGTGATATAATGCTGTTTTTGCTTACTTTAAATATTGTTTAAATGCAATATAAACTAATTGTCTGAACCTACCTTCCCCCCATTGAGAAACGGCAGTTTCTCTGTACCTTAATTATTCTTAGTTATGGATAACTGTTACATCAATGAAAAATGCCATTGTGAAATGACTTTTATTAGTTGATATAGACAATTCTTCTGTCCGTCATATATTGTCTCTACAGGTATAGATTAGCACCTGCATGTATCAACATGCCAGACTGAAAGGGGAATGAGGAACGGAGAATGATAGACAGAGGTATATTGCCAGCTAAGAGACAATGCCACGAGAAGGAGGAGGAGCAGGATGCTCTCTTCCCAAACGAGGGCTGAGGCAAGATCAGTCTGCTTCCTGTAGGGCTGAGGCCTTTCACACAAATGACAAAAATACCATCAGAACACATCCTTGGAAAATTCCAGATAAAACCTCCCTACAGCATAGCAACGCTTAACACGTACTCAGTTGAAACAACAGCTGTATCATGTCCCTGAGGCAACAGGAAGTCAGTGAAGATAAAACAATTCTTTTGTACACTGTATAGTTTTGCCATGGGCTTGAGAACCCATCTGCCTAGAAGGTGTTTGAGAAATGAGAGTTGATATCTTGAATTTAATTGTTATTAATGTTTTTGATCAAACAGCAACCCTTTATTCAAGAAACATGGTTATTGCTCTGCAGCTCAGTCCCACTAACTATTCTGTGGTTTTGAAAGAAACTTAAAATAAATATTTAATCCATAGGAGATGCAAGTTTCTCTGCTTACTGCAAACCCCCTGATTTCAGATTCAAATGCATCATTTTGGCACACCAGGCACAAACTACCCTTTATTTAATGACAACCTCAGCAGCAAAAGCACAAGAAGCATGCTTGAGTCTAGAGTGTTATAACTCAACAGCAAGCAATGTGCCTTGGGCTGGTACTGTCAGGGGAGGTCATGGACTGGGAAGAATATTTTAAAAAAAAAAAAAAAAAAAAAAATCAATCCTCTAGGCAAGTTCAAGAAGAGTGTAAGGGAAGTAATAGAAAGCCTTTAAAGTCTCCTAGATCTATAATGTTTGCATAGTGGAGTGCAAGGGCAGGAACGTAGATTATTAGATACAGAAGGGGAGTTTTAATTGGTTAAGAAGTACCAAAATACTCAGTATGAAAAGTATTGAGATCCTTGACCAAGGAGAAAAAAGCAAGCCAGGTGTCACTTAATTTCAAGACCGAGTTTCTCACACAGTGAATGGCAAACAAGCCACTGGCTAACAATACAGCGCAGTCATGAAAACGGGCATTTAAAGTAACACTAGCAATTTGATGGGAACTCAAAGATGCCACAATCAGGCTCCCCTATTTTGTGTCCTACATTGCTAGGCGTAGCAATACTGCGATTCTCACATCTTTCAGAAACAGCTGTGTTATCCGACACTGAGGACAAATGAGCTGATGCTTATACTTTCATTTCCCTTCCCTCAGTGGAGTTAAATTATGCTACACCGGATTTTTTGGCACTCCTTTTTATCTAGCTGTTGGATGACTGAGGATCCCCTTATCTAGAAAGATCCCCCCAAAGTGTTAACACTAGGAACATTAATTTCAAGCTTTTCCTGTATAGAACACACTCCCAGTCCTTGTGTTATGCATCTTCATCTGGGTGTATTTGTCCCTCTATTTCTGATAGTCAGTGACAAAGAGGGCATCTTAGAGCTATTGCAAGGGCCCAGATGAGTATGTTTATATACATGCATAAAAAATCTTGTGCAAAATCTCTCCGAGACTTAAGACAAAAAGTACTTGGGGAGCCTTTACTAGTCTTGATGCAATTCCTGCTATACTACTTTACTTATATAAATAAAAGAACACCTGCAGGTCAAAGGAAATTAAACTGTTTCCAGAGTTGACTCTGATAGTTAGGTCATCAGACACAAGACAGTCAATAGCGAAAGGCTCCCCCTCCATCTTTGATTCATCTTTTTTTTTTTAGTATTGATTGTAACTTGAATCAATGCACTATATCAGGTTACCTGATGATCATAGTCTCTACAACACACAGGTACAATGGAGTAAGTGAAAACCAAGGGAAAGTCTTAATACGTTTCCACATCATTTCTCAGAAATTTTTTTCACCTTCTTCGTTCTTTAAACCCCAAACTGAGGTCTCTAATTTGCACACTAAATTCAGAATCACGTAGCTCACTCTGACTCCTTAATAAACTCCGGCAAAGCCCTATTGCTTCAGTGCTGAAAGATCTATACAGACTTCAAAGCCTGTTTTTCTGAGCTTGTTAAATGACAGCGAGCCCACAGCAATGAGTTAGCCACAACAGCTAATCTGCAGTCCACCATCTTTCTTCAGGTTGTGTTTTACCCTCGGTTTTGAATTTGAAAATCCCCACCACACTGGGGAAGGGGGTAGGAAACAAAAGAGTTCCACTTAAAATATTACAGAAAAATTGCCTTTAGTGCAGCACACCATTAGCAAGTTTTTAAGACCCAGACGCATCCGCCTTTTAGGAAAAGTGAGACCTCCAGCAAGAGCAGCAGGAGATTATGATCCTCTTCATCTACATTCTGTGCCAACCCTAAATATTATAAAGTAAGGGTTGCTCTGAATATTCCACTCATTTTTTACCATTACCCTTCTCTCCCCTTTCAGGAAAGGCTTTCAGCGTGTTGATTATATTTCAGTGCTGAGTTTCTAGAAACATTTAATCCAAAGTGACAATTTGACTAAATACAGTAGCTGCCATTTTACATAGCCAGCAGGAGGGGTGAAAAAGTCAGTCTGCTGCTTCACTCTCTGTGAAATGGATAATATAGCTCAGAGAATAGACATATAACATTTTCTGTCCATTAGTCTACTGCTTTCATTTTACAGTTTTATCTGCTATCTAAAAGCTACTTGTTTACCCAGTCACTCTTATCTTCCTTCTATGTGAAACTTCTTTGCAATAAATAAAATACCTTGTGTTTGCCGTGCCTCCAGATCATTTTGATTTCAAACACACTCAAGATTTCATTTTGATTGCCCTTCCAAAAATGATATTTCATATTAGGCCATAGAATCAAAATGGACCAATATAGGATACTATTTCTGGTTTGGTTTTTTCTGTTTGTTTGCTAAACAAAACTAAATATACATATCTTTTAAAAATTTGTCAAGGCATTTTCATGGAATTAAAATGAACCACTATTAATGCAGCTGCAGTGAGTGGTTCCAAAAGTAAATAGAAAGATAAGTATAAACTAAGTTGATACCAATAACTTCCTATAAGAAAGAGAAACTATTGTACTGATTAATCTACTAGTGAGACAGGTCTTAGCAAGATTATTTTCACTGTTCATTGAACCTCATAAAATATTTAGATGATCTCAGAACTTCAGCTGACAAACACACTGATGGCAATAAGAGGAGTTTTAGTCTGATACAATGATGCTAGAAATAAGAATGAAGAAGTTCCTTTATCGATAGTGTTAGAAATTAGCTTCTTCACATGAACCTAGGAATATAATTTAGCTTTTTCCATTCATATGCAAATGCACTGTTCCAAGTGCACAAAAGATATCCCAAGGAAGAAATTAAAACATTATAGATTCTAATGCTAGGGTTATTACATGCCAACTAAGTTTTGTGCTATGCTTTGTTTCAGGTTCTGTGTGATATGACAGCTGTTTCTATTCAGATGATATTTTAAAGGAAACATTTTCTGTAATTTCAGCTGACTCATTCAAACTAGCAATACTCCATTTTAAAATACCATTGAGAAAATGCAAAGCGTTTCTTCACTGAAGACAGCATTTACTGTTCTAATCTAATGCAAATGTTAGTTAGAATCAACAAGCCTGCACAAATGCCAATATCGCTTGTCCCCCTTAAGATGATTTCACACCTAGCACAGCAACAGACACAATTTGCTGGAAAACACATTAAAAAGCAGTTTAAAATGTATCACTGTGTATTATCTCTATGGTAAATAACACAGTAGGTCCCAGATGGCTGTTCTAAACAAAGAAAAAACACAAAACCAGTCCCGAAACACAACAAGATGTGTGATACAAATTCAAGTGGGACTGATATTGCAATCTCTAATAGGGACACCACCCTGCCCTGAATGAAAGTTTCTTTCTAGAAAGGGACAGCCAGCAGGTTGTCATGTTAATGCATTTTCTTCTGAAGACAAAATTGTTAACTTAAGTAGTAAAACTACCTGTTCCAGCTACTCCTGGACAAGTCCCATCCCATTTCACTAAGCAGAAGATAAATGTATGGACTGATAAGACTGAAGGATTATTTATGTGAAGATGAAGCATGTGTAGAGGTCTGAGGGAAGGACACAATGCTGAGATCACTTTGCCTTGTCAGAAGTTGCTCAAATCATATCCCCAAACAGTGCGAACAACCCTGTGTCTGTGAGAAACAAAAAGTGGGAAGGCTTGTTGGCTAGGCAATACCAGAACAGGGTTTGAAGCACTGAGGGATGAGCCATATGGTAATAAGAAAATGGCAACCATTTAGGTGGCCATAGGAGGATCATTTGTTTTGTTAGCAGTGATCAAAACTAAAATGGAAAAAGCAGAAAGACTGGGGAAAGCACCTGGTGCTGCCAACTGGAACAGCTGATGCCATAAAACAGGTTGGTGATTATGCAGATGTAATCCTTCATAAATCTGTCCCAGCATATGGTGAACAGGAGTATGAAGATGGCCAAAACACCAAAGCATACTTCCTATCAGGGGCTGCTGAAGGTATCTAAGAGCTATAAGAAGCATGACCAAACATGACTCTAAGACTGGTGAAAACAAACATGCCTTCAGGATGAGGATGATGAAGGCTAAAACTATTGCTGTCAGCCAGGTGCCATTGTTTTTGAAAAAGAAAAAAAAGGAGAAAAAAAAGAAAAGCACCAAAACCAAACTGAGGCTCTAAATCCATATTAAAATATGAGCCTGGGCTCTGATGGGATTGTTTCCAGTGCCTTCACAGCCAGGATGACCATTGTTGATGTACTTGAGGGTTTCTCACCATTTGGACCTGGTTGGGATCCATAAGTCAGAGTTGTGCAAAACAAATACTGACATATTGGAGCCCTGACCCTTGCAGTTAGCTAAGCTTCAGCACACCTCTCATCTCAGCACTCTCTGAGCCTTTTATTTTAACATGGCAACTCCTCCTTGCCCTTTCATCCCTCCTGCCTGCCTATGAGAACGTGGCCCCAGCTGCTAACCCTCAGCCTGGCACTGTGCACTGCTCCAGTCTCGCCTTCAATGAAATCACACAGAGTTTATTCACCTTGGGGCTCAGGACAGGTGCTGCAGCAAGAATGGCAAACACGGCTGGGTCAGTGGCAGGGAAAATGAGCCACCAGCATGCCTGGGAAGCCACGTCCTGGCTAGCCCCAGCATTGGCTCTTGCTCCATTTAGCAGCATGGATGCTGCGTATCACACTGTGAAATGCTGATCACATTAATTAAACCAGCACTCCCCGGCACATCAGTTGGTTACCAACCAGCATTTACATGGCATTGAACTGAAGATACTGCTTGGGAAATCTTACGTGGATGAAGTTTTGGCATTGTTGGCTTCTACTTGTAATGTTTACTTAATATATTATGCATAATTGTGCTTCCTGAAAGCATCAGGCCTTGTATTCTATCCTTTCTAGAATAAAATAAACAAAAGGCAGCATACCCAACAGGAAAAAAATCTACTGTAATTTAGACTTACACATCCCAACTTTCTGCATAGAGCACATCATCATCAGTATGCACAGCAGATCGCACCCTGCAGGACACAGAGACACTCCCAAGGCTGTGTCAAATCCATCAGTGGTTTTGCTAATTGATAAAAGAATGTTTGAGGCCAGAAGCCAGTTCAGGTTCATGTCACGTCCCCCTCTCAGACGGCACTGAGATATTATGTTGATGCTGGAAGTAGCAACAACACGGTTCTCCTCAAAGACCTGTTGCCATCTGTTCCCAAACCACATCAGAAGGGGATGACAAGAGTCTTTAGCCCATCACCCTCTCATGTGCTAAGTGGAGAGACAGGAGGCAGCAGAGACATTCACATGCTGTCAACAATTTCAGCAACGGATTAATTGAAACTGGCAGAAAGAAATGGGCTGATACGGACTGACTGGAGTGAAATTACTCAATATTTGGCCAATTCAAGTATATGCAATTTTTATAGAATTTTTTGTAAGAACATTTTGTTCAGCTTTAATTACCACCAAATAGGTGAGATGGGTGGGGAGAGGCAGAGAGGTAAAGCTACACCCACAACACAGGTGTCGTGGTTTAGTGCAGATCCTAAAGCAGAACCCAGGATGTCAGTTCTGTGTCTCTTGCTCCAAGCTGGGACATACAGATCCTTCCTCAAGTGAGCTCAGTGGCTCTAAAACGTTTCACAGGGAAACAAATCCATCAAGGACTATCCTGCATTGAGAATGCAACTGTTTTACTCCATATTCTCATCATATTTGCTTCCAGGTCAGTTGAATTTTTTTGTCATATTTTCAGCTCTTATTAGAGTATAAAAGTTACAACTTGGCTCTAGTTTGAATTTATTTCTACTCTATTATAAATATTCATTAGGCAAAAGATACAAAGTAGTAAGAATGAAAAGAGGTAGTATTAAAGTATAGGATAAATCATTATGTCAAAAAGCTTGCAAAAAGAATCGAGTATTGAATTACTCTCGGCATCTGTTTGTCCTCTCTGACAACAGAGTTCCTTGACAGTCCCGCATTTATAACAGGCACAAATTAAAGCAAGAAACACAAAGGCAATTTCTTCAGGTGTAGGGGAAGAAGTGTTTATAACCTCAGATTATGGCTGGCCGAAAGCAGACACACTCACTAGACTTTCAGTCACACGGCACTGAAAACTGATTACCAGAGCCATTACTGCACCGAACGGTGCCTGTTAAATTGAAAGCAAAAGCCAAAATGTAAAATCTTTATCCCATCTTATTAAATGGCTATTAGATAATAGAAATGCACCAGTAAGTATTTCAGAATCACATTTACAAGCAATAAAGCACAGAAGACGAGGCAGACAATTTTCTCCCAAGTGTATTACTGTAACACAGAGACAGTTTTTAGAAAGGTGCCAAGGGGCAACAGCGGGTTACTCCAAGGATTCTGGGTTTCTACCATTTCTTATAGCTCTGCTTTATGCGATTACTCTTCATATGTGTTGCTCCTCCAGACAAGAGCAATCCATGCCCAGCCACAGATAAGATCACAACTTTACAGCCAGCAAGGCAAAAGGTCACCAACAAGATTGTTTCTCTCATCACTAAAATGACCATCCCCACCTCCGCCAGAGTGTCTGGAGGCAGAGCAGGCATGCTGGCGCTCTGTCCTGCCCTCCTGCAGGAAGCACAAAGAGCACAAAGTCCAGGGGATACTTAAGCAGCCTGTGAGGAGGGACACCATGGGTGAGCTGCACTGGGAAGCTCATCAAAGCGTGTCTCTGGTGTCTTTTCCCACGTGCAGCTATTCTGGGGTCAGCTCAGCCCGGCTCACACAGCCCGTGCCAAGGCTGCTTCCTCTGAGCCAGTTGCCCACCCCACCACCAGCACCTCCCCGTGGGAGAGAAGAGGTGCGCCAGCCCTGTTAGAAGCGAGTACAGCTAGGGAAAAAAAAGTGGGGAGGCAGAGGATTGCAGGGGAGGGCAAAAAGCCTTCTGCACCAAAACAAGCCCAGGAGCAGAGATAATCAACGCAGGAAAAGCAGCAGGTTCAGCAGTCAAAGTTTTCCTCCCAGCACGTGTGCTCTGTACAGAGCTACCCCCAGCGGCAACGCAGACCTCAGGAAGCCACTCAACATTATGTGTCTGAGAGGCATTGAGCATTGTCCCCCATCCATTTAATCCCAGGTGCATCAAACTTACTGAACACAGGGCAAATTGTCTCAGCTAGAAAAGACTCCTCTGAGCAATGAAACATAAATCCCGAAACTCTTCTAAACACCTCGGCCATACGTTGTGTGGCGTTCTCCCTGCTGCTGTGGATGAACCTGCAGCAATGTATTTCAGTGCTCTGCAGAGTGTCTGCCTGCTGAAGGGCTTTGTCATCAGGCTTGTAGTGAATGGCTCCTGTTAAAACAATGGGATATTTTCCTTTGTATTAGTAGCAGAACTGATACAAAGGAATGCAAGAAACAATACAATACCAAAGTGAGAGAGGAAAAAAGCAGATGTGCCTCAGCACCACGCAGGCTTCCTGGGCATTTGCAATTATTTTCATTTACATGATGTTTCCAGCTACAGCTGAGAGCAAGGAGAGCTCAAGGGTGTCATTGCTTTGTAAGCTAAACCAAGGGCCTTTTTCCTTTGCTTCGGGTAGAAAGCCTCCCAGCCTTGTGTGATTTCTCTGGGATTGCTCCCTCACTTGACACCTCTCTAAAGACTGTATTTTCTGAGTAGTTTACTCAAGCATTCACACAGGGCTGAACCACTTCTTGGTCCATCTTGTCACAGACACAGCATGCACTAACCTTGATGACATGAGGATTATCTGCAAAGGCTGTCATCTCTCAATGCCTTGTCTTCCACACAACTTTATCTGGTGCTAAAAAGCATTTCAGAACAGTAGGCTCATCACCCCACAGATCAACTTTCTGCAATAACACAATCCATTATTCTCACTGTTTCCTATTTCATATCTGTTTTCTGATTTCCTGCCCCTTCCCTCCAGTGCAGCAGCAGTGGGCAGTGTGACAGAGACACCGATATGCCCACCCTCCAACCTGACACACACGAACACTACAGTAGGCTATTACCTCCACAGCAACACCAGGACCAACTGCCAGATACATTTCTCGGTCTGTAACTCTTCCCCCAGACACTGACCAGGCCCAGCCCTGCCCCGAAGAAGCTGCAGGAATTCATGATGACAGACATGATGGGGAAATAGCCTGGACCAGCTCAGACCGCTGGTGCTGGGACTCCACAAAAATGACACCCGGCCTCTGAGAAACAGCAGTATCTGACACCCAACGGATACTAAACAGATGCACAGTTATAGTGCCACGATGCCTTTCTTGGGCAAGTTACTTCCAGGATATTTGGCACTTGGCTGATCTGTTTTCTTCACAGCTATGCAGCTCAGCTGCTTCATTTTCTTATTGGCCCCAATTCAATAAGGTGCTTCATCATGTCAGGGCAGAGCTTGAAGTCATGTATGTGCTCATGGCACATGGTTCATGAAACCATGGCTGGTGGTTTTAGCCCCATCAACTCTGCCTTAGTTGCTGAGAGCAGCATGACAAGCTGGATGCAGTAGAGAGGGCTGCTGTTTAAACAATTTAGCAATTAACAAACCAAAAGACACTGTCAAATGTGTTCTGTATATAGATGTTTTCCCCAGATTATTGTTGCTGTCTTGTCTTGGAAGAAATGTGTGACAAGATGAACATTATTTCCTTTTTCACCATGGCATAGCCATGATTTGATATTTGTATGAGTGAGCAATGCAAATACTCCATAAAAGCCTTTAATAGTGTAATTCAGCTACCAGTGGCAACAGTAATCAGCAGCTTGCTTCAGACACTGAGCAATCTGACAGCTTTATCTGATTGCATCTCAATATTTTGCTAAAAGCAGAGTGCTGTAAATGGGTGGATTAAAGAAAGAGAAAGTATGATTGAACAGGTGTGTACAGAGGACGATCATTGTCACTATGAAGTATTCATACTGTGCAAGAGAAAACAAATGGGAAGGGTGAAGAAAAATGGGCATCTTTAAATTTTGTCCCTGTTAAACGAATATCAATTGTATCCACTTCAAATGAATTATAAGTTCTGCCACTGAGCAGATTTATGTATGCTTTGAGATGGTACTGAATAATCTCATTAACAAAAATAGCTCAAACAGGATTTAAAAGAAATTCTGATTTAGGTACTGCTAACTATATTTTGGAAGTTTAGAGAATCACATATATATGCTGGCTCTAACAGAGGTGCATATTTCAAAAATCAAGTCAACAAAGTCAAGAGTAGCATTATTTATTCATTCATACTTTTAAAAGGTGAAGTGCCCCAACTGAGCAGTAAGTTGTTTCTCACTTAGTTATGCCTCCTCTGTATTTAGCAAGGCATAACCCTAAAATGTTTTCACAAAATATCTCCTGTGTTTTCCTAACCTAATGCTTCACCAGTTCTGTGACATCCCTTAACTGTAATTATACTTCCTCTGGAATTGCACCCTAAATAGAAATTGAACTATTCATGCTGCAAATTGAAATTCTTCAATGCGAAGCCATACAAATAACTTGCATTAGCATTAACCTCCTCCCAAAATTTGATAAGATCATTCCTGCTTCTCAGAAAGATGATACTAATTGCTGCTATTTTATCAAATCCAGGCAGACACATTCAAACCAACAAGTAAATGCTTGAACGACCCAGAAAAATGTCCCTTTAACCTTTAGAATGTGTGGATGACCTCACGTGAAGACCCACTAACCGTACAGCCACGGTCAGAGCCACTGTCTGTATACAGGAGCTAAGGGAGAGAGGGCAGGTGGCATTTCACCCATTGAAGTCAGGGTTTGTGGCACTATGCACTTAAACAACAAAACAAAAAGTCTTTGGGGATTGCATAGCAACTGAGGAAGAAGCACCACAAGAACACTGTCACAAGCTTTGTTAGACCAAGGTCCAAAGCACCCACAGACTTCAGTGGTGCTAAGTCGTAACCCTGCTGCTTTGCTCCAGCCCTCTCTGAGCCCCCGACACGAGCTCCCCAGCTGCACATAGGGCAGCGTCCCAGGAATGACCCGACCAGCACCTGCCCCAGCCTCTCCAGTAACTTGGCCTTTATTAGATTAAAGGATACAGTTAATTACTATTTCACCCCCACTGTTCATCTCTTCCCTTCCTGTACCCTCCCTTCCACTTACCTGCTAGTTTGTGGCATTGTAACTCATTAAGCCACCCCTTGGTTTAGGCTCAGGCCTTCCTCATCATCCCAGCCTTTGAAGCTGACAAGACAAGGCCTGAACGCACAGCTACAATAGACATCAGTAATAATAACTGGAGAAATACTTATTCCCTTCTTCATCTGGAAAATATGACTGTTGAATGTTAAGCAATTTTTTTTTCCTAATCACTGATATTGGCAGCAGATCTTACTGGTCAGATGATCGACTTATTGCCATGGCTGTTAGGGCAGCAGGACACTCACAGACAGGACATTGTACTTCTGCACTTACATGCCCACCTGAATTTCCACAGAGAAGATCTGATCCCCCATCCCACTGCATCTCTAAGCCAGAGCAAGGAGAATTCCCAATTCTTTGCTTGCTATGCTTAACATTAGAGTTGATTATCTGCTATATGAAATCATCACTCAATGAAATCAAAAGCTCTAAAATCTGGCACTACTGAAATCAACGTGCTGTGTGCAATATCCAGAGGAAACCTCTGCTGCAATAACAAAAACCAGAATATATTCTAGAGGAATCAAACCTGCAAGGGAAAGGAAGTGGGCTGTAGGATTAAGTACAAAGTTTTCACCTCTAACTTCTAGAATTTTATTATGGAAGACTTTGGAATATTCACTTGGAGTAAAATGCATTACTTCTACGAACTAGAAGGGCTGGAATTAAATTATTTCAACAGAAAAATTGTATTAACATTTGTTCTTGAAATGCAGCATTATGATAACACATTTTACACTGGGAACATTTCTACAAACCCTTTTTTTTTTAATAATAATGCCAGTTGTCCTCCTACTGAACAGACTATAAATATGCTCAGGTAATTAATTAGTAAGAGAGTCCAACTAATTAATTACCACAGGCCTAGTTACACAGTGTTATATTTGTTAAAAGGACATGGTCATGGTAACATACACTGATCAAATTCACTATATTTATCTACAGAAAGTGGTAGATTTACAACAGAACCAACTTCACCATGAAAAAGAAAATTCAAGGAGACACCGACATGGCCTTACATCAGGGACACTGTTTACTGTCTAAGCCAGGAGCAGAGCTGTCCTTCCATGAAATGGCTGGAAACACCTTTCCTGGTCCAGGAAGGAGACACAGTAACCCTATAACTCCTGAATAGCTCTCAACCACAGAGCTAGTTAATTAGAAATTATTTACATACTAATATAATCATATTAATTGCATATGTTCATGGTGCGCCTCTTAAAATCCAGCAACCCTTCTTCTAGCCCATCCCAGGTGTGGAGCCAGGTCTTTCCTACTTTGTAAGGGTCTCACTTGCAGGGTCAGCAGGAGAAGGCGGCTCCCGAAACCAGCCCCAGGCAGGCAGGCAAGTGAGGCAGTCAGCAGCTGCATTGGCTGAGGAAAGACAGTTCATTTTGTGTTACCTTGTGAGGGGGGTTTTGGTTGTTTTAATTAATAAACAGGGTCCTGAGGAAGAGCCTGAAAGTGATCCGAGCATGTTATTTAATCCTTACTGCCTGCTACCCTAGCAGTCTATGCTAATCATGCCCAGCACCATCTGAAAACTGAAATACATGGCTGCCTAGCTGCCTTCATTATATTTATTAGCTAAAACAGCCGCCTGCAAAAAGATAATATAGAAGGAAAAAATCTTACATCTTAACATTGTTTCAGATAACTCTAGGAAAGAGAAGTACACTGTACTTGTACAGACATTTTCAGGTTAGATTTGTGCTCTCTAATTAAGCAAAACATTAAGAACAAGAATGAAAGCCAGTAGAAACAAGTGCCTGTGGAAGTCAGCTCACGCTACTTTTCCTGCCAGTTGTAAAGCTGAATTTTAATAGCTCACTCTGGTATTCTCTTTGCTCCAGTTTCAAAAATCACATTACAGGCAAAGACAGTGTAAGGTTAGCATCTTCAAGAGTCTTTTGCAACTTGTTTTTCTAGAAACAGCATCTGTGAATCTGATTGTGATCTGAATCCTTGTGTTACTTTACATCAGCTGTGAAACTGCTTATGCTAACAGGGGATAACAGAACGTTTCCCTGTGGATTGGTGAGCCTAAACTCCACATGCTGTCTATGGACACTTCGCACCTGGTCTCCTTTGTGAGCCATTTCATATAAAGTCATGAGTGCAACAAGAGGATCCTTTTTTAAAAAAAAATCTGCATAAATCCCTATGCAGCTAACACTGGGAAACTTTGCTCATTGAAGTGCATTACTAACGCCATTTGGAAAGAGAAAAATATCTCAAACATCTTTTACTGGGCTGAAGTATTCACATGCTCAGAGACGGGAGGTATGAAAAGAGTAATTTTCATCTATAATTATGTTCCATGGGTTAAGATTTGAATATAAGCCCCGGGAAGATAACTTCTCTAATATAAAAGGAACTTACAGAGAGGGATCTCTGGGCAGCAACACTACGTATCAGCCAGTATCCACCACTGCAGTGCTACCATCCTGCAGCAGAACAAAGATTAGCCATCATGCAAATCTGGTGTCTTAAACCTCCTATGGGATGCTGTTCACCTCAGCAAGATAATATATGCCATTAAGAAAAGATGCTTCAACTTGAAAAAGCTGAAAACAAACAAAGAACGGGGGAACAATCCAAAGAGACTGGGTACACACACTCAAAAACCACCCAGATAACAACAGTCCTACAGCTGGTGCTAAAAATCACTGGGGGGAGAAGACGAGCATCTTTCCAGAAGCTGCCTGGGTCAAGTTGCTCAGCAGCTACTAGCAACTGAGATGAAACTTTAATGGGGGACAGATTGTTCCCACCTACTTATTAAGGGCAGCTCCTGGCCTAAATGGAGGGGACAAGCGCAGGTTGCTCTGAGGGCTGGAGAGCAGTCACAGCTTCCCGGCTCCCCTCAGCCACCCCAGGGAGTGTGAGTCAGCGACCCAGTTTTTGAGACCTCTGCCCGCATCGTTCCCTGTCCCACTTCTGTGTCCAGCGCTCGGGCTAGGGCAGGAAAACACAGTTTTGCATGCTCTGCTGCTAAGTCTTGAACTGGTCTGAGAAACTCTACAGAATTTTTGCACCTTCCATTGAAATTTCTGGGCTATTTGCTCAGTTTGCAAAAGCATGAGCAAAATGCACAAGCAATGTATGCTAGAGACTGTAGGACACTGTCACGCAGTTGTTAGCTGGGCTAGCGATGGCTTGCACCAGCCATTTGGAGGATCCTGAGTTGCTAACACACACTTAGAAAAGCCAAGACCTGAGCAACAAAACTCAGCGTCCAATTACTATCACAGCACAAACAAGTAATCAAAAACACACCACACAAACGACTGATCCTAAGGACCCAGCACGATCCCAAGGACAGCCCAGCAAGTCCCCAGACTCCCACTCCTGACCTGCACCTGGTTCTCACCCATCCCATACATACATGGGACAGAAACCAGCTCTGCAAGCTAAAGAGCAGAAATCACCACCGACAAAGTTTGCCACCTCAATTCTCCAAGCAATTTTTTCATGGTAAATTGTGTTTTAATGCCAAAACAGCTTTCTGCCATATAATCCTAATGCACATTTCAGCCAGAGTAATGGCAGCCATGTCTCAAGAATAAAAAAAGCCATTATTATTGATCATAAAAAGAGCAGTTTATAATTCAGCTATAGCACTTACTAGCCTCCTGTAATGGTGTATTATACAGTGTCTTTTTTTCTTTTTTATTAAAAGAAATAATTTTCATTGCTTGTGGGTTTATGAGAGGATAAACAGGAATTGATTATTCAACATTTTCAGAGAATCCCTTCATTGATAATAACATGGTCTTCCAAAGAAGCAACCAAAAAGTTGCAACCAGTGAATTCAGTATTTTACCTTTTTTCTTCGCCCAGCTTTCCAGCAGACAGTATTATGGCTTTTTTCTTCTCTTGGTTAATTATTGCAGCCAATCCACTGAAGAAGGGGGGTAGTATAGATTTTACTGAAAGTGCCATTAGACTATTTAACATGTACTCTATGACAAGTAATAATTTAAATCCACTTGAAGGTTGGTCTTTTCAATTTTCACATAAGTTAATTCAGTTGTGACAATAACATATGTAGAAATATGTTGCCAATGAACATTAACTACATTTTGTGTCTATTATTTTGCATTTTACCAGGTTGTCAAGAAACAGATTTACAATAAAATGCAAAATATGAACATTTCTGATGTCCAAACATGTCTAGATGGTACAGTAGCTACCATTAGTAAGAAATTGTTCGTAATTTACATTTATAAGTCTCGGTTGATAGCAACCAAACCTGAATATGAATTCATATGCATCAAAAGCCCATTTTAGTTTTTTGTGCGAGAAGCACCATTTCTTTACTGACAATTCCTTGGTTTTAATGAGTCCTATACTCCATAAAATGCATGTTCTGAATTTCATGGGAAAACGCACTACAGGATATAAGTGTATCAACCAGAATACATCATTGTAAATTATTCTTAAATCAAATAATACAACCTTTTGGCTTCAGTCAGCAACAGCAAACAGGAAGAAGGATCACTAGAGCAGCTTACTTCAAACACTCAGTACTGTGTCCCCAATGCCTGGAGGCTGCCTGGTCACCATGGGTCCTCAGACAAGTCAGCTCATTGCTGGATGCACCACGTTTCTGTGTCACTGGGAAAAAGTCACAGTTGGTTTGATTTTACTTTTTATTGGATTTGTGTTGATATACAGTGTTTTCTGTGTCTGCAACTCTTTGGCCTGTGCTCTGCTTCATTCCTACGAATGGTTTCGAGTTTGATTACAATCCCACTCTTTGAAATACTTTATATTAATTAGGAAATTAACCCATTACCTCAAACTACTATGATGTCACATGACAACGTAGAGAAAGACAACAGATGATTTTGTGCTTTCATTCACTACCTTTCATCTTCTAGAAACTCCAGGAAAGTTTTGACCAAGTCATAGGTAAGAATGCATTTTTAACGAGGATTTTATTTATTTTGTCTCTATCACAAAATTATGACGACAACAATGATATGTGCTTAAGAAAACAGAACTGGGATCAGAAAGGGAGATACCTCTCAGATCAGGACCGAGCCTTTGGAGTAATTAATACTATTCAATTTTATATTACTGCCACAAAGAATAAAGTGTTTGTAAGGCAATAATTAGGTATTAGTATTTGTTTCCTTGAAACATCTGGGACCAGCATCAACATTACATCCTCTTTGAAATATCTAATGAAAAGAAATACAACACAGCAGCAAATCACTTTTTCTTTAGATTATTAAGTGTGCATCAAACATATTTATTGGCTTTTGAAGCAAAATTAATGTGTACAGGCAAACACCAGCAGTCTATTATTACAGGGTTCTACTGAAAGGAACAGAGCTACATATGGGGTTTGTTCTGAAAATCTGAGACATACTGTATTAAAATAAGATGCTTGGCTGGAGTAACACTGGGATTTACAATACAGAGTAGAAAGATGATTTAAAAGTTATCCTCAGTGACTGCATAAGCAGATGACCAGGTAGAATACTGGTCCATGCTTCTTTTAGCAGGCCATGAGCTCACAACAAAGAACTCAGTTGAACAACGAAGAACAAGTAAGCTTGAGTATCGATTGCTGAACATGCAGATGAAATACTGGTAAATACACTGCACAAATACAAGAACAGCCCAACGATGCTTAGAGACCCAATATATAAACAACCTTTGCTGGCTCTCCATTACTTCATTCCACATAATAAATCACTACCGTGTACTCCAACATCTGTGTCCAGGATTCCTTGGAGAGCTCAGAAAAGCATAGAGCAAACAAGCATGGCAAGGACAGATCTACCCATACCATTAAGAAAACAGCTAGAGGTGCAGGTTCAGGTGTCCAAAATGAACAACTTTATTACTTAAAATATCTTTTGCCTACTTTTTTAAAGTCTTACAGGATTGCATCACTGTGAACTATTTTCTGAGTCAATTCTTTCCCAGATACTTTCTCACTGTAAGGAGATGAGCTCAAGACAGCAGGCGGGTATAAGGAAAACAGTTCAGGGCAATATGACCCATAATGTGCTCTGCAAGAAAATAAATCAAAGTGTTTCACATAACACATTACAGCAGTCTCTCTGAAGGTCTGATCTTCCCATGTGCTAAAAAATCTCACTTCCCAAAGCCTACAGGACAGAACAACACTAATAACTCTATGTGGAGCCCTTAGCATTTAAAGAGCTGCAGGAAGGGAAAAATAAATCCAGCTCTCCTAAACATGGTCTCAAAGAGAAAAAGAGGGAAGAAAAGGGCCATACCTCACGTCAAACCTCAGCACAGTGAAGCAATATATCCAAGCATCTGGTGTCAGATGTGCCGAGTGAGTGGATGAAAGATCCAGCACAGTGAGCTCTGACCAAGACCCGTCCGGTGGGTCGGATAAGAGCAGGTGAGCAGGAGCTGGCACGAAGGGCCCAAGCTTTGCCTCGTCTTCCAGGGAAACAGGCATGGCCAGCCCCACTTCAGCGATGGAGGAAGAGGGGGAGCACATTATTGCCACTGGAAGTGGGTAGCCCTGGCACAGAAGAAATTGCAGGAAGAAAGAGTAAAGCAGCAGCCAACCTCCCAGTGTGCAGCTTCAGTCAGAGGTTCCTGCTAATAGTAAGAGTTCTGTAAGTTTTCCCTTATCCCACTGAACTGGGTTATTTGAAAAATGCTGCTGTTTGCTTCTTTGCCCGGCAGAAAATAACTACATTTGCTCTAACAGAGCACAACAAAACATTAGCAAAATGTTACTAATCACTAGAGAAAAGTGTCCTCCAAAATTAGCTCTGCATAAACCAAAGGAAATTCTTGCTATGCATGAATGAGGCCTAGCTCTGGGAAAAAAAGAAAAAAAATCTCTGCTCCCTGAACAAGTAAAGCCATTCCTTCCTTCTTAAGGAACTGGAATGTTTTTATTTTCTGCTTTTCCTGAACCCTCCCTTCCCTGCAAATGAATGCCCATGATAACTATTTAAGAACAGCTCTGCAGTAAAATCTTGCTGCCACTCTTCAGTTTTTCATAACTTTGGAGTGCCGCAGCAACACTGCAGTGCACACAGGTACCTCTCACAGTTATGGGTCCCTCTGGAAATGACCATGCCAGGCAGACAGAGGGAAAAGGGACCAGGATTTATTACATGAACACAGCGTCTGCTTCTCTTCACTGACCTCCCCTTCAGTACATGCAGTTTTCCTCTGAAAGCTCTGGCCCCTGCAGCATACAAAGCCCAAACATAATGGGACCAGCACCTCCTGCAACCAAATACAGATAGGATGGAGCA
This sequence comes from Pluvialis apricaria, assembly GCA_017639485.1. Classification (NCBI taxonomy): domain Eukaryota; kingdom Metazoa; phylum Chordata; class Aves; order Charadriiformes; family Charadriidae; genus Pluvialis; species Pluvialis apricaria. The sequence continues at coordinate 7,843,571 of CM030017.1, forward strand.
AGGCTACCCCGAATCTCGCTTCTAGCCAGAGCCCTGGTGTGCCTGGCTTCCTGACATACTGCCTGAGTTACCCCAGCTGCCAGGCATGAGGGAGGGGGGCTGTGACCCTGCCCACCAATCTCTGTGGCCTGTCAGCCCCACAGCATCCCTCTGGCCTCCATGCCCCAGTGAGAGACACCCACAGAACGAGAAAGGGACATGAAAGTCCTCTAGTGGGAGGTGTCCCTGCCTATGGCAGCGGGGTTGGAACTCAATGATCTTCAAGGTCCTTTCCAACCTAAACCATTCTATGATTCTATGAAAGAAGATGAAAAGGGACCCAGCCCACTTTGCTGGGATGGAGAGCTACAGCTGGTAGGTTTTCTTCCACCTTCTCTCAAAGCCAGACATGGCCACAACACACTTTCCAGGCTTGCTTGATACAGAGTACTTCTCAATGACAATCATATCCAGGAACCCATATCCAGGTCCCAAACTCCACCTGGATATTCTAGGCTAAACCACATGCAGCAACTACAAACTCTACCACATATTCTTGCTGATAAAACAGCACTCTGTATAAAGTCTTTATTTATCTTTCTGTTTAGAGATTTTACACATGGTACAGACTCCCACAAACATTGTATAGGCGCCTTATATTTCTCATGGCTGGTTCACACCTGAAGACTGGAATTCGGCTTTCAATTATTGTGTACAAAATTCCACACACATTTTTGGGCTTACATCTACCCCACAGCTTTCCTTGGCTGCAGGCTTGGGAGAAATGAGAAAGAGCTCACAGCATTTTGCCCACTGTGTTCTGTGTTTCCTTGTGACATCTCATCAACTGCTGCACATCTTTTATTGTCAAAGGCAGATGGTCAAATTGGAGACATGAAAAATCTCCCAACTACAATTGCCTGAGAGTGTTCCTGAGCCACTGGGGACAATTGAAGTGAAATCTCAGATCAGACAGGGAAACCTCTAAATTCACCCAACTGGAAACTGTTTACACAGAGCTTGCAAAAAGAGACCAGTAATGCTTCCCAGCTTTGTTCAAAGTCACAGTAATGCCCCCAGGCCTGTTTTATCCTCCAACTATTCTTTAATACACTGAGAAGTTTTTCAGCTGTTCCACTTTCTTCTTGCCCTCATTGGGCTTCAAGAGGAAAAATGAATTTGTTTCTCCTCAGGATGTGCAGAACTTGGGGAGGTGAAAGAAATCAGAGGACCAGATGTATTTCACCTCTTTTGCCTCCCTAACAGATGGGCAGCTATTCTTCTACTCATGAATCTCCTGTTTCAACAAGGAAATATGAGCCAAAGCCCTGAGGGAAGCGGGCTTGAGGTTTTTTCATATTTTTTGGTGAGCTCAGGTGGAAGGAAAATAAACTCCTTTCCCTATGCATTCAACCTGATTGCATTTAACCACAGCATTTGATTCAAGGGCCCTGAAATACTTTCAAAAGTAGATGCTAAAATTAATCTTCTCTCACAGGATCTTCAACACAGGATCACTCACTGATCCTGATGTGGATCTCTCTGGGATGGATACCCTTCTCTCAAGAAGGCCCACCACAGTCTATGCCAACAGCTCCATTCTGCCAGTTACTTATGACTTATATTTTTTGATCTAGATTTCTCCGACCTGGGTTGCAGGACACAGCAGAGGCCTTAATGAGCATTCAGGGAGAAATAAACAGGACTCCCTCCCACAGCATCCATTACCCTCCTCCCTCTTACTGGGACAAAGACAGAGATATCAGAGTCCTGTTTCCTGCCTGCCATAGGTAGAAAAAAAAATAAAAGAAGAGAGATAAGCTCAGAAAGTCCTTTAGGCTGTAGGACCAGTCCTACCCATAAGTTCAGCTCTCCATCTGCCAGACTGGCTACAGGAACAGCCAAATGGACAAAGAAATTAATTTACCATGTTAAACCCTAACCATATATGTCTTTTCCACTTGCATTTTGACTGTATAAAGACAGAAGCAAGGATCCTTACACTGAGAAATTATAAAGAATAGCTCTTCAATATTAGAAAAAAAAGAAGTCTTTCTCGAACCAGTGCTACAAATTACAGTAGGTCAGGAGCTGTTGTTCATGCAAGTGCACAGTTCCTACCATCAGTGCTGCTATTAGGCTGAAGGGAACAAACGTTACTCTTCTTTCAAAAAGATACAGGCCAAGGTCAAAGCTTATGTCATCACAAACGCAAAACATGAGAAGCCTACACATTGCTTTCAGCAAGAGTTCATTTCGCTGACACGCAGTTTTCTATTCATTTAGGACATTTCTGTCTAAGATTAAAAGCCAGAGGGTACACTCTGTGCTGACCTTCCTCCAACAATTAAAGAGAACACAAAATCTTCAGGCTTCAGAGGGAAAAAAATTGTTGCCAATTTAGTCTTAGATAACGCAGCATCAATGAGCCCAATCGATATTGCACACAAGACAGTCAGCAATTTAGGCATCTTGTTACATTTCTTTTTTTGGGGGTATGCATACTAGGAAAAGAAAAAAAATTTGCTATAGGGATCAAAGCATGGTAGAGAAAAGCTGATAATTGACTACAATTGCAGCTCAGTATTTTATTTCTGAAAAGATACTACCAGAGCAATTTGCAGCATTCTCCGAGACTGATTTCCTCCACCAAGATCTCAAACAAGTATTCTTCATTTTTGGTTAGCTATTAATTGTAGTGGAAACTTATTTATCCTGAAGGATAGCAAAGCCAGCACAAAAGAAGGTTATTGAATATTTTCATCTAAATAAAAAGCATGGTTCTGTTTGGGAGCAGAGCTACACTGGCTGCATTACATTATTCTCAAAGCCAAGTTCAACCGATCAGTTTTCCAAGACTGCAAAAAATAAACGGGACAGAAATTGGAAGTACATTTTAGACCCTATAAATCATTATAAATAAGGCAAATGCACATGATTACCCTGTATTAGAGGCATTTTACTTTATTATGTTTCAATTTCAGTAGATTTGGATTATTTTATTTCCTCTCCAGAAACAGAAGTTGTGATTCATCACAATTTATGTGACTATTCTGACTGTTGCTTTGTGGCTGCCTGACCCATCTGTGTTCAGCTGGAGGGTCAGCCCATTTCTAGAACGTGGCTTTTTTTCCCTTTTATGCAGAGGGTCCCCAATGTCAAGAAAATTCAGTGTCAGACCACAGAGGCAGCACCTGAAACAACTCTCCCCTTGCATCTCTGAGTGACCTTTTGTTGGCAAAATTTGCTGGCCAAATTTTCGAATGCTAGTTTTTCTGGTCTGAAAACGCTGGCCTTCAGCAAATTTCTTTCTAACTAACTGAAAGTTATTGTACCAGGCCTTGAGCTACACTTTATTTTAAAATAAAACTTTTAAGCAGAGGTCTTTCACGGCCAGGCAGATGTGACAAACCCTTCTCGAAAGAACGATAACAGTAGCTATAATGAATAGCTCAAAATGACCTGTTTAACAAAGAGGATGCAGCAGCAATCCTTGTTCCCACAGCTGGAGATTGCCAGGATGAGATCTAATGCAGAACATAGGCACTGCAAGCCAGGTACTCCAGTGTTAACCATTTAGACTCTTAATTCCCAGGATTGAAACTCAAGCTTAGAGTTAAGCCTCTAGGCAGGTGCTAATACTACACAGTATTCTAAGTCTAAATGACTTCATCCACTCTGGATCCAAAGATGCTTTCCTGAGAACAGGCACCTATAAACAGTTTTTGAAAGAAATGAGGTGTCTCAAAATGTGGCCACCAGTACAGAAGATATTATCTGTCTCCAATATAATACCAAATACCTCTGCCTGCCAATGATTGGTGTTGTACACATCCTAGATCAACACCTCATGGCATTCCAGCCCTCTCCAAGACAGGACGTTATTTAACTGAGCACACACAGACTGTTAGTGCTGTAAGCTCCTGCTCCTGACTTTTCTGATGCCTGTTCTCTCACTACTCCTCTTAAATACAAACAAGCCAGTGGTGGGGAAGAGACTAATTCTTTTAAGATCTGTCTACACACAGACAGCAGGATCTGGACACAAGTCACCCAGGTGACTAGTTGCACGTTGACAGCAAATGACAGCCCAAACAAGACAAGAAGGAATGTTTTACCTCATTCCCCCAGGAAATGAGAGGCTTCACCTCTGAGCTGATGCTTCGGTAAAGTTAGGTGAATAACAGGAAAGTGCAATCCCCCAGAAATTAGGTATTGGCAAAACATAACAAATAGTAGCATAACTGGCGTACACGTTTCCTGGTTGCAGACCTCAGATGTTTAATAAGAATTCTGGTTGCATTACATACACGTGCAAGAATAGTTCATTTTTCAAACAGTCACTGCCAAGGAATTAAATAAGGAAAAGTTACTAATTAAGAGACATTGAGGTTGTCTAGTAGACTAGACTGTTACTTTCTTTCTAGAAAGGTAATAATGACACAAAAAAAAAAGCAAGGTTTCACTGAACTACAGACCACAGCATATTAAGGAGCTAATTAACACCAAGCAACACAAATTTATGACCTCCATAAAAAAAAAAAAAAAAAAAAAAACACCACACACGAGAGAAATATTTGTGATTGCCTACTTGAGAAACAATTGAGAACTGGATTGCTAACATCAGACTCCCTCCATGTGTTTCAAGTAATCATTGATTGGAAATGTCAAAGAATCAAAATCTCATTAACAGGAATTTGCCCTGCATTGATCTGACCCTCTGTCCAGTCAGCAGAAGTGTTGGGTTGTGTTTCTGCAGTGCAGAAATACCATGAATGGATGGTTAAGCAAAAGAGCAAAACATATTAAGCAGAGACAGATACATTTTCACCCTCAGGCAATCCAACTGATCTATGATTATTTCATTACTAAAAATTTTATTATCCAAGCAGGTTTGGGGGTTTTCTTAAAGCTAGGAAGATGATTTATTAATCCTGTTACCCAGTTCCCATCACAAACTGAAGAGATACTGAGTCTGAGTCTGATCCCACTCAGACAAGTCCCTGGAGTTCCCTGGTATAAAACTGAGGTGAATATGAAGAGAAACAGGCTCTCAAATAACACCAGTCACATACTTTCTTCCAGTGAGAATACTGTATGTGGTACCTCACCAACAGGCAAGTAGTTTGGGGCATTTAAAAGCACAGAGGCAGTCTTTAAACACTTCAGAAATAAACAGCAGCTCATGCAAATCCGCACAACTCACAGTATCACCTAATGCCAATGGAAAACGTCACTAGTTTTTTCTAACAAGAAACATATGTTGAATAGCCAATGAAAACTCCAGACTGCAGTTAAAAGGAAAGTTTCAATCCCCCAAAACACATGAATTAAATAATTTGCTGATATGAAAAAGAACTGAAGCATGGAGTTTCTCAACTCTCAGTTTAGGCACAGCCCCAGTACTAGCTTTTGCAACCATGTACCATTCCCTTTTCTGCCTTAGGAAGTAATATCTCTTGTTTTCTCTCCCGCCTGCCGTTTCCCGGCCGATGGACTCAAGCCTCTTTTGAAGCCCTGTTTGCTTCTATTGAAAGGAGGCACCTGCACTGAAACTTGCTCTGAGACTGCCTCTACTGCAGCTTCCCTGCATGCATCCAGGAGCCGCCTTTTACCCACTGCAACACCATCCTCCTCATCCTGCCCCTTTTAGCACAGCCCATGCTCTTCATCCTAGATCGTCTCTCAAATGCCTGCACAGCCACATTTTCTGCTAACCTTTTCTTATCCATTCCTCTGCTCCAGAGTACCTTATCTTCTAAGTTATCTCCTCCACCTTGTAAAACCATGTTATACAGCTTTTAGTGCACAGTGCATACCTGAGCTGCTATTCTACTGGAATACCACCCAGGTACCCCCACCCCAAGCTCCCTGACACTTGTGAACTGCAACCGTTAGAGGCAAAACCATTATTCACTGGATTAGATGTGTCCATTTTTAGAGTACTTTCAGTAAAATTTTGCTGCTCGTTTCCAATGCGCCTCCCCCATCTCCTTTGAGAGACCATTTTATAGTCTTACATTTCCTAATTTTATCCCTCATTCCATCCTGAATAATTATTTCCTGCTTGATGCTCATACCCTTAAAATAGTTGTCTGATTATGTCAGTCTAAGACCCTTCATCGTCACTTAGCTAAGTCATACCTCTCAGATTCTTCTTCCTTCCTGGTATGAACTACATTCCTAAATGGGTTTGTTTCTTAGATTGTCACTGTCTAGGAATGAATCCCACAGAAAGATTTTAATTACAGGCTATGACAATGTTGTCCACCAAAAACTGTCTGATGCTACTCCTAGCAGTTAAAAATGAGACAGGTGAAAAGTTTGCTTCTTTGTCTTCAGGCAAAGCAAAGCAGACAAAGTTAAATGTCTATTTAACATTGTGCAATCCAAATTCATGACTTCCACAAAGATAAGAGACAAAAATATTTGCACTCTCACTACCTGCTGCTCTCTAGAATTCCTGCTCATGTTTGTCGTCAGGCAGCAATTGACTGTTGGTCTTTGTTGACCCCTTCCTTGGTTTGTCAGTGCCTGTTAAGTCAGATAGCTTGTAAAACATTCAAATGTGTGTTAGTATGTCAAAACTTTTACAGCAATAAATCAGAAAGCACACAGGGAGTGAGAAGGAAGGCTGCGCCCTCATCCCTACAAACACCAGTGGAGTCCCACCTTGCAGAAGACACTACAGTGACATAACCAGGAGTCCAGTGACTTGCACAGTAGCTTCACAATTGAATTTGTCACAGACTACTTATGCAATCACAGACAAGTCCAAGAGACTTGTTGCAACTGAGTTTCCTAGTTATAAACAAAAGATAACAAGACTTCCCTCTCTCACAAGGGTGTTGTGACTGTAACTACATTGATGATTACTAGGTGCTTAAAAAAAACTGTTGCAGTGGGCCAATATAAAACCTGAAAATAATGATACAATAAAGGGTAATGCATAACATATTCATTTTGAAAATGTGACCTTTTGTTGTCAATCCTTCTTAAGCTAGAGAGGGCTGATGTGGATTTTTCAATTTACAAGCCTGAAAATTGCAAATTGAAAAGAATTCACTTCTGCCCTCTACTGTGAGATAGCTAAAGTATGAGTGACAAGTAGACATGCTCTAAATATAACAACTTTAATTTCTTTTGAAAGCCATTTGCAAAAGTTCCTGTTCTCTTCAATTCTTCTCCATAGTGAATCATTCTGGGGTAAAAGACAAGTTCTCGATAGTGATATGAAGATGATGAGTAGACCTATGTTTCCATCAAACACATTCTTCGAATATGGTATTTTGTAACAAAGGAATCATTTAGTGATTTTGCAAGTCAATGAGCCAAAACAGAATAATTAATGTCAATGGTAGATGATGAACCCTTAGCAGTAGTAGGAAACTAATTGTCATTAACACACAGTACCGCATCTAATGATTCTGGTTTAAAACAGCTCCTGCAAAGAAACTGCACAATCACATGGAATTATTTGCATTCTCTACATGGCAAGAAACAATTGGTGACAAGACCTTTGTTCCAATGTATTTGATTTGTGACAGAATTAATGCTGTGGAATTGATGGCCAGCTGTTCCATTCCAAATACTGCTTTGTCTGATTTTTAAACTCACAAGCATTACTGCTTTTCAGGTTATGATTTAACACAGCTATATCTGAGAGCTGAGGTTTAAATACCGTAGGAAATAGCAAAGGGTCCTCCAATAATATTTTGCCCTTTAACAACTAGGATCCCATAGAACAATGAACATTTGCTCATAAATAATGGGAAATATTGTCTTGCCTTGGACTCTAATTAGTGTGATCTAAATGTAGCTATAAATCACACTTTAGTGTATAAACTGAGCTTTACTCAAAAGACATACTTAGAAACACTGAAGCTGAAGTTAATGTGTGGAGGTCGGAGGTCCGCATACTCTCCCCACCCTTCCGCACTCCATTGCCTATCTCACATTGTGTCTTCCAAAACCAGCTTCTTTTTCAGTACTCCTGCCAAGTATTCACAGTACAGCACGAATGCACTCACAGACACATTATCCTACAATGAGATTCTACCCGCCTTTGGTCTGAATAGAAATAAAATGGAAACATCCTCCATGCTGCCAACTAGGTATAGAAATTCCTGTGGGGTTAGATACTGTTTGGTTGTCTGCATACGGTAAGTCATTCTTTATTACAAGACTGTACACAGCACTGTGCAGAGATATCCAAGAGAGCTCTCAAAAGCCACAGTAGGTCCTAGAAGCCATACATCTATGTCAGCTCAATACACAGTGTCAAGCCAGGTACCGTAAGAAATACCAGCATGTTCTTTCCCGTACCATTGCTAGCAGATGTGGGCATGTATTCAGTCAGGTGGACCAAACCTACAGATCAGCCATTGTCAATGTAGCAAATTTCACTCAGCAGACATAAAGACCATATGGTGAAAAACACATAGTGAGGTAATGGCAAAATCCAGCTTTGGTGCTGCTGACATCAGAGAAAACCAGCAAAGACAGGACTTCGTTTCCAAAGCACAGGGAAAAGGGAGTTTCCTGCTCGTTCTTGCAAGGTGCAGGACACACGATACACGTTTGCTCAGTTACAGGCATCAGGCAGAGAGTAAAAGTTCATACGTACACCAAATGGTACATCACGCTACATTTAATAATTGTAAGTGCTGATGTCTCTAACGCATGTGTTTCTGAAAAAAAACAGCAGCTGTTTGACTGTAATTAAATGTAGGACTTTCAATAAACTGAAGAATGAGAAGAGCAAGGGCAGACAGAACAAATCTTCTGTAGGTCATTAGCAAGATCAAACACAAAACCTTCAGCATTTACGCACCTGGGGTTTGCAGTGAAAAATAACAGATTTTAGCAAATGGCAGCATTATCATTGTTAAGGTCAACTCTTAGAAAAGGACAACCTCACACAAAGCCAGAGCATTTCCCAGGTAAGTGCTACACAGACCAGATTAATATAGTTGCAGTAAGACAGATGCTCACTGCTCCTCCCACCCTTTCCACTCTTCACACCCTGGCTACCGTACTTGACAGGCAGGTCTCCCAACCTTCACTGCAGGCAATTCCTAGGAGACCCCAAGTGATACAAGACAGCAGACTCCAGCTTGCACCCCAGGTGTCCCAGGGCTGCACAAACTAGACACTAAGTTCACGTTTTGCTTCCTTCTCTCAGTCAAGCTACATGGGACCCAATAGTAGCTCAACACAGGTCCACAGAAGACACGGATCCTGAATTCACACAGTGCTGCCCACCAGGACTTGGATGCAGCCAAGCAGCTACCCCTCACAGCAGGAGGTGAGCCAGGAGCTGAGGGTGACACCATGCCAGATAGGGCAGCAGCCTCCTCAACAAGGGCAATCCCACAAAGCCAAGCAAGCAGAGCAGAGCAGGTCCATGATGCCAGCCACAGTGATCACCAGAGGCAGGTCAGCAGGTCAAGCCAAGAAGCTGAGTCAGCAAGACGAGGTCAGGACCAGCAAGGTACCTGGCATGGCACAGTCATACCTATAGCATAGCTCAGGCAAGAGCCAAAGGCAGGGTGTTTGAGCTTACAAACACCTCCTGAACCAAAAGTTCCAGATGAGATTTCTGCCAGCTCTTTTCCCCACAGCTCTTCTGGGCAGTCAGAGGGTCAGCACTGGCCTTGAGCAGCCAGACCCCCAGCCAAGGAGAAGACATGCAAAGCCTGTTGATGTACTTAGGGCCCTGACAGCTCTCACCATTGCAAAAGGAATTTCTCAATCATTTTTATCAAAGTAGAATGGCCAGTCTTAGTGCCTACCTTCAACTCCACCCCAGTTTGACTCAGTAACCCACCAGCCCCACAGAGTGCCGTACAGAGCTCCTTAGCATCCAGTGCATCACTTAGCAGTCACCAAGGCCCATACTTCTTGAGGGTGTGAGAGAATTCCCATTTTCTATTTACCAGCCTCACAAAAGGGCAGGAGTCAGTAATAATGAGTATGGAGCTCTGATCTCCAGGTAGGTGCCCAGTGCTGTGGAAGTGCTCATGGCAACTGTGCCCAAGGGGAACCTCGGGAAATGCCCTTCACCCACTTCTAATTTTGTGGTCTCATTGATCCCACACACCTCCTGTAAGTGTCTTGACACACCTACACCCAAAGCATTCTCATTTTAAATTCTTAATCTTTCCAAAGAACAAATACCCTCCCAATACATTCTTGTTGCATTCAACTCATTAATCTCCCTACTTGTCAAGGGCACTCAGAATTGAGCAATAGCACCAAAAACATCCATCCTTTTGTCATGAACCACCCCCTGGGATCAGCATAAACACCCACTCATAGCAAGAGGCTAAATCAGTGTCCATAGAAAACAGACTTTTGCACTCACAACACACCTTCTACTTCTAACCTTTCTCACAGAATACAACAGGGAATTTGGCATGAGATGCCCTTTGTATATTTTATGCATTTGGGGGGAAACTGCTCTATTTTCCTTTCTCTGTTCATCTCCTTCTGTTCTTTGACGTCTATAGAGGCAGTTAATCTTTCTTCAGTGGGAATTGTAGCAGTGTCTTATTTTTATGCTATCGATCATTGCAATGTCTACGTGGAACAGCTAATGTAACATAATTCAGTCATGAAAAGCGTGAAGACTGTCAGTCAGGGAAGTCTCTAAATGTTTTGAGAGGAGCCAAGCCCCACAAAAGTAAAAAGTAAGAAGAAAACAGTAAAGAAGGAAAACCAAGGAGGAAATACCAAGGATTTTCAAATATTTGTCCTAACTGCTTTCTAAAGACCTTGCAAAATGCCGGGAGAGGGGAAGCAATACATAACATGCAGGAAAACCCTTGCTGACAAAATTGGCTCTTTCTGAGGCTACTTTCAACAGCAAACATGGTAGTGGTCTGGGATTCAGGTGACAGAAGATTTGCCATCACTACTATCTCCCAGATGGTCTTAAGCTAGTCCCGTTATCTCAATTCCTCTTCTCTTCCTTGCCTATTCTTTCATTTCAAAATCAAAGATTTCACCAAAAAAAACCCCAAAAATATTTGGGACCAAAGACTCATTCACTTCTGTTCATGTGGTGCAGGCCCAGTGGTAGCCCCAACAAGTCACCAGGACATATTTACTTAAAATGTATGATAGTGGACAAAATGAAAATTGAAGCCATTATGACCACCAACATCTCTGTTCAGCTATAAAAGGAATACCCATTATTCCTCATCTCCCACTGTCTCCATGAAGAGCTCAAGAGAACAGCTGCCTGCCAAAGGGCAGGCCACCTCTCCCCTTGCTCGCCAAACTCAATTACTCGCCTCCCTTGTGTGAGGTGTCACCTCAGTAATGCTCGGAGAAGCATAGGCCATCCCTGGCATGAAAGCGCTGCACAGGGCAGAGCTGCTGCTAATGCAAAACTGAGAGCAGCGTCTACACTATGGTCACTGCTGTGGTAACAGCACCATATATACAACACCTGGAGCATCTCTGCTTGTAGGTACACATCCAGCCTAGGAAAGCAGCCACAGTACTATGGGAGACAGCGTAGCTTTAGTTTAAGCCTAGCTTCATACATTTGTTGTCAATAAAGGAAAAAAAAAATGACTGTAAAAGCATAGAGATTTAGGGCTTGTTTGAGGATTTTTTTAAATTCTTTTTTCCACTTCTTGGGTTCAAGAATAGCCTAAGAAATATTCTTTAAAATTGTTTCAAGACTGATGAAACCTGACAAGAGACTTCAAGTAAAGGAAATCTTCCTAAACTCTTGGAGTTTATCAAAGTCTGTGTACATTGCATTTGAAATCAATAATCCTGCACCATCTACAGCATAAGTGCTTACCTCCTCTCTTACAGCAACAAAATCACATTTGGGAGGATGCTGTCTAGATCTTTCTAGCATAAGAAATAATAGCAGAACCATTAGGCAACTCCAGCTTTAGCACATGCTTGCAAACAGAGTACATACCGTAAATATTAACAAATAATACTGAATAGCCACCAATGCTGGTAGAACTGGGTGTTCCACTTAAGGCCAGGTTAACTCCAAGAAGAGCCTATATTCCTCTAACCATGCCTACAGAGCCATTCTTGTGTTTTCTTGCAACTCTTGAAAACTTCCTATCTTCCCCATCACTTTTGACAACAAGAGGCATTTGAGAATCTCAAGTCCAGCCCTCGATGGTACAAGGAGAACCTTGAGGCTTCCTTGTCAGAAGACCTCTACTGCTTCAGTCAGAGTAAACATCTCCAGATGGGTTACTTCTGCTTAGTCAAGATGTGAAACTATTCTTGCTCTTTTTGCTTAAGTGATCCCACCAAATTACACAGTCTCATATGAAAAAGATGGTTCAATTGACCTTTAGGACACAGGTAGGACAACATCAAATTTAAGTTTTGCTAACATACTGCTTAGACTTAGATAAATTCTATAGCACTTTAGGGTACTATATGATCAGCCCCAACAATAATTTGCTAGAGGTGAACTAAGCTCATTTAACTGAGTTCCTCAGTTCACATATCAGACACTAAAATCTTTGAGACAAAGTCCCACTACATAAATACTGGATATCCAGGAATACCCACCAGGCAATGCCTCCCACAGGTCCTTAGCTCAGCACCAGTGGGAATGAAAAAAAAAAAAAGAGTTTCTCACCTCCTAATAAAACCATTTCTAGACACTTATTTCTGCATCAGGCATGGACACAACTGTTTGCTTAAGTTTCTGCTAGTTCTCCAACTGGCCAGCTCCTTAAGCCCCAACTCTCCTTCCTACAGACTTGAGAAGTTAACTTGTCTGTCTCATTGTTCCTTTATTTGACAAATAAATGCTTTTAGAATGACCTCTTTGTTCAACACATTTAGTATAAAAATGCAAGTAATGGAAAAAATTCTGCTAATTTCCATGACACTATCACTTCTCTCACAATAACAGTCTCGGATATGAAAATCCATATATTTTCCATTTCTTACTACAGTAAGATTCTTTAAATTGAAAATGAAACAAAAGTGACCCAAATAAAGGTACAAGTTTTTGTGGGGTTTTTACCTCTTATTTGACTGATTTGGTTCTAGCAGCTTCCGATCAAAGCTTTTACAAGTATTCATGAAAACAAGAATAAAGATGAAGGCTAGGAAAGTCCCATCAGTTCAAATTTGCATTCACATGTAGGCATATTCAATTTCCAACTTCAGAAATCAATGACAACAGATACTAAAATTTACCTGATCAGGAAAATATGATTAAACCGAGTAACACTAGAATGTCCTAAAATATTTTTCAAGTAAATCAATTTGAAGTTGGTATCAATTCAGGATTAAGATAGGAAGTGAAGTGGCTACAAAGAGCAGGACATTAGATCAAAGGTAATGATGCTCGACCTCTGGCTCCAAAACCATTTGAGAATATATTTACATTACTACCAACAAGATGACCTACCATTTATTTGTCATTAGTTTCACCAAGTCATGAAAGAAATTATTGTATTAACTGTAACACATATTATTTAGTAGGAGCCCTTGTGCATTTCTCTCACAATAATTCATGCTTAAATTTATGGGAGGCATAAAATTCCTGTGGTAGAGTGCCTGTAAGAGAACTAATGTATCTTGTATGACAGTTACTGACAGCAAAGAGAACTCTTAACTTGCAATATGTCCCAGTTAATTGGTACCTTTGGTCTCAAAGAAGACACATTAAATAAATGGGTTTTAATCATTTCTCTTTGTTTGAAGTACACAGTGAAATTTACAGTGACCTCATTTGGACTTTATCATCAGCTTTTTATAACAGGTTCCTTCAATCCCCACTTGGTAGATTAGATTGGACCTTGAGAACAGATTAACTTACAAAGTACCCACTTCAAGCAACAAGAGAATGGGGTCATTCCAAAATCACATTTCAGCAGGTACCGAGTGTGGGTTGAAGGTGGCCTCTTTTCTACATCTGCATACAGGAACATGAAGCTATAGCGAGAATAAACAATTTGGCAATAAGAATATTGCCTTAGCAAAGGAACCTGTAAGAACAAATAAAAAGCCACTGCTAGGACTCATTATACTATCAATATACGGGAAAAGGGGGGGAGAATGGCAAAAGAGAGAGGAATATTTTTCTCCACTTGATTTTTGCAAGTCTTTTTACTCGTAAATGTAAACACTCATAAACGGTGATCCTGAACAGTGTGTTACAAAGATTGCTGCATTCTCCTGCCTACATGCACGTATGCTTTCAAGTCTGCTCCCTGCAGCCAGGAAAGATACCCACTATGTATAGTTAAGCACATACAAAAGTCTTTGCAGGATCTAGAATTGGGATAGGCAGTTTCAATAAGTGCAACTTAATGTTTCCCGTATATATCTAGCATCTCCCTTGATATTTTAAGGAAGAATTAAGACAGAGAACATGGAAGAAGGCAGAAGCCAAGTGAAGGACAATGGCTGGAAGCTGGAGGTGCAACCTGAGTTTAGAATATGTAGCAAGATACCTATAGCCACAACTTTTGTTTCTGCAGAAGTTGAGGAACAAGGTGTTCAGTCATTGGAGTCAGGAATAAAGTGGAACTTGGAGCAAGACTTGGAGAAGATGAACGTCTGGCCAGGGAGAACAGGCACATCTCCCTGCAGGAGGGAATGGCAGGAAAAAGTATTAATCTGGAGGAGAAACGGGCAGCAAAGGCTACAAATTCAGGCCTGGAAAATGCTGCCTCACTGCCTCCAACCCAGCAAAGCACATCCACAGAAGACTCCTTTTAGGTGTATTAGTATTTTAGGGGAGTAAAAGTCACTTCGTGTTGATTTCATCAGGAATGTCGCACACCTAACAAAGCCTCAAATGCAGTGACAAACTTCAGCACCCTACTGCAGCCACAGGGCAGGACAACTGAGCACAGAGCTGAGAGTAAAAGCAAAGGAGCCCAGAGAGACACCCAAGACCTTGTTTATGTTCTCAGTGCTTAGCTATGAGAGCTAGAAAAATCAAACCATCCCAGCCAGCAACTATTTGGACAATATAGGTATAAAGCAGTTCTTTGAGATCTATGAGCTATCCAAGGAAGAGCACTTTCTTCTACTATAATTGCTCCTGTGCACACGCACAGCAATGCCATGGAGGGATATGGTGAGAGCAACAGCCCCAACTGACAGAGCTACACCAGGAAGAACTGAAGGGGAAAAAAAACCCAAGCCTTAAAAAAGGATGTGGACTCTAGACCTTTCCTCATCTACTTCAACACAAGAGAAAAATGATAGCGTGAAATAAAGAAGCCCCACATCATAAGCTCAAATCCCACCTTGGACAAGGAACAGACAGGACAAGGACTTGTAGCCTTCTTCCCCTCAGGTAGCTCCTTGAGGACTGGTGTGTTCTTCCCTTGCTGTGAGGCACAGGGCTCCCACATCTCAGGGGAGAGCAGGCAGATGACATCTCACATGGAAAATTTTAAAACTGGCAACAGAAGATGAAAGAAATGTTGACCTAATAAAGCCTCTCCCTCTGAGCTGGGTCTCACAGGAACTTAGGTAGAGACCACATAGTGTATCTGAAAAAGGATAAAAATTTAAAATAACATAGCCTGGTATTTCTCCCAAAGACCAGAAAGGTAAACTGTTCTGAGTACAGAAAGAGCTCTTACTTGTTGAGGATCACTGTAATATATATTAGTATACACTGCCTGCTATGGAAGGGTAAACAATACTTGATTTGACATAAAACTGGGACAGTGGAGATACAAAACCTGAACCTGCACAAAGCCCATCACTCTCAGTTAAACCACCAAAATACTTTTAATACACCTGAAGTGTATTATGAATACATTATGTGTTACACATGATACATATGTATTATGAATACATGAAGTGACAAAGCCACTGTAAGTTGATGCTGCAAACCACACATCTGTGGTGCTTCTCAAAGGGTTGCAAATAGCTGCAACTTCAGAGCAGTTGGATTTATTGTATTACAAACCATACTATATTAAAAGGTTATATAATACATTGGTACCCAAGGTTTGCAATTAAATGATTAACTCTTGCAGACTTTGGATTAATCTCTAACTAAACTAAAAGCAGTAATATCCCCAGGCCATCTCTGTTCATAAACTGGTAGCCACATGTTATTCATACCTGTTGTCACCTCATGACAGTCACACCTGAGTCACTTTTTCCCTTCTCCGTACAATCTACACTATGTATTAGAACTTGTCCTTTCTTTTAACTCATGAACATTCTACAAACAGGCTGTAATTTTCAAGAGCTCCCTTATTACATGCGTAATTGTTTGACAGTCTTTTGTGCCAATTACAAGGAAGAAAAAAAACCAAACAACTTTTCAAAAGGACTGAGTCAGTTCTAGTGGGAATACCTCAGAAATCTATGTGAGTATCCACAGTTCTTTTGTCTTCTATGTTTTGTTCTTGTGAATAAGAATTAGCTCAACCAGATGTTTGCGAATAAGTGATTAAAATGGCATGCAATATCAGCAAATCAAATCAGCAGGTTTTATTCACAAGAACATTTGCAAATACTTTATTGCTGTATTCATTCAACTCCAGTCTGAGCTTCTTTGGCTCTACTGCTTTCTTCCAGCAGCCTCTCCTTCTCTTGATAGCTTTTAACAGATTTGTTGAAGTTTCATTCCTGCTGCAAGTCTCTGTTACTCTTAGTATTAAATCTGGTTTTGTGTTAATTGCACATTTAACATACCAGCACAGTAACAGCTAGGAGAAGTTAGACTTGTTTTTTTTTTCCTTTTCTCCTTAGCTTCACTGGGAAGCACTACCAAGGAGTAGAGAGGATTCACATCTTGAAAACAGCAAAGATCAAAACAGCATGCAAATATGAAACCAGTAAGAATTTCCAATAAAATTCCTTTACCCTTTAAGATTTGAGTCTATGTTAAGCACTCCTGACCTTCTGTAGCAGAAGACTGAAAGTTCTGTCACCCAGTTTTAATTCTTCCTTTCCCTCCACTATATTTTTTCAAGCAAACCTAACTTCAGACATGACAGGGGTGGACAACATTGTAAAAAACATTAGCCAAAATAAACCAGCAATGCCTTCATCTCTGTATGAATCATCTAACAGATGAAAACCAAGGACACTGATTAGGCTTTTTGTGATGGGAAGCACAATGAATGTTCTGCAGGTTACAGCTAATGAGGATACAATTTCACAATAGGCCTATTCTTTCCTGAACACCTGAGTAATATAGGTCAGGTGTTCAGGGGTTGGGGGGGGGGGGGGGGGGTGACTTTCTAGCATAATAACTCAATTAAATAACATAGGCTGTAATACTGCAGTGCAGTATAGACAGTGTCCCAAAATTCACTTTCTTATTTGTGTGACAAATGCCTCTCGTTTCTGTCCCTGAGGACAAATGACTCACGAGCCTCACAGCTTCCCAAAGAGAAGTTTGTGCTCTGCTCTCCCGGCCCTCTGTTACTACTTTGTTTTCTTTAGGCTTTAACTGTTATCCAATCTAAGCCTCCAGGAGTAACATAAGGCAGTAGTTTTTTGTTACTCCTTTGGCTTTTTACATCCCTACCACTCAAGGGTTTTGTTTGTTTCTAAAAAAAACCACAACAAACTATCTCTTCCAAGTCACAGCAGAAGCAAAACAGTAATAGCACTTTTGTAACACTAGTGGGTTTTAGGGTACCAGATGTGATGCAGCATTTTGGGGAGGGATTTATACAAGAGAGTGCCAGGGAAAAGGGAACGATGGCTGAAGCAAGGCCAACAGCCTGGTATTTTACATCAGCATTTTCTACAATAGCATACTCCAAAGAAGAGTAGAAGGATAAGACAACACAGGAAAGAGTGAGGGAAAAATCTGAGATTGTTTTCTTCCTAGTACAGACCCCCAAGGTGTTGATGGAGTATTTTCAACCAGAATCCTGCTTGCAGCCTATTTGCAATAACAGTGCACTGCAAGACCACAGGAGCAGCTCTTAATGAATCAGACGCTTCCAAGGTGCTGTATCTCAGATGACATAACATGTCAAGGTCTCCTGAGTACTGTTTATTCTTTAAAAGGCAATTTTATAAAGATTTTCTTTGCAGTTTAAGGTTCAGAAACACTGGAAACTAATGATTTGTAACCAAAATGAAATCCATGTCTCCTATTGATTTTGTTTTAGTTACTTGGAAACAATATTGATTCCCAAGAGATGCATCTAAACACCAAGTCTGAGGCCTAAAGAATTTCCATACCATTGATTAATAGATGTTATCTATCACTTTCACTTTTAATGAGACATTTTCTCTTCCATGAGCTACTGTATTCTATCGAAAGGTCAAATGTGGATTCTGCCAAAGAGAGAAACATCAGTGCACACGCCCAGCCTCAACTCCAGAACAGCTGATTTCTTTGCTGCTTTAATTAAATCATGAACAATTGTTTTCCTTCCTCTTCCCCCAAAGTTATTTTATTAATGTGCTTTGTTCTTTTGATAGTCAGTTCTGTTGATATTTAACCTATGCTTTGGTTGGATGTTCTTTAAAATTAAGACTGCTTTTGCCCTGTGGTTTTATAGGACACAATAGAAACCTGATTCATGACCAGGTCAGTGCATTACAAATAATAATGATCCTCATTAAAGAAATCCCCATTACTCTTAGAGGCATCTTTCCTCTGGGCCAAATGCCATTATCTGTGCAATGCTCTTAAACAAAACCAGCAAAACTAGAAGTGACAGTCAATACAAAGCCATTCATAAAGAAAGCTGATTTGCAACGATATTTGCCAACCCATTGGGAAATACATATCACTAGGAATTCAGTAAGTGATACAAGTGCTTATTATACATTCAGCTTGGTAAACGATGAGAAAATTTCCTCCAGGCCTCAGAGAGAATAGCTTTAAATAAATCCTTATGGATTAACAATACTTCCAGTAGTACTTGGCAGCACAGACAGAATACACAAGTTACCGCAATAGGAAGGTTGAAAAATAGGGAATTTGCATCCACAGAAGTTTGAGGTGACAGGGTAGCAGGGCATCATCAGCCAGTTGCAAACCCACAGACGGGAGCAGCAAAGCCCTAATCCAAAACCACTGAAAGGAGAACCAGGTTGAAATAGTAATTCAGGTTGAAATGGCCCTCGGGAGGTCTCTACGCCAAGCATCTGCTGCCTCTTGCCCTTCCATGGACCGCCTCCAAGGAGAGCCTGTCTCAAACCCCCGTGCCATCCTTTTGGGTGGCTGAATTTAGATTCTTCCCCGACCCCAGTCCCCTGGGCTGCCAACGCCTCTCAGCAGACCCTTGCTCTATCCAGTGCCCAACCGATGGCTATTCCCTGAGCACCCCCACAAAAAGCAACTACATCAGTAAACATCAGTTCTGCCACACAGCAGAGCACTTGAGCATCTGCTTAATTTTATATGCATAAATGTGCTGGATTTGGCAGTGTTAGGTTGATGGTTGGACCTGATGATCTTAAAGGTCCCTTCCAACCTAGACAATTCTATGATTCTATGATAAATACCCTGGTTTAGGAGAGCAGGGCGGTCTGATGCTCCGGAGCTGAGCAAATCATGACTGGAATTTGGTGATCTAATGACTGGCACTTACCAATCCAAGGGATTCACCTCCACCTCAACAATTAATAAGAGAAGCTGGTTTTATTTAAAATACTTCAAATCTAAAATATGCATTTTTCTTTATAAATAGAAATTTCAATATATTATGAAAATATTCATCAATGCCTAAAGTTACTGGGATTCTACTGAAGCATAGTAAATTAACAAATTAAATAGTAATATTCAAGCACTATATGCTATCGACAAAGTTTATGAAAAAAAAATAAGGTAAAAAGCGTCTGAGCTGGAGTCTGATATATAATAGCCTTGACACTTTAGCTCTCTCTCCAATAGGTTCCAAGAATATAGTCTCTTTACCTTCCTGCCCCCCCCAGTCTATAGTTCAGTTTAATATGCGATTCTGTCAGTGTAAAACAGCAGCCAGGATTTGCACATTCAGAAATTTCTTTCCTTTCTGTAATCTATTAATAAAAACTAAGTTTGAGAGTGCAAAAACTACATAAAGATATTTTGACCAGAAATCATCCGTTCAATTCACCAAGTGCTGATAATACTGTCTTTAATAAATCAGCATTAGATGACACATTAAAGGAAAATAAGAAATATATTTTGAGTACATTTAGCTTTATTATTCAGTACATTTACTGTTATTTTAAAGTCCCAGCTTGCTGCATAAGTTTAGTTCCAGTTTCTGTTCAAAAGCCAGATCAAACCTTAGTCAAAATGAATCTAGTAAACAAGTTATTCAGGCCTGTTTAGCAAAACCAACTTAAAATTAAGGAGCTAACTTAATGTGTGTTAGAGCTATGCATCTGTTCATGTGGTATAGTAGATACATCATTAAACTCCAAAACAAAGCACCACATTTTGGATAATGACTTGACTTCATGGAAAATCCATATGCTAATGCTTACTAGTTAATGAGAACAAACCCCCTTTCAGAAAAACGACCTTTAAAAGTATAAATAGGAAACAAAAATAATACTGATGGCAATACAGCAAAGTTTTTGATTGCTGTTTTAGGTCACCCGTTTCCACCGATGCTTTCCAGACCTACCTGACAAGCACTGAAATGCACCAGTACAATCTCCCCAAACTGGCACTCCCCTCCCCACTGGCCGTAATGAGTTCTGGATTAGGCCCTCCCTACATTAATGTGCCAAGGGAGCAGCAAGGGGATATTATCCCTTGAGCAGACATGAGGCAGAGGTGGAAGAGCTATGTGAAGTCCACGCCAAGACCCCCCCGCACACGTGCACAGCCCACCTCCTTTCCCAGCAAAGCCAGCACTCATGCTCACAGGCTGTCTGAAGTCTGAGCCTTCACAAAGCACAGTGCAGAACTGCAATGAGCTTTTCTGCCTTCCCATGCTCCGGGCGCAACAGTGAAATCAGCCAAAGTAGTGCCACACATCACCTGTAATAAATGCATCTGTAGTAAATGGCAGCCAACAGTAACTCTCTCAATCTATCCACTAGTGTTTAGGGACCAGAGGGTGAAATGCTGACCATATATAGCACGCTGCACAGGATCCGTTTTATTGCTGAGAAATACGGCACTTCCTTATCATGTCATAAATCAGCACAGAGAGAATAAGCACATACATTTTCCAAACAGTATATTGAATCAATTGTCACCAAGAAAATAAAAAGTGTGGTAGCGACATGAACAATTGTATCCTGCCTGGAAGACAGAGAATATAAGCAGTTTCTTTAATTGTATTTTGGCAGTTCCATTCACACTGATATAATCAGGTTGCATCAGCAATTCTGTCATGATCTCCCGTTAGAGATTTACAACCCACCTCAAGAAAGGCTTCCCAGGATCAAAATTTTTGGGGTCCATATTCTCAATGTGCAAACAGGCAGGTTGGTAAGAAACATTGGATGTGCAAACACCCAGGCTCTCCTCTTGCAAAAACATGACTACACCTTTATTTTTTTTTTCTTGTGCAGTTCTTTTACAGCACTACAGATGCAGGGAAATAGCTGGAAAGAGAAAATCATTAACTGGAACAGCGGCAACTAATCCGTCTGCAAACGTCTGTGCCCTCCCGCTCCCACAGCCACAGGGAAGCGGGGCTCCACCATGCCAGCTGAGGCCCAATTAAGAGCTCCTGGTCCCAGGTGTTTGTAGGTGAGCACTTTACTAACAGCAGCCCAGACAAATCCAATTACTCGAAAACTCTTAGGATGGGAATGATCACAAATATTTTTAGAGTGGTTATTATGGTTTTAGGGTAACTGTTAATCTAAATAAGGTCCACAGATCAAAACAAATGGTTTTCCAGGCACTGGTGTTAAAAAATAAATGCTTTAATGAAATTCTCCTTGAAAGCAGTTTACCCTTAAAAGCTGATTCTTAAAGTTCTCCCTCACTTCTTCCACCTGGCCACACACCCCAGGGTTTCTACTGCCACAACCTACAGTCTCGAGGTCCAGATCCACCAAGATATGGGGCCAGATTCAAAAATGGACAGTTATAATGTACTCAACAAAAATCAGCTGGATAAATACCAGCCACCAAAAAAATGAAGTTTCCCTGTTATGTACAGGCACATTAGACAAGTTGCCCTTAAAGAACAAAATGCTAATGTTAGACTCCATGACAGATTAAGTGGCTGAGATTAGCCAACCAAAAATCATCATGTGCTACTAGAAAGGTAATTAAAACTGAAGTTCCATCTCTGTATTGCAGAAGCCTGCAATTAAGGAAACCACCTGCATCCCAGGCACACGTTTGGATGAAAAACTGAATAAACAAGATAACATGAAAAGAAATTACATGTTCTTACATATTGTTTCAAGATATAAATATTCAAAATCTGTCCTCTCAAAGCACATACCTTAAGAGCAAAAGTGTATAGGAAAGAAAGCCTGTTTCAGAGCAGCAACTACCCAGTTTTTAGATAAAGTGTGCTTTCAAAAGTGCTGAAAGAACATCAATGGCATGATCTTTAATTTTCCCACAAATCCAAAAACTCAAACAAAACTGCTAAGCCATCTATATTGCTGTTGTGACATTGTATAATTGTTTCCATGGATATATTAATGCAGACAGATATTACCAAGCTGAGTTTCACTTCAGAGTTTCCATGGCTAACCAGACAGCTTCAACATCTATAAAAAAAATCGGATTACGTATGTATGTATGTATGTATGTACATCATTATATGTATGTATAAATACATAGCATCATGCTCTGCTACCTACCACACAGCTTGTGTTTTGGCAAAAATAAGAAATACAGAAAGGACAAGAAATATTAGATATCTACAAAGGTCACTATTAAATAGTTCCCAGCCTGGCATTCTCATTTGTCATTAACTGCAGAGGGAGAGCCTGGTACCCTGCCAACCTCATCTTTTTGTAGTGACACAATAAGAAGTTTCAGTCTCAACCATTCAAAACTTTGGCAGAGTGAAGAAGGGAAAACAGACACAGTTAATGTCCAGTTAGCTTCCCTGTACTGTGGGTGTTATTATCGAGAAGAAAAAAAAAAGAATGCTGAGAAGACAGTTGTAATTTCCCTTTTAAAAAGGGTGAGATATTTGTGACAGTCTTTTTCCTCATGTCTGGAAAGAGTACTTTATTTGCCATTGAATGGTACAAACAGCTTTCGTTTGCTTCAAGGATATTTGTTGAAGTTAGACCTCCTCTTCCTCTCCCCTTGTGATTTATTGTAGGTATAGCTATAAATCCCAGATTTTCCAAAGCAAATCCTTGTAAGACTTTGTTTATGCTTCTGACCTTCCTTGGAAGCTGGTCACTAACAAAACACACACAGACGTTAAATGTGAAGTTTATCTCTAAAGGGTTTGCCAAAGTATATTGGCAGCCCTATCCTCATATCGTTTTTTTTTGTAGAGTGCGCATCATAGCAAACTAAACTTTAGACATCTTTACCAGCATTGACACCATATTTCTCTTCACATTCAATCTGTGAAACCAAACTAGTCTATTGTAATACGGAGGAAGACATACAGAACAGCTACAGGCCAAAAGCCAAGAACGTTTCAATGAATGTAAATACAAATTAAAAGCAATCAGGTAATTTTGAAGAGCAGGGGAGTAAGGACCGACAGTAGCGGAGAGCCGTGTTGCACGCAGTCATGGGCACAAGGTGTGGATAAAGAGGAAGAGAGGAGGGAGGAAAGAGGTGGATAGAGCAGTCCCAGCAACATCCTTTACCAACAGGGCCATCCTTCTCCAGAGAATGCCACAGGGGATGCCAGCGCTTGCAAACTAGAAACAGTTGTTAACTGCCCTTAGAAAATGAGAAGCAGAGAGGACAAAGGAGATGCCTTCCTGTTTGCCACATTTAATAACACACCTTATTATTTTTACACTTTTTTTAACCTTTATTCTACTAGAAGAATTTTGGTTTTGCGGGCAACATTATCTCTGTATAGCCTGGCACTTTTTAGTGTGTCCCAGGCCATCTGGTGATCCATCAAACCAACATACAGGAACCAGTTTTCAGTAACCAGCTCCCAAATTATCCACAACACCCAAAAATGAGAGTGTGCTCTTCTTAAACTTCACACATTCATCTGAGAGCCATAAGGCACAACCTGAGAGGCAGAATCATAGTTCAAGGGCTGGTGCCAGACAGGGAAACACCTACACGTAGAGGGGAAGATGGATGTTTGGGCCAGGATGTCCCTGCAAAGTTTTGCAACTGCATCGTGCAGGCTGCTCTGTTCACAGTAAAGTCAGAGCAATAAAATCACATGTAGCAGAAACCACTTAACCTTTCCTATCATCCAAGCACTCGGGTCCAGCTTGCTGCGAATGCAACAAGTGTCTGGAGAGGGAGCACTGCGCCATCGACACTTCTCCCTGCTTCCACCCAAGGCCTCCGCTGGGCACGAGTTGTGCTGTGACACCAAACCGGGCCATGTTTGTATGTGAATGCAGCTCCCATCTAAAGAAATAAGCCTTTCCAAGGAATGTGAGGATATCCATAACGCTGTTTCTCTGCTTACAGAGAAAAAACATTAAAGATGCACTGAAGAAAGGTGTTCAGATATAAGCTTTTCCTTGAAGCATTCTGCAGTGCTTATAGCTCTAATACAGGTCTGAAGAAGTCAGTAGTTTCCCACTGACTTTGATGGGATTTGGGTTTGGTCTTTGATGGGAAAAAAAATATAGCCATCACAGTTTTTAAAAGAGCTCTAGTAAATGCAGCTATTGCTGCATTACAGCACTAGTAAACAAAATCATTACCTGTAATTCATCCATCTTCAACTTCCCTTCGAGAACTACAGATCTGTGACAGAAAAATAACATTATCATCCTTTTTATCCCAGATCATGGGAGAAGGAAATATGCCAGAAAAAGACAACAAGATATTGATTTCCACTGGAAGAATGAAAGAATGACTTATCAGATGGCTCCCCTGAATAAAAAGTTCACAGTAAAGGGGAAAAATCCTACCCTGGGCTTAGGTACAACACAGGGAGGGGGGGGAAAAAAGATTCACAGAGATCCTTAAAAAAGTGATGAGATATATCAGAGAAATACAAAATCCTGATCAAAGATTTAAGTGAAAACAGATTTGGGAAAGGATTTCATGTTGTTTAAGGACTTTCGTTTGACTTTTAAATGCTTTCACGCTTTTAAATACCCAAAAAACCCCATGGACTTTTCAAGATAAAACCTCCAAAATATCCTTTTGCAGAAAAGCAACGTGCTTGAGGTGCTTGGCACTATGATGTAATTTGAACACAGCGCTCATTTACACCTGCACAAAGCAGAGCTCTCAACAGACACTGAACGGCAATGGATTTCATACAAATGAAGTATGAGAAAGGAGACATGTAAATATTGCTAGAATAACATCTCATCGTTTTTGTCTTCCTAAACAGTGCTCTGACATGATGGATGTGCTGCTGACACCCAGTGTTATATTGATTGCCACTTCTAAAGATCATGTTTTAAATCCAACGTGCAGAAACAGCTACATTGTAGGCGCTAATAAATAAAGGGCTTTTTGACAGCTATGGAAAGTGGACAAGTTAGACACATACTGCCAAGTTAAATTAAACACAAAATTCAGGGTTTGTAACAAGTTTTAACAAAAGTTAAGACAATCAAAAGTTTCCAGGACATTATTTCTTTTCATTTTAATGAAATCAAAGAATGAGCACTTCTCAACATATAACTCCACCAAAGACATCAATAAAAGTGGTGCTGTGCTAACAAGCCACTAACTTTTATATACAGCTGGTATTGAGGACAGGCTGGGTATACCATGGCATTTACCACAGACAGAATAAACCAAAGCTTCAAGATTTCCCCAGAAGTACCCCACATTCCTATCTCAACTGCTGTGTACAGTCATCATATTTTCACTGCTCTGGCACAGACGCAAAGGCATTTTGCAGGCACTGGGTTCCAAATGCCATAACCACATCCCGATTAACACTGCATTTCTGCATTACGTTAATTTACCATCCATGCTCAAAACTAAATTGAATGCAGTTTATATGTGGGGAGAGGAAGAACGAGGGAGGAGGAGGAACGCCTGTAGTACTTCCTAGGGTTATATATTTATACCAAAAATTGGAAGGCATTGGAAAACCTGTTCTGTTGAACAATATTTTGTGATAGCACACATTTGACAGGAAGAACATTCAGATACTTATCTAGCAATAGTGGTGGGTTGTTTAGATGGATGGAAAATAAAAAAAGCATGAGTCAAGGCCATAAACCTTCTGATTTATAAAGACATGTCACTGTATTAGTAAGGAGGCGATTCAGTCAATATCCAGGAAGCTTTGAAGTAAATGTGACTTACAACTAAATAAGAACAGGTTGTGAAATTTTATATACTCTGCCACTGAAAAGTCATACTACAAAGCATCCATTCTTATAAATGACCTGAAATTCACAATAATTTCTGAACGGTTATTTCGGAGATGGATTGCAAATGCATTTTACTAAATACTACTATCTTTGATTATTCTTCATCCAGTAAACATGCATTTCTTTTTTTTTTCCTCAGCAACAATAACTCTCTCAGTACCAAGGAACCACACAGAGTGCTTGCTGCGCACAGCTCGGGGAGAGCGGCCATTGAGCTCATGGGATGGGTACGACAGAAGAACATGGAGACACACAAATAAGGAAAGCAAACACTCTTATTGTGAGCAGCAGCTTTGTAAAGCTTTACAATTCACGAAAGCACAGGAGCACCTCAACACATGTAGTTAAGCTGTAACAACATGATTTCACATGATTATCACTCATCATGGGAACCATGTGAATTCCTTGCAGGATGCGAGATTTCCTGATACCTTTCAATTAACCCACCTTTTTAATCTTGCTTCACTGGAGTAAAGGAGAATTGGTGACAGCAACACAAGGGAAGAAACGAGAAAAGCCAAGGCAGCTTTGGAATTGAACCTGGCAAGGGATGTAAAGACCAATAGGAAGGGTTTCTTTAAGTATATAGGAGACAAAAGGAAAACCAGGGAAAATGTGGGCCCTCTCTTGAACGAGATGGGTGCTGTGGTGACAGATGATGCAGAGAAGGCAGAGTTGCTGAATACCTTCTTTGCTTCTGTCTTCACTGCCCGGGCCAGCTCTCGGGAGTCCCAGACTTTGCAAGTAACAGAGAAAGTCTGGAGGAAGGAAAACTTTCCCTTGGTTGAGGAGGAACAAGTTAGAGAACAATTAAGTAAACTGGACACCCACAAGTCCATGGGGCCTGATGGGATGCACCCGCGAGTGCTGAGGGAGCTAGCAGAAGTCATTGCTGGGCCACACTCCATCATCTGTGAAAGGTCCTGGAGAACGGGGGAGGTGCCTGAGGACTGGAGGAAAGCCAATGTCACTCCAGTCTTTAAAAAGGGCAAGAAGGATGACCCGGGAAACTACAGGCCGGTCAGCCTCATCTCCATCCCTGGAAAGATGATGGAACAGATCATTCTGGGCGTCATCTCCAAGCATCTGGAGGAGAAGAAGGTTCTCAGAAGTAGTCAACATGGATTCACCAAGGGGAAGTCATGTCTGACTAATCTGATAGCCTTCTATGATGGCGTGACTGGATGGGTGGATGAAGGGAGGGCAGTGGATGTTGTCTACCTTGACTTCAGCAAGGCTTTTGACACTGTCTCCCACATCATCCTCACAGGCAAGCTTAGGAAGTATGGGTTGGATGAATGGACAGTGGGGTGGATTGAACAGTGGTTGACAGATAGAGCTCAGAGGGTTGTGGTTAGTGGTGCAGAGTCCAGCTGGAGGCCAGTAACTAGTGGTGTCCCTCAGGGGTCAGTACTGGGTCCAGTCCTGTTCAATATATTCATCAATGACCTGCATGAAGGGATAGAGTGGTCCATCAGCAAGTTTGCTGATGACACAAAACTGGGAGGGGTGGCTGACACACTAGAAGGCTGTGCTGCCATACAGCGTGACCTGGACAGGCTGGAGAGTTGGGCAGAAAAAAACCTGATGAGGTTCAATAAAGGCAAGTGTAGGGTACTGCATCTGGGGAGGAATAACCCCATGCATCAGTACAGGGTGGGGGCTGACCTCCTGGAGAGCAGCTGTGCGGAAAGGGACCTGGGAGTCCTGGTGGACAACAGGATGACCATGAGCCAGCAATGTGCCCTGGTGGCCAAGAAGGCCAATGGCATCCTGGGGTGCATCCAGCAGAGTGTGGCCAGCAGGTCGAGGGAGGTCATCCTCCCCCTCTACTCTGCCCTGGTGAGGCCGCATCTGGAGCACTGTGTCCAGTTCTGGGCTCCCCAGTTCAAGAAGGACAGGGAACTGCTGGAGAGGGTCCAGCAAAGAGCTACAAAGATGATGAGGGGACTGGAGCATCTTTCTTATGAGGAAAGGCTCAGGGACTTGGGGCTTTTTAGTCTAGAAAAAAGAAGACTCGGGGGATCTTATCAATACTTACAAGTACTTAAGGGGAGGGTGCCAGGTAGATGAGAATAGCCTTTTTTCAGTTGTGCCCAGTGATAGGACTAGAGGTAACGGGCACAAACTGGAGCACAGGAAGTTCCATCTGAACATGAGGAGGAACTTCTTTACTCTGAGGGTGGCAGAGCACTGGCACAGGCTGCCCAGAGAGGCTGTGGAGTCTCCCACACTGGAGACATTCAAAACCCGCCTGGATGCCGTCCTGTGCAATGTGCTGTAGGTGTTCCTGCTGTGGCAGGGGGGTTGGACTTAGACGATCTCTAGAGGTCCCTTCCAACCCTGATGATACTGTGATACTGTAACACTTGCTGCCCCTGTGCTTCCCTTTTACCTCTCCACGTTCCCTGCCACACAGCGAGGGCAGGCAGAGCCATACATGCTGCACGAGCTGCAGCAGCCACCATCAGTGTGGCTTCCCAGGGCCTGACCCCGTCTCTGCTGTAATAGTGACATGCTGGGGCTGGAAATGCAGGGGAAGGCACGTCTCCTGGAGCCCAGAGGCTCCCTGCACCATGCCAGTAGAGCACAGCAGCCCTGTGAGTGCAGCTCCCGTCTAAAGTCCCTTACATGGGACTTCGTGCCTCAAGAGGGACCAGCAGCAAACTAAGAATGAGCATCAACATAATGACGTGAGCCATAGCTACAACTGGAATGAATTTTTCTGGGATCTTACAGGTAACACAGCATTAGCCACAGATTTTAATGCGATTCATGCTTTTGGGGATCTCATCCCATTTCTCCAAGTTAACCTATTTCTACTTTACAGACAGCAACATCAGCTTTGCAATACATCTCCAAAAAGTAGTTATACAAATGTGCCTGTTACTCTTTTAGCAGTGCCAGTCCATGACTTTGCAGCAAATAAAGGATGTTGAAGATCCAGCCAGACATCAACAGTTATGGAGCTGCTTATAATTTGTGTTAAACAGAAGTTTCAGCAATACGATGTGACAGTCAGACCCCAGACGCTGCATAGGAGGTGCAGGTTCTGCTCCTACATCTGCTGCTGGCCTGTTGGGTGACCTTGAGCTAGTCCATTCACTTCAGCATGGTGTTTATAAAGGGGAGCCAATACACCTGACCTCCCTAGAGATGGGCTTTGAGCTCTACCAATGAAAACCTCTGGCAAGAGCATGGGGGTATTGTGTTATTACTGCACAGTTACATTAGCTCTGTTCTATAGGGATCGGTTTACAACACAGACAGGCAGAGAAAAATAGCTCAAGCCAGCCCTAGTGAAGGGACACTTTCAGAACAGTCATAGAAAAAAGCCAGCTCTCTGAACCCAGGAGTCCAGAGCACTGGGCAAGATTTGAAAGGAATCCGAGAGTAAGTATATCACAAGCTCTACAGGAACGAACATGCCAGTGTCACAAGATGGGTAGGATTTGGGGGGGAGGGGAGGAATCGAACTAGGATTCTAGGAGTAATTAATTAGAAAACTGGAAATTTTCTTGCAAACACAGACAATATGCAAGACAGTTGAAAACCCAGTAATGTAAAAAGAGTGGTAGTGCAGAATGAAAACAAACAGAAACAAAAAGATTTCAGAATAAAGGATGACCGAAACATTTTGCCTGCAACTTATAGCACAAGAAGGATAACAATACAGCAGATATTCAAGAGAATAGCAATTGTATCATGTTATGGCAAATCATATTTTTGACATTCCCATCAGATGAAGAAAACCTGTGCGGTCAAATTATCAATGTTTTAAAAGAATATAAATAAAATTCTCCCCTCCCTCCCCCCCCCCTTTTTTTTCCTTTTAAAGTAAACCCCCTTTTTTCCTTAGGATTAGATAGTGTCACTAAAAACACTGTGGACAAGGACCAGACTGCTCAGTTCTCTCATGACCAAGCTTCTCAGGTACAACCAATACCTACAGATATTAGAAATCCTGCAAATACAGTGAGTAGCAAAATCAGCAACAGTCAAGAGCCTTCTACTTTAGGCCTTATAAGTGAGTTAAAATCAGCCGTGTGCAAGAAAACCTGTTATTCTGCCACTAGCCAATTACTGCCCGATTAACTTGCACACCTGCAATTCCAGCAGCTCTCCTGAGAGCACAGGATTGAAACGCAACCCGGGGCTATAAATGAAAGTACCAGTTTGTATGGAGGAAAAATGCTCGTTTTCAGCTAAGGCCAACACAGCTCCTGCTGATGGCAGGAGGACTTCTTCCCTTCCAAGGAGCTCCAGGATCCTGCATATAACAGCTAAGGGACTAACAAAGGCTTCTATGTGTTTGGTTTTTTTCACTTTCAGCTGATTCCCACGGACAGCCTGTATTACCTGACAGCACACTGATATAGGTGCCAATTTGCTGGAAGGTGAGAGCCAAGTCATACCTTTCCAAGGGGTTTTATAACATTCAGACACTGATGGTATCTAGTCAGGTGTTTTTTCCAGATATTTTTACAATCAGTAGTGAAAGGGTCACATTGCTGCTGCTTTTCAAGTGCATGCTTCCACTCAATTCCACAAATAATTGGGACAAATGCAAACCCAACTTTTTTTTTTTTTAATTGTGTCCTGTTCTGAGGAAGAAAGAGATGATGTAAGCTATTGTTACAGGTTTTTCAGTCATTGTACTCGCGCTCCAAATAAAAATTCTTTCAATTTTGAAAAGTTTGATCCGTTACTCTGAAAATTTCCAGGCATCTGATACAATAGTACCTGCTCTTCCTTACTACGTGCCTGAAAACCTTTACATGGGAGTCCAATTACCAGTCTCTCACACAAGTACAAAAAGCAGCTGTAGCTCCCAAAAACCTTCTGAAATCAGCCTGCTTGAAGAGACATCTTGCTGTTTTGGTCAGCTGATTAATGAATCCAGAAGCCCCTGAAACACTGGTGTACAGAAACCTCAGTAAAGTTTTTCCACTATCACCAGATAAAGAATTACACTGTGCCAGGTCCTATATTCTTCCGGTATCCAATGGGGAAAGCAAGCATTGAGGATAGCCAGCCTGACCAAACATTTCCAAGAGGAGCCCGAGAGAGCAGCAAAGAGGTCCCTGCGTCCACACAAGGCTTTCACAGCACTCGTGCTGGCCCAGGCCAGGGGGCTGCATGCATTGAGTCCATTCGCCTCCCACCTGCAGGCAGAACCTACCCTTGAAACAGTACCAAGGAACAAAGCACTCCCAGGACTCTTCTTCCCTTGGAGGTAGGAGAAGGGCTTGAAGAAAGCCTAACCAAAACTTTGCAGATTTCTCTAGTATTGGACGTCATCATTCGGAAAAAGTGTTGCGCAGGAAAAAGAAAAGCATAGAGGACTGCAGAAGTCAGACTCATACAGTAGCTCATACTCAGCTTAGGTGCAAATCCTACGTAACGCACACACCCTCAATCACTGGCTTAGGGCATCCACAAGCCACAAACTGCTAGAGACTGGCAGCCTGACATGGAACAGGACACCTCTTCCCTCCACTGACATACTCTGCTGTAAGCATTCACTTGCAAGCACAGGTTAAGGCGGGATACTATACCAGACAGCGCCGTGGTCTCAGCCTAATATATGTGTTCTGATGGCTCTACACTCCCTTCAGTGATTAAAAAGGTGTCCAAAGCAAGGTTTTGCAAAACAGCTTAGCAACACCATGCCACCCTCCTTGAATACATGAAGAAACTTGCTGATATATGAGGAGCTGCATCCTTGGTCTCACCTCTCATCTCTGACAGCAATCAGAATCCAAGGCGGGAGAGCGTTTTCAGAGGGAAACTCACCCATGCCAGCAACCTTCCCTTCATTTGGTGCTGCTAACGTACCTGCACTGCCAGCATGGAGGGTCACCCACCCACACAGCCCTGACAGCGCAAGGGGGGCTTTGCCTGGGAGAAGTGAGCTTAAGAGAGTTTTACTAAAGCTCCCTCAAATAACTACAGCATGCTTGAAAACAGGACTCCTGTGTGCTGCTAAGTCCATTTATTTTATTTTATAAAAGATAAAATAATTTTCTGTTGAGAACTTTTTGTATTAAAACCTGCTCAGCAAATATGAAATTAATT
Source organism: Pluvialis apricaria (assembly GCA_017639485.1). Classification (NCBI taxonomy): domain Eukaryota; kingdom Metazoa; phylum Chordata; class Aves; order Charadriiformes; family Charadriidae; genus Pluvialis; species Pluvialis apricaria. The sequence continues at coordinate 7,876,013 of CM030017.1, forward strand.
TGATGTTATAACCGACTGTTTTTACAAACTGTAGGGAGAGGCAAGTGTGAAAATTACAGTTATTTATATTCAGACAAACAGCCGACAAGAGTGCAAAACAGCCCAGTAGCACAATAGCAACAGCTCAGAGTGAAACAAATTAGCCTGGCATTTTTAATTACAAATTTTCTCCTTCCTGGAATGCACCGATTGTTGTCTCTTTCTCCATGTCACAGATTAAAAGAGTATCCTTTAACTGCTTTTATGTAACAAACCATTCATATATTAAATATAGAAAATATTAAAATGAGTTAGTTTCTCTTTAGAGGCTTTTCCTTGACATATATCTGTAATTGAAATTTTGAGTGATGTATCCTACAAGAAATTGGAGGGTGGGGAAGCTAGAAGCTGCCTTTGACTGCTAAATCAGGGGGGAGGTTGTTACTTTTTTATTTTTAGAGTTTGGATAGTCTAGCTCACTTAGACCTCACTTCGGATTTCAGGTAGCGTTATATTATTCCCTGGCCAAAGACAATTAGTTGTTTTGGTGCTGCATGATGAGACGCTTACATGTCGTACAGTGCTGCTAACTTGTGGCCTCTGATGTTTTTCTTCAAGCTCAAGCTCCTGAGAGATTCTCCAGTTTCACAGTTCGTTTTAAGAATCCTTTCTTCAGCTTTTGTGCTTTAGAGAAAGGAATTAACCACGAAGCAGCGCAAGGCTGGAAAACAATCTAAAAAGTTTAGCATTCCCTTAAAACCTAAGTCAATGTTACAATTTTCTTGGTGCCTGATGCAGGACTTTGCAGTACTGTCACAGGTCTCAAAACATATGACAGTCCAGTGATTTCCTAAGGGTTTACATCTCACTGAAGCTCAATAGGTTTAAGTGCAAACTTCTGCACTTGCCTCAATGATAGCCAGGGCAAAGAGAAGATTCTTCCAACTTTTTCTTAAGGAAACATACTTAAGCTTCGATTTACTCTTCTGTCTGCGAAATTATATCAGTCAACAATTTAAAAACCAAAGCAGAGGCCAAGAAGCAGGACAGAAACAGTTAGGTGCTCTCTTTTGGTCTGTGCCTCCAGGGTGGTGGCAGTTTGCGATGGAGGCAGCAGCACCAGGTCCACTTCCCGATGGCTTCCAAGCATAGTGGAGAAGGGAAAAACAGATATGAGGGTAATTTCTTTCTCCTGTCCTCTTGAACAATGCAAATAATAAATACTAGAAAGTCTCATTCTCTGCAAAATTATAACTGCCAGGTAGTCACCATTCCCCTGCCACAAATTAGGCAATTATTTCTCAGTTTAAGGAAATGCTCACCTGCCATTTCTGTCCACTTTTGTTTAAACACAGGCCTCCAGGGACTTAATAAATTGAAGCAGTTCATAATCACTGCCAAGATACAAAATGTGTTTATTTTTCAGCATCACATGTTGGTTTGGGGGGGGCAGTGGGTGTGGTATTGTGCAGCAGCATAGCTCTGTGCTGGGAAAGCAAAATAGGTTTTCTAGATCTAAATCAACTTGTCCTGAAAAAAAATTACAAATAAGCTGATATTTCTCATACCTTACACAAAAACAACACAACCCAAGGAAACTGCGCATTATGTTCCTTCCTCCTTATTTTAACAGTGATCTGAACTTTTTTGGGTAATGAGAAGTATAGCACACATGTTGGGAGGACAGTACTTTCTTGCTGTGAGACTGTACAAGTAAAACCATTAGTTAAATTGAGTTTAATTACTCCAGTTTAATTAATTTAGAGAAATTTAGCATTCGTTGGCCTTTTTATATCCCAAATGAACAACAGAAATATTTCTAACCTTCCGTAACAAAATTAATTGAAGTATCATACATATCATTTCTGAGTACAGAATTATGTAGGACTGGAAGGGACCTGAGTTACTCAGTCCAGGACACACCTGAGGGGCTGCATGACACAAGAAACCTTTGCAAACATTAACAGAAAGCACCTACACCTCCCTCATAAACAAGCACACAAAACGGGGTGACAGACAGGGGAGGAAGAGTTAAACAAAAAAAAATTAACATACATAAGAACTATTTTTTGTGGTATTCAGAATGCAAATTCTCTGTGGCAGTATTGCATAAAACAGTTCTGGCTGCGTTTGGGCTTATCCTCAGAAAAGTTAGTCAGTCCTTTGATTAAGAAAAGTTGATCAAATCTATCCTCCTGCAACCTGGTGGAACACATGAGGTTGCAATCATCTGCCCTAGCACTGACACAGTACGTGTGTCACTGTTGACTGGCTGCTCTTTGGCCTGTTGTGACTGCCTGCTAAAGGACCCAAAGTTGTTTATTAGCTGAGGAATTGGGTACTGGAAGACTTTTTGGCATTCAGCATACTAGCAAATCTGTCTATGAAACACTTTGATCATAGCATTGTCTAGGTTGGAAGGGACCTCTAAGATCATTGAGTCCAACCACCAACCACTGCCAAAACCACCACTAAACCATGTCCCTCAGCACCACATCTACCCGTCCTTTTAAATACCTCCAGGGATGGTGACTCCACCACTGCCCTGGGCAGCCTGTTCCAATGCTTGACAACCCTTTCAGTGAAGAACTTCTTCCTAATAGCCATCCTAAACCTCCCCTGGCGTAACTTGAGGCCATTTTCTCTCGTCCTACCCCTTGTTACTAGCGAGAAGAGATCGATCCCTGCCTCACTACACCCTCCTTTCAGGTAGGTGTAGAGAGCAATAAGGTCTCCCCTCAGCCTCCTTTTCTCCAGGCTAAACAACCCCAGTTCCCTCAGCCACTCCTCATGAGGCTTGTGCTCCAGACCCCTCACCAGCTTCATTGCCCTTCTCTGGACACGCTCCAGCACCTCAATGTCTTTCTTGCAGTGAGGGGCCCAAAACTGAACACAGCATTCGAGGTGGGGCCTCACCAGTGCTGAGTACAGGTGGACAATCACTGCCATAGTCCTGCTGGCTACACTATTTCTGATACAGGCCAGGATGCCATTGGCCTTCTTGGCCACATGGACACACTGCTGGCTTATATTCAGCTGGCTGTTGACCAACACTCCCAGGTCCTTCTCCACCTGGCAGCTTTCCAGCCATTCCTCTCCAAGCCTATAGCGCTGCATGGTGTTGTTATGACCTAACTGCAGGACTCGGCACTTGGCCTTGTTGAACTTGACACCATTGGCCTCAGCCCGTCAATCCAACCTGTCCAGATCTCCCTGTAGAGCCGTCCTACCCTCAAGCAGATCAACACTCCCGCCTAACTTAGTGTCACCTGCAGACTTACTGAGGATGCACTTGATTCCCTCGTCCAGGTCACTGGATAAAAATATTAAAGAGAACCGGCCCCAGTACCGAGCCCTGGGGAACACCACTTGTGACCAGCCGCCAACTGGATTTTACTCCATTCACCACCACTCTCTGGGCAAAGCCATCCAGCCGGTTTTTTACCTAGTGAAGAGTACACCCATCCAAGCCATGAGCAGCCAGTTTCTCCAGGAGAATGCTGTGGGAAACCGTGTCAAAGGCTTTACTGAAGTCCAGGTAAACAACATCCACAGCTTTTCCCTCATCCACTAAGTGGGTCACCTTGTCAGAGAAGAAGATCAGGTTTGTCAAGCAGGAACTGCCTTTCATGAACCCATGCTGACTGTGCCTGATCACCTGATTGTCCTGCATGTGCCATGTAATGACACTCAGGATGATCTGTTCTGTAACATTCCCAGGCACTGATGTAGCTGCACCAATTGCCTGATCCACTTAGTCCCCCATTAATCCATTGTATTTTGATATTACCCATAAATAAGTCATCAACATCATTTCTTACTGAGGCTTATTGCACAAAACAGTCACGTACAAATGAAAGAAAACAGTACAAATATGCATAACACACACATTGAGCACTAACTCAAACATATCTACACATAATTTAAAGTGAACCATGCTCACTGCTCATGAATGTAGCAGCTTTCCGTAAATCAAGCACTTTATTTCAAGCCGAGAAGAGGAGAAGGGATATGAAAAGGTCATCTTTTTTTTAAAAATCTAAGTTGATACCATACATACTAATTATTTTTATTTTTGTTACTAAGCAGAATTGTTACTATCAATGTTACTTGGGTCCCTAATATTGTATTTCCACATTTTGAAGTATTAAGATTTCCTTTAACAGTAAATTATTAATTTTCTGATACATAGTACTTGTTTGGGGTATAACTAATACCCCCTGTTATGATTTCTTTTTCGCTCTTAAATGATTACAAGCATGTCAGCCTCAACTCCATCTCACCATAGGGGTTTGTCTGGCAGTGTGAGCAAAAACATTCAGTGAAATCCTGTATTCAGATTTTTTGTTACTGGATTTTGCAACTAAATAGACAGGGATTTTGTTGTATTGTCAATACTGCCCTTTTCTACTATAAAAGGTGGGGGGGCAGGGGGGGAGGGTGGGTATGGATGGCTAGGAAACCAAGCATCAGATGGAAAGGTAGCACACCTACAAGTTCAGAACGCTAATGAATCCTGAATGTCCTGCAACACCGTTCTGCTTGTTTGTCTTATCATTAAGCAGTCTTGCTGGAAAGCCTACATATTTGCTTCTAATTGCCATCAGCATATGAAAAATGTGCTTTTGCACCTTTCATTATCTTCCAAGACACTGTTTCTCCACACAAGCTGAAGGATGGGTCAGACCATAGGCATTGGCCAGACTGGAGCGGGGAAAAGGAAAAAAGATCACACCACATCTCACCCTTTGCAAACTGAATGTTTGTAGGAAACCTGGTGCTAAATTACTTGTAGATGACCCGATTCTGCAGCCCTTCCCCTGTGAGGAGAGGCAGAGGGAGCCAGGCTTGTTCAGCCTAGGAAGAGGCTGCTTCAGGGGCCCAATGTCAGCCACCCCATCCTTACATTGAGGTTATTAGAGAGATGGAGCCAGGTTCTTCCAACGCAGTATGCCTTTAGCTATACCTATGACTGCATCAGTCATTACCTTCATAAAAAGTAATCAATGTCATAAAAGCGTAGCAATTGAAAGCTATGCTTATAAAGAGCACAGATAACCAGACAAGAAAAACCATGTACAGGCCATGCCTAAAGTATATAAGGGACAAAAAAAAAAAAAAAAAAAGGGACAACACTATTTGACTGCAGGGAATTTAGAGGCAAAGAAACAAGATGAGTTCACCAAGCCTACAGCAGTGACTAACCAGGCTTGAGCAGGCTGCTGGCATCCTCCCTGGAGCACTTCAGCCCACCCAGTCAAGCACAGCCAGGAGATACTTCCTAATAAACAGTATAGATGAAGCCACTCTACTGTGGGCAGGGGAGAGGGCAGAGAGAATGTGTCCTGCTCTATGCCACTTGATCCTAGTGCTAGAGAGTGGCCCTCATGTTTTATTCACCATTACAACTGCTTTACTTACTACCATAGATGCAGGTTCCCCTCCAACGCATCCAGCCTTTAAGTTCTGGGCACTCTTCCTTCTCTGCCCTGTTTTGGGTTACATTTTTTCTGCAGTGATTAGATGAAGAATGATTACAGAGACCTATAAATAAATTCAGTGAGCACATAAGATTGTAACACAACAATATTGTGTTTCCTCCTTACTATGAAGTTGTATTGCTTGCTGCTAATCTTCTGCAAACCTTGCTTCCCCTCATCCAGTTAAGTGCAAATCTTTGCTAACTTTTGCTTATAAAGAATTTGCATTTACAAGAACTTTGCTATCATTCATATGGTGAAGTCTGCATCGTGATTTGCATGCAAGACTCATAGGAACAGCATAACCTAGCTCTCGATGTCATTTTATCTCATGAATCCAGCCTTCAACCTAACTCATGTTAGATGAAAACAAATCTTAAAATATTCCATCCAGCACCAGCACAGCATCTTTAAGCAGCACCACCTTTCTATCACACTTTATTTCTCTTTGCATTTTAAGGCAGCACTCTCAGTAATCATTCAGCATTTTTCTTTATTCCAGCCCTTTCCTAAAAAACACAAACCCAGCAAATTAAATAGAAATGGAGTTGCCAGGAGTGAAGCAAAATAGTGAGTTTGCCAAATAAACCATTACATATTTAATTAAACGAAAACCACTTAAACAACCTATTCTGATAGAACCTCCATGTTACACATGCTGTATCACATTGTAGCAAATGAAAACTTCTATACAGCAGTATTAATGCAGTTACATCTATGTTAAAGATCAAGGAAGTGACAGCTATAGAAATTAGAGACAGTTAAAGTCAAAAAACTCGTACACAGCTCTCCAAAATGCATCCAAATTCCTCTGGGAGCAAAGTATCGTGATGTTTCCAGTGCTTCTTCAATCCAAATAGTCTGAAAACAGCAACAGAGATTGGGTTTTACACAGAGATGGGCCCAGATGGCAAGCTTCCAGTTTGAATGTGGGTGTATTCAAATTCATAGCTTCAGCTTATGTTAATAAGCATTTTAACACTTATACCTCCTGTAAGAGGAGGGGAAAAAAAATAACAGTATGCTGAGCTACTGCATGAGGAACAACAACAAAGAAGAAAGAACAGCAAAACTAAACCAATCTCAAAGAACTTTGGGGACAGGCTCAACATAGCTACAGACAGGGACGATAACTCTTCCTACCCTCACACAGACTGTCTTCTTGTAGAGCTTAATGATGCCTTTGCTAATTTGAGAAAACCACCACTGAACTGACTCTGAGACCGAAAACTAAGAAGGCAGCATCTTGATATGCAGGTTGGGAGTTACCTGGCAGAAAAACACAAGCTGGCAAAATATATGTTTAAGTTTTGAATTTTGCAACAATAAATTAAAGGCTTGAAATATTGGGAAATGTTCCACCCCACGCGTAGATGCTGAGGGATGTGGTTTAGTGGTAACTTGGCAGTGCTAGGTTAACGGTTGGACTTGATGATCTTAAAGGTATCTTCCAACAAAGATGATTCTATGAATTGTATATCAAGGTAAAGAGGGGAGAGAAAAAAACAAGTTTATATTAACCTCCAAAATCAGATGAGAATTGATGACACCTTTGATGCTAACAAGGATTAGGAAAGGCAGTTGTACTCTGTTAAGAATACCCTTAAACTGACTTTCTGTGCAGACAAGTGACAGCAGCACAAGTAGTCAGGAACAAAGTGTCACAATTTGATTAATATGCCACCCTTTAGATCTTCTTTAGCGTACATCCAAGGTTTCAGTTCACTCTGGGGTGGTTTCTATTAATTTATCTCCATTTGAAGCAAAACCAAATCATATTTCATACACTGACACAACTTTGCCTTTGAAAATGATATCTGATTCAGCAAGAGGTGCAAACAGATGTAAGTACTATCTGCACGTTCAAAAAGTGCATTTCTGCTCAGTTCATTTCTCTGACAGAACCCCAGTGTTCAATCCTGCTAGTTACAGACTCCTAAATCACAGAAAGAAACAAAAGTTCATGCACAGTGGTGAGAAGGATTTTAATGTACGTGCATTGAAGAGATTTAACCCTGTCCCTGATTCTTTAGGAAGCCATGTCCACTATCAAAGTCCACTGACTTCTCAAAGCTCTCAACCAATTATTTTTTTTCCAGTAGAGACTGAGAAGTACATGTATGTCCACCTCACTGCCTTTGGCAATTTCTATTTCAATTCCACAGCTTTCCCCTCATCTGAGCAGTACTTGATATTTTTTTCCTTAGATGACTTCTCCATCCATTGTACCGGAAGCTTGCTGCTAAGGCCTTTATAACTTGCAGTTTTGCCTCAAGTCACCAGCCCAGCAATCCTATCTATGGTCAGCAACTATCTAGAAAACCATTTCATACAGCAACATATAAGCTTTAAGCAACATATGATCCTTAAGTTTCAGCAACAGCAAGTTTCCAACTTGTTTGGATGTTTTATTCTCAATTGGTAATTGGCGTTAAGCATCTAACACTGGTAGCACCCTTTAAAATCTCTAGACCATCTATCTTTCCCTCCTCTGCCCCTGTCCTCACCTAATATCCTTTTACCTGCTTCTAGTGGCATTAACTGTACTCATCCAACACACAACAGCAGGGAAAAAAATATTTCACGGATCAAAGCATAGATTTAAGAAATTCCACATCACTGACAATCTTCAGTCTGAGAGTTAGGCTAAGGGTTTAACAAAAGGCTACAAATGCAGTACAAGACAAATAGCCATTTCTTATAAACCTCTTTACCGTGCAAGGTCCCTATTATCATTCTCCAGCAGCAATAAATTTCTGTGGGAATTAAATATCTCTCAAACTACCCCATCAATCAGTATAACACTGTCAGATGCTGCTAAATACTGCCTCAAGGGAGGATGCTGTATTTCCAAAGTCCCGTTATCACCAAGAACTGGAAAAACCCTACATTTCCAAGCAAGAGTGAACTTTCAGAAGAGCCACTCTGCCTCAGTGCCATACTATTTTACGCTATATTAAAAGCAGCAACAATAGTTGATCTTCTTTTCTCTCAGCGCCTTTTCCCCTCCCTTCCTATGCTACTCATGACCTTGTGCACTTCACCACTATATTAAACATTATCAGACAGTTAATAGCCCAAGAGAGGCTATTACCACTCAAATACCAGAAAATCCAGACACGATCTCTCAGTATGGCAATGTCTCTCTCATGTTTCAGTATCCCAAATTCAGTAACTGACTTATCAGGTCAGAGACCTCAGGGTTTTGCTCATCATCATCGTAAAAATCCCATCTCTCTGCTCAAAGGTCAGATGGGGAAGCCCAGTGTGGGAATTTCTGCCACCCAAATTTCACTTCAGTTTTTGCCATTTTAGAACACAAAGTCTTGGCGAACCCTATCTGAATACAACTGGATTTTCTTCACAGTTTTTAATTTAGTTTTTGAGAACAGCTGTAGTCAGATACTCTCATTTCAAAGACTAGTGCAGATAATTAAAGAAAGGGCTCATTTACTCCTAAGTAGCTTGCAGAAAACTTTCTTCCCAATATGTGGCCTTCCTCTCCTCCCCCTCCTTTCTTCCATAATCACTATTTGTAATTTATTATATGTGCCTAATTAAACGTGGGATGCAACTGATCTTAAGTCTCAAATTTCAACTTATCTTGGTATTTCTACAAGATGTTCTCATTTTATAAATTAATTGACCTAAAGCATGGAGAAGATACTAAATCTTCTGCTGGTTAGTACAGCCTCATATAACTATTGCAGTATTTGCTGTTGTATAACAGTATTTTCATTTCATAGTCATACTTCCAACATATGCCAGCGTGAGGAAACAAAGTGAAAGAAAAGCAGCAAGACATTTGCCTCCCAAGAAGCCAGGTAAGCATAAAGTTAAAAGAATTAGAATGAAAAAAAATTCCTAGCAAAATCCAGTGAGATGAGAAACAGTATATTCATGGCCAACTACTTCGTATGTTAAATCTTGTCTGTAGGGTGAAGATAGAGCAAGAAAAACGGTATTTTTCCTGTTGTCTTTCTTTTCTATATGACTTCCCTGTATCAGTTATTACACACAAAAAAGCTTCATGTACAAAGGGCTGTTTTTCCAAAATCCAACATTTGGTGGAAGGGAAAGGAAAAAGACAAATAAAGGTATTTAGTAATTGCAAATTATTTAAAATAAGGCTCTCTTTAGAAAACACTGGCCTATAAAAGACAAGAAAGGCAGAGGGGCTGTCCCCCTCAAGCATTCACATCTCATTCCAAAGTCATCTCTCCTTCTATTTTATTGCTTTTCATGCCAGGTATGCAACATGACATTTCTTGGGTGTTGTACCTTCAATACCCACACTTGGGGACAGGGGTGGGTTCTGTTCTGTTCTTAAATAAGCGGTGGGAATGGCACTGGGGAAGCAGGCGTTGGAAGGAGGGCTTCGTCCTTGCAGGTGAGCTCCCTGTTGGGCTGCAGCCTTCTGGTGCCCTTCCCGGAGCTGGCACGCTCTGCTCCCACCTACACCACGGGGATCGTCGCACCCACAGGGCGGCCTCGAGAAAACGGCAGAGCTTGCCCACTCCTGGAAGGCAGGTTGCAGATGTGCACAGTAACACAACGCTGGGCTCTGAAGCCACATATCACAGACAAACAGCAGCTGGTGGGTTGTTGAAACACTCAAGCAACTAGGTGCTATTTTGTAGGTTGGTCTGTTAGAATTTGGCACCTATACTTGGTCCAAAGGAAAAAGACAAACTTGAGTTTGTCTTTTTGAGAATCTGGCCTCTGGTTCTGGAGGTGAAAAATCGGGCCTAAAGAGCGTGTTGTATCTGCAGCACTGGACTTGAAGTGAATCTCCTGGCAAGCACAAAGGTGGTCAGTCAGTCTGGTGTCACGACAGACCCTGCAGGATAAAGAGACAAGAAAAACAAAGCCAGACAAGAAAGGAAAATAAATAAGAATAGCAATACTCTCTCCAAGTTGATGAGCTGAGCTAGCTGGCTTAGGAAAGGCAGCAATTATTCATTGGCTGCTCCTGAACAGATCCTCGGAGAGTACATGTGGTCTGGTGTCTGGTTAGAAAGGGGGGAAAAAATATCCTTTGTCCTGCAGTGTAAATGTCAGGGCTGCATGCTACCTGCCATTTAGTCACACGCTATTGTTTTATCAGATGCAAGGTTATTTCATCAGGGCCAAAGCGTACTCTTGGCAGTAGATGCAGCAGCCCAGAGCTTTTGCTGCACTTGCTGATAAATCCGTGAGAAGCCTGCACTGGAGACTGAGAGCAGGGACCAGGTATAACACCACTGGGCCATTACCTATGCAGCAACAGTATGGACTACACAGGGACTGGGAATATTAAATAAAGGGAAAATAACATCTTAAATACATTAGCCATAGAGGGTATACTGCAGGGAGGCAAATCGTATTAAAAATAGATTTTTCCTCAAACTTCAGCCAAAACACAAAACACACAAAAGTCTTTTTGTGAGATAATTCGCACTCAGGTTTGCTTTTGAATTCTGCGTACTGTGGAATACCTGGAGTTTCTAACACTGGATTTAACAATTCCAGACCCCATGGTGATAGATGCTGATACAAACAAATGGTAATTTGGGAATTAACATACCTGCTTTTGAGTAATAGGTGACTATTTTCATATTTGTTTGGGTTTTTTGTGGTTTATTGTTGTTTTTTTTAACTTGATGCTGAAGGTCTCACAGGCTGCAATAATGGGTGAAAGACTTGCATGCGCAAACAAGCAAAAGCTATAATTGTTTTAGAATCATAGAATCATAGAAACGTCTAGGTTGGAAGGAACCTTTAAGATCATCAAGTTCAACCATCAATGTAACACTGCCAAAACCACCACTAAACCATGTCCCTCAGCACCACGTCTACACGTCGTTTTAAATACCTCCAGGGATGGTGACTCCACCACTGCCCTGGACAGCCTGTTCCAATGCTTGACAACCCTTTCAGTGAAGAACTTCTTCCTAATATCCAATCTAAACCTCCCCTGGCGCAACTTGAGGGTGTTTCGTCTTGTCCCATCCCTTGTTACTAGCGAGAAGAGGTCGACCCCCACCTCTCTACAACCTCCTTTCAGGTAGTTGTAGAGAGTGGTAAGGTCTCCCCTCAGCCTCCTTTTCTCCAGGCTAATCATCCCCACTTCCCTCAGCCGCTCGTCATAAGACTTGTGGTCTAGACCCCTCACCAGCTTCATTGCCCTTCTCTGGACACGCTCCAGCACCTCAATGTCTTTCCTGTAGGGAAGGGCCCAAAACTGAACAGAATACTCAAGGTGCAGCCTCACCAGTGCCAAGTACAGGGGACGATCAATTCCCTAGTCCTGCTGGCCACACTATTCCTGATACAGGCCAGGATGCTGTTGGCCTTCTTGGCCACCTGGGCACAATGCTGGCTTATATTCAGCCGGTTATAATATATTACAACATTGAAGACTACTCAGAAGCTTTAACTAACACACAAAGTGGCTGTCTACTTATTTAGTAGAGTCACGAGAATTATTACACTAATTCCCTGAAGTTTCCCCTGCCTTACAATTTTCTTCCGAGTGCTATTCAGGGAGATAGAATTTTAAGGATAAAAATTATCTGATCTGGGAAGGTTCCTGGGGGGACAGGAATGAATATAATATATCCTGCTCTAAGAGAAGAATGTATTTAGAAATTCTATTAATCCTGCATCTTTCTTGCTTTATTTTGTTCCTTCTTACTTATCAAGGCACGAGGCAGCACTGGGTACGTCCAGCCCCACAAGGACCTTGAAATTTCATTCACTTTCTCCCACACTGAAATCCAGCAGCTGAAGTTTAATTAAACTATAGGCAAGCTTTGAGTCTTGGTCTAAGGAAATCAAGAAAGGGAGAAAAATACTACTGTGCATTCCTGTTCTAACCTTGTATTATCTCCTGTGTTAGCAGAAGGGAAATCCTATTTGCACTTTGAATTTACTAGCTTTTAACAGGCAGCCACTGGTTATCAGACATTAACATGAAGTTCATTTTGGAGGGGAAGTTTACATAAAACAGAACTATTCAGTATAGATGAAACCAGCAGAGGAGCTGGTGAACATTGTTGATTAAACAGAATTTCAGCAGAATCTCTCCCCTGTTTGTAGCTGTCAAAAATAATTTCTGCTTTCTGGTCTGACTTACTTCTTTTGAACTCACTTGATGTGGAGACTTAAAATGACCATTTTATTCATTACCCCCATGCCCTGAAGGCACAAATTGAGCTGAGCTAGGACAGAAGCAGTGTTGCATGGAAATCAGGACACTCGGGGCAGGGGGGTGGGGAGGGAAAGTGGTCGATTTTGGTTTCATCTTTCTATCATAATCTGTGAAGAAAGACATGATATCTTTATGATTGAAATCTATTTTTCCTCTCTAAAAGTAATGTCACCGGTTTCATCTAGCAAGAAAAAACATGTGCCATATGCCTGTTAACAGATCTTGTAAATTCTGGGTCAAAGGGAAAATTCATGTCAATGCTTAAGTAATTGTCCCAACATAACTCCTCTAAAATGCCACCACTGAACAGTCCACTGGCAACTAATCAAAAAAAAAACGCACCACATAAAAATTTTTGCCTAGATGCTTTGCCATTTGGATTCTGCTTCTGTCTATATTGTTTTTCTTCTCATTGTTCCACTTACAGTCTTCAGTATGAATCTGCAGTAGCTCTAGCATGAAGCCATAGCTAATAAAGCAAGGACAGTTGCAGAGGGCATCTGGTTTCCCTCTAAACCTTCTCCTTCCAGGACTGCTCCAAAATTCAGTTGCTGGGCAGAATATATTCCCATATTGATTCCCAAACAAGACAACGTAGCTCGTTGCTATGGTGTTGCAAGAGGAAGGATAAATAAGATCATCATATGTCAGCCTGAAGAAATATGACCTAAAGTTCTCTCAGACCATGGTGTTTCAACAGATCACATCTTCACAGCTGCACATAGGAAATGCAGCAGAACAATGACAACAAAGAAGCACCTGAATAGAAGAAATTACATCTGTTCTATCATTCCTCTAATTTTTAAATGCAATTAATTTAAGCAGCTTTATATCTTAGTGTAAGATGCTAAAATTCTTAGTAATTAAAAGGTGCAGTCAATCAACTATTCCCCTGATGACAAGAAAAGATAAACATCTTTTGATTTTACTTTCCTGGATGTACAGTGAACACTGATGACAAGGAGTATCCACCAGCCTTGTTACCAGCTCCCAGGATGCTGGTGCTCAGACCCTGCAGCGGGAATCCCAGGCTGGGTTATCACTGACCCTCGTCAAAATGCACAGAGGGTATTGGAAACATCTGGAGAAGAGGAACAGACATGGAAAAGCATGGGGAAAAAAAACCTGAGCATGGAAAGATGGATTCTGGCTTCTTACAGCAGAGATACTTGTTTTTTCCAAAAAAAGGGTCAACCAAGAGGGGAATTGATGCCCGTCACCTGCCAGGCAGATGTCTTTCTGGTCCCAAGCACTGATTTTCACAGGTTTTCCTCTGGCTGACAAGAAAAACCTACCTAGGCAGAACTAGGATGCACAGCTGATGTGGTGCCACTATTTTCCTTTGCATATTTTCACCATGTTTGCTCAAGCAAGATTTAGTTCATTATTTCTAAAATACAGCAGATCAATGGGAAACAGAGGACATTACTATTAAAAATAGAAACCCCAAGCCTATTTAAAACTAAACATCAACAGTACAGTCTTATTCGTTTCCCTTTACATATAACTGTGAGATCTACTGTTAAGTTTCACGAGCTTTGACAAATTCCTCTCTTCTTCATCAGTCTTTAGGCATATTCATCCTGCCTTATTACACTGGGAAAGAGTCCAGAAGTACTTTTTGTTTGGCACATTAAAAACTGAGCTATAAAGTACTAATTCAGTATTAATTTAATTATAGCTATGCAACTTAGTGGAAAAAAATGTCAAAAATCGGAACTAAAAATAAAATGGGGTAAGGAGGATCATCTGGGTTGACCTGAGTTTAAAACTGTTTCCTACTTCTACAGAAGAAATTTCTCATTCCAGTGATTTCATTTATTAGGGTGACATATCTATTTGTAGGGGTTTTTTGCAAAAGGACAGAGGAAACACTCACCTCAAAAAAACACTTTAGATTTCAGTGGTAATAGCACCCCATAGCCTGAATCTACGATGAGTTTATTAATTATACATTGTTCTCAATGCATAATTATGTAAAGTGCAACAAATTTGGTCTGATTTAGTTTTCCCTGATGTGGCAAGAGTACATCCATATTTAATAAGGCCATTGTAGCAAAAGTGAAAGTCTAAACTCCCTGCACTGTCCACAGTTATGAAGACAGTAAATTAGAGCTTCAGCGTGGGTCCTTTGAGGGAAATGCAGCAATTAAAAAACTGTATCCAAAAATTACTTTTTTTTAGTGGGGAAATAAAAAAACTAAACATCACACTCCAACAGTTTTGCTACAAAGCCAGTGATATTTTCAAATTCACATCAATGACATTTATTATAGATAAGCTTTCAGATAAAACACTAAAAACATAATATTGTTTTAGTCTGCCAGCAATAGGCCATGTATTTTTAAAGTATTTTACCCAATGGTTCCAAGCATTCTTCCTAATGGCGTTTCAGCTCCCTTCTCCCTAGCATTTTAAGCCATATTCAGAATTCTACCTACCCTCTTTATTTAAACTCTCAATTTATCAGTTCTATAGCTTTAGTCACTGTTTTAGATAGAAAATTGTGAAAACAGAAAAACATGTCAGTCTACAGACAGCCCAAAAAGGGCCAATGCAAAAATACGACTGTTGCTAACAAACTCAAGATTATTACTATAGATTTGCAAAAGCTCTTTTCCCCTGATGTGTGAATGGTTAAACCATTTGTGACACCTTAAAGGAGACCGGCCCAGAGATGACAAGGGAACACCTGAATAGGAAGAAAGCCCACCTGCATGGCAAGAAGTTTCTGTAGGAAACAAGCGCGAGGAAGTCACATCACAGATGTGCTGAAAGGTGGAAGGTTGGGACAAGATTAAATCTGAGGCAATGGGCAAAGAGAAGACTGCAACATGACCAAAATAAAGAGAGGGCAAAACCATGTGACAAATTTCAAAACTAAGACTTTTTTTTCCTCCCTGTACTATTCAAATAAAACAACTCAGATTTCTGTCTCCAGAACCTCCCACTGCAGCTTGTGAGAAGAATTCCTTACCCACATTAGCCTTGTCAGGCTTTCTTCTGGAGCAGTGTCAATGCATAGCTCATGCATCAAAAAAATAACAAAAGAAACCTATTAAAAAAAAAAAAAAAACAAATACAATAACAAGGTATGCACACTGCCTCAACAGATGGCAACCTGCACAGTCAGGGAGTTTGAAAAACTTTTCGTTCTAGCACCAAAACCTTGCCCGAATTATCCTACGGACATTAAAAGGGGTAGTTTCAGAAGCTGAAAACTTCTGCAGTTCATCCTCCAAAAGGAACTCAAAAGCCTGAAATAGTCTATCCAGTCTAATATAGCCTTATCTTTGTTTTCTTAACAGCTTTGCCAGCATCTCACAACCCAGTTTTGAGAAGGTTCATAATATTTCATAGTTTTCCACAATATCCAGTTTCCATGGATATCCATTTTGCAGAAGCCCCAGAAGAGGAGCACAACAGAGAAGGACTCTGATGACTAATTTCCACCGGGCTCACTGACATCCAGCTCACTGAGCAAAAGCTGGGGTGCTCTGAGCTCCCACACATGACATCCTTGTAAGACTTCGCTTTTTCTGGATCACTTCCATCTTTTCCATATTAGATATCTTCATGAGAGCAAGTTAAGCAATAACAGAGTGATGATAATGTAAATCTGTGCATTTCATTAGAGTCAGCCTGAGTACATCAGCCCAAACCCAAAAATAACTTTTGGTAAATGTTGCTTTGAAGTCATACTCCACCCATGCTTTTCTCTGCCTCTTCTCAAACTAAAAGTTTCTTCCACTACTGTAGAAAAAGTAAAATCCTCTATAGATTTTCTTCCCTTAAGATACTCCTCATTTTAGGCAGTGCTGATTGCATGAATTTTGGCACATGAAATATCAGAGTGCAAAAGCGTCTTCAAGGCCCTCAACACAAAAATCAAATCTAATATTTATATCTGAAAAAAAAAGCTGAAGATGATGCATAAGGAAAACTCAGAAGAAACCTGGAAGCATCTAAAATATTAAATTAAAACCATTTATCTGAAGCAGAAGATAAGTTGAAGGAGTTTACAAAAGAAGGGAAAGCCGACAGTGATGAATGTAGCAATTTGGCAACTGAGAAAGAAAGAAAAGCATGAGAAGGAGAAGTTATGGAGGAGGAGAGCAGGGAGGACTAATAAAAGGAGAGACTTTGGAGGGAGGAGAGGAAACTGGGTAGCTCTGTAGGCATTAAATTGTTTTCTATGGCAGTAAAACAGAAATGGGCAACCTCATCCCTCTTCTGACTTTAGTGACCTCAGTAGAGTTAAAAGGATAAAACAGGCTGCAAAATATTAAGCTGAAGTCTCTGCACTAAAACCCTCTCAACCGATTGCATAAATAGCTCATCTCCCTCATGGGATTTTCAGTTCCATTACCTAAAGGCAGCTGACATTTAGAGCTTTGATACTGATGAAGGCAACAGTCTGAGCCATTTAGGAAAACCAGGGACTTTCCACGGACCTCTGGGTTGTGTGATGGAGTTGGGGATTTCTTTCTTCTGCTCTCTCCCACTGCAGCATTTGACGTACAGTATGTGAGACTTCATTTTTGTAATGGAATCATAGAATAGTTTGGGTTGGAAGGGACCTTAAAGATCATCTAGTTCCAGCCCCCTTGCCATGGGCACGGACACCTACCACTCAACCAGGTTGCTCAGAGCCCCATCCAGCCTGGCCTTGAACCCTCCAGGGATGGGGCCAGGGATGGCTAATAGACATGGGAGCCATTTAATGATCTACTTGCAGTGGCTCAAGAGATGTGTAAGAAGAATAGGTATTTCTGTGAAATTGTCTCAGTTCAACATCTGCCTGTGCCTGTGATTGCAACAGACCAGATTCAGCAACCCATGTGTTCCCCAGCTATCCTGTAGTTTCAGTTATTTCTTTTCTGCTGGAAGGTAGCAAGATACAAAAAAAATTTAATTCTAAGAGGGCAAAACAATTAGACGCACAAAGGAAAGAAAGCTACTGAACAAGGTACGCACAGCACACATTAAAGAATTTCTTCGTACCCCAAGGTTCATTATCACCACAGGAAGCTTCACAAAATCAGAAATTAATTGCTTAACAATGACAATCACTGATGGAACAGATGTTAGTGTTCATTATCATATTAAGAAACTGGCTAGATAGGTTAAACAACTCTGAAGCCACATGAACATTACCCCACAAAAGTATTTTTAATTCAGCTAAAATGTTCTTGAGTACGTGTGTTGTATCTTTGGATTGCTGACAGCTATGCCCAGCATCCAGCCCGCCTGATCAATACATGTTCTCCTGCCAATCTGCAGATGAGTTGGGTATTTATCCCAGGATTCCTTAGCAAATGGCGAAAGCAAGGAATTGCTGGAAGTATTTAACTTTGCAAGAGCCTGAAGGGCACCAAATTGCTTTGCAAATTATTCTATTTGAGTTTCTAGAGCTACAGCTCTGGGTTTTTAATGCCTTTGAATAGTACATTGCATTTGTTTCTTCATACAACAGCTTCTCTGTACCACTTATCCTGCACACAAAAGCCACCCACTTTCTTTCAAGCTGGTCTGTACACACCGTATGTTCTAGCTGAGCATGAAAATACAACCTTTGCATGCCACCAAACTGGCCAAGGACATCTTCAAAAAACAAATAAAAACACAATCCAAACAGGCTGCCAATCCAAACCAATGATGTTCTGGTCCCATGATTTTGTCAGCTACTGGAGAAATCAGCCTCAGTTGGAAACACAAGAACCGAGGCATGCAATTTCAAGAGAATACCACATTTTTCTTTAGTTCTTTATTCATTAGTGAAGCTAACTTTTTCTACCTCCCTTATTAGTTTTTTGTGGGTTTGAGGAGGGGGGGATTCTTTTGTTGTGGGTTTTTGGTGGTTTTTTTGTTTGGTTGATTTGGGTTTTTTGAGTTTCTGTACGATCTATATTGTGCTCTCCCCTTTCAGCAGTTCAATGCTTATCTTTCAGCCCTCTCTTATACACCGATTTTTCACACAGCGTTCAATACTAATGGCAATGACCTGAAAAAAACAACTGGCTGATGGTTAACTTCTATCCGTATCACCTCAGTAAAAAATGTAATCAATTAAAGACCATATAATGGAACTGGTGCTTTTCCAGATAAAATGCAAGTTTGTTGAAAATGAAACCAAAGCCAAGAGAGTTAAAGTACCATTGAGGTTTAGAGAAAAATGGACTATCAAAACATACACGAAATATAGTAGTGGTCCAACAGGTACCTCTGACACAGAGAGTCCAGCAATTCCTTGCTTGTTTCTTGCGTTTAAAGTAAAAACCTTTACCCAGCATTTATAGGAAAGGATCCAGAGGGTTGTCAGGACTGTGGGGCATCCTAATGCCCTGCAGAACCAGGCCATGGGGTCCCTCATTGCCCCGGATTGCCCCCAGTGCAAAGCGCAGCTGTTGTGCACCACACGCCCTGGCCATGCCAAAGCCACCAGGGCCATGGGGACACAGGGGGTCAAAGCAGACCTACTGCACGACCGGCTGTGCTGGATCCTCCCTGCTGCTCACCGGCCATTTGCACTGAGCAATGCAGGGACAGGCTTCCATCAAGGGCACACTACTGACAACCATCCCGGCCGTAAAGCTCTATTTGTTTGGTTTTTTCCCCACAACAATGCACTTGCAGTTTTCCTACCTGGCCGCTCATTGCCACAAGCAATAAATAGCTCAGACAAGTGAATCCCTACCATCAAACCATCTGTTTAACTAAGGCCCACATCAGCAGTAATCAAGAGGCATTCCCAGCTGCATTTGGGAAGAGGCGCCATGAGATCAGCAGCCTCAGTCCAGGTCCCAGCAGACAAAAGGCTCCTTTGCAACTGGCAGGAACGAGTCTCCCTGCCAGAAATTTTAGGAGGTTGTAAAATGTAGCGCTGAATTCAATCCCATCGACTACATTCCTACACAAAATGTGGGCACAGTCAGGAGAATTTTAACCCATCCATCTTCTCACAGCCAAGCACAGATTGGAGGCACCTCTGTGTTTAAAGTGAAGAGATAAACTTATGAAACTTAGAAAACATTTTCCTTCCTTCTGTACCAAGGGAATTATTATAAGGACTTCAACTTCAAACACTTTCCTAACATACCGGACACTTATACCACATGCTTAGACCACACGCTGCTTCCTGCAGACACCGCTGGCTGGGGGAAAACATGTTCTTTCTGTTCCAGCCAAGTTAATGCTGCATTTTGAATCCTTGGTGGAGCAAAGAGTTGACACAATGTCAACATGAAGATGCCAATTAGCACACTTTACCATGACAGCCACTATATCTTCCAAAGCAACTAGGGATGTTTCAGTATCTTCTCTGGGAATCAAGTTGTTAGTAAACTCTGTGGGTTCACGTTCCTTGAAAGAAAAGCTAGTTATTCTTCCACACTAGAGAGATGAAAGGATGGAATCAGAAATGGGTGAAAAAGCTATTTTAATGCTAAGGTGGAACAAAAATTAGGAGTGACCAAAGAGCAAATTAAGTCCTTGTTGGGAATTAACTCATTAAGGAAGAAATATACATCGTTTGCTGCTTTTTTTTTTGGAAGGATCCACAATATTCTTCCTGCAAACTATTTGTGATAGACAGTCACCTACCTATGATTTGCATCTTTATGAGGAGGAAGAATTGCAACAATCCATTAAACAGCAGAGGCAAAGTGTTACTCTTTCTGATAGGAGATACTCTACCAGGGATGCTGCACAGAGTGGTCTTAAAAGTAGACTGACTGTCACCAGCCCTTTGAGCAACTTCTTTTCCAGCTCACCAAGGCTTATAAACCTCTAGGTCTAGTGTGGAACATCATCTCTGGGAAAACATAGGCATGCATTTGCATCTTAATGATAAAGGTACAGCACGGCGCTGAACGGCTTAAGGGAAAACAAAGCAGAAGTTTCTCCCTAGAGTTTTCTTCAGATGACTGCAAACTCATTCTGATTTGGGGCCTCCAAGCTGAGACAAACAGAAGGGCAAGCAACCTTCTGTCTGCTTTGAACCTGTGGCAGCTCCACCAGGAGTTCCTCTGCTTAGTTGCAGAAATACTGGGCCTCAATCCAGCTCAGGGGAAGTTCTACAGTCTTGTGCTTTCCTTGGAGTGGTGCAAAAATGCATTCCGACACTTTGAACATACATAAAACGGGAAGCATGAGGGTGTGAAGGTGTTTCCACCAAATCAATCAGCATACTGATTTTTCATAGTTCCACTTGCGAACACATCTTGTAGCATTCAGTAGGATGTAGAGAAACACCTTGAGAATCTTACAGGCAGTAAGAACTATCAGCTATTGTTAAGCATCTATTACATTGTTTACTATATTCCTATAAGGGATATACTGTTTTGAGCTGAGCAGCTTGAATTTCATTTCATCACTCAGCCTGAGGCCAGAGGAGTGCAGGAGTGATCTGTCCATTACGTCTTGAAGTCATTATAACAACTGTTACCAATTTTTGAGGCAGTTTTATTTAATGGAATCCATCACAGCTCTGCATCACTTCACAGGTACTGCCTCAGCACAGCACTCACACAGGCAGGATAACCGAACCATCAGACTCCAAAGGGCAGTGGTAACTCCTGCCCTGCAGCAGTGATTAGCACCAGAAAGGTCAAGGTTTAAAATGAGGTTTTGCTGTTTCACTTCATAGGTGCAATTTTGGACTAATAGCTGTCCCATCTCTTATTAGTGCTGAGTAGTAAGTCATACTATGAAAGCCCTGCAAGGCACACCTGACAATGATTTCATTTTTTGCTACTAATACCTTCAGGCATTCTCCTTGAGCTGGCGCAGGAACATTATTTACATTACGGTTAGAAAGTAGATAGACACTGCATTTTGATTGGTGTCGTGTACTGTATTTCTAGGATTCACAATTTGCACTCAGTCAAGTGGTTGAATACCCATGAGACTCCTATTACTAAATACAGAGTGATCTAGACAAATGTTACTGTTCTAATCATTTGTACTTCTCAAAGGCATCAGCCATGCAGCCACAGATCAACAATTTCAAGGTAGATGTAAAAGACTGTTTCCATGCTTATCAGTTTGCATGTTTGAAACAGCAATATTCTTCCTTACAGTTACAAACGAGATGCTCAATTTACTGCTGATGTTTTTAGAAGTTGACATTTGCAATTCACTGCATTCAAATCAAAATGTAAAGGATGGCCCTATGACTTTTAGCAGAGAGGTTTCCAGCACTACTGGCAGGAATATCTTTCCACCATAAATAATAACCGATGCCAGTTGCAACAGTATGCTTGATTCTGACTTCATCCAGATCCGTGGGAGTTTATGCATGAGCTCCTGATTATGCCTAGATTTTTCAATTCAAGCAGAGAATGTGCATACCTCCATATCATTAGATAGTAGCAGTCCTTGTAATTATCTTGTCTCCTTCGATTTTTTTTTCCTTAGGCTTTCCAAAGATTATTCTCCCTCTCAGAAATTATTACACCCAGGAAAATGACATTCATTAAATACAGTGAGGCAGTGCTAATATCAAGGACAACGAAGGAAAAGGGGTTGAGATTTTATCCTTTTCATTCAAGAAAGCAGAACAAAATTATTTTTATTGTAATCCTGGAATGGGAAGAGATCAGTCTAAAATTTTAAATTCTATAAATCTCCAACGCACTATTTTTTCCACAGACTTTTCAAGTTTATCTTTAAGATTTTAAATTTCTTCACTGAATGAAAATTTATCTGTCTTCCAAGAAGAAACACAATCCCTGGGCTAAACAAGTACCTGTGTAATACCCACTCAATGCATTCAAATATCCACTGAGATAATTCCTACTTCTCCCCTTTGCCATTTACATTTAAATAGTCTGGTATTTCACTGGGGAGAAAATTACATTTAAAAGGATATAACCTGTATTAGTTATCCTTTTGTGAACAGAAAATTAGAATTACTAAAATAATTACACAAAAGCTCTTGAGAAGCCAAGAGACACCAACAACAAAGGCCAAAGCTGAACTGATGCATCAAAGTTCTTTGACTCTCTAAGATCTGCTCAGTATTATCTGCAACTTTGGAAGTGATGTTGCTCCTCTATGAGCCCAATAGCTGCATTAAACTGATAACACATGTCTATATATCTTAGGGAAAAGTAATAAACCCTGCCGTGAAACACTATTTCCGTAGTATCTTGGAGGAAAGATAACTTTTTACACAAACTCATTTTTCATTTCCACAGCATTGTCTTCTCTCTCAAACAGGATATAAGATGATTCCACAGACAACTTCAAAAATGAGTGTTTATCCAAGCTCACCCTTTACACAAAAGCTGCCCATCTCAAGAAATGAATAAAAATAGAAATGCTTTATATTCCACCAGAAAGTGAAAGACAACACCAGAGATCAGCAGAGCTAAACTATTTCAAGTTGTTTTCAAGGCAGAGACATCACCTCCCATCAGTTAAAAGGATAGTCTAGTTGAGAAATAACATTTTTACAATGAGTCACTTTTATTCTCACTTTTCCTGTAGCAAAATAAGTAATTTAAAACATTAACTACATCATAAGACCTTAGGAATGGTGATTTTCCCACCTTTTCCTAAACCAGTTGCCTTTGCAATGCCATTCAGGCCTCACTTTCTCACTGTGTTTTCTCCACCTCCTCTAGAAGCATTTAGAGAAAACTGCATATGGGATGTAATGGTGTAAAGATACAGGCATCAGCCTGCATGTGGCAGGAAAATCTTCAGTGCAGACTAGACCCTCCAGCCCTGTTAATGCTGCAACCATTATTGAGGTCCACAAGGACAACCATTTACTGTACTTCTACAACTTCCTTCTAATTTAATTTCCCATTGAAGATGTCTTTGAAAGATTAGTGCTATTGTAATGAGGTGATATGTCATTATAATCCTATTGGAACAGAACAGCTCAGAATTTATTGCTGTCAGCAGTGTAATTGCAGAGTTAATTCCACTCTTCTACTTCTGGGATGGGAGGGAAGATGAGGTGCTCAGCCCCACAGCCCATCCAAACCTCTGCTCCAGCACAGTGAGGGACACAGGAGGCTTGGTTTGGGCTCCAACAGAAGCAATAAATAAGCTCTCCTCTCTGGCCCAGCAATACTCATCATCTTCTGCTCAGCACTTGGAGTGCCCACCGAAAGCAGGGTCTGCCGTACTGCCTTCACATGAGGAAAACGCCCTTGGCTTTGCTACCAACCCTTGTTAGTCCAGGGCATGCACCATCACCACACACCTGCATGCTCCTAGCAAAACACTCATTTCTCCAACTACAGCTACTCCCTAACCATCCCTAGCAATGCTGATGCAACTTTAATGCTCGCCAACCAGCAGGTATTCCATCGACTAGAATTTTAATTATAACTTTAGGACTCCTTTCCAGCACAGTGCTACAGACTCTGACCCTAATTTAACACCACCACTTTGAGTTGTACAAGAAACAGCTCCTGCCATGGGGCTACTCACAGTCTGAGTTGTAAGAACATGCTTAAGGGCAACTCACCACTCTGCTGAGTTTAAGTTACTCATTAACCAGTCACCCACTGGCACCATTCAAGAGAAGTTCCTGGACCCTATTCTGCTTGGCGATCTTTTTTCCCACTCGCTAACTTATGGCCACTGACATGGAATTTCAAAGTCTTTTGGAATTTTTAATTATTTTAAAGACAGATTTTAGAAACAAGATATAACTTCAGAACAAGACGTGACACAGGCAGGAAAGATCAGACTCATCCAAGGCTGGCAACCTGTTTCAGATGAATACCCTAATAACTTGGGAAGGGCGCACAGCTCCCCTAGGACAGCTGATGGTGAGTAGGTATGCCCCAAGGAGTTTTAGATGGACATGATGAAACACTGATACCTTGCAAGCCTTTATTATCCACAAATACATACTTAAATTGCAATTATTTCATTATTTTTTTTTTAAGTGATTGGTAAACGTGTGGTAGGAAGCTTCACAAGAATATCCAAACAGCATTAAAAACATACTTGAACCCTCTTCATAAACTGAAAAGAGGAAGGGGAAACATCACAAACCAATCTAGTTTTAAGGGGGGATGTTTGGGTGTTTGTGTGTGGGTTTTTTCTTTGTTTCGGGGTGCTGGGGGTTGGTGGGTTTGGTTTTGTTTGTTTTTTATTTAAAAAAGAAATAAGTTTGAGGGTTTGACTTGGTTTTTACAATATGGCAAAAACAGAGACTTCCTCTTTTCCCAGAACTCACACAGCAAGATTGACTATGAAAAAAACCAAACTACAAATTGGAACAAATTTGTGAAATTTTTCAGTTAGCTTAAATCTGCCTTTTCCTCTTTTATTTTAGCAGGATTGAGGGGTGGGAAAAGATCACTGTAACATATCTATCTTAACTACAACTTGGATATCAATCCTAAAAGTCACTGACCACCTCTATGCCACATCTCCTCTCTGTGTCAAGCCCTGCCATAAATCATCACTGGCCTCTAGAGCTGCAAGACTGAGACATGAGCTATCCTTGACAGTGGGTCACTACCACCGTGACATCTCCACCAAAATTAGCTATAGTACTTATGAATATCTAATGATGTTTCTTTTAAATTAGTATTTAGCAAGTATAAAAACAGTACTGCAAACAAAAAAAATAGGAGACTGTAGAAACAAAGGAAGACTAAGGGGTTTGGGTTTTTTTCAGGCATCTTCTCCTCCCCAAAAAACACCTACAAAGAGAACAAGTTCAGAAAACAAGTTTGTGAGCAGCTTTTCCTAAATTCTATATTGACAAAGCAAGATCACTTTTTCAATGCAGCTGCAGCAAAATGGACTGGAGCTAAACAGTTTTCTATGCAGTTCCCTGTTGTTATCTCAATTCAGTTTTTCTGCAGGGACATGGTGCTTCCTGCTTTTGTTGTGCCTGGTACAAGTGAGTGATCTTCCCCTGTTCTCACTTAGAGGAGTCAACTCACCCAAATGAATATGTGATTGTCCATATTGGGGTATGGATGGCAGGTCAATAGAATCCCATTGTAAATTTCACCTGATAGCTCCAGGTAATGACTGCATCAGAACGGAAAAAAAAAATCCCCATCGTACATCTACTACATGTGAAATGATGCAACTAGTGGGAAGTTCCCATGCAACACCTGCAGAGATCAACTTAAAGGCTACCTGATGAGGCTGGGTTGCAGTCATCTTAACCTCCACAACTATGATTGTTTACATTTGCTACTATTCATTCCCAGTAAAATTTATCCAGCCTCTATTTAAATATACCATTATTATTTTATTCTGTTCTTTGTCTCCAGTTGCTAAAAACAACTCGGAGGCAAACAGGGTAATGGGAATAGCGCTGCTACACAATGAGGTTGAATGGTTATTTCTCTGTCCAAGCAGATTTCAAGCCAGGGGGATTTGTTCATTTCTCCCACACCAAACCCAGTAATAAGCCAGCTCGAGTAAGTGCACTTCTTTGGCTGAAATGACAGTGCCCAGATGCCAAAGGTGCCAATTAAATCACTAGAACTACACAAGTGACGGCTACGCATGGAAGCAAAATGATAAATAATCCCACCTGAGTGACTGCTACGGACTTGAGACTGGGAAAAGATGGGATCAGCAGCGTTGCTCTGCTCAGTGAGCTCTGCCACTGGATGCTGGGTTTGATCCAGCACAGCAGGAAAACAGAAGGTGCCCAACAACTCTCTCAGCTGGCAAAGGGCCCCGACATTGCTGCCAGTTTGGAGACTGGGGGAGGTCATTTAGGCAGCCTGTATCTGTCAGACTGAGGACCGGGGCAATCCCACACAGTAAGTGAGGGAAAAGGGAAAGAGTGAAGACATTGAGGTTCCAGATTAATCACCCAAATCGCTCAGTTCTATAGATGGGAGAGACTAGTGATCACATAAAGATCAGACTTGACTCAGACACTCGTTACACTTCGGACAACCCTTGGTTAAGTTTCTGCTGCGACTGGTTCAAGCCAGAGATTTGAACATAGGTCTCGCACAATCCAGTAAGCGATATAATCCCTAGTTATCACTGCCCGGCAGGGACAGGGCTCCTTTAGAGCTGCCCTACTTTTATAAATAAATGTTTACTGCAGGCAAGATACAAAGATAAGTCATGACATATAGCCAGTGTATAACAGACTACAAGGTTCAGTGGCCTTCCCACAAAGTTTTAATTTACTGACGAAGAGCAGCTCCAGCTGCAGAAGTTGAGATCAAACCCCCAGAGAGTCCTGAAGTGCAGCCACAATGTCCATTTGAGGGCTGCCACACTGCTGATGCAGGCTAGGTGAGAGGACCTCTACCTCTTTACACAGGAGATGACCCTGAAAATAGACTGCAGTGAAACATTTTATGTTAATAAAATCATCTAATTTCATCTTTCTCTCAGGTCTTCTCACTCACTACTTTGTAAGACACTGATGTCTGTCACTGGGCAGCCAGCAAAACTTGAGCCAATGGTTTAAGTTTAAAAACTGTTAGAAATTAGGTTATAGTTATATAAGAGCCAGGACAGATTGGGGGGGGGGGGGGAGAAAGAATAGGATTCCATTCCACAATTTGTTACTATATAGAAGAGAACTTGCTCATAATGTATAAAAAAATTATTTTCCTCATGACTCTTGCTAGTATGAAATTCTATTTGCTGTGCATTTACTTTCCATTACCAACAACACAGGAAGCAGGCTGCAAAAATAGTTTCTCTAAGTCACTGAATCACATTTAAAGGGGAAAAAATTGCTTTGGAATACACCACACTAGCTGAGACACAAACTTTCAGCTGCAACTAAAGCATAATAAAACTCTACCAGACCAGGGGTGGAGGCACAAGTTTTCCTGATTACCAAAAAATACAGACCTAGGTAGCAATAGGTATTTTTGTCGTCTTCCTTAAGCCTGGTTTCACATCAGAAAGACCATTTGCCCATCCTACTTCCATTTCAGTAACAGCACGCAAGCTTTTAGTATTTGTTTGCTGTTCTTGCAGTGCTGAGTTAAGTTCTCCTAGTCAGCTCCTATTTTTCACCATTGCACCAAAATGCAAGTCAGGCCAAGCTCATCAAAACCCTGCCTGTCTCGTCAGGAATTTTGGAACCCCTGTACAAAGTACAGGGCCATGCTTGCACCATCAGGAAGTCCAATTCAATTGTTAAAGAGGAGTGATAGAGGGTACATTCTCTCCTGTTTTATTTATTTTTCATGCCATCAGACACCTTCCTTCACTCCAGGTGAAGAGACTACTAAAGCTGCTTCCAATTGTTGTTTTGTGTATTAAAAATATAATATTAAGTTGCATACTATCCAGAAGAATATCATGAAATGGAAATTCATTTAGAGTTGTTCTGTATTTATCTCAATAGCATAAGGAATAAGCTGTGTAAGTGTTGCAGAATTTCCAGTAAAAAAAGAGTAATATCAGTTATATAAAGATTATTTTAAAATATAGCGGGAGGAACCAGACATGAAAAATTTATCATAGCACCTACATATTCTAATCATGAATACAGCAATACATCTTTAGACTCTAGCTTCCTGAGCAAAAGAAGCTATGTAGGCCACCCGAACTCAGGTAGACATACCAAAAACTTCAGAGTGTTTAGTTGTCATACTGTTGTTAAAGAAGCAAGAGGCAGCACTTTATAAGAACAGAACACAGCACAAATATGAGAAGTATTTCCCCTCTGCCCCCTTCCCCCAAGAGAAAGGATAAAGAAGAACAAAATTCCTCACTATAATTACAAACAAGTTGAATAAGCAGCAGAAATATGGTGTCAGAGTGAAGACTAGGAAGGTCCCATCAATAAATTATTTCATATTTTCAACATCAGTTTTAAGTGCCATTTCAAAATTATGTAATGATAATCCTGAAAAAAAACATCAATAAACTCAGTTAAGCCAGTTATTAAACCAGTCAGTAATGTCACATCAATAGCAGTCCTCATCCACTCGACAGAAGTCCTAACTTAACGTGGACACTTTGTTGTTAAATTAATGCTTCTATTACTAATTTGTTTTCTTCATGTCATTATGGATAAATTAACACGTTTCATATACATTCCCTAATAAATCAGAGCTTAACATGGAGGAACTGTACAACAGGGTAATTCAGAGAAGAGGGCAACTGCCTGAACCCATTTCAGAAAGACACACTGACAAGTATTCACTTTCTTGCCACATGTGAAACAAGTGAAGAACTGGAAGCACATACTGCCAGTCTGCTTTCACAGCAGGAACACACAGAGTCCATCTACAGGCCAAGGCAGCCTCATTTGTTTGAAAATTACATAACAAAAATACATTAAGGTTTTATTTGAACATAAGCGAGAATCCGTGTGATACTTACCTCCCAAACATAGCAACGTACTAGCAAATCCTGAAGGAATGGTCAATGTGTTGCCAAAAAGTCTTAATCAAAAAGGTATCAGAGAAAAAAACTAATAAAAATACCCAGAGGAAAAAATTTATAAAGAGCTCACGTCCTTCACAAAATGCCAAGAGATACCTAGCTTACAGAGGGACAATATAAAGAAGAAGAGAGTTTCCAAAATCTCCCCAAGATTTTAGGAAGTCTGATATGTTGAACTGCCTTCTCTGAAGGTATTGCTCAGAGCCCTGAGATTCCTGAGGTGACATACTATGAAAATATACACACTTGCAAGGTACCCTATGCTCAAAACCTGAGTCAATTGCATATAGAAGCAATATTCCCCTCTTACAGTATGTGAAATAGTTTTGTTATTGTATCAGCGAGTTTTGTTTTATTTGCCTACTTTCAAGGAGATAGTGAAACCCAGCTGATTGTTCTCGTATTAAAAAGTAACAATGAGCAAATGGGAAGAGCTCTGAATACTGGAGATAAAAATTAAATTATGTCTTTCAGCCCATTTTCCGGATCCCATATAGGGACAGCTTGGCTCAGTTTCTTTTACACAACCCCAAAAGTCTCAGCCAAGTATTGTCCTTAACCAGGCACCACTGAGCGTATGCATGTCCAGCCAGGATGCAGACTCACCTGGGTGCAGCTCACGTAACAGGGTGGTCTGTCCTACATATAACTTCAACAAGCATGGAAGGACCATCATAAACATAAATGGAACAGCCCTGTTTGGACAAAACACCCCACAAATATCAACACAGAGATTAGGGTGCAAAATGGCCCTTGATGCACTTGGGGAGCTTGAATCATTTTCTGCCTTGGAGAAAAATCCTTCCCTCAAATCTTTTGCCCTAGATAGAGATGTATGAGCTGCAGACTTCAGATACACTATACATTCACACATGTAATATGCATCTCAGATAATTTACCCTTTTACAAATACTGCTCCTAGAACAGAAGTCCTGTTATCAATTATAATAGAAAAAATAATAATTTGGAGAAGTCGCATTAACACATATGGAACCATCTGTGACCAAAACCAGCAAGATGAAGTGTATGCCTGTGCTAGAAAGTGATTCTAGCAGTTTTAAGAGACAAGGGCACTGGGAATTTGTGAAACTCCCCAGTATATCTCTCAATTATAATGACTTCGCTACCCATGTTGCAGGCTGCTCTTTGCTCCTCTTCAACCAGTTCCTCGCCGCAGAGTCTGCATTATAGGCAGCACTGTGTCCTTACCAAGACACAAGTTTTCCTGCTGCCTACCTGAATCTCCATGTTTACTTTTCACAAGCAAAATGGACAGGCAGAAAAGGTTACATCCACCTCTGTTTTAATATATTCTTGGTTGATAGATGAGTTCTGAGCTTCAGTTTCTGCCAAGAACTTTCTCATGCAGTCCAGAAAGTGAAAGCAATACAGCCGCAAGACAGGAAATAATGTGTGCAAATGTGACCTGATGCAGATCAGTAACTATGCAGTTCAGGGCAATTAATTTCTAGCTCTTGCCATATTCAAGTACTAAGTCTGCCTTAGAATTACTTATTTTCGTATTAGCAGCACTGGCAACCAACTGTTCCAAATGATAGCTTATCAGATATGCATTTTTTACCCTCTAGGTTGATTTTGCTTATAAACAGACCACAAAAAAAGCGTTGTATGAAGGTAAACCTTCCACATCAGCATAACACAATCCATTTCATTTTAGAGCATACCTTCATCTCTACCAACTGTAAAACAAAATTTAAAATAAATATATGCTATGAAATGAAAAAGAAGAGCAGCCTACCATGAAAAAAGGAGAATTTGACACGATAAGAGAGAAATATGTGTAAATGCCAGCCAAGGGGTCATGCTAACAAACAGCTTTGAGACAAGTTTGAAGTAGTCATTAAAAAGCTATGAGCTAGGACACAGCTGGTTCCATGGACTTGCATGCAGAGCTATCTGTGTAAAGCTTTGGCAATCCCTCACTTCCTCAGAAACAAAGGATGCACACGATGCCTGCACATATATAAAACAGTAGTTCACCAAGATTCCTGCAACGGAGACTAGCACTAGGGAAGTTAGCTCCAAGAAATCATCTGTGAAACACAGATACCAGCATGACAAACCCCAACATCACTTCTTTCCAGAGGGCTGAGGAAAACAACCCAATAAAATCACCCTCTGCAGCTGCAGTGTGCCAAGGCAGAAACTTCACATTTTCTCTTTCCTTTGCCCTCCATGAAACTTAGCTAAACAATCAAAACCAACCATGACCAGACTGTTTGAGTATGTCAAATGGGTAAAATACGTCCAGCTAAAAAACACATTGGCGTGCAGTGGTGATTAAAAAAAACAAATCTCCAATAGGCTTACAGGTAAAATACCACACTGAAAAACCTGGCTACCAGCTCAACAAGCTCTGCTGGAAAAATATGATGGCCATAACACTCAGAATGGACAGAATCATACTGAAAAGGAGAAAAAACCCAGTGACTATTTCCAGTCTGCCTGAAAAACACACAACACAACCTCCAGCTGTTAAAATTCAGCACCACATCCTTTGTGCTGCCTGATGCAATACCTTACGTAAAAACAGCACTGCAATACAATGAAGAGCCCCCTGGGCAGGGCAGACATAAGGGATATAATACTGCATCAAACAGCACATGCCCCTCGTTGGTGCTGCTGGGACTGCAGAGGAGAATAGCCTGTGACAGCAGCCTCGATGCCTGCAACACACTAGAGAGGCAGGATTATTTGAACAAGCGCCTTTTCGTCTCTGAGAAAATACCAGCCAAAAGCCTTTGGGGATGGGGGAGGTTGGGGAGAAAGAGCAACTCCCTGGAGAGAACACAGAGACCTTTGTGCCCACCCCCTTTTGCAGGAAAAAAAAAAACCACAAAAAACCAAAATAAACACCACACACACACCCCCCACAAAAAAAACTACCACACACGTGAAACACCACCCCTCTTCTTTTTATTTGAAGAAGATATATTTTGTGGTAACAAGGACAGCTCATCTCTGTTACAGGCAGTCAGAACTTGCAGAATCAGGGCAGTCCGTCAGACATGACCTTTTCAGCTTTGTGAGTTTTTGGTGTTCAGGCACACTGAGACTGCCAGAGGAAGATGCAGGGACAGCCCAGCTAACCCCAGGACAGTTGATGTCTAAGAGAAACTCCTGCCAATGCTTCTGGAAAAACCAAAACCAGGAGACAGCCTCATCCAGGAAAGCAACACGCTGCACCTCCTTTCTATTCGGGGTGCATTGACGAACAGCAAGAAGGGTCTGATGAAGCTGTTCAGCTCAGGGCTAGGAAACCAGATGGAAAAGAATCCTGTTGGGAGGGAGCGGTTCAGAGCTGCAGCTGATCATTAGCAGCACAGACCCTGAACAGCCAACAAGCTCCCGCTTGTTATGAAGTCTGTTGGCCTCATACACACAGCACCAAGAAGAAACACTGGATGCCCAGCTTTCCGAAGCAGACAAGACCTCAGGCTTCCAGAGTTACCCTTGAAATTACAACACAAGAACAGCCATATGGGGTAAGATCAAATATTCATCCTTCCTGTGTCCTAATATTGGCCATAAGTGGGGGCCACAGGGAAGTTAGAACAGGATAAAAATGGGTAATGCTTCCTCCAGTTCTCCCTCAACCTTTCAGATCCTAACTAAGGCATTTAGTAATACTCGGTGTTTTTTCTGTATTCACAAGTGGACATGACAGACTGATCCAGACCTGAAGGTTGGTAACAGTCTGATCATACCTAATGGCTACCACCTACAGGAGCTTCAGATACTCTTATACAAGAGCAAATCTCTGCAGAAACAGAGGAGACTTGGAGTTGGGAAACTTCACTGTGCCTTGCCATGGACAACCAGAAGTAAAAAGAAACTTCCTCTTTTTTTTATGTGCTCAGATGGAGAATTTCCTATATGAGGAGTTACAGGGCATCTCTTTCCAGGTCACCCAACTCTTCTACGCATTCCAGATCAGCCCTGTGAGATCAGAAAGCGATAGGGAAAGCAAACACCATCTGCAGAGCTCTGCAAGCAGCAGCTGATGGTGACAGACTGTCTCCCTGCAGTTCGATGCAGCACCCTTCTCACAGCCAGGCTCTGAGCAGGGCACACTCAGTGATTAAAGACTGTGCTGCTGACTATCATCAGAGTTATAACCACTATACCAAGAAGAGACCTCACTGAATGCTTTGCTTTTTTTTTTCTTTTTCTGTTGAGTCATTTCAGCAGTTTACAAGGTACAATCCAGGGGAGAAGGCAGTTAAACTATAAAGCTAATTTGGCTGAGAACACGAGACACTTGCTTTATTCTCACAGAAGGCAGCAAATACTTGCTTTGTTCAGTTTAATTGATAGCAGGTTCTACACACTGCAGATATAAATGATTTTCACAGACTTGGCTTAGCACCTAGAACAAAGAGAAACCTGAAAGTAGACAGCTATGTTATTTGTGAAACAGCATTGCATCCTGTATTTATGTCCATATATCAATGAGAAGTTCATCAATAAGCAGCCTCAGATCCAAGTTTCTGCAACTTCTATTTATTTTTTTCAGCATTTACTTCTGTTCACAGTAGTCTCATAACAATATAATTCCTTAGGATAAAATGTTACGGTTTAAGGAAGAGGCCTGAAATGATTTTTGTATTTGTTTGCCTAACCTATACAATTGGCCTCCACTGTAACAACTCTCATCAGAGATTTTGCTGTCCTGTACCACTGCAAATACAGCAGGAGACAACTCCACTCCTGCACAGTTTTCACTTTTCCAATAAATTAAACATGAAACACTATCCATGTACCATGCAGAGAGTTTCACCTACATCTGCCTCCCACTGCTTGATCTGGAAAACTTCACATCCTAACCATAAACCGCCCACTTACAGTAGCGCAAGATGTAAAGGAAATGAGTCAAGAACTTTTCTTACGGTTAAGAACTTAAAGAGGAATTCACAGATAAAGAAGAAACCTAGAAAACTGCAGCCTAGCTTGCAGAAACAACACTAAGTTCTGTATGACAAAACGTTTTGTTGAGAGGGAAAAAAACCACCCACACACTATGAATTTCCATCCTTTCTCATAAAATGTGAAACTGACTTCTTACTTCCTAATTATTATGTAGCTACAAAATAGTAGTCATGTCATGGGTAGCTTCACTAAATACAAGAAAAATCTATAGTGACCAGTTTAGTCACCACCCCAGAAAAACAAAACTGAAGGCTTAAACAGGCTTAAAACTGAAGCAGAGGAAATTCAGATTATAGACTACAGAGTAAAAAAAGGCACACTGAATGTTGTGCCAAATTAACAAAAAATAAAACCAAAAGAGAGGCTTCGTAAATGCTCAGAGCACAAGGAGATTACTGCAAGGACTGATCCAAAAACCGTGTCACCCAGTCCGTTGTGAGGCAGGGAGAGACCAGATGGACCAACAGAAGATGTTCAATCAGATGGTCCCAAACAATTATATAGTCCATGGTTTAAAACATACCAGAAGTGACAGATATTATCTTGCTTCTATTCCCATCTGTCCCTGGCTCACTCAGAGAAGCTTCAGAACCTCTTTCCAAAGAGAAGTACTGCTGTTCCCAGGCATACAGAAAGCACCAGGTAATAAATCCTGCAAGCTTTGAGCTCACCTCCACAAAGTACTTTGAAATATGTCAGAATTCTTGAAATAGAAAATTTACAGATACAACACCAAAAACTTGTGAAGTTATAACAGCATTACAGCCAAAGTCAATCATGGCTGGAATCCACACACTTGAGGTAAGCATGCCTCTTACCGGACACTCTGAAGAGACACAGAAAATGAGTCACTAGAATTGGTTGTTTGCAAACATTTCTTTTCCAAACAAAATCATGGCTATGCTGATTCTCATATTGCTTTTAGTGGCCATATTGTGCTCAACTCGCATCTTCCACTGCATATCAGACATAGCCAGCAGTACTCTTGCCACTAACCCAGAC
Organism: Pluvialis apricaria; assembly: GCA_017639485.1. NCBI lineage: Eukaryota > Metazoa > Chordata > Aves > Charadriiformes > Charadriidae > Pluvialis > Pluvialis apricaria. Next base: position 7,910,987 of record CM030017.1, read on the forward strand.
AACCTAAACTACCTACACTACTAACAGTCTGAAACTAACACCCATAAACACATCAGGGCTCTAACACATGGACAACATGGCTTGTTTCTTACTGCAGACCACCTAACCTATTTCTCAGCTTCTCCTCAGCGTGCAACCTCCCTTCCATAGGCATTAGCTGTTGACATTCAGTACAGAACCTAAAAGGTTCGTCCTCTACTCTAAGGAGCAGGTTGCTGGAAGGTAGATGGAAGAGGAGAGAGATCAGAAAAGAAGCATCAGGATCATCGTCCTGAGAAGTTGTCTGCATCAACTCAAGCTGGGTTAGACAGCAATCAGCTTTATCCAAATGGATTGCACATGGACAAGGTGCATAAGAGAACAGTTACCCATACAGAAACAGTTACCTTTTCTCTTATGTTCCCAAAGTCTCAGACTACTAGGGGTGCAGCCTGTAATCAATTCCTGTGCAAGAGAGATATTTGTTCAAGGATGGTGTTGGTATCATGAACAGGAATTCTATTTTGCTATTTTGAAGGAGGTCATCATCTTTATAGATGGGCCTTGTTTGTTGTAGAGACATCCAACAATAGATTCAGTAAGGGTTTCTCCTTGATTTTTAAAGGACTTATGTTTCTCTTTCCCATCTCCTGCATTCGGAATTCCTTTCTCTGCAGCAGTTACTGTGACCAGGCTACTTGCAATGCTATATGATCTATTCCTCCAGCTTTACTGTCCTACTTCCTTGCAGACTGAGCTCCCTGACCTGCGACTGAGCCTTCCACTGTGATCAGCTTCATCGGGGTTCCCTCCGCCTTGCTGTCTAATGAGCTTAGAAAAATTCTGAACATCTTGTCATGGTTTCACTTTAACAGATTCTTTTTCCTTAACTGAGATGGGCAGGAGGCAGTAGCTCCAGAGCTTCCTTTCCAATACCGAGGCTGAGCTGCAGACTTCAAAAGCAAGGTTGGGGTGGTTCCCCCTCCCCTTCCATTTTTACCGTTCCCTTTGACATTTTGGAGTTCGGAGGGCTCCATACACAGACAAGAGAAATTTCTTACTTGGCCAGCTGAAGGCTCCTAAAGAGAACAACAAATTAACAGTAATGGATTACAAGTAGTAAACTGGGTTTTGCTCATCTGCAGCCATGCTCTGCCCCCAAGGGACAATTTTTATAAATACAATGTTGTTGTTATTCAAATGTTTCCCCTCGAATCTAGACTCTCACCTCTTTATCAGTGGCAGATACTCTTGTCAAAGTAAATGTAAATGAACCATCATGACAATCTATGGAGCAAAGAGCAGACTGAAACGCTCAAGATCATCAAGCTATTTGCATTTCTGTTGTAGACAGAATGCTTGCACCGCAGCTCCAAAGCAGGCCTTGTGTAATCTATGTTTCCTATTCATCTTCATAAAATTCTAATTTTACACAGCAATAGTGTAAAGTCAGTTAAACACAAGAATGATTTTATGGGTTTCCAGAGAGCTGATGTCATTTGGGAACAGTGTACTCCATTTATACATTATGTCTGAAAAAAATACAGTCAGACACAAATCCAAGAAACATAGTGGGTATTTTATGAGTTTATAAATCTAAGGCTATGGATATGCAGGGACAAAAATTTGAATCTTTAAGCACCGTAGTTTATGGACACAAAAGGATTCATTTTAACTTTACAGTGTTTAGAATATGAGCAAAAGATGCTGCAGCAGAAGCAAATATATGATGCGCTAAGATAGCACTAACTAAAAATATTTTATTATTGTTGCTCTGTTGCACAAGTTCAGAGGCAGTGGTCTAAGCATGTGACAGTGCACATCAATAAGAGATGCTGTGAGAATAGACACGTATAGCACATGTGCAGTGCCTAACATATGCTCTAGTTTGGTTGATCATTACATAAGTTTCTTTTTTTCTCCCCGCTTTTCTTCTCCATTAAGAAGGATCAGGAAGAACAAACACACAAGAAAGGGTCCTGATTCGCAGCTGGTTAAATGCAATGTTATATTCTTCATAACTGTACATCCCTCTGCTGCCTGTGAACACGGGTGCTGCTCAAATGCATAATGGCAGACGTTTAATCAGCATTCACCCACAGCAAGGAAGCACACAAGTACACAGAGCAGCAAAGCTAATATGCTTTTAAAAATTTTTTAGGAAGTACAACCTGGACACAATTTTATTTTTATTTTACTAAAATTTTATCCATGCTCCCCAGCTACATCTGTCTGTTCTGCAGCAAAGCATCTCTGTGTGCCAGCAGCTGAAAGCTATGTCAGCCATGCTTCAGTGGGGCAGAAAAGTACCTTCTGTTTAAAGAAACAGGACAGAATGTAACACTACATTGCCCACCAGCTTCAGGGGTGACATGTATGATTATGCACTTGCAAATGCAGTGAATTATGGCAAAGACTCAGGTATCAGAAGCACTTGAGACATGGCCACATCACACAATTCCCCACACACCTGTGCACCTGCACACCCATACACACTGACAGAAGGAACCACCAGCAGTTTAGCATCCCTTTAGAGGAGATTCACACTACGGCCAGAATACAGGGCCACTTCTGACACAAATATGGTAGATCCCTGGTTAAACAGAGCAAAAGAACATACCTAACACGAAGATGTAACAGTCATAGAAAGTTCTCAGTGCATCAGGTGGACGCTTAGGTGCTCTGCTGACTGGTTTAAACCCTAACCCAGTTTCAAACTTGAAACACTAAGAACACAGAACACCAGGCTCCAGAGGAAGCAATCAATCAACCCTGTATATCTCTCACCTCGGCCTTTGCCCCAAGCCCATGTTACTCTTCACAAATGATAGTACTGCCTCATAAGCTTACTTTGAGGAGAGATCAAAAATAAATAATGTGTAATCACAGAATCCATCAGATAAGAAGCCATCCTTGTTCACCACTGCAGTGCTTGGAGTCAGCAACACCCTCTACCCAGGCACAGCTACAGGTCTTCTGGGTCTGACCTGAACTCCACCAAAACACATGGAAACATTCTTCCCGTAGATCAACAAGCTGAAGCACAAGGTGTTCTCGCAAGTAGGTATTATATCCATTTTGGAAATAAGCAAAGTGAGACACAGATGAGTTCATATTCATCTCAATGGTATCTCAGAAGTAGCACTTTCAACCCTGACTCCCAGCTGCTTGCTCTCATATTCCAGTGCAATAAAGTACAAGCGCAAAATCAGTTTCAAGTAAAGCAAAACACAGGGTAGACACATGGCTGTCTTTAGGTGGGACCAGTTGGCAAAGGCCCACTAGCTCTGTAATGATCAGGGCTGTGCCACAGCTGGTAATCTTCCCTTTAAACAGAAGAACATAGATATGATCTGGATAGCTCCAGCTGTTTCCCTCCTACTTCCCATCTTTCTCCCTCACAGACACCCACATTTCCACTATTTTTCCTCAGTTTTAAGAGGTCATTCACACTTTTCCTTACTACAACTTTCATTGTAATGCCTAATTAACAGTACTTAGACAGCAATAATAGCTTTTATAGAAGAAAGCTTTCAATCAGTAGATAACCAAGCTTCCAATGGCAGTCTGCATCATCCTCTATTTAGAGATGAGAAAACAGATCCAGGAGAATAAGACGACTCATGCAACATCCAGCAAACTAATAGCAAGGCTAGATAGAGAAACCTGGTGTTCCCAGTGCCCCATGTACTATGTTCTCAGGCTGCTCTCCCAGTAAAGTAGAAGCTTGCTTTCTGTTCTCACAAATTAGACTATCATCGGGGTGCAATAAAGAGCTTTTTCTACCATTCAAACCTGTTCCAGTTTGTTGTTATGCTGTTGTTATGCTTTGGCCCAGGCCTCCATTGAGTTTGGAAAAGCAATTCGTATAAGAAATTTAAGAGCTAGTTTAGGACTAAAAATAAAGATGTAATATGGAGCAAATGCTAAAATAAACTACAGCTGGGATCTTAAGTTTAAGAGAAAAAGCACACACAAAAAATAAACTTAAGGTGAAAGAAAACATACCTATATATTACAAATACCAACACATATAAATACAATACATTTTGGCATTTACCCAATGAAGCAAAGCATCAAACATTAACAATTGCCCTTACTATTTCAAGTGCAATCTCAGTTTCAAGGAGCAACATGTTACAGAGATTTTGTGCAGCACAATCAAGACTACTGTAGTTAAAATAAATTACATGTTTGGATTCAATTATCAGACCCTGATGAGTCATAGCCCTCATTTGGCATTTATTTAGAAAAAAAAGAATCTTGGAAGCCTCTAGCACCACAAAGAAAATTCAAAGGGAGGGTGAATTCAAGCATTTGAAAAAAATGAGAGGTGCATTAATCAGCAGGTTCAACCTCCCAACGGCAGGAAAAAAAATTTATTGCTTGTCTCAGGCATCCTTCAATCTGACCTGCAAAGCAAGCAAATTTAAAGTAACATCCAGTACCTTACTGAGACTCGCAGGCTGTGAGCCAAAACAGTCTCCATTATTTGCATTTCCCACACACATATAGACAAGTGTCTTAACCACATCAAGGTCATTCAATACCAAGACCATTAAATTAAGTTTTCCTCTAAAATGAGGCCTCATTATCAAGACTAATTAAAGGATGACAAAACCTTCTGAACAGTTCCAATCCTTGGCAAAGGCTTATTCATGACTAGAGCATTCTTTAGAAATGAAGTTGATTAAAAATATTAAAAGCTATTTTAGTCTCTGTGTTAAAGGTCTCCTGACTATCAACACCAGAACTGTATAAAATTGCTATGATACATGATTTTTGTATTTGCACTTTCACCACATGCTTTTATTGATCTTCTGGACTCACTAGCTCCTTATTTTTGGCAACTATCCATCAATGTTTAGAAATCACAGTATATGGGAAAGGCATGATGTAATGCTGGAGGGAAGATGTGCCATCCAGAGGAACCTGGACAGCCTTGAAAGGTGGGCCCATGCAAACCTCATGAAGGTCAACAAGGCCAAGTGCAAGGTCCTGCACATGAGTCAGGGCAATCCCAAGAGCAAATACAGGCTGGGTGGAGAACGGATTGAGAACAGCCCTGAGGAGAAGGACTTGGGGGTGTTCGTTGATGAGAAGCTCAACATGACCTGGCAATGTGTGCTCACAGCCCAGAAAGCCAACTGGATCCTGGACTGCATCAAAAGAAGCTTGGCCAGCAGGTCGAGGGAGGTGATTCTGCCCCTCTATTCCACTCTGGTGAGACCTCACCTGGAGTATTGCATCCAGCTCTGGGGTCTGCAACATAAGAAGGACATGAAACTGTTGGAGCAAGTCCAGAGGAGAGCCACAAAGATGATCAGAGGGCTGGAGTACCTCTCCTTGAAGACAGGCTGAGAGAGTTGGGGTTGTTCAGCCTGGAGAAGAGAAGGCTCCGGGGAGACCTTATAGCAGCCTTCCAGTACCTAAAGGTGGGGACTCTTTATCAGGGGTAACAGTTTTAAACTGAAAGAGGGTAGATTTAGATTAGATATTAAGAAGAAATTCTTTACTGTGAGGGTGGTGAGGCACTGGAAGAGGTTGCCCAAGGAAGTTGTGGATGCCCCATCTCCCTGGAAGTGTTGAGGTGAGGTTGGATGGGGCTTTGAACAACATGGTCTAATGGAAGGTGTCCCTGCCAAGGGCAGGGACGTTGGAACTAGGTGATCTTCCAGGTCCCTGCCAACCCAAACCATTCTATGATTTTATCGCAGGAGCATTAGTTCCACAGGGACAGACTGTACCACTTACAGGAGCTTATTCTTGCCATTAGCATTTTAGATTTCTGGTTCAGATACAATGTCAAAAACTTGTTGAGTGGTTCTGAGCCCTAGAACAGAAACAAGCTCATTTCTTAGTGGCTCGTATAGTTAGTATTACCTAGACAGCACCAGACACACAAGCAATACTTTGTGAACACATCCGATATCTGAATCTCCATTCTGAAGCGCCTCATAAAGTTAGCAGATGAGCACAGATAATGGAAAGAATACAAGAACGTTTGCACTCCTCTCTGGAGAGACCTCTGTGGGTCTTAGACCTCAGGAAAAAGCTTCTGATATCCTATTTGCAGTCTCTATGCAGAATAGAAACAGTTCCCCTTCCTTCTCTTATCCATGGCTCCATGTAAAAAAATGTCACCCATGAGCTTCCTCTTCTCCTCTGAACCTCCCTTCCACCCATTACACACATATTTGCATCATCTGTTTGAAATGAAATTGAGAGCCCGAGACTAAAATAATTTTCAAGATGCAAAATGCTAAGAAACTGTGATAACTTTCAGGTAAGCACTCAAGTTCTCATGAGTTTCTTCTTTTTCAGACCAAGAATGGATTATGTCAGAGTTTCTGCTGGTGCCCTTGCAATTAACAAAGAACCTACAAAATCATTTGCTTGAACCCTGTAAACGAGAATAACCAGCTCCCTCCTAGCTCAGTCATCTCGCCCAGTCTTTGCCACAAGCCCCATGCCCCAGAGAAGCTCTTTCTCTACCGCCTCCCAGGGCTGTGCTCACCACTCTCAGCTTCCTCATCTTTAGCTTTACTCACACAGGCAGAACTCAGTCCCCAGGCGGCTGCTAATCAGTCCTCTCAGTCTAGTTTAATTAGCCTTGCTGAACACGTCCCCTGAAACAGCAACTTCCTACTGTTTCCACCCATCACACGTAGGGTGAAAAGGCCTCATCCATTCAGGCTGAAGCAGGACGGGCTATCACGACCATCTGCTTTAACCAGGTCTCTGAGAGGTGACTACCGTTAATGCCTTCTTCCTGCAGTCCAGGTGTTGTTACTGCCAGCAGGACTATTGCTTATTGCTTCTCAGCAGGAAACACGGGTGAAACATCCATGTAGTTCACAAGAGTGTTTCCACACTATGTGCACAGGGAAGCTGAAAGCAGCCAAAAATCTTGCAAGACAACCAATAATAACAGATTTCATGCTGCATTTCTCAGACCTATGCCGAGAGGATGGATGTGGTCTGTTTTCCATAATTAGATGCTCCCATTGCCTGATCAAGAACCCAGGGATAAATAAATTTAATACTTGAAAATTACAGTTTTCACAAGAAATTGCATCAACAGAGTAAGAGCAATGGGGTTCTTAAGTACTAAACTTGCCAGTGAGCAGGGAAAATGCTGGAGAAAGGAAGCTAACCCAGAGCAGCAGGCACAGGGATATTAAAGAACAGCATGTCCAGACCTCTGTAAGGCACGTATATTGTGGTGACTATTTGAAAAAAAGGTGCAAAGCATCTAAAGAGAGATTATTTTTTTTTTTCACTTGTTCTCCTTGAGGGGATGTGTTTCCAAGAATGAAAAGAGACTTCTTAGGGCTCTGAAGACTGTGGGAAAGCCTATCTAACTCTGGACCACCTTCTAGCATGCGGAAATTAAACTGACAAATTTGCCACCCAGAATACTTTTCATACAATGCACATCACTGGAACAGGCTCCTTTACTTCATCTTTTTCTTTTCTTCTGCTCTGCTGGGTCTCTCCCAGCCTCACATAAACCTTTCTCTCTGCCAGTTCCTAAGCTTTAATTCTTTTGATGAACTTCTGTCTCTTTGCCTAACACTGACCTGTCTTTCCCCCTTGAAGAAAATCATCCCATAGAGGTAAAATATAAAGAAAAAAAAAGAAAGGATAGTAATGGGTTGTCACTGTAAAATGCATTTACGCCATTCTCCATGTTCTACATCAAAAAGTCACTCAAAATCCAAGTTATCAATCATTTCTCCATTATTGCAAAACATTATAATCCACTGGTATGCTTTGGCAATTTTAAGATTAAAATTACACTGTCAAGACATTTTATAGCTTTTAATTTTTTATTTTATTTTTTACTCATGTTTTAATACCTTTTCACTAGGCTTGAAAAGCAAATGTCTTTCCCTATTGATTCTCTTCTTTCCCTTCGGCAAACATTGATTTCCCCCCCTGCCAAGTTACGAATAAATCAAAAATTAACATGTCTGTTCTCTTCCATAACAACAGTTTCTCAGTATCAATTGTGGCCCCTTCTCAGCTTGCCAAAAACTTCATCATTCATGACTCAGCACTATAAAGGGTGACTAAGCACCCTTCACAAAGCTACTTTCACTACAAAGACTGAACAAACCAACCATCTGAGAGGGTACCATAAAAAATACTAACTAGTGTTTGCTTCCGTTAAAAATCTGATTGTCTTAAAGACAAAGAAGTCTTTTTAAAAACCTATGTGAGCAGCCAAGAACTGGCAGTATGACCTAGGAGAGCAGTGCACCATTTGGTTTGCCAAGCCTTACTTGAGACTGTACCATGATCTTAAACATTAAGACTGATCTTAATCATGTTCTTGCACTTAAGCATACAGAAGTGTCACACTGAGCTTGACTGCTGTATGTTGAACAGAAGGAATGCATTGAACAGAAGTGTGTACATATTCATACACATACATAGTTACACTAGGGTCAGGTTCCCACCCTCTAAAGTGATTGCAGCCACTCAGTGCTGTTGTCATCTGAATAAAACCCAGGACATTATAAGAAAGTAATCCCACAATGCTTGTCCTTGCTGTGGTTGCCCACCAGAAACAATAGAAGACTTTGGACAAGAAGAAAGGGTCAAACTAAAACTCTCAGAGTTCCTCTTCTGTGAGCCACTAGTTCGCCACCATTATTTTTCTACCTTTGTTAAACAACTTGCTTTCTGGTTACAGAGAGATCTGCAGTACTTTGACATTGTGGGGATATAGCTCAACAAGTGAGGAAGGTGATGAAATTGTCCAGGTTTTTCAGAAGACTGAAAAGACAGCAGAAATTCCCTACAAAAAAGGAAGGTGTTGTTTTGTCATCAGTTGAATGCAATCTTTTGAACACCTGAGGAATCCAAGCAGATAAGACTTGGAAGCAAAGGAGTAAGAAAAGAAAGTGGACATTAATGACCAGCAAGAAAGGGTCTCTCCAAAGTATCTCAAGAGGTAAAGGATGCTCTTTACCACACACAGAGCAATGATTTCCCTTAAAAGAGGCTAGGGGACTTGAAAAGAGTAATTATATCCTGAACATCTGAAGAGATCTCCATGGAAGTCAGTGGGGGAGGATCACAGCCAACAGAGCAGGTGTGAACTCACCACGAGCAACCATCAGAGGTGGTCTCCTTCGGAAGCATTCATATAGACAGGTGGCAACTGTTGAAAACAAAGCAGCACACTGGGGTTTACACAGGTACACAGACAGGCTAAGTCAAGCGCAGGGCAATGCAGCGTAGGAGAGAAGCTGGAAGACTGCCAGGAAGAAGAAGAAGAAAAAAAAAAGAAAAAATAGAGTTAAGAATAAGATAAGAAACTTTTTAAAGAGGGGGTTCCTCTTGTTCCAAAGCAGATTGCTTACTTTGACCTAAGGCACCAGATAACTGCTTAAAAATAAGTTGTGTGCAGACAGAGAGCAGTTCTGATGGCGATGCAAATATGACACACTCTCACTCAATCTGAGGTGCTAAAGCTGTCCCACTTTGCACGCAATAAATTAGATATTCACTGGGACAATGAGAGAGCATGAACATTGCTGCACAAGGTGCTGTATTAGTAAGTGGGGGAAAGCCTGAGCTTTAGACACAAGCTGGGCTGGGATGGACTGTCACGGACTAAGGTGCAAGTTATGTTCCTAACTACGCAGCAGTGGCAAGACCTCAGTACTCCTGGCCCGGCCAGTAGGAAAGCAGAAACTAAGAGCCAAAGGAATTTCTTCACCCAGGGAAAAACGGCTACCACCACAGTTAGGCAGGAGCTGGGCAAGGATTTTAAAGTGCTAAATTGTGGAGCTGAGTGCCTAAAGCAGCACTTTGATGCCCAAATCTCTTCACAGTTCTAGGTATTTAGCAGAGACCAACTCCGTGTACTTCCAGGTTAAAGTTAAAGCCCAGAGAGATCACAGGATGTGTCCATCAGTCACTTAAATACAGGGATGAACTTTATTTATTACAACCTCAAACAACAGCCAGAATCCTGTTAGAAATGCCAGAGACAGACTCACTCTATTTACTGTCTCCCTCAAACTGTCTGTGGCTTGGTTCAATATGGGAAACAGATCACATCCATCTGTAATTATCCATAACTATGTAAAAAGTATTGTTCTCACCTGGCCAAGCACAAAGCAATGATAATTCAGTTAGGAAAAAAAAAAAAAAGTGTTTTTGCTGGTCACTGCATGAAACAATTTCTTTATCTTGAATAAATATGGTGCCAGACTGCCAAAGCATGTCTGACAGGGAGCGCAGAATCCTTTCAGAAGGTATTAGACAGACACTCCAAGATGTTTATACAGCACTTCACACTGTTGAGGTAAGAGACTCAAAGCCAATACTAATGCTTTTCATATGATGAACAGAAAAAAAACCCAAAACACAAATTGCTGGAGGGAATAAAAACAGTGCCAGCGTCACTGGTCACTAGCTTGCCTGCTGTTAAGGAAGACATACTCACGCATTTTGTGCTGCACTTTACCTCTCCCTGGGATTTCAGAGCATTTCATTCCCTGGGGCAGCTAGGATTTTGAGATGTTTTACATCAGTATTTTCAGATTTTATTTTTTATTTCTCAGCTGCTCTTTCACCAAAACCAATATGCTTTTCATCACCCACAGCAGCTCAGCTAGCAAATTCTTCACATAAGTAATCGCTGACAGGTATCACTGAGAAGCCAAGGAAGAAAAAAAGGTATGTAGAAAATGGGCTTGAAGTATGAAGTATTAGACAAATATACTAAAGGTTAGTGAAAAAAAGCCAACTAAACACTAGTTTGTGGCCCTCACTTTAGACACGGAGGATAAACAGTGTTCAATTAATGCCCCAATATTTCAGCAAATCAAAGATCTTCCTCATAAGACAATATGGCAGGTTTTACCCAGACTGTCAGTCCACAGGACAAAGTTCCACTTCTTTTAGACAAACATCTACTCTGCTTCTGACTGCTTTTCAACTTCACAACAAGCATGTCCTTAACTCTGAGTGGTCACACTGTGAGCAGAAGGGCTGAAATGAAAGGACTGTGCAAGGAATAAGGACACTCAAACAGAAGTTTGGAAAGATAAGCAGAGCAGCCATGGTGAAGAGTAACAGCAAAGCCTGAGATGAGCCGGGTGTCAGGACAGACTCTGCTCTTGAGTCCCCTGACACGTACATTCCCCAAGAAATGTCTGCTTTGGAATTGCTCTGTGCTGACTGCAAAGACCACGTGATCTTCCTCTAAATTACACCAGGTTGGTTTGGAGCTTTGCGTGAAAGCACAATCTTTGTGCATTTGTCTCTCTTTCTGCCTCTCTGCCACAACTACATGTAAACCTATTTGTTGATGGCAATCCACTTGGACAGAGGTCTTCAAGGTTACTAAATCCCTCGCATGTCACAAAAGATAGACAAGGATAAAGATAGGTAGAGGAAAAAAGATGTTATGGTGAATAGAGAAGGTAAGACATCAGTGTGAGCTCAGGCCTTATTAATCATCAAGAAACCTTCATGAGAAAGACTCATTTTGAGTACCCTAATTGCACAAAAAGCATCTCTCAAAAATCTCTAGTTATTAGATATGAGAAATTCCACCTCTTATTCACATTTTTTATGCTGCTATGAATCCTCCAGAGCTCACTCATAGTTAAAAACTCAGCTAAAGCTCTTCCCATGACCAAAACAGTCTCTCTCCCCAACTCATCCCCACTTTTCATGAATTCTCTGATGTCTTATAAACCTTTACTTCACTACTGTAGCTTTAGAATAATTTAGTTAAAAAGCCAGTCAACCATGAGACACAAAGCCATAGGAAACGAGTTTTCATTAGTTCAGCTAGTCACAAAAGTACTTGTTTATTATTACAGAAGCAGCTGGAATATATTTGGTTTTTGCACAATGTCTCTCAAATTTTACTCTCAAAACCAAGAACAGCTGGGACATAAGATTACTGACAGTTGCCTGTAATATTATTAAGAAAAGGATAGCATCACAAGATAAAGCCCCAATCTGTTGAGGAAGAGCACACTAGGGTAAGGCAAAAAATCTGCCAAAAAGCAGGCTGTGTTTTTGTAATCTTTACTGGCGATCTAGAGAAAGAAATAAAGACATGTTAATGAAAGCAGGCAGGTGATGAGAGCCAGGGGCATGCTGTCAACAACAGAAAAATCCAAAGACATCTAACAGCAGAGCAAGGAAAATGCTGTGAGAAAGCGTCCCAAGTTATCACTCATATCTTAAAAGTGAACTCCCTTTAACCTGGCTCTCCACAATGTGGATGTTTAACGGTTGAGCTTTGCATGCAAAACTACCTGTCTACACTCTGCTATCCATATCTGAAGCAGTCTGTTCTACAGTACAGCAAAATACAGTGAGATAAAAGAGCTTTCCAACCCCCTTCCATAAGCCTGATGCATCAGCAGTTTAACCAGGGCAGAGGGCAACCAGTAGCAAAAACTTTATTACCAGACAGTCAAAAATTGGCTCCGCAAGAACAAGCAAAGTCAATATAGAAAATAGCTCATCAAGGGCCAGAGACAGCCTGCATGACTGAATAATCTCTTTAGAGAGGAGGATTATCTACTGCAAAACCACCAGTCAGGACTTGCTTAATGTCCTGCTCCAGCACAGATCTCTGCAAAGCACTGGACGAGTCATCTCAGCACAGTCTTGCATTAGGTACAGACATCTAACTCTCTTTTAAGTCAACTAAAGTGAAGGAGCTGAGTACTTCAGAAGTTCTCTCCATATTCAGATCTTCATCTGTGAAAGGGTCAGGTAATAAGGAGAGACTGTAGAAAGGACCAAGACATTCAGACTGACAGCAATAGACGACTGGGGCTCACTGTACACTTGGGGCTCTGAGGTTCTGTAGAAGGCCTTTACTAGCTTCCTGGGAACACAGACACAAAGCAAACAGTGGGAGAACCTCTGGAGCAGATAAACTAAGAAAAGCAAGAGTCACCACTTAATGCTGACCTACATAAGCAACCTTGCAAGGAAAAAAGTTATTTTGCTGTTTCACTAGGGAAGATGTCTGAATTGAGAAATTCACATCTGCTACATTCCATCTTCAGGCAGATGATGCTTCTAGCCATGGAAACTGGCCATGTAAGAGACAAGGGATTATTACAGCTGAGATTTTTCTTTTCCCAGGGATCCAAAGGTATGTCACAACCTGAGATGGCTACAAAAGGCTGAGAAAAGCCAAGTCTAAAGGGAACCACTTAGCAGTGATGAAATCTGTCAGGTAGTATCATTGCTGTCATGTACAGTAATAACCAACATGATCTAAATATTCTGAGGACAAACTAGCTGACTGCTACTCAGCCAAACCTGAACTTCAGGAAGGACACCACTAGCAAGCAAATCATAGAATATCTTAAGTTGGGAGGGACCCATAATGATCAAGTCCAATTCCCTGCTCCTTGCAGGGCTACCCAAAACTAAACCACATGACTAAGAGCATCATACAGATGCTCTTTGAACTCTGACAGGCTTGGTGCTGTGACCTGGGTGCACTTCCCTGGGCAGCCTGTTCCAGTGACCAGTCACTCTCACAGTGAAGAGCACCTTTTCGTAATGTCCAATCTGAACTTCCCTTGACGCAGCTTCATTCCATTTCCTCGTGTCCTATCGCTGGTCACAGGAGAGAGGAGATAAGCACCTCCCCCTCCGCTGCCCTCCTTGAGGAAGGTGTAGACTGCGATAAGGGCACCCCTCAGCCTTCTCTTCTACAAGCTGAACAAGCCAATTGACCTCAGCCACTCCGCAGAAGTCTTGCCCTCAAGGCCTTTTACCGTCTTGGTTGCTCTCCCATGGACACACTCTAATAGTCTGATCTCCTCCTTATATTGAGGCGCTCAAAACTGCACACAGTGCTCGAGGTGGGGCCGCACCAGTGCAGTGTAGAGTGGGACAATCACCCCCCGCAACCACCTAGCTATGCTGTGCTTGATGCACTCCAGGACATGGTTGGCTTTTTTGGCTGCCAGAGCACACTGGTGACTCATATGCACCTTGCTATCGACCCAAACCCCCAGATCTCTTTCCACAGGGCTGCTCTCCAGCCTCTCATCCCCCAGGCTGTATGCATTGCCAGGATTACCCCATCCCAGGTGGAGAATCAGGCACATTCGCTCTTGTTAAATCTCCTGCAGCTGGAGATTGCCCAGCTCTCCAGACTATCCAGTTCTCTCTGTAAGGCCTCTCTAGCCTCAACTGAGTCCATAGCTCCTCCTATTTTAGTATCATCAGCAAACTTACTCAATGTACATTTTGTTCCTACATCCAGATCATTTATAAAAACATTAAAGACCACTGGCTCCAAAACTGAACCTGGAGAATCCCACTGGTGATTCAGCCTGATACCACCACCACAGTAAGATGACTCCTCCAGCTCCAGGCCCCACTGAACACAGCTTTCTAGGAGCTTTTAGAAATCACCTTCACATCTTTCATCCCATGCTCAAGCTGTGTTTCTGTCCCTTGCTTCTGAATCTTACCTCTGACAGCAATGACTCAGTTTACTTTTATTGGGCAAGTCAGCTGTGCCCAGCTTTACCTGTCCACAAAGTCATGAGCCAGACAGCTCCACTAAACAGCTCACACCTTAGAGGAGATGGGGACAAGTGAGATCACGGAGCAAAGAAAGTGGCATCAGTGGACAGTGGAGTATTACAGCTGAGCCCACGTGAAGGTGGTGGGAATGTGGAGGGAAGCATATTATAGCTTCCTGGAGCTTCACCTTCTCTCCCCAGCCACAGAAAATAGGCAGAAACACTGATGTTTGTGTTTTGGTGTGATTTTGGGAGGTTGTTTAAGAAAAATGAGCCCACCACATTATATTACATCTTGGTAGAATTGCCTAAACGTAAAAGACAGCCGAGAAAAAATGTTTATTCTTACTACAACTGGGAAGTACAAGATACTATTCATCTTCATCCAAGAGAAGCTAATAGCCACAGTGCTTAAGTAGGAGGGCTGTTCTTCATGCTGTTTTCTCCTCTGAACAACAACAGTGGTGTTTTTCTCTGCCAAAATAATAGACTAATGAATGATTTGTTACAGGACTATGCTACAGAAAAAAAAAAGCAGTCGGGAAAAGAAATGCCTTGGATGATAAACGTCTACAGCTCTCCTAAAAACCTGGACAGCCTTGTGTCTGTAGAGTCCCAACGTCCCATACCAGCAAATGAACTTTCTATTCCTATATCACATGAGACAGAGGAAACTATTGCTTCCCTTTTACAGATGAGAAACGAAGCAGTGACTTATTCCTGGAGGGACTGGTGAGAGCTCATACCTGAAATGCATTTTGCTGCAGGGCAGTCTGGCAGGACTATGAAGAGCAGAGAAAAAATAAAGCCATCACTTTGAAAAATCCACTGAGCCCACAACAGTGGCATGGAATAACACAGCAAGACTGGGGACAGCGGGCAGAACAAGGCAGACCTGAAAAGAGAACTAGGAGGGACAGCAGCTGGGACCAGGAGCCACTAAAACTTCCAGACCAGATTTTTGGACTTTTGCAGAACAGCAGCATTGGTTTTGCACAGAAATCAAGGCGTCTCCTGCTCTGTTTTCCACAATCTGCAGAAAAAATGGATTGGCCAAATATTCCTACCACTAAGTCAGTCCTTCCACTACTAGTCACAGCCCTTGTCTCACAAGGAGTTCAAGCATCAGAAATTAAGGCTAGAAGCCTCTCTCGTGCATATAGCTCATCTTAAGACAGGAAAAGGATTCTGGACAGTAGAGATTCCTTTTACTGTCAATAAACCCTACACCCTCCATTTGGGCAATAATAAATACCTCCAGTTATGACTGCCTGAACTACTTTTGTAGCTTATGACCAGACTTTTATCCTTACTGAACAGAAAACATGATACCTATATAGCCCTCTAATAAAGTTAAAGAATAAATACAAGGGATCTGCTTGATGAACACAGAGTTTGCAGGTGGTATGAGCAGGAGGAATCACGTGAGCCAAAGCATCAGGCCTTGAAGATAACCAAGTGGCCTAAAGTCACCAAAGCCTTGTGGCTGCAGGCTGGGCTGTAACCCAGTCTGCCTCCCTCGCTGCTGGGAAAGATGTTTCATCCACAGCACTCCCAGCTTCCAGATCCAAGTTACACAGAGGAAAGAAAAGTTACCAAATAAAAAACAGTCCGTCAAAGTATGTTGTCTCTGGTTTGGTTCAGTGTTTTTCTGCATTCTCCTCCTTCCCCTGCTTCAGAGAAGACCAACAAGATTGCAGTTAAATTCTGCGTCTTAGACAAAGAGGAAACTTAATTGCAGTCTTCAAGAGACTGAGTTTCTATTGAATGAGAAAATGAAGCATAACCAATTGCATTTCAGTGCCAGGGCTCAGAAGGCAATTTGCTAAGAAGCAGAGGTGTGGAGCAATCTCCTCAGCAGAGTGATTCACTGAAACACAGCAACTGGCAGACAATCAGCCCCAGATAGAAGAGTTTCACAGATGACAGTAAAAGGAGCTTGTTAAAGGCTCCAGCCCAGGTAAACCAGGAAAGACGTATCACCACTGACCAGCTAATTAATAAAAGTTATTACTAGAATTAGCAATAGACATGTATAGGACCTTCCCTATGAATGCTAAAGCAAAAAATATTTACTGTTAACATAAAACCACTGAATTAGTCATGCAGTCTTTAAGTACCCCCCTGCTGTCAGCAGTGCCTGGATTCTACAAAACAAGATGCTGCTTCAGGACAGAAATGTATAACTCTAGCCCTGAATAAATGGATTCTTAAAATGCTTACTAAATCACTACACAATAACTAGTGCTATATCACAGGAAGCCTCGTTTTCTACTGCTAGAAAAGACCAGCTGAACAGCTTTATTTTTCAATGTATTTTTGGAATGTGCTTCCATGAGCTTAAATGATGGTGTTGAGTCATAAGCTCTGGAATTCATCTATTCAGCCCATGCTCAGGTATCTGGAATGTAGAAGGCTGGGAGAGAGAGAGATGAGCTTTTGGTTCTTTACCAACTCAGTATGTCCTATATTCCACCAAGTATTTCGCTCTTCCAAAAGGAACTTGCAGAATAACTTAAGCAATCTATAGAGATACCTCTATCTTATGTATTGCTGCACAAACACCTCAAATACTGGAAAAATCAAACAGAGCTCTGCAAAGATGCCTGATCTCCCACAGGAAACCAATTATTTTATCATTGGTGAAGGAAATACAGTTCTTTGTTCAACAGAGTCAACTACAAGTTGTGAGAATTCAGTGGCTCTATCCCTCAGGATCACATGCCCACTGAAATATCAGATGAGCCAAATGTTTGGGAACAAAATCAAGAGCAGGACCAGCACTGAAACTTCTACAAGCTTGTAAAGAACCTGTCAACCTACCCTCAAAATGAGATGTCTGTCACTTCAAGAATACCCACAACATTCATGTTCATCTGACACCCCATTCCCACCACCAAAAAAAAGGTTCCTTGGCTGAAAGTAGAATGGACTACAGGAGAAAGAGTTCACATTCTTCTAGACAACTGTAGATAGTGCTGGGTCAAATACCCCTCTCAAAACAGCAGAGTGGGAAGAGGAGCAGAAAGGAAGATCTGACTACATTTTCTGTCCTTCACTGTACTGATTTTTTTCAGACACTTGTACAAGACAGAATTTGACAGAGCAAAGTCTCAGTCAGAAACTCCTCAGACTGACGTGATCTGGACAAGATTTAAATTAGGGAAGAAATTGTACAGCCTTGGTCTCAGGTGTGAGACCTCAAACATAACGTCCATCATCCAGTAAAGACACTTATAAAATGGAAACTCAGTCAGTGAATGTCAGGAAGAAAGGGCTTGGATTTGTAGGAAAAGCCAATTAAACAGTTCCCATCTCAATTCTCTGAGCATCTGAGATTGCAGCCAGAGGAAAGTGTGTAACCACATCCCCCTAAGAGAAAATGCATGAAGCAAAATACTCGATTAATCTAACTTCACAGTTCTAACAGGAAAGGCGACTCGAATCAACACTCCTAGATACTGGGAAGTCTGGATTAAGATGTACAGAAGTTCACAGTTCATTCCTAACCAATTAAACAGCTAAATCAAGATCTTAAACCAAGAACTACATATCTAAATACTCCTGGGTTCTGGGGAGTTTCTGTTACAGATCTTGGCTGGTTTAGCTGTACAGATACAGTACAGCGTAGCCACACAGAGCAAAAGATGGATAAACACCACACAGAGCTTTCATTAGCAAGTTCCCAAGCAATTCAGTCCCTCTACTCTTTTGAGACAGTGCTGTTTACAAGACAGAACAGAGTTTCTGGACAGCACTATTTCATGTGTCATGAAGCATTGAGGTTTTTTTTAATGAATTAGGAAAACAGAACTTACTGTTACTAATACTTTGCACACTACAAGGGGTAACTAGCATCACAGACTACAAATGCCATGTGCTTGCAGTAACATTTGTGGAGGATAGAAATGCACCAAATTCCAGTGCCATGGGTGAAAAATTACATTAACAAGGATTGAGGGTTTGTATCTTTGCACACATGCCTCATCCACAAACAAACAGTGCAAATACTTAACATGCTGCTGCCTTGGCACAAAAGCCTACCTTTGCCCTGCAAGTGGCCATGGGCCAAAGTCAGCTTTCAAAGGCTCTCCAGCGCTGGCATAAGCGTGCTTCCACTGGAATCAGTAGGAATTTCCTCACTGAGCTAATGAGAGGAGACCCTGGCCAACACCAGTCCCATCTGTACTGAGTATAATCCATCATTCTAACAAAGTAGAAAATTCATTCATACACAAAACAAATGAATATTCAGCACAGCTATACATGATACTGAGTCCAGTACCATTATCAGCTATATACCAGTCATGAGCATAGAAAACAGCGTTCTTGCAGGCCTATACTGAATCTGAACAGGGAAAAGGCACATTATTTATTCCCAGTCTCTGAGCCACCTAGTCCCTTAACAGGTGCTTCTAAGTTTTTTCATTTCTCAAATATCTCAGCTCTTATTTATCTGTCATCCCCATCTGCTAAAACACTAGTCTTCTTCCCCCAGCTTTGACTGAGAACGTCGTAACTTCTAATATCCCTTCTCAGAGCCCATTTTCTAATTGGATGGCTCACTCCCCAGTATAATCATTTTAGAGGGAACCAAAGCATGATTTAATCTGTCAGGTTCCTTAAGATATATTAAGGAATCTCTGCATTGCCAGTGGGTCAAAAATCTTAAACTGTTGATTGTTTATAGTATTTGCAATATGCAGAAGGCTGGAGTATATTTGCTTTGTTCCATGTATTCTTTCCCTAGGCATCCTCTTTTGGTGACAGTCAGAGAGAGAGACTGCTGTGCCAAACAGAAAATAAGACCTGTGTGGAAGTATTTATGTTCTGCAATGGCTCTGAAATGAAAGTCAACATTGTTCACTTACTTATATTACTAGTCTCCTGCAATGACCAGGTGCACCCTCTATTTTATCCTTCCAATCTGTTCATAGATACTGTATTTTCAGTGCGAAGTCATCAAGACAGAATTGTCTCATATTAATATAAACCTAAATGATAATTTAAGATTATACAAGGCAAGTATCAGAAAATAGCATTGAAGTGTAAACTTGCCCAAAGCAATTACTTGTTTCTCCTTCCAGTGAAACTAATATAGCAGTTCATCAACAGTATTCAGGGAAAAAAAATATATCAGCATGATTATTCCCTTTCTCCATTTTCAAACTTGCTTTACTTAAACAGGTAGTGAAAAGCAAAGTCAAATCTGTCCAAAGATCTCTAGGAAATCTCCTCTATAAGAGATGCCATGCAATACTTGTCAACTCTCACCGTTTCCCAGCCAATAAGTGCTTCAGCAAGAAATTCTCAGTCATGCAACATCATCATTTCATCCTGGCTGAGTTCTCTTCGCTGTCCTTATCTCCAACTGCTGAACCTGCCTCACCTTTTCAGAATCTATTTATATCAAATGCCAGCAAGGTAGCAGGGATTGTCAGCTCCCACCTGAGTGGGACACAGCTTTGCAGAGACAGAGAGGACATGATTTTAGCAAAATTAAAGGAAAATAGCTTTCTTCTTCCAGAAGAACAAGTGACAAGAAAGCCTTCATATTAATGGGTAAACCAAAGCAAGGAATAGTTGTTTATGCAAGGGAATGATACACCCAGGGAATACTTTTGCTAACAGCACTGCAAGGAAGCTTTTAAGATGGTGAGTGTGCTGCAGCAAGTCTGCATATATACAGCCCAGGCGAGACCAAGCCTTTTTATTCCTCTTATCAGTGAGAATTAATGGATGGATAAGCAACACACAGACTCAAAGCATGAAGTCAAGAAAAAAAAATTAAAAGAGAGAAAAAAACTCAGCTAAGGGAATTGTTTTTCCCCAACATGCTTAAGGGGAAGCTATGTTAATACTTCCAATAACCTGAAGGCACAGGAGACAGCAGTACCCACACAATCTCTCCCCTCAGATTTGTGCCAGGCCAACTTAGTTTCCCTCAGAGAGTGCCTCGACTCATTTTCCCTTCCGATACTGCCTGTTTGAGGAAAATCAAGAAAGCCTGCAAATGGAACAAAGCTCTAGCAGCTGTAGCCTGCCCCTTGCTTTGAACAGCATGATCCGCCCCAATGCCTCTCCCCACTTCGCAGCCTTGGCAGGCTACTCCCCCTCCCATCCCACAGTGCCCCCATCACTTCCCACCCTCGGGCTCCAGACACAGAAGTGAGCTGTTATCCACTTGTTTTTACCCAAACGATGGTTCTACCCCTTTCTAGGTCCCCCACCTGAGCTACACCCCTTGCTGAAGTACTCCAGAAAAATCATAGCAGGACCCTTTGCTACCTGTTGCACACTTGGTGCTGCCTGGCTGCTCCAGGCATGAGCCATGGCAAGGATGGCACTGCAGATGGGTGCGCTGATGGGGCCTATGTGCAGAGCGACACTGACACACAGAGCAGTCTTTCCTCCTCTCCCTTTCACACACAAGAGTTTGCCAGCGCTTAGAGATTAAGTGTGTCCATGCCAGTCCTGGACAACATCCTAGTCATCATGTAAATCAAACAGCAACAACAAAAAAGCACACGTCTTAAGTATAAATGTAAAGCTAATTTCAACTGTTGCTCCAGTCAGCTGCTATGCCATCTTTTGCTGAGAACATCCTGATGCCAGCCTAGTTGCACTGTCTTCTTCACAGCCAGCCGTTCGTTAAACCTCTACATCACTACCAAAATTATACAGTCATATGGACTGCTTACAGCAGCAACCCACGAATGAACGTGGCCACAAGCTCCTCTTAAAATGATCTTGCCCTCTTTCGCACATTGCATTCTTGAGAAAGGATATTTTATCCCTTTCTTGTGTCACCCAAATCCATTAGATATGAGTCCCTCTTTCACAAAGCTGTTTTGCCTTAGAAATTTGCCTTTCTTATCCCTACCTAAGCACAAAGTGAGGAAGGCCCATTTGTTATTTATGTGCTTTAAATACAGTTGAATACATGCTAAGTAATTGGTTAAACACAATAAGAATATACATCTGATCAAAGCTACAGTATCAATAATCAGAAAATAGGAGTGGAAATTAACTGCCATAAAGTATCCAGCAGATTACAGCCTCAGTGCTTCCACCTGACACGTACATATTTTTCAACCTCACCCACTCCTATGCACATGAAGCACGTTGCACTGCACAACTTCCCTCGGAAGCCAGTATGATGGTAACATTTTCTTTTCAGCTGTGTTACCCATTTACAAAACTGTTGCTTGATAAACAAGGTTAAACAAGAACTTAAAATGTACTTATAAAACATACTTTGGCCTGTGGTGTACAGTGAATTGAGATGATATGTCACCTATTATGCTTAGTGATGGCATCTTTGTGATGTCCTTATCTTAGTGACGACATTCAAAAGAAATTAAAAAACAATCCAACATAAGAATGTAAATACCAAAAATCTAATCCTGCTTTACAACAGCTTCACCTGGATGAAACCAAATCTCATGATTATGAAACTGACCCCAAGGCAGCAGAGAACACATGTGCTTCTTGTGCTACATTAGGAGCATCCCTAATGGATGCTCCTACCTGATGGTTTATTCCCATAGCAGGAATGCTCCTATGGAAAAAGCAGCAAGTCAAACCCTCTCAGGGGATGGCACCAAAAAAATCCTCACATAGGACTTTTCAAAATCAGAGCAAAGAGTACAAATACCTAACACATAATGTGTTAGCGGGTGAAACACCCTGTACTAGCCAGCAAGATTGTTTTCTCTAAATCAGCAATCCACAAAATGTGCTTTGTCCCACTCAAGCCACACAATGCAATTTTGAAGTGGCTGGTGGAGAATCAACCTTTGGTAGAGCAATGCTCTTGGTGAAAACCCATGGAAGAGACAGACCCAGATCCTGGGTAGCAAGAAGTAACAGGCAGATGTGTGGTGGACAAAACAGTGTTTCGCTAATGCGAGAGTCACTGATGAACTCTAAATCAGGAAAAGAAACTGCTCCTGACAACTTTACTATATGGCATGGACCAGGAAAACCACTCTGCGCCTGTGCACACCCTCCCTCACCTTGCAGATCCAGCACCATCAGCAGCTCAGCTCTCTTCCAGCACATTGCAGCTCCATTACTCTGCATCTGAGCTAGGTATTCAAGAATATTTAAACTGCTCTTGGATCCAGTGCAGACACAATGCCAGGAAGCTCTATCAGGAAATGGGTTTGAAGTGTGGTCTGCTCAGTCATTAGGAGATTTCAAACTTTTTTTGCTATTTAAACCAAACAGTAGCAGTTTAATCTTGAAATTCAAAGCCAGGCAGCTTTACTTCCCAAGGAGAGAGGTAGGAAAGACATCACTAAGGACACCATTCCTTAGGGATTCATTCAAAACATGTACTAATAATTTTTCTTCTCGTTCCCTACTGTCCAACAATCTTGCTGCCCAATTTTAGTAGGAGTTACTGTTACGTTGATTTTCCATTCCTTTGTGTTTGTCTTCATGAGCTGCAGTGTTAATAACAGTAACAAAAATAAGCAGACAATATGCCTATTCCACTTGTATTCTACTAAAATCCATCAAAATTTATGAATTTGCGAGCTGTAATTGGCTACAAAAACATGGGGAGAAAACAGTGATATGCAATGTTAATTTTTCTTGTCCTAGAATACAGCAACTGCACTGCAAGCAAGCAAACAATTCTAGGGAAATATCTCCTGCATTAACAAGAAAGATTCACTACCTTATTACTAACAATCCCAAAGCATAATTCATGTTCATGTTCACATATCTGCCAGGAATATTCAGTTATTCTTTAATAACAAAAAGTCAGTCAGCTGCTCCTGCTTTTCTCCCTAATTATGAAAAATGTGGTCCTTCTAATTTGGAGTTATAATAAAAGCACCGCCTGGGGCTGTTCAAGTTCCTCTCTTTCAACTCATGAATTGTCCTTGAACAAATGCAAGGTAGCTAATGCATCAACTTGTGAAAAATCTTCACAGGTAAGTACCTAGAGAACACATCTGCATGTGTCCTTGAGCATACCATAACATCGCATTTCAATGAGAAATCTAAATCTGCAACCTTCACTGATGAGGTAGTATAATGCATTTTAGTACATATTCTGCCCTAGTCGGTCCCCTTAATATCAACAGGAAACACTCACTGCAGATATTCTACTAACATTTCATATGTTCTACTATTGTTTCATGCATTCTAAAGCATTTAACTTTTCCATACCATGCTGCAGTACATTAGGGGAGCATCCAAACACTGCAGTCAGTTTTATCACAGCCTGCTGTTGGAAAAGCTCTCTTTATACTAAATGACTTATACCATACAGACAGCTTCACACTGCTGCTGCTTTGCACTGGGCAGAGCTTCACATTTGGCACTTATCTATACTACCACAAACCACAGCACTGGCCTGAAAGACTGACGAGTTTTACATCCATGACTGAACATGAATGGAGTCTTTTCTCCTTCAAGAGCTAAAAGTAAGTTTTGTATGCAATTACTTCAAGGAGACTAAAGTTTACTCTACATTCAAGCTAATTGCACTTCACAGCACTTTCATTCAGTGAATCTGAACGCTTTTTAGAAGTCTTGGGCCTGATAATGAAGTTGCCTGCATAAAGAACCAGTACTGCCACAGAGGACAGTTCAAAGCAGGGAACACACCCTTGAAGTGAACATCCAGCAGGTCACCACAGCCACCAGTGAAATACAGCTGTACTGGGGATAGAGAGGATGAAGAAGGGATAGACACATGCATGGCATGCAATTGCCAACACACAAAAAAAAAAAAAAAGAAGAACATTTTATTTGCATTTAATTGCACAGAGAAGTAATTTCACTATACACAAAGGATAAAGTATCTGTTCTTGTAAGACATACTGTGCCTGTGTAATAAGCTACAGGTGGGCAAAACCTCTTACTACATGGCTGTTCCATCATCCTGTGGTGCCTTGCACAGCTGTAGAAAACTATTCCAGGGGAAAGCTCACCCCAAACCAATACACCAGAGCTCAGGAAGATATCCAGGGGATGTCCGCTTGACACAGCACAGGTGCAAGAGGTTCAAAACATATACAGTCACATTCATGCATTGCTGAAACCAAGTTCTCTAGATTCTTGCCAAAAAACATTTGTTCAGCCTCTTGCCAGAATTTGTTAGTGCAGTTTCAGCATGGTACCTGCCACAGCCATATGACTTTTGGTTGGCACAAAGCCCAGAGGAGCTCCCATCCACCAGAGGTTTCTCCCTCACAGTACATTTATCAGCACAGTTTGCACATCATAAAAACAATTTCCAAGTTCACGTTGCTTTAACTCCACCTCATATTTCAGTGACCCAGCAGATACACTCTGCTGAGTTGGAGAGGAGAGTCTCATCTTCCTCTGCCTCACTCCTTCAACAAGGATTTTTCCCCTCTGCACCATGGCTGTGATATTCACCCCAGCAGTCATACGAAGCTGCTCACTTCACCTACAGAAAAGTCTCCAGGCAGAGTGACAAGAAGAATGTGTTGTTTAGTCTCAATGCTATGATCTAAGGAAAAACAGTCACCTGAAGAGCCATTCCCTTCTGCAACAAGGTTCTTATTTCTACAGGGGCTCAAATACAAGTGTTTAACTGGGATGACCCTGCTTCTTTTGCCAAATCACAGCCTAGGACAGTATAGCTTCAGGCACTCAGAGAGATCTGGATTTTTGCTTGTGTTTGATTTTGGTTCATTTCTGACATGGGTTCATGCTCCCAGAAGCAGGTAATTTCACAAGCCCTTCTACCAGATAGTAAGTAAATACATTATGGTTCTGCATGAAGGAACTGCAATATATACTGAAAATCAATGCCTGCATAATTCTGAGGGCAAGAACTTCAGGATGTAATTTTACTTCAATATCTTATGCATTTACATGTTCTCACTGAGTACCAATAAAAGTTTAACAGCATTCAGTTTGAATGCAGCTCTGCTATGGGTATGTACATTTGACAAAAAACATACTATTAAAGTAGCTTTGATCTATTCACTGCATGGCCTATCCCGATTTTCTATTTAGGGAACAAAGACTGGAGTCATAATCGTAGAAAATTACAGTTGACAGATTTGGAAATACAACCAACTGTGGGATACACCAGGCGAGAAGCCTGTGGCTGGCCCAGGAAAGCAGTACCTCTGAAGAGCCACTGGATTCTCCCCTTCCTGCGCTATCTTGAAAGGGTAGCCAGTCCCCATGACAGTGGTGGCCTGTTGGACCACACCAGGGACCCTTGAAAGGGGCCCCCCAGATAAACAGCAATAGGGTTTCCATGCGGTGGAGAAGAAAAAGACCAAGTCAAGAAAGTGTCGAAGGGCAGAGAGGAGCAGCAGGGTCCTGAGCAACGCGCAGGGTGCGACACAGGAGCACACAGACCTTGCTGCTCAGCAGATCTGGAAGATCAAAACCCAGGGACAGCACTAGTGAGCCAAGTGGCAGCAAGCGTGAACAGCCCTCCATGTCCCTACAAACACCCTCTGGGTGTGAGGTATATTACAACCCACTCTGCTATTGTACAGTAAAACCGTATGTGTTTCAAAACCCGGAACGCAAAGCTCAGTTTCCCTGTCTAGGGTTATACGTAAGCAGCTGAGGTCAGTCATTTTTCCCAGGAAGCATTTGCTTGATATATCTTTTATTTCAAACCAGATTCAAAAGCTTTGTCTTCAGCTTTAAAGACACTAAACAAGCAGCATAAGATTATGTACACAGCTTATGCAGCTTACAGGAGACCATGTACCTGTCAGCCATCATTCACAGCGGATGTTAGTTTAGATGCAGTATTGAAAATATCTCAGCGAAGGCTGAAAGAATGAAAAGCAATCTTTGCAGTCAGATATTGCCTGCAAATCAATGTGCCAGTCAGACTTAAGGAGAGAGACTTACATCTCCATAATGAAAGGCAGTCTAATTTTGATATTCAGACTTCAAAATTAAGCCCATCTGATGAAACATCACCAGAAGGGCTATTATCCAGGAAATCTACGTTTTGTGTTGGTTTCTTTGGGGCTTGGGGGGATTTGTTTTTTTGTTTTGTTTTCCTTTTAAGTCTGAAGTTAAATAAGGCCTGGAAATTTCTGATGGGTTTTACTGTGATGAACTGAAGACTGATGCAAAATCATGTATGTTTTCACTGCAATTGATACAAGAACCATGGTACACTACTGGGTTACAGCCCAGTTTTGCACAATAACATGTAATATCTGGAATGTGCCGTGACTTATTCCAGAGGATATTGCACAGAATTTACCCGTAAAACCCTGAAATAAAAGAAATTTTGTATAAGAAATGAACACATCAATATTAAATATTTTTTAGAAGCTTTGGTTAAAAATACATCATTTTCTTTAAAATGACAAATTATGACCATCTTTCACATTCTTCTAATGGAAAACAACTGCTGCCAACTTGTAAGTTGTGCACATAAGCCTTTGAAATCTCCCTGTTTGGCATCCTCTGAATACCAGAAAATTTTAAATATCTCATCAACTAGAAAATACAGGTGGCAAAAGAGGGTTGATTGAGAACAGAGATTGAACTGTAACTCTGAACAGTTTCTCCTGTGAAGGAGACAGAAGAACAAATTGCAATACAGTTCACATGAGTGAAGCTGTATAATTGCAAAATGCAATCTCTCTCCATGGATGAGAACAAACTTTCCCTATCAATATTTATAAGCTTGGTATTTCAGAATCTCATTAAAACATGTCTGATATCTCACAGGTTGTGTAGAAAATAAAAAATAATGGCATATTTGCCACGGCTTCTGACAAATGCCAGCTTCTTTTTAAACAAACACCATCCTGCATCCGCTACCCTGTGCTCACTGAATGTTCCATCTGATGTTCTGCTTTAGGGAGTGTTTGTTGCTGTGTGTAGCAGAGCATGTCACAGTAAAGTTTATGCTTGGAAAAAGTCAAGCCTGCCTAACATATGTTGTTCTCCAACCTAGTAGAAATAAATATTTTAGTTACTTCCCCTCTCCTACAGTCAGGCTGATGTTTTTCTTCTGCTTCTAGCCACAGCCTTTTCCTTTGGGCCTCTTTCTCATTTACACAATTTGATAAAAGAAGCAGACTCTTCCAAATAGCTTTGCTTTGGATGAAGCGCTTGGTTAGTATTTCCTCCCCTTTAGTGCAAGATCTCCTAAGCCACCAAGGATACCTCAAAAAAAAAAAGTTGAAACAAGCATCCAAAGGTTTGTGCAACTGGAAAAAAATATACATTCTTCAAATCCATAATAGCTTCATACGCAGACAACAGATTCATGCATGGGAAGTGTACCCAAGTGTATGCGTGCCCTTGCACAATCAAATCAACAGTGCAGGATCAAAACACCCTGCCTCCCATACTTGCATTAATTCAAGTGCAAATATAATGAACCAATAACGTACACAAGCAACATTCTTGCACAAGCAATTGGTCTTTACCCTCTGTTATTCTCTTTATAACAAAACCATTTTAAAGCTCATTTTGAACCACAAGAGTGGCACCAACAGAGACTAGATTAAAGCCACTACAATTCTGAAAATGCTGCATTATTAAGGTAGATATATCAACAGAAACAGCACCCAGTGATACATATCTGTATGTTATCACTTTTTCTTAAGCAGATCAGAATGAAAGCGATTGTTGCACATCCTTCAACACGAGGATATGGACAGTGTGTTAAAACCTGAGCAGGCAGTGTAGTAAGAATAAGGGAGCTCTTATAATAAAAAATTCTTTACAGCAAAACCTTCCCTGTTGAACTATTTCACTGTTAAAACATAAATCTCAGCACAGCTTTACATTTTCAAGTTCATTCTAAAACCTGATCCTGGCTCTGCTAAACACCAGGAACTCCCACTTGGTTCTCCAGGATTACCTGGTATAAAACACACTCCTCTTCCAACTTTAAACAACAAATATATTATTTTGACCACTATATTATACAGGCTAATATTCTTCTGGTATCTCAGTGCCCTCAGCAAATGTGACTAAAAGGAACAATATCCTACATAAAGGCTGAGCATTATGCATCCCCACTTCCTCACAGCAGAAACGGGCACGTTCCCAAGCTGGGAACAGGCAGGAAATACAGAGCTTCCCAATGCCAAGAGCTCTGTGTTCTTGTTCAGTGTCACTGAAACAAAATCTAAGGCAAAAGTGTCTCTCCTCCAGAGAAAAAAAAAGAGATCCTGAAAATTCTATTTTAATTTCAGTCTTTATAGAGGCATCTTTTCTGACCTCTCAAGCATTTTCAACTTTTTTAAACATTTTGTGCACCAAGTTAAAAAAATACAATACCTTTGTGTTTCTTACCTATAGTCAATAAGACTAAAAGTTAAACAGGTTCATGATTAAACTGCAGGATTTGACAACACAACTTTATAATAACTTGCCCCATAATAACAAGACACCTTTGCGGAGCACACCATTTAGGTACCCTGAATCAGCAGGATAGAAACACTGCAGAGGACAACTGGCTACTTACAGCAAGGGTTCCCATGAATGCAGGGGCGCAAAAGCTTGAGCGCAAGTCAAATGCATCACTGAGTGGATGATCATTGTTTCTCTGGGTTGCTTCAAGTTTAGTTAAGTTCCCTGGTGTGAAGTTATAACAGCATTAGTGTTTAGCGATCAAAGTAAATCTTAAGACCTATATGGCATATAGAAATAATGTTAAATTCATACAGAAATATACCCAGAACAACACCTCAACCTGGACACCACTGCTGTTCATGACTCTACACAACACATATTTTAGTTTTCTGTTTAACGCTCTTTCGGGAGTGCAAGGGGAGAGTGGGCTGCAGGGAGGTAACGCTAGGGGCAGACTCCATTAGCCCAGAAACTATTAGCAGGAAAGGGATGTTGCCTAATTCACAGTCTTGGGACCACCCATGTTCAAGATACCATGTGATTACAAAGGCACATAAAAATAGGGACTAGATGGAGATACTTAGTATATTCCTGATGACATTCTGGTACATATTGAAGCATCAACTGCTGAGGATCTCTGCATAAAGACTACAACAAGTCACTAATAACAATAATAACAAGTCAGTGGTAGCCCACCTGTGATAGTTGACAGCACTGTCACAGGAATAAGCAATAATACTTATCTTCCCCACAGGGGTGTTGTGAGGATTAATTCTAGCTAATGTTTGTACAAGACTGAACATGTATAGTGTGATGTAAGTGCAAAGTATTATCATCTCTGTGTCATATTGAGGGAGTTTGAGTCTCCACGGAGGGGCCTGTTTTGAGAGCACCATCATTGCCATGCCAGCATCGCTCATCCTGTACTTTCTGCTTTAACGCCTGTTACTTTATGCACATTGTCATTTCACTTGCAAATTTAATTGTTTGTGGTTAATAAGAGTTATGTACATATTTAATGCTTCACATATTGCTAGTTGTATGAGAGAATTCATCTCCTTGGACGCATTAACCCCAAAATAGTTACCAAGCATTGGAACAGGCTGCCCAGGGAAGTGGTTGAGTCACCATCCCTGGAGGTATTTAAAAGATGTGTAGGTGTGGTGCTTACCCGACATGGTTTAGTGGCGGACTTGGCAGGCAGTGCCAAGTTAACGGTTGGACTTGATGATCTTAAAGGTCTCTTCCAACCAAAACGATTCTGTGATCACCCTGAAAACATACTGGGATTCATCAGACTACTCCTTCACTGCCAGGCCTGAAAACAGAGACCAGTCCATGGTGGGAGCTCCAACTTGAAGCTTTCCTAAACCACATGACAAGTCTGCAAGCTTTAAAGTCCTAGTTTACATTTAATCAGAAATGCCTCCATCAGGAGGTTTCAATTTTATACTATATATATGAAAGTTTGGCAAAAGCAAGCCCACAACCTGTACCTGGAAATAACTGCCGTGATTATGGATGCAAAACAAAGGTTATCAATACTTGTGCATTTGCATAAAAATCAATAACTGGGGGGAGGATTGAGACTTTCCTATTGCTGTCCAGCAAATTTACTGAAGAAGTACAAGAATATCTCACTTCATTAGCAACAGAGAACTGTTTGAGGCAGGACAGAGCATTGACTAAGCAAATTCTCTCTCCCCTTGGCCGACAGGGAATACACGAGCTCCTGACCGGTGCGTAGTCATGGAGAACAGCACAGAGAGGGCACCAGGGGCTCCATATAGAGCAACCACCAGGCAAACCACTCCACTAACACATGCGATGAGCAGACCCGGTGACAACCAACCCACACTAGGTCACGAGTTGTCAAAATGAAACACTACCTACAGCAAGGATGCAGATGGAACCACAGAATAATATTGTACCCTCCTCCTGCAGCCTGCTGAAAGCACTACGAAGGGACCCTGGAGCAGGTCACAGGTTTGCTTCAGTGCATGACCAGGTCAAAGATTTCCTTCAGCAGTGAGCTGAAGAGCGGCACAAATATCTACAGCCTTTGATTAGCCTGGAACATGCTATGTGTGTCAAAGGTATTACCCCTAAATGAAGACTATGCATTTATTCCCCACAAACTATTTAAAATATATGGCTTTTCCTTTTACCAGAAATAGTTCTTCCAAAATAAAAATTGAGCCCTCATCCTGTCAGCACCTCAGTGAACGCTATGACTTCTCATTATTTGATACAGTTAGTAGACATTAAGCAAGGACTCTGCTATTTTTAACAGCATAGCTATTTGATGATGTCTGTTCCATCGGATCTTCAGGATATTTAAGTACAGTTGATATTCGACTACTACTGAAGAAAAGAGAAATTAAGGATTAAATTCCTCTAAGATCAAATGGCACAAATCACTACTACCGAGCACAGAGGACCACTCCAGTGTATTTGTAATGTACTGCCAGAAATATTTCACATCTCCCTGATATAAAAACAGCAGCATACAACAATAACACATTCTTTTCCTTTGACATGAGTGCTTATGTTTAAAAATCCCTAAAAGGCATCACAGAAATCTGAAGCAATTCAAGAACAGGAAAATGAGAAGTAAATATGAAAATAAACTGTCATTTTAGCATGATCCTTCCTAATTAGGAGTAAACAATGAAATGTTATGTGAAGAGGACTATATTCTCCTGTTAGTTCCACAGAAATCAAGCTGCAACAGGAACGTTTTAGTAACATGCCAGCTCCTCTGTCCTCTTTTGAATTGTTTCAGGCAGTAATTAATGCTACTGTAGGGATTCAGTCACTCTCCTTCACCAGTGAAGTCTCATCAGCCATCCTCATTTGGAGCCTCAGGAGGAATCTCAATATAACAAATCAGCGATCCACAGCAATCAGAGGTCAAAATCCCATCACATTTAGTGGAACTTGGCTATATTGTAAGGAATAGGTTGCTTTTCTACATTTACCTCCAGAAAAAAATTTAAGCATTGCTGTAATTGCAATCAAAAGCTAGTACACTATTTAGTATTTATTATAGACAAAACATCCCTCAGGAGATGTGTTTTAGGAACATACATCTATATTAAGAGACATTCTGAGTCTCTGAACCCAGATCAAATGACTCTCCATTATCATCAAGTGGAGAAAAGTTCAGAAACATACTTAACAATACCACATTTCCTTCATAAAATAGCACTGTCATGTTAAAAACTATGCATTTTCAACATTACCCATTCCAACACCCAACAGCCGGAGGTTTGCACCCTCCTGTACATCACAAGGACTTGAGGGACAATGTAAGCTAAAACTGTCCCAAAAAAATGCACTCCTAACTTGCCATCTCCCCCCCAACAGGCTGTTAAGGAAGGGGTAGTGAAGTCCCTGAGGCTTGGAGAAGTGACTAATCAAAGAAAGCACTTTTTAAATGGCTTAAAGATGCTTTTTTCTTTCAGAAGTTTTCCAGACAATTACTGAGGTCAGCAATGACCAAGGAATAATTAAATGCCTGTGGTGCTGTGAAAGCTGGATTTGGAGGCACAGCAAGGAAGAACAGAAGATGTGCAGTTTGAGCACTAACCTACTGGGAGCCCCAGATTTAAATTCTTATTTCCCTAAGGACTGCTGGTGTCAGTCAGAGCAGACTGAGTTCCTCTGTGCAGTACCAGCCCACTCCTGGGGACATCAGCAGCACCGCCCTTCGCAGAGCACTACGCAGATGAATACACTGGACACCGTGAAGAAATTCAATGCGGTGTCAACAGGGCACAGTAACCATGCGTGAGGATGGATGCTGGAACAAGTCAGGAGGTGGTGTTTCATGAGGCAGCCTTTCAGCCTGAAGGCCAGAACTCAAAAGAGGGCTGAAGCCACAGTTCACAGCATTTACCTTTTTTTGACCTTTTTATTATGCACACACTGAGTCATCCCCAGACAGGCTTCTCAGCATGTGAGGTTTGCAGCAGAGAGGAGCCTGGCCCAAAGGTTTAGGGAGGTACAGAACAATAGAAGAGCTAGTTCATCGCAAGCTGTATTTCTGCTCTAAAATAAGTGTGCACAGTCCTTGGGTGCTGGAAAGGGAAGTTAGCACTGGACTTGCAGGAGCTTAACAAGAGGCACAGAATGAAGCCCTTACAGCATAGCTCACGGACACCAGGCTCCCCCACGGCTTCTGGGTGCCCATGTTTCTCAAAGGCCAGTAATAGTTGTAATTTCCAACCCAAAAGATTGCTAGGCACTGTCCACCTGTCTTGAAGGGTGTCTGTGAAGAGAAACTCTATTGAGGTGGTTGTATTTGAAGAACTGACAATATTTTGTCTCTGCTTTTGCTTCCCAAAATTCAGGTAGCAAAGTCAGGGCACCAGGCACACAAACCCTGCTTTTACCATTTAAAAACATACTAACAAGATTGTTCTGTAAAAGGTGGCTTTGGGCAAACTGCAAGTCCAGTGAACATCATCTTTATATTTTGTTTAGTGGCAAAATAACTGCCTTGGAGAGGCTCTGAACGCAGATTAAACAGAGGGAGTTGCATGCAGGTCTTGCAGCAGCGTAGCTGTTGTGACATACAAACTGCAGCAGGGACTCAGAGGAAGCAAGCAACACACTGCAAACCCCCTTCCACCTCCACGCCACAGCCACGGTTGGGAAGAAAGAGCTTACCATCAAATAAATACAAGCAGCTGAGACCAGTAACTTCCTTTGATGTTTAAATGCATAATCTCCACAAATGAGGCCTTTGTATTTTTAGCACCCACAAAGGACAGAGGTGCATTAAGTACTAACAGGGCTGCCCTCAACTGGCAATGTCAAGGCAAAAGCTTGGAAGCAATTGCCATATGTTAACTGTAAAAATGAACAGCTTTTCAGGGAAGAAACTACTTGGCCTCTTTCTAGGCTGGAAATTCAGAGATTTATCCCAATTCAAGGGGCTGCCCCACGTAGCCATACATCCTGCCCATTGGTCCATGACATCAGGCATCTAGAAGGTGCTAGGTAGCTACAAGCATGTGTATCTCCCCTTTCCTGGTCATCACCAGGAGCAAGAAAAAATGTTACTAAGAACAAGACAGGTTTAATTAGATCCTCTGCAATTTGCTTTCTTTATAGGAGTGAGCTCTTATATAAAAGCAGGACCAAGGGGACAAGCAGGGGCGCTCTTTCCTCACAGACTACACCTCTGGGCTGAACACCATGGCAGTCCTGTATGACGCACAGCCCTCAAACCCACAAGCCTCCAATATTCCTTCACTCACTAAGTGAAAAAATACCAAAGGCACCACAACAGGTTTCTCTTCAGCAAATGAAGTTATTAGATCAAACAACAGACGCCAGTGATCTCCATGATGAAGAAAAGTATGTGCAAACCAATTTCTCATGTAGAAAAAAAAGAGAAGAGGCTATGTTCATTTTTAGTAAAGAAAAAATCGTACCAGGCCAAAATCATAATAACCTAAAGGATTTACTATCTGACCAAGTTGCTTCAGCTGCAGAGGCCTTCAAGGGGCTATTCCAGCAGCCTGGACTCAGAGTACAGCAGCCTTACAGTCACACACATCCTTCCCCACTCTCCTCTCTGCATGCCTGGGGCCAGCAAGCGGGAGAGCTCCCAGCAGAGCCTGCCTGCATTCAGCTACGCTGCCTTTATGTCACCCAGGAATAATCTTATGCTGGAAAACTCTCCAAACAGGAAACACACACACACAAAAAAAAAAAATTTTTAGTTTGAGCGAGAGCTTTTTAGGGCTTCATAGCTTTGCCGCTGTATTCCCTGGTAGCAATGGGCTTGCCTCAGAGGGGCTTTGGGAGGAAGCTTAATGATTATCAGGTTCTCCTCCACAAAAGATTGTTGGGCAAAAGGCAGTTTGAGTACAATACGTATCTTCAGAATGGCTTCAACCTTTTGCAGTTTGGATGGCAGCATGTTGAATGAGAATCTCTGTGACTGACAGTAGCGGAGTGCCTGCAAGCAATTCTTTCTTGTTATATGCATTTTGAGTTTTCCAGTCATCTGCTGGAGTATAACCAGTTCCAAAGGCAGGCAGAAGGGCCTCTGAACTCATCGTCCTCTTTTAGTGTTCAGGTACTGTCTGTCGCACCAAGTATACTCAAATGTCTCTGCACATATTGTGCCAGTGCTTAGCTGCTTCTGCAGTGAACGGCTTCATCCTGAGTAGGTGACAACTGCAGTGGCATGCAGGCTGTCTGTTTAAACCATCCTCCTCCAGGTACCTCTGCCCTCTGAGTGCCTCAATAGATGTTTGTTTCCAGGCTGCTTATGTACAGTAAAGAAATTGTGCCCTTGTTTGGGTTATCCTCACCCCGCAGATCTTGCTAGTGGGAGAAGATCTTGCTTCTGGAGTTATTCTCTCTGAATCCCAAGGACACTTTGTCCTTTCCAAGTGATAGGGACAGGCTTGAAATATGGCCTTAACCTGACTTAATGTTGCTGGGTCAACTCTCTGGTAAGCAGGACAGTATGATGCAAAGCAGTGTTGACTTGACTTCACATAACATTCTTGTCTTGGCTACGCCTGGACAGTACTCTTGAAATATTCACATACAGTCCCCAGCTTTCTAAAGAACTGGAACAATAACATTAGAAGTTAAGCTAGTGGATAACTTCAGAGATATGATGCTGATTTCTATAAAAAGAACTGTTAACTACAGAAATAATGTGTTGATGTGTTGATTTGACCCTACAGACCAACTTAGCAATTTCATGTGGCTTGCTCCTAGCTACCTTAGACTTTTTCTACGTTGGACATATATTTGATATCATATTATTAGACTTGCTTGCAGTAATCCTTAGGGATGTGTAGTCTTTCTTTCCATAAGATCAATAGCACTTTCCTACTAAAGTGCTTTTTTTGAAGGCTAGACATTCCAAATACGGTACACCCAGTGTAAAACCTTGTAACTGTTAATTAAACCAGATTGAGGTTTGCACCTTCTGTTATACAGTCGTATTTGGAATGATAGAAAATTAGAAGTTCTGTACAGGAAAACTTTTTGCTCAGACATCGCAAATGTTGTCTCACTAGCCACTGATTTCCAGAGTGATACAAGATACCTGTTTTCCTCTGTTTGTAGCTGGCAATAGATGTGGTATGTGTCAGAAATGATTAATATTCTAATGACTGCTGTGGTGATTGAGAGCAAATGCTGATATAATTGGAGTGCACAATGGTGTGCATAGAGAAAAGTCCACTTTAGGCATGACAGAACTGTTAATCATTTGAATGCATTCACATGCTTCTGAGTTTGTTCCTGGTCATTGGCCAGTAATACTGTAGTGGCAATGATTCATATTGGAAAAACATGGTATGCAGGGGCAGGAGTTATCAACTTGCCAGGTTACCGTCACAGTAATTCTCTCTAGAAATTCCCTACTTTATTTTTTTTCCTTGAAATCTCTGACCATGTAAGCTAGAAACGTGTATGCACAAAAAAGATGATAGAAAATTGCCGCAAAATATCCTTTCCTGAAGACTTCTCTTTGGAAAGTTTTCTGTTAATCAAACTTGAAAAGCAGGTTTGCAGAGTTACTTCATGTGTAGTACAGCAAAGGGCTACAAAGATGATTAGGGGACTGGAGCATCCTTCTTATGAGGAAAGGCTGAGGGACTTGGGTCTTTTTAGTCTGGTGAAAAGATGACTGAGGGGGGATCTTATCAATGCTTATAAATACTTAAAGGGAGGTTGCCAGGAGGATGGGAACAGTCTTTTTTCAGTGGTGCCCAGTGATAGGACAAGAGGGAACGGGCACAAACTTGAACACAGGAAGCTCCATCTTAACATGAGGAGGAACTTCTTTACTTTGAGGGTGGCAGAGCACTGGCACAGGCTGCCCAGAGAGGTGGTAGAGTCTCTGACTCTGGAGACATTGAAAACCTGCCTGGATGCCATCCTGTGCAACTTGCTCTGGGTGTACCTGCTCTGTCAGGGGAGTGGGACTAGATGATCTCCAGAGGTCCCTTCCAGCCCCTATTATTCTGTGATATTTGAAAGAAAATATATAGGTTCCTAGATATTTTTTTAGTATCAGACTAAATGGAGGTACCTAGTTCCTGGTCAATATGCACATCCTCCAGAACTTGGGGTACTTGGAGACCCTTAATTTCCAGTGGCTGTTTTGGGGGCTCTAACAAAGTACAGTGGCTGGCAGAAGAGCATGAGGAATATGGTTTCTTGCAGGCTTGGCCTCAAGAGAAGCAGCCTGCAGCAGCACAGTCTCTAACAAAAGCACTGGTGTTCTGGAGGCTGAATGGAAGTGTAGAATTGTTTCACACTGTCCTGAGTTGCGAAAGCTTTATTGCATGCCAAAGTGAAAATCCTGAATTACTTGCCCTCTAATGGATTGTCCCATCGGTTATCAGCTTTTTGAGAATTTTTTTTGAGAGTTTAAATGTTTTGACACATTTATTCTTGCTGATAAGTGGGGTTTGAATCTAGGAGTTTCCCATGAAGCTGCAGGCAAGAGAAATAATGAATTCCTATAACTTTCTGATCCATTCCTAGTCCTTGGAAACAATCCCCAGACCTCAGAAAGTCATACATGGCATAAGCAGTCTGGTCATCTTTGCTTTCTGTCACCCTGTAATATTGAGAGTTATAAACTCAGGCTGAGTAATTTTTTTTTTTATATTCAACTTTCCCTCTAAAAGACCATGATAAGTCTATTACAAACACTGAGAAAGAATATTGTGTTACTCTTACTGCTTCACTGGTTGCATTTTTTTGGTACAAGTACTTACTGTAAAATCTTTTCCTTTCAACAGTACTCTGCTCTTAACCACAGCCTTTCTCTACTGGGGTTTTTTAAGCAGGTCATCAGAGGGATCATGCTCCTATATCTTTGCATGTTTAGGGACCTATAGCATCTTCTCCCATGTCCAGTTCGTATGTTTCTCTATCACTGCAAGGAAGTCACTTCTAAGGTTAACTGCAAAGGCTGTTGGTGAAATGAAATTTTGCACGGTGGAAAAGGAAGCACCTCAGTGAGGATTGAGGTGGATGTAGTGTCGAGTGCCTAAAAGTGCTAGTAGAGCTTGACAGATAGAATTGTCCAGCAGGAAATATATTATGTAGGGCTTAACTCTGTGAATCACAGGCTTTTCTTTGTAATGGTAAATGGAAATGGGGAATGTTCAGCATAGGTTAGGACTGAGCCCTGACTGTCAAAAATTATTTCTTTAAATAAATTTAATAATTGGAAGACTTGCAAGATTGCATCTCTGTTTTTTCTCCTACACATCTGAACTGATGGTGGGTTATTTAGTTTCATGCAAAATAACTTCAGCAGGTTTTCAGAGGGTTCAATAAATGCTAGTTCTGCTTTCCATATGTGCACTCATTAAATGCTTTTGTCTCTAAAATGCTTGCAATACCTTGATTTCTATGCATTGCTCATGTTAGTCCTTTTTACTAGAGTTCAGCTTCTACCTACTGCAGGGATTTAAAAAAAAAAAAGGCAAGCAAAAAAATATTTTCAGAGTTGCATAGAATGGCCCTAGATAAAGTACAGGGAAAAACAGCACAGCAAACCTTTCTTCCCTGCCTGTGCACAGAGGAA
Organism: Pluvialis apricaria; assembly: GCA_017639485.1. Taxonomy (NCBI): domain Eukaryota; kingdom Metazoa; phylum Chordata; class Aves; order Charadriiformes; family Charadriidae; genus Pluvialis; species Pluvialis apricaria. Next base: position 7,949,444 of record CM030017.1, read on the forward strand.
GAGCTCATGCTGACCTGCTTGATTGTTTTCCTTGTCTTGTTAGCTGTAGCATGTGATACGAACAACACAAAGCTCTTGTTTCACTAACATACCCTGCTCTGGTATTGCTGGTGTTCTGGACAAATAGATTTTGGGACTGCACCCTGTGGCCTGCGGTCCCTACACAGAGGAGCAGGGTGTGAAGCTGCGCTGCACCCTGCTGTTGTCAGCTCACAGCTGGACCCCCCCCCAGCAGATGCTTTATATTCACTTATGGAAGCAAAAGCAGCTTCCATAAAAGCGGCTTTACCTCCTAGAAATTAACACCGAGCATCTCACTTGTAGACCAATTGTTACCTTTTGCCATGTAACACAGAGGGCCAAGTTTTGCCCTGATTTTAAGTGGGTAGATAGCCACAAGAGAGCACGTGAAGCTTAAAAGGGATTCCATCAGCTCTTGACAACAAATAAGCTGAAAAGACCACTGTAGTTTTCCTAGATTTAATTCTTACAAAAGCCATAGAATTGTCTAGGTTGGAAGGGACCTTTAAGATCATCAGGTCCAACCATCAACCTAACACTGCCAAAACCACCACTAAACCATGTCCCTAAGCACCACGTCTACCCATTTTTTAAATACCTCCAGGGATGATGACTCCACCACTGCCCTGGGCAGCCTGTTCCAATGCTTAACAACCCTCTCCCTGAATAAATTTTTCCTAATATCCAATCTAAACCTCCCCTGGCACAACTCGAGGCCATTTCCTCTTGTCCTATCCCTTGTTACTTGGGAGAAGAGACCAACCATCACCTCACCACAACCTCCTTTCAGGTGGTTGCAGAGAGCAATAAGGTCTCCCCTCAGCCTCCTTTTCTCCAGGCTGAACACCCCCAGTTCCTTCAGCTGCTCCTCATAGGACTTGTGCGCCAGACCCCTCACCAGCTTCGTTGCCTTTCTCTGGACTCGCTCCAGAATGTCAGTCTTTCTTGTAGCGAGGGGTCCAAAACTGAACACAGTATTAAACAGATTTATAGATCACTCCAGCACAGACACAGAGCTCCAAGGGGGGGATGGGGACCCTCCTGGCGGGAGGGCAGTGCTGCAACCCCACCAAGAAGAATCGACAGAAGTGTCTTATACCCCTCTATGGCCCGTACACTGGTTATCCCTTTAAACCTTTTTTATTTTCCTAGGTTGCAATATGCCCACTGCTTCCCAGACAGGTACTCAGACGCTTGTCTTGAATGTTCTGTAAAAGAACTAATGGGATATTAGAAAGATAATAATTATGTTGTTCTGTGAAAGCTTTTATTTTCACTGACATAGCAGAAGCATTCAGAGGTGTGAACCATGAGCAAATTCTCCTTCTACTAGAGCCCACGGAACAGACAATTCTCATCAGAAAAGCAACCTGTGCTGGCAGTGAAAGCAGAAAAGATAGGAATAGAAACAGGAGCAAGGAGCAGAAATTGCCCAAGGTCATGTGAGTGTTTGTATTAATGTAAGGTTTGCAACTAGATCTTACAATTTCCACTTGGGTGGTACCCTGTAAGCTGAAGTCTTGGATTCTGCCAAGTATCCTACTGCCATCCTTTCCAGCTCCTGAGGATTAGTCATGTTATTTCTAGTTGTTCTGAATACTTACTTCAAGCTCTGAAAAACCTTTCCAAAGAAACTGAAAGAGTCCCATGCAACCAAACCTTCCACAGAGAGGCCTCAAAGTTGATATATGTAAAACAACTGAACGACGTACAGCCCACTGTTCTGCAGCAGCTCCCACTGCGGACTCAATATATACACAAGTGCACGGGAACAATCTACAGCATGTGATGAATTGCCTTGGTCTAAACACGAGTTCCTTCTGTGAAAAAAAGTGTCACATTATGCAACCTCTATGGTTCAGATCTCAATACTACAGGTAGAGGCTAATGCAAACTATTCCAGTTAATGAAAATAGGGCTGTTCTTACAAGCCTGCTGGATGTGAGTTAGGATGACTGAGGCTGTAGCATGCTGTGAACTTAGAATCTAACTCTCAAACTGTATGGTGTGCAGCCTGAAAGCCTGTGATGTCTCAGTAATCGCCAGAACAAGTAATTGAGTTTTCATATTGTGAACTAACCCTGGCTGAGGATTTTAATACTCTGCAATTACACAATCCCACCTCTTCTCCCCAGACCCTAGGGATTTGACATGATTTAAATCAAATTAAACGAAATACTCTGCCCAGAACAACCCTAAGCCCCACATAAACTGATAGGAATCATAATTCAGACCGTGCCACATACACATTCAGTGAGTCACAAGATTTTCCCCCGCCATACCCACTGCCAGAGCATGAGACACTATTTCATTTAACAGTGTTGCACAAAGCCTCAAATCAGTATGTCACCAATGTCTGCTGTCCCCAGGAACATTCTGCTCTGCTATAAGAAAGTAAAAAGAACAAAAAAAAAAATCTAAGCCTGGGAAGGGGGACATTAGGGGAAAAATATACAGGTCTGTATGCAACATATGCAGACCTGGGCAAAGGTTTTGTTTTCCCTGCAACACAGCCTTGTGTCAGACAAAAGCTGACAGATACACGACCCTTGTTCAGTGGAATCCAGAGAAATTTTGACACTAACTTCAAGGGGAGTGCAATCCTACCTGAAGACCTGTACGTCAGCAGAAGGGAAGCACACTTCTACAAGTGCTTCAGCGTGACTGCATTTCCATTTCATTAGAGATGTCTGTGTCTGCCTTTCACTGAGCATCTCACCAGCTAAAGTGCCTTGCTTCCCAAGACAACTTTTTATACTGTTTGTATTGGGACTGCTCCAAAATCAGGTTAGGTTTGTTGAAGTGTTTGTTTTTTGAAATTAGGCAAATTAAAGAAATATTAAAGTCCTACCTTAAGTTACAGGCAATGAAGCAGCGTAACTTATGTCAGTAATACCAAGTTATATCCAAGTCTTAAGTGTGAGTCACTGAGTTATAAAGAATGGCTGTCTACTGAAAATCTTCATATATTCCATAGGATTATCTTCCTGACACTGAATGAATTCCTGGCTCAAAGAGGTTCTTTGCCATCACCTCTGAAAGGCTCAGGTAGTAACTCTACCCTGACACGTACCACAGCACAGTGGGAGCAGATATACAGAGTAAAACAGGTGGTGCTAAAGATCCAATATTTGCATCATGCACGTTTCTGCGATTCCCCTTCAGAACAAACCTAGTGGGTCCCACAGACCAACATGCCCATTGGCCACTGGAGCACATTAAATGCAATCCTAGATTGTATTCTGCATTTCAGTTTCATCCAAAAGAGATCCAGATTATATACTCCAAGACTGCCCCATTATGCAAACAAAGGTACTCTAAGTGAGAACAGTTGGGAGATAAAGTTCAAAAACACATTGTTAATCCAAGCTAAAAATGCTTGTGTAGAGCATGCATTTGCTCTCCCTGCTGCAAAATATGCAGCCTGTCTGAACTTTGGATACCAATTCTTGCAAGATGCAGGAAAAGTACAGAGCTAATAGGGTTCCTGAGCCTCCAGGTTCCCCTGCGAGGCACAGGTTTTGACTCTCCTAACAAATTTCTCCTGCGTTACAGTAACTCTTAGATCCCAGCAGAGGAGATCCTGTTTCAGCTGAGTGACAGCCATGGAGACTGTGCAAATGGAGACCTGACCAGGTTTGATTGTAGGAGGTGCTGAATCACAACCATCTCTCACAGATGATTCACAAACGCAGAACAAATTCTGCAACACAAACAGGATGCAGTTAGTGTTTTGGGATAGAGATATATCTTCCAGCAATACAGTTATCTCAGCAGTGTCTTTACAAAGCAAAAAGATCACTCCACAAGGTGCTGAAGTACACAAGCCCCTCAAGCTAAGGCTAAAATTAAATCTCAATCCAACATGGAAAATTGGACACATGCGTCCTATAGGGAACAGCATCTACAGTGGTCCAAAGCTTGGATATAATCCAGAAAATCTTCCCAGAGGGAAGCCTTTTCTCTTTATTGTTCTCTTTGCTGTGAAGCATTCCCCCCGGGAGCTGCTCTGTACAAAGCTCTAAGTCAGCTTTCAATTTAAAAGAGCTCCCAGTGACAGAATCTTGGTGCAAGCAGAGCTTAGTGTCTGTGCGCAGACAGCCCTCTCGCAGGCTAAAGCCACTCCAGTTAAATTATTGGCAATTGTGCAGAGGTTGTTCTCTTTCCATGCCACTAACGTTAAAAGCCCATGGGTCTTCTACGGTCCATTTTGAAAGACATGCATCTGCTTCAGAAATCCTTAAGCTGCGCACGTTTAGACAGCAAGATTGGGCCCTACAAGTTTATTCTTTCATGGCTAAATATTTTCATAAAGGTATATAAATGATAACAAACCTCTTCTGTTAGCAGATTTAATTATGAGTTTTACATTAATAAAGCCTTGGGTTTTTACTGATATAAGCAGCATTTCTTAGCATGCATTTGAATTAGAAAGTTCAGAAAGAATTGAAATTAATCTTTGAAGTTGACTAAATGGCCAGCAAAAGTTCCCGTTTCCCACAGCATGCTGTAAAGTTTTTGATAAATTATGAAATACAGCTTTTTATGTCCAACTAGTAGAGTGACATTTGAGCTGACTTCTCAGAGAACAGCTAATCTAGCAAAGCCACCAACAACTGCCTTCTCCTCTACGTAAACATATGCAACTTTGCATGATGTGGAAACAGTCTGCACCTCTCTGCACCTCATATTAATGGAGACAGGTATGGTAGCCCAAGCGCCTTTGATAACCACCTGGGCTCTAGGAAATTCCAGCTGCACAGCTCTCTAAAGCCCATGCTGTTCTCAGTTCTTGCCTCTAACACACTTTCCTAAGAGACCATGGGGTTAGGACATCCCTGTTTCCAATATAGATTTACACACACATTTCCTAAAAAATTTTTTGTAACTGATTAGGAGACTGAACAAAATAGGACTCCACTGGGACTAAACACACCCACCCCAAGATACGAGATGGCAAGTTAAAGTTCTCAAGTCCAGTTCAGGCGGACTGAGAGTTGAACCTGTAGTATGCCAAATCAGTGCCTTAACAACTGGTCTATTGTTATTTCCAGCTTTACCCCAAAGCCGTCCCATGCTGCAGAAAACCCAGCAAGTTTAAATTTCATCAGAAATGGCAGGCTGCCATGAAGTATTCTGACACCTACATGGGCACACACTCCTGCCCGTGGCAAGCTGTGTTGAAGCCCACAAATATTAGCAGAAACACGAGTGCAGGATTAAGTCAAAAGATTCCCATTTATCAGAGACTGGAAGGTCCTTGTGCATCATAACCAGTCTGGCCGATGTGCTGCTCTGCTCCCTTCCCATGAAACTTGCTCTGAGGGACCACGGGACCCTTCATTTGTCAGTCCTTGGCTGATTCATCACCATCTTCAATGCTGTGGTTCATCTCCGACCATACGGCGGCATCAGGGCCTTCACTTTCATGGCCAGCAAAAGCACAGGTTTTTTATACCCCCTCATCCTCATGTCAGAAACAGCCTTTACTAGGAACTAAGCTTTAGCTGACCTCCAGCTGGAGCCTTCTCCCTGTCTGATATTTATCTCCTTGATATATTTATAGGCAAACATATCCCCTCTTGGCCTTCGTTAAGCAAGCAAGCCAACCTCTTCTAGTCTCCTCTCATAAAGTAAGCTCTCTATTTTTCTTATCACACTAGCAAGCTTTCTTTGCACCAGTTTATTTTTCTTGGACACAGGTCATGAGAACTGTACACAATATTCCAGAACAGATCAATTCAGGTCCTTGTTAAGCAGCATTTATGCTCTCCACTGGAAGCAGCTCTCACCGATACATTCTAATTCTCTCTGCTTCCAACCCCTCAGTCTCCTGCAGGCTCTCCATTCCCATTTTCTTCACTCCTATCACTCCTGTCCCCCCGAATGCAAAGCCAGCAGCCGCCACTTCCACACTCAAGGTGCAAGTCTCTGGAAAGCAAAGTGAAGTTACGGGGGGAGGTGAGACTCAGCTGGCATTCCCCATCCTGCAATAGCTGGGGACGTTGGACCGGACACAGGTGGCAGAGTCCTGTCCCGGCTGGAGTTTTGCAGTGTTTGAGAGCACAGTCTGGCCAAATTTGGGCAAGTTTTCTTCAGCTAGGAACCTTGACACAAAAATTGCAACCAGATTAATTTTAATATTTTAAATTTTTTTTACCTTCCCCCCCCACCTCCAAGCATAGAAATACCAAGACAGGTTAAAGGACTGCTAGAGTTTCTTATCCAGAGGAAGACTCTCTGATTTCTTTCACAAGAAATCTTCCCTTCAATTTTTTATTGGAATTCCTCATCCCTTTCAATTACAACTGGAACTGATATTATTCATCTGTTTAAATTTTAACCAGAATGCTGAAGAAGCACTCTGAAATGACTAGGTAGCAACAAGCACTCTGCAGGCTTTACTCCTGGCTCCGTACAGTCAGCGCATGTTGAAGTCAAGTCCTATTTACACGTTGTTCTATTAGCTGAAAGATTTCACTGTGTAGGGACGGATGCAGTTGCCTGGAAGCCCATTATAATATGCAATGCCTGTTATCCTGAAAATCAGACACAGGAGTATAAATTAACTGTGTTTCATATTGTAATACATGCAGCATACCTAATTTGGAAACAATATATATACTTGTTACATTTTTTTTAACCAGTAGCCTTCACGGAACACAAAATGCAACTCCACGGTTCAGCAGATGCTCCAAAATTTTATAATTTTACCCCCTTCATCTTCAAAAGATATTTTGAGCTTGGCAAAAAGGAGTCTAATTAAAATGCTCAGTGCCCTTCAAATCAGACTTAAAAAAATCAGGACTTAATGAGATTATACAATTAAAGATGCTAAAAAACTGCATATATTGTGCAAAAATGGCCATTTTCTACAGTTATAGTCTTCTGCTGTCAATGGGAGCCTTCACTATGCTTCAGTTGTCCCATTGAAAAGCATTAATTGAACTATACAAGTCATTGGTAAAAATACCTATTTACGAACTCAGGAAATACTGGGAAGCATGCAGAACCATTCTATGCTTCTCATGAATATCATTTGGCAATACTGTATGGCATCCTGTCACATAAAAAACCAAACCCAGAGCTTCAAGTCAACAGCATGTATTCACAAGTCTGTAATTCAGATATTCTTTTTTTGTGGGAAGATGCAAGGTCACAGAGGGAATTTCATTATGAATGAGGAAAAAAAAAGCTTTTAAATCAAGCACTATTTCATTGAAGGAGACCGGTCTTTTCAAATACCAAGTCCCAGTTTGGAAAGCACATTTTTTCCCATTGCAGTGAAAAGCCAGAATCAAATGTTGACTTAAATTAATGCAGCAGGGCAGTCAGTAACAGTGCGCTAGTTAAACACTGACATCTACAGTCGTGTCTTGGGAAAAAGATTGTCTCTGGAGTAGGATCCACCAGAGTCACCGGCAGCCTTTGGAAAGCATTGCCCCATACTCACACCCCAGCAGGCACTTCCCATTCATAGTTAACTGATGTGAAACTCGCTGTGCGGATCAAGGATTATGCCATGACATCAGACCTGCCAGAATTCCTATTTGTTATTAACAACAAAAGGACAGACACACGCAGAAGAACAATACTGCTATCAGGAGGCAGAAGACAAACACAGAACTCAAAACCAGGCCCATGGCTTGGTTTTTCAATGCCACTTGAACATCCATAATTTCAACTGAAGTTTGCTGTGCTGGCACTCTGACAAAAAGAGGAAACACCTTGCAGTTTCTACTGCTCACAATGGGTAGTGAGGATTTTTTAATTATAGTATTAATTAGACCAGTAACTGCAACGGAAAGGAAAAAAGTTAATTTCATAACTGATATAGTAACCAAGCCACATACTGCCAACAAACAAAACAGCTATAAGTTTAACGTTTCATGCTAAAAGAGAATAACAATTACAGCTAGAGTGCATATTTAAATTAGATGATTAGCACTAGCTTGGCCTTGTATTTTCCTCAGGTGAGACCAGAGCCTGGATCGGCATAAATCCTTCCCAGCTTCATGTCTTTTGTTCTAACTGCTACAGAACAAGCTCTCAGGTTTTTTTTAAATATCCAGGAAAAATAAAGCTCTAAGAAGTCTAGGGCAACAGCTACTCCCAGGCTCTGCGTGTTCATTCCATGCAGTAACTTTGCTCCACTGTCAGATCACTGGCTGCTGTGCCCACAGCCCTTGCCTTCTCACTCCAGCACACTACTGGAAGGATCACACACCTCAGAAATTCACTCCCACTAAACTCCAGTAGCTGACAGTACTCCTGCTCATCCATGGTCTACATGCACTCAAGCCATCTCTTCATCCATGCATTATAAGATTAATTTTATTAGGCAATGCCCACTCACATTGAAGGGATCAGCACCATCAACAATTATTTTAAACTTTCAGAAATCCGTGTCCTTCAAAGTGGCCTGAGCTCACTTTATTATGCTCTCTTCAATGTTCCCCTGAGAGGAAATCTCAGTACACGCAGCAGGGACGAACAGTTAAGATATCCCTGCCATATACAGAGGGATAAACTCGCAAAATGACAGTTACTAGCAGGGAAAGGGAACAAAAGTCACCCCATGTATTAGAGTCTGTACTTCCTATCTGAAAAGGACAAAGCTGTAATTCTTACATGAAACCTCAACACAACATAAAAGAGATTGTAAGACAAGCATGATGGCCAGAAGAGAAGAAAAATGCGTGGATGGATGGATGAAGAGAATCGAGTAAGCTATTGTTACAAGTGGCCTCTTACCATAGAGAGCTTAAGCCCTTAACTTCTGCCAAATTGGAGGGCACTCATCTATTCTCAGGTAATATTCGCCTCATTAGGGAAGGCTCTATTAAAAATGCAGCTCTCAGACCCTCAGCTTTATTGTTTTTCTCTTGCCTGCTAGTCAGAGGGGGTTTTATTACCTTAATTTCCTCTCAGCTGGTGGACTGGATTTTCCTGACTAAAACAGTCAGGAAATCTTCTTTTACCAGCCTCTTTCCATGCATGTAATCCCAGGCTACTCTATAACGATGCTATTGCACATTGCCCTTATGATCACTGACTAGATGCAGGACAACTATTGCTCTCTTGGCAATTTGCACTCTTAGTAGAGCAAGTCACAGTCAGGTCAACCAGCATCAAAATATGTAGGTGTTTCAGTTTAGAGCCAGCTCTTCCCTTTCTCAGAAGTGCTTAAACTTGCAACCTCTGTCAGGGTTCACCATCATTTATCCAGTTATCCTACTTTTATTACCTGATGATAGATTTGGGTTCATAAACACCTTGCCTGAAAATTTCGTCTCACAATTTAAGTGCTTTTCCATTCGTGGTTTTTGCTCTTACAGCCAAGGGTCTTGCCAGTTGTCACCCGAGATGATTATACTGTGTCCACCCACACATTCCAATAATGCAATTCAGTTAGCATCCACTGTGCTCTGCGCAGGGTTTTGTCCTGTATACCAGTCTGTAACATCTGGGATAGATTACGTGGCAGCAGCCCATGGATGGTAAGAAAGAGATCAGCAAGGATGTCAGGAAGGCTCCCGGGTAAATGGCTGCAGAGTCCTGGGTTCACAAAGCAAGCAGAGTTCAGAAGCGATCTGCAGAAGGTTGTAGAACCACTGAAATACAAAACTCTGTATTCTCCTGTTCTGTTGTAAGTACATGAGTAACATTTCCATGACCTTTACTACATGGCTCCTGCTGTTCAGGGGTGCAATCCTAAACCTGCCTTTGCAGTAGCTCCTGTCTTTTGTCCTGGAGGTTAGGCACATCAGGTCCTCTGAGATCAGTAAGGGACAGACCAGACAGTTTGTGCCATATTTCAGGATTAATTTAAAACAGGAATGTAGAATAGAGCTGAAATTTTAACCTGCTTTTAAGTCTTTGTCTCAAAAAATAATTAACTAATTTTCCTCTTGTCTTACCTAAAATACCACAGACTGGAAAGATAAGAAAAGAGCAAAGCAAAGAGAAACCAAATTAAAAAATGGCATCTCTTAAAAATGTCTTTGGAATACATTACAGTTTCTCACCCCAACTGCCAGCCTTGATCTTGTTACTCCCCAGTCTCTGTGCATGAATCCTCTCCCACTGAAATAAACCCTGAAGTGGGTAAGTCATTTCTGCAAAGTCCTCAAGAAGCTGCAGTTCCTTAGTCTATCAGTCCTTTCACCCTCAAACGGGGGGAGTCAAGCATACCTTTGGATTACGTGTGCAAATGAAGGATGACACAAACAGCTGCCTGTAAAATCCAATTACAGTAGTGTTGAAAAGGTTTTATTCAAGACTTCTAGTTTGCAAGAAAAGCAGATGACTGCTTTTAAACTACTGGTGATGGAGTACTTTGAATAAAAAATAACCATCCATTTTGTTTATTTATTTAAATTTTAAGCATTGGAATATTGGTTCTTTAAAGATTTGTGCTGGGTTCAATTTATTAAAGAAGTTATGCAACTCGCTACAACACTAGCTGAAAGGCAAGTTTCTTTCCAGTATTAATATCAAACCATATCTTGTCACAGGGAAAGCTATTTTTCAGAGTTTCTCCTTGAAAACAAAAACTGTCAGCTGAGGCCAGTAGATAGGGAGTGCAATCAAAGAATGAGAGGAGGAAAACTCTTAACTGCAAATCCCTGAACTACCTCTATCATCACTTACAGAAACAAAACACGTATCTGGGTGTTTATATATCACTATAATTTATTCAGGGGGTGGCAGGTTTTACACTTTTATAGTCGTAATTATACAAAGCTGTATTGCTCTTCAGCAAAAGTACACACAAAGTAAGTTTCAAGAGACCATTATAGAGCTCAAATCTGCTCACAACTAGGGATCTCAAGCCTGCTATTACATCCCTTCCCATTTTTTCCAGCGTATCAAGTCACACATAAAAACACTTGTTCCCATTAATGGAAACAGAGAAAAAGGAGAGGATGCAGTGTTTTACCTTGCAAAAGGTAAATTTTGACACTACCTTCCATTCTCCCCCCCCCAAAAAAGCAGTTTTCCAACTTACTAGTAAGAGACATTTCAGCATTCATTGCAAAGCATTTTCAGGTAGTTTATAGAAGACAAAAGGCCCCGGACTACTTTTATTTTACTACATCTGAAGTTTAATTGGCTGTTCAATCAAATACAGTTGCCAAAAATTGAGTGTTTTCAAAAATATCAGTTTTCAATCAGAAATTAACACAAGATTGTGGGAGATTTTAGAAACTGAATTTTCCTGATATTTCCATAAGTTATAATTGTTTTGATCATCTCTAAAAGCCAGAAATTCAGGCTAGGTGAAGGACTATATTATGTTAAAGGCCTTACTATTTAGAGAAAGAAAAATTCTCCGTCTGCCTCAGGATGCCCTGCAGGCATCACCACCCTCGCTTGACTGTTGGGGCAGGATTTGGGGGGGGGGGCGGGGGCGGCAGAGGGCTAACTGATTTTTTCGTGGGGACATTTGTAGCTTGACCAAAGTTGTCCACACATTTGTCCTTCAAGTCATATATCACAGCTAAATTTTCCCTCCCAATTGTTTTCCAGCTCTGTTTATTGTTTTTTAATTAGTTTTCATTATTTGGCCCAGCTACATGCATTTTCTTCGATTTGTCAGAGAATGATTGATATAGCAGCTGTATTAGTCTCTCCATATTGCTTCCTTTAGTGTGCTCTTACATTGTCAGTCAGTGCGTATACAAATGCAAGGCACAGGAAAGCTATTATCACTGTGAATACTTCAGGGGAAACACATTACACTTGGACCCAAAAACAAGTCCTAAGAAGGGTTACCAGGTAGGCTCTTGCTCAGGATATCTGTCTGAGAAACACTCTCTGCCTGCACCTAAATTTAGAAGCACGTAAATCCAGCACAAGGGTCTGATCAGCAGTCAGGGTACCATCCCAGAAGGCAGTATCACCCGTGACTGTGTAGCCAAGCTTGTAACATATGTGGCAAAAACCATCCCAGCCACCGTATTAACACACCACTATGATCTGCCAGCAGATGGATAACACTTCTGTTAAGACTCAACAGGATATTTCACATCCCACTGTTATTCTAATAGCTTTTATTAAATACGGAGCTCAACAGCCATGAAAAAAAAAATATCCAGCTTTGCCTGAGTTCTGTAGGATACTTTTTTTATTGTTTTAAACCCAAATGTATCCATTGCTCTTTTTCTGAAACTCTGGAAGAGACAAACACTGAGACTACCAGAGCTCGAAAAGATGCCCAAGCCCTTCCCACTGCTGCTGGGGGAGCTGCCCCAGGGCACAGCCCCCCAGTTCTGACCAGCTGCGCCCAACAAGCACAGCTGCTAGAGTTCACCTCACCAAAAGCAACAGTAATCTCCAAAATTTTACTGACATTGTAGTCATAAATTGGCCTAGTATTAAAAAAAAAGACCAATTATTTTTTAACAGTGCCATAAAAAGCCTATTCTTTTCATATATTCACATGAATCATTAATAGCTTCTCGATCTCAATTAAACATTTAGTTTCAGTAAACCAATAGCATGATAATGGAAACTCATCTGCTAGTTCTTATGTGCATTTAAAAGACAATGGCAGGCACATTTGGCAATAATACTCCCTATTACTATTATCTCCATGACTACTACATATAGTCCAAAGACATCTTTGAGGCTGCATCAATTCTTAGAGTTTCCATCGACTACAAGCACGAGAGGTTAATCCTGGGACATGGGCAATCTGCCAGGCAGGATTGCAACGTCTTCCTTGGATCAAGTCACCAACCTTTCCTCACCACCTCAGAACCCATTTTGCCCTTCCACATTCTATTTCCTCCTCGCTGGCTGCCCTCTGTACACCAGAGGTTTTCCTATTTCCCCATCTGCTGTGAAAGTACACCGACATTTTTCCTGGTTTCTCCTCACAGTACTATTTTACAGAAATAAACCCTTTTCAGAACACCTCTCAGAGTAAAGCAAAAATAATAATGTTTTACTGTATAAATATATCAAATTGAATTAAACATCATGCAGTGACAATATTTTTTACAGGGATTATTTTCTTAAGTACGATTTTGAAATTTGTTATGAGCAAACAGACTTGCATCCCTAAATTTACCAAATGTTCCTGGAATATGTAATGACCCAGACATTCATTTTAGCATCCATTTGAAAGATGAAGTCTCCATCCCTTATATTTGAGCATGTTCTTTAATTTACTAATGGCAATAAAGAGATTTCTCAGACAATATACACACAAAAAAACCACTTTTCTTCAGTACAGAGGACTGACCACATCAAAAACCCAGGCTGAATGACACCTGAATGCTACAGTTTATAAGTTAGAAGTCAGTCAGAAACATGAAGACTCCTAACTCCTCAAACCCTATCCAGTAATATTTGTTATTTTTCTCAATGTATCATCTAGTCCTACTCATCATTACTGAAGACTAAAGAACTGCAAAAGTATTACGTACTTCTAAGGTTATTCATCATCTTATGATTCTACTTAGATTTTGAGAGATAATCATTTCATAAGTCGATGATATGGCTACAGCACATAACACAAAACCTATGCAATACTGTAACCAATTTTTCAGTATTTAATATTCAATATAGCAATATAGCAATGCTTGGAAGTAAAGAAACTGTACTATGTTATTCAAAATGCCTATATTCCACAATACATATCAATTAATTTCTATGATCAAATCCATCAACTGCTCCTCCCCATTTCACCATTTTGAGACCCTTAATAAATAATTTTATCCTTGGATAATATATAGAACAAATTGCCAAAATCAGGAAACAAAACTGAACATAAGAAGAGAACAGAAAGATTAGAAATCCACTTGCAGATCTCATAAGATAACCAAACAAGGCACTCATTCCCACTCTCCCCTAGCAGAAAGAGACATGGTTATAATCTGTCAAAACAACTAAATCAATTATCTATTTAAAAAAAATGCAGAAGTTCCACTGCTTTTAGAGTCATAGCATTAAACTTGATAAATGCCAACTTCAGTGATCACTGGTTACCACATCACAAGACTGGAATCACTCGTGAAAGACTTTGTCCTTTATCATTATTAATCAATTCATAACGTAAGTATTTTACATGCAGAGATACTACCCATTTTCTTAATTAGTCCTATAACCCTGGTGCTAGAGTAGAGGATAGGAACATAGGATAGGAACTCCTTGGAACCCACAGTCATTTGTTCTTTTGTTTGTTTGGGATTTTTTAAATAATTCAGGCTTTCAGTTCAGAAGTGAATATTCCCTCAACAATGCAATGTTGGCTTCCCTCATTTTTTTTATCATTACATTTTATAATAATCAAGAGCCTCAAGCGTCCCTTTCAAAACTGGATTTACTACATTGCTCAGACTGTCCAGCCATCGCCAGCCATCACCTATTCCCTATGGACGCTGGCATGCTATCTGTCAAGGTGCTCTGGTGCACACGGGGACGGTTGAAGCACAGGGCAGGTGGCACAAGGGCAGCCTGCCGAGAGGCACAGCCTGAGGAGGCAGTTTCCAATCTGAAGCTCAGTGGCCAATTCCCTAGCATCAAGATGAGAGTACAACAGAAACAACAGATTCATAAGGTGAATTGTTTGGACATCAGAGTTACCATTCTGTGGAGCATGACACAGACTGTGCTCCTACGAGAGTGTTTAAAATAAATTCACTTTTTTTTTTTTTTCCCCCAAAGGAGAACCAAGCTTGCACGCACACAGGAAGATATATGGTCCATGTACAATATTATGCCAAGATCTAGAAGATTATAAAAGCACAAAATTAGGATGGTCAACAGGTCGGAGGGAGAAAAGTAGAGAGTAAGCTACTATCTGAAGACACCAAGTCTTATTCCTCCCCATCCAAGTACCTGCACCTATGCCAGCAGTCTCACTCTACTGGAATATTGGCTTTTCCAGGAAGTCCTAAGCATTGTAACTTCTCCAGGTGGGCTGTCCTTTTTTGTCACCCTGACACACACACCCCCCCTGCCCAGCTCCTACTGCCTCTTTCTTCTCACTTCCTTCCATTAACAGAAAAGCAGCAGCTCTGGGCTTTTCAGACGTATATCATTCATCATTGACTATGATCCATACACTGAAGAAGCGAGAAATGCAGAAAAATGCAAAAAAGCAAAACACCCTCAAAATATATTTGAAGGGATAGAAAAACTGCTGTCATAAATAATGTAGGATCCAGGGGAGTCAGCCTTAGAAACCACTACACTCTGAGCAAGTTTCCAGATGTACAAGGAGGCCAGGCAATTACGTTCAATTCTTGACTGATTTAATTGGTATGCACAGCAAACCCACAAGACAAACTACAGGCGAAGTTATAATTGCCCTGATTACATAGCTCTACAAGAAGCCTTCAACAAAATAACAGCAGCAGTTTTCCTTTATTTATATCTGACACTGAAGAACATCATGGACAATCCATTTTTAAAACCTCCTCTAAAGAAGCTATTATCAGAAGCGAAGAATAATAAAAACAGGAGGTGGAAAAACAGTGATCTAGTCGGTACCTTGAAAAATATCCCGTCTGCTTTAATGTCTCTATTTTGTTTTGTTTATGAAGGCTTAGGTTTAAAAAAAAAATGCCCAACAGTTTTAATGACAAAAATAGCAATTTATGATGTAATTTTTTGATGCCATAATGTAGCAGTGAACATCATCTTTGTTTTTCAAGAGATAAAAAAATATTTCTCTCACTAAATAGGCTCACAAAGCAAGGTTTGCAGCACAAACATTACCCTCTAACTTGAGCTGAATTTCTTCCACTACTGCTGACATAAATGTCAACTTAATCAATGGGTTACACTCAACTGTCAAAGTCTTTCCTACACTTATATTTTATCTTGCTCTTCACTAGTTAGACAGGAAGGAAAAGTGAGCTACCTAAACCAATGTAAAGCTAAACACTGCATAAAACCTTTCTCCTGCAGCCTGCAAAGATGAGCCTCTCTCCCAGCTGTTCTTGGTGCTGGTGTGCAAAGGAGATGTGCACAGGGCAGCAACACTTTTCACCCCAAAGCCACCTGCTCCAGCCAAGGCAGGAGACAACGTTATTCCTTACAGTTCTTCTGCACCAAGGAAATCCTTTCACTACCATTGATGAAGGCTTGTTTCATCTCTGGCTCAAGAACTGTGTCTGCATGAAAAAAATCGTATGTGCATACGAACCAGCACAGGTACATAAAAAACAACACTGAAATCTTAAATTTTTCAAAACTATTATCCATCTTTACCAACGTGCTCCCCATTTGCCAAGTATCCCGCACCTCAAATGGAGATGTCCTGTGCTAAGAGTCAGTCGTCTTCTGCCTCTTCAAGAAGTTACCAGTGCAAGTGCTGACCATTCCTCTTACTGATAACATTGGGTAGATTCCTACTTCTTTCAGAGATTCCTGACCTTCATATTGAATTATCTATCTTAATTGCCGACTGCATTGTCTGGCCTATTTAATTAGTCTTCATTAAACACCATCACTTTTACCACTTTAACAGACTGACCACTGAAATACAGCCCGGTACTTGCTGATCATTTGGAAGTAAATAAAAGTCTAAATGAGACCTGGGAATCAATATGTAAATTCTGACCCCAGATCAGCAAAGCAGAGCTGCACAGCCTGGCCTCCAAACAGAGGAAAGCACCAGCTGGAACATGGGAATCTAGGTGGAAATTCCTGCTCCATCCCAGCTTCTGTGTGATTTGGAAAAATACATTCGGCCCATGGGTGATTTTCCCAAATGGTACTTAGGTATTTACCAGGGCTTTCAGGCTGGCCTAAGCAGGTCACTCACTTCCAAAGCCAATTGCAAGGAAACACATAACCACCTTTGACATTTATAAATCCACCTGGGTATTGATCTGCATAACGCAGTGTCTGAATATAGCTATCTTGACTGTCTCCCATTGAACTGGGACAAAAGCTGAATATATATCTTGCGAGAGAGAGACAGACCGAACCACAAGCTCTACTGGCATAAGTCTGGCACACACTTATTCGGCGTAAATTTGGTCCAGCAGATTTGTTGCCTCAAAGCTTAAAATAAACTAAAAACAAAGCTGCAAATTCAAAGCTTCACACTTCATCCTTGGAAGCCTGGGGTAGTTCTGGAGAATAGCTGTGGAAGCTAGAAATGGCAATAATACATTTTTAATAAAATTGCTGTTTTAAATCATTTGCTTTTAACATCTATTTTGCAAGTCTCAGAGGAAACCAAAATCCATTTTGTGGTAGCTTCCTCATTTTTATATATTATGAAGAATCTCAAAGATCACTCCAGCTATAAATACATGTTATGAATGGAGTTTAGTATGGAGGACAATAGCTGTAAAATAATGCCTGGGGGAATGAAAAATTTACTGATGCTTTGATATGACACTGACAGGCAGAGGCTGAGTGCATTATTTCAGCATCAAGGTAACTTTTCTGTCCCAAGGACAATATTTTACACAGCAATTGCTTGAAAAAACAACCAATATTTCTTTTATTACGCTTGTCTGTATTTTTTCCCACACCCACATATTGAAATTGCTATAAATCCTATTTGCTCAGGGCAATATTACCCATTTCATTTGTTTGGGTGACACGCTTCTGAGTGCATGCTATTTTTTTCCCCACACTATTTTCCAATTTTACAGAAAACTGTGCATATTAGGTTGGTTTAGCCAGTTAAGCAACAGGGGGCAGAAATCAGGAGCTCTTGGCACAGCTGTAATGATCCTGGGCCCCCCCTCAAAGAGATGAAGAGCAGTACAGTGCACAAAATCAATACACCCCTCAACTGCAGTCACAAATTCCGCATGTGATGTAGGTCCTCTTGCAGCAAATTGCCAGCTGCAAACAGACAGGTCATTATGCAGCACACACACAAGGCACAAGCAGGAATCCGTGTCTTTCAAGAGACACGGAGGGGAAAAAAAGAAAAAATACATACACATTCTTTTAGCACACTACCTCAGCAGTGCTGTGATTCCCCACAAAGTCGGGCATTACATCACTAAAACCAGTTCGCTTTGGGCCCCAGCAGGAAACATTTCAGACACATGCACAGAGCTCCAGCCTGGCCATCGCTGCGAAGCAGCACATTGAACAGCTGCAACAGCAAGTGCTTTTAGACAAACTCCCAAATGCAAGAGCCGTTAAGGGAAGCGTGGTCAGCACAGCGGTACTGCCAGGAAAGCAGAGAGCACACTGGCACATGGCACCAGCTGGACACTACCAGCACCCCGCACAGTCCAGCTGCACAGCAGAAGGCTGCTGGGCTCAACCTAATTCGCCCCTCACCCTTTCTCAGTGCGGGAGCTGCAGATAACCTCGGAAAGCTTTCCTCTTGCAGCATTTCCACACAGAAAGGCTTTTCCCAGCTTTGAACATTTAGCCAACTATAAACCCATTTTCTCCGTTTCCCTTGTGCAAATGCTGAAGCACACAGAAGTGAAGGATTCGTATCAGGTCTAAGGGGCACTTTGAGCTACAGGTTTCTCTGAAAAATGGCTGACAGGCTAGCTGGGGAGATGCAAAGCTACACAGGCAGCAACAGAGCCAATTGTTGCAGCACAGAGCCAGCTGCAGCATGTTACTGTGCTGGCAGGGAGCAGGAGCGCTAGAGAGTTTACATTTGCCAAGGTTTGTCATAGTTCTGACTGTATTCCAACCAGGGAAAACAACCTCCCTTGATTAGGTTTTGCAAAGTTGCTGCATCTTGAATTTTAGTCACTAGTTTGTTACGCTGTTAGTTTTCAGCAAGACCAATTCCTGTTAGTCCTGGAGAAGTGCAGCTCCTTCAGACAACTCTGAAAAGCCCCTTTGGCCCCCTTTGCCTAGGAAAAGTGCTTTAATACATGTACTACTGTGGTACCTAGAGACTGAATCAGAGACTGGCAAAAGAAATGCCCAGAGAAGAGAAATGAGCATAGAGAGCCTACACAGGCAAGCCCAACAAAGAGCAGGCTGAGGGCGCGTGTCGAGTATTGTTACCACTACCTTAGCATCCACATGGCAACTTTGGAACAGAACCAACACAGCGCTTTTCCTCCCGACACAGTGCAGAGTGCTGCGTTGCTGTCATCTATGCGTCTTTTCCTATTTTCATCACCTGCATGGTAATGCTTGTCTGCTATACAGAAATGATAGCAACCCTGGTAACTGTCACTGAAATATTCCTGCTTCAATCCAGGATGAAAATCCCACACTGTGTGCCGTTGCTTGCAATGGCACTACAGCCAATAAAACAAATTGGGCCAGGGAAGATTGATTGCTTTGTTTGATCAAATTATAAAAAAACAGTAGCTGAAGGGAACACAGGAGATGCAATATCTCGACTTTCATCAAACATCCACTACAGTGCCTCACAAAATCACTAAAATGTTTGAATCAAATTGGTTTGGACAGAAGCACTGTCAGATGGTTTGAAAGTTAACTGGAAATCATAAGCAGAGAGCAACATTGGGCAGCCGTGTTATGAACAAGATAGGCATTTATAAGTGTGCTTCCACAGGGATTAACATTAGATTCCATTTTATATAACATTTCTACTGAAGCATCTGGAAGAGCAAATAAGTAGCACATTAAATTTGTGAATAGTAATTGCACAGAACAAAGAGGAGCTGGTTGAAATTGAAAGTATGACCACGCAACCACTTGCAATACAACAAACCCATAGTATTTTTAACCAGTATGAAAAAATCATGCCAAGAAAAATAGTGGGAAAGAAGTAAAAGCAAAAGAGATGCCTTGCCATTTGACGAGCAGAGTAGCAGAACCATGACTTAGGGTCATCTGTTTTCCAAACAAGTTGCCATTCTCCTGAGCAAAGCAGGTAAGATCACAAAGAGCATGACAGCTATTTATGAAGTGTACCATCATTTATTTGGTAAGAGCTGGCCATCTGAAGACCAGACAGGTCTCAGTAAAGCCAAAAAGGTTTAAAGAAAGGTCTCTATATTTATTACATCCTGGGAAGTTTTCCTTTTTAATTAGCAAGTGATTTTTCTCTGAGCAGCAAGGAAGACAGAACGCAATAAAAGCTGACACTTGCAAACGCTAGCTAGAAACAGATGGTCCTGCTCTCAGTCAGGGAGACAAGGCTATGGATTTGAGTCTCGTGATTTGTAAATACTTTCCCCTTTCTTTTGCATTATATTAACCTGGAAATAAGGTTTCCATAATGTAATATAGTCTAGACATCACACTCAGGCTGACTTTACTGCTCTCTAATTCACCTTCTGTCAAGTCTGTAGCTGAAATACACAAATTTTCCTTTCATTTCTTCCTGCTGTCAGTATACCTTAGGTCTTACACGTATCAGAGGAACCTCCATTAACAGCCTATGATCTATTTGCAGAGCCAGTCTCACAGCTGATTAAGTTGCTAGATAAAACACATTAAATTTCAGGTCCTAATTCCCTTTATCAACTATAAGAAAACACTCCACACTATAAAATAACAAGCCTTACTGTTAGTCTTCAGTAGCACCTACAAGGTATCAGATTGTTAGAAGAGACTTAACTGAAAAGAAAAATTACTGAAAAGAAAATCAGTTCTGTTTTACCTCAAAGCAGTACACAGATGTACAAATTAAATTAAAGAGATTCCTATCTCCTGCTGTAATGCAAGGGTCCAAGTGTAGCGGGATGCTCTGCAACCTCTCCCTGGCAGGGTTTGGCTGCTCAAGGCCTGCTCTGACCTGGCACAGTGCTGACCTGGGATCCAGCTGCCAGCAAGAGCCACAGCAGAAGATCTGGGAAAGGTCTTGGCTGGGGCCTCCGGCCCCAGGTTCAGGAGATGTTCGCAAGCTCCGGGAGGTCACCGCTCTGCTTGGCTCAGCATCCACCCCATGGCTCCCAGCTCACCTACTCTTGCAGAGCGGTCTGCCCTCGCTGCTCCCTGACATCCACCTTGTTTACTCACCACCAGCATAGGGCACCTGGTATTCAAAGTTATCCTTCATGTTAACAGGAGTTAAGTAACCTCTGCTCATTTGTAATTAAAGTACATTATTGCTAACACAAACTATTCCCAAACTCTGCTCTATAACCAACAGTAGCCCTAGGGCCATCATCAGTAGTTGAACTCAGGCAGGAAGCAGTCAAGGCAATGAGTCAAAACGACAAGAGCTATGGTGGGTATTACTACAGATATTCTGGGCATGCTGCCTGCCTCGCACCTGTCCAACACTCACCCCAACCCACTGCTGCCATACACACAACAAAGCAGCAGTCTAGCGACACTTTAATCCCAAACCCATGAAAGCTGGAAGTGCTGAGTATCTGCTGCTCCCGAAGTACAAGCCACACAATGCACAGAATGGCATGTTCTCATGGGTGCTCTCCAAAAGAGGGCAAAAAAAGGGCCCTTCTGGCCAGCATTACTGAACTCTAGAGGTTGCTCCCCCAGATATATCATAGAATCATAGAATGGTTTAAGTTGGAAGGGACCTTGAAGATCATCGAGTTCCAACCCCCCTGCCACAGGCAGGGACACCTCCCACTAGACCAGGTTGCCCAAGGCCACGTCCAGCCTGGCCTTGAACACCTCCAGGGACGAGGCCTCAACAACCTCTCTGGGCAACCTGTTCCAGTGCCTTACTACCCTTAAAGTGAAAAACTTCTTCCTAATGTTTAATCTAAACCTGCCCTCTTCCAGCTTAAAGCCATTCCCCCTCGTCCTATCACTACATGCCCGTGTAAAAAGTCCTTCCCCAGCTCTCCTGTAGGCCCCCTTTAGGTACTGGAAAGCCGCAATAAGACCTCCTCGGAGCCTTCTCTTCTCCAGGCTGAACAGCCCCAACTCTCTCAGCCTCTCCTCATAGGAGAGGTGCTCCAGCCCTCGGATCATCCTCGTGGCTCTCCTCTGGACATGCTCCAGCAGGTCCATGTCCTTCTTATGTTGGGGACTCCAGAGCTGGATGCGGTACTCCAGGTGGGGTCTCACCAGAGTGGAGTAGAGGGGCAGAATCACCTCCCTTGACCTGCTGGCCACACTTCTTTTGATGCAGCCCAGGATACGGTTGGCCTTCTGGGCTGCGATCGCCCATTGCTGGCTCATGTCGAGCTTCTCGTCAATCAGCACCCCCAGGTCCTTCTCCACAGGGCTGCTCTCCAGCCATTCCCCGCCGAGCCTGTATTTGTGCTTGGGATTGCCCCGACCCAGATGTAGGACCTTGCACTTGGCCTTGTTGAACTGCATGAGGTTGGCTTGGGCCCACCTCTCCAGCCTGTCCAGGTCCCTCTGGATGGCATCCCTCCCCTCCGGCGTGTCTGCCTCGCCAAACAGCTTGGTGTCATCAGCAAACTTGCTGAGGGTGCACTCTACCCCACTGTCCATGTCTCTGACAAAGATGTTGAATAGTACAGGTCCCAGTACCAACCCCTGAGGAACGCCACTCGTCACTGCTCTCCACTTGGACACCGAGCTGTTGACCGCAACTCTTTGAGTGCGACCGTCCAGCCAGTTCTTTATCCACCGAGTGGTCCATTTATCAAATCCATGTCTCTTCAATTTAGAGACCAGGATATCGTGTGGGACAGTTAGCATCAGCATCAGTTATGATTGTGTGGCTCATAAGTGGCACACTTGTCACAACATTTTATTTGCTTTTCTTTTTTAAATGGGGAGGGAACAGGGGATGATAGCCAAGAAGAGAGGAAGCACATCCCGGCGCACTATGCACAACACAGTGAGATGTACAAGTCATCAGCTACTACCCTAATCCTATAAACACAGCATAACTGGGTCAAGTGAAATCCCCGATCTTGGGATCAACAGCACCAAGTCCATCTGGTGCCACTAGTAACATCCTTCAGAGACAGATATTAGAGCAAATGCTATTTAAAGTCTTTTCAAAATGACCTGGACAACATTCTCAGGAAGTTTGCAGACAACACCAAATTGAGACCAGTGCTTGAAATTCTGATTAGATCTTTGCACGATTTTTTTTTTGTTGTTGTTTCACCATGCAGGTGATCAAACACCAGAACAGGGGCTAGGTGGGTGGGTGGGGAAGCTTTATCTTTCGTGATATTTAAAACTCAACTAGACAAAACTCTGAGCGGCCTGATCCAAGCTGGCCCTGCTTTGAGCAGGGCATCTCTGAACAGATGACCCCCAGAGGTCCCTCCCAACCCGAGGTATTTTATGACAGCTTTAGTTAATATATGAACAGCAGGGCCTGGGCTTTATATACCCTTTATGCAGCATTACTACAATGGGTTATGGAAACCTGAACAACACTTTATCTTCGGGTTTCTTTTTTGTTAGTATCTAGCTTTTGACACAAACCAAATTAGATTTTACTCAATACTAAGCTGCAATGAACAGCCTGTTTAATGGGTACAAAAGCTTCCTCAAAGCCGTGGTGCCCCTCCTTGATGGCAATTGTTACAATGACACATTTTTGAGCTCAGGACCCACTTTCAAGGCAAATTATGCAAACCATACAGGTTCTCCTCAGAATTAGGTACAAACCTTAAGTCAGCTATTTTTTGGATTAAAAAGAAAAATAATGCACAATAAAAATCCTGATGGTCAGTGTGAGTACTTGCTTATCTAACTAAAAGCACATTTTCCCCTTGTGTCCTGAATGCTCCAGAGATTGTCTGCCCATGTTTTTTGTAAGCAGACTAACTCTCAGCCCACCATTCTTTGCCTACTCTAGTTCATTCTGCTGTGATAAATTGTTGCCTGTAGATGCACTGATTCTGCAGAAATAAAAAAAAAAAAAGGAACTTCTCCCTTATGGTGATACTGCTAGAAAAGAGCAAAACACAAAAACATTCATTTTAGCCGTAGTGCAATGAGTAATGAAGGAATAAATAAATTATAATTGGTTAAATTATTGATATCTGTCATTTAGGAGGAGTCTTGTTCAGCAGTAGATGTTTTCCTCCCTTAGCTATTTACAGTGTGCGGGTGGAGCAGAAGTAGAGGGTGATATATTTGCAGCTGTATTTGGATAGCATAGTTTTGCAACCTTTCAGTATTCTATTGAGATATGAAAGGTATTGGCTCTGCCAGCAAATAGCAAGTACCAGTTCAGTAGGATGTGACCATCCTAAAGCGTTGCTGCAACGAAGCTTTCAGCTTATCAACGTGATACCAGCTTTCAAAATAAATACAGAAGGATCTCCTTGCTTATAAAGAACATAGCATCATACATATGAACAGCTCAACACCTGCAAAGCATTTTTCTGGTTAGTTGGCATTTTTCTTTATAAGTAATTGCAGTACTAATGATTGTATTAAAGCAAGTAAGTACTTGAAAAACATTCAAGAGATTTATTCTATGTAACAGACCATTTCTCCTTAAGGATGAGGTTCTATAGAAATATGGACCATAACCCTTCCTTTTTGATAGAAAAACACCATGCTTTTCAGGATATTAAAGTTTAAGTAGTTATCAGAAAAATAGGGCTCAACTAATTACAACCCTGTGTTCTTTCAACACAGTGTCGAAGTGTACTGATTTTAAAGAAGTGAAAGCTGCCGCCACAAAATGCCTCAGCAGAGTTTTGTAGCTCCCCATGTTTTAGTGTTGTTTTGCCTTGTGAAGGAGTGTGTGGCATCTGAATTATGCTCCCAGGGTCCCTATGCACCATACAAACACTGCAGTGTACTGCAGAAGGATAACCACAAAGGCCCATTCACTAAACACAGAGCCCTTTCTAAAGCTTTGGCTGAAACATAACCCAATCGCTGTTAAGGCACACTAGGACCACTGTCACTGCTCACTATGGAACCCCAAAGAAAAATACCACCACCATTGCCTCCCATGTTCTTTCCTCTGTGGTTTATTAGTTATTTGTGATGTTCAGGGCTCTCCATTGTTACGGACCTGACTCTAGTAGTAATTAATGGGAATTCCCAAGAACACAACAGGAGCCTCTTAAGGTTGTCAGCAGGAAATGCTGAGAGCACAGAAAGCCCATTTCTCCAAAGTGCTTTCTCTTTCAGCTGCAGAGATGCACCTCCCCGCATACCTTGAAAAGTCTCCTGAACTTTTTGAACAAAAATGAAGTCTCTTTGAACCAGCACCCCTGCTTTTTTTTCTTCTCTGTGCTAACCAATACCTTTTCCCCAGCTATTGTTGCTACCTGCAATGTTTTCCACTGACACACAAAAGCTGTTGACCTTGTCAGCAAATAGCAATTACAGATTCACCAGGAAGTCTTTAAGCTTTGCTATAAAGAACCCTATCTAACCCCAGGATCAAGTACACAGGAAGTCCCAGGTTCAGATGTCTCCTTGCCTATGCAAGCTCAAACACACTGCTCCAAGGAGGATCCTGTGACATGAGGTTACTTGGGACAGAGGAGAGAAAGATTTATCCCTCTCTGAGCCAAGCAGCAGAATTTAAGTTACCTGTGGCACTTCAGTAACAGAAATCAAACACACCTGAAGACATGGGCTCCTCCACGGTTAATAAAGTAGTAGCTTGTCCTGTATCTGCCTTCTTGAGGATCTAATGCCAAGTAAATTCAGAAAGAAGGGAATAAGCCTTTGCTAAGCACCACTGTCTCCCTTCATTTTTGTATTATTCATTTAGGGCTTGGTGTAAATGTGGGTGAAAGCCCAGCCCCTCAAGGAATAACCACCATCACCCTTGTCCTGTATGCAGTGACCTTGACAACTTTACAGCACCAATTTTCAATCATAGATGATAGATTAATCAAGGCTGATTTGGACCAGCTGCACTCTGTCAGAGTCTTTGCTCTGATCTTCACGCTGCAATAACTTTCCATTTTAACTGATTCTGCCAGCGGTGAGGCTGTTAAGACAGCAAAGTACTGTTTGCCTCCCTTCTGCCACCAAAAAAAAAAAAGAAAAAAAGAAAAAAAAGGCAACTTTCACTGGTACTACTAAGATATTTTTTTACAACAGTAAGAAGACTGACATGACCCAATTTCTGTCAAATGCTTGTGTGTGCACATGTCCTCATTAGTTGAGGCTTCACAAACAGACCTAGAATTTCAAGGTCAGCAGACCAGGCAACAGGAGGAGAGGCTTACACCACGAGCAAACTCACATCCATAGAAGATTATTCATAAATTTCCCAGCTCTTTCAATGCAACTTAGAGCTTGCTGCCTTTCAAGGAAAATTTTAACACTGTCTCTATCACGTACCGTAATAGTTGCCACATAAATGCATCTCACTGCTTATCCATCACAAAAAGTACATTCTGTGGAGGCTTGTACATCCCTAAAGCCTAAATCAACAGCTGGTGTTGGACTGTTTTCCCAGTTGTGTTCCCAGCATACACACACACATATACAAGAACATGCTTGCCTATTAATAACATTTTTAGATGAACAGTAATTGACAGACTGCTCCAGGCACAGTTTCATGCAAAAGCCACTGGAATTAGTGAGGTGGAAGGGCAGTGGAGTAGCGTGCAGCCACCTGGAAACCCAAGATCCAGGACGGATGAAGTTGGCATGCCAGTCACTGGGCCACAGGCTCTGATCACTACCTGCACTCCCATCCTGAGACAAGGAACTGCAGAGCACTACCCTAATAACCCAATCGTCTCCTCTCCACAATCTCAGACAGCTACTTTATTAACTCTGACAAAAGTTGCTCACTCTCCCCTTGTCTGGGTAAACAGAAGTCCTTCCCAAAGCATCAGGAATTATCTCAGTTTCAGATTTTTGGTTGTAGGGACCCTGCTGTCAGCACAGGGGACAACAGCACCAAATGAAAGAGACCATCTGCTGTCTCTTCTTGTCCCACAGCAGGCCACCCAGCATTAGACACACTCCTGTTGCTGCTTGCTGGCATGCTGGTTCTTTTCAGTATGCTTTCATTTCTCACATCAGGCTTAGCACACAACAGAGCATTCTGTATTACAATCCAGCCTCTCATTCAACTGATTGCTTCTGTCCAGTCAAAACTACCTGAGATCACAAGTACCTCTCTGCTGCTAGAGCCCCAAGTTACCAGGTACAGCAACGCTGCCAGTGAACTGACAGTTATTAGTAATTTCACTGACACAGGTGCTTAGAGAATTAGATCCTGGAAGGATCATGGAAATCAGGAGTACTTATGAGGCACTACATTAAACTGTTTATTGTCCTCCTTGCACAGGCTCTAATTTACGCCATCCTCTGCAGGGTAGTGTATAAAGGAGTATCAGCTCTGAAGCTGGCTGTGATTCAGCACTGGTAAAGCAGCTGCAGCACCACTGATTCCAAGAGAGGGACTTCATTTCACCCAGTGGACCATCTCAGCAGTTTTCCTGAACTGAGCATGGACCTAGCCAACAGATCCCTGTATATATTCCCATCCCCATGTGTCAACAAAGCTGCCTGACCAGATTCACTGACTTTATTTCAGTTTAAATATTGGAGTGCATGAGTACACCAAAAAGGCCTTGGGTCCTCCATAGCCAACTCTTTCCAACTTTCCCAGTTCCTCCAGAGAAGCTTAAAAATTCTGGAGACTGTACAGAGAAATATTATTATAATATTACAGAAGTAAAACTACAATAGCTACTAAAACAACTTTAGTAAAAAATAATCAGCAGTATACAATAAGACAGAGTATACTAAGGTGGCTCCTTTTAAATGCTACAGTAGAAGAAGCTAGTCTGAAACATGCAATCCTGACAATGCCAGAGCTATGAAAGGACATCGGAAGGCTCATCAGAAAAAAATACCATTAAATCATGGCCTCCACCAGGTGAATTTGAACGATAGGGCACCACTGATCAGCTGTAAGGGACAGCTCCTCCCTTTGTGAACCAAGCAGAGATCAGAGTGGAAAGAAATGAGGATTCGCATAAAACCCAACACCCATTCCCTCTGATGCGAGATGTGAGGTGTACAGTGTCTTCTAGCACATTAATGCGCCCACCCTGCTCCTTTCTTGTCTCATTTGACTGGAGAAGAAACAGTTCGTTGGTACCATCCAAGTCTTCACGACAAACTTTTGAACTAAATCATCACGGGAGAAATGCCTGCAGTCCGTTTCTCTCTAATATTTATTATATCAGGGTGACTGCAGGAATAAGGTATTGATTACATGTAGTTCATGTTTTGAATATTAACTTCCCAACCATAAAGAGTAGAGACATTTTAGTTTAAACAAAAGTTTAGCTTGTAGGACACAAAATAGCAGTTTCCAGAAGAGAAAAAAATACCACTTTACCAAGCCACTGTACTGTATCCCACTTTGGCCCTTGGGTCTAGTGCTGAAAGCCAACACCTGAGCAAATGCTGGAATCCCAGCAGCCATATGAATCCAGACTTGCCACTTAATCATGCTGAGCCTCCATCTTCTCATAGGAATAATGCACAGCTACTTCACTGGGGTAATGCAAAGCTGATTTCATTAGCATTCACAAATTGCTTTCTGCCCATCAGAGGAAAGTATTAGGGAAACGCTAAGAATCTCTACTGCTGGGCTTCTCTTCTAAACTAGTTCTTTTCATAAGTTATGTGCTACCAAGCATGCAAAAATTTCTTAGAACCTTCTTAATCAAGAAAGCAAACATATCCTCATTTGCCAAACACAGGCTTGTAATTATGTGGGAATGAGGCAGAAACAGCACACACATGTATTAATATTGAAATGATCAAGAGATAACAGCACCATTAATATATCCTCTTGGAAATGACAGTTTGCAGCCAGTCAAACAGTTGGAAAATCACGAGGGGGGCTCATTAAAAATTTTCTTTTGCAAGATGAATGAAACAAAGAGGAGGTTTAAAGAATGCTGCAGTAACTCAAGGAAGAAAAGGGACAGTGGTGCTCAAGTGCACTAAATACATTCTAAATTATCCATCCAAATGGACCTCAGGTACACAGAGCATTTAATGGACTGCTGGACAGCTGTAAGTAACCAGCTGATCTTGCATGAGCTCCTTCACCTGCTTCAGACAGAAAAAATCTCAGCCAGTGCCTCAAACCAGGACAGTCAGTAGAGATAAAAAAGCATGTGCTCCTCAGTAATTGACGCTAGCACCCGTAAATGGTATAGGATCAGGAAGGTGAGCAGCAGAACTGGGCATAGGAACAGAGCAGTCCATAAAACACTTGCCATTACAACACAGGTTACCTGAAGGAAAGCACTGGGGAAAGACCTGGATCTGTGTTGGAATCCAATGTCAGGGTAAAATATATTCCACTGACAATCTGTAACATAGAAGTTGTTCTTACTCTTACCATAGCATTGACACATAAGCAACTTCATATCGTGCTGCCATATCCTGAATTAGTTTCTTTTTTACTTTTTTCTTTAATAGGCCAGGTTTATCTTTGCAACTATCATTTTTCAGCACCACAAGTCAGCATTCTAACTCCCATTATTTTCAACTACGTTGACATTAGGAAATACAGAAGCAATCCCATGGTTGTTTCTTTACTTCCAGACCCCATGAAAAACTGCCTGACACACACTGACCCAGGTGCAAATGATTTTGCTATACATACTGTCAAGTCAAACGCCTTCGAGTCATTTTAGCTGCTACAGACAGTCAAGAGATCATATTAGCACTACTAGAGATAACAAACATTAGTTCAAGAGTTAAAGGCCCAGTTCCAGTCTCATAAATCATATTGTCACAGAATAATTTGAGTTGGAAGGGTCCTCCTGAGGTCCTGCTGAGAGCAGGGTCAATTAGACTGGGTCGCTCAGGGACCTGTCCAGCTTAGGCTTGAACACCTCCAAGGACAGAGATCCCACAACCTTTCTAGGCACCACTGCAGGAAGATTTTCCTTACAATTAACCAGAATGTCCTATGTTCCAGCTCGCACCCACTGCCTCCCGTCCCGTCCCTGTGCACTTATGAGAAGAGTTTGGTTCTGTCTCCCCCATGTTCTCCGATCAGGCAGTTGCAGACAGCAATAAGGTCTCCCCTGAACTTTCTCTTCCTACAAATATTTTAGCTAGTGAATAGTTATAAGACTTCCAGTGCTTTTTAAACTACATGAACCTATATGAAAGAGGGTGGTCATCTTATTGTTTTGGTTACTATTATAAACACAAGCAACAATTCTCTTCCAAAAACTACATATTTGGTAGATCGTTCTCTGGGTGACATGCAAGACAGAGCCTTTTCATTTTAGCAATGATTAACATTGGATTAGGTTAAACAAATGCAAAGCACTTGGATCTTTTTCTAAAACAAATTAAGGATCCAATATACTTTATTAGATCTGGGAAATATAGGATATTTCTCTAGACTAAAAGCTACATTGCTTCTATTCTGTGATACTGCTACAGCTCAGGTGCTCAGAATTTGTATCAGCAACTTCCAATATCTTTAAAGTTCCAACATGTTGTAAAGTAAAGCTTTAATTATCTTCTTGTCATTTTACCGTTGTTGATCTGCTACCCATATCGCTGTATTAAGTCACAGAACAGAGATATGACATGGGCAAATACTACTGATGGGGAGTTCTGGCAAAAAAAAATCACCTTAGCTACATTAATAAGCTTTCCCCATAAGGCAAACTCGGCTCAAGCTGCTGCAGTCTTAATTTCTAATTTGTTTGGAATCTGTTTTGATTTTCTGTCTCTTGTTAAATATAATTCTCTTCTGGGCTCTGTTTTATGCATTGATTTTTGCAATTGCATCCATATTACATTGGGACTCAAATCCACAGTTCTCTACTTCACATTACACAGAAAAGTTTAGAAAAATAATCCTTTTTTTTTTTTTTTAATTAGAGAAATACTTTGCCTGTTTGAACTAGGATGAGACTCAGACTACTTATAGCACCATTTGTTCCCACAGTCAAGGATATACATCAGGAAGGAATGGACTGTTGACTTTTTAAGAGTATACTAAAAAAGCCTTCTCTCTGGACTATACTTTGTATTCGAGAAACTTGCAGTTTAATGAAGTCATCAAACTATTATTTTAAATAGCTGTGCTCCAGAGTACCCGTCAGTGTTGCACAGAGAGAGAATACAGAGAATCTCCTAAAAATCTCTTCTGCACAGGCCTCATCTCTAATGCAGCACATGATGACTTTTTCCTCTTAAATAATCACAAGTGGGTCTGACATTTTTATTTCAAGCAGGGTAATTTTTACTGATTTTTATGGCTACTAGATTAGTTTTAGTATGTATTCATCTCAAAAATACACGCAGAGAGCAGAAAGATCATTACCATCGCGCCGACCTGGTTTCTATTCCTGGCAAATCATTTAGGGCTTTCTGGAAAATGCAGGTGCAGACAAAGGCAAAGTCTGCTACCCCTGCTCTCAGCTCAGTAACTCCACTGCTGAAGGCCGTACCTGTGTCAGCACACCACCATACCCAACCTAGTCCGGTTCTATCCTCTCTTACAAGAAGCTCCTCCAGCTACCCGTGTCTTCGACTGGAATTGTAAGAAGACAACAGCTCTGAGGATTACAATTCAAAATAAACTATTCTTGAGACCATCCCATTTGTAAGGAGCAAACATTATTAACTACTTTTTGGTGGTTTGCCAGCTGAAGTTACTAGGAGCTTGTAGAAGTACTTGGTGGGTATGAAATAGAGGATGGTACATAAATGTTGAAAACCATTAAAGTGGTAGAGAATCTTTTTTCTCTGTTTTATATGAAAGCAAACAAGAATTCTGGCTAGCAGCTGACAATTTCTGCTGCTATAGGAAATGCTGTTTCAAAGGCAATGAAATCTTTGTACCTAGATACCCTTCCTTGACCCCCTTCATTCACAGGGTATGATACAATAGTTCTGATCCTCACTTGCATTCAGTTCAAATAAATATTTTCAATCACAAACTTATTTTATGTAGACAAGCAGAATATTTTCAAGGACAAGAGCCTTCTTCCTGCTTCCCCCTCCTAGTTTCTTCCTAGAATGAATATGCCACAAGACAGAGATGCCCATGGCACTAATCCACTAATATTAAGAGATTTGTTTTCCTTCCTCTTAGAAAACAGTCAGATGCATGCTAGATTGCTTGCTTTAAAAATAGCCAAGAAATAGCCCAACAGATTTTTTGGGGTTTGGTTTTGATGTGGTTTTTCTGGGGCATAAGTGAGGTCTCCCTTTTCACCCCTTTTCAAGCAGAGCATAATCTGTATTCTTATCTGATATACTACTTGTTGTGTAAGTTTACTCATCATGTTGATCAAGGAGTCTGGAGTAGTTTAAGTACCCTTATTGTGTTCTCATTTTCATTTCAGAGATTGCCTTCTCCCCCATCATCTCAGATGGAAGAAAGCAGAGCAGTCACTGTGATGTGCTACTCTACCATTGCACTGACCAATCGCACAGGAAAAGATGCTTTCTACATTTTTTAAGATGGAGTTTTCTATTGCTCCATCACAGTGATTATTTTTGTATCTCATTATTTCAAACCCTTTCCACTTCATGATAAAAACACCATTTGCTAGAGCTAAGGTAACTATCACAATAGCATTTCAAGGTAGCATGAATTAATCAATACAGCTTCTACAGCTGAGAAGCACAATGTCACTCTCACTGGGAAGGTGTAGGTTTCATTTCAAGCTGCTCTCCACCCTCCTAATTAAGTACTTTATAACTCATCTTCTACAAAAAGCCTCAGCTCCCAGCTATAAAAACAAACATCTCTGCTCAGAAACAGGTGTGAGTATAACTGGAGTCGAAACAAAATAACGCATCTGTGGGAGAAAAATAAAGGAAGGAAGGAAGGAAGGAAGGAAGGAAGGAAGGAAGGAAGGAAGGAAGGAAGGAAGGAAGGAAGGAAGGAAGGAAGGAAGGAAGGAAGGAAGGAAGGAAGGAAGGAAGGAAGGGGAATTGAGTCAAATGTGGTGGTCCCTACTTCATCTAGAATAGTTAGGATTGACCCATACACACCTGCTATTTTCTGTACAGAAAAAGTTTCTGTTCCCAAGCCTCAGGGTCACTTGCTTGATCTGGCAAGAAGAAAGGAAGCAAGGGCCAAGGGAGGTTTCCTACCCATCCTTTTCACTGCCTAACACTCCGTCCCATTGCCAAAGAGCACTTGTTCTGGTACTGGGGGGCTGCAAGAGCACGCAGCATGCAGCCTGGCACTCATTAGAACTCAGAAAGACAGATTTCCGATTTCCAGGCCCACTATTGAACTAGGAAGCTGTTAAGGGTTAAGGCTCATGCTGTTATTTCAGCTTCACTGAGTGACCTGTGTGGGCTCTACATGAAACATTCAGCCCATTAGCTGTACTTACAAAAATTTGACTTTTGTTCTTAAAATGGGATACTGTGGTCCACTGTGTCTTGTGAGCACAGATAATTTCCACCACCCTCCCAACCCACCCAGAGCAAACCAGACCAGTGGGGGCCAGCAGAGCCCTGGGTTAATTGCTGTAGGAGCTGCTTGTCAAACTCCTGTACAGGCCCACTAACACAGTCATCCTTTGTCACCCACAGCCCCTCTATCCATGCAACTTGCAACTCAGCCTCTAGAAATAAGAGAAATATCTTAAGACAAGCAAGAAAACCAGCCCTGGTCCTTTCCACTTCCAAGCCATCAGTTCAAGATGTAGAAGAGGTCAGGCTCAAGGACTGTAGTCCAATACTAGCTCTTTCTAATTGCATGATTAGGAAATGGGAGGAATAGCACCGGTCCTTCAGGGCAGGAAGAGTTCTTCCCTTCCTGCAGTACAGCAGTATAGTCATCTTCTCCTTCAGAAGGGACAGACACACTAACTAGAAGTTTAAACTAGCACTATTTGTGCCTCACCATGCTGAAGGGTGGATTTGGCGTGCACTTCTGCCTCTAGTGATCATACAGGAAAAAGCAGAAAAATGAGAAAACCTTTCTCCTTTTACTCCCAAACCTTTTATCTATTTGGCAGTCAAGCACTAAAGCGAAGGCTTAACACAGCCAGTGTTTTCTTTAGCAAAAGATCTCCCCTCAGTTGCTTTTGTTCAGCTGTACCATGTACAGATCTGGTTTGGAGTCTTTTAGAAAGCACTGCCGAGCTGACAGAGGTAGAATAAATGCTTTTAATAGGGAAGTTTTGTGCATTTTTTTTAATTTACTTTGTGGGAATCCTCCTCACAGACCAAAAGTAGTATTGTGCCAAGAGCCATATGCATACAACACTGCGGTTTGTTCTGTATCATGCTGCTAGGTTTCCAGTGTAATTTAATGCACGGGATTTCATCACCAGTCTTTCAACAGCAGGTATCAAGCAGTCAGAATGAAATGGCTTACAAGATCTCTCACTGGCAAGAGTTTAGATGTGTGCTTGAAGGGAAGTGGAGTTAAAATATGACAGGCAGTAGACTAACCCATACCTTAACAAAGGATAAAGCTTTCAGACAGTTCTTTCTCTCCCAAAACCCAGTCAGCTCCTCTGGGGTCTGCTTTGCCTGTATGTTGTAAAGGCTTGTAACAGTGTACTAATCCAGCCCTTGGGGCTGGCTCCAAATAAGAGATGGTGTTGACTGCAAGCTTGGGAAAGAGCAGCACTTTTTTTACTGAGGTGAAACTGGCTAGCTGTTATTTTACTTTCCCCCTTCAGAAAGATATTTGCTTAAAAACAAATGCAATCAAGACAGCAGTCTACTGACCACTCTGTCAGATGGAAAGCAACTCAGCTTTAGCGAGAAATCTCCCAGCACATTAGCCTTTCCACCTCAATTTAAGGAAAAGTTTCATTTTCTTCAGTTTCTAAGTCTATCTGAAAGCAGATCCAGTAGCAACTCTTCCACATATCTACTTTATTCTCCAGTGGAAAGAATCGGAAGCAAACAGCTCTCAGAATCAGCTACAGCCATTGCAGAGAACTGCCAGCCTTTGGATGAATGGTACCAAGGGTGATACATGGAATGGCCTCACGAATACACTGTTTGGCCAGACTGGTTTCTACCATACTTTTTATGTTTCAGTACTATAGTGACCACCTTCAAGGCAAGGATCTTCTGTTCCTTAAGTTCTGCCAGCTGTGGTGAATGCATATAGTCTGCTTTGAGATGCTTTCCAGTAGGGACACTGCTACCTCTTCTGCAGCTGTTCGGCAGCCTCACCTAGTCTTTTTCCTACCAGGATGAAGTTCAGCTACCAAATGATGTTAGCTTTTACTTACTTTTATTCAGTGTTCCAACAGTAATAAACAAGCAAGTGCTGGAGCTGGGTTCTTTGGCAGATAGAGTAAAAGACTATTCTTTTCTGAACAGGCTGTTAGAAATAGTTAACTTCCAAGATACAATGCTTCAACAATAGTTATCTTCTAATATGCTTCAAGGGCTATTCTCACATGTATTTTATATGAAGACAAAGGACACTTCAAGTAAAATTTAAAAAAAAAACAAAAAAACAGGCCTCTTATTTGGTCCAGGATTGACAACTGAGGTAACCCTCTAGATGAAGATTTTGCAGCAGCCAGAGGAAGAACTAGTCACTGCCCCACTTGACTCCACAAAGGTAACCCTGAAGGATCTATTTCATCAGATCAGAAACAGACCGAGCTCGCAGTCTCCTCTAACTCCTGCCTGTTAAATAGCTGCAGTAGGTCCTAGATTTTTCTACCAGGCCTTAAATTCCTACTACAGACATCTTCATATCCTTGCCTCTCTAGCACCCTTTTCAGAACAGATCTGCACAACACTTTGACTCCCTCCCCCTTAAAAATGGAGGTTGGCTAATTGTGGAAGTCACCACTTCTTTTGGCACTGTCTAGATTAGTGTTGCATTATTGCATCTGGTTATCTCAAGTATTTTTGTTGCTTTTCCCATTTCTTTTAACACCACTGATAGTATTGCAACTGGCCAATAACTCCTCATACCTGATACTGAGTATTCATCAACCCAGTGTGAGCACAACATGCCGGAGCAATGTAAATGGAGGGAAGAGAGCCCAGCGTGCAAAGCCCCCTTGCAAGGATGCTCCACCTTGCAGCATGGACACAACTACCCTGCCTTTGGTTAGCTGGGTCAGTTCCCCAGTTTCAGCCTGAGAAGGGCCAGAGACCACAGCAACCTCTCCTCCCACCATGCTGGGCTGACAGCCCTGACACCTCCAAAGCAAATGTGCTTTGCTCTGCAAGTGCAGAAGAGTAGCTTCCTCAGCTGAGGAAAACATGCTGGGCTTACTGCAAAGCTGAAGTAGTGCAGACAAGCGCAAATACTGTGGCTGCCTGCCAGCATGCAGAACGGCGAGTGCAAATGCACAGCGCTGTCCTCCCACAGCCGAGATGGCAGAGTTACACAGCAAAGGCAGAGAGCAGCAGCGGGCTGGTACCAGCACAACCCATTTGGTCTGAGAACAGCTCACAGAGGGTCAGTCTCAGCCACAACAGGCCTTCAAGCTGCAGTCTGAGCAACTCTGCCCTGAAAATGGGAGGCATCTATGTAGCACATTAATACTTTAGGACACACAGGCACACACCAGGCAAGATATCTATCCTGCTCGCAACACGCTTCCTGATGCTAGACAACAGGAGAGCTACTAAGCCGAAATCCAATTTTAATCCCCTTGTTGAATGAGTTCATGTAAGTTCAAAAGGGAGCTCTCTATCATTGTTATAGATCTCATCTCCTGAGACAAGGTGAGGCAAGTAAATCAACAGAAGTATCGTTACTAAACCATAGGAGAAATGGGTGTATTGGGGCTGAGTTGGTTTTCTAACTACAGCTTTGATTCACCTATTTTTCTCAAGCCTGTCTCATCTGTCAAGCTTTCTGAACCGGTACCATTTCAATGCCTAGCTGAGCTATAAAGCCTCCACTATTCCTCATTCAGCTTAATGTAGCACTCAAGCCTCTATGCTAAAAACTGTGGCACCACATGGAGAGAATAGATATGTTTAAGTTTAATGCTCACTATAGCTAACAGTCATTTATGTTAATAGACACTTCTGTTTCTTGGAATTAATCTTCCTCTGGGATTTTTTTTGGTGGCATAAATCAGGATGTATAATTTCCCTTACAATTTAGAATATTCTTCTTTCTCACATACTGAGAGTGGAGAAAGACAATCACAAGCAATCGAATTACCATATCCTAATGAACTACCATTTGTCAGCTGAGCCAGAGTGACTATTTCCTTGCATGTAGCAGGTAAACATCAGAAAGGCTTGAGGAAGGTGATTAAAGCCAGCATGTTTAATTCTTCATTTGCAGTAGGCTGAGAGAGCACTGTCAACCACTTACAGCCACTGGCCTTCAAATCTCCATCAACTGCAATCACTTGTCCTTACTCCACATTTTCATTTCAGCCTTTTCCAACTCTCCCAAAAGCAGCTACTCCAGCCAGTTCCTGCTGAATTTCCCACTGACCTCTGAGTGCTGGAGAGAGCCCTATTCCTTCGCAACACAGGTTTCTGGACCACCAGCACAGAGAAGTGAAGAGGCTTGCTCTTCTGAAGGCAGAGGGCAGCTCCATCCTCAGCTCTGCAAGAGACACTTTGACATTTCTTATGCTTCCTTTTCCTCACATCTGAATTGAGAATAACTTTGCAAAACATCCTGAGATCCTTGGTGAGAGAATAAATATATAACACTCTGGGAGGAGATGCCCAAATGTGACATCTTAAATGACTGCAGCATATATACATTTGAAACCTCAGCTACTAAAAGAAAAAAAAAATCATCCTCTCCTATCCAATAAAGTGTTAAGGGTTCAAAAGAAATAGTTTTAGCAACTCTGGGTGCAATATTAGCTCAAATACATGAGCTGAATCCATATGGCATATTAACGATTCCCAGCAAGGAAACAATTTCAGGAGCTATTCATTTAAGCAATAGTTTTCATGCTATCTAAATACTGGAAGCAATAAAGGCTCCTACGTACCCAGTAAAATAGACGAGGAAATGGCATAGTATGAAAATCAGAGAATAGGAGACAGATGTCGGAGCTCTAAGGAATAGAAGGTAATATTTTTCTTTTTCCTATTCCAGCTTTGTGTGCATGAAGGGGCACACCCAGAGCCTGCTTTGGTTTTCAATGCAGTATCAAAGATAGGAGCTTGTACTCTTCCCCAGGAGAATACAAGGTGAAAGAGGGGGGTGTTTCCAACAGAGGTGGTGATTCAGAGGACCAAAAGATTATATGCCTAAAACAGGGAAGGGGTGAATAATCCCCTCACCTGGAAAGCAGCTGGACTTGCCTCAGCCCTAGGCCTTTAGATACTCTGCTACTGTTTTGAAAGTCCCTAACAAAAATGAGAGAAAGCTTAGTACAAGCGAACTCCCCTATGTGCAGCATGGGAAAAGTAGCTCCAGTCTGTCACCATACACTTGTAATGCCCTGCAGCAACGTCTTACCCATGGGTCCACCTATTCCTTCTAACAAAGGCCTGATCTCACAGGCACCTGAGGACTACAGGATGGCTCAAGCAGACTTTGGCTGCTCCACACAAGAAATATCTTAGGGCTGTGGATCATTAAGTCACATAACATACATTTCTCCAGACATTGAATTTTTCATAACACAATGTGATCATCTTCTGCTCTTGCTGATGTCTGTGAAGACAATGAACAAGTAGCACTGCATACTTCAGCAACAAACACTAAGGATCTTATCTTTCTTTATAGAAGATCTATATATGTTATATATATATTATACTAGAATAGAATTTTTTGGGGGTGTTTTTGCATCATATTAATTGGAGCTGGATCAAACCCAGGATAAAGGACAGCATTCACCACTGAGACCAAAGGGCAACAGTGACCTGGAGCCGTTTCATCTCATTACCATCAGACTGTCCCACCAGTTACATCAGCACTGCACAGAGACTAAGGTTTTGTCCTGGCTCCTGTCATCCAACATTTGAGTAGACTTAAACACTGCAGTAGCATTTCCAAAAAAGGCTAGGCCGTGACAGGCAGGAATATTCACTTTTCTGTCTCCAGGAGGATGTGAGCAGTTTGCTGGGGAGTCATAAAGGAAATGTATCCCAGAACTACAGCAAAACCAGTGAAATGCTTTACTTTGTTCAACTTGCTGGTGAACCATCCTATTTGGCCGCGTATGGAGGCAGGCACAATGCTACTGCTCTTTAAGGAGTTTATATCTACCACCTTTCTTCAAAACGAACAGTAACAAAACTTCAAATATCCAAAAACTCTGAGGCATGCAGGAAGCGTACAGTGCATCCGGCCCTGCTCTCTGAATGTTGCACTGCTAGTGCTCTACCATGTCCTCTACCCTGTCCCATCAGATGTTTTGAGCACCTGACCTGTGCTTTGAATACCAGCTACTTCTGGGATCACCTTAGATATTTTTCTTGTTCAAGCAACCTAGCAGCAATGCTTCCCTCAACAGTATTTCAGCTTTGCTGCCACCTAATCAGACTAAACAGATCAGCGCTCAAGTTTCCCCAGAGTCTGTGGAAATGGGGCTTATTCTAAGAGAATGTTAAGGGCTTCTGATAAGAGCTGAAGCCTCCTCTGTCATCAACCTCAGGAGGGATTAAAAGCGTTGAACACCTTGCAGAGAAATCTGTCTACATTCAGCCACCAAGTTCTGGGGTAGGATGCGCACGCATTGTACACAGGAGCTTAGTAATTCGCTTGCAATGTCTTTAGTGCTGTCATTGCAGGGGGGAAAGAACATTTGATCAGAGAAACAGAAATCTCTTTTTTAAACATTGCCTGAAAGTTGACAAAAAAAACTACCCACAGCCAATGAAAAGGCTTTCCTTCAGGGGCCACAAAGACCTTTCACTTTTCTTTAAGGCTAAAAGAGCTTTCTGCAGTGCCACTTTCATGTCCTATTTTTCACCATCTCTGCTCTGCCTGCTCCTTCTGGGGGTCTTCCCTGCTTCCCTTCTCCAGATCTGGGTCCTCTTTGAACAGTCTTTCTCTTCTAGGAGTTGGGAGAGGAAAAACACACTCCTCTCTTCTCTTTTCCCCTTCCCTACCAGCGGCTCTTCCCTCTCTGCCCAGCAAACTGCCAGTGTGGAGCTGCCCTGTGTGTCTGGGGGAAGAGCTGCTCTGGGTGGCACATCCTGTACCTCGGGTAGGTGGGAGAGACAATAGGAGTACCAGCGCTCCCTCCGGCTGCTTCACATGCCTACCTCTAGCACAAGGCATGTCTCCAAGAACATGTCCTGATACCTTGGCAAAAGCAGAGCAGCAGGGGCTGGGTGCGGCTAGGAGAGAAAGTTCTGACACCCTGTCTGAAAGGTTGAAAAATATCATCACTGCTAGTGAGATGGTGTTGCTTTTGTGGGAAATTCAGCTGCCATCACCTGTGACCATGCAGTGAATTGGTAGCTCAAATGGGCTCACACTTGTAGCTCTACATACAGTGTTTACATTTCTGCAGAATATGAAAACCAGGAAGAATGAGCGAGCAAGGGAAATTAAGGTTGACCTCCCCCTTTGACCTCATAATGGTATTGTCAACACTATGGCTCTGCTACAGGTCTTGCAAATTTGGCTACATACAAGGCAAGCTCCATCATGCAGACATTTGACGTATGGGCCGAGCAAACAGACTCTCCAAAGCAAAGGCTACTTATACTGCAATGCTGATTTCTGTAAGCTGCAATTTCCTCTCCTTAGTTGGCGGTTATAGAAATGTTGTCAGTATATTCATGCCAAAATGTCCAACCATGAAAGCAAAAACTAAAGAAAAAGGACATTGCCAAAGAAATTCTGACCTTTTTGAGACTCTGACATATTATGAGTACTATAGATGTTGGATGGTTCTGCTCCCAAATACTCCTGAAGTCAGCCATAAATAATAAATAAATCCAGCACAATAAATCTAGTGTAGACTTGCTGCCCCATACTGAAAGTTTTGCCTAAGCTTTAGAGATCCTACAAAAAGTTATAGCAGGGAGAGGTAAAGCCACCCATTCTACAGAGAAGCATTTCCATTAATCAGAATCATTGGGCCACCATTGACAAATACAGCAAATCTGTTAGCAGAGTTAGGGAACATCACCTTCAAAGAAACTTTATGTATAAGACTCAAAATTAGTGGGGTTAGAAGGCCTCACAGGCTTTTGTGTCTGTGGTTGCCTCCTTTGAGTCGTCACACATGGTGATGAAGCACCAAGCACATCAAGTTCTGTAAATCTCACTGTCCTGACTATATTTCGTGCTGATTTAGTCATTTCTTAGAACTGTTATTTTTTAGTGATTATAATCTTGCAGGAACCCTGGGCATAGGGCTGAAGGGACCTCATGGATCACTGGATCCAGCCTCCTTTTCTTGAAATTCTACCGTATAATTCCACTCACAAGACTTGCAAATTCAGGCTTTAAACTAGCAAGGTAGCTTGTTCCCAGTGCTCTATGGATAGGGCTTTTCAACATAGCGCCCTGATGCTTAACTGGTTCTGCTGCGTTTTTAGCAAGTTTTATATAATACTTACTCTCTTTACAGCTCTACCTGCAAAGTACTTCAAAAGATTCTCTGTTAAGACTACCACAGTAAACCTGCTGACTCCATAATACAAATTCAAAGCAATTCCAGGTCAAACCTTTAATCAAAGAGACCCCTCTAAGCTTCTTCTCACCCTTATTAAAGAGATTTACAAAACCGTGAAGGAGGTTGGAGAGTTAATGATGTGCCATTTAAAAAGGCTCCATTAAGATTTGGGTATTTTTATCTTTTAGAAAAAAAGCATTTGCAGATTATAATTCTAAGGAGACAATTATAAGAGCATTCTGAGAGTCTTTTCACTTGATCTATAAGGGGGTAAAATGGTACAGCAGAGTATAGGAAAGAAAATACACTGCCTAAGCCTTTTTCTTGAATAGGATCCTAACTAGCCATGTTGCAGCTGCAGTGAAGTGTCTTATGTTCCTGTGATTTATTACTATGAGGGCCACATCATCTGCCAAAGTGTGCTTGTAAGAAATTAAATGGTTTCCAAAGGAAACATTAGAATAAGACAGATTTTAGATCTGCATTTTTACCCTGATTAGTGTCTGTGAAGCTCCTTTGAAAACTTTTGTATCAAACACAAATACAAAATTATTGGCAAGTGCAGTCTGAATTTGGGAAGGCTTCAGGAAGGAAGCCCAGTTACCC
Source organism: Pluvialis apricaria (assembly GCA_017639485.1). Lineage (NCBI taxonomy): Eukaryota > Metazoa > Chordata > Aves > Charadriiformes > Charadriidae > Pluvialis > Pluvialis apricaria. The sequence continues at coordinate 7,991,368 of CM030017.1, forward strand.
ACAGAAAGGGATGAAGAGACTGTTGACAGGAGTGAGAATGCAGAACAGTACCGACAGAGAAAGGAAATGGCAATCTTCCAACATGCTGCGCCTTGGACCAAATTGCTTTCTGTCTAACATGATGAGTTGTTCACAGGCCTGAGTTACTCCGTTACCCTTTTAGCTTGACCTTGGACACTAAGCTTCAAATCAAATGTAAGTAACAAATTAAGGGCTTGATCCTGCACTCCAACTTCCTTCTCACTTCAAATTCAGGAGGGGGAGAAGTATTAAGACCTACATTAATGTTGATCATGGTGGTGTTCCTGGTGGACTTCCAACCAGGAAAATCACCAGAGAAGAAAACTCCCACGATTAGCCTAGCTACTGCTGACAGACAATTTGGGATCATAGCAGAAAATGAAGCAGCAATATTTCCATTGATCCCAATAGCATCCGTGAACCTCAGAGTCAGCCTAAGACGGTTATTTGCATAGGAGCCTCTCTGCCAACTTGTATCGATTACTCAATGTCAAAGGGAAAGAAATTCAACCTCACAATATTTGTTCATAGTTATAAGACTCTGCTTTGTTGTCCTGCTGTGAGTCAGGAAAACCGAGTACAACTGTAAAGAAGTCCCAATACTTCCATTAGAAAGACCTTAGGAACACACAATATGAGTCTATTACACTTTTTTATTTGTCATTAGACATGGGAAGAGGCAAAACAAAATCCAAATACATGGAAAAGGAAAATATGTAATAATCTAAACAGATTGCCAACTACAGTTATGACACTGTAACACTAGGTATTCTGTCATCAGTGCCCAAAATTTTACTACTACTACCAGGCCAAACAAGCCTCTTGGTCAGTATCAACTTGACTCATGTTGCATAAAACACCAAAACACCAGCAGTGAGAAAGGACTGACATCTTGCTGGCCTAAAGCATTACCTTGATTTTCAGATGTGTCAGGAAATTTCTTCTGGCAAATTACTGTTGTCCTAAATAACATGCATTCTGTAGAATAATTGCTAACTTTAGTTTTCTACGGTAGGAATCAAAAAGCACAAATAGTTGCCATGAGACACTGGGAACAAAGCAGCTTTGGTAGTTAAAGCCACAGAGGAAAATTCTTCCCTGAGTTTATATAGCCTTCAGAGGGGATGTAAAAAATCCCAGGGAATAATCAGATGCATGAACAGCTGGAAATGTGTTGCTCATCATTAAAAGAGAAGGGTTTTTTTAAACTAGGTCTTCCCTTTATTTGTATTCCTCCTAGAGAAGTTTTGCATAGGGATTATTTCTGATTTTGAATTTGCGATAGCAGTCGTAACCAATAGCACCTCCCTATAACTCATGAATACTTCCATCCATGTTCAAGGAGCATGAGTTACACCACCTTAATACCTCAATCCATTTGCTTTTAGCACCAACCCATGAAAGGATGACCCATAACTGTTCAGTCTACCTGCTTCCTTTATTCATTTTAGAGTCAAAACAAGGATTTCACCGAAACTACTGCAAATTTCCTTGGGGAGACATGATGATATTACAATGAAGCCTATCAGATTTGTTTTAGAACTACAAAATGTCAGGATCAGCCTGTAAGAATCCCTCCAAGTGTACAGCGTAGTTTTCTTCCTATACAGTATTTCTACAATCCCATTACAATTACCATGTTCCAAAGGCTTTTTCTCATGCAGAGAAGCCAGGTAACACACAAGAACCCATTGAAAACATTTCTGACAGCTTCTTTGACAGATGTTCAAGACACACTGTTGACACCATAGTTTTTAACTGCTTAGGATGAATAATTAAAACTGATTCAGTACTGAGAATCTTCTAACTTTGTTCTGATCAGGAAAAATCATGTTCAACTATGAGATGACTAGTATCATTAAAATTCTATTTCGAAGAACTGCTGTTAAATGATAATTTTGCTCTTCAAATTAGGAGAGAAGATTAATAATTGAATCCAAAGACCTAGTTATATATTTTGGTGGGTTTGTTTCCTAATAGGAAGAATGACTTGAGCAGAAATCCATTAAAATTTTTAGTATTCCCATGCTAGTCTGATTCTAAGCTTTTCCATTAAGTAGCACAGTCATAATGGCATTAAACCACTTAAGCAGCAAAACCAGCACATAATTATCACTTTTAATTCAATCTTTTAGAGTGTGAATAGATACTGTACATCACTGACAATTCACACTCGTAAAGAGATTTCTCTGTTCCTTCATAGCAGCTTCACAGCCTCTTGTACTGATAAAACTGACCCAAACATGCATAATTTTTTTCTCAAGAAAAATTCCTCAGAATAATGAGATAGCAAAATTAAGCCCATGAAAGAAGGTGTAATAATCAGCTACTGCTTTATTCTTACCTTAAGGTAGATGTTTAGATATGAGTGGAAACTAGGGCACCATTATCCATGTATCAGCATATCAACATTTGAAACTATGTGTGTACTCTCAGAATTATGAGCATGTTAGATATTGCACACATTTAAAAAAAAAAAAAAGCCCCACATAGAGAGAATAAAGTACATGGAAACTCTGTAGAAATGAGGGGAAAACAGAGAAGACTATGCAGAACGTAGCATCCCCTTCCTTGCCCCTCAACAGACCCCACTGTATTTACTGCCTGGGACCTCCTCCCCTTGGGAATTAGGAAGTGTGACATCTTATCTGTCTGTACCTGCTGCCCCAAGCAGCAGGGACAACGGCTTGCTCCCTGCCATCAAAGGACTGCTGGGAGGTGCAGCTGGTGTGGACAGAACCAATATTCGCTTCGCACCACTGCCATCCTCCATGCCAGCACTGCAGGGAGCCAGGAGCAACACAGCATTGTAGGGTCAGAGATCCCCCAGGTGCCTTTCTCCTGGTGCCCCCTTCCCATATGGTTAAGCCTCTGGCACACTGTAGATAATAGATACTACCCTAGTGCTAAGGAGCAGTTGCACCTTAGCAATTTTGTGTATGTTAAAGGGATCCATAAAGCCCAATAAAAGGCAGAGTGTAGGAGCGCTGTGGTTTAGCTGTTGACAGCAGTGCCTCTGCTAAAGGCTGCAGTGCAGTGGCTGCAGTAACAGAAGGCTGTGCAAGCCAGGAGTTTAAATACAGCCCACTGTTTACAAAACAAAACTGAAAGAAACCAGATAGCACACTAGGACTGGCCAAGCTGAGCCCCTGTGACACAACACGACACTGTCAACATCTGTTTGAAAGAGAAAGAGGCTAAAATCTGACACATCGACTGCTCTCAAATGCAGCAACCTCAGACCCTGTGCACTCTCCTCTTTTGCCTGCAGTCTGCTACTCCCTGCTCTCATGCGCACGCTATTAGTGCTGCTTACATCCCTGCTTCACCAGAAAGCATAAAGCTTCTGCACCTGATCACAGTGCCAGAGTGACAGCAACCCCTCCTACACAGAACAACTTCTCTCTTTCATAGGTCCTCAGCTAGCAGGCAAAGATGAAGCAATTCTTCCCCCACCCCAGGACCAGGCATATAATGTTCGTGGCACACCTCCCCTCTGCTAAATCACAGATTTACAGTTGCAGTGTAGGGCTCTGAGTTGCTGCTGTAACATCATTAATAATTCCAGTTTGTCACAAACATGTATCTAGCAGACATTTTTGTTTTGCCTCTGCACATACAGCAGCAAATGTCTGCTTGGAGAATCTAATACCTCAAAACCTCCATTTCCTTGGTGAAATGAAGGGATGTCAAAATTTGGTACAAGAAAGCATCTCATGGAAGCTACTGACATTCAGGCCTGTCAAATGCTCTGCTATTTCCATCCTTCCACTTCCTCCCCTTCCCTTAGTGGGATACTGCCAACAGAACTTCACAGATCTTTCCATCTAGTAACAATAACTATTTACTCACCATAACCCCTTTTACAATAAATATCATGCCAGAAGCTTTTGTGTATCTCCAGGCTGAAGGTGACCAAACTAAGGCAATGTCTAAAGATTTTCTCAGACACTGGGCCAGAACTCCTGTAAACCAAAACACAAGCCTAGTCCTGTGCTCAGGCTCCACAAACTGTCTGTAAATCATGTCAAGGCAGCGCCAGAAGAGCAAGGTTCTCCTTCTGGCTTCTCTGTGTGCCACGGGGCTGTCTTTGTTATTGCTGCTTGCAATGGTGCTTCTTACCTATGCAATCTGAGCCTGAAAAACCATAATTTGAGACCATAATTGTCTGCAGAGGCCCTTTTTCAAATAACCTGACTGACAAAAGCAAGCTCCTTAAAGATGCAGCAAAATCACTTCATCACTGTCTCATGCATTTTATTTTAAAGGACTATTAAGAACCCATTCTTTCTGATAGAATTCTATTCTCATCTCCACTTATTTTTTTCCTTGAAAAATAAGATTTCTCTATCTCTGCCTATTTTTTTCTTGTCTGTTTCTATTTGATCAATGATGATTCTTTTTTTCCCGTGCTTCTAAGAGAGTTGACATTAAAATGTCTAGTCCTTATTCTCTTTCTTTCTGTTGTATTTGTGCATCGGAGCCATTCACAATGATGTCAGCTCAGCTCTGGGCATTGTCTCTGCTAGTTCAATTCCTGCTGAATTGCTGGAGCTAGCAGGACATTAGCATTCACTTGATTGATTTAGCATACCCAGAGAATAAGATGGGTTTTTCATTCAGCTACACACATTAAAAACTGAAGAAATTATAAAGCAATCCAAAGCTGGTAAGTTCTTTTGGAGTCACACATCTTTTGCTTCTCATATATCTTCCTCTGCTTGAGGGCACCATTTAAATAATGGCTATTTCAATGCCAAGCCCTTCCTTGACAGTGCTCATGGATGAAAGAGAGAAAAGTGATTTAAAACTATTGTTTAACTTAGTTAATTAATTTAACAGATTTCAAGGCTAAAAGATCGTATTATGCATTATCTCCTATAAAATGTGGGCTCTACAATGTCATTCTGTAATTCCAGCATTTTGTCCAAAAACTGGAGAGAACGCTTTTTCAGAGGTAAATACTTCAACCTGAGTTTTTAAATTAGTATTAAAATTGAACAGTGTATCTCTTGTTGGCTTTAAAAAGTTCTTCCTTTGTCCAGTGCCTACCCCTGTGACAAGGTCTTGGTGCCATATGTGGTTGTGCACACTTGCTCAAGATCCACATGACCTATGAAGAGTCCATGTCTTTCCAGATTGCAGATTTTGAGTGTGAAACTAAAGTGAAGAAAAGGATGCAAAACTTCCAGAAGAGTGGGCTAAAGTTTGGCTCCAGAGTCCATGCTCCTCCAAAAGAAATGCTGAGCTGAGCAGCTCGCTGTGAAGTGAATGAAGAAATCTGGCTTTACCTACCAGTGAACCAGAATCTCCACCTCACTATGTTATGACTTTAGAACAGGGATACCCAAACCTTTTCCAACAATAGGATTGAAGACTTCAGCAGACACGTTTGTTCAATTATGCACTTTACGGGCTGAACGAAACAATGGAAGTACCAGCGTGTAACAGAACAGTAATAGTTGGCCCCTTCATAAAAGCCCTTTTCCTGCACTGTCTCTGTTGGCTTCAATGCAAGTTCAGCTACTCAAGACTTTGCAACCTTCAGACCATACCCACACTTGACAGCCTCTTCTGATGGAGTCAGGTGGACGGATAGAACTTGTGGTTTTCCAGGAGGTTCAGCATTATAAATATATGGGTGATGTGACAACAAAGTCAGCTGTCCCAGTTCAAACTCTGCATTTCTCATAATTTCAACAGTATCTTCTGATTAGGTGTTCTTTCTATCTGGCACAGCTCAACTGGTGTTTTAACTGCCCAGAAATGTCTGCAATAGCTCACCTCTAGCTTTGGTTACCCGTTCTGAACGTTACTGCACTGCTCAAGCCCAGCCTCTCGGCCGCATGCTTACCTAACAGAGAGACAGATGAGTCTGTTTCCAAGCGAGTGGACAGTCATTTGTGATCATTAACAAGCAGTCACTGCAAAAGATGACAACTCATGTGTCAGATGAAACATTTCGCATTAATTGGAACAAAGTTCCTATCAAATATGTTTTGATAACAGCCAATCTCTCATGGACATTTTGGACCACACAGTGAGAACATAATGTTTGCTGTCTTTCCTTGGAGGCAAGAAAGAGCATCAGAAGGCAAAGGCAGCTGCAGCCAGCGAGGAAAGACAAACAGAAAACAGCAGGGGATCTGCTGTCTGTTGAGACAAGCACCGAGCCATGGAGCTCTTCAGCTCTGTCAGCAGTTTAGATCCTGGCACAGGTCTGTAGGTTTCAAAAGCTGCTCTTGTTTGAGTGTGGTTGAGATACTACGAGGGATCAGCAGCAAGTAAGGGGTGAAGCTGAAGCTAACGAACATCTCAATGGACAGCAAGTCAGTGCTCAAAGCTGAAATCTGGCTGATATTTTGTGTGCATACACAACTGCATGTTTTAATACAAAACAAATGCACAGCCATTTGCAGCAATCTTAGAGCTGAGCCAGTTCTCCTGGTTCATTCCTACTGTGTGACTGAGCATGTCCCTTGGCTTTCCTTGCTTAAGTTCCACCTCAGGGCTGGCCCTTCCTTGGTTATGACATTTGACTGGTTCCCAGCCCATGGCGGAACGACTTCAAATACTTATCTCCTGCAGTTCTTAAAAACAGTTTCTTGTAGTAATTTGAGATGGATAGTTTACAGGAACACACGTGTGCCTAAATGACCTTGAATATAGCTCCAGAATACTTAACAATGGCTGTTGTGAGACCTTATGCATTACTATGCCATTTTAGTCCTTTTAACACCAAGCAACAATTTCAAGCAACACAGATGTTAGAAGAGTCTCTTCAGGTTTATAACATGCTTTACATGCTTCTTAAATTTTTTCTTCACTGATCTGCTACCGGATAAAAGCAACACTGAAAATATATGAAAGTGACAGTCAAGATCTGTAACTACATTAGTCATCCTGTCAGAGCCTTGGAAAGAACCTTATTGAAGTAAAGCAGGAAAACAATTTGTTGAAACATCAGCTGAAGCAGTGAGTTGCAACTCATTCAAATCTCTCTAAAGTACGTGATCAAGCAACTGCTGAAGTCTTGAAAGCCACAATTGATTCTGCAAATAGGAGATACATAACACAAACTTTGGATTGACCTCCAATCTCTGGTATGTGATAACAACCTGAGTGTCCACCTATTTATACCTTAAAAGCAGCCAGGTGGGAAAAGATAGGATGAGTGATGTTCCCTGAGTATAGTAACAGAACTACCCAAACATAAAAACCGACAATATTTTCCTATCACAGTGTGCAATTGGGGTTTACTTCCACTGAATGGAGCCATTCTAGACATACACTGATAAAATCAAAAACACTATTGTGTAACATTTTTACCTGGACCACAGGCAATGGTTCCCTAGGCCCAGAAGAGTCCAGCAATTGATGTTCTTACAGATCTTTTTGCCAAAGATAACATCATTAAGCTTTGATGTCTACAGTACAGCCACAAGCCTAAAAAAAAAAAAAGAAAACCACCTTACCTGAATAACTGAAGCATCTGGAGAACCCAGAACGCCAGAGAACCCAGAGAATTCTCTGCCAGAGAATCCAGAGCAACTCAGCTGTAAATTGACTTAAATAAAACCCACTAAGCTCAGCCAACCAGGGCATACCTTACAATATAGGGAAAACTTATGTAGGACTTTATCCTAATCATAGAATCACAGAATGGTCAGGGTTGGAAGGGACCTCTGGACATCATCCAGTCCCACCCCCCTGCCAGAGCAGGGACACCTGCAGCAGTTGCACAGGATGGCATCCAGGTGGGTTTTGAATGTCCCCAGAGTCAGAGACTCCACAACCTCTCTGGGCAGCCTGTGCCAGTGCTCTGCCACCCTCAAAGTAAAGAAGCTCCTCCTCATGTTTAGATGGAACTTCCTACGTTCAAGATTGTGCCCATTACCTCTTGTGCTATCACTGGGCACAACTGAAAAAAAGACTGTTCCCATCCACCTGGCACCCTCCCTTTAAGTATTTGTAAGTATTGATAAGATCCCCCCTCAGTCTTCTTTTTTTCTAGACTAAAAAGCCCCAAGTTCCTGAGCCTTTCCTCATAAGAAAGATGCTCCAATCCCCTCATCATCTTTGTAGCTCTTTGCTGTACCCTCTCCAGCAGTTCCCTGCCCTTCTTGAACCGGGAAGCCCAGAACTGCACACAGTGCTCCAGATGTGGCCTCACCAGGGCAGAGTAGAGGGGGAGGATGACCTCCCTCGCCCTGCTGGCCACACTCTTCTTGATGCACCCCAGGATGCCATTGGCATTCTTGGCCACCAGGGCACATTGCTGGCTCATGGTCATCCTGTTGTACACCAGGACTCCCAGGTCCCTTTCCACACAGCTGCTCTCCAGGAGGTCAGCCCCCAACCTGTACTGATGCATGGGGTTCCTCCCCAGATGCAGTACCCTACACTTGCCTTTGTTGAACTTCATCAGGTTTTTCTCTGCCCAACTCTCCAGCCTGTCCAGGTCACGCTGTATGGCAGCACAGCCTTCCGGTGTGTCAGCCACCCCTCCCAGTTTTGTGTCATCAGCAAACTTGCTGATGGTACACTCTATCCCTTCACCCAGGTCATTGATGAATATATCAAACAGGACTGGACCCACTACTGACCCCTGGGGAACACCACTTGTTACTGACCTCCAACTAGACTGCCACTAACCACAACTCTCTGAGCTCTATCTGCCAACCAGTTTTCAATCCACCCCACTGTCCATTCATCCAACCCACACTTCCTAAGCTTGCCTGTGAGGATGATGTGGGAGACAGTGTCAAAAGCCTTGCTGAAGTCAAGGTAGACAACACCCACTGCCCTCCCCTCATCCACCCATCCAGTCACGCCATCGTAAAAGGCTATCAGATTAGTCAGACACGACTTCCCCTTGGTGAATCCATGTTGACTACTTCTGATAACCTTCTTTTCCTCCAGATGCTTGGAGATGACGCCCAGAACAAGCTGTTCCATCATCTTTCCAGGGATGGAGGTGAGGCTGACTGGCCTGTAGTTTCCTAGGTCATCCTTCTTGCCCTTTTTGAAGACTGGAGTGACATTGGCTTTCCTATCATTCCATCACTATGTTGGCCTAAGGGTACACTACAATCAGCTAAGAAAGGGACAAAACATGTAAAACCTTTTTTTTTTCTCCAAGAGGCTGGTGGAAAAAAGGGAGCAAACTGTTGTTCAGTGATGATGCTCCTTCAAATCAGATGTCAGTTCTAAGTTCTTGAGAGATGATGTGTAGAGAGTGATTCTGACATATCTCCTTCAATCTGGAGCTCAGGAATAATTATCACTAAAGGAAAGAAAAAGTTATGTTAGCAGGAAAATGCTTTGGCTTTACTCTTTAAATATTAACTAATCTTGTGTGTGTGTGTGTTGTGTGCTATACCTGGGCAAAGGAAAACAAGTGAAATGTACTATGCTTCCAGTAGTTTATTGTATTTGTTTGGAAATTGAGGGCAGTACATCCAATCAGTGCCAGCAGATTGGATCCTGGATATGGTTTAATGATGGTTCTGCCTTTCCTTTACCATCTTGTCCCTATTCATAGAATCACAGAATGGTATAGGTTGGAAGGGACCTTAAAGAGCATCAAAACATTAAGACCACTGCTACAAGGAAGAAAAGGAGGGCTATAGTTGTGGGCGACTCAGCAATTTGCCTTGGGCAACCTGGTCTAGTGGGAGGTGTCGCTGCCTATGGTAGGGGGGTTGGAACTCGATGATCTTCAAGGTCCCTTCCAACCTAAACCATTCTATGATTCTATGGTTCCAGCCCCCCTGCCATGGGCAGGGACACCTCCCACCAGCCCAGGGTGGTCCAAGCCCCGTCCAGCCTGGCCTTGAACACCTCCAGGGATGGGGCAGCCACAGCTTCTCTGGGTGACCTGGGCCAGTGCCTCACCTCCCTCAGAGTAAAGAATTTCTTCCTAATATCTAATCTGAATCTATCCCCTTGCAGTTTAAAAGTGTTACCCCTCGTCCTATCACTACACTCCCTGATAGGGTCCCTGTGATTTAAAAGCAGTGAGTTTGTGCTTAGTCACCCAAATACATTCACAAGGAGGTTCAGCCGAACATGGTAAACCGGCCGCCAAGCAGCCTCCGCCAGGCTGGCGCAGTGCAGCAGCAGCAGCGGGGCACAGCCTCCCTCACCGCAGCCTTCTGCGCCCTTTCTCCACAGCTCCGGATCGGCGGGCACCGCCGTGGCTCCGGGCTGCTCCGCGGCCTCCGCCGGGGAGAAGCTGCAAGCGGCCCTTCCCCACGAGATGGCGGCGCCGCCGCGCCACGCCGCCCGCGGGCTCGGCAGCCGCCCGCCGACAAAGCCCGTTATCTGAAGGCGAACCGGCAGCGCACGGCGCCCCGCTTCTGCCAACCGCCAGTGCGCCGAGGCTCCGAGTCCTCGCCCGGCCCTGACGGGACCCTCCGCGCTCTCCCGCCCCGCCGGCCCTGAAGGGACAGCCGCCTGAGGTGAGGAGCCGCCCCGCCGGGCAGGCAGGGCGCGGGGAGAGGCAGCCGGGGGAGTGAGGGAAGGCGGGGACAGGACGCCGTGAGGGCAGGGCGGGTCAGGCGGGCTCGCTGTGCCGGGGACCGGGACGGGGACCGGGACCGGGACCGGGACGGGGACGTGGACCGGGACCGCAAGATGGCTTCCGCACCGACAGGTGGCGCCTCAGTACCAGCGAGCGGGCGGCGCCTAGAAGGGCCCCGCGCGGTGCTTCCGGCGGGGAAACGGAAAGGGCGGTGGGGCGGCGCGGAGTGCTTCCGGGGCGGGGTGCGGCGGTCCCGGCGCGGGCGGCAGCGGTGAGCGGTGGGCCCTCGCAGCGGGGCCGGGGGAGGGCGGGAGCGTGCCCCGGGTCACGGCACCGGCCCCAGAGGGTGTAAGGCTCCCCCGGCGCTCCCGGTGTCTGGACGGCCGGGCCGGGCCGCCTTTAGCGAGGGTCGCGGGCAGGGTCCCGGAGCGCGGCGGGGAGCGGTACCGCCGGGGCTCTGCCTCCCCGAGGGCTCCCCCGGGGAAGGGGCGCCGCGCACGGGCCGATAACCGCGGCCTTCTCGGTGCTGCGAGGCCGGCGGCGGGGCGGGGGCCGTGCGGTCCCGGCAGTGGAGCAGGTCCGGGGTACAGGAGTCCTCCCGCGGGGACTTGTCATACCGTTAGCGGTAACGGGAACCCAGAGTGGGGACGTTCCTTGTGCCAGCAGCGTTGTCCCGGTACGTGAGTCAAGGGAACTGCAGCTGGGTTTAGAAATTGAAGAATATATTAAAACTACACGGAATCTGCAGTGCTTATTTCTGTGTGTTCTTACAGCGTGTCTCCTTTCTAGGAAAAATGCTTTCTGAAAGCAGCTCCTTCGTGAAGGGGGTGGTGCTGGGAGGAGCCTTCTGCATGTTGGTGACACTCCTCGGACATATTAAGCTGGGCCATGGGACTAAAGCACATCACCACGAGCACCATCACATCCAGGCTCCCAACAAAGAAGATGTCTTAAACCTTTCAGAAGGTGAACGCGTGGAGCTCAGTAAAAGTATCCGCGTTTATTGTATCATTCTTGTGAAACCAAAAGATCTGGGGCACTGGGCTGCAGTGAAAGAGACGTGGAGCAAGCACTGCGACAAGGTGGAATTCTACAGCTCTGAAAACGTTAAAGTGTTTGAATCTGTAGCCCTCAACACAAATGATATGTGGGCGATGATGAGAAAAGCTTACAAGATAACATATGAACGCTATAAAGATGAATTCAACTGGTTCTTTCTTGCATATCCAACAACATTTGCTATTATTGAAAATCTCAAGTATTTCTTACTGAAAAAAGACGCCTCGCAACCTTTTTATATAGGCCATACTGTGAAGTCTGGTGACCTTGAGTATGTAGATGGTGAGGGAGGAATAGTCTTAAGCATTGAATCACTAAGACGGCTCTCCCGTGTTCTTGAAGACTCTGACAGGTGTCCAGAGCAGGGAGGTATGATTTGGAAACTTGCTGAGGATAAACAGTTAGCAATCTGCCTGAAGTATACTGGAGTGTTTGCTGAAAACGCAGAAGATTCAGAAGGAAAAGATGTCTTTAATACTAAATCAGTGGGCGCTCTCATTAAGGAAGCAATGTCTACTCACCCTCAGCAGGTGGTGGATGGCTGCTGCTCTGACATGGCCATCACGTTCAGTGGACTGGCCCCAAACCACATGCATGTGATGATGTACGGTGTTTACAGGCTGAGACCCTATGGCCACACCTACAACGATGCACTTGTCTTCCTTCCACCTGCAGACTCAGACAATGACTGAGGTCTCTTCAGAGGAGACCTGGAACCATGGAGTCATGACAGGCTTTTGTCCTGACAGATTCGATTTTGTAGTATCTGGTGGTACTGGTGTACAGTTTATTTTTTTCTTTTGCACATTGAGGTTTGGCAAAGCTCTTAATTTTAAAAGTGGAAGGAGAACTTTTTTCTAAATCTTTTATACAGAAATGCTTCTGGCTTTTGGCCATGCTGGAATGAAATGATAAAGAAGTTGTTAATGTTTATGATAAAAGGAAATTAAGTTTATATATGGGGGGTTTGTACATGTAAATATTTATTAATGAAAACTCAAATTAGTCTACTGTTACAAATATATTTTTGCAAGATTTTCATTCTTTCAATTCTTCCAGGCATTTCTAGAATGTCTTTATATCTTTCTAAAATGTACCAATAAAACCAACTACAGATTCAGTCTCAAAGCCTAACTTTAAGCTATCTCCTTTACACTAGACTACGCAATAGCCTGAGCTGTGCTGCTTATGCAGCACTTACTGCTTTATGTACAGCCTCCTGCCCCAGTAGGGAATTAGCAAGGAGCAAACTGACGAAAGAAATCTGTTAGGAAGTTGCAGCAGAGTAGTATTAAGTGACCTTTGGACTGCTGTTTTTAAGCAAAGAGAGAACTATATTTGAATAAATATTAACACAGTCAGGTAGCCTGTTAGCACAAGAGAAATTGCTCATTTAAAATTTCACTTCATATATAAGCATGTTAGAATAAAGGTTCTGTATTATTTTCACTCCTGTTAGTGGTGCTAATACTATTTACAAGGAAGAAGTTGTTTAACTGTGAATCCAAGTGTAGTGCAGATTTGCAGTTCTTTTTAACACCAAGATGCAGAAAGAGCAACATGTACTTACACTCTCACCCTTTCTTTGAGTATTATGCCAAACAGGTTACAGGCTCAACAAAGCAATATGCACAACTCCCCAGTACTAGGGCGGGAAGGGGAAGGGGTTGGGGGTTTTTGTTGTTTTGTGGTGGTTTTCATTACAATTGAGTGCTCTTGAAATCAGTTTTATACAAGTAACCAAAGTGGGAATACGCAGCACTTCAGTATTTACTCCATTTAGAATTCACTGACCTAAGCCGGGTGTTTCAAGACTTAAGGAAGGTACTACATCTAGGTAGGGAAGTGAAACAGCTGCTTCAGAGCTCATGAGAATATCCACATCTTTTGTTTTAAGCATCAGGTTGTTTTTTTGGTTTGTTTTTTTTTTACAAGAATGGTAAGACAACTGCCGAGCCCCCCAAGCAAGCTACCACAGCTCAGCTGTTTCAAAAGGTGCACCTTGTCTCACCTCTTGCACATTCTCCTCTTTCCTGTGGGCGCTCAGCTGACAGCAAGACAAATACATATCTGATTGCTGCCAAAGCCTAGATAAAACTTAAGTTGGTATTTTTAACAACTTTTTGCTAACTTGGTATGCAAGTTAATTTAAGCATGATTTACTTGTATCTTTTTACAGAATCATTTTTAAAAGGTTAGATCCGCAATTGGGAATAGTCTGATAAAGCCAGAGTAAGGAAGTAAAATTTTGATTTTGGTGGTGTTTCTGATGTTAAGGACAGTGGTGACCCCACTGCAACAACCCCAGTCATAGGGCAAGTCAAGGAAAAAGAATGGGAGTTAACAATTCAAACCAGAATAAATCTCATTTATCAGTAACACAACAGGAGGAAACAAGACGGAAGGGGGAAAAGCAAGCCACAGAACTCAAGAGGAGCTCATTTTATGCAAAAAACTACTGAAGCATCAACTCATTCCGCATAGCACTAACAAGAAATTAGTATATTTATAGCAGAGTCTGAGGTTTGACCAAACTTTTTTCTATTACAGCAGTGTTGCAATCACCTTAATTTTTGTCTTCTTACATTAATAGTTTCAGATTTACCCTGTCATTTTTGAAAGTACAATCTTGTAAATAATTTTACAGGAAAAAATTAAAATTAGCACACATAGATAACACATTCCATCTCCCATGTCTTAACTGGGCTTTACAATCGGAAGGAGAACGTCTCTGCCACTATCTTCTGTAAAGGTCCCAAAGTGGGGAAACCAAGCATGCAGAACAGCACCGAGACAAGGCACTTGCATACAAAATTATGTTCTGCCATTATAAAATTTAAGTGTTAGCACAGAGACTTGAAATATTAATAAATGCTTCCAGAGACAGAGTTATGAGCGGTAGACCTTAAAGTTTCCTTAGTTTATTAAATGATTCTATGGCACAGGAATGTTTTCCATAGGCATAGCTTTGGGTACGCAGTCGCTGAACAAAGAGTTGGATTATCCAGAGAAATACACAGTGCTCTTTAACCCGTCTGTAGATGTACATACATGTGGCAGTGTGCACAAGCAGAGATCTCTTTTGAAAGTTCCACCTGGGAGAAGCTGTTCCTGGCTACACTGATAACCATGTTTTGCTATCACGCCTCTGTTAAACAGTGAATTTTGTTTCTGCTCCTAAAAATAAGAAGGCGAAGAGGGAGTAGAGCATCAGGCACCAAGCTGGCACACACTCCATTTGGAGTATGCCCACCATTACTATGAACTCCACTATAAGGACAGCGATATCAAACAGTGTTGGCAGGTAGAAATTTGAACATATATATATATTCTTCAGATATGAACTAGCATAAAAGAATTTCTAGTCCACATACCAGTTTAAGTTCATAAATCCTATACAGATAAATGCATATTAAAAAGCAAAAATCATTACGTAAAATACTGAAGTTAATGCTGTTAATAAATTAAGTTAAAAAATAAATGTCCGAAAAAACTGATTTCTCCACATTCAAGAAACAGGTAGACTAACAAGATGTTAATCAGAAGAAAAAAATCTGAAATGTTTCAGAGATCTTATAAACCATATTAATTATATTTCACATATACTTTATATTACTCTTTTAGAAGAGCATAAAAATGTAAACATTTCTTGGCCTTTTCCTCCTTTTTGTTTGACATAGTCTACTCACAGTCCATGCATGATCTTTCCATCAGATATCTTCAGTCACTGAAGACTTGGGTTTAAGACAAAACAAAAGAACTGTAAAAAAAAGAAATCTAGAAAACTATTGTAGCCTAACAGTACTTTTGCTTGATTTATTTAGCATAGCCACAGAACAAAATAATTTGTACATTCAGTCACATTAAAAACAAGGAATTACAAAGCAGTCCACATTTAATCTAAGTGCATTCCTTTGGAGTAACACAGTTCCTTTTGTTTCACTTGTACGTCTTCATGTGCCAAAGGCCATCATTTAAATAGTGGATATTTTCGATACCAATCCCTTTGTTGACCTTCTCACTGTAGAAGGAAGAAAAGGGTACAGAAGTATTAGCTAGGTTAAATATTAGATCAGTACAAAATACAATATTTAAAGTAGAAACTGCAACATTTATCAACTGGGAGGGGAGAAGCTATCATCCACAAAGTCATAATCTTCAAGAGCAGGTGGACAGGAAACGGTATTTGTTACTGCATGTACCCACATTGCTGAATGGTAAGACGACAATATTTGCCTTCCACATTTTGTCAACAACATTCCACAATATTTTTAACTACTTCTTTGTGGGAGGCAGTTCTTCAGACAACATTTCTGCTACTTTTCTTAATTTTAGCATTTCCCTATCAAAGCAGCACAGCGGTTGTGACTCTTCCCCCTCCTAGCACAGCAGGTGGTGTAACATGGCTGGAATGTGGAATTTGACAAGTTTAGTTCCAAGTGTGCCACTGACATGCTCAAATGCAGCTGAGCTGCTACGCTGCTAGTTGCAAGACATCTACCCATTCAATAAAGAATTACAAATGTGAAATTTATGCGCCAAGGACTTGAAGCATGTTACAGACATACTATCCTTCTACATTTTTTGAGTCATGTCTTTTAAAAATGGCTGTTTTGTGCATCTGCATTGGATTTGTTTTCATCTTTTTTCCAGTGTATTACTCCATCGAAAAAACTAGTTTTGTCACAACAAACAAGCAAATCTCATCATTCTAGGACTGAGAACAAGTTTCATTCCCCTGGAGAACATAGTTTCCTGTATTTATACTAAGCGTTCCATTACTTCTACAACTTCTCCAAAAGTAATCAGGAAGGAAAATACTGCTATGTTAATTGCATTAACACATCATGTATCATAATCACACCAAGTGCCTGAAATCATACTGTTTCACAATTTTCTGTTTTAAACAGTATCACAAAAACAAGCATGCTAATGGGCTGCGTAGATCAGTATAATTTCATTTTCCTCTCCAGTTAACATTGCTTCTCACAGAACAGGATATTCAGCTGCAAGGCTGCTGAACTTGACATTAGGGTTAGGAATACAGATAATCTTGGTTTGCAGTGATCACAGCAGGTCACTGCAGATGTAGGACTGGAACAAAAGTAGCTATTTTTTCCATCTACTCTTGGAGTCTTTTGAAGTCACAACAAAGAATCCTCAGTAATATAATTCCTCAACAGCTACAGCAGGTGCAAATCCAGGGTGCTGCAGTCCCACTCTATCCCTGTCCTCTGTACCACATTCCCACGACTCTCCCTTGTGCTACCATTACGACTTAGGACCACAGAGTGACCTAGTACAGAAGGTGATCCTGCTTAGATCTATCCCCACAAGAAAGAGTGATTTGTTTTCCTCAAAATTAGCTTCCTCACCCACACAAGTACTAAATGGGGCTCAAACCAATGCAGCCCAAACCTGCTGGGTACATCTAACGTACTGCTGCAAGATGTTATAGAACTTAAAATGACAACGAAGTTTAGCTACTTATAACTTACCACTGCCTGAACGCTAAGAACCACTAACATCCATTACCTTTACACTTCACAAGAAGCTCAGCTATGCTAGTAAGCACATCAAGCAGCAATGCTGCATGTGGGTACAAGAGGTAAAGAAAAAGAGAAGGCCACAGAGGAAAGCCCAGCTGGTCACCCAAGTACCAGCAGGACTTTAGTCTCTGCTGTCCCTGCAGATAAAAATCACTTCAACGTTTTCAGCCCCTTCAAATCCAAACTACATCTCTTACCCAGCCCAGATGGCGAGTACTCTATTTCTTTGTGTACTTGTGTATTTGTACTTTGTAGTAAGTATAAATGTTTCTTTGTTCAGCAAGATCTTTGAGAAAGTATGATCACAGAGGAAGAAATACTAACATTCAGCAGTAGTACTAATGTTGTGCATCTTAAAATCCATATTCACGTGAAAAAAAACATTTGATTCCATTTGGTAAACAAATAAGTAGGGAAGATATTCCCCGCCTCCTCTTCTTTCCATGAATATTAATCAACAAAATGAAGTCTTAAAAAATTCTATGCTTAAACGACATATGTTGCAACAGTGATGCAGTAACCTTGACAGTGGTGCTTATATTCCAAACTAACATAAGAATAATGACATGGGACAGGTTATATTTCAATTTTTAAAACACTTACATGTCCTCAGCTGACATCTTCATTACTCCCACACATAATGCATGTTGTTTTCCCTCTGCCATTATTGCCTACAAATTACCGCTAAGGAAAACACATTTTTTTAAAAACTATTTCAGAACAGTAACAGTAATATGAGGAAATTACTTTTTGGAAAGTTTCAAAATTGCAGGTTGAACATTTACCCTTTCAGTAATTCTAGAGGTCTTCCTCTTAAAGATAAACAAAACAATGCACTGCATTTAACGATTGAATCACAGTGTGTAGAACAAAGCATGTATTTATTAACTTCAAACAGCAATTACAGAAAAAGATCTCCCAACACTACACTCTGTTTCTTCCTTTGTGCCTAACACTGAGAGATGATAGCCTCGCCCTTTCTGGAACAAAACTGCACATTTGTGGGGCCATTTTAGATTCCAAGGTACAGAACAATTGAGACATAAATCTAAAAAAATAAGAGTACTGAAATCAGATGCATCCTTTTCAAAGTTTAGCAACATGTCATGCTAACTGCTGATCTTTTCCTATACCAACAACAAAAGCAGCACAGCTTGGTATTATTAATGCTGTATTTGCTCAGGGTTCCTGTCTCAGTAACATAATGAGGAGTGAATTAGCATACTTTCCTCATTTTACATGTGCTAACTTCATCAGACACATAGAGCAAGTCCTGACTACAGCAAAGCTGATCCTAAACACCTTTCCAAATTCCCTAGGAACAGGAGCAAGTTCTTCTATAACTGAAGGAGATACAAGATTGATTAAGGAGACAGGGGACAAATTACACTGCACTTCATCTATTTTTACGGTTCTGCATAAAATCACAAAGGAGCTCCACTTATCAGTTAGATTAATGGAACAGCATCCCACCCAACAGCACAGCAGGAATAGTTATTTCATTTGGAACATCACAGTAAGTAAAAGAAATTAAGAACAATTTTAACCTTGCCAAATAACATCTGAACCTCTGCAGCTCTTTTCAGATTACTAGTTATTCCATGCAATACCATTAAAATCCAAAGTAATTCAGATTATGATCATCTGAGAACACAAGAACAGAAATTTAACTCATCTCACAGCAAGCAGTAATTCATAGTTAAAGAAGGATACAACAACAGTATCAACTGCAGCAGGGTAAAGTTTTGCTCCAGGAGACGTCAGGCCAGGGCACATTATATTAGCTCCACTTAGTACAAATTTAATGGCACCTTTATCAACCTGCTGATGTGGTAGAATAAATGGGTCTAGGAGGGGAAAGATACAGCATTACAATTAATACAGTAACATGACAACATGAGTAACTCATTATCAAGTCAGTTTAGATGGGGCAATTAGATATATAGCGCGCTGTGAGGGTAGGAAGCTTGAAAAAAAATTACAGGAGCTCCTGCTGGGCTCTACGGTCCCAAAAGGAACACAAGTACTGTTCTCCCAGACCACATCTTTTATCTAAGAACCAAAGGATAATCCAACACTAGGCCTATGCCTCCTGCATACTCATACACCCACATAATGAGTAAGAATTTTAACAAGTTCCCCCAGCGAAAACAATCACGCAAATGCCCACATACTAAGAGGTCTTAAAACTAAGAGGTCTTAAATCCCTCAAATTACATGTATAACCTCTTACATGAAAAAGAAACAGCTTAACATTAACAGGACAAAAAAAAGGCAAAGATGGACAAAATTCATGAAGGCTGTCAGCTCTCCAAGCCACCCTTCAAGTGCACACACCTTCTTGAAGTATTTCAAACACTGAAATTTGATTGAGTAACATTTTTAGTGACACCTACACTCATCCAAAGGAGAGCAACACAGTCAAGTAGAACAGTGAGAACAGCAAGAAAAATAATGCAAGAGAGTAACTTGTAAAAAGCATGCAGCATGAACTCTTACAGGAGACAAGCATACATCATTAAACTTATGATTAAAGAATAGTTTTCTAGTAAGAACCTGTAAGTATTTGGAAGGAAGCAAAAAGGGTTTAAAGGAAGACTTGAAAGAACAAAGATAGGGACTAACAACACAAAATTTAGATCTCTGTCCTAGAGAAACCTCTCTCAAGGTGTTTTGCAGAGCTTTGCACAATTTAATGCTTAGAAATCAAAGCTTAGATTGCTTAACATACAGCATTGCAATAATTATGGGGGAAGCAATCCATATAGGCAGCTGAAATAGCAAAGCAGTAAATTACATTTGAGAAGGTATACTGTATCTTTACGATCTATTCTGGAATATATGTATATTTATGCATCTAAGTAGTAATTTCTTTTTAATTTGGTTCTACTGAAGTCCTGTGGAATCTCATGCTCACCCCTCTCTCCCATCCACTACCATCCTCAGGAAACTTACATTTGTGAAGCAACCTTAGCGTCGGGTAAAAAATCCCTTCTCTTTGTCTGAAGAACAGCAACTCCCCATTCACAGTGAGGATTTCTATATGCTCATGACTGCAAGATTAAAAAAAAAAATTCCAATAGCTACATAACCCTTTTATAGTTTAAATTAAGTATTTCACTTCACAAAGTCTGGTCTATCTTGACATCTGAGAACTAAGACAGTCAGTTAGCAAGAAATTTTAAAACTAAAAATATTATCTTTTCTTATGGCTTGTTTTTCAGCACTGGCCTCCTGCACACCTCCTTCCCCTTTAAAAAAAAGAAAGAAAGAAAAAAATCCACAGACAAACATCCAGCTGTTCACAAACTGCATTTCTTTGGGTTTTTTTAAGAGCAACACAAAGAGTAGACAAGGAGAAGGAATCAACAAAAATAAACTACTCTCTATTTAAAAAAAAAAAAATCCAGATAATATATGGAAGGCCCAAAATAGTAAAAAACACTATTGGAAGCTATCCAAACAAGTTCGAGCTTCCATATCCATAAAGCTGAACGACACCCTTCAAAAACCCTGGAGAGTCCCTGCATATCTTGCACATTCATTACTACACAGCATTTTTGTTTTCCTCACGCATCCTACCAGCATGCCTTCAAGAGCATGCTGAGCGCACGCAAACTTTCTGGGTTGGCCATAACACACTCTTCAAAAACACTAGGTTCATCTACCATACAAAATAAGCATATAAAGGAAGCAATCCTATCACCTTGGAAGCAAAGGTTGAGAGAAAAAAAAAAACTTACCATCTTACTATTTTGACTGGGTCTTTCTTTGGCATAATTTGGTTTAGCCATGGTTCAATAACAGGAAACTGGTCGATCAACTGATTCTTAATACCTTTAATAACTGAAGTCTTCAGCTGAATGCAGTTTGATACATTCTCCTTTTCATCAAATCTGTCAAGTGAGTGAAAGTATTTCAGAAATACAAAATTTGCTAACCCAAAGATGCCATATCTCAGCAGCATCCTTCAGAAATGTTTGTAAGTTCTCTTTAACACCTTAGCAGTACCACATCTGTCGAAATCTCAACTCTAGGATTTAATGAGGCCTAAACCTGTCCCCTGGGAAACACTGGGCTGGGAAAGGAAGGCAGGGAGGTTCCCATTAGTAGGGTGTCTTCATCTAACTTTGTGTATATTCACAAAACGCGTTTTTAATCTCACAGATACACCCTGGCACACAGCATTATTTCATCCAACTCGTAGAGTACACTTTGCTGGTAACACCAACAACCATAGCCCTATTCAGATGTACTTTTATAAAAAAGAATCCTTCACCTTTACCACAGACGTATGAACTGCATTTCATACCACCCCAAAGTTCAGAAGAGTTAATGACTCAGCTTACTTTTTAGGCTTTCCTCTTTTAACAAGCAAGTACCCAAGGAGCCCAGGCCAGCAGCCCTAGGGCAAAGCTGAGGGTGATCCCTGCGCCCCGAAGAGGCCGCGGGGCCCGGCTGCCCACGCTGCCCCGGCCCCAGCCTCACCCCCGCGACCAGAGCCTGGCCGTGCCGGTCCCGCGGGCGCAGCGCTGAGCCCGGGCCGGCAGGGCCGAGCCCCGGGGCACAGGGGACGCCGGGCCCGCCCCGGCCCTCCTTCCCCCACTCTCCCGCCGCCCCCCGAGCCCCGGCCTGGCGGGGGCGGCGGGTCGAGCCCCACTCACTTCTTGAACATCCTGGGGGCGGTGGGCGCCGGGCGGGCGAGTGCCTGAGGCCGGCGAGCGGCGGCGCGGGCACCCACAGCCTCCGCGCTCTCTCACACGAGGCTCCCGGCCCACCCCTCCGCGCCAGCCGGAAGCGCCGCGCGCTTTACGGCCCGTCGCGCCGCTCCATAACAACGGAACGCGCGCAGCCCCACCCCGGAGGGGGGGGGGGGGAGGCGGGGACTACAATTCCCAGGGGGCAGCGCGGTACCCCAGCGCATGCGCACAGGGACGAGGCCCGGCCCGGTCAGGGGCAGCGCGGTGGGGTCGGGTGCCGCGGCGGTTTGTGGCGTCCGGTAGGGGGGAGTCACACACGCGTCCTGACCGGTGGAGAGGGAGCAGGAGAAACCCGCTTCCAGTGAAGGTCTCAACTGCCAGAGGCAGAGCTGGCTTCTGATGAAGCCGTTATGTTTATGAAAATCCAGTTAGGCTTTGCTGGGGGATGGGCCGCAGTAATTCTGGGTATTATTGTGAATAATGACGGTGTGAATAATTGTGTGACCGCTCTGTTTCTTTTTCTAGTTACGGAAATACTACCACTGGCACAGAGGGGAGAAGGGAGAGGATATCAAGACCAGGTCATCATTTATGCTAACTACCAAGTTCTTTTTTTCCATACAAACCAAATTAATCAGCTTTGATACTATAACAACTAATTAAAACCTAATATTGAAGGGTTACATCAGTCATACATAGTAAAATCAAGCCTTTATACACGGTATCATTCAAATAGTGAAATACAGAGTGAGGAACACACTAGTAACTTTTTAAAAAGGACAGGAGTGAACTATGGCACTATATAAATATTCAGGTATTTAACTCATGAACACCACATGCACCTACATCACTAAAAATACTAAGCTATAATCAAGAATTCAATTTTAACTGAAACACAGCAATATTGCTCATGCCCAGATTAGAAAGTGAGGACGGGAGTTTATTGCGCCAACAAACTACTCCATGTATTTGTTGTGCTCCTCAGAATAACTTCTCTTAAGTAATACTTTGCCAAGTAAACAATCCTTGCAGGTGTGCTCACATTTTTGAAAACGCTAGTGAAAAATTCATCATACTCCCACCTCGAATGTTAGAAACAAGGTAAACTTTTACCCTCAATGACTCCTGATAAATATGGCACATCTCACTGAAGCCATCCAAACCACTGGTTTCATGCTAGCCTAAACCAGCAAGATTCATTACTAATTTTCAAAAATGGCTTTTCATCAACAGGAAGCTCTTATCTCCATTCTTCTGCTCCCTTACAGCACCTGGACCACTGAACCTTCAGGGCTGAGCTAACCTTCAGTCTGGTCTCAACATCTCCATCTTCTCTTCCATAGGCTTTTTGTTGGCATAGCTGCAAAGACTTCAAGGCCAGCTAACTGCTCGCCCAATCTAAATTTGCTTGTACAAAGGATTTTTGAAGAAGGCTCTGAGCACGTAGACTGGAATTTTGTAATGCAGCTGTCATTATTATTGTTCAGCCTCACCACCAAAAAGCTGGAGACGTTTGCTCTGGTTGCAGTGTCACTTTTAGGTAACAGAATTTTAAAAGCATGGTACCTGGATAAGACTGACAAAGCAAGAGACACATCCAGCAAATAGCTTCACAACCCCAACAGAAACCACCCCTATGGATTATGTATGCTAAATAGAAAGGATTTAGAATCTCTCCCCCCATATGTTTCCATGGGGAATGGGCAAAATCCATTTCACCTGGCTTCCTCCTGGGTCCCCAGCACTTCACTTGACCTTGCCTTCACCCACTCTTCCACGTATCCCAGACCATGGCTGGTCAGGAGCTGCGTATTCTGACTCTTCCTCACCTGAATGACTGCCTGGACAGGATAACCCTCCCGTTTCTCCAGGAAAAGGGACACTTACACATGTCCCTTTATAGATTTATTTATAAATCCAATTATTTTCACAAAACAAGAATCTGTAGAAATTTAAGATCTCTCATATCTCTACACCTCTTACCTAATTTGGCTTAAGTGAACATGACAGTTACTGGGAACAGAGGAAAACTTGACAGCAGAATCATATAATCTTTATTTACTTAGCAAACATGTTTATTTCTGTTACACCTGACTTGGAATGTAACTCATTAGTGCTTGGGAACTATACAACCTGTTCTAAAGCCAGCCAGAAACAGACTGAAGCTTTGTGGTTTATTAAATCTGGAAAAAGTACTTTTCTACACATCACTAGCATTAGGTTTCAGGCCTCAGGAGCTGTCTCCCAGTTACTCAGACAGAAAACACGCTCCAGGAAAACCTCAGTAAAATGATGTTGATATCGCTCTGAACCACAGTTTCTGTCAAGACAAGTTAGCGTATCTTTTTCCGTCAAACCCAGAACTGCCAGCAGCCTTCCCCCGAGGAGCTCTGCTGTCAGGGAGGCAGGTGCAAGCTCTGAGCTGAAGTCCTTGGAGAATCTCTTCTGGAACAAAACCTCGCCGCTTGTTTTGCTGCTTTCTCTGCAGCTATTTCTCAACGGTGATTGAGTCCTAACAAGGCTCTTGGAGGGTTCGCGTTTCCTTTGGTAATAGATACATCAGCATCAAGAAGAGACACTAAAGGGGCCAAACGTTGGGAAAAAAAAAAAACCACAACTCTAGGCTTTAGCCCAGTGCAAGTCCATATATATTCAAATCACATGAAGAAGTTGGCAGTGAATGATTATTTATAAACAAATGTGAGAACAATCATTTCTAAAACCAGCTAACAGGCCGGAGCCTTCCACTGAGCCGCAGGCTCGGAGCGAAGCGCCCGGGTTCCAATCAAACCCCATTTCCTACCACATTGACCTCGGCCGGCAGGCGACACGCAGAACTTCGGCTTCCTCGGCCTCGCCGTGGGCTCTGCCCCGCCACACCGGCACTGCCACCGGCACCGGCACCGGCCGGCCTGAGGGGACCGGCTGCAGGGCGAGGCCACGCCCCCGGGAGGCGGGGCGCGATGAGGGACAAGCCCCGCCCCCTCCGCGCTCCCCGCCACGCGGAGGGCGGCGGCCACGCCCCCTTCCCGCACGACGCGGCCTGCGCCGGCGCGCGAGGGGATAAGGAGCGCCCGTTACCAACGGCCGGCAAGCATGATCACTTCCGGTAGGTCAGGGGGGCGCCGGCGGGAGCGGGGCCGCCGGGCCGGAGGCGGGGCCCGCCGCCTAAGCCGGGCTGCCTGGGCGCGCTTCCGGGCGGCCGCGCCCCAGCATGCACAGCGACCGGATGTGCCGCCATCTTTAGGCTCCCTCTCTGCCGTGTATTGACAATAACAAGCCCCGGGCCGGGCCGTCCCCCCTCAGGAAGCGCGAGCAGGAGGCAGAGAGGGGGGAGGCGGGAGCCCGAGGAGAGCGGGCCGCGGGGGGAGAGCGGGCCGGGCGGCGGCGAGGGAGCGGGAGGCGTGTGGGGTGAGGGGCTGGAGCCGAGGCGTGAGGGAGCCGCGCTCAGCCCTCCCCGCTGCTGCTCGGCGGAGACGAGGCGGCCGGAGCAGGAGGGGAGCGGAAAGAAAAGCCGGGGGAGCGGGCAGCCGCGGGGAGATACTGGTGTTGGAGAGAAGAATTGAAAGAAGCTAGTGGGTGGCGAGAGGCAGGAACGGAGGCGCTGCGCTGAGAAAGGAGTAAAAGCGGGGAAGCAGAGACAAACTACGAGAAGAAACAAAGTAATAAAGAAAAGGGGAAGAGACCAAATTAAGTGATTCCTCCGAGAAAGAAGAAAGCGAAGGAGAGGGAACACGGAAGGACTCCACTGATGAGAGAGAGGAGTTGAAAGACACCCCCTTCCCCCTCGAGAGGCACCAAACAGACTGACTCTAAAAAATCTCTCTCTCTTTGTCACACCACAAGGATTTGATGCCCCTCAGCCTGTTCACTTCTGTGTGTTCATGTTTCCCACAGGTTTCTCTTCCCCCAACCCCCCAGCTGCAGCCCAGGAGGTCAGACCTGCCACTGATGGTAATACCAGCAGCAGCTCCTCCTGCAAGAAGAGAAAGTTAAATAATAGCAGCAACAGCAATTCTGAAAGAGAAGAATTCGATTCCATTTCTTCCTGCGCCTCTTCTCCTTCCAAAAACACCTCCTCATCATCTTCCTCTGTCATCAGCACCTCCTCGTGCTCCTCCTCAGGGGTTGCCTCCTCTAATCATCACCTCCAGAAGAAGCTGCGCTTTGAGGACTCCGTGGATTTTATCGGACTCGATGTGAAGATGGCTGAAGAGTCGTCTTCCTCCTCCTCTCCTGCTGCCTCTTCTCAACAGCAGCACCAACAACAGCTCAAAAATAAAAGCCTTTTAATTTCGTCAGTGGCTGTGGGGCACCATGCAAATGGCCTGACCAAAGCTGCCTCCTCTACTGTTTCCAGTTTCACCAACAGTAAACCTGGCTCTGCTAAGAAATTAGTGATCAAGAACTTTAAAGGTAACAGGCCATAATTTGTCGCAACCTATGGGGAGCTGACGCTCAACTTTGTGTTTTGTTTTCAACATGAAAACCGGTTGGCTTTCAGATAGCTCCAAGTTTTACAGGAAATGCTTTTCTGTGGTGAATGTTTCTATACTTATGTAAAGGGGGAATAATATTTTATGATGCATACTTGCCCAGTCATGTACACATCCTGAGCTGCACTTTGCTGCTTGGGATTGTTTTTCAGACTCCTTTCGCTCTGTCTGTGGAGAAGGCCTTAACTGTATGTGAGACGAAAGGTTTTACTACAAAAGTGTGTAAATTGCCTTTCTTCAAACTTTTAACGTTTGATATTTCTTTTCTAGTAATTCTGGTTCAGGGCTTAGTATATATTTTAACCCAGTTTATGATAAGTCATTTCACGGAATGTGTGGTTTTTAAATTGGGCCTGAATGTCTATGTCTCGCCTCTATCTGTGTTGTCTGTTTATAGGTTAATCTGCCTGTGCTTAGTTTTAAATGTTGAAACTAAGGTGATTATCAGGCTATTATGGCGGATTTCCTTTCTGGTTTCCCCACTTGCCTTTAAAGTAGATAGTTCAGATTTTTGCTGAGTGTTTTCCCTGCAATATCCTTGCTGTAATTTTTATTGTTTAACTCTTTAACGTCTTTTCTCTGTTTTAATATACTCTCACTTTACAAGCTTATGTTATTTTAGAAATTCTCTCAGAAGATGTTTGAGATTCTTGAGTATTGTTACTAGAGACCAACTGAAGCAAAGAAATGAAACTTTTCTCCTGTGATGCTGCTTCATTTTCTAGTAAACAAAAATACAAATAGGTGTAGGCAGAAAGCTTAGCTAAAATTCTGTCCTTTTTTTTCCCCTTCTATAAAGATGGGGAAATCATGGGCTTTTCTTACTTCCTGCCTCTTGCTGTCTTCTAAAATAGTCTGATAGCTTGCTTTCTTGGGTTGTTTTTTTTCCCCATGTGTTTGGGGGGGGGTAAAAGATATTACTGACATTAAAATTAATTTCTAAATACACAACTGATAAAAAAGTTCTGTAGAGATGTCACAGAAGGTAAGTATTAGGATTATTTTCACCACTGTAATGTTTTACAGCAATTCATGATCACAGTGTAACTTTTTGCTTTAAGGTCCTCCTAATTCTCAAAATGTTCTCCACCCATCACATCATCATCATTTAATTTGACTGATTATTTAAAATTTATACTTGTGATGCATGATAGAAATAAATGCCACTCTTCTGTTGCTTGTATGCTGTTATCTTTAAGGGAAGTCAACTTTTCATGTTTAAAATATTTAAATGTCATGGATTGCATGGTGCTGTGATCATCATTGCTTATGAATAGGTATTTGAATCATATGCCTAAAAAGGATGTCTCAAAAATCTGCCAGCTTTGCTTTTTATTTACTTTCAGATGCTAAACTTGAATAATAATCTTAAGATTGTCTTTACCTTAGTGTGATAGCAATAATATCCTTTACAACTTAAATAACTTCCTAAAATCCAGAATCTTGGTATTTACTGCTGAGTAGCATACCCATTAGTTGCTAGTGAAAATAGGCAAGTCTCACTTGTAGGTAGTTGTCTCTCTAGGTTCTTATATATAGCTAATGTTGGAATATTGCCAATATTGTAGGAAAATGCTTGGGAGGACAAAAAAAATACTTCTCTGTTTGCTATTTCTAGAGAAATCATGAAGCTTTACAATTTGTTTTTTACCTTTAGGTATGTAAAAGTTGATTTTAATAGCGTATACAGTTTGGGCCAGTTTCACCTGTTGGTGGCATGGATGTGCATGTGACAGCCTCCCTAAATATTCTCCTCTTTTCTTATCCATTTGGGAATGTGCTTAGTAGAACAAAAACAGTTATTTTAGCTAGTTAGGAGAACATGCAGAATTTTAAAATAGGCCTGGTATTCTGAAGATGTGACTTGGGGAATCTCTCTTAGCATGTTGTAAATGCTTTAGTCTTGTTGAAGATGCTGCATAGCAGGGGCATCTCTAAAAAAGAGGCTGAAAAAATAACAGAAAGAGCCAAATCTGCAAAGCTTGATCAATTTGAACATTAAAAGAGATATCCACTGGCCAAACCCAGGAGAGATGTAAATGGATTACTGCAAAATGGGAAGGTTTTCCTTGCAACCATAAAGCCTGTATTATAATTACAGTATTTCCATGCATGTTTCTTGAGGGTTTCTTCCAACTGTTAATACACAGTAGAATTAATGAGCAATAAGTTAAAAAAAAGATACATACAACTCTCTCTCTTTTAATCCAACACTTTTGGCTTTTATGTTCACTTTCTTTTAGCTGTGCTGTCCTGGTAGTGAAAAAGAGTGTAATGAAGATGCAGATCATTCTTGCTGTTTTTTAGCCTTTTAGCCGGTCTTGAGCTGCTCAGACACAGTATTAAGATTTTTATAAATCACACGTACTGTTTGGGCTACAGATGCTGTGATATGTGTGTGAAGAGCAATGCTGAATTCTTACAATGCGTTACTATTTCAAATGTAAATAAGATACTGCTTTCTCTTCATGTAAGTATGAATTAAAATCTAGAGCATCAGCCCATACCTCTTTCCTCTCAAAACTACATTTTTCATTTCTGTAAAAGGTAAAATGTTCTGCTGTTTCTAAATACTTTCTCAAACTCTAAATAATTTCTTTTAAAGATAAGCCCAAATTGCCTGAAAACTACACAGATGAAACCTGGCAAAAACTAAAAGAAGCTGTAGAAGCTATCCAGAACAGTACTTCAATTAAGTACAATTTAGAGGAGCTCTATCAGGTAAGTGCTTTGAGTAAAGGTGATGGGGTAGCATTTTTTGTTTTGCTGGGGTTTTTTTTGCCTAAAACACTTTTGATACAGTGGTAAGAATATGACATTTTGGTTGATAGATGGTTTTGTCATTGAAAAACTTTTCATCAAGTAGGTTCTCAAATTTTAAAATCATCAGTAAAAATTTCACAAGACCTAACACTGAATTCGGAAATTTTTTTACTTGCCACGACATAATCCAAGGTATGGTTTCCCTTGCAACAGTTGACAAGAAGTAAATAAGGCAAGGAGCTGTAATCCCTTTACTGTTCTGGGGTTTATGGTGTGTAGCTGCTATGGGAGAAATGTGAAATGCTAAAACGTTGGTGTTTAGGTAAGAAAAAGACGATTTATATTAAAATATAATCCTTTTTCTGAAGACAGTACCTGTTGATGATTGAGGATCTTAAATAATTTTGAAACTGCTATTTTTCTTCATGAATTGTTTTATTTTGGTTTGATTGTAATTTTTTACTATTCATCATTCTGTCTATTCTAACAGTTAACTGAGAATCAAAATTTATTCCCGGCAACAGCTCTGATTGTTATGCCCAGTATGTTTTAGGAAGTGATCAGACTTGAACTGCATTTCCTAACTTTTTTTATAAGCTCAGCTTCTGCTTTTTCAGCTGCATGTGTTGGGGAGGCTTCTCCTCCTCCTCACGTTTTCCCTACTAACATTGTGGTAATTGCGGTCTTAGCGGCATGGTAACAGTACTGATTTTGTTAGGTGTTAAGAAGCACTTACACTTTTTACTCTACTTTTAAAGCCTTAACTATGTGCTTAGTTGTTTGATTTGTTCCTCTGTGTGTATATAGCTTTCTCTCCATCTGTTTTTAGTGTGTCATCTTCGCCTGCCCTCCCCTTTTCAATAAAAGTTGTGGTTGGATATGACTTGATTTCTGTGAAAAGCTCAGGAGAAAAATCCTGTTTGCACAAGGTTTGGGGACAAATTTAGGGAAGGATAAATTGCCGTTCCTCGTGGAACCAAGAACCTCATGGGCCAAGATCATCAGTCCAGTGCATTTTTGAGCTCATTATAATCTTTTGTAATGGTCAGTTAATCTAAAAATAGCTTTTTTAACACTTCATTAGGATAATACATAGTATTGTTAAAGTAACAATGGTATTGTTACTTTTGCAAAAGTTGGTGAAACTAATAACAAATTACAATCCACTGTATTGGCTGGTATTGTAAATTACTTACCCTAGACTGAACAACAGAGCAAATAACTGTTAATTAAATACTTGAAGGATATCCAAAATTGTTGAAAAATATGAAATTCTGTTGAAAGCCTTGCTTCTGCTTCACGGTTGTCACTTAATTTTCTGCTCACTTTTACCACAGGCTTAATTTAATGTTGCTTGTACTCGGAAAAGAAAATTACACTTTTTTTTCTTTTAAATCTCAGTTTTAACATTGTAATAACTGAGATACTTTTCAATGAAATAGAGTGCAATCAAGTATGAAATTTTTCTTTTTTATAAATCTAAAAATAAATGGTTTAAAAATAGTAATAGGAATCACTAGTGTTCTTAAATGCTAACTAAACTAATGTCATTTCTGAACAGCTGCTTGGTAAATGGATCTGATGCCAAATATGCCTTGGCAGACACCATTATCCAGGCATAGAGGGGAATTGCAAAAGAGTCTGCAAAAGTTCTGTTGCGGACCTCAAAATAAGATACTTTTCTTTTTTATGGAGTTAACTTCTTGAGTTTGGTTTTAACTCTTGTCTGTGTTGGAAAAGCCCACTGAGGAAACACTTAGAGGCTTTATTTCTTTGTGGGACACTAGCATCGTACTTGCTTTGTTCTTCCCCACCAAGAGAAATGATATGCATCTTTGAGTAGCTGAAGTTCTATAGAATTGAAAGCTTCTTTATTAGAATAACTTTCCTTAGATTAGTACCAGAAAATAGAGATCTCGATGCAATTGAGCAGAATTCAAAAATTAAAACACTTCTATGGATGTTATCAATGATGATGCAGAAGTTTTGCACTTGATGCACAAACGCGCAATACTAGCACACCTGTTTAACACTTTGAATTTCTGATCCACAAATGCAAAAGTACATCTTATATGAACACTACATAAAAGTAAATGTATGTTAACTTATTTCTCTAAGAGTTAATGGTATGCATTTGTCCATCTACAGTGCAGAGGCTAGTTCTTTTAAGGATTTGGTGTGTACTTGTTTTGTTAGACAGCAGTTATAAAAATCTTAGCAGTTGAGATGGATGAATTCACCAGAAGTACAGCAAAATGGCCAGTGGTGTCCTAGGCTCGTAGGTAGAAGCGAGACTAACTGTGGCTATGCAGGTGACTAGTAAGTTCTATCTAAAACATTCATCTTCCCAGTTCTCAGTCGGCTTCTCCAAAGTAAGTAGAAGCAAAGAAGAAACCTGTTTATTGCACTTGCTGAAGGTCTAATCAGACTCTTCAAGCTTAGCGTTTTCCATCCCCTTTTTCTTCTGAAGTAAAAGCAGCAGTTATTTCCTGTTTTGCTGCTGTTTCTTTGAGAGCCTGACCCTGTGGGTACAATAGCAGAATAAAATTGAGCAGTGTCCATAACCTGCTCTGAACAGTGAACTGTAGAATATGTTTTCCTATTACATCGTTGTAGTTGTTCAGGGTTTCTTAAGCGTTACAGCTGAGAGTTGAATTTGTTGCTGTTTTAAAATATTAGGTTATGTACACTTCAGTGATAATTCTGACTTTGCTAATCATCATCATGCAGACCTGGTTTAGTCTTAACTGGCACACTCACTCTCTTGCTATACCTGTTTAAGCTTATGCAGGTTTGGTTTTCTTTTTTTTTTGTTGTTGTGGGGTTTTGTTTTTTTGTGGTGGTTTTTTTTGTTGTTTTTTTAACTCCTCTATGTCCTAGAGCCAGTATTAGCTGTAGTGCATTTGCTCTAGAGAGTTGTTTACTGTTCATACTGGGAATGATTACTGTTGATATCCTAAGATTAACTGAGGGACTCCTTGTTTAGCTGTGATTGTTGCTGTGCTTTTAGTGGTGCCTGCTTACTTTTTGCTGGTGGCTTCTATTTGGACTCTTGGGAAATATTCTGGGGCACTTCAGTGTAATGGAGTAGATCTATTCTGTATACTTCTGAACTACACCGTCCCTGCATGGTTGCCAGAGAACAAACTTGATCTTCCAGTCCTTTTCTTTCCCATGAGTTGACTGTACTGGCAACTGAAGTATTTTCCATTAAAAGAAAAAAATAAAATTGGGAGTCATTAATTGAAAATCATACATACCTCTCCTCTCAATTGAAAATCATATATACCTCTCCTCTCTAGCTTCTACAGATGTTTTACCGAATAATCACATTGTGTCTTTCACCAATCCTCAAAGAGTTTAAGTTGCTCAGTTGCTTTCCAAATCTGGGCAATTGGTATAAATTTTGGAAAAGTTTTGAGTTACACTTATGGACTTAAGAATGCTTGTTTGCTTGATCAGTCTCTGATAGGTATCCCCGTTAAACTTCACTTCTCGATGTGAAGCACAGCGACAATTCTTCTGATACTTGATTATGATCTAGAAATCTGAGATTTGTCCCTGTAAACATCTGGAATAGTCATACTACTAAAAATTGTTCAGGATTATAACTAAACTTATCCGGGCAAGGGGTTGGTGGATGGAGATAAATTTTTTTTTATATATATATAAAACCACACATGTATATGTATGTACTGCTGGGGGTGAGGGAAGCTTAATCAAGGAAAGGACTGCAAAAGGAAATAACGCTATCAGTGCTTTTCTACTAATATTAGTGTGACTTGCAGATCACAACAGTTAATAAAATTAAGAGCGTAAGTGTCTGCTTTGAAGTGTGAAACCCAGCAAGCTGCTGGAACATGTTAAACTAACATCCTTGTTCTTAGAGATGCAAGGCCTGCAGTTCCCTGTGAGAGATCAGTACTCCAACTGAGATTAATAAACTGTAAGCTGTTCAGGGCATGGCCTTCCTTTGTCTCTTTCTACCATTATAGTGCCACATCTCTGTGGTGTTTTGCATGCAGCTGTTAACTATGTTACAATTAAAAGCTGGTAGATTTTTGAGTGAGAAGCAGAAGAATTCCATGGTTGGTTTTGGGGTTCCCCCCGCCCCTTTCCTTGTTAAAACCACACATAAGAATATAAACGGATTTCTTGGTATCTGTTTCTCTTTACTTCAGGCTGTTGAAAATCTCTGCTCCTACAAGATTTCTGCAAACTTGTACAAACAATTGAGACAGATCTGTGAAGACCACATTAAAGCACAAATTCACCAATTCAGAGAATATCCTTTTTTTAGCTGTTGACAAGCCAAAATGTTTTACCTGCCAGTATGTAGTGATGGATTTCTTTGACCAGTTCATGACACTAGGCTGGGGTAATCTGAATTCCTAGTTTTTGCACAATTGGGTCTGTTTTAATTTTTTGTGGGATGTCAGAGCTACTAGTTCCTTTATCTCTGTAACCATTTGAAAAGTTTGTGAGAAAGTTTCATTGGTATTTATGAAACACTGACATCTTGCAAAAGCTCATATTACACTTACAGCAAGGCTTAAAAAGTCTGTATTTGCTATATCACTCCAGGCACTTTTATATGCTGAACTTGCCGTGCTCAGGTAAACAGAAAAGTATTCCAACAAGTAGTTCTTATTTTCTTTTTGAAAAGTGCTAGTGGTCTGGCAGCGTATAATGTCAATGGTTCTGAGGATCAAAATCTTTTTACTTTCGGAAGTTTTGAGTCCTGTTAAGTTTCGATCCTGTTAAGTAGATATTAATTAGTACCAGAACTATGCAGTAAACTGAATGCAAGTTAAATTTCAAGGACAAAATTTCTCTCCTGAGGTTATCTTTTAACATGAGCTGAAATTATAGTATCTGTGTGTGTAGTGGTGGGCTCTTACATGTATTGTGGATTGTTGGTGTTTGAGGTGTGGGCGTATGTATGTTTGTTCCACTCCTCAGGGAGGGGACATTAGACAAAACATTCAAAACTACTTAGATCCTTTTTTAAATTGTTCAATAATTTTGATTTCTCATGATTACCACTAGGACCATCATTAAAAATAAAAATAAACATGTTGCAAGAAGTTAAGTGGTTCTTTTTGGGAGTAGGTGAGTTTGTTGTGCTCTTTCAGTGTCTTTAAAAAAAAAAATAATGGTTCATTTCATTGATAATGCTACCTATTAATGGTAATTTCCTTAATGATTTCTTTATGGATTCATTGGATAGTGTCCTTTTTCTAAAGAAAATAGACAAATGTTGGCAAGATCACTGCAGACAAATGGTAAGTTTTTATCTTTTCAAAGAAAATCAGTTGCCTAGTCAGCCTATGTATTTCCTAAGTTTGTTGCTTTACAAACACACTGTGATTCTGAAACATTGTCTTAAATTTATGTAAGACTTCTTTGTGAAACACAACTGTATCTAGTTTGTTAGAAATCAAGCCTTGAAAATACTTGTGTTTCTTGACATATTGGTCTGATCTTGGACACACACACACACTCGACTCCTAACTGCTGTTTCTATGCAAACCTTCTCCTTTATACCTATTATAAAAGGAGCTATTCTTTTATACAGATAGATGCGAAATGTCGCATTGATCATCTCACTGAGATTGGCAGAATATTTTAAACAAATCAACACTAAGAAAGCACTGACTGAAACCTGTCAGTGGGTTTTTTGTTGTTGTCGAGCATAATTTGTGTTGCTCTTTGATTTCAAGAGTAAAATGATTGTGGCTTTTTTATTCCTTCTCATAACAGATTATGATTAGAAGTATCTTTTTGTTCTTGGATCGAACTTACGTACTTCAGAATTCAATGCTGCCATCTATTTGGTAAGGGCACAAAGAATAAAATTATTGGGGGTGTATTTAAATTATCACATCTTGCTGATTTTCAAGGTTGTTTTTAATATAAACTCTCGTGACCTGTAAATTAGGTGGTGAATGCATACATGCTTGTTGCAAAGGGAGATTTCACTTTTAATTTATTTGCCATGAATGACAGGATTCTTCCAGAATAGCTGTGACACCAAATTTCAGTTAAGTAGATATCAGTGTACAGTTTGCACAGTTAAAAGAAAGGGCCTGTTCAACAACTGAAGTGCAAGAGTTCGGGTTGCCCAGTTACTGGCTTCAACATGCATAGTAGTCAAAGTTCTGTTAGTATTTTTGAAGTAAAAAGTTACCTAAAGTAAAAGCAAGTTACTCTCTTTTGGACTTCAACCTCCACCCCACCCCCTGAATATTTTAATAATGTGCAAATATCCTACAGTGCCTTTGGCACTGCCTGAATTACTTTGCCAGAGCTTGGAGTGGTGGATGGCGGGCCTGGCTTTTCCTAAAAGTGTCCAGACCCAGTTTCAAATTCATGGAAGGTTTTAACTGGGATGCCCAAAGCAGAGATCCTTGTCTTTCACATCACCGAGTTCCTCTAAGCTTTGCGTAAGAATTAAGAGATTAGAAAGTGGTGGACAAAAAAGACTATTGTCCAACAGCTTAACCAAGAAATTGGGACTCAGGATGATATTATCCTTTTCTCGTGAAGGCTGCTGTTCATTCAGTTTCCATCATCCTGCCAACCAAGTGAAAAATAAAGACGCTGCAAAAGTTAGGTGGCTATTTAGGGAAAAGCACATGCATTGGTCTTTAAAATCTGTAGTTTACTGTTGATACTTTGTCAAGGTTTATTTCAGTGTTTGTGTTTGTTCATCTTGAGTGATTTGGGGTCGGTGGAATGAGGAGTTTGAAGAATGCTATTATTTATTGGCCTGTCTATTTGATCTAGATCAAATTCTATTAATAGAGAATATTTGGGGTTGATTATTTTGCTATTTATTGAACAGTATTTTCTTCTTATAGGGACATGGGGCTAGAATTGTTCAGAACTCATATAATCAGTGATCAGAAGGTTCAGAACAAAACTATTGATGGCATTCT
This sequence comes from Pluvialis apricaria, assembly GCA_017639485.1. Classification (NCBI taxonomy): domain Eukaryota; kingdom Metazoa; phylum Chordata; class Aves; order Charadriiformes; family Charadriidae; genus Pluvialis; species Pluvialis apricaria. The sequence continues at coordinate 8,027,422 of CM030017.1, forward strand.
TCTGCTGATTGAGAGGGAAAGAAATGGTGAGGCTATTGATAGGAGTTTACTGCGAAGCCTTCTAAGCATGCTTTCTGACTTGCAGGTGAGTAAACTTGTTTCACCTTTAAACCAATAAGCAGCTCAGATTCTTATTTAGCACTCAGTAAGCTTTACACTGGATTGCTATCGTGTTCTTTCCCTAGATTTATCAAGACTCTTTTGAACATAGATTCTTGGAAGAGACTAACCGCCTGTATGCAGCAGAGGGACAGAGGCTTATGCAGGAACGAGAGGTATTTTGAATGTTTAATGATATTTGTTACGCCTAATGACGAAGCATTTCTCGGGGAGACAAACTATTCCACTGCCTTTGCAAGCATACAGGGGGATAATGTGACCTTTATGTTTTATAGTGCTCTGAAAAAGCAAATTCACATGCATTTGCCTTCAGTCACAGTGCTAATGATTTCTGCTTAAAACTGGAGCTGCTGCTGCTGTCAGACCAGTATTGTCTTTTTTTCCTCTTGCTTTTTTTTTAAACATGCAAAACTACTCTGGCATTTTCAGGTTCCAGAATATCTTCATCATGTCAACAAGCGCTTGGAAGAAGAAGCAGACAGGATAATCACTTATTTAGATCAGAGCACACAGTAAGTGCAATCTCTCTTTGCTTGGTATTGTTAGCTGTTTGGCTCCTCTTCTGTTGAGGGCCATCTAATAGCTACAATTTATTTCAGTTATTGACTGACCATCAAATGCTTCTTACTTCCCACAATTCCTTGTTTACAATGAAGCACTCTCTTGGCTCACAGCTAATATCCTTTTCTTCTAAGCCACTAGTTATTTTGACATAAACGTTGTTGGGAATTTTGTTGGAGAAAAATAGGCCGCCACCCCCAGTCTAAATGACTCTTTCTTGCTGATATGCAATTAATCGGCTATTGTCTTAGGTAAAAAATATAGGACTTGGGACAGAGAATTCTCAAGCTAAAGGCTCTGACTATTTACATTAAAATATTTGCATATTCTGTAAGGAGTCTGGGAAATTATTGAATAACATCACTCTTCAAGCTTTTTTACTTAGAGGCGGGATTTCCTCAAATACAGTCAAGTGGAGGTCATGACTGGTAGGACAGGAGAAATGTTGTCCTAACATAAAGCTGCAGCTGTTGTGTCTGAGAGAAAATGTAGGTCACTAATGTAACAAAACTCTCTGAGCAAGTGGTAGCAACTTCTTCAAGAGTACAGGTACAGAGGGTCTCTCTGAGAGGAAGGTGTTTTATTGCTGCCATCATAGATTTTTATTTCCTTCCTCCTTCAGCTGTTAGAAACACTTAGCTTGTTCAGTGGCTTCCTTCTTTCACGCTATTATTAGTGGCCAACTCCCTATTTTGTTTTAATACCTCTTGACTCATGAGGTGTGTGTGTTCTTCTCCTTGGTTTGTCTCCCAAGACACAAATCTCCTCCCACAAAGCAGGAGAAGGTATATTCTTTGACAAATTTTTGCCCAGTTTCTTCACTGATGGAATCATTGTCCAGCTGCCTAGAGGTCATGTACAATAGGCTTATTGTGTGAATTCAGTCCTCGGCAAACAAAAAAAAAATTGCTTACTGGGAAGGAAAAAAGATAAATAACTGCATAATAATTTTAGGTCCTTGGCCACAGATAATTAGAGTACTCCCCATGACAAGTGTAGTTAACATAATCTCAAAAAAATAATTTAAAACTGTCAATAATGGAAAAAGGAAAAGTAATTCTAAACATTTTTTCTATAGGAAGCCACTAATTGCTACTGTAGAAAAGCAACTTCTAGGTGAACATTTAACAGCCATTCTTCAGAAAGGTAATCTTTCTTCTTTATAGAAATGTTTCTAATTACTGCTTCGGGGCTTTCAATTTCTGTGCTGAAAAAAAGCGACAGATTCAGGTGCTGGGGGAGGACACAAACTACATCATTCTTTAACGCCCTTTGCTACTCAGTGCATGAAATAGCATTGACCATTTTGCAAGAGGGCAAGTACTATTCCTCTCGTCAGAGGTAAGGAGATGCAGTACTGTCTGCAGATACACAGCAAAGCAAAAGGAAAACTAGAATAGGGGACCCTTGAGTTCAGTGTGTAAAATAGCATTTTGAAGACTCAAAAGTAAAGGAGTAGCCTTCAAATTATGCCTGTACCATAAAGGGCAAACATTAATTACTTGCTGCTCACAAAAAAGCAGCTTGCTTTAAAAATTTAGTACAATTTGAGCAATGAAGTATGCTGACTTAGTTCTGCAATAGTCTCTGGAGTCAAGTGACCCTCTCTTGCTCTGAGGAATAGTCTGGAAATAGATATGGGTGCTGCAGGATTTAAATAATAAAAGAAAATTATCAAGTCCTTACTAGTCAGATTCTGGATAAGAGGTATGTGAGCATCTTTCTGCACATCTGTAACAGACTGTTTATTGAAAGGAGTATCAAGTTTGCAATATTTACCCATCTATTCTCTTAAACCTTGCTGTGGAGCCTCAGCCCTTCTCTGCCAGAAAGTTGAAAAGTGAGGATATTTCTTGAAGCTGCTTGCCTTCAAACATCTGTAAAATTTATTTCATAGCTGGAATTGAGACTCGAAGCTCTGTCTTGCCAAGGAACCTTTCCTACAGATCAGTAGAGCATAAACGTTTCAAATCTTCAGGGAATAGTAAAGCAGAAGTAAGCAAAGGTGCACATGTACGTGTGTACTTAACATGTAAAGTACATATAGCCTAAGATATCCAGTGCAGTAACAAGGCTTTTAAGGTTTGAGACAGTTCAGGTAGCCATTCTGTATTTCACTGTTAAATTAGGTAGCTTAAAAAAACCAAAACCCCAAAACAAACAAAAAAGCAACCCACCACTAATTGCTTGTTAAAAAAAATGCTAGCTTTGAAGAGGTCCCTCACTGTAATAATATGCTGTGCTTTCTTTGGATTACTCTGGTTTTCATTTCTGTTGAAATTCTCTCATTTGCAGGTTTAAACCACCTTCTTGATGAAAACCGAATTCAAGACCTGTCTCTTCTCTATCAGTTGTTCAGTCGTGTGAGAGGTGGAGTACAGGTTCTCTTGCAACACTGGATTGAGTACATAAAGGTACTGTTTCTAGGACTCTGGAACAGATACCACTATTGTATCAATGGGGTTTATAAACGGATATTTGAGTCATCTCTATAAACTATTGCTTTTTTTCTAAGAATTAAAGGCTACTTGCTTATAAACATATATTTAATGGGCAGTTTTTGTAACTGTGCTAGGAAAAGTACAGTAACTGTTCTAGCCCTATTGAAGAAAATACTGAACATTCAGTTGAATTATTGAATTCCAAATAAATATAGAGTTTTTATCTTGCTTATAGTTAGTTGTGGGGGACAACTGTATTTCTCCAATAGACATTCTGGTAATGGCAGAACATTTTGATCTTCCCCCTGCTAAAATTTCTTGTCAGAATGAGTGGTAGCTTAAGTTAGCAACTAATTGAAGTCCACAAAGCACTTGAATATCACTTAAGATGTTTCTTCTTATCACTCAGTGAAAATATCATCACAAAGTATGGTGGCTGTGTAGGACAGCTTTGTAATGTCATAGGAGTACTGTTAAAATTGAGTTTAGTGGGAGCTTTACCTGTGTAAAACCTGAGGGTATAGATGTTTAAAAAGAATGTGTTAATTTTGTCATGCTTAAGTTTGTTTATTCAGACAAGAGTTCTGAATCTGTCCACTTACTCATGTATTGGTTTTGAATCAATGTACAAGGTCTGGGAATGATTATGTAGTAAATACTTCATGATGCTATTACTTCTATTGTGTTAGTGGAACTAATATCAATACCAGAAACAAGACATTACAAAGATAACTTAGGCTTTTAGAAGTCTTGTCATTTAAATTCATTATTCAGGCTAATTGAAAGATATGTTTTATTTTGCAGGCATTTGGTAGCACCATAGTAATTAATCCAGAAAAAGACAAAACCATGGTCCAAGAACTACTTGATTTTAAAGACAAAGTTGACCATATTATTGATGTTTGCTTTCTCAAGAATGAGAAGTTTGTAAATGCCATGAAAGAAGCCTTTGAAACATTCATTAACAAAAGACCAAATAAGCCAGCTGAACTCATAGGTATTTTTCTTCAGTTTCTTCCCATGTGAGAATTTGGGTGGGGGACAAGAGGGAGTTGCTGATGCAGCTAACAGATGGGAGATGATGGAAGTGTGCGTTAAAAGACGTTATGCGCAATGCATTGTCAAACTGGGGATCTACTGTGCCTTATTATGCAAGTGAATTATTTGATAGGATAGCATTAAACATAAAGAACAAGCTCTATTCATAAGTTCACTGGCTAGGTTATAGGAAGGTGAAGAACATTAGAACTTGGGCGTTCCAGGAATTGACTGGTGCCCAGATGTGAGAATACTGCTAATAATTTGACTTTTTCAGAAGCTTATGTAACTGTGCTGCCAAGACACGTGCACAGTAGCTCTACATAGGGGGTCTACATAGATACCTATGTTTTAATATATAAAAATGAAGAGATGAGGATCCACTGTACCTTCTCATGTTATGGGGACAGAGCCTCTGTAATTTGCAAAGAACGTCATTTACAGATTTGCGCATTACAAGCTTGGCTCTCTGCGCTTTTGAGTATCTCAAATCGTTTCCCCACACAGTGCATAATACCTGCTTTGCAATCTGTTGCACTGTTAGGCTTGTGGAGTAATGCTTTCTGCCCTGCTTTTTTTAAATTAATTGACTAACTGTAATGTGCTTACTAAACCATTTCAAATTAAAACAAACAGTAATCTGCTAGAGAAATTCAGCAGTATAGTCAACACATTAAATAACTGGTTTACATATTTTTCTTCTGATCTTTTTGTTCTTATAGCCATGTCGATCTATAGCAATAGTGACTTTTTACTTTGAGACCATAATATGGACCAGGATATTTAACGCAAAAATCTTTTTTTAACGTTCTGTATGCTAATAAAGTTAAGATGCAGTAATTGCTTATCTGAAAAAGAGATTAGGCTATAATGTTTTTATAACTTCATAGACTCTATAAAAATATATCAAGCTAGTTGTGATGAAACTGATTTAAAAGTAATTTCAGGGTTCTTTACATTTCCATAACATTTTACAATATTAGATTTTTTTTAAGTTAAAAGATTAAATTATTGTTTCATTGTGATACTAAGTATATGCTAAACTTTTTATTCCTCAACACTCTCTTTAGCTAAATATGTAGATTCAAAGCTTCGGGCAGGCAACAAAGAAGCTACTGATGAAGAACTTGAAAAAATGCTGGATAAAATTATGATAATATTTAGATTCATATATGGTAAGTATTGCTTTTTTTGTTGGGATACAGTTTAATCAGTACCATAAAAGTACTTTGAAATAATTTTTGCAGTCTGTTTGCATTTTCAAGTGTTCATTCTCTGTAGATACAGTTTGCTGGTGTAGTGCTGTTTTGTGTTCGTGTGTTAAAAGGCCGATAACAACCTGACTCAGAATCTGTGGAAATCTTAATGTGAAGGCCCTGGTTTGCTTTCCTGAGCTTTGAATTGGGCCTCTTGTGGGTAGTGTTTGTCTAAGACAAACAATGATTTGTGATCCCTGTCGAATCTCATCTCTTACAGGAAAAGATGTCTTTGAGGCCTTTTATAAAAAAGATCTAGCGAAGAGACTACTAGTTGGGAAGAGTGCATCAGTAGATGCTGAAAAATCTATGCTTTCCAAACTCAAACATGGTAAATATCTATCTAGCTGCTTCCTTTCTTTTCAAAATAGTCTTTTTAATAGGCCTCCCGAGAAGTACTCTTTGTTTCTCCTTTACATGAGGGCAAAAACCTTGTGTGCAAGTCTTGAATGACTGGTGGGTTTTGAGGAAGCTCATTTGCTTTTAGTTTTGTAATTACAGCAGCAATAGCCAAAAACCAGGAGCTTAAAATGCATGGTGTATCTTGGCCTGGGCAATAGAGTTGAGGTTCACTGCTGAACAAAGTGATGTGCTCAGAGAACTTGAGGATGACTTCTGCTTGTTACTCACTCTGTATAAGGTCTGAAACGTGAAGCTGCCAGCTAGCAGTCTTCTAGTCTGGTCTTCATTGTTTCACAGGATGGAGTCTTTGAGTGGTAAAAGTACAATTTTTAGAACTTGATCTTGTTCTACCATCAAGAGACAGTTTAGCAGGCAGCTGATAGGGATCAGAATTGTTGTCTGAGTGACAGGTTGCCAGTGACATCCTAAGATGAACAGTCACGTCCATGTGCAAAATAGCCACCACACTAGACCACTTCCCCCTTCTTGTTTATAACCTTATTCTGTATTCTAATTAGAATCCAGGTCTTTCTGTAAGAGCATATGCTGAAATAAGTTGTCTTGCTTCAAAGTAAGTTCTGATATTTAGAATAACTACTCTATGGTATTGAAAATAAACAAGATTAATTTTTAAGATTTAAATTTTCTCTTCTAGAATGTGGAGCTGCTTTCACCAGCAAACTTGAAGGAATGTTTAAAGATATGGAGCTTTCAAAAGACATAATGATACAATTTAAACAGGTACTGTAGGAAAGCCTGCCATGGCTCCTTCATTTACTTGCTTTTTGAATGAGTTATTCTCAGAAAGCCTAGCAAGAGAGTACAGGATGTCTTCAGTCATGAACATTTCCATCGTAATTCAGTTAAACTCCTTTTGAGTTATTTGAGTTGTCCATAATGTTCTTTCACTACAGAGAAAAGGACTTTGTAGGTGATTGCTTTTAAAATGAGTGAATGAAAGCCCAACTGGGAAAACAGTCTCTACTGAAAATAAGATGGAATCTATTTCTTAACTTGGTGCTGTCTGTGCTTTTGAAAATTGTAATGAACTTATTAATGGTTTTCCTGAACAAGAACGCAAAAAGCAAGAACCTGCATTAAAAAAAAAAAAACACAAAAACCACCCCAAAAAATGCAGTAACAAAAGAATTGTAAACTTATAAGACATTTTAATACCAGTTATAAAACTTTTTTAACACCACTATATTCTGATGGACTGGCTTGTAAGTTTTTGCCCGTTAGTTCTGGTGGTTGTGTAATGTATTGATTACAAGCATATTTTAACATTCTTTCCTCCATTCACGCATAATTAGGTACATCTTCACATCAGCCTGCTAAAATATGTCTTTTGCTGTTTTCTTCCTGTATGGAAGTGCCTTTAGAACTTCAGAAAAATGCTTTTTCTTATCCTAATTTACTTGTATGTAACTTGCAGTTTATATAGCAAAGATATCATAAGGTCACTTGTCTTCTGTGCTCTCATAATGCCTGTTCTAACTTTCCAGTTCTACTTGAAACATGTTTAATAGGCATTGCTTTACTCCAGTTTACTTTGTTTCTTTCTGCAGTATATGCAAAATCAGAATGTACCTGGCAACATTGAACTAACAGTGAATATTCTGACTATGGGTTATTGGCCAACCTACGTGCCTATGGAGGTCCATTTGCCCCCAGAGGTAATGATTATAGACGTATTATACCAAGTGTCAGCCTATTGGTAATGCATCTTGATATCACCTGCAACTTGGTTTTAAATATGCATATGATCTCTAGAAAGAAATGCAGAGGTGTCTTTATTTTTAAAAAAGTTTGTTTTCTTTTCTAGCAATACCCTTCATCTTTCTATGCCTTTATTTAAGGCTTATTTGATTGTGGAGGAGGGAAGGATGCTTTTAAAGTAGAAATCGTGTTTTAGTGTTTTGAGTTTCTTCTTTTTTTTTCTTTTTAGATGGTCAAGCTGCAGGAGATTTTCAAGACCTTTTATTTAGGAAAACACAGTGGTAGGAAACTTCAGTGGCAGTCAACACTAGGACACTGTGTACTAAAAGCAGAATTTAAAGAGGTGAGCATATGGTTTCTCTTATTCCTGTTGCTTTGCTGATTCCAAGTCTGGGTTGTACCTTAGGGATATATTGGGACGCTTTTTTTTTTGTGCTGTGATGGAAAACTTAGCACTGTTTTTGCCATTACTTTTAACCTCTTGCTGTCATTTCCAGAGTTTCTGAAATAGATGTAGTAAGGTCTACGAAGATGCACCCAATTTCTGTATCGGTGTGGGAAAAAAAGTTGTTGGTTACTGCTTGGGGAAAATACCCAGTGAGTTTAGTTCCACATTTAAAATGGCACTATTTTTTTATACTGGGCAGAAAAAGAAAAAGGGGGGGGGGGAGGCATGTTCCATAGATGACCGTACTTCATCTGACAGCATTAAGCATCTTTACAGTAAGCTTTTTACTACTGAAACAAAGAAAATTTTTGGATTGTACAAGAACACAACTGTTTTTGAAGGGCTTCCAGTTATTCCCCCTTCAGTATTTCCTCATGGGCACAAATATATTTCAAGAAAATGTCTCTTAGAATAAGAATGCTTACCAGCTCTATTTTTCAGAAAAATGTTAGTGGTAAAACAAGTATTATCAAACTTGGTTATTTCAAAGATACTATAGTTCCCAATACTGTGTTTCTTAAACTAGTGTTTGTGTTACACTTCAACTTAAAGGTCTTTCAAATTGTAATTTTAAGCACTCAGTGCTTTGAGATTTGTCTTGAGTAAGTTGATGCATATCTTGGGTGAGTTTTGTCACTGGATATAATAGTCTAACCTTCTGACCTCTAGTTTATTCTGCATTGCATAGCAAACACAGGGTGACCAGTAACTTTATTCTTTTGTATTCCCAAATGAATAAAATAACAATTGCATCTTTTAAGTGAAATAATTGACATACAAGAGTGATTTGTTTCTCTCCACACCCTCAAAAAGAAAACACCAACAAAAAACGCCACCAAAACCAGCCTAGTGATGTCTGTTAATTTCCCTTGTGACAGGGCAAAAAAGAACTTCAGGTCTCCTTGTTCCAGACACTGGTGCTGCTCATGTTTAATGAAGGAGAAGAGTTCAGTTTAGAGGAGATAAAGCAAGCCACCGGGATAGGTTGGTATTGAAAACAGCTGACTACTTCCAAGTGTTCTTAATTAAAACCTAAACAACTTGTTTCTGCTGTAGAGGATGGAGAGCTGAGAAGGACACTTCAGTCTCTGGCTTGTGGCAAAGCCAGAGTACTGACTAAAAGCCCCAAAGGCAAAGATGTGGAAGATGGTGATAAATTCACATGTAATGATGACTTCAGACATAAGCTCTTCAGGATAAAGATCAACCAAATTCAGATGAAAGAAACGGTATATTCTTTTTAATCCTCTGGGGTTTAGATTCTTGGGTTAAGTATCTTGCTTTACAAGCTTTTTTCCTCCTGGTTGTAATTTACAAAGATATCAGCATGTGCAAGTTACATGTATAATTGGGATGATAGCACATACCTAATGTTGCAGACTTAAATGCTAACTTAAACACCAGTGATGCTAGATGTCTCTGAATAAGGTTAAGAGAAGTTCCAAATAATGAATGTTCTTTTCACCCTTGGTTATTCCCTGGAGCTTTACTGAATGATCTGTGAACATAGAAACAAGTTCACAGTGAATTTTCCCTGACAGCCATCCAATGTAAAGTCTGTGCAAAGATTTTAATTACTTGTATAAGTATTTTTTTAATAATTGGTCTTCATATTTGTAAAGGATTTATGTCAAATATTTGACAACAGACATTTTACTGTCTTAGACTGAGAATTGTCTTAGAGATATGAAGAATAATTTTGACAGTTGTAGTGTTCTCTTTAAAACTTTTCTAAATGGATCCTTCAGGTAGAGGAACAGGCAAGCACTACAGAGAGAGTATTCCAGGACCGGCAATACCAGATTGACGCTGCAATTGTACGAATCATGAAGATGCGCAAGACACTGAGTCATAACCTGCTTGTGTCAGAGGTCTACAACCAGCTTAAATTCCCAGTAAAGGTGTAGTACTGATTTTTCTTCTTCTAAAACTTTATTACTTTTTATATTCCCTTGCTTCTCCTCAGTTAAACAGTGCTTCTGTATAAAACATGCATCATTTTACTATTAGAAAGGACAAGTATGCACTTTTGGGAATTTTTAAAGTGTCAATTGCATTCATTTATGTGACTATTACCTCAGGTTTTTAGTAAGTTAATAAAACCTATTACTGAAGGCCATCAGAGTCTGTTAGCAGCAACTGTAAAGGCAGCTCTCCTTGTATGCTGTTCTTCTTGCATTTAAGTATTCTGGCAATGCATTCCTGGAAACAAGGAGAAAATGATTCGGATATGTAATGCAGAATTGGGTTTGATTCTTAATATGGTTGATACTTTTTAATAAGCTAGTAACCAATACATGTACAGTGTTTTTTCCAGCCAGATTATATTGGTGTATACATATACACACATATATATGGAATTAAAATTAGGTATTGGTGAATGTCTCAAAGCTAAAGAAGTGCACAGTTGCAATATAAAATGAGTAGCTTGCTTACTGTGTACAAATAGAAATGTATTTTCAAAGACAGTGATGCATGTGTTTGAGTTCAAATATGCAGTGGTTTCTATCATTGGAAATGTAAAATAAAAGGCACTGCAATATCATTTTGTTTTGTTACCATGTTAAGTTCCTGCAGGCCTGTAAGTATTGCATAAACTGCAGCTGGGCTTTGCAGGGTTATAACAGATGATTTAAATGCTTTTCCTCAATCTTTATCATGAGGCACTTCTATGGAGTCCTTCACCCAACAAAATCATAGGGCACCCAAACTGCTGCAAAATTCACTTGCCTCAAGGTAAAATGAAACTTGTACCATCTTTTGCCAGGTAAAAGTCAGAAATAGAAACACTCTGGTACGTAATGCATAAATTGCAGTTCCTTAAAGTAGAGTTCAGTTTAAACAGCAGGAAATATCTTTCCCTGCTGTAAAAAGTCTATGCTTAGCTGCAGGTGAAAAGCTAATTTTGTAACTTTATCTTCAATCAATTATACATTGCAGGCTTTAGAAGCTTTGATACATCAAGGGATTTTTTTTAACTGTGATTTGTTTCCCCAGCCATCTTAAACAGTATGGATATTTGCCTTAAGTAGAAAGAACTGAGAAACATTGACTGCAAAGTAATAATGCTGACATTTGCTTTATTTTACAGCCTGCTGACCTTAAGAAGAGAATAGAATCCTTAATTGACAGGGACTACATGGAAAGAGATAAAGAAAACCCAAACCAGTACAACTATATTGCATAAACATATGTTGGCCTTTGTTTTACTGCACACTTGGTGTCATACACAGTTGCCAGTGGATAAACTAGCCTGTTGATCCCGTTAATTGACTTTTTATACTACCGATGATTGAATGAAAGCAGTGTAATGGAAAAGTATAGTAGAGTGGACTTCTTTCAGTGGTTAACATGCCCATTTAAAGAGTACTATTTACATTTTAAGAAGAATGCTGTTGAACTCTTTGCATGTTATTTAGTAAGATGTGCAGAAAGCTGAAAGAAAGTACCTGGTCTTTGTGATTCCATTTGTCTCTGGGTCTGAAGAGGAGTCCCTTGATATGACAGATGTCTTTCACACCTTTAAATGGAAACAGAAGGTTAATTAATATAAGAAAATAGCCTTTAAAATGCTTAAACTGCATGCAAACTTTTAATTTACTGTACAGAATGCGTTTCAGTTAGTAACATACCATTGGTTTGGTTGATGCCCACACTTGGACTTTTCCCTTGAGGGAGGGAAAATGGGGAATAAGCCAAGCTATGCTTATTGCTGATCTAATGGAAAATATTCTTGGTCGCAATTAAGACAAAGTGGTACCAATATTAAACCATGTATAAAGTTTGCAGTGTGGGCATATATACTGTATATACAAACACCATTCTTAAATAACTGCTACAACAAAACAAGTTCAGATTAGATTTATATGGCTTGCCTATAAGACTTAGTGTTCACCTTTGGGAATTTTAAGCATAAAACAGCCATAATGGAAAAAGTGACAGTTTTTACTAGTCATGGGTAGGAGGCCTTCACCTCTTGGCAGCAATACTCTAGAAAAGAGAATCTATTTACAGATATCTATGAAAAGCCACACTGTTCTTGTGGTAAAGCTGTAAGAACAAAAATTACAAATGGATTTTAATACTTGTTTTGCTTTGCAACATTCTAAACTTGAACTAACCTCAAGGTTTAGACAGGGCAGCCCTTGCAAGACTGCTCTGCTTTGGATTGCTTTAACTTAAAGCTTTAAGAACTCAGCCCTAGATGTGGCAGGCCTCCTAGAACCCAGAAGCCTACCTCTCATATAGAAAGTTAAATATTGCTACAAGGCATCTAAAATATATTTTCTTAGATGACCAGAGAGCATTCTTTGCATCTTTATAAGACGTGGGAGAATAAGTCACTTGAATGTAGAGCTTTGTTTCAACAAAATGCGTTTGGTTTTTTTTATTGCTATAGCAGCATGTGCCAGGAATATATGAAAAAAAAGTGTCAGCAGAAAAGGACTCCTCCACATAACAGTTCTTCCTTACCCAGTCAGGCTTTAGACCTATGATCAGCTGTGTTGCAGAGCACAATGAAAAACCTCATCCTCTTTCAGGCACTGATAGTCCTGGGAAATACCAGATACTTCCTGAAAGCAAGATGTAACTTTTGTTTAATGGCAGTGTAACTTAGCTCTCTATGATCTATAACTTTTATCACTGTGATCTCACATTCAGGGGTGTGCATGTCTGAGAGGGAGAGTGTGTGTATATGTGTGTATTTTGTATCTGACACATCCCATCCTTACTGCTTTTTTGATCTACTGTTTAATTCCATATTTTCTCCAGCTGTATTTTCTCTCAAGCTCTTTTATATGCAGCCCTCAGCTGACAGATGAAGCAGATGGGTTTTTTCTCCTGCTAAATTATTTGCTGTCACCCTCTACTAACTGTCATACCGTTTGTTGGGATCTGCAGAAAATCTGCCTTGTCCTTTGACACTATTGCAGCATAACCACTGGTAGACATCCAGGACCACCCTTGCCTCTGTAAGAAAAATATTAACAGTAGAGTTATCTGGTAAGAAACTTGAAGACTGCTCCTGCAAATCTTTAAGTATTAGTTCAAATAGATCCACTGGGGAGGGAAGAATGCCCACCCCTGAAAAAAGCCTTCTGGATTTTGCATTCAATGTTCCTTTTTCTTGTATGTGTTTTGTATCTTTAGCCAATAGAAGATTCCTTCTAAAAAGGTTTTTGGGAGAAGGAGCATAAAACTTAACTCTCTGGGAGATGGGACATGACAAATATCAGTATTGAACTGGTTCCATTCAGTCTGTTGTAGCATATAAATCTAACACCACTACATGTTTAAAATACCTGTTCTGGTAAAGTCCTCCCTCATTAGACAAGTGTGTTGCATTCACTCAAACTAACTGGAAAGGTCTGAAGGCTTATTTAATTTTTATCCCATCCATTTCAGTAACTTAAATGCAGAAAATACTATCTAGAAAATGTCCTTAAATCTCATCAGACTTCCACGATCTGAGGCAGACCTTGAGCGGCAATCTAGTTAAAGCAACCCAAAGAACGGACTTTGAGAGCCCTGGCTAGGCTGAGAGAGGGGGTGAGAGAGGGGAGGGGAGAAGGCTTCTCCTTGTATCTTCAGGGTTTTTCCCCAAGAACTCGTTCATCTCTTCTGCTAAGGTCTCGCTCATTCCTGGTTAGTGACAAAGCTGCAGCCAAGATTTAATGTCCAGCCGTACAACTCTGCAACTTCTTGCTGGGATCATGTGCCTGCCTATTGAGCCATATATCTCTCTATAAGAAAAGAAATTAAAGTGGGCTTGGACCACAACTCATCTGGCTATAACACAGCTTGTCTGTGGCCACACATTTTTAATCTTGACTCTTGCATGCAGTTTATAGCACCTTGTTCATAAGAAATTGCAGTTTATTCTTAGAAATATATATTTTAGGTTTTTTAATCTTTATACCCATAAATGGACTATTTTTTTGTCTTGGCTGGTTTAAAAAGTGACCATTTTGTTTAAATGCTGTAATTGCAAATGTGTTGTAAACGTTGTTTTGTTCTATAGTTTACACAAAGGTGCCAAAGTAAATAGTTAATAAAACAAACAAACCCTAGCAAATTGTTAAGTTGCTTTAGCTGTTTTTCATATTTTGGTCTTTGCTTTTTTTTTTGTCAGTCTTTCATTTTTTCCTAGACATATCATTTGCCCTAATGCTTTCTTTTAAAAAAAAAAAGTGCATCTAAAGAAATGTTCAAATACCACTTTTTTTAGTGATTTCATATAGTAGGAAGAATATTTTTCTTTGAAACGTTACACTAAAATTGTAAGAGTACAGCAGCATTCAAAAATGTAATATACTTTTTGTATAACAATTCTTCAGAGTATGTCTGGAATGGGGGGGAAAAAGAAAAACTAACCCTGTTACTTTTCAGAAGCCTCTTCACTCGGCTACCAGAGTATAAAATTGTGCTTTTTCACTGCATCAAAAAGTTATAGTTTATGCAGACTTGCAAACAGGGCATGTGTCACCATTGCATCCTTTGATGCAAAAAGCAGCAAAACCTTTTTTATGTTTCATAAGTCTGATATGGGTACAGAGAGTCTTTCTTAAGTTGGTAAATAATGTAAATACATGTCCTTTCAGAGAGTGAGTCTGTTATCTAGGTATTTTGTGTCATTTAATAAATATTAAACAGTTTTGTGTTGATAAACTCTTGTGTGTAAAATGCCTTCTTACTCAGAGTTCTGTATGTTGGGCTTACTAATGTTTGTGGCTCTTTAAATTCTTTAGCTTGTGCTTTGATAGCAAAATACCTGTTTCCTACTTAAATATAAAATAAGTAGTACCTTCTTCATTCAGTCATTAAAATCACTTGAGTTTTCTAAGTGGTTTCCATTCCTGAATTATTTTTTTTTTAACTAAATCTTCTACAAGGTTATTGGAGGGGAAGGAAATAAGCATCCTTGCAAACTCTGAATTGGGATTAGAATGTGTAGAAGTGCCAAAAATGGTACAAAAATACCAAAGGTGGTGGCTTGTTGCTAGTAGAGGAGGCTACTCTCCTGCTGTACAATTATTCCTTGTCTCCCAGAGCAGTTAATAATTCTTTTAAATGGCTCTGGTACAATTATTGAAGTACAAAGGACAGAGCTGGACAGAGAACGTGCTTCTGTTACTGATGATGGCCAAGTGGGCCATTTCTTAATTTTTCTTCAGCCATTTGGAACCGCTGGACTAAATCTGATCAGAATTTGTCTGGAATATCTTCAGCCCAGCATTTCCCAGTGCAGGCGCTCTGAGGACCTGGTGGAGAGGGAAGGTGGAGCATTTTGGTTTTTCTTTCTGAGCTCTGGACGTGTGGTTTGGAAACGGGTAGCTGCAGTGAAGCAAGTGCCGATCCTCCAAAGTGATCTCTGAAGGCTTGTATGTGCTGCAGGGAGGCTGACCTTGCACAGCACTGCTGTAATCACAAAACCTTCCTTGTGCCTGGTGGTTTTAAATAGGTATGGTAAATGTCTTCCACTGCTGTGCTGCTCGGGTGCTTTCTTTCTCTGTTACAGCTTGGAGGCATCTAAATGCATGGGATGGTTTTTCCACTAACAATTTCTCCTTAACAAGAAAGCTTCCTACGTTCTCCACAATCCTACAAAATTTTGTTGTAGGAAAAAAGAAAATCCTACAGAAGCAGATGGATATTTGGAGATTGATAGATCTTCTGTCTATGCTGAGAAAAATACCAGAGCAGTAAATACCTTTAATTTCTGTTACTGTATGAAGTGCAATATATGTTACTGTACTTTCTCCTGATTTTGAGAGAAACTGGTGCGCAATCAAATTTAAGACAGTAGCTGTGGATTTACCTTCCCCCCCCCCACCCCCCCCGCCCACCTTAAAGAGGCAGGGGCTTATGGCCATACTGTGGTGTATAGAAAATGAACACCTCAAAACTTAACTGAGGAGTTGAGAGATGCTGGACTTTGTGCAGAGGGTATCTTGTAAAATAGAGTTAACTGGGAAGAGGAGCAATAGATGTTGATCAGCCTCCAATGGAGCAGGTTTTTCTTCTGGTTAAGTAACTGCTCCCTGATACAAGGTCATCTTTAAAATGACTTTTGTCTTGCTGCTGCTTTTATGGGAAATCAGTATTAGAATATAAATGGAAGAAGTAACTTTGAAAGTGAATTTCCAAAAATCAGTAAGATATTGCAGCACTGTAGATAAACCCCTTCTCTTAAGCTTAGGACAAATAGTTCACATCCAACAAATACTAGATTTTTATTGATTGTTATGGTTTTACGCACACTGGATACCGTAACAGGGTCTGACCCCAGGATCCCACTGACAATGCCAAGTCCAAGTGAAGGTTTCCAATTCGTCTTTTCTTAGTTCTTTGGTTACAGCTCGCACTGGGCGCCTCCAGAGAGGGACCCCTACCCCAAATTACACCTCTCAATCACACCCATTCCACCCATCACCCCATCCCCAAGTCCAACCACGTAAAAGTCCAACCATGTAATTCTGGTTGGTGGTCTCTTGGTTTCTTACTGGGTTTCACTGTGGCTGAGCTGGCCGCTTTCTGAAGTCACTTCCTTCTCTTGGAATTGTCTCCTTGGTCCTCATCTTCTTCATTCTGCTTGTATCCACGGAATTCAGTGAGTTCTTTGTTAGCAGCATTAGTTTAATCAAAAGTTTATGCTCGGTCAGCTCTTGTGGCCTAAGGCTTCAGCTACTTTATCTGTTAATGCTAAATGAGACTATTAGAGAGAGAGTACAGTTAATCTAGTTTCTTCTATAATGTTGATGATGGTTCTTTAGCCTGCTCCTTAAAACAATCAGTTGTCAGCTTGCAACACCTGTGTGTCAGCTAGAGGAAAACAGGGATGTTGCTAGGTACCTCTGTGTTAAAATGCTGAAGTAATCTTTACTTGCTTTTGCTAGGAAATTTTGTCTTTTCAAAAAAGTGTAAGTCTAGAGGTTCTGCTCTATCTAATGATATTTTCAGTAATAAGGAAGTTGCAGTAACTGTTTTTCCAGCAGATCCAACATTTAGATGCTTTATGCAATTAAGGCACTCATCAGACTCTGATAATGCCCCAGCCATTGCAGGGCTCAAGGGTTGCAATGCTTCTTTGCAAAGCTTAGTCACCGTGACTTTGCAAACAGAGAGGGGCTAGTATGCAAGTAAATTGCATCGCAGATTACATGGAATGGATTTCTTTTTAGCATTTGGAGTGGTAAGTAGTTTTAATACAGCACGAAATACCAGCACTGGATTATTAGCAAGATGTTCACTTAATATGTAGCTTTTTTTGCCTCCCAGACCAAATCTCATATGAAATTATCCCAATGCATGTTCTGTTTTGCCCTTGTATGGTCTCTGAAGCTTGAAGTGTATCTGAGATTAATTTGTTACCACGGTCAAAACATACCTTTTTCAAAAGCAGTCCCTTAACTATAGCAAGAGAATCTTTTGATTGGTGCTAGTCTGAGGCTCAAAGCAAGGCTCGTCTACTAATTTTCACTAAAGGCTGCGCAAGACACTGTGCAGGCCAAGTTCTGCCCGGTGCATGCTGGGGAGGAGGTACAGCTTTTGGGCATGAGACGGGAACAAAGATTACAAAACACAGCCTCTGCAGAGGTGAGCTGGAACCCTGTCACCCCGCAGGTAAGCTCCCTGTAGGCTGTGGCTGGGGAGTAGGTCAGGCTCGCTCCTCCCCAGAACTGGTTTTGCAACAAAAGGGCTGTGATTCTGCTGCCCGCAGAACTGGCACTCTCTGCCTGTCCCTTATGTTTCTTCCTTTTTATTTCTATGGCAGCAGCTGCTGCCTCAAATCCCACCTCTGAAAGCACAAAGCAGATGCGTAGCCTCAAACTGGAGAGAGATCGTTCCCCAGCAGAGTTTTGCTGCTCAGGCCAATGCAGTGAACAGGCATTAGCTCAGGGTTTGCCAGGCCTGGTTTCCTACCTCTGTCAGAGCTGGAAACTGCAGACTAATTACATAAATCATTATTATGTATATCATCTGCCCTAATGTGCTCTCTGTAAAAGGGATGTAATGTTATTCTAGGTCACAAGGGATCCTGTAGCATTGAAGTCCTGCTGTTAAAATATCCGGATATGAAAATGACTGTATCATACGCAGTCTCCCTTCCAGCCCCGTACTTTGGATAGAACTTCCTGCTGGAATTTCTCTGGAAAAGTTACCATTAACACATCTTTCGTAAGAGTTGGAAGTGGGAGGTGCCCGCCACTCGCACTAGGGAACTCCTGCTCTGCAGGTCACAGATGCGGCTCCCGCAGGTCAGCGATCTACACTGGGGGGGGGGGCAACACACAAAATTGAGAGTATTGACGGTTTTTTTTCTACTCCGAAAGAACACAGCGGGCTCTCAGCCAAACCAGGCTGTTTTCACGTTAAACAGACCGACACCTCGGAGCGGTTCGCCGTGACTTCCAAGAGGCGTAAACCCGACCTGCCCGCCCGGCCAGCGGCGCCACCGGGCGGAGCCGGGGATGCGGCACCGGGCGGAGCCGGGGATGCTGCCCCGCACCGCTCCGCGGCACCGGGCGGAGCCACGGACGCCGGGTACCGGCACCCCGCCACGGCCCGGCTCCCGGCCCGCTTCACCCCCGCCCCGGGCACCCGCCCGCCGTTAAACCAACTTGCACGCTCGTGAGTTACGTCAGCGTAACAGCCTTGTGACGCAATACCGCCCCGCGCCTCTCCTCCTCCCCGCTCAGGCGGCAACGTGGGGTCGGTTTTATTGGGTTGTTTTTTTTTTTTTTTAATTCCGAGCGCTTTCACGGGAAGTTTTGCAACTCTCCCCCGCCCCACCCCCCTCCGGCTTCTTTTTTTAGGGCATTTCACGTGATTGCCCCAGTCCTGACTCAGCACTTTCCTGCAGCAGCGTTTAATGCTTTGGTTCCCTGCCACCACCTCCTCCCGAAACCCGGCGCTCGGCAGCGCGGCCGTCCGCTCGGAGCAGCGCCGACCCACAGCTTTCGCGCCGTGCGGGTGACGAGCGGTTTGTTTTCCGAGGCAGCACCGCAGTCGCCCCTTTTGGACCACCGGGCGGGCTGGCACACGCGGCTGAAGCGCTGCAGGTGTCACACCGTGCCGGGCAAAGTACGGTCTTCGTCGTGGTTGGCCTTATTCCCCGGGCTGCAAACTGGGGCTGCGTGAGAAGGAGAAATTTGGTGATTAGCTGTGATTCTCACAGGTGCTGGCGCCGTCCCCACAAGGTCGCCGTGCTTCGTCCCCCTCTGCCGAGCGAATCTGTGACCTCTCCGGCCAGCGTTAATCTCCTCCTCTTTCCATCCCTCCCGTGTGAAATGGTACCAAAGCCTTCCTCTGCCTCCTGGAAAAGAGTTAATTGGTTCTGCCATAATCTTGACCCTGGAAGAAAATACAGAAAATGCCCTGTTGTTTAAAAAGACATCTAAAAGAATGAATAAAAATACATTAGAACAAAGTAGTGATTACCACATGTCCTCGGTATTGCATCTTTCTTCTTTTTATCACAAGCTGTACTCTTTGCACCAGGTATCGGAAACATTAAGTTGGTCAGTGCTTTATTAAACACTGGACACTGTTTCTGACCACACACATCCATCAATTTTTGCAGGTTCCAGGGTTAAGGAAAGTTTGATTAGATACTATCTGAAACTGCTAAAGGATTCGCAAAGGATTGAGCATATGCCGGACATCAAGAATATGATGTGAATGAAAGTCATAGAACAGCCTATACATTTGGAATCAGGTATGAGTTTATATTCCTTGATGAACCAAAGTTTTAAAAGGGAATCGTAAGGTTTTGCATATTTGTTATCAGTACATGTCAATACCTTCTTTGAACTACTCACATCAGCCTAAGTATAACATGCAGTGAAACTGTAATGCTGTACAGAACCATTACAGTCCCCATTTTCACATCCAGCGATAAACATAAGGAATGTCTTAGAAAACCAGGATCAGCTTGCCATTCGTCAGTGGCTCCCAAAATCATGCCACATGCAAAATCATTTCTCTCTAGTAAGCAAAAGGGTAAGGCATTTTCTCCGCATCTTTCACACTTCTACCATTAAAGGAAACCAGCTGATCACACAAGTTTGATCTTATGCTACTGAAGTCCGACTATCACATAAACCCTACTGCTCTTTAAGACTGCCACAATCAACAAAGAAATTACTCATGATAAATAAGACGCAGTGGATATTTGTAGAGGTTGGAATCTGCAAGTAGTGAATATAATAGCTTTCCATGGAATTTAAGAGGAGTCGGACAACATCTGACCCCAACCACTACAATTTTTTTCTAAGGAAATCTGGAGGATTTGTTAAATGAAAGAGGAATGGAGTTTCATTTTGCTCCTTCCAGAGCTACAAACAGGAGATGAGCTTTGGGAACTGCCCCAAAATTCTCTATTTGGGGAGAATAGTGCCAAACCCAAGCTCCTCTCAGTTAGCTGGGCAACAGGAGACGCTCACTGTGCTAATGCAAGAGCACATGGTTTTTAACAACTTTTTAACACATTCAGATGTCTGGAGCATGTGGGGTTTGCTGGGCAAACATCATCCCGTTCACAGTCTCTGAATCCACGCAACTTCATCTTTCTGTGAAGCTACTCCTGGAGCCCGTTTGGCACTGACTTAAGTGAAAGCACAGGATTAGCCCATACATTGTTTTTCCATAGGTCCAAGGGAGGAACTGTCCTCTCATTTATCTTGACAGATACAGCACACAAGAAGTAAGCCTCTGAGTAAAAAGTGCATCTGCTAAGATCACTGTAAAATGATGTAATACCACAAAGTGCCCATGGAATTCAGCTATATGGCAGGGATGGAGATACTGGGAGGGCAAAGCAACCAGGTGCAAACAAAGAAAGAGAATAATCTGTGTCCTGATATTAACAATGATATTTCTGGTGCAAAACAATGTATTTTTCATTATGCTAAATTATATAAACTATACTGTTTTAATCCCACACGAGTTGCTGCTTTTATTCTGTGTTATTAAACAGAAACTGATTTGCTTGTTACGATAGCTACCATTTGATTTCATTTCAGGCTTCACCAAATCGGCAAAAAGGAAACAAGGTAATCAGTCTTCCTTATGTCTGGAGTCATTTTACACTCCGTTTCCTACGTGTAAGCAAGTGACGAAAATATTCAGGATTCTTCACTCAGAACAAGGGGGTGTTTGAACATACCAATGTATGAAGTAAACGTTCCAGCTGATGCAAAAGGTGACATTCCACCACACAAACTGCCTGGAACAGACCAATCATTTTCTGCTCCTCCAATTAATTAAAGCCTAGTTCAAAGTCTCTCTCCTAATAGTCCAATCCTCTTAATGTAATTGCTCCTAACTCCCTGAGAGATCCCTTTTGAAAAACAGGACTTTGCACTAAAACAGTGAAGCCTGCGGAAATGCCGAAGCCCCAGCAGCAGGACACTCCCTCACCACTGAAATGCCCCGTTATTTGCGGTGGAGCTGAGAAAGACGAAAAGACTTGCTGCTTTCAGAAGTTGTCTGTGCTGCTGTTACTCGACGCTTGCGGGGGAGCCTACAGCAAGTGCTGGCTCAGTTATTAAACATAAAGTTTATTTCTTCAGATAAGTTTTCAGTAAATTAAGCCTAAAGGCTAAATAAAAAATTACTCTTTCCAAGTATTTTGAAATGACATTAATTTTGATGTTCATATACAACGATGCTCAGACATGCATGTGCAGGTATGTGCTGCGCATGGTAAGCCAGTTCTAGGTGAAGTTGCTAAGCACAAAAAGAAATGCAAAGTGGTGAACGTGTCTGACCACACCAGTGTTTGTGCATGGAACCCCCATGTGTACAATGGATGGGTTTCGGGGGTGGTCCTGACTTGCCAGGTTTGGGTTTGTGATACTCTTCGGAAAGGTACAGTATTGCAAGTATACAACTGAGAGTATTTAACTGACTTTTAATCACAAATTGCATTATTTCAACTTCCTCAAGACTTCGTAACTACTTTCCCATCAACACGAGCTACAGTCCCACCGTCTCACTGTCTCAGGTCAATGTGTCTTAATTGTCTTCAAGAGCTTTCACAGTCTTCCCCCATGACTGGGCACATCTCTTAGTGCCCCATTAGTCAAAATACTATTTGCGCTCTCCCACAGCATCAGAAACAGGAATATGTTACTCCAGGGGGGCCCTTCCTCGCGGCGCTCCTGTCTCCCCAGGCAGCTGAGCACCCGCCTGCCATTTTCCCCGCTGTCCTCCGGCCCCGCTCCCTTCTGCCCCGTCTCCCCTTTCCCTCCCGGGGCAGACCAGCCGGCATTCCCCCCTCGACCCCGATCCTCCAGCGCAGTGTATACCTCCGCCCAGTCTCAAACCCACCGGTAACCCACTGCCGTGCTCTTGCTGCTCCACTGGCTTAAATGTTTAGGTCAATTTAGCCCATTTCTGCCCTTTTTTATTTACTGTAAACATGGAAAATATCTCGATTCTTTATTTTTTGCAGTGAAAGCCTCTATAATAAACTTCGTCGAGTGCGTATCTCCTCTCAGCTTTCTCGTCTCGTCCTACAGCAGCCCCAGAGCAGACAGCGCAGGCTGCCGAGGGCCAGGGCCCCCCGCCGGTAACGCGCTTCTGCAGGGGCCCGGTGGGGCCGCACCGGGCAGGAACGGGGCCGCACCGACCCGCCGCCCGCCCGAGGCGATTGCGCGGCCGGCGCCCTGCCCGCGACCCATCGAATCAAGACCCGCGGCGCGGCGATTGGCGGGGCGCGGGCGGCACCGCCCCTCCCCTCACATGACCGGTGGCGAGCTGTTCATCGCGCCCGCTCGCCTCGCTCGCTCGCCCCTCGCTGCCTCCCGGCGCCCCCGCCGCCGGTAGCATGGCGCCGCGCTGCTGCTCCTCCTTCTCCTCCTCCTTCTCCTGCTGCTGCCTCCTCTTCCTGCTGCTGCTCGGCACCTCCGGTGAGCGGGGCGGCGGCCGGTGGCGACGGGGGGTGGGGAGGGCGGGGGTGCCGCGGCTCCGGGCAGCGGCCGGGGGTGCCGCGGGCTGCCCAGGCCCTGGCGGGCCCGGCGCCGCCTCAGCCCGGCGGCGGCTCCCCCCCCACCCCCGGCGCTGTCAGCCTGGGAAGGGGAGCGGGGGCCACGGAGCGCAGCGCTGGCCTAGCCGGGACCCTGTTGCTGTTGTGGCCGGCGGGGAGCGGGGGGGGCCGCCCGGCGCCCTTCCCAGGCCGGGCGGCTGACGGCCGTGTTTGGCCCCAGGGCCGGTGGGCCGGGGCAGCCGGCCCGCTGCTGGCCCGCCCGAGCGGCGCTTGCAGGCCGTTGGCTGCCCGGGCGCGCCGGTGGTGTGAGCCCCAGCCCGGGGCGGGGAGGGGGTGTCAGCGGTCACAGCCGCCCACATGAGATGGGAACGGGCTACGGGGAATGGCGCTGCCGAGATTCGCGGGGCTGGAAATCCACCGTTCCCAGTTCCCTGAAAACGCAAAGGGAATTCAACGTCCGTGTCTTTTGAGGCAGAAATTGTGGAAGCACAGTGAAGGCACCCCTGTCTCATCTCTGAGAGGTCAACTTGAGTCGTACCACTGGTGAAACGCATAAGATAGTGTGTGCAGTTTTGGGCTGCTCCATACAAGAAGGGCATGAAACTATTAGAGTGTGTCCAGGGGAGGGCAACCAAAATGGTGAAGGGTCTCGAGGGCCAGACTTCTGAGGAGTGGCTGAGGTCACTTGGCTTGTTTGGCTTGTAGAAGAGAAGGCTGAGGGGTGCCCTTGTCCTGTCTGCACCTTCCTCAAGGGGGGCAGCGCAGGGGGAGGTGCCGATCTCCTCTCTCCTGTGACCAGCGATAGGACACGAGGAAATGGAACGAAGCTCCGTCAGGTTGAACATTGGGAAAAGGCTCTTCACTGCGAGGGTGGTTGGTCACTGGAACAGGCTCCCCAGGGAAGTGGTCACGGCACCGAGCCTGTCAGAATTCAAGGATCATCTCAGCGACGTTCTTAGTCATATGGCTTAGTTTTAGGTAATCCTGCCAGGAGCACAAGTTGATCCTTGTAGGTCTTTTGCAACTTGAGGTGTTCTATGATTCTGTGAGACCCCGGTGTACAAGCAGAACATAGAAGTGCATGAACACAGCACTTAAACTGTTTACTCAGTTTGTCACCAGAAAGCTAATGCTCATTTAGATTATTAGTCGTTGTCAGGTAAACAGACTGTAAAACATTCTCTCAGCTTTTTATCTAGCTTTGACAACTTCATGGTGTGCTTCCTAGTTTTAATACTTTTTGGAAATTTAACTACTCTTTCAGTGTCTGGCAAATTGAATCCAGTCCTGAAATAATTTAGTACTTTGTAATGAGCTGTCCTCTTAAGTGGTTCTAGAAAATGAAGTAAAAGCAATGTCTAAATAGCTAGTAATCGTATCTTACAGGTTTTTTCCAGTCCTATGCAGTGGAAGTAGATGTAAAGGATGCCTCTAATGCTACATGCCTGTATGCAAACTGGATGATGAGATTCTCGATAAAATATGAAACAAACAGTAGTGATTATGTAAGTATTTGAAGGTAACTTTTGTTGAGAACTTTGTTTTGTCCTGGGTAAAAGTTTAAGTACGCTCTTTTACCTAGGGTGTTTGGGTTTTTTTATTTTCTTTTTTTTAACAAAGTCAGTTGTTAAGAGTATTCCTAAATATTAATTTTAAAACAAAGCGTAAGTTGTCAATTAATAATACAAAAAATCAGTGTAGTAGCATTCTAGTCCAAATAGTAAGTCTAAATTGCAGCTCAGCACAGTCAAAATTTACAGCCAAGGTAGATTTGTAGTTCTGTTCTGGAATGTGATATGGCTCCTTTCTAAGTCAGATGTCAGGCAGCCTTTTTCATAATTTTGTAGAATAACCTAAAATAATCTCACTAATCTTGTACAAGGTTCCATCTGACTCCAGCAGGCTTATAACGTTGTCATGGGGAAGAACTGCTATCTGTGAAAACACTTTAAATTACCCTTTTCTTCTAGAAAAATGCAACCTTGAATTTGTCATCCAGTGTGACACACAATGGAAGTGTCTGTGGCAACGACACACAAGCTGCACTTCTGGCAATACAGTTTGGAGAAGGTCACTCTTGGAGCATTAACTTTACAAAAACCAATGAAACTTACCAGGGGGACTTTATCACATTTACTTACAACACCAATGATACTGCTGTATTTCCTGATGCTAAAAGAAAAGGTAATGTTCAGTGCAGAATCCTACTTACAAAAGAATGTTGGCCGCAAGTGTCAGATCTCACGTACCTGACCTTGGTTGGCTTTTTCAAAGTCAGAAGGACTAATAACGTACCTAATGACTTCTGTGCAATATACTGCCTAACTGTTGTTCATTATACGTACCTACTATGTAAGAATACAGACTAGTTAGACTTACTGAATGTATAATTCCTTTTACTGCACTGGAAGGGCAAGGTTAACTGTTTGAACAGCCTTGATCAGTGAGGTGCTGCTAGTAGACAGCAGGCATATGGAAGATTCATTTTAGTGTGCACCACTTCCACCTAGCAGAGCACTACAGTGTTAGGCGTTCTGTGTACTAATACCTACTAATAATAGGATTTTTTTTTTTTTCACTGAAATTAAAACTTAAGTAAAAAGGTTCACCTTTTGTAATGGCTCGTCTAGTTCTGGAAGTTTGGTTACTTCTCTGCGTTACTTAGCACTTCAGGTCAGGACACATAGATAAAACATTCAAGAGAGGTTAGGATTGTTAAACTTTCATTCTCTCTTACGCTTTGCCTTGTGGAATTATATAAAACATAACACTACTTATAAATGTGCTTGTAAGTTTATAAGGTATTAAAGTGTTTGTGCTTATTTGTAGGACCAGTTACTATTGTTGTAAAGCGTACTATGCATCCGGTTCAACTGAACAACGTCTTCGTGTGTCATAATACTGCCTATTTTGAAGCAGAAAACGTAACACAGATTTTCTGGAATGTTACTCTGCAGGCTTTTGTTCAGAATGGCACAATCAGTAAAAAAGGTGAGCGTTTCAATGTGTGAATGAGCTTTTTTTGTATTGCGCCTTAGTGCAGGGAGCAAAGCCCCATAACGAAAAATCCACTGGTTGTAAGATGTGCTATGTTGAATAATATTTATGTAAATGTTCTTTAGTATGTATTTCCTTGTTCCTGGAAAAATAGATTAGTAGAACAGATTTAGTAGTATACAGTAATGTAGATTGTTCCTGTGTCAAGGTGGTAGTCTAATAAAGTCTGTATTCCAGTAATAGGGGTGTCAAAAATAAGCACTTCAGAACTACTGTTGCTGACTAGATCATTTGAGCTTCAAGGTTTTTAACTGACTGCCTTCCATTTTCAGTGGTAGCCTCTGCTTTTTATTTAAATGGTCCAGAGCCTGTCATCTCAACTCACAGCTCAACTACTCAAGAGATGAGCACATCATCCTGCTACATATAGCTTAATAGGGTTGCTTACTTTGTCTACAGGAAATACATATCACACTTTTATAACCACTTAGCTATCTTTGTCCATGTGTCAGAGATAGGTAGTACTACATATGCTATACGAACTTAAAACTGCAAGCAATACAGAATTTCTGAGAATAAACAGTAGCTGTAAACTGTTTGGCATACTGTGCCGTAGTGCTGAGTTTGAGACTTCTGACTTGGTGATGGGCAGAGTCCCAATGAGCCTAGATTTCAACTGAGAAATTGGTATCTGTATTGAACTGACCTCTGAGTCATAAGACTTTAATAAAATTTAAACACTGAAATGGTGGTTAAAATTTCTTTTCAGAGTCTAGATGTCGTGCTGATACTCCTACTTCTGCACCTACTGTTCCGCCTACCATTGCCAATGTAACTACTGCATCTACCACCACTTTATCGCCTGCTCCAACAACTGCACCCAAACCTGTGGAGAATCCAGATACGGGAAACTATTCTCTTAAAAGTGGAAATAAAACTTGTCTTCTGGCTACCGTGGGCCTGCAGCTGAATGTTTCCCGAGACAAGGTGCTTCTCTTCTATTTTAGAAGAGTAGAAAGGTTGCTGTAGTTACTTGGTGTGAAATGTGAGTGCAGGGTATTTGCTTTGTACACTGCTGGCTGTCCAGAACTGCTTCGAAGTATTGTACATAGCACCCCTCTGACCTCAGAATAGTTTTGTGGCATAATATCTAGTTTCAAAACCGTACGTGGATTCACTAATGTAACTCATTAGTGGGAGTACCTCTAACATAACTAAAAGCCTGGAACTTTCTTAGCTTTTAAGGCTGTTGGTCCGTGCAGATACTGTCTTTCCCCACAGAGGGAGCCAAAGCTAACCTGTTGTATTAGGTCAACAAAATAAGACTTCACTAGGCGATTTGTTTGCTTCAGTATTCCCAGCATGGAAACTTAACTCAAGTAGCCTTGGTTTGATAGTAGCCAGGCTCGATCTTACCGCTGTCATATTCATGACAAGCTCTTCTCGCCTAAGGCTGCTACTGACTGAAACAATGCTTTCCTAATGGCAGCTGCATGTCTTTGACGCGGTATGTCTGTATTGCAGCCTCTTCTGATCAACATCAATCCAAAGACAACTATCACAGATGGTACCTGTGGTAATACAACAGCTGCTCTGAAATTGAATGATGGAAACAGCACACTGATTGGTTTCACATTTGTTGTTGTAAGTAACTTCTTTTATTTTAAACCAAGTTTCCACTTTAACAGGATTGCGTGATGATCACTTATAGTAGAATCCTTCTGTCACTTGCTAGTGGTCGGCTGTTCCCATATAGGAAGTGGAACTGGCTAGCTGACTGCCTCAAGACAAATGGAGAATTGGGTTACAGTTGTAGAAAATGTAAGACTGGTAAACGTGTTAGCCTTTGTAAAGCGTGTGTTGTTAAAAATGCAGAATTGCACACTGACGGTTGGCTCTTGCTTCTTATACAGAAAAACGCAAGTGCAAGCGTACAAAAATTTTATCTGAAAGAGGTGAACGTTACGCTGCTCAACCGTCTGAATGGTTCTGGTAAGAAATCGTATCTTCCTTAAAGCAAGTGTAAGCTTTTATTCAATGTCTGTATTTATCACATACTTCTGGCTCTTTTTTCAGTGCTGTTCATGCTTGCTTCCTACTTTAAGCCTTTAAGTTGGTGGGAACAAAAGTAATAAGCAGAAATGGTTATGAGTTACTTCAAGTAGCAGTGTGTGGATCATTCTCTTTTCCTGAAACTTCTGCTAATGGGGTCTCTTACTTTGTGATAAACATATATGAACTAACTGTTTTCAGTAACGTAATTTTTTGAGGTGTGAAATACAGTTGTACCAACCCTGAAGCTTTTTGCTTTTCTTAAACCAGCTTTTGTCTTCTTTGATTGAAGATGCTGCTGTGTCTCCCAACGACTTCTATTTAATTCTTACTGGGAAAAGAGACCAGTCCTCCAAAAACTAGAGCATACTTTTTTTCCAAATCAAAATATGGTTTTTTGGTTGTTTTTTTTTAAGTTGCTTGTCACAGCTACTGCAGTTAAAAGGGCACTAAAGCTAAAATGCTCACAACTGTGCAATGCTGGGATGAGTACAAGGAAAGCCTAATGTCATGTCTATATGGAGGAGGGGTTACTGCTAAGTACTGTAATAACTTAAGCGCCTGTTTTCTTTGGTTAAGCAGAGCAATCACACTTCAGACTACCTTGTTTTTCAGAGTAGTCAGTGTTGAAAAGTTGGCCCCTCTAGATTCAGCTCCTTAGTCTTATGATTGTAGTAGTGACTCTCGTGTATTTAAAGTGGTCATGTAAATTTCTCCTCTCCCCACCCCCCCTTTGTTTAGTCATTTTGAGTGCAGATAACAACAATTTCAGCAAGTGGGATGCTTACCTTGGGAGTTCTTATATGTGCCGAAAAGAGCAAACTCTTGAGGTTAATGAAGATCTTCAAATACATACTTTTAATCTATGGGTGCAACCATTCCTCGTGAAGGAAAATAAGTTCTCTACAGGTAAGAGTTCTTTTTTGGTTAATTCTTGCAATGCTTGCAAATCTCTTACTTGCTTAAAAGCACCAGCATTGAGCACAATCACTTTATTTTTGAAGCTCATTTCATTGTTTTTTGGGTTTTTTGCACATGGAATGAAGAGAAGTTCTGAGACTGACATTCAAGTTCAAGGAAAGCTTTGTTGTCACTTAAAAATGTCTGCTAGGTATGTTGGTTCTCCTTCATAAAACTTGAAGGAGCTAGACACTGAAGAGGGACTTAAGCATTACCTTGCAGAATAGGTTAGAAGTTATCTGACGTTATCTTGACATACATCTTTTTGTAGCTTGAGTATATAAGAAAATGGGACAGAACTTTAGCAGAAGTGGACTTTGGTAATACCATTGGGTGTTTCATTTCTTTTTAACTCTGTCTAAGGAATAGGAGTGTTAGGGGGGGGCGGTGGGAAGAACTGACAGAGCTTCTTTCAGAAGCAGTCTTGGAATATCCAGAACTAAAGAAAGATTTTAAAATGTTTGTTTGCTGCATTATCCTGGTCTTGTCTGGGGAGAACTGGAATGGCTTAAATGACCTTTCTTAATCATTAGTATAACCTGGCCTTTGTACTTAATGATAATACTTGCAGCATAGTCTTACTAGACTAATCTGGAGAGAAATATGTTGGGTGCAGATTTTTTAACTTCTTTTTTTTAGGCAGAGGTAAGTTAACTCCCCAAATGTATGCAGGGTAAACAGTATTTATCATAATATGTTCTAAAGAGTTAGGTTCTCATTTCACTCTGTAGTTAAAGTTGCAGCTAGCTTCCTATTTCTCCTAATTATAGTTACTTCATCTCTTTAACATATCTCCATTCTGGATAGGTTCTTGGTCCCAAATCTAGGTCACTTCATTCTTAATGAGTAAAAGCACCAGACTTGCCTTAAGCATGAAATAAGTAAGCCTGGTTCTGTCTTAAAAGTAGAAGAATGGCTACTTCCTTGTCTAGTACAGATCTTGTGCACATGAAAACTCATACACCAGGGGCACTTCCATTAGCTTACTATAGTTTATCAAACATTCCAAGTGATTACAATGCTTAATATATGCTAGATGTGCCCATGGGACCCGCAGTTCTTTCTCTCTTAGTTTAAAGATGTAATAATATGAAGGTGTTCAAAAATCAAGTATTAAGGAAAACAGATTTTTTTATACCACACTTGGCAAGTATTCTGTCTTTATTTATTCCTTGTTGCAACCTTTTTCTCATCTACAGCCCAGGAGTGTTCGCTGGATGATGACAGCATTCTAATCCCAATTGTAGTTGGTGCTTCACTTGCTGTCTTGATTGCCATTATAGTGGTTGCTTACATAATTGGCAGAAGAAAAAGCTATGCTGGATATCAAACTTTGTGAATCTAAAAGAGATTCCTGTTCTGATTTCACTCTAAACAAAGCAAGCGCAAGTTCTGAAGTCCAAAAAAGACCCAAAACTTAGGAGTAATTACTAGCCACAGCTAATTGGAGTTGAGAAACAAAGAGAGAATGTTTATCTCAGATGAAGCAGAACTACGTTTTTAGTTTTCCTGCTCTAAGAAGACGACGTGGGTTTCGTAGCTGTTTTGAAGATGTCAAATATTGGACGAATTGCTAGGCTAAGGATTTTATCTTGCAAAAACCCTAAAGTGTTTAGGATTTACTTCTGCTTTCTACGAATTGTAGCCTGAAACAAGAACACATTCTAAACTGATGTGCGTTGGGCAACTCCCAGAATAACATAGAATTTGTGCTTGCTTCTCTCCTCTGCGTTCTGTAGTCGTTGTCATAGTTGTGGGTTAAGCCGGCAGCATTAGTCACTATGTTGACTCGTATAGTATTTAACAAGGATTGTACGATGCCCAGTTACAACTTTGTTTTTCATAGACTTGAACTTCAGGCTGGTGATTAAGTGATCTTTTGAAGTGGCAGCAGTAACTTACTTAGCTTTGACAGAATTGGAGTAGTTTACTCCTGCCTTGGTGTAGTTCCAGGAATCATACCTATACCCTGGCTGTACAAATAAAATGGGTAACCTATACTTGCCAAATGGTGGATATACAGGAAGACTTCAGTGTCCTTTCCAAATGCTTTCAACAACAACAAAAAATTACTGTTAGGCACTGAATTCTCCATCACTGTTATACCTTGGCAGTCATCTAAAATACTTAACTGAGGCAGAGTTCTGCTAAATTAATGCAAGCTTTTTTTTACTGGCATCAGTTTAAAGGGAATAACCTTTCTAAATATTCCAGGACTTTAAAGTGCACTTAACGTTATATCATACTCTGCACAGAACTGGTCTGTCGTGTTACTTTGAATGACCGTTGTTTAAAGATGCTTTCATTTAATGAGCCAGTATCTGTTGTTGCAACTTGAGCTTTCTTTAAATCTTCATCTTGAATGGTTCTCTGCCAATCAAAATTCACATTATAACTGCCCGCCATTAGCATTCTGAATGTTTAATGTACTTTTGTGTTTGATTGTTTGCTGTGTAGCATTTGTTAATGTTAAGAATGCAAAAGCCAAACAAGTCTGAGATGGACCCACAACACCTGTTTTTCCTTGCTGTATGGAAAGGATAACTAGCTTAAAAAATGCAGCACAACTAGACTGTTCTTAAACTGCAGCTCTGTAGAGACTAACCCTTACTGCACAACTTTTCTCTGGCCTCCATGTGCTGTAATATAGTTTTTACTGCATGGAAGAAAAAAGTCTTTTAGATAAGTGTGGCTTTTTTGCATATGTCATAACATGAGCTGCCTAAACTAGTTATTTCATGAACATAACGTCTGCCCCTTTAGGATGAGTTTAGTCTGCATCAAAGCTAGTTTAGCGTTTTATTAGTGTTTTCTAGGGTTGTAGAGATACCTGTGGCATGTTTGTATACAAATAATAAAATACATTTCTTCCAGTAATTTTTTTTGGTAAAAAGTTTACTCTTCACACTAGCCAAGGAAGCAAGTATGGGTGGATAATGCTTATTATAACTTGTAGTCTACAGCTTGAATTTTGCATCAGTTACTGAAATTCATTTTAATGAAAATGAGGAACTACTATAAGTTTAACCCTGAAACAGGCTTCAAGACTTTCCATTTTAATTAAAAAAAGTGCATCTAATGACTTTCATATTAATATATCCTCAAATGCAGAGGTTCATATAGATTTTTAGCATTTTGGGGACTGATGTGTAGTGGCACCAGTTACATGTGCATTTCTGTTGAGGAGTAGTTACCACACTGTATTCACTGACCACGCAAACTTCTGAACTGTGCACGGTTTCCAAGTGACAATATAGAAGACTAGTACAAACTGCTTCCAAAATTCAACAATACTAGAAGTATGTTTGCAAAAACCTGCAACATAATCTTGATTTTCAAGTGTATTTGCTCAGAGATTAAAGTACTCCTAGACTGATGTGCAAATAACTGGTTCAAAAAACATCTAAGTTTCACCTGACTGCCTGTTGTTATAAAAACCACTAGTTTTCCTGTATGTATTGCTCCGTAGGGAACTGTCAACCTGTTCAACATGTGCTCTAAATAATAAAGATCATTCTATTTCTTAAGGAAACTTGTTCAACTTTTTTAAACTGATTTGAAAACAGACATCTTTTACTGTCTTTTTTTAAAAGAAAATAAACTAAACAAGTAAGGCCAATTTCAATCGGTGCATATCTGAGATTCTGTTACATAGCTGGTGAAGGTGCTCCTCAGAGTCCTCGGTTGTCTGTGTCTCAATGCCATGTTTTGCAGCACATTCTGAAGTGTGCTCAGGTACAAACCACATGTTGGGAACTAATTGAGACACTGTACATCTGGTTCATCATTAGAAATCTGCTTGTAAACTTTTTTGTTAATTGTAGCTCCATGCAGACAAGATATGTTTGTGACTGATTTTGCTAGCCATCTTAAATTGGTGTACAGCTGTGAACAGTTGAGTTTCTTCTTGCAGTTGTCCTAGAAAATGAAATTGGTCTCTGCATTCAGCAAAAGTGGGAAAGCTTTAGGGAACCTTCTGGGAATTGGTTAGTAGCTTCATCTTCGAAGGTAGAAGCTGTGTTGATCCTGTCTATGTTGCCAGTTCTTCTGGTAACAGTGCTACTATATACTTCTTTCGGCATCAAGAGAGACCCTAGTCTTCCCTTTACCATGCCTCTTTCTCGCCCATCTTGTGAACTATATTGTCATATGATGAGGAAAAAGTGCAATCTAATTGTATACCCTTTCTTCTTGATTCTAGCCTGCACTGCTTATATAATCATTATGTTACAGCTACCTTCTTATCTGCTACGCAAAGTCAAAATAATGTTAGCACCTTTCTGAAGCGTAAACTGAAGTCAGCTGAAGCTTTTTTAAAGTGAAGGGAAACACAAATATTTTAATAGGCTCTTGTTAAATAGTTTTCCAGTGCAGTTCCTAAGGATATAAGTCAGTTAAAGTGAATTTAAACTACAAGGGGACTGCAGGTATCAAATTGTCATCAGATTATCAGTACAAGACAGTCCGCAAGAGTCTGTGACGAAACTTGGAACAAGCAGGAGTTACTGCTGTCCTGTGATAAGTGTAAAGACTCTTTTTTTGGTTTTATTTTTGTCAAAGCATTGCTTTTTTTTTTTTTTTTACTGTAATTCTATCTCCAGTATTGTTATCTCTCCTGGAGACTTGCAGTGAGTATCTAGACACTGGAAGACTGGACTTTGTTGTGTACAATAATGATAAAGCTACATAATATGCAGATACATGCTTTTCAAGAAAGTATATCATGGAATTATGAGTGTGTTCGTTATGATGCTTGGGAAGGGGAACTATTGCTGTTGTATTTTGGGGAGTGGGGGAGGTCAGGGTTTTGTGAATGACTGATGTGCTGCTGGGGAAAGGCATAAGTGTTCTAAGTAATTAGAGGGAGATTATAGTGTTAAAGAGAGTTGGGCAAACGATTTGTTAGAAACAAACCAGGTTAAGAAACGATGCAGAATGTGCTGTCATGGTTTATGTTTGAACCTAAAAACTTAGAAGATGTTCTATTTCATAATCAATTGATGAGTTAATTTCGGTTCTTCCAAAATGCTATACTTTTAATTTCAGAATATTAAAGACATGCAGTGGCATTATGTGAATAAAAATAGTTTTGTTCTGGTCTGTGGAAACAGCATTTAACTTGTGTGCGCTTGTGGATATTGTATATTAATGTGTATAATCTGTCATAAACTGCTGTTTGTTTTGATTACTATTGACTGTGCCTTATATACAGTTTACTAAATATTAAAGTTGTGCTCTAAGATACCAAGATTTCTGATCTTTTAGCTTAAGGATGCCATGCTAGTAGTCCTCAAAAGAAGCTTTTCCAGTCAACGAATGCCTTTGTTCTTTGTTTTCTTCTAATTTTTAAACTTATCACAGTGTTCTCTATTTTGTAGCATATACCAATAAAAATGAAATTTTGGGCTATCAGTTGCATGTCATGATTGGAGCTGACAGGGAAGATAGCTATTATACCGGGACTAAAAATGTTGGGGGCCAAAAAATCTGATTATTTTGGAGACACATTCAACTAAATATGTCAAAAAAGCTACTCCTCCTGGCCTGAATATGGAGTCTGCTTGTTGTGGTGTACAGTTACCAGGTTCTGCGTTTGAAGACACTTCTTTGAAGCTTCTAACCATTGTACAGGAACAATACATGGATAGATGTGTGCCAACAGCAGTGGCAAACTGGAGAGAGGTAAAGGATGGAATGTTCCTAGTATGAAACTTTAAACCCTTTTTATCCTGGGAATTCCTTGTAACAGTGCCGTAGTGTGATGCGTGTTGCTGTGATCTCCTTCCTTTAAAGAAAAGAGAATGGGAATTTCTATTGCTGCCTGCTGGGCACCTTTCATCCTTATCAAATTCATTCATGTTTAGTATTAATGACCCATTATCCAGCATGTAGTAGTTAAATTGTGTATGTTGATCTTCAGTGAACAAAGATAACTAAACATCAAATACATTATCTTTTTAAGATGCTTAAATGCTTTCTCAGTAGTCAGAGTATTTTGAAATAGCTCACTGTATAAGGTACATACTTCCTTTCCTCTCCCTCCAACCCCCTCCAAGTGTTGCTCTGCTTGGCAGTAGGTGCCTTCAAATTCTCTGAGTTTAGTATTTTCAGGTGCTGAACCTCCGTGTGTTGTTTTCTTTCCTCTTAGCCAAAGGCTTTTGTGTAGCCTTTTGTGAAGGGGTAGTGGCAAGTGTGTACTGGACTGTAGTGAGCTAAATCAAGACGGTAAATTTCTCATAACTAAGGCTGATTCAGTTAGAGGGTCAAATGGTTTAAATATTCACTTAAAACAATAGCTAACTTTTGATAAAGCATTGAATGTGTGTATGACGCTTACTCTGCTTTAATACAAAGTCAAGCAGAAAAGTTTTATAAGGAGTTCTGCTTTATTAAAAGCATGTAAGTCAAGCACCCATACAGTGTTGAAGCAGTACATGGACACTGTGTCATATCTCGCTAAACATCTCATCTTGGCACCGTGCGGGTGGAGCTCCCTTGTCTTTACAAATGGAGGAAGAATGCCAAGCCCTGCCTCCATGTCTGAGGTGTATCACCGAGTTTGAAATCAGTATCCAGTGGTGTTTGCTAATCCTTGCATCAGTGTTTGTATCAGCAAGGAGCTCATCACATATTTTATAACCTGTATATTAAAAACCACTGTAGCATTACAGCGCGCTTTTTTTTTTTTCCTCCTATGTTGATTTTGGTAAAATCTGCATAGTTCGCAGCTGAAACTGATAATGCTTTTCTTGTATTTGGATTGAAAATAAATAAAGTTGCTCACCCAAAGGGAGAGTCTTTCAGTGTTTTCCATTCGGTGCTTTCAGCATGTATATTTTTGCTGTCTCTTGTAGTTTTCAGTAAGTTTCTGCTTTGTTACTTGGTTTGCTGTCTGTTACTTCACTTTGTGTCTAGAACCTAGAGAAATGCTGGTGACTTGAGGGTTTGTAAAGTCACTTGGACAAGGCAGTAATATGCCAGTCTGTCTCTTTTTGTTGCGATATTGCTGTTAACTCTGAGGTGTGATCAGCTAATGCATGCTCAGACTGCTGTTTTCTCCTCACATTTCCAATCTATCTATCTGAGTAGACTGCTCACTAGATGAAGGTGCAGTTACATGTACAAATTGGAAGAAGTATGTTTACAAATAATTTGTGCAGTATATATATTGAAAGAAATAAATCTTTGTCAGTTTTTTACTGAATACTGATTTTACTGTAGATGTATATAATACAGTGTAAGTTCTCAAAAACGTCTATTTGCTCCTTGCTTTCTTTGGTTTCTAATGCTCGATTTCCTTTACTAATTTATTGTCCTTTGCTTTTTTTGTTTTTCTTCTTTCTGCAGCGGAAGAATGCTTTGCTGATTCTGACCTGAACTTTCTTATTCCCATCGCAGTGGGCATGGCACTTGGCTTCCTTATCATTCTTGTCTTTATATCTTATATCATTGGAAGAAGAAAAAGTCGTACTGGCTATCAGTCTGTATAATCTCTTAATGCTGTCTCTGTTGCCACCTTCCGTGCTCTTCTCCTTTTCCCAGACTCCCTGATCTGTCCCTTTAAAAAGAAGAAAAACAAATGAATTCATTGTTTCTTTATTTAAAAAAAAAATTCAAAACAACACTTCACGACAGACTAATGCACCATAAGTCTGAAAATGAGTTGCAGAATTACTTGAAACTACTGTGTGATTTTGGAGAAAGTAAGTTTTCTGAGGACCATAGAATTGATTAGGGTTGATGTGTGTCCATGTGAGAAATGTGATTATTTTGAGTAAAGAAGATACCGATGAAACTTTTTCTGTTGTTTAATCTTTTTATACAAGAAAATTTCTAGTTGTATGCAGCTTATCTCAGATAACACTAGAGCTAAAACCATAACTAAAGGTGCAAATACTATGTTGAAAGGGACTGTATGTGCTATGGGAAAATGAATTCCAAGCTCTTAACAGACTTCTGTTGGGACCTTGACATATGGCTGTTGTCTTTTATTCATTAGCAGCTTGTTCTTGTGAATCGGTCTGAATTTCCTGTTCCTTCTGAATGTAAAGGTAGTACCTGATCTCACTAATAAAATGACATAATGTGAGAAGAACATCTGATTCTTCTAGTAAATTAATTTATTTAACATCAGTATGGAGAAGTTGACTGCTAATGTACGTTAAATAGCTTTGCACTAGCACGATGTCTTTAATGTCTTTATTCACTAAGATAAGGCTCAGTCCTGGAGAATGTTCACTACTCAGAAAAGCCAACAGTCTGCTAAAGGCAATGTTTCCTGTGCTATCTTGGTGGACTGTCTTTTCCCTTTTGTTCTGAGCTCAATTGTGAAATGAGGGTGGGAGGCTGGAATTTCACTGGCTGCAGTTTGTCTTCGCTTTGATTCTGTGCGCACAAAAGAAACTGCACAGCACTTCAGTGCTGGTCCATGTGAGGCTCAAGTATTTTGAGAGCTCTCAAAGACTGACTAAAACCGCAGATTGTTCAGAGATTCCTGCAGTTCCTTTGGACAGCTTTCATGGGTTAACAGGGGATCACCAAAAAGCTGTGGTATAGGAATGCAAGTGAAGGTATAAAACCAGTCTGTTTTGATAGGACGAATCTGCTTTCAACCTGCTAATTATTGCTCTCTCAAACAACAGCTGAATAGTGCAAGAGCACAAAATTTCTAGTATGAGGAATGCTGATCCTAAAGCAGAAACTAATAGATATATATATAGTGAAGAAAGTGACTTCCAAAGGAATAAGAGCATCTGGCTTGTTTGAAGATGCTTTCTTCGATATTAATGCCATACCTTTTGCAATTCTATGTTCCATATCTAAACTGTACCAAAATAGAAGCTATTCGTTTGTGGTTGTGTTCTGCTTCATTCCCATCAGGTTCATGTTGATAGGATGAAAGAAGCCTCTTGCTCTTTCAACCTCTCTGGTTCATCTTGGTAAAAGCCTTTTGCAGCTCATGAACTCTGATTGCCAACTGTGGGACAGCTCAAGAGCTGCCAGGTCTGCGGGGAGCTACTGACGGCACACAAAGTTTCTGTCCTCTGCAGCAAGTGTTTACTAAAGCTACTTTAATATTTAATCTCTTTGTGCATTGAGCCGGTATCTGTGTTGTAGGGAAAGCACCTTCAGTAATTCACGTGCACAAAGGAGACAGTCAACACTGATGTTGAAGTAATTCACAATAGCTATATATTCAGGGAACGGAGATTTCTAAAGAATTGGTTCTGATGATTGAGACTCAAATACCTGTATGTTCAATTATTCTTGTCCTCACTGTGACAAAATATAAGCTTTACCTGAATCTGACAAAACTGATTTTTGTACCGCAAATGGGCTCTTGAACCAAGTTGTCTTTTTTTAGGAGTGTAATTGCTGAGTTGGACTGTGTGCTTTGGTGTTGGTTGTTTTGGTCTTTTTTGTTATACCTTTGCTCTCATAATACTTGGTTTCCCTGCCAGAGTGTTAAAGGGTTAATTATTTTGAGACTGGCAGTTTCTGAGTAACACTTGCTTGTCAGAGTGTGTTGCTTCTCTGCTGCCAGCAGATGGATTCCATCTATGGTTTCATGCTCAGATTGCAGATCAAA
This sequence comes from Pluvialis apricaria, assembly GCA_017639485.1. Lineage (NCBI taxonomy): Eukaryota > Metazoa > Chordata > Aves > Charadriiformes > Charadriidae > Pluvialis > Pluvialis apricaria. Next base: position 8,065,997 of record CM030017.1, read on the forward strand.
GTATTTTGCATCACTTTACTAAAATAACCTGGCAAAAATGTGGTGATTTCCTAGATGCACATGTGTATATATATACTTTATATATACATACAAGGTTTTATTTTGGGCTTCAACAGAAGTCAAAAATTGAGCCAGCACTTTAAGGTTGTTGTAGGATGAAGAAAGGTGTATACAATTCTCCAAATCTTGAAATTACTGTACAAATATGCTGAAAACAAAATGTGTATGGAAAATAAAGTTAACTAAGGTGTTTATAAAGCTTTGTTTTAGTGTAAGTAGACATGCATGCCATTTCTGAGAGCTTTTCCAAAGGGATTGTCAACGTGCCTGGGTCTGGATGTTGGTGGGAAAACAGAAGCTGTTGCTTCTAAGCTGTTCACCCATTTACGTCCCAATTAGTTGATCTTTCTTTGTTGATTGAATCGAAGCATGGTTCCAGCGTCTGCTAAAGGATTATCTGCTTCATGAATACTTCCAATAGGCAGGTAGGGAATAAATATAAATAAAGTTTTGTTCTGTTGCTAGCTGGAGAGCTGTTAATTTCATGGCCTGAAGCATGAAGGGTTCGGTTTCCTTTCGGGATCCTGCAGAAATATAAGTATTTTAAAAGAGCTAAAGCAATTGGCAGGTGGGGAAATGTTTGTGGTCTTAGCTTATTTCTGATGTCAAAGGAAGAGCCACTACCACGGCAGCATCTTCCTTGGCAGAAGCTGGTTTCTGTTGATCAGAACATGCCCTTTCAGACAAGTTGTGCAGGCAGAACGATTGTGTTGTCCTAGCTCTATCGGTGTCATATGGATAACCACATCTGAGCAAAATTAGAATCATAGAATAGTTTGGGTAGGAAGGGACCTTTTAAGGTCATTTTGTCCAACCCCCCTGCAATGAGTACGGACATCTTCAAGTAGATCAGGTTGCTCAGAGCCCCATCCAGCCTGGCCTTGAATGTTTCCAGGGATGGGGCATCTACCACCTCTCTGGGCAACCTGGTCCAGTGTCTCACCACCCTTATCGTAAAAAAAAAAAAAAAAAATTCTTCCTTATATCTAGTATAAATCTACCCTCTTTTAGTTTAAAACCATTACCCCTTAGCCTATCGCAACAGGCCCTGCTAAAAAGTTTGTCACTGTCTTTCTTGTAGGCCTCCTTTAAGTACTGGAAGGCCACAATAAGGTCTTCCCAGAGCCTTCTTTTCTTCAAGCTGAACAACCCCAGCTATCTCAGCCTGCCCTCACAGGAGAGGTGCTTCAGCCCTTTTGCCGCTTTTGCAGCTCTCCTCTGGACCTGCTCCAACAGGTCCACATCCTTGTGCTGAGCGCTCCAGAGCTGGACACAGTACTCCAGGTATGGTCTCACCAGAGCAGAGTAGAGGGGGAGAATCACTTCTCTCAATCTGCTGACCACGCTTCTTTTGATGCAGCACCAGGATACATTTGCCTTCTGGGCTGTGAGCACACATTTTCACTCCATTGTACAAGGCCACTAGGTTGGTCAGGCAGGACTTGTCCTCGGTGAAGCCATGCTGGCTGCCTCGAATCACCTCCTTGTCTTTCATGTGGTGCCTTAACACAGCTTCTTAGGAGGATCTGTTCCATGATCTTCCCAGGCACAGAGCTGAGGCTGGCAGGTTGCCAGTTCCCAGGGTCCTCCTTTCTACCCTTTTTAAAAATCAGTGCAATGTTTCCTTTTTTCCAGTTGCCGGGGACTTCACCTGACTGCCATGACTCTTCAAATATCATGGAGAGTGGCTTGCTAACTACATCAGCCAATTCCCTCAGGACTCGGATGCATCTCCTCAGGTCCCATAGACTTCTGTATGTTCAGGTTCCTCGGGTGGTCACGAACCTGGTCTTCTCTTACAGTGGGAGGGACTTTGCTCCCCCATCCCTGCCTTGCAGTCCATCTACTCAAGAGGTGTGGGGAGAGAGGCTGCCAAGGAAGACTGACGCAAAAAAAAGTTGAGTACCTCAGCCTTCTCCTTATCCATTGTTACCAGTTTACCGATCTTACTCATTGGGTGGGGGGGGTATGCTTTTTTTTTACCTTCCTTTTCTAGTTGACATACCTGTAGAAGCCCTTATTATTATTCTTGCTGGTCTCTTGCCTTCGTTTCCTGATTTCTTAGACCTGGGGGTCAAGAGCTCTTGCACTCTATGGAAAGCATCCTTAAAGATCTGCCAGCTCTGTTCTGCTCCCTTGTCCTTGGGGGCAGTTTCCCAGGGGGTCCCATTGACTAACTCCTTGAAGAGCTGGAATTTTGCTTTCCTAAAATTCAGGGTCCTGACTCATATTCCTCAGGACTGTGAACTTCACCAGCGCATGATCACTGCAGCCCAGGCTGCCTCCAATCTTGATGTCACCAATTAACTGACTTGCATTGGTGACCATCAGGTCCAGTATCACATCTGCTCTGGTAGGGGTGTCTATTAGCTGGCTTAAGAAGTTATCCTCCATGCACTCCAGGAGTCTCCTGTACTGCCTACAGCTCGCTGTGCTACTTTTCCAGCAGATGTCGGGGTGGCTGAAGTCCCCCAGCAGGACGAGAGCCTGCGAGCGTGATGCCTCCTGTAGCTGGAGTAGGCAGACTTCTTCAGTAGGCTCCCCTTGATTGGGCAGCCCATAGTAAACACCAACCACAAGGTTCCCTTTGTTGCTTCAGTCTCTAATTCTTACCCATAAGCTTTCAGCCTGCTCGTGGGTATTCTTCAGACAGCTCTTCACACTCTTGAAGGGGGTCTTGATGTAGAGGGCAACATCTCCGCCCCTCCTTCCTCGCCTGTCCCTTCTGAACAGCCTGTAGCTATCGATAACTGCAAAATTAGTTTCTAAACTACCTCTGGTTCAGGTTTTTAAAAATTCTTAATAAATAGTTTTTGTCAGATGGTTGGTTGGTTGTGATACTTAGCGTACAGTGAGTCTTATTGTACTGGGCCTCTGAACTCTTTGGCCCTCAAAAGTTAATCAAGTGCTCAAAATTCTAGGATCATATTCTGTGCTGCTCTGAAATTTGGTCCCTGACTGCTCAGCACAGGCAGCTGAAGCCACAAACTGCATCTCTTACACCAGCGCTTTAAGAATGGTACCATAGAGTTAATTTTACCGTAGTCACTTTATTTTTAATACAAAAAAAAAAGACTTCTTAGAGACTTATATAGATCAGGAAATGATGGCAGATTAAGTACCTGTACTAGGATGTAGGACAAACATACCATAATGCTCTTTTTCAGTCAGTAATTTTAGTAAGTGTGCTTCCCAACTAGTACATTATCCTAAGGTGTCCTGTCCTGCTGTATTCTCATAGCTCGTAACGTGTGGGATGTATTTCATCTCTGTCAAATACGAAGGCTGTACGCCCACGGGCCCAGCAGGGTGAGGCTGCCCACGCAGCAGAGGTTGCTCAGGTTAGCGGCACTCTGCTCGGAGCAGGGCAAGTGTGCTTTGTAGATCTTTTGAGGATGATAAATTGATGACTTCACTAATGCCAGCATTGACCCCTTAACGATGGAACGACTAAGCCTTTCCCTGTGGTTTTCTGCAGCGTTATAGCTGTGACCTCTCTGGAACAGGGAAGAACAGGCCTGAAATATTCGGGGCAGGGGGGCAGGTGGGTGTCTAACACGTTTCACTGGCATTTCTGTGCTGGAACAGGGGAAGGAGGAGCCGTCACCCTGTGAACCGTGACAGGGAGAGAAGAGCTCCTTTCACTCGTCCCAGCCTAATAGACTTGGTGAGGATTCCTGGGGCAGAGAGAAGTACTGGAGGGAGGAGGAGGAGGAAGAGGGAGAAATACATTAATCTTCCCACTTCAGAAAGGAATAGTTGGAAAGGTTCAAGGGCAAATGATTTTCTACACGGCCTTTGCTCCAACACCTTGGGTGTGCTGAACAAGCTGTGTGAAATGCTGCAGTCAAGATGCTCCTGGTGCTGGAGATCCTAGGAGGCATTTTGAGTTCTGCCATTTTCACTTTTTAACTGTGTCATACATAGCAGGCATAATCCAGAATTTTTGCTGTTTATTATTTTAACAAGAATAGTGCTAATAAACTACCCTCTTGTTAGGTTTTGCCTGAGAAATGCACATAAAACTACAGTAAAGATTAAAGCCAGGAAAAATGCATTCCACAGGGGTCACTCGTAAAAGACCTTATGAAAATAGTGTTCAGATACCAGAGGTTTTTTTAATCAAAACTGAAATGCTTTTGCAGGTTCTCTGCCCAGGAGATAACTTTTAATTTTTACTAATAATGATTTACATCAGATGATGAAAAATGTGGTTCCACGCTCCATTGCATCTCATTTGTTTCCTAACTATGAACAAAAATAAATTAACAAAAATCTCCATGTGCCTGTTTTTCCTAGCAGAAAAAATGCTGGCTTTATGCTTTAAAAAGGGAAAAGCCTCTGATTGACTTAACCTAAGTGCCCAGTGTTTGCGGTGGCTACTTTCCAATGCTGAGTGTGAAGATGATTCGGCCCAGGAAGCGGTCGCTGTTAACGTTGTTGATAATACCTTTCCCATTCAAGCTGCACTGAATATGGACCAAATAATTCTTCTTCACATCTGTAAAGTGCATAGCCACCAGTGGGGACGTATAGTTGACCTGGAAAGAAGGGAGATTTAAGTGTCATTAAGCAGGCAGTGCTTTCATGTTCCGTAAAAATCATTAGTAATTGGTTCATGGTTCCCAAGCATCTGTGTTTGCCTGATGTCCATCACTTTCCCTTGGGATGCTGAAGCTGAGCCTTTCTGTGCCTGTGCCTCAGAGGGACAGGATCACGGCAGAGTTTTGCACTGCGCCGTGCCTCTTGGGTTGATTAGCTAGGACAAGTGACACCACATAATGGGACTCTCCAATACTTTCTGCTGTTCTAAAAACCAACCTATGGCTTATAATAAGAAATCCATGGTGGTCCTCGGATCTGTGTGCTCAAAGGACATGCAGACCTGGAGTCTGGGGCTGTTACTCACCCTCAGCCAGCAGCCGCATGACAATAGGAGTCTCGTGCCTGCCTCATCTCCCATTTCAGCTTTTTGTTGTGAAGGTGTGTTACCTCCTAACGCTCTACAGCCCAGCACAGACCAAAGCAGTGCTGGCCAGCACTTTCAGAAAGAGCCACTGATGTTGGACTGCTCTGTTTTGAGCCACCCAGCCTGAAGTGGTTTTGTCATAGCTTTGACAGAAGACGATTTTTTTACCTCTTGTGTCACCGAACCCCTGGCTTCCCTAACGCCCTGGGAAAATGCTGGTGTTGAGACCTTCTCTGGGAGTTAGCAAAGCCAGTCTTAGTCTCCAGATGATAAATGTAATCATTCCCATTGCTGGCAAGGGGGAACTGGAGTCCCGAAGGATTTCCCGCAGTTTGATAGAGACAGAAATAGAGTGCTGTAATCCCAGTGCCCGTGGCCTCCCTCCTGCCTGCATCTGCCCAAAATAGCCAGAAAGCACATCTGTACTCTGTGCAGCTGCTCCTGCCCTCTCCTTCCCAAGGAGACACAACAAAGATGCCAGAGTCCTTACTTACATGAGTGAACTTGCCATAGTAGGGATAATACATGAGATCAAACGTCCCGTTTCCAGGGTAGAAGTCCACCGATCTGAGATCGCTCTCATTGCCTTTCTGTGATTGGAAAAAAAATAAAGGTACACACACAGCACATGGGACACAAAATACAGCTCCTTTCAGAGTAAGGACATCTCTTGCAAATCCACGTCAAGGCTCAGCTGCGCCTGCCTGCAGGCAGCGTGTTTGCTGTGACAGCCAGCTGCTGCTGCAGCGAGCCAGAGCATAACGGTGCTGTGAAGACACAGGTGAGGGCTACAGGATTTGGTACCTGTCGATCCCTCCCTGCGCTTGCCTACTGCTTTATTGCTCTCTAAGGGTACGATCCAGCTGCTGCCAGGGGAGAGGAGCCCTTCCTTCACCCTATTGCTGTTGGTTTGCAGGGTCGTCCCCAGCACCAGGGGTCCTGCGGAGCGGGTGGGGATGGATGTGAGCAGCTCCTGCCTCTTCCTCCCCAGCTCCAGGCTCCAGCTGGCACCCCGGCACCCAGCCCTGCGGGCCTGGTGGTGAGGCTGGCAGGAGCCGGCCGTGCTCGGAGGGCAAGGGCCAGGGTGGGAAGCAGGAGACTGGTGGCCTCTGTCGTTCTCAGGAGATCAGCCCCAACTTGCGCCCAGAGGCATTGCCAGTGCTGGATCCTGTGAGTGTTTGGGGCTGAAAGGAGGACAGATATTGGTGGGGTCCATCAGAGGGAGAGATTTGGCCTTCTAAGCACCACGCTGCCAAGCACGAACGAGAGCAGTACCTGCACTTTGCAGTCCACGCTCACGGGGACCCCAGCACCAGGGCGGTAGCCTATGATCTGCAAAAACAAGAGACATCCGTGCTTATGTGAAATGCAGTGCCAAGTGCATGCTGCCTTCTTTCTCCAGGGCTTAAGCTCTTCTACGTGCCAGTCACGTTGCTGAGGACAGGAGTTACACGTTCCTAGAAGCAGGGTCTGCCAGCCCATGCCTGAGTGCAGGGTCGGCGCCTGAGAGTGGAGGCAGAGCAGAGCATCCAGACAGCCCAGACTCCCTGGAGCAATAAAGCCACTTCCCCACACAGCTCACACACCCCGCACACATTTATTTTCCCAGCAGCGTGCACTGAGCCACCATGCTATTAGCAGATTTCAAATAAACTCGATTCTGTGAAAATTCCTGTTATAAAGCGACTGGGGTATGAGGTGTAGCCCTAAAGCTCAGTTCCTCCCACACAGGGGCCTGGCACAATACCCTCCAAGCACTCAGGCCTTAGCAAATCAAATTGAGCAAGTTTTGTGGTGCTTCTTTTTTATGTTTTCTAGCAGGTATGAGCCACCAGGTTTGGGGATTCTAGTTCCCTTTTTTCCTGGGCCTGAGAAGTGGAGGAGTTTCGGTCCCTGCATGGTCTTTACTCTGTCAGACTGGGAAGCACTGAAGGAAGGGATTAGGACAAGTGGCTTTCTCTGTACCCGGTTCATCTTCAGCAGGATGCAGGGCTGGCCTTTAGAGTAGCCAAATGTTGGATCCTCAATGCCAGAGCAGTTCTGCAGCAGTGAGCGCTTGAACTGGCAGGCCTTCTTCTCCTCGCTTTCATTGCCCCCTTGGATGAAGTACTGTCCTGAGACGCACTCAATATTCTTCTCCTCTTGAACTTTGTCATCATAAGCTGGTGGGGACCAAGAGACTCGTTAATGTTTCTTAAGACCTGCACAGACCCATAATCTCAGAGTACGTCAAAGGAGTTAGAAAGTCCCACCGGGAAAGGCAAGGCTCCCTGCCACAGAAGGTCCCATGACCACCTTATGAGCCTTCCTTTCTAGGTGGGGGTCATGAGATGCTGAGAACTGATCTGCTCCCCAGGAGGAGACCCCTGCACTGTGTGCATGGATGCAAACCACTTGTCAACATGGCCTCTGGGGCGCCTAAGGGCTTACCTGCTAGGAAGTGCTGCATGCTGTCCACGTAGGGTCGCCACGTGCTGGGCTGAGAGACGTTGAAGGCAATGGTGAACCCATTCAAGTATGGTCTGATCATTACTCCTGGAAAAGGAAACAGACTTGCACTACGACTGGGCTTAGGGCTGGGCACAGGCACAAGAGCAGCAGCACCAGCTCACAAATAAACTCTCTCCTCAACCTGCTGATCCTTCACCTCCATTTCACACCCAGAGAACACCATGAATGTCAAAATATCCCAGGAAACATGGGAGACCTGGAGGGTTTCAGCAGCACTGCAGGAAAGTGACAGGCTTGGGGCTGCACACGGATGCTGAGGGGTTCCCCGTGCTCCCAGCCACACAGCCAGCTCCTGGCAGGGAGCAGGGCGAGGGGGCCTCGTGTTCCCCACCGACATGAAAACACAGGGAAAATGCTGCTTCTGATGTAGGGAAAGGAGTTTTTGAACATTATATTGGCAAATAATAATGCATAAAAGCTATTCTTGATTTACGTTTTATTTTGAAGATACGAGGTATAAAGGGGCAGCAGCTGAAATGAATGGGCATCACCTATGAAACGCCTGAACTTGCCCATTTACCTTGACAATAGTTAGCCTAATAATTAGCATAATTAGAATAATAATTTGAATGAATGCTTCACAAGGGGCTATATAACACACCTGATCCTCTGCAGAGAACCTGCAGCACTGTCAGTGCCCCCAGGTAACACCCCGTGTTGTGGAGGGCTGGTTGCCCATAGGAGCATACATCTCCAGCAGGGCTTTACCCACGGTCCCTGCCATGCCATTTCGGTAGCACTTGGCTGGGCGAGTGCCAGCAGAGGTGCCTGGGGCTGGGCTGGCTGGGGTACGTACCTGGTGGAGACACGCGGTCCCGGTAGGTGGGCGTGTAGGGGCTCAGGGTGAGCAGCATCACATACATGCAAAAGGCAAACATTCCTGCCAGGCACGTATAGAAAATGAAGTAGAACAGTAAGATCAAGCCTGCAAAAGAGAGAGGGCATGTTGCTGTTAACACAACCAGAGCACGTCCCATGGGCTGTGTCCCACAGGGATGCACAGCCATGCTCAGCATGGTGTCCTCCGCAGCTGAGTCTATCGTGGAGGTGGGAGCTCGCAGCCCCCCTCCGCATGCAGACCCTGGCATTTTTGGGTGCAGGACTCTCACCCAGACACACTTCCTGCCCAGCCCCAGGGCCAGGGCAGCTGCCCTTTGGCTCTGTACCCCTTTCTCTGCATGGCCCTTCCCAGAGCTGGGTCAGGACCAGGTCTGTGTGTCCACCTGCCTCAGCTCTCTCCGACAGACAGACCCAACCTTGGCTCTTGCCCTTCCTACCCTGTCTTGGCATGGTAACGGGTGAAGGTACCCAGTGGCTTCAGCACATCCAAATTCCTGATGGGGGCTGCGGGGACATGCTCCTGCCCCGACTCCTGTTGCCTGTGCGGCAGGGACCCCAGCGCTGGGACTGAAGCAAGCAGCATCGCTCAGGGGCTGCAGCACCGCTGGCTGTTTCGTAGCCCTGACGTCCAGGGAATGGGTTTGTTTTTCCTCTGGACCAGGCTGATGGCTGAGGATGTCTCAAGAGGCCACGGCCTATGAATAAAACCCAGCGGCTCAGAAAGCCTAACCCAAACATTTCCCAGGAGAAACGTGCCGGCAGCTCGGAGGGAGCCCTGGGAACGCAGATGTGTGCTCCTGCCGTGCTTCTGCTGGGGCCACGGTGCTGGGAACCACTGCAGGGCCATGTCCTGCTGCGGGCCGAGCCGGGGCGGATGGGACCGTCACCGCTGCTGGTGGCACAGCAGGGACAATGTCCAGCCCTGCCACAACGATGCTGGGATGGTGCCTCTGCACCAGCCTGGCAGGGCGGGAGGTGCCGCTGGGGTGCCAAGCCGATGGTTGTTGGGACACAGTGCTGCTACCGTTCCTACACTTAATGTTTACTGCAATGCAGCAGGAAGCGTTGTCACCAGCAGAGCTGGGGGTGCCGCCTTTCCCAGGAGCTGGGGCCTCCAGTGCAGACCCTGTGGCCAGCCAGCTCCCTGCATTTTGGCAGTGCTAGTGCCCTGAGCCCCTCACCCCTGAGGAACACCTTCCCTGGGCTGGACAAACCCCCTCCTCCTCACCCACGAGAAGAGAGCAAGGCAGTTCAGCTCCATTCACCTCCAAATGCTCTCATTTTAAAAGAAAATTTGATCATCATAGTAGCTTCAATGCCTTTCTCCTGCCACCCCTGTATGGGCATGTGAGCACACACGCATGTGCAGCTGGGGATATGTGTGTCCGTAGGGCAGCGTGGCCATATAGGACACCATGATGCTCCCCAGGTGCAGGACCTCCCCAAGGCCGCAAATAAGTAACTTCCAGCTGTAGCCACCCGGGGCCACATCCACTCCAGCCTGAGCAAGTCCTCTCACAGGGCTTTTCTCAGCACTTGGCAGAGCCTCCAGGAACACAAACCCACATCCCTAAGGACTGTCACCCCTGTACTGCTCCCACACATCCAGCAAAGGAGCAGCAAAACCAGGCTGCCAACGCAGCTGGCATGGGGCACGGGGGAGCAAAACGTGGATTTCAAGGTCTGTCCCAGACTCGTGCTTGCGGGTTTTCAGACTTCTCCAGTGCTCGTGGGCAGTTTCCTTTGTTTCTCCTGGCTGTCCCCGCAGGCTTTGCAGGAGAGCCAGGGCGCGTGATGGGGGCACGGGCAGGCTGCGGGGCCTGCAAGTGCATTGCCAGTGCAATCTGCCGAGGGCTGCAAATGCTGAGCAGCAGCCCTCAATAATTCACAGCCTTACACCGGTGCGGACATGCCCATGATGCTGGGCTAGGGTTGGAGATTTTCGCTCTGCTGGGCAGGCCATACACTGTCCAAAGAACAGAGCTGCAAAGGCGGACGGCATTGCATGTGCTGCGGCACCTCGGACTCTGAGCCTGCAGCAGTGCTCATCCCACAGCGGTGGGCTGCTTTTAACCACCTGGGGCATCTCCAGGATCAGCGATAATCTTTGAAGGCCACATGGATATGGATAAAACAGATAGGGAGCTCAAACCCCTCACTGGCACATCCCAGCCCACTGGCCCCAATAGCACCTGTAGGCTGTGCTGCGGCCGCCATATCCTGCCATGGGAAGCTGCGGCGTGCCGGTGACCAGCCCTTCCCGCTCCAGAGCCAGGGTGCACACAGGCAAGGAGGCCTGCTCAGCCCTGTGGTGCACACCTTCCCCAAAATGCCTGTGCCGCGACCCGGGCGCTCTTCCCCCACCAACACTGATGACCCCAAAGCAACCTCCCCATGGGCTCTTGACTTTTACAGGCAGGAGCCGGGTGGCTGGTGGCAGCAGGGCTGCGTGGCTGTGGCAGACTGACCTGCAGCCCCCGCAGTTGGTCAGGCTCTTAATTTCTTCCCAGTTCACGGTCCAGGCAGCCCGAAATCTTTGCTTTTACGTTCTCAGTAAACATTCACATCCAAACCAAGGGTAACTTTCCCAAGGTTTTCTGCTTGTCCTCCTCACTAGTCCTTTATTTCGCTGGTTAGAAATATCTACCCTGAATATGTGGGACAGGGGTGGTCAGTCCAAGCTATCAGGGACGTTCACAGGCAAGTGCATCCATCACGAAGCAGAAAAGGCAACAATCCCGGAAAGTGGGGCTCAAGCAAGGACCTACCCCAGCTCTTGGCTGTTCTCCCCAGGCATGTTCTCTCCTCCGGGTTCCACAGGAACATCTTCATCTCCCCAGCCAGGTCTGCCCAGGTTTTGCTCCCCATCTCTGCCTTGGTCTCGTCCTCCCCTCTGTCAGGATCCTGGACCTTCTCCTCATGCTTATTTTCCTGGAAGAGTTACAGAACACAACCCCCACACGCAAGCTGAACATCTCATTGGCCAAAAATAAATGCAAAAGCACTTAATAGCTGGAAATGTTTCAAATTTCCATTTTCCCATCATCACTCTTGAGTTAAAGAGAGGCAGTTTTGGCTGTTCTGACTTAAGATTGCTTAGATCCCGACATCCATTTTTCCATTACATGTACGTCACTGCCCTCACGCCAGGTACCGTCTCCTTGTCCTGGCACTTACAGAAACTCATCTTTTTCTACCTGCATGAACATGACAAAAGAAAACCTGCGAGCTGGGAGGGCCGGGGTTGTTCCCACGCTTCTGCAACACCTCTGAGCGCAAGTGCATGTTTTCTGTGATACCACAGATGACAGCAGGCGGCATTATTTAAGAGGTCATCCAGTTTGTTTTTCTTGGCGTATGCGCAAGTGTTTAGTCTTTGGAGAAATCCCTGTGTTGTTATTTTTTAAATTACACTAAGTTCCAGGGAAAAGCATCTCCCCAGGCAGCGAGAGTTTGCGTTTTGCCTTGGTGGTGAAAACTCATTTGGCCAGAGCTCGGGAACACAAATCTCTTTGTACCTGCACCTGGCCAAGACTGGCTTGAGAGGAGACATGGCAGCTGTCCCTAACCCCCCTTGAACATGGGCAGGCTCTACGTCTCCAAAAGCAGGCAGAGAGGTGAGAGAAGTTGCAGACCTCGCTTCGAGCTCGGGGCAGGGCTGGACCAGGTACTGCTGGGGAGAAGGGGTGATGCTGAGATCTGGACGAGTTCATCACCTCCCCGCACTTTAATGCAAATGCTGCTGCAGGGCTCCGCAACTCCCGGCTGACTTGGGGCTACGCTCACCCACCCTGGCCATGTCACCCCGAGACCACCATGCACGCTGGGAGCACAGCCCTGCAGCAGTTGCATCAGCATGAGTGCCCGGTGTCTGCGCCCAGGGCCATGCAAACCCGCTGGCCATGGGCACCTGTTGGAGCCACGGCCCACCAGTGAGTTATTTACACCCCACGAGTTGCCCTGGGGGAGCCGGGAAGCGGCTGACAGCTTGGCAGAAAGTCTGGCTTGGAAACACCTTTGAATCGGGGTGGGGGGGGATTAAACCCTGCTCAGACACACAAGTACGGCAAAACAGTGAGAATGGGGGGAGAGCACCAACTCCAAAGCCTGAATTCATGCCTTGGAGAGCTTGGGCCAGACCCAGGGGGCCTGTAAACCATCACCATCCCACTGATTGCCCCGATTGGACTCGGTTAATGCCCTGGTGGGGCTCTTCTGGAAGCATGCCTGCGTCAGAGCGCTGCTGCCGGCAAAATGCCTGCGGCCGCCCATACAGCAAAGGCAATGCTTGGCCCCGGTCCCGCACTCTGGGGCTGGAGCCCTTCCTGAGCCAGCTCCGGCATGGCCACAGCCCTGTACCACACAGGGCTGATGAAACCACAGGATTTTGGAGTGGGGAAGCAGCAGCCCAGCACAAGTCACCAGCAGGGACATGGGAGAGGAGGTGCAGGGTCTGCCAGCTGCCAGGACACCCACAGAGGAGCAAGTGATGGAAGAAGAGAAGGAGGAGTCCTCCTCCTTCCTCCTGTTCTCCTCCCCGTTAAATAAAAGAGCTACCAGCAGCTGTTCTGGAAACATTTTCTCCGACTGCCAGAGTCACGGGCACTGCTCAGAGGGACTCCGCACCAATACTTAGTGTTGCTTTGGGAAAAGCCCTTTGGATTTCACGCCAGCTGCAGCTTGGAGGCAGTGAGGGCAGCGCACAGGCTGCATGCAGAGCCCTCGCCCAGAAGCTGCTACCGATGCTTTGAGATGTTGGGGGACACAGGAATGGACCCCCATATCCTCTCTTCCAGGGAACCCCACAGCTCTGCCCTGCAAGGAGGGAAACGTATCCATGCTGCATATCCAGCACTCAGTGAAGGGTCCCATCCTGCCAGCTGGGAGAGGCCATGGGGGCTCTATGGCAGCACGGGAAGGCTGAGGGGAGCCTAGGCTCTCCCCACAGGCAGGCAGAGAGTGTGGGGCAGGTAGACAGGACAGGACAGGACAGGACGGGACAGGACGGGACGGGACGGGACATGACAGGACAGGACAGGACAACCCCACTGCCAGGTCCCTGATGGAGGCCCCTGAGCTAGGTTACATCTGGATTGCAGCCCCTCCCAAGTGTTTTATCTTTGCAGCCCAGGACCAGAGATCGTTTTGGGCAGTGCCTTGCACCTGTACAAGGGGCAGCAGGAGCCAGGGTAGAAGCATGCTGATGCAGGGAGGGGGCACAGACACGGTGGGACCTGTCGGAACTCTGGACAGCCTCAGGCTGCTGCCTGCCATGGCAGCTGGGGTGGCTTCGGGTGGCAAAGCAGAGCTGGGGTTCATCCTTGGTGGGATCACGCTGTTCTGGCAGTCATGGGTGCCCTGGGGGAGACCGGAGGTCTTTCCCCATCCTCACCCCAGACCAGGTCAGCTGTTAAAGGCAGGTTCCTCCTGCTGAAAGCCAGGTGTGCAGAGGGTGGCCCATGCCCAAGTGTCCCCGTCCCTCCTAGCCCCCCTCGCAGCCCAGGACCACCAGCCAGACCCCCTGCTACCCCCTCCCCTCTCAGTGCAAAGTGCTTACGCTTTGCCTAAGGGACAAAGCAGCATTTCCTAAGGCAAAGTAGCTATACCTATCAGCCACAAAGCAGATCCTTGGCAGCAGCCCCCACCTCGACTCTCAGAGGGTGGCCAGCAGCCCCCAAAAGACTCACCACCGTCCAGTGGGGGCTCCTGGGCTGGCCCTCTGTGCCCCTGGTGCTGGCGTTCCCGTCCATCCCTGGGTGGGAAACATGTAGAAACGTGAGCATTAGCAGCGCAGGAGCCCGGGGCTGAGCCCAGTGGCTCCATCATGGGTGCCACGTCGCCCCAGCCTTTGGGGACCCGCAGGCACAGGTCCCTCCCCAGCATGGCTCCCCAGGCCCACAGCACCCCCCCAAAAAAGGCTGAGTGAGCGCAGCTGCGCCAAGACCTTTGCCTGTCTGTGGGGAACCACACTGCTTTCCCTCCCTACCCTGCAGGACTTCAGCGTTCGGGAGCGGATCAAAAAATAACTTGTTTTCCTAAGAGGGGTGAGCTCAACGCAACAGGATCCCGTCCCGAGCCCCCTGGCATCTGGTGCCCTTTGCAGCACCCTCGCAGCATCCTGCCCCGTGCCCAAGTCCCCACCAAGGCCAGCCAGTGCCCTACATGGGGAAGCCGGGCTCTCTACCCCGGGGAGGCCGTGTAGCTGTTAATAAACATTAGCAAATCGCTGGGGCTTTCGATGGCCACATGTGTCCGTCAATATGTGCTTGTCAGTCACGGCGGGGCCATGGTTAATGCTTGCAAAATCTGTTTTGCAGTGAAGGGGTAGTGCGATGGGCAGGTCTATATTTATCCCTTCAAATTGAGACAGCAGCTAGAAGCATGCAGCGTTGGCTTCCCCAACCTGGCTGTATGAGCTGGCCACAGCAACCAAGACAAAATCTGGAGGGACACCTTGCTGTGACACCCTGCAGACTGGGGCCGGGGAGTATCAGCTTTTTTCCCCATCAGTGAATTACAGGCACAAGATGGTGCGTTAGGGGCACAGGGGGTGTGTGCTGGAGTCCTGCTGCTGCGAGGGGACAGCGTGGTGGGAGCGCTGGGGGGCAGCGGGGGGACGGGACACTGGTGCCAGGCCAGCCTCACCAAAACCCTGCTGGCTGCTGCACATGCAGCAGCGTCGGGAACAGCTCCAGCGGTGTGATGGCAGTGTGTGAGGGCTGCCTGTCCCTGGCTGTGCCCCATGCAGCTCTCGAGGAACAGTGGGGCTTCTTTTACACCGCCTGTCCCAGCAGGAGCTCGGCGCCATCCACCAGCTCATTCCCTTGACATGTTTCCAATAGGGCCGGTGACCTTTCCCTTCGCAGGAGAGCCAGGCCCCATTCAGCTGTGGGGAAAGGCTACCTTACTCCAGGCTGGGGCTTTGCCTGGAGGCACGAGGACGTCCGTCCTGGGCTCCCACAGGGCTGTACCACACCATCCAAGCAGGCAAAGCACCATTTCTCCCTTTCCTCTCCTAAGCGTGGCTGAATGCCGCTCACCGGCTGTGCTAATAAATGGGCGCAGCGGGAAAGAAAGAGGTCTGGCACCTGCCCCGGTCTGCGCTGAGTTGGCCGGGGCTGCCGCACGCCTGCTGCCGGGTACGCAGGCAGGGCCAGCTCGGCACCGGTGCCTGGCCGCAGCCGGGCCTGCCGACGGGAGGGCATGCAGGCAACCATGCTCACAGCTGGCTCTCCTCGGCCGGGCTGGGGGCTCAGGGCCAGAGAGTTGCCTGCCCAAATCTCAGGACCTGGGATGGGGCACAGGGATTTAACTTGGCCGGGGCAATTGTGGGGCACCGGCAGCTCCCCGGGGCACACACCCCCTGACACAGCGGTGGTGCTGCCGCACAGCCGGGCCTTGGCACGGAGCGGAGCAGGGAGCTAAGACCCATTCATCGCTGGGAGTGGGGGTGACTGAGCAGGAGGGAGCCAGTGCTGACCCCACTGCCTGGTGGGGCACAGGCAGCGAGCACAGGGCTCCCTTAGTTCATCCAAGGTAAATAACCACTGTTTTCTCTGGAGATGAAGCACTCTTTGCCATTAATTGATCTGGGCATTTGTAACTTGCCTCTTGCACTGCTGTCAGTGTACACTTTCTCTTTTCTCCCGGGAGAAGCTGGTAATTAGGCTTTTATCCAATAAAAGTGTGGGGGGTTTTGAAGCAGAGATAGGATTAGTTTCTTTTAACTTGATAAAATATGCTTTGGCTTGAAATAATTACATGATTTGCACTTAGCACCTCTCAGCCCAGGGCATTAAAGTGATTTACAAGCAATTATGAAGCCTGCTGGGAAGATGTTTTTATCCCCATTTTACAGACACGATATGGAAAACAGAGGTTGAGGGCCTGCCCCGGCTTCTTGGCAGGGTCTCCTGGGAGTGCTGCCTCCATGGGACAGGGCACAGGCAGCAATGGGCATCGCCACCAGAGCAGAGATCTCAGAGCACTGAGAAGTGAAAATCCAGGCCAGTGGCCATGGTGTGGTGGCTGTCCAGGGGTGCCACCAGCACCGCTCTGGGGCTCAGTGCTGCTGGGAGAAGGGAGACGGGGAGGACGGGGAGGACAGAGTGGTGCCAGGGAGATGTTTGGCGACGGACAGAATGGCCCGGAGCAGGGGGGGCTGGAGGTGGGGTGGGAGCTGCTGGGGTGCAAAGGGGCTGGGGAAAAGAGGGGGAGAAGGCGGGGGGAGCCCCGACACCGGGGAGGTGCTGGTGAGTGCGGAGGGTGCAGCGCCGGGAACCTCCTGGAGATGGGACAGGACCTCTATCCCTCCCCTCCCATAAAGCGCACCCCACCCCCCCCACCCCCGGGGCGCAATCACTCCGCTGCCTTCCCGCAGAACGGTACCGGCTCCGCCTGCGGTCCCGGACCCCCACACGCCCACCCCTGGGAGGTGGTGGAAGCAGTAATTTTGGGAAGGAACGGCGCACATCCAGAGTCCTTCCCGCTGAGACGCGGAGGCACCGCCGCGGACCCGCCCCCGGCCCCGGCCCCGCCGCCGGGCGGGGGCAGCGGGCGGCGCGGTGCGGTGCGGTGCGGTGCGGCCCCGCCGCTGCCGCCCCAACGCGCAGGCGCTGCCGGGGCTCTGTCCGCCGCCGTGGCCCGGCGGGCTGCGGCGGGGAGCGGGGGCCGGCGGCGACATGCGGCAGTCCCTGACTCAGCAGCGCCCGGGCGGCGTGGCCCTGCCCGACTCCGTGGGTAAGTGCCGCGGGGGGGGGGGGGGGGGGGTGGTCCCGCCGGCCCCGGAGGGTGCGGGGCGGTGTGGGGTGGTCGGGAGGGGAGGGGGGGGGCGCGCGGCCATTTTGGGCGGTGGGTCCCCGGGGGCGCCGCCCGGACCACAGCGGACCCGACCCCCGCCGCGGGCAGGGGCTGTAGAGGCCGCCGCTTCCCCCGGCCCCGCTCCCCCGCCCGGTCAGGCGCGGTGTCAGCCGCAGGAGGACGGTCCCTCTCCCCCCCTCCACCCCCATCCCGGGGCCGTGGCAGAGACCCCCGGGTGATGCCCGTTGCCCGGGCGGAGGCGGCCGCCGGCCCCCCGCAGCCCCCCCCGGGTCGCGCAGCATCCCTCGGGGACGGAGTGCGCGCCCGCTCCCCTCGCAGCGCTCCTGCACCTCCCTAATTAGGTCAGAGAATCCCTCACCCCGCTCCGCGCCGGCTGCTAATTGCAATTTGCCCACCCTTCCACCCATCCAAGCGGGAGGTGAGGCCCCCAGGCGCCTGCGGACCCCCTCCCGCCGGCCTGCCAGCGGGGCCCTTAATTAGAGTGCGGTTTGGGTCACGCTACGGGGGTTTTTTAGCAGAGAAGTGGAGCAAAAGGAGAAGGGCTGGGAAGGAGAACGGGAGGGGCCGTTTGCCCCCGGTTCTCCGAGGGTAAAAGTTAAAGCTGGCTTCCTTGGACTACTTTGCGCTTATTCTTCGCTTGTGGCTTTTCCCTCTCAAAAAGAACAAGATGGAGAAGTCGTTGCTGTTTCTGTGCCATTTTGTCTATTTTCTTCTGATCATCAGGGGGAAAAAAAAAAAAAAACTTAAGTAAGTCAGGGGCAGTACAGAGATATGTATTATTGCAAACTTTTAACGTAACCTGGAAAAACCTGCAACAACCTTGTTTTTAGAGTGGGCTTATATATGGCAACCATAATAAGAGGATGTTTCTGAGGCTTAAAATAAAAATGATCCTTCTGAAGCCTGTCCACATTTTGAGTGCCATTTTAGCAAAAGAAATAGCCAGAATATAGACAGCGTAATTTCTTTACATCTTCCTCATAGAGTTGAGCACAGTGTTTCAGACCACCCTGTATACTCACACTGAGGTAAGCACTGCGAGTTTTGAGGTATCTAATTTGGGTAAATCACAGAGAAAAGGCTGTCGCTGTCTCTTAAAAGCAGAGATAGCAAAGCTGTCATAGCTCTGCTGCTGTGTGTAAAGCTATACCAAGCTTAGTAGCAAAGAGCAAAATGATCTAATGGGGAATACTTTCAGCAAAAATTAATGTTGAGAGAGAGGATTTTGCCAGGGCAGCCCTTGAGCAGCTGTCAGTGGAGGTACTGAGTATGAGTCCACGTATGCTGAAGCAGCTGCAGGCATCCTTACAGGAGTACGAAACCACTTTCTCAATATACACGTAACAAAACATGTTTTCGGAGGAAGAAAAAATGGAATTAGTGTCCCAGTACAGAGCTGAAGTGGAGCTAATCACATTATCTCTTCAATTCCGCATCTCTCTCCAATATCAAGTTAAGGGATTATGGTTGGTTTTGTCAAGACTTGGAATAAAAGCATTTTGGTTTTGGTGGGTTTTTTTTGTTGTTGCTGTTTTGGTTTTTTGTTTGGTTTTTTTTGTTTGTTTGTTTTAATCTGGTGAGGAATATTGAAAAGCTTTCAGAACTTTTCCAGTTGGAAACCCTTTGTTTCACATCACATTGCGTGTTAGTGTGTGTCAGTTGTGAGCTGGGAAACAATGTAGAAAGGTACGAGTGGAAAACACTGTGGTTCTGAAACAAGTTCAGAATCCATAAACAGTGTTTCAAGCTGCTGCTTTTAAAGTGTTTTCCTGCAGAAATGCTATTACAAAATACTCTGGGTTTGAGGAAGATAACGCATTTTGCAGATTTTTTTTTTTTGTTGTAACTTTTTGAAGCACCACTGATGGAAATGCAGGAATTCCGGTTTGTGTGTGTGTAAACACGGTGCTCGTGTACCCACGATGCTCGCTCAGACGTGCTCTGCAGGGAGGTTTTGCATGGCACACAAACATCTGCACACCCACACAGCCTAACGGTAGAAAGTTTCAGCTGTGTAAGGAACATATGGCTGGGTTTACTTATCTCCCGCTCATTTGCCAGCCAAACTGTGGCAGTAATCAGAAGTTTGGTAATGTGTGTAAGCAAGACAGGTTCCTTCTTTCTCTCCTTCCAGAACTAACCTATGTAAGAAGTAGCAATTTTTTCTCCAGCTTTTAAAGTTTTGTTCAGCTAAACCTCTGGTCCCAGTACTTTGGAACTTTCAGACATGTATGTGACACTTGCATTTAAATGATTACATTGGAACTGGAGCATGGCACAAGCTATAGTATTTGGGAGGCAATACATACAGAATGGCTTAATATCTTGATGAATTTTGAATGCTTTAGAAATCTAGATTTTATATTATTATTAGCTTATTTGGCAGATTTAGGAGAATAAAAAGATTAACTCCAAATGCAACCTGCAGTAAACAGTTGGGTACCTTTACCTCCATCTGGCAAAAAAATGGCATGAAAAACTATGGATTGCTGATAAAAGATTCAGCCTGGATCTTAGGGTTCTCTAGCAGTTATTTAATTTTATTTTGTTTGACATTAATAACTGCCTAGCTATTCATTCCAGCTAAGGACTAACTAGCTGTCAGGCTCTTTGCTCTTAGACCCAGTGATGTCCCAGTGGTGTGATCACAGCTGTGCGCAGGGACATGAGCAGAAGGTTTGTGGGTGGAAAGCTTTCCTTCCAGAGCCACTGGTTGGGCAGAAAGGGTGTTGCTGTTCTTTATTAATCTCTCTTGCCTTTTTCATCTCTTTGTGTTGCACTTTTAAGCCCCAAATTTAGGGCTTGTCTGTGATTTCAAGCTCATCTGGTTGGTGTGGGTGAATTGATCCAGCCCTGTGCCCATGGCAGCTGTGCTGGTCCAGGGCACGGGCCAGCATGGAGAGAGAGCGCTCCTGCCAGCAGCACGGCTGGTGGCCCGGGTCCGGACGGGTGTGGAGGAGCAGCGCAGAGCTGCAGCACTTCTCCCTGGGGAGAACAGTCGCTGCGGAATAAGGGAGATAATTTGTACCAGTGTGTGTCCATATGGCTGCATCAGTATAGCTGTCAGGGTGAAAAGATCTCTCTAGCTGTGCCGCAAATATGCGCAGACCCTAAAGAAGGGCCTCTGGGCACCTGGAGCATCCGTCTTCAAGACAGAAAGCTGGCCAGCAAGGGCTGGTGTGCTCCTTTCTCTGGAGAATTTGGACAAGGAGGTTGTGCTTGGCTTGGCTGAGTCTTTCCTCCCAGCCTTTCTACAGGTGTTTTATCTCACCACGTACAGACTGTCAGGGAGCCCCTGAACCCCTCAGATGGGGGTTCCCAACATGGTTTGCTTCAGGCAATATGCTCCATGATGGTGGAAGCAGCTCCTTACTCCTGGGACACGTCCCTGCCCTTCTCTGAAACACTCTGACAAGTGCTGGTAGCATGCACATCACTTGGGAGCCTCTGGGGTGAGAAATACCTGCTCCTGGGGTGCGTTGGAGAGCCCCAGGCTGCAGGGGTGGAATTTGAGGTGGCCCCAGCAGCCCACAGGGAGCATGGCAGGGGACTGTTACAGTCCCTTATCCTACCAGCTGCTCTCGCGGGTGCTGGGTTGTGTCTACATAATGTATCAAATATAATCAAAAGGATTGTTCCACACAGTGATGTAAAGATGGCAGAGCACACGCTGAACAAACGTGCCTAAAGATGTTGCTGAGCGTAACGTCGCAGCCAGCTTTCCTCTTGGCTGATGGAATCACTATTTTATATTTATGTTCATTTGGGAGATCTATAAATATATAAAAGAAAAAAAAACATAATCAGGCAGCTGTAGATGAGTTTCACTAATCCGCAAATTCATTATTCAAGCATCTAAAAATACCTGGTCCTTGCTGAAAGTAGAGGATGATACTACAGGAGGAGGAGAAGTGGCTGTTACTGGTGATGTCTCATTTACATGGAAAATTGTGGATGCCTTATGATATGATTACAGCCAAGATTTCCCTGCTCAAAACAAGTGGCATACAGTGTGGTTATTTAACTTGATGTAAGTAGACAGATCAGAAAATATATAAATGGCTAATGGTAATATTTCTTATTAGCTCAATTGCCCCAGGCCAGAGGAGCTGGGAGGCTCTGGTGTATCCAAATGAGCTTTGCAAAGTTGCAGTTCTTAAGGCTTTCTTCATCTATGTCAGAGCAATGACAAGTAAATGTGAATTCAGATGCCCTAGTAACGCTTGATAAAGCATGTTAGTGAAGGTGAAAAGTGACAGCCAAACCCTGAAATATTCTCAAGTTAGAAGAAAGAAAATTCACCATGATGTGGTTGGCGGTGGGAGGAGAAATTCAGGGTACCGTGACTGTCCCCAGGTGGAATCAGCATATTCTGTTGTGTATGTGTGTTTTTAGGGTCGTTCAATAGAAGAAAAAGAAATTCCCTCTACGTAACTGTGACTCTCCTCATTGTGTCAGTATTAATTCTAACGGTGGGCCTAGCTGCTACAACAAGAACGCAAAATGTGACTGTTGGAGGTTATTACCCAGGGGTTATTGTAAGTATAGAACTCCTAGGTAGGTCTAGAAAACTTATTGCCTACAAAGTCCCTTGTAATGCTGCAAATGTTATAAAGGGTGATCTTGTCCTGAATATTACGCTCAGCTACTTCACTGCCATTTGATTTATTTGTTTTATTATTATTTTGCACCTGCTGCTCATTCCCATGCAAAAATCCCATCCAAGTGGTGGCTTCCTCTGAGCTTAGGAAATAACATGCTCTTCAGCTAATGGTGAGACAGATAAATAGATCTTATGTCAGTCAAAGCAACCTGAGAACTTCTTTGTTTGCATACATCACATTAACCCCAGGCAGAATTAAGGCAAAGAAGAACTATATGTGCCAAGAACAGTTGAGAGACCAGGTCTTGAAGTACTGTTCACGTGAACCCATGGTCATAAAGTTCACTTGCAAAAGCGTTTAACGATTCTGAGTCCCTGAAAGAGGAGAAGCACGTTAGCCATAGCTGTGGCAGCTTGCCAGGGGAGCATGCACATCAAAGCAGCTAGCACATCCATTTCTTCTTTTTTGTTATCAACAGATGAAAATGGGAAAGGACAATCTTGTAGCTTCAAATGGCTCAATTTAGAGAAGACCAGTGATGCCCAGCCAGTAGATGCATAACCTCCTGCAGAAGTACAAGGGGCAAGTACATCATGCCCCTCCAGGCGTGAGCAGAGGTCTAACATGAGCTGGAAAGCAAGTCCTGATCTGTTCCTGCACGTGTTTGAGACACACTCAAAAAGGACTGAGCTGCAGCCAAATTAGGTGTCTTAGTAGGAGGAGTGTAACTGCAGCCCCTCAGCTAGAGGCTCCTGCTGTAGCAGCTGCGGAGTGCTCTGCATTTAGGTTTGGAGCCTCGAAGCTGGAGGCTTAAAGCCAGCCCAGATAACTAGGTGAAGACTTGTTCTTGTCTTATTGCAGTTTGGTTTGTTTGCCACACATTGCTGATGTCAGGAAGGTTTATACTTCTCTGTGGACAAGCTCTTCTCTGACTGAAGAAAGCGCCTTTACAGCCATCAGTGTGGAACAACACAACACAGACTGTGTTGGGCCTCTTTGGTTTAGGATTGGTTTTCTGGCTTGTCCCAGTAACTCCTGCATTTAGGCATGATCTTTTTTAAAGAGAAGTACAGAACGAAGGTGTTGAGAAAGGTGGCAGGCTGGTTTCAAACTCTCCGCACTTAGCCCACGCTCTGTCAGCCTTAGTTGAACCTCGTGCTTCAGAGCAGGTCCTGCAGACTGATGCAGATGGATAGAGCCTGTTGTTCACGTCCCCTTGACGTCTCCTGTGCTATTTATGCTCCAGGAACGTCAGCATCGCTTACGCTTTTGTAAGACTCAGTCTACTCAAGGAATTAATGAATTCCTGGACTTGGGAAGGGCGTTGAGTTACTTTATTCAGAAGCACCCTGACAGTTTGTGCTTGTCACCAAATTCCCCCTCTCAGTTCATTAATTCACTGTGTGGAAACGTGTGATGACCTCGCCTATCTCTCTGCACAGGAAAACATTTCAGTGTGCTGCTGGATGCTTCAGCAGGTGCTTAAAATAGCTGACGTTTCGTAACAAGCTGGGATTTCTCCCTTTACTGTGGAAAAAGGCCTTGCTGTGGTACATGAGTACTCAGTGAGTTGTCCCCAGGCAGGTGGCTTCCACAGCTCCAAAGAAGCAGGTCCTTGCAGGTCTTGTCATCCAGAACGTCACATGAATGTGAGGTCTGAGTGCATTTCCTTCAGGGGTTTCTGTGCACCATTAGTGGTGCACCACCATTAGTCATACCCTGAGTACCCTGCATTGGTAAGGAAAAGATAGACCCAGAAGTCTCTTTGTGTGCTGGGTAACTTCTCCATGGGTGGACCAGATCCATGGGTGGGATCATCTCATGGGACATTAGATGTCTCATTGCTGCCATGCCTAATGCACCGTTCTTTCTTCCTTTAACTTGTGTGTCTTGGGCAAACGCCTCTTGGGCAAGGAGGAAACATGCAAAGAAGTGGCTGTCTGATGTGTGGGATTATCTTCCTAGGCCTCTGCTCCTGAGGAAGGCCAGAACCAGGCACTGGAGACCTTCCACACATCAGTGGGATTTTGTTTGGTTGGGGTTTTGGGGTTTTTTGCATGTTTTATTTTCCCAAACAGTGCAGTTCCTCGTTGACACAACTGGAAGAGCTGAAGCAGAGGGTTCAATGATGTGTCCTGTAGTCAGGCTGCCTTCACCCTCCTCCTTGACCACCGACACCGTCACAACTACAGCTGTGAACACCCTGGCTGTGCCTCTGTGGGAAATATCCTCACCTCTTGGCTGGATGACTGACGTGGGCCTGGGAAGCCCAGAGTGTAACAGCGATGCTGTTACGAAGCACCCTTGTGGAAGCGAGGCTCTGTGAGATACATGTGTTGTCTCCAAGGTACACCAGCTTCCAGCATCTGTGTAAATGACTGACCTTCCTCAGGCTTTGACTGGCAAACTTCTTCCATAATGGTTCCTTGTCAAGCATGTTGGCCTAGGGCTTCACTCTGGAAAAGCACGTTCATTTTGTCTTCCATCCTCCTTTCAGACAGACATCCCAGGGGATCATATCCACCAGCAAGTAAGTGATGATACAGATTACTAAGATCTCTTTGTCCCATCTGTAGAAGAACGAGTGGTTTTCCCATTAATGCAGTGAGAATTCCCATTAATTAATGAGAATCCACTGATTATTTGGTCTTCACCTGTTGGATGTACAGACTTGCTCTAATTTCTTCTTTTTGAATTATCTTAAATTATCTTAAGTATTTCACCTTTTGGTTTGAGGCTGCTCTGAAACACCATGTGGATGTTTCTCTTAAACGTGTTGGATCAAGCTCAAAGGGCACAAAACATTATTCTTGAGCATTTGCCTTGGGTGTGTGTCACCACGCAACTTCCTTGCTGCTAAACATCACCAGACTGAAAATAATGCCTGGATCCATGTCACTGTTAATGCCTGGATCTCCCAGGTTTTGGGCTTGGAATTGACCTGTAGAACTCCCATCACTTGGGGATGGTGGGGGGTGGTTGCTTGCCCAAGCTGAGCAAACTAATAAGCCCAGAAGCACTGGCAGATCAGTTTGTGGCAGTTCAGCAGTGTCCCTGGCTCTCTGCCCTGCCTGCCTGCTGCTGCAGTGTTAAGCAGCACCTGGCTTCGTTGCTGTGCTTCCCACCGTGGTGGTTTGTCCCTGATGTGGGGACAATGGTCTCCAAGAGCTCAGAGTGCGAGGCAGGCAGACGGGAAGCAGCAGCTGGATCAGCTGCTTCACTTTAATCCCTGCCATTTAAGCCAGCAGCCCTTGCTGCCCGCGGCACTGCACCAAATGTTACTGGGCTTAAGCAGAGCGGGAGAAGAGTTAAGCCCAACTTTTCATCATGTTTGTGTCTGCTAATCTCTGCATGTGCCTCTGCTTGATAGTATCGGATTTATTAAAACTTTTTTTTTCCATTCCTGGATCTTAAAATATTGATTCCAGGTTAGTTGACGGATCCTTGACTCATTGCAGCTTGTCTCATGCCTTATTCTGCTTCCTAAGGAGTTGGCCAGTTATTT
Organism: Pluvialis apricaria; assembly: GCA_017639485.1. Taxonomy (NCBI): domain Eukaryota; kingdom Metazoa; phylum Chordata; class Aves; order Charadriiformes; family Charadriidae; genus Pluvialis; species Pluvialis apricaria. The sequence continues at coordinate 8,091,306 of CM030017.1, forward strand.
GGCATTCTCACCTGGATCTTCACTGCACCCCTAGTCTATTGACTGGATTTGTACCTGCTTAATATGACCAGTCCAAATGTAGGACTTTTCCAGCGTTTCTCATTTTGCCGACCCATAGAAGTGGAGTTGGATATGCTCTACACCGGTCAAAGACCTTTCTCGGTGTGACACATAAGTACTTCTGCATCTTCTCTCATAGTCTGTGGTTCCTGGTTGAAGTCCCTGTTTCTGGCCTGGCTGAGGTGTGCTTTGTCCTAGAAACTTCTGTTTAGTGTAGCTAAATAGCTTAAGGCTATGGAGAAAGGAGGTGGGAAATCGCATTCCTGGCTGACTTCACTGAGCTGAAATAAGAACAGTGTTGTCAGTTATGGCAGCAAGGAAAGGTGCTTTTGCTGGAGTACCTTATTCTGTTGGCTGGGCTGGCATGAGCTCTTCTAGTAGAAGACCCTTGTTGATGCATCCTCACCCCTGGAAATGAGGGAGGAATAGAAGGCAGCAAAAACCTGCTAAATCTTCCCGAGTATAATTCTCCCTTATTTCATACTTCACATTAAGAAACTCTCTGAGTTGAAAACTTATGTGGTTGCTCGCACCCTTGGCGAGGTTCCAAAAGCCTTCTGCAGATGCTAGTGATGTGGTCCTCCTAGGTTTGCATCTGGAGGCTCCTGAGTGTTCATAGAGTTGTTCCAAGACAGCAATGTATATCCCCATCCACCAGCCATTTCTCAGCATCACTGGGGAGGGGATGGAATTCAGACTTCATTCTTTTGGTTTCCACACACGCTTTTAGTGTTATATAAGGGATACATTTGATAGTTCCTACTAGTGAGAGACTCCACTGATTCCTTGCTGAAGGAAGAGTGCTCACACATCCACAGTATGTTCTTTTGCTGCTTCTGGATTTAATTGTGTTCTGTCTGTATGTAAAATATGTTGGATATCATCCTGCTCTAAATGCAAACAATATGTTGTTTTTCAGCTTGGTTTTGGGTCATTTCTTGGAATAATTGGATCAAACTTGATAGAAAACAAAAGGCAAATGGTAAGTTCATTATAAAATCTTTTTTAAAAGAATGACAGTAACTCCAATGTTGCATGTAAAGAGTACTGTTGGTTTTCCTAACTCTTCCAGGGTAGTGTTGCATACCTCTTGAGAACTAGAGATGGTTTCTGGCAGCCCAGGAGAGCAAGGCTGTTAACCCTGATATTTTTAAGTTAAAGAAAAAAATATGCTCAAGGAAGCACAAAGTGACTATACACAGTCTCATTGAACTCAGTGGGATTTTTTTTAAAGGGCTTGAAATTGAGTGATTGGAGTTTTCAGGATAGTCAGTGCTTCACAGACTCATGCCCAGTGCTTTTTCTGTTGAGCTGTCACAGTATGTGATACGTAATGTGGTAAATAACATAAGATATTTCTTTTAAATCTTTTAAAATAAATTCTTAGAAGCTTGGGGGTCTGCAAAAATTGCTTTTGGCAACTTTTTATTCTAAGCAAAGGATAGAGAAGAAGATCAAATGGGTGGTCTAACAGCCAGCCCAGAGGCTGGAGGTGTAAGCCCTTAGAGGCCCCAGCAGAAAGTCCTTCCTGAGGACAGGAGTGCTCAGAGCTCTCTGCTCTAGATATGTCTAAAGAGAAAGTCACTTGAGATATTAACGTGATGAAAAGCATGAAGCCTGGTGTAATTGAAGAGCAGCCACCTCCTCCAGTGTTGCTGATTAACGTGCGTGTTGCCGATCCTTGTTTCCAAACACCTCTTCAAGTAGGAAGGAAAACCAAGAAGCTTTTGTGTGCTGTGACACAGCAGCTGGGGACCTGAGAAGCACAGAAGATACTGGCTAGACCAGATGTGCGGACCACAGCGCTTTCTGGTTCCCTCCTCATGCTGCAGGGAGGCTTTTGTGTGCTGGGACTGGGCAGCCACTGTCTAGGCAGGTCTCTGGTGTCCCATCCCATGGGAGCAACGTTCAGAAGAGAGCAGGTGGGCAGTGAACATACAGATAGCACAAACCGGATGAGACCAGTGCTGCTGATGTGATATGATCACAACTGAGCTTGTGCTGGGGTGGGAAGGGTTCTCTCTGTGCAGCGGGAACAGATCTGGCGCAGATTATCCTCTTTGGCAAACACGACAGACTTGTGTGGACTTGGCTGGGTCTCTGATGGCCCCTAAACATGTCTTGCAGACTCTGTTTCGCAACCCCCTCTTCCTGACTGTGCCTGAAGGTAGGGGCTGTAGTGCCTTGGAGGTGTCAGTAGCGGGGCTTAGGGTGGGGGGAGTCTTTTGGGAGAATGTAGCAAAAGGTGTGGGTAGAGAGACATCAAAAGAAGTTGGTACCTGATGCAGTCCTGGCAGGCTGTCGAGCTCAATTTTTCCTAGCCTGTTTGCTCTGCTTGCCGCACGTGGCTGGCTAGAGGTAGCACATGGAGAGGTACAGTCCAGCTCCCGCATCGCCCTGCGGGCATGCCTGCCTCCTGCCTCTGCTTGGCTCTCCCGCAGCGGCTGCAGTCCCCCTCCCCAGTGCTTGCCCCATGCTCTGGCAGCAAGACCCCTCCAGGCTCCCTCGTATGAGGTTGTGCAGGGCCAAAGGGAGATTGTGCCGTCCCTGCAGCCCGTCCCACTGGCCCAGCACTGCTGCCTGCTTTTGCGGGGATGCAGCTGCCTCTGCGGGGGGGCTGAGGGATCAGATTAGCAGGGTGTGCTGCTGACCAAGGCTAAGGCATGTTTGCCAAGGTGCAGAGAGAGTTGGGAGAAATTCCTGCCTGTCCTAATCCAGAGGCTGGGCTGCCTTGCCCTTTGCTTGGCAAACAGCATGCTTCCTGCAGAGCGGGAGGGAGAGGGTGAGGCAGCCCTGTGGGAGAGGAAAACTGCCTTTCCCACAGTCGGAGAGGGTGCACGGCAGGTGGGTTTCCCAGTGGATATTTTTTGTTGTTCTCACCCTGGCTCTGCAAGAGCAACATGTCCTGTCCTTTCTGGCCTAGCAGGGTTTCCAAGCCTTTTTCTCATCACGTAGTAGCGGCATGTCAGGGTCTGGTTGAGCAACGACCATGTTATGCCAGTCCTGCGTTCTTCACAGGGTTGCTCGTGAGTGACAGCGTGGCTCTGACTTGACTTGTTTGTTTATTCTGAAGAGCCCTGGGTAGCCCATATTTATTCTTTCATCTCTGTATCCTTTTGTGTCCTAAAAAGCATGTGTGACCCAGCTTTGCAGGGATTGCGTCACTGCTGCCTCGGTTGGCAGCTAGCATGTCTCTGCTCTGATCGCGGGAGACGACATTCAGTAGCTGTCACTTATTGTCCCCGTGCTTTAGTCACATCTCCTCCTTGCCCAGGAGCACTTTATGGTGGCAGCTTTGTCCCATTACATGTTTCCATAATACCACTGGCAGTGCAGGATTTTTATTTTTTTATCTTCTGTGAACTTCCCCAGTGTCCTAGTTTGCTAAAAAGCAGTCTTGGTATTGCTCGTTACGCGGTTGCTCCTCAGTGATGGCAGGAAGAGCTAAAAGCAACTTCTGCTGCCCTGTTCTTGTGCGTGTTTCTGCCCATAAGCTGGGTGGAGAGCATGAGGAGTTGAGCAAGCCAGTGTGGCTGATGGGGAGAGCTGATCTGAAGCAGCACTCCACTTCTCTCCGGCCTGCCGACAGGAATAGACACCTCTCGTTTTTCCCACCCGAGCGCATTGGCTTTCATGCTGCAAGTCTGCACTTCCCACTTGTCAAAGTTCGGGAGAGCTTTCGTCCTCCCAGGGAGGGCCAGCTGCTCTCCTGCCCGCCAGCGCTGACTCTGACTTACACCCCAGCCGCCTGCTCAGCAGTTTTCAAGTGAGGAGTCAGCATTTTATGCGTTTTATGTGCCTTGTGACAGTCATCCGTGCCATGGTAAAGTAGTAACCAACAGCTTCACAGCCCATGTGTCGCTGGACTGTGGCCTAAAGGGAACCTCAGCCCAGGGCACTGCTGCTGCGTGGCTCCTGCACTCTCCAAACCCAGTTTGTCTTTCCTTGTCCAAATGCTGCTTGGTGTGGCTGACTTCAGCCGGTGTTAGATAAGTGAAGACCGATCACTAATATCGCACAGCTCTTGAGAGGGACTCGTGCTTGCTACAGTAGCAGTATTGCCAACCCCAAATCAAAAATCTTGTTGGCAAATCGGGAGATTATTTGAAAACCGTGGGATTTTTAAAATTAATTTGTATGGGTTTATGTGCTGATTGATTTTCTTTATCATAAATTCTCAATGTTTGGTTTTCAGGCTTTTCTTTCTCCAGCTGAGAGGAAACTGTGTAAATAAAGTGAACAAACCCATTTTTACCACCAGATCCTTATATCCTGGTAGGGCTGTTATGAAAGTATCATCATTAACCTTGTATTTTAAATAACCATATTAGCAGCTCCTATCTGCAAGCAGGAATGACCGATAAATACCCTAATTGTATATATTTAGTGTTTGGCTCACTTCCCATCTCCAAGGGTCATGCTATTTAGGGAGAACGTCCTTTTGGTGTATGTATGAAACAAAGTACAGAGAAAAACTAAATTTGCTACAAAATAACCTAAGCCATAAAACCCATTTCTTCTGCGGAAAGTGTAAGAAGCTGTGCTTTCTGCCCTTGTGTGGTTTAACTGGTTGTGGTAGTGAAACAGTGTCACTGCTGCAATGGCTGAGGCAAGTTGTGACCCAGATGTGGAGATGGTGTGGATCTGAGGGGGGAGGAAATGCTGGTGTTTACAGCTGACAGAAACTGGGTCCCAGCGTGGGACCTGATCCTGGAAAACTTGTCACCTGCTGCCATCTGCAAGTACTTTGTGGCACAGCATCTAGTATTCCAGTAACAGCTTGTTACGAGTGAGAGTGACTCGTTTGGCCACTGGGTTAATTTCACAGTCTGCTGCTTATCCACTGCTGCCCTTTGGATTTGCAGTAAGACAGTGTATGTCTTGAATACTTGCCTCATCTAGTAAACCATTTTATTTTCTCTCATTTTGAAGCTAACTGAAGTCAGCAACTGTACAGGGACCATTTCCACTGTCCCAAGTGAGCCCTCCTGCATCTCCAGTCATTGCTCAAGCTAACCTGGTATGCGGGTGGATATTCCTGCAGGAAGGTCTGTTTTCACTGAGGGAGGTTTAGGTAAAAACAATATGATTAATCTCAAAATCCTCAGATACTGCAAAAATACATATAGGATCCTTCTGGCTTCTGTTTGTCAAGCGGTTTGGCTTGTCTTTCTGGGAACTGGATCCTCATGCAGTGGCAGGAACCAAGGTTTTCAAACAAACTTAGCACCTGGAGCTTTAAAACAAACATCCCCATGCCAGGAGAGCCAAGATAGCTGTCAGTGCTAGCCAAGCTAACTGTTAGTTTTGTGTTTGTGCTATTAGTGATTTTTACTATTGCTCAAGGCTCCCGATGACCAGAGTGACATTTGTACTTGTGGAGAAGCAGTTTTTAACAGCTGCCAGTGACTGACACTTGAAGGCTGTGATCGCTGGAATGGAAAACCACCAGGGAAAAACCCGCTAAAGCTTTCAATTCTTTAAATGGAAATACTGCTGTTCCCCAAGCTATGTCTTTGTGAACCTGTCTGAATGCCGCACTTGCCCTCCTTCTGTGGCCGTCGATATCCCCCACGTGCTTTGGTGAGGGGGATTGGGATCGGTATTGGGAGCTCTGTGTGTGATGAGCTGGTCTGGAGTCCACTGGCAGTGTCTGAGCTGCTGCTCGGGAACGAGGAGAGGGGTTATGTCAGCACTCATGCGTGGTTCCCCCAGCTGAGCACTGGTACTTTTGGCAGAGGTGGTGTTTAAAGTGGCATAGTGGGAATAGGGACTTTGTTTCTCATACCTGGGTTGGGGCTTGAGTATTTCCAGTTCACTTTCTGAATGCTTTCACCCTAATTTTAAGAATGGGCAGGATGGGGCCAATGGAAGAGGATCAGACCTGTCTGACTGACTTCCCTGAGCTGAACGTGGAGATTTCTCTCCTTGCAGCTCCCCCAAGCCAGGAGAAGGCTGTGCTCACCACAACACGGCACCGAGGAGTCCAGCCAGGCTGCTGTGAGGGTGTACAGCACCCATGGCATAGGCTGGTCACTTGTCTTCTGGTCTTACAGCTTTGTACATACGTCTGCATGAAAGCATTGTTTCCTGAAGGCGCAGTCCCACCAGAGAGGTTCGCATACCTCCTTACAGCCTGGGAAGCATTCACAGGAGCCGCTCGCCACAGCGCTCCAGAATGGGAAGAGAGGTAATCCCTTCCTTTCTCTCCAGGGAAGAGTTAAAGACAGCAGCAGCCAGAAGAGGAGGTGTATCCTCAGCCGAAGTTTAGCGCTTTGGAGTCATGGAAAAGCTTGCATTACAACACCAAGTCCCCAGAGAACCAGTCTGGTACAACACTACTACTCCTGCTGCCTTGCAGGAACAGACGCTCTCCTTTGAGATGCACATCCCATTGCCTTCAATGAGACCAGTCTGTGCAGCCTGAGCAAACATTTGGGTCATTGATTGCTTGAGGGCTTATTGACTGTGGTTTACGTATCCTTGTGGAGAGGGCACGAAACGCTTGGTTGTGAGAGGTAGATGATACTTTGCTTTGTTTTCCTTTCTCAGCTGGTTGCATCGATCGTCTTCATCAGCTTTGGCGTCATTGCTGCGTTCTGCTGTGCCATAGTAGACGGTGTCTTTGCTGCCAGACACATAGTAAGTGTTTCCAGGAAAACACAGTTCCTTCCTCTAGGAAAATGGGTGATGGGGGTCCATAATCCTGTATCAGGCCACATCAAAGCCTGTAAATAGATGTCATGTGCTGAATGCTGTTTTAAATCATAAACTTGAGAAAAATGTATCAGTCTTTCAAAAATATTTTGAAATTAGCAGCAAGCATTAAGACCTTAAAGCTTTGCTTTAGTTTTTTGGTGTATGCTTTATGTGTTTACTGAGTCTCAAAACTATAAGATGTAATATGAATTACAGCTATTGCTGGACAGTGTATGAGCAGTAACATCTACTGTATTTTAAATGTTAGCAGAGGTAGTTCTTAATGCTGATTGAACCACTGGATGTTGTAGTCAAATGAAGCAATTTGATATGAAGCTTATTAAAGCGTTACAGTATAAACAGGAAGCACTTGCAGTAGGTTCTCAGTTTCCATTCCATGACTTAAAAAAATACGAGCTACTGCTGTCATGACCAAGTTGCTAGTACAGTGGGATGTGCAAAAACTTCAGTTACTAGTATAGAAATGAAAAAACCCCACAATTCCATTGCAACTTTTTAATTGAAATTTATAACTGCAAACAGATTTTTGTGCTGCAACTCTGCAGTTTGACTTTTTTTTAAGTTTTTGGCAAAATGGGTTTAAACAGACAGATTTGGGGTTTATTTGTGATCAGAATGGAACAGAATTTCCGAAGGTCAGAATTACCTGTGAAGTGGAAGCTCCTTGTGTCAGCTGGCTCATTATTTTCCTTGCAAAACCGACTCCCCTTTGCTGCCCCTGAGCATCCCAATGATAGAAAGGTGGTGGGACGGCAGGATTTGCTGACAGAGCAAAGGGCAGCTCTGCTCAGCTGCGTGATAGGTCTCTGTCTGTTCAGATGCAACTGGCAAGTCTTGGCCATCTCTGACCCCTCCGTGTGAGGGCATGTGAAGCATTAGCTTTGATAAAAAGTTGAAGCTCCTTCAACTCCTGATCCTGGCCATGTGGTTTCTGAGCCTCGCAGAGTTGCTCTGGGATTTTTGGGTGCTGACTTCATGGGTCGGACGATGGCATGAGCTGGCACCTCCTCCTGGCTGGCCTCAGGGATGTCTGCGTGTCTGAGGCAGCCAGAGCTGAGCAGTTGGGATGACAAGGGCTCTGGTTTCTGCCTCTTGATGAACGGACGTGCTTTTGGCCTCACTTCACCCCCAGCAGCCCAAAAATGTCACTATCCTGCTGGAGACGTGCTCCTGCCACGCTGGCACATAGCGTTCCCCCTGTCGCCTGCTGCTGCCCTGCCACCCTGAGCTTCAGATCAGATGCCCAGAGAGCAAGTCTTGCTGCTCCTGGGAAGGGCTCGATGGTGCAAATACACACCCAGCATTGCTTTCCCTGAGGTTTTGCCCTGGGGGACCAGGCTGCCTCAAAGTGAGATGTTAATGTGTGTTTGCAGGCTGAGCCATTGGTAATCCTCCAGAGCTTTCCCACAAGTCGCTCAAGAGCCCAGAAAGAGAAATTTGCCAGGAACTTAATGAGAAATTGTTATGATTCAGCATGAAGAACCCTCGGAAACACGTCAGGCAGCCCTGGAATATGTCTGGGGGGGATGAGGAGGAATGAATCATTCAGTTCAGGGTGGCCGCCCTCACCCAAATGAGCTTGGCTTAAGAGCCTGCTCCTCCCATGCTAGCTGCAACAAATACCTGCCTCCAAGGACCGGGGTTAAACATCACCTGGGGCTCAGGGGGGCTGCCCTTGATCAGAACAGCCACTATATTGAGGAGCAGATGTGAGAGCAGGGTCTCTCTGAAGCCTGGCCCCTTGCCCCAGACATGCTGGCTGATTTTGATTTCACTGCAATGCTAAGCCTGGTGCTTTTTCTTTGGCAGGATCTGAGGCCACTGTATGCAGGGCGATGTCAGTACTACTCCAAGAGCACGACTCCACCAGAGGTAAGTACTACCCAGTGGCATTGGTGGGGTCCATTCTCTTTTCAGTCCAAAGACCGTCCATGTGAGCTTGGGTATTACTCCCCACAGGCGGACAATTAACTGCTTTAGTCAGTTATTCATCAATATGGGAATCTTGCCCTCAGTTTGTAGCATCCTATTGACAACTCTTTGCTCTGAGTTGCTGTGTGGTGAGGAGTGTTAGTTCAGCACAGTTGTGGCTGCTTGTAAGAGTTGCACAACGCCCTTCCTTGGCAGCCATGTGCTTATCTATGACTTGAAAGGAAACGCTGGTCTGTTCTACTCTAGTGCGTCTTTATTCCAATACAACCGCATACTTTGTAGGAGCTGTACTGCAAGATAAGGAAAGAAAAATCTGCCAGGGGCTAATCTGGAGATCAGCGCAAAATCTGCATGTAGAGTAGGCCAAATAGCAGCAGAAACTGTGTTTGGTGATTATGTCCTTACGTGCTTTATGTATTTTTTCTGGATTCACACAGGCAGTCTGTCACCCACAGCGCCGCGCACCCTGCACGCCAAAAATAAAAACCAACACCTGCTTCTGCTGTGACCTGTACAACTGTGGAAAGTGAGTAAGCTAAAAATACCATTCCTGGCTGTGGGAAGGGTGAGGAGTGGTCATGCTGGTTTGGAGGTGTTGGAAGGGACAGGACAGGGCAGGGGCAAAGTATCGATTAATGACAGCTGTTGTGGGAAAGGATCTTAAGATGTGGTTGCTAGCTACAAGGACTCCCAGGCAAAATATGATCAAGTAAAGGGGTGTATGAAGTACAGTAAAGCAATCCCAGCTACAGGTAAGCATGCTCCAGGCCAGCCTGGCTGGAAAAATGAGGAGGACAGGGGTTTCCATTATTTCTACACTTGGTGCCTTCCCCAGTTTTTCCCCTATTGAGTGTCCCTTGTCCTGACACCTTCCTTCTCTGTTGGCACTGCTTGTTCGCTTGGTTTTATTTTGTTTTAGGAGATGGAAGACATAAAAACTGGGACACTTCTTCCTCACCTTGTCACAATTTCATTCCCCACCTTGCCTAACAGGGAGGAGAGTTCACAGGCTGGTGCCACCTGCGTGTTCATAAACCGGTGTCCTCTCTGCCCAGTGAATGTCTTTCATGGTCACAAGAGGCTGGAAGGTGTACCAGCACAGTGCAAAGATGAGTCAGAAGGGTGGTTACCAATCGAGATACACCGTGTAGTGATCACACCGTCATTAGATCTGGCTACTGCGCCTAAGCCAACTTAGTTTACAGCATTAGCTGCTTATAGCATTTGGAGTGTCTAATATGTGTCAGCAAGCAATTAATAAATTGATTTTTTTAGTGCTGTCTCTTGCCTAGGGCTGTTTCAGGCTTAGCATTTCTCACAGTACTTAGTTGGGCTGGTCTCCACTTAAATCATTGACTGTGGTGGAGGAAGATCAAAAGCTGCTGTTGGGAGAGGGTGGTTCCGCGTGCTGGGACGGGTAATCCCTGCTCTCTGTAGAACTTTGTTTCTGTGGCAGCCACCGCAGAGGGGTGAAGCTCATGCTTCCCTTTGACAGTTTACAGAACATGATCCCTTTTCACTAGCTGAAAAGACTGATGCACAGAGAAGTGACTGGAATAGAAAAACTTGTAATTTTTTTGTACTTTTTCTTTTTTTTTCCCCAGTCAGGCTGGTTCAGGGTCCTGCCTCTGACCCATTTTCCCCTCTCTGATATATCCGTTGTTACAATCTCAGTTTTGCTTAGTACCACACAAGTGTTGTGCACTGAGGAGGTGCTGGTTCTTTTGGGATCTCAGTAAGAAAGACATGGACACTCAAGTCTGGGTAGCTCACATATTATGTAAAGGATGGAAATGACAGGAAAAAGTGACAGCAATCTTGCATCTTCCTGGTGCTGGAAACCCCAGCTGTGGCAGCATCAGACAAGTCCCTTGCCGTTGATAAGTACGTGCTGTACTTTTCTGTACAATGGCGAATGTTCTCAGTGGTACACCAAAGTTGCTGAGAGCTTTACACTCTCAAACATCTCTATAGGAACGAGCTCTTGCAAACAGTACCTACAGGTTGTATTGTTAAAGGCAGTCACGGTATATGCTCAGGTTATACAGAGGTCATGCAGGCTAACATACAGGTTTTTACAACCTGTGGTTACGCTCTGCCTCGGTTCTGCTTGAAATCCCTGTCTCCTCGTTGCAATGTCCTCTGCAGTGGCCTGCTACAAGATATGGAAAAAAGGAAAAGAAGAAACCAAAACTGAGTAATGAGGGAAGGAGGGTGGCTCTTGTGAAAGGGGGCAGGTTCCTGTAGGCCTTGCAGAGTCTGCTGGGGAGCTAAGCCTGGATCTCCAGCTGCTTGGCCTTAAATGTGAGCTTACCTTCCCCATTGCCTCAAAGCCCTTGTGCACTTTGAGCCTAAGCCTATATGTGAGCTGGGAGATAAGTCATTCTTAAGCCCTTAGTATTGTTTGTCCCCAGTAAGTATGTTTTCTTAAGGGGAATTTGCTGTAGCCCACTACATCTGGTAAGCTATGCCAAAGGCCAGCCTGTTCCCCCAAGCGGCAGGCAGAGAGAAGTCACTACTGAAGAATCCTGCATGTGAGATTCCAGCCCACATGTTGCAGGAGCTGCTCTTCCCTTTCTAAAATGATGACCTAAGTGTATTCGACTGAGTTTTCTGCGTCTTTTTTCTGCATGTGGAAAAGCTTAAAAATGTGAGCAGGGGTCCTGTCAGCCTGTGCCATTGCAGAGCTGCAAAGGGCAGGCGGCTGGAGCAGAGCAGCTGAGATGGACAAGCTTTGTGGCCAAGCCCTGTAGTGCCAGGAGGCCAACTGTGCCATCCTGTGCCTGTCCTACCCCGCTGCTCGTGTGCCCGTGAGGAGCAGCCAGCACTGCCCTGGGGGGCAGCCACCGCTCCTCAGGGCACTGGCTGATTTCCCTGGGTAATTCCAAGACCAGTTTGTCCTTGGGAAGCCTCCGGCTTCAGGAGATTTCAGATGATAGAAGTAAGAGGCAAATTCAGACTCGAGGTCGTTTGGGTACTTGCAGGCCTTGCAGGACTTGTTTGTTTCACAACAAATCACGTTGCCTTCTGCGATTGTCATGCAGGGAGATCTCAGATGCCGCAAGCATGGGATCTAGCAGGCTTTATGCCCACTCCCTTGATAGTTAGGTCCAGGTTGTCATTAATTGCAGAATATATTTTACTGTCCAGCAGAAGCGCTTAGGTTTTATGATGTGTGTGGTGCATTTTTTTACCATTGTTGGGGTTTTTTTCTAATCTAGCAGAGTAGAGATTTCTGGAGGCTACTATGAATACATTGATGTCAGCAGCTGCCAGGACATCATCCACCTGTACCACTTGCTTTGGTCGGCGACGATTCTGAACATAGTGGGGCTGTTCCTGGGGATCATTACAGCAGCGATACTTGGAGGCTTTAAAGACATGGTAAGACGGTCCCAGTTTCTCTGTGCGTTAAATAAAACAAATCAGGCAAATTGCCTTTTAAAAATAATCATGAAAGCAGCTCTTGGTATTTCAATGCAAATTATCCGTGCATCACCGCAATCAGGCTGGAAAGAAGGGAATGACATAACTGTAAAAAGAATGTGGAAGTGATTCACCTTTCTGATCTGGTGTCACCACCTGAACACAACTAGAAAAGATTAACAGGATTAGGAGACTGGATTTTCAAAAGGAACCTTCTCAGAGGTGTTGGCACAATACCAGGATGAATTAAAATAAGCTCTTTCTTAAAAATTGATCTTTCTTTTCATAACATTGACCTTCTACAAGGAAATGTGTGGTGGTTGCTCGTGAATTGCAAATTTTATAGCAGTAGTAGAGTTCTGAGCTTTACAGACTATTCAAGCAGCCCTGCTAGGCTGAAACTCTCCATCTAATTTCTTCATGGTGCTGAATCTGAGAGGGTGACCTGAGGATGAAAGCCAGGTGAAAGATTGCAAACTTCAGATAATGAAAAAAAAAAAAAGGCTGATCTCACAACATGGGCTTTGAAATACGCTCACTTAACCAGGCTGCCTGTTACCTTCCATACAGTTTTGTTCCGCAGAGGACAAATTAATGGGGAAAACTAAACATTTGACAGAAAAATTTGGGTTTTTTTTTTTCAGTCTCTTGTGATTCATTTGGAATAATACAAAATGAGACACCCAGAAAAGAGCATTTGTTGTCCTGGCAATATATTTTTCTTACAAACAAGCCTCAGGCCCTGCACTAAGGGTGCTTTATTTGAGAACTCTAAACTTTCCTACACTCCTTTCAGACTAACCAAGATCTTCCCAAACAAAACAGGAGACACATTCCCAGCTGTGCGTTGTGGCCTTTTGAGATGTGATGCACACCAGACAGCCTGTAAACCTCTGCAAAGAAAGAGGCATAGAAGTGTCTGTGAACAGCAGTACCAGAGGAGTTGAAATATGCTGATCTCAAAATGCACTGAATAACAGAGTAATCAGAATTAATGGATTCTTCCTCCTACTTGTGAAGATGCAATCTGAACAGTTGTTTTGTTTGAGTACTGGTGTGCACTGGGCTATTGCCAGCTGGTCCTGTGGAATCTGAATGGGTGGCTGAGGAATGAAATGGCCTCGGGACTCACCTGCTGCCTGAGAGGGAACCAGACTGCCAGTTGCTAATTCGGCAGAGTTGAGCTCTAAAGACACACAGCGTTCCTTTAGATCATTTCTGCTTTCATTCAGCTGTCAGCTTTCTGTGACTTGGTTAGCAGCCTGAGAGTCTCTCTTTTTATTTTCACAGACTCCTTCCCTCCCTACTCTGAACTGTACGGTTGAAAACGCACACCCTTCGGTGTCCTACTACTCAAGGCCACAAGTGACATCTTACAACACCTACTACCACAGCACTCCTCACCTGCCTCCCTACTCTGCGTATGACTTTCAGGTAGGGAATGTTGCAGAATGTTTTCTTGTTTTGCGGCAAGGTTAAATCCAGCCGGTCCGCAGGACTCTGGAGGCATGTCCTGCCGTCATTCACACAGTTTAATTTTCCTGTTACTGCAGACAATACCAAATCTTTCCTACTCGGCACTGCTCCTTGGCAGTGCTCTCTCTTACTAGGGCAGTGTTTTCCTGAAAGCTGTTCTTGAAGAGCAGGCAATGGAATCTGCTGCCTGCGTCCCCCGTCAGTCGCTGGTAGAGGCCACATGAAAAATAGGCATTGCCTCTGGCACCTGCGATGCTCTGAGGGTAGAGGCAAAGCAAGGTGTTCAGGTGCTAGTTTTTATTAGGCCTGTCTGAGGGAAACATATGAGCTTTTTCGAAACAAGGTGTTTGAGGTCCTGAAGTCACATACTGACAGAAAAGCTGTGCTGTTGTGTTTTTTCTGCACATGCTTCAGCTGGTCTGAGAACGGTCCCTGCAAACATCACCTCTGCTGTAATGCACCTTCTGAGTTATGGAGCTGTGCTGTTGGAAACAGTGATTTCATGTGAACCTTGCTGTCAACATCAGTTTTCACTCGTGAAGCAGATGAGGATGTTTCCTCCTCAGCTTTTCTGTCAGGTGGATGTTACCACAGTGGTGATGTTAATGCATCATACGTTTTATTTGCAGCCATCAGGGCTGGAAACTTTTTTTTATTAACAAGAGCTTAAGGTCTTGGACATCAGCTAAGAGGTGTGCTCTGTGATAGCCACTGCATCCCTCATCAGAGACATGCATTGAAAGCAACATGAATCTAAACCTTTCTGGTTTTACTGCTAGTGCCGCTAGACAACACTGTTGTCATGGCTTCCTAGAAATATTTGAACACTTACATCAGAATTTCTAGGACTTATTTGTACAGATTTGTGACTCATTTTTGAGATTAATGCAACCTGGGACAGTAACTGGTGTTGTATAACTTTTTACAGTTACAAAAATGCCAACCTTAGCACATACCAAACCAAGCTGTGCTGTGAAGTCCTCTTCTCAGCCACTCGGCTGGTACTAAGCGCTGTTTAACTCGGGGTTTGCCTGTACTGCAGCCACAGCACCAGCAGAGAGCTCAGCACAGGTGGATTTGCCCTGCTTTTCAACTAGAAGTACTGCTGGGGCTCTGCTAACGCTTACAGCTCCGCTGGCATAAAAGCCAGGCATAAATTGAGGTAATCTAAATTTAAAATAGCCAAGTTTCTCTTTCAAATGCAATTCCAAGTCTGAGCCTTGCTTATCTTCCAGGGAACTTGAGGGCCTGCATGAAAGCATTAGCTGAGGCCTCTGGCTGTGGACACCTCTCCTGCATGGAGCCCTGCTCTGACCCAAGCAGTGTCTGTACCACGCCGACCCCTTCTCCCCTGCCATCCTACAGAACACGGAGCAAGCCCAGCCTCGCTGCTCAAATCCCTTTCGAAGGCTGGGATTCCTCTGATGCCAGAATTGGCCAAGTCAGTGCTTCCCACTCATCCCACATGTCTTTCACAGGAAAAAAACCCCAACGCTCCAGAATTTCTAAGGAAGCCTGTGCCTCTGCAAGAGCCTGGCTTTCACACACAGCTCTAAAACAGCAGACCCATCTTCCCAGCTGTCAGCTTCGTGAACAAAGCCAGGCTGCTGCCTGCATTCGGCGCGAGCCAGGCCTGCTTGCAGCCATGGCAGCTCTCCTCCAGGACTCGTGGCTGAGGCAGCTGGTGCTTAGTGATGGTGAAAACCCAGGGCTGCGTCAGCTAATGAGTGCCGACATCGTGTTGCCGCAGCAGTGCCCTTCCAAAGGTCTTTGCAGTCCAGGGGCTCCCAGCCATGGGGCTTTAGGTCAACTGGGGTGTAATGCAAGAGCTGTTGTGTTGTTTGAAACAGGGACAGTTTGTATGGCTTTCTGTGAGGTCCTCGATGAGCAGGCTGGGCTTTCGTGGTCTATATATCTGCTTAAAAAGCCATCACAGGTTGGTGTTAGAGCAGTGACACAAAAAAGATGCTGTGTGAAAAGGACCTGCTGTTACTGCAGAGTCCGTCATCCCTCCACCCACCAAGGTAAAATCACGTGGTCGCCTCCGACCTTGTACACAGTCACCACTGCCTACAGCCCGGCCTCGCTGCCCACGGCGCGGGTCCCTCGGCATGCGCTCCCACACCCCTTGCAGCACAGTGCAAACCCTCCTCGCGCTCCTCTCTCTGCCAGGGCCTCCAGCCGGGCACGTTTGGGATTTGCAGTCCGTGCCTGCAGCCGAAGGCAGTGAAGGGGTGCGTGCTGCCCAAGCGTGCCGGCGTGCGGCCGAGCGCCATCCTGGCTCTGCAGGTGGCTAGCTCAGGCAGGCCAGGTGGCCAGCAGCAGGACAGGGCACAGCATGACTGTTGGGGATAAACCCATGGAGTGTTAGTGGCCAGAGAAGCGAATGCGAGTGGTGGTATTTCATTGCCTGTCTGGCATGTTTCTGGACAGAGCACAGCTCTGCCAGAACCGTATGATTGAGGCTTTAGACCTACGGTATCTTTGGTAACAAAGGTATTTTGAAGAGACGAAATTATTCTTCAGGCATGCACAAATGTTTTTTCTCCACCTTTTCAAGCTTTTTACTTATTGAAGGAATAAATTATTTTGTTATCATTAATTTCTGAGGTTTTTTTATTTGTGATGAAGACAAAAAGTAGTGTAAAAAGAAATTATCTGCAACCTGTTCATTGTTGCTACTGACTGATGTGTGAAACTCAAGATTTGAGAGAGACTCATCGGTTTTCAGTTGTCCAGCTTCTGTGATATGCAGCAGGTACACACAAGTGATGAGAAAGAAAAATTTATTGTATTTTTTTTTTTTCAAATGCTGCCTTCAGTTTCTGGTCTAAGGAGTCTCATTATGCAAAACTGTTACTTACAGGCTGTGCTTACCTTGAATGCAACAAGTTATTTGAATACTTATTTGTATGTAGGTAGGTTTTGCAGAAGTGAGCCTTGAAATGTTAATCTTGCACTGCTTAGTAATGAAGTGTTGGTTTGCCAGGGCCCTTTACATTAAGAAGTGGTTACATTCCAGCCTTCTTGCTGTCTCCCTGCAGCATTCCAGCGTGTTTCCAGCCTCCACGCCTTCTGGCCTCTCCGATGACCCCCAGTCAGTGTCGCCATCTCCCAGCTATATGTGGTCCTCTAACGCGCCGCCTCGTTACTCACCACCGTATTTTCCACCTTTTGAAAAGCCACCACCTTATACACCATAAAGAATGTGGGAAAGAAGAAAAAATATTTGCCATTGAAATAATTGTGAACATTTTGTATTTATATTTTACTGTGGGAGGGAGCTGGAGGATAGATACAGAAGATAATTGCAAATACAAATATTAGATTGGACTGGTCTTGCGAGACTTATTTCAGAGGTTTAACAACCGAGTATGAGGAAGGGGACATACTGCTGATACTTTGCAGTGTCAGTGAGTAGCGGGTGACCTAAATTCCAGCCTCCTTGTTTTACCGTGAGGTTCATGTAGTCCTTGGTTTTTAATAAAGCGATACAACACAGATGATAGATTCTGGTCTGCCTTACTCCATCTTGTGCCAAGCTGAAGTAAGGGTAGCCAAGATCGATAGTTGCCCGAGAGTATCAGCCTGTTGAAGGTGAGGGCGCTTGCAGACAGCTCGACTTGACGCTTGTTTTGTTTGGCTTTCAGGCTCCAGTTGCTGGGATTTTTGGGGGCTGCAGAACTTAGCTCATGTCACTTGTTGGTTAGAGCCTACAGACTGGAAAAATCTTGGGGGGAATTGCCACAGTGTCTCAAACTTCAATGCTAATTAAAAGAGATAACACCATAGGATATTTTCATGTATGTCTAGCAAAACAATTGGAATATTGCTTTTTTTGAGGGGAAAAGCTTTAATAGGCAAGCTGTTTTTATTTCAGGATGCTTCTTAAGATAGAAGATGAAATGCAGTTGTCTCTCCCTGAATTCCATGTAAGTAATGCTAAAGTCAAACAGTTTCGGTGGTTGCACTGCCTAAATCTTCCTTGTATTCCTATAAAGAGCATCAGGAACTGTCCACAAGTCACTGAAACAGTGCAGTGAAAACATTAGGGTTTTTTTTCCCCATCTGTTCAATTGGAAATTTTTTTTAAGTTTGTGCTATTAACTTTTTTTAATGGACTGAATCAACACCCTGAATAAGCACTGTTTTAGTAGCTGTATTATGGGCTGCACATAAGGAATGTCCACTACTAGTTCTCCAAGATGTAAGTCTCACATGGATAAAATTCAACACCCTGTAATATAGGATGAAACTGATAGGAATTTGCAATTATTGTCGTGACTTTCATTTAATCTTCAGCTGATGACTGTGCTGATTGATCTAGATTCCAACAGATTTTGCATGCATCCTGCATAACAAAAGAAGGTCAGCTTTGTTATGTGACACACTGTCCTGTAAAGTGTGGTTCTACTCCAGGAAGTGATTTCAGATGACAGCATTCAGATCTGAGCGGCTCAACCTGAGCGTTCTCAACTGCTTACTTCAGGGATAAAAATAAGGTAGCGACATTCTACTCCTTATTTCCTAAAGATTTAATTTCCTTGGCATCAGATTGTTGACCCTGATCCTCAATTGTCTACCTTTACTTCAACTGATGCAGACAAAAAGTTACCCAAAAGCTAAATCTGGCTTTCAGAATCTAGAAGTGGAATACCTGCTGGGGGGGGGCGGGGGGGGGAAATCCAGTTCGATTTTAAACTGTGGCATCTCTACTTTTAATCTATATTAAAAAAAATACTGTCAAAATGGAAAACAAACACTGAAGTCTCTGATCTCACTTTTCAAAGTACACCCACGCTTTATAAAGCTGTTTTTAATCCTATGCATTTGCAAAGCCTTTAGGCTAAACTATGTGTTAACCTTATCATTTCCACTGTCAAATACTAATCAGTATATTAATAAGCTAAAGGATGACACTGTTTATCCAGAAGCAAGTGTAACTTTTCTCCTGTAACAAAGAAAAAAAAATGGCTAGAGAAAGGAATACAACTTGGGATTTAAAGCAGTAGTGTATGCAGAACATATCCTAGTGACATTTTGTTTTACCATAGATTGTTGAAGTGCAGCTCCTATAAATTTGTGTACTGGAAATAAATTTATATACTATGGCATCATTCATTTTATATTACATTTTTCTGAATTAAATCTTGATAAAGAGATCATGGGCAATTTCAAAATAGACGGTGCTTCTGATAAAGCTCCCCACAAAATTAGAATCAGAAGGACACGTTAATTTAAAATCAGAAAACATTTTATTGCTGCATCTTTGAAATAAAAGCTAACAATCCTGTCCCACTTCTTCCAAACATACCCTACCATTTGTGCCTGTCAACTAAACAGGGTGAGAAGGACTATGGGACACTACAGGACAGGACTAAGAAACTCACGAGGGGAACATAACTTCGTGGCACAGAAACAATTAGGAAATGATTGTGTCATTGGTTTTGAGTTGACAAATACTAAACTTAGGAAGTTATCCCAATTATCTTTTTTTTCTGTAAGGAGTATTTAAGCAAAAATTACATTGCTGCTTTAAATTCACTAGAAAAGAACAAGTCAATTTTCACATTTAAAAAAACTACTGGTGGGATTTTCTGTTGAATTACCTGTTTCCTTCTGCTTGAGTAAAACTAAGCGTTTAATGTAAATGCAACATTCTGCACTGTAATCATCATTTCTTATGAGATTGTCAAGATTGTGACTCATATGTACCCTTTTATTACTTTACCAAAGTTAAATAAAATTGTGTGACTTTTGTAAACATTTATAAATTGCAGTTTACATTTTAGCAACTTTCCTGTTTTACAAGCATCTTTAATGTTAGTTGAGGAATTCCGGTATAATAGCATCATGCATTTGAAACAAAACAAAACAAAAAAACCTACTTGCTATCCTGGAAACTGGTGTTTCTACCAGGATTAGCCAAACCTTTTTTTTAAAGTTCTGTTTTTAAAAGCCCCAGATGCCCCCACACTTCATAATTCTGCAGTTCTACCCGCATTAACAGAGGGCCCCGACTTCAGTCACTGTAAGGTCATTACTGCTGATTTTTTGCTTAACACAGAGGTGAATAATCCAGCTGGTGCACTATCAGTGTCTCCTTTACTTACTCTCCTGTTTACTGTATTACTTTGGGCCTAATTCTGTCCTGATGATGTCAGCTGCTCTTTGATGTCAGCAGAAGTAGGTGGAAGCCCTGTGCCAAGAAGATAACGGCATCTAAAACATCATTTGATATGTTACTTGTTAAATTGCATTCCTTACCTGTAATAAGAAGTCTACGTAAAGGAACTGATTTTTCTCCATGTTAGCCACAGTTCAGCAACAATCTAACATTTCAAATATCATAACTAGTCAGCAACCTGGTAAGAAGAGGAGCCCTAACCATGAGATAGCTGAAATGCATTGCACTGGTCACTATGTATGTTTTTTTTGATTTCTAGCTCATTTGCAATGATGGTGGTAGTTGGACAGACTGTTCCCCAGCAGCTCCACCTATTCTGAGAGTAAGGGTATATCACAACATTCAGCTCACAATCCACAGTGGAGTTTTTCAGCTAAGGTGCTTTCTTGGAAAGTGTTCAAAAAAAACAACCCCAAACCAAACAAACCAACCAACCCACCAAAAAAACTAAGCCCAAAATAAAAACACCTCCCCAGGGGGTTCCTTGCTACTCCCAAAGACCTGGAAAAGGACAGTACCAACTGTTGGTAATCTAAGACGTTAGACTGTAGAAGTTGAGTTGTCATTAAAAAGAAACATGCTACATTCATCTTTAGAATTATTGGGTTTTTATTTTTTTGCCATAGAAAGCTCTAAGAACTAATATCAAGTATTGATTAATGAAAAGTAGAACACAACTTTAAAAAGTATGTTAAGGAAAGACTGTACAACTATATACATCACAGATCTGGCAAAAATGATGAACGTTTCACGTGGAACAGCTCCTAAGCAATAGCTGTAGAACCCGATGTTCAATGTATATAGTCGTCAGCTTCTGCATCTTTTTATAAGCTGCATGCCTTAACAGTACAAAATAAATAAGTAGTCAATTGTTATCTCAATATTTGTTTAATTCACATACTGGAATGCTATGGTGTGAAATCCCCAAAGAAACCATACAGTGAGGATGCAGCCACCATTATCATATTTTGCAGCAGATTTGTTAATGTTTTTATATGCATATAAATGACTGTGAGGTTTGCTATCATACTCTGTTGAAATTTTTAATTTTTATATAAATGCTTTTTCAGATTCAATCTTTTGCTTCCATTACCCCAAAGCCAATTTCTTAATATTTACATAAGGTTTTTTGTTAAGTTAAACTGGAAGCTAAGTGTTTACAAAAACAAACAAAAAAACACAAGTGCAATAGCCAGAAATCTAAATATAAAAGCTTATGGCCCCATAAAAAGTTTTAAAAGAATGGATTTAACATGTTTCCAAACCAATAAATACTGGAAGTGAAATAAAAAAAAAATGCTTTGCATGACCTCTGGACTTTGGGTATCAAAAATCACTTCCAAGGAAAACTGAAGACCCTGAGACACATGCAAGCACGAGTCTTCTAGCAAAAATAGTTACAAAGCCCTAATTTTCCAGTTTTCCTCCAAAAAGAGACCTTTAGTAGGCACAGTTTAATTTAAGGTTTTAAATATATCAGCAGCAAATATTGATAGCCATTATGTTTAATTATGACTGAATGTACACTTTGCAACATATGCTTAACTCCAGACATGTCATGTCAATAACAAAAATAACCTTCTATTTTTCTTGTGGAGAAGTTGGGGAAGTCTCAATGCAGCACGCAGCCAGCTACGTCAGAGCTACCTGCGCTAATACAGGCAATCGATACCTGTGTCGTGTGAGGACTATGTCCGACTGCTGAAATGTCATCTCAGATAACATCCAACCTGTAACGCTTGAAAGTATACCCCATTACATTCAAAGGGGTCTGCAATATGATCTGGAAATAATCACATAGATCACGTTCGTGGCCTACAAAACAGAAGTGCTGAGCATTACATGCATAAGGTAAACAAATCCTCTTTCTCCCATCGTTACTCATACAGATTTCTGGTACCCTTTTGTATAGCTCAAGTTGTATTTGAACCATTTAAATGTCTTTCTGTCTAGAGTACTATATGTCTAAAACCTTAACCTTGAAGGTCATAGGATCAAGATGCTTACTTAAAACACTAAAAAGAAAAGGAAAACCTTTAACTGTAATTTAAGCAATGAAAGGTTACCATAACTAACTAGTAGTATGCACGACAATCTTTCTCAGTAATGTCTAGAACTTAAGCAGTTTTCATCTTTCCATTTACAAAAAATTTACAAGTCTCTAAATCTGAAATGCTAAACTATGACTCCAGTAAACAGCTGTTTGTTTTTCTCAGGTCTACTGTCTCCTGTTCAAGTTGGACATCTAATTTATCATCTAAGTGCCTTAACGTGTAGCAATTGCAAGGAGAAAAAAAAAGGACAATATAATAAATCCAAAACTGAAAATAGATGACAACTAGACAACTGCAGAGAAATGATACTTTGGATTATGGTGGATGGAGGGTATTTTTTGATTGTTGGTTTAGTCCTCATGCTTCCACACCCTATAAATGGGAAAAAAAAATCCAAATCCCTGTTTCACTTAAATATCTAGCCAAACAGGCGCACAAGCTCCTCAGCAGTCTCGGTGCAAAACTGATGCAGCACTTAGATTATTTCATAGTTTTGAGAAGTAAATTTCAAAGCCTTCAGCTAAAAAAAAAAAAAAGTATTACTTTTATTGTAACTATTACTTTTTTAAAATACCAGACTGAAGCCCTTCTTGAAGAGCAAAAAAAGGAACAGCACTTGCTTTCAGACTAACCACTGGCATCTTTTCCAGCAGTAGGAAAACCTAACGTTATTCCTCAAGCTTTGAAAAGGCAAAATTATCTCCTTAAGTGTTCTAAGCTTCTTCACTATTGAGCTTTGTGGGTCTTGGGTTTTTTTCCCCATTGCAAAAAGAGTAAAATACAATGGTACAGACACCAAATACTCTGCTCACCATGCTGTATAAATAAAGTTTGTTCAAGTTAGCCCTAACTGAGCATCTCTTGTTGGCAAGACAATTTGCATGAAGACGGATGATTCATAGCGCTTATAAAAGCAGAACTAAGATGCCAGTTGAAAAATACACTACTCCAAACTACTGGATCAGTTATTTTGGACCCTTGCAGTAACGCATTGTTCACAAAAATAAATACGAGTTGTGTGATTTTTTGTTTTTATAAAAATGGTTCCATATTCAAGAGACTACGATGAAAAATGTTACTGTTTTCTTGGCTAACATCTAAACACAATTCAGCATTAAAGTGCTAACATGAAAGAAAGGGTTTACATAGTAGGTATGGATACAGGCAATACCTCAATTACTTTAGAAGAAATTGTACCTTTTCAAGCTACAAATCCCCTTGTTTTGATCAAAATTAACATACCAGAAAACACTGCCAGCTCCTTGGAAATGTCTTATTCTCTATACAAGTAAACTTTCAGATGAATCGCTTCCACAAATCACTTGCAGCTAATAATGATCCATCTAAGTGCCACCATTTGATGAGTTGGTAGACCAAGTTAACTTGTTTTCACTTTAACATTTGATTTTACAGTGATTTTAACAGTTCATTTAAAATAGCTCCAATATTCCTGCACTGAATCTTTTTTCCAGTATTTCATGCATTTCAGTAAGATTCCGGTATTACAAACTCAAATTCAGTACTTCCCTCTGATGGATTTTGCTTAAAAATCGCTTCATTTCCCTGTGGAATGAAAATGTCATCCCAGGTAATTTGTTTGGCTGGAGGGTTAGATGTTGTTCCTTCAGTGCCATCCTTCCCTGTGCCAACACGATAAACAATTCCGCCCTCGTTTATTACTGGTATGCTGCTTGAGTGATTAGTAATGTATGCATACTGTCTGATCTGCAAAGACCTGCAAGGATGCAACCGATAAAGCTTGGTATCTCCAGAAGGGTCTTGGCTATGAACTGATCTTATGTGGGAGGCCATAATTTGGTAGTTGATGAAAGATTTGCCACACGTCAAGCACTGGTACCTTCGCTCACCGGTGTGGTGAATTTCATGCTTCGTACGGTATTCTGCAAGAGCAAAAACTTTGTCACAGTATCGACATGGATACTTTTTCTCCCAGGAATGAACATTAAAATGTCTTCGTAAACTTGTCAGACACGCATATGATCTCTTACACACAATACAAATGTAGTATACTCTTCCATCCACTATGAGCTGGTAATGGTCATCGTGCTTTACTTTCATGCGTTTCCTGTTTGGAGAATCACCACCAGATGTTCTAGGCGTTTCATCAAGCTTAGCTTCGCCTTCCTCGGAATCACCCTTTACAGGAATGACTATGTCGTATGTATCCTCACCAATATTTGCATAAACCTTACATCCTGTGGACAGGCCTTCTATTTCAGTTGCTGTATCTAACGTTATGATTTTCTGCCCTTCTGCCACATTCTTTGATGCTATACCTGAACCAAATTCCTTGTTGTTTCCAGTACGGACATCTGAGATTTTTATTTTAAATTCTCCAGGTTTAGAAAATGGCTCTTGTGAAAATGTAACAACCTGTTTTTTCTGTACACCTGATCCTTCAGTGGTTGCTGCTTTGGGTATAGAAGGTTGCTGAGCCAAAGAGCTGTTGCTGACTGAACCAGGACTAGAGGAGCTAATGATAGCGACATCATCTTCAACAACCTCTTCATCATCAACAGCAGTTGTTTCCACTTCAGTTAAGGAGCCATTATTAGATGGCTGCTGGTTCTCCTCAAGTAAATTAATCGTAGGGGTCACACGTGTTTGATGCAAGGAGCTGGCACCAAGAGATGAGTTAAGCAGAGGCTTATTTAGCACAATGATATCAGGAGTCAAATGCTGCGGCGCTGCAGAGACAAGTGATTCGGCACTTGATTGTGGTTGGTTTGGGCTTAGCTGACTGGCGGAGGAAGTGAGTTTTTGAGCTGCTGTGGTGCTTGTCAAATGGGGAGAGCCACCACTGCCACAAGATTTTTGGTCAGAAACTCCAGCTGGACTTGGGCAAGGCTGGTTCTGGGTTGCAGCATTTGTATCTTTAGTACATTCTTTTGGAGGAACAATCTCAGAGCAAAAAATTACATCATCATCCTCATCATCTGAATCACTCACTGTAATTTTTGTAGTCTCGTATTCTATGCCATGTAAGGAGAATGACTGTGTTATAACTGGCATCCCATCTGTTACCTCTTGACTCTCCGGCCTTATTAAAGGTACTTGTGTTTCAGCATCCTTTTGACCTGGGCTAGAAGCTGAAGTTTCTGAAGCACCATCTTTGACCTCGCTTGGCATGTTTTTTCCTTCAGACGGAGGTATGCCCAGATCAGCTATGAATTTAACACCCAGCTGTTGCCCTGATTTAATCAGTTCATCAAGTAAATCGGATCGAATGCTGATTATTTTGGAACTATAAATATAGTTAAGAATCTCTGCAAAAATTTCTGCTCTTACGAAACTCAGTTCAACCACTTGCCCAGCCACTGAGAAAAGCTGGTGAAAATATGTGCTTGAGGCCGAAAGGATGTTCCTGTGAGCTCGAAATTTCCGGTCCTCCACAATAACAGTAACATCACAAAAAAGTCCATGGCCACGTTGTTCATTCAAAGACTGAAGAAGCACACTAGAATACTGTGTGTCTGTTGCAGAAATCATTTTTTTCCCCTCCATTCCTACAAAGAGAAAGTAAAAGGCATCAAATTAGTAAAAACACAGATTTACAGTTTTAACTGCATGGCAACATTCCCACACTTACTGTTTATTCCTTCTTTTGAAAAAAAAAACAAATCTGAGGTACTATTTATAAGCTTATATGCTCTAGCACTCTGCAATTTTGTTTCTTATTGTTATTCATCCCTTCACCTTCTACCACAAGGTATGTGCAATTCTGAATATATCTTCTTCTTACAAGGTGAGGAACAGAGTATCACAGAATGGTTTAGGTTGGAAGGGACCTTGAAGACCATTGAGTTCCACCCCCCCTGCCATGGGCAGGGACACCTCCCACCAGCCCAGGGTGCTCCAAACCCCATCCAACCTGGACTTGAACACCTCCAGGGATGGGGCAGCCACAGCTTCTCTGGGTGACCTGTTCCAGTGCCTCACCACCCTTAAAGTGAAAAATTTCTTCCTAATGTTTAATCTAAATCTCCCCTCTTCCAGCTTAAAGCCACCCCTCCTCGTCCTATCACTACATGCCCTTGTAAAAAGTCCCTCTCCGGCACTCTTGTAGGCCCCCTTCAGATAATGGAAGGCCATTATAAGGTCTGTCCGGAGTCTTCTCCAGGTTGAACAGCCCCAACTCAGCCTGAAAACCAAGGGTTGGGTCTCTCAAAAGGCTTTAAACATTATTAGATATTTCTTTTTAATTGTGAAAATACTGTAAATCGTTATGAGAAAGCCCGATAACATCCAGGTTATTTATGGGCCAGACAACACAATCTGAGCACCCAACCAGTCAGCTGAGGTTAATGAAAACGTGACTGATACTTCGCTTCCTCGCCCACAAGAAGAAACTTTTTTTCTTTACCCCTCCTCATATATCGGCGAGGTTGCTTTGCATCTGAAACCGTGATACTGGGGCGGCACGGTAACAAAAAAGATGAGTAAAGTCAAACTAATCCATATATCGGCACTTCCCATTTGACGGCCCCCAACAAGATGCAAAACAAAACAAAACAAAACAAAACAAACAAAAAAACCAAACAAACAAACAAAAAAACCCCATCAAAATATAGGAAGAGCGAGTTCAATGCGGCAAGCCCTTCATTTTACCGGTTAAGGTTTATTTCCACACGTCTGGAAGGGCAGGACGAGAGGAGGAGGCCGAGGACACCCCCCCGCCCCCGCCGAGCGCCAGCCCCCGGCCCCGCCGGGCGGAACGCGGCCGGCGGCGGCTGAAGCACACCCCGCTCTGCTCCGGGGCCAACCGCTCGCCCCCCGCCGCAGCCCCCGGTGAAGTTTACCATGAAAACGAGCGTTTGCAGCCACAGACGACGACGACGACGACGACGACGACGACGCGGGGAGGGCACCGCGGCGGAGATGTTTCGTGGGCTCCCACCGCGGCGAGACGGAGCGACGGAGCTGACAGCCGGCGGGGCCCGGCGGCGGCAAAGCGGGGCTGACGGGCGGCCCCTCCGCCGCCGCCGCCGCCTCCGCACGGCCAGGCCGTGCCCGCCGCCGCCGCTTCCTGCTCGAGGCGAGGCGAGCGGAGCCGGCCCCCACCGGCGGCGGGAGGGGGAAGGCAGCCCGCGGCGCGGAGGAGGAACGTGAGGGCTCGCGTTACCTGCGCTCACGGCCGCCAGCACCCGCCGCCCTGCCCCGCACAACGGCCACCGGCCGCCGCCGCTCCTCGGGCTCGGGCGCCGCCCCCGCTGCGCGGCCGCCAGGGGGCGCTGCGCCGCGCTGCCCTCCCCTGCGGGCCGCCGCGCTCCGCCCGAGCGTGCTCGTGACCCTTCGGCTGCCTGAGCCGAACGGCCTCGGCAACCTTCGGCCGCCTCGGGGCCGGGGCCGGGGCGGGGCGGGGCGGTCCTCCAGCCGCCTCAAGCCGGGCCCCCACGCTGCGCCGCCGGGGCCGGGTCAGGGCCACGGGGAGCCTGTGGCAGGCAGGGACACGGCCCGGCCTCCTGTCGAGACTCACACACACACACACCGTCCCCCCGGGAGCCCCTCGGCCGGAGGAGCCGAGGTGGTTGGCGGCTCTCAGGAGTCCCCCGGGCGCCTCCCTGGGGCTGTACCGCCCGGGTCGCCATCCCCCCCTACCCCCGCCGCGGCGTCTTTCGCCCCTTCAGGTGCACCGAAGGCCGGCGGCAGGCCCCAAGGCCCCGGCGGCGGGGAGCGCCGCACCTCGCCGGTCCCCGGCCCTGCTCCACCGGCGGCCGTGGGCAGCCGAGGGCCGCGCACACGGGCCTCGCTTCGGCCTTGACAATTCCTGCCTGGCTCCCAAGAACCCCTCGCCCCAGGCGAAGCCGGCGGTAAGCCCCCAGCACCTGCCTTATGTCTGACCGTGTTGGCCACGGCTGTGGAGACGCGATGGCAGTGGGTTATTTCCTTCCCAGGGGCAGAGACCAGGCTGGCAGTGCCCCGCCGACCGCTGACGCAGCCCGCACCTCCGCCCGGCAGCGAGGAGCCCTCCCGCAGCCCTACACCTGAGCACCCACGCTCGCGCTGCAGGAGCATTTATTTTGTATTCTTTGCACCGTCGTGGCACGTGCGGGACTCCGCCAGGAGCCGTACCGACGTTAAGTCCTTTGACAAAATGCGGCTGCTGGCACATTCGCCATGTGGTCATCAAAGTGACATATCCACAAAGTGGTCTCTTGGAAACTGTCACGGTTTGTGAATGCTCAAAGAGCACCAAGATCATAAAAGATATTTTTCATCTTCACTTACTGATCTGTTCCTTTCCCCCCCCCCCCCCCCCCCCATGGATTTTGTGGACTCAGACCACAGGGGTTTCTTGATTATTCTCAAGATTCAAAAACTTTGCCGAGAACAAATGTCCTTCTATCAAGTTTGACCAAAAACATTAACAGGCCACAGTCACTGGCACAAACGACTGCAGTCCCTCACTGCATATATCAGCAACGAAATGGTCCTGCTTATCTGTATGAGCCCTTCTAGCAAGAAAAATCACCTGCCACGCTCCCTGTATTTGTACAGCTAGTAGAAGTACCTTTTTGAAGCAAGCCTTCAAATGTTACAAAGCCGGTTTCCGTTTAGTTATAGGTTTTTCTAGAGTTGAATGAAGAAGAATAAATAATAGAAAAGAATAATCAGGGGAAATGGTAGCCTTTTTTTCCTCATATAACACTTCATTTAAGTTTTCTCCTTTGATATGGGTTCTAAGTAATTTTTACACAGGAGGTTATATTAAATGAAAATAACTCTATAATCATTTTAATTCTTGATGTATAATCCAGTCTTTTTTTTTTTATGCAGCAATGTCTGATGGTCCAAATTAAACCATTTCTTAGCCTTTCATCCTTCAGCTTTAAGGAGTTTTCTTCTCATCACACATCTCATTTCTAAATAAGTAACAGGAAAATTTACAGATAAAGATGAGCACTGACTTGGAAGGAGCCCTGCTCTTGAGGCATCGCCATTTCTCAAAAATCAGGTTTGAATTGCTTACCCTAGCAATTACCAGAAATGCTGGCTAATTTAAAAGATGCTCGTCTAGCTATGAGAGTTGCACCATCTCCTTGACTTTCACTTTTTTGCAGAAGCTTCTCTCTATGGCAACTTCTTATATCAGACGTAAAATCTGAACCTCCACTGTCACCTTGCCATGGTCAGAGCAGAGCAAATGCTCTGACCAGCTTAAAAATTTTACTGAAGCTGCCACTCAGTCCTCCTGCACCTGAATGCAGAATTTGAATGTGAATATTTTGTTGTCCAGCATGCACCTCTTAGCTTTGGGAGAGAGGGGGTCCTCTTTTATTTTTAGATAAGCCTAAAAAGTGTTTGGTGATTTGACTCCCATAAAAACTTACATAGTTGTGGAATAATTACTAAAATAACCAAAATACAGCATTGTTCACACATTAAGGAAAAAGCTTAAAATCAAAAAGGTTTCTAGGGTAGAATACAGCCGCAGCTGGTATGCGAAGAATCCAGTACCTCTGTGATTCCTTGCACAATATCGCTCGCCGAGCAACACGGGGATGGAGTGGGGTGGAGATTCCACAGCCAAGCCCTGTGATAATCAGCAGATATGGGAACGAGATGGTCCTATGGAACTGATAAGCTGCACACTTGCTACCCTGAGCCAACAGTTTGTCAAATTTTGACAAAATGCTGTCCTTTGTGCGAACTTTGCTCATTATAATGTCATTATAATACCTAAACACACCTCCATCTCAAAGGCTACCCGCCTCCAAGGTGCGACCACTCCTCCTTGAGTCTGTGATAATCAGCAGATATGGGAACGAGATGGTCCTATGGAACTGATAAGCTGCACACTTGCTACCCTGAGCCAACAGTTTGTCAAATTTTGACAAAATGCTGTCCTTTGTGCGAACTTTGCTCATTATAATGTCATTATAATACCTAAACACACCTCCATCTCAAAGGCTACCCGCCTCCAAGGTGCGACCACTCCTCCTTGAGTCTGCGCCCTGAATTTTTGGTAAACTATACCTTTAAATGTGAAGCGAGAGAATTTTACACCAATCATAATAAAAGTATTTATGACTAAAGTCACTCAAACTCCACCTTGAAGGTAAAAAATAGTATAAAAATAGCCCAAGAAAAGGGGAATATTAGGGAAGACACCATCGTGAACAAGTGAAGGAGGACTCCATCAAAACTGCCTTTGACTTCCGGGACCAGCCGACGGGCTGAGCCTTTCTTCCCCCCCCATAGGGACGCCTTTGGGTAAGGCTTAGACTATACCAAGTGCTTCCTCGAGAAACTTAGAAATCTCTCTAGAGAGTCTCTTTCCTATATTTATAGCCAGGCTGTATTGTTTGTAACTTTGTCGTGCATTATGTATAACTA
The DNA here is from genome assembly GCA_017639485.1 of Pluvialis apricaria. Taxonomy (NCBI): domain Eukaryota; kingdom Metazoa; phylum Chordata; class Aves; order Charadriiformes; family Charadriidae; genus Pluvialis; species Pluvialis apricaria. Next base: position 8,121,519 of record CM030017.1, read on the forward strand.
ACAACACTTTTATTTGCACGTGCTTTTGCAGACAGTGTATTTATCACGGGCAATCCATAAGAACCTATGTATCTGTTGCTAAAATAAACTGCGCTGTTTAAGTAGCTGGTCATTTTGGTTTCTCATTGAACGCGACCAAAAAGTGGCCGTGGTAGTTCATGACCACGACTGGACTGAGGGTGCAGTCCACTATTAGTGTATCCAGAATTGTGATAGTTTAACTCATCACTCAGGATTCAAACCTAGCCGCACCTAGCCTCCCACCTTGGTGAGGAGTGTTAGAACGCAAGGGGGTTTGTTTTCTGCCAAACTGCTCTGCCCTTTAACGCAACAATAGTGACAAATTAAAAGAACCATTATATCTAAGATATTGACAAGAAACATCTAGAATATAGAACTTAACAAGGTGTTCCTGGAACTGAAAAAATAGGTAAGAGACACAATAGCAACTTTTATTTTGATGCATAGAAGTGATCCAAAAAAACTCTGGGATGGAGGCTCTGAAAACACAAAGTACAAATTTAAAGAAGTGAAGTGTATGCTTTTGTGAGAAGACAAAAAAAATAGGCAATTCAGTAAAAAGTTTTCAGTTAAGCAATTTGAGGAGCTCTCTCCTTTTTTAAAAATACAGTTTGTGCAAACAGAAAATCCTTTTAAAGACTTGACAAATCCGAGAGACAAAGAAGTGTTCTCTGTCATGAAAAAATGTATTTTACATTAAAATAAATTAAATTTGATAAACAGGACAGTGAATATCCCCTCAGGGCCATCAGTAAAATAAAAATTCAACAGTTATCCTAGCTAAGCCTACCTTTAGGGACAGAAATATTATTCCACTATGGAATTTCAAATAAAACACCACTGCTTCTGAAGGACTCTAAAATACTAATTTCCACCATTCGTGCTTTGAGGAATTTTCAGAGAGTGTTTTTCCTGTAAATCCCATTATATAAAGCCTCATATAACTGGATTTAAAGTCCAGTGATACTTTTTATTGATGTTAGCAGTTGTAGATGCTGTTACACACTGTATATATGTGCATTGTATAAGCTGTGTATAAAAATACTTCAAATGACTTTACCATATTAAGTAACCAAGGTGCAGAGTGCTCCTGAGAGGTAGATGTTTCAGTCAACTATTTTGCCAAGACAGACCCTCGGGTGCAGATGTGCGTGGCCTTACCACCAGAGCTGCCTCAGCACAACCAAAGGCTGGTGGCCGGCTGTGCCGGGCGCTGCAGTGCCCAGTGCCTCTGAAACCCCCTGGCTGTCCACCTCCCTGCCCCAGCACACAGTGAACCCAGGCTCCAGTCCACCGCATGCTGCCACCCACCACGTTTCGGGGTCTTCCACCCCTTTTCTGCGGCAGCCCCGAGCCCTGGCTGGGGGGATCCTGGGGGAGAAGCTAGGGAGGGCCACGTGCCCTCATGAAGGCCTCAGGGGTGCGTTTACTTGCCATGTGGATGGGTCCCTACATTATGCATCTGGCCCAGCAGCTTCCATCTCTCTCATGGGTTGGTGACACGACCTCATGTAACCAGCGCTGGGAGTGCACAGTGGCCTGGACTTCTTCGTGGGGACATCTGACTTCACATAGCACGGGGGTAAACGAACTCGGGCAGCCTGTGAGGAGAGCGGGGATACGGGCTGCTAAGTCTCAGAATTATCCTGGGTTTCAGGTTCCTCCTGCGACTGGAAGCTCAGAGAGACAAAGTCACTGAGCCTTCATTCATGCAGTATGGATTCAGCTGGCAAAAACACAGCCACTGCAGACTTCCAGCTGTCTCATTCAAATGACCCTACCGCTGATCAAAACAACAGCCTTTTGTATGATAGCCTTATCCACTTTAACTAAGCAAGCAGTAGTCCCTGATATTCAAAACGTTCACAAAGCCCGACAGCAGGGCGATGCCAGGCTGTCCTCAACAGACACAGGATATGGCAACACACATATGCAAACCTCTGGTAGCATCTTTTCCGTCCCCGTTTTGTATGTGGTTACATGAAGCAAGATAACACACAATTTTAAATAGGCTTCCTCCTTCTTACAGATTTTTTTTTAATGCTGTTTATGATAAGTTTGGGAACTGAAACAGTGTTTCGTTTGTGAAAAAGAGACTGAGGTACTGAGACATCTTTTCTAGACAGCATACACCAGCACGGCCGTTCAGGATGGAGCAGCCGTCTGAAGTGCCCCGCAGACGCGGTGCTCGCCGGGGCCCAGTGACGTTACGCTGCGCTTCCCAGGGCACAGCAGAAATTCGGTTTTTTAAAAAAAAAAAAACCCAAAGCACCGCTGCAAGGTGCTCAAACCTGGCACCCTGAAGGAGAAGGGCGCTCGCAGGAGGAGGACAGTAACCGTCTTATCTTAATACATAATCTGTATAATTTTCTCCCCACATCACTGCTGTTCCGGGTGTCCCTTACCTGCTGCCACCGAGGCCGGCGGCCGGAACCGTGACAGGCCGCTCTGGGAGGTGCCGTATTTCTTAATGTTCAAAAAAAATCGGCCGTGACGGTGTCGGGCGGCGCCGGGTCCCGGTGCCCGGGGAAGGGGGAGCTCCGACGCCCGCAGCCCCGCGGCGCCCGGTGCGTACCGGGGTGGGGGTCCCCACCTTCCCCCCGGTGGAGGGGCCGTGAGCTGTCCCCCGGGCAGTGCTGCTCCCGGGCCGCCCTGGACAGCTCCCGGGCCTGCCCCCGCCGCCCCCGGGGCGCTGCCCACCCACCCCACCGCCCCCATCCCCGCCGCCGCCGCTGCCGCCGCCCGCGCCGCCTTACCTGGCACCGCCGCTGCCCGCGCGTCCATGCTGCCGGGGGGGGCCGCCGCGGGGCTGGCACAAAGGGAGCCACCGCCGGGAACGCCGCCGCGGCGCCGTGTTGCCGCACGGGCGGGTGGGGCGGTGCGCCCCGCGGGCGGGCCCACCCCACCCCCGCTTCCGCCCCGCTTCCGCCCCGGCCGCGAGGGCGCCGGAAGTCGCGCGCCGCCCGGAAGCGGCTCCTCCGCAGGGGCCGCCCCGCCGCCATGGCGCCGGCGTCGCGTTCCCGCAGCCCGCCGGCCGCCAGCCCCGAGCGCCGCGGCCGCAGGTCGCGCTCCCGCTCCCGCGAACGCAACGGCCTGAAGCGCCCGAGCCACCGGCGGAGCCGCAGCTGGTCCCGCTCCCGCGAGCGCACCCCCGGCGGGCCGCGCTCCGCCGCGCACCACGGCCACCACCACCACCACGGCAAGGCCTGGCCCGAGTACTACGAGAAGGAGAAGGAGGAGATCCTGCGGCAGAGGCGAGCGCCGGCCCGGGGCTGTCCCTCGGGCCTGCAGTGCCGGTTCTCCCGCCGCTCGGAGGAACCGGCGCCCCCGGGGCGGGGAGGGGAGGGCAGGGCAGGGCCGGCTGCCGGGCCTCTCGGGGCGGCCGTGGCGGGAGGCTGCTCTCCGCCGTCGCGCCGGCTGTCAGGGGCGGCCGGGACGGGACGGGTCTCGGCTGGAAGGGTGCTCGCACGCGTTACCCGCCGGTCCTCGGCAGCGTGCCCGGTTTGCTGCCGGCCTCCCAGGCCGCTGGTTGTTTCTTCTGGTTGTAGCCACTTCAGGCGACGCGAGATGGTAACAGGCAGCAGACTGCCGTCGTTTCTGTGCTGGGTGTAGCACGCTTCAATGAAGGTGTTTTCCCTTACAGGAGGCTCAATGAGAGAGAGAGAATTGGAGAACTGGGGGCACCTGAAGTCTGGGGACTGTCACCAAAGGTTCCTGACCCTGAGTAAGGCATATTCATTCTTCTTCCCTTCCAGTTATTATGATCTTGATTATATGTCAGTTTAATTTACAAAGATGTCTTATCCTTACGCTAGTCCCTTTGCCATAATTCATGTTGTGTCAGTTCATCTCTGAATTGACAAGATTATTACTTTTCTTATTTTTTTCCCCAAATAATTCCAACATACTAATTATGCAAGGCATGATTTAGGTGATCAGGTGGCCTTTGTGTTGTGGTTCTGAAAGCAGTTCCCATGCTGTAAATTAGCTGTTTAATCGTTCACTCTGTGCAAGTATTGACTCAAAATCTGCAAGCATATGTGTACCTTTGATCTTGAAGACTAAAAAATAGATTTTAAATAGCAAACTTTTATTTTTACTCAGTTCCGATGAGCATACACCAGTAGAAGATGAAGAGGCAAAATCTAAGAGTAGTTCTTCAGATTCCAGCTCAGAAGGTATTTTGTTTTGCTTACATAGCTTGTTTTGAAAATGGGAAGCTGCTGAAGTCTAGAATCTGCTGTTGTTGCTTGCAAGAGGTTCATTGACTTTGATAGGTGCGAGTGAGTGTGGTGAGCTCCAGTTCAAAGGAAAATGTTGTTTTGGGAAGATCAGGAAATACATACAGAGCTAGATGATCTTTGTCTGTTCTCTAATGTTATCTTTTAACAACATTCTAGAGGAAAAAAAGAAAAAGAAGAAGAAAAGAAAGAAGAAAAAACGGAAGGCATCCAAAAGAAAACGCAGAAAACATTCTGAGGACAGTGACAGTGAGTCGGAGTCTGAGCAGAGCTCCAGTGGTAAGAAAAGAGGGATTCTGCTAATGTGCTTGGTGCGAGAGTTCTCCTTCTGCTCCTCTGACCACAACGCGATGCTTCTGGCTTTTGTTGCATACTTGCAGTGTTCTGAAGTTACAGAGCTAAAGCATCCATCCAGTGTTCTTTTCTTTCACCATCTTTGTGGGTTTGCAGTGCCTTTTCCTTGAGTGCTTGTGGTCTGGCCTCAGCAAACGGGATTTCTGAAGTTAGCATCTGTTGGGTGTCTTGTGCCAGAGATATGTTCGATACATTCTCATATCGAACCATCATGGATGTAGCTTTCTCCTAAGACTTTCTCAGTGTTAGTTTGTACCTAAACAAATCACATCTGAGGAGCTGCGTACTAAGGATTCTGGTGGAGGCAGTTAGTTATTCACAGTGCAGTAAACTAATTAGTTATAGCTAATCATCTCTTTTGGGTAATATATACTTTCTTTTTTCAGATGAAGATAAAAAGAAAAGCAAGAAGAAGAAAAAGAAGAACAGAAAGTAAGTTTCCAGGTGGTTGTGTGTAATTCTATCTGCTTCTGACTAGAGGGCAGCATGGCTTTCTTAGCCAGTAGTGAGGAAGTCTGCACACTCTTGTAATTAGGGCTATAAATGCTGTAGAATAATCTTAATTTGATGGATTTTCTTTAAATCTACAGAACCGTGCAGCACGGAAGACTCCCTGCAAATGTAGGGAGCCACTTTCTAGCGCTATGTGAAAGGCATAACGCTGTATATATATTGTCTTTGTTTTGCTGTAAGGTGTTTTCGATGGAAAAACAGCAATCTATATGCAGACAGCCGGTCTTCCCATAGGTGGAAGCTGCCTTGGGAAACTAATGACTTGAGTATGATTCCAAGCACTTTCTTTCATCTTAAATTTTGGTAAATAACATGTCTGTCTTTGACTTTATCCCAGGAAGAAGTATAAGAAAAAGAAAAATAAGAAGAGCAGGAAGGAATCCAGTGATTCAAGTAGTGAAGATTCTGATGATGAAACGTTTCAAGGGGAAGATCTCTGGATTGAGAGATCAAGTAGGTTCACCTGACTTTAAACTTGGATTGAAACCCCTTGATTTCCTTTCCGTGAATTCTTTGTTAGATGTCGCTGACCTGTGTAACTGTTCTGATAACAAAGGACAATGGGCACAATATTAACCTTTCTCATTATTTGTTGCAGAAAATGCAGAAGCTGATAGCCTGATTGGACCAGAAGCTCCCAAAACTCATGCATCTCAGGATGATAGGCCTTTGAAGTGAGTAGCCAGCTCTAACGGTACTTTGATCAAATCAAGCCTGAAGGTTACTGTTCAAAAGGGCTGTTACAACAACCTGGCCTGCATCAGGGAGAAATGCTCTGCCAGAAACTCCCAGGCAGAAGTGGTAGCGGTGCTAGCCTTCACCCTGGCTGGAATTCACGTAGAAAAGTCTGGTTTATGCTTTTTAGCCTTGATTCCTAGAAAATCAATTGTAAGATGCCTTTATATTAATGCTCTGCAGTGTTGTGACTTTATAGTGTCTTCATTACTGTTTAATCAGAATGGATTCAAGTGGTAATTTAAGATGTTGTTGCTAGTGTTAGCCATAAGGAAGAAACAGGCCAATATGTGGGAAAGAATAAGTGCTTAAAAATGCAGCTGTAGCAAGTAGTGAACTGGGAAGCTGGATGTTTAGCTCAGGCTCTCTCTATTTGAGACTGATTAAAATCACCATTCTTTTTTGTTGTTTTTTTTAAGCTATGGACATGCCCTCTTGCCCGGTGAAGGTGCAGCAATGGCAGAGTATGTAAAAGCAGGAAAACGTATACCCCGGAGAGGTGAAATCGGCTTGACCAGTGAAGAAATCGCATCATTTGAGAGCTCTGGTTATGTCATGAGTGGCAGCAGGTACGGTTTTGGTGATGGTAACGGTTCAGTGAAATTTTCAAAAGGCTGCTTCCTTGGTTGGCCGGTTAGAAGACTGCTTCCAAGCTCTAGTTGAAAGCACGGAAGAGAGGGTGCTCTCTGTGCTTGCAATAATCTACACTAAACTCCCTATTGCTATAGATAGATGGTAAGTTTTTTAAGGATACTTTATCCTCAAGCATAAAAACTTTTCCAGGTAATATACTTCTAATTATCTTGCATTTCAAATGAGGAGATGCTTGTGTCAGGTGGCTCAAAGGTGGTATGTCTGGATAGCAGTGGTAATGTGCTGGCTCTTCAGCAGGAGACAAATCAAAGTGTGAGAGGTTGGCTGCGCTTTTTTCTTTATGAGTCCAACACTTAAATTTTGGTGAGCCAGCAGCTGACACCCTGGGAGTAGGTGGGGCTTCTGGCTAACTGGCTGAGAGCAGACGCCCCCAGAAGTCAGTTCCTTTCTCACCTACGCTCCTTCCTGGGAAGGTTTGTGTGCAGCTTGGGTTCTCTAGTGTAGGTATCTTTATTTATAAGCCACTCAAAACGTTCAGGACAGTTGACGGATGGAAGCTGTGATGGGGCATTACATCCCTCTGCCTGTGCTGATGTACACGATGTTCTCCTCCACAGACATCGCCGAATGGAAGCTGTGCGTCTGCGTAAAGAGAACCAGATTTACAGCGCAGATGAAAAGAGAGCTCTGGCATCCTTCAACCAGGAAGAGAGGAGGAAGCGAGAGAATAAGATCCTTGCAAGCTTTCGAGAGATGGTCTACAGAAAGACTAAGGGCAAAGAGGAAAAATAATTCTTTATTTGAACTGTACACCATAGAATCTACCAAGCAGCAGCTAACCTGTTCCAGTCATGATCTGAAAAAAGCTGCAAGCGCTGCAGTGCCCTTCACTCAACAGGGCTAAGCCTCAGGAGTGGATTACTTGTATCAAGGAAACAGTTGCTTTTGTCAGATTTTCTTGGATGATTTGTTCGCTGTCTACAAGGAATCCCTGTGAAGTGAAAGGCTACAAGGCAGGGAAGGCAGGAACAGTCAGCGAAGATTAGAGGTGGCAATGTTCTGTGCTCGCTTTGAATACGAAAAGCGGGAGGACTCCATGGGAGGGCTTTGTTATCCAATGCTGATAGGTGCAATTTTCCATTTATTTTGATTAATGAGAGTAGACTGGCCATCAGAAGCAAGCTACCAGTAACGGTAGCAAAAATGAAGGAGTTCCTAAGTTCCTGTTTAAGATCTAAGACTGTCCACCTAAGTATTTTTTCATAAGTCTTTTAGATTTATTTTTGTCTCAAAACAGTTGAGGTTTGGTTTGTGGTTCAAACTAGACTTGTAAATAGAAACAGGTTTGTAATTTAATACAGCTGGGCTGCAGTTACTTCAAAGCAAGCAGATCGCAATTGGGGTATAAAGTAACAGTAATAGGAGGGTCTGATCTTCAATCCACCAAAGCCCGTGGTGAACTAAGTTGCTTGCTTCTTTTTCTCCTATGTTATACATAGGTATCAGAGCAGTGGGGTGCAGTGATTGGAACCCCTGGATGTACGCAGGTGGTAACAAGGATGTATCTTTCCATTTATTTGATTGGGTTTTTTTCTTTATGGAAGGGTTCTAGGTTAAAACCTTATTTTAACTCCTGTGGTATTTTAATTTGGTATGTTTCACCAGTATTACATGGCTTTCTTTAAACTCTGTACTCAGAGGCCTATGCCAGGGAGCGCTTCTGTGGTGGTTGTCCTTGATTCAACTGCACGTTTCCAAACATACCCCTACTTAGCCTTCTTTTTCTCAAATGCTTTTAAAAACAAAGTGTTTTCTAGAGGGTTTTATTGTTCCCCTAAATCTCTGTGTTGTAGTTTTGGCAGCAGAGATGTCTTGTATATATTTGTATAAAGAAAATAAAAGTGCTATAATGTTTACCCTGGAGTTCTGCAGACCTGGTGATTGGCCCAGCTGCCTCTTCCTGTGTACACTCTGGAACCTGGTTCCGTCCTGCTGTACCCACCCATGCCTGCAAGGAACCATCATGTAAAGCCAGCTGCCAGGTCAGGACATAGTTGATTTTGCACAGGTTGAATACTTTTTCTGTATCCACAAAGTAGAAATGCTAATAAGGAAGAGCCATTCTTTCTTCATCGTGTTTATTTGATTCTCTACAAAATACCAACAGCATTGGTGATGGTGAATTGGAGCTGTTCATTACAAATTAAGTCTTTCCATGAGGATTATTTTATTTTCGATGATGTCCTTAAGCCACTGTTCTCTAAACTGACACTGTTCTGGCCTGGGGGATGGAATAAAAAGAAGGTAAATAGTAATAATATTGAACCAAGTTTGGCCAGCTGAGAGCTGGCCTTTATTCACAGGGCAAGCCTAGCTGCTGAAAAAAAGACCACCACCTGGACTTGCGTAAACGCTGGAAAAATTCGTTATGGAGAAGGCAGATGCTCATGGGGTGGCTATGCATGCTTGCGGTGGAGTGAAGCTGATGATAAGCACGATCATTTTGGTGTGCGTAGCAAGATTTTGACAGCTTCCTCCACCTCTCTGCTATTATTGCAAACTTACATCAAGCTCCCTGTTTGTTTTTGGCATGGAAGAGCTTGCTAGAACCTCACAAGTTGTTTCAGTGATGGAAGAGTAATAACGTTTACCTGTGAATCAGCCTGCTGTACTCCAGACTGAAGGATACCTCCACAGGCAAGGTCTGCAAAAGAGGAGAGACAGGGCAGAGCTCACATACAGGACCTCAAAAAGCAGATATTTAAATTAGGTAAGAGGTACTATCCTTCTACTTCAGAAATAACCTGTGTATTTGTACAATATTTCTGGTATGGATTAGAATAGTTTTGGTTTAAAGCCTCTGTGAGTATTCTCTTGTGAAGGCAAAGACTCAGATGTTACAATTTAAGGCTTGTGCTAGGGTATAAGATTTCTGACCAGTGGCTGTGAGCTGTTGTGCTGGTTTTGGCTGGGATAGAGTTAGTTTTCTTCACAGTCGCTAGTATGGGGCTGTGGTTTGGATTTGTGCTGAAAACAGCATTGATGACACAGAGATACTATGTTTTCGTTATTGCTGAGTGGTGCTCACACAAAGTCAAGGCCCTTTCTGTTCCTCACCCCACCCCACCAGCGAGGGCCGGGGGTGCACAAGAAGTTGGGAGGGGACACAGCTGGGACAGCTGACCCAAGGGATATTCCTCACCATATGACGTCATGCTCAGCAATAAAACTAGGGGGAGGTTGGCCAGGGAGCTCCTGCTTGGAGACTGGCTGGGCGTTGGTCGGTTGGTGGTGAGGAATTGTTTTCATTTGCATCATTCTCTTAGTTTTTATTTTTCTCTTCCTGGTTATTTTTTCCTTAAAACTTCTTGTTCTTGTTGTTGTTATTTCCTTTTTTAAAATTATTAAACTGTTTTTATCTCAACCCACAAGTTTTCTCACTTTCACACTTCCAATTCTGTCCCCCATCCCACTGGAAGGGGGGGAGTGAGCGAGCAGCTGTGTGGTGCTTAGTTGCCAGTTGGGGTTAAACCATCACATCTGTGGACTGCTACTTGGGGATCCGCAGCCACTAAGTAGAAAAGCTAAGGTTCAACATGACTAAGAATAGATTCTGGAAGTAAAAAGTCTACTCGTGCAATCTATTTCTTTTTTTCTCGAGCTGCAACGTATTATTGTACAGGTGACAAACTTCAGGCCAATCTGGAAAGGGGTTCTGACACGGCTTGAAGAGCAGCAGGCCAGTCTCCCTCTACCAAACCCCTCGTTCCATACTTCGCTTCTGCTCAGCCCTACTTACAGCTGCCCAGAGCGATTGCTGTTGCTGGGAAGGGGAAGACGGTATGAGCAGGAAAGCAGATGTGGGATCCTGCCAGATTCTCTGTTTGTCGTGTTTCTGCCAGTCTCGACAACTTGGGAACAAAACCAGCCTCCCCCTCTGGGTTCTGCTCCCCTCGGTGACTGACTGCTAGGTTCCGTTACACTGTGTTTAAATCTCCCACCGCTGCTGTGGCAGTGCCCAGGTCTCCTCAGCGTCTCTCGCGAGAGCTGCCAGCTCCTGGCCGATCTCCCCACTGCCCTGCTGTCTCCCTGCCTCAGGAAACCCCGCTGTACTTTTTTTCCCTTGAAGGACTGGTGCATGCCATTTCCGAGTACTTACGGCAGGTTTGGTTTTGGAGATCTCTATAATGAAGTAGACATTTGCTGTTGCTCGTGGGATGGGTTTTCTGCGTGTTGGGATGCTCCAGCAAACTCTGTAATGGTACCTCTTGCTGTGTTTCAGTTCTTCTTCCCAGAGAAATTCTGTCCAGTGAAGCCATCTTCTGTCAACATCCCATGTCTGCTGAACAAACACATCGCACTAAGATTCCCTCTGCTTAGCAGAGGTGACTTGAGGGAGGTGCTAAAAAGGAACTGAGGTGCTCTCCTTTAAATTTTCACACTCCTCAAGAAAGGCATGACCTCCCTGAGTGGATGGAATTGTCACTCACAGATATGTGTTCTTCTATCTGCTGCCGTCCTCTCTCCACTGTGAAGTCTTTGCCTGTGATCCACTGGATATTTTTGACACTTTTGCTTTCTAAAATAGATAAAATGCTGACAAATCCTTCTGGGAAGACTCTGACACATACCAATAGAGCAGGCACACTACCTTTCTCTTTTATCTCCAGCCCTGGAAGATATTCCTCTGTATCGCTTCTCCCATTTTCTGTGAGAAGTTGAGCTTTTTCCTCACTGGCAGCGTTTTCCTCTCCCTTGTCCATTGTCTTCACCTTTACAAAGAGAAACGCACAAATGCACTGAGAGAGAGTTGGTTTTCAGAGCTGCGGGACCTATCTGAGAAACTTCAGGCTGATCTGGAAAGGGGTTCTGAGACAGTATGAAGAGCAGCAGGCCAGTCTCCCTCTACCCACCCCTCATTCCGTAACTTGCCTCTGCTCAGCCTTACAGCTGCCCAGGGCGATTGCTGCTGCTTCCGAACTGTCCTTGCCTTGGTGGGGTGCACCAAGGGCGCAGGCAGGTGGCAGCCCAGAGGAGTCTGGTTCCAGACAGGGGCGCTGGTGCCCAGGGAGCTGTGCCTGGGTCCTGACAGCGTCGCTGCCTCTGTCCTTTCTTCACTGGGGGAACAAGACCTGGTGAGCGGCTCCCCTGGCCGTGTTACGCAGCAACCCAGGGAGTGTTTGCTTTGTGTTGCCAGGGCAAGGTGGCTGCCAGCCAGTAGGAGCACGGGGCTCCCAGCATCCCCATCGGCGTTCGAGGGGGCCCCTATGGACCGGGGACCCTGGGGAAATTCCTCCCCAGCAGCCATAGTCTCCCAGAAGGGGAAGACGGTACGAGCAGGAAAGCGGATGTGGAATCCTGCCAGATTCTCTGTTTGTCAAGTTTCTGCCAGTCTTGACAATTTAGGAACTAAACGAGCCTCCGGTCTGTGCTCTGCCAAACACAGCCTCAGCCCGGCCCGTGGCACAGAGGTGATGTAGGCTGTGCACACCAGCCTTGGGACACAGAGCCCTTCAGAGGGAAAGGACCACGGATGCTACATAAGAGAGGCCAGAGATGTGCTAGCAGAGCGCAGTGTGCTGAATTCCCAGCAATCGCTCTTCCAGGGTGACAGGGGGCTGTTACAAGGATTCAGCTACTAGAGGAATAAATGAGCAAAGAGTAGGTCCTACTCCTTGCCATCTGATAGAGATGCTTACTGCCTGCAGGTGAAAGGAGGTAGTGAGAGTGACAGGTAGCTGGGTCGGGTTTGTACCAGGTGGGAGAATGAATATTGACAGGTAATACCATAGCTGAGAGACAGCTGTGAAACTTTCCTTTGCTCATGGGCACACTTTGTTCTGTGTTTCTTACAAGAGTTGTCCTCATTTGGTTTCATCCCCTCAGTTACAAAATCAGGAAGCAACTGCAGCATAGGTGTCTGCTTTGAAAGACAGATGGGAGAAAAGGACCCTGAGGACACCAGTGTAGGACTTGTGCCAAGACATGGGGGAGCATCTGAGTGGGAAGTGGTCAACAGGTCGGAAAATGGCTTAGCAGCTGATGGGAAGGTCTTGTGCTGGAACCGCTGGGGAGGCAAGACTTGGGACACAGACCCCTGAAGAGCTCTGTGTGCATGACAGATGAGGCCCACTCATTTACTGCACCTCGTGCAACAAATCCAGCTGCTGCTCAGGACATGCTGCTCTCTCAGTAGACTCTGCCCAGCTGAGGAAGCACAACTTTCCAGTCACAGGGCTGGAAATTTCTCAGAAATTTCTCTGCTTTTTTTTTTCTTTTCTCTATTTATCTCTGCACCTTGTTTGCTCTATGTGGTTATTTGTGGTTGTTCTACAGCCCATGCCTCATGGTGAATCAGTGTTAACGGTAGTGACACAAGGTCTGCACTCTCCCATTTGCCATACTTTAACAAACAGATGAGTAAGAGTCACTGTTTATAGCGGATTTAGGATGTAGCAGAAGCAGGTTTTGGCTGTAAGTTAAAACTGCCGAATATTACTATGCTGGGAGGGAAGAGTCGCAAGCTGCAGGTGACAGTGGCTAGTCACAGCATGGGTGCTATGTCACGCGCATGTCTTTGTAATATGGAGAGAGGAGCCCACACTGGAGCAGGTTTGCTGACAGCACTTGTGACCCCGTGGGGGACCCACACTGGAGCAGTGTGTTCCTGAAGGACTGCACCCTGTGGAAGGGACCCACAGTGGAGCAGTTTGTGAAGAACACAGCCCAACTCATGTTGAACAAGTTTATAGAATCATAGAATCATAGAATGGTTTAGGTTGGAAGGGACCTTGAAGATCATCGAGTTCCAACCCCCCTGCCACAGGCAGGGATACCTCTCACTAGACCAGGTTGCCCAAGGCCACATCCAGCCTGGCCTTGAACACCTCCAGGGACGGAGCTTCAACCACCTCTCTGGGCAACCTGTTCCAGTGCCTTACTACCCTTAAAGTGAAAAACTTCTTCCTAATGTTTAATCTAAACCTGCCCTCTTCCAGCTTAAAGCCATCCCCCCTCGTCCTATCACTACATGCCCTAGTAAAAAGTCCTTCCCCAGCTCTCCTGTAGGCCCCCTTTAGGTACTGGAAGGCCGCAATAAGATCTCCCCGGAGCCTTCTCTTCTCCAGGCTGAACAGCCCCAACTCTCTCAGCCTCTCCTCATAGGAGAGGTGCTCCAGCCCTCGGATCATCCTCGTGGCTCTCCTCGGACACGCTCCAGCAGGCCCATGTCCTTCTTATGTTAGGGACTCCAGAGCTGAATGCAGTACTCCAGGTGGGGTCTCACGAGAGCGGAGTAGAGGGGCAGAATCACCTCCCTTGACCTGCTGGCCACACTTCTTTTGATGCAGCCCAGGATACGGTTGGCCTTCTGGGCTGCGATCGCACGTTGCTTGCTCATGTCGAGCTTCTCATCAATCATCACCCCCAGGTCCTTCTCCACAGGGCTGCTCTACAGCCATTCCCCGCCGAGCCTGTATTTGTGCTTGGGATTGCCCCGACCCAGAGGCAGGACCTTGCACTTGGCCTTGTTGAACTGCATGAGGTTGGCTTGGGCCCACCTCTCCAGCCTGTCCAGGTCCCTCTGGATGGCATCCCTCCCCTCCGGCGTGTCTGCCTCGCCAAACAGCTTGGTATCATCAGCAAACTTGCTGAGGGTGCACTCTACCCCACTGTCCATGTCGCTGACAAAGATGTTGAATAGTACAGGTCCCAGTACCAACCCCTGAGGAACGCCACTCGTCACTGCTCTCCACTTGGACACCGAGCCATTGACCGCAACCCTTTGAGTGCGACCATCCAGCCAGTTCTTTATCCACCGAGTGGTCCATTTATCGAATCCATGTCTCTTCAATTTAGAGACCAGGATATCGTGTGGGACGGTGTCAAACGCTTTGCACAAGTCCAGGTAGATGACATCAGTAGATCTTCCCTTGTCCACTGCCGCTGTAACCCCTTCGTAGAAGGCCACCAAATTTGTCAGGCATGACCTGCCCTTGGTGAAGCCATGTTGGCTCTCGCCAATCACCTCCTTGTTTTCTATGTGCCTCAGCAGAGTTTCCAGGAGGATCTGCTCCATGATCTTGCCAGGCACAGAGGTGAGACTGACTGGCCTGTAGTTCCCCGGGTCTTCCTTGTTTCCCTTTTTGAAAATAGGGGTTATGTTTCCCCTTTTCCAGTTGGCAGGATCCTTGCCACACTGCCACGACTTCTCAAATATGATGGCTAGTGGCTTAGCGACTTGATCTGCCAGTTCCCTCAGGACCCGCGGATGTATCTCATCAGGTCCCATGGACTTGTGCACCTTCAGGTTCCTCAGGTGGTCTCTCACTTTATCTTCCTCTACAGTGGGCAGTGCTCCGTTTTCCCAATCCTCTCCTTTGCAATCTGTGTCTTGGGCAGTGCGGCTGCTGTCCTTGTCTGTGAAGACTGAGGCAAAAAAGCCATTGAGTACCTCAGCTCTGTCGCTGTCCCGGGTGACCAGCTCTTGCGTTTCCTTCCGGAGAGGGCCTACATTTTCCCTAGTCTTTCTTTTCTCACTGACATACCTATAGAAGGATTTTTTGTTTGTCTTAATGTCCCTGGCCAGATTTAGTTCTAACTGGGCTTTAGCTTGTCTAACCCGCTCTCTGGCTGCTCGAACGATTCCTCTGTAATCCTCCCAGGCTACCCGCCCCTGTCTCCACTCCCTGTAGGCCTCCTTTTTTCTTTTGGTCACTTCCAGGAGCTCCTTGTTCATCCATGCAGGCCTCCTGGCTTTTCTGCCTGCCTTCCTCTTTGTAGGAATGCATTGCTGCTGTGCTTGGAGGAGGTGGTCCTTGAATATTAACCAACTTTCTTGGACCCCTCTTCCTTCCAGCACTTCATCCCATGGCACCATACCAAGCAGATTCTTCAAGAGGCCAAAGTCGGCTCTCCTGAAGTCCAGGGTCGTCAGCCTGCTGCGCACCTTCTTCGTTGCCTTGAGGATTTCAAACTCGACCATTTCATGGTCACTACAGCCCAGGCTACCCTTGAGTTTGACCCTGTCAACCAGCCCTTCCTTGTTGGTAAGAACAAGGTCCAGCATGGCTCCTCTCCTCACCGGCTCCTCAACCACTTGGAGAAGGAAGTTGTCCTCAATGCAATCCAGGAACCTCCTGGATTGCCTGTGCCTGGCTGTGTTATCCTTCCAACTGATGTCAGGGTGGTTGAAGTCACCCATGAGAACCAAGGTCTGTGAACGTGATGCCGCCCCTATCTGTCTATAGAGGGCTTCATCTCCTTGGTCTTCCTGGTCGGGTGGCCTGTAGCATACCCCCACTGTAACGTCCCCTGCTCCCGATTTCCCTGTAATCTTGACCCATAGGCTCTCAGTTGGCTCTGTATCCTCCCCCAGGTTGAGCTCCATGCATTCCAGCTGCTCATCAACATATAAGGCAACACCGCCTCCTCGTTTCCCTTGCCTGTCTCTCCTGAGGAGCCTGTACCCTTTCATGCCGACGCTCCAGTCATAGGAGTCGTCCCACCAAGTTTCTACGATGCCAATGAGATCGTAGCCTTGGAGGCGTGTACACATCTCTAATTCCTCCTGCTTGTTCCCCATGCTCCGTGCATTTGTGAAGAGGCACTTCAGCTGTGTCTTCATTGCAGCCGATTTGGTTGGAGCAGCTGTAATTACTTTGTGCTGCTCTCCAGTTGGCATTCCTTTGCCCTGTATTAACAGTGCCTCCCGATTGACTCCCGTTGGTCCAGGAGCTCCTAGCTCATCTACGTGAAGGTTTGAGCATACTGCAGCGTAGCTGGCACATCTTGGAGCTAATGGCTGCAGGCCCTCACCAGCGCCCTGTTCCCCTTTCCTTGATGTAACATCCCTTGGCTGTTCATGGGCAACCCTGATAATACCCCCTTCCCCCGTCAAATTTAGTTTAAAGCCCTGTTAACGAGCCCTGCCAATTTTTGGGCAAAACCCCTCCTCCCTCTTTGAGTGAGCCAGCCCCCACCTGATGCCAGCAGGCCTGATGCCGCAAGGGTCATTCCATTGTTAAAAAACCCAAAGTTGTGGCGTTGACACCATCCACGGAGCCATGTGTTAACAGACTGAGCTCGTCTGTTCCTTTCAATGTCATTGCCCGCAACAGGAAGTAGTGATGAAAAAATCACCTGTGCTCCAGATCCCTGTAGTGACTGTCCCAAGGCCCTGATATCCCTTTTAATCATCCTTGCACTCCTGTCGGCACATTCATCGCCCCCCACATGGAACAGGAGCAGCGGATAGTAGTCCGAGGGCTGCACCAGGCTAGGGAGTCTCTTAGTGATGTCCCTAACGCGTGCCCCCGGGAGGCAGCAGACTTCCCTGAGAGCGGGGTCTGCCCTACATATTGGGCCCTCAGTCCCCCTCAGTGCTGAGTCGCCCACAACCATAGCCCTCCTTTTCTTCCTTGTAGCAGTGGTCTTAATGTTGTGAGTGGGCCTTCCCAGTCCTGGCATCTCCTGCCATGTATTAGGACTGTCCACCTTGTTGTCCTTCGGCTGTCCTACCATGCCCAGGGCCCCGTACCTGTTGTATAATGGTACTAGGGGAGGGGGGGCGGGCAAGGAGGGGGCTCGCTTGCTGCACCTACCGCAGACTTGCCTCCATTCATCATTTTTCGGTAGGCCTCTGCCTTCCATCCCTTCAGCCATACAGGGCATAGAGATGTTATCCCTGTGGTCTTTTTTTATTTCCAGTGTCTGGCCCGGTCTCTCTTTCAAGGATCTCAAGGCCTGGGTCCACCAGTCTATTTCTTTCTCACTCTCCCTGATACTCCTTAGTCGCTCAACTTCGCCCCTGAGCTCTGCCACCAGGCTCAGCAGATCATCTACTTGCTCACACCTCACACAGCCATTATTACCGCTACCACTTGCTCGTAGAGCGAGGCTGTGGCACTCCCTGCAGCCAGAGGCCTGGGTGCCTGTGTGCTTCCGAGGGAGCGCTGTCTGTGTTGCTGCGTCTGCTCTGGCCGGTGCTGAGGCCAAGGCCTTCTGGCGGGTGGGGACCATGCCTGCACTTCTCTTACCGGGTGAACCCACCTCTGGAACCGGCAGAAATGGCAGCACCCTCAGCGCCCTTCCTGTGCGAACTGCCGCTCCACGCCCTGACTGCCGGCTCTGTTCGCAGCGCTCCCCGGGGCTGCCTCTTATGGGAGTGGGGGAGCCGCCGTTGTCGCTGGTGCCGCCCCTTCACATCAGCTGCTCTTCCTCGAGCCGCCAGCGCCCTGCGGGTCCCTGTGCTGCTCTGGCACTTCCCTGGCTCAAAAAAGCTCTGAAAAAGGCCCTTTTTCGCTGAGATCAGCCGGCTCCGCTGCGGACGTGCCTGCACCGGAGCTGCTCGTCTCAGCGAGAGTTTGTGGAGGACTGTCTCCTGTGTGAAGGACCTCATGCTGGAGCAGAGGATGAGTGTGAGGAGTCCTCCCCCTGAGGAGGAAGGAGCAGCAGAGACAATGTATGATGAACTGACCGCAACCCCCATTCCCCCTCCCCATGCACCGCACCGGGGGAGGAGGTAGAGGAATCGGGAGTGAAGTTGAGCCCGGGAAGAAGGGAGGAGTGTTTTAAGACTGGGTTTTATTTCTCATTACCCTACTCTGATTCATAAAAAATTAAACTAATTTCCCTGAGTTGAGTCTGTTTTGCCCATGTTGGTAACTGGTGGGTGATCTCTCTGTCTTTATCTCAACCCATGAGCCTTTAATTATATTTTCTCCCCCCTGTACAGCTGAGGGGAGTGACAGAGCAACTTTGGTGAGCACCTGGTGTCCACCCAGGGTCAACCCACCACAGCAACACAGATACAAGGGTTGAATACATGAATATCTTTATTAAAGAGTTAAATCATTTTATATAGATACGTGGATTCTTCAAAGTCCCGCCACCTTAGTCTATGTTCTCCAGACCCTGAAAAAGAAAAAGTAACAGCTGTATCAGCACCATTCTCGTTGCTAACCTGCAAGAGGGCGTAACTGACAATGCAGTTTTTCAAGCTATGCTTTGTAAGTACCCAAGTTCTAATTAAAAAAAAAGTTTAAAGCACACACCCCCACGGACGAGTGAGCTCCCACAGCCCCAAGGGCGGCAGAGGCCGTGGGAGCCCCAGGCGCGGGGCTCCTGCTCCCCTCCCGGCGGTACCTGCCCGATGCCCCCAGCACCTGCCTTGGAGACGTAGTACTTGTTGACACCCGACAGCCGCCGGTCTCGTTCCATCAGGGTCCACTGGTAGGGGTAGCGGGCGATCCGCTTCTCCTGCGGGCACGCACGGCGCTGCCTGTCACGGCCCCGGGGAAGGGGCGCCCGGGGGAAGGGGGATCTCGGAGGGAAGGGGTCCCGGAGGGAAGGGGTCCCAAGGGAAGGGAGGTCCCAGGGGGAAGAAGGGCGCTAAGGGGAAGCGGAGCCGCGGGATCCCGGGCCGGGCCGGAGGAAGGGGAGAGGGGGGGTTGGAGGCCCGGTGGCCCCGCCCCGCGCTGACCTTGCCGCCGTTGCACCAGCGGTGCATGTAGACGGTGGAGAGGCCGGGGATGGTGAGGCAGACGGCCATGATGGCCATGCCGGGCAGAATCTCGTACCACATCTCGCCAGTGCCGCCGCTACCGCGTCGCCCTGCGTACACCGCTGCCCAGCCTGCCTGCGGGCACGCCCGGCCTGCCCCGCGGGGCCCGGTGCACGCCGGGAGCTGTAGTCCAGGCGGGCCTCGGTGCACGCCGGGAGCTGTAGTCCAGGCGGGACCCGGTGCACGCCGGGAGCTGTAGTCCAGGCGGGCCCCGGTGCACGCCGGGAGTTGTAGTCCAGGCGGGGAGGCCTGAGTCGAGGGCGCGGCTCGTGGCCCTTTAAGGCGCAGTCGCGCGAGAGGCGCGGCGGCCAATGGGCGGGCGGGGTCGCGCGGCGCTGTCCGGCGGCCCGGCATGAAGGAGGACAAGGAGAACGCCAGGCCTAAGGAGCGGCGCGGGCCCGCCGTTGGGCCGGGGGCCCTGCTGGGGACGGGGACCGTCACCGGCACGGATGGCAGGGCCGGCGGCGCTGAGCTCGACCGCCTGGAGCGGCCCAAGGACAAGAAGGAGACGCTCAGCAAGGTGGGGCCTGCGCGCCGCTCGGTGCGGGGCCGCCCCCCCCCCCCCGCGGTAACGGGCCTCGCGCGGCGGCCGTTGGGGGCGGCCGTTGGGGGGAGGGCTGGGGCTGCCCTAATCGCCGTCGCCGTGCCGCAGGTGGTGATCCGCCGGCTGCCGCCCAGCCTGACGAAGGAGCAGCTGGAGGAGCATCTCCAGCCCCTGCCCGAGCACGACTACTTCGAGTTCTTCGCCAACGATTCCAGGTAGGGCCGCCGGGCCCCCTCTTCCCCCCGCCTGCGGGGGCTCCCGGGAGCTGCCGCTGCTGCCAGCCGGGCCCCGGGAGGCGCCGGCCCCTGGTCAGCTTGGCTTTCTCGGTCTTGTCTTTCTGCAGCTTGTACCCTCACATGTTCTCGAGAGCCTACATCAACTTTAAAAACCAGGAAGACATAGTCCTCTTCAGGGATCGCTTTGACGGCTATGTTTTTGTCGATCACAAAGGTAGGTGAACGGCGCTGGGCTGGGTGTTTGCATCCTTCCTGGTGTGCGTGCGATGTGCTGGTTGAATTCAGAGGGATGGGTGCGAGCAGCCGAATGTGCCGCTTCTGAGCTGTTTGGTTTTAGTGCCTTAAACAAATATCATGCAGTACTTCAAAGAACAAAGAAAATATCTTATGTTTTGTGGAAACTAATCTAAATTGATTTTGTGTATTTCTAAATTGAATTGTTTATATTATGTGTAAAACCCAGTTAAGCGTACATCAAGGTAGTAGTGGTATCAATGTAAAACCAGTTGTTGTGTTACTGAGGTTTATACTCCGGTATGACAATGCAAGTATTAAGTCTGAAAAGTGAAAGCATGTGGGTGGTGTCGCTGTCCAGACTAAGTGAAGCTGAGCTTAATGATGCCACCCTCTGCCACTCCCCTCATCTGTTCTGTACACTTCTATCAGTGTGACTTATTTTGTGGTCAGTTTTTAATTCAGATTATTACTTGTTCCGGTTTACAGCTGAGTGAGTCATCTTAATTCAGTAAAAGGAACAGTTTGTCCTTTGCAGACTAAGTTGTGAAAGTGACTGATCTCTGGAGACATTAATCTGTAGGAAACAAGTATTTTGTTGAATTCATTGGTTAAACATGCAAGTATTTAGTTGCCACTTAGCTTTTTTCTAAATACGTATTAGGTATTCAGTACATCTCATGTTTTTAAATTTTGCATTTCAAAATTGCTTACATCAGGTAGCACTAAAAGTTGTTAGTCTGTCACTGGCAGACCTTAAATTTATCTACTTAGCAAAAATTTTAACAAGAGTCTTCCTGTTGGCTTTGCTAGGCTAAGGATTTCACCTTCAACTTTGTTTCAAGTATGTGTGTTTTACACTTCGTCCAGCCAGGTGTTTTATGTGACACAAAGCTCTGTCTACAAGATTCTTGCTTATTTAGGAGGGTTGCATGACAAGGTTCTAATAACATCTAGATCTTTTAAATAAGCTGGTTTGCAGTGTAACAGCACGCTGTATTTGCTGTACCCAACAGCGATATTGGATTTATGCAGCCATAAATGTAGCATTCTTGTCAGAAGATAAAACTTTAAAGCCTGTCTCTAATGTGCTGTGGTCTATTGTATTTTGCCAAAAACTGAGAATTGCTTCAGTTGTATTAACTTGAAATATTCTCTTCTACTTGCACAACAAATGGGTAGTCTGTAGGATGAGGATATTACATGGTGCGATGTAGCTAAGGTGGCTAAACTGATGGTTATGGGCAGTCTTAAATCTAGTATTTCCTTCTTGTTGTGAGTCTGAGCTTGCTGGTTTGTTAACATAGTGGGAGTGTTGAATTCTGCTGTCTCTAAAATGTTTTTTTTATTAAATGGCTTTCAAAATACAAGATTTTTTTTTATGCTGTCCAAGTAGTTTCTTCTAGTATCGCGTATTTCTTGTGAGGCTTATCTTCCTGCTTTAGACAGGGACAATATAGTCTATTTTATATCTATTTCATCTCTATTTTAGTGTATTTTTCCCTCTTCTCTTAACAGGTCAGGAATATGCTGCCATAGTTGAGTTTGCACCTTTCCAAAAAGCTGCAAAAAAGAAGAGTAAGAAAAAGGATGCCAAAACTGGAACTATCGAAGATGGTATAACAGCTAGCTAGTTTGTTTTGCCTGTGTAGGCTTGAAAGTCCTAGCAGTAATTTGGATATAATGTTTTGACTGTGACACTGTACTTTATCAATAGAATGTTTGCTTAATTATATGTGAAGCTTATTAGCAGTGCTTTGTCAGCTGCCAATCTATTAAATATGATTGTCTTACACAAACATAATGCAGCAGTTTGTTTGAGAGCTGCCAACTTGTGAAAAGGTGACATACAAACAACACAACTTATGTAAATCTAACCCTGACTTCCAGCACTGCGCAATGCAAATTCTTTTCATGCTACAGTATATCTTTTTTCTTTTTTCTTTTTTTTTCCTTTCCCCTTCCCTGTAGATCCAGAGTATAAGAAGTTTTTGGAAAGTTACAGTGCGGATGATGAAAAACTAACCTCCACTCCTGAAACTTTGTTGGAGGAAATAGAGGCAAGAAACAAAGAGCTAATAGGTATGGAAATCTATGTACTACAGTTACATTTCTTTGTGCTCTAGAAAATGTATGTGGTGTAATTTGAAGCTGTGATTTCTTAATCTTGAGGAGGCTGAATTCTTTCGTGTGCTTGCTTGGTATTTGTTAAACCTTTAGGCTAATATTATTCAGTGTATTTAATTTTGCTCCCATGCTCTAAATTCTTCTCTAGGCTTAAGTTTTATGTGATAACCTTCCTTCCTGTTTTAAACTGCTAATCAGTTGTTTGTTAGCCAGATTAGGCTGTGGAGTGGCCGCGTTTCAGTGAGATGCAGTGATGTTTAACACAATGCTGTGAGTGGTGAGGTTCCATGCAGGCACAAGTTAAGAGATATTGTGGTTGGGTAAAATACCACAAAAATGACCAGAATGCTCTTTTTAAGCATGTTAAAGGTATCTGTTTCAAAGCGAGAGAATCTGGGAAAAGCCTAATGCAGATTGAATATCCCTTTACAGATTGGTGTACTGGATATCATATTAGTGTCCTAAAGAAGCTTATAGAATCCTAACTGTTCAGGGCTAGGATTGGAATACTTGTTTCAGTGCTGTATTGCTGGATGTGAGAGGAGATAGGCTGGTTAATCCATAAGGCTTCTTCATTTCACATAGGGTTTTGTTGTAGGTATTGCGGTATTGGATAAGGTAAATTGTTTACATTTGTTTTTGTATATTCTTTAGCGAAAAAGACTACTCCTTTATTGAACTTCTTGAAAAATAAACAGGTAAGACTTATCTCCAGAATCTTCTTGTTGCTTGCAAGTACAATTTGCTCATTTAAAGCATGAGTGTGTATATTTCAACATGTTTTCTTGATATGTTTCTGCCCTTTCTTTTGAAGAAGCAGCTTTTGACCCAACTTCCCTGTTAAGATCTGGTTCACATATTTTAAGCTACTAGAACACTGGCCCTTGGTAGGAATCATGGTGCTTTACATGCATTCTGGTCACAGCTAAACATCTCTGTGGCACTGCCAAACCAGATCCTGTTTTAATGCTTTTGGTTTTAATGCAGTTATGGCTGAGCGCCTTGTAGATGATCTTTCTCCTAGCACATAATCTCATTTTAACTTTTAGCAATGGAAAAAATCAGGGATGGGGCAGATTCAATTAAAATTAGAATGATAAAGGCTGAGGCTAGTGTTGTGTTTTTGTTTTTTTAAGACAGTACAAATCAAGGCTTACGAGCGAGGGGAAAAAAAAAACAAAATGCTGCTGTAACATTCAGGTTCACAACAGAACAGCAGAGATGTCAGGACTTTTTCTTTATTTCTTTTATAATAGGGATGGTTTTGAGGTGAGTTACTTGCTGGTGAAATACTTTACCACTTTGTTGCAGGGTATTTTGTTGGGCCTAAAGGGAAGTTTTCTAGTGTGGAAATACACTATTTCTTTGCTTTTACATGCACAGAGACTGAGAGAAGAAAAAAGAGAGGAGAGGAGGAGGAGAGAGTTGGAAAGAAAAAGACAAAGAGAAGAAGAAAGAAGAAAATGGAAAGAGGAGGAGAGAAGGAAGAGAAAAGAAGCAGAAAAACTGAAGAAAGTAGACAGATGCCCAGAAAAAGAAAGAGACAGATCAAAAGATGAACCAAAGATTAAGGTCTAGAACAGTTCTTTATTATAAACTGTTACACTTCTTTTCCCCTATTATTTGTATATCAGTCTCTCAAAATGTGCTTTGAGTATTGTGTGAAGAATCACATGAGTTTGATGTTAGTAAATTACCACTTTTTTGTAACATTAGGCATTGTAAAGGTTTACATGCTGTAATGCTTCATAGTAATATTTAAAGCTTTTGTCATGTGACTGTTGTACATGCTGTGGTAAACAGAATCATGAATTCACTATGGAATGGAGACTATTTTTAAGCTTTCTAAAATGGCCTGTTTTAGGAGAAAAATCGTAGTCTGCTCTGTGGATTATGCTTACTCATACACTCCAGCTTTTAGAAATACTGCGGCTTGCAGTAATGTTACTTTAACGTTTATTTCTTACTGGACTGTGGTTCCTTTGCAATTTCGGTGTTGTGCCAGACAATATGTATTAGAGTGAGCTTTTTAGTTGAGACTTCTGTTTTCTTTGTAGCTACTTAAGAAGCCTGAAAAAGATGAAAAAGACTTGGAGAAAAAAGAAAAATCCAAGAAACTGGAAAAAGAGACTCTGAGGGAGGAAAAAAATGCGAGTAGTGCATCTGCCAAACGATCTGATGGGGAGACAAAAGAAGAGAAGGCAAAAAAGTATTCTAGTACTTGCTATAAATATATATATGTATATATAAATTGTTTCCTGGTTGTACTGAGGCTTAGGCTGCTCTGCCGTGATTGTGTTTTGAAATTCCTTTCAAATTATTCTCCTGATATAAGGTATGGGATGTGTTCTCTGTGGCGGTACACATCCCTATGATTACAGAAAGCTGTGTGAATTACCTGACAATTCTTCACTAGTGAACAAATTTTAATATTTTTGCACCTCGCTGTAGGAACTCTGCAAAAGACGCCAAGTGTAGGTGACCTGCAACAGGCTGTGAGCACTGTCCTTGCAATGAGACAATTATAACCATGGCAAGAGGAGAGGTGTACTCCAGTTAGTAGTCCCTTTAAGTCTTGTAAAAGGTCAAAGTGGAAAGCGTCGTTCTCAACACCTCCGTGGTCTGTTCAAGGTTCAGTTCTGCCATGTGAGAAATAGAGATGAGACAGAAAAATTCAGGTGTCTTCCAAAGCCAGAGGAGACTCAGCCCGCGATCTGAGCAGAAGGCTAGGAAATGCTAGCAGGCAGTGTCATCTCTGGTTATCATGCATGACTCAGGTTATTACAGCTTCCCAAAAGCTCCCTAGAATCTACCAGTCTGTCGTCTTCGTATTGCACACTTACACTACTATTACATTGATCTCCCAGCTCTGTTTGATGAATCTTTTGAGCTTCATTTTCAGTTTTGTTTTCATACAGATCAGAAGATGAGTGTGTAAAGGACTACAGGGACCGAGATAGAGATTTTGAAAGAGACAGAGAATATGAGAGAGCACAGAGGGAGAAACTGAGACGCCAAGAAGAGGAGCGTCGGAGGCAGAAAGAGCGCTTTGAGAAAGAGAAGGTTTTTAGAAGAAAAGAGGAAGAGGTGAAAAAGGAGAGAGACTTACTCAGAGAAAAGGGAAAGAAAAGTGATCTTACAGACTTCACCAGCAGCATGGACAAATCTGAGAAAGTAACCAAAGATGATAAAAAAGAGGATACCATTAAGAGGGATCGTATCAGAAACAAGGTGCTGGATTTCTTTAAATTCATGTGTTGGTTCATAGGGACCAATTTGTGGGTTTTAGGATAAAAGCACTTCAAGGAAAGAACCATGTGGTTTCTCTGTTGCAATTTCTCCCTGTTCTGGTAACAAACTCTGCCATTGCTAGAAAGTTTGCCTGTTTGTCCACTGAACTTTGCTAAGCTGTGATATTTCTTGTCACTGTATAGGAATTAAGCCAAGATATCACGGGCTAAATTGTAAAGACACGGATCCCTTCTCATTTGCTGACTTATGCCACAGGCTGTATCTTTAAGGTGTCAGTGGAGCATCAGTAATCTACTTGTATCTCCGCTGATGGTATACATGCCTGAAAATACACCTTGAAGTGGGAGTGTGATTGAATAGGTTCCTCCAAAACAGGGATGAGACTGCTACATGCAGAATATGACAGAAGAGCTGTCAACTCAGGAAATAATGTCTTGGGTTTAGTTTTATATAGTCTGTAAATCTGTTTTTGCAGCATCAGTGTGCAAGTTTTCTGTGTCACTTGAGTTTCCTTTGTACCTGATAATGCCTTAAGGTTTTGAAGAAGCTTTGAAGTTGGCCTCTATTCTGAGAGGGTGAGCTGAACTCATTTCAAGAGGAAACTTTACAAATAACTCAAAGGAAACTCCTTATGAATAACTTCAACTGTGTGCAGTGTTCTTTATGGCTTGAGCAGGGATGTTGCCTTACAACAGAGACAACCTTGATTTGAGACAGTTGAAGTTACATTGCCACCATGGTGGAATAGTTTTACTTAGAACACCTTGAAAAGTCTGAATTTGAGCCATTTCTAGTTGCACTGATGCCATAATAACCATGATAGCGTGGGGCTATGAAAGAGTCTAAATAGTTCTGATCTATTTCAGGATCGTCCGGCAATGCAGCTGTACCAGCCAGGAGCCCGAAGCCGAAGCAGGTTGTGTCAATATGAAGACAATGCTGCAAAGCCCACAGATCAGGGAGTGGACAAGAAACAAGAGAGTGAGACCAGTAATACAAAGGAGGAGGAGTGACTAGCATGCAAGCCTTATGTGTTCTGACTGTCTGTGCAGCCAAAGAGCATGTACTACGCAATCCAGAAGTGCCTTCGAAGCGAAGAAGGAACAAAGGAAGAAAAGGGGGCATTGTGCTGTTGGATGTTTCTGGTTAAAGAACCTCAGTTGTAGATTTGGAATTTGAAATGTGTTCTCATTGTATTTTCAGTTATTTGAGTTTATTTTTGCAGCATCTAACTACAACAGAGAAGAGAATCTTTGCAAAGTAGAAAGACTTTTTGGCCTTAAGTATGATAATAATTGAGTCATGCGGTCAGGAGGAGATGACACCTGGATCTAGAGTCAGAGCTTTCCTGTGAGGTGACTGGAGCCAGTCTTGGATGCACTTGAGCAGAGCGAGCTTCAAGTTGCCCGGAGTTAACACAGGCATTGCTATGTTGTGTGGTGCTCCTGCCTGAGGCAATGGTAGCTAAATTATGTCAGTCCAGCACGGAGACAGGTGCGCAGGCTGGGGTTGTTGAGGTGCCCATGCATAGAAGTGCTCAGGCACGGAAAGAGGAGAACGTCTGGCCTTGCAGTAGTGATGTCAGGGAGGGAGAGACCTTCCTCTCCAGTGGTTCTCTGGATAAAGTAACTGAGTTGGAGTGTATGAATAAGCTGGCTTAATATTGGCTACTTCTTGTCAAATTATCATGTAAAGTCTACCTACATTGAAATGCTTATTTTGAATCAAATGTAGCTGGTTTGAGCATCCTGTTCTTTTTCCAGCATTCTCCCTTCTTTAGAGTCTGAAACGTTTCCTAACTCCTGCCCTCTCCGTACTGCTTCGTCTTCCCTCGTAACCTGGAGTATTGTTTTACAGCCCAGAAAGAGACTTCACCAGTAGCAGCTCCTCCTAAGCTAGCGAATTTTAGCCATAGCTCTTTTGTACCGAACCCAATAAACTCGCAGAAACTCGTGTGCCGCCGCCGTCCCTCACTGAGCTCCGTCTGCGCCGGGGCGGGTCCGCCGGGCCGCCAGGGGGTGCTGTGGCTGCCGCCCCCGAGCCGCCGCCGCCTCTCTGGCCGCTTCCCCCGCCCTTTCCGCCTCTTCCGCCGCCGCCATCGCCGGGACGCCGGGCAGCTCCGCGCCATGGTGAGGCCATCCGCCGCCATCCGCGACACCCCGAGCCTTCTCGCCGCCGCGGACTGGTTTGGGGTCCCCGGCAGGCGGGGCGGGAGGGCCCCGGGGCCAACTTTGCCCTCCCCGGTTCGCCGAGGCCTTGCGGCCCAGCGGCCGCCTCACCGCGCGGGGCGGCGCCGGTGCCTTGCTGTGCTGAACTGCCGTGGTGGGGCCGGCCCGGCCCGGCCCGGCCCGGCGGGACTAACAGTTGTTCTCTCTTCCAGTCGTCTCACAAGACGTTCAAGATCAAACGCTTCCTTGCTAAGAAGCAGAAGCAGAACCGGCCCATCCCGCAGTGGATTCGCATGAAAACGGGCAATAAGATCCGGTAAGGAGATCGGCGGCAGTCTGAGGAACTGCGGCCTCTCTCAGGCCGCCTGTGCGGCACGGACTGGAGTCAGAAGCTGATTGTGTAAAAGCGGTTATGCCGGCAAAAGTGCAGTTTTGTGGCCGCTAATACCGTGCAAGCATGGGAGTGCAGATGCACAACTGCACCGGGTACTGTCGGCCCGTTGTGTTTTCGCCAGGCAGGGTGGGGTTTTCACGCTGTTTCCTTCTGTAGCAGTTCAGTTCATTCCAGTGTTCTGCAGATATCCACCGGTGTTCGGTGATGGCACACATAAAGTGAAAGCGTGAACTGTACCTGTGGATAACTTACTCCAGAACTTATCCCCCGATATCCTCTCTGCTTCTGATGTTCCCTTCCCAACACCTCTTCCCTCTCTCCTACTTGCCCCTCTGGATTCCTGCATTTTCAAGGAACAATATCATATTGAGTATGAGTGTTCCGAGATACAGAAGGCTGTGTGTAAGGGAGCAAAGGGCTTGTTGGGTGTATGGGAGCTAAAATTGATAGTACAAAATCCTTGGCATGTGACTGTACAATTAATTTGCAGCTGTTCCCTTTTGTTTGCTGATAGTGTTCGTTTTCAAGCATTATATTTTTAAAAAAAGGCAATAAGAGAGTACTGTAGAATACTAGGTAAATGTGAGGCATGCAGAAGAAAGTAGTGAGGAGAGTGATAGTAGCAGTGGCTGGCTCAGGCAGCGACATGGCACAGAATTGCCAGGCTCTGCTCCTTGTTATGTCTCCTAACTTTTTTCTTTCCAGGAAAAATCGGTGGTGTGTGCCCAAGACTGTATTCTTGTCTTCCAGATACCAGCTTACAACGGGGTTCCTGTTTTAGCTAAATTGCAGTACTTTGGAATACTTTATCATGGGACAAAATCATGAATTTTTGTCTTGTGGCACTTCAGTACCTTGGTCATCAGTTTTGTCCAAACTGTGCTAAAGCAGGCTGCAATTACAGTGCTTCATTCTGTGGGAGTACTGCCATTTCCCTGCTGAGAGTAACTCTGTTAATGCTGTCTTTGGTTTCATCTATACGGTGGTGAAACTGTTTGTTCTTAACATGTACAAGTACATACTCATAAATGAATATACTTTCCTGAAAGAGGGCCTTTTCCATACACTGCTCTGCTTTCATATTTGGAACAAAAATGATACTTTTGTCTTTAGCCCTGAACTACATTCAAGAGGTAGTTTTCAGTATCATTGGACAATCAATACAAGGTCACAGGTCTTGTCTCCAAAAGAGGAGGTAGGATATTCACACGCCAGTGCTGATGCATCTCTGCAGGCATGTTTTTCTCTTTGAGGTTTAGATTCTGTTGCAGTAATGTACTAGTTGGTTAGTGAATGCAGAAAGTAAACAGAGATGGAAATTTAAAAAAATAAGTACACAGGTGATTATCGTTGGCAGCTTGCCACTATAGCATGTAAAAAAGATCTCAGTCCCTTACTGTTGAGCTAATTCAAGGTGGTTTCAGTCCACCTGAATCCTCAAATGTGTGTGTGCACTTTGCTAATTTACACTGCTTTTGTCTTAGGTACAACTCCAAAAGGAGACACTGGAGAAGGACCAAACTGGGCTTGTAAGAGAGACTGTCTCCTGGGAACTCTAATAACACTGGTCTTTCTGCGTCAGATTGATACGCCCCGTATGCTGTTCAGCAACCCCAAAGTGATTCCTTCTGTAGTGTTGGACTGCAATCCCCAATGTTTTGGTTGGGTTATTTTTTTTATAAGCTAGTGTGGGTTATTGATGTTAACTGGGAAAACCTTGAATTAATTTGCATCTGAAACATGAAGACTGTGTTCTATTAGTGTTCTTTCTTTCAGGCATCATCATGAATATTGACAGTGTACAGGCTTACTAATAAATATGGACCTGAACTGCTTGGTTGAAATTATTTCATGTATATATATGGTGGGATGGTAACAGTGAATAAAAACTTAATATTACTGTGAATGTAATCTCACTGTGATAAACCTTGTCAGCTCTTTTCAGACAGAGTAGGCTGTGTCTTCCTTTTCACTTGCTGTAAACCTTTGAGAGCGAAAGTGTACTGTTGGGGTTTTTTTAAGAAAAGGGGTAAAAATCAGAACTGATTTTAGAGGAGTTAATTTGAAGAAAATTTTTATTAGACAAGCTGAAATAGTTTTTTTTTTTTTTCTTTGAAATTAAAAAAAAAAAAGTCTTTGAGAGGTAGGTTTGAAAAAGGCAGACTTCACTTTATGATCCATAGGCCCTTGTGGCTACAGTAACTGGAGCATCAGCCTCTTGCTACTTAACCCCAGGGAAGAGTCTGGATTACATTTCTGGTAGACTTATTAAATGTTACTAAGAAGAGTAAGCAGCATTGTCAGAATTTGCTAAAGCTGTGTCTGGTAAAATGCAGGGTGCGTTTTACAGGGCTGGAAAGCAAAGCACACTGAAAATGCTCCTCTGGGGTAAGGTGGGTTCCTGTTTGAGGTGTGCTGTGGTAGGTGAGGGGGATGCAAACTAAAAAAAGACCTTTTGCTAAACCAAGTCAGTCTCCAGTTACCACCCTGTCTTACATTATGCTTACATGTTGGATGCATGTATGTTCCCTATGGCTGGCTTCTGCCACAGCTGCAGATTCTCGACTCCACTATTATCTCCCACATGGCCCTTTTGGACATCCAAGGTAGACTATGTAGTAAAGTGTAGCTAGTTCTGTTGGTCAGTTGGATAACCTTTTTTTTTTTATTAATGGAAGAGCACATGTGAACTGCAAGTGTTGAACAGTGCGAACAATGGCACTATAGGACTGGGCAAATGCTGAAATCTATATGCTCAGAAGTACTATAAAAATACTTGCCCAGGGAGTGAGAACACAGAGCTGAGAATAATCGGTGATAGTTGAATACCAAGACTACCTGTCCTGTGCCGGAGCAGTGTATTGGCAAGGCTGCCCCTGAGCACCTGCCTGTGTTAGCTGCAGGTGGCTCCTCATGAGCCTCACACCTGCGGTCAGCCGAGGATGGCAGCTTCTTACCCCTCGTGGCTCTGTCCCCTGCACCTGCAGCACGGGGAGCTGCTCTCGGGTAGGACGTGGGGCAAGGTGGCCCCTGGAGCCTGGGGTGAAGATCCTGGCGAGGGAGCAGGTGCAGTGGATCAGATTGATGTTTCACTTGGGAGGTAGGTAAGGGAAGAAGACAGCAAGGGCAGTGGATAGATTTATCTCCTACAAAATGCAATACTCCTATAGTAGTACATAATGTCTGCATATTCCCTAGAATATGTAATAACCTTTTTCTGAGTTGGAGCTCTGTGTTAGCTTGATCAAGTTGGGTTTGATGCCAGCCACAGGTGCAGCTTAATTTAAAACATACTCAGCAGAAGCGTAGTAACTCAAGATGTTGCTCAAAGGAAGAGTTAGCAGGTGTTTAATAAAGAGGAGAGAGGAAAGAAGGAATTAAACTGCTCAGAGTAGTCGGCACTCCAGCTCCCCAGTGCTGTCGTTCTCAGCTTGGGCCTGTGAAACATCACCTATTTACCGCAGGGAGATGGAGGAGGAGGAGGCTGTGGCTCAGCACCGTCGTGCGTGGCTGCTGCTGCTTTCCCTTCCACAGTGCAGACCTGGGATAGATGCTGTGGTCAGCAGGAAATAACTGAAGGTGCCAGTCCATTCTCAGATGTGGCTGTGGCAAAGCCCATCCTGATGCTGAGGGCTGCAAAGGTGCTGTTGTCTGGGTTCCACCCGCCGTGGTGGCTCAGTTCCTGGGTGGCCGCTTCCTGAGGAAGCTGCAGGCTGCCACACCTTCTGTGTTGCTGCTTTTCATGTTGAAGATAAATAGATTTATCTCCTTTGCATTACAATTCATAGCAAATAATGCTGGGCAGCAGCATATGCCAAGCACGTGTAGATGCACAGCAAATACATGCTTCACTCAGAGCTCATGGCAGTCTCTCCCTCCTAAGGTGTGCTGGAGGTTTCTGTGAGCACAAGACAGCAAGGCTGGGATTTTTACCAAGTTCAGGACACTTTAGAGGTATCTTCTAACTTCTTTTCCTGTCTGGTAAGAGTCTAGTTTCTACTTTGTTATCAGGGGGAAGCAGTAAGTTGCTGCAACAGGAAGACAGCAAACAGAATTGCCAGAGATGTTTCAACAGAGGCCCGTGTGCTGCAAATACTTTTAGCCTAATGTTTTTTAAATCTCTTCTGTGCTCTTCTGTTTGAAGCAAGTGTTCAGGAAATAACAGCACTGCTGAGGATCGAAGATCAGCCTTGGAGCCCTGCGAACCACCCCCTGCCTCTGCCCATCACCACCACTGGCAGGCAAAGCTGCTTGCAGAGTTCCTTTTTAATTGTGTCCGTAGACACAGGAGCTGGCTGAGGAGGACAAAAGTAATTTTATGGACTTGAGAATGGAAGGAGACAGTTTTCTCCATGGCATTTGTGGGAAAGTTTTCCTGAGCAATACATTGAACTATTTATTACTATTTATTAGATAGTCTCCCTATTACTATCATTACTGTGCTGTTTTTATTAGATGGAAGCAGCTTCTACCAAGGAGCTGCTTTGGGAAATAACTGCTTATGTTATTTTTCCCCATTTGACTGAATCTGCTTTTCAAATTGGACGTTAAGGAATAACACAGAGTAAATTTAGTACAAATTAAAATTGGATTAAAATCAATCTTCTGCAGAATTTTAACCAACACAGATACCTCTGGGTTTGAATGATTTCTGTTGCTCCTGTGGCAGCTCTCTTTGCCCTCTCCTTCCCTGTGAGAGTTGCGGGGGGGCATCAGGGATCTCTGCAGAACTGGGCTAACACGTGATAACTGAGACATCAACAGAAGCTTTAAAGAAAAAAATCTAAATAATTTGGATATTCTGGTCCATTAATTTTGGTGGCTATGCTTTTGCTTTCTGAGTGAGAAGCAAAGTTAGAGCTGATTGTATACTTGAGGAATATTTTTTACATGTGTCTGTATTTCCAATCCGACTGCCCCTCTGTAGGTATAGAACTAAACCGCGCGAGACAGAGGGGTGGGTCACTGGCAGTGGAGTGGTGTTTGGGGCAAAAAACGTACAGCAGCAGAAAGGGGACTGCGATTTGAAGAAGATCCTTTTATTTGCTCTGTGGAGAGGAACCCTTGCAGGGCAGGGAGGGCAGGGGGTGGCGTTGATGGGTATGTTGTAACACTCCCAGAGAAGCAGGGCTCTCCTCTTGCTCCTTCTGAAGTGCATGCCTGATTTGCCTCAGAGCAGAATACAGCTTCAAACCCACGACCAAAAGCAGGCGGCAAAAGCTGCCTTTAGGGGGTTTTGGTTAGCTGTCAAGGGGAGGCAAGTACTAAAAATCATTTAGTTGTATTTAAGTGTAGCATTTGCTAATTAAATTTTACTTTTGAACGGAACATTGAAGTCCAGGTTTCCTGGTGGAGCATGACTAAGCTGCAGGTACAAATGCCAAGGAAACAGCTCCTTCAACGGCATTCTCACTAATTCCACTGTTTACTCTGGGCCTTACGCAGAGGAGGACGTACCAGTGGTCCCACCCCCTTTTTCCAACAGCACGCTGCTGTAAAAAAGGGTGACAGAGGACTAACAGGTCAAAAAATATTTCGTCTGACATGCACTCACCTGTCTTATCAACAGTACGTTGGTTATGAGAGCTAAAGATCGCATGTGTTTTGACATCAGTGCTTTTTGTGGAGTTTGTGCTGGTGTGAGCAGACTCGTTAGAAGCCAGCCTGCTGTCCTGTGGCATGGATGTGGCCAGAGAAGTTCTGGAAGGAGCTATGTTGCCATAGTCTTTAATTTATTAGAGTTAAAGCATTACAAAACCAGTGTACATCAGGCATTAAATCCATTCCCAGTGTATTTTGTATGTCCCCACTGCTGACCTCAGTGATTAACAAGATGTCTAGACACATCTATATGTTCACCCAGTCACCTGGATTGGGTACTATCCAATCACTGGATCACTATCCACTCATCTGGAGGCTGTTCTTCCGTGTATCATCCACTGCAGACTGAGTTATTCCTGTGTCCAAGCAGCATTTCAGAGCACAATCTGAATATAAACAGGGTTTACTCAGGGTCTGTGAAACCCACAGGCTCAGGTTCCCCTGAGGGAGTTACACGTGTATCTTTCTGCACCAAGGTGCAAATTCACCTGTGCAGCCAGGCCAGAGATCATCTCAAGTCCCTCGGTCACCTCTGCAGACCCCCAGAAAGGCAGCTGGAAAGAAACTGCAATTCCCCTCCAAAATGAGGTGTCTCCACAAGGACTGCTGCTCTGCGATGGGGAATAGAAACTCTTTGGTTGCTGTCTGAGTCACTTCTCAAATGGGACTGCTATTTAAGGAGGTAGAAATGGTCCCATGCTGATGAAAAAGAGGAAGGGGCCGTTGTTTTTCTGAAGATATTTTGAAGCAGCCCTGGCCTTCAGGAACGTGAAAAGCATGTTGAAATCAGCTGAGCAGAGCTCCATTTGGTGAACAAAACACCAACAGGCGGGCAGAGGCTTTCCCCATTTAATGCAGTTATCCGTATATACACGCAGGATTATGCTGCTGTAGGGATGTTTCTCAAGAGTTTCATTTTTAAGCATGACCTCAGTAGAAACAAAGATAATCTCACAGCCTTCATATCTTTTGCATGGTTTTGAGCAATGAATCATCTTTCCAGTGCTGCGCCTGGACTCCAGTCCCCGCAGGAGCCACCACGTGCCACCCCACTGGGTGTCCCTCCTGCCTCCTCCGCTCCAGCCCCCATCCCCAGTGGGGCTGAGCGTCTCAGGCTCCCCTGCATGGGGGTCCCTAGGGAAGGGCTGCCCGGAGCACTTGTCTTGCACTTTGAAAGACTTTTGTGGGCCCGGCCTCCTCTGGCAAACCAGGCATTCCAGTTCTTACTTTACTGAGAGACAGCTTTATCTGTCGTAAACAAACAGCAACCCAGAGGAGGCGCATGTGGCGGAGACCCTGGGACCTCACAGGGGGCTGGAAAGCGTTTGCAGCTCAGTGGAGTGGTCTGCTTGTCTGCACCCGCTCTCCCTGCCGGCAGAGAAGCGTACATAAAA
Organism: Pluvialis apricaria; assembly: GCA_017639485.1. Classification (NCBI taxonomy): domain Eukaryota; kingdom Metazoa; phylum Chordata; class Aves; order Charadriiformes; family Charadriidae; genus Pluvialis; species Pluvialis apricaria. Next base: position 8,156,489 of record CM030017.1, read on the forward strand.
AAGTGTTGGGGGGGGGGGGGGTTGTTTCTGAAGCCATAGTTGCTTCTCCATCGTCAGCCCAGTGCCAGGCCTCTGGCATCTCAAGAATATGGTTGTGAAATACCTAATTATATTCTGCTAGTGTCTCTGTCCAGGCACCCGAGGCGCCACGACCAGTCCAACCTCACAGCATTGCTGGGAGCCAGGGCAGTGCTGACGGCCTTGTACAGGTGGGAGAACCAAGACACCGAGTTGCTGCTTAACCAACTACAGTCACACTCAAAGTCTGCCGGCAGCCCAGGATGGGCAGCCCAAATGTCCCCCCAGGCCGCCAGCATCGGACACGACCTCCTGTGGTGGGTCTGGATCCCGCCACGGGCATTCATGGTGTTGGAGAAGCAGTTGCCCACAGCAGGGCCGGCATGTGAGCCCCCTCCGCGGGGCTCTGCTAGGCTGCAGCAAGCAAGTCCCCATCAGCTGGGGCAGAGGATAAAACCCCCTCTGAGGCCGGGTGGGTTCTTGGAAGGGCTGTCCCCAGGCAGTGCTCCCGATGGCTGTGGTTGCCCACACACACTCACACCAGCACAGCCCCAAAAGACCACGCGAGACCCGGGGTGGCCACGGTGCCCCTGTGCAGGGTGTTAATCCCTGCTTGGCCAGGACTTTGAGCGCTGGCTCTGGCCAAGTTCCCAGCTCCCTGCAGGCTCATCCGGCTGCTATTCAGCGTGGGTTTGCAGGTGAATGGGCCAAGGGAGCTTCAGCGCTCTTGGAAGAAAGTGAATGCCTGTCTGACAAAGTCCCGCAGGGTCGACAGGCTCCAGGAGCGCTGGGCTTTCCCCTCAGCCCCGGAGTCCACGCAGTCCCGCCCTTCCCTGGCCTCTCTGGATGACTTACAGTTGTTGTTGGTGTTGTGAGAGTGCAGCTGGAACAAGTCCTCCTCCAAGGCCCCTGCCAGCTCCTTCAGCTCCCTGGAGGTGTCCGCCCTCAGGTACTGCCAAGCTTTGCGCCCGTTGTGGTCCCTGCAGCTGGTGTCTGCCCCATAGGCTCCCACCAGCACTTTGATGAGCAGCTCGTGTCCCTGCAGGGCGGCCAGGTGCAAGGGAGTGAGCCCACCGCTGGCTGTGGTGATGTTCACATTGACCGGATAGCCCTTCTTCTGGGCGTGGGAGATGACCTGGATGAAGCGCTCGTGGTTGCCGTGCTTGGCAAGCCAGTGGAGAGCGGTGAAGCCAGTCACAAAGTCTTTCCTGGTCAGCAGGCTGGGATCCAGGTCCAGCAGCCTGACAATGTTGTCCGCGTCGCCCTGGGCCACTGTCAGCAGCCACTCGTGCTCCAGGGGATCCAGGGCAAGGGACAGCACCTCGGGGCTCTGCTCAGGCTTCTGCTCTTGGTGAGGCCCTGCAAGGAGACTGCTGCTGTTGGATGTCTTCTGAGTGGTGGAAAAGCGCTTGGTGCTGCCGGGGCTATTGCTCTGCAGGAGGATTTCCTTCAGCTCCTTCCTCCGGGTACTGCCAGGGCCGACAGAGAGCCTGCCCGCAGTCCTACCCCAGCTCCCTGCGCCCTGGCTGCTCCGGCTGACACTCCTGTTGGTGTCCATCTTCTGCAGCAGGTGGAAACGCTCCCTGCTCCCTGTGGCGGCCGGCCAGAGATGGGACCTGCGGGCTAGGTTCCCCAGTTGGGGCTGGGTGGCTTCCAGGAAGGCGACTGTCTGGGCGATGCCAGCTACCGTCTGCTCCGCTGAGCCCTGCTCCCGCTCCTGCTCCCTCCGGGCCATCATGGTGCCTCCCGGCAGCCAGCTCTTCATCAGAGCGCAGCTCGCACTCCCCAGCTGCTCACCCCACACTTCCTGCCCCGGTGTTCGGTGAAGGAGGAACCGACTCTGCACTGTGGGAGAGCGTGCTGGGCATGGCGGCGGATCTGCGGCACTGCTGCACTGCCGGGGCGGTGCAGGTGACCTTTGGTCACGTCGCGGCTGCCGCCAGCGTTGGGCATGGCCGTGGCCGTGAGCTGTCTGCTCCCCTGGGTCCCGCTGGCCTGCGGCGTCACAAAGGGAGAGCCAGCAGGCGTGTGGGGACGCAGGGAGCGCGTGGCACTGCCGCAGTGGGTGCAGGCAGGGGGGGGCCTTGGAAGCCCAATGCTGGTGTTTTAGAGGAAATTTGATTAACTGTAGTGTTCTCTCTGAATAGTCTCGTTTAGCATTAACAGATAAAGTAGCTGAAGCCTTAGGCCACAAGAGCTGACCGAGCATAAACTTTTGATTAAACTAATGCTGCTAACAAAGAACTCACTGAATTCCGTGGATACAAGCAGAATGAAGAAGATGAGGACCAAAGAGACAATTCCAAGAGAATTAAGTGACTTCAGAAGGCACCCAGCCCAGCCACAGTGAAACCCGGTAAGAAACCAAGAGACCACCAACCAGAATTATGTGGTTGAACTTGGGGATGGGGCAATGGGTGAAATGGGTGTGATTTAGAGGTGTGATTTTGGGTAGGGGTTCCTCTCCGGAGGCGCCCAGTGTGAGCTGTAAGTGAAGAACTAATAAAAGACTAATTGGAAACCTTCACTTGGACTTGGCATTTTCAGTGGGGTCCTGGGGTCAGACCCTGTTACGGTGGCTGGTGTGCTTAAATCGGGAACACTGGTCCTGTGAACACTGCCTCTGGCCCCGGCAGCACCGCAAAGCCCTGGGTGCCTTGCTGAGGCACCTGCCTTACAGCCCCCTCCTGCCCCCCCCAAATTGCCCCCTACCACTGCAATGCTTCTCCTTGGTGCTGTGCTCAGGAATGCCGAGGTTACTGCCCCAAGGGGGCCGGGGGGTCTCCGTGCTGTAAGGGAGATCCAGCCCAGAGCGGTGGCTTGGGTCCCTTGCCACCCAGATGTTTCAGCCTGGTGGCATTTTGGCCTTCCTCTCTTGCTGGGTTTCACTTCCCAGCAAGGTGCTGTTGGCAGCTCCAACCACCAGCAGTTTGTGTCCTAATTTCGTTAGGAATAGGGACAAATTCCTCTGCCCTGAAATCCCCCGTTTCTGTTTCTCCCAAGGCCTGTATTATCTGTGACTCCTCAGACAGCCATAGCATGGCTGAACTGTCACCAGGTGGTTTTGCAGCTGCTCAGGCAGCTAAGAGCCACACCAGCCCCTTCAACCCTTTGTCGTTGCCTTCCCTAAGCTTTAGCCCTGCCCTGAGCTGATCATCATCCCTCAAGGGAGCTTTGCCTTTCTCCAACCACTTGGACCAGTTTTTCTGGGATGCCTGGGGAGCTGGCGTCATCCCATAAAGCCCAAACAACTGGTGGTGAAAACATAATTGCCCCCTTGCTCCCTTTCGGGCGCTGCCTGGTTTTGTCACTGGCTGTTGGTGGCTTCTGAGGGCTCAGGGAGGCAGAGGACTTGTCCTGCAGAGCCGTAGGATCCTGGGGAACAGTTTAAAACACTTGTTGGGTGGCAGCTGGGGAAAACAAGGAGGGAAACAAGGTGCTGCTTTAGGGGAACGAGGGCACCGATGGTGCAAAGCAAAGGACAGCACCCACTTAGGGCCACCCTGGTTGTGCCTGCATTAGGGACTGGTCGCACCGTTGAGCTCTGACTGGGTTAAAACCAGGGTGCCGACCTTGGGGGCTTTACTTGGGGGTCCCAGGGGCTGGGAAAGTTATTTGCTTTGGGTAAGGACCGAGTTTCCTCTCTCTCAGCTTTTGATGCTTGTGCTGGCATCAAATGAAGGGGAACCCAAGTGTCACCAGTTACACCCTCAAAGTAGCGGCCGGACCAGGGCTGAGGCTGCGTGGAAGGGCCATGCGGGGCCGGGGAAGGGGCTGTACTGGCACTGGAAGAGGAATCAGCGCAGCCGCCATCAACCGGGTTCTGACGCGAGAGCGAACTCTCCCAACGCACCTCAGGGAAAGCACACAAAGCACGCAGACATTTTATTTCAAACAGCAAGTGACTGACTGAGCCTGGGAGACCCTTAGACCCCAACCACAACCCGCGGCCTGCCCTCAGTGCTGCACGGCTCTGCCCTGGCCCTGGCCAGGCGTGCGGCCGCCCGTTACCGGTGGGGCCACAGCCTCCCCCCGGCCTGCCCTGAGGAGTCACTGCGGGGGGACCCACAGCCGCGCTGGGAGCGGTAGGGGCCGGGGGAGGGCGCGGTGGCGGGCAGCCCGCGGGCCTGCCAGGGGGTCTGGGGGCCGCGGAGCCGCCGGGCGGGGACTCGCTCGCTCCAGCGCCGCTCGCCACCCCCCCGGTCCCCTCAGCCCGCCGCGCCGCGCGCCCCGCCACAGTGTGGCCGCGGCCCCGCCCGCAGCCCGGGCTGCACCATGGCGGGCGGCCGCGGGGGGGGGAAAGAGCAGCCACGCGCCTGCCGGAGCGGAGCGGGGCGGCGGCGGCAGCACCGGCGGGACCGAGACCGGCGGCACGGCGGCGGGGCGGGGCGGGGCCAGCGGCGGGTCGCGGGGCGGTGCCGGCGGCCGGGCCAGGGATGCGGCGGGTCCCCCCCCCGCGCAGCGTCGCGGTGGGCGCGCCCGGAGCCGCCCTCCTGGCCGGGGCGGACGCTGTGGCGGGCTCGCAGCGATGGCGGCGGCCGAGGTGGCGCGGCAGGTGGGAGCGGGCGCCGGGCGGGCCGGGCATGGCCGGGGCGGCGGGCGGGAGCGCCTGGCATAGCCGGACGGCGAGCCGGGGCGGGTAGGGCCGGGCCGGGCTGGGGCTTCCCGCGGGCTCCGGGGCTCGGCGCGGGGCGGCGGCCTTCCGGGGGTTTGGGGGCCGCTCTGAGGGGAGCCGGCGTTACCTGGGGGAGGGGAGGTTTGGGGTCCCCCCCTGCTGGCTGCGGGGCAGCAGCCCGGCCCGGCGACCTTGGGCTGCCCGCCCGAGGGTCCTGCCCTGCCAGTCTCTCCGTCCCTGGGCCCCGCAGCGCAGCCCGGAGCTGGCTGGACAGCCGTGCTGGGGAGGCCTCGACCCGCACCCTTACCCTGGGCCGAGGGCCCCTCCCCGGGCCAGGGTGTGGTAGTGGGTGAAGCGGTCCTTGGCATCCCCGTCTCTCCAGGGATGCTGTTCTCCTCCCAGAGACACTGGCATCCCGCGCTCCTTAGTGCGTGATGCGGCGAAGGTCGTCAGTCCGGCACCCTGTGCCGTGGAGAAGCTGTGGGAGCCCGTGCCCAACATCAGCGCTGCATCTGGACACCGGCACTGCATCCGCACTACGCTTAGTCCCTGAGGGTTCCCCCGCTGTGCCGTCCCCGGCTGGGGCACAGCGATGCTTGCCTGCCTTCCTAGTGCGGCGCAAAGCTCGCTGTATGCCTGCGGAGAATTATCCAGAAGAGAAGCAGAGGGAGTTGAGCCACCTCTGTGTTTGTTAGAGAAATGCTAAGGAGGCATCTGTAATGCATTTGCATGTGGAAGCATTTTGTCTGTGATTTGATGGGCTTCCAACTTTTGTGTCCCTGCCTTAGTACAGAAATAATACTTGAGATGAACACTTGTCGTTTCATCTTCAAAGCAGTAGGTTTTAACATGGACCCAGTCTTGTTGAACGGGTAGATGTAACCATTCCTTGCCAGTTTGTGATGTTATTTCCTCCTGGACATACCCATTGCCTTGTATGTCACTGCCAAGGTATGTAAAGTGACTCACTTGCTCCCCTGTCTTTTAAAGAAATTGAGTGTTAGGCTTTCCTAAGATAATGTACAGGAGTTTCAGACATCTGTTAGTGGCCTGGAATGAATTATGGTACAGCACAGCCTCTCTTCGGAGGTAAAAGGGAAAGCTAGCTGTGAGACAGACGTGAAATTAGTGTGCTGCAAATTGAAAATGTCTTTGTCCAGACAGACAACTTGTCAGCCCAGGTCTTGGGCATCCGGCCGTGGCTGTGGTTCGTGGAGCAGTCAGCCGTGACATCCTGGTGATGCAGAGGACTACTCTGTGTGTGCTGACGTGGTTAAACATGTGCGAGAGCTGGGGATGGGTATGTGGGGGAGTTGGGGTCACCATCCTGCCTCTGTCCCAGTGAACCCTTAATCTAAACCCACATTTATTGTGGAGATGGTGAAACCCCCTCCTCCCTGGATGGGCAAGGTGACCCCATCACCACTGAGCTGAGGCCCCTCTCCTGTCCTCTGCCGGCAAGGAGAGTGCAGGATTTAAATGCTGAGACTCACAGGGGATGTGTCCACCCTGCTACCTGTGGAGGACGGGTGCAGGTGCCCGGCTTGCCAGGCACTGTCTAACTCTCAATCTCTGTAGAACAGCTCAGAAAAATCATTAAGATTGCTGATATAGATATGTATTTTTTAATTGTTGAAGGAGACTTCTCCTGGGAATGTATCCAAACAGCATGGTGTTACTGCAGCCCTTTGGCAGGGGCATAAAGAAATGCAATCTTAAGAGCTGTCACAATTTGAGATTTCGGAAGCACTTGACCGTTTGTGAATGTTGAATGGCTGAATGATGCAATCTGCCTGAAGAAGGTGGTCAATGGTCAGGAGCTTTGGTGTGACATTTCTTGCTTTCCATGGTGGCTGATTCAGAAGTATTTCCCACTTTTCTGTTGTTTTTTCTTTTATATGCGTCCTGACAATTTGTTATCAGCCAAGCAAGGAAAAGAAATACAGAATCTTTATCTACACTTTCCATTCCTGCTTTGCATTTATCTCGTGGAGGATGTTTATACTGTCTGCTGGGTAATTCTGTCATTGCATAAGAGAATTACACACTTGTACAAGTGAGAAGTAATTGGTACAAGTGTTGCTCTAATTTGCTGTTTAATCAGAGCCAAATGCAGTCTGGGGGAGTGGATGCTCTAACGCCGAGGTCATGAGAAAGCATCTGATGCTGTTCTGGCTTTAAGATGATGTGAAAAACTGTGGTGTGGAAACCTGAATTCAGGTTCTACCGTGCTTTGTGATCTGACATTTTGACTTCCTGTGCAAGAGTTGTTTCAGGTATAGGGGTTAACCCCCAGGGTCTCAGCCATAGGGGGTGGCAGAGGGGCAGGGGAGTGGCTGCTGTGAGCACTGGCAGTGGTGGTGGAGCTTTGTGAGCATTGCTTCATTATTTTTTTTTTTGTTGAGGGATGGTGCTGTTGTGTTTGTTGTGGCTGTTTGGAACTCCTCCAAAGGGAGTCTCCAAGGCCTCGGAGTTTGAAGTGATTCTCACCTGAGGAGAGGTGGGAAATTGTGTCGAAAGTACTAAATGTCAGCTGTCAGTGCTCTAAACAGAAACAATCTTTTCAATTAGATGCAGAAGTAGTACTGTACTGCAGCCTTTGGGGGCATTTTCTTGTTGTGCAGGCCTTGTTTGGACACTGTGTCCCTTGGGTTCAGAGCTGTAGCATTCTTTATTTGCTGTGCTGTGCCTGAATATCGCCAAGTGGAGGCTTTTCCTTTGCCATGATGTCCTTTTTCATTGTTCCTTTAGTCCAGGCCATCAGAAATTTTCCTGAGTATGGAGCATTGGCATTTGCAATGAGCAGCACCATTGCATGTCTCGGGGAAGATGCTCTGCTTTATCTCTACAAAGTGGTAATGGCCTTTTGCGGCTCTGAGGACGTCGGGAGCTGACAGCGCTGTACCTGCTTGTCGTGTAAAGCAGATCAAGGCAGAGACGCGCATTCAGCAAGATTTTCCTCTAACTGTTTTTTCATCCCCAGGACCCTGGAGTGATTCAAACACCTGCAGTCTAAATCTTGCCCATTTTATGTAAACTAATATTTAATGTGCAGTGCTTTCAGGCTTGGGGTCATTTATTATAACATCTTTGTATTTTCCATATATTCCTGATAGTTTTCTGTAAGCATTAGAGTAGACGGCAGTGGTTTCTGTGGCATGGAGAAGCCAAGGTGTGTAAATCCTCCAAAGACAGGGGAAAATAAAAACCCACTCCAAGTGGTTACTCTTTACTTTCACTCTGCAATAGCCCTGCCTGGTAATGCAGCAAGAGACCATGTTGCTCTTTTTGTTTTTTTCATCTTGTTTGTGGCAAACACACTTTGCTTCCTCCCAAGGAACAACAGCCCATTGTATCCTAGGGGAGGTCACTCTGCATATATGGGGAAAAAAAAGGCATCTGGTATCTTGGTGTGGTGCCAGTGTTCACACTGGCTACGCAGAGATCCCATCTTTGTCTTTGTTCCAAGAGGATGCTAACTTTAAAATAGAGAGTATGGAAGGACTCTCAGCCATCCAGCACTCAGCGTTGCTTGTGGAAAGAGCCTTCGCACAGATACTAGTTAAACATTCCTTACCTTGTTGGTATCTCTTTATGGATTTTAAATTTGACCTGAAAGATTGTTTTTGAAGATAAATAATGGAAGATAGCTCTTGAATGCCTTTTCAGTAAAAAGCTTATGTTTTGAACAAGGTAATCCAAATCTACATTTAATGTACAGGCAGGATGACTAATTGCTGTGTTCATATGTTGTTTATGATCATGCTGTTTATATATAGCAGTGTTCTGGATACAGAGGCACCACTTGGTGTGTGAAGACTGGTGACTTGCACTGTTTTTTGTTGGATCAGATAGAAAACATTTGTTTTCTCTCTGCAGGTTTGGTAATTGCTGGCAACCTTCTGATGTGTGTCAAAACCAGTCTGACCTTAAAACGTTATTTCTTATTTTTCTTTTTTCACCGCATCTGATCTCTCGATGCCTTGGCCAAGCAGGCTTTGGATTTTTAGCCAGAGTAGCACAGTATACCTTAACACGAAGGCTCAGCTGCTGGGAGTGGAAATCACATTTTGCAGTACTTGTTTCCTGGCCTGTAGCAGATGTGAAGTGTGGTTTAACTGCATTATAAAACCGCAGGTGACTAGAAAAAAGAGGCTACAGGAAATTACTTGCAGGCTGAATTCTGTGCTATGGTAAATGCCTCCTCTCAGCCAAGAGTGGCTTAACTTCTACCATTTATTTTGTTCCATCTGGATCACACTTATATTTAGGGATGAGGAGAAGATTTGTTCTTAATGAGAGCCTACACTCCTGCCCACGCTTCCTGGGGAGAGTAGTGTTCAAACAGTCTTCCAACGGTGCAGTTTTAAGGCTGAGTATTAAAAATACACTTGATATTTCCCCTTCCCCAGGAGGAGCCTGCCTATGGTTCTCTCTCACGCCTTTGCGGACTCTGTCCACCCATCTGTTCTTCACCGGGGTGATGGTTCTCTTGCTGCAGATCAAACACTGCCATGAGGTACCCCAGTGCTGGGTTTTTGTTTTGCTGAAAGCAGTTTAGGAGAGCTTAGGTGTGTTGTCACAAAATCTGCGTGCCTGACGGTCTCCCTTTCTTCTGCTTTAGCTGTTTGTTTGTGAATTATTGGGCCTCGGAGCTGCATCCTCAGAAGGCAAAAACAGAATCAGCTGGGGAACTTGAGTGCCTTCCTGATGAGCATGTCATTTAGAGGCAAGGTGCTCAGAAATTAATAAAGCGCCATATTTGGTGAACATCTTGGCAGGAAGAGTCAGACTAATACACAAAATATGGCTAAGGGGAAACATATTTACACATCACAGGATGGTAAATATGGTTAATGGCTGAAGTGTATTTGGAGCCTCATATTTGGCAAAAAAACCCACACCAGCAAAACAGTAACAAGGCAAGTAAGTATACTCTGACAGGCTACTGTAGTAAATGCAGTCCTAGGGGATGTTTTCCTAGCCTAGAATACCAGTGCCATTAACAGAAGAGGGAAAACCGGCATTCCTGTCCCTATAAATGTGCTTTCAAGAGATGGGAAAATATGATTCAGAAATAATAAGTTAAAAATTACACCCTATTATATTATAATTATATATTGCCTTTTGGCTGTAGTATTTCTTGCAAACTGATGATATCCCTGAAAGGCCAGGGGGGAATTTTCTGTATTTGACACTAAAATACATTGTTAAGAAAAGCCTTTGCACCAGAGGCAGAGATACCTTTTTGGGGGGCTGCAGGAGGGTAACTTTCCAGTACACACAAATATGCGGGGTTAGCACCAACTCTCCATTTTGCATGATGCCGTTTCTGAGGTTGAGCCTCTGCGTGCTGTTGATTAGTCTGCTGTGCGGGTTTGGAACCCAGCGTGCCTTGGCCTGCATGGGCCTTTCTGCAATGGCCAGGTGAAGATTTCTGAACCCCCTCCAGAAGCCGTGCTGGGTGTGGGGCACAGCGTGAGCTGGAGCCAGAGCTCGGCCTTTCTGCTTCCCAGGGCAGAAAGGGGATGCCTGGCCGGGCAGACTGGGTTAGGTGTCGGGCACAGGAGAGAGCAGGACGTGGGAGCAGCTTCTCATGAAGCTGTTTGGGCGGCTGGGCAGGAGCAGCCCGTGCCCTCTAGCAGGCAGGTTTGGGTACCTCCGCTCCCAAACCCCTGTGCAGGCTCCCTTCTGACGGGGTTGTGTGGTTATGAGCAGCTCAGTTCTAGACACTTTTTCTCAGCTTTTTTTCCTGTTCAACTCCTGGCTTTGAAAGTTAAGCTCTGAATCTCGAGTAGCGATGCTCAGAGCTGGAGAAGACGTGCTGCCTTGCATGGTCTTGCCACCTGCACGTGCGAGCATCTTCCTTGCAGCATCCTTCAATGATCCCCAATTTTCTGGTGCTAATGGCCATTTTATAGATTTGGACAGACTCCTGTTGGCAGTCTGAGCTTTTCACCTTCTCAACAATATGGAAGTTATTGCTGCATTTGATAGCTTGAAGACTGTATTGTCTGCTGTCTCTGTGCTACTGCACTTCAGCTTTGCAGAGACAGTGTGTTTGGGTTGTTCAATTACTAGATGTAGGTACAGTTTTCTTAACTGTTTCTAGCTAGTTTCAGTAATTGCAGCTGTGAATGTGAGTTACATGTGAGTTATGATCCACAGTAAGTGAATTGTAATAGGCTTATGGGAGGAGGCATCATTAATACATTCCTTTGCACAGGGGATTCTTTTTGTTTTCAGTATAAGTTGAGACTTGAGCGTCTACATAATTTCTCAAGAAACAAATGTTTTGCCACCTCTTTATTTCAGCAGCTGTGTTTGGGTATGTGTTTTGCACAGTTTAGTATTTTTCTGACAGGGCTACCTTCTAATGTGCAGCAAATGAAACATTCTATTTGTGCTGTCTGGATTTGTTTTGGAGAAGAGGGAAGCATGCTGAAACGATTTACAGTGTACATGCAAATCTCTGCTTGGACTGTGCAGTTGATTCTACTTGGGAGGTCTTAAGGGTTTATACAGATAAGTATATTTTGCTTGAAAATGACACAACTATCTAATTGTATTTCAGGGTGAAGGCTGTCGTACTGTCCCGCTTTCCGGACACGTAGGATTTGACAGTTTGCCTGACCAGCTGGTTAATAAGTCAGTTAATCATGGGTTTTGTTTCAACATCCTGTGTGTGGGTGAGTATTTCCATTTTGGGAAGTTCTCTTGCTGAAAAGGGCTTCTCTGCAGCTGGATGTAGCTTGGAGGTGACAGCGTTAACAAGGTAGCTTTGATTTAAATTTCCCCAACTGTTCTGTCTATTTTCGGTAACAAGATTTACTGGTGCCCTGGGAAATCCCTGCTGGGGTTATGCAGTATGGCTTTCTACCAAGCAGTGAACCATGGAAATAAAATGCCTAAAATCCCAGGGGTTTATTAAGATCTTTATTTTCCTAGTATGTTTGAATTTCATGTTTTTAAAAGAAAATAGGTACTCGTGCCAGAGAACTTTGTTCTGAGGTCTTGTTTGGTTAGGTATTGAATTATTATTATAATTATTTTAACAAAATACTGGTTGTGCTCCTCTTAAATCACTTAGAGCTATTTTTTCTCCTCCCTTCTCTGCATACTTGAATTAAAATAGTGTCTGGCCAAGCCTTAGCTAGTCAGACGATTACCCAAGCTGCCATGTGGTATGGATCTCAGCTGGGGCCTGGCACTGTAGTAGGACTTGGTGTCTGTCCCTGCAGCGTCTGCTCGTCTCACAGGTTTTCCCCAGGGTTAGGATCCTATATGGTCCCTCCTCCTAGGTAACAGAAGTAAAATCTTGTATGGCTTTGGTACACTAGTTTGGTAAGGTGGATAAGGAATTAATAATTGTCTGATAGGACAATTAGTTTGGTTTACTGATGCCGGTGCCCTGCCTCTGGGAGCAGGAGGTTATTGTGTGGCCATGGCTGCTTGGAGTAAGAGCTGTCTGCAGATGCTCCCAGCAGTGCCTGGCATGACAGAGGGGAGAGCTGCAGCTGTGGATGCCTCCTGGGGTCTCATCTTAGCTGGTGATCAGCTCTGCACGCGCACAAAGGTTGTCTGTCCATTCCTGTGAGAGATCCAGCTCATGGTATGGACCCGGGTGTTTGCCCAGGACGGGGTTAAGTCTGAGACAAGAGGAGTAGAGTGAGGAGAGGGGAGCTGAGCCCTATTAAATGGAGCTGAGAAGAAAACTTTCCCTGACAGTGGCATTCCTGTGAGATGATAAACTTTGCTGACAAGTGGAGGTCACTGTCAGGCTGAGTCACTAGGTGATTTCCACAGTACATGAATGTGATATGACCTAGTGAAACTCTTGTCCCAAAGACTGAAGTCTTAAAGTATTTCCTTCTGCACTTACTGAGCTGCTGGGTTTGTTTTTTTTCTACAAGTTGTAGGTGTAGCAGTGGATGCCTCCTGTGGTTATATGTTCACTTTGATGTGTGGAGAGATGAATGCCTCTGCTTTCCTCTTTGCAGGACAGAAATGGAATGCATTAATCGCTTGTTGATCTGAATAACACGGACTTGCCAAGATCAATGTGCATTAGTTATTAATGTCAGTCTTTTATGAATAGTAATAACACAGACACGGCCAATCTTGAAATAAAGAATGTTTATAGAAAAATTTAATAAGCTTCATGAGAAAAAGATGTGCAAATCTTGAGTTGAGGAGGTCAGGCTTTAAAACGTCTTTTAAGAATTGTCTGGTGCCTCTGTTGACTTGTGGTAACAAAGTTAAACTCGTAAACATCTTAGAAAAAGAAAACAAAAAGTCCCAGAGTCCATCTGTCATTTATTCTGTTGGGTCATACTTGTACAGCAGGAGTTTGGGGTGAAAAATTGAAATAACAGGGAGTAAATGAGGATTTGAGACAGCAAGACAACAAATAGAAGAACTAATCCCGTAGTCAGGCCACTAAGCATGATAGAAAGGCACTTCATTGACCCCCATTTTTCATCTGTGTCTGGCATCTGTTGGAGGAAAAATCCAATGAAAATTTTGCTCTGCGCCATTCTGGATCTGAGCCACTGATTCCTCCAGCTCACGGTGGAGGAGCCAAGGAAAGCTTCAGAAATTACTCTCAGCAGCACGTCCAGAGTGGAGCAATTTTTAGTTCTTCTCATGCTGAAAGCTGTCTCCCCTCTGAGACTAGAGCCAAAGATAGAATAAATGAGCAAACCTCTCATAAGAAGTTAGGGGTTGAGGATGGTTTCTCTGATATTTTGTTCCTCAGCACAACTGTTTTCTTCCTAAAGCTTCCGTGATAAAATGTTAGTTGCCTCTCAGTTCAGTGCAAAGGCGGGGGAAGTATTTAATGCTTGAGACCTTCTGTGCTGACTATATTTCTCAGTGAGATGGGGGAAAGAAAGAGGAAGAATAGGCTGCCATTTTTTTAATGTAAACTTTCTCAGTTTTCGCCAGGTTAGATTATAGTTGCGTTAGACTAGTGTCCCATTGTAAGCAGGAGTTTCCCCCTTCCTCTCTCCTGGGATTTGCAGGGGATTTGTTCTAAGCAGCCTATTCAGCGCAACGAGGAACGGCAATTTTGTGGCAGAAATATCTTCTCTTTTCTCAGGGGCTGTACCATAACTGCTTGAGGTCTTTTGCTCCAAACGAGTGAGCCCCTTGGTGCGCGGGAGCTCTCATGGGCTGGGGAAGGGAGGGATGTACACAGGTTTCCTCATGCAGAGCTGCCGTCAGCTCTCCGGCTTTCTGTGGGGTGATGAGTTGTACAGCCTGGAAATTGCCCAGTGGTTGTTTTTGTGGTCACTGATGCAACCAGCTGAGGAGAGATCAGGGTTTCTCCAAAAAGCCATTGGTCTCTTCGGGCCCCTCCTGCCCCCTCTCTGCTGGTCTCGTGGGGTGGATGGCAGCGGCTGGGAGCCTGGTAGTCCTCTGAGGTGTTTCAGCATCTTTTGTGAGCCCATGTTGTTCCTCTTGCCCCTGCTGCCCAGCCTTTGCCTTGCATTGGGTGAATCGCGTGGTGTCTTCGTACACCCATCAGATGAAAAGAACTATTTTTTCCTCTCTCCATGAAAGATGGCCTTATCAGGCTGAGCTGCCTCAGGGCTTGTCTCTACAAACCTGCTACATTGGATTAGCTCCTATTTCTTCACATGAAAGGGATGTACACGCGTATACATTTTCTTTAAGACTGAATTATTTGGTATGTGGAGACACAGTTGTTAATCTTGTGAAGGACAAGTGTTGCTTTCTGGGGAAAGGGTGCTCCCGTGAAAGCTACTCCATGCCTTTGAACAGGGGAATACTCCAAGGACTTCTCGGTCCTCCCACAGAGTTGATTGAAGACTGGGGCCTCTTAAATCCTGAGTGATGTGGAGAAGGGGGCCAGCGAGTAGTTGTTTCTTGTTTCACTTAACATGTATTAGGGAAAAGCAAAGTAAATTGACAGGCACAAAAAAGCAGGTGCAGCTTTCATGGTGTATAATTCAGCTTACTGCTGTGGGGTGCTTAGGATGTCAAAGCTTCTGTGGAAGGAAGAAGCCATAAAGGTGCATTCAGCACAAAGATACCTGTTTTGGTTTGGGAAGCTCGGAGCTTCCCAAAAGAAGGAGCATTTGCTGTGGGCGCAGCTTCTTCTGTTCCTCCACCTTAGCTGCTGGCCAGTGTCAGAGACAGGTATGGTAGCACTTCACCTCTACCTCTTACCTCACCTCAACTCCATCTCACCCAGAATAGCTGCTGTTGGGTAGCCCTCATGTTGCTTGCATGCCCAACGTGATGTGTTGCTTTGCCATACCGATAGCAGGATCACTCACGCCTTGCAGCACTGGTGCTTACTGTCTTTTGGCACGGGCTCTGCCTGGTCACCAGCTGGAGAGCCCCAGAGAGTGTGAGTGACGTCCCACCCAGGCAACAGAGGGAGGGCAGTGTGGTCTCAGAGCAGAGGACCTCTCTGTGGAAGAGCTGGAGAGAGGAGCGTGGTGCTTGACCCAGCTGTGTTTTTGCAAGTGGTGCCAAGGCTCCGTCAATGAGGGATTTGATGAATTGTTGCCATCGAGCACTGAAGATGCTGTGTGCACGTGCAGTTGGAGCAGGGAACGTGTCTCAGGACAAGGGAGACCAGCATAGTGTCTCGAGCCTGGTAGGCTGTCGGGTGTTAAGAATGGATGGTGCCTTCTGGACACTGGTGTAGGGTTGCTGCGTGTCCAGAGCCTGACTGGTGTGGTGTCTCTTACCATTTTTTTTTTTTTCCACGTCTCTGAAAATCATTGGACTTAACAGCAAAAATCCATCCCATGATGAAAGGCACAATGCTACAGTTTTTCGGTAGTTGCCAGAGCTTCCTGGTGCAGAACTCTAAGAGTAAAGGTCACCCTCCCTGCCATGTCTTCCCCACAGTGCTTTGTCAGCCCTGCTTTGGGAGAGCAGACCACTGCCGAGTTGCATAATCCTCAAGCACGGTTTTGGGGATCAAATCACATGTATGCCTATAAGCCTGACATGAGGAAATAATCTTCCTGCCAAGGACGCCTCTCACTCAGTTTGCATCCACCATTGCTTTTTCCGCGGTAATTCTGCCTCCCTTAATCCTCATTCATCGTTTCTGCTTTTTGGAGAAGATTCCAGCACTGTTGGCTGGAACAAGCACAGACTACTTGTCCTTTTCATCAGACCATCTGTTCCATCTGGACTCCTATCCTTACAAGAAGCAGTTGGCACCACTTACATCTTCCAGACAGCAGAAAGTTGCCTCTGTGTTAGGCAGAAACTCCCAGGAGATTCAGAAATCCTCCCTTCTGTCATTTCATCCTTCAGAGTAGCACTGCTCCCTAGCTCTTTAGTGCTGTGCCATGTCAGTGGGGTTATGCAGTGTGGGGACACGTGTACCTGTTGGCCGAATATTGTTTCTGGTGTGCCAACTTCATGTTTGAGATGCTGTGTTAGTGGCTAGGTGTTTTGTGTATTAAACATGAAGTTGTAGCTGTTTGGATGGGCAACTCCCACCTATGGAAAAATGTCTTACCAGTTCAGATCTTCCCCTTCCAGAAGGAAAAACTCAGCGTGTGAATTCAAAGTTGCCTTTGCTGGCCCTGTGTGGCTGGCATGAAATGGAGTATAAAAGCATGTTCTGTCTTAAAAATTTGCCTGCACCTCTTATGCCCTTCTCCTGGCCCCTCTGATAGTTCGAGTCACTCCTGTTAGAAACAATACATTAGATTGATTTAAAGTAGACAATGATTAGCAGGTTCAGGATGTGTTTAAACAATCATCTTGGCCTCGTGTGAACACCTTTCTCCCCAAAGAAGAAGGGAAGCAGAAATGAGAGGTGGCTTACAGGGTGTTTTGTCTGCCCGGAAGCCTGTGTGATTTACACGCGACCTTGTGTATCCGCTGCGGAGAGCAGCTCCCTGCCCCGGTCACTGCTGCTGCTCCCCTGTCACCCTGTCCTGCAGCCCTGGAGGCTTGGGGCATGGATTTTCAGATCTGACCTTGCTCTGGGGCCCACCAGGCTGTGGAACGGAGAGTGCAGGACGGTGGCACAGGAGGGGGTTTGCAGGCTGGTGTGTGGGCGATACTCCCACACCCCAGGGCTGACAAGCTCCCCTGTCCTGAGATGCTCCATCAGGGATCCTGGTATTCGCAGGCAAGGAGCCCGCTCCCTTCTCTGTCCCGCCCATCCCTTGGCAGAGGCTCTGGAAATGCTGCGGCCTTCTCAGGCTGTTTAGACTTTTGTCTTTTTTTATGTTGCTGTTTTCCTGGAATCCCTGAGAAAGGCCTGGCAGGTCATGCAGGCTGTATGCTGTTAACTCTCAAAATCCCCATCCAAACTGTGGCTATGCTCTGGTTTGCTGTGCCTTGTGCACCTGCTCCTCATTTGGGTCAAATGGGTGCCCCAAAAGCCCAGACTATGAGATTCCAAGTCAATGAAAGTCTTGCTGTGATCAGCCATGAGTTTTCTGGATGGTCCAGCTTGTTCCTCCAGTGACAGAAATAACCTTGTGCTTTGCTGGGTACCTCTCCTTCCTGCTGCCAGTGCACGCCGGTCAGCGGTGTTGTAGATACAGCTGATGCATTAATGTAGCACAAGGGATTGCAGCAACAGCAGCTCCTAGTGCTGACTCCTTCTTCTCCCCTTTGGATTGCAGACAAGATTGGTGAGAAGAGCAACTGGATTTGTGTCTGTTCTGGTCGTAGGTGGCATCAATTGGTGATGGAGCACAAACTCTTAGCTGGCTCCTGGGGCAGCTCTGCAGCTCAAGGTGTACATTGACGTTCAAATGTTAATGAATCTTGCTGCCTTCTAGAAAGGTACTTGATATATGATCCTGGCAATCAGAGACCGCTCAGTTCCCAGAGCAGCGGATGTTTGCCCTGCTCTGCCTTGAGTGAGAGAAGTCCCTCTGGGGCCAAGGGAGAGGAATTTGCCAGCTTGGAGGGGTGAGGCTTGGAGATTTGAATGGGGAGAACGGGGAGGAGTTTCCCCTTGTTGAATTGGGCATTTCATGCACGTTTGGATCTGCTGCAGAGCTCTAAGCCTGCAAAAATAAGAAGCTCTTTTCTTCTGAGCAAAGTAGGAAAATGATGAAGTTGTCTTGGTTGAGAGCTGAGGGAAGGAGGGGAAGGCTGCTTCAGCCGGACACATTCACACTGTGTTCCTGCAGTGGTCTGAAGGAGCAGCCTTCGCAGCAGGTAGGGTTCGTCCAGCTCCTGAAGTTTCAGCAAAAGCCAGCTGGGCACCTCAGAAATTGCTGTTTCCCCAAAACACAACAGCCACCACAGGGTAGCAAACCAGACTGCTTATGGGTTTAGCATGAAGTCAGATCCTTTGAGCTCGGAAAGCTGGCTTCATTGTCAGAGCATGGTAAGGGAGGCTGCCCTGTGGAATGAGTGCATGGAGGGATTTGTTTTGTTCTTCTTGGGATGTATCTAAAACAAATTTAAGACCTATCTCTGGGATATGTCTCTTCCTTCTGGACAAGGAAATAGTTTCTCTTTGACAGATGGAACCCAAATAGCAGTTGAGCATTGCAAAACTTTTGGAAGCACATTTTGGAGTATGGTATAGCTTGTGTAGCCCCTAAGGTATGAAAAACAGATATTACAGAAAATATATCCTCCCAGTCTAGAAGGCTGATCTCCCAACTCAATCTGTTGTGGGTACAAGAAACCAACTGCACAGCTTGCTGTAGGACTGGAACCAACTCTCAGTGTTTCTGCACGGAAAGAGGCTGTTTCAGTGGCTGCTTATTATAGGCATATTGATCTGGGGCATCTGTTTTTCGGAAATGGCAATGAGCCCCATTCCTCTTCACACCTTTTAATGAAAACAACATCTTCTGTAGTGTAGATTTGGGTTTATGCAGGACCTGAACGGTGGTTTCCCCTTTGCCTTTTCACCTCTTTCTTTTCATCTCTATTTTCTAACCATATTAATGGCCATTAGACTGTGAAATGTAATTTGCCCAGAATACAGAGCTCCCATTGTACATGGCTTTCTGCTTGCCAGACGATCCCTTTGGAGCATGAGATCTGCTTTCATCTGCTACAATTTCACCCTTGTTAATGTTTGGAAGCTGAAAGGTCAAGCCATATTAATATTCAACATCTCAACTCTCTTTTTCCCCAATAGGGGAAACTGGCCTTGGTAAGTCCACCCTCATGGACACACTTTTCAACACCAAATTTGAAGGTGACCCAGCATCTCACTCACAGCCTGGGGTCCAGCTGAAGTCTAATACCTATGACCTCCAGGAGAGCAACGTCAACCTCAAACTGACTATTGTGAGCACGGTGGGCTTTGGGGATCAGATCAACAAAGAGGACAGGTGAGTGAAGAGGGAGAGAGGCTGTATCGTGACCTGGTTTTCTCATGCAGGGTCTCTCCCTGTGCCCTAGTTGGGCCAGACTGCACTGTAAAGTTTTCCTCCTCCCTTCTTCTGGGTTGTCCTTGCCATTCCTTTGGGATGGGACAGGTAGAAGAGAGGACAGAGGCTGTGGTTTGTCAGCACTGCTCCAGCTATCAAAGCAGCTTTTCATATGTTGTCAGAGCAATATCTGCCCTGCTGGCAGCCTTCTGCCCAAATTAATCTGGTGGGGAGAGTGGGGAGCTCCAGGGCATCTGTGCTTGTTTTCTTGTGCCGTGCTGACCACAAGCTGCTGACCAAACCACTAGCGTGGTGTAGTGACTGTTTGGCTTAACAGCCACTTCTGCCAGGGCTTTTCCATGTCGCCAAAGGAAGCAGGATAAATGTGCAGTGAGATACCCTGGGGAAGTATCTCTAGCAGCTTGTGTCCCAGCATGGCTGTTAGGGAGTGTGCAATTCCACCAGACCATCTGTAAGGTGCATCTTCACAGAAGCATTGCAGGTGGGACTTGCTTTGTTGTGGGTCTGTTATATTTTCTTTTTAGTTTTATTTAAGATGCACTGATGTCCTTTACATTGTGAGTCTGACAGGCTCTGTATTTCAGATGGCCTTGCAAGGGAGTTGCAGGGATTTCCTGCCCCAGAGCACTGGCCAAAGGCAGGACTGAATGGAGATGTGTCTTCTACCTGCAGGACTCGGGGCTGTGAGAGCAGCAAGCCGTTTGCTCCCTGAGTGCAAGGACGGGTTACACACTGCTGCAAATCAGTCTACATTATCCTGCCTTTTAACAGGCTCTCACCTTCACATTTTGAAATATCAAAGTCCACTTTCTCTGGAGAGGATGGTGTTTCCTGTCCTCTGCTGAATCTCCAGTATTGTGTTTTGTCAAACAGGCCGCTAGAGCCTGATGTAGCACCACATCTCCTTGTCAGTAGTGTAACTTTTGAATTTCTTATGGGTGGGGAGGAAGGGAGATTGAGAGAATTGATCTTGGGAAGTGAAATCTAACAAGAAGCTTGTTTCTTAAAACCAAGCAAAGGAGCACTGTCTGTTTACCTCTCTGACTGTGAGATGTATAACTCTTCTTTTTCTATTTACCAAAGCTATAAGCCCATCGTTGAGTTCATTGATGCTCAGTTTGAAGCCTACTTGCAAGAAGAACTGAAGATAAAAAGGGTCTTGCACAACTACCATGACACCCGGATCCACGCTTGCTTGTACTTCATTGCTCCGACAGGCCACTCGCTGAAATCCCTGGACTTGGTAACAATGAAGAAGCTTGACAGTAAGGTAGGCTTGTTTAACTTTTACTGGGCAGGTTTGCCGTGCACGTGGTGGAAAGGCTGCTGCTTTTCCAGGGCACGTCTCCCCACCATGAATAGCCCTTATGCTAGTGGAGATGACTGTGTTGGCAAATAAATCCCGAAGATTTATCAGACACTATTAGGTTTTTGTAAGTTGTATTGCAGACTTGGAAAAACTCTGAGCAAAGCTGAGGATTTCTTACCACTCTGTTCCTTTCTAGGTGAACATCATTCCCATCATTGCCAAATCTGATGCCATTTCCAAGAGTGAGCTGACCAAATTTAAAATTAAAATCACAAGTGAACTGGTCAGTAATGGAGTTCAGATCTACCAGTTCCCAACAGATGATGAATCAGTGGCAGAGATAAATGGAACAATGAATGTAAGTGACTCGGTGCTTCCTCCTCTTCCAGAACAGCATTGTGACTTTTGGGGTTGGTGTCCCATGTTGAGGTGCTGCTTAAATCCATTTTCCCTTTTATTTTGTGTCTTAAAACCAAAGGATTTCACAGGGATCTCATCCTTGTAGTGTCATCCTAGGCTAGCAGAACCTTGTGGTAGGCTACTGCTTGCCTGGTGGGCTTTTCTAGTCAGAAAACAGACTGTCTTTTAACCCCTTCCTTGTCCTAATGCTTATCTGTTGAGGGACATGTAGGAAATCGGACAGTTGGTGAGGCCTGGCTGTGCAGGGCAAGGACAGTCCAGGGTTATGAATTGATCAGATGGGTATTAGCTGTCTGGTGTGAAGGTCGGGCTGTTGACAGACATGTACCTTTCTGCTCCTCCCCCTGTGTTTTTCGCATCAAACAGTTTTGCTGACCTTGGCTAGTGTTTCCTATAAAGCCCTGCCTCCATAGGTATCTCCTCTTGCCTGTGGCTGTCTTTGCAGCAGAGCCCCTTCACCTGGCCCGCTCTGGGACTCCAGTCGGCACCAAGTTGCTGTTTTATTTTTTATCAAGTTACTTAGCTAGGTCCTTGGTCTGATTTGGCCTTTTGGCTCTGGTGCCATTGGACAGAACAGATGGACGGGGGGATGCAACAAGTCTGGTTAGAGCAGTGGCTTCCTGTGAGCTACATCCAAGTGCTGATGTGAGAAACAAAACACAAGGGTGGGAGCAGAGGCCCATCCAGCCCAGTGGCCCTTGTCTTCCCTAAATATCTGCTTTTGGTCACTTTTGGAGTATGTAAGAAGAGAGGGAATGTGTACAATGCTTTACATCCCCCAAATACTTCCCCAGCATCTAACCTCGTTCAGCTCAAGGATTTCTCTAGATTTCTGTCCCATGCATCACCTGATGCCTCCCCTTCCCCAGTGAACTTCCAGGATCCTGTGGCAAGAAGTTACACAGCTTAATCAGCAATGTGTGAAAAACAGTACACAACTCGGGCCAAACATGTCTCGAGGTGCCTGCAGGTGCTCGTTCTGGCTCTGGCATTCCCAGCATCGTGGGTGCCCCTCTGTGGCTCCCTAAAGACGGAGCAAGCTGTCCCTTGGCTCCTCTGGCAGCACATCCTTACCATGCTCCCATTTTCCAGAAGGCTTTTTACAGGAAAGAAAGTAGGGGAAGTTGCTTAACTGCTGTTGATGAAGTAGAGGTCTAGCTGACATGCTTTTGTGTCATCCCTTGATCTAATATTAATAGTTGTAGACTGTTGTGGAGAGGCCTGATAGAAACATGAAGTTTGTCCTAACGTAAGAGCTGTCAGTGGTTGTTTCCGGGTCAGAGTAGTTTTGTGATGGCACCTTTCTCAGTGCCTAGTGCTCTCACTGTGTAGGAATACAGTTACTCCTGGAAACAAAGATGCAACATCACTCCATCATCAAGGAACTGGAGATGTGATGACAAAGGGAGAAGTCCTTTCCCCTTGGCCCTTCTGAGGGTGGAGGTAAACCTCTGCTCGTCTTTCCTTTCAGCTGTTTACATGTCTCCTGGGAGGGCACTGCTGTCTCAGGTTGTAGACGTTCTGGGTTGTGTCAGCAGCTGCACAGAGGCATCAACTCTTTAAATCCTCCATTAAAGTGATATAATTACCAGGTTTATGGGGACTAAGCAGGCCAGAATCTGAATCTGATCAAGGCAGTTTTGCAGACCTGGAAAACTTTTATCCAAATACTGATTTTATTAGCAACATAAGACAAATCTGTTTATGCTTTAGGCCAGGAGATGAGCTTGTGGAGGGAGTAAAAGAGCCAGGATGGGTTAATTTAGGTTTGTGACATAAACTGCCAATTATTAGTTATGTTTAAAATTGAGGAATGGGAAACTTTGATTTAAATCAGTTGCCTTAACCTTTGTGTTTGTACTTCTCTACAGAAAGCTTCATTATCTTTGCCTGTTACACATCAACATCTTTGAAAGGTTATAAATGCAGTCTTCGTGCTTACTTAGTACTTCTTGCTGACCAACAACTTCTCTGGATCTGTTAGGTTTTTTTTGTTGTTTTTTTAATCACAGAGAAAATTGAGACTGGTCTTTTGATTACTTAATGTTTTGCTTATAACTTGCATTAGTTGTCTTTTGCATGAAAAGTAAAATTAGGCTTTCAAATATGCAAACTCACTCTTTCATATCCATTTTACGTTATTATATCCACTTGTGCTGGATGCATTAGGAATTTTTT
Source organism: Pluvialis apricaria (assembly GCA_017639485.1). NCBI lineage: Eukaryota > Metazoa > Chordata > Aves > Charadriiformes > Charadriidae > Pluvialis > Pluvialis apricaria. Next base: position 8,179,404 of record CM030017.1, read on the forward strand.
TCCAGAGTATTTTGTGTTCCAAATTGGCTTACTAAACAGAGAAAATATTGCCTGGTCTGGCAGACACTGATTAACTGAAGGATTTAAAATATGTGCCATCATGAGCAGAAACAAAAGTATTTAACCACGAACAAAGGTGTCAAGTGAAATACTTAGAAAATCAGATTAAACAAATCTTCAGAACAAGATGCCTGATTTTCCTTGAAACTGTTTTGGTCTTTTTGAGAATCCCACCACAGATATATTTACAAGTTCAGAGAAAACACTGTCCAAAATTCTTTAGGTCTCTTCCCATCTGGATTTTATTCTTAAATAAGAAAAACAAGCTCTCCTATTCTTTCAGCTGCCTATTGGCTTTTCCATTTTGAATGAATTAGTCTAATTACTGAAGAAAATATTCTCTCTGCACCTGCTAGTTAAATGAAACCACATGCAGCTATACAAGCTGTCTCACATGGTGGGAGCTGGAACTTCCTTGTTGATGGAAGAAGGAAATCACCAGCTCTTTCTCACTGGCAAAGACAGCAGCCGAACAGTTGGTACCAGTGGAGGAAGCGACTCTGCTGTTGAGGGTAACAGGGCCCATGGATGGCCGAGGTTCAGCTGTGCCTGTGTGGCCATAGCATGGTGTTTCTGCTACTGTCTCAGGTTACTCCTCTTGCTCCTACCACTCGCTTTCTCCCTTGGAAATACCCTTACTTCACTCTCCCGGAGACCTGGATATGAAGCAAACAAAAAGCATTAACAGCTGTGGAAGAAGCTGACCACGGGATGCCCCTCATGGACAGTCTGAAGAAGCCAACAGGGAGGTCTGGAAGCTTTCACCCAGAAGTGACAGGATGGGAAGAAAAGTGGGCAGCTCTGGTGGGCTGTGGAGGAGCGGGTCACCAGTGGGGAGCACATTGCCACTAGCAAACATTTGCCTGATCCTGTGTCCTGGAGAGGGAGTGCCTGGCTTGAAACCTCAGGCACCACGGAACTGCAATGGCTTTTCCTCTGGAAATAGCACTGTGTAGACCTGCAGAGGAGGCTGTAGCCTTTGTGGGGTTTAGTACCTGGGGCATTTCAGAGTTTGCAGCAGTTGGACACAGGTACAGACCAGTTCCAGTGCATCCTGTAGTGAGGAGCCCGACCTGCAGTAGGTGAAGAGCCCACCCAGTGCCTGGCAGTAGCCAGCATGTCCCCATGGTGTGATGTCTCTGGTTCCTCCAAGAGCAGCTGAAGGTGGTGTGGCCCTTGCTCAGCCCTGGAGTCTCTACCCTGTCAGGCTGCCTGAGAGTGGCTGCACAGCGGGACACTGCGGGGTGTGCAAGGCCTGTTTGCAGCCGGTGGAGAGGCAGTGACCTGCTCCACAGGGACTGCTGACTATTCTTCTTGACCCCATGTGTTTATGGATAGTGCTGCCACTTGTGTGTGGTCTGTCTTGAAGGCAGAAAAAACTCCAGCTTGTAGCAATGAGGCAGAAAATTATTCTTTTGGAAGCTGGCTAGGGGAGTTTCCCTCATGCTGTGGTATGGTGGCTGTTCAGTTGAGACAGCTTTGTTTCCTTCCCCTCCAGTGTTTTGTATTCCCTGCCCTTTGCAATTAGACAGCTTTCTGCTGAAAATCAGATTCCTTCAACCTGGGAGGCCACTTTCCTTTTGCTGCTGCTTGGTCTCTCCCGCAGGGAACTTACCCTGTGCAGACCAGGCACAGCTCCATGCTGGCCTGCATCCCTCCAGGTGCTGGCGCATCAGTGTGATTGCGATGGTAACTCGGCATGGAGAGTGATCCAGGAGGCCCCACTGCACAGAGCCTCTGCATAGCCCAGCATCACCCCATCAGACTGACCGCCAGCCCCGCTTACTCTGTGCGTGTCCCATGTGAGAGCTGGGAGGCCAAGGAATAAAAGCTGAGAAGCCCATCTTTGTGAGTGCTTGCAGGCAGTTTTCCTGTATTTGCAGTTTGACTGCGTGAGCGACTCTCTGAATGCAGAAAACGTAATCTCTGAAATCTTTCGCTTGTACCAGCTGTCATGAACTTGTCCAAGTTTTTAGCTAACTTGTGGAATTAAAACTTCACTACCCGCTCTTGAGAGCGGTCCAGGGTCACTGATCTTAATTGGCTTCCTGGGGCCCTTTTAATTGCCCAGAACTCAGCGCGCTTTAAAAGCTCTGTCTAACAAATGTCACTGCACAAAATTCAGCAGAAGGGGTGGGTGCAGGGAGCTGGCAACTTTATTTTTAAGTGCTGAAACCTTGCACTTGACTTCTTTGCAGTTTGGCAGAATGCAGTATAGTTCCCAGGAGCAAGCGGAGGTTGGGGGAAATCTCACTTATTGCACAACTGATAAATGCAGCAAAGTACAATAGCAGTGTCTGGGGGATTTGCTTGGCTGCCTGAGTCTGGGGAATGAGGACAGTGTAAGGTGAGGTCTCTTGAGCCTAGAGAGGTGTCGGGAGTGTTTCTGTTCCAACTCTGCTGAGCTTGCACTGGGTGTTACTCTTAGTCTCTCTGCAGAGGCAAAAAGTATCTTCTTTACTAACAAGTGACTATTTTTTATTTCTGAGTTTTTGAAAAGCAAATCCCTCTAGTTCTTAGTCAGCCTTCAGGTACTTGTAACAACTGTACTCTGTGAAGCGTGTCTTGCCTTGAAGACCGTAACAAGGCACAGTTAAGCTAGTGGTACAGCTCTGCTGTCCCCAGGATCCCTCCACATGGATGTGATCCCTGGATTTGGCCTCCTTTCTCCTCCAGCTGTGCAGCCATCTAGCAGTGGCTGAGCATAGCGTCAGCATCATGAAGATTTTACAAAGCCATCAGCACTTCTATGGGTTTCTCAGAACCAGTTTTGATAGAGGATTTGCAAGAGGATGTGCTGAGGGTGAGCCCCAGCACAGCCGCAGGAAGCATGAAGCACTATGGAGTGTTAGCACAGGGCAGGCTCAGCACAGCCCTGGGGAACACAAGAGTCCCCAGCTCAGCCTGGGGCAGACCTCAGGGCACACGTGGATGCAGAGGCTGAGCTGGAGAGGGATGTGTTCAGCCCTTCCTCACTAGGGCTGAAGCAAGCGGGGAGGAAAGCTGTTGCTCTGGGGGTGAAGGAGCAACTTTGATCTCGTGATCCAATAGAGCGAGTTGTCTTGTGCTCCAGTGTGAGCTAAGGGAGTGGTGGGGGGATAAAATCAAGAAGGCTCCAAGACCTCTTTTATTGCTTCTGTGCTTGTGCAGATGTTCTCCTCAGCCATGGCAAGCCCCTGGGACAGCACCGCAGTCAGAGCCGCGCAGCACGTTGTTCAAGCTGTCATTCTGATGCTAGTCTTGCACTGGCTCATCTCACCTGAGACCCTGTGGCTGGGAGGATCAGCCAGGTAGAGGATATAGAGTGGTAGCACTAACAAGGTTTCCAAAAAGGACCCTCCCTTCTCCCCCGTTGTCTTGGGCTAGTGGCCAGTGACTAGACTCCCTGAGATTAGCGTGTGCATAATGATTGTCTTGCTCAGTGGCTGTGCTAATCTCTATGTGCTGGCAAGTCAGCCAGAGTTGAGAGGGACTAACGTGGGTATCATTAAATGTGTTCCAGGCCCACTTGCCATTTGCAGTGATCGGGAGCACGGAGGAGCTGAAAATAGGAAACAAAATGATGAAAGCTCGTCAGTACCCCTGGGGCACAGTGCAGGGTGAGTTGAGCCCTGGGATTTTCATGGCATGAATGGTGACACTTCTGCCAGGAGGCAGCGGGCTCTCATAAAAGGAGCGAGGGCCTGCTGGACTTTTAGTATCTCACGGGGAATTATCCTTTGTTAAATCCTTGTGTCAGGCCTATAGTGACAGTTTTCTCTGCTCAGAAGGGCTGTTAAACCTGTTAGGGGAGTAGACAGGTGGGGAATGTGGGAAGAGACCTTTGTTTCTGCCCCCATCTTACTCCTTATCATGTCGTCTTACAGTGGAGAATGAAGCTCACTGCGACTTTGTGAAGCTGCGGGAGATGCTGATCCGCGTGAACATGGAAGACCTTCGCGAACAGACCCACACACGCCACTATGAGCTGTACCGGCGATGTAAACTGGAAGAGATGGGTTTCAAGGACACTGATCCAGACAGCAAACCCTTCAGGTGGGATCCCTGGAGGAGACAGGAGAGCTCGAGGGAGGCATTGTTGGATGCACTGCGTGCGTGTGTGTATGTGTGTGTCCTTGAGAGAGCACATAAAGAACCAATGCAGCAAGAAAACCTGCCAGGTCAGATAAATCCAGACTTCAGCAAAGGTGCTGGCTCAGTGAGAGAAGGTGAAAACACAGACAGCGTGTACAGGATTGACTGTGAAACTGCAGGTATAGGAGTAGAAGTGTCTGTGCTGCAGAGATACAGCAGTGTCCCTCTGAGCTAGTGTTTGTTGCCAGCTGGTCTCTTTGAATTACCCGGCATTCAACATACAGAAAAGTGCAATAGTTTACAGAGCTAAGAAATAGTTGGGTAAATAAGGCCTTGGGCACACATGGGTGGGTGAGTGGCAAATGTGCGTGGGCAGCAATATTCATGGTGAAGGCCTGATTTCAGAGGCTCAGGGGAAGCAGAGTTTGTCCCAACTCACATCACTGGACTTTCCTTTCTTTTTAGCTTACAAGAAACTTACGAAGCCAAAAGAAATGAGTTTCTGGGGGAACTGCAGAAAAAGGAAGAGGCAATGAGGCAAATGTTTGTCCAGAGGGTCAAGGAAAAAGAAGCGGAGCTGAAGGAGGCAGAAAAAGAGGTGAAGACTGCAGTACTTGTCTCTTCATGGTTGTGAGTGATAGATCCACTCCCAAATAGGTAGCTGCTGCCAAAGCACTCTCTGCAGAGTGTGGTTTAGGACTTTCTTATCAAGAAGTCTAAAGTTTAACCTGGGGTCATGGCGACATTAAGGTGTTCATTCTGTAGTACAAAACTAGATTGCTGTGCTTGTAGCGTACAACTTCACTGCACCATGAAAGTGCCATAGTCTTGATTCTGATGGAGAGTTGCAGTGCGGCAAAATTCAAGGAGAGAAACAGCCCCTGATACAAGCTTCTTACATAAAAAACATACCCACAGAACTTACTTAGCCTTGTGAAAAATCAATTAATGTACTGACGTTTAAAGAGGAATAAGGCGGAGACCCCTGGAAATAGATTAAAAACTTTTTACAGTTATACTCTACCCATCCTCTGTTCTTAGTTTGTGCAATGGTGCATCACTAGAACACTGCCTGGTTTGTAAGCTGTTGTGGAAGGAGACTTCCACAGGAGGAACAGTCATTCCCTGCCCTTTGTCTACACAATGTCAGCTCAGGGGGCTAGAAGTGATGTAGAGACCAACAAAGACTTGCAGGCTCAGTTCTCATGGGATCCTTCCCTCTTCCTCTTCTCCTGTGAACAGAATATCTGGTAGTGCTGCATCCTGCTCACCTCTTTCCTTCCCCTCTAGCTGCATGAAAAGTTTGATCGCCTGAAGAAGTTACATCAGGATGAAAAAAAGAAGCTAGAGGACAAGAAAAAGTCTCTGGATGATGAAGTAAATGCATTTAAACAAAGGAAGACAGCAGCTGAATTGCTCCAATCTCAGGCTCAGCAGGCTGGAGGATCGCAAACTCTTAAAAGAGATAAGGAAAGAAAAAAGTAAGTTGCTAACCCAGTGGTGTTTGCTTTTTGGTAATGGTTCTCCTTTACTGTTTTTCTGGATGTTCATATCTCTCTCCCAACCTAGCCAGCCCTTATCAGGGGAAGGTTTGCAGACAGATTTATCACGTAAGGCTGAGCAGTAGCGGGAAGTATTTTACCTTTAGCTGTCATCCTGAAGATCAGGGAGCAGTGCTAACCTCCTCATTGCTTGCTGACAGCCTGGGAGAGGGTGATCTTGTTTTTATTCCCCGAGATTCCCTGCTCCTCCCTTGGTCTGTTAGTGCTTGTAATGAAGTGGAACAATATTGGCTGCCAAGGCTAGGGTGTGGGTAGCAAGGATGTCCTGCTACCCCCAGAGAGAAGTGCATTCTGTCTCAGGGTCTTACTTGTTTAGATTGGGAAAAAGCTTATACTGTGGAAATTATTCAGGGACACTATTAGTCTTGAAGTCTGGAATCTGCAAAATGTAAGGCTGAAAAATGAGGGAACAGGTCATAGCTCCTTGTTAGTGCTAGTACTCTTCCCCAGCCCTAAATCAGCTTTTTGCCCTCCACAAAAATCAGTGAGATATCCCGCATGGCTTTAGCAGGAGTTTCCCGTGCCAGGGACTGGTGTGACAGGATCCAGCCCCTCGTCAGGGTCCTGTCATCCGGGCCATCTGCAGTGCCCATGCCAGGCTCCTAATGCTCTGCAGTTGCTCAAGAGCAACCAGCTGTACAGCTGAAACAGTCCTCCTGGTTCAGCTAGCAATGAGCAGTTCCTTTTCTTCTCACTGTGGAACGTTTCCCGAAACGGAGTGCTGTGCCACCTTAGCATATGTACAAAGAGCGGTGCGCAGATAAACGAGGGTCTGGTTTCTATGCCACTGCCATAATCCCCTCTCTGCACATCCCTGGGGCAAATCCAGAGAAAATCTTGCCTGCGCTACGCAGTCTTAAATACATGGAGAAGTGCTATTAATAGGAACAACATGGCACGTGCCCAGAGAGCTGACAGGACTGTGTGTCAGGGAAAATAGCCCTTGACTGTTAAGCTTGGCATCAAACGAGACAGGAGAGGAAAAAACCAATAACCAGAATGAGACCCTGGTTTAGTCTTTATAGTTTTGAGCTGGAGCTGCTTCAACGTCAACATTCTTTTGTGATGAGCAATTAGTGCTCCTGCCCTTTTCTCACTTGTCCGTTCCTTTTTCCACTGCGTATTTCGATTTGCTCTTTTGAATTACCTTCAGGGTTTTTGAATTTCTTTTCATACTGAGGAGCCTGAGCTGACTGACTGTACTCCTCTGTGAGGAATACACAACTGAATTATTTCATGTTTAGAGCCTCAGACATCTGCACACTGATTATACTGTAGACTTCAGATCAGTCAGGGTCAGGATCGCAGAAAAGGGAGACGACGTGCCCTATAGTGTGACCAATTAGTCGCTGCGGCCCAGGTCACACTCTTGTTCCTAGAAGCAGCTCTGATTTCAGAAGAGCTCCTTCACACCAAGCATTTTCATATGGAAAAGCACTGGTACCATCCTTGTCAGTTAAGGACACAGAAAACTTCATGGAGGAGATAGGTCAGTGTTTGAGTAAGGCCTCCTACTATCTCCCCAAGCCTTTCTCTCCTCCAGGAAAATAACTGTCTTAGAAATGGTGCTGCTTTCTTTGCTCTGTAACTTCTCAAGTTTTTCTTAATAATGCATTTCAGTATTTAGATCGTAAATATCTCTAACAATCCATGAATTTCACAAGCTGTAGCTTAATTGTATCTTGTTTACTAGTGGCTGGCAATACACTAGCCTCTTTCTTTCACAGGTGACTTTTAAACCCAAGCTCTGTAATTTGCACTAATCATGACTTGGTTGTTTTTTTTTTTTTTTGTTACATCATTATCATCATTATTAGCTCTTAAATGTATGCTGTTTTACAGTTAGCTGCTGTTTTGCTGCATGGTGCATGAGGCACATTGTCCTGGTAAGCGTCATTAACTAATATAGACCTCACAGTGGGATCAGTTACAGTTCCTAAAAAAACAGACCCCGTGCAAGTCCAGAAGCCTATAAGTATTATCTCTGTCTTCCTCTGCTTTCACCCTTACTATACATGCTCTACCAGTATCTCTCTATATATGCAGTTGTAGAGAGACGGTGGACTGAAGTTTGTCTTCAAAGATTCTGCAAAGTAAAATGCAGAGAGACTCCATATGAGGACATGAAACATAGGAAAATAAGGATTAGGTCCTCTTCCTTTTAAACCTTCCCAGCACTTTATTGGCTCCATTTTCTTTATTCCATCTCCCTTAGAAATAAATTATATTCTTTAATCGCATAGGCCGTGTTGATACTATGGCAACAATTGCTATGGAGATGAGGTGCTGATGATAGAGCCCAGCTAGCTGTGAAAATGTCTTTTCCTTTTTTCCTCCTCCCCTCCTGCATCTCCAAGTTGTAGTGTTAACTTGTGGTTACAGTGCAAGTGAAGGTGGATGCAAGACTAGTTTTTATCTCCCCGCTTCGTGTACTAACAGATGGTAAAATTTGCCAAACCTAGAGCTTTCCTTTGTCCCAAAGCACCAGAGAATCACCAAACTGTGTGTGTGTATGAGTGAGCGAGTGTGTGTGTATGTATGTATGAGGGGTGTTAAAGAAGATACTGCTGAGTAACCAAACCAATATTCACCTGCTGACCAATTATAGCTGATTATCCAAAACCACAAGAGATGATGAATGGAGCATTTAGCAGATAATGAAGGCTCTGAAGATAGACTGAGAGACTTTATGACATTTTTAACAGTCAAATGGGTCACCCATGGATTGGATATTCAGTTGTAGCAGACAGACACGGACCCACGTGCCTGGGAGCCATGCCAGGTGTGCCCACAGTTAGGGTAAGGCTAGTGGTGGTAGAGGGCTGTATTCCAGATGTGTCCAGAAAGCCTGCCAGGGCACTTTGCCCCTGAATAAGGCCAGCATCTGAGTTTCCGACAAGTTTTGCCAAGGCGTGGGGTTCCTACTGGAGCAGAGCCCTGTTAGTGGTGTTACGCTGTGAGTCTGCTCTGCTCTGGTTGCTTGTGAGTCTGTCCAGAGTGTCTCTGCCTTCGTGTGAGCAGGGATGTAAGGTGGCCACATAGTCATGGGCAGGCTTGTGGAGCAGATAAAGTTGCCTGAAAGGGTTAACAAACCTTGCCATAAGCAAGTGTCTGCAGTGCTAAATGCCAGCATCTAGTGTAACATGACGACTCATTTGAACAAAGATGCGTAAGAAATGCACCTGCCTGGCAGGAGAGCAGCATCCTCATTAAGGTTATTAGTCAAACTGCTGATGACCCTGGTGTACTTATAGCCAGGTTGAGTGTGTTTAATTGAGCCTTTTTAATTTGCTGTTGATTCTCTGGTGAGAGGAAAAAGAAAGCTCCCACAGGAATGTCTTGCTTCTTGACAGGGCAGCAATACTTATTATCCAAAGCAAGGGTGACAGCACCGCAGGCTGAGGTGTGCAGGCCTCTCAGAGAAAGGAACTGCTGGAACAGCAGCACTTAACTATAAAACACCCTAAAAACTCAGCCTCAAGGCCACCCTTCCCTGCAGACAAAGCTAGGATTTACATTCTCTCCAGGATACAGGCCAAACTAACTTATGGTCTGCCCTTAAATAAGGAAAAGCTGATTCCAGGATTCCTTCCCTCTTAGCTCCATCAAGGGAAATAGAAAAGCAAGTAAACATTACGCCGTCAGTGAGAGGCATTTGAATTTAATTTCAATGGGACGTTCCACTTAACAGAAGAGCTTCAGAAGGGTCTTGCACTGACTTGAACTGGAGCTTGCAGTTGTCTTGAGCAGTCCGGTTGAATGAACGTTTCTGCTGCCAGCGGTAACTGTAAAACAATGAAAAGAACAATTCTCTGCTTATCTGGCTCTGAATGTGGAAAAATAAGCTCAAAGAATAAGTGTTCATTCTGGTGCTGAGTACGAAGGCACGGCTAAAGTGCAGTTAGAGTGAACATTACTGATTTTTGTTGGTTTTGGATTGCTTTTGGCAGTCCTCATAACTGTACGCTGTTGTGTGCCGGGCTTTGAATCAAATGAAGTTCTTTGTTCCCACTATACAAATGCAGACAGTGCCTTTTTCAATGGGCATTTGTCCTTGCTAAATTAAATATGTATATATGGTACTTTTCCAGAATTCAAAAAAATACTCTCCATATTGATCCATAAAGTATTGCAGGGCTCCACTGTTTTGCAAGGATACAAACAAGTCACAGTTCATGAGTTGTGGAGCTTGCAAAACTGTGAAAGGATTGTTTTAGAAAATAAATTTGGTTCATCCCACTGCTGAGTGTGTGGGGGTGTATGCATGTGTGTGTCTGCATAAAGCATGTTTTGTAATCAAATTAAACCATATTAACACTTAGCAACATTTCTTTTTCTGTATGTGTGTGTGAGGAAACATTTATATTCTTATTTTGGTTTTTTTGTCATTAATCCATAAAACCATTAATCTGCCTTTTTCTTTCATTTTCAGTTCGGGTTTCCTGTAGAACCTTTCCCTTCACACCAGAAGCGAATGCCCCCACATTCGGTTAACACGCAGCTATGCCATTGTGCCTGTTTGCTCACCTTTACTCATTGCTCCCTTCCTGCGCTCACCATTTTGTTTTAAGCAAGAGTCCGCACCTTTGGCTGCTCTGGGTTATGGTTGTTTTTGTGAAGAACTCAGCAATAGCCTACATGGAACTGGCAAGACATGCTCATTGCTGATACCTCTTCCCCTTCGGGCAGTAGCAGGCTGCTGAGCGCTCGTAGGGCTAGTGTCCCCTCTTCTCAGTTGTTTGGCTTTTTGTCTCTCCCTCCATTTTGCACGAGGGCTGCACGGTAAGAGAGCGCGGCTGCTCGGTGGTGTGCATTTAGCCCCTGTCGTGGGACCGCTGTGAATGCAACCCGATGCTGCCGTGGGGCGGGACCTGCTGTCTCAAGAGACTGGCTGCCCTCTCCCCTTTTTAATTTGCTGTATCTAACCCCTTGTTACCCCCCTGTGCTGCCATGTGTGACTCAAATAATTTTAAGGGACTTTTTGCAAAACCTTGACATCCTCACGGGCGTGGGCCTGAGTCCAAACCTCTAGTCCCCGGGCTTGGGGGAGTCTCAAACTTGGATCCACGGTTTGCAACTAAGTGTTCTCTGAATGCTGCAGGGGTCACGAAGGATCTCTTGCCTTGTCTCCCTCTCAGTGTGCTGGCCTGGATGCACATCCTGGATCCAATCTCAGGGAAAGCTGGTCACCTTGCTGTACATATCAGTGTTTGTGAAGAAAGACGATGTTTCTTTGACTTTCTTCTCAGTGATTCCAACAATTTCTGGTTTTAATGCAAAAAGTATTACCTTTTTTTTTTTTATTATTTGGCATCTGTTTAGAAGTGTACAGATGCTGGCAGGGTTGCTTCTCGTATTTTCTATTCAGCAAAAGCCTTGTTTTACTGCAAGATTTGCACTAAAAAGGAGGGTGTTTTGCTTACTGGGATCAGGAGTTCACTCTGGCCAAGTGCAACTGTGGTTTTGCCTGCAAGTGTCTTCTCTGTGTATTTCTGGATGAGTTTTGTTTTTAAATAAAGACTTCATCAGACAGTGAATTCTGGTTAACATTTACTTCTTTTGTTTTTTGTCTTCTTTGCCCTTCTTTTACAGTAACCCATGGCTCTGTACTGAGTAATTATCCCTGAATACAATGGGCTGGAATGGACCTTCATTTACTTGTTAAATCGGAGGGTCTAATAAAACGTGACAGCATTTCAGCTGTGACCTTTCCATGGTGTTACCCTTGCTCTCTCCTATATCCTCATTGTGATTCTGTCTTTACTATGTACTGGTGGTTATTGCTTTTGTTAAACAATGTAAAATTAGTCCTAACAAGGTTTTGGATGCTGCAACTTTAAATGCTACAATATTTTTTTTTTTCCCTGCAATTAATGGATTCCCCTTCCTGCTGGTCCCTCTCCACCCAGATAAATAAGGGATGTGGAAATAAGTTCTGTGAGTTATTTTTGCTGGCGAAATAACAACGCAGTTTAAATGTATTTATTGGTGACGTTAAAATGTCAGCACAACCTTAGTTTGATTATCACATAGCTGAGAGATAAAAAACTTTTCTCTTTATACTTGGTGTCATTTTCGTGACATCATCTATCTTTTTTTATTTGCTTTTATTTTTTCTTTTGCTTAATTCATGCTACCTGAAGACTAGCATGTAATCCTCATTTCCGTTTCAGACTTGCTTGTTATGGCTCTGATCCTTCAGTCGCACTGTGTGCAGGCTAAGTTCTCTGCATGTGGGTGAATCCACACGTCCCGACCCTGCTGAAAGATCAGGATGCATGCTGCCAAAGAGTTTCAACAAAAACCCTTCAAATCCTGGGTTTTTGGACGATAAGCACGCCTCAGACCTAGCTGTGATAGGTGATGCCATTTTTAGTGCAAGCCGCTGCTGAGAATTGTACTAGAAAGGTAGAGTCTGGATGACGCTAAAGCCTCACGAACAGTTTCTGCACGCAACGCGTTGGTCTGGCCAGCCGCACGTGGCGGCGCCCAACCGCATGCAGTAACCCAGATCAAACGACAGTCTGGCCTCTGGTTCCAGCAATCGAGGCAGTTAAAACGCTTGATTGCAATGTATTTTCTCGGGTATTCTGTTTCACCATAAACACAATTTTTATTTCCCATAAAAGTCTTTGACTGTTTTGTGGGTTGTTGTTTTTTTAAGCAAGTTAAAATAATTCGGGTATTTACTACTTCCTCTACTATCGAATGTCGGCCTGCTCCCAAAACTAGTCAATATCAGTCTGTCGGTGATTTCTAGATTATCTGCTAAAAGAATCGTTTAATGCGGCTTTTTTTAACCATACTGCAGGTTACTGGCTGTTCTTCCTGACCATTTGCCTTATTAGAATGTTATTTAAAGTTATGTAAAGTCTTTTTAAAGAAAAAATGTTTTTACTTGTGTGATTTCCTTGAAGTACTTGAGGTACCCCAAGGAGGTTCCATCGCTCCTCTGTCAGCTAATTTCATGTTGCATCTCTTTTTCCTGCTTTTTGAATGTCTTTCTCTTTTTTGCTAATCTTCTGGTTTTTTTCTCTTTTTTCCCTTTTCTCTCTCTGTAGCTTTTTTTAATCTGTCTTCGCCAGCTGCACTGGGTCTGAGGGAGAAGACTGCCACTTCTAGAAGAGTTTAAGGGTCTTATGTCTGGGGAGGGGGGGAACAAATCTTCAGTGTTAGTGTCTTGGAAAGAAGCTCTTTTACTGACTTGCATGGTATCTAAAATTGACATGTCTTGTAATTTGTGTGACAAGACAGGGTAATATGGGAGAACCGATTGTTTACCTGGAACTTTGAAGAGAAACAGAAATGTGATGTTTGGACTAATGATGTAGCGAATACATTTTCCAACATTGTTATGGGCATATTTTTTTTTCTAATTTTGTCTTTAATAATATAAATGTCACAGGCTTCCACGAGGTGTGAAGCCAAAGGAATATTTTCAATATGCTGTTGTTTGGTTTTGGAAACTGTGCATTCAGAGTCAAAAGCAAATATAAACACGGTGCAATTTGCTCTGTTGGCAGCCACCAAATATTTAATTTTAACAAAGAAATAAAGTAAGAAGAACTATGTGTTTTCATTGGTGTCCTCCTGTGTCTCACCACCTTATTAAACAAGCTCCATTGGCTGGTGAACGTGGGTCAAGTGCTACTTTTTTTTTTTTTTTTAACTAAACCTCCTCTTGTTCTTTAAAGTTAGAAAAAAGTTGGCAATCTCAGGAGAAAGAGGCAATGCTGACAGCTGGTATAATAGTAATAATAGTGGTGCATCCCAGGCCCGGTGAGCAGGGCGCCGTCGCTCGGTGCGCGGGAGGGAGCCAGCCCTGCATGCTCTCCCCAGCCGCCCTCCTCTCCCCGCTCCGGGTTTCCCTTCCTGCTTACAAATGGGATTGCGCCAGAGCTGCACCCCGTTATGCATTTACACGACAGACACCGCAGAACCAGCGCTGTTTAGCCCGACACCTTTCTAACTTTAATGTAAATTTTAAATAAAAAACATGAAGGCCTGCGTGCGTGCTGTCCTGTTTGCTGCTCGCGCTGGCGGAGCTCTCGGGCCAAGGCCTGGGCAGCCGCAGGGCTTTGGGTGGTCACCGAAAGGGGGCGCCTTAGGGCCGGGGGTACGGTTCTGGCGGCGCTTTCCCTCGGGCAGACGCATCCCCGCGGCTCCGCGCTCCCGCGCTTCGGTAGCGGCGGCTCTGCCCCGAGCCCGTTCTCACCAAGCGCCCGGGGGAGGCCCGGCGTGGCCCCTCGGGGAGGGCGGGAAGGCCTCGGGCTCCTCCAGCCCGCTGCCCGGCGGGGAGCAGCTGCTGGGGCGGCACTCCGAGCGGCCGCGCCGGAGCGCTGCCCGCGGGCCCGCCTCCCCCCGCGTTACCGGAGGCCTCGGCTGCGGCCCGGCCCGGCCCCGCTCCGCCGCGCTGCGCCCGCCGCCGCCAGGGGGCGCCGTGGAGGCCGGCCGGCGGTGGCGCCGGTTTCTCGCGGCCTCTCGCGGCCTCTCGCGCGTGGGTGACGCGCGGCCACGTGACGCGGCGCCGGCCGGGCGGCTCCGCGCGAGCGAGGGGAGAGAGCGGCGCGGGGGGGGGGGAGGGGAGGCGCGAGCTCTCGCCGCACCGGCACCGGCGGGGCCGCGGCCGAGGCCCGGGGCCGGCGGGGCCCAGGCCGGGCCGGGCCGGCGCTCCCCGGCGGCCCACAGCGAGCCGCGGCCTGGTGTGCACGTGGGGCCTGGCGGCCACCGGCGGGGACGGCCCCTCGGCGAGGCAGGATCGCCCGCCGGGCCGCAGCCCGCCATGCCGCCGCCGGAGCCGGAGGCGGTGCCCGAGTCGGTGCTGGAGCAGTGGCGGCAGTACAACGAGACCGAGCGGCAATGGGGGCTGCGCCGCCGCTTCATTCTCCGCCACCTCCACGGATACCCCGGCGCCGCCATCGACCAGCTCCTCTCGCTCTCCGTCCTCTGGACCAACCACGTCTTCATGGGCTGCAGGTGAGGCCCGGCGGCACATCCCGGCACCGGGCGGCCGCCTCGCGGCGGGGGGGGGGGACGACCCTGAGGAGGGCCCCGGGTGTTGGGGGGGATCCTGAGGGGGGACCCCGGGTGGGGGGGGGACGGGACCCTAAGGCGGGCCCGGGGGTGCAGGGAAGACCTGAGGCGGCCCTGGGGCTGTGTGGAGGCCCTGAGGCGGCCCCGGGGGGGTGTGTGGGCCCTGAGGCGGGCCCGGGCCCTGAGGCGGCCCGGCGCGGAGTAGCCGTGGCGGCCCCGCAGGCTGACGGGTGCCCCGGCGCGTCGGCCGAGGCCGGGAGGGTGTCCCGCCGCCGCGGAGGCGGCCCGGCCCGGCCCGCGGGCAGGAGTCGGGGTAGAAGTTGAAAGCCGCCGCCCGGAGCGGGGCCGGGCTGCCCCCGCCGTTCCTGGGCAGTTCCGGGACGGTTTTCGTTGCTCGAGTGTTTATGGTTTTGTGCGTGGAGGGGAGTAAGCTGCTGAAAAAGTCTGCGTGTGTTTTGAAAGTAATTCTTGATGTCCCACCCCCGAGGACTCGCTGAGCATGTGGTGTTGTGCTTTGTAATTTAAGTGAGAAGAAAGTATCCCTCTAAGCATAAAGCAGCCTATACCATCCCCTTAAAGCTCAGGTTTTCTGAGAGAAGTCGGACCAGTGAATGGAGGAGGTTTCCCTTCATCAGGATTACTCTTACCGTGCAGAAACCACCGTACTGTAACTAGCAGGGTTGTGGAGGTCTGCAGAAGCGTCACCCACGTCCTGACTGACGCTTTTGATGTTGTGATTATTTTTAACTGGACATACGGCTTTAAAGACAGAAGCAACTGCTTAATGACTAACTTCAGCAAATTGTACAGTGACAGAGGAGCTTGTAAACACTGAAGGGCATATAGTTTGACTTTTATTCGTGTTACTATCCAGCAGCCTTCTTGGGGAATAGTTTTTGTCATGTGTACAGAGCCAAGTCAACATCTCTAAGTGCAAATCTGCATGTTTTCTTTCGTTCTGGTCCACATACTAAACTATTCTGTTCTGCAAGCACTAAAATTGAACATAGTTTTAAAATGGCTTCAAACTCTAAAGCTTGAGCAGTATGTTAAAATTGAGCGTATCTTCTTAAGATGTAGTCTCTTTGGACCATTAGCTCATCTTAATGTGTTTGTGTGCTGAGTGGAGAGCCTTTGTGATAGTGCTTTTGGGAATCAATGCAATAATATGGTTGTAGGGTGCTGATAACAGAAGTGAAGAGCTGTATGGCAAGATCTTAAATCCTAAAAAGTGATGCAATTTAAACCTGTAAGTGCACGTACCTCTCCTGGTGAACATATCTACCTGCAACTCTCAGGGGAGACGTGAGCAATAGATTTAGGCATGATGTGGTGCAGAGCCATTATCAGTGAGGATGCTTCCCCAAAGCTTGTGTTGTACGTGAACTCGCCGCACGGGCATGGTGAACATGCTGCGCTCTGAAAGAGCAATTGGCAGCTTTACTTGGAGCTGTCTGGGGAAGGGAGGGGACCCACAGCTTTCTCTGGAACTGCCTTTTGCTGCTTGGGAAGAGTTGTTGTTGCTGTATCAAGTAAATAACTTCAAAGTTTGGGGGATTTTTGTTGTTTTCTCAAGTTTGTTAGTTGTTTTTTGGTTTTGTTTTGTTTTTTTAACTTTGATCACTTGCTAGCTGAAGACAACCTGTTTGTCAGAGTAAACACAAATCAGAGTCTTCGCTGATGAAATCTGAGGGAGCGTTCTGCTGGGGGATGGTCTGGAGAATGTCCAGAAGGCTTAGAAAACACGGTCTGTGAGAAAGGAGTTAAGTAACAGGGTTCATTTAGTTTAGGGGTGGATGAGAGATGGTGCATGTGTTCTCAGATGTGTTAAAGGTGGCTGCAGAATGGCGGGGGGGGGATGGAAGGCATTATGGTCCAGAGCTACAGGGGTCAGGATAAGAGGTAACGTGTGTAAGTCACACCAGGGAGACTTTAGTTAGGCATTGGAGGCATGGGATTCCTCTGCCTCCATGTGCATTCTCCACAACTTGAGATTTCCAAGGTTGGGGTAGACAAACTTGGGACTGGCTGATCCTCCTCGGGGCAGAAATCTGAGCCCCAAACGTCTCCATCCTTTGTGAAGGGGAGCGACACAGTCATGTAAAATCTAACGCTGTTCTTGCACCCTGCTGGAAAAGGGCATCATCCTTCATGTTCCCATCACAGGTAATGTACTCTTCTCCCTGTAAACCAGAGAGAGGAATAGAGGTTCCCACCCCTCTCCCTTCTGGCTGCAGGAGGATGAGGGTATCACTGCTGTCTGCCTCCCCTTGGTCCCTCTTGGCATTTTCTCCCCGTGCACAGTTCCGCTGGCTCTCTGCTGCGGGCTGAGCTGTGCTGGGTACCTGCAGGTGAAACGGGGACCGCAGCAGCGTGCGGTCAGAGTTCTTGCCCTTTTAAATGGCTCTAACTTCTGCCTGGCCCTCTAAATCAGGAACAGGAAGGGCATTTCTTGAGCAGGGAGTGAGTAGATTTCCAAAGTCCTTGGAACAGTAGTATTTAGAAGCTGGTACAAGTTATTGCAGCACTGCCTGTTGGGATAGTTGTGGATGCCTTTCCATGGGCAGTGACTTGATGCTTTTTGACTTTTGAAGGTGAGCACAGCATAGAACAGGTGCCAGATTGCTTTTTCTCCCTTCTGAACCACAGTGCGAAGCCATCAGAGGCTAGATTCAGGCCATGTTTGTAGGTTCCCCTCGGTTAGAAAGGTTTGTGGTTTATTTCTTGTTCAGCTTCAGCTTGAAAACATGTGACAGATCCCTGGAGGAATGGAAATCTTAGATGGTCAGGGATGCACGGCCAAGAGGGATGGGGTTGTACAGTGCACGTGCTGCCTGTGTGGAACTGCGAGCGTGCTGCAGCAGGGCCAGGGTTTGCTCAGAGCTGGTTACAGCCACCTCACCTCTGTGGTGGCGCAGGGATTTAAAACGTTTCAGTTACAGCTACCAAGCAGGACATTAGTACAGCTTTTTAAAGAGTGGTCGATAAAAGCTGAGCAGTGCCTTTGTCATCTGACATCCGCGATTTCAGTATTGGTGACGTGCCGTCTGTGGCTGCTGACCCAGACAAGGCTTCAGTGCCAGTCAGTCGCTCCTGTGCTTCGTTCACTGAAGCTGCGATGCCCATGGAGACGACTCCTTCTCCACACCCCTGTGTTCCTTAGTGTTCCTAGTTGCTCTGCCAAATGTTACATTTTGACAGATAATGTATTTAAATTTAAAGACCATCAGTTTGGTGGCTGCAGGGTTTGTTATTCACAAATGGGTTCCCTTAGAGCCAGGTAGCTCGTTAGCTGGTGCGCAGGCTGTCTGCCAGCACTGAACAAGCTACGGCATGAGGCCGGTGGTCAGGTCCCATGTTCATACTCCAGCAAAATCAGGGGGAGCGTCTCCCTTGCACCAGGTACTATGTCTCGAGCAGCTCGAGTTCTTGTTTTGCATAATAAAAGCTTGTGTGTGCATGTGTGAGTGTTGCCCCTGTGGGACCAGTTCTAAAGTGATTTGCTGTTGAATCCACACAGATACGGCTTGCAGGTCATGGAGAAGGTTCTCAAGATGGCCGAAGGCATCGATATTGGGGAAATGAGGACGTACGAGTTGGTCCCTGGCAGGAACCTAAAAAGATACCACTCTCCATCTGACAGTGAGTATATCTGTTGTGTGTCCCTTCCCTGTCGCTGTTTGGTGGGCAGTAGCGGGAGCATGGGGAGAGCAGCGTGTCATGGGGCCGCCTCCGAGAGGGCCATAGCAAACTGAAGAGAAGCAACCATCATGTACTTCGCTAGACTGCAGCCGTTTCCCCTCCTCTGCCATGTTGTGGGGTGTACATCACTCATGCGGAGTTCTCTTTTTGCTTAAGAAAATAGCATTTTTCATTGAAATTACCAGATAATTGATTTTCCCTAATTGGTGGTGTTAGGGAATTGAATCTATGTAATGAAATATCTGTCTGCCCTTTTTCACTGTGCTGAGTGGTGATGTTCTGACCTGAGAAGGGATTGTACATGTGCGTGGAGATGTAGAGTTCAGCTTATTGATGTTGAGTTACGACCTGCCTGGAGCACTGGGGGTGGGGGGGGGTGTTTAATTTTATTTTTTTTTCCCCTCCCTACTGGGCCTGGGAGAGTCCTGCACGTGTCAGCCCACTCCCAAGGTCTCAGGGATTGATGTTCCAGCTGTGGCTTTTCCAGTGGAGGAAAGGCAGCAGGCAGAGAGGGCTGGCAGTTCAACAGCTCCATCCGCTGGCTCCTTCAATGATCCTTGCCCTCTCTCCGGAGGGAGCAGCGGGGGCATTGTTCATGCGTGCGGGTGCGGGTTGTGGATGTGAGCAGGCAGGTGCTTGCTTTGTGAGTAGCAGTGAGTAGTAGCCTCAGTCAGTAGTTTGGCTGTTGAAAGCACAAATGGTCAGACAGCACAGGACTCCTCTAGGCTTGGATATAACCCTTAGCTCTGCCAAAGTTTCTTCCCTTCCTTTGACACCCAGCAGTCTTTCTGTGCTTCCATGGGCTGGCTGCAAAACTGACAAAAATACTGCTTTTCTCCCATGTTTTGCCTCAGGCAGCAGCTCTGAGGGGAAGGGTTCTCTGCTGCATGTTACGCAGACAGCATAAAGACCTATTCTGCTGGTGAGAGCCTTTAGATGCTGCTGCAGTGCAATCATCAAAATACCAAACTGAGCAAGACATACAAACCTTGCCATAATTCATTAAAACTGACAAACAAAGCATTTAACACATGTAAACCAAAGGGAAGTCATGTCTGACTAATCTGATAGCCTTCTATGATGGTGTGACTGGATGGGTGGATGAAGGGAGGGCAGTGGATGTTGTCTACCTTGACTTCAGCAAGGCCTTCGACACTGTCTTCCACATCATCCTCACAGACAAGCTTAGGAAGTGTGGGTTGGATGAATGGACAGTGGGGTGGATTGAACAGTGGTTGACAGATAGAGCTCAGAGGGTTGTGGTTAGTGGTGCAGAGTCCAGCTGGAGGCCAGTAACTAGTGGTGTCCCTCAGGGGTCAATACTGGGTCCAGTCCTGTTCAATATATTCATCAATGACCTGGATGAAGGGATAGAGTGTTCCATCAGCAAGTTTGCTGATGACACAAAACTGGGAGGGGTGGCTGACACGCCGGAAGGCTGTGCTGCCATACAGCGTGACCTGGACAGGCTGGAGAGTTGGGCAGAAAAAAACCTGATGAAGTTCAACAAAGGCAAGTGTAGGGTACTGCATCTGGGGAGGAACAACCCCATGCATCAGTACAGGGTGGGGGCTGACCTCCTGGAGAGCAGCTGTGTGGAAAGGGACCTGGGAGTCCTGGTGGCCAACAGGATGACCATGAGCCAGCAATGTGCCCTGGTGGCCAAGAAGGCCAATGGCATCCTGGGGTGTATTAAAGAGAGTGTGGCCAGCAGGTCGAGGGAGGTCATCCTCCCCCTCTACTCTGCCCTGGTGAGGCCACATCTGGAGCACTGTGTCCAGTTCTGGGCTCCCCGGTTCAAGAAGGGCAGGGAACTGCTGGAGTGGGTCCAGCAAAGAGCTACAAAGATGATCAGGGGATTGGAGCATCTTTCTTATGAGGAAAGGCTCAGGGACTTGGGGCTTTTTAGTCTAGAAAAAAGAAGACTCAGGGGGGATCTTATTAATACTTATAAGTACTTAAGGGGAGGGTGCCAGGTAGATGAGAATAGCCTTTTTTCAGTTGTGCCCAGTGATAGGACTAGAGGTAACGGGCACAAACTGGAGCACAGGAAGTTCCATCTTAACATGAGGGGGAGCTTCTTTACTGTGAGGGTGGCAGAGCACTGGCACAGGCTGCCCAGAGAGGCTGTGGAGTCTCCCACACTGGAGACATTCAAAACCCGCCTGGACGCCGTCCTGTGCAATGTGCTGTAGGTGTCCCTGCTGTGGCAGGGGGGTTGGACTTAGATGATCTCCAGAGGTCCCTTCCAACCCTGACGATACTGTGATACTGTGTGTAAAGAGCTTTTTCACCTTATTTAAGTATGAAGGCCTGTTTATGCTGTATGCAAAGTGGTTTTTTCATCTGCAATGAACTAGGCTATGATAAATACGCTATGGTAGTGTGATGTCTGGACAGATGTGTTGCCTGACCTCTATTACGGTTGCACACATTGGCGTTGGATTAGGCAGCTCATTCCAAGGCACTGAGGTGGCCTTTTGCTGCCCGATGAAATTACACACATGTACTGCTTCAGCGTGCGGGGGCTAAATCTTTCACAGGAGAAGTCTTGTATAACCATCTTTTAGATGTACCATATTTGCTTGTCAGCTATTTGATTCTCATTTTCTGCAGTAGCTGTGCATATCAGGATATTCTGCCTCATTTGCATTTCTTCTGGTAAAGAAACAAGAGGTCTCCCAGTAAAGTGTGATGGGCCCCCCCAGCCACTGCAGCAGTCGCCTGGGGCTCGGGCAGACTTCTCCATGTTTGGTATCCTTTAGCCAAGGGTAGTTATATTTGCAGAAAATATGCTTCTATTAACACTGTCATTAACAACCCTACATGTTTTGGAAGGGAGGGTTCAGTATCGCTGCGTTCTTCCACCAAATGGGCAGACCTGAAAATAAAGTAGATCATCTGGGATCATCCCACAGCCTTGCAGCAGAGTCAGAGCTGAGGTTCTAGTCCCGCTCTGGTGTTACTTGTTTTAGTAGCTTTGAATGGATTAACTTCAGAAATGACTGGATGGATTCAGTGGGCAATGTTGGGCAGAGCAAGTGATTCAGACCTAAAATCCATTGTAACTAAGTATGTAGAGATTTTTGTATGGTAGTTGTGGAGCTGGAGATACCACTGTAGTGACCTGCGCAGGAATGAATGGTCTTATTTGATTAATTGTGAATGTCTTTGGAAGGAAGCCCCTTGGTTTGTGGCTAAGAAGTAGGAATCCTGTGTTCAGAGCCTGCAGGCTCCTCCTGGGCATCACTCTCAAAACATTGTCTCCCTGTCATAGCACGTATTGGTAATCTTGTCATTTTCTTCCACCCCGTAGGTCCAGAGCTGGAGGAGAATCCTGAGCCACCCAAAAAGATGGTCCCCAGGTTCCGGGTGCGACCACGTTTTGAACCCATACACTTTGTCACCAGTGCCGAGAAGGATGAGAAGAAGGAAGATTCTCTGGATAACCAAATGCAGGAGGTGAACCAGGAGGCGCACACAAACAGCATAGCGCAGCCAGCTGAAAATTGTACGAATTCTTTTGCGAGTGCATGGGAGGTGGATCCCCAGCTCTCCAACTCAGCTGGGTTTGGCTTTGCTGGCCAGGCGGCAGCAGCAGCCAAGAAGGCTGTGAATAGTATGGACTCCACCACAAGCAACATGTTGCAGGCTTCTGTTTCTCCTTCAACTGTCCAGTCTGCATCAGAGACTTTCCCTCCGTCAGCTATAATGCTGAAGCAGAGTTTTATCGAGAAACTGTCAGCAGCTGTCTGGAAAAATCTTACTAACTCAGATGCAAACACTGGGACTGATAAAATTAACTTTACGTATCTTTTGACACGTTCAATTCAGGCCTGCAAGACAAATCCTGAATATATTTATGTTCCTTTGAAAGAAATCGCCCCTGCTGACCTCCCCAAGAGCAAGAAGCTTCTAACAGATGGCTTCGCTTGTGAAGTACGATGTCAGAATGTCTACCTGGCCACCGGTTACGCCGGCAGCAAAAACGGATCCAGGGATCGTGCGGCGGAGCTGGCAGTCAAGCTGCTGAAGAAGTCTGTGGAAGTTAGAGTTGTTCAGCGGAAGTTCAAGCACACCTATCATGAAGACTTGGTGGTGTGCGAGGCAGGCGTGAGTCGCCCAGATTTCCCTCCTGCTCTCAAACCTCATGAGGAGTTTGTAGTTGCCAACAGGGACTGTGTCCCGATGCAGCCTGGTAGTGAATCCGTGAAAGGTTCCACTAATACCAACAAACACTGGACTAGTTTTGTCCTGACAGAGAATGCCAGTGACGCAATAGGAATACTTAACAATTCTGCCTCGTATAACAAAATGTCTGTTGAATATAAATATGAATTAATGCCCAACCGTTCGTGGCGTTGTCAAGTGTATCTACAAGATCACTGCCTAGCCGAGGGATTTGGCACTAAAAAGACCAGCAAGCATGCAGCAGCTGAGGAGGCACTGAAAATTCTGCAGAAGATGCAGTCAAATATAGCAGCCATCAAGGTGACCCAGGTTCAGAAAGTGGGCTGCTCATCGCGGGGCTCTGGAAGGAAGAAGGACCTGAAGGACCTCGTGGTTTATGAGAACTCCAGTAATCCAGTGTGTACGCTGAATGACACCGCCCAGTTCAACAAGATGACGGTGGAGTATGTCTTTGAAAGGATGACTGGCATGCGATGGAAATGCAAGGTGCTGCTTGAAGATGAATTCATCGCAGAAGCAGTTGGAGTGAAGAAATCTGTCAAGCATGAGGCAGCAGAGGAAGCCGTGAAAATCCTCAAAAAGACTCAGCCAACTGTTGTTAATAACCTGAAGAAAGGCACCGTTGAAGACGTCATCTCCAGAAATGAGATTCGGGGTCGATCAGCAGAAGAGGCTTTCAAACAGAAGATCAAAGAAGACAACATTGGGAATCAAATTTTAAGAAAGATGGGCTGGACAGGTGGTGGCCTAGGGAAAGACGGTGAAGGAATTAGAGAGCCAATTTCAGTGAAGGAGCAGTTTAAAAGGGAAGGACTTGGGCTCGATGTAGAAAGGGTGAACAAAATCGCTAAAAGAGATATTGAAGAGATCATTCGGAACTATGCACGCTCAGACAGTCACATTGACTTGACTTTCTCTAGAGAACTGACTATGGACGAGCGGAAGCAGATACATCAGATCGCCCAAAAATATGGTCTTAAAAGTAAATCTCATGGGCAGGGCCACAACAGATACTTGGTGGTAAGCAGGAAGCGGCGCAAGGAAGATCTGTTAGACCAGCTGAAGCAAGAAGGCCAGGTTGGGCATTACGAGCTTATTATGCCTCAAGCAAACTGAGGTTAGGTGTCCCATTTTACCGGAGACTGAGCTTCCTAGATACTGGATTGAAGAAAGAGATGCTGCATTTTTTTTGTTGTGGGTTATATTAACGTTGAAATCTTTTACTTCGTTAATATAATTTCTAAAATGTTGTTAGACATTTAGAACTGACCAAGTTCTGTCCAAGTATATTAGCACAACCCAAAAGCAGTAGTGCTGTTACTGTATGTGTCTTTGATATTACTTGTTCCTTCACATTTTAATAGTTTTATAATAGGACAAAAACACATGTCCAACAAGAAGGAATTTGACATAATTTAAAAATTATAGTTCCCTTATTCTTCTTGACCAAGGAAGGAAAAAAAAAAAAAGAGCCTTTTTTTTTTTTTTTTTTTAAAAAAAAGTAAAATAATGAAAAGCAAAGGAAATGCAGTCTGGGGGAGTAAACCTGTATGTAAAGTTGGTATTAATGACAATAAAAATAAAGTTTTATTTCTGGAAAAAAACAGGATTTGTCACACTTTGTATAAAAAAAAGGTGTGAAAACTGTGTTTATTCTTGAGAAATATATATAGCACTCTTGTCTCTGCCATGTATGTACATAGAGAGATGTCCTTAACCAGTTTCACGGTACGCTTTTATTCATAGATTTCTACCTTGAGTCTCCCATACTGAGAATTCCTGAATGCACCTTAATCCTCAGTGTATCGGACTAAGATAATTCCAGTACATTTTTGCCTTGACATGTGCAAATACCACGGTGAAGTGTGAAATATAAAAACTGGAGGTAAACGCAGGGCCCACGCAGCAAAGATGCTCCTGGAGCTTGTGGGGGTTGTTATATAACTTATTTTTTTTACTTCAAATATAAGCTCTTTAATCCCAAGCAAAATCAAATCTCTGCCTAATTATTTCTCTGCTCCGTCACTGTACCTGTGCTCGTGTATGTCAAGGGCGATTTGCAAGTAAATGTTCTGTTGTCGCTCTGACGTGTGAGTGTGGCCTCTCTCCGGGAGGCCGGGGCGCTCGCTCCTGGCGGGGAAGCGGCCTCACCTCGCCTGTGCTGTTCGGTGGCAGTGCCGCAGCACACCCTGTGCTTCGTGAGCCTTGGAGGAGCGCTGGCTTCCTGCTTGGGAAACAGGCTAGGAATTCACCTTGGAAGAGCCAAGAGTGAGACGTGCCGAGAGAGACTGGGTTTTTCTGTCACCAGTGGGGCCCGCTGATGATTCCTTAGCGCAAAGCCAGTCCTAGTGAAGTATTTTTCATCTGTTCTCCTGTTGCCTTGTGGCTCAGCAACTGCTTTCTTTGTATTTGCCTCTCCATCTTTTTACATCATTCTCTACCCTTTTCCCCCCACCTCCTGTTCTGTTTTCCTTTTAAATACTTTCAGGGTTGAGGAGAGGGTAACTGACCTCGACTGATGAAGCAGAATATCCCGGTGAGATGCAGTTAGAGGCATTTTCATCCCCACAGTGAGGAAAGGAAGAGGCTGCCCTGGCAGGTAAGACTTGCTCAGGAAGAGTGTGAGCATGCCCTCCTCCCTGCCTGGATGGCTGCAGCACAGCTTCTGCTGGCTTGGACTTCTGGAGTGCAAATGTACTGCTGCTGTCGTCTTGGTAGGAAAAATAATCTGGCAGTTAATTCTGAAAGTATGTTCGTTGTTTGGTTTTGTTGTTTTGGGGTTTTTTTTTGTGTGCATTATTCCATCTCCCCTGAATTCTGCTCTCCAGAGCGCTGGGCTGCAGCAGATGGTGATGTAGGAGTGGAAGCAGCCTGGTACTTTCTAGGCAGATATTCCTGCAAGGCGGCGTGCAGCTCCCCCTCCCTACCTTGGCCACGCAGCAGGTCTTCAAGGCTTGGTGGTGCTGAGAAAGGCAGCCAGAGCACTACTGCAGTGTTTGGGATGAAAAATGCCTCTTTTGGAGCAGGGGGACATGGCACGGGCTAAACGTGCGGGTACCTCAGCAGGGGTACCTGTGCAGGGTGGTGCTTTCCCTCTCCTGTTCTTTTTTTTAACCCCCAGCTCTGTGCTGCTCGTTTCTGGTTGCCTTAAGAGTCCACTTCTTTTTTTTTTTTCCCCTCCTTTTTTTAGCGGCTAACAAGACAAATACAAAAATGGAGGGACTGATGCGAGGGCTTCTGTCACACTAGAATGACTGGGCTCTGACTTGGGAAGGTCTTGCAGAGGGAAATGCTTAGGAAAGAAATGGGATTACTGGAGGCAGACGCGCCCTGTCCTGCCTGCGCCATGCACACCTAAGGGACTGCCACAGCTGGCACTGAGGGCCCAGCTCACACCCTGTCCTTCAGGAGAACGCGCGAGTAGAACTTAGGTGGGACTTCAGTGGTAAAAGGCTGTTCCACGTACGACAAAAGGCCTCTTCAGGGTACGAGCTGTTGCCACAGCAGGTATAAATCCTCGTTTAGTTTTTGGAAGAGCCTGGCAGCTTCTAGCTATCTGAATTGGAGAACTAAGCAGCAGTACCAGCTTTTGTTATGTATCAGTCATTTTAAATTGTGTTCTCTCCCTCAGAAGACAGGAGGAAAATAAGTGCAATTCTTGTATCGATTCATTACTGAGCCCGTTAAGTTGCTATAACTAACTTATTATCATAGGCCCCATTTTGTCAACAGTTCACTCACTGGCATGACACAGCACTGAGCTTCCTGAAACGGATTTTTTTATTATTATTTTTTTAAGACTTGTGTCTGCTTCTCCATTTCTCAGCCTGTGTTTTCTCTGCCCCTCACGCCTCCTCCCGGCTGCAGGGCTGTGTGTTGTCCCTGCGCTACAATGGGCGCACATTTCCCAGTCCTGCTGCGAGAGTCTGCCTGGATGGTGATCCCACAACAGACTCCCACCAGCCCAGTTAAAAGAACCACAGTTGTACACCTCTTGCCTATTTATACAATAAGCACTAAGGTTACACTTTATTTACAACTTTTGAAAAATGTACAGTTTCTTACATGGGTTACTTGTGCAAAGTTAAACTTCTCAACAGACTGATGTGCACACAAAAGACACTGGAACAGTGGACAACACAATTGTAGGTTTCATCCCACACTGCTGCTTAAGGTACTGTATCCAAATGTAGAAACTTAGCCTTACAAAAAAGTGAGTCTGGACTTACAAATGTTTTTTTTCAGAGTTGAAAAAAATACTTTCATAAAACTGAAGGGAAACTAACTCAAGCATGCAGCAGTAGCTCACACAAACCACAAAGTAATCTACAAAGAGCAGAAACTGCAGAGACTCAAGTGCCTACCCCGTACTTTATTCACGCTTTCCATGAGGCGATGTTGGATCCCAAAGAACTTAACTTATCTTTCTCAGCTAAAGATAAGGGGGCGGGAGAAAGACACCGAATGAGAGTAATTCCACCGCTGGAACACTTCAGGTTTTACCTCTTTGTGATGTGGAAGATCTTTCGCTCAGAGTACCACAGCTCTACCT
Source organism: Pluvialis apricaria (assembly GCA_017639485.1). NCBI lineage: Eukaryota > Metazoa > Chordata > Aves > Charadriiformes > Charadriidae > Pluvialis > Pluvialis apricaria. The sequence goes on from CM030017.1 coordinate 8,206,578, forward strand.
GGTTTTGTCCAGTAATGCCTCAGTGACAGGACTATAGAAACTTATTGAAGCCGTCTCTGTAGGCATGTCCTTTAAAATAAAATAAAAAAAAGGGGGTTGTTTCTTACCCTAAGCAACGATCAAAGTACCACAACTGTAGTGATTTATGTATATCTGTACATAAATCTTGCATGTGAAGTGCAGAAGTAAATAGCATTCCACAGTCTTACTAAATATTTGAATTGGAATCAATTTAAGAGTTGGGTTTTTTCCACAAATAAGGCGTTGATAAACCAATACAAAAGGGAAACAAGAGGTTATTTCTTCACTCAGTACTTACAAATGCAGTGGGGTCTAAACCAATAGTAGAGGTAAATGACCAGCCTGGACAGATCAGCACTTTAGTTAATATCAGTTAAAAAATGTGTATGTATATAAACATCCCTTTTATCAAGCTACACATAAGCATCACTGTGTATAACACAATTACAATTAAAAGCTTAGTGTACACTACAGAAATGCACAATACTGCCCTAAGACTGGAGAGGGACCACAGAAAATGAATTCAGCATCAGTAACTCTTTTGCAAGTAACCCAAGTACAGAACATTTGACTTCAAAGTGGGTGCTTTCTGATGTCCAAGGAGAAGAAGCTTCAGCAAGGGAGGGTGGCAACAGCACAACAGCTATTCTGCTTTCAAAGTAAATGCTAGGAGGAAAAAGATGACTCAGACACTTTGTTTATTTTCCTCATCAACAGAGTGTTCATTTGCATCATCCTGGGTCAACAGTCACGCCAGCTCTGTTCTACTATTGCAGAAACCCGTTTTTCATATTCCCGCTTATTCTCTTGGTATAGCTGAGCTGCCTGGCTGTTTGCTGGACTGTTAGGATTTGGCTCATCCAATAGAGACTGCGCAGAGAGAAAAACATTCTTAGGCACTTGAAAGTATGCATAGTTTTCCAACATATTCCTTAAACTATCCATACTAATAAGCGTGCAGAAGTTCATCTAGATACAGGTAAGGTACATCATCATTGCATTATTCCAGTTGGAAGTTACTGGAAGCTTTCGCTATCCATCTTACTCTTAGCAGTGCAGGTGTTTAACTGGCAGTCAAGCAGCAATACCCAAGGAGTGCGATGGGTCCCTTCAGTGACCACCTGCTGTCACTGTCTAGTCAACTTACATCTGGGGAGTAGTCATACTTTAGCAAATATTAAGGTATAGCTGCTATACTGGCTATCAGGAGAAAAAAAAAAAAGTGTTTCCTGAGCTGTTTTTGTCAAAGCATGCTAATTTCATTCTGCCTTTTCATGCAGAGTTCTTTTTACCTGTATGGATGTTAAGATGGAGGAGACATCATAAGTAGGACTCCAACGGTTCTGAAGAATATCCAGACATATACTACCGTCTGCATAGACTAGAAAAGGTTCAAGAAGAATGGCTTAGAACAGAAGTTGTACAACTACTCAGTTTTTTTCTAGTATTGCTCGATCCTGAAAACCTACGTACTGACAAACACTACGATAGTCAATAGTGTCTGGCAGACTTAAATCCAGCAAACAAGCCTGTAGGTAGAAAGAGGTGAAGTTTGTCACCAACAGCTGCCTCAGCTATTTAAACTCAACCCCTGCTTATTCTTCCACGTCAAGCTTCTCTGGGACATTACAACTACCACGATGGGAAACCAGGAATAGATTCTACAGAAAAAAAAATTAAGCTACCCACAAGTGAACCAAATAAAGAACACAAGTGAAAGGCTGTGTACACATAAGGTTTCCCCAGAAAGTATCTACAACAGCCAGCGTCTAGTCACTTTTGTTATGGCAGCTTTAGAAGAAACTTCCCTCAGCGCACTTTACCCACACATGCCTACTTGCTGCGTTTGAAAGCTTCTGGTATTTCTTCCCAAAGCTAGTATTTGTTTGGAGGCAAGGAATACATCTCCAACGTTCCATTACCAAGGAAGGGGATTAATTAAATGATCTTACTATTGCTAGCTATAGTTGGAAACTAGCGCTACATTTCAAGGTATATCGTTCTTATAGGCATTTTTGGGAAGAAAAGTGATAAAAGACAACTGCATTCAGCAGTGTCATTATGCTATTTATGCGTTATGCTATGTATGCAATACGCATAGCCAAAAGTCCAAGGCACTGCTGTTTAAGTACAAAATACTCTTCTGTAAGGTTTAACAACAGGCAGTTGAGAGAGAACGTCTCACCAATAATCTGCTGTAACAACCGAAAGGTAAGAGGCTTCGTTTATTGCCCCTTTCATTTCAAGCGTGAGCGCTGCTCACATATTCATCCTTACCAAAACTACATAGAACCACACTGGCCTTTTGCTAGCTTATTAGCAAGTGGAAACATAATAAATACACCTTTTCCTACAGTGCTATAACTGGAAAGAAAAAAAAAGAAAAAAAAGCAGCGTTGTGTATGTACTTACCATTTGGATGAAACATTTTAGACACAAATCTAACAGTAGGTGGCTTATTCGGATATTCTTCTGTGAATTCTATTGTAAGTTTGAAAGTTCCTGGAGTTGAAAGAGAGATAAGTAACCTTTATTCAGAATGAATTTACACAAGGGATGAATAAGTAGCATCCCTCCACATCACAAACTGATACAATTGCGCTCATACGTGCACATTGGATATGGAATACAGATTGCTCAGCCTACAATGATTCTTCTACTCTCCTTGGAGTTAATCATTAACTCTGAAGTCCTACACAGTATTGGTACAACAGCATCTCCTGTGACTTACTTTTATGGCCAAAACCACCACCCCAGTCAAAAGGTTTGTGTAAAGAAATGCATCTGCCCTTCCGCAAAGCCTAATCCCAGTGCACTGTAAAAACACCACGAGTGGGTGTATAACCATCTGTGTAACAGGCCATGAGGTAGTAAGCCCTAGAGACTGGAATGTGCTATCATGACAAGGACCTTCTTACTTATTTCCTGTTGAAATTTCAAGAAAATACATTTTTATCAACAACTATAAGGTAATCGGGTCTTATTGTAGAAAAGTAGTCTTGAAAGCACCATCCAAATCAGAGACTTTACAATAAAAATTGGATCATTTACTTCACAGTAACTAGTCTTCCTTTGAGAAAGCCTGATTAAGCGGAAACAGAAAACTCTGGAGTTAAGTCCCAGTCCAATCGGTTTAACAGCCTGCACCAACAGAAGTTATTTCAGCCCTTCCCCTCAGGCTATGACAATCCGAGAATAAGAAGTCTGTCAACGAAGCTGCATAAACATGGGTCCAAGGGACTAAGCACTGCGAGCAATTCAGATCAGTAACTAAGGAACTCTACATACTCCAAAACATGCAAGCTTCTCTTTACCATGCTATCGCCTCAGACCAACCAATCCGGGAGACAGCTTGTGAAGTTCCTAGGTATGCCCAGAGAGAAATAATCTGAAACACTTTCATACAAATATATAGCTCTCCTGTACAAGGAATGCACCTTACAGTAACAGCTGTAACAAGCTGCCGGGGCAGCCATATTACCTTTTCTGGAAAGCCATTCTTACCTATCGGTGTCGGGTTTTTGTTCCCCCCCCAACACTCAGTGCCCAAATTGAAACTCAGGGGCTCAGATATAAAGCTCATCCTTGCTTCCTACTGTGAGGGAGTTTTCCAGCATGACTATAATTAAGGTATTCCTTCATTTGGGTGGCAAACGTGCCAGCAAATGGTACCCAGAGAACCGATTTTTCAACCCCTTTTCCTGTTTTTCAGATCAGCAAGGACATGCAGTATTTCCCAGGGACTCCTTCTTCTATAAGGAGATAAACTGTAACATTGAGTGGCAAGAAATGAAGGTCACTGCTTTGACGTTCCAGTTTGCACATGAAGACAGAGTACAGATACCTCAGAGCTTTCTGTACAGCAGTGGGAAGTCTCAACATCCTAAAAATAAGTTTTTGCATGTTTGGTTTTTATTAGCAGCCTAACAACATAAGAACAGAGAGCCAACAGCATGCTACCTTACCGTAAAACAAAAGGAACAAGAATAGTACAGTTAAGATTGTACAAATTAGTCTGCCGTAGGGCTCTCAAGCTTTACTCCAGCTAATCCAGAGGCACAGAGCCAGATCTGAGATGTTTGAAAGCCAGCACTGGAAAGCTAGTAACAACTTCTACCAGCTGCAAACATCAGCTCGGGACTACCTGTCCCTCCCTACAGAGTGACAATCCCAAACGATACTGGCCCTTTAGAACAGAATGCTTAGAGATTCTCAGCTCTCCCTGCCCCAGTTCTGGTTCTCAGTAGCCTCCTTATGAGGTAGGAAAGCAGACACATTCTTCTGTGGAAGCGTGACTAAGCAAGCAGTAGGCTGGAAACTGAGCACAAACCATCAAATAGTAGAGGAGTTCAACAAGCATACTTGAGAAAATGAATGCTATTCTAGAACGCTGACCAAAGTGGGAGCCAAGGGGACAGATAAGATGGCCAAAAAGCAGTAACAAGGGCAGTTTGGTCTTAAAATCCATTTAAAACTACTGAAAGGGCAGCTATCTGTCCCACCAGGGACAGGACGGCATTACTTTTAACACAAATCTGAGCTAGAGGTTAGACAGCTTCCAGCTGGAGTATCTACCTACTCAAACTTCCAAGTCAAGAACGAGTGGCAATGGCTCTTGGAAAGAGCTCCACAGTACGCAACACCTCATTGTCGAGATTTAAAGGACAAATCCAGAGATTTGATGAACCAATGTCCAAGGGTCACTCCCACTGAAAGCGCACACAAGTGAAACAGGTATGTATCACAACGCACACTGCTAGGGATGAGGCCTTCAGAGTCCAGCCTCTTCTGTCACTAATTTTAAAGCTTTCAACTGGTATTCCTTGCCCTAGACAACCAATGTTAAAACATAAATTCACATTCACTGTCATTATTGATATTAGGATCATCACTGATCTTAGGAGAACATTCTCTTTTCTCTCTTGTACTTGCTTACCTTGTTGATCTGTTTCTCCTACCTCGGGATGTGAGACTCTCACATGGCTACCAAGGAGACTGCTCCATGACCTGTGCGCTGGCCTGAGCAACCCCTGCCACAGCAGCACCCATGTCCCTCCCGGGCCCTTCTCGCTGCTAGAAGCAAGAGCAGCCCTCTATTCCACTGTCCATAAAGTAGGGACCATCTCTTCCTCTCCTGCATGAGGATACAGAATCCGTATTCCATAAGCTAGGAACAAACCATACATAAGGCAAATGCCTTGCTTCCTCTGTTCAAGCCTCCTGCATGATGACAGCAAGGGAGGATACTTTAATAGCTGTGTTACTTAAACTCTCTCCAAGCCAGGAATCCTGCGCTAACCACAATATCATCATCCGCTTTCAGAGAAACAGGTCTGAAGCACTGGGAGAGCCTGCGTTTCCATCACTGTGACAGCACTACCACTTTAGATGCCACACACATACAGATTCTTAGAAATACGGTGAAGGGCAGGATAAACATCCCCGGGGTCCTACTGCAGACACCTGCAATGGAATCCTCTTAAACCAGAAGATAGAAGTTATGCCGTTGATCTAAATTAGTAGTTGCTCCTAGGCCGAGTCAGCCTGCGCACCGAGTTGTGAAAACACCCTCTAAAGTCTGGGGGCGGAGGGGAGGGAGGGTTGTTAGCTGCATTATGCTGCACAGCAAGTAAACAAATGGGTTTGAACTTAAGGTTTTCAGTTCAGACAAAGCCAAGAGACCTCAGAAGCTGAGACTGGAGAAAGGCCTCACCAGAATGAGGATAAAGAACAGTAATTCTCCCAATATTGAAATTATTACTCCTCTAGTACAACAACAACAACAAAAATTCACAGGCTACTTTCACAAGAACTAAGGTATCTGCAGTTTTACAGTATCACCAGGAAGCGACAGAGTCTAAAAATGAAAATACAAACTGGCTTCTGAAGAACACTGCCCTGCAAAGGCTTCACGAGAAGGATTACAGCGTACCTTTGACTCACAAGGGCCTGCACAGTTACAAAACAAGCCCAAACTTAACAGCTCAATACTGTGAAATAAAAATTCCCTTAATTTTACCTACATTAAGCTAAACTGCATCTGAACTGCGCTACCATTATCTGAACCGCGCTACTCTACTCACTTAATGGAAAAGCACAGCTGAGGCACCAATACACCCATATCTCTAGGTACCACTTAGTATTTTGTTATCTAGCACAATGTAAGATAGGACCCAGAGAAAAGGAGATAAGCATATCCTGCAACACAAGACATATCTGTTTTCCTGAGCGCGTACTGTGAAAACACACACTTTGCTATGAAAAGAGCAATCCATCACACACTAAGATTATATTATTAGATCAACCAAAGCAGTACGACAGCAGTAGCAGACTCAAGCATCTGTTTGAACTTCAAACTGCTGTGAATGCAACATGTCCTAAGTATTTGAGATAAAGACACAATGCTGCCACAGTGGAAAGCACAGACAAAATCAATATGTCAGGGCTCTCAAAGCAGTCTCCAACCTTCTGCAACTAAATGGAAATATATGGGAAAAAGCCCTTATAGCATCTGTTAACCCCACACTGAGCTGGAAGAGCCCGAACATGGAAACAACCTGCATTTTACCACGCGGCAAGGAAACAGCTTTCTGCTCCAAATAGCGAAATCACTCTATTAGTGGCAGTGCACCATGAACCTAAGCAGCTCTAGCAACCCTCACAGAAGTTTAAGGGAGCCCTTCTTTACAGTTTACAAGATGAGATAACAGAATACATTTACTCTACCTGTTCTATAATGCCGTGTTGTGGAATACTCAAGTTCTAAACATTAGACTTCTGAAGCAGCTATTATAGCAAGTTTCTTAACTAATCAAATAGGTTAGAAAAGGTAACTGGAGTCTTTGGAGTTTTCTTAGGCCTGAAATATTTAAAATCTTCAAAATCTTCACAGCAAAAAAAAAACATCTGAGATTTACAAGCATGCCCACAGGTGCTACCTCCAAGGATAAACAGAGACAAAGGAGTTAGCCAAGAACAACATAAGAGTTAAAGAATTTTTCCTATGCTTTTGGCATGAGTCATGGAGATCTAGGATTAATTATAGCCTGCACTGAAAGTATCTTTAAAAAAAAAAAAAAAAAAAATCGGTGATTTCAGTTAGACAGTATTTCGTGTCTAACAAGTTTTCACAAAGATGCTGAAGTATTCATACAGCATCAGTAAAGCTACACAAAGACAATAAGGCCAGACAGAAACTACAAGGACAGAAGTATGTTACAAGGACCTATTTAGTCAGCTTTTACAGTTAAAAAGTCCTTTTAATCTTTAACACTGAATGATACCAATTGCAGCAGAGTGAAGTAGATGCCAAGAAAAAACAAAAAAAAATCTGTTCTGAACTTCCTCAAACATTCAGCCCGTTTCCTACTTCAGCTGACTCACATTGGGACTTACTCGCAAAACACTTCCAGCATTAGAAAAAACAGAACTCAAAACAAATGACAAGAACTTGAAACAAGTGACAATGGTTCTGTACCAGGTTTTTGACAGTTCTCCAAACAGAAGTGTCCCTAAAAACATGATCCAAGGTTCAACAGGAAAGTCTGGAGATCCTTAAAATGGTATGTTAAACTAGGCTTAGAATAGTCAGGTTTAGTGATTACAAGCAAGCCCCTATAAGCTAATTCGTATGTTTCTGTAAATCAACATAGCAATCATAATCCATACCACTTTCTTGGAGTCAGATTAAGAAAATATATATATTAAAAAGATATACATAAGTCCTGGAAGCAGCATACAGATGCGTGGTCAGGCGAACGCGCACCCAGGCCCCGCTCCATCCCCAGGCCCACACCTGTTGCAACGCCCGCGGCAGCGACACACCGAGCCCGTGTCAAACTGCAGCAGCGTACCCCGAGAAAGCCAAACACCGGGCCCGCACGTAGCCGCACTTACCGTCCTCGAAAGGGGTCCCCTCGGGCCTAGAGGAGGGAAGAAGCAGAGCACAGCGTTACCGCGCGGGCCGCCCGCCTCTCACCGCCCCCCCCCCCACCTTCCCGTCCCCGGCGGCAGAGCGGCGGCGGCCCCCGCCGCCTACCGCCCCCGGCCCCCCGACTCACCCGAAGATGACGGCGTTCCACACCATGATGTTGTTCTCGGAGGGGGCCCCGCTCACCCCGGCCGGGGGATCCTCCTGCAGCCTGCGGGGCACAGGGAGGGCTGAGGCGCCGGCCCCACCGCCCCCCCCCACTCCCGGCGCGACCAGCGGCCGCCCCTGCGCACTTCGCGTAACCCAAGCAGGTAGCTACACGCCCCTGCGCAAACAGCGTAACCCGCCGGCAGGCAGCGAGGACCGGCCCTACGCAATCAGCGGAGCGCGCCCTACCCCGCCGCCATGTTGTGCTGCCCCCCTCCTCCCCCGGTCGAGCCGGGCCCTCCGTCCTCCTCCCGCCCGCCCCCCCCCCCCTTTCCCCTCAGCCGGCGGCCTCGGTACCTCTTGAAGTCCCGCATGAGGCGCCTACGGGCCGGAGTGGACATGGCGGGCTCAGGGTTATAGATCACTCATACACTATCAGAGGGAGCACGGGGGGCCCAAAGGCGGCGGCGGCGACGAGCTCCGACTGAGGCGACGGCAGCGCTGACGAGCAGGAGCGATCGCGGCCTCTACCACTGCGGCGGGCGCGGGGGGAGACCCTGGACTGCACCGACTCCTGCGCCGGCTGCCGGGCGATCCCGGGACGTACCAACGGCCGGGGGGAAGGGGGGGGGGAAGGGGGGCGGAGCCGGATGCTGCTGAACCCCCCGCCCAGCCGCCACCACCGCGGCGCGGGGGCGCGGGGCGGTACCAACGGCTGTGGCGGGCGGGGGTGGAATGCGGCCTGTGACGTCATGGAGGGAGGTCGGGCCCGCCTGCTCGCTGAGGGGCGGTGGGCGGGGCGAATCGGCTAGCCCCGCCTTCCGTGGGCGGGGGGAGCGATTGGCTCCGCCCCCGGGTGGGCGGGGAAATGGCGGTGGCGGCTGCGCGGTGCAGAGCTGCCGGGACCAGTAGACCCCGCCGCTACCGCGCAGCCGCTCCCTCCCCGCGGTGGGATGGGGAGAGGATCGGAAGGGTAAAAGTGAGAGGACTCGTGGGTTGACATAAAGACGGTTTAATAGGTAAAGCGAAAGCGGCGCGCGCAAGCAAAGCAAAATAAGGAATTCGTTCACCGCTTGCCGTTGGCAGGTGGGTGTTCAGCCATCCCCGGGCTCCAGCACGCGTAACGGTGACTTGGGGAGAGAAATGCCATCACTCTGAACATCCCCAGCTTTATTCTGCTGGGCATGACGACATATGGTACAGAATGTCCCTCTGGCCAGCTGGGGTCAGGGGTCCCGGCTGTGTCCCCTCACAGCTCCTTGTGCACCCCCGGCCCTCGCTGGTGTCCTGGGGTGAGGAGCAGAAGGGGCCTTGACTCTGTGTGAGCACCGCTCAGCAATAATGAAAACATCTCTGTGTCCTCAACACTGTTTCCAGCACGAATCCAAACCACAGCCCCATACTAGTGACTGTGAAGAAAATTAACTCTACCTCAGCCAAAACCAGCAAGTGCTATACTGCGCTTTATGCTTCCACAGAGAGCTTTTTCCATGGGAAAATAATCTATTTTCTACCTTTTTTTAATAGCCTTTGGGAACAAAGAATTTCTCTCTGCTGTTGTCTAGAGCAGACTGGACAGGTCCCCTTTTTCTGGCCTATTCTCACCTTTCGCTTCATGTAATACAGGCACGTGGGGAGGGGGCTTCAGAAAAAGACATGGGAGGAGCACCCACTGCCTTTCACAGAAGTTGAAAGAAAAAAATACAGCTTTCATGGCTGCACTGAAAATCTCCTGTTCTTGACCTTTCCTGCTCTTGTCCAGCCTATGCAATTAAGAGATGGAGCAGCTCTTGGTGCCCATCAGGGAGCGGCTTTGTTCAGTGCCTTGCCTTTAGGTACGCAAGAAATCCCTGTTTGCAAAAAAAGTGCCCATTCACAAGAAATCCGTGTTGGCAAGAGATGCCCGCTGGCTGGCCAGGGGAGCTGCCTGACACTGGGCCCAAGGGTGACGGTGTGACCGTCTCCCTGTGGTTCGGAGCACCTCTGTGCCCAGCTCAGCCTGGCTTGTTTGTTATGAGAAATGATGTAAGGCTTAAATTTTGCCGTTGTAATTTGCATTTAATGTGCGACCATACAGTGCTGTGCTGGGCTTGGAAGCGGGGTCCCCCTAGCCCCCCCCCGGTCCACACCACAGCCCCCACTAAACCCCGCAGGAGAAACCACCCCGTCTTGAGAACGTGGAAAAAAAAACCAAAACAAACCAACCAAACGGCGAAGGGAGCCGCCATAGCCGTTGTTTCTTGAGCTCGGGCTCGGCGGGCGGAGCCGCGCTGCCGCGGGGGCCGGGCCGGGCGGGAGGCCGGGCCCCGCCGCCGCCATGCCGAAGGTGGTGTCCCGCTCCGTCGTCTGCTCCGACACCCGCGACCGCGAGGAGTACGACGATGGAGAGAAGCCGCTTCACGTCTACTACTGCCTGTGCGGGCAGATGGTGCTGGTGCTGGGTGAGCCGCGGGGCCGGGGCGGGCCGCGGGGCGGGGGGGTAGGCCGCGGGCCCGGGGGACAGGCCGTGGGGCGGGGGGTAGGCCGCGGGGTACGCTGCGGGCCCGGGGGACAGGCCACGGAGTAGGCCGCGGGGCGGGGGGGGGGCGTAGGCCGCAGGCCCGGCGGCGCTGAGGGCCCGGGTGGCCGTGCCGGTCCCGCCGCCAGCCCGTTCCCGTCCCCGTCCCGCAGACTGCCAGCTGGAGAAGCTGCCGATGCGGCCCCGGGACCGCGCCCGGGTGATGGACGCCGCCAAGCACGCCCACAAGTTCTGCAACGCGGAGGAGGAGGAGAGCGTCTTCCTGCGCAGGTGGGACGAACCGTGCCACGGCCTCTGCACCCCCGCCCCGTCTCTCTGAGAGCCCCTCCATGGCCCGGGGAAGGGGCTGCCCGGGTCCGGCCGTGCCTCCTCGCCCGGCAGGGGCCCGTGGGCTAGGCGCCAGTCCCACTGTCTGCACGCTCCTCAAGCTCTTCCTCTCTCCCCTAGACCAGAAGGCATAGAGCGGCAGTTCAGGAAGAAGTGTGGCAAGTGAGTGGCCTTCAGTGACTTTTACAATCTGTTTGCGAGGTGACCGTAGAATCTGGGTTTCCTCACAGCTGCGTGTTTCTGTTTCCAGGTGCGGACTGCTGCTCTTTTATCAACACCAACAGAAAAACGCTCCGGTGACCTTCATTGTTGATGGTGCTGTGGTCAAATTTGGCCAGTGTTTTGGGAAAACAAACATATATACTCAGAAGCAAGAACCTCCCAAAAAGGTAATCAGTTTTAGAGGAGTAAGATGGTTATCTCTGCTTTTCAAAAAGGTGTGGTGAGTAAAATCACTGAATGGTGAGGGCAGAGGGGAGGGAAAAGAAAAAAGAGGACTTCTAAACAGTAACTCAGTTTGGTGTCTTCTCCCTGTCTGCCTTAAGTTTTCCTTTACAGAGGTCACTGCAGCTTGGAGTCCTAGCACTAAAAGAAAGCGAAATAAATTTGGAAATCTAGACTTTGCCTGATGTTTAGGCTCAGTTACCAGAAAGTTTCCATTTATAAGTAGGTCAGATTGGTAGTCTGCACAGTGATTCTCAAAGTCTGGCTCATCTATTAGTGAGCTTGTCAGTGAGTTTGCTTCTGATCATGGTAGCTCTCAGCCCAAGAATCACTGGGGATAATTCTCCTTTGCCACCCACAGAGTTCAGGTAATCCTAATAGCTTGCATGAGAAGCGTTAAAAGCTCTGGAGGGGAAAGGGTTGCTTAGTGGCATAACAGTTGCCAAGGTTTAACAAAATACTCTGCTTCTCACCCAGGTGATGATGACCAAACGGACCAAAGACATGGGCAAGTTCAGTTCTGTCACAGTCTCCACAATTGATGAAGAGGAGGAGGAGATTGAAGCGGTGAGTTTTGTCTGCCCTTAGGGACAGTCACATCTGAACGGGGCAGCTGTCTCAGACACTGATCAGAGCCAGTGATTGTCTCACCATTTGAATGAGGTGATGTTACTGTGGGGTTTGCTGTTGCAAAGTGACACTGCATGTGTTTCAGAGGGAGATTGCAGACTCCTATGCACAGAATGCAAAAGTGATTGAGAAACAGCTGGAACGCAAAGGCATGAGCAAAAGAAGGCTACAGGAGTTGGTGAGTGTTTTCTTCAGTGTTGAATGCAAATCCCTGAGATCTGTTTGCTTTGTAAACAAAAGCTATCTTGCAGATCACACTACAGATGTAGAGAGGTTCTGGTACAGTCATAGGTAACTTGTAGCTTTGTGAGAATGACTTTCCTTTACAGGTTTTATAGAGATATTCTTCTAGTCCTCCTGAACTTAAAGGTGTTTGCAGTTACCTATAGAGCTAATTGAAGAGAAGCCAGAAGAGCTTTTGCAGGGAGACTTTCCATGACTTGTTGGACAAGGAACAAGGGAAGGGGAAACCAGGCCATGGCTCTACCAACCAGAGCACCCCTAATGCTGTGCTCTCAAGCCTGCTTGACAGAGCAGGTCTTTGCCATGACACATCAGGGCAAGCTAAGGCTGTTGTGGAGGACGTGCCAGCTCAGCTGCTACCGGAAGGGTCTCTGGAAGAATTAATGGCAAGAACATCACAGCTGATCTTACCTGCTGTGACAGGAGAGTAGTAGATGGGAGGAGGGGGAGAAGGTTCAGCTCCCACCTGAGGACAGAATCTATGGAACTGTCTCCTGTGCGGTTAGTCTTGGGCTTTTTATGGTTATAAAGGTGGTCGTTGTTTTGAACCTCAGGGCGGGGAGGGAGTCAGCAAAGGACTTGAGCTACTATTGCTCCTGGTGTGAAAAGCTTGCAATGGTCAGGCAAAAAGATCAAACGTCATTGGAGCACTGAAGGAAAACACATCCAGGCGTTATTTCATTCTGTCTTAATTTTCTTAATCAGGCTGAATTGGAAGCCAAGAAAGCAAAGATGAAAGGAACCCTGATTGATAACCAGTTCAAGTGAAACGCTGCACATCTGCTGGGTATTCTTCTGGGACAGGGGAAAGCTACCAGGAGCTATCGCAGATCTGTCAACAAAGCAGAAGTAGCAGACAACGTTCAAGGGCAATGTGCTGCAACCAGCTTGGAGGATGAGTCATAGGTGATAGTCTGGTACCAGTTTTAATAACTCCAGTGGCACTGGAGGCTTTGCTCAAACTACCGTTCTCTACAGACCCAGTGTTACGAGCAAGCTGTTCCAGCCAGAATATTTACTTTTGGGAAAATCTTCACTGGGTGCCTTCCTGAGTTCAGTGTACCTTTAGATACCTGTCTTTTTATTTTGGTAGTTTTCAAATGTGTAAGAGTTCCATAAATGTATTGGAACAATAGGTCAACTGTACAACAAAGAAATCATTACAAAAGTAAGCTCTGTGCCTGTTGTTCATTTTGTTGTTTTAAATGTGTCCAAAATGGGCAGCAGCTTGAGAGACGTGTCATTCCAAGACAGTCTGCAACGACTCGGGTGCAAGGCTTGGGGATTGTGCTGCTGCGTACCCAGACAGGCTGTCAAAGGTAGCCAGCACAGGCTACAGGGCTGTAGCTTTAAGTCTTAGCTCCTGTTGAACATCAGAAAGCCGCAGCTGTACAGAATGACACTGTCCCAACAGATACTGCCCGGTACAAAAGCATGAAATCCAACCCTGTTTTAAGCTACTGAAAACAAAAACTGTCTGCGTATTATACCACTAATGAGTTCAAATATCTAATTGAAAGCTACTGATACGATTGGTGATCATTTAAAGTAGAACACAACTGCACATCTGAACTAACCTGTTCTGCAAAACAGTATCAGTACTTGGCGTTGTAAAACGCGAAGGAGAAGGACAAATTGTTTTAAATGCACTGACCACTAAGGACTTGGATAAAGATAACATTAAGAATTGTTGTGTAAATACCTTGTTTGGGAAACAATATTTTGTGTCTCTTGCATGATGTAATAACAGCGCTCTATAGCCCATGTCTTTGTTGCTCTATTTGGGATTAAATACCATGTTACGAATTTGAACTAAAATACATTTCCTAGGATGTTCTTACTCTACCAAGTATTGTCAAATAATGTGAGTAATGAACAAGGTGCTTCATCTCGCACAATTATTGTGGAAGGCTTCCTATAACCAATAAAGATTTTCCATCTGACTTTATAACCCTGACTGGGAAAACTCAGGTCTGCTTAGCCTAAGGATGTATACTTCCTTTCTTGGGGAAAATAAGGTGTAAGGGAGGGAGTGCTCTGCTCCAGAGCTGGCAGGCTGGGATGCACCAGCAGTGTGCTGATTTAATGCCAGGCTGGGTCAGCATGTGTTCAGGTTAACTCAGGCAGTGCTGGTCTTGTTCACTGCTGATCACCTGCTGATCTGAAGCCTATTTGCAGAAGCCTGTGTCCAGAGGCAGTTAAGCAATTATAAGGTGGCGTATAATACTTGGGAAGGGCAGGAGGAATGAGTGGGTACAACTCCATTACACAAACCCCTTTTCCAAGTGTGGTAGTGCAGTCCAGCCAGGCAAGGGCCTCGGGGTTCCTTTGGGAGCAACCCAAGCCCCGGATAACCCCAGATAGGTCTCCGTAAATATTAGGAAGTTTTTTCCAAGCAGGAGTCAAAGACTTTGAAATTTGAAAATAGGTTTTGAACCATGTGAGGTCTCCTGGGATGAAGACTTCTTAGTCTTCAGTCAGCACAAAGGATGAAGTACGGTCCTGCTTCAAGTGACACCCAGAACAAAAGCTGACTCAGGATGGTGTGATTTACAGTTAGGGGTAAGGTTGGGAGCGACCAAACTCGGATTCAGCTGACAGGGGGCTGTGAAGGGGCTGCCAGGTGGGGCCTGGCATCTTTGCAGTTTGGTGAGGCACAAAGAGAATTTGGTGAGTCCACAGCTCAGCACAAGTTGCCCGAAGTAGCAGTTACCAACTGCCACCAAATTCCTCAGCTGCGCACCTTGAGCCTTGAGGCAGTGTTCACAGCACCGCACAATTGCTCCTCCTTTCTGGCTTTTAGAATACTGGCCCATGTTCAGTCAGTGTTTTTCCATCCTTGTCATTAGAGATCTGCCTAGTTTGGCTCAGGACTTGCTCATGGACCCAGTCAGAAAGGACAGTATGTAGTTTGTCACACCAGCAGTCCCCAAGATACTTTTAATACGCTCTAGTTATGCAGTCAATGGCTGAAACAACTCCAACACAGAGAATCTGATCCAATACATTATTAAGTATATATTTCTTACCCTAACTAGATCTAGTTCACAACAATTCAAATCAAGCTGGGTTTTTCATTTCTAGATCTAAAGAAATTAAAAGACGTTAGTGGACTATAGCAACAGGTCGCAGGGGCACCTAGTTCAAATGCTTGATTAAATGTCCTATTATAATAGATAAAACTAGCCATTCTGCAGAGTTTCCCACACCCTAGTACCAACTGGGTAATCTGCAGCAGTGTCCAGACCAAAGAAAAGTCAGATTTTGTGTTACCATAAAAGCCAACATTAGTTTTTATAAATCTGTAAATTTATTGTTTGTTTAACTGAGCACTATATTGTACATAAGAACTTGTCCAGATGCAGAGGTATTGCAAAGCAAAGTAGCGTAGCATGTGAAATAAAAGTGGAGGAGGGGATTTATTCCAAAAGTAATGCCACACATGGCCAGACTTACCTCGGTGTGTTTCATGGCTTAGTCCAAGTCCAGTTTCCAAGCACCTTCACAAGAAACTTGTCTGAATTACCATGTCAGGATAGCTCTGTATGTAGCAATGATGCCTTGTTCCTCATAACCTGTAAAAAAAAAACCAAAACAAAACAAAACAAAAACCACCATGCAGTTTGTAAACACTGAAGAGAAGCGGTAATGGTGATTCCGACCTCGTGGGTGTTAATCACAGCTGTACCTGGGGAGCAATGCGGGATCCTCCCCACCTGCCTCTCCGCACACAGCTGGTGCCCTCACAGAAGCGCCAGGGTGCTGGATAACAGTGAGGCTTGTTCAGAAGCTGGTGTACGGTTTTATTGGCATTTATCTGCCTGGGCTC
The DNA here is from genome assembly GCA_017639485.1 of Pluvialis apricaria. Taxonomy (NCBI): domain Eukaryota; kingdom Metazoa; phylum Chordata; class Aves; order Charadriiformes; family Charadriidae; genus Pluvialis; species Pluvialis apricaria. The sequence continues at coordinate 8,222,667 of CM030017.1, forward strand.
TGGGCAGGTTAATAGCTCAGAGGGAGCCAGGCCCTGGGGAGCCCGGTAAGGGTTGTCTCCCAGGGCAGGGTTTCAGGGTGTTTTGGGGAGCCCCGCGGAGCTGCTCAGCCTTGCTGTCCTGGCCCCATAACCCTGCAGATGGCACAAGGAAGATGTTCCCACTCAGCATGGCTGCACTGGGAAGAAAGCTGCCTTCAAGGGAGGAAGAGCTGATGGTTCCATGGCTTTGCACCCACAACTGGTGCCTCGTGCACTGGGATGTGCCGCGGGGAGCCGTGCAGGGTACTGCACCCACCGCCCCGCAGCGAGGGTTTGCCTGTGGGACACAGCAGCAGTGAGCACCAGCTGGGATGCTCTCGGCTCCCCAGTACCACATGCAGACCCATGGGCCATGGTGCCTGGCAGTGACCAGGTGGCTGGATCACATGCAGAGCTCAGCCTCGAAACCTGAAGGCAAATATTTCTGGTCAGCTATTACAGCTCTCCTTGAGCTGTGCTCTGTGTTTCTGCTATTTCACCCACTAGACTGATGTACAGACGGCTCGCCCTGACTCCCTAGACTATTGCAATGAATATTAATAGCGGCACACTAACTTTTTTTTGGTGTATGACAATGTGATCAGCTTGGGAACAGCACTGACTGGTCAGCCTAAATCAAACCAGACTCAGCTTTTGCTGGTGTTATCCTGAAGAGCCCTAGAGGTCCATGGGACACTGCCACATCCAGGCATTTAGAAATATAAAATAAAAATTATGGGCTTGTTTAAAAGGCTGCAGGGGTGGGCTCTGAGGGATGGGGGAGGAAGCCTTGTATCTCTCCCCTGGGGAGATCTTATGAACCTAGCTGGCCACGGCATGCTGGACTTTTGGGTGGATTTCAAAGTTCAAGTGGCCAATCTCTCCTTGTTTGTCAGCCGGAAAAATGCCACCCTATCCCTGCGGCCAGGGCTGTCACTCCTGTCAACCCCAGCAGGATCAGACAGTGACAACCAGCAAACCCCTGGTGGATGCCACCTCCCAGAACCTCCCTGATGCTGTGGGTCTTTGTGTGGGTCTTGGCAGCTCCTGAAGGCTCAGTGCACCCAAAACTGCTCCCCCCACCCCCAGCAGCTCCATATGGTGCCAGGGTGTGCAGAAACAGGGCTGTGTCCCCACGGGCACGCTGGCATTAGGTCCTGCCCCACAGCCCGACCCATGTGCTTTGGGCAGCCGATGGGATCCCTCGCATGGCTGGGCAACAGCAGGAGCAGTCCCGCAGGTGGTTTCAACACACTCACCCAACTGGGAACAACCCATTTTACCCTGTGCCATATAAAGCACCGCATCATCCAGAGCAGTGCAGGCAGCACATGGACGACACTGGGGTAATGCCTGACCCACGGTGACAAGGACACAGGGGCAGGGGGACTCCTGGCTCCATCCAGAGCCCAGAGACACAGCCCAAGGTGGCACAACGCCTGCTGAAGGGGATGAGCTGGTACTGTGCTGGCCCTTTGCAGGTCAGGTCCTTGAGGTGGGACATTCTCCATTGCAAGGCCTGGTGAGATCCAGGCACCAGCCCTGCAGTGAGAGGCACAGTGTGTGCACTGGAGGAAGCTTTCAGACAAGCCCCTGTTTCCTCGGGAGCAGGTTTTCTCCATGCAACACAACCGGTTTTCTGCTGCTCCTCCTCCAGCCAAGGCGTCTTGGCCCTGGGGCTTGGCTCTGCCACACTCAGACCCTATGCTGAGCTGCGCCAAGCGCTGGGCATGGCTTGGAGGAGGTCAGGCTTCAGTGGCACTTTGAAGGCAGAAATGTGAAGGTGGACACACCAGGTAGAAACATGGCCTCATGCAGGCAAAGTGACCCTGGGGCTGCCCGCTGAGGCAAACCCCGAGTCTCTGCTCCCTGCCTGCACCAGCTGGATGAAGATCCCTCCTGCCTGTGTGTGCCTGCTCGCCCCTGTTCCCCTGCCACCCCTGGGACATCCCAGGCTGACAGACCCTGTAGTCGCCACATCTCAGCCTAGACGTGGGTGAGATGGGGGCTGGGGGACACTGCTGTCCTCCCCAGTCACTGCCTGGCCCTGTGCCTATCTCCAGCAGAGAAGCTCAGCCACCACACCTCCCTCCTGCCGCCCGGGGTGAGCCCCAGAGCCCTGCTCCCACCTCTGCTGCCATCAGCGCCCCCCAAATTCCCCTAGGAAGTGGGTGGCTGCCCCTGCCTCACCTTGGCCGGCACCCAAACCTCCAGGCAAAGGTTGTTCCCTGCAGCCTCCAGCCCAGCCGGCGAGGTCCCAGCCCCACAGAGCCGGCGGGGTGCAAGGGCAGCCCCATCCCGCAGCCCCCCGGCACCACGGCCAGCCCAGCCCGGGGGGGGGCTGGTGCGCACCAAGCCGTGCCAAACCTCCAGCACCGCTTGCCACCTGCCCCAGCTGCTGACAAGTGTTTCATACGACCCCGCGCAGCTGCGCTGTGTCAACAGCTCCTAAGCCTGGGATTTATGGCCGCCAGGCCGAGGTGAGAGCGGCGTTACAGGCGCTCGCCCACCCCTCCCCGCCAGCAAAGGGGCCGATACGCCAGGCTGGGCACTGCTCCCGAGGAGGAAATCGTGGGATGAGAGGTGTTGGGTACTCCCCACGGGAGAATCATGTTTAAAAGGAAAATCCCTCCCTGCCCCTGCCGTCCTTGGGGCAGCAGGGCCTGGTGGGCAAAACGCCTGTGCTGGAGGGACTGCGCTCAGATGGCTGCCTCACCGCTGGCTGCCCGCAGTCCCTCTCCCATGCCTCAGTTTCCCTGCAAGAACAAAGCCCTTAATCCCTCTGTAATGTGCTCCTGTGGCAGGCAAAAGCAGCCGTTGAACCCCCCCCAGCCTGCTTCCCCAGGTAAAGCTGCTCCTGGGGAGCTGACAGGAGGGGGAGGTTAAATCCCCGGGGACCCCAGGCTGGAGGCGGCTGCCAGCCCGTGGTCCCGGCAGTGGACTGGAGGGAAATCCCATTGAGGGCTCTGTCCTGCATCGCCCGTGCACCAGAGCTAAAAGATAGCTGTGAAACACATGCAGGAGCCCAGGGGCAGCTGGAATGTAGCAGCAAAGGCTCTTGGCTCAACAGTGCAGCATGAGACCATCTCCCATCACAAACTCTCACACCCATTCACAGGGACCCAAGCGTGCTGACGCCGGCTGCGGCGGGACGGTGCTGTGCTCTCACACCCAGCTGCCCCACTTAGATTTCAGCAATAAAAACAACTACGGCCCTTTGCAACACAAGGGCTTGTCGATCCGCCTCGGACAGTGGTTGAGATTGGTTTCAGTGATTGAGATCAACCGCTTTGAGCAGGCCTGGGCAGCCAGAAAGGACAAAAGGCATGAGGGCAGTGAGGAAGGGCTCGCTGATGAGGACAGAGGACCAGGAGAGCATCCACTCACCACCCCAGCTCCCTGGGCAGAAACCAGAGCTTCACTGCGGTGGCTCACAGACCCACAGAGATGTCTGAGCAGAGGCCAAGCCACACACATTGCCCAGTCTTGCAGTGTTTTCCCCAAATTGCCCCAGCAGCACGAAGGAATTTCCCCCTTCCCCCAGAATTTGGGGTTGGGACAAGTTTAACTTCCAGGGGTAAGGGATGAGCCTGGGGATGCAGGTCCCTCCCAGGCACTGGAGCCATCTGTCCCTTCTCAGCTACTGCATCCCTGCAGCACACCACCTCGTGTGAGGGCCAGGCTAGCCAGGGGCCCTACACAAGAGCAGCAATTAGCTGCACTTATGTTCTCTGGTTGGGTTTTAACATGCCTGAGCAGGCAGCTGTTCCTAACCTTGAGTATGTGATGCCAGTTCTGCTCCTCTGGCTGGCAGCAAATACCCCTTAGACATTTCTTCAGCCTCCCAGGCATTCGGCACCATGGGGAGGGCTGTGTTTTGCAGAAGGGTTAGGCACTTGGCACTTTAGAAAGTCCTCCAAGGCTGCCAGTCCCCATTCCAGCCCAAACCGCTGGCCTCCACTAGGGAGGAAACATTACACAGCTGCCTCAGCCGCCTGCACCGCGTTTACTTGCCAGTGACTACAGGTAGTTAGCAGGTAACAAGGCGTGCAGGATGGAGAGGGTTCATCTTTCCCCTTCTCTACAATCACTACACAGAGACCCCCACACACCTCACACTGCAGTGAGAACAAACATGAGACGAGAAAAGTTGGTTTTAGATTTTTATTTCTTTGCACGCTTTAAGCAGAAGTGACTGAAATAGAAACCATGTTTGAGTCCCATCAGGGGGAATGACTTAAAGACAGGGCAGGCAGTTACCCCTGCCCCATGCCAACCTGGATAAATATCAGCCGTCACTTTTTAGTAACTAGACGGTTTTCATACAAGTCCACAATTACATATTACAACATGCCAGTTCACAACGGGAAATAACTTATGTGTACTTCTTGATTTCGTCATACAGGACTAAGACAAAAGCACCACCCATTCCTCGGAGTACATTCGACCATGCACCTTTGAAAAACGCCTTGGAGCCCTCGTCCCGGGCAATCTTCCGCCAGCAGTCAATAGTGCCGGTGTACATTATGTCAGCTGCAGGAGACAGACAGTGTTAGGAATCAGATGCCCATGACACCTGACATCTAGGTCAGAAATGGCCTAACATATCTGCCAGCTTCGTAATGGCAAGTGCATCCCGTTTCTTGACTGACTTTCTCCAGTATTGGACAAGGTCCCCCAGGAGATAGGCTGCTCCTGCTGCATTACCCCTAGGAGACACTGGAAGGACCGGTTCGAGCAGAAGGCAGCTACTGTTTGCTTTGACACCAACACTTCCAGACCCAAAAGCTATTGCACAGCCAGCCAGGCCGTGCCTGCTACCAGGGATGTCTCTTCTTGGCCCAGAGAAACTCGTTTGCAACATCCTTGGGCAAGTTCTGCTGTTCCTACCTACTGACAGATATGTGATTTCTGCACGCCACCTTACAGGGGTGCTGCAGAGACTGACCTGGCACCTGCTTCTGCAGCCCCTCTCACACCCTGCTGTTTACGAGAGGAGAGAAGAGGATACCTACACAGCTTGGTGAATGCCAAGCCACTCTGCCTTCACCTCAGCTCCACCACCAACTGTTGATACAGGGACGCCCCAACACTTCCTACACGAGGAGGTAGAAACTTACTTCCTTTACGGCCGGACTGCATCATCATGCGACGACGAACCGTATCGAAAGGGTAGGAGGTCAAACCAGCAACAGCGGTAACGGTCTGAGCAATCATCCAGCTGACAACGATGTGGGTGTTCTTTGGGTCCGGAAGCATTCCTGCAGGAGAGAGATTTTGAAGGAAACGGCAGGTGAGCCACCAACATCTGCCGAAACACACCACAGGCCTGCTGCAGCCCAGCATCTCCCTTTTAGTGCCATTTCGGTCAACCTACCCTTTGCGGTGTCATAGATGCCGAAGTAGGCGGCTCTGTAGATGATGATGCCCTGGACAGAGACATTGAAGCCCTGGTACAGGCCCCTGAGACCATCCGACCGGAAGATTTTGACCAGGCAGTCACCGAGCCCGCTGAACTCCCGGTCGGCCCCGGCTTTACCCACGTCCGCTGCCAGGCGGGTTCGGGCAAAGTCAAGGGGGTAGACGAAGCACAGAGAGGTAGCGCCGGCGGCACCCCCGGACGCCAGGTTACCGGCGAAGTACCGCCAGAACTGGGTTCGCTTGTCCACGCCACCCAGGAAGATCTGCTTGTACTTATCCTTGAAGGCGAAGTTGAGGGCCTGGGTGGGGAAGTACCGGATCACGTTGGCCAGGTTGCCGCGCCAGAAGGAGAGGACGCCCTGCTCCCGGGGGATGCGCACCACGCAGTCGATGATGCCCTTGTACTGCTTGTCGGCGGCGATCTGCTTGCTGGCGTGCTGCACCTGCGGGGGCCGACACGCTGCCATCAGCCCCGCGACCCCCGGGCCCGCCGCTCCCCCCCCCCCCCCCCCCCCCCTTTGCGGCGACCTTGCGGCGGCCACGGCGCTCACCTGCAGCAGCAGCTTCACCCTCTCGATGGGGGCGACGGCGGTCTTGGAGATGGCGGCCGCCACCCCACCGGCGAGGAAATCCTTGGCGAAGGACACGGCCGCATCGGTCATGGCGGGAGGCGGCGGCGGGCGAGGCGAGGCGAGGCCGGGTGAGGTGAGGCGCGGCGGGAGGCGGCGCTGCGGGCGGCGGGGCGGGCGGCTGAAATGGCCGCCTTATATAGGGGCGGCGGCGGGCACGTGGGCGGGGGCGCGGCGCGCCGCCGCGTCCCGCTCGCCCATTGGCTGAGGGAGGGAGGGGGCGTGGCCGCCGCAAGGGGACGGGGCCGCCGCGGCAGCCGGCGGGGGGCACATGGCCCGGCGCCCCCGGGCAGAGCGGGGGGGAGAGGCCTCCCCGGGGGGGGGACCCGCGGGATCACACGCAGCCAAGCACACCCCGACAGCCCCCCGCCGGGGTCACGCTGCCTTCCCCCCCCCCCCCCCCGCCGTGGCGGTGAGGGGCCCTTCCGTCCATCCAAAAAATGTCACCTGAGTTACAGCTCACCCACCTAAGAGCTGTCCCTGCCATGGTTGTTCAGCATCACACACCATTTTACATGTTAGTGACCCACTGCTGAAGCACTCCGGTTAAATATTTTAGCGTTCCTTTTTTGGGGATTTCTCAGGCATAGATGTGATTACGCAAAGGAGAGGCTCAGTTGGTAAAAGGTTTGTAAGTGATTTATAGGTTGTAGGAGTACATTAGAATACAAATACAAAGGTGTTAGAGGTAAGTTTTTGACTCACTTGACTCTTACCAGGTTTCAAGAGCTGATCAAACATTCTATATGCACCCATCACTCAAAATCTATTTAGAAATACAACATTGGTAAAAAACATACATGGTATGCTTGGACAAGGTAAGGACACTCTTTAGAAATCCATTCCTTCCCAACGCGCTCACAAGTCACATCTCCTTATTCATACATCTCAAACAAGTCTCAGTATTATTACCTGCACTGTGCAGATGGGGAAACTGAGGCACGGAGCAACACATTCACTAGGCAGCTTGATTAGAGAGCCAAAAGCACTTACAGCCTCAGTGTGATGCACAAGCCACCAGATCTGCTCTCTGACCTCTTAATTTTTGCTATCAATGCTTGCATTTCTTCCCTGAGAAGAAAACCAGAATGAAGCACCACTGCAGCAGAACTGAGCAAGCCCATTAAGAGAGATGCTGCAAGACCTCAGCTGTGTGGTACATCAGTGTTGAGTTCTAGGTGCAAGGAAGGCCTTACAGTTATCCCAAATCTTTCTGCAAATCTCCCTCCACAGTCACAGACTGTTCCTGCATCGACCTGCCATTCCCCCATCCCGCTGTGACCCAGCCTAACCAAGCAGTTTCTGAGATTTCCTTATTTCCACCCAGCAGGGACATATATGGTACAAAAACCACACACACAAAAGCTGTTTAAACCAGGAGGCAAATCCCGTGCTGAGCCCAGGCTGCTGCAGCTAGGGCACGAGCATGGCTGGTGTGCGCACGCCTTACCGAGCTGCTGATTCACACGTGGCCACAGCCCAAGGCTGGTGGGACACGTCGCAGAGGGCACAGCCACCTTCCCACGGGGACGCGGGGTTTAAGGTTTTCTATCAGAAGGCACTAGGATGGGGCTGTTCCACAGCTGTACTTCTACAAAGGAACCAGAGCAATACCACAGCTCCTCAGGTGTAATACCAAGATGATCCTTCGTTGCCCAAAAGCTCCCTAGACTGGTCAGAGGCCTGTCAATTGCATCGGCACTGGCAATAACCTAGAGGTCTCGCAGATAAAGTACCTGTGGCTCCTGGATCGCAGTGGTTAAAGTGGAAAAACCATAAGTTGTGTGCACAGTGCTATTCTCCTGGCAAGTTCTGAGCAGCACAGTGCACCGTAGGCCTGGGTCTGTGCACAGCAACTAAAAGGTAGTTTAGTATAAAAAAATAGAGCTTTAAGAATACCAAAACAACACAACAAGGCCTGTGGCTCTGAAATATCTAACACATTTAAGAACTGCATTTTTCAGGAAATATTTCAGTTAGAGAACTTCAGGAAAACTATTTTTCAAAGCCTGAAATAATTCACATACACACAGTAACAACACAGGAGAAAGGGGGGGAAGATTTTCTAGTACGCACCTAAGTTTCTAAGATTGTCATTCCAGTGTATTACAGTTAATTTTGCACATTACAATTCTCTCTTAGCAAAAGCACAGTTGCAGCAGCATATTTTCATCTTTATGCTGAAGATTCATACAAAGTTATTATTCTCAAGTAAGTCTCAAAAACTGAAGAGTGGATTCTGGAGTGTGACTGAACTGAGACTAATTCTGCATCTGCAGAATGCCACGTCCACACAGTATCACTAAAAAAAAAGGTATTTCAGTAGAAATTCTTGCACGTCGTATGTATTCTAGTCTGTTTATCATTTTTGGCTGACTTGGTATCTCAGATTACTTAAAAAAAATCCATTTGAATTTTCTTCATATTTTTGAAGACACAATTTATACTCTCATCTGAGTTCCCTTGCCTTTCTGCAAGTGCTCTTATCTCAAAATGGCTATTCAGTATTGAAAAGCACCTAGAATAATGTAATTTCAAGTTCCAATAGCATAGCATCTTCAAATTAGTTGCATCTCTCCTCTTCAGTATATGCTTGCTATTCATATTGTTTACATCCATTCAGCAAACGAGATACAAGCTTTATTCATTCCTGGCACTGGTGTCTCTCACTACTAAAACCAGGCAATCTGCTGAGACGCTGGTACCTGTAGTTCAGCATGTTTTTCTTGCAAAGTTCCTTAAGAAAGGTACTGTGTATATCTGCAACGGACACTGACATCAGTTTTCAAGAGCTGATTTCCTTGGCTCAAAATTTTCCCTTCGGAGGAGCTTTAATTCTCTCAGTTCTTGTGGCTGTAAACTCTGGTCTACCCCAGGAGTCAGCTTGTAATTTAAAGGAGATTCAATATAACCGTTTCTGTATAGACAGACCCGCTTGCAGAATTCAAAGGTGGTAAACATAACACCGAAGTATGGGACAATCTGATAAAATATAAAAAAAGCAATATAAGATAAAAAAGCAATATTAGACTCACCAGTAGGCTTCTTAGCTTACATATTTTAAAAAAGGAAACTTCTAGGACTTCAAATCTGATCTGCTAATAGAGCTGTGCTCATTTATATAAAAATCAGTCTCACCTCCAACTAGGCTGGCACCTGCAGCATGTTAGAAGTAGGAGTTTATTATTGGTACGTAACTAATTATAACAATATTGTGAGGAACAAGATCTGTGCTAGCCTATAGATGATCACAACTTGCCAAACACCTAAGCAAATCCTAAGTAACCTCAGCAAATCCTGGTAGGAAACGTGGGATTTATTTGACATACAGAAGAGTGACTGAACAATTTTCTTCTCTTGCCCCATGCAGAATCAGCAGCTCTGGTGCCATGTGGCTTTATACCCGCCAAGATAGGGCCAGGCACAGGCAAGCCATCGCAATCAATCATGTTGTCACTCAATTACCACCCATTAGCTGACTTGTAGTGCTGTAATCCTCACTGCAGCACTATAAAATGTATTTATGTAAACTAAATTACCTTCTGTTTAAGCTACCGTGCTTTATTTCATGCTTTCAACTCATCAAGGGCTGTAGTAACCAATATGCATGCATTAAAGAGCCGGTCGAAAGCACTACTTTTGACTTCTGGGGAAGTGGCTTAGACACGTGCAATTTTCTTTACAGCTCGCTACAACCTGTCAAATTACTGCAGCTCAGCTGAGACACAGAACTTGTTTAGCTGTTCTAAGTGGATCACCCCATCCATACCCCGGCTTCTCTGTTAGCAGCACTCCCTGCTCTAGGGACATTCAAATCAATTTGAAGGTAGTGACATCCAGAAGCCAAGCTTACGTTTGGGGAAATACAACCAAACCAAGTTCCAAAGCCAGTTTAAAACCTGCCTGAGGCTATACCTGTTCCGTCACGGACTCTGTCGTCTATAATCTGCTAATGAGTATGAAGGCACGTCATAAGCTTTATAACCCCAACTGTCCCAAAGCGTGTCTTGATTACTTCAGGATAGTCTTTGACTGGGATGAAAGCAAAACCTCACCTTGAGCAGACTGGGTGTGAGTCCACTCCAAAGTCCGAGCACACCTTTGTTCTTCACGGTTTGCCGGAAACAGTCAGCCATGCCAGTAAAATGGACATCAACTGCTCCATAGTGGGGAAGCCAAGGACTCTGGGCCTGTTCAAGAGACAGCCAGCGGGATTTAGAACAAGCAAAATGAAACCAAAGTAATTAAAGATAATTATTTTCTCCATTCTGGTACACAAGGAACACTTAATGCCAGGTTTCAACAGACTGATCTGGATTCTTCCATCAACCCAAAAGAATCAGCTATTTTTTGCCTTGAAATACAAACTAAAAAGGGAGGGAATTCACTCTCTGATAGGTACAAAAGAGAAAGACAGCAGTAATTTCACACAGCACTTGCTCTTGTGCAATGTCACTACTAGAATAAATCCCACCCTTGTTAAGACAAACCATCCAAACCAGAGCCACATAACACATCAGTCCCACACCTGCCAGCTGCTCGGGTCGGGGGAGAGGCATTTCGCATCACTGGCAGTGCAGCACCTATGAGAGGGACACTCGGGGCTGGCCCCAGATGCCACACTGCCATCCTGTAATTCTGATCAAAGAGAAGAGCGCGCTGACTCGACTCTGGCGGCTGAGGCTGCGTCCACACTGCGGTGAGAAGGGTGAACTGTACCACGGGCTCAGCAGCAAGAGCACAGCAGAAACAGAAGAACAGAGATTTCAGCCCAGGCTGGACAAACCCACCAGGGGCTGCAGGTCAGCAGTTGGTGCCCATGCTCCCGTGTCTTTGCTACATGGTCGGTTGATCCAGAGTGGTTAAAGTTAGCTTGGGAGCTAACATCCTGCAGCTACATTTCCAACTGCCGTATAGACGGTGTCTGCTCCCGTGGAAGAAGTGTAGTGCGTCATTTTTAACAGCAAAATCCTTCATTAATCTCTGACTGCGTTAGCACAGACAGGATAACCTGACCTTGAATAATCCCATCATCATCCTCATCCATCTGTGCACATGCAGCCATGGGTTTATTTTGCATCAGCAAATCAGGGTTTCACTCAAACACATGGCAAGTGACTTCTCAGTCGGGAGCGTGTGGGGACCCCAGGACACAGGTTGATGACTTGCACGAGCAAGCTGACCACCACAGGGCAGAAGTTTGACAAAAGTGGGACTTGTACAGTTAATTGATTGTTGAACATGGATATCATTATCCCCTCATTGATCTGAAACACCATGTGGTGTAGAGCTGCTAAGCCTGTGACAAGCCTCTCATAAACTGACAAGTGGTGATGACGTTTTCTACATGCCTCAGCTATAGCATTTCAAATACTTGGCAACTTAGATGCTGGAAATGGAAACAGATCAAAACTCATGCTCCAGGTATGTCAGAGAAGTTGCTAATCAAATAGTTTTAATGCTGTTGCATCCCCTTGCATTACTGGCAAGTCTACCGCTAAAATTTAGAAGCTAACAAAACACCCCTAATCACACACCCCCAACTGCATTGTCTTTATCTACAAAAGAACACATAACAATTTTTTTCTGACTTTTTTTTGTGTATGATTGAAATGCACATGAAATACTTCTTCAGGTAGGTAACAGGTAAAACCATAGTTTCCTTTTGACAGGGCCTTGGGAGGCAATTTTGGGAAACCATCTGTCTGCACTGAGAAAGACAGCAATAGGCTTCCACCACATCCTGATTTGTTATCTTCTGGATCCCCTTTATCACATCCTGGCTCTTTTAGCCCAGACAAGAGTAGGGCTGAGGATTGAAACCATGGTCTTTTATGCTTTAAGGAGGAGCCAAATAAGTATTTCCCTCTGAACTTTCTCAACAGTGTACCTGATTTGTAAGGGAGGGATCACATTTGGGGGAGGGGAGAAAGTATTTCAACTGTTCTAATTGCTCATCCCCTTTATATCTACATTGGCCTTGCTAACTCCATGGGGCCACAGCTGTTTCCATAATTCCTGACTCCGGTGCAAGCTCCCACAGCTTCCTGTTTTAGGACTCAGAGGCAGGTGTTGTGGGATTTAACTGCTGTGATTTTGTAGCATTACCAGCCCTGCCTTTGCAGGTAGGTCAAGGTAACGGAGCTAGTTTGGTAGCCAGGGGTCATGCACCTATTCACTTATGCTCATTTGCTGCAAGGAAGATCAGCTGTCTGCTTGGCTCTGTTACTTAAGGGGTGTTAGAGTTTAAAAAGCAGTATCTAAATCCAACAGTGAGAAAGAGAGGAATAACTTTTCAAGCCTTAATCCACAGTACCAGAGAAACTCCTGCAGAGACTCCCATAACTGTACTGTAGAAGATGCTGGGTGCTGCAGCTGAGACTCCAGGGACCAGTTCCACCAGGAATGGTGATATTAGCACCAGGGATGCTTAGAACAGCACACAAATGATGTAAATATCCTTAAAAATGCAACAGCAGTCATAGGAGAGCTGGATTCAAAACGCTGTTCTGCTTTCCGGACTGTCAGCCAGTTTCCACCAGATTTTTTGGTAAAGGAAGTCACAGGCAGCCAAGCAGTGAAGAGGGACAGGTTTCTTAAATGCTTCAGGAAAGCAGGAATGCTGCTAACATGCGATTCCTTTCCTTTTTAAATCCCTCTGTGGAAGGCAGGGCATGACCTGCCAGAATTAACTACATGAGTTTGACTTAATCCATTCATTTAATTCATTATTGTATACATTGCAAAGGCACATATCAACGGGTTTTGATTACAGTACTGCCAAGACAGGCAACAAGCACACTGCAGGTTTCAATAAGATTCTGCACGCAGTAAACACATCCAGAAGACAGTTAAAAAAGAACAGGTAAGTCAAAGCTCCAGACTTCTAATTTGCCCACAGACATAGACCTCTTAAGAGATTTACTGAAAGATTACTTATAGTAACATTCACCACTACTACAGCCATTTTCAAGATTTCGGTCTGTGGGATGAAGTACATTTTGCCAGTCTCTCTGCTTTACAGGAGCAGTACGTTTCTAGGACCCCTGACACAGTATTTAAATAAGAATTGTCCACAGAATCTCAGAATCACCTACTGCAAAAGGAAAACTAAAAACTGTATCAGCACATAGTTAAAACTTCGGTATTTTGGAACACAGGTAAACAAAGGTAAAATGTATTAATAAAAGAAAAAAATAGGAAGGCATTTAATTTGGCACTGTTCTAACTGAAAAAAAACAGCTGTGGGTTTTGTGTGGTTCTGCATCATCTCAGTATGTTTACAACACTGCAATCCTCGCAACCGCCCTGTGGCACCAGAGCCAGAAAATGGAAGTAACCAAACAGATCAAACTAGTTTCTCTACCTTTTCTGCAGAAACCTCCTATGATACGCAAATCAAACAGCTAATCTCATACCGAAAAGATCAGGTTTATGACAGGGACGTTTCACGCCATGCACTTTAAAGCAGTTTGAACTGCTTTCTTTTGACACCTCTTGAAACTATGGGCTGCTGCATGAAAACCTGTTTGTCATGAACATTTTTAAAGACTTCATTCCCCACCAGTTACTGCTGTCTCATACTGCAGAAGGCTGGAGATACAGTGCAGAGCACGGCGCTGATAACAGAATGCCAAGGTGTTAGTCATAGTAGTAGCGAGGCTAAGTTGCTAATCTTTCCACCTCTGATGGATGATGGGTTCTCTAAATGATTAAAGCACATCAAATGCAGAATTGGCTCCATCTGCTTTCTCACAAACACAGTCTTTTAGTAGCCAGAGGCCACCAAGTCTACTAGGTCAGTGGGATACATCCCCAAAGTTAACACTCTCTTCCGTTTTGATAACCTTAACCCAAGAGAGAGAGAGAGACATATAAAAAAACCCCAAAACACCAACTACCTGCACTCACTTTTTTTTTTTTTATATAAACAAAATCTTTAAATAATGGTGAAGCGTCTCAATTAAATCAAGTTAATTGTTAAAGTTAATTGTTACCTGAAGACTCTTCAGACACCATCTCTCCCACTGTCTGCATCACAAGGTGACTGCCAGAACAACACATTCCCATTCTGGGAACTAATCTCACAGACCCTTATAAAGATTTCCCCTTCAATGACCTGCCCCAGCCCCTCTCCTCCTCCTCTCTTCCTCTTAGGATTGAAGGATGGGAGTAATTCACCACAGCTGCAATGGAAGCTGAGCCCATCAAAAGATCAGTGACTTGAATCTTCCCAAGGCTCACGATAACCACATGGGGACCAGGTAGAGACCACTGGGTCAGGGAATGGCAGATGCGGTGGTTGGGCCACTTGAGCCTGTGCCCAGAGCTGTGCAGATACAAAATTCCCACTTGCACTTTAGGACATTTTGGTCTGCAACTATCTGAATTTACATCTATCAGAGATTATTTGGAAATACTTCCCTCTCAATTCATGTACTTTTTTCCTCCCTTCCCTGTTCATAAAGTTTGTTGGTACAAAGATTTGCTATTTATTTATTTTTTGAGTACACAGTATTGTTGGCACAGAGTATGAAAGATCAACCAACAGGGAATAGCTGCCATAGCTGGTATGCTATTCTGATGGCAGATACAGTAAAATAGCTTGTTATTTATATATTTTCAACAGATTCAGGTGTCCTACACTTCTGATCAATTAAAAAAAAAAAAGCACAGGAAGGCACTTCACAACACAGCTCAAGAGTTCACACTCTTAATCTGCAAGCTAAAATAAGAAGTCTTTGCAGTCTGGGTTAATAAGGACACATGCAACAGGCAAGCGTAACTGTAGTTCAAAGGAAACTGAAGGACAAAGATTGCAGTTTTCATTCAAGCTAATGCCACTACAGCCAGCAGAAATTTCACTCAAGAGAAGGCTGAATGCTTGAAAGATTATTTCATTCCACTCAAATGAGAAAGACTTGAAATGTAAATAAATATTAATATTGAGGAAAAAAGCATGCATTTTCTTGGGCTAATCGGTCCTTTCTCCTGGAGGACAGCCTTACTCGGTAGTCATTGTCTTTTCTGTGTTGGTGGTTTGGTTAACACCGACTTACCCCTGGCTAAAGTCCACCAAAGGTATTCAGGCATGTCGGAAGGTAAAGGATGAGGAGCTATCAGGAGGCAATCGGTTCCAGAGCCACACAGCAGAGCAGCTGGCCTCCAGCCTCCTGCACTCTAGGAACATGTTGTCCTTTCCTCTGTAACCTGAACTGGGGCCAAACTATCTCGCCTTTCTGAGATCAATGGCGCCGAGGGAGCAAAACAGTTTACTGCTTGCTCAGAAGTTCAACTGTTAGCTTTAAATATATTATCACCAGGCCTGTTGTACCCCAAGGCTTCACGGCTTGTTGCAGAATCCCTCCTTTGCTACTGAACCTAAGCTTTCCCTGCTTTTAACACCTGCAGGATGAAGAAATCTTTGGTATGGAATATAGAGGTCTTTTGCCTCAAGGCAGTGCAAAGGCCTTGCTTGCATGGACACTTCTGGGTGGTTTCCAAATGCCTCCTGATGGTTCAGCTCAATCCTTACAAATCGGTGCACCATTTTCATGCACATTGGCACTAGTTTATTTAATGGTGCAAACCCTCAGGCATACTAGCTTGGTCCCACACTTCACACTCGCACTGCTAGTTCCCACATCTCCTGCTGTCTGTGTAGGAACTGAGGAGAAAGTTAACATCTTACAGGATCGGGGCTTTACAAAGGACTTATTTCCACTGGCCTCACATGGATGAAGTAAGGAATTACATAAAATCAAAATAAATCAGATATAAAAGAAGAGAGCATCCATAATATTTTCGCTCCTGTTTATGGAGTATTTTGCATAATTAAGCACCTTACATGTCACAGACACATCATTCTAAGCACAGATGAATGGATACAAGGCTCTCCTGTATAACTGATGCAGAAGTACTCATGTTAGGGGTCACAGTGATAGCTGTCACTCCGGAGACATTACTGTCTCCCTGCTGAAAATTATGGCTGTAGTAGTTGTGTGGGCAGAGCAGCACACCCTAACCTGTGTCAGGCCCCATCCGCTGGGTGAGCTTACCAAGGTTAAAAAGGTGGGCTGAGTTAACCCATCTATGTGCCCCAAAGCTGATTAAAGGGCTCTGGCTCGTACCACACTGCTCACAATGCCGCGGAGGCTGCAAGAGGCCAGCAGCCATGCTCAGCTGGCACTACCAAATCTCTGGGAGCATGGCGGACACCTCAGCATTTGGGAAAACCATCCAGACAGAACTGCATTCTGCCCTCTCTCAGGCCTCCTTCATTTCAAATGGGTACAGTGTGTTTTCCTGCTTTTCTTCGGCAGACCACTGTGCCACAGTTCTAAGCTACTGCTATAATCCACCTCAGACTGAGTATTACGTACTTATCACACCACAGCTCCTTGGATGAACAGGGTTAAAGCCCACTAGACGTTGCACGAGCTGTCACAAGGCAGACCTGACTGTTAAATCAGCCCAGTCCTGCTTCTGATTCCCGATTTATGATTTCTCCCTCTTATCTGGTTTTCCACTGGCACTGTTCAGTGATTCAACTTCACAGGCAGTCAGTCTTCACGATTCTCTCCTGTGGAAGTCTAGGGATCTAACAGAAATGTTGCTGAGGTTTGTTCAGATGCACAAAAGCTGATCTAGGCTGTTAACAGAAGGCAGAGCCCATGTTAGGCGCAGTAGCTTTTTTCAGGTATTGTCTCAGCCATTTACTGGACCAAGTACTTCCCAAAGCCGTAGGGCACTATTCTGCAACAGCCTCAGAGAAAGTGATATAAAATATCTTTATAGCAACACCAACAAAACAATAACAAATGCTGGTAGCTCAAAGCATTTAGACATAGGGGAAAAGAGAAGGAAGGAAGGGATTTTCCCAAAACCAGAATGTGACATTTATTACCTATGTGCTCCTATCAGAGGAGCCAAGCTGGTCCCAAGTTCAAGTACCACCCAGGGCATAGGGTCCTGGCTGATGCCTGAACCCCAGCAGCAAGGAGAAGGGGAGCGTGAGATCATAGGGAGAAGCAAGAAAAGTAAGAACTCACACTGCATCCTCCCTCTCAGGTGAAGTATTTTTGGAGTTTCATCTCTATCTGTGCACCTCTTTTCACAAAGCTTGAAGGAAGTTAATATCTCTGAAACCTCCACTCCTCTGTCAAGTTTAGTTGAAGTTGGACAGCAGGATCAAAAGTTTTCGGGGGCAAGGACAGACAGCTGGCAACCACATAAGACTTACTTCCACGGGAAATCCAACTAAAAGTAGCAATATTGCTCCTTATTTGCTTCCACACTATGGAATTTGCCACTCTGTGTGGTAAAACAGCTCCACCTTTGAAAATTTTCAAGGCTCAGGCTCCTGTGCTGCTCACTATAAAAGGGTCTCCCTGCACGAAGCCTCAGAGCACGTACGCTTTTGAGATGTCGTGTGAACCACATGACCCAAAAAAGATTTCTTATTTTTAAACTGGGTCATGACTCCAATAACTTTCATATTCCCAGCTGACAAGAACACAGATCTCACGAGCAGCAGGGACACCATAGCTTGAGAGCTTTCAGAGGCTGCCCTGCCAGCACCAGTGACCATCTCCAATGACAGAGCAGTCTTTGCAAGTTACTCATGTTCAAGCAATGCAGGAGCACTGTGTGTCCTCACTTCAGCAAGGAGACGGTGCTTTTCTAACAAACATCAAACATCTATAATTTTCTTTTGCAAAGCTTTGTTTATAACCCAGCCACTGGGTTCTTGCTAGACTGACTTTTACCATGCAAGGAACATAGGTAGGGGACTCTTTTTAAATAAATACTTAAATTAAAAATACTACTTTTAAAGGCAGGCTTCAGTATCTCCTTTAACTGACTTCAGACTAGAAATGTGCCAAGAGGGCACAAGACTGCATTTACTTTAAGCAGGCTACCTCACAAAGGGAATGACTGCTTAGTTTTCTCCAGGTTAGTAAGAACTCATAGCATTTATATAATTTACAAAAGATTTCACACTTGGAGAGCATCTTGTGTTCCAAAGAACAAAAACAAAACAACAAAAAACCCAAAACACATTGCAGATTTATAGGCAGCTGAGGCCTAACTGATTCACTTTTGTGACTGAAAAGAGGCCACTTCTTGGGTGATGCATGGCAACAGTCAACACTAACCAAGAACAGTGAGCCTGTTTGTTTATGGCAATGGAGGGAACTCAAAGCCTGGATTTTAAAACAGAAGGATGACTACTGAACAATGCTTTCCCCGAAGAGATGTCCTTACAACTTGAGGATGCTGTGCAGACAACACCAAAAATGTGCTGAATCCTGCAGTATACTAGAAGTATGCTTATTCTATATTACAAGGTTTTGATGGTAAATCTATCCCTGAGTAGCATTTACTGGCAAAGGAGATTTCAGACAAATTTTAGTCACAGAAATGAAAACAAATTATACCAGAAAAATATGGGGACAGGACTGAGTTTCAGCAAACTATGCAAAGTTTGTCCATGTAAGCAGGCGAGGAGTAACTGTACAGTCAATGGAGTATCTGTGAAACTTTAGGGTCATCTTTGTGCATTTTGCTTAACAGGACTACCAAAGTCACAGGTCAATTTGGAACGAAGGCTGAGGAGTGCCAGCCAGGGGTATCTGAGCCTACCTCTGAGGGTCATGTGCACAGAGGGAAGTGCCAAACTTGGGTATTAGGTTTGCGCTGACCATTTGCATGTTTACAGATTTTCAGTTCTACATATAGCCTGGGATTGGTGTCATTCTAATAATAATCTTCTGTATGGCATATAACTACTCTGAATTCATCTTCCCTTACTGAAATGCCAGAGCTCCGTTCAATATGCACTTATGAAGGTCATCATAGGCAAAAAGATGATGTGGGGAAATGGAAACATATTACCAGTGCTTCCCTTAGACCCAGACTCATTCATAGGCAGGTATTTCCCCGCTTAAGGTAAAAAAAAAAAAATAGAACAAGAAAAAAAAGTGTTCTTCTATGCAAGTCTGCAAGGTAAAAGTGCAGTACTTGAATTTCACTTAGATACTGGATTTAACAAAGAACATGATATTGTGAGGTGAGGTAAGAAAGGAAAGCCAAGAATAACAGTCTTGTTATTCTTTATAGTCTTTATATCAGAAGGATATAAAGATCAGTAAGTTTTTGTTCAGAAACTGATACAACGTAAGAGTGAGTCAGAAAAGCATTTGATATAGAACACCCCTTTGAATAACCCTCTCCTTCACTAATCCCCTTCTACAGATGCACAACAAAAAATGTATTTCCATGCCAAAACATGCATACAGTACCTCTTAATTCTCTAACATGCCAATCAGGAGCAAAGCGAAAAAAGGAAGACAAAGGAATAAAATTAGGATAAGCACAACACAGAGGACTCTCATATTCAGTAAGACTCACTCATATTAATTAACATTTCTTTTCAGAAAACATTCATGTATATTTAGCAAACACAGCAGCTTTGTCAAAAAAAAAAAAGTGGTAAAGATAACTCTAATAGCAGAGGGGGAAGAAGCCATGGTTACAGCGCAAATCTGACGTCATAAATTACTAAAACACAGAGGAAGAATTGTTCACTGACAGTCAGCTCCTACTCCCACAGATGTCAGTGACAGAAGCTGCCTATGTCAGAAGTGTAGGATTCAGATATGTAAAATGAGAAAGGATGAAACAAAATTATTACAGCCGAGATTAAAAATAACACCTTATCCTTCCTCCCATAGCAGAATTCATTTTCTAGTCTGTGCAAACAATTCAAGTGTTGTCTAGATGAGGAGATGGATGGAGCTAACTCTTCCAAGACTGCCTAGTGTGTCAGGTAAAGATCTGACTGAATGTTCTGGTCTCAGGCTTGTACTCCATTGCAGAATCAGAGGAGACAGCTTTGTGTCCTAGTTTCTCAGTTTTTGAAGCTCCTGAGACTGCCTGACAACTCACTGGTTCCCCATCACCAACAGCTTCACTGGAAAAGTCTTCTTTCACTACTCCATCTACTCCTCCATCTGTCAGATCAGCGGGGCTGAAGGGAAAGGAAAGAAGAAGATTTGATAATGACCTCCAGAATGTGCTGGGCTCCTCTTCATATGCAACACCAGTGTTCATAGCTTCAAAACAAAGCCAGAATTTCCCTACATGCACTGCAGAGCAGTCACACGAGGCTTGGGGTAGCTGAAGGCTTTGGTACACCCCTCTTTTTCTTTTCATCAGATAGAAAGGTGAATCACTGAATGGAGGCTGATCAGAATATGATGTCTGAGAAAAACTGTGATCAGAAGTATCTGTTCTCCTGTTTTCTACAGAACACTGGAATGTCTTGAAGCTCTGTTTTCCCCTTCTTTATTCTCCTCCTTTCTAGGTCCCTTTGCATGATACCTTTTCTGGTGCTGTCCTAGAAATTTCTCTCTTCTGACCACCACCCTGCAAACCGAACAGGCCAGCAAGTAAGCACAAAGCAGACCTGGTCCTTGCAAGGCTGGGCCATACCCTGGCGCTAACTGTGAAAACCAAACTTCTTGGATGACCTTACATGAGTTCCAGTGAGCTCAGTGTCAGCTTAGGTGCTATTTTCAACAGGTCTCCTTTCTTGACAAGCCTCTGTGACTTACATAATTTCCAGTACCAAATCATGGGCTTTCATACCTAGGCAGCTGCTTCTTCTGAAACACCTTTGCCTTATCCCATGCCTTCAGAATAAATCACTGAACAGGAGGTGTCTCTCTAAGCTGAAATCACTATTCAGTTGCTGCAATGCATCTATGAGGAAAAAAAAAAAGCTCTATGTTGTTAAGCCTTTTTTTCCATCCAAAGTGGTTTTAGCATATGCATTTCCTATATATTTAGGAAATAAATCCAGTTCCCTTCTTATTCTAGAAGTGCCAATCAGATGTTTTAAGCATCCCTTTGGTGAAAGAGTACAGCCTAGTGGCAGGAAAATGAAAGATGGGCCTGTTCTACTCTACTTGCCTGTCAAGACAAAGCTGGACACAGAACTAACATCACCCCAGTTACAACTGAAGGTTACTTCTGAACTGGTTACCAAACTGGAATGTTCAATTAGCTGATGTATTGATAGAAAATATTAAAGGAGAAACAGCACAGTAAATGCCTTTCTTTTCTTTATTCCTTAGGGCAACAGTATTGCTGTGAGCCTAAGGATATAAAGAAAAGGAAGACTTGTAAGGAGTAACTGCTTTTCTTAGACCCACTGATACAGCTGGAAAAAAAGATCAAGTTTTCATGCTCAGAATCTCTTTCTCACCCGAGACATTTTATGAAATACCTGATGAAAGGCGCCAGCTTAAAGCTTGACTTCTGGACGTATCAGCTACATGAGCTGGTCTAATAAAAGACAATACTTCTCCTGCTGAGCTTCTCTGAGATGGAGAGAGGGCAACGAAGGCTTCTGTGCCACCAGATCTGAGCCCGGTCTGAAAAAGGGAACCTGGAGTGCAGGAGAGGCGAATTCACAGTTTCACTAACCTTTTCCTAGCTTGTGACTTGTCAACCAGACTATCACTTGATGAGAGGGATGGGGACCTATATAATGCTGCCACACCAAATGACTGCTTTTTTGATAAGATCACAAAAGCTTCCCATAAATCTGCAGTCCTATGAACTGGGCTCAAAGAACAAACTCATAAGCCACAGCCAGAGAGCCACCAAATGATGATAGCTATTCACTGTCACTCTACTGATGAAGTTCTAATGAAAAGTCGACATCATCAAATTAATTGTGTCAGTGAGACAGAAGCTGTGGGGTGGTGGTTGTTTTGTTTTGGTGTTTTGGTTTTCTTAAATCATTATTACTAAACTTTCAGGTGAAAGGATCAGCAAGACAATCTAAAATAATATAGTAACTTGATATAGTAACTCTTGTGTTGCTGATGCTCCAGGAAAGCAGCAGCACCAGCAACTGGGAAGTCACTTGTTAACCAGAGCAGTCAGAAATAACAACAAGGATAGTCCTGACCCTTCAGACTTAATACCTGCTGTGCAAGTTCCTTGTGGTTGCCAGTATGCAGGCCAGGCATAAATGGTAGACGCACAGGCTCTGAAAATGGCATGAATCTCATTCATGCTGCCTATCACCAAGGGGACTGAATACCTGTATTTGACAGAAGGTTTGCCAATTCTCAACTGTGAGAATTTGATGGAATTTCTATGAAAAAGAAAAGAAATAAAGCTAAAGACAAAGAGTCTGAGAGTATACATATATCCCATAATGGTACTTGAACCCACCTTAGAAGTGTAACAACACACTTGTAACAATAATTTTCAGACTTTAAGAAAACAAAAAAGACCCTGCGCCAAAACCCCAAAACAAAACGGAAATCAACCAACCTAAAACAAAGCCTCTGTAGCCTACTGGTAAGAGAACTAAAGTGGCCCTCATGATCACCTGGCTAGTCTTGTCCCAAGCTCCTGCAACACGCACCTATAACAAAGTACTAGTAATGTCAATGCTCTGTACCTGCATCTTCCTCTTGACAGTCTCAAAGGGGAAAGAAAGTGTCTGCGCCACACCAGCTGCGACACAGCCATTTATGAAGTTCTGAAAAGGAGTGAAATGAACTATGGGTTCTCGCCAGATTTTGTCCAAATTGATGTAAACAAAGAATGAGCCCGCAGAAAATGGGACAGCACCTAGAAAGCAAACCAGACAGAAGGTTTATATCAACACACTGTGCACTAAGAAAACAGAGATGCTCATCACATAGCCTAGAAAGATGGGATGAGCTGCTGCCAGTTTACACCTCGCATTGCTCAAACCCGATCAATATTTGAAGAACTTTACTTCTTAGTCACTGGTTTACCACCAAACACTCCTATTGTAGCATCTAAATGTGCTGATAAGGGCATATATTTACATATTAAAACGTGTGTGTTGTCAAAATTATTAACTGCTTTAGTCTCATAACAGGTCATCTCTTTCTCCAGGTTCTCTCTTTTGTGACAAGCTCTTTCTCCAGTCCAACCCAACCCTAGCAGTTGTACAGAGTTGCCTCTTCAGTCAAGCTGATGAGGGATACTTCTGTCCTCTTGCTTGTTTCATGCTCTCATCAATTTTATAGTGGGATTATACATGATTGTTGTTATTATGCATTTTTTATAATGTCATATTGTGAAAAAGTGGACTGAAAGTTAAATGGCATTTTTAAAAGCCATGGAGAGCAAATAAATAATCAAAAAGACATTTCACATAAAGGGAGAACATCACTAACCTTCACACCAGTTATACATTACTGCTCATACTGTTTTCACTGAACAGCTAGGCAGACACTCTCACTGAGAATTAGGAACACTGTGTGTGTGTATATATATATTTTTTTTTAAGAATTAAATGGTGGAAATCTTGCATCCAAGCAGAACTAGATCATCCATAAAAGAAAGAAGAGCGTATTTTGTTGAACACTTAACCATCCATAAAATGCTACGCACTTGGTCATAATTTGAAGCAATAAAGCTGCAGCAGAGGTAATCAGTATTGTTGTGTAAATCTATGTACCCTCTACAGAACAACATTACTATCTGCTTTTGAAATCAAGTGAGCAAACAAATGCACTACATCGCAGCAACAAACAATATGCAATGAGGTGATTTTCCCCGATTATTATTTTACCTAATATAGCTGGTGAAACACCACGGTAGAGTGCAAGGAGTCCTTCTTGGTGATAAATTTTGTAAAAAGCATGAAGAATTCCTTCGTAAGATGGTTCCAGTCGGTTCTGCACGATGAGCCGTGTTTTAATTACGTCAGTGGGGTAAGTCACGATGGTTGCAACCATGCCAGCCAGACTTCCTGCCGTGATGGCTCTCCAGTGGGAAATATGACCCAAATCATCCGTGAAAAGTATAACAAGTCTAGAGTAAACACATAAAAGAGGTACTATTAGTGACAGTACAAAAAAAACCACATGAAAAATTAAGGCAGGTTATTCTCGATGTAATTATTCTTCTGCCCACAGGCCTCTTCAGCAGCAGGAACTGAAACTTTAACATGTATTTCATCCAAGACCTTACTATATATAACACCACACAAGCATCAGAACCTCTGTGAAACAGAACATGTGCATGGGCAAACATGAGCAGAGTCCAAAAAACATGCCTAAAAGCCCAAAGAGTTTTTGGGTAAATCCCTACTGCACAGAAGTGCAGAAATGCAAAAGTTACCGTAAACAGTTAAGTCAGGGACTGGAATATGTAACTCTGCAAATGCATTTTGCTTTGATTTTAGTGTTACTGAGCTAAAATACTTCCAGTACCTGGAAGCGCTTTTTGAGAGGCCGCTTGCATAGCTCTGCCTGCACCACAGTTCCCAGCACAGGCTAAGCTCACACAGCCTGAGTTGTGGTACCGTGCTGGAGGTCCACAGCACCAATTCAACAATGAAAAAATCTTCAAAGATATGGAGACTAATTGTTCAAATGATTTACTTGTCTGTTTTGCAAGAGACTTTAAAAGTAATTTTTGACCATCCTCATTTATATTTCCACCTACAAGATGAAAATTACCATGACTTAAAATACGTCTGCAAGAAATTCTCTGATCATCAGTCATCAGCTAGAGACATTGGTCCAACCCCCCCAGTCAAAGTTATCATGTAAAAAGAAATACGTAGATAACATCATCACAGGCCTTCTGAGAACAACTGAACCTTCCTCTGTTGCTTATGTTGGGACAGAAAGGTCCACGGGGATACTTATCTATAGATGACTTATGTCCAGCCAGTAGTATGCTCAGGAGGTTAAGTCTAAATTTGAAATTTTGAAATTGAAGCACAAAGTTTTAAAGGCTAACCTACAACTCGTGCATTTGTGATGCACAGGAGGACTTTTCGATGTACGCAGGGCACTCCGATATCAGGGAGAAGTGCCATGGAAGCAGTAAGAAACAAGCAAAAAGACTTGAGAGGAGAATCTTAGCTGGAGGTAAGAAAACTTATTATTCTATTTTGGAAGCATTAACTAAACTGCCTAAACAGCAGATTTACATTCAAACTACACGGTGTTACCACGTCCAGAATAGAAGAATTTGTAAAGATTTACATGTCACTGCTTGCGCAGTTGATGCTTTTTCACATGAGTGTGCATTTTCTACTGCATGACAGATCACTGCATCTACTTGTCTTGTGCCCTGGAGAGAGCCCAGAGCAGAAAGACTAGCCAAACAGAAGCGAAAGGGCATAAACTTATTTTCCTATGCGTCTTGTACAGTCCCTAAAGCAACACAGCCTGATTTTCCTGTGCGTGCAGAAATGCGTGGGGAGGGTGGTGGGGTGTCTCTAGGCACTACCCGGATAACATTTAAAACCGCCACAGAAAGACAGAGTCTGCGCACAGTGACCGCAGAGGGAGTGCGGAGTCAGCTGAACCCCCTCTTCCCCAGCCAGCTCCCCCCGCATTGCCGGTCCCGGGACCGTGACTGTGCTCAGCCCAGGTCCTTCTGCAACTGGCATTACTATTTACTTACATTACCGGGTAATATTTTTCTCTTTTTGTGTTTCTTGCCTTTATAGACACCATTCTCCCACTAAAAATACATTTAAAAATCACCAAATAATGTATCAAGAAATATGTGTAGGCAGTTCTATTTAATTTCCTGATAGCCTGCTTCCACTTTAACTCAAAAGAACACCCTGTGCAAACTAGACACAAACTACAGCCTTGCAAAGGGAATACACTGTTTCAAGCTGAGCAAACAATGAAGTTATTTTGCTCAAAATCAACTGGTTTATACTGCTGCAACCCACTGACTTTTCTGAGCACTTTAAATTACATTTAAATCACTGTTTCTACTGTCCCACTGCCATTATCCCTCCCCCTGTCTGACCACTGTGCAGGAGGACACAACAAAGCTGCCTGACTCGAGGGTCATTCCATCTATCACTTCCCGAAAGGCGCAGGCAGAGCTGGGAGGACGGGAGGACGACTCTTGCTGGGCCAGATGAATGACAAACCCCGACCGGCTGCGCAGCGTCCACCCGGCCGAGCGTGGCAGCGAGTTAGCCGGGTTGGCCAGTGCGGCTCAGCCCACGCTTCTCCCCAGCCGGCACAGCCCACGCACTGGAATAACCCATCGCCCAGCCGGGCAGACACGTCAACTGCATACCATGCACACAGCTGACCTGAAAGAAACCCAGCCCTCCCCATGGCAAAACATGCTGGTGCGTGCCAACGGTCAGGCACGCCTTTCAAAGGCTGAAAGATACTGGCAGCAGAAGGGAATCCTAGGAAAGAGCCAGCGTGGGTGGGCAGAGCTCCGTGTTAACCCTGCTGCAGTCCTTCCACCGATT
Source organism: Pluvialis apricaria (assembly GCA_017639485.1). NCBI lineage: Eukaryota > Metazoa > Chordata > Aves > Charadriiformes > Charadriidae > Pluvialis > Pluvialis apricaria. Next base: position 8,249,040 of record CM030017.1, read on the forward strand.
ACCTGAGTTTAATGTCTGTGTATTACTGCAAGCAATATCTTAAACCAAATGATGTCACATGCTGACTTCAAAACTGATCGAATTTGCATAACAACCGCTGCATAATAGGGTAAAAGATTTGAATCATGATTTTGCTGTTATTTTCTTTGATACAGGCAATATAAATACTTAAAAGCATAAAATAATTTGGCTGCAAAGAACAGGTGTCGCAGTCACACTGTAGTAGCCCTGCAGCTTCACGTCTAAAGGGATCTGGCTGAGCAGAAGAGATTTAAGCGACTGCCAACCCTTCGTCGGTTGAAGAACACCTATGACTTTCTGAGCAGCTGCTGGCATATCACCAGGCCCAAAGAGTTGCTACACGCGGAATAAACTAAATAAATGAAGTTATTAGCCAGGGTACATACCTTTGGGGAGAGGGGGCCCACAACCCACTAGCCACCCAGCTGGGGCAGAGGCATTACCTTTACCCCTTTACCGGCCCCAGCTCCCCACTCCCCCCCCGTCCCCTTTCGCAGCGGACACCAAGGGCGGGAGCGGGAGCGCACCCCTCCCCGCGGAGCCCCGTCCCGGTCCCGCTGCCGGTGCCGCTCGCTTACCGGCGGGAGGCGGCGAGCTGCAGGGCGCTGTACGGGAAGAGGCGAAGGCAGGCGGTGAGGTTCCCCTTCCAGAGGGCCCGCAGGCCCTCGGCGCGGCAGAGGCTTCGCCCGGCGCCGCGCAGCCCCCGCCGGCAGTGCCAGCTGCCCACCTGCGCCAGCACCGTCAGCAGCTCCAGCGGCGCCGTCAGGCTGAGGCTCAGCGCGCCCGCCAGCCCGGCGCAGCCCAACCGCTGCAGGGCGGTCACCCGACCGTCCCGCCGCCAGGTGGCCATGGCCGGAGCGGAGCGGAGCGGCGGCGCTGCGGGAGCCGCCAGCGGCGGTCCCGGCCCGGCCCGGCCCGGCCCGGCTCGGCGGGGCGCGGCCAGCGCAGGAGGTGGCGCGGCGCCGGCAGCCTCGGCCGGCAGAGGGCGCTGTGCGGCCCGGCCCCGCCCCCGGCCCCGCCCCCGGAGCGCTGTCGCCGGGCGGGCGGGAGCAGCCGGGAGCGGGCGGTTCTTATTTTTAAAATTAAAAATAAAATTAAAAAAAAAAAAAAAAAAAAAATGGCCTCACAACAGCAACTGCTTATGAGTTTGCAGTTTAGCACTCTTTATAGCGCTCAATAAATGTACATAATCGTTTCCCTGATTTTTTTTATTTGAAGGGGTTTGCGCGGTCGGCGAGTCAAAAAATGGATCCTTCCTTGGGCGTAAGGGAGGACGATTCCTTTTCTGCAACAGAATTAAAAGACTAAATCAGGAACGGATTAACTCCCGTTATGGTCGACACGCCTGACGGATGGGATGCCATCCAGGGGGACCTGGACAAGCTCAAGAAGTGGGCCCATGTGAATCTCACGATGTAAAAGTGCAACTTAATGAAGTTTGATGGCAAGGTTCACTCTGCTACTCTACGGCACAATCATCTGAATAACGATTGAAACCACCATGGCACAAATCAAAGTTACCGATGACAAAATCAAAGTTACCAAGGCACAAATCAAAGTTACCATATTACAAGGTTATGCACGATATCGGTTGCTTACCAAAGATCTGCCATTGGTGAAAGGTCTCTCTGCCCTGAGGAGCAACCTCAAGAGGCGTCCCAGATCAAGGGGAGACTGCCGCCATGCAACCAGGCTGCCGTGCTGGGAAAGCTCAAAGAAGGCTCACTTAGGCTGTCATATTTATGGAATAAAGTGGTTGTCTTGTAGTCAAATGACATGCGATGGGAAAGGTATGCATCAGATTCCTTGTCCCTACAACTTTCTTTGTTCCTTGATAAATGAGTCTTGGAAAAGCCATCCCGCTATTCATGTGTTAATCGCATGATCCAAGCTCATATGCATCGATGCTCAGTGTGTCACTCTGTTCCTTTGTGGGTTTTCAGAGAACAGATGGAAACCAGAGTTCTTCGCCCGTTAATGGCTCAGGCCTTTACCTCCTTTGGAGCCTGTCCCAAACTACCGCTAGTTTCATTAAGGGGTCAAGGGCATCCGTCACACTCCACCCCATGACTACTCAAGTCCATGGGACCTGATGAGATGCATCTGCGGGTCCTGAGGGAACTGGTGGATGAAATTGCCAAGCCCCTATCCATCATATTTGAGAAGTCGTGGCAGTCCGGTGGAGTTCCCACCGACTGGAAAAGAGGAAACATAACCCTTATTTTTAAAAAGGGAAAAAAGGAAGACCCAGGGAGCTACAGGCCAGTCAGTCTCACCCCTGTGTGCAGCAAGATCATGGAGCAGATCCTCCTGGAAACTATGCTAAGGCACATGGAAAATAAGGAGGCAATTGGTGACAGCCAACATGGCTTCACTAAGGGCAAATTGTGCCTGACAAATTTGGTGGCCTTCTATGATGGGGGTACAGTGTTGGTGGATAAGGGAAGAGCAACTGACATCATCTACCTGGACTTGTGCAAAGCATTTGACTTTGCCCTGCACGACATCCTTGTCTCTAAATTGGAGAGACGTGGATTTAACAGATGGACCACTTGGTGGATAAGGAACTGGCTGGACGGTCGCACTCAAAGAGTTGCAGTCAACAGCTCGATGCCCAAGTGGTGACCAGGGATGAGTGGCATTCCTCAGGTGTCAGTACTGGGACCGGTGCTGTTTAACATCTTTGTTGGTGACGTGGATGTTGGGATGGAGTGCACCCTCAGCAAGTTTGCCGACAACACCAAGCTGTGTGGTGCGGTCAACATGCTGGAAGGAAGGGATGCCATCCAGGGGGATGTGGACAGCCTTGAAAGCTGGGCCTGTGTGAACCTTGTGAAGTTCAACAAGGCCAAGTGCAAGGTCCTGCACCTGGGTCTGGGCAAGCACAAATACAGGCTGGGAGGAGAATGGATTGAGAGCAGCCCTGAGGAGAAGGGCTTGGGGGTGTTGGTTGATGAGAAGCTCAACATGACCTGGTAATGTGTGCTTGCAGTCCAGAAAGCCAACCGTATCCTGGGCTGCATCAGAAGTAGTGTGGCCAGCAGGTCAAGGGAGGTGATTCTGCCCCTCTACTCCACTCTGGTGAGACTCCACCTGGAGTACTGTGTCTAGCTCTGATAAAAAGAATCAGCAGATGTCCTCATCCTTCCACAGCATAATCTAATGCATGGAGAAGTTCAGCAAAGTTCAACAAAGACAAATGTAAGGTCTTGCACCTTAGGAGTGCAGCACAGGCTGGGATCTACCTGGGAGCAGCTCTGTGGAAAGGAACCTGGGGGTCCTGGTAGACAACAACTCAATAGGAGTGAACAGTGTGCTGCTCCGGCAAAGCAAGCCAACAGGATGCTGGGTTGCATCAACAAAGGCATCACCAGCTGACAGAAAGAAGTCATTATCCCACTCTACTCAGCGCTTGTCAGGCCACACCTGGAATACTGTGTCCAGTTTTGGTCCCCGTATTACAAAAAAGACACGGAGAGGGTCCAGAGAAGGGCCACCAAGATGATCACAGGACTGGGAAGCCTGCCACATGGGGACAGGCTGAGAGAACAGGGTTTGTTCAGCCTTGAGAAAAGAAGGCTTAGGGGAGACCTTATCACCATATTTCAGTATTTAAAGGGTGGCTACAAAGCAGATCAAGACATGGAAAAGATGAGGGGCAATGGGTACAAGTTGCTCCTGGGGAGATTCCAATTGGACACAAGAGGAAAATTTTTCACAATGAGAACAATCAGCCATTGGAATAATTTGGTCACTATCAATGAGTTGCTTCAGGGTAATACAGTTGTGGCTAACACCACAATGAGGCACAGCACTGAAATCTGTCACATGCTGTTTTTATTAGTAAAGGTGGTGTTGGAGGTGGCTGTCATTTCCTAAATTAAATTCTGTTCTACTCTGATACTGTATTCCTTGGACACATCAGTACCTAACAAGAATATGTTTAAAGTCTCACGGGAAACTTGTGAGATCAGGGAGGGAGAATGAATAAAACTGTCAAAGAATCTGCTTTTCTGCCCGTACCATCCCCATATATGAGTTAGAAAAGCTCTACATTCAGCGCTGCTCTGAGATGTTCAGTTGCCACTGCTTTCCAGGACATTTGCTGGAGATTTCCAGAGGACAACATGCTCTTGGTCCATTCTTTCCTTGGTCGTGGGAGGAGAAGCCACTCCAGCGAGTGCTTGGGCTGTCCATATGACCGAAAATTAGCAAATTGGCCTATGATAACCCAGGATGTCAGTGACTGAGCCACAAATAGAACCTCGCACTCCCACTCCTGTGACTTAATCCCAAACATGTCTTTCTGTACTAAGAGCGACCCACAGTGCCAGCTGGCTTTGTCAGTTGTAAAGCAGACTTTAGCAAAAGGAACCAACCGAGAAACTTCTTCAATCTCTGTCTCTATAACAAAAAGCTCACGCTAGAGTTAATGCCACTGATGCGCATTCTAAGCATAGCTCAGAAATGTTATAAAATGGAATTATATTAAGAAGGATTGTGTATTCTGGACTTTCTGTATAAATTATTGTATTTCCTCCGGCTGGACAGCTTATGTTCTGGAAAACTAATTCTCCTTACAGCCAAAACTTATCTGTTGGACTAAGAACTTTTTTCTTTCTTTCTTTCTTTCTCAGGTAGCCTTGTTGCAGATTAAACCCATCATCATACAGGCTGATTAGAAAGTCCTGACAGGGAAGTTAAACATGTTTAAAAAAAGGAACCACCACCAGGTATTTTTAATTTTCCCTTAGAGAAATTTAAGTTCAACAAGTTTTCTGCGCAGCTAGCCAGTGGATGGCAGTATTCAACTCATCATTCAGTTGTTTCTGGCTAGAAAGTGGTTGTGAGTCAGTGAGCTGCTTCTCACTCAGCAACTGATCCCATCAGTACCTAGGGAAAGAATATTTCAGCAGTCCACAAATTAGTTTCATGAGTCAAACCTGCAATGACAGCCACCTGCAATAAGCAAGGTTGTATCATTGTTAATTCCAAAACAAAACTATGCGATTTTCCTACTGACCCTTGAAACAGGTCTTGGTGTTCTATTTCAAAATTAAATAAAAGACAGAGGTTTGATTTTTCCTATAGACTGTGCAACCTAAAGGTAGGGTGATATATAGCCTCAGTATGGAAAGTTATCTTAGCTTTTAAATTACTTGAGCAGTACGTAACATCCATAGTTCCTGGAATGACGTTACCAAGCCACAAGCAGAACCATAGCCAAGATTCTTATTTGCACGTACTTAAACACACTTCATGCCCAAAGCTTCTTCCAACCATCCTCCTCTGCAGCCTATTCCTGAAGCTCCCAGAGAAAGCTTGTCTACATACACTGGTTGCCAGGCTTTAAATCAAACCCATTTGAAATGTAGTAGGTTACGATGTTGCAATCTGTGTGAACACTCCTGTGCATTAAAGTTGATTTACTGCAAATCCACTTTAGCTAAATGAGAACAAACTGAGAATTAACAGAAGAGTCCTTTGCACTGGTTTTGCCTAAATTGTTTTTCAAAGATGTCACATGACTTACGCAGGCAGGGTTTCACCTTTCCTTGCTGTCCAGTTTTAAGAAGAAAGTTTTTGTAAGAGTAGAGCAAATCAGGGGTCTGCCCAATCTGGGTAAGTAACAGATGGGATAAAGCCTAGAAAACTGCAGGTTGCAGAGAAAACTGTATCTATGCTGCAAGAGGGAGATGTGGGATAATTACACCACTCAAGATCTCTTTCTATCTTTTTATCTATCTATCTATCTATCTATCTATCTATCTATCAATCATTTTATCTTTTGCATAAAATGAGATAGCTAATACTGGTCAAAATTGTACCTGCAAAACAACTCTGTATTTTCTTGTTGCCTCTAGAAACATCAAATCCAATTCTGAAGCAAGGTGCTCATTCTCCCATATTTTTTGCAGCAATAATTTCCATAGTTTTATTATTCATTGTGTAAAAGTAAATCAGTTCCTTCATCCACTGTGTAAAAGTGAATCATCTTTTTACCAGTTTTGGATGCGGCACTTTTAATTAATATGCCATGGCACTTCTCAACATGAGAATGTTGCCAGATTTCCTTAAGATCAGTTTTCCCTGTCTCCTTTGCCAGAGGAAATACAACTTACTGTTCCTCCGCAGAGTAACTTACCATACTGCTCCAGCGATGGGTGCAACCCTAGTAGGCAGGATACTCTGCAATTGCAAAAGACCACTGTTCCCAGTGGTTTGCTCCCTGAAATACAGAATATAAAATTGACTGTATTTACATATAATTTGCTTTACATATAAGTAAGAAACTGTTTTTTTCTGCAACCAGGAGGCACAGGATGAGTTTTTTACCTGTTTTTGTGAGTTAGTACCTCTGGTAGCAGAGGTGCTAAGATGCGACAATGTTGGGTTGGAATGTGTTGTGCTTAAAAAGGAAGACAGCATTTTTATGCCAGTCATAAGCCTAACAAAATGAAACCAAGAGCCTCAAAACCACTGTGCTGGTGACCAGAAAAGTACAGATATTTGTGGCAGAGTTTAACAGAGCTCAATATAAAAGAAAATTTAAACTCTATTCATTGTTTGTCATTTCATTCTTACAAACTAATTGCCAATGAAATTAGAAAATGGAAATGTACTTTTTGTATAATCCCTCTCATAAAAGGAAAACCAAAATATTAACAGCATTATCTCCTAAATTATTAGATGTATATCTTCTTATGTCTTATTTCTATACCCCACTCTCAGATCTTGAAAGAAATAGCTTTGTATGGCTATATTAAACTTTTTATTCAAGAATTAAAACACAAAAGTTTCTCAACTTATTGCATCTTTGGAAAAGCGGCAAGTACAGAGTAGATGCATATAATGCCCCTGCAGATGCAATGTGACCTCAAATTCCAGTTTGCCTGTTTGGGTTTGGAAAAATATTCGTAGAAAGGAAAAAAGTCACATAACTTAGAGACAGTATCTTTGAAATTTAACCTCTTGTACCATCAAAACACAATTTTATCTTTTAAGATAAAACCACAAACCAATGTCAGCGTATAACAGACTGCTAGAAAACCTTCCTAATGCAAGGAGAAGCAACAACTGTGGAGAAGGCAAGTAGACCCATGAAACATTTGTAGGTAAAGGCAGTATCTTTATCGTATCAACCTGTATAGTGAGAAAACGCAGGCGTGCTTTTTGGCACACAAAGGTGTAACAGAAATAGACTCCCACACTAAATATACCCTTAACAATTGTTCTCAGGTTGTAATTGCATTCATAGCAATTAGACCATCTGAGAAAAGAAGTGCTGGGTACACACCTCTGCCCACAGCCCTGGCCTTGTGCGTGTCCTACGGTCATCACCCATCGCAGTTACAACTGTACCACCACAAGGGAAATAATAACGTGTTTGTTTTTAAGAAGGGGGAGAAAGGATATAAAATGTACCGTGTTTTACATGTTGTGTTTGGAAGATGGCAAGAGGCAAAAAACCACTGAAAACTGAGGGCGTACTTGAGCGAATGACTGCCCTGAATGGAATTCCCTTGGGGACCTTAAAGGAAGAACAACCAACTGCTGGAAAGTGTGGACCGTACCTTCAACGTCGTGCTGGCGAGGCGCTGGCACCCTTGGGAGCTGCTCCGCTGCGGGGAGCTGCCTGCCACACACACAGCGCTAAGAGACACGGGCACCGCGTTTCCGCTGGTCAAGCACCGATAAGGTAGTGCTACAACAGAGAAAAGCTGACGTTAATCCTCACACACACATCGCTTGGTGCTGGACGAGCTATTTTTGATACAGGACAAAGAAAAACCTGGTACTGCGCTACACCCCTGTAACTCGGCCATCACTATGCCGCCTGAAAGCGGCGTAACTCTTGCTCTTGGGTTTTTTTTAAGACAACACACATACACGATGCCCAGGGGCCGACGATGCCCCCAGGCCGAGGACGGCCGGCAGCGGGTGGGCACCGGCCCACGGCGGCCACGGGCCTCTGCCGCCTGGGCCCCCAGGGGCGAACAGCGGGGCGGGAAGCCGCGGCCCGGGCACCCTCCGGTCCCTCCTGGGGCTCGGCCCGGCCCCGCTTTGCCAATCGTTCCTCAAAAACACGCGTGAAATCCCCAAACACCGCACAGCCACGCCGCCCTTCCCCCGGGGTCCGGCCGCCACAAAATGGCCCCCGTGGGGGCGGCGTCCCCGTCCCCGACCCCGTCCGGGGGTCGAGGCGGCCAACCGGGGCCGTCCGCCGCCGCCAGCCCGGCTCCGGGCGGGGAGAGGAGCGGGGGGTGCCGGGCCGCGCCCCAGAGGCGGGTTCCCCCCCGCCGCTGCCCAGCGTGCGCCGCGCTCCGCTCCGCTCCGCTCCGCCCCGGGCCGGCGGCGGGAAGGGCGGTCGGCGGCTGCGGGGGCGGCCGGAGGGGTAAGGGGGAGCCGGCGGGCGGCTGGGCTGGATGCCCCGTTCCTTCGGGGGAAGCAGCCGTGGCTGACGGAGCGCGCTGGGGGCTCCGGTGGCGGGAGCGGCGGCGCAGCCAGTGTGGGGAAGGGGCCGCGGCCGGGGGGGGGCTGCCGTTCCCCTCCGTGCCGGCCGGGCCTGGCCCGCGCCCGCCGGGGCACCGCGGGTGGAGCGGTTCCCGGCAGCTCCGGTGGGGCCCTGCCGGGACAGGCGGGCGGGTGCCGGGCTGGGCTCGGGCGATGGCTGTGCCCCCAGCTCGGGCGGGCCGGGTCTCCCCTCCCTTCCTCTCCCCTCAGGCAGCCTGAGGCGCCCCCCACCGCCTCCTCCCCCGGCCCGGGCGGCGGGCGCCGCGGGTCGCTGGGCCCGGGGGGGGGCTCCCTGGTGAGGCCGCAGAGGCGCTCTGGCAGCCCGGAGCAGGGCCCGGGGGTGGCGGGAGAGCGGGTCGGGCCCCGCCGCCCTCTCCGGCTCCCGGCGAAACGGCCTCCGGGCGCCGGCCGAGGGATGGGCGGTGGCGGGGCCCTGGCCGCGGGGCTCCCTCTGGGTGGTGACAGAAAGTGGGCTTAAAGGAGTCAGTTCACCGTGTACGGCACTGACCAAATGAATACTGAGTGCGGGGTTTGGGATCCATGTGTTTTACATTGGAGAGCGTTAGAGTATTGCAACAAAAATGACTCGGGGGGCTGGAGAAGCCTTGGCCTCTTCGAGAGCTCCCTCACCGTGAGGCACTATCAATTCTATATGAGAAAGATGAGTGAGAGGCACCTGGATTATAGCATGTAAGGGGGGGGGGGGGGAACACAAAACCACCTAGATGCTAAAAGGATGTGAATCTAGTAGAAAGCGGCTTACGAAAAATCAGTATCTGCAAGTGGCTTCTACTTCAAATGACAAATGAGTGCGGAATGGAACAAACGGCCTGTGGGAAGTGGAAGGTTTTCCTATTGTTGTGTCTTCAAACCAGAGTCAGGTGCCTTCCTGGAAGAGATGCTGCAGCCAAGGACGGTTAGCACAGGCCAGAGTAACTGATTTGATGGCCTGTTGTGGTCCTCATCAGCTTGAGTCTGTTCTAAAATACTGTATTATTCTCGGCCCCTGAGACGTAAGAAGTTACTGAATTTCACAGGAATTCCTCAGCAGAGTGGGGAATTGGTCACAGATCTGTAGAGTCCCAGGTCAGTATCTTGGTTCCTTTTTATACGTTTAAGTAACACCTTTTTTTTATTTAGAGCATCTATCAGGGTCATCAGAACATGTGATCCCAGAAGAAAGGCATGCAGGTAGCAAAGGACAGTTCAGCCTGCAGTTATCGTAGTAAACGCTAGTGCAAGGGCAAATGTATTCCTGATGTTATAACCGTGGCAGAATGGTTAAAAGGAAATAATAATTTGGTAAAGGGGTCAAATGTCAGATTCCTTGCGATTTGTCAGTTGGAACAGTTAAAACCTGAAGTTAAGATAACAGCTTATTAGTATGTCAGAGTTGATTCTGAAAGGCTGTGCTGCTAAGCAGCAAGCCAGTGGATGAGCCAGTGAATAATTCTGTGCTTTGTATCCAGTTGCATGATGAGAAATACATTTCTGATGCTTGAAGAGCTCCTGGCTATGGAGGAGAGTGGGGAAGAGCAAGGGTAGTGGTCTGCACTGGCAAACCGCTATAGCTTACTCAGCTCTATGAAGACACTTTTGAGCTTACTTTTAGGTGACTTAACTGCAGTACTAGGAATATGGTTGCAGCCGTGATGGTGTAAGGGTGTAAGTGAAGAAAGATTTGCAAGGGCAGGATAATATCAGTTGGTTTAATAGAAGATGTACTTGCAAAACAGAACAAGCTTTTGGGTACACCGGCGCTTCTTCAGGCTTGACTTTCATGTCTCTACAGGTTTCAGCAGCACTGTCCTGGATGTTTTAACCTGCTGCACCTCAAATCTTAGTGTGATGGAAAAAGTGTAGTTGATACTAAGATAATAGATAGCTTTAAGAAGCTCTTAATGTGTGATGGGGAGAAAGGATTCTAGAGACTACTCACTTTTTCAGTTTTGTATTAAGTACTTTGGGTGTATCTGCTTTGCTTATGAGATACTGAAGGTGTGTCTGTATATATACACAGCCATATTCAGCGATTAATCATCAGATATTAAGTCTTGCCTGACAAAATTGTGGTTAATTCTGAGTGCATTTGGCAGCAGTTCTTTAACAAGAGCGATTCAGTGCTGCAGTCTGTGCTGTAGCTGCTGCTTCCAGAGATTCCTGTTGTTTGTTTGTTGTTGTTGTGTTTGTTTTTTTAAATTACACTAGCTTTTCCTTCAGTACATCTGTATTCCTTTTCTTCATCATTCTGAATAAAGTATACTCACCCTCTTTACCAGACAGCTTCTTCCGCTGTACTTGTCTTCCCCTGTCGGTTGAAGGCAAACAGGCATTCCTCAAGTAATGGCAGTATAGTTTTTAACCCAACAACCGTCTTAGAGACTTTTCTTCATGTTGTTTCAGTGGAAGCTTTTATGTGGCGCTCCTGCATTTCTCTGTGTATATGTATCTTTTTTCCCTTTGGTTTAGTCTATATTTATGTTAGCGTAGCAAAAAACACAGGTGGCAAAAAAGAAAGAAAATATAGCGTGTGGACAGCATTAAATTATGCTAATTTTTATTTGCTACTAGCTGTTGAGATTTTGTGGAATAAACTGGCACGGATGGTGGTTTGCCAACTTCTGCTCTTTTTTCCTTGAAGTTAGGCCTGAGAAGTCCTTGCGAACTAGTGGGAACCTCTCTGTAAACTTTTTGGACACTTAAGCATGTGAGGGGGGAAAAAAACCCCTTATGATTGTCCTGTTTGTACTGGGTATAGAGATACTGATATTTGAAGTTCATGTATCTGAACTTAAGTCATTTAACCAAAAAATGGCACTTTACTGTTTTTATTTCCTGAAAAATTGGTGTGAGTAAGGTAAAAGCTGTAAATATTTTCAGTGTGGTTGGCACTGAAAGTGGGAGACATCTCAGGAGCTGGCAAGACTCTTTGAAGGGTAGTTGGTTTCTTACTCCTAGACATGAAGTAGGTGCAGCAGCTGCCCTCATTTAGGTGGTTCTTGGCTAGTAAAGGGTACCCTTTCTCTTCTCTGTACCTTTTTGGCTAAGTGTGTTGAGGGATGAATCCATCTAAGTGCTTTGCTTAGTGTGGCATTATAAAAGAACAGCTGCGATCTCTGACCTTAAGTTCAGCAGCCTAATAACTCACCTCTGTAAGTATTTATTAGGGTGTACCCTGTTTTGGTATTTTTTTGCAGCAGGTAACTTCTAAACTGTGACCCTAAAATATACCTCTATGCTGGAAATAACGCTTTGTCTTACTTATTTTTCCAGTGTAGGTAGACCTCGATGCAATTTGCTTGAGTGTTTTCTTTTAATGTACTCACATCTGGGCATTTGAATCTGATTAAAGGCAGCACGCATCAACAGAATTCATCAATTTTTAAGCAAGCACGCATTTGATCCAAAAGATGTTGCTCTGAGAGTCAGTGAACTCTAGTTTTGGCAGAGCTGCACAAATCTTACAGCTAGGAATGCTCTGCTGAACATACTGAACTTTGAGTCCCCAGAAGAGCATGCCAGGAGTGAGTTTGGCCAAAGGTGTGATGTCAGATTGTGAGCCCCTGATGTCACAGCAGGAAGAGACATTTGGGACTGGAGTGTTTGAGCCTGACTGACAACCCAGTGTGAACTTCAGAAGAGATACTCTAGTATGCCAGGGTAGAGAGAAACATTCTCAAGAGTGTTAGTAGTATTTGGTAGTTACCTGGGGTCACGTATTGCTGAGCAGGTTGTCTGTGTTTGTATAAATACAGGGCAAACTGGGCTGCTAAGTCTGATTCTGCTTCTTCTGTGACAGGTGGCTTTTGATACAACCAGTCATTTTAGTGAAGGAGCCATAAGAAAGAGAAGCCTGGAAGGACTAAAGCTGCAAGAACAGGAACACGTTTGAAAAAGGGGGGAAAAAAAAAAAAAAGAGGGTGTTGAAAGGTGAGAGTACGTTTTTAGAGAACGTCCCATTTTATTGAGATTTGTTATGCTATGTCATACCAAGTAAAATCCAGGAAGAGTGGCTAATGTAAAAATCCAGGCTTTGAGGAAACAGGAGTCGGAGAACTTGAAGCAGTACTATGTAGTTTTTAATTTATGTGTTACTGTCAGAAAGAAAAGCATCATGATAGTTCTGTGTGTAAGGCATCAGATGGAGGGGTGTGGGTTATGAGAGAGGTTGGACTAGAGGCATGCTGAGGTCCCATTCAGATTGGATTATTCTCTGGTTCTGGGCCTGGAGTGAAATCGGAGAGCTGTTGCTCTCAAATTGCTCTAAGGCTTGATTGCTTAAGATTCTGCATGTGGGCTTTTTGTATTGCTCTCTGCTGCAACATCACAAATTAATGTCTTTATGCCCTGAAGTAAAATCAATGTGATGTACATTTCTAGATGCCTCCCAGTTGACTGGAAGGTCCAAAGCTAGAGATGAACACTTTTCTGCCTTCCCCTCTACCCCTTTTTACATGTTTTTTTCATTGTTAACTTTCAGGCAGTGTTCTTAAATTTTGCATTTGAGTAATAGTAGTGTATTGAAGTTCTAATTCTGTAGATAATGTGTTTGGATGGCGTCCTAAACTGTCAGTAGTAATTAATCATGTTACAAACCTTCATATCTTAAAAAAGCCCAACATTTAGAATGCAGAGCATAGCAACTCTAACGCTAGGTCCCTGGAAACATTGCTATGCTTCCAGTGTTAATACCTTCTTATTCAAATACTTTAAAAAATATATATTTTTAAATATTTTAAACACTTAGTAGGTAAAGCAAAAGCTGCGCACGCATGTAAAGCAAAACAAGGAATTCATTCACTGCTTCCCGTTGGCAGGCGGGTGTTCAGCCATCGCCAGGAAAGCAGGGCGTAACTGTGACTTGGGAAGACAAATGCCATCACTCCAAACGCTGCCCCCCCCGCTTCCTTCTTCTTTCCCCAGCTTTATATACTGAGCATGACATCATATGGTATGGAATATCCCTTAGGTCAGTTGGGGTCAGCTGTCCCAGCTGTGTCCCCTCCCAACTTTTTGTGCACCCCCGGCCCTCACTGGTGGGGTGGGGTGAGGAGCAGAAAGGGCCTTGACTCAGTGTGAGCACTGCTCAATAATAACGAAACCATCTCTGTGTCATCAATGCTGTTTCCAGCACAAATCCAAACCATAGCCACATATTAGCTATGGCAAAGAAAACTAACCGTACCCCAGCCAAAACCAGCACACAGCTTCAACTTTAATTTTTATAACAGTGGTAATAGTCTTATCATATCTCTTAAATGGGACCCTCATGCTAATCTATAGGGGAAATTTGTTAACTTAAGAATTAGATCCAAATGATCTGTCTATAGTTGTGCCCTTGCAGACAAATGAAGATGTGGCTCTGTCATCTTGGTGTTGCTTATAAAGAAACCCCCATGGAATGCAGAGCTTTGGAAGAGAGAATGAACTTTCTAAACGTGTGCGTCTGTTGAATGCACGTGACCTCTGTGCCGTGTTTTTTTTTAAAACGTATTATTCTTACAAACAAGATTTCTTGTTAGCCACATGCGGATTCTTGGCAACTCGTTGCTGCTTATTAGCACTTCAAAGAGTTGCATCCAATTCCACAGGACTCAAAATGTCAAACAAGTGTCATCTAAATTGTCCCATATTGATAATTACCTAGAAAAAGGCGTGGTGATGAAAAGAAGTTCAAGAGAGAAAAAAGAAAGCTAAGCTGGAGAGGAGAGAAGAGAGGCAGATAGATGGAGATGAGAAACATCCCCCAAAGCAGCGGAAGGTACCAGCTGAAGAGAAGCAGTGGCCAGAGAATATGCCTGAATGGGAAGAAAGGAAATCCCTGCTAGCTCAGAGAAGAGCGGAGTCTCTCAGACTGCTTACAGTGCTGTTAAACCATGTGAAAGTAAGACCATTTTAAAACATATTTTAAATTTTGAAGGGTATTTATCAGAGCTAGAATAATTCACTGGACATTTGATGTCTTGATGCTATTAAGAAGAATGCCTTGGGACCGATGGAGCACTGAGAAGGCCTGAGGTCTAAGTCTTGTAACAATCAGCTCTCAGTCTTGCCCTGAGAGCAAAGGTAGTGCATTTCCACCCAGAAACTTTGCCTTTGATGCTTGTCCAAGGCCTTGTCATTACTGAGTAAAAATAGGGCTGAAGGTCTATATCAGCTCTGTTCGACTTTGTCCAGCATTGCAAACAAGGAGTTTTGGGGTGGGGATGCAAATGATGCTATCTTTGCTTGATTTGGTCTCAGGTCTGCAAGAGACAGAATTAAATCGGCGCGGATTATGCCAGTTGCATTTCTAATAGCCTCTCTTTTGTGGCCAACACTAAGCTATCAGTTTTATTTCAGTTTGATTCAGCTAATGTCTTGAGAAAGTCAGCAGAGGAGTGATAAAAATTTGAGTGTTTTGCACATAGATTAATGTTTGGAGGTTTATTTTAGTGCTTTGGGCTAAAAAAAGTTTTAAATGGAAACAGGGGTTTTCATTTCTCAGGAGTACTAACATGGCTTTGTCTTCACTATACGCCAAGTGAAAACTTGCTTGCAGCTTTTGACAAGTGTATGTTTTCCCCAATCCTTAATGTTAAAGATTTCTAAAAGACTATTATTTCCTAAGAGTTGAAGTCAGAGGCCACCCTTGCTATCCTGTGTGACTTTAGGGCCCCACGACGTCTGACATTGACCTTGGTTATGAAGGTGATGTGTTAAATAAACTATTTTCTTGGTTTCACCACTTGGAAAGCTTTAGATTGGTTGGATTTGGACCCATTTGAAACAATGTGTAACAAAGCGATTTATTCTAAATAAAATAATCTACAGAAGTGTAGTAGTTTTACTACACTTGCATGTAATACTAGTTGTTGTGATGCTGTGATCAAACAAAGAATAAATATTTTCTTAGGCAGTTGCATTGAGATAGATTAATTAGTTGAAAGGACCACTTTCTTATTTAATTGAGAATGCAGCTTTCTGAGATAACAAAGTACTTGTATTACTAACTTGGGAATAGTTAGATTGTGTGGTCAAGCTCTGAACTAAACCAAACGTATCCCTTACCTTTCTGGCTGTGGTACCGCTTACTTAGGAGTTTGCAGTTTAGCACTCTTTATAGCACTTAATAAATGTACATAATAATTTTCCTGATCTTTTTATTTGAAGGGTTTTGTGCAGTTGGCAAGTCAAAAAGTGGATCCTTCATTGGGCGTAAGGAAGGACGATTCCTTTTCTGAAACAGCATTAAAAGACATACCTCAGGAACTGATTAACTCCCATTATCATACGCACAAAGAGTTGAAACATAAGGAGGAGTTTAAGTGCCCGTTAACCCAAAAAGGTGGCAGCTTATGTAGCGAGGAAGGAGATGTGAGTAACTTCCATGCATCTACTTGTCATATAGTCAGGACGATTGTAAATGATCACTCTACAGCCCTGAGTTCTGATGGACTGCCTGGCAGAGACACGTACAACTCCTTTGGCTGTGGACCTTTACTGATTACAGTTACGCAAGACTGCAGGGTCATCGAATCTCTCGATGGAAGGGACTACCCAGCATGGAATGTAGTTCACACGCAGACAGTGTCTGATGAAGACAGTTGCAAAAAACAAAAGGTTTATGAGACTGATGAATTCATCCATTATTTACTAAACTACTATCAGACCCCTGGCTATGCACGTGTTTGCTTAGAGCCAAAAACCACTGCGAACAAGTGCTGGTGGAAGAGAGTGGTGTCTGATGATGATAGTGATTTTGACATCAGCTCGAGTAACAAACATGGTCAGCGCTTCAGAGCAGTGCGTCCTGTACAAAATCTCAGCAAGAGAAATTGTAGTAGCGATGATAATTGTAGACTGGTGATCGCTGTTGGGGAACTCGAGTCAACAGACACAGCGTTAAAAAACAAGACCTATGGGAGTAGGTTTGCAAAAAAGTTGCAAGTGCAGAGGAATGACTCGCTGACAGTCAGTAACTTACCACATGCTGGACTGAATCATTCTTTGGATTGCACTGCTGTTAATCATGATAAGGAATTCGAACAAGAAGATGGTAGTGATGAAGGTACTGTACCATACAAGACATGTAAATCTGCTTGCAGATTGAAAGATTTGTTGGAAGAGATCAGTGATTCCAAGTACTTTAGAGAGGCACGTAGTGGCTCAATGAAGAGAACAGAAAGAAGGTGTGAAGAAATTTACAGCAGTTGTAACAAAGGGTGCTTGCCTGCCAGAGCCGGGGAAAGAAAATTACTGGTTTGCCTTAAAAATGTAACTCTGGAAGGTCAAGAAAAGGAAAGCAGCAAATGTAGCTTCTGTTCTAATTCTGTCCATGAGGGCTTAGGAAGGCAGCGTGAACATAAGCTTAAAAAGTCATGCAAGAGGTCTAGTAGTAAATTAAGACATGAAGGACAGGAAAGAGAGAGACAATCCAGGGAAGAGGAGAGAAATGCTCACAAAATGAAGAAAAAGCGAAAAAAGCTTTCTTCTAATCTTTTATCTGATGAATGTGGCTTTTCAGAGACGGACGCTTGCATGCAGCTGGAGTCGTTCAGAAAGATACAAAGAAAATGTAAGAAAATTCTCCGCAATAAAGTGAAATTCAAGAACCCTCACACCGCCATGGCAGCACCAGATGTTACCCCTCATGATGGCTCACCACTTCAGGAGACCCTCCAGAGCACAGGTGAGAAAGAGAGGCACCAGAACTAAGGTGACTGAATTTGACAGGTCTTTGGCAGGTGAGGTTAGTTGCCACAGTTTTTGCAGTGATGCATGGTAAGTGTGTTTAAAAAGAGTTTTTAAAAGTATAAACATGGCATAAAAAAAGAGTGCGACTTCTCTGCAGTTAAAGGTTTGTTCAGTTTAGCTCAAAAACACTACACGCAGCTGCAGTTGAAGAGTAGTATTGTCTGCTTAATGTATAGCAGAGCATCTGTCATGGGTATTAGTAGATAGATGGTTATTCTGTAAATACAACATGCATGCTCGCATCTCAACATGCTTTAGACAAGTAATGGTGTTAGGCAACTCAGTATGTGGGACATCTGGGAGGGAAGTACTGTCTGGTTAGGGAATTTATATACAGGTAGTTATCTGATCTCCATACGGGATTACTACGTTACAGCCCTTTCACAATTTACTACGCTCTCAGTTTGTTGGCAGATACCTTATAGCTACCTCCTCATACCCTTTCCCTCCCTGCCCCCCCAACAAACTCATTTCAAGTAACTTTTTCATGTACTTATCTACAGGAGATGAGAGGAAATTAATGTTGAGAAGAGAGATGGATGCAGATATCAGGGGATGTCCTCTGTTTCCTCTTGAGATAATTCAGACAAACCCCTGCTCAGATAACTTCTGTGGAGCAGAGCCCAGAAGAGGATGCTGAACTGCTACTATAAAATGGCTCTTAAGTTTTTCTATAGAAATGGGAGAAGAAAACCCTTTGACCATTAAAAGGTATATGAAATACTGGGTTTTTTTTTGCTTAGGTGATTCCTTTGGTTGGAATATCGAACTGGTATAGTGAGCCACAAAACCAGAATCTGCGTTTGCCTTTTGGATAACAGAGGACCAAAACTTTTCCCAGGGCCAGACAAACTTTCATGGACCAGTTGTTAAGAATTTGAAAGGTTACAGATTGAGAACTCAGTGTGTTATATTCTGATTAAATGTAGGGAACCATGTAAATATCAAAGTTACAGTATTTAGTAATAATGAGTCCTAGGGGAAAAAATCATAGCTATGTGAATCTTGGAGCAAGCATATGAAGTGCCTCCTCGATCAGGTTGTTGAAATGATAGGAGTGGAAGGTGCGGGGGGCACTTGCACTCAATTGTGTGAAGTAATAGATTTCCAAATATGGAAAAAAAAATCTTTTGTAAAACCCACGCTGGAAAAATGCTTGTTTTCTATTTACAATTCTAGAGGTGTTTCTGAAAACTCACTGGTCTTTGGGAGGATGGGTTTCACTGAGCTTGTGCTAGGTGTAGTGCTTCCAGGAATCAGAATGATTGTCTAAGCAAAGCTCTGAATGTTATATGGTGAAAGGGCAATGCTTGTCAGCATGCTGACAGTCCTCATATGCAGGTAGAAAATTTGTTCACAAGATTTCAAAATGTGCCCTTTTGAAGGCACGTGCAGTGAGATAGCTATTTAGTATGAGTTTCCTTATAAACAATTTCCAGAGGAGTTGTCAAATGTTGTCAGATTTGTGCTGCATGTAGGTAAAAATGTGAAAACGCTGTCTAGAAGCTTGAGTTATGTTCACATTTATTCAGCTGCCTATATTTAGAAGACAGCCACAACTGCTTTTGGACAAAGTCTCTTAGCAAGATATAGAGGACCAGTTCTAAGTTCAATCAATCAAACTGATTATTTCAACTTTCATTTTAGTATGCTTTATTTATTACATGTCAATATACTAAGTTAATGTGATGACGTTGCCTTCATTACAAAAAAATCTTACCCATGTTTGTAACTTCTGCTCTAATAAATAGTAATAAAAAAAAAAAATTGTAATTGTTCATGGTAGATAGGTGTTTTCCCCCAGTGTTCAATACTGGCGATTCCTACAGGCTTCTAAGCCAGGTTTTATCAATCTCTGTTCACGTGTTCAGATGTTGAGTGCCTTTTCAGGGTCATGAATGACAAATGGTTGCTACTCAAAGTACTGTTAATCTGTTACTTTTATCTAAAAAAGATCCTATTTTCTTGACAGAAATATTTTCTGACTGTTTTGGAGAACGTTTATGCCCCTCATAAGTCTCCTTTTTAGTATTTTATAGAGTTCTAATGAAGATCAGCTATTGTATTTGTTGACTGTGTAAAATGTTTCAGTTGCACTGATATGACATACCAAGGGTGGTTTTTCTCTATGCGATATTTGCGGATTAAAAATGACAAAACTTCCCTCTCTTGCCAATCTATAAACAGTTCTGTATGCATAAGTTCCCATTTCCCATGAGACAGGCTTTTCAATTACAGGTGAGGAAGTAGTTCTTTTTCTTAATCTGGGGAATTAAAGATTTCCTTCGGTGTAAGTTTCCCGTGTTTTATCAACATGTCGCAATATTCAATAATGAATAAATACACCAGTTCTGTAATTGCTTCTTGCGTTCACCTATATTGATTGAAACTGATAAAGCAAATCCTCTATCTCCAAGTCCTTACTCCATCTACAGCATTGTTAGGAAATAAAATATGCATGCACTTTAAAATGTGAGACACAATGTTGTAGTCTTCATACTGAAACACTTCTGGGTTTCCTGTTTGTATACAGGCATTATTTAGAGCCTGTTTTCAGGTGTTTTAATATTAATTCCTTACTTTTTCCTATCAACACAGTTAGTTTGAGCCCCATCCTTTCACACACTGGACTGTTTGGTATAATTTTGTTTATTATCCTGAAGGCTAATCTTTAAAAATACATATACCAGTTTGCTTTAAAACTTTTCAAATAGGTTTGTAGATTAAATTTCAGTAGTTACAGGAATAAATGTCACATCTCAAGTGTGAAAGTTACAGAATGTTTAGACAATCAGAACATTAATTAGGTGAATAGATGCATTAAAAGAAGCATTTATATAGTTCGGCAATGGAAATGTGTAACATTGCTGGCATAATTTCACACTTTTCAGTTTGAGCCCGGTGTGTGCTGTTGTACTCAGCTGGTGTTTCAAGAGGTTTATTTTTTTTTTATGGAAACAGTGTTTACTCTGACATGTATGAAGTAGGGCCCCGAGACTGCAGATTTGCAATCAGATCTGACTTTCTGTACAAAACTAATGAAAATGCCTCCTAACAGAGCTAGTGTGAACAGAAGTCTTCTGAGGGGAGCTGTCTGAACGGAGCTTGTTACGAGGAATGCGTGGCCAGTTGGTTGCAGCTTGTGCTGAATGCCGAAGTCAAAATCCTACAGGCTGTTTTTAAAGCAGAGACACACTATGCCCATTATTCTGTCAGTCCATCTGCTTGAAATACAAGAATACAGCAATTATGATATAAAGCCCTTTCTTCTGAATCCGGAGATTCCAGGCGATGCATAGAAGCGCCTCACCTTTTGTAAAACCCCTTACATAACTCTCTACAGAAGCATTCATTACTGAACTTTTTTTTGTTTCACTGAAACAGCACAAAGAGCGAGCTAACAAAGATGATTAAGAGCAGGTAGAGTCCAGACAAAAGAATATCTGAGTTGTACAAAGCAGCTGACAGCACGCCAGAACTGGTTGGAAGTGAGGTGCGACTCAATTGTTTTCATTTGTCCTAGAGCTCCTCGGGTATAGCTTTGTGACACACACAAGCAACGGGTGTTTGGAGACATGAGATGAGGGAGATGATTGTTGACAGTCTGTGCTCTTAGTTGGTCATCGTGTCCTACTTGGTTAATGTACAATCTGTTAAGCTACCTGGCATGGTTCTTTTTGCTTAGTCATTGCAGCTGGTCACTGTTGAAGGAAGGGATCAAGTTGCAACGAACAGACTAAAAAAGAAGTTAAAACTCATCCATTCTCTCCAGCGCTTTAGAAGAAAATAAAATCTATGCCTGCTGCTTCATGAAACCACTGCGTTTGTGACTCGCTGCTTCCCCTTTCACAATAAATTCTCTTTGTTTTCTCTGAAAAAGTAGCCTTACCAAAGTGTAATACTTCCTTCCCAAGAGGCGCAGATGCCTAACATTAAGCTTTGCCTTGTGTTGTTGCCAGTTTTCTGGGTAGTTTTTATTTGTTATTCTTAGTTATGCATGATGTTGTAACATATAGATTAATACTTAAACTAGTGTTCGTTCCTGAGGATACGTTATGGACTAACTGACGAGTGAGATGGCTGGGTCGGTTACAGCCTAGCCCAGTTCCACTACTCCACAGCCTTCCAAAGCTCCGGCTTTTGCTCAGTTCACAATTACTCAGGCCTTTTTATGCCTAACTCTGTTTTTGCAACAGCAAAGCATATTATACAACATGAATATGTTCTAGATTTAATATTCTGTTATACTACAGAATCATATTTACAGGCATTCAGCTAGAACGTATTATACTTAATCACTGGATAATGTAAAGCATTGGACAAAGACAACATAAAACTTGAAACATTGGGGGAGGGTTAAGTATCACATTTAGTTGCAGTAAATAAAACCAAACCACCATTATGCAAGAGTATTTTATTTTCTGCCTTAAACAAATAAAAAAGCACACTTCTGATTTGAGGTAAACCATTAGTAGTAGTTTGCAAATAGTATAAATGTCTCTAAAAATAAAATAGCAACACAAAGGTCATGACAAGATTTACATGTGTCTCTAGATCTTTATTAGGTGGTTCACACAGTACCACTTTACGCAAGCTGTCTGGTTCAAACAACTGCACTCTTCATTTGAAGGCCCAGTGTAACCAACAGAAAACACCGTGACAGTGTTAGGACTGAGGGAAAGTCATTTGTTCTCACCACAGATGGTCTCAGGCACTTTAACAGGTTGTGTCAACTTGTTTATGAAAGCTGCGGTTGTGCAATGCACTCTGACTTCCGATCAGTTTTGCCTAGTTTACACCTTCCCAACTCAGGACTCAGTTCATCATTTCGGTCGTGTTGCCAAATTGAAACAACTCAGCTGAACAGCCGAACCAGAGAAACTAAATACAGGGAACTGTACCAGACAGGCACCCAAACAGAATCACCTGGACCAGAAACACATTTATGAGTGATCAGCAAATCATTAGTTACCTCCTTGGAATTTCTGAGAAAGTTTTGCAAAAGTACTTTGGCTGACGAAGGAGCACATTTACATTTTTCCTTGGTCAAATCCATTTACCCAGTCCCCTCTGGTAGGAGACTAGGTTACATACTCGGAACACACTTAGTAATTAAGCATAGATGTGAGCTAAGAGAGCAAATAAGTAAAAAACAATTCAAAGGTCAGGTCCCCCAGGTACAGCATTGCTGGTTATGCAGGAGATTGTGCCGTTTCTTTTAATGGCAACATTCCAAAGCAACAAAGGCCTCAACACAGAAACGGCTTACACCATGTTATTTTATTTTGTACAGGAAATCTGTATAAAGTTACATTGACCAGTAACATTTTTCTGATAGTTAAAGCTGCGTGTACAAGAGCATTTGTTAATCATGCCATACCAGCAAGTCTGGTTTAGGCCTAGGAATCAATAGCAGCTGATCTTCCCTATTTAATGTCATTTCATTAAAATTCACAGAAGAGTTGTACTAAGAGGAAAAGTGAATGAATAGTAGTCCAGTCGAGTCACACTTCATGGTGTACCTGTTTTTTAGGGATGCCTAGTTACACTCAATATCTAAACCTTTGTAACACTTCAGGCGTGCTTTAAAAGTAAACAAAAAATATTAATCCATGCATAATTATGCATGACTGAATACATCAAGTATTCATCAATCCTTACTAATTTTGTAAGTATCTAAAAGTGATTTAACCCCTCAAAAATTCTTGTCTTTTCTTAAAGCAGTTAGTGTTTTATCTGTAAGCTACTATGTAACTCCTTAAAAGCCAAATTATCTTACATAATATTGGATTACATTGCACCACAAATGAGTATGATGCTTCACCGCCAAATAAAATATAGTCCCTTTCCTAAAGGAATTACAACCCAAGGCCCAGATCCTGCAGAAGCTAACACAAAACAAGGTTTAGTGGAATTTGTGTTGCATATGTGAAGTTACTCTTGTGCTTGTGTCCACAGTGCTAGGTTGTTAATGAAAAACTGGATTTCAACCTAGTCTGCACTAAATGGTGATCGAAGAAAAACAGTAATAGTCCTTTATTGCTAAAATTGCAGTTTACTTTAGCACAGATGTTTTTCGTGCATACTTCAGATTATGCCGGTTTAAAGGAAGACAGATCTTAGACCTTTAGTAGTTTACCACTGAATTTGAAAAGGAAACCTTTGAAAAGAAACAATTCACTATAACTCTGGACCTTTTACAAGCATTGCTGCTGTTGCAACTTGTAAAACAGAAGTGGAATGTTACAAATGATCCTTTATGATTCAAAACCATATTGTTCCTCACTGCACTCTCTAGTCTTTCTTTGCATCCTGGGCATCTTTGTCTTCTTCATCAGAGTATACAGTGGGTTCCTCCCCTTCCTTCAGCAGCTTACCAACATGGTGATACTTAACTAGGAAAAAGAAAAGAATCCAAGTCATTATTCTGCCCTGAAGATGTACCTTTTTTAACTCCTATGTCTGTTTCCTGAATTAACAAGATGCCTATATTATAATAAAAGAGCTCTCAGCAACATGTTCCAAACATTGGGGGGAAGGAGAAAAGCTGAAGTCAACTACCTGAACTACTACTAATGTTGCAGTAAGCGCAAGAAAAATGCAAAATGAATGTAACTATAGTTCTCCTTCTATTGCCTAAGCCAAAAGATGAACGAATGTAAAGACACATGTAAACTGAGGGACTCATCCAGCTAAAGAGGCAGAATCCTGGATTAGATTATTTCTTTTGCCAAAGTCAAAGCTAGGTTTTCAATCAATGGACTGTTAGAATATTTACGTTAAGCATTATACAGTCATGCACATACATATGTGCACAACTTTAAAGGGTTTTTATTTTTTTAATATATGTTGAAAATATCCAATAGGACAGACGAGAGATCCTTTTGCCCAAAGATAAAGACGGATCTGTTATCCAATTAGGCAGCTAAGCCTCTGCCTTATTTTATATCGCTTTTTGAACATGTAAAACGCCAAGACCATATACATGGAAGAACTAAGAGCTATGCTATCTTGCCCATCTGTCAACTTCAACAATGCAAAAGATGCTTCTGACTACAAGTATTTCAGACTAGCATTGTTGTTATAATTAATAAGAATTTGAAGCAACTAATTGCCAAGTTTACTATAAACATCGTAATCAAGAGTGCAGTTTGCTGTCAGTCCTGATGCCCGATTCTTGAAAAAGGTAGATTTAAACACTAGTTTAGGTCAGATATTTGGTAACATAGTTCTGTTTTTTGTGACACACTTGTTAGCATCATAAAACAGCCATTCAGTGTGGCATGATTAACAGTCTTGATTAAGACAGGAAGAGCGCCAATATAGTAGGGGCACATCAGGTCAGGACTGAGACGTTCTAATGACATTATGGGGAGGAAAGCTCCATTCTAGCTAGTGATAGTAAACCTTTAATACCGAACACTAGATTTAAAAACAAGGGGAAAAGCTCCAAGGGGAAAAGGCCTACTTTAAACAGTCTTCAAAACTCAAAAACCCCAGGAAGCTGTAATTCAAATGTTACTTTTATTTCTGAGAAGCTGAACGGGACTTAGGCTTCATTTTTCAGAGCATTAAAATCTAATCATCTCTATAGATGGGGTCTTAACTGTATCAAAAATGTGCTCTTCATTTCCAATTCCTGTCAACTTTTTGGGTGGTCTTACAGATCTTATCCTAGGACATCTCTCCTTTGGGTCCATAAGGAGCAGAGGGAGGGAGAACGCAGAAGGAAAACCTGACATTTCTCTTAATTCTTTTGAGTAACAGTAATTCTAGTAAACTGAGGTATTAACTCAAAGCAAGTTTCCAGACTGATGCCTCCATCTGGTAAGAGCCTTTTAACCATTGCTTCCTTTATTACACGCTAATTAGCTACTTCTTTGTAAATAGGTTTAAAATTGCTTACAAGTGAATTGTGACTCCCAGTCCCTCAAGGTCTCTTGCTGTGTAGCGTTGAGATCAGAGAGGTCATCGTAGTCATCCCTCAAAGCCTCCTTATCCAGGCAGAAAGTGGCAAGACCTCGGGATGCATCTCTTCCAGCAAAAATCCCATACGGGCCCTCTTTAAAATAAAAACATAAGCAGCATTATTACAGAGCTAATGGATGCTGTATGGTCTTCATGGATCAGAGTCCCCAGACAGAAACAGATGATATGTTTCTCCCCCGACCTGTGGGCCAGAGGTGCCTCAAACTTCTGAAATGTTTTAAAGTTTTATTCTACTTGGTAATAAAGGAAAACAGAGGAAGAGGACAAGAAACAAAATCATGGGAAGAGATATTGAGTTTGCTGAAACATCAGGACAATGAACCACTCAAAGGTGCATGAAACACACGAATGGGGTAAAAATAAGTGTACAAACTGGCAAGCACATCCTCTGAAACAGAAGAAGGATTTATAAGTCTGAGGGGAAATGGAAGTTTTCTAAGAGATGCTCCTTACTTAAAGAGCTGAAAGGATGACTTGACAGAAAATGTGGTAGAGATACTATAATTACCAACTTGGAAGAAACATCTATTAAAACTTTCAAAATGCAAGATGAACTCAAATGACCAAAACGTGCAACTCGCAGTAGATCAGAGATATCTTATCAAGACAGACTCTTGCTAAACTTCATTAACGATTAACTGGCTTGCATGACAAGCCGAAAATTGAGATATCACATGTTGCAACTAGACATTGAAAGTTCTTCTTAAGGCAGCTTAAAGTTCCATGTGAACTCTGGTTACTGTAGAGAGCACACCATCTTCCACACCTCCCAGACTGAGTTTTTTCCTAAATTCATCAAAAGAATCTTACTTTTCCATTAAAATGAAAACCAAAGTAGCCAGACACTTTGATGAACCATTCAGCCATTACCACATTAGACACAATGGGCAGCTTTTACTGTTGTGAAGGAAGGTAGCATCCAAAAGCACGGTCCTTAAGTCAGGTGGTTTTCAGTTGCACGAATACAAAACTGCGCATCTAACTCAGCTGTACATATCATCTTGACCGCTGCAGAATGCAAAGTTACAGTCCACCATCGTTCAGCGACAGTCTCCAGTCTATGTTTGGACCAAAGGTAATAATCTCATCATGCTTCCAAATGCATCTCCTGCACTATTCTCCTTGTCTCTGAGTAGCACTGGCAGCTCACTACTGCAGGCACCAGCTGTCTGGACGGCTCAAGAGTGGTTATGCCAGACAGATCCTGGTACAAATTAGCAAGCCTCAGTGAGGCTTTTTAACAGGAGGCCTTTGTTAAAAATAAAACCCCATGCCCTAGTGGAGGTGATTAAACTCTTACACCTGGGTGCACATACACCCACCTCATCACTAGCTGCTCTGTGAGTCTCTGCACAGCTTATTCAATCTTTGAACTGCCTGCACTCCTGATAGAAAGCTCATTTAATCTAAATTGCTAAGTATTTAGTACAAATGTTATGCAATAGACTGATGTCCACTAAAAGTTGGGAATGGAATGTAAACAACTGAGAGAACACTTCGCTTCTGCTGCCCGGCATCAGGCAAAGGCACCCGAGGCCAACGCAGCCGCCCAACCCAAGAGCGGCACAACCCCTTACGGCACTTGCGGTCTGTGTAACCTGCCCTGGGAAAATAAAGAGAATAATGAAGCAACGTAGGCTGCCAAAGCGGCAGTGTTTACAGCACCGCGGCCCGACCCCGGCGCCCGGGCAGCAGCGGTAACGCTCTGCCCGCCGCCTCAGCCGGGCAGCCAGGGCTCCCAGCGCCGCAGACCTCACGGGCCGAGCTGCGCACACCCTGCCCGGCTCCAGGGAAAGCCGAATCCTTTCCAAACCTCCGGAGCCTGAGCGGGGCCGAGAGGGCGCGGGCAGCTGAGTCGAGCGCTTACCCCAACGGCGGGTTAGGCACTAACGGGGCGCACCGCTGACCACCGCGCCGCAGGGAGCGAATCTCCCCGCCACCACCGACACCCCTCCGACCCCGGCCAAGCCGCCCAGGCCCCCACCGTCCCTCCGGCCAAGGAACCGGGGGTCGCCGGGTCGGGCCCGCCGCGCCGCCGGCCCCCGCCCGCCCCAGCCCTCACCGGGCCCGTAGAACTTTCTGGCGCGGGTCACGTCGAAGACTTTGCCGTTGATGGCCATGAGGATGCGGGGGTCGCGCACCCCGTCGTAGGGCCGCAGCTGCGCCAGCGTGAAGTCGCGGCGCTTCATCTTGGGCAGCGGCGGCGGGTCCGCCTCGCCCGCCGGCGCCGCGGGCCGCTCGCCCCGCAGGATCTGGTAGAGCAGGAAGAGGCAGAGGCCCAGCAGGCTCAGGTTGAGCGGGGAGCCCACAATCTCCAGCAGCAGGCCGCCCCCCTCGGCCGTCGCCTCCTCACCGGCCGCCGCTGCCGCCACCTCCTCGCGGGCCATCGGGCTCGGCTGTGCTCCGGCACGGCGGGCTCTGAGGCGCGATGCGGCCGGCGGCGGGGAGGAGGAGGAGGAGCCCGCAGCCCGGGGGCGGCCCGGCTGTGTGGAGAGGAAGGGCGGGGCCGAGGGCGGGAAGAAGCTGAGGCGCGGTTGAGGGCGGGAAGAAGCTGAGGCGCGGTCGCGGCTGCCGCCCTCAGGCTGAGGGGAGTCTCAGCGCCGGCCGGTTCCTAACCTGCCTCCGACAGCAGGTGGTGGTGTGAGCCCAGCGATGGCGATGGCGAGGGCTGCCCGGAGAGCTGCGGGCCCGGCGAGGGGCGTCGCGCAGCTGAGACAAGGGCGGCTCCGTGGAGGGCTCCGCCGGCCGCCATTCCCCGCCGAGGCAGCAGCAGCAGCAGCAGGAGGTCAGGTCAGGTGGTGGTGGTCCCATGGCACACGGCTTCACAGAAATTTGGGCAAAAATAACCTCGGAGGTGCGTTAGACCCGCGTCAAAGCTGCCCGTGGGAGCCAGCCCGTCCCTGCCCTGTGCTCGCTTCTCCTGTGCGGAGGCACATCTTCGCTTTCCTGACAGGGCGGTGTCTGGAGTGCTTATTAGCCATCGTGGCTCTCTCAAAGTAGGAGAAAAGGGAGGAAGTTACCAGACTTGTGGGTTTTTCCCCTTCAGCTAATAGCCCCTAAGCCCCCAAAAAACGCAGCAACAACATGGTACTGCTGTAACATGAAAAAGAAAAGTGTCCAGTCAACTTCCTTTCAATGGAAATTTTGGTGAAGTAAAACTTGAGATGAAGGAAGTACTAACTTCATATATCTGCTCGATATGGTGTTCACATGGAGCAACTGGAGCCTTGAATACAGCTAAGTGCTGCTGGTGTTCTCTGCGCCTTGCTGTGAGAAAGCAGAAGTGACGTTTTGAGTCTGAGTAGTTGTCTCTGCAAATTGTGACCTCGCCATCCTTCAGAAAGAACACAAACCAATGCCCAGGCAGAATATCACCGTTCCCTCCGCACCAGTGAGTAATATCACTCAGGATGCGCAGGGAGAAGAAACACAGCGTACTAACCTTGGTCTTGCATTGTAGTTTGGCAGGTGGATGAAGGCCGCTTTTACTGAACCATCTTTGGGACATTTAGTTAAATAACGTCAAAAGCAGTGAATTTAATTACTTTCTCATTTTCACTGTTAGGAAAATTTTAACTCAGTGGGCTACTGATACAGAGTTTTGCCTTTTGGGACACACTCAAGCCCTCTTAGTGCTTAGGTGTTTAAACGTGTTGGCTCTTGCAAGGTAGGGTGTTTGGTTCCACCTGCTGTCTGATTTGGGAAGCTCCTTGTTTTATTGATCAGCATTTGGACCTCGCTCTGTCCTTTCATGGTATATGCTGACTTTTGCTTCCACCTGCTGTGTAACTTGTAAAAGTCATTATTTCATTGATCTGATGACTGAGATTTGTGTTTGGTAATAAAGCATGTCTGGGTTTTGACTCTATTCAGGATATTAGATAAATCTCTGAAACTGTAGAATTATTCAAACTGGGAGCTGTATTACCTAGATGACAATTAATTCTGCTCAGTGTAGACATGACACTATTAAACTTCATTGTCTTGATCTTACAAGTTAGAGGAATAGATGTAGAAAAACCAGACATTCGGAGGGATATTTTTCTTTCAATTTTTACAATACATTTTGTTCATGAGAGGAAAAAAAATTAGATTCCAGAACAACCCCAACCCTGAATTTTACCGTGAACCAGACGTTAAAGGGAGGGAAAAAGAAGCTCTGTTTATGCCTAGTATCCTAGAGAAACCATCCAAGAACAGTTCATTCTTAGATAAAGAAGGGCCAAGAAACATTGCCAAGATTGATAGAATCTCAAGTTATCTGCCACACGAGCACTGGTACTGCAAGTTACAGTTGCCCAATGTCAAGCTCTTTTGTTACCTTGCAGAATAGATAAAAAAAATACTCAGATGCCTCAGAATGCATCTTACTTAAGAAAAAATAACAAAGATATTTAGAAATAAATAGGCATAAATAAAATTATGATACATCAGTCAGAATTCTCTAAACTCATGAACTCTTTGTTAAATATTTCTTGCTAGCAAGCTTACTTGGCAATTCCTTTAAATGGAACTGAGGTTCCAGTCAGAACGGAGTTGGCCCCGGCTCCAGTTAAATACCGCAGGCATTAGCTATACTCCCACACAGGTTTTCCTCTCCATTCTATAGACGACAATAGTTTCCTCCTTGAAACCATTCTGTTAACAACATCTATGGGATGGGTTGATAAAGCAGTTCTAATATAATTCGCTCTTCTTATTAATTGAAGAAAACATTGGAACTTGGAAAACTTTCATATCCTTGCAAATCAGAGTAGTTCAAACAGTTTAAAAATATTCCTACTTGGTTTTTTGATAACCAGCATAAATCTGTTAGAGGTGAAGCAAAATTAGCTCTACTACACCTTAGCGTTCTTTTTTTCTGCTCTATTTCCACTTTGGAACTTGTGTGGTAGATTTTATGAATCTTTTAGAGCACATTTAATGCTTCTAAACAAAGTGTGCTTTGCCTAGGTTCCTCGTGATATGCTTTACCTTGGCTGAGTACATGGGGACCATGTTACCAAGCTGGTTTTGGTCCTCACATTTGGAAGCTCTCCACAGGAATTCTTTTCTCTAACTTACCTGACTGACAATTTTAATTCAAACTATGACTGCAAGAAAGTTTTCAGAAGTTTGCAGAGATACTGATGTCTAATTTGCGTTACTCGTGAGCAGATTCCCAGGGCTGCTGGTTACCTGGAACTATTGCTGGCTTTCATTTGACCTAGAAGAACCCAGGGCTTCTGAAGTAGAGATGAGGTATCTTAGTCTCTGAGCTTACTGAGAACGGGTGACAAATAAAACCACTGCCAAGCTAGATCTCCACTGTCCAGCCTAAAGTCTGATTTGTAACTACCGTCTGATAACTTGAGAGACTTCAGTAAATTACCATAGGATTGCATTACAAACAGCTTGTAACATCAAGTAGCAGCCATAGAGAGAAGTTTTTGCCTTGTGGTCCAATGGACTCATGGAATCTGTAGGCTTCTCAGGAAACTAAGTAAAGAAACTAAAAAGCAAGATTAAATGTGCCTTACAGGGAGACAAGGAATTCAAGCCCTGTAGGAAGAGACAACATATTATATGAGACCATCCAATAAATTCACCTCGGCAAGCTCCATCATGCCTGCCAATTTCTCACAGCTGGTGTAATACAGGTATTACTTCTCCTTCTCCTCCCCCAACCCCCCACCCCAGTAACAATTTAACTTACTAACAAGGAAAAAGAAAGGAATGATGAGGAGCTGTAATCTCACTCTTCTTTTAATGACTAGTACCTACTTCTGCCAAGAAAACAGAACCCCTCCCTAAACTGCAGAGGTCCAGTAGGTCGACTGTACAGCTAATGTTGGCAGCAGGTGTTTACATTAAGCTGTTGTTAGAGTGGGTCTGTTCCAGGTGCAGAGCAGGCCTAGGAATGCCCTGTCCTCAGATAAAAAGCATAGACCATCTTTCTGCTGGACTTCCTTTTTTTTAGTTTTTATTTCCATCTCTGTCACATTTCTGTTTATTTTTCAGTTGTGTCTTCTGACTTTCTAGCTGTGTTCTTCCAGCTAAGTGCTAGAAGAAATAACTTTGCAATGTGAAGATGACACTATGCTGAAGGCTATCAAGGTCCTGTCATTCCTGGAGATGTGTAAACATCTGCAGCGTAAAGCAGATCCAGATGGGAATTTTTACCAAGTTTTAGAAAATGTGTCAGAGAGGGGGTTTGGAAAGGCAGAGACTGCTTATGCTGGAGAATTGCTTTCCTTGGAAATATACTGCAGTGAGCCTGCAACTGAAATCTCCCCGCTCCCCCCCCAGTCTCACCTTCCCCCTTGCTCGCTTGTCTTCTAGGCTGCCGGGACTGTTGGGGTTTTTGATTCAGTCATGCCAAACAGGACTGACAGTCACTGTGACAAGAAAGCTTGCTTGGTCAGTATCTACAGCAACTATACCAGGAAGTTTTGGAGATCTCTTGACTTTTAACTATAGATGAAAATCTGGGTGTGAATTCTCAGTATGGGCTCCTTTTCTGAAAGGCAGCAGATGTCAAAAACAATTTGACAAGCTGTAGATACTTCTGGAAGAGGCAAGGAAAAAAGAAAACATAAGTCTGCTTGTGATTCTTGCAATGTAACAGTCTCAGTATCCCTGGAAAGCACACTGATTAACACTGAAAGAGTAAATAAAATCCCTGACTTCCTGACAGTAACTCCTTGGATTTGCTTACAGGTCTGATGTGCCAGGAGGGTTTTATGTATCAAAAATAACTGGATGACATGAAGGAAACTTGGTGCATTCACAGATTGAGTCAAATCAGTAGCACTGTTAGAAGGAGTAGAAAATGTTATCTCTGCTCCGTTAGTGCTGGATAGGGACGTGGTATCTATTGCATGTACATGTGTTCTTCACAAGGACCAATTTTTACTTACACTGGAGACATTCACTTTGCATTTTGGAACGCATGAGCCATCTTCACTCGTGTCTCTATATCCCTGAAGTGGGGCCTGTTATTTCTCTGCTGCTATGGGGGAGTGCTAGTTCTGCTACAGAGCAGATCAGTCTGAATGCGAATTGAGAAACGACTTCCAACGTTAATAGGTTTAAAGGTTAGAAGAAGGGAGGTATCAATAAACTAGGGCGATAGAGTTTTCTAGGTGTAACCTTGCAACATAGCAGTTGCAGAAATGCAACAAGATAGGCATGGATCCTCGTCTCAGTTTGAGTTTATTGACCTGAAATCTGCTTCTGGCACCCCTAGCTGATTCCGAAGTGCTTTCGCTGCCCTCTCTGGTCTGCTTTAGTTAGGTGGTTTCACCAAAGCAGCACAGACAAGATTGGGATGACCGAGTAAAAAGAAGAAAGCAGCAGGCGGCAGACAGACCGCACCATTGCTTCCTTTTCTTCCAAAATCCTCTCTAGGTGTCTCGTTCGATTAGAGACGCTTCCAGGCGCACGCCGAGTTTCCGTCTGTCCGGACCGGTGCCCAGGAAGCCTCGGCGATAGCGCCGGGTGCCGCTGGGCGGCGGCGGCGGGTGCAGAGCGGCGCGGGGCGCTCGGGCGGCGGGCGGTGAGTGGCGGCGGTGGCGGCGCCGGGGGACGGGGAGGGCGGGCGGGCGGTAACCGGGAGGCTCCGTACCCGCTGCCCCGGCAGGGAGAGGACTCCTGCCCGCTGCTCCCGCCCTCCCTGCCCCTCGGGGCCGTGCCGGTGAGAGCTCCTCGGGTCGGGCTTTGCACACGCGGAACCCTCCGTGCTTGGCAGTAACGGGATAACGCTAACGAACGGGTGTTTTGTGGCGTACGCGAGCGGCGTGGGCTTTCCGTGGTGCGCTCTTTGTTCAAATGCTTTATTCACTGACTGCTGGCTAACGTCTCCTTACTCCTCCTGCGAGTGTAGGGTCTGTCGGGCTAAATTGGCATCCTCCTCCTTAACTTGCAGACTTGCAGGCTTTCAGTGTCAGATCTCTACATTTTGTGCCCTAAAACAATTTTTTTAACCTATGTTAGTTAGCTCGAGTAGTCACGGTTATTAATAAGAGCTGGACTTCATTTTGTCTTTTGCATTGTGAGTGGAATTGCTGGCTGTCTCCCAGATGCAGTCTTAACACTGGTGTTGGGGACTGGGAGAATCCATGTGATCTCAGAGCGAGTATGCAGTGACGACGAGGGAGAAGTAGTAGGGTCTTGTAAAGGGAGCAGATCAGATCTATAACCTGTAGTAGAATGAAAGGACACCCACTGTGTCATTTCTTTCATGATTATTTTGCTGATACACTCCATAATTTAAGAGCTTGATCTTACAAACAACTGTATGCAGAATTAAAGCCTTAATCACATGACAACTTTGAATTTCCTATGATAACTAAACTTGTGCAAGTAGGAGTGGCTCGTGTAAGTGCAAGTGCTTTCATCGAGGTAACAAGCTGCAGGCTGGGCATGAGCACGGAGTATCCAAGGATCCCACCACCTCCAGTCTTTTCCATGGTCTAGTCCAACTGCTTTCTTGGAAATATCATTCGAAATGTCCCTTTCCTCTTCTAGCCATTGTGCCGTTGCAGAGATCTCTGTGTGAGTGGATTCCTCTCTCTAGACCCATGCAATCATCAGAGTTTGATGCAGATTTGGACAGGGCTTTATTGATTTCAGACTTGGTGTAGCAGATTGGAGAGCTGGAAAGAGGTAGCCTAGTACACATATTCTGAAATGCTTGGGATTACACTCACTGTAGATCTTTTACACTTTGTGTTGTCCTTCTGATATTTGGTGGAAACTGAAGGAGGTTTTAGGTAACTTGAAGTATACTGTTAGGAACCTTTAAAACAGGAAGGTAAGTTTGATGGCATTATCTTTTATTAACAGCTTCATGAGCATGAGTTTTCTATTTCTTTTTCTCCCATACAATATAATAAATGATAATTAGGACTCCAGTACCATTGCAGATACATTATGAGAAATGTAAATGTATGTTTGTCTTGCTCTTACAAAACAAATACAATGAAAAATTAATCCAGTGATTTCATGGGCATGGAATAACTTTTTGCACTGTTTGGTTGATTGGTTGTTTATAGTTTGGACTTCTAGCTACATAAGCTGTATATAGCTATGTATACAGACCAGTACATTGTTAGTGCTTCAGGCCAATTCCTGAAGAATATTGCACCTGAAAAGTTACATCAACTTAGTGAAATTGCTCATTTGTTTCTAAAGAATGTCAGTAGATGACTTATCACAAGATCAACACAGTTACATGTCTCCAGGCTGAGCTCCTACATAGTCATAAAAAAATGCAACCCTATTGCACGGGTGGGGTGTGAGGTTTGCAAGGATTCCAGAACTGTTCAGCCCAACAGATGATTTGGGCCCATATCTGCAAAATTCAAAGTTGGCTCAGTTCTTACTCACTACAGTATGAACATGTCCAAAGCACTTCTTCTTACCTTGGACTTTATGACTGACTCAAGTTTAGAGTATATATAGATTTATGTATATATGTATGTTTATTAATGCTTTTTCTACTATGCAAAACCAAGTTACTTGGATGTTACGTGGACCAAAACTAAACCCCTCTGTTTTTTTAGATCATTGTGAGTTGGAAGACTTTTCCACTTAAGCTGTTTGCTTGTGTTTCCATCAAAGATTTGATGGAATTTTTCTGAAAATGAAATGTCCTAGATTTCTGTGACTTCAAAGATGGAGATATGCCTGGTGCAGATTTGATGACTCAAAACTCTTTATCCTTTGGAACTCACAGTACAGGTTTTTGGTATATTCAGACATTTGGGAAGTAGATCTCCTTTTAGACTTCTTTTTAGTCTTCCCGGGAGCCAATAAGTGCAGACTTAACCAGCAAAAGTTAAGTTTTACAACTTAAGAAGTTTTACTGGCATTGGCTTCTGTTTCAAAGTTAGTGTTTGTCTCCACTTGAAATGTGTCTTAATGTACCAGTCAGAGAATTTGCTGCAGACAAATGCACAGCTATGTTTTCGTTTACCAGAAAAGATATATGACAATCAAAGAAGAAATTAGGAATTGTACTTGGTCCAAAGACCTGCTTAATACAGGCCCATTTTTTTAGATTCTAAATAAATTTATTTAGAGTCCAGTCGTTACTAGGAATATCTCACAAGAAAGCACTAGCTGGAAGTGCAAATACTGGGATCATGCATAAGTGTTAAGAGAAAGGCTAAGATGTTACTCAGTTTTGAATAGCTGTGAAAGTGGGCACGCAGTGAACAATACTTTGTGTACGTGGGAGAGAGTCTAACACGTTTAATACCCACAAACACATCTTTAATTGCTACTGCTTAATCTCTGCTAAAATCCACTACAACTTTGACCAGAATGCTTACTGTATCTGATACTGTTGAAGTGTGTTAGTCATTTGTATTTATTTATATGAACTCTTGTCTATATAAGCGAAAAGAAAGTACACATTGGTTTAGCAAACTGGAGAGTTGATTTTTTTCCCCCCCCTTGCCCTGAGGATTTTCAGTAATCCTTATGTTTGTGCTGTGGACAGTGTACGTGGTGTGGTTGGTCTCAATATCTTTAGTTATGTAACACAAACATCAGGCTGTGCAGTAAGTCACACAGGGGACAAAGCAGCGTGACTATAGTCCCTGTTGTACATCAGACTATGAGCCTAAGCTATGATAGGAAGAGCTGAACCCAGTGGAAAGACTGTCATTGATTTTAATGAGCTCTGGATATGGCCCAAACTCAAGAATTGGTGGCTTGACTTTATTGGAATGCCACCAGCATCATGTTGAGTCATGCGTACACAGATGCATATACATCCTCTTAAAGTTTAAAATAGCTTTCAAAAGCAATGCCAATGCCACAAGCATAGATACCATTTGAATTTTGTCTGTTTTTTTCTAAATTAATTCAAACACATTGCATGAGATTTTGTTTCTTGATACTGGTTTTAGTGGAAATGCAGTCATGTCCCCTCAGCATTCCATCAGATGAGTTTCTCTGCCAATTCTTCTGTCTGTTTAACGTCCATCTATGGTGTAGTTAAAGCATGAAGCCAAATAGATTTCTCTCTATCTGAAGAGGTTTATCTCTGCATCTTTGGTTGACAGCTTATGTGTGCTATGAAGAGACTGCTACAGGTTAGAACTTGAAACCACCTCTTTGGCAAGCAGCAGACACTGGGATTTGCAGCTGATGTTATTAACAAGGATCGTTTTAACTACTGTTCCTCTCTCAGTCCTGCTGACTATTGCAGTTCCCCCCATAAATCTCATGAGATCTCATCAGGTCATAGCTCGCACAGCCAAGCAATCATGAAAGACTGAACATTCTTCTGACCAAGCAAAACTAGGCAAAACTGCCAAAATACATAGTCAGACACAAAGGTTGAAAGCAGGATCTTTAATGATTCAGAAACTGAAAATGAAGAGAGGACCAAATATTATTTCCAATATTCCTGCTTGTTTAAGCCATTACATAGTTTTGCTGACTCAGGAATGCTGAATTGGGGGTGGCTGCTCTCTCCTCTAAGCTCTTAAAACTGTAGGAAGTAATGAGGATCTTATTTCACAGCTTCTTTTTAAATTGCTGCTTAAAAGCCTGTGGGGGAAAATGGAGGTTAGTGCACATACTTATTTTTGCTTACAACTTTGACGCCCTCTCTAGAGCTAACCTCAGCAAAATGGTATGTCAAGGAGTTATACAGCCTCCCCTGCTTTCACTGCCATTCTTTGGCTTTTCATCTGCTGTTCGAGCCCTTTCTTCTTTCTGCTGAACATGCGTTTCTTAAATTTAATTGATATTTACCAGTAAGAAGAGGCTGCCATCATTCATAGAAGTCTGTTAAATATTATTACTATAATTTGCCAGAAAATGTTACAGTAGCTTGCAGTCAAGTGTGTCCTTTCCTTTTCCCAGTTTACACTTTATGAGACCATTTTTATATTCCACTAGGTTACGTGGGAAGGATACCTGCCAGCATGCAAAGGGTTAATGCTGCTGTAGTCTGGCTGGTTCTTTGCCAACCATTGCTCTTTTGAGTGCCAAGACTTTTTTTAAAGATTCCTAGCTTAGGAGAGTTGGAGCTGCAGCCCTTACCATGCGATCTGGGGACACTTGTCTCACCCAGGATCATGGTATCTGGCAAACCAGCATCTTTTCCCAGGCCTGTTGCTGACTTGCTGCATATGACTGCAGCCAGATAACAGCGGTCTAAGGCTCTTCCTTGCAATGTCAGGATACATTTTATCCTTATGATTCAAGAAAATATTTGTATATTCCTAAGCACGGGTAATGACAGGAGGGGGAGGTTTAGAGAAGACGCATTCTCTCATCCTATTTTCTTTCAAAGCAGCGTCAGTGTTTCTGAGTTCTCCTGAATTTACCCTCTGGTTTTTTATATGATACATTCCATTATCTCAGTAGGAGGAAGTGAAAGGGCAAGGGAAAGAAAGCAGGGGAGGTAGGCTGTATGGTTTACCTGACATTTGAGAAATGGTCCAAGAGTTTCTCCATACATTTAAACTGTAGACCAGTAGTATAATTACCCAGGAACATGCTACAAGTGGGGAGTGTGTATGAACAGTGCTTGCTTGATTTTGTTGCTTTTTCAATGTATACGTTATATTAGTGTTTGCCAACAAATTATTTAACACCTCATTGGGAACTTGTGGATTTATATAATTGACTCTTTAAATCTTAGTTGAAAAAAAGGGAGATGTGTACACAATGTTACAAGGAACGGGGCATAGAAAACCTCCTATGCGTTAGGAGAGTAAACACAGCTGGAGGTGCCATTTCAAAATTGCCTTGTGTACAATAGTAATGAAAATTCTTTCCAAAATCCTTCGTTCTTTCTTTGCAGATATATTAAGACAGACCTTATTTACAGATGCATAAAGCTTTAAAGTTTTAAAGATTTTGTTCCTTTGAAAGAGATGTAGCACACAGCTATTCCACATCAGAGTAAATTTCAAAAGCACAATGCAATGTGCTTGTGTGCTCTTAGGAGCTCAAGAGCAATACAGTGAGCAGAAGAACATTAGACTGTTTATACACCTGTTGTTAACTACCAGCAAGTACTTCTTTAAGCATTTATTTTTTTAATGCTTATTTTCTTTTTTTGGATCTATCTTTTGTACATTATCATTTTGTTGCTACTGTGCTGACTGAAGAGTGGGTTTAATGACAGTTAAACTCCTAAAGCTGTGGGTTCTGCAATAATTAAAAATGATATCTTATTGTACAAGAAAATGCCTTAAAATATTAAGGTTCTTACAATAAATCAGCTTAAAGCAAGAAATCCAAGTCAAGGAAAGACTATCGTTTATCTCAGAAGTTCTTAGATTTGTCAGGCTTCTAGGTTTTATATTTTTAATGCAAAGCAGTGTAAAATCATGTTAAATAGGGGAAAGAGGAAAAAAAGGAGCAAACCAGCCATTATTATTGTGATGAGTCTGAAGAAACTGTGTTAGAAACAATCCCACCACAACTTTTCTTAATTGGATTAGAGGAAAAAAAGGAATACAAGCAATTTACATGCTCTGATTCTGGTGATCACGTTTCTTCTGCTCTACTGGCCTTCAAACTCTGGCCATTGCCACTGCTGTTCATTCTGCAATTATAAGGGGGATAAAAACAGTCATATGGAGTGACTTAGATTTTATTCTAATATACATTACACAGCATCAGCACAATTATGTGCCCTCATTCCTCCAAAGGAAAAAATATGTCAGATTTTGAACAGGTTTTCATCTTGGTAGAAGGGGTGTTATATATTTGTAGTGTGTATGGGATTCTACAGAGATAACGTATTTGCTGGTTTTGTAACTGTGATCAAAATAAAAGCTTGATCATACCATCACTACTACCATTTTTACTGATGACCAGTGGTTATTCTGCAACATTCAATGGCATTTCCTTCGCAAGTTTTTTACCAATACCCCATTATATTTAGGAATGACATATGAATTCATGGTAAGAAAATTTTGCACAATCTAGGAAAAAAATCCAGAAGTTTTATTAGAGTTTAGTGTTTGTATTTGGTTGCAGTTGCCTTTATGAAATATTACATCTCATCTGCAGTGAGAAAATATTACAGTATAGGTATTGTGTAATCAAGAAAGCAGTGCAAATCCATCTTGTATCTTAGCGTATCAACCCTTAGTTGCTTTAAAATACTATCTAGTCTTCTACACATTACATATAAATAGTCCTCAGTAGATGGAGGGCTTGCTTAGTATTTTCATGACCAAAGGGATCTCTCTGAGTGCAGAACAAGCATAGCTAATCTTTAGACTTCACACTAGCTTATCTCCAGGCAATATATTGAGACCCTTGAGGACTCAATTACTACCATGACAGACAGTATCAGCTACATTAGCCTCTATGTTATATCCAAAGGAGCTGTTTCATGAGAGGATCTGAGTTTGTGTTCTTGCGTAAGTGCTGATAAAACCTGTAGAAGGGGTAGGTGACTTTTCAGCTACACGGTGCATGGTGACAACTGCTCCTCTTCCCGTTTGGACCTGCAGCGTTGGCTGGTGTTTCACTGCATGGAAACTACCTAAATGGAAGGAACTGCTTAGTAGCAAGGATTCAATACCTGAAGCCAATACCAGTGGATCTCAAGTATGTTGTTTAAAGGTTAGCAACAGGGGCTGAATGAAGTAGTGAGGCTGAGAGTGTCATTTATCCTAAGAAAGCTGTAGGTATCCCCTAATCTATGTGGTAAAGCAGAAAGATACTAAAGCAATGGACTTAAGTTTGTCATGACTCTCAACTATAGCTTTTTCAGATACAGCTGATCCTGGGATGATAGATAGACCCATCAGCTCAGTGCATTACTTAAGTGTATGCCCAGCTCTGTGGCTGCACTGTTTGAAATGGGAAGGACCAAGCAGAGATCCAATTTAGGTATGTGATTATGTGACTTAGTGACGCAGAACTGTGGTTTATTCAACACTTTCAAGTAAAATTCTTCTGCAATTAGCTTATTTCCTGCCTCTGGATATTTATTAGATATTTTCCCTTCCCATTATAATGGGAACAGCTCCAGCATATTTAAGAGACAATTGGGAACACACTGGGATATTTAAAGATTCCCAGAACTTGGATCAGAGTAATGTGTTGGGCTGCTGTGTAAGGACTCTGCTGTGCTATGGGTCTGTTCTGGTTAAATTGGCGCAGTATGAGGTATTTTTTATTATGTGATGATTTTAAAACACTGGACAGGCTGGGCCAAATCATGTAGTGCAGTCATTGATTTCTAATTTAACTCAGCATTTTGATGCCAGTGATCTTGTAAGAGTTCCCACGGCTGAAGGCTGGCCAGTGGACTTAAAGTTATCTTGGATATTTATAGGGTGCCTATTCTTGAAGGGTCTTTCTGGCTGTCCTTATTGAGCGAGGGAGAATGGGGAAAGACTCTAAAACACAGTTCCAGGCACCAGGAACTTTGGGTTCAGTTGCAGTTTATGGATTCTGGAATAGTAACTGAATTACTCTGCCTCAGTTCTCCCAGCTGTATCTGCAATATGGAGTAACATTATATTCTGTGCAGAGGGACACAGGTCTGGTGCTTGTGATTAATCTTGCAGATATCAAGTGGTAGGAGTAAATTTATTATTCCTCAATACTTTCTACTTACTTTGCAGTTTGTGGAATGAACCAGGTACTGTATTCTTGCCTTTATACAGAGGAAAGCTAACAAGGAAAGTGAGATGTTACCATTGCCTACTAATTTGAGTTAAATGTCAAGAGTATGCAGTTTTGACTTTTATTTTTCTATTCATTTCCCCTTGGAGCAATAAAGCCTGCAGGCAGGACATTCTGGGACCTCACTGCCCTTCTCTGAAGGTTAATGGTCACTTTATCTTTAGCCTTGTGTTTGCAGGCACTGGAGTCAGACAGCCTTTTCCCCAGAGCTGCGCTTCCGTGATTTCCCGTATTATTACTTCAGCCGACAGCCAGTGAGATGGTATCAGAGATGACCTTCGCTTTTGAATTTTTATTTCAGTTGCAGTTGAAATTCAGGATGTTGATGGTTTTAGGAATATTATTCCAGATGTGTGAGTCCCTGGTTCTCCTCTTGCTTATACCTGTACAAACAAATCAGGAGTAATTCTGTTGAAGAGGTGGGCCTACATTAGTGCAAAACTAATATACATGGGAAGTCATTAAACTTGATTGCTATTCACAGCACAAGCATTAATGGCAATGTCGGTCTGATCTGTCTCCAAGGGAGCTTGGCAAGAGTGTTGCAAGGACATTGACTGGATCTATCCCTAGAGGGGAATTTGGGAAGAATGGGGTGTAGAAAACTCAATTCATTATTCACATCATCTCAGGATATTTGTTTAGACTCATTAGTTGTTACCTCTGACGTTTGACGTCTAGACTAGGCACTGGTCCATGTGCCTGTAGCCACATACTGTGTTCTCACATTTCTTTCCAGATGGTCTTGCATATTGGTGCCTGCCTGGACACCGAGAAGGAAAAGTTGTGTTGTTGGAACTTAATATTTTTTAACATGGTATTTTCTTAAGTCAGAATGTGGAGAAATAGAGCTCCTTTGTTCAGCTTCTGCACTACCCCCCCTTAGACAAAAGAACCACAGTTTCCCAGTATATAAAATATTGACCGTGCTAGTATTTTCACAGGAAATACCAAGCTCTTCCACTGTGTCAAAAATAATCTGCTTTTCATTCAGACTCATTAAAATCTTAGATTTTAGATTTATGATCTTGGATGAAGAAAACAGATACGTGAGAGGCAGCACATCCTGGCTATATTGTCTGTGTATACAGGGATGCTGTTACTTTCTCGATAAATAAATGATGTATTTATATGCAAATCAGTCCTTGTAGATTTGTAAAATGTCTAACAAACTTCTATTTCTTTATCTGTATTTTTTGTTTGGCAATTGATATTTTCTGACACTGAAGTCTAAGGTTACATCTGTGATGCTGTTGCAAATCTAGAGGAAATTACCTTTTGAATGCCACATGGTCTGACCTTCATCTCCAGATAATCCAGGAAGAGTTCACATTTGATTGTGGGGGCACAAAGGACAGATTTAGCATACCAGTATCTTTTAGGCTATATTTTAGATTTCAGTAATGCACTGGATACCCCATACCAAAGTTTATCTTCACTCCTTCCTCAGAGGTGAAGACAGTGTGTTTGTGGTAAATGGCAAGAAACGATTCAGACTCAGAATTACCAAACACTGGAATCAAGGAGATTACGTGTATTGCTGCTTTCTTTGAAATATTTGTTTTATTGAAGGAGTTTGCAGGAAGTCCTCTAACAGGGAATGACAACAACAAAAATCCCCCAAATCCCACATGTTGTACATAAAGTGTAAAAATAGACATTATTAGAGCAACATACAGTAATTAGACTCCAGAGCAAGTATCATGGCAAATTCTTTAGGCTTATATGCATGAATAAAAAGCTGATATAGTGCATACTTAGAGGCCCCTGACTACACTTTCTACTTTCCGTTTCAGATATAGGCTTTGACCCTCGTTTTCCTCCTAATATTAATCACAGATGGATGTATAAACTCTGCAAGGCAGAAATCCTCTTATCTCCACTTCTTTGTTTTCTGCAGAGTACTGTGTTTGATTCCAGCCTGTTTGTTTAAAGCTCTGATACTGCAGCTTTTAACAGTGATGCATGTTTAGTTGTTTCTTTAGTATTGATGGGTTTTCACTGAAAATTCCCAAGCCAGGCCCATTTACCAGCCTAGGAATCTCACTTGTAAGAAAGCTGAATACATTTCTGCTTCAGGAAAATGTTTCCTGAGAGGCACATTTATGTTAGCACACAGGTAAACAATCCACAAACTAGATGCAGAGAGAATTGTGGCATGGGAAAAGTGACTTGCAATGTTACGGTTAGATTTCTGTGCAGAGTTTATTCCAGGTTATAATGGAAGGAGTGCTTGACATGCAGGTCAGCTGGAATGGCACATTTTTATAAATACTTGGGCGAGATCAAGTGCAGCATAAAATCTAGTCAAAGTTCTCAGTTAACCTAGGCTGCACTGCTCAATGGTAAAGACATGAGAACTGGAAGCTAGACTTGGACTCTGCTGGCTTTGCCCCAGATACCTCATTTGACGTC
This sequence comes from Pluvialis apricaria, assembly GCA_017639485.1. Taxonomy (NCBI): domain Eukaryota; kingdom Metazoa; phylum Chordata; class Aves; order Charadriiformes; family Charadriidae; genus Pluvialis; species Pluvialis apricaria. The sequence continues at coordinate 8,292,375 of CM030017.1, forward strand.
CAGACACTGACAGGGTTACTTTTTCAGAGTTAAACAAATGAATAGAAAATGTCAGTTGTTTGAGGGTGTGCAGCCCTGCCCTGAAAGGAGGGGAGGGTCTGTGCAGCTGCACAGACTTCAACTGCTTTACGGGATGCAGGTGGGCTCGTGGTACTCAGGCTGACAGCAGCTGGGAAAGGTGGAGAGAAGCAAAATAACTGAAAAGGGCAAATTGTTGCTGGGCTACAAATACAACACGCGTGTAAGAAATGCACAGAATCTTCATTAGATAAAATCCAAGTGCATATAGGTCAGTATACGACAGCTCACCCCATCACAATGGTGATAGAGGAGCTGCAAGTGTCCTTCAGTGAATTGTCACCTGATAGACACTGTATTTTTTTGCAACAGCAAAACTTACTACAGGAATGCAGTCAAAATGTGACTTTGTTACAGTGACTAGGAGAGAGGGAAGTAGACTGGATTTTGGTAGAGGCTAAAGGCTAAAAATGAGAGACCAAAGTCTGCCTTGTTAGCAAGAAGTCAGTTCAGAGGCACCAAAATATACAGGAAACCTGAAATGCTATGGTCTATCAGTTTGCTGAAGGATTGTTACTCTTACCCTTACCTTTGTTTGGTAAAAAATTCACATGAAACTTTTGTCCCTTTCTGAAAATAAATAGATAAATAATAAAAAGCAAACATCCATGTTTAAACACAGTTTGTGAAGCATGGGATTTCCTAACTGTGTGACATGTGGTCCATCCCTGCTGCTTTGCACTGTGTGTGTCCTGATTGCATGCAAGCCAACTTTGAATGGATATTTTGTGAAGTGTTCACTGTCTGAAAGCTGGGGAGGTAAGGACATGGTGAGCCCTTAGAGCTCTAGTTGCAAGAGGCTGCAAGAAAAGCAGTAGATCTGCCGGACATGAAACATATTTTGAATTTCTGGTTGTGTGTGTAGCTCCTAACACCTCTGCTGTCAGGCTGCTGGCATGTACCCTGTGTACGTGTATATGTGTAGGAAGTGACTGTGGAAACACGCCAGTGTTTTTTAGCTCACTTTGAGTTTCCGCTATTGGATCACTAGTTGCTGTTGGTTACTTACGTTGAAGAGGAGGCCTTTTTTTGCAATGACACAGGTGCCTGTGAAACAAATAACTCACTGATTTTAGGACATATATTTTGGTGCAAGCATTTCTCAGTGATTGGGTTGCTGAGTCTTGCTCAGACTTGCCTTCCTCATTCACTTCAGAGAAATTAAGAAGCTTGTTGGGAAGTTTACCAGGCGCTGGGAGCTCTGCTACGACCTCTTCATCGCTGCCGGTACCACTGCGGGAGGGCAGCTTGCCACCTGGACTGCTTGTTCTGCCTGCAGACTCAGAAGATGCAGCGAGGTGGATTTGAATGTGCAGTGATCACAGGGCGTAGTGCAATGTTGGGCTGTTGAGGGAAAGCAGTGACAGGGAGTTTGAAGAAGTCAGTGGGAAAAGCCATAATTTTCAAATGAGAGTGGGCCTAGACTGGGCTATTTCAATCAAGCCAAGCCACAAACTTCAGAGGAAATCCAGATCTGATTCAACTTCCAGGTGTTTGAACTTGCTGTCTTCCCTATCTTTAAAGGACCATTTATACTTTGCCGAAGTTAATATTCTGTGGTTATTTGGTGTTTGTCTACTTTCCAGGCTGAAAACAGCTTTAATTAATTAACTGTCAGTAGAGCAGCCCATTTGCTTTAGCTAATGTCAGCGTGGTGACTGGCTGTCAGACCTAGGGTACAGTACATGACTGCTTACTTGCACTGATTTACCTGTGGATGTAGAGCCATGATGTTTATCAACATCTAAGATTTCGGATCTGTACCCAAAAATCTCAGTGTGTAGCTATTTGGAGCTGTGCTAGTGATAAAGAGGCAGAGCAGTGAATAATAAATGTTACCATGAAGTGGCTTGGAGACTTGATATAAAGCTAGCGAATCAAAAAGGATTAAATCTTGAGGTGGGGTAATTATTTTTAATGACTGTTTACTAGTCTATGCTTCTTGGAAAGTAAGGGGGTTTCTAGATGGTGCAATGTGTGTTGCTAAACTGCCAGTTCCTGGGAACAGGACTATGTTTGGCCTAAGTGGAACCCAACAGATGAAGACTTGCATGTTCAAGTAAGTAACTTCAAGACAAAAATACATGAAAGAAAAAAGAATAATGAAAGGAAACGTATTCTGAAGGCAAACTATCTGAGGAGGTTAGGCGACAGGGAATCTGCTTCATGTTAGCAAAAAATCTGAGCTTTTGAAGCTTGTGGACCATATTCTACACCAATTAAAGTGATGAAATTCTTCCAAAGCCATCAGGATTACACCCTTCCACTGGCTTTAGGGATTGGGCCTTCCCGTTCACTGGAAGGCCATTTGTTGTTTCTTGCTTTTAAATACAAATGTGAATTTCTCATGAGGTCTCCTTCATTTCTTACTACAAATGTTTCAGTTGGCAGCATTTTCTGAACTATATGCCAGGCAGATTTCAGATGCAATCCTACGTCCAAGGTTTTGTACATTAAGCCAGTCAGAAGGTTTCTCCAGTAATCTCCAGGAATTCCTTCTTGGTGGTTGTTACCCAATACCCAGAGCCTTGATTTTGACTTTTTTTTTTTTTTCTGTGGGCTTTCTCTGATGAGTGGCAACTAATGCTCTCTAGCTAGCTTTTTTCTGTTAGGATTAGAAGGTCAGTGCGAATGACAGATGCAGTAATTCAGGAGAACAGTGAAACTCATTTGCGTAAAACTTCAACTAGTGTTACTGTATTTTTTCTTTTTTGTGTTCTCCTGAGAAAGAAAGTGTATCTGCTTGAGGTCAGGTTTGATTTGCAGTTCTGTGGACGGCACTGAAGTTGGCTGCTTGTAGAGGTTTTTTCTTTTCTGCTAAGTGGGAAACTAGACTAGAATATGATTTGGTTCCTGTTTGTGATGGTTCTTGCACTTGCTGTCATTTATTATTTGTGCCATGACTTTCCTTTGTGTAGGGGTCTTTATAGAAAACAGCAAATGGAGTTGTCCGTTCATAGATTTCAAAGTTCTGCACTGTTATGAAACTGCTGTAGCTGAGTCAGCTATTGGAATCCTCACCAGAGATGCATTTCTCAAACTTCATGTCTCTCTTATGGGAAAGGTGTTAAAATAAAATATTTTTTTTCCTAGTATTCCAGAAGAACTGCTCCACCTTAGATCTGGTCTTGCTTCTCAATGCCTTTAAGAGGAACTCATACAGAAATACTCATGTAATACTCCCTCTTACTGGCTTGCCAGACCCAAGTATTCAAATACTACATACTAGCTGAGAAATACGAATAAATATGGTTTTCTTCTGATCTTTTAGGAATGCAAATCTTTCCTTTGCAACTATAAGTGTTATGAACTTACTACATTTAAACATGCATGCATTTTTTTTTAATCAAGAGCTGAGATTCTTACCAAGACACGCGACTCCAGGACCAAGCTATCACTTTGTTGCTGGCTGCTGACTCCCTAGTTGTATGCAGGCAGCACAAGCGATGTCTTGTCTCACCTCTCTGCTTTTACCTCAACAGAGGTCATTAACAGCCATGATGGGGATTCGTTTCCATATGAATTTAATGCAATGTAATGTCAGAAATGTGTGCAGCTATGTTGTCCCCAGGGCTTGGGTCACCCCATGAATGAAGCTGCTTGAGGTTTATGTTCTCTGGCATTAAAACATAGCCATTTTCCTCCTTCCACACCTAGTGTGGGCCTCCTTAGTTGTGGCAGTGAGTAACAACTGTTAGTGTATTGTCAGAGGGCATCACCAGGCAGTGTTTTTCTCACATGTGTATGTTGGCTACTGTAAACTCCAGAGCTTTTTGCCTGACCTTGCAATATTGCAGGGATGTATTTTTTTCTGTTAATGTGCAGAATAGCTTGTTAGAATAGATTGTGATTTACAGTGAGATGGGATAATGCCTGTTCTGGAAGCTCCCGTGCACCCCTTATGTGCTGGAGAATGGCTATAATTTTTAGTGATTATTTCAAAGATGTTGCAAGTATTTTCTGTAGCCTTTCTCTCTCTAAAAATTAACAATAACAGTTAATCTCCCCAGGGCTTCTTCACATCCTAATTACAACCAAGCCTCTCATTAGTCCCACAGGGAGACAGAATCAAATGCCATATGGTATTTTACACTTAGGATGCTGTGCTTACCAAGAGCTAGAAGGAGACAGGAAAAGGGGGAGTTAACAATTCATAACCATTTATGGAACAGGCACAGCCCTCCTTGGACCCAGTTCAGCAGAGTCTGAGGGCCTCAGATCAGGAACTTTATCTGGCTAGTAATTGCATCGGCATGCTGGCTTTCTTGTGTGCGTGTGTGGGCATTTGGTGAGCAGGATACGAAGCTGCAGAATTTTTGTGCTGGCATCCACACCCAAGGATGAATTAAATGCACACACGCCTCCCGGGAAGGACCATGGCTGGATTCTACGGTTGCCTGAAAAGTAAAAAGTAAGTGCCATGCTGAGTCCTCCCCTTCACTTTTACAAAGTGAGCTGAGACTGGTGGGTGCTTTGAAATTCTGTCTTTGTTGTATTTCAGCAGCAGCACTGAAGAAAATGGTCATGCCTTGAGACTGAAGTACCATTCTGAGTAAAAAAGTGCAAGAAATCAATCCTGGCTGAAATAACAAATCAGTGAAATTTGGTCATGTTTTTTTCCTTCAGAGGTATAAACATGAAATATTGAAAAAGGAATTAAGAACCTTTTCCTGTCTAATTATAGCAGGAGGAAAAATGTTCTCTTCCTTATTGATTAGTGATATTGTTTATATATTAACACATAAAAATGAGAAATACGGAAACGGACATTGGCTTTTAAAAAATGTTCAGCTAGAAATCTGTCCGTAAATGCTCTTTGAGAACTTGATGTACTCAGTTTTTGTATAAGCAACCTGACATTTGAGAGATTTGGTTGTATTTAAAATAAGTATTTTTTGTTTCACTGACATATTCTGTTAGAGCAGACTATAAAGGGAGAAGAGAATGGGACAATGCATGTTCGTATTTGTGCTTTAAACCACCATGAAGATACGTTCTGTTTTTCCTTTGACATTCCCTGCTAAGGAATGGAACAAAAATTTCTGCTGAAAAACTGAGCAGTGGTTTTTGATAATGTTTTGCATCAGCAGACTGTAGAGGGCTCTATTCTTGCATACAGTATGGGATTACAGAAAGTGAAATTGCACAGTGAAAGGCAAGCAAAGTTGTATCTTGAGGCTTAAGATGTGAATGCTGATAGTTCAATGTATGGGTAAGTCCTGATTAGCAGAGGGGAAAAAAAAACTGTTCAAAAGGGAAGCTGGAAATTCACTCTTTCTCCTTTTCCCTTTCCTAAAGGTTGTATCCCTCATACCAACAGTTTGTCTCACATTACTCTGGTGGAAACATGCATTTTCAAAGGCACACAATTCCCATTGGGTTTCAGTTAGCATTTCCATCCCATATTGTCTCTTTTCCTCCTTTGAAATTTGTGACAGTGTCTATGAGAGGGAATTAATATTTGGGAAGTAAGTCTGCCTTATATAAAGGGGGAGGATGTGCTCAGAACTACCAAGAGGGATAGGAGCGAGTCCTGATGAAGACGGGAGGATTGACACTGGAATTGACTAAAAAAAATCAGTGTACGTTGTTTGATTTATGCTAAGTTGTTTTCCCCCCAATCCTCCAGCATCTAATCCAGTTAAAACAAACTTGGAAGTCTGAAAGAGTGGCTGGGCAGATGAAGCTTCTTTCAGGTGGCATACGATCTCGCTTTCCTGGTGGATCTCCACCTGATCTATGAGGAACAGGGTTTTTTTTTCTTCAAAAAATTCTTCTTTCTTGTTACTCTTCAGTTAGGTCTCTACACTTGATATATATACAGATTATATTCCTCAACCTGTTATTTCAGCCCTGTGATGTGTTACTAAGTCGATTAGTGCAACTATTAGTACTTTGCAATCTTTACAAATTTTATATTCTGCTTTGGCTGTGATTATGGGCCGTTAAAATGAGTGTAAGACACCAATTGCAGTAATAGGGATGTTTTTAGCCTGAGATTAATTTTGGATGAAATTTGTTTGGAGTTTGACATGAAGTGTTTGTTTTTCTGGACAAATGGGTCATTTGAACGTCTTCCCCAAATCCTCATGTGGTCATTTGACCTGTGGGACTTAGTTTGCTTTCTGAATGAAAGCTATTTTGGAATGAAATTACTTTTATGTTTTAAACAATTGGCTTGGCTACCAGTAGGGATTTAGCCAAAGTGGCATAGAGCTCAATGCAGGCCATAAAACCTGCCACTGGGAAAGGGGTCCATCCAGGGCTTTGAGCTGCTGGGTCCAGCTAAAGCACTTGGGCGTTTTTAAAAGCTGCTTTGGGTAGCACTCTCCTGCGCTGCTGTCACGTTTACCTTCACTCCTCCACATTTTGCAAGGGGAAGCAAAAGCTCTGCCTTGGTACACTGCAATAATGTATGGCTGAATCTGATCTTTGTGCAGAGAATCCTGTCTCTGTGCTTTGTTAATGTTCTTTTATGAGATGTCACCAAAAAAAAAAAAAATGCCCAAAGCCTCATCCACATAATTCACAGCTCCAGTCTTTGCTGCTATTCCACTGAAATAAAAGTTGTAGATTGCTTTCCTATTTCTCTTTAACCAGCATTTGCAACCTGTATAATCTTAAATTGTTCTTCCAGTAAGTATATAGTTCATCATCCTTGTTGCAAAGTTTTGTTGTGCTTGGTCCTGGTGTCAGAAAAAATATTAGACCTGGACAGATATAATGAAGTTTCCTAAAGCCTGTGGAGGAATCTTTTCATACATCTCTCAGTTTTTGGTACTAGCCAAATACACAGTTATGAGCTGAAAATGTGGTTGCTTGAATAGTAAGGTTTACTCATGGTCAACACAAACTGCCAATTTCCAAAGACAAATATAGTATGTTAGAAGCTATATAAAATATTTGGCTGAAGGCTTTGCATGCCAGCTCAGAACTGGTTTCTATAACAGACTATAAGGAAATGTATTTAACTGGTCTGTACTTAATGTGGTCACTTAGGATTTCATGGTGCCTTTCACAAGCAATCCCAGAATTATGGACGTATTTCAGTTTGAAGGTCTTCTGCTATGCCAAGCTCTGCACTTCCAGTGGGATATCGTGTTCTTTTCTTACAGTCCGAAATTGTCAAAAAATGCTTGTGTGCACTCTTATCCTGCAAAGAATTTCAGCATTTGGATAAAGCAAGTTGATCAAGGGATGCATCGGTATATTTTTCAATATTTTTTTAGATTATTTGTGATGAAAGTCATTGCAAAAGCAAAATAATGTTATCACCATAAAATCAAGTAAAATGTGTTTTCTGGATTAGGTGCTGTTGCTCTAGCTTGCATTGTTCCCTGTTCAGATGAGTGTCAGGAAGAGATTTTCATGTTTACTGGGGTTATTGCAAAGATGATATAGTGCTGTCCACCTGATAGGTAACTAACTGAGATGTCTGTTCACCACCTCCTCCACCTTTGCCCCAGGTCTTCTTGTTGGAGAGGCTATAGGGGACAGTGGAAAGAGTGCCAGAAGTCCCTTCGTCCTTGGTGCATAATACACTTTTTACAGCTTTTATATCTGTGTGGGGTGCTTAAGGCCTTTGGTTCCCCATCCACAGCAAGCAGCTGCTGTTTTAGCTTGGACACTAGCAAGTGAATTGGAAGTGGTTTAAAGCTCCACCAACTGCTACTGAAGTAGCAACTTGGCACTGTGGGGAACGGGGCAGTTTAAAACTGTTGGCTCTTCTCTGTCAGCAGTTCATTCGCCTCCTGTGGCGCCTCTCACTTTTTGGAGGCACGTAATCGCCACGGGGCCTAAGTAGCTGTGTTTACGGGCTGTCCACAGTACATGATGCTTTGCTCTTTGGCTCAATTTTAGACATGGACCATCTCTCCAGGACTCACAAGCTGTTTAAAGTGAGACACTGAGTTCCCTGGCCATCCCTGCCTGTGGCATCCCCCAGCATACCTGGGCTGGGCTTGGCTCAGCAGTGGTCCGTAGGCTCAGTGGGCCTGAAGAGGCTGCATGGCTTTGGAGTCAGTGTGTGCTGCCTGGGAGCTGTGGCAGTGGTGATCTGGGGGTCTGTCTATGCGTCCGTTGAATTCTGGTGAGGTGAAGTGCTTCCCATGAACGCTTTGGTGTTCTGAAATATGTTTGTTTAGCTGTCTTTATTGTACACCACTTTAATGCAGTATTTCCCAATGAGTGCAAGAAGCACTCATTAACAGTTTTCAGTGTTTTTTTTTGAAATGAAAACATCTGAGGAGGAAAGGTGGTCCCTGCCCAGCAAACCAAATTCACCAGTGCAGAGACAATCCCTGGATCCACACAGGGGTGACAATACCAGGTTTCAAGAAACGGCTTATGGAAGGTGCAAGAGGCAAAGCATTGAACAGGACAAGGGATGTGCTTTCGTGGAAAGTGGAGAGCTTTTCCAGCTGGGGCCAAGTCAGAGAGGGTGAGCTGAGGTGAAAGGACTCCCGAGGCATCGTGAGTCTCTCAGAGGAATCTTTCAATACACAACCTATGAGTACATTCCTGTACATGGCAATTATACACAGTATTTTAACATTTGTGAGCATTTTGTCTTCAGCCCACTGGGACCGTTCAGCGCTATGCCTGGTATTAATTGTGTCCTGTTTTCTTACTCAAGAATAGTAGAGAGGGTGAACAAAGGCAGTCAGGAGGTGGCAGAGCCATGGCACTGCAGGCAGTCAGCGCAGTTAGTACAATGGTGCTGTATTATTAACAAAAAGATAACTATTTCTCTTTGTTGATTCATTCCATTTGACTCATCTCTGTGCAAGAAGTTCAGTTCTGGCTTAATATACCAGTGAGTCACTCCACATCTCCCAGTCCTCCTCATTCTGTTCGTGCTTCTCTGTGGATGGTGTTTGTTTTAGCAGCCACAGTGATGTGGTACGTTTGCTGGCTGTAGGCAGAGGAATTCCAAGCAAGCATGCCCATTTGTTTGGTTTCAGCAGAACAGCCCTTTCCCTGTCAACAAGGTGCTGAATATTTGGCAGATGTGCACCTCTAATGCTGCCCGTCCTACTTCTCTTGCCCTGGAGCAGAAGCTTCTTGGTTTGAGACAATCTGCTGAATGTGATTCTCGCTCTTCTGCACCATTTGGCTGTCAGGTTTTTTGTCTACATTATTTTACCAGGTTGAGCCATGAAAACATCTTACCATAATTTTGCCTTGTGTTCTCGTCTTATACAGAAACTTCTGCTGCTCAAAGTGTGCCTGATTTGTACCTTTACAGCCAACTGGAGAGATTAATTTGTCATTTCCTCCTTGTACAAAGGTCTAGAGAGTTTAATAGCTGTGATGTGAAGGCCTAGAATTGGCTTTGGAAGCTGAAATCTGGCTATAGATATGTGGGGCAAAAATCTAGTAGGTCCAAGCTGTGCTTTCAGTAGATAACCTACCTGAGCTGGCGTAAGGCAGCTAGAGCTGACTACCAGCCAAACTTGGGAAAATCTTAGATAAGTCTGTCTGTGGGGAAACAGGAAAAAAGCTCCAATGTAATTCCAAGGCTGTTTTTTTTTTCCCCCCCAAATTTCTCCTAAGGGCTGCTACTGTAAGAAAACACTTGAGCACAAAGTGATCAAGCTCTAGCGTGATCCAAGCTTATGGTTCTGCATTAAATCAGTTGTAGTTTCAAGGCTGGTAAAAGTATTATGGATGAAGGAGTTTTGAGCAGTATTTTGAATACAGCAAATACTAACTGCAGACTTTTTGATTTATTTTCTTTTTGGTATTTTGTTGTTATATTATTCTTAATTATTTGTATCAAGATAGCAGGTGGCCCTTCAAGGCTCCACTGTGGGAGTCACTCCTTAAACAAAAAAAAAAAGTCAGTCAGTTAATATCTTGTCTGGTTTGCTTGCAGATGCTGAGCTGTCACTGTTCATCGCTGTGTCAGGATTGTGCTAATAGCTCAATGCTTCCAACACAATGTGCATGAAAAAGCTGAGACCTGGGCCACACACACCATTATTAATTTTTTAACTGTATTGTTATACCAGTGTGTGCTGCTGCATTCATATAGGTGTACAGGTACCAAGGTATGCTGTGGTCTGTCATGTCCTGTCACCATGCTACGCTGGTATCTTTGTGACTGTTAGAGGGGATTGTAGCACTCTCAGTCAGAGCAGGGTAACTTGGCTGCGCTGACAAAGCTGCCTGATTTTGCTTTTTAACCATCCAGTCAGAGCTAAGGTGGCATTCCAGCTTCAAATTTTTGTGGTAGTTGTTTCTTTTGGCTTCTGAGTTTCAAGGATCTGGTGCTAATTAGTGAACTAAATGTTTGAGTTTTATGCTTGATGAATTTATTTATGCTTATTCATTCTCAGAAATATGTAACTGTGCACTTTGCCAGGGCTCGTAAGAATCCCTCATCTAACAATGCAGTTCTGATCCACACAGTAGTTCGGATGCAAATGGGATGTATTTGAATACTCTAGCTCAGAATTATGATGCAGACATCATGTTAATCATCAAGCTATCTGTGTACATGGGAAAATACAGATCTGACAGGTGCAGAGGAATTGTTTGCTCATTCACTCTAGCAGTCAAACTGCTTTTCATCATCTCAGTTTAGTGAAAAGAGTGTTCCAGAAGTTGAAATTTCATTGCTTCCCTTCAAAAAATGCAAATTGTCTTATTGCTTCCTTTCTTGCAGCCTTGGCCTGTGAAGACCTTGCAGAATGTCTGTCCCCATCTGATTCCGCCCCCCCCCCCCCCCCCCCCCCCCTTTCCTACTTGTCAGTACCCAGTCTTGCAGTCCTTGTTGTCTTTGGTGTCACCCTCCTGGGTTTTTCTACTGTCATGTACCCTTTCTGCTCCCTGGTGCTACCATGCCACCTTCTTCAAAACACAGCTGAATACAGTTTGGTAGTCCGTTGGTGCAAAACAGCATTAGCTCAGCTAATCTTATTTTAGATGATCCTATTTTAGAGAGGTATTTGTGTTTGGGATACTGGAGAAGTAGGATCCCTTTGTGCTGGTTGCTCACACTAAAGGGAAAGTCAGTAGATGCCCTTGGGATCAAAATGGCTCAGGGACTGCTTTAAGCAACATGCATGATCGCCCTTGTCTCTAACAGTTCTCTATGTGCTTCAAGACCAAGTATACTTCGGAAGCTGCCTAACTTGAGGTTCCAGAGAGAGCAGCCAGGATGAAGAGCAGGGACAGCAGGAGATTCCCTTTAGAGCCTCAAACTCTACACGCAGCTCCTGAAGAGCTCCTTCTGCAAGCGTGGAAGCCACCCCAGGCCTTCCTTGATCAACAGCCAAAATGGGGTCTGAATTCCAGAAATACCCGTGGGCAGTGGGAGCTCAGGGGGTTTAGCCAGCCAGACACAGTGAGAGCTGGCCTTGGTTGGTTTTTTTTGTGTGTGTACAGGCAGTAGATGTTGCCCCAACTAGGTTTTGGGACTTCACATGAAGAGAGATTTCCTGAGCTTCCTGCCAAAGGCAGCCTCCGAGACCACAAAGCCTGCATTTTATTTGCTCTCTTCTAATCAAAAAGTGGCTGACTGTTTTTATGACAGTTTGATCTTCAGAGTGAGAATTTGTAACACAGCTAGCCCTGGAAATTTCTGTTAACCTCGTCTTCTTTTCAGTGTACTTTGAATTCCTGGGCATTAAATGTTGATACTAACTTCTCTTGGAAGAATGTGTCCTGGGAAGTTTGATGTATCTGAAGATATTTTTTTTTTTATTTTTTCCCATCCTTAAGCTGTTCTTTAACCCACAAATTAAGGGATAAGTGACTGTTTTGGAAAAACCTTAAAAAAAGAATGCTTTAGACATAGCCTAAAGCCCCTTGTTTCATTTCTGGCGTTCAGTTCGCTATTGTTTCAGCCTCATTTCCCCTGCAATATTCAGACAGCTTAATTTGGTAAAAATGTCTCGAGACTCTTTCTTTCAGGCCCAGGATGTAATGATTCTTCACATTTTGTGAGAATAAGATCTTTGAAATTAGTGTGAGACTCAAATACAGGGGCATGGCAGATACGCAGGCTACTCTTGCAGAATTATTTTTTTTGTTATTTATCTTTTGTGTAGTGGTAGCACTTGATAGCAGTGTCAATTGATACGATTCCAGCATGCTGGTCTCCCATAGTGGAGCTAGTGCTTAGCTCCTCCATAGGGCTCTTTAAGCTTTCCAGGCGTTCAGTGTGACCGTCTCAATCCCACAGGTAAAGAATCTCAATGCTGAGCGATAAATAACTTGGCTATTCTCAGCAGTCTAGTAATTTGCCCTGTTATCCAGTGATAGAGCCAGGAAAATCAGCCAATTCTCCCAGCCCAGTAGTCTCCATCTGCTGGGATATGTTTAAAAGATGAGCTCGGTCTCAAAGATTTTACTGTCTAAACTAATAATTGTCACCTTCACAGTTTGCAGATATTGGCAATTTCCATGGAGTTTTCTCAGACACGCAGTTTTCAAGCCCCTGTAGAGCGTGTTGAAACCAGCTGATGGTAAACTCCTCTCCTTAGCTACCTTTTGCTGATCCCCGTGAAGCAGCCCGTGGACTCCCAGGGCTTTGCACACCACAGGTCAGATATCACTCATCTAACTTTATGCTGGGAGGCCACCGGTGGAACAAAATTAGTTAGGCATTTGGAGAGAGGGTAAAAAGCACACACACAAGCTAGAAAACAGTGGCCAAATATGTCCACCACCCAGGTCTGGGATGGAAGATTACGCATATTTGTTGAATTTGCCACATGAAGAGGCAGAGACAGTAAGCTTTACTTTTATTCCCATACTTGACTCTCTGACATCTTGACTCTGCTAGCATGAGGCATGTCTGCTGTTTAGTGATAGTGGCTTGACATTTCCTGTTGCTTTGCTCTTGAAACTGCTTCCAAAGGCAGTAATGCTTACTGGGTGTCGCTCCCTAACTGGCAAAGGCAGCCTCTGGTTACATCCTTGTTGATTTTTAAATGCGTGTTCCCCCTCCTTCCCAACTACTCCAAATGTATCCATGTCAAGTAGATCTGAGAGTGTCTCCTACTGCTGGCGATGTACTAGCTCCTTAGCACAGTTGCTGGATAACTCTGCTGCTTCTTTTACTTCTTTTTAGGAAGAGTCGAAGGAGATCCTCATTCCAGCCGTTTCCTGAAATTTCCCCAATGTGACAGTATGGAGAAAAAGAATTACTACATGGGAAAAGCACTGACTTATTCATACGCTAATACTAAATGGTGTGATTCAAGTGGGCCATTTAATGTACATTCCTTTAAAATGGAGGCAGTCTAGGCCCAAAATATTGGCTGAGTTCTTGCATGTGCTTAGGTCATGACTATGTTTGTGCCAGTCTTATTTTGAGCAAAGTTCTGTCACATTCCTCCTGATTGGTGCAGACCAGAAAATGCACTGGAAAAACTATGTGATAAATTGTTATCAGGGATGGGCTATTCAGAAACATTATACTTAGCTTTTGGCAAACAGGTAGATATTTGCTCTATTGTCTGAGCAGATACAAACTTGCAGTGGAGATGCTCGCACTGACAGCAACCACACAAGGTCATGCTAATAAGCACTGCACAGTAATTAGGTGTATTCGTGAAGTGGCATGTCCAGAACAGGTTAATCTGTCTGGCATGGGTGCCAAGTGTTGCAAAGCTATGGTAGCTTGGACTTCAGTGTGGCCTCTCGAGCTGAGTACAAACTAACAGCTGCTCTGCTACTGGTACCTGCCTCAGGTTTAAGTTAACGCAGGTCTGTGTATGTATGCTGCAGTCGTGTCCCCACGTTCAGGGAGACCGTTCGGCAGTGATTTAGCAAATGGCATGGCTGCTGAGAGGGAGGGAGTCTGTGGAGACGGGGCAGGATGCAGGGGACAGAGGCATTGACTCCCTCAGTTCCTGGGCTGGTAACAGAGTGCATTTCCACTGTTTTCTGTAGTAGCTTATAAATGTTTTTGTCTTATTTGCCCTTCCCCCTTCTTATCCTTTTGGCTTCTCACACAATTACAGACTGAGCCTGTGTGACTGTATGAAAGGCATTTCCTCCTATTACTTTTTTTTTTTTAAGTCGGCTTCAGCCCACCAGCTGCTTTCTATTAGTGTTACACACACACTCACTAGGAGGGCAGTACATAATGCTTCAGGCACTGCTGAATAGCAGAAATCCTTCAGAATCACTGTCAGACAGAGGCTTCTCAAAGCAGATTGTAGGTAAAAAGAGTTCAGCACATTGGGACCTGTCTTCTGGCAAGCCTTCTCGGAGAAGCCAAGGTGTGGGGACAGGGTGGTGAGGGGGTGTTGTCTGAATGCAAACTGTGAAAGCTGTGAATAGATCTTTTTATGTGAATGGTTGTTTGCTCTGGATATCTCGTTAAGGGTAGGAGCTGACTGTTGTCTGTTGCTATGAGGAATTATGACCCCCTACTTGATCCTGGGAGAGTGTTTTATTGGTATTAAATATTATCTAGTTGCTTATCCAGACTTCCTGATGGCTACTATTGCTGTATTATTTGTGATCCTTGGAAAAGGACCTTAAACTTTCTTAAACTCTCCCTCCTTCCATGAAAATTATAAATCAATATTCATTGACTTTGTAAACTCCTCCCCTCACTGTTATCAGTGGAGGCAGCAGCAAGAGTTGTAATGTAAACTGCTGTTTCTGCTGCTCTCTTATGCCTGCCTAAAAGAGTCACGGTCTGGCAAGGGACACACCAGCTAGGGGCTGGCAAATAAACCTGGGAATTTCATCCTAGAAACACTACACTCTAGAAGAGTACAATGGGATCAGCTGTGCAAGGTCAGATCCCAGTTCCTGATGTCATGTTGGGCCGTACCCCATTTTAGCAAAGTTGTTTGTGAGATGCCGCACTATTCAGCACATTCCCTGAACGTGGACCTTGAAGTGCAGTTCGCTCGGCTCATTGCATGGAGAGCAAAGAGGGCTTTGTTTGTTGAGTTTCTGATATGCTCAAGGGATGTGAAAATTGAATCGAAATCTTGCTGGCTCTGCTATTGCTTTATGATTGACTCTGAAATCCTGTTCCGTGGAATTGCAGAGGGTAAACTTTACTTCACTTACTGTCGTTGGATTAATGAGTTCATTGATAGTTAGCTTGTAGGGTTCCCAGACAGGAAAGCAATCAACCACATTTTGTCAGAACAAAGTCCTCTAATGTGCTTTAATAAGACACAGTAAAAATTTAACCTGTCAGTCACCTTTTGCTGCAGAATGTAATCTGAATACTAAACCATCCTGCATTCTGCATTTTTTTTTTTAAACTCTGTGCTCATGAGAAATAGAGGGGCTTTCTCTGAGGTCCTGAAGTAGCGTGAAGTGTGTTCTGGGGGGAGGCTGGCTGCAGGGTGGTGGCCTAGAGGACCAGATGAGAGGCAGGCATTTCCCTGTGCTGATCCATCTTGCTGTGCAAAGTGTGTGTCCTGAAATCTGGAGCATAAGCTTGATTTCAAATAATTTTTTTAGCATGAAGAAAATTGGTCTTTAAAAGCTCCACGTAAAAATTTCACCTCTTTCTCTTGGCTGCTTGCCGTTGTTTGTCTTCTGTGGGCCATGAAGATGCTAACTGAATGCAGTGCCTCCTACTCTTGGGTCTTTATTTCCTCAAGCATTTATTTGATAGGAAAGAGGCTGTTCAGGGTTCAGCATCTCCTTTGATCTCTGTCATAAGGCCTTCCGGAGTCCTTGTACAGAAGCATGGGACTGAAGCTGAAGAAACACTAAAGGTGGGGTAGGAGCTTGCTTGCTGTGCAATCTCCAAGTCTTCTACTCCACTGGAGAGACAGCAAGGAGGCTATGTCCTTTTTCTGAGGCTGAGCAGAAAGTGTTTCTGTTTGTCTTGGGCCTTTGTGAAATGCAGGAAACTTGAGTCCTGTACAATGTTAACTTCCCAGGAGTCCTTAAATACACAAACCAAGCAGTGAAAGGGAATTGTCTTTTCTTCTTTTAGCGCCACCCCCCCCCCCCCCTTCAGTACATATGCAGTGATGTACTCAGCTGGAAAAAGAGAATGGTCAGAACACCACCCTGGCACTTTATTTCTTTTGCCCTATCACTGCCCTCCCATAGAGCACTCCAAATACCTGTCTGGTTGCCCCAGTTTTAAAAGGGAGACGAGGATCTTTCTCCTGTTCCTGGAGATTTCTTTTTTCTCTTGAGACTCATTGGTTCCTTTAATGAGTTGAAGAGTTCCAAGTGAATGCAACACAGTTGGGTTATTAACGGAAGTTTTGTATGGGATAGCAGGGAGCCTAGATCTAAAGCATCAAACCAGATTGGAGGTAGTGATGATTGCTAACTAGGTCCTGTTGCCTGCTTTGAAAGTAAAGCAAGCCCTGCAAATTCGTAGGAGTTTTATTGCCTTACAATACACCCTGGCAATGCAAATAGGGTCTAGTAATGGCAGCTTTATTGTTGTGATTGCAGCTGTATAGGAAGCCGCTTCACTGTTTGTAAGTAATTGATTAATTCACAGGTGTAATAATCGAACACGTCACCCTGTGCAAGGAGAGGTGAACACTGTATAGTCAATCCTTGCTGCTCTCAGTAAGCTTTTAGTCTTTTCCATGGCCTTACACAGGAATTGCTGCAGTCGACTTACTGGGCAGGGCTGGCTTTTAAGGTGTCTAGAAGGGACTCAGCATCTTGTTTGTACCTCTGCAGCAGAAGGCCTGTGCATATGCAGGAAGTGCAAATGCTGTTTGAGAGAGGATTAAGAACATGATTAGAAAGTTACAAACTGGGGAAATGTGCCCACTGTTCCACTTCTAGTGGGAAGTAAACAGCAGCTGGGACTTGACAGCTCTACTCCCTTGGCTGGCCATAGCTATCAATCTGTCGCTGCTCTGCCTTGACTGCTTCCCCACTGAGGAGATGGTCTCCTTCATCCCTCTGTGAGCTCCTCCTCCCAGCTCTCCTCTAGCATCACCTAGCCTGAAGAGTATCAGGAATACTGCTTTAAAAGGCCATTTATTTAACGTGATATTTTTATCACTAAAAATCAATATGCATACAGTATTTGTTTAAAACTTTGTCTCTAGTGGCGTAACACTCTGGGAAAGCTCATAGGGTGCACATGGTTAGTACAGCTGATTGAACTGAACGTACATGGTATCGATACATCCTGACGCTGCATCTGTCAGTTGTCATTAAGGCCTGGAAGTGGTGAATGTCGATCAGTTAATGCCTATGCACTCACATATATTTGTATTGACGGATTTTTGTCCTTTTTCTCCATTACATTGATCCCCAGGCTAGGGTTTGTTGCTCAGAACATTTACTAGCTGTTCCCTGTAAAGTACAACTCACTGCCACCAGAATTTGAAATCTAAGTGTTTTCTAATTGCTAACTTTTCTTCAGGTATGTCACCACACTTTTAATGATGGAACTTACACTTTGCTGTAAATATATGTATTTTTTACTTGTCATTTAAATACTTGCTAACTTAAAGCTTATAAAAATCTGTGATGGTTTCCCTCACCTCAAGTCACTGTTCAGTTCACTGGAAAAAGATGATACTGTGATGAGGTATACAAAGGCACCAAATCATTAGGTCCTAAATGGGGCACATTTGCAAACAACCGATGAACCCTTGCAATTGACACTTGACCTCCCCAGAGAACTCAGCTGTAAAATTGAGTTACTGTTGGAGCTGATTTGATTGTGAAGCAGCTGCCTCGGAGCTGGGCTGCTTTGCAATTATAGCTCTGCTTGTATAAAAGATATACCAATTGGAAATAAATGCTTGCAGTTATAATAAACACAGCAGTCAAAATATCTCCAAAGGCTGGAAGGATTCTAAGCAAGCAGCTGAGATGATCAAGTAATTTAAATAAATGTAGAGCCGGCGACAACAAAGCTGGATCTGAAAGCAGCATTTGCTCTTGCTTCGATTTTATTGAAGGTGGGTAAAGCAGAAGTTAGGGGTCTAAATGAGCCAAATGTCAGGCCCACTCACGTTCTGTGAAAATAAGCTCAAGTCTGGGGACTTGCCAGTTTGTCCTTGTAAATTTGTTGAGTGTGTTCTTGGTGTTTTATTTCAAATGCATTTCGTTTTCCCTCAAGAAAAATCTAACATAATCAATATGTATGGTGTATAAAGTTGAGGGGGAAAATTGGAACCAAATTTCTTTTTAATACAGAGAAAAAGTCTATGAGAAAGTCTACTGATGACCCCTTTAATCAAAATATGCAGGAAATGCAGCCATTTTCATGGATACATGGGGAAAAAAGGGAGAAGAGTTGAATGGTTATGATCATCCAAAAGGGAAAATCTGAAAAGTCTTATTTTTTGTTGCTTCTCAATATTGTCTAACAATTGTTTCAAAAACATCATCAGTGCATACTATTTAGAAAAGGTATAATCAGTCCTGGTTGCTGCAATGACTTTTTCATTGATTTTAGTGAGTTGAGATGAGGTTGTTTGGAACTACAGTGCATTAATGCAATCCTGTGTTCACTGCTCAGAGGTGATCTGTTACAAAACAAGAAAACTGCAGTCTATCCCTTCCATTTCTACCGACAGTTCAGCAGCATGGCAGTTTGCATATCTGTGTGGCGAGTACAGGGAAAGCTTACTCCATGGTCTGTTTTTTTTGCAGGAGCTCTGCTTCTTTTACCTCCATGGTCTGCTGCCTTTTTTTTTTTTTTTTTTTTTTTGACAATCCCATCACTTCTGTCTCTGATTTTGTGCACTTTATCTTTTTACGTTATCTGAAGACGTGGGCTCATAGGAAAGTCCCAGTGCTTTTGGACATGACAGATTATAGAATGTGTGGGTAATAAAAAAGAAATAGAATAGTTTACAGATTATCCAAATTAGTATAGAATAATATCCTTGCTTGCAGTTGACATACTTAACTTGGCAGTATTGTTATACCACTTTGAGGTGGAAAATTGTTAGATGAGGTCTATGCAGAAAAGGGGGCAGGATTTGGTTCTGGGTGTTTTCATTTGTTTGTAGAGATTTCTTACTCTTTAAGTCCTGACACAGCATATTGGAACTGCTAACTGTGTAAATGTATCACCTAGATATCTTCCATAACAAAAAGCAGTATTTATGAGCTGCCCTGCTAAACTGTCACATTTCCATTGTTGCTTGACATTTGTACTGTAACTCTTGTGGTCTGCTGCTTAATTCCTTTGTCTCTGACAGACACTCATTTAGGAGTCTTGGAAAATACAAAGTGGAGCCAGTTAACATTGAATGATCTTAAAACTAGGCTGAACTTTTGTTTTCATCGGGGAGGAAGATGATGCCATCAGCTAATTTGGTTGATCAATAGCCCTGCTTGCGATAAGGTTTCAAAGCTTGTGGCTAAAAGCTGATTGCACTGGATCCAAAATAAATTTGATCTATTGGTTTCCACAAATGTAGCATAGCCCAGGATGATGCTTCAGTGCTGATGCTTAACTAATTTTTATAATGCTGACAGACTAGCCTGGTGCCTGCTGCGAGGAAACTGTAATACATGAACCCTCTGCAGCAGAGCACTTAAGATGTTTTTTACAGTAGCATGGAACTGTCACTCTCTAGCAAAGAGCAATCATAAAGGTTCATTATTGTGAGACTGGGAAGCATTACAGTCTCTGCTGAGCAAGTTTAATGACATTTTTCATTAATGCAAACTTTGATCCTGGTTTCCTAAAAAGGGAGAGGTACTGGCAAGATATTGGACTGGTTTGTTAGTTTTGGCTGGAGAAATTAGCATTACTGAAAAATGAGGAAAAATTCTGTGGCTGAAGTGCAAAAAAGTGTGCAAGCCACGTTTGTGATAAACATTTGGGTATGCAGTTTTAGAAAGGATCCAGCCACGTTGTTTCTTCATGCTGGGTGGGACTGTATTCTGCTGGGAAGGTGGACTAAAATTTAACTGATGCTTTCATCTCTATTTCAGTGACTATATCATGGCTACGGGGCCAACAGAGGTCACACAGTCACCTGAAACAGGAGAGGCAGTTGAAGAATGCACAGGTAAGCAGTTGTTCTCCAAATGTATAGCTGATTTGGAAGTCAGGATTTATTTTCTTCAGTTTGGGGGGTCTGTAGTGACTTGTTTTGCAGTGTTGTGTTGTTTTTTGTAGGGTTAAAAAATTCTGTGTGGTTTTGTCAGCTTGCAATGTTACGGGAAAGAACTTTTAACATGCAGTGGTGGAGGGTTGGAGGATATTCTTTTCCGATTCTAGTTTGGATTTTCAAAAATAGGACGTTAGATCTTGAAGGGCTGATTGCTGTACCTGCTTTGTTGGATCCTACAGAGGTGAGAGCTGAGCCTGTTAGCCAGCCCCTCTTTGTGGGAGCTGTATCAGTACCTGCACTGCCACCTTATTCTCTGCTTCTGGCCACAGACAACTATTTGTTACTTATTCTTTAATGTGGCGACATGGGCTGATGCAAACAGCCATGAGGGAATGGAATAATAGGCAAGAAAAGTAAATATCTTACTTATGCCAAAGAGTTGTCTTAATTAAAGGAAGCTCCCTCTGCCAGTGTTCAGACTGTTCTTGAGGAGACAGGTGAATATGAAGAATAGCATCATGGCTGAGGCATTTCAGAAGTGGCTGTCATATATTTTTTTTCTTTTCTTTGGCTAATGTCTCACAATCATCTTAAATCTTTGTGTTTCAAAGGTCATCTTGCTTTATCCTTTAGAAATACATTTACCGACATCAGAATATTGGTAGAATAGAGAAGCAAACGGCAAAGTGACTGTTAGTTGAACTCTGCATAACGGATAGATGGGGTGAAGAAAGTGTAATGATAGATGCTCAGCAGCAGCCGGTTTCTTAAATTTATAATATAGTTTATCATGTAGTCCAGTGCTATCCATGGTACGCTGGTGAACTTATGTGAAACCCACACATGCAAATTTTGTACTTGGGTTCACAAGAAGATTCAGAAAATGGATCAAATTCTTATTAGGGTGACAAGAAAGGCGGGAGATGGCTTGCTGTCTGAAGTGTTGGCTCTAAAACCACCAGGAATATTTCTGTCTCTAACTGGGCCAAAGTTTAAAAAAAGTTAAAGGCTACTGTGCTATTGCTGAAATATTCAAGAGACACTTGACTGGACCTGGATAAAGGCATTTCAGGATCTTTTGTTTACTTCCCGTGTAACGTAGGATTGCCTCACTTCTTCCTCTTCATAGCTTTAATTGGCTTGTGATGTAAAGGCTTTAGGAGGCTAAAATTCCCAGCCTTCACAGTCTAGTCAATCAGATTAATTTCTTGAGGTTTACCTTATTGTCTGACTAGTAGTAGAGGGCTTCCAGTGCACGCTGCTCCTTCTTTATGGCAGTAACCAGGTCACTGTCCAAAAACTATCAGCACCGATTAGCCTTACTGAGTTCCATGATTTAATTGCCTTTCTAGCAATATCAGGTATTTTTAATGAAGCTAGAATCACAGTATTTTCTGAGAATCTTGTCTGTGTTTTTTTTTTTTTTTATCATGTGTTTTTATTGGTGAAAGCATCTAGTCCTTGGATTTGAGGAAAAAATGGAAAATGAGTCCTGAACACACCTTAGGAAGTCAGAGAGCACAGAAGATGCCAAAATTAACTGTTTAATTTAAATATGATAATTGAATTCCCAAATCAGATGTTCCCTATGCTTTTTGCAGTCTCAGTTTGGCATTAGAAAAAGCATCTTTTTCTCTCCTATCTTGTTATTGGGAAGAACCATGCAAAGAGCTGAAGGACATGCATTAATTCTCTCTGTGCACAGGAGAAACAATGAAATTGGCAGTACCCAAACAGTAAAAAATACAGAATAAACAAACTTACAGAGAAAGCAAAATGCTTACTCCTGTTCCTTTTCTGTTACAGTGAGTTAAATTGTAGTTAGCATAAGCAACTAATTTTTGGGAAGGCTTTTGCTTTTTAGGGCAGTAGCCTTTAATCTTTTATTTTAATGCCATAAAATTGAAGATTTTAAGAATTCAAAAATCATGAGTCACTAGTCATCAGTGGGTGAAAGGGGATTAGGCATGAGCTTGGGTTTTCTCTCCTTGCTTTGACTGGATTTTTGTTATGCAATGAATTTTTTCCATTTTAAGTAATAAGATCCTCTAACTAATATTATTAGTTCAAGTATCATAGAGCACTCTACCAATTTAGTGATATGTTGGGCTACTTCACAGTACACTGAAATGTAGGCACCTTTAAATTAAATGTGGCATCCTTTTTAATGGTGTGCAAAACCAGCGCACAACTGTTCGCAGCAGGAAACGAATATGGACACTGTCTTTCTGGACTGTGTCTTTATTGCCAAATACTCTCACATAGGGTGGTCCCACAGTTTTCATCTGCGTGCAGCACCAAGTGTAGTAGTGACTTCATCTTTTTGGGCATAATAATATGGCAAGTGCCCATCTTCTGGAATTGCAGGGAAACTTACTGTTTTCTCACTCACCTGAAACAGCTGAAGGCACGCAGCTGAGCAGAGCGCAGCTGAAGAGGAATTATTGCAGGAGGGGGTGTGCCCTGCATGTCAGTAGTAAATTAGAGGCTAGAGAAGGCACTGAAGTAACTGATGTGTCTGCATCAGAGGACTCTGTTGCACAGGTGATACCCAAGTGTTGCCCTGTGCCAGCTGAGGTTTACTCATTGGCAGTGTTTGCAAATCCTTTCCATGGGCTCCATTCTAAAGTTAGCACCACTTCCGATCTAAACAAGTATTTGGAGTAGTACCTTGGCAATATTATCCTTTGTGGTAGGACTTATGTCTTTCTCTTAAATGTCCTTAGGATCACTTCTTTTTTTGTTGTTATTGTGTTGTAGGTTTGGGGTTTTTTTTAAACATTACCCTGGTTCTCTGGAAATACCAGCATCTAATTAAGCTCATCAGTAATACTTGCACTAGAATCAAACTTGCTTTCTGTCTGTACCAGTGTCAGCTGACCAGTGTACACGACAATTTTTCACTTAGACTGCCTCACTGCATGTAGCAAAGTCTGCTGTTTTGTTCTTTGTGTCATTGGACTGCATTAGCAGACATTACTGAATTGATCATTTTTGGGCACTGCTTTCATGAAACTTTTTAATCTTTTGTTTTGCTGGTGTAAAATAAACCAACTCAGTTTTGACAAGTTTCCTGGGAGAATACCATATATGTTGTCTAATTGCTGATATGAATGGCAGTAATGGTAGGGAGGCATTTCTGAAGACAGTGCGTCTCTAAAAGACACTCACCACGCTTGTTTATTTGAGAGGCACTATGGTCTTCTGGTTGCTGTGTGACCTGTCTTCTCTTACCAGGTCTTGCTGTGGGCACAGCATGAAACTCATTGAGCCCTGTGAGAGTCTTAACAAATCCAAAAGCCTTGGGGTCAGCTCTGTAGTCTGGGGCCGGCAGTATAACCTGTATAGTTTCTGTGACTCTCATTCACTTACTGCCTGATAAGCAGCAGTGGAAGATAAAATGGTCTTCCACTGATAAACCCTCCATAGACGCACCACATCCCATTATTATTCAGATGAGTGGGACTCCATTAATAGTTTTTCTCTACATGGTTTGAAAGATAATTTGGTCTCAGTGACGGCTCAAATCACTTGAAAAGCAATGTGCAGGTCTTCCCTGGCTGCTACGGCTCTGCAGAGAGGTAGCTGTCTCATCAGTCTGTGCCGGGCAGTGTAGCAGCATCCTTGTATGTCCTGATGCACGGTGCTGGCACTGGTCTTGAGAGCAGGGAGGAGACAGGGTGAGTAGATCGCACTATCATTGTTTATTTTTCAAAGTGCCTACTGTCTGATGCAGCTGTGCAGTGCCACAGTTTCAGCCCAGATAAGGCCCATTGGCAGAGATCCCTACACGTACAGGGCACACGTTGAGACAGAGCATCGCCGACTAAATCATTGCTGGGAGAAGACAATAATTGTGTTGAAATAATGCCTTGCTTATGAAGGAATCCTCCAGCTGTGAGCATTTATTATGCCAACTGCTGTAAAGTATTAATTGAACAATGAATTTGGCTCAGATATGCAGTGATGTTATTGCTCTGCATATGTATTTAAGTCAACCACAGGGGTCTTAGTACAATAGTTTGGCCCAAACCACTCCAAACTAACCCCTCAATGTAAGGGTCAGTGGCAAAATGCAGCGGTTGTGTGCTGAAAGCAAATACTAATAAGAATGCTAAAATACCTTAGGTTATTAAAAATGAAAGAAGTCAGTGATGTTTCGTATGGTTTATTTTGTTCTTTTTGTATTTCTTTTCATTTGTGCAATGGAAAATCTGAAATCAGATTAACGGTTTTCTAATTGTGTTCTTAGAGCTGCTGTGTTTGGGGGTTTCATGTCCTGCAGGGCAGTGTCTTAAAGTTTGCTCCATTGTCCTTGAAGGAGTTGTTGATTTTATTTTGGGGCAGTGGTTTAATGTGGAAACAGATATTTTAGATTTAGAGTTTATAAATTCTTTTACCAGTTTCAATCTTTTTGCTAAATGTTGAATATCCTTCAAGTGTTGTCTCCTTACAGCACTGAGTTAAGAGAAAGCAGAACCAAACTGAGCTAAGTAACGAACAATAAAGACATTGATATAATTTTTTTTATTGATGTATGATTGGCATGATCACTGTTCAGCTGTAGGTAGATACATTCTCTATACAAGGTGTATTTTGCATAAACGGGAACCTAAGTAGGCACCACTATTGTCAGTTTAATGCCAGTGTTGCTTTATAGGCAGCAAATGTAAGAACTGCAGCTTCACCTTTCACTGGACTCCAGCACTGAATTATTTACAAAGGAGCTGACTAAAACTGAATGGGTTGCTCTAGCTTTGAGGGTTCCTCCAGAATTTAAGAGATAACATTCTCCAAGCTGAGCAACACCTCCAACTTCCATAAATTTTCGTTTTTCTCACGTTGCAGGAAAGAAAAAATCCAAATTTCAGACTTTCAAGAACTTCTTTGCCAAGAAGAAAAGGAAAGAGCCTCCACCTCCCAGAGGGGAGAGTAATTTAAAACCTAGCCAGTCCAGCAGCGATGTCAGCATCTCTGTGCTCGACACTACTGCAGTTCATTCACCGAAGGAGGCTGGGTAAGCTGGTGGGGAAGGAAAATAAATAAATAAAACCGGACCTCTCACAGCAGTAGGATGAAAGCATGAGTTGGCCCCTTAGGAGCAACCTCCATCCAAGTTTGTGCAAAACAAGCCCTAATGCTGATGAAGGAATTCCAAGAATTTCCTCTTTCTTTGCTAGTGCTTCAAAAGCCAGCCTGGAGAGGAGGGGGAGGGCAGCCAGGGGCAGGAGTGATCCACCTCTTAGTCCAAAACTGCAGATAGCCCAGATTGTTTTAATTGGGTTTAGTGTTTGAAATCTGTCCTGGAAGGTCTGATCAGCAGCAACTCTTACAAGAGGATGATGATTTGAGTAATGCTAGTACAGAAAATACATGTGAAGTTGAGTTGCTGTTTTTTAGTATAAATAGTGCCCTCCGTCACAGCTGGGGTAAAGGGAAAGAAGTATTTTTGGTGTATTATCAGTATGAGATTGCTGCTTTAACTTTCTTACGTAGTCATTTATGTATAGATAGCAATTGAAGGCCTCTAGTTTTGTGTTAGTTACCCCTGAAGGGCTGTGCATGTGAGTGAGGTTTGCAAGTCCTTAAGGTGTGTTCAGAGCAGTCCTCAGATCCCTGAATGATGTTAGTTCAAAAACTTGTCCTTTTTTCAGTTAGTGTAACACAAGCTATTAGCTTGCACTGCTAACACTGCTTCACTGATAACCTTAGACTGTCAAGGTACACAACACTTCCATTGCACGTCTTTGACTGAATCTGGGGTGGGACAACCCTCCAAACATGGTTATGTCTCTCGCCAAGGGGGGTGTCATGGATTGGTATCTGGCAATGTATAATTTGGCTGTTTTCCAACTCCCCACTCTTCTCTTACTCCCCTGTTAGTTACTCAGCCAGGTCTCTCTTTGGATTACCCTCGGCCTCGGGTCGTGGAGCTGCAAACTGACAAAGTGTGACAAAACATTCTGTGGTTTGCAGTGTATTGTTGGAGGGGACCTTGGGCAGGTGTGAGACTGGCAGGGGGCATGAATGGGTGACTAGAGTGGGACATGCTGAAATCAGCATTGCTGCCAAATGCTTTGTATCATCAAATAATGCATTTGGTGGAGCTGGACACTGTTTCTTCTGGTGGAACAGCTTATAGATGTTACTTTCTCATGGGTGTTTGTTCCTCCTCGCCCTACCTTTCCCCAGTCTCCCTGTTGTGTTTATGCAACTACATCATGGAAATGATCTGGGAATTAAACAACAATCTCTTTAGTTTGTTTGTTAGCATAGCAGCAACAGAGTAAGTGACCACACAACCAGTCCCCTGGGGTAAGAGGAATTAGAGTGACTCAGCTAACCCAGTCCAAAAAGCTTAGGAACAGCTGAGCTTACCCCATCAGCCCACAGGAGGGATCTGGCTTAAAATTAGCTGTCTGCTCCAGAGGCAGTGTGGGTGCGAACTCTTTCTCTTGCCCTTAACCAAGTACTTCAAGTCCAATTGCTGTTTACCTCAGCACTATCCTCCAGTGACTATGAACTGTTTTGCAAGATCAGAAATCAGGAAGTGAGTAAAACCCTTCATTTTTTCCCATAGAGATAGGATTAGATGGACTATCCAAAAAAAATAGAGGATATGTTTGTGCTGCTTGAAAACCCTATCATGGCCAGACCCTGCATCACATAAGCACACTTTGTAAGTACCTAGAGAGACCGAACAACATAATCCTTTGGAAAACCTGATCCTGAAAGCCAGTGGAAATACAACTTGTGAAGGGTTTATAGCAGGACCCTAAGCTTTGCAATTTCTGGCATGCAGAATATCAAAACCAATCCTAGAACAATGCTGCTATTTGTTTGTTCTTGAGGCAGAAGCACTGGTTTTCTTTTTTTTTTAAACCATGTAATGTTTTTAAAATTTAACTTTTCTGAATACTAACCGGAGACCAAACCTCTAAATGTGCCAAATGCTTCTTGTAACAGCCAAAGGAATGTGCCCAGAATTCAGGGTGCTGTAGGGAATCAATGGGATTTGGCATCTGTGAAGGGGAAGGGAGCATTATGTGCCACTGCCTTGTTATTTTCGAAGAGGCATGAGTTTTGAACGGGAATGGAAAAACTTTGATGGCAAAGTTAAAGCATGTGCCATGGATGATGGCTTCTCTGTATCATCAAAAGGATAAAAGACCTTAAATAGAGAAAAATTGGGTCCCAAATAGTCCTAATCCTGTTAAAAAGCTTTGAGCAGGAAAAACTGCTGGGACAACATGTAAAATTGTCCTGGTCTTTGTAATGAACCCTCACTCCTTTGGCAGGCTGCAGCTGTTTTTGAGAGAGTGGCTGCCTGAAGGAATTGTGTCACCTTTCTTCCCCCTGCCTCAAACACTAATAAAAGGAGTGGGGTTGCAGCAATAAGAAGTGGAAGATAGCACAGTCTGTGATGAGTTCAGGAGCAGCTTTATTGCTGGCTATAGAGTCCCATCATTTCCTCAGTCATGGCAGCTCAAGAGTTGAATGAATTGAGCATTTGTATAGGGAAATCAGTGTGGAGATACAGTGCCTAAAACATCTGGGGGTTTAGCTAACAGTGCATCTTTAGCTTCAGTGCAAATATAAATACACTGCCTGGAATTACACATGAATGTATATTTGCACATAAGAGACTCATCTGTACTAAAGCTGCAGTTAATTGTGTATTTAATCCAATGCTCTTTTTGTGACTGCCAGAAGAAAATACAGTAATTCTGTATGATACATATGCAGAGAGAGAAAGAAAGAAACAGATCTTGTCTCAAGAACAAGGAAACCTCAGCTCTTATTGCTAAAGAATTCCAAGTAAAGGAAGTGAGGGAATCTCCAATTAAAAAGTTTAATACATCCTAATGCACATGCGTTCTTTGCAGTAAATAAAATAGGCCAACTAGCAATGAATATACATTACAGTAAATAAAAGTTGTGTGACACTATCTTCCTGAATGCACTAAAATTATGTCTTGCCCATAGAGTGTCTTTCATGCTGAAAAGGACCCCAAACACACAAAAAGAAGGGATAGCTTCATTTACTCTAATGATGAAATAAGGCAAGTGCCTTACTTGTGTGTAGAACTGCTGTCCTATAAACTGACAGACATTAACTATTACATATAATGGGAGGAAGCACAAACTCTGACCTGTGCTGCAAGATAAAGAGCTCAGATTGTCTTCAGCACAACATAAACATAGAGCCAAATTATTTTGCCCTACCATGAGACTCAGCATAACCGTATTACTGATTGACTACACCTTTGGGGCAACAGGAGGGTTAGTCAAGCAGACAAAGGAGATGTTGTCTCTGGAGATGTAAAGAAGGGAGATGCAGGATGAAAAAAAGAGTAATTTGTTTGGGGTTTTTTACATGGTGTGTTTACTATATGGAAGTTCACAGTCTTTCAGGGCTTTCTTCTAAATAAAGAGAGAATCTGTCGTTAAGCAAATAGCAGAGACGTCTTCTATTTGATTTCCTTGCAGAAGAGTGTTTGACTTACTGGATTTTCCTTGTCAGAGTTCTGTTCCTAATCATCCCCTGTTACCTGGAGTCAAACTTTCAGAGGCAATGAGCATTGCCTGCACAGCAGCTGAGCCAAGGAATCCTCGTAACTTGTGGGTTATGAGGCTGGCAGCCAACAACATGAGTATTCTCTGTTGTTTTCCAAGTTAAGTGCTAGAATGAAATCCTGGCAGAGGCCATCCTTGTGGTCTTTTGGACAAAGTAATGTACAGACAGTGCCTGCCTATGCTGGTGGAACTTGATGAATAAAACATTTGGAGCTTTCCTTGTCATGCCATCCAAGTGCAAAATGTGCCCGATACCACTTAATAACACAACCCCAATCAATCTCAGTTGGTTACAACTCAGTTAACAGCTGTTGTGGAACTCAGCAGTGCTTCACTGGGCTGAACACCCAGTAAGCACAGAAGCAGAGCAGGAATATCTTACCTGGGTACTTTAACTTGGCCATGGACAGGTATGTAACTGTGGCCATGGACATTTGTCCCATCTCCTCCATTTTTTTAGATGCTTGGGATCTGGCAATGTTCATGATACAGGTGAACAGGACTGTTTTTATTGCTGGACCTGAGAGGATTTGAATCAAGTTTGTTAATGTAGTGGAATTACATTTTCCGCCCGTAGTTGCAAGGAGAGGAAAAATAATCCACAATCTTTGGCAGGTATGACACACATCAGGCTGCAAAGGTTGTATCCTGAATGTCTCATGCTAAGCACATTCCCACCAAAGGAGGGCAGGGGACCCCTGTCACCCCCCCTCTGTGCTGTAGGCATCTCCCAGGGTGGCATGCATCCAACTAAATCCCAGCATCTGACCTAATCACCCTGGACTCCCTTTCTAGTCCACAGAGCGTGTTCAATGCAGATGATGAGTACATCTGAAAAGAGATACCTGCATTCAGTCACCATCCTAAAAATTGTTTGTTCCTCCCTTCTGAGTGTAAAAGGAGCTAGCTGTGAGTATCTTAGACAGCTAACATGCAGAAATCTGAAGTTAAGTGAGGTGCATCCCACCCTGGCCTCTTTATGATCCCTCTGCCCTGGTGAAGTAGCGCAGGGAAGTGTTGGAGAGCTATACCCAGTGCGCTGACCACTCTTCCTTCCTTCCCAGGCCCAAAGGAAGCATGGGAAACAAAGCCTTGTCCCATGACAGTGTCTTCATTTTTGAGTCAGCACCAGGAAGCGTGGCAGGTGACGTTTTGTCTCAGGAAAACATACCCGGAAGAGTGAAAACTTTGCAGGTGAGAAGTCTTCCCCTCATTCATGCTGCTGCTTTGTATTAGCTGTCTCCTAGGAAACTCTGTTGCTTGATTCCTCTGCTGTGTGCCTTAAGACTTTGTTGACTAAAGTGTCCAAAGCCAGATTTACTACTTTTGGATCTATTCTGCTTCTTGGAAGCTGCATGCTTGAGCAGTCCTGGTGCTTTCAGCCTTACCCAGACCTCACGGTGTTCGAGTGACATGAATCCAGTTCATGGACTCTTGGAAACTTTCCTTAATGAGCGTGTCCTCTTCCAATGGGATTTCCATTCTTTACTTCATAGCCACTGCTTTTGGCTTAAGGCCATTTGTGTATACTGCAGCATGTCCCTTACACTGTTATTCTTTACATATTATGTTATATATATGTTATTCTTTTTGGCAATTCTGGCTGTGATGTTTTCACTGTATGTGCTAGCACCACCAGCTGTGTAAGTGTGTGGGATGATGGATATGTCAGGGCATTCTTAGTGACAGCTTTATTTATATCATTATTCTTCCGATCTCTGCCAGCAAAGGATACTGTATTCTGCTAGGTCATTTCCTTCTTCCAAGGCACATACTGAACCCTCTTTGACAGCTCCCTTATCAACTGTTGGTTATATTAATTGCATTTAAATAACTGCCCAGCTCACAGCACTGAGATAAAAGTTTAAGGTTTTTCCAGAGACTGAAAACAAACTGTTGATAAGGCAGCCAAAGGCCATTGAAATTCTTCCTTTGCTCAGTGTGAGCTTCATGTTGCAAAACACAATTGCATCACATGTTAAGTAATAGAAGATGCACAGAGGGATTTGTTCCTCCATAAGACTGCAAAATAGGCTAAGCTTCAATTCAGGGTATTTTTTGTATAACAATAGAAGTAGCAGGAGAAATTATGTTTATATGTGACAGAACTTTGTTGGGGGAAAAAAAGCTCTTTTCATGCTATCTCCAGTCCACTGTGCCCTCTCTTCATCCATCCATCATCCTGCATGGTAACATAATACTGCCAGCGCTATTTTTATAGCCGTAAATACAGCCTTTTTCTGTGAGCTTGACTCTTGTCAGAATAAAAGCCAAGAACTAATAGAAGTTGTTATTTTCTTAGCAATGTAAATTAACTTCTACCAGTAGAAGACAGACTGTAAATTCAGTTTCCCCCCACAACACTTTGCTGTCTGCATGTAATAAATTTAATAAATCAAAGATGGGAAGTTGTGAAAAGAGAGAAAAGCAAAATTGACTTTCTGTATTTTTCTTCCCATGAAGTGCACAAGTATGTTGTATGTCTTGTTTTGACCATATATTGCAATCTTTGTGCAGTTTGTCGTCAGTCCTGCTTTTGCAGATTGTATTGGTGATACGTCTTTGATTGTTGTGGGTTAGAGGGCAAGAAAGCTGTTTGACCTGGGGGACTGGTGGATTAAAGAGTGACGTTGTGCTACCCTGCATGGCTGTTAGATCTATAGGAGTTACACTCCCAAGTGAATCTTCCTGAATAAGAATGGCAGCTATTTAGATCTGTTTTACAGAGATATACATGAATGCATAGCTTGCAGAAGGGCACAGAATTAGGCCTAGGATTTCCCAATCTGGTTTGATAAGTAAAGAAACAGAAAAAACAGGTCTGCATATTTATCTTGGGAATATTCAGTTGAGACGTTTTTAGTTGAAGGACAAAGTTTCTTTTCAGACCTTGTTGCTATTCCAGCTTTGACATAGTCGCCAGACTTCAGCCAAGAATTTTAGTAATGGTGTTTCCTGAGTTCTGAACTTTTTAGTTTGAGGGAACATCTGGCTGCTAGTGAGGTTGCAGACTTTGTTTTATTTTTCTAGAGTCAGGGCCTGCCAAAGCATTCTTTTGTGCAATTTTGGAAGAGAATCCCCGTACTCCTTTACAAACAAAGTTGTTCCTGGCTGCCGTTGTCATTCTTGCTGTAGATGGGACCAGGATGTGATGCTGGGGAAAATTAACAAGCAATTCATTAGGGTGGACCAGAAATTGAATTAAATTGTCTTTGTATTATTACTTGTATTCTACTGAATTAAACTGTCTTCAAGGCCAGGTTGGATGGGGCTGTGAGCAACCTGGTCTAGTGGAAGGTGTCCCTGCCCATCACAGGGGGGTTCAAACTAGATGATCTTTAAGGTCCCTTCCAACCCTAACCATTCTATGATTCTATGATTGTATAAAAAGTGGAACTCAGCTACTTGTGCAGGAGAGGGTTGTGACAAGTTCCCAATGGTTGGAAGGACTTTGTGAAGGAAAGCTGACCACATGAACCTGGGATTGGGAATGGCTGACTGACAATACTTTGTGTGACTATTTGGGACATCCGGATACATGGAATTATTTAAAGAACAATTAAATCTAGAATTTTTAAAGTTTTAAATTTAAACTGAGTTAAACTGCTGTAAGTTTTCTGGAATGGTGAAATTTCTGTCTTTGATAACTTATTGAATAAAACTGATTTAGATTTGAATTTTTTTACCAAAGCCAGTTCTAATGATGGGTCTTTGATGAATGTAACTAAATAAAATTTTATTAATGGCTATTTTCTGTAAGTGGTCTGTTTCTTCAAGTATTTTTGTCAACTAAGAGATTTTGCATGCCTAATGGGAGCAACTGGGGTAACGGTGTCCAAAATGTTCCCTATAAATTATACTATTGGAAGTCTATATTCTAAATTTCTTTTTCCAACCACAGCTTCAGTTGCAGCAGAACATCAAACTTGGATCACCTCCTCTTGTTATAACTGGAAAGAAAGTGGAAGATGCAGGTGCTATTTCTGAAGATGATGGTTTACCTAGAAGCCCTCCTGAAATTTCAACCCTTCATGAAGTTCTGACAGATTCACCAGGCAAGGTATAATCATTATGCCACTTTAGTGACCACCTCTAGGGAAAAGAAAATCTGCTTGGTGAAGGGAAAGACCTTTTTGCTTGTTTGGGATAAAATCTGATAGTACAGATCAGTCAGAACTAGAACAAATTACCTAGGTGGATTGTGGGCTTGTCACTGTGAGGGATACCTAGGAACTGGCCTTACAGAAACCCCTTCTGAGCACAATTTTCTATGCCTTTATGTAGACCAGTGCTGAGGCAGCTATGACCTATATCATTAAGGAAAGAGAGAAATTTCAGTTGATACGACAACTCTCAGTGCCTTTGGGCAAGGCTGTCTCTCCTGGAAGGTCCATATGGCAGAAAGCATAAAAAGTCAGTTATTCACGGGTGAGCGTTGTGTTACGGTGACTGTTCCACTTCCAGTCCAAGAACAAGCTGAGGTATTCACACTGCACAAACAAGCTTCCCATGTCTTCCTGCTTCAAAGAGCTGCAAAGATTGCCAGTTTCCTACACTGGTAGAAGATGGAGAGTTCTTGGGTGTTTTAAAGCTAGTAAGGAAAACAAAAATAATGGAGACTGCAAAGGAATCTTAAACAATTACCGGTTTTGGAATGAAATAGCTCAAAACCATGGCAATATTATTTGAATTGACAAGAAAGTGGCAATCCTATGGATCTGAAGAGAACAGGTCCTGATGGGACTCAGAGGGGGTTTGGGTTATCTTCTTTCTTAGGAATTGCCTTCTCACAGCAGATACATGATTTTGAACTTGAGTGAGCATGTGAGCATTTGTAAATTTGAAGATCTTAAAACAATAAGCCAAATTAACTTTATAAAATGCATTGCCTCTTGTGGTCAACCTTCATGGGATATCTCACAACAGGATAAAGCTCCCCTACTTTGTGTTTTATCCCCAATTAACAAATGAAACCTAGTCTGTGAGGCAGGGACTCAGTGACGTTTCCTTTATCTTTCCTCTTGTGTTTTCTTGTAATTAGCACTGGATATCCAGTCCCAGATGCTTCAATGCGATACTTCCCTTGACTTACCCTCTTCCTTATTTTATCCCACAGTCTTCCAACCCTGTTCAGCGTCATAGCTCTTTGAGTTTAGGCGGGACAGACAGTGAAGATGAACAGGTAAATAGCTACTTTTCCTGCTAATAAACTTTCCCAAGGCAGCATGTGTGGTGTCTGTATGGAGCCAGTACAATAATTTATTTATTTTTAATCTATTCTGGGTACAGTGTATCCTAGCAAACAATTCATAAACAGTCCAGAGTGATGCAAGTTATACTGAAAATGTAACTCTCTCAGAGTTTTGAATAAGAACCAAATGAAGAGGGGCAAAAATCTACTGGTAAGTGGTTTGTGTAACATCATAGTCAGCTCTGTGACACAGTATGAATCTGTAAAGTTACACAACAGAAAATTGGACAAGGCAGAGCGCTTCAATTCTGCCTCCATGTTCCAGGGCCCCAATGCCCGACAGCAGTAATAGCTGAATAACACCTGCCCATCAGCAGTGGCTTATGAGCAATCCCCTGCTTCTCTCTTATCGTGGGAAATAATTGCGGAATTGGCCCTTTTTGATGCCGGGTATTCCACAAGAAAAGATCTGTGTTAATTTCCAATTTTCTTTGGATGATAAGTAACCATCAGAAGCAGCAGGTTCTGCTGTCAGACCAGTCTATTCCTTGACCAGCTCAGAAAAATTTAGAGGTCATATTTTCGGAGAGGAGCCTAGGGGACCTTCATCTTGACTGTCCTTGCTGCTTGAAGCTGAGTTGAGTTGCTGCCCATCTCATGCTTTCAAGGCAGACCTGTAAGGTCTTATACTGTTTATACTGCCTTTCTCCAGTGTTAATGTAATGTTCAAAAGACCAGTCAGACCACAGTTGTGCCAATGGGGTCTTCAAATGCCAGTGAGAAAGGCAACCACCCCTCCAGCAGAGCTGATTTGATTAATGGGGTAGCTCTTGCAATTGTATAAGCGAAGTAATCTGCCATCTAGCTGAGAAGGGGAATATTTGTGGGTCCAGAATAGCTATGGGCCATTTTTGCCCAAGCTTTGGAGTCCTCCATACAGAATCCTGTTTTGAGAAGCTCACCAGAGAACGCTATTTAACCCCTTGTGAAACTAAGAATAGCCCACAAGTAAAGGGCAGGTAGCAGGGTACTTAGAAGATTTCTTCCTGATGAAGAGGGCCTTAAGCAGCCAGGGCAGCATCTTGAGGGTCAAACCCTCAAGTGCCCACCCCACTGCAAAGGAAGCTTTCCCTTTCACTCTCCCTTTGGCCAGCCTTTGAGAAGGGAGAGAGCAACCTTCAGGCAAGACCAGCTCAACTCTCCTGTCTGTGGTTGAGATCAGACACTCCTCTGCTCAGTCATTCCTAGATCTTGTACTTTAGGGATAGAAAGATAAAGCAATGTCTCCCCCTCAGAATAGACTACAAGTCACACAACTCTAGAGACCCAAGTGATCTAGGTAACTTGGATGGTCATTATTTTTAATAACTTCTTATGTATATTTTATCATTACTTCAGTGTAAATTTTATGAACTCATCTCCCACTATCTATTTGGACTGAAATGCTCCATTTTGTAAGCCTGCATACTGTTTTTTCCTTACAATGCAAAAAGCCCTTTTCTATCCAGTTCTGAAGTCTTTGAGCTCTTTCAGCCTTGCAACCTCATCTCTTATGAGAAAGAAAGACAGAGACAGGAGAAAGTTTTTTCTCTCTTCTATATTGCACAGAATTCCCCACTTAAAGGCTTTTCCTTTTTCTCCCCAACTTAATAGGCATCTGGCTAGCTTCTCTACAGTACCATGTATGTTCCTTTACCTAAATATTTTTCTTAGTCAGCAGTTTGGATTAGCAGAAATCTTGCCAATATGTTTATTTAAAATAAAAAACCTTTTCCTAAATAATCATAATTTTTTCAGTAGCTTTTGAAACAATTTCTGTAATACCAGGATTTGAGCTAGCAGAACACAAGTTGTTAAACTGAATAACCTCATCCCAAAGATGAGAAAAATTGTGAAAAGCATCAAGAAATCTGCCCCAGTTATTCCATTTAACAATGTTGTATATTTAGTAAAGGCAAAAGAGCATTTGATCCGAAGCAATCTGAAGTTACAGTGTAGTGGTTTACATTTTACTATTGTATTGATCTTGCTGCAGACGATAGTTACTTCATTTCTTTGCCCTGTGCTGCTTCACTGGGTTTTCCAAAAGCTTCATGCCCCTGTCACCTCTGTGTGAAACCCTGATGTGTCACCCATGTAACTTCTCAGTGCCTTCCACATCTATAAATACCCACTTTCTGACTAATCTAAAGCTAAATGTGAGGCTATCACTCAAAGTGAGCAGCAAGTGACTTCACAGAGACATTAACCAGCATTACCCTGCCTCTGCCAGATAGCCTTTACCGAAATCTAACTTCCTTGTTGGCATCTTCAACCCAGACTGATTAAAAGCAAAACAGGGTCTCAGCTTGTGGGGCTGAGGACAGAGTTTTGGCACAAACAGTCTTTAGGAAATGGCCTTCTAGCCAATAGCTGCAGCATTTTCCTTGTGCAGGCTCCCGCAACTTCCCAATAACCAATAAACACCAAATTTATCTTACACTTAAACACTGGAAATCTTGTGTCTGTTCTACTGTCTTTCAGAGAAGATACCAACTGTCAGTGCTCAGAGGAGAAAAATACCTGGAATCCTCAGTGGAGTAGGGAATTTGCCATTTATTTACAGCAGTAGCTCAGATACTAGCTTCAGGTGTTTTTATATTAAATAAGCACAACTGTAACTTTTTAATTAAAAGGCAGAAGAATTTTTATGTAGAAATTAGTAACCCTGTTACTGTTTTGGAAGTTCTAGTGATTCTTACACGTTTATCATTACTCTTGTAGCATTATAACAATAGTTTGCTTATTTATTAGCTGGGTTCTTCTTTCTCTCTTTCACAGTGTGTAAATTTTTCATGAGAAGAGTCTGTATCTGTCATAATACATTCTGTTGTGGTTTATTTCAGATCTAGGAACTAAAAAAATTCAATGGAGAATAAGGATATTAATTTTAGCTACCTTAAACGCAAAGCAATGTACCTGGACAATTTTTGTAGATCAGATGGGAAGATGCTTTCATTATCTTTAAAACTTTACCAGCATACATGTTTTAAATGCTGTATTATGTCCTAAGCTTAAAAAACCCTAAAATCTGCATGCCAAGCACAGTTAAATGGCTGTGTGTCACCTAACTTTATGGCCAAAGCCAAAATAGCAGGTATGTTATACTGAATGAAGCTTGTTTGGCATGGCTGTGAAATTTTGCAAGTGTTCCAGAAACTCTGGTCTACATTTCAAGTGAGTAACAAAACCAGTCAAGCTGCATGTTTAGGGGTTTCTCTACAAACACTTCTGTAAACCCTTTATTTTGATAGCATAATCTAAGGTTACTGCTGTTTAGTTCCCCAGAGCAGCATTGCTGTGAGGGTGAGATCCACATCACTGTCTGGAAGATGCTTCTGGGATACTTGTTGGAGAGAAGCATTTGATTTTCCTGGGCAAGTGGCTATTAAAAGAGCAAAGTGGCTATGGCAATTTTCTTGGAAACAGAAGAATGAGGAGCAAGCATCCATGCTACTTTTGTGGCTTTTTAATAACGTATTCCTATAATGTGTCACATTATAGGGATGAAAAGGCAGCTATACAAACTGCACCAGTGTCTCCTGCTGGCGCATACATAGATTGCAAATGGTTTTCCGGGTAAGAACTGGGAAGGGCACAAGCTGAGGCTCTTAACTGTGGGACAGGGAGACACAGGTATTTCTCACTTCTGTGTAACATACAGCTGAACACAGAACTGAGTGATCTCTAAACAGAGACAACCTTAGGCATGCATTTTAAAGTGAGGATTCACATCCAAAAATACAGCCATTTCAGGCTTCTGAAATGGAATGAGCTAGCAAAGGAATGGTTTCAGAGATGTGGGGAAGCCAAGCAAAATTTATATTGACGTATTTGTGTTTTGCAGATACCTTCTGGAGCTTCCTCCAGGCCCATCAGTCCTTCAACCTCTACCACTCTGGGGGCCCCCGGCTCACGAGGCAGCAGCTTCCTTCCCGTTGACTTCACCATCCCTGCCAGTCCCCTCGGCTGCCTGGACACCTCAGCAGCCAGGCACAGGATTGCCATAAACCCCCGGAAACAGAAAGGCTTTACCAACAAGAATCAGCAACCCACCCAGGTAAGTGTTTTCTGGAAAAGAATCACTACGCAGAAGGAAATGGATGTGAATTTTAAATTATTATTTTGATTTTTTTAAAAAATTTTTTTCTTTCCCAGCCACATTCCTTTACATTTTTTGTTCTTCCACTGGAAGAAGGGATACCACCTATTTTCCACCAACCAACCAAAAAAGGCTCAGAAAACTTCAATATCATGGAAGCTGAAAAAAAGAGCAACTTTGTTATTTCAATATTTAGCAAAAAAATTTCGGGTTACACTTCATTTGTAAAAACATTCCTATCATTTGAAAAGTTAGTTTTCAGTTTTAAAGAAGCCAAAGTCTGTTTCTACAAACAATTTCAGATTAGCTTTAATTTAATTCTTTGTATGTCAAAGGAAAGACTGAAGGACTTTGGGAAGGAATATGGCTCTGCATGTGGGAAATTAGGATGAGACGCTTCTCATCCTGGCTTCTAGGAAACACATTGTGAAGGTGAAGTTCACCAGATAGAAAAGGTTGTTGAGCTGAAGTGTGACAGGAATAAGGAGTAAAGTTTCTCTACTGCTTGTTCCCCTCTCCATCCGAGAATATTGCATGAAAATCTATCCTGGAGTTAGAAGTACCCTACCCTGAGAAAGGGGGGAGTGAGAGAAATACAGAATGAGGTTTTCTTGGAAACATGGGCCCTACAGCATCTTTGCTGGATATTCTTTGTGCTGCAGCTGGTACAACTACGGTGCTGAAGGAGAAAAGCTAATTGTGGAGTGTCAATCAGAGATACCAGAAGTGATGATAATGTCTCTGGCTTGGTCTGTTCTATGACACCAGGTAGCTTGGGTGATGTCTTAAAAACATGTTCACTCAGAATGTGTCAATCCTGGAATGTTTCAGATTCGAAAGAGATGAATGGGCTGCCTTTGACATTTTAAACATGGATGATTTCTAGGTTCTTAACTGGAATAGTACATTACACACAATGTTGGTATATTGAGGATGGGGGGTTTGTGTCTACATTTTGAGTATTCGTAAACAATTTTTGTGTGTTATTCTTTAATTAAAAGATCTTACTGCACCTTATTAGGTGGAACAGCTGGAAAATGAGGCATGTCTTCCTGCAACTCCAGAAAAGAAGGGAAATTCAACAGAATTACTTGAGAGTGACCCTCACAAAAGTGATTGGGAAGGTAATGAAGACTTATGTATTGCTACTTTGGGTGCTTGAACTCTTCTACATAAGGCTGACAGGACCTATTTGAATTGTAAGTCCTTTCAAACTAGGCATCTTTTGGTTTTATATCATAAACCCCATCCTGGCTGCTGAAGTGTTATGATGGAAAAAGTCACGCACTCCAGACAACACAGTGGTGCTGAAATGGTGAACTTTGAGGGCAGAATTAAAAAATACATGAGGTGAAAGTACCATGTTCAGAAATACCTGTGCTATGCAGTTGCCTAGATCTCATTGACTGGGGATCTAAGTTCCCTGAAACTCAGAAAAACCTTAACCTCAGCATTATATGTTATGTGTGTAAGGTGACTTTAATTGGCTGCTGTTTACTGGATCTTCCTTTGTCACCTTCCCCCTTATCATTTGAATAATAGCTAATTGCCAGTGGTAACACAACTGTAATTATAAATTGTAAAAACAAATGAAATTTCTCTGAAAGAGCACCGCAGATTTTCTCTTTAGCACTGTATCACAAATGCATTGGCTGATGGTAATGCTATAGTGTAGTTGGCACTTTGTTGTCAGGGCAAACTCAGGACCTGATGCTGTCGCACATCAGAATTACTGTGTATGCAGACACATCTAAGCTATCCAGATGTTCAGCAGCCCTGCTGGAGCTGCAGGAGGCAGAACTACCTGATGCTGAGATGTTCTGCTTAAGACCAGGAAATCCTCCAGATTCTAGACAGCCTTTGTAGGCATCCACATGAAGAAATGTCTAGGGAAATCTGGCTAGTAGTCTTGCAACTAGGGGTATGCACAGAAAAAAATAAACAGCAACTGATTTGATACACCGTAAGCAGACAAAAACTTTCAGTCATTTCTGGTATTAGGTATGTTCAAACTAAAACTTTATTAGTCTCCTCACTTGGACAGCCCATTTCTAAATATGCTTTTAACAGCTTTATTTATCAGACAATGGTGCCCAGACATGGGGAACTCATGCTAAATGACTGTGCTGTCTGGAATGAATTACTGATACAGATGGTGCTTGAAGTGTAACCTTTAAGTGCACACTCTTCTCCTCTGTTTAATATAGGACTATCAGCCCAGGTGAGACATTGTGCAAACAGAAGTGGTTCTAATGAGACGCCAGGTGTAAAATGTCCCACTGATGCTGCCCGTGACTCTTGTGATTCCACACTTGTGCCAGAAGACTCATGTGCTTTGCTGCAAGAGGATGTATACCTTCCAGATATGGACCATCTCTATGAAGCAGCTGCACCGCTTCTGAGACCTGAGCCTTCCCCAGTGAGCATGGAGGAACACCACAGTGCAGAAGTATCGTACTATTCAGATGAGTCTGCTGATGAATTGAAATTACATCAGCAAAACAACAATACTGAAGTATCTGCACTTCCAAAATTGGAACAAATTGAAGGAGAAGGTGTTGTGTTTCCAGACATACTAGCAGCTGGCTTGTGTAGCAATGGTGTGAAAACAGAGGGCATAGACATATTGGCAGGCATTGCACAAAGGTCTTCAGTAAATTCTGTGGACCCAAACATCAAAGACCGGGACAAGGGGGATCCACTGTTTATTGGCAAAGTAGAATCCTGCTTGGGTACTACTGAGAATCATTCGAACTGTGCTGTCTCAGATACTGCACCAAGCACTTCACAGGTTGCAGTAACCGATTCAGAGTCTTCTGACATCAAGACAGTTGCTGATTTGAAGCCTGAAAACAGTTCAGTAACAAGAAATGACAAAGAAACTTGTGAAATAATGGAACGTCAGTCATCCAGAGGCAATGCAGAAAAGAAAATAGACACTGCTGCATCTGTCTTGGAAGCAGGTTGCATGCTACCTCCCAGTAAACTGGAAGTATGTTTTAAAGCAGAAACTGTTTCTGTTTCAAAGGGTAACCAAGGCAGCCAAGAGGCCAACCCGTCACACAGTTCTGAAAAACTTTCCATTGGATGTCTTGCTTCTTCAAGTTTGGCTGGCTTGAAGACTAATTTCTCTTCTGATAATGACAGTAAGGAGTACCAGATAAGTGGTACAGCTTCTCACAGAAAAACAGTGGAAGACAGTCGATCTTCAGATGAAAATGTAAAAAATCCACTGAAGACTGCTTCTGCTAAACCAGTCAGATTTACCATTGCTCCAGCATGGCAAAGATCTCTCTCAGGGGGTTCAAATTCAAAGGAAGATTCCTATACCAGAAGTTCTCCAACGTCCCCTATAAGACCAGAGTTGTTTGAAGGAGTGACAAAAGAACACGCACGTTTTGATGCAGTCATCCAGGAATCAGCAAAAAACAGCTCAGATAGATTTGATCGAGATTGTAAGGACAGTGATTTGCATTTGAATTCTTCTATGGAGTGGGCTGACCATGAAGCACAAAATGTTGAAAATCCATTTGGGGTCAGACTAAGGAGAACATCTTCTTTACTGAAATACCAGAATGAAAGCCATGCTGAGTATCCAAAGCTGATCCCCTCAGCTGTTCCCACTGCTTCTTCTGCTTCAGTTAAAGAAGATCAGAAATCGGTGGGCACTGGAAAGCCCCCTCCAGGCCTTCCTGTCAGCACAAAATCATTTGTTAAAAAAATAGATCTCCTAGAAGACAAAAATCCTCCCAAGACAAGATCAGAAGAAGTGGCAAAGAAGCAAAATGGTCATAAACCTTCAGGTATTTATGCTGTATTTTTATCCAAACATTGTAGATAACAGTGGTCGTGTAGAAAACCTTGGCAGAGTGCTAACAAAAGATAAAAATCCTCTTGACGAGGACCAAATTCAGCCTTGAGTTTGTCAGCACCATAATTTAATTGGCTTGATGATTTGGCCAGTCAAGAGAATTCTTGGCTTATCTTAATGAGGGGTGTGTTCCAGCAAGAATAACAACAGAGTAATAGCTTAAGGGCCTCTGAAACATTTCTGGTACGACCTACTTGTGCATACAGTTGGGAGTTTCAACACAGCTTTTTAAAACTTGCTGCTGTTTTGTAGTTAATTTTCCAGATTGTAGCAGCTCAAACCTTAACTAAGAGTTGCATTAGGTGGGATTATTTTTTTTTCTACAGTCACTTCATTTAAAATATTTAAAAAGTGAAAAGGCAGCCTGTATTTTATTGCCTATATAAAAAAATAATGGTTATCATACCCATTTAATCTGCAATGTAAGGATGTTGTTTCAAAGGCAAAATCCGGTTTACAATGATCTCAGTGGGAGTTCTGCCATTGACTTAAACGGAAGCGGAGTCAGGTCAAAAACTCCAGAATAAATAGGAAAACGGTTATTGCCAAGACAAAATCATCAGGGAAGGTAATTTTATCTCTGCAGTATTCAAAGGGTATTACAGATGCTGAAGGATTTAAAACACAAAACACTAGCTTCAGACTGACTTGACCTAAATCCCTTCTTTACTTCAAAAATGCTTCTTTTGTAGAAAAAGTCTCCTCTCCACATTTGGAAACTGCTTCCTCTGAACCAGCTTGGGTCTCCATGGCAAAACTAAAACAAAAGGGTTTCCAGGACCACCCTCTTGCCAAAGAACATAAAGCTGAAGACAAAGCTTTGACCAAAGTGGATCAAGAGGAGGTAGAGTACCAAGTAATGTTGCCTGGGTGTGAATCCTGCACCAGATTGCCTGGGTACTTTTGCAAACTGTTCAATATCATTTTCATGGGAGGCATGTTGTGAGCACTACTCAAAGAGAGATTTTCAGGACTGGCCTCTCAAATTTATTGAGACAGACAACTGATGCAAGTGAGCAAATACCTGTGTGACTATACTGTCACAGTGATTAGTTTTAGAGCCAGATCCTCCGATATGTTCCTTTTGCACTGCTCAAAGTTGAACCTTTTCAGAGCTTGCCTATTGCCCAGGATGTATTTATGTAGCCCAAGAGCGGCTTTGAGTTGCATTAAGTTCCTCACTCTTAGTGACCTACAGACCTGTATCTGTAGCAGCTGTCTTCCTTCTTGCCTTCTCCCTCCCTCCCCCAGGACATCCCTAGCCATTTTTGTCTGGCTTTTGGTGCATTTCCACAGTCAGGTTTAGAGATGTTGCCAGGGCGAGCTTTATGAGTGCCAGTGGCTAGCGGGTTTCTCAGGTGCATTCTTTCCTCCTCTCCTTTTGTAGCAAGGGATCTGCACTGGTGAGAACATACTGAAGAAGAATATGCCTTCCAGCTTGAGTTCTCAGGACAAGAAAATGCAAATGAAGACCAGTGTGTCTGCTGCAGCAGGTATTCTTTTTCTTTACGTCTTCACATAGTGGCTACAATTTACACCAGTAAATGGTGTGGGTGGCAGATAATGGGGGGAGATAGCTACCTTTTAGATAATTGGCACACTTTATAAAAGGCCTGTTCAGACTATAGTTTACATATAAGTCAACGTATTGGCTTGCTCACTCAGCAGAGAAAGCAAGTGAGAAACTTTTATCTCCACTGCCAGTTCATGGAATGGCATATAAACAGCATGGTGATTTATTACTGGCAAAGGTCAGTGCTAAAGAATAGCAGCTGAAGTTGGAGAATGTCCAGAAGAGAGCAGCAAAAAACCTCTTCTAAATCTCCAGTCAGCCAGGAAATGCTGATGGGAGTGGACTTGTTTAGTCTAGAGAAGACAACTTAATTTGCTGCAGAGGACGAGACTAGTCTTTACGCTCTGTATGAGCTTAAAATGCACCAGGGGAGGTTTAGCTTAGACATTAGGAAATACTTTCTAACAATAAGAGTGGTGAAGTGTGGAATAGCATAGGTCGCTTACAGAGTGTGTGCAATTTCCATTGCTGGGTGTGCTTAATAGATAAACATGTATATGTATGTAATAATTTAGGTAGAGTCAGTTCCACCCTGAGGTGAACACAGAGGCTCAATGGCCCCTCTGCAGCCCTGTTAGCTGTGATTCTCTATAAAAAAGATGCAGAGGAAGAGTGTGACTCAGACATCGTGACTCACATACCTCTTCCAGGGCTACTGCTGGGCTGCAGCTTATCCCTCCCGTATTACTCAGTGTGGTGCCAAACCTCAGGGGCAGGCTCTAGCTAGATATAGATAAGCCAGTTCTTCAGCTGCAAAAGCCTATTGTGCTAGCTGAAAGCTATTGATTTCAGATACTGCCTAAGAAGATAAGAAATGCCCCACTGTGTCAGAGCAGTGGTTTTTCTGTTCCAAGTTTCTGTTGCTGATGCTGTCAGTAAGAGATGTTGTCTAGAGAGAGTGCATGCACCTGGCCGCTTTCCCCTTAAAATCCACCAGCATCCAGAATTGTTGTATTAGAGATATTAGGGGGTATCTCTGTGCCTGCTTGCTGGTAGTGGCTGTTTATAGAGCTGTTACCTGGTGTTGAATCTGCATGTGCTATGAAAGAAACTTCCTCCCTTACTACAGGTAGCTGACAAGCTGAGAATGTGCACCAACAGACAAGCAGTGATGTCAGTTGCCAGCCTAACTTGTGTATGTGATTAAAATACAATAGTTTTTAAAAAGGATTCTGTTACAGGCCAGCTTTGTCTTATGGTTTTAGGTGCAAAGTGAGAGATGAAATGTAAACAGGCCAAGATTTTTGCTCAGATTAGAAGGTCTTCCTTTGAGAGGCTGGCACAAACAGACTGTATTTCTGTGTGTTGACTCATCTAAACCTTGGAAGCCCAGCAGCCTTCAGTCAAAATTCAGAGCTCCACAAAGCACTCTGCTACCAGTTTACTAGAACTTACACCACTTGTGGTCCTTGCAGCAGAATTACAAGTTTTTCTGCACCACCTCTTCCCAAGAATTGGCCTAGTTTCCTGACATC
Organism: Pluvialis apricaria; assembly: GCA_017639485.1. Classification (NCBI taxonomy): domain Eukaryota; kingdom Metazoa; phylum Chordata; class Aves; order Charadriiformes; family Charadriidae; genus Pluvialis; species Pluvialis apricaria. The sequence goes on from CM030017.1 coordinate 8,337,281, forward strand.
CGATGACTGTTTCCTCCCCTCCAGGGATAGCATTTGTAGGCATATTCTAGTCTTCCACTCCTTGAATATCACAGAGAGCTCTGACCAGTGCTGATGTTTAAGGAAAACACTATTCCTCTACTGCTCAGAAAACCACTCCGTATTGTTTAGAAAATGTTCAGCACTGTTGGCACAGGAGTAGGAAATTGGGGATCCCAAACGCAAACTCTCCCCTTCTCTGATTTGGTTCCCATTAGCACAGCCAGTTGAAGGTGCTGGTGGTGGAAAGGATGTAGATTTAATATCCAGAGGAATTATTAATTTGGATCATGCTTTTTGGCTTATGTTGTTAGCAGTTTTCTTGATGGATGCTTGCGGTTTTCTGTGCAATGCATGCATCCTGCACAAAACAGGAACAGCCAGGACAGTTCAAGGTCAGCTAAGAGAATTCCAAGAAATCAGATCCTTACTTTACTGACTGTGACTGTTTTGTTACTGCTGTGTGGCAGCCCATGTCATAACCAAGGGAAGGTTACTTAGCTTGCCTCTTCTCTCTCCCGCTTCACCCTAAGCGTGGTGAGGTTTATCCCAAAGCCTATCTTCCCTCAAATATGCATGAGCCACCGCTTTTGGGGTTTTATTGTACCTTGCACTGTTGAGATCACACAAAGGACTTTAGACTCACTTTTGCTTATTACAAAGAAGGAAGTCTCCCAAAATATGAAAATTAATTTCCAAAATCAAATTTTCAGTAATGCTTAAATTCCTGCATCACCTTAGATACTTCTGAAAAATCTCCTGTGTGTGTAGACCTGCAGCCTGTTTTTAATGGACAGGATACTTCCTCAGTATTCCTAAGTATAGTTTGCCTTCTGCAAGAACTACCAATGAGCCAGGATTTTTAAAAGATGAGAAACCTACTGAGTGGAGATAGGGAACTTCCTTGGCTTTGCTCAGGAGTGTGACTAATGGAGCTGATGGACATTTTCCATTGATTTCAGTGCAAGCGAGATCAAGCTCCTTGTACTTAACATTGCTTAAGTCCCCATGTGGCCTCTGTTCTTGTGCTGGAGCACAGCAGCTTCATCGTGCCTGCCACATCCCACGCACAGACTAATGAAGTATGAGAAAAAGTTTGAATTTTCTCAGTTTGACTTACACACAGAAATGAAGTACTGCCTGGGTTGAAATGGATGGAGAGAGCACGATGTTGAGAGACTAGTGCGCTATGTCTTGAGAAATGAGAGCTGCATTGTGTGAAGCCCCATTCCAGGCTGTCTGTTTGAAGACATTAATCTTGAAAATTTTCAAACAAGATGGATGAAGGAGGCCTTTTCTAAAGCCATACAAGGAGTGTTATCTGTATTCCTCCACCCTTTGTGAGGATGATGGGCTTGTGTTAGGCTGCCTGAATACCTAGCCCCACCAGAATCCCACCTTCTTGGCTTACGAGTCCAAGATCATAAAGTACTGGTTTGATCCCTACCTAGTGTTTAATAATATTGCTGGAGCAATATTTGTGCTGGCAGTGAAGACTGAAAAATCATCTTTAAGACTTCTCAGTGTTGAAAAACAGATACCAGTTACTTTTAACCCCACAGTAAGCCTGGGGTGATCCTTGTCCTGCAGATATTTTGTTTCCATTTTCCTGCATACTCAGGAGTCTTATTCCTAGATTTTCTTGTGCTCACAGAGCAGAGTAAGCCTGTGGAACTCCTTGCTGTGCACTGTCACGGAAATTAAGAGTTTGAAAAGATTAAGAAATGAGTTAGCCAAGAATATGAATTATGAAAATACCTGGAGCTGTAGTCTCCACATGCTTGAAGAATTTTGAAGAACTTCTTCATTTATCAGGGCTTAGACACTTGCTGTTGGGACTGAGGAGAAGATTCTTTTATGGACAGATTATTCACTAACAGCTTAGTATCAATTTTTCCATTGCAAAAGCTAGTCCTCTCCATTGTTGTAGCTGGACCAGATAGTGCTAGCAATATCCAGTTTAAGAATTCCTCTGACTCATTTTTGAGTCACAAACATTCTGGGCTGTGAAACAATTGCTTTAGAAAGAAGGAAATATTATTGGCAGAAACTGGGTTTTTAACTCTCTAGCCTTCTGATGAGTGATGAATATCTTGTTGTTGGCAGGTAAAGTTGGACCTATTGCTCAGGAAGCATCTGTGATTCCTGCTGTTGAAAAGGAAGCAAGACACTCCTCTAACCTGCCAATGACACCATGCAGCCCTGCTGAACCACCATGGCTATCCCTGGCCAAGAAGAAAGCCAAAGCTTGGAGTGAAATGCCCCAGATTGTACAATAGCAAATGACACGAGCATCCTTCTTTGTATTGCCAATAGCTGCGTTAACTCCATCTAATCACTTCTTTACTGTGACCTTTTTTTTTGAGAAATAAGAGCCTTAAAACTTTTGATCAGACTGTTCTATGTAAATACACAATGAAGAAATGCCATCACAGGCTTAATTTGAAGTATTAGGAAGCTGAGCATTTCCTACTACCAAATACTAGGAAAACTTGATCAATCTGTTATTTTCTTACACATTTGACAGTGATGTTCTAAGAAGAGATGCTTCGGTCTTTTGAAACATTTCCCTTGCAAAATATGTTTTTAAAGTTTCCTCAGACCATACAGTATTTTGTGCAATGTGGCTTTGGCTAAGAAATTAATGTATGCTATAAAATATATATAATGCCGGGCACTGACACGTCATGACTCATGGGCATTGATGTCATCACAGTTCTTTCTCTAGTGCTCTGGGATGGGCAGTGTGACTTTGCTGCTGATTGTTAATGGATCTGTTTTGTGATAGCTGTAGGATCTAAACAGCATTGTCAGTTGGAGTAATTCTGGCTTTCGGGTGGTTTGAAGCCACAACGCTGTGGGTCTTGTGCTTTGCTCATTGATGCCTGCTGTAATGGCCCAGAGCCACACACCTTCTCTTCTCTCCCATGTACTGGAAGACCACCACGCTCTAGCATATACTCTGCTTTTGGTTACACCTTTGGAAATCTGGGATAATTTGGGCATTCTACCAAAAAAGAAAAGTCCTTTAATAGTGACTTATTTTCATGAGATTGCTCAGCCAATTGTCTCTCTTTAAGAGTGTGTTGTGGATGGGAACTATTTGCTGCCTAGAAGGTGGCATCTTGTTTTCAACAAATGCCACTCTACTGTCCGTGTTCATGTGGATGTGTATTTAGTCAGGTGCATTTAATATTAGTGATAAAAGCAGCAGCTGCTTTCCTCCTTGCCTCATCAGTCTTTAACCAGTAACTCAACATCAGTCTAAGAATGTGCAGCTGGAAAAGGATTATTCTCTCAGGGCCTGGCCTTGCAGTCACTTAGTTGACAGAAGTTTTGCTATTGACTTTGAAGGAAACAAGCATTTGAAAAAGAAGCTTTGTAAAATGATGCTAGTGGCTTAAGTGGCAGTGGCACTTACTGGTCCTTTTCAGTTTCTGCAGCATTGCACATTAATGTAGTGTTTGTTTACAGTCAGTGCAAAATTTGAAGACTGAGTTGGCTGATGGACAGTTTTTAGCTGAAAACTTGGTAGGTATTTTTAAGGAAAATATTATCTACTGATAGGATTAACTGCAAAACAAAACCTTTGGTTTCAGATCAGCTCAAGCAAGACTTTAATCTTACAGTCTTGGCCTAAATTTAATATGTAATTTGAAAACAGTATTAATTAGGAGCTAGACTGTGTGATTTTAAATTTTTTTTTATATACATGAAGACTTACTCACCCAAGTAAGCTTACTGAAGTTTTAGATGCCATTTGCTTTGTACTAACACCAGAAGAGTAAGAGTTTCACATTGGCTTGGTAATCCACACTTATTTTACTACTTGTTTTTCTCTATTTTAGGAAGCATATCTTCTCTTACAAAGAACCGAAGCATTTGTATTTCTCTGAAACTTTTGAGTGTAATGTAAATGAAAATACTCAGCTTTGATTCCTGAACTTTTGTACAGCTGCCATCCCATTACAGGCTTACTCACCCTGTGTAAAATATGTGCATTTCTATATTCAGCAAACTCTCTTCTCTTTTTATTAGTGTGGATTGTGATCCTTCACCCAAAGTACTGCAAATGATACTATAACCTCTCTTTCCATGTGTTTGCTTTTGAGCTTAATATTATTTCTGTCTTTTATGTTTGCTATGTACATATGTTTTTGTAATCCTTGTCTTGAAGGAACCCCTTTTGTATTCCATTCCCATATTTGGTTTACGATTAAATGCTGTTGCCAGTGATGATGATATAATTCCTGGGAAAAGAAGAGTGATAGATGGCCCTCATTCATTAAGGAAAAAATAAAAAGAGGTCTTTGGTCAATAAAGACTCTATATAAGGATATACTGCATAGATCTTGTTTTGAGATGATTTTGTGTGGCCTAGGACTGCTCAACACAGCTGGTCATACTAATGAACTTTTCTATTTCTGGCTATTTAAAACATCACCAGAGAGCTGATGGCTCTCCTTTTGTTCTGGAGTTATTTCTCCTGCAGTACTGGGTTGGCTTGAAGGCTAGCACTTGTGGTCGCAGGATGCCTTGTAAATGCTCGCCTGAATGTGCTTTGGTATTGTTAGCCAGCTGCTGTAAGATGTTTTGGGGTCACTTTAAAAAAAGAAGAAAACCACATGAGACTCATGTGATGTTACATTTGAATCATAGAATGGTTTGGGTCGGAAGGGACCTTGAAGATCATCAAATTCCAACCCCCCTGCCATAGGCAGGGACACCTCCCACCAGCCCAGGTTGCTCAAAGCCCCATCCAGCCTGGCCTTAAACACCTGCAGGGATGGAGCTTCCACAACTTGTCTGGGCAACCTGGGCCAGTGCCTTACCACCCTCAAAGTGAAAAATTTCTTCCTGATATCTAATCTAAATCTACCTTCTTCCAGTTTGAAGCCATTTCCCCTCATCCTATCACTACATGCTTACGTATCACTAATAAAAAGTCCTTCCCCAGCTCTCCTGTAGGCCCCCTTTAGGTACTGGAAGGCCGCAATAAGGTCTCCTGGGAGCCTTCTCTTCTCCAGGCTGAACAACTCGAACTCTCTCAGCCTCTCCTCGTAAGAGAGGTGCTCCAGGCCCTTGACCATCTTCATGGCCCTCCTCTGGACCTGCTCCAACAGGTCCATGTCCTTCCTATGTTGGGGGCTCCAGAGCATCCAGAGCTGGATGCAGTACTCCAGGTGGGGTCTCATGAGAGCAGAGTAGAGGGGCAGAATCACCTCCCTTGAGCTGCTGGCCACATTTCTTCTGATGCAGCCCAGGATACGGTTGGCTTTCTGGGCTGCAGTCACGCATTGCTGGCTCATGTTGAGCTTCTCATCAGTCAGCACCCCTGGGTCCTTCTCCTCAGGGCTGCTCTCCAGCCATTCCCCGCCGAGCCTGTATTTGTGCTTGGGATTGCCCCGACCCAGATGCAGGACCTTGCACTTGGCCTTGTTGAACTGCATGAGGATGGCTTGGGCCCACCTCTCCAGCCTGTCCAGGTCCCTCTGGATGGCATCCCTCCCCTCCAGCGTGTCTACCTCGCCACACAGCTTGGTGTCATCAGCAAACTTGCTGGTGGGTGCACTCAATCCCACTGTCCATGTCATCCACAAAGATGATGAACAGTTAATCAACAGCTGACTGTCTCAGTACCAACCCCTGAGGAACACCACTCGTCACTGGTCTCCACTTAGACATGGAGCCATTGAAATGAAAATTTACTTGCCTTCTGGATTTCTGAAATTAATGTTTTCAAGTTTCTCTTTGCAACCAAGAGAACAAAAAACATGTAGAGAAAAAGTCAAAACTGAGTCTCATGTAATCACAAGAGTTTAGAAGATGGGGTTTTAAGACAAACATTGAAATCTCAGTGATTTATTGATGGATTTATAGAATTTGATAGCTCTATTAGCATGGCTTTAATTTCCTGTCATCCTAGTGTAGTTTTTAGGTGTTTGATCAGTGCAAATAATGAATATAGTAAGCTCACATTGGGTGATTATTTCTAGATACAGTCACTGTCTTTGAAAATAAGCTGTCTTGAAGTGCAGAGTTCATTGCAGAATGTCATTGTAAGGTTTTATGGCTCAGGATCTTTAGTGGAGCGTGTAGAAAGCTGTCCCTGAAATTCCCTGTGCACAGTGCAGCGACGGGCGCTTCAGCTGACTTTGGTGCTGCTGTGTGACAGCAGAGGGTGCTAGTGCCATCCCCGAGGAGCGCAGAAGGGTTCTCGGTGTTACAGAAAGCAGATTTCAGTATGCGCTTATGTGTGCACTCTTACAGTAAGGAGACTGGAGGCTTTCATTAATGCAGAGAATTATGCGTTATTCCATTAATGCAGATGGGTCTGAGAGAAGTGTATTTCTATTTGTGATTTGATGGAGGTTTTGGAGCTATAAAGTATGGAAAAAACCCTTTACCTTGTTGTTACCAGAAGGCCCTGAGAATTGATGACGACCATGGGGAAAGGTAGGTTACCCGGTGAATTCAGTCCTGCAGTGGGGCCGTGTGGGATGATACCTGAATGTGTCCAAAAAGAGCATTGCTGTTTGGCATTTTAACTCTGCTGCTTAGAACAACCGCTACCTGGCTAGAGGCTGATCTTCATCCCAGCCGGGTGTAGAATCTGATGATTTTACAGAAGGGATTAGAGAGACAAACAGAAACTTGGCGTGCACCTAGCCGTAGATTACGGAGATTCCTTTTGCCGTAACAGGGGACTGTAGAGACTTGGGCTAAAAGAGAATCTGTTGTGTCATTCATCATCCAGCTGGGAATCTATTTGTAATTTAGTGGGTTTGTGGACAAGAGGGAATGAGTCAGTTTAAATGGGGGAAAAAGACCCCAAAATTTCCAAAACTACGCACTTCTGCTCTAGCACAACTCTGACAACACTTCTATTATGAGACTCTTGTGTACACATCTCCTTAAATAGACCCAAAGAATAAATTCTAAAATTCAGATTTAACTGAGGAGCCAATACTCATTTCAATTACCATACTTAGAAGGAAAGCCTTAAAATAGTGAGGAAAGACTAACCACATTGAAAACACTCAACACTAGTCCTTTTCTTGTTAGAAAGTCTGGATAGCGAGGGCCCCCCTAAGTAGTATTACATTATCTTTTTAAGTGCTGTAGTCTAAAATATTAAATGCAATTTGTTTTGAGGTATTGCAGACGTAGTTCTCAGCTTAGAAAAGCTGTAACTCCCGAGTTTGTGCCACCTGTTAAGTGCTTTTGAGACCAATACAGGAAAGATATTAGCCTGTGAAGATACTGTGTCCTTTAGAACTGCTACTGGAAGGTGATACATCTGAAGGATGGTGGAAATGAGAGATGTTATTAGCAACCTAATAAATAAGGTAAACATCTCTCTCTTTTCCTCCACTGTGTGTTAGGTTACCTTGTTAGAGATTTATCCTGGTTATAAGATTTGACAAGCTTGTATCATCAACTGTCACCAAAATGTTAGTAATGATGTTGTGGAACCTCTCATATTTAGGGAATCTGAGCGTCTGTTTAGGATTCTGACCTTGATCTCCTGCTTGTTGTAGTTGTTGCATTCTGTCTGTTCTATGTTGTCAGAAAGTATTGCACCCAAAGTGTCAATATTTGTTACAGGCTATTGTAACTAACAGTCTGGCTTAGTTCTTGGCGCAGATGTTGACTGAAAGCGCTGTTTTTCATTGAAAATATTTTTAATGTCTTTTATGCAAGTAGTCAGGTGAAATAAACTTAAATTCTGAGGTTGGAACACAAAATCATGCATCTGCCTAGAACAAAAAGGTTGCTCAGGTATTTCCAGCTGGATGGATGAACGGGCATGGCTGGATGAAGGTGAATGATTGGGGAAGAATGACAGTTCAAGTTGAGAAGCAAAAGACTTAAAGTGGGAAGCTACAATTCAAATGACTTCCATAGTGGGATGTGTCTAAGCCCAAGGAGAGGTATTGAAAGGGGCCTTTAAGTAGCGAAGCTCTTCATACATCTCTTCTCTGCACATGAGGAAGCAGAAGTTTGTATGTTCTTGGAAATGAATGGAAATACAACAGAGGCCCACTGCCATTTGATGCAATCCATGAATTTCCACTCTATTTGGTCCAGGAGAGGTAACGCTTTTTTATCAGACCTCAGTTCTTATTCTGAACCACGTAGCAGGTGAGCACCTTGACTGCACTACAAATCAAAGCACGTTGTGACCTGCTGGTCAAGTCCACGGCAGTGCAGCACTTCAAATGGAAGTGCTGTATGATCTGTGTGTTAAAATGCAGCTTCTCAGAAGTGAACTAAGCCAAAGTTTAGCATCTTCCCCTGACTTGAGGGGGATTATTGACTATGGAAAATGTGAGATGCTATTATTATTCTTGTTGTACTAAGAGAGATTTAAAAATAAGCTATTTTAACAGCTGTTTATTTTTTAGAGGCAGTTAAAAGAAGAAAAATCTAGATTATCTAAACTGGATTATTTACTGTCAATTCCTCGATTGATCTATAAACCAAGTTAGTCACTAAACAAGAAACAGGTATAAAAATGACTGAGGTATGGAGTATTTCATTGGTATAATTTTGTATGAGGTAGGAATTAAAAGGCAGGAAGAAGAGATTGGTTGACATAAATAACCTAATTGGAAAAGGTTGTTTGGTACATGAAACTCTCGTTCCAGCCTTTCTTCTATCTGCCTCGGAATATTTCTATTAAAAAAATCCCTAGCTTCTCTCTCTAAGCATTCTTACTTTCCATTTGTGGGATTAAAACCACTTTTTACTTAACCTGTTTTGTAGTCAGCCATATTTTAGAGAAATCTAATGAAAAGCTGACAAGTCCAAGATCACATACCTATCAATACTGGCAACGTTGCTGTGTTCAAACTTCACCCTAACCTGATTTGTTAAGCTAATACTTCATTACATTTTTCCTTTTATACCATCCTGGCTCCAAATTAGTTTTGATTTACAGGTAATTTTCCAACACAAGGGTGAGGTTGACTGCTTTAAAATTAGTAGCTTTCCACACTGCCCAGGAATATTGAGGTAACTTTTTCCAAATTACACAATAAGTTCTTTGTAGCAACTACAGCAATGTATGGGAAAGGGTCGAAGTCCTGGGGCTGTGTTGTGTTTCCATAGAGTTTAAATCACATGCAGCGGCCTTCCCTAGTGATGTCATTGGCACTGTTGCGAGCTAACAAAGCAGGAGGAGATGTTGCTGGCTGGCTCCTAGCAAGTGCATCGTTCCTGCTGTACTAAATACCTACGTCATTGGTGACGTGGGCAAATGGAGTAAAGTCACAGTCGTTGAGAAGCAGTGGAGGGGTGATGTGTCCCTGAAAGGTGCAGCATTTTACCAGTTGTGCATGTGTGACGGAATAACTTCAGGGGAATTCGTGAGCTGTGGAAGTATGTTTTATTCATACAGAAGTAAATAAAGTTACTTTCTGTCACAGTGAGACGTACAAATTTGTCTACATTAAACTTGAGCTGTGTTTTAAATACAAGAGGCATTTACTCTGTTTGGATCCTGAATCATACATATTTCAAAGAGGAGGAATACATATCTCTTAGTAGAGCATTTCATTGGTAAAGAGAGTTCTACCCAAAGATGAGTGACCTGATCTGTACTTGCATGAAGGGAAATCAGAACAGAGCCTCATTTTATGGTCTTTTTTTCTTCCATTTTGACAGGACAATTCATTACATAAGCATTCTTAGGGTTAGGATCCCTTATAAAAATGTCTCCTCACTTTACATTGTATATAAAGTAAGAGCTTTGGCTTTGAGAAGTATTACATATTGTGATAGAATAATAACTGGGAATACGTACATTGAATATGAAGTGCCAGAAGAATCAACATAACTTTTTAATTGCTATTTATTTAATAGTTTCAGAGCATGACTTGCTACTAAATCCCAAATTCTGCAAAGTACTCTTTCATGAATCAGTATGGGCTGGGCCTTGGACTGACCATGAAAGGTAGACTACAGGTCTAGTCCCATTCTTGACTTGCCGCAGTGGAAATTGGATTTGGCCCCTTTTAAGAGATGTTTAAGAAAAATGGAAAAAAAATTTCCAGGAAAGTACGTTATTTGTTGATAGTCAATCATGTCATGCAAATTCAAGCAATATAACTTGGGGGTGAAAATGGCACGGGCTGTTGTGACAAAGTGTAATGTTGCCATCTTGAGTCCAACCACCCTTGGATGGGGAGAGTTGGGTGTTACCACTCACTCCTAGGAATCCAAGTCTGGTAACCAGATCAGTGTGGCTCTGGGGCTGTGATCAGTCTAACACCTCCAGGAGATGTGTTTGGCTTAGACTTGCTGTGTGTGAAGATCTTCACTTATTCCCAGGTAATGCACTCCCAGATGGTGTTATCTGAGGGATATGATGACGTCAGTCACAATCACAGAATGGTAGGGGTTGGAAGGGACCTCTGGAAATCATCTAGTCGAAACCTCCTCCTAAAGCAGGGTCACCTAGAGCAGGTTGCACAGGATGGCATCCAGGCGGGTTTTGAATATCTCCAGAGAAGGAGACTCCACAGCCTCTCTGGCCAGTGGAATACGAGTGCTGTCACCCTCAAAGTAAAGAAGTTTTTCCTCATGTTCAGATGGAACTTCCTGTGTTCCAGTTTGTGCCTGTTGCCTCTTGGCCTGTCGCTGGGCACCACTGAAAAGAGTCTGGCCCCATCCTCTTGACACCTGCCCTATAGATATTTGTAAGTGTAGATAAGGTCCCCTCTGAGTTTTCTCCGGGCTAAACAGACCCAGATCTCAGCCTTTCCTCATAAGAGAGGTGATTTGCCTGATCATCTTCATAGTCTTCCGCTGGACCTTCTCCAGCAGTTCCCTGTCCTTCTTGAACCAGAGAGCCCAGAACTGGACACAGTACTCCAGATGCGGCCTCACCAGGGCAGAGTAGAGGGGGAGGATGACCTCCCTCGACCTGCTGGCCACACTCTTCTTGATGCACCCCAGGATGCCATTGGCCTTCTTGGCCACCAGGGCACATTGCTGGCTCACAGTCAACTTGTCCGTCAGGACTCCCAGGTCCTTCTCTGCAGAGCTGCTCTCCAGGAGGTCAGCCCCCAACCTGTACTGATGCATGGGGTTATTCCTCCCCAGATGCAGTACCCTACACTTGCCCTTGTTGAATTTCATCAGTTTTTTTTCTGCCCAACTCTCCAGCCTGTCCAGGTCACGCTGTATGGCAGCACAGCCTTCCGGCGTGTCAGCCACCCCTCCCAGTTTTGTGTCATCAGCAAACTTGCTGATGGAACACTCTATCCCTTCATCCAGGTCATTGATGAATATAGTGAACAGGACTGGACCCAGTACTGACCCCTGGGGAACACCTCTAGTTACTGGCCTCCAACTGGACTCTGCACCACTGATCACAACCCTCTGAGCTCTGCCATTCAGCCAGTTCTCAACCCACCTCACTGGCCACTCATCTAGCCCACACTTGCTAAGCTTGCCTGTGAGGATATTATGGGAGACAGAAGCTCCAAGCAAATGCATCTTCCCTAAAGCCAAGTTTGGTAAGTCACTTCTGAGAGTCTTTCAAATCCAAATGCTGGATCCACGCAGTGCGCTTGCGTCCGTGCCAACAGGTGCCCTGCTCTACAGTACAGTTTGCTTCACGTTCAGACAGAAGCTCCCTACTGCAATACAGCAAGAGAAATGTTTGTGCAGCTTCAGTTTAGGGACTCTCATGAGTGAGCTGCTGCCAGTGATTCTACAAATGTGATCTCTGGTGTCTTTCATCGTATGTTTAATTAATTTAGTTCAGTGGGTTTCCTAGAGCACAGGTGGCCTTATGACTGCATGCCACCGATTTGGCCCAGTACATTCAGTTCACATATAGCCACAGTCTCATTTGCAACGTCACCAAAGTCACTGGAATTGACTGGAATCATGTGGGAATGTAATTCGTTAATGCTGGTTTGTATCTTATTCCATCCTTTTTCTTATGGATTTCTCCTTTGAAGGCGGTGGCTCAAAAGTGAGATGATACAGACGTACTACCATGACTAATTCATTTTTAGAGCATGCTACTCCTTTAGAAAGACAGTTTGTATCCCTGGAAAGCCAATGGCATAGCAGAGGGAGCTGGGATGGAGCAGTGGGATGCCTGGACCCCTCTGTGGAGAGGTGTACCAGATCCTGTACCCCTCCCTGCTTCACCTTCTCTGCCCTGACCAGCAGTGTTGAACCTGTCTTGGGTGCAATGGGGTGAACCAGGGGGTCGGCATGTCCAACCCTAGCCCTGTGCCGGGGACTACTGTGGATACAGCGTCCCATGGTCTGAGCCAGCCTTGAGCTCTGCTGCTGCGGGAGGGTGGCAGCGCCGGGGCTGACTGAGTGCCACTGAGGCTCTCCCTGGCCGAGATCAGTGGCTCGGCTCCCCGCAGGCACTCTGCAGGTGGCCGCCGTCTTGCAGGCACAGAGCCTTGACATTTATTTACTCTTCCCTAGTGTTTCCCTTGCTGTGCTGATGTAACCAAGGCCATTGCATAATAACCCGGTCTTCAAAATGAATTTCTTGTAGCTTTTACCATGTGAAAGAAGTTGAGCGAGCAATGCCAGCGGTGTCCAGAGCCAGAGCTGCTGGAACATCTGAATTCTTTGCCTTGGACAGGCAGCTTGTCAGTCTTCTCACTCTGTTTAATAATGAGAATTTTAGTAGCATGCACACACGCTTTTTTATCAACTGAGCAGATAAAACCAACAATTTTCCAGACAGAAATGATACTTTTGCTACATTTTTGCATTTGTTTTCATTAACAGTATGGGTCTGTAAACACAGTGCTGCAGCAAAGAGTTTTTCTTTCAGGGGTTGACTTAAACAACAACAGATTTTATGCAATTTTCTAAAGAAATATAAAATAACAAGAAGGATTTTGGTGCTAAGTGGCGCTTTGGGCTTTCTTTCAGATCCCAGGCACAGCTCTGTCCGTCAGGAACAAATCTACTAAAGTCAATGGAATTAGTTTGGTCTAAATAAGATTATAATTGGGCCTTTTTGTTTCTGCATTGCTCAAAAATAAATCTCAGAAAATAACTTAGGGTCAAGTCTCCTCCTAGTTATGCCGAAACTATGCTGAAGTTGGGAGAAATTGCCCCATATTCACACTGTCTAGTAGTCTAAAGTGAAAAAATGGTTGAATAAATATCTGTGTTTCCTAGGTAGCCCTTTCAGAACTTGACCTGTAAGTAATAGCTGTTTCTTGCTAAAAATACTATTTTATTGGCTTGAGTTCCTTGATGTCACTGCAGACATTCTTCCACTGAACTTTCACAAGGTGGGAGATTTCACAGGCTGACCACGGCTAACTCAGCTCATGTTCAAAGCTGTGGGGATGTGAGTTGGCACCAGACTGGCTGCCACCACGTGTCACCTATTGTACCGCATTACTGATGTAACACAGTGCCTGTGGCGTAATGGCTTTTAGGTTAGAACCAACTGACGTCCGCTGACTCTGAGAGAAAGCAAAGCAAGCTTGCATCTCCCTGCAAAGCACAGCGCAGGCATTTCCACAGTCAGTCACACCACATTCTTCGTTTATGTTTACGTCGATGGTGGACCCAAGATAGAAAGCTACATTTTGAGCTAGATATAAAGTTCTCCAGGGTTCAGCAAGTATATGAGTAAAGGTTTTGGTTCTGTGTGCTGTGGAACTGTAATTCAGATGTGCTGCTCTGGTCCAGATCTGGACCTGAACTCCCTCAAAGCTTGGGGTCATTTGGCTCTTATTTCTAGCTCTTATAAACTGTGTTCAGTTTGGACTCCCTCTGTTAATATACAGCCTAATGGCAGAACAACTGTTACTATCAAGACGTAATCATAAATATTTCTACTAGTAGCCCAAGCCTGACATCCTAACTTTGATTCATCTGATTATGTTTAATAATAAATTGTAGTAACACTTTGGATATAGTTTTTAACTGGTGAAGCTGAAAATCAGTTTTGCAAAACTGGCATTCAATGGGCTAGGGATTTACCTTGCTTGAAGACAATATTAATCCCTGGCTAAAAAGATTACTATCTTTATATTTCTGGGATCACCAAACTAATCTTTTTTTTTCCTTTTTTTTTTTTTTTTTGTTTTGTTTGTAGTGCATTGAAGCATATACCATTATAGGTTTGGAAGAAATTGATTTATGGAAAATAGTTCATCTACTACATGAAAAATAGTTTTGAGGTAGGTCTTAATTTATTTTGGCTTTCTGAAGTCTTTGAATTGATCAGTTAACATGTGTATGCTTAAAGCACAGAAATGATAGCTAAACTGATGAACCTGTGACCGTTCATTGTAGCAGAAGCAGAAAGTGCCTGTGTGTCTAAAGCTGGCAGGCCAATTTTGTCTAGCTAGGAAGGGCCGAAAATAGGAAGCTGGTTTCCATTCTGGTTTCCCTGAGGAGTGTGTGTGTGTTTTGGCTCCAGAGAAGGCAGGAAGTAGACACAGAGCTTTTGCCTTGTGTTTAGGAGATGTCCCACTTCGCTCTTACCTGATACCTTGTTAAATTTACCCAAAGATATTTCCTGAGACATAAAAGGGCTACAAATTTGCCTCTTAGCATTGGCTTTCTGTAGAATTTTGTCCAGCACCTATTCTGCTCTTGTGAGACAAGGTTTTGTGAAACGCGCAGGTCCCTGCAGGATCTGTGGATGTTTAACTTTGACCAATGTGAAATGATGGTTTCGCATTCAGTGCCTTTGCTGAACTATCAATCACTGATGCAACCTGCCTCCACAGAACAAACCCAACGTAAACTTTTCTTAAAGGACCGAGGAAAAAAGTTGGTCTCTGGCAATGAAATGTGCTTTTTATTTTAGGCATCTCAATGTATGAGTGAGGAAAGTAATCCGGTTAGCACATTTGCTAGAGAAATGAACCAATGGGAAGGTGAAAATATTAATAAAAGATAGAGTTGATTTATACTCAAACTGGCCTTTAAATTTGCAGTATATGCTGTAAGAACATGCTTATATAACCTCTATTTCTATTCATAAAGGTTTATGTGGGTCTATATTGAATTATGCATTTAAAATTAATCCACTGAGGCAGCCCACTGAGATGCCACTTCTCATTTAGTAACTGCATTAAGGACTTTGTGCTTCATTTAGAAACTGTGAGAAGCTTGCTTTGTGCTGTGGAGAGGAACTGGCCTGCCAGATTCAGACTGGCTATTATAGGGAGTTTAAAACAACCGTCTCTCTGTCTCTCTCTTTCTGAGTTACCAGTAAAACTCTATTCTTGACTTGTGTGACCCGACTCATGCAGCTTGGCTGAACCTGACAAACCCAACCGACTTGTGTCAGATTCTTAGAAGAGATTAATGGTTTTCTTCAGGGGTTGGGAACAGCTGAGTCTGCCTTTGCAAGGCTGTGGGGACCCAGAATGAACAGACACACACATTGGGTTTTTACCAGCAGCTGTAATTCAGGTTTACCAAGTGTCTTGTTTGTGTAGTTTTCCAGTTTCTCAGACATTGCAAAAGGGTCAAGAGCTCTTCTAGATGTTTACATGGATTTTGTTCTAAGAAATCTTAGGCTCTTGGCTCTTCTTATCTGCCTTCTCCAAAGTGCAATGCTGCTTCTAAAATGGCTGCAAAATAGTATTGTGAGGCTTTGTGCTGTGTCTGAATTAAACTTCTTTAGCTTAAAAATAATGGCATACCAGTTCTGCATATTCACACTGTGAGGTAAAATGCAAATATCTACATGGCCTATCTCATTCATCACCAAAAATGACTTGTTTTGGGAATGACTGCCTTTATTGACTGTAGGCAAACCTGTTGTCTTCCTGTTCTGCTTTTGGTTGTTATTTAATATTAAGATAGGGCTCTGTGGCCTTAATTTTTAAAAAAAATTGCTAAATACCTAGCAAGCCTTTCAGTTTTTGTTTCTCATTCTGTGAACTATGCTCATACTTCCAAAGTATTCAGATGTCTCCTGAATATTTAAGAAGTTAATTTTGTGAATTCTGACACTGAAGAAGTTTGTTCTCATACAGAGCTGTGTACCTTCTCTTCCATATTATTTCCCACTGCATCTGTCTCCCCATCCCTTGTGCTGTCCACTCCACATTGCAGCTAGTCCAGAGCCACCTGGAAGCTCACCACCTCCTCTGTGTGTGTGTGTGCGCGTGCATGCTGGGTGGCTGGCTGGCGTTTTCTATTTTGAAAGGAGGTGGTAGAAATCTCAAAAAAAATTGATTAAAAATCAGCCGCCTGGTTCAAAACTTATTAGAGATGATGGACAGGCAGTACCACATCGTAAGTGAAACTTCCATAGAAAACCAGGCTAAAAGTATAAATAGTTGTAAGAAGAACATTTGCTTATTTTTGCATTCTGTCTCCATTTACAGTCAGCAAACAGAAAAACTTGTTTGGTTTGCTGCTTTATTTTTGCGTGAGAGAATTAATATGTGTGATTTACCAGAGGGAAGCTAAGTTGAAGACAAGGATTTTTATGTAAGTACAGAAAGTGCTTAGTCCCCTGATCATTTTTATCTGCTAAGGGATTAAACTCCATAGTCTAGATTCAGCTGCTATAAAAATTTTGTCTCTTGCATGTATGACTGTGCTGTATTAGATGGGAGTTTTACTGCTGCAGGGTGTCATGCAGCCAAAGAGGACTTTGACTGTCAGGGTAGACACTTTAAATGAGATTCAGCAGGTAAGGTAAACAACACTTCTATATAATGACCTTATTTTACAATAGTCTTGCCTTTACCAGATCGGCAGCAAAATTAATTCTGGTATCCTCAAAGTTATTTAGGTGTCCCAGTAATTCAGTGGAGAACTGGATGTCTGAGTACTTGGGGACCTGAAGTTAAATTAGAAAACAACGAACATCTTGAGGAAAATATTATCAATGATTAAAGTGGATCAGAAACATCTTGCTTTAATTCTCACCATTTTAAGGACTCCTTATAGGTTTATTTCTGTTTAGATTACGGGTAAATAAGAACATAAAATTGAATGTTCGTTTTAATATGTGAAAAGCAACTGGTTGCATAACTGTCGAGTTATGAAACCTATATTTTTGTCCTCTGCATCCTGAACATCTGTGGCCTATATTTAATTGCAGTTTTCATCTTCAATTTGAAGAAACAATGTTTAGCCTGAAGACAAAAGTGATCTGTGTAGTGAAATCAGCTATATAGTGTGGTCGAGTCTCACTTGCTAACAGAAAAGGCATTTTTATACATGTTCTAACTTAGACATTGTATTCATTTGATAGCTTAAATACAGTTAAGAATATTCTGATGTTCTGAGCAATGTGAAGAATGGAACTATTAAGACATAGAGGGATTGTAACTCAAGAGGAACAGGTGCATAACGATAGAAATGTGGAGCCATATTGCCATATCAATTTTTAAGCAGAAATCCACACTGATTCCAGTAGGGAGTCATTCTGATGAAATATTGATGAAATTATATGATACGGCCCATGGGCAGGAAATAACGACATGTGGAAAGTAAAGCAAGCCAGTGCAAGTAGGGAAAAGAATATGAAATGCAGAACCAAAGGGAATGGGCAACCTCAAAAGTAACACTCCTGAAAAATCTGGAGACTGATGTAGAAAGAGGGTTATACGTAGAGTGGCAATGTGATCTAGCTATCTCATCACCTTTCACATAGCAGAGCATACTGCCAGATAGCTTCAGCCTGGATTTGCAGCTGCAATCTGTATTTTGCAGTTGGTCCATATAATGGACTGGATGAGATTTCTGTTTCAGTCAACCTCCGTTTTTTGACTTGTAATTCAAATCCAAATGCTAATCTGCATTTGTGACTCAGAAATCTCTAAGCAGCATCCTTATCATAGAGGAAAAAGATGGAGCCTTCATGTAGAAATAGAAAGGTGAGGTTTGAAGGGTATTCATTACAGACTTTTAAAATGCTGGTAGTCAAAAAACTTCTGAAATGTTTGCATTCAGTTTGCTTCCACTTCATTGTAGCTGTTAAATTCAAGGTCTCAATAGGCTTCTTAGCCCATGTCTGAGTTAGAAATCAAGATGTCTGCAAGTACACACTGATGAAAACAAGGCAAGTTAGGCAGTTTTAGTTTTAAAACAAATTCTGTTGTTTGAAGTAAATCTTAGGGTGCCAAGGTACTCCAGTTTGCTCCAAATACAATATATTTCCACAGAGGTAAGGAATTCTAAACTTCCAGTTTCCTCCTGCACATCTCATGAAATAGATAGGTGGTCTGTCTGTCTTAGGATAGGCTGCTCAATAATGAAGGCTTGTTCGTAGCCATGGCATTAAAGAGCTTCATCAACTAGGTATCCCAGTTAACTGAATTGAAGGTGGAAATATTTCCATCTACTCTTAAAACATAGCTTCTACCGGTTTTCTGCCAGAGCCGTATTAAATATTTTATTTTGAGAGTTTTCTAACACACCACCATTAATTTCCCCACATTAGATGTGTACATTAAAAAGAACCCATAGAAGGAACCCTGAAAACATATGCCAATAATACGTACAAGTTTATGCAGCCAGCAGTTCCCTTTTTAAAGAGAATGCTCTAAGAATTAAGTTTCATAATTTTCTGAAATAGTGAGGACATTTAAAGAGCAGCTGTGGATTAGTCTGAGTAAGTTTGTTCTGTAAATTGCTTGGAAAGAAAACAGACTCTTCCTAGGTATTGCAACAAATTGTTCCCAGCACTTCAGCTTAATACATTAAATGAAAATTCAGAGGAAGCAACACAATATTGGATGAACCTGTTTCAGAACATTGGCTCAGGCCACAAAGCAAGTAATTAACAAGCTGAATGAAGCATTTAAGCCCACGCCTTATCATTTATGTAACTAACCTTTGAGTTTTGGACGCACTGGTATGCTGCAGTGAAGCCTACACAGTGTTTCTTTTATGTGTGTGTATTGAGCAAATGGGAAATGCATACCCTGCCATTTGTTTTTCAGATTTTCAGCACTTATCAGAGTTCTCTGGCTGAGTGATCTTATATTGCAAAAATGTACGCCTCTTGGTCCTTTTTTCTGTAGTGCAGTATAAATCTCGATGAGTCTCAGCCTTGTTATGTGTGTGGGGGGGATGTATTCTACTTGTAAGGGTGCTTTTGAGCTTGTTTAAAGCATCATTATGAGCACTAGAAATGAATTAATTGAATGCCACTTTTCACGAAAGAAGTGAGCAACAAAAAGAGTGGCAGAGGATTCTGCAAACTCCTTGTTTAGGGAGGCAGCCTTCACAAACAGCTTTGAAAACAGAACAGGAATGCTGTGAACAGATAAGGTTTGAAAAGACGTAGTTTCCATCCTTGTAACACATCTGTTTTTCCCATCCTGAGAAATGCTGGGCATGTGAGGAATACTGAGACTGCTGGTGACAACATTAGCTTCCCATAGAGCAACTGAGATTTAAACGGGGAGTAACATCACCTCTGCACTCAGGGAATGAGTCATTTTGCTTATTAATTCTCTCACTTTCATCTCTCCCTCCTGTTCTTTCCCCCGTCACTTTATAACCAGACTTATTTGGAACTCTTGTAAGACAAACACCATTTCTCCTTGGCGGGAGGGAAACAAAATAGCATACTTAACATGGTTATATAACTGCTACGCATGCCTAAAATGAGGTCATTTTGATTAATATATTTATCTGGTGTGCAGCTGTAACAGGAGATGTAATTGTGATTAAAAGAGCACCATTTTATTTAGTCCCTTTGCAAGAGTGTTCAGTTTTAGTAACTATCATCCCCAAACTTGATGGGAGTTATTTGTTGGTTCATGTCATAATTTGTGCCCTTGGGCTATGGTCCTGGCCCTTCAAACCTTGTAAAACATTTATAGTGCGGAAACGCAACATCCTTTCTCTCTTCTTTCCTCTGTCAGAAGTTAGGTAAGAATTCTGCAATAATTGTATTTATTAGAAGTAATCCAGTAACATATACATAGAAGCAGGAAAGAGAAGAGAGGCAAACTGTGGAATTCTTTAAAGTTGAAGATGTTGCTGGATGATGGAGAAAGTAAAAAGAGATGAGTGATAAAGCCAGTTACAGTGGGCTGGGAGAAAGAGCCGAGCAGCACGCTGAAAAAGGCGCTAGTATCATTTATTGGAATGAGAGAACCGGTAGGATCTGCTTTTGGAATACAAGCAGATGTATTTTTCTTTTGGGATGTTGAACTGCTATTCTTCAAAGTTCTGACGCATCCGGTTCTATTTCGGTTTGATGACTCCTAACTAGACACGTTAGGCGGCTGCTGCTCAGAAGCCAGCATTTAAAAACACTGTGTTTTTCTGTTCTACTCTTTCTGGCAAAAAGCTCGTTATTCAAGTGCTTGCTCTAACCTTTAGTTACCCTGGTTGCATAAGTGGAAAGCAGCATCCCACCATGCACTTCTGTGACCCAGTTGTGCCTTTCCAGTAGTGACTTTATGAGTTATGAAAGGTGTGTCTGCCAAATTGCTACAGAAACATTTACTCTACTGACCCTGATTTCCTAAATATTATATAGTCGTCATTCACTAAGGAGTAAAAACAATGTAAAAGCATGTGAAAAAACCCTAATTCCGCTATGTTGAAAATCCTTGTGTATGCTTTTTAGCCTTGATAGTGCTGCTCGGGCTTCTCATTGATAAAAAAATACTTGTAGAAACCACTTTTAAATCATTAATGCTTCAGTAATCCTTCAAAATGAATTTTAGATGGTACATTCAGTACTAATACTCAAAGTACAAATCATTGACTCATCCAAGGAAGAGCCTGAATAACAATTGCTTTGTTGAACTAACTTACAGTCTAAATTGTGATGTTCAGCATTCACATTTTCTAGACTGTCTGCAGACTTGCTAAAATCCTTCCACATTATCATGTCATCTATTACCATGTATCCTACTCATGATAAAACCTCCATGCGGATGAGACTGAATTTCTAATGTGTCACGTAGAGAAAACTATTTATTACTGGCATTACTTTTACAAAATCTTTCTGTAGCTCAGAAAACACAAAAAAGGCATGTGCTTGGTTTTCTTTTCCATCACATAATACAGCATAAGTCAGTTATATAAATAAAGTCACTTACATAAATAGCTTAATTCTCCTTTCTTTTATGGCATTATAAATCAAGAGCAGATCTACTGAAACAAAAGATGTTACACTGGCATAAAACTGGTATTGACAGCATGTGTAGGCTTTCACTATATAGATTCTTTCAGCCAGTAATTTTTCTGCTTTAACAGCTTGAAAGCCATCTTATCATAGGATGTAAACTGTTTGGTATCTGGCAGCTGAAGGCCAGTCTGCATAGCAAATCTTGCTCTTTATGTCTGTGCTCTCTTTGTCAGGTAGCTTCTGTGTATTAGTTTTTGGTATCAATATACAATTTATCTGGTTAGTTAAAAACACATTTCTGGTAAAGAAGACCTGATGACATTACCGTTTACTAGTAAGCACGACTTAATCCGTTCTTCTATTGTGTAGTGTTGGTATTAGTGACTGCTGATAAAAATCTGTTTGAAAATTAGAAATACACTTTAAAAAAAACCAAGCCCAGCCACGCAATAGTTTAGTAACACAGTTTCTGCTCTTCCTTCATCTGTACATGTGGCCAAGAGGATGACAGATAGCCTATCTTACATTGTTAATGATTGTGATTAGTATGGAGTAAAAGACCAGTCGATCCATGCCTGCTATAGCAGAAGCTAAATAACTGTTAAGGAAGTCCGCTACATCTTTTGAAGATAAAAGTGTTGCCGTACCTTTCACTCGGCCATAGAGAACTGCAGTGCATTACGAGATGTTCCAGGATTTTGTGACATCTCATTCCCAGAATAACAAACATATTACAGCTGAATGACAAAATTTTCAAAGCTGTGGCAGGTAACAGCCAGGAGCAGTCGTGTGGCATGCCCTTCCCTTTGCTCAGCATGGCACACAGTCCCGACACAAGTCCCAGCAAAGTCAGTGCAGGTTCTTGCATCAGGGAACTATAGTGGGAAGCAAAGGCTGAATGGAATAAGTAGTTTCCCTTGAACTGCTTTACATGATAGAGATCATTAGCAGTTTTGGATGATCATTTTAATATGAAGCATTATGTAACTGTAGACAACTTTAGAATATCTCAAATATCATTTGAATAAATTTGTTATAAAATGAGAACACAGTGAACAAGTAGTTGGGAAATAATTTGCTATCCCATATTTGGTTTAAATTTTCTCTGCTTTATACTGCATCTAAACACCACTTTTTAATAACCATTCTTAAAGCTTTCCAAACTAAAATCAAGACTTAAAGGAATAGTTTAAATCAATGTTCCCAAGCAAAGCTTCAGTTTTGACTATTTACTATTTCCTGATGGAAAAGCACTTCAACCAAAACACTTCCTCTACTCAGAGGCAAATGTATTTTGTTATAGAAAACAGCAGTCTTGACATAATTAGCTGTTGGCTTACCATATACAGTCTTAGCCTCGGCCCTGGATTCTAAAATAAATACAGGGCCTGAACAAGCTTACATAAGAGACCAGCAAGCCGCTCTCCACTACCAGAGGTGGCTGGGACTTAGGCAGCAAGTCACAAGCATGCCACATCTTGCTTAAATGACAAGACAAAAGAAACAGCCCATACTTATGTAGCTTTTAAAAATTTTGGCAACTCTTCTACATTTTTAGTAGAATAAGATATGGAGTCACTCCCCTTGATGTTAGGTTTATGAATAAAATTATTCTTCTCTAGCTTTTTCTATAAAGTTAAGGAGTTTGAAAATCCTATGGAACTTCTTGTTAAGGGTCTTCACTGAAAACAGTCCTTTCATCGCCTCACAGATGCAGCTTAAATGCTGCTTGGATTCATTCTTGCCTGAGACTGTAAATGAAAAGGTATCCTGGTTATAGCTTTAAATCACAGAAACCTGTACAGCAAACAGTAATGCATAAGAGGTACCAAAGTCCAGAGAAGTGCGTGGTAGTGCTGTAAACCAGGCCCTCTTCAGTTCCCATTATTCTTACTTTACCACAGCAAAGAGGGGGGGAAAAAAAAAAGGCACTTTATGTCCTTTACAAATAATGATATTTGGACAACTTCATTTCTATGGTTTGGTTCCTTCACATCAAGTGGTGTTGTGTGACTGCAGGATCTAGGATTTGTTCTTTGTTCCTTTATTTAGAACACCTAAAAAAATATTTAGTAATTTGTAATATTTGTTCACCTCTGTAGTTCTTTGTTATGCAAGGCAAAGAGTAAAGAACACAAAAATTTTAATTAGCAAACAACTCTCCACACAGACTTTGTTGGTACAACATAGTTATAAGTACATCTACAAACACATACAGGTTCTTTGGACTATGATTTTTTAAAATATATTTTATATGACAATGTGAACAAATCTGGAAAAAACAAATTACTTCAACCTTACATAGAGGTAGCTGAACAGTACTCTGTTCAGTGATATGAGAGTATAACTTAAGTTTCATTTCAAGTTCATTACAGTGCACAAAAGGATGTTTTACAAACAAATGGAATATACAAGTCCACAAAACTTTGTATTTAAAATGGCTTGATAGATATATTTCTGGCACTCTTGTAACCACATAGCTTGATGGAATTAAATTGGACAAGTATATGGTGCCAAATTAAGACATCTTACATAGATAGTCTTTTGCTCCTCATTTTTCTACTTCTCTCGTTCCTCACCAGGGAATTCTAGAAGCTATTACATTGGTTTTGCTACACTTCTGCTCTGTAAACCTTTGCTCTGCAAATTCAATGTAAAGATTTAAAGGTGCATATGTTTATATTTATAAAATATATGGCTATGACTCTATTAAAAAGCTCAAGAATGGCAATAACAGAATACAGGCACTTCTATGTGAGGGTTACTTTAGACCTTATGAAACTCCAACGTTAGTAAGCACTTCACATGATACCTGGATGAGTAAGTCAATGTAATAGTTCAGTTTTTTATTATCCACCATTTAAATCCTGTCTAAGCAGATTAGTTTCTTGTACCCAGACAATATTTATTTAGCAAAGTATTTCAAAATAGTGACTTTGCTGAAACTACCATTTTTCTGTAGCTATAAGACTTTCATTTATTTACTGGGCTTTGGAATAAGCCCCAGATCCTAAACTACGTGCTGTAACTATCAGTTACAAGTCCGGTTGTGAAGCTGACAAATGAGAGCTAAGCAAGGGCCAAAAGCGGGGTTTGAGTTCATCTGATGTAGGACTCAGAGGAATGGGGAGCACTACCCTAAGTGCATATAGTTCCACTGCGGTTTTATGCACAAAAAACCCTATAGTTAATTTACACTTTTTTTTTTTAAATAAGAATTTGTGAACATGTTCTCCATTCCTAAACACCACATTTAAATGTAACTCCTGTCATTAATTTAAACACCAGTAAAACTTCAGCACCAAGTAAGAAATGATTCAGAGGAAAACTCTTTACAATGTGAACAATCAGCCATTGGAATAATCTCCCCAGGGAAGTGGTGGATTCCTCATCATTGGACACTTTTAAGATTCAGCTGGACAGGGAGCTGGGTCATCTTGTCTAGACCATGCTTTTGCCAAGAAAGGTTGGATCACATGATCCTTGAGGTCCCTTCCAACCCGGTATTCTATGATTCTATGAAAAGACGATCTAAAACAAAACTTAATTTTATAAAGCTCTTTCTCTACAGCACAGATTAAGCCAGACCTGCTACATCCAAATCTGTATGATTTTTTTTAGATTAAAATAATCTTTGGATTAAGAAATCCATGGTTCAGGTGTTCTGTTAGTAAGCAGTCGTACAGGACAGAAGGACAGGCCAAGCAATAGGTCAGCCACTCAGTATGACAGCTGGTATCTCTTATTGCTACAAGGTAATAGAAGATAAGATATCCGCATTTAAAATCAAAGGAAAAAAAAAAGAGGAACTTTTACAAGTAACACCAGAATGTCACCTAAGACTTAGCATGATCATGGCCTATCACACCATTTTATCATTTCATTATTGAAACTACTGAACTACTTTGCACAACTGTGTCTGAGTTCACTGTCAGGTTTCATGATTTTTCCTGATTAATCCAGTCCTGTCTCAGTTTTACTTTCAACCAAGTCAAGATAGCCAAGAAAACAGCTATTTTCATGGAAATATATCCCCTTAAGTTATTGCTAGACAAAGGAGCACGTAAGACAAAGCGAAGTTATTTTGAGTGTCGTAACTGTCTATGTAGGGGAATGAATAATTAGTATTACTTCCTACAGAAAACTTCCAACTGCATTTAATTAGAAACCTTATAATGTATATGTACAGAGATTTGGAAAGGTGATACAGCCAGTCTTTATTTATTTTAATGTATTTTGTTAAATACTTCACTTACAGAAAAGTGAAGAGATTTCAGATTAACTAAACCATATCTTACAAATGCAAGTCTAAAACTTTCAAGAAGTCTCTGGAAGATGTTTAGGTGATACTGCCCAGGAGACTGGCACTTAGTTATAATTTGATCTATTCTTGATTCCCTCTCCGCCCCCATTACAGAAAACTTGCTTTTTGTACCACCCCCCCCCCTTTTTTTTTTAAAAGGGGGACTGATCACATTTCCTTGGAAATAAAAACTTCTATTGATTTTAGTAATCCTAACTCAGTGATCTAGGGTCAATGGAAATTAATGTCTTTGAAGAACTAGGAAGAAGCCTATGCATTACTTATACCCTCACAACAAAGATTAATCAATACTTCCAGCCACACAGGAAATACAAATTTGAGTCATGAGTTTTTGTTTTGTTTTCTTTAACAGATGAGCAAGTCTGGTTTATGGGACTGGGTTTGGGGTCTAGAAAAATGTGAGAAGCCTAAATAAAATACTCCCCCATTAGTATTTTATCTGATCAATGCTGTTTCTATAATTAACGTAAAGGTATTTTTAAGTCTGTCAAGCTGTTTATTCATGCCTGTAATAAATGTTGCATTTACATCCTTGTACTGATTAATACAACTGAAAAGAAAAATCAGTAATGCTGTGGAATAACTAGAAGATTTTTTTTTTTAAACCTCATTACTGAAACTTTACCGTCTCAACTTGCTGACGGCTAAGGGTACCCCTTGTCCAGCTTCTCCTGGACAGGCTGGTGTTCTCTAGCAGATCTGTTTCTCAATACTTTTTTTTCTTCTGATAGAAGAACTTGCAGACTTTAGCCATTAATCTAGGATGTGTGGCCATAGAGCAGTCCCAGACAGAATGCTACTGTACATGTACAGATGAAATTTCTTGATGTGTTCAATTTGTTGTACATATGCAGATCAACTGTATGCATTACATGCAGTAGGCCCAGTGTTTCCATGATGCAACAAATGCACTGGGCGTTCATGATACAGGGCATGTACACAAGTTTCTGCTTAGGAAATTGTGGCAGCTTTACTCAAGGCTAATAGAAAAGACAATATTCACTTTTAAAATCAAGGATTCTTTCCATGCCAATTTCTAAATCAACAAAATAGGCAGAATATGAGTATGCAGAAGGCCTAGCATGCAGGATAAAAGAACAATGACAACAGTGAGAAAACGGTTTAAAACAGTTTAAAAGATATTCAAGGTCCTTTTCTCACAGGTAAGAGTAACAAAGTGACAGCTTTTTTTTTTTCCCCTATGGGAGCAATATGGGCCCCTTATGTTTGCAATAATACATAATGGTTTAAGGAAGAATCGCATTTAATGCAGCTTCACTTCCAAACAAGTAGAAATCACTTCATTATTGACTTAAGACAAATGCCATAGCAGGTGTCAGCCTCCATACACTTGTTAATTGTTCAGAACATGTATGCATTTCTATATGTTGTTTACAGAAAAGCATGTAAAGTACCACCTACGGAAGAAGTGCAGCAATCTAGCAGTAGGAAATAAGTTGTAGCATTTCTAGAGTAGCTCAATGCAAACACAGGATATGTATTCCATTTGCATCACAAGGTTGAAACATCTTTGTCTTCCATTTGTTTCTTTGGTACCCTTATGGAAAAGTTCTATAGAATTTAACAAGAGGGGGAACAAAGGTAGTTTCATGGAAATTTAACAGTATGGAAATTACTTTAACTGATAAATATTTCTGATGAGATGACAATGGAAAAACACACGGAAAATTGACGTTAAGTTCTACTGCATTTTTTCATAAAGGCATGGAATGGCAAAGAGTGCTGCCCTGGGTAAAAATAACAAAGAAATCTGTAGCATTCCATAACATACTCAATTCGATCTATTCTTTGCCACTGAAAAGGAAAACAGTAGCTTCGAATAAAAGGCCCAGTTCTGCTTACATTGAAATCAGTGAAAGTCAGTCAGAGGCAGGCAAGATCAGTCCTAGAAGGTGGTACACTGAAAGCAGTAAAAGCAGCAAAACAAGTATATGAACTGTTGATTTTAAAAAACCCAAACAAACAGAAAAAAACTCAAAACCAAGATACTTCCTATTCTCATTTCTGCCCTACTTTTACCTGCTTTATAGCTCAAAGCAATCATGCTAAAATTCACTTGTTTTCCTTGGGAGTTAACTATTATTAGCAACACTACCCAATCTCTTAAGAGAAATACAATGGCTGGGTAGAGATTTGAAGCTAACAGAAACCTGGAAATTGGGGTGAAATAAATAGCATTTATTACAACATATTCCTTCTCACGCAACACAAACTGCCCTCTGAGTCCTACAGTTAAAAATAAATTCCCCCTCCCCCCCCCTACATACACACACTCCAAAGCCAAATCCCACCAAAGGAAATAAAACTGATCTTAATAGCAACAAGAATTGATGGAAAAAAAGTCTCTGTAGTAACCTACAATGAAATGATACCAGTACTTCCAGTTTTCTTTAGGAGAAGCCACTTCTCATCTATTGTGGCTCACTCTTTGCAGTTGTTTGTAGCCATTATCCATTCTTGCAAGAAAGAGTTCAGATAGAAATTCAACTCCAAGTTATTCTCTGTTCTGTGAAAAATTAGGGGATAGATCCTTCTGTCACCCACTATGGCCAATTCCCACTGACATGAACTGATCAATACTTGAATTTACACTTAAACACTCATGCTTAACCTTAAGCATGTGCCTGACTGTTCTGCGGTATCAGGAACCTAGTTGCAAGCATAGGATCAAGCTCCAACAACTGTGCTTGAATCATCTCAGACATAATCTGTGTATTCAAAGACTTCACGGCCGGCTGTTTCAGGGGGAAAAAAAAAAATCCTTCTTAGGCTACAGTAGAACTGGGGATAAGTAGAAAAACATTCAAAGCATTTGAACACAAATATCTGAAAAATTATCAAAGCAGTTGCTTGTGCACTGCTAGAATCATCATTTTGCCCCCAGTCATAAATACAGGGTAAAAACACTATAAATAAATAGAGCAGCTCACTTTCCTTTAGAGAATGAACACATAAATAATATACATTTTGAAACAAAAAAATCATAGTGCAAAAATAAATTATCAAACGGAAGTTGTGAACATTATTTTACACAATGCTATAAAACCTGAACCATTTAGAATAAAAGACTTTGCAGTTCACTGAAATAATGCATTAACATTATTATTTCTGCTTCACATTAAACTGCACAGTTTATCCTTTATCCACTAAAAAAATAAAAATAAAATAAATTAAAAAACCCTTAAGCTTTTTAAAAGGTTTATGGCAAACAAGATCACTTTTTGTTCTATCACATTTTGTTATTAATTTAGCAGTGCAGTGATTGAATAATCATCTGAGTTCCAAATGGAAACTATTGAAGTATCCATAAACATCCCTTGCTCTTTATAACTCATTTTCTTTGAAATTCAGGCTTGAAACATCCTGACACTTAAATCTGTAAGACATTATTGCAGTTAGATGAAGTTACAAGAGACAGTCTACAGTCAAGTACTGTGGGAGACTTCACAGCTCTCCTTCTCACCATCACCGTGATCTTGTACGAGACATGAATGTAAGGACACGTCTGATGCCATTCAAGCGGTCTTTGAGGGATTTCATGGCAAGGAAAGGGAGCTGAGCTCTGTTCTCAAGTGGAAGGACAGCGAGGACCCACCAGCACCAGGCTGGCCCATTAGGGTTAGCCTGCAGTAAGGGGGGGGAAAAAATAGAAGATAGGATACATATAGATAGTAAGGTCTTGGTTTTGAAGATTTAACTTTGAAAACACAGTATTTTGATAGCAGTCTAGCAAGCAGGTCATTTCATTGCCAACCTAATGGCTTGTGATAACAGGTTGGCTTGAAACAAATTACCACCAAATTGCACCTTTCCTAAAAATAGGATGTTGAAGGCAGAAGCAAGATGCATTTCTATTTCTAGCAACAGTTTATAGGTCAGGCCTTCTAGTTTTGGGGTTTTTGTTGGGTGGTTTGTTTTTTTTTTTTTTCTTTTTTAAATGTATTTTGTTCCCATGTTATTATTAACCCAGTTCTTCGGGATTCCTGCCTCGCTTCTTCATACTTTATGACACTACTTCATATTTAGTTCCTGTTGTCATATTCTGTTATTTTAAGATCCCTACCATTTGCAGTCCTTGAATAAGAGTACCAAGTTTCCTCTTGTCTATTTTCTCTCAGTTATTTAATTGGGGAAGTAGGCAAAAAGACGTTTAAGTCTCCTGGGATTAATACAGTCGGTTAAGTAGTCTCAGGAAGTTACCAACATTAAATAGGAGATTTTTTTTCACAACTGTGCTACCACTGGTGTATGGCAACATAACATAGATACTTAGCTTATGCAGGGTAAATGAAGAGTATTCATATTTTCATCTTAAAACACAATGCCTCCCAGCTTATCGGATATCCCTGCTATTTCTGTCCCTGAAAGTTACATAAGCCACTGATTCTGGATACCTGTGGGTCAGGATCCTTAGCTGGCATTGGACCAAAATGACTGAGAATTCGACTTTTGAGTGCTTGCTTGAGGGAGTTAAACCACATATATGCCTGATCATAGACAGAATCGTGGAGAACAAGTAACGCAGCATACTCCTGTCCTTGCACCTGAAATGAGTAAACAGAGGGGGAAGGTTACTGTTAGTTCAGTCTGCATGTTGGGAAAGGCACAACATTAATTTTTAGGATTTTCTGTGTGTGTAGGGGAAATAAGAAGGAATCATGGCAAGAGAGTTCTGGGATAAATCCTGAAAACTATTTTGGTTTCCCCCATTCTGCTCCCCACTCCCCCATCTATCAAATCCTTCACTTTCTTACCTTATATTCTGAACCAAAGATACCTATTTGTAGAACAAGCACTTTCTGGATTGCTACATGAAAAAACCTTTACATAATCATCATACAACACAGAAGAAAAGATTATGCAAAGCTTTTTTTTTTTAATTATTAGCAGCTCCTCAGAGCAGACATTTTATCTTCCCATTCTATACCAAAAGCTCATACATCACTCAGAATACTTTGACTGCCTATGTATATTTTTTTTTAACAAGAATTAATGTAAATAACTTTGAAGGTGTAGTGGACCCAATCCTGCTCCTTCTTACCTGAATGGGAGTTTTCTAATTGGCTTCCATGCAAATGGAGGCAGCCCCCCCCCCCCCCCCCCCCAACCTGCAGTTATTCTGTCCAGAAGAGTGGTAAGATCTCATCCTGGATACGCTTAGTTTTGTCTTCTGCTAAAAACCTCTAGGAAAAACACTCTTCAGTATAAAGGAAGCGTGTGTGCACGCTTGTGGTAACTAGTATGCTTCCCATCTTTAACCATGAGCAGTTAGTTGATACCACAAATTTGTTTTACTAGAAACTGTTCCAAAAAAAGAACTCCTTGAAAGCATACGTGCTTTGAATTTCACATGTAATACAGTTTAAATGCAATATTTCTAAATTTACCTTTTGATCCTCAATGTACTCAATATCGGCTGTATTATAGCCATCACGCTGGCTGTGCTGTATCACCTTAAATCTCCGCTTGCCTATGCTGTCTACAACAGAGCGACCATCAGCAAAGAATTCAACATTTCTTATCTCCAGAATGCAGCCATAATCTGCAAACCTATTAAAATCAGAACAAAAGCAAGTAAACAAGTCTTATTCTTTCCACCCTTAGTTCCACAAAACTGCCATACAGCCAGCCGCTACCACAAAGGTATTTACCAGTGTCAGCTCATTTCTATTGTTCATAGTACTGACCTGCTGTAGTTCAAATTATTCCACAATTGTTTTCAAAACTATCAGGAAGATTCAGGCTGTCTAATCTGATTAACACTAACTGCATGTTTTGGAATACAGGAACATCTTATGAAACAAAGTTATAAAGCTCAGAAGCACACTTTCTCCATAATCCTAATATGTTCAATTATTTTTTTTACAGAATAACGAGTGCAATTCAGAATATTAGAATTACAGAAGGACTATGAAATCTATAAAGAAAAAAGTTTTTCCACAGTTTCAGCAGATTTTACTTTGTAGGTGTGCATTTTGTGTATATTGTACTTTTTATCACATATAAATATCCTGTAGGCATACACCATAAAAAGAAGGGAGGAAAGCTAAATACAGAGACAGACATTAAGGCCAAATTACCCTAGACTTACTGTAAATTGTTCAATGTAAATGCTCAGCCAGTCCTTATGAAGGTCCTGTTGTACCTCTGCATCCTCCACTTTATTAAGAGCAGTGAGGATATAAGTGTATCCCATTTACTTAGCTATTATCTTCATAGTTTAAAAAAACTAAACCCACCAACACACCTTACTGCCATTTCAATTTGATTTCTTGTCCCAAAGCATTCAGCAGATTTCAAAACAGTACAAAACACTTCCTTTTCGTGTATTACAAGAAGTCTGCAGTTCAACTTCATATAATACACACTAGCTATGCGTGTTTCAAGAAAAATGGACAGTCATATTAGTCAAAATCTAAGTGCTCAAGATTTTTCTCAATGTCTTTAACCAGTATGATTAAGAAGAAACTTTCTCTACTAGAAAATTATTATCACAGATATGAGAGCCATGGACTTTTCTGCACCTCTCCAAAGCGACTTGCTCCAAACTAAGTGGAGTACGTCACACGGTCTGAGCATGCTGCTCACTCACCCCTTTACAGGGTCACTGATGCACATCCCAAATTGTTTGGTGCCAGTCTCCATGCACCTTCGAATCATCAGGCGATAACATGGCTCAAAGATGTGCAGAGGGCATGGGACTGTAGGATAAGCCATTGTACAGACAAATATAGGAACATTCTTATTTAGGCTGTAAGAAAGAAAAAATCAGATATGATATTTTACGAAACTACTGACAAGGTATAAAATACATTTTATGCAATAACATATTCTTTAAAATGATGGTATCTTTAAGCAGAAATTATAACATCTTTAAAATAAAGTTCTTAATGGAGTAAGTAAAAACTGAAATTATTTTTCCCCTTAATTGACTAGATATTATGGAAAGCGATACACCACTTACCAGCAGAAGAATTTAGTTATGCTTTCTGGTTTTGCTAGTGAAAGCATTAACACATCTCTATTATTGCTTTTATTTACTTTATTGTCCTTAATCCCATTTCTTCCCTACCTAGTACATTCCAACCCCCAGCCTGTGAGACTACTTCCACCTATTGTCTCCCTCTGTGGCTTTCATGGAGAGCCACTGAAAGGAACCACATTGCTTTATACTTTGTTTATAAAGCAGCCTTCTGCATTTCTTGTACTTGTTTGTTGATTAGCACAGTATCCAGGTTTTATGCTAACTCAAAGCACAATTTCACCTGGACCCTGCTGTCTTTGAAATCACACGATACCAAGAAAGAAGCTCCTTTGTCAACATCTTAGCTTGTGTTCCACAGTAGCAGGAGCCATTCATCAGCTAACAGCAATAGTATTAAAGATTGGATTTTACATAAATGGATTACATACTTGGAAAGCTCTGCTATTTCCTCTTCATAAATCTTTCTTCTTTCAGTGAGTTCCTCTGGAAGATATCTAGCTATTAACTCCTCCATCAGTACTGTTTTACAGTATTTCCTCATAGCCAAGCACTGCAGTAAAAACAGACGCAAGCAGTTATACATAATGTCTAGTATTTCAAAGTGTATGGTGCCTACGCACAAGGTAGTCATCTGTTAGCTCCATTTTCTTATGTCTACAGGAAATCAAAATGATCTTTTAAGCTTGAACTGCCACTGAAGAGATGTTTATTGAACCATTCCCTGTGTTATGGGAATTATCTTGGGAAATCTGGGAAGTAAAAATCACCAACAGATTTTCTAAGTACAGGTCTGGCTAAGGTTTGAACAGAGGAGACTATCCATGCTTTATAAGTCACAAGAGCATCTTAAAAGTACATTCTTCTTAAGTTATGTAATATTTCTTCTGAGTTGGGAAATATCAAAGATTTCTGAAGGTGCTACTTGATCCTATCCTGTGCCCTTAAATTTACGAAGAGAAAATCCAAGCATCATTACCTCTGAGAGCCCTTCTTTGCACAGGGGACATTTTGGGTTGTGATCCAGGCATCTCTCAAGACATTTGAGACAGAAGGTGTGTCCACAAGGTGTAGTGACGGGTTCATAGAAGAGCCTGGGTTGGAAAATCCAAAACCAAAAAGACAACAATATCGTGTACCAAAGTAAAAGAAAAAGCTGCTACCAAAAAAAGCTGTATTCATTGGCTAATTTAACTACTGACTACTCCAGGGATAAAGTTGTTCCTTGCTTTTCATTTCTTCAACCAGCTTCTGTATTTATTCAGCTTACAGACTTTCTTATTGCCACTTAATGTGACAGGCAGCCCATGAACTCCGATTTCAGCGAATGAGAGAGAATAGTCATAAACTTCCAACAAGCCAGAATTTAAATTTTCCTCTGTGTGAGTGATATAAGCAGAAGTTGGACCATCTGACTTTTTCTAATGAAATTGAGCAATACTTGCACAACTATCACTGTGGAAATCATGTGATTACTTGTATGTGTAGAGCTAAGCACAAAATAGCTATTTGCAGTAATAGCCCACGTAAGTGATTGCAATAAACTACTATTGCCAATTCTAATGTGGACTTGGAAAGCAGTTTTGTTGGAATACACAATTTTTAACCTTCAGATGGCTGCTTTTCTGGAAAGTGAGTGACATTAGGTTCGTGTTTCATCTAGAAAAATATTTAAATATATAAGCCCAGGGCTTCAAAGTATCATGATATCTAATCTTTATCCATTTCAGGTACCTCTGTAACATTTATTTTCATGTAGGGATTCTTTACTTATTCTGATTATGTGATACTGCAAAGTGATGTTTACTTGCCAATAAGTACCTTAAGGAGATGTAAATAATATGGAAGTTTGGGGTTTTTTTAATAGAGAACAATCAAAACTAGAAATTAAGTTGTTTGGCATATACTGTATTTTACAACACACTGTCTAAGCATTTTAAGGTCTCAAACATTAGTCTAATTATACTTAAAGTGAATTAATAAGTTTAAAATATTACATTTTATCAAAATAGTACACTAAGTTCTATTACACATGTGGAAATTATAAATATGTAAACCCACATTTATTAGCATCTTTAACAAGATGAGTGTGTTTAAGAACGTAATTGGCTCTTAACAAGATTGCCATAGCCAGTTTATTAAATGTCATTAGTTACTATAAATATTGACATTTAAGCAAGGGAACATATGAAGAAGTATCTAAAATACCACACCTATCTTTTGCAACTTGACTGTGTAATTGAAAAGCCTTGTTAATTGTTTCATGAAGAGAAACCTCACAGCACCGAGGCTACCTTATTACTTTAAACCATGTAAAATATCGAATTCTGCAATGCTTCGGTAAGCACTGGTTTACATATGTAATTATTTAGTAATGACTTACTTGATTTGAAATGTTAACAAAAAGACAAGAAATGCCTGTTAAAATGCATGATTCAGCTCTAGCTCTCACAGAAGCCAGCAGGAGCTTGTTCCTAATGACTCTAAGGAGACCTGGACCGAGCCTTGTGACTTGCAGAAACACTATACACTAAGATTTCTCATGACATCATTTTAAGCTATTGTAACAGCAGAAACTAAATATTCACTCCTGCTGAGTAATGCTCCTTCATTTCTCACCAGTATGTTGCTCTATTACTTTTTATTTTCTGCTTGCTGCTGGAGTGAGTGTAGATCAATAACATTTTGGCCACTCCATCAGACAAATAGGTTTAATAACAGCTCCTGCAGCTAATTGTGAACAGGTCAGTAGGTTACTAGGTAATTAGTCCAAAGTATCTCAAGATCCAAATCCCTAAATACTTCTGAAGAACACGGCAGGAAATAATTATAATCAATCTGCATTAATAGCAAGAAAAAGATCTTGTGACAGCTTCCCTCAGCACAAGCCTTCATTGTTGCAGTGATGTTACAAAGCTAACATCGTTCTAGATGTAAGGCCTGTATTTGTGATTGCAATTACAAGATCAGCATCACCATCCTCTATACTGTACGGGAATCCACAATCCTTGAGCTAATTCCTTCACAAATGTATTGTAGTCTGGCTGTTTCTGATTTAACATAGAGGATGAGGAAGTCGAGCTAATTAATTTTATTAAAAACATCTGAAAAATGTTTTGTGGACATAATGATCATAAACATACAGACTCATTAAAACCAGCTAAGACTAATTGTGTGGCTTTGTTAGAAGAAAGTTTTGCTCTTAGCAGTATCAAGTGTTTTGACAGCTGTATAAACTTTTGGAGCACATTTCAGTTGTAGGCAGGCAGAGGGAGAGGGGGCAGATCCGATTTATTTCAAGCAGAAGCAAATTAAACAACACAGCAGTTGTTCTCCCAAAGGTTTCAGTTTGTCTGAAATAAATTGAAGCCCCACCCCCAACATGCAAACAACAAAACAAAGCAAATCCAGACTTCCCAAAGCACAGGCCTTCAGAAAGAAATCCATGGAGAGGCTATCTGCTACTTAAGAATTTAAAATACAGTGCCAAACTAACCCCAACATGCATTATTGATAAATCTGGGTAATTAAAAAGACAAACCTAAGCAACACTCACTGCAGTGGTCAAGACCCCTGTGAAACACCTTCCAAATATTTCCTTCTAAGTCAGTGACAAAACCCCACATGTATATTTGCCAAAGTTAGTGTTTTTTACAAACAAGTAGTAAAATAGATGTAGTTGACAACTACTGGTTTTATCAAGTCATTGCTGTCCCCGAGGATAACTGTTGTTTAACTGGAAGAAGAGATGATCAAGCAAATGGAGCGATGGCCTTAGTAAATTAAGGAACACATCTCTTAAGCAATAGAGGAGAAACATGCTCTTGTTTGCTTGCAAGATCCTCCTATTGCAATAGCAGCAACACAGTATTTTATATGCAAACTTGGAACATTCATCAGATGTGGTCTCTTTAGCTATTCTGTGCATTATACATCATACACAGCTCTGCAAATTCCAAAGGGCAAAGTGTGGCTTTGTGCACTATGTGTGTCAGTGGGTGGGCGTGTGTAAGTGGTGAGAGGAAATCTTTCAGACACCTTCATTAACACACTTAATCCTCACGTGACCTTACACACCCTTTCCCAAACAATCACTAGCCTAGAGCAGATCAGAAAGTTCCTATTTATCAACAGCATTCAGAACCAAAGGTCCAGAAATGCATCACTTGAGTAGCAATTACAATAAAAACTAATTTCAGGTCAGAGGGAAAAATAAGTACCAAGTAAGCTAAAAGATCTCTAGGTCATAAAAGGGAAAGAGATACAGCGTAAAAGCTAAAGACATCCATGAGAAAACAATGAATACCTCATACACAGGGAGCAGTCCAAATCTGATGGATCCACAAATTCAAATGGAGTATGTTGTCCAGTACTATTTCCCTTAGTATCAACTGTATCTATCAATAACAAAAAACATATTATAATGTAACTGAACAGAACTATGTAAACACAATGGTATTCAGTGTATCTACAAGCACCATCCGATATTTACATGTGTATTGCATAAACTTGCAAGTTACTGAACCATTAAGCATCATTACAATAATTTCTATGCAAAGCATCAAATTCAGCCTTGGCACAAATCAGAATACCTCCCCTTAATTTTGGTGACATTATACCCACTAACAGAGGGCTGAGTTTAGCCTTGCGTTAACAATTAACGTCAAAACATTTTTTATTAGCATTGGAAGTCTAAAGTGAGACAAATTCTTCTGTCATACCATTGTAAATACATCCCACAGCATGAAAACAAGGCCAGATATCATGAAGAAACAGAATTTGTGCTTTTAAACAAACTTTTTTTTAGTTGATCCATGCACAACATTGATGTTCCTTGAAAGATTCGGAGCTCTGCTGATAAACAGGGACTTGACCCAGCCTTCATAGCCCCCTTTTTTAGACTAATGTAATTCCCCCCCCCCCCCCCAAGAAAGATTCCACATCATGCCCTGATTAGGCTAAAGAGAAAACATAAAAGCCAATGTGTAATTTGGACCCTCTTCCTTTAAGTTTTATAAAAGCCAAATTTCCACTGATTACATGCCACAGAACTTATCCTGTGCGTAATTAAACATACCTTTCTTCATCAGTTTGCAGGGTACCTCAGCACTTCGCATCTCCTCTGAGCAGCACTTCCTTTTCAGGAGGCTGCACTTCTCAGAAATGAGAAAGGTAGACTCTGGCATGGAGGCGAGTTTGTTCTCCTCCTCTGAGCAGTCCTTTTTGCTCTCTGTAATTTGTATAGATTTCCTCAAACTACCAGAAGTTACATTTGGTTCCTCTTGAATGGGAAAACCCTTTTTCTGTTCCACATTTACCTGTGTGAAGAGAGAACTGACATTAGAACAGTCTTGCAACAACTTGGTAAGGAAAAAAAACCCCAAACCTGTCACAAGTCTTAATATTATGAATCACCCGGAAGGACTTTGTAGGTCAAGAAGTAACAGTTTGAGAATCACTGTGTCAGGGCCTGATTCTAATGAAAAAAGAAAGCAAACTATTTCCCAGCCCCCACCTTCCCCCCAGCCCCACCACGGCACTGAATATTTTCAGCCCTTATATGTGGCTTTATAGCTTGGTCATGAAACTTGATTCAGGCAGAAATGTGGCAAGATGTCAGGTTAAATATATTGTTATCACTTAACCCATGGAAAAATGCATATTGTTTATATCATAATGATGGTATCAACCATCAAAACAACCAAAACAATGTGTTTATTTTAAGGAAGCAGTACAAACACAAAATTTACAACAGAGAAAAGGCACAGAGCTTCCTTTAGCAAGACAAATTCCTTTCGCAAAGGATAAAATGATCAGTCTTTATCCCATTATGGGTACAGAACCACCTGTGAGCAGCCATTACACAGGGCATCACCTATTGTCTTGTCACATCAACTCCCCAGATGAAACTGAAAGCAGATACTGTGGACTGTGGTCAGGAGCTGTGGTGATGTGTATCATGCAGAAAGATGAGTGAACTTTCCCTCAAATGATTTCATGGAAGGGTTATACAAAAGGATTTCTTGTCAGAATATCCTAATAGCCTTTCCAGAAGGCAACATCACTGATTGTTCTTATCAGTGTCAACAAGGCTGCTCAAAACCTGCCTTTTTTTTGGTAAGGATTGGTGAGGTTTTCTCCTACATATACAATATATGCCAAACCTACCCTCAAAGTTCAGGTTTCAGTGAAGCAAAAGTGGTCCTTGAAAACCCATGACTGTAAGTAAACCTCTACAGTCATTTGCAAAACTATGACTGTGAAACCAAACTTATGGAGTAGCTAATATATCTTATGTGGCTCTGCAAGAGCCTCGAACAGTGTACAGAAGCTGAATGCAGGATGATTTTGTCACTGACATCGTCAGTTACAGTTCAAGCTGAAAGCCTAGATTTTAGCATTTCACAGCTTTTGAGGGTATCTCAATCCAATCTTCAGACTCCCTTTCCCACTACCAACTACTTGGAAGAGCTAGAGACAATTGCAGGAGTAGAACCCACTCAATTCTGGCATAAATTTTATCAGAACAACAGAGGACTTCTATTAAAGTAGTCAGATAAAGAGACTTCAGTAAGTCAACATTCTTTTCCATCTTGTGAAACTCAGTAAAAATTTGAGAAAATATATCCTCCTATCTCACAGAGGTGAAAAGGAGAAAAGGCTTCCCAATGTGAACATAAAACACACAACAAATTAAGAACCACACATCAGACTTTATCTTTACCTTGAGCAACCTTTGTAGGTTATGGCTGGTGCCTCCAGATCCCACTGAATTTAGGAGATTCCCCTTTAATCTAGAGTGATGTGACAACAGCTGCAGGATATCAGGTAAGTGTTCCTGAGCATTTCCCGGGATGAGTGAAAACAAACTAAGTAGAAGCTGTGATATAAAACAGAATACTTCACTGCTTAGTTCCTTCCTTGCAACCTCTAAATGAAAAAGCAAGTAAGGGAATAGCTCAAAGAAGCATCCTTGATTTTGTTAAAACCATTCAAAGACCCCTTTAGACTAGGGTAAGAACAAAAAGTGCAAGAGCTAATGCAATATAGGCCAAACAGACAGCAAGAGACATTTTCAGAGTTAAATAAGCCTATAAAGTTATTAACCATTCTCTGTGATGTGACACACACGTCTTTGTCCTCTTTGTCCTGCACTTCAGAGCGCATGAGAAATTACTAAAATCTTAAATATGTTTTTTGCTGCACATCAGAAGCTTTCACTGGAGTTTACTACTACCGAAAGCACTCATCTCACAGGCTTAATCCAAGTTCAGTTAAGTAAATGTCTCTGATATTGTAAACTGTAGCTATTTTTAATTCACTTATATGAGAATACAAAAAAATGTAGGCAGGAGAAAAATGCTATTTCTTCATTTGCTATCAGAAAATAAGTAAATCCGTTTCAAGTAGCAGCTTGTAGCTACTTGTACAGCATAGCTTATCAGATGATTATTTAAGGAAAGAAAAAGAGCTGAATGGAAGATTCATACTTCAAAAACTAAATTCAGCATACTACTGAGGTGATCCTGCTGATGCCTGAGGAAGCCACATGACAGCTAAGATTTCTTTTTAAAGCCAAAAAGGATTCCACAGGATCACACTATGTCAAAACTAACATGGACAGACAGTTAATACAGGCAGAACATCACAGCTGCACCCAAAGAATTTGGTAAAATGTAGTATGTCATTGTTATGCAAACAGCCTTGGAAATGACCCAGTAGATTATTGCATCATGGATGAACTCTGTGTCTGATGAGTGCGCGAGTAATTCTCTCAGTCATAAGAAGCCTAGTTTTTCTCAGAACCCCACTGCTCAGAAATTAGGTGTCTTGGATAAGGCTATTTGGAGTCTGAATTTAGACACATATCCATTTGTTCCTGTTCTTCTTGCTCTAGTGCACAGGAAGTCTCCCACCATGACTATGAGAACAAATCATGACACAATGACAGTGAAAGACTGCATGGAACTCACTGGGGAGGGGGGGGGGAAGCCAACAAACAACCCCCCCAAATATCAGCTGCAAAAAACTCACGGGAGATGGAAATCTCAACCATATACAAAATAAGATAAAAATCTGACTGCACTACAGCCATCCAGGTTATACTCTTTCAGTTACCTTCAGGAACAGTGCTTTACTGTAAGAATTCCACTGTGCTTTTAGAAAGCCTTACATATTACAGCACACAAACACCAAAAGTTCCCATCCCACCAGCGACGGAGAAAAGCATGAATGCACTGCCATAAAAAAAAAATCAGTACGGGGATAATAGAATTATCCACACACCACATCTTAGGCTGCTACTGAAAAAAGCCTCGCTGCAGATCCATTTTGTTGCTTATTTAGCATTAATTATTAGCAACCTTTAAAAACTATTTTAAAACAGCTCTTTTGTTGACTGCTTCCTTTCACGCCTCCTTCACACACTGATACTCAGCGCAGCACGACTGGCAGTAGGAAGAGAGCTGCTGCTCCCAAGTGGAGTTTGACGGGTGCTGCGCGTTGCATTCTACCAGTCAATGGCCTGATGCAACATTCAATAGCGGCCCCCCCTCTTCTGCGCTCTGTCATTCGTAATACATTGCCAAGCTAGGAAACAGATTAGAAATTTGACTGTAGAGAATCACAATAGTCTGTGGGTGGCAATTATTAACAATTCAGTTTTACTTCAAATTTGCTGATGCCAACACCGTAACTGTTTCTTCATAGTGCCTGCTAAGTATGTTTTCTTGCTACCTCCCTATCTTCAAGTAAGCAATACACATAACTCAAGTTTGAACAACAGTCTGGATATATTTCTCCATCCAACTCTTTGCAGTAATGAGTGAAAGAGGGGAATAGAAGAAAAATTCCTATCCTACTTTATGAAAAGCCACTGAAAACAATGATTTAGCGAACTCACCTTTTGTGCCTCAGACTTGGCCGTCTTGTTCCCAGTATCTAGAGCAAGGCAGAATAGAAACTCTCTTAAAGCTTCTTCTGTTTTCCCCAGATTAGCTAATGCTTGTCCTTTCCTTAGGTGACCCTACAATGAAACACATCCATAGTTGCAGCTTTTGCTCTTTTGTTGTAAGAATATGCAATAAAACCAAGACGAAATTACAAAAGATCTTTCCAGAGAAGAAAAAGTTAAGCAGGGAGAATCACTATAACCATCTCAGACACCAGCAGTGTCTGGGATTTTTTTAAACCACAACGGTCTTGAAAACTCTCAGACAGAACTAGAATATTCTCTAACTCAAGCAAGCATGATCTACACAGCACCCAAGCCCAACTGATCTTGGAGAAACCTACTTCCCATACATTAATCTCCTAAAATAGTAACTGCGTCCTTATAGAACGATATAAGCACAGTATTCAGTTTTTAGAGAGAGTTCATGAACTTGAGATTCATCCAGGTCAAAGACAGTAGCGTTAGCTCATCCTCCAGGATTATCACTCTCTTCCTTCACCCCAGGAAGCTCAAGAATATCACAGTTAAATGTTTGTAAGTCCCAGAAGTCCAGGAAGTTACAGGACTTAAAGCCTCCCTCAGATTCAGCTGTATGACCATTCTAACAGTTTTCTATCAGGACACCATCAAAGTTTTAAAACAAGGTGCAACTGGAGTCAGAACTTACTTTCAACCAGTACGGCTGCAGTCTGCATGCTGTTTCTGCATCATGCAATGCATCTTCACAAGCTTTCAAAGTAGAGTTAATCTGGGACCGGTTGCTGTATAGTAAGTGGTCATTTGGAGCTGTGGGAAATAGAAAAATTGGTTGATTGAAGTAAATTAAGCCAGTTACATAAGCTCAATACACTATTTTTGTTTTATTTTTTTTTTTAAAACCACATGTTGGTGCTTCCAAGTTGTACAAACCCACAAAATACCCAGTCTTTAAATAACCATGTACTACTTGAAATCTGGAAACCTCTCTGGGCAACTCCAGACGAAGTGTCAGCTATGTATTATATAACTGCAGGGAACATTGCATAAATAAATGCTGAGACGCTCACACAATAAATTACCAGCCCTGACTGGGGATCAGATGGTTGATAGAAGCACACAGGAGACATTTAAGGTGGCAAGAGGAATGCTGTCATAGTGTAGGGAGGAGTTTCAAAATTTTCTAGTATCAAAAGTTCTTAAACGGTACATAAGGCTCTTTTCGTGCCACAGCACAACACCAGAATCGGGTAACGCTACAGCAGCGCAGGTAAAGCCATGTCCTAGTGACACACGCTGCGTGTCGTAGCATCAAGACACAGCGTGTGCTGGATTAAGGCTGTACGCTTTTGTTTGGAATACTCTTGCATTTCAACGAAACTCTGACAGTAATACCTCGCCTTTAATTTCCACTCACTGCGTGCAGCGTTAGTTGCTTTTCCCCAAACCCGCTGAAAACGGCCGCGGCAGAAGTTTTTCCCCGCCCGGACCCGGGTCCCCGACGCTGCCTTCGCGCTTCGGCCACCGGACGGCTCCTCCGCCCGCCCCCCGCCCCGGGACACCCCCCACCCTTCCCGGGGAGCGGCGGGGTGCCCCGGGCCAGGCGGCCCCGCTCCCTCCGGGCCCCGCCGAGTTACACAACGGCGGCGGCAGCGGCCGGGGGGGAGCCGGGCCGGACCGCGGGCTCCGCCTTACGCAACCGCCGCTCTCCTGACCCAGTTTCGCTGCGGGCCCAAGAGCCCCTGTCCCTCCCCGGGGCTCCCCCCCGGGCTCCGCCGCCGCCCACCGGCGGCAGCGCGGCCCCGGCACACCCCACACCCCACCATCGGCTGAGCTCGGGGCTCGGCGCGGCGAGACGCTCCGGAGCGGCCGCCGGCGAGCTCCGAGCGGTGGAAACTTGTCTCCCCCGCCGGGGCCGGAGCGGCGGGGAGCGCGTCCCCCCGCGGCGCTCGGGGGCGTGGGGAGGGGGGTGTCCGTTACCTAGGCTGACCGCTTCGTTGTACTTCTGCAGGGCGGCTTGTAGCTTCTTCTCCTTGTAGAGGAGGTTCCCTTCGTGCCTGAGCTGCGAAGCCTTCACTTGGCAGGGGAACCACTTGGCCAGCAGGTTGCTGAGGATGACATTGACCCGCAGGAGCTGCCCGGCCGCCGCGCCGCCCTCCTCCTTGCACAGGACGCAGCGGGACTCGGCCGCCCGGTCCCTCTCCAGGCACTTTTTGCAGAACGTGTGTCCGCAAGGCAAGGAAACGGGCTCGAAGAGGAAGCCCTGGCATTTGCGGCACCTGAAGACGTCCCACTCGCGGGGCTGCGGGGGGGGGGCCGCTCCCGGCGGCGGGCAGCCCCTCTTTGATCCGGACGCTCTGCGCCAGGCACTCCACCAGCTTCTCCAGCTGCTCCGCCCGCAGCTGCTGGTGGCGGGACGCCAGCTGGTAGAGCGGCAGGGCTTCGTGCAGCCGCCCGCCGTAGGCCAACGCGTCGGCCCGCCCGAGCAGCACCTGCCACTCGGGCGCCAGGCCGCCGCCCGACAGCTCCAAGTTCTGCGCCTGCAGAGCGCCGGCCGCCAGCTGCAGCACCAGCTGGGGCTCCGGGCGCTGCTGCTGCGGCGGCAGGTGGGAGCCCATGGCGGCGGCGGGCAGCGCCTCTAGCAGGGCGGGCGGTGCGGGGCGCCGGGGCGCGGAGGCTGAGGGGGCGCGGGCGCGGCGCGGCCCCACCGGCCCATGCTGCTGCCGCCCCGCGCCGGGAGCGCCCCGCGCCGCCGCCGCTTATATAAAGGCGGGCACGTGACGCCGGGCGGCGGCGCTCATTGGGCAGCGCCCGCAGGTTGTTACA
Source organism: Pluvialis apricaria (assembly GCA_017639485.1). Classification (NCBI taxonomy): domain Eukaryota; kingdom Metazoa; phylum Chordata; class Aves; order Charadriiformes; family Charadriidae; genus Pluvialis; species Pluvialis apricaria. The sequence goes on from CM030017.1 coordinate 8,381,460, forward strand.
AAACCAGGCGGTTTTGTAACGCGACGGCAACGGCCCCCGGCCCGGCCCGGCCCGCTGAGGGGGGCCCGCCCGCCGCTCCCGGCCCCGCCGCCTGCCCGGAACCCCAGGCCCAGACCCCGCAAGGGTGAGGGGAAGCCGGCGCCGCCCACCCCCCACCCCCCCCGTGGGGCGGCCGTGGCGGGCTGCCCGAGCCCCCGGCGCGGGGAGGGGGCGTCCTGTCAGCAGCGGGCGTCCTGTCAGCAGCGGGCAGGCCGCGCCGCGCCGGTGTGAGAGAGCCGTCGGGCGCGGAAGCAGCTCCGCTGCTGCTCACTGCTTCGGTAGGTCCGACGCAGAGCCGAAACGAGCCGGTGCTCGCCCTCCTCCCCGGCAGCCCGGCCGCTGTGGGGTTTGGCAGAGGCGTGCGCCGGGTGAAGGCGCCCGGCGGGGACCCGCTTCCCGCCAGGCAGGCCCGGCTACGTTGGGTTTAAAAGTTAGGTTTGACCCCGCTGGTCCACAGTGATATCGCGGTGAGAAACTGCTTTCGCTCCTGGGTTTGGCGTTTTGGTATCTCCGGTAATAGAAAAGAAACAGGAGTTCAAAGCGATTTTGGAAAACAAGAATGCCATTTCCTGCTAGAACTGGAATTTTAAAGGCTGCAGTTATACAGTTAATAACTCTCTTTAAGCGAATCTGCGTCGTAGTGAAGCTATTTTAATGCCAGGTAATCATGGTTTTTAGGACATTAGAAGGAAAATGTCGTGTTTATTTGGTCATGCGGTGTGGCATATTGCATAGATACACCTGTCCATGCCAGATTCTAGATAAAAAAGCATATGCCCTATTATGTGTGTTTGTTTTACTTAAGACCAGCTGTGTTGACCACTTCAATCTGCACATTCCCACCAATTTGTGTTATATGAAAGGATCCCACTAGTTGTATAACTGTGCTAAATGTAGCCTCGGGAGAAAATGACCCGTGCTACCATAGAATTGAAGCAGTTGTTTTAAAAGAAGTTGTCTGATTTTTTTGTTTGCAGTTTTACGCACACCTACAGTTACAGTTTCTAGAAATGTCCATGATATACATGCATACATTTTCAAATACTCTAAAAATATAGGGCATTTCTCACAGTCTTAAAATCCACTGCAGAATTTGAAATTTCTGAGGATATCCTATTACTATTGGTAATAGAGGTACTATCGGCCTCCTCACAAAGCTTAAGAGAGGGGATGAAGGAATTAATTTCCCATTTCTTACTCACAGAAGTGTCTGGACTCCCCAGCTTAGACTGTGTAAGCTAAGCAGGTATTAAGGGACAAACCGTGCCTATGGGGTTTGAATGGACAGAGTGAAAAAGATGGAAGAAAGGAGAGGTAACGTGACTTCTGTAAGAATGTGTATTCTTAAAGAGTATACTTGAGAAAGTTTAGATGAACTTAGATTTAAAGTGAAAAACTAATTTAAAGCCACTTAAATTCTGGATCTTAACTGTTAATAATATACACTTTAAATTAATAATGAGGGCTAATTTTGTGATGTTTATGTGTCCATGTGTAGGCAAACCTTAAGCTTATACAGAAAGTCAGATGTATACCTGGAAACAGAAGGCAGCCATCAGACCCTTCAATTGTCTTTGATTCCTTTGATGCTAAGACATTTTGCACCTGCCAAAAATTTGGCCCCTGTCTCTAGGGCTCTTGAATCTATTAAAAAAAAAAGTTCAACACCTATTCATTGTTCCCAGGCAAGTCCTTTAACTAGGAAAAAGAAAAAGGTTAATTGAATAACTACTGGTTTCAGTAATTCTTTCTGCCATCACTTAAGTCAGACAATAATCCAAAGTATAGCACGTCCTGCCATCAAATAATTCAAAGAAAGGTGGGACAACCGAAGCACTTAAAATGTCAGTCAAGCAATGCTTCAGAACAGTTAGAAAGAATTAGCATTTGTGCTCAGAAGTATGGGGTTTTCCCATCAGATTCAAACTTGCTAACATAGACTTCTTTCCAAACTCCCATACAGGAAAATCTCATACTATAGAAGAACAAAACCCCTAACAAAAAAAAGAAAAAAGAAAAGAAAAATGCCTTCTTGTAGCCTTGAGGTCGACAGTTGTCTCTATTGCAAAACTATAGTCTCAGCAACCCCTCAGTGTGTTATTTTATAACCATTGTCCTGAAAACCACTATGAGTCAAAGCCTATTCAAGCGAGGGAAAGTGACATAACCACTGGTTACCAGTAGCAATGCAACGACAATCTCTCTATCAGGAATACGCCACCAGTATTTACATAGTTACATAGCAGACACTTAAAGAGATAAGTCATGGTATAAAGGGAGGGTTTCTAGCAGCACATGAATTCAGGATAGGGAATGGAAATAGATCATCATAGAAAATGTAATCAGCATTTGTGCTCTGAAAGGAACTTTCACAGTTTCCATTTAAAATGTATGAAAGCATCCACAGGGCTAGCTGACAGTCTGATCACTCGGGACTGAAATGAGTCTCAAAAAGGCACTGTGAAATGTACTTCTGGGAATTCTCTTACACCAGCAGGGACATGGCTGAAACATTTCGAGAGAAAAGGGCAGCTGTGCTTATGAACTACTCCCGTGGTGGAAGCTGTATGCTTATGAGGGTTCAGAACACAGACAGACCTTTATCCAAAGCCAGAAAACAGTTAAGACCTTATCACAGATGGCCTATGGGCAACAGCTCTGTGACTTCTTAGGGAAGAAACCAGCTGGCTCTGCCTCTGCTAGTTCCTGGTATGTGTGGTGTTTGGTAAATGTTAGTACTTTGTGGGGTGTGACAGGTACAGAGTGAGCCGTATGGTCACTAACGGCAAAATGTTTTAAAGCCAACATAGTAATTTACTGTTCACTAGAAGTCAAACAACTACAAAGTATTTGATTCTAACATCAGGCCTGGCTCTGCAAAGACTGTTTTAGCAAAACCAGCTGTGTAAATTGAACGTACATGCTCGATCTAGATATGCTGGGGTGTTTTTATATAACACAACCTGAAAGCATGGAGTTTTCATACATTCATACATATATTCATGGATTTGGAGTAACAGTGGGTCATGAGGTGTGCTTGATTAGAAAGCAAAAAAAGAAAAAGCAAAAAAAAAAAAGCAGCAATCCCCTACCTATCTGCATTGTGCATGAGATCAAGAACGGATTTATCCTTCACTTCAACAGAAGAAGTTAAAGCTAGGAGGTGACTCACTCTGCAAAAGCACATCTCCTTTGTATGATTTTTCTACAAAGGGAGGTTTAATTTCTTCCTTTTAATGACAATGAGAACAATACTGATCTTCTTCCAGCAGTTAATGGCTGGCATAACAGGCAGTATGAGAGCATGACTACATTCTTCAGCGTTCTTCTGGAGCTATAATCTGCATCCCACTTTGAGACAACAAAAACAACCAATAAACCTGTTTCTTTCCCCTTTCAAACACAGCTAACCCAAGTGTGAAATTCTGACCTACTAGTCATGCTGTCAAAGCTCCTTCTCTACTGGAAGTAGGGATGTGAAAAGTCACATAACGAATACAGCCACAGATGCCTTTTTATTTTCAAGTGCTCTGCACACACTGTCGTAGTCCATAGGCAAGAACAGATTTGGACTGATGGCCCACGGCGTTGAGCCAATTAAAAAAACCAAAACAAAACAGGAGGGAGGTCTAACCGTTAAGTCAGGAAGCTGCACTAACTTACAGTTAGAGAACAGGAAATGAATACATGTGAGTTCTTCTCTGTGATTTTGCCGCTGAATCTCTGAATGACTTCTGGCAACTATCTTTAACTCTCCTTTTGCATTCTTGTCTACTGTGACTACTCCTGCATGCACTGGGCATCCCTGCTGTTATACACACGATTTACATTGGCAAACAAGCAAGTTCAAGTTCTATTTTAAATACGCTTTGACACATTAATCCTGAAAGAAAAGGTATACTGTTCCATATATTACAAAGGAAATGAAAGAAAAGGTGTAATGGAGAAATTTATGTTCATATGCCACAGTTAGAAAATCCCTAGAATTAAGACATTCACAAATACATTAGCCAGTTTAAATAAATGCATGGCACCATCAAATAGAGAAAGCAACTGGATCACTGGGGTTTGTTTTTCAGGGAAGACTGCCAATAGAGCCTCTGAAAGGTGCTTGTTACCTATTCGTCTGTGAATGTGTGTAATAAGAAAAAAAAACAGTGCCCTTCCCATGCAAACCTCCTGCCTTCCTAATTGATGACTGACTAGTGATCAACTTGGCCAGACCTCGGGACTGACAAAGCGAGCATCCCATTCAAGTTGTATCTTTCACCATGTGACACAGGGCGATTCAGAGTGTGTCCTTGAAGCATAACCAAACCTAGAGTGAGTTGGGTAGAATCATTTCCGTTCAGACATACCCAGCTTCGCAGAAGGTTGCTTTTGTTCTGTATTGGAATGAAAGGGCTACAGTCAGAAATTCAGTGGAATTCAAATTCCGGAGTATTTTAATTGTGAAGTAAGAAGATATTTCAGCATTGATCAAACATTTAACACGTAATTCACCATGAAGTTCTGAGAAACCTAACAATAATTTGAAGGCACATATTTTATCAAAACTGAGGAATTATCCACTAGCCACTCCCACTAGCCATTTTCATAACAACTGCTGTTTTACTGGAAAGCTAATCTCTCAGAAGGAAAGCCCAAATGCACTCTTAAGTACACAGGAATGAAAATCCCAAGTGTTTAAGAACCTCTCCACGTGCATGGTAAACCTCAAATTACAGTAAACTCCTGCTTAATGTGTGACAAGACAAACTTGAGACTAAGAGGTCCATCACCCCTTGCAGAGAACATGAAGAAAACAGTCAGGATCCCTTTCCATTTCTGGAGAACACGGGCAATTGCTGTTACAGGAGAACAACTGAATGAATATATTCTGTCTAGAAGGTAAAGGTATTTATGGATTCTTCTACTCTGACCTGTAAAAAAAATACTTTGCAATAAATCTTAAGCAATAAGTCATTTTACTCCCATGCAGTGTTCCGTTTGTCTGAAAAGACTTCAGTTATGGTGTCAACTGAGATACTTTCCAGTTCAAAACCACGTAAGCCTAAACATTCAGAAGGGAAAGGTTATAACAAGGAACGTAAGAATGTATGTTTGGTTTCACAACTTGTGATAATGTCATTCCACAAAGAAGATGAACAAGCTTAACAAAGTAAAACCAAAAGGAAAACATCACATTAATGCAATCTACAGTCCACTTGAAGTTACAGGAGCTAATTCCTCTTCATATGCTTTGGTGTGATCTGAACACAGTAGTTAAGATGCAGTACGGATCAAACCTGGATGTTATCGATGAGTAGCCTACAAAGCAAATGGAACATGCCAGCTTTTGAACAGTTTGAAATCATGGCTGATAAGTTTATTTGAAACTACAGGACACATTCTTGCACAGGTTTTAAAAGCTCTCTGGACCACAGCTATTTAGCTGTCTTTAGATTGGTATGGACTGCTGTGAAAGAAGTCTCCTCTTAAAAAGTATGACAATGAAGTATTTTTATGCCTGTTGTGATTCTTAAAATCCAAGAGCCAAGTCATCCTTTCCTACATGAACATCTGTGGCAGTGTAAAAGGCCTCCTGAATCCACGATTTTAATTTCAGTAGTTTTCTGTGGGGAGTGAGGAAGATTAAGGCAAGTTCTACAATGAAAAAAAATGAGAGAGAGAAGCATAAGGAGGTAGAAACCCTGAAAGCAGCTAGAATAAGCCAATGCGTAACAACAGTAGCGGCATGTGCTTTCTAAACTACCTTTGACAGCCAGATAAATCCTATAGTTCTAGGGCCCACGGCCTGTGCTGTCTTTGGGCCGTTGCTCACAGCGTCCACATCTTTGCTGATGGGGGCAAACTTGTTCAGGGAATGACTGAGGAATGCATCCCTTCTTGGCAAAACTCTTAGGGGCATACCTGTGGTCCCACAGCATTTAAATGAGACTTAAAACATATGCTTCAAGTTAAGGGAGTTCTTCCAAGGTTTACTCATGGGGCAAAGGAGTAACTTAGAATAGAATAGAATATTTCAGTTGGAAGGGACCTGCAATGATCGTCTAATCCAACTGCCTGACCAATTCAGGGGCTGCCTGACCAATTCAGGGAGCTCCAGCCTATGCTTAACTGTTTTCTTGACCTGAGGGCTTGGATATCCTCAGAGCCTGACTTTCATCCCAGAGGCTGTACGCAGCCTCTTCATCCTGGCCTCTGACTTGCACTATTAAGGAGTATATAGCTGTAGTGGTCTACAAGGTTACTGCCTCCTGCCGCTTCCTGTCATCACAGTGCCAGGGATTTCTGCCCAGTAATAAGTCAGATGATTCCATTCACATCAAACATACAAGAAATACATGAAACAAGAGGCAGGCATTTCCAGTTAAAAATATATATAAGATTACGGTTATTTAGCCCATTGCCATCAACCAGATAAAGACTTAGATTGCACCTTTCCACTTCTGTAGTTCCGTGGAATTAGTTCTGGAAGCTCAGTTGATACTTCTTGATCCACAGACCTCCAATTTTCTTCAAAATTATTCTTTAAATATCTGTAGCTATACCTCAGTCACTTAGTGAGAAGCCAGACAGCAATTTTACTTACGCAAAAGTCAAGTTCACATTTGTCATACTAGAGCGTAGAAGTAGTTTTTTAATTTTATGTTTTATTTGGGATACTGCACAGCTTTCTTATGATACACATTGATGGGGCTTCCGGTAGCAGGCTTTCAAAAATAATTAGAGTGATGAATCATAATCAGAAATAAATGACTCTTACATCTATTAAGACAGTTATTTAAAAAATGTTTTGATGAATCATGCAAAAATGCTCGCAAACAGCATTATACTTCTTCATAGATATATTTTTTGTTTTTCATAAGTCTTATGAAAAAAGCTTGTGCTTTTAACACTTGAATTGAAAAAATATTTACAGCAGACATCATAAATGCTACATTGCAGTTCAGACAGGCAAAGTGGTAATGGTCCCCTGCTTTGCCATTCACAAAACACACTGAGGGTTTCAGATCTGTTCTATAAACTCCCAGTTTTAAAGTGGTCAATCCTGGATCTTCAGTATGCTTCTTTTCTCCAAATCATTCATTTCCTTCAGTATAAGGGCAACATTGTATCTCAGTTCTTGAAACTTTGCAACTGGCACCTGAAACAGAATATTCAGGTTAGAAAACATGAAACATCTTAGGAACTCTGAGTAGGGCATGCCTGTGGATAGGAACATTCCACAGTGTCAGCCCAATCTCTCTTAAAATACTTTTTTTTTGGTTTAGACTTAAGACAAAGGATTTGAGGTCAATAAAATTCAGTTAATTCAACTAAATCATCTGGGTGAAAAAGAAGAGCAGAGTGGGAAAAAACAGAAATAAGAGCCACATAGTACATTTTCTGTACTGCCTGATGTAAGAAAGGAAGTACTACAGAATGTAAACTGATGGCTGCTGTGGTGAAGTAAGAGAGTCATGGATTGGAAGGAAAGATAAAGACACCTGGAAGGTTGTGGAGCCTATAGAATTCTCAAGCAACAAATTCCAGATATTCTGCTTGTCCAAACTTGCAGGAGAAAGGAACTGAGCCTCAAAGCAAGAGACTTGGCAGCAACCTCAAGAGCAAAGAGAACTGGGAACTGTCTATACATGGAAGGCAAAAGATTTTGATTAAATATACAAAATATACATTTATACATACATTATACATGTAATATTAAATATACATTTTCAACGGTGCAGGAGACTAATGGACTTTACCATTTCAAGCCTGAGAAGCCAAATGGATGGAAATCTATTATCTGTTAAGACACAGAACCACATCTGAGCACAGGCACAGATTGGGTGCAGTGCACAAATGCATGTTCTCACATGAGTACCAACAGCAGTCTACCTAGTCCCAGGCTGCTCTGCGGAGCGCTGCCTAATTTACTCTACTGCTTTGACTACATTGAACACACACAATTCTTTTGACAGAGTCCCTTGTCATCCTTCTGCCTACTGTAGCACAGATATCAATTATGTGAGAGGAATCCAACATCTGATTTGCAATTTCCATATGCATCAGAAATGCATAAAAAGGCATCATGTCCTTTTCACTTTTGACATATATACAACAAGACTCGAGATGTTGCAATTCCCATTGCTTTTCAAAAAATCTACATTGTCAGAAATCACACAGCAATTGAAAAACCAAATCAAACCCAAGAGACCAAAGAGTGTAACCCATACACATTCTAAAACTGTTCATGATGGAATTACTTTCTGGACTTACCACCCTACATAAGCCCTGTTAGTTAGCAGGACACTCTGAACGTGTCCGAATGAAAGGAAACTGAAGAGGTGAGCGACTATATTTGCTTGCATGTGGTACCTTGAACCAAGCCACAGTTTTATCCTGAAGAGCTACTAACTGCAGGAAGACCACTCATCAGATACAGAAGTCATGTTTATAGCCAGATCTTTGGCATTCAGATCTAAGCAGCAGCAGCAAAGAGCTGACTCTAAGAGAAGCACATTGTTTGCTATGGTTATCTGCACTTCTGCGCGTACTGAACAGGCACCCCAACACATCTCCACTGCAGAACAGCAAATGGTCTTCCACAGACTTACAACAAGAAAAACTAAAACCAAACCAAAACAACCAGGAACAATGCCATCAAGACCAAGACTTGGCATTATATACCAGGAAATAAAGCCCCAAATCTAAACAGTAAAGAATATATACTAGTTTTTATTCTCGTAAGTGAAACTTACCCTGTTGTAAAGGGTTAACCTGAAGTCCACAGCATCATTTACATTCCATGGAAGACCTCAACCAGAGCATACAGGATGCTCTGAGCTAGACTGTCCACAGAGGGATGAATTTGATCTTCTGTGAAGTGACACCCTCAACGCTTTGCAATGTAGCACAGAATTTGCGCCTTCCTCAACAGCTGCCTTCTTGTGAAGCCTTTTAACAGTAAAATCAGTCCACCTCTTTCAAGCCACAGTGCTTTGGTGCTTCCTCCAGACTACTACTAACACATGAACTGAAGCCAAAATCTTTAGAGTTCAAATGTAACAATGCCTGCTGTGCACTGAATTCCTGTACGCACCACCATGTTATTTATAGAACAAATAGCATTCCTTTTCAAAGGTTAAAAATATGGAAGAGTTTATGCCATCTTCTGGCAAGCCTTTACATACAGTGTCATAAATACTGCCACTGACTAATTCTGAGGTAAAAAGTAAAGAGTATTTTTACTTTCTTTCTAGCAGCAAGAACTGTATTGAAGAAAAAAAGAATAAAACTACCTCTGCCACAGAAGAGAATGTTACCATTCTTCACCAAATGTAGGAAGTTTACAATTGTATCATACATTATATAAACTACCCCAGTAATTTTCCTACTCTCAAGAGCCACCATCAGGTCTAAAGGTTACAGCTGATAACAAAACCATAGTTTTTAATCAAACCAGGTACTATGCAACAGTGCTTTTCAGAATTAATATTCTTCTAACACTTGAGGTTTCAGCAAAATGTGTGTAGGAACAAGGTATGAAATGATTTTGGTTGACATTTCATTATATATTGTACACAGCTACACTGAATATGAAGGATTCCAAAGCAAACCAACCAATGATAAGGCACTGTTTACAAAAGCTTTAATATTTTAAATAGTAATTCAACTTTCTAAAAAGAACTTCAAGTGGTTTCTTTTTTATTTATTATGGCAATCAGACTTACTTCAAAGCGATGAGCTGTCCCATCTGAAAGCTTCATCATCATTAGAATGGATGGTTGAAGTGCACGGGCCAGTGAACTGAAATTATTTACATTATTAGTATTACAACAATAGACATCAGCACTGTGATGAGTACAGCATTGTACATTAACAGTTTACGATGTTCATGTAGGCTTTACATAGAACATGAGTAACTTCAATCACAGAGTCCTGTGCCTGGCAACTCATGAACATAGGAGTCCTGTCCAATTTACCTCAGTATTGAGACTAAAATTTTTTTAATAGTCTAGTAACTGCAAGTTTAGGAGCATTTTCATTTTATATAATAACCAGTTTAGTGGAACTATGATAGGAATAAGAGCTGACCAAGTACTGCTAGTAATAATGCACAGTTTTCTTAGTCAGCTTACCATGTTGCATTAATCCTTTCCATCCCTTCACACTTTCAACTGCCACCTCATTTGGGGAATCAAGCTCTTCCAGTCTTCATTCTAAATTTGTGGGTTGTTATTTTATTTGATGACCCAAAGAGGGGAAATGAGTCATTCTTGTGCAGCTTCCATCAACCAATGTTGCCAAAGCCTGCTCAGGTACCGACAGGCGTTACAGCCAGAAGCCATACCTCTTTGCAGAGGCTGTTGCTGAATGATAAACAAGAAATCCCAGGGGGGAGGTTGACTGGAAAGGAAAATAAGAGGAAGGAAAATAGAAAAAGATAATGTATTGCTCCTGTGTTGTTTGGAAAACAAATCATAGGATTTGCTTGCAGCTTGCAAGCATTGTGCCTGAGGATGTTTATCTGTACATTTTGCTCTCTTATAGGTACAGATTTTTTCTGCATAGTGATACCTGTGTGGTGCGTACAGCACTGCTCATCTGAGAGTCACCTGAACAAAACTAGTAGCTTGTGGCCACTACAATTTTCACTTAGGAATCTTTTTTCTTGATTTCAGGAAGACTATCCCTGATTACCCATGGGCCTCTCAACTATGGCAGCAACGAGACCGCACTCTCCCTCAGATGCAGGTATTCGTGAACACAATATGAAGTCACTCATGCTGACAATTTATAGTACTGACAAATACCGGATCATCTTCCAACTTCTTTCACCCTGGTCCATCTTGGTTAGAACTAGGCAAAGACCAGGAACAGCACAGACAACAGGTTTCTGTCTCCTTCTGGGTCTAGCCAAAGATCCATCCCACAGCTGCCTCTGCTGTAGCCGATAGCAAGAAGCTATTCACTGCAGGCACAGACAGGATGATCACAAAGGCCTTTAGTCCTGTTTTGTGAAAAAATCTAGGAGGCAGTTCAATTGCATAACTATGGCAGTGTAAAGCTGCTGTTCTGAAGCCTCTCGTTGTAGAATCTACAGCAGACTGTACAGGTGATGTAAAGTAATTTTATTTAACTTGTGCAACATACAAATGGTAGTCTACTTGAGAAGTTGAATAGATGATTTCCCTCCCCTCCTCTAGTGCAACCGAGAACTTGGCTGGCTGTGTGTGGCTCAATCCATCTAATTTATTCCATCATTTCTGAGGACCTGTGGAGATCTATCAGCTCCATTAAGTTTTGAAATACTGAAAGAGAGACTCAAATTTTGAGTGAAATGTTTCTAGTACAGAGGTTTTAGAGATCAAAGCAAATAAGGAGCCTAAAAAGTACCCTTAGTTAGAAGATGAAGGCAGCAGCCTTTTGGCAGGTCCTTGTTAACAGCAGTAACCTGTATATAAACTGACTTCTACACTGTTCAGAAAATCCCCTCAATCTCTTATCATTTAACGCTACATGCCAATCCCTGACAACAAGATACGTTTTAACACCATTAACATTTTCAAGCAGCACAAGAAGTCAGTTTAACCTTGGGCAAAATAATTTCTAGGGTCATGCAGGATTCTCTTTTATACCTTGTGGATATAGCTACGTCCACTCTCCACTTGAAGTCCTGGACACTTGGCAGCCTACTTCCTTGTATCAGAGCTGTGCCTTTGGAAGCAGGAAGCCTACAGAGTAAATCAGAAATGGGAGACTGAAATGCAGATTCATAAAAGAAACAACAATCTAAAGAGAAAATAAGATTCCTCAGAACAAACCTGTCTGGAACTTGTTTCTCTTCTACATCTATGCTCATTTAGAGCGGTCTGAATGAGTGAAGGTTTTGTGTATTTAAGACAGCTGCGCTCAGATTACCCACTTTTCTTATGCTTAACTACAGTCCATTTTAAAAAAAATGAGACTGAGTGACTGTGTAATTCCAGTAAAATGATGTCACTATAAAGTTTAGTAAGAGTCATTCTGGGGGCTGGCATATCTATTATTTCAATTATATGCAACTGTGAGGCATAGAAAGGCATCTGCAAATGTATCTTTACCTTCCTGCAGATCCAACAGGAACAAACAAGCAGGAACGAGACAGATGACTTCAGCAAAAAACTTGGAATAAGGTCACTGTGCTCCTTCAGCAGAAAGCATCTAGTATTAGCGAGCAGCAACATTTTAAAATATAGTAATATTAGAGTGTATCTTGAAGCGTACTTTAAAAAAAAATAATCACACAGTGGTTCTTGCTAATCCAACGTGATTTGCAGATTCTCAGTTCCTCACATAATGTTCGCTGCCAACCCCAGCACAACCTTCAAGATTTTTGTCTAGCCTAATGTGTAAGAAGCCAAGGACTTCATTTATTACTCATATTGCAGGAAGAATCAGGCTGATCAAACCTCAGTTTATTTCTGCGAGTAAATACAGTTGACAGCAATTAAACTTCAGACGGTTGACAATCTTTAAAATTTCAACAGCATCTTAAGCTCTGGGTAAGTAAACAAGCCAAATCTGATACAAAGACATAATAATCACCCATTTTTAGATACATATGCAGAAATATTTTCAGAATGAGGTCGCTGAGCTGGTCCACTTGGGAGCTAGTGTGGACTTCTCGTTACTTACCATATTTATTTATTTTTTTGCTAAACATTCCATGTCTCTGGAAGTTATTTAGGGTACATTTCAAAGCTACTCCAGTACTCACGCTAAGGGCAGGATAAGAAACGTTACATCCTTTATCCATGGTGCTAGACATAATCTAATTACAGACTTTACATCAGAAAGGAATCCTCTCTGAACAAATCAAGGACTGTAGGAACGATAGTCTTAACATCCCTACTCAGATTCTCTGTGAGTTAGTTGGTGCCTTTAGAAACTGCCCAGAAAGATTAATGATTCAATAAGGTACACAGGACTGACAGGTTGAGATCCTCCAATACTCTCGCATTTAGCCAAGGCAACATAAGAAATAATTTATCCTTTTTTAGGGGGGGGTTGGGTGGTGTCAGAAGTGACACACATTCTTAATAGTACAGTAAAGGAATGAGCAGGAAAAAAATAGCTCAGCTGGTTCTTACTCACTGTCAACTCCTGGACAGGAAGTAGGTCACCGCAGCTGGGTGCAGCCATGAGGAGCTGGAGTCTAGAATGGTCATTAGCAGGATTAAACAGCAAGAACAGGCCTTTCCCTCAGTGGCGAGCTGCTGCCAGAGTATTGCTTAATTTGGGGAATGCCTAAAAATAGCCTCACTGCTACCGCTTCCTTAAGACACGCTAACTCCCATCAATGGGAGACAGTCCATTCAGTGCACCACCAGCATTTCAGGGGAAGAAAGGGTAGAGAAAACAGGAAGATATTCCAGTTAGCGGTGGTGGGAAAGGTCAGCAATGCCCAAACAGAGGTGAAGCTTCTGAATACAGTTAAGCTATGGCATTTCTGTGGCCAAACCACAAAGCTTTAGTTCTGGTCAGGACTGCACTTCAGTACCATTCCCTCAGAAAGAGTTGTGGCTTTTATAGCTTAGTTTAAGCCTCTGTCAGCACCTTCCCAGCTTGGACAAGATCACCACTGGAACTGCACATATCCTGTAAGGATGACAGAATGTGCATAGTGGCCAACATACATACAGAAATTATATGGGCCATTAATCAAGCCAGTCTAAGAAGAATAGCAAAATGGAGCAGAAAAGACTCCACGGATCTTATATCCAAAACCTATAGACTATAATCATATTTTCTAAACGCTGTGCCAACACCTGCAATATACTGTCAGCACAGAGTGCAGAAGGCAGAAGTTAGAACAAATCAAGCACCATGGATCAGCTAGAGACAATCCAAATTATGTGTGGAAAAGATGATACACCTAGTGATAAGAACATCATCTGCCAAAGGCTGTAACAGAAGAGTACTCAAAAATGAAAGATCATATAATTTGGAGCAGCAGTTGACCTAACAATATCAAAACTAAAGACAAATTCCGGATGGTTCCCTATACACATAACAAGACATGCCTAGCGGGCCGCTGAAAAGGGAGAATGAATAAATCGGTATGTGTGAATTGCTGACAAATGGCACACAGAACGCACCCTCCTGGTAGAAACTAAAGCTACACTATTTAAAAAAATGCAGTACATTTATTATAAACACTAAGAGAAGGGGAAGTTAGCGGTATCCTTTCCCTTGAAAAAAGTTTTAATTTCATGCAGTTATTTGATGGTGTCAATGTGGCAAGCTTTTCTTTCCTTTCAGTCTATATAACTTGATGGAACGGTGGGGACACAGAAACACAAATGTCAAATTTCCAGTACTTCAGAGCTATTGTTTAGTGAACAAAATTGCAAAAATAGGATAAAATGCCAGGAAAAGTATTAAAAATGGATTTTTCTGCGTTATCTAGCTCATACTGAATTTTTGATCAGATGCTAATACTTCTCTTACCATCACAATCATATATATTTACAACTCAATAAGCATATGTATGATTCAGCGTTACATTTAAGATTATAAAAGCAGATCTGTCTAGAAATCAAATCTGAGGTGCTCTTCTCTGGTCTCAAAACACAGAGCAAGATTACACTGGATAATCACAGCTTTCGAAATGAGGAAAAGCTAAATTTTCCAGCATCGTGATTTCACAGTAGAAAACAGACAATCATGCATGCTTCAAATGACATCTAAATTTATCTTTTTTCTCCACTGCAAACAATATTTCCACTTTGCAACCATGAATTTTGCATTCTTAACACCTATAATTCAAACAGAAGAGCAAAGAAAAGATGAGAAGGCTGAATTTATTTTTACTCCAAGAACCTTTAGCTTTAAGCCAAGATCTTAACCAAGGAAATGAAAAATATTTTTAACTTTTGTAGCAGCATTCAGACCCTTGTGAGGGTAACTGAGATACCACAACTGTGATTATCAGGATTCCATACAGAATATCTGGAACAGCATTGGGTTAGTGATGCTATGTGCTGAGTGACCTCAAGTTTCAAGGAGAAAAGTTTTACATATGGAAAAAGTTCAAGCTATTTCTAGGTGTAGAATAAGCTAAATATTGTTGAGCAGAGAACCATACAGAAAAAAGGAATACCTAGAATGGACAAAGGAGATGGGCTGTTCAAAAAGTTCTTGATTTAGTAGTTCCTCTGGAGCTACTGAGGTATTCTGCTTAGAAAATGAATTACAGCTAGCAGAGCACTTGATATCTCACACAGGTGTCATCAAGTCACCCAGTGGGAATTCCCAATTCCATTGTACATTAAAACTTGATTAAATGCTACCTGAGAAAGCTTCCACAAACCACAGCATGTAGAAGGCATATGTAGCTTGCCTCTCAACAAAGCAAGATCTAACTTGCAATGATGATGATAAAAATGCTTAATTCTGCAATGCATTTTTCATCTGCAGGTATTGATGTACCTTACAGAGGCTATAGGACATTATAAAAACTGATGGTTGATGATCACAGAAAAACTGAAAATTGGCATGAAAGCTACTTACTGCATAGCCATGGATGACGGATATCATGTTACGTTGAATCAAAATAATGGGACAAATCTTGTTCTCATTAATTTAGAGAATTTTGCTGTTCTTTCAATAGGACTGGGCTTTTTGTCAGCAGAGCTCTGTGCAACCCTGCTAGCTGAAGGGTTGATACTAACCTGTTGCCAAAGACTATACTGGAAAAGTCCATGATGAAATCTTCTGGTATCCTTAAAGAGAAGAGCGACACAAAATAGTTAAGTGTTTTGTAACCACAAATATATGGCCTTAGCGATAAAAAAAAAAAAATAAAATAAAAAAAATCTATTATAGAACACAAAAAATGTGTCAACATTTTCCATCTTCCATTGCTTAAAACTGCCATCAGCTCTTAACGTAAAGCACTTCAGTATTCATTCAGCCTAAGCTCTCAAAAGGACAGCCTATGTTTTTATATCAAGAACCCTAAAAACTGTATTATGTCTTCCTGTCCTAGCTAGTACGGCAACAGTGAGTTTCAGAAGAACTCAGTATTTGCTTAACTTTTCCCAGTAAAGTGAAGAAAAGTTCTACTGATGGCTCTGACAAGTGCAGAAGGCAGGCTAGCAATGCATGCTTTCAAAAATCCCAAACCTACACATTTCATTTCACTTTCACTTGAAGTGTAATGAAAAGAAGACAGAATGAATTGCTCCCTCAAAAGTAAAAACAGAGGCCCTTGTAGCTAAGATTACTTACAAAAGGAGCATATCTAACATGGGGAGGACAAGCATAAATTTGATGGGGACCATGAGAACTGGTCAAATAGACTAACTCACGCTCCATCCACCCTATGCCTCTCCACTACTTTACCATTCCTCCAATGCTGCTGTTGCCTTACAAACAAGCTGCTGTTGATTTTCAGTTCAATATATCAGGCTGTGAATTGCAAAGACTGCAGAGCAAACACTGTTCATTCCACTGCCTTTGCCACAGGGACAGTAACCTCCTACAGAGAGGCAGGTTGGACAAGTGGGAGAAGTAACTGCTTCTGCTGCCACAGTTAAATCCAGTGCTCAACAGAGACATTACTCACCAGTGGCCTGAGATACACAGCGGTATATCAAAGAAAAATCAAAGCAAACAAGGAAGTTACCTGTCCTAAAGGGTTTACAGTGTCTAATGATGGGAAAAAAACCAGCTCATCAACTCACACAGTGGGAAGATGAAACAGCAGTTATTAGAGCTTGAATTCTTAATGGAAGAAGTGGGGTTAAACCACATTTTTACATGGTGCTTGGGTAAAACTGAATTCATATTAGCAGGGTAGTTATCTAAGCCAAACTGGGAAGTGAGGAGGAGGGACTAGACAGCATTTCTTTGGCTGCACGTGTCTGTCTGTCTTTCAGAAGACAAGACTATTTCTGCAAACATTACTTATACTTTCCCTGCAAGTGTATCACTTAACCCATCCTGATGACAATCGAATATCCTCTGCACGTAGTGGAATAGCTGGAGACAGGGGGTGTAATATGATTATTACGATACCTATCACAATACTTGCTCAACTGTAAGAGCAAGTGTTATTAAAACTGAAGCATTAATGCTACCTTTGAGCTTGCATTATTTTTTCTGTGCAGCTAATGATTTTGCTGAAAATTCTGTTCCTGGGTCAAGCAGCTTCCATGAGGCCATTCACACACTAAACAGATCAGACACAGAACATGGCACAATTCAGGCCTGAGCTACAGATGGCAATCAGTTTTCAAAAGAATATTCTGAGGAAGGGACTCAAAGGGCAAGGAAGAAGGCGTGAGGATGTCTCAATCCCGTGTTATTGACCTGAGCCATAAAGTTATTAAACAACCTGAGAGGGGAGGGAAAAAATAGCACCCACAACTGAGACTGAATTTATTCTCACTGGCTCAGCCAGTCAGGCCAAGCAATAAAGGCTATAGAACAGCAACCCTGTGAAACCAGTAGTATTGATCTAATTAATCAGAAGTGGACACGTCTCCCAGCCTCTCTCTCCACCAAAACTAGAAGCCAAAACCAGCTGCATCACCAGGAAATTGAGAATTAGAAGACTTTATATGGGTGGAATTAGTCCAGTCTTCATCTTCACTGAAGGAAACAAAATCGAATGCAGGAGAGGTGAAAAAAAAGGTAACCTGGCCAAACACTGGGTGCCAATAATGCCAAGACACTGCCGTTCAACCAACTACATGTGTTCTTCATGCACATGATCACAGGATGACCCACAGGAGTCACTGCGGAAGGGTAAGTGACTGAATGTAATTAGTAGGTGCCGTAAAAACAAGCAGGTATTTAATCTCCAAACCCAAACGCATTGGGAAACATAGGAAATTACATTTCCGATAGGAATCAAAGATGCTAAAGGTGCTACGAAATTGACTAAGTATCAGGGCTTGAGAGCAGAATAAGCTGTTCAGTCTTCTAAAAGTTTAGCCACAAGGTGAAGAGAGCTACTCACAGGAAGTAAGACTGCAAGAGATGGAAGTTAGGAAGAGTCCCAATAATGTGAGAACCATGGGAGCACAGCAGCAACGAGCAGCACATAAAACATACAAGTCTGTGAGCAACACAAATGCAGTTACCAGAACTATTGCTGCTGTATCAGTCATGTTAACCACAACAACAAGATAAAAAAGATTTTTCAAGATATAAAAGATATAAAAAAAGGTGATAGAGACTGAAAAGTGTCTTCATAGTTCGACGAATAATCCATAGTCCATGAAGAAAAAAAACCCCAACTACAAAAGTGTAAGGCAATAAAGTGTGGTCAAATTACAAGGACAGGGGCCCGGAGCCTGTATTTCTAGGTACAGCCAGTGACTTCTGGCACCCCTGTACACCAATTTTTTCCCCTGCTCAATAGAGGAATATTCACCCACCCCCAGAGAACCTGGCACGGAGCTTTTAGTGCTCTTCATTATTCCTTAATCACACTGAACACATTCTGCGTGCACCTCAAAAAAACACCAACTCCCACTGGGTCAAAAGCAACTCATCAGTTTCTTACTGACCTACTTTAACCTGGGTGTGAACTCTCCATGACGTGGCAGAGGAAGCAGCTTGCATTTTAGCTCACAAGACAAAAGGCAGGCCAAACTCCAGCACTGAGCTGCAGACAAAATTGTATCAACTACCA
This sequence comes from Pluvialis apricaria, assembly GCA_017639485.1. Taxonomy (NCBI): domain Eukaryota; kingdom Metazoa; phylum Chordata; class Aves; order Charadriiformes; family Charadriidae; genus Pluvialis; species Pluvialis apricaria. The sequence continues at coordinate 8,400,175 of CM030017.1, forward strand.
AGGCACCTTTCATCATGGCCCCAATTACACCCGTCACCGATTACATCCCGATTACAAGTCTAAATCTGCAGCTTTAATTTGCCTGAAGTTGCTCATAAAGTTATATTAATGAGTCTGCAGAACAGAGTCTGAGAAGAAAGCCAATTTGCAGGTTAATGGACAAATAAGGATGAAAAAAGGCAGAATTAGAAACATACCTATCTATTTCTCCTAGGTAGCAATCAGAATGCTAAGAATTATGGGAAATTAGCATTTTAAAACAATTGGGCCTTGGTGCAGAGGTTTCTCTATAGATGAAAGCATCAACTGCTGTTCTTCTCTCATTGCTACTGAGTGTGGAAATAAGGGAAAACCTGTAAAGATTATTAGCATCTCATGTCTAGCTTTTAGGATATGAACTTCTATTCAGAGATACTCTGAACAGTCTGATACAGGTTTTGACAGTCTGTAACAGACGGTAAGCTTTCTTGGGTAATGGGCCGTAGCTGAACAAGGTAGTAGGATTTCATGAGCATTATATCATTGGCCTTTCAAAGAAGAAAAAAAGTAGGGCAGTTTCTTAGCTTCTGAAATGTTACCGCTCTCTTACCAAACAAGTTAAAAAAATATTGCAGGGCAAGGTGGGGATGGCAGAGAGAAGGTCACTCACATTTGCATAACCTACATTACAGACTAAATTAGACCAATCTCCCCAGCATGTGAAATTTACTGCTCATGCTCGGTGCTAAATCAAGTCTTACACAACACCTGTTTTTTTCCTCTGGCTTCACATGACATTTGGCAACAGATGTATTATGTGTTATTTACAGGTAATTTTTATACCAACTTTGTTCTGTAAAAAAGTGGATTTGGAGAAGCAGTGACATAAGTTATGAAAAAACAAGCAGATTAAAAAAACAGGCATAAACAGGCATACCTGAGCTCCTTTAGGTCTTCTTTAAAAACCTAGAAAGACAAGGAAGGTGAAATTTTACAGAACGTAGTCTTGAAAGATCATTTCTTACCTAGTCAATTAATAGTGGTTACTTGTTTGGTATCTCTCCCCAAAAGTTTTAGTCTTGAGTGCCAGTGGTTTTGAAATGACAGGTTACATATTAAGAATTTCCAGAGGTGCTCAATCAAGTAGTGGGAAACTAATTTTAAAGACCTAAATTCTCTTGGAAGCCTTTATTTTTGAAAACAACATCCCTGCCATTTCTTTTATGTAGCTATCCATAACATATTCTTCTTTTAGAGTAATTATGTGCCCTTATTCTCAAATATGTTTTGCAGTAACTTGTTTAAACTATGACAACTGAAAGGAAGTGGCAAAAGATAAGCTCTGAATACTAAAAGCATACTTTCACTATGTTTCCTGCAATATATGAGCTTTCCCAGTGTGCCTGGGTAAACATGAAAACAGTATCTTAAACAAAAGAGAGGTGCTGGAAGTCCAGAAGTGGTTCACTCACATAAAAATAAAATGAGAAAAGATAAAGTGTAAGGTAAAGTAACACGAAAAGGGAAAGAAAATAGCCATGAAGAAGGAATAGGGGTTGGGAACATAGCAGATGTATACATATTCACACAGAACATCCATAGTACAAACAAAAATAGCATTTTCTCCCAGTTTCCACTATATTATTCTGGCCATAAGACCTTCCTTCCTCTACGACAGAAGTATGAAGAAAGGCAGGCAAACAAATATGAGAAATTGTAAGTGTTGACAAAATGAGCAGTATGTGTGAACACACAGTTAGGGTAAGACAGAGAGTCGATGCCAATGAAATAACACTTTGCAACGGTTTCTTTGGGGGTTTTAACGTAAGAGTAGAAGGAAACATGCACAATATACCAGATGCTGAAGCAGAAAGAGATACATGAGTCTCCTTCCCAAAGTTTAAACACTCTTCCAAAAAGCTCACTGTAAATCTAGCCAACAAGTAAAATAATAAGCTCTAGATTTTTACCAGTTTCTTCCAACCACTTTAATTGGGAGCAATATGTTTATGTGGAGCTCCCCACCCTGGCAAATAGAGTTTAGATGGTAACTCATGTCTAACGCAGCTTTTAACTTATCAGGACTCCATGTACTCCCAGAACTTACTTCTTGTTTGAAAGTTGATAAAGGGAGTCTCAATGCTTCTCGGAGAAGGGTATACATGCCAGAAATGAGGAAAGCAAGTTGCTCTTCTGAGAGATTAGTGCTTTCTGCAATCAGCTTGACAGATTCCTTGCAGTCTTTTCCTTCCAATGCATTAACAGTGACTGTGAATAAGAAAGCAAAGCAAGATCCCTGTAAAACGAGGAAGACCTAGAGACTGTGAACATTAACATAAACATGTCTACAATTTTACTTGATTTAATGTACTGACGTTTTTCCTGATGTGAAACTATCACTTCAGGTCTCTGTAAATACACCTGATCATCCGCCACCACAGGTCAGTCTCACAACACTTTACCAAGAGAACTTCAATGGATTAAGCTTTTGCATTGTAAAATTGAAGATGTTTTCATTGTTGAAATTTGTTATTGCTCACAAGTACAAATCCACCTTGAGCTTCTATCAACAAACTTGTTCGCATCAGAAGTCTGCTTACAGCTTAATTACACTTCTGATAAACAGGATAAGAGAGGATTGAAAGAGTAAACAATTCAACACTGTTCTTCAACGTTTTACATAATTAATTTATCTTCAGTGTCAGCAGAGACAAAGCATTAAATGAGGAAGGAGACAAAACTAAACCTTCAAGACTTGTAGTTTGCGCAACTACTGATAACACAAACTTTAAAGGAAATTACTGTTAATTCATGTGGCAATATTATACACTAATAACTCATGTGCGGTTATCGCAGTCTTCATCATTCAGTTATTCTTCCTTTTTCCATATATGCACTGGTTTATATAAATTTCTGTTGTCATGTCACCCTCTGTCCTGCCCCCTGATCAGTCTGCATGGACTGCTGGAGCCACAGGAAGCCCCGCTGTGGACAGAAAAAAAGATTACTGTCAAAATCCCATTGCAGGATTAGATTAGTCATTTACAATGAGCCATATCAGTGCTGTGAATAAAACATGAAAAGTTAAAAATGTCCAGGAAGTGTTACTGAAAGTGAACACTAACAGATTAGCTTAATACTAAGGTTGAAAAAAAAAAAAAAAGAAGAGTTTTAGTCAAACTTCCAGCCTTCCTTTTGGTATTAGGTGGGTTCCATCTTCTAATTCCGGATAAATTCTCTTTGCCTTTCACATTTTTAAATGCACAACAAATTCAGTGGCAAGTCCAGGATCATTCACGTGGCTGACTGAATTTGTCTGGCACTATCTGCATGGCAGATTTCACACAAAGTATCTAGGATGTGTAAGGTGCTAGTACCAAGCTTTCCACGCTGTCTGAAAAAGGTTCTGCTCTATGACAACAAAACTGACTTTGAGAAGAGTCTATTTACTGGAAAAGCCAAATACAGATCAGCACCGAGGCCTGTTCACTAGATCACGCACAGAGCAGGGAACAGGTTGCTGTCTGCTTACCTACTACCTAATACAGCTTTGATCTGTTTCTTCAAAGAACAATAGGTAGCTTATAATTTTTAACTAGACAGCTTTAATGACAATATCAGTTTTCCTTTTGTTGACCGACCTTAATAACTGGTTAAAAATCTGTGTCTTCTTTTATAACCTACTTGCATTACGCTAGAATATAAGATTTTTTTTACTCAGTATAGCTCAGGGAACACAGAAATATCAACTGTACCAACATTTCCAACAGTCAGCCTGAGGGAGGAAAAAAAATAACCCCAAGACATCCCAAGAAAATCTCCCTGATGGGTTACTTGCTCCTAGTAGGAGATGCCTGCGGTCTCAAGCTTATACGTGCAGTTTAGCAGAGCCTGCAATAGCGCTGGCTGGGTAACCCTGAGCTAACGGTGTATGCAGTTTTTACATTGTGAACTGAGCAGGCATATGAAGCAACATCTCATTTTTTGTATTAGTTATTATTTAGTGATAGAGTAACAGCAACAGCCTCAAAAAACTAACTTGGTGCCGGAGCAATTCAGATATACTCTGTTGAAATCCATCATGTCTTCAAAGACTTCTAAACCTTCAAGGGTAAAAAATGCCGTCCTGCAAGCTGTTAATCACAGACCAGCAAGAGCAGAAGACGACTGGAGATTTCTGCCAGCTCCCCGTAATCTGGCAGCTGCCTCCATCCGCTCGGCGGGGGGAGCCAGGGAGGGTTACCGGCCCTGGCTTCACATGGTTTTGAAGGACTGTTTGCTCCCCCTGCTGTAGGAAGAATTTGTTGCACACCTAAGTGTAGGCGATAATTTACACCAAAATTAAACCCAGATGGAGTTTAGGATATGGTCAGGCTTCCTGGCACTGACGTAACTTTTTGGTCACCGTTGCCTCTGGACTAGGCAGCAAATATGGTTCAACATCTGTATTTACTTTTGTCCCAAATGCCTCTGCCTATATCTAGCTTTATTACTTTATTGTAAGGAAACCCTGGATACATTGCTCCATTTCTGACACTTAAAGACAAACCAGCTACCAGAGGCTTTGCGTCCTCGTTGACTCAAATCAAGAAGAAAAAGCCTGAAAGCTGAGAGAACGTGCATGTAAGGGTTGCAGCACTACGCCATGCTGTGCAGGCATTGGTCTCCTCTCAGCTGGCCACAAGCAAGCTGTTTGCTCTGCTAATCAACTCTTCTCTTTGATTATTCTGTGATTATTTTGCATACGATAATTTACTCAACCGAGTAACTCTGATTTTGGTGGTCAAAGGTGCCTTGAGAAAATCTCACTTATCTTGCCTCACAGACCAAAATCAAACAGGCAGAGCACTTTCAGTCCTACAGCCCCAACGCCACTGCACACCTGCACTCTGAGGTTCCTTCACTTTCTCCTGGAAATGTCCACGGGGTCTCCGACGTGCACATGCCCTACGCAACCCGACAGTGGCTCGACCACTGGCCCTGGGACCGAGGGGCGAGAGAGGAATGGTTTTAACAGTGCTCAGCATGAGTTTGGGGGCCATCCATTGCTGCAAAAGTCCGTACCTAATTCTTACGGATTTTACAGAATTTTTGAATACAACCAAGAAAACCCATCACTGTATTTAACCCTCAGCTTTAGCTTCCCGCAGGGAAAAGCGTCCCAGGAGAGCTGCAGCCCTGCCCAGGCAGGAGAGGAGAGCAGACCCCCGCGCTGTCCTTGCCTTCCTCCGAGGACCCACGGCCTCCTCAGGGGAGGCGGCGGGGCAGCGAGGGACCCCCGCGGCGGGCGCCGACGAGCCCCGGCTGCGCGCCGAGGGCAGGCCGCACCCGGGCCCTACCTTTGAGGAGCCGCCGGAAGGTCTCCTTGCCCACCTCCTGCAGGCCCCGGGCCATGGCCTCCACCTCGGCCGGCACCCGCGGCCCCAGGAAGCCGACGCCGCGACCCCCGCCGCTCTCGCCGTACCCGTAGGCCGCCCCCGCCGCTTTCCCCGCCACCGCCGCCATGGCAGCGAGGCCCCGCCCGGCGGCCCTCCGCCGCGGCAGGGGGCGCTGTGCCGTCCCGGCGTGGGGGGCCGGCGCCGGAAGGAGCCCGCCGCGCCGGCCGCAGAGGCTGAGGCGCATCCCCGGACCGGCCGCTTATGGCGGCGCTTGCGGCTTGGCCGCTGCGTGCGTGAGGCGCTTGCCTCTTTCCCGCTGGGCTGTACCGGAGCCGTTCCCGCTGCCATGACCGAGGAGCCGTACGAGAAGTTCCTGGCCCCTGAGGAGCCGTGCCCGCTGCTCTCGCACCAGCACCCGCCGCGGGGCGGCAGCTTGAGCCTGAGCGAGGAGGGCTGTCTGGACGTCAGCGACTTCGGCTGCCAGCTCTCGTCCTGCCACCGCACCGACCCGCTGCACCGCTTCCACTCCAACAGGTCCGCCCGCTGCCCGCCCGGCGGACTGAGGCGGCCGGGCCGTGGCGGGTCGGCGATGCCGAGGGGGGGACCGGGGCGGGCGGGTGGGCGGCGCGGGGCTGAGGCGGCCGGAGGCGCGGCGACGGCTGCCGCCTGCCCCTCCCCTCCCTCCCCCTCGCCGGGGACCCGTCGGGCCGCCCCTGAGGCGGCGGCGGGGTCGGAGGTGCCCGTGCGGGGGTCCGTGGTGTCTCCCCCGGCTCCCCGACAGGGGGTGAGCGTGCCCCGGCCGCGGGTGCTCCAGGTAGCCCGCTGGCACGGCCCCGCTTGGGTTACGCTTCCCTTCGGCGGGGCTGTGCCTCAGCTCAGCCTGGTTCGGGCTAATAACATCCCGGTCGTTAATCAGTGTGAGCTTGGTCGGTTTTTAAGATGTATTTATTCGTTTCCCAATTTCTTAAAACGCCGTGTTGAGCGCTGTAGGGCGGGCAGCTAGGGAGCGGGTGTGTTTATAATGAAGAGCAGGCCTTGCCTGGACGCCGAGCAAACCTGCCGAGGTTCAGAATGAGTCAGGCGGCTTGGTGACTGCACCGATTCCTGCAGGAGCATTTCCATCCCATGCTACTAATTAAGGGCAAATTATTCTGTCTAATTTGTAGAAAAGGTCTATTCAAAAAATGCAAATGCAGCTCTACAAAGAAATTCCAGGTGTGCTTATAAAATCAAAAGCAAACAGTCCTGCGTACCTAAGGACCTAATTCTGCTGCTGTTTATGCATAGTATTAAACTTGAATAGAGCAATAGCTTTTTTTGTGAACAATTTGTGAGATTTTAGTCTTGAACATATGTGTGGGACCATTTTAGTTACTGTTCTAGAGTTGCAAGATACTTTTACTGGTTACTGGTGTTTCTACTACACTATAAGGAAGAGTGAATAATAAGGTAACATTTCAATTGAATTTTTATGAAATCATGGAAATTACACTTTAAAAGTGTCATTCACAAGGACAAGCTTTTAATTATAGATTCTTAAATGATTCGGCATGAAGAGCCGTGATCAAATATGATACACTTTCATGGTCTAGTTCTTATATTGTCAGACCCAATTGTGACATGAACGGTAAGATGTATCTGTAGCATATCTATAAGATAAACGTGTGATATTCACCAAATCTGCCTTTAATTCATTTTGTATGTTTCTCTTTGCATTGCCTTTCACTTCCTGAGTGGGTTATTCAGCCTTGCTTATTTCACAAACTCAGGTTTGTAACCCAGGCAGCTTGAGTGGGTATTTCACTTCTTTGGGCAAGGACATGCCCTGTCTTGCACTGATTAAGCCATTGGAAATGCACGGCTCGATCTGTGATGCTCGCATATTTTTTAAAGTTGCAAGTAATTTTAATGTAGTTCCCGCTTCTTGTTAATCCAGTTCACCACAGCAAGTACAGCCCCCCCTAGGTAGTGGAAGGCGAGGGCTGAGTGCCTGTACCTGCGATGATACTGCGTACCTGGAGTATCTGTGCATAGCTAGTTGGTGGTAGAGCCTCTGTACCCTCATCCTGTGTTTTGATGGGTCTGGAAGCTTTGTCCGGTTTATCTTTCCTTTCATCTATATTTCATGAATAGTGAAACTGTAGTAATGTTCAAAAGCATGCTGCGTCACCACACTCATACTCTACTCTATACTTATTGATTGCCCTGGTCACAAAAGTCCGTACCAGTAAAACATTGCACATGTGTAAATGATGCAGAAAGGAAGGGAGGGCACGATCTCCTGAATCTGCTAAAAGAAAAGTTTTTGAAATGTCTTTAACATTGGATAAATTCACTGCTGGCCAAATAGATGCGGGAGTGAGTCCATCACAAACGTATTTAGCCAACCTGGTGTGCAACTTAAATAACAATGGTGAGGACCAGCCTCTCTGGGTGATGGCATTGCTCAGCTTTTGCAGTTGGATAGAGGGATGTTTTTCTAGTTAGCCAGGCTGAAGTGGATAGGAACAGGAGTTGATCGCATGGGTTTGTGTGGTGAATTTTAGAAGCCCTTTTCAAATTGTTTTGGCCATATTGCAGCACTGTGCTGACTCATAGTTATCTCGACCTACTTTTCACCAATATGTAAAATAAATCCAGATATGGAGACTGATTTCATGAGCTTGTTAAATTCTGGCTTACTCTAATAAGAGTAAAACACCTGTTCTGTGAAGGTTGAGTCCCCAGTTGCTTTCCTTTAGCAACAGCATTAACTAGCTTTTTAAATGAAACTATGAGGGTGAAAAGTGTTTAGTTTTGACATGGTAGCATTTTCACACAGGTCATTTTCCCACCTTGCAGGGTCTCATTCCAACAGTGTGTCCACTATTTTTGGCATTCAGAGTTGAAAATAGTGAATAATGGAGCCTTGGGTATATCCACAACGTGTTTCCTTATTAGGCCTTAGTTTTGTGTGGGATTATCAGACTAGAATTTCTTTTTGAGTCCTGCTTGTCCTGAACTCCAATTGATTTACTTCTTTGTTTTGCTTATTTCAATTTACATGGAAGTTTAGATATATCAACATACGGGAAATTATACTTTTAGTTTGATGTGTTTAAAAAAACAACAAAAAAAGACAATTTACACATGGCTATGGGGTGGAAACTTAATATATTAAAATAAGGGTGTAATTATACTAACTGCATATGGATTTTTTGCCTTGCTATTTTTAACATTCAGTTTGCTTTGGTGTTGCTTATGGACCTTTAAAAATATTTTAAAATAGAATACTTCAATTTACATAATTATAACTTATTCAGTAAAATCAACATATAATGCTATTGACAAGCAAAGTGGAGATAGATAGTTTTATGAGGCGTAAAAGAACTAAGCATTTTTTCAGGACACGTGATGCCAATATGTTTGCTACTTTCTATTTGTTTTGTTCTGTTTTGCAGGTGGAACTTAACGTCTTGCGGAACCAGCGTAGCCAGCTCTGAGTGCAGTGAGGAGCTCTTCTCCTCGGTTTCAGTTGGTGATCAAGATGACTGTTACTCACTATTGGATGACCAGGAGTTCACCTCTTTTGATTTGTTCCCTGAGGGCAGTGTCTGCAGTGATGTCTCTTCTTCTATCAGCACATACTGGGATTGGTCAGACAGTGAATTTGAATGGCAGGTAAACTAGTTCCACTCTAAATGTAAAATTTTGTATAGATTACTAAGTGCTGCGTTTAGCTTTATTTGGAAGGTCCTCAGCGTTTGTTTCTTGGTTACTACTGAATGTAAGAGCAGCTATCTGAATGTTCAGCGCTAAAGAAAATGTTTTGTTCTGTATTATTCCAGCGTTCTTAATCTGGAGGAGGGACTGAAGGTCAGCTATTTGAAGAACAATGCTTACATATTATGGTAGTTTGGTTTTAGTGACCAAGATGTGTTTTGTAGCCATGAGCTTAGATTCTTTGTACTGAGGATCTTCCCGGCTAATGAAATCTGGTTATACTTTTCTGCTTCCAGTGATTTGGTCGTATTAAATTTTCCTTTGGAATGGAGCTGGCATATAGTTAAAGTGTAGAATCTCTTGCCATAGCTTATTTCCATCTTTTTTTTCCTGTGCTAGTAAGAGTACCGAGCTCACTTTGTTTCACCAGGATTGGGAAAATGTGGAGGCGAATCATGCCCTCCTTTTTCCTAGTCTATTGGATATGGTCCTGGTCAGGTATCTCTTAGTGTGTGGTGGCCTTCTTTGTTTTTCAGTTGTGATATGCAAATATTTTTATATATTATAAACTTAAATTGAATTTTTATATTATAGACTTAAATCAATTGTGAACGTCTACATGACTTTGAAATGGGAAACATGGTGCTCAGAATATACTGAGGAATACTTTTAAATTTCATCATCAAGCTTAGTCAAAGCATGTAAAGAGTCTTTGAAGTGCAGTACAAGGACTGAAAACACTGATTTCAAGAAAGCACAAGTCCTTTTCCAGAATGAAGGAATGATGCAAATTAACTTAAGATAACATGGACTGAGATTAGCTCTGAATTCCTCACTGTTTTAGTCTAACTGCTATCTGTGTACATTGTATCACAGAAGTTACAAATGCATTTGTGTAATGCAGCCTGTAGGAACAACTCAGATTGGATCCCATTTCCCATGTCTTATTTAGCTGACAGCATGTTTGATTAATAACTAGGTTTTTTATTATTATTCTTTGTTTTTTCAAACAAGCATTTCTTAAGAGACATACTTGATTGGACTTGTAGAAGTTTGGGGAGACTTTTTTGTAGCTCTTTATGGTGTTATCTGGCAGAATCTGAGCATGAGTAATCCAACTGTCACGCTTTAACTGGAAGCACATTCAGAAATTACCTGTCAGTTGTATAAATGCTAGCTAAAGTTCTGCAGTTGCTGCCAGGAAAATGACAGTGATTTTAATTGAATTGTCTTGCATAATTATGGGGTGTAGTATAAATTACAAGGCTACTTTGGAATGATCTTCCTTAAATTAGATTTATGCTTTAAAATGTGAGGTTTAGATTTAGGTTTGGATTGTAATGGACAATTTACACTGATGGATAAGGGAAATAGTTGAAATGTGACATCATTCTGCTGTTTTCTTAAATGCAAATTTTTAAAAAGAGGATTGATAAGTAGAGAATAGTGTGAATTGAGTTTGCTGCACTTGCTGTTTGTTGGAAGATTCAAAGGAGTACTGCAATGTTATGAGTAATTATTAAGAAGTTGTTAGAGTACATAGCTAAGCAATGCTTTGCTAATTTGATGGTATGTTTTGAATTGTTAATAGTGTTAAAATGACTTTTTAAATCTGCCTACTGTATTCTAAGGCTTTGTTCCTTGTCTTGCATATTACAAGTTGCCTGGCAGCGACATTACAAGTGGGAGCGATGTACTTTCTGATGTTATACCTAGTATTCCGAGCTCTCCTTGTCTGCTTCCAAAAAAGAAAAACAAGCATAGGAATCTTGATGAACTTCCATGGAGTGCAATGACAAATGATGAACAGGTAAAATTGACCTTTTTTTTCCGATGTGAGAACTGAAGAACTTTCAATTAGTGCCACACCTTAAAAGACATACTGATTGCTGTAAGTGTAAATGTAGACCTATGCAGTACTGCTTGATTCTTGAAGCCAAATCTTGTCTTTTGTATCTGTAGTATGCAGTTTAACATGTACTTAAGTTTTCACCCTGAGTTTTTGAGGATACTCAATGAGGCTAGAATAGTAGGAAATGTGATATTTACGCACATTTTATTCTGTTGGTCCTTCCTTTTTTCTGTCACTCATTTAGAATCAATAATACTTTAAAATGACCTGCCTTTCTTTGGGTCCTAGGTTGAATATATTGAATATTTGAGTCGCAAAGTCAGTACAGAGATGGGCCTTCGAGAGCAACTTGATATTATTAAAATTATTGATCCTGCTGCTCAGATCTCACCTACAGATAGCGAATTCATTATTGAATTGAACTGTCTCACAGATGAAAAACTGAAACAGGTGAGTTGAGGTTTGTACATTTGACTTTGGGGTTTCAGCATCTGATATGTCTTGCAAAATCTCTTACAGAGTTGTGATCAATTTTTATACATGATCATTAGATATAGGGAGATACATTAAAGCACAATATTGTGCTTTAGTGAGAAAGGGAATAACGGGAGATGAGAGTTCAAAAGCAATATGGTATGTATTAAACCTTTATATGAAAAACTGTGGTTATATATTCTCAATATGTGTTAAGCCTAAGCTGGCATGTGTGTAATGAGTTATGCTGTGGGCCTGGAATGCTTATGACTAAGCATATTCCAGTTTGTGACCATCAACTTTGAGGATCTTCATTTGCTCACTGAATATGAATTAGCATTTAAAACTCCAAAGGATTGGAATTCGTTGGGGAAGACCATAAATTTCATGTAAAAAGGGACATAGAAAAATGTGTGTTAAAGATATTACCCTTCTTTTTTATAATTTGTATCTGGTGTGGTAGATATATGCTACTGACTTCTTAGTCTTTGTAGTGTTGTGATGTGTTGTTGGGAAAAGGTGCAGTATCCAAACAAGCTGAACTCCTCATTATTACTCTGTATTTGTGATTATGGTGAAGGTAGAGATTGAAAATGGAAAACGTTCACTGCTGTTATGGACTTGGCCTATTTCATTTTTCAAATGTTTTATAAGTATTATCTTAAGGTAGAAAAGTACTGCTTTTCTTACAGCTGCTTTTGTTTGAGTATACCTAGCAAAATAAGGAGTTTTGATACATTAGGTAAACAACTTAGTTCAGTTGAACTTGACTGATATTCCCGTTTGGTGTTATAATAATAACTTACTGTTACGTAGCAGAAAACTTGGAAGACAGGAGAGGGGAAAAACCCCAAACCTTGTTTTTTCCTCCCATAATGAAATTAATATTGACTTAGTTCTTAGTTAAGTTCTCTTGATGACTGCCATGTGACTTGAGATTTAAGCAGCCACAGCAAAATGTTTTAAAAGATAAATTGAGCTGATCCAGTAACTTGATCGCTGTTAATAGGCAAATTATGTTTTTTTCCATGAAAAGGAGTATCTCAGTACAGTATTTATTAGGCTTTAGTAATTCTGCTGCCTCTGTTCTAAAGGTGAGAAACTATATCAAGGAACATGGGCCTCGTCAACGGTCTGCAAGAGAAAGCTGGAAGAGGAGTAGCTACAGTTGTGCAAGTACCAGTGGTGTGAGTGGTGCCAGTGCCAGCAGCAGCAGCGCCAGCATGGTCAGCTCAGCAAGCAGCAGTGGTTCTAGCGTTGCTAACTCCGCTTCAAACTCAAGTGCCAATATGAGTCGAGCGCACAGTGATAGTAATTTGTCCACAAGTGCTGCAGAAAGAATCCGGGATTCAAAAGTAAAGTTTCTAATTATGTACATGTGTATTAAGCTATCTAACTTGTTATGGTTGCTTATGTGATCGTAACTGGTGTATTTGTACTGAAGGAGCATGGTTAGTAACTGAGGATGTGCTGAAGTTATCTAGCTAAACCAATGCTGACTGTTTCCTCTGGCATGACCGTGAGGAATTTAAACTTGTGCTCTTCTCATCGCTTCTCTTCAAAGTGAAAGCCTGATGTTTGTATGTAGTAGATCTTCTCATTACTTTTGTTTAGAATAAGGTGAGTGGGGGTTGAATAAGGGCTTATGCATTTAAATTAATTCTTTGAATGAACACACAGTTTTAGCAAAAAAAAATTATCCAAGATTGATCAACCTAATCTAGGCATAATTTCTGGATAGTAAAGGCTGTCTTGGTTGTGGATTTTTTTTCCCCAACTAGAAGTTCTATCAGGCTTTTTGAATCTTCTTCAGTTTATTCTTCCAACATGTCTTATGAGATGACTTGGTGAGGAGTGACCTACTGAAGCATGTTTCAGTTAAAGTAGTACTGTGGCACTTGTCCTGTTTCTATAATTTCAGTTTCAAGTATGGAGGAGAGGAGCCGTTCCTTCTTGCTCTTCAACATCTCAGATTGTTATTGTAAGACTGTAATATTTCCCCTACAATAAAGATTATTCCGATCAAAGACTCAGCTATGCAACATCACAGGGTGATGATGTGCCTCATAACTCAGACGTGGTAAATGGTCATGGTATTTTAGTATTAGATGCGCTTTTTGATGAATGTTTGCACCACCTCTGAGAATTCATTTTAGTTATTTTTCAAAGCAGACATTATTTTGGAGGTTAACTTATATTTGCAAGCTTTAAAGGTCGTTTCTACAGAACAAAATCTTATTTTCTGTCTCTTCTGTATTTTGATAGAAACGTTCCAAGCAACGCAAACTACAGCAAAAGGCCTTACGCAAGAGACAGCTGAAAGAACAAAGACAAGCTCGTAAGGAAAGACTGAGTGGATTGTTTCTTAACGAAGAAGTGCTCTCTTTAAAAGTGACTGAGGAGGACCATGAAGGAGATGTGGATGTTTTAATGTGACAGGGGTGAATTTATCAGTGTTCTTTCTAAGCCTTAAATGTATTATCCTTATTGTTTACATATATTTCTTGACCAAATTTTGATTAGTGCTAACAGTATAAAATTTCTCAAGTGTAATTTTGGTAAGAAGGTCTAAGTATTGAGTAACTTCAGCTTTTTGAGACTAATGGTGCAACAAAGACTTCAGAAACTTAACTGACTTCTGAAAAGCTGCTGAATAGATACGATTTTAAGGAAATTTGAACTTGGCTAACGTGCCAACTTACTTGCAAGACATAAGTCTAAGGGTGCTTTTGGATGACATTAAGCATGCATTACTATGCTTCAGCTTTTTTGTTTTTTTCCAACTTAGAATTAGCATTACATTTGCCTTGTTCTGTCTTCCTTTCCCGGTATTAGAAAGATTGCTTAGCACGAGGGAAAAAATCTTTGGTTCTATAGGGCTTTCTTCAGTCTTGCTCTTGGATCATGCAAAATTGAAGTACTGTGATAAAGCCTTTTCTAGAAATTGTGATTTAATGCAAACTACACAGAAAACAAGAATCAGGACTTCTAATGCAGGGAATCTGTAACACAAATAATGCCTAATAATGTAGTTCTTTAGGAAGTAATTAGAATTCAAAGAAACAACTTGCAAGCTTAGTCTTCAGAAAGTTATTTTGCTGCTCAGTGTCTTATAGCATGATTGTTACCAAGAGTTGACCAGTACATCCCTAGTATTGCTATGAAAAGATTCAAATAAAAGCACCTTTATGCACTGAAAGTACACTAATCTGCAATTAAGTTGTCTAGGACACTACTTACAATAGTTAAAAATTCTACTGGAAACAGAAGCGCAAACAAGTGGCACACAACTTTGGTTGCTTTTTTCCCCAGAAGCATAGCTAAAGAGATTGATGTTGTTGGCAAGAGAACTTAATTAATGCAGCTGTGCTTTTTAATTGTATGTTTATCTGAGGATGTCTTCTGTGTGGGCTGTTACACCATTAGATGTTTCAGAATTCTCCTTTTGTCTATCTGCTTTTGAAATTTCTCTTGCTAAGAAAATGAGGTAAAATCATGGCTTTCAGGTAGGGAGGTAAAAGTAGTTTTAACCTGTTTCTAATTCTGGCAATCTGTAAGGTGACTTCTGTCTTTATCTTGGAGCTACGTATTACAGAAGTCCTTTTCACTACGGCTGAGATAAAAATGATACTTCTATGTGAAGTGTGAAGCTTAAAAGCTCATAAAAGTATTTTCTAGTTCTGAGTTAGGAAGTAATTTTTCAGTATCTTGATGCTTCATTACTTTCATTTTGCTTTTGTGAATTAAGGAGTTTGGCAGTTTAGTGTGGCCACAGGTACCTGTAATTGCAGGATATAGCCCAGTCCTGCAGAATTGCACAATCAACTTTATATAGCACTACCTGCATTAATTTTTCATGTCCTGCACAGACTTATTAGCCCTGACACCTGAAATATTTTTCTTTCAGAAGTAGCATTCCTTGTAGCCTCAAAATAAACTGACCAGTAAAATATCTGAACAATGGCCTCTGCAAGTTCTTCAATGATAAATCAGTGAGGTCCATAGTCAAACTAGTATGCATGAACTTGGTCACTCTTATCACTGCTAAACAATGGGTACCCAGACTTGGCCACTGACTGATTAAAATCTACGTAATGTCATTTTAAACTTGAGTGTTAGCTACCCCACATGGCCAGTTATTTGGTCACTAACCAGAAGTGACTGTTACCTGTCAGTGTTTGCTTGTACTGCACTATAGCTGGTTGGTGCCTCTCTTCCTCCTGTAGAAACAATACCAAAAGCTTCTTAATGGTATACAAGTTACTGAGAATTTAGATTAACTTAAATCTGGAGCTTCTTTTAAAAATCTTGGATGGAAGAAAAAATTTAATTGCTGTCAATTCAGCTTACTTCAGGGTGCAGTTGTTGAACTTTTGCAACTTACCATGGCTGTAATGGATGAATTAATTGTGAAACATTTCACTGTGTGTACACTGTAACAGTTCAGTAAAACCTTTATTTTTCTGCAGTGACTTTGAAATGCGGAATTGTTTTGGAAGAAAAATGCACACTTAGTACTGTAGAGAATTGAGACTCTGAAATTAATTGTAAGAAAGGTAAGATATGTCAGTGTGGTAGAGCATGAAATTGTGTCACTTCATTCTGTTTCAGCAGCTCTTCAGAGTTTAAAATCCCTCAGGCTTTGTTGAGAGAAGACCCCTGTATTTTGATGATGTACAGTTCTTTTTGGTCACCTAACTTCCAGAGGTCATGAAATGAGGGAGGATAGTATTTCCATCTTGATCTTAGTGTGAGCATGTAAGTATAAATTAATCTAAGTGATTAGATGGGTCCAGTTGCTCATCTGTTACATTGGATGAAAAGGTCCTGGGTGCCACAGTAGCTGATTGTGGGATATTGTCTCCATCTGGTTACTTCAGTCACTTGTGTGACAGTTAAAACGACAGAAGAGAGTGGATTTCCAGGGGTTCCATGGTAATAATTTATAGCTCTGTAATCTCATAGTCCCAAAATGCTTATAACCTAAGAATAAAAAACTCTGAATATTTTGATAAGAACGCAAAATAACTTTTTGCTTACCTGAACGTTGTCTCTGCTAAGTACTTGGTATCTCAGAGAATCAGGCCTGGAGTAGCTGTAGGATTCAAGAGTTCTCACATGCTTCTACATGTTTGGGTTTTTTTCCCTTTTCTTTTCACATCCTTCGTAGTTCCAATGACACACTTATTTTGTGGAGGGGTAGGTATTTTTGTCAGATTCTTGTCTTTCCCTGCAATATGCTGTATACTTATCCAGGGAAGTGGTTGAATCGCTGTCCCTGGAGGTATTTAAAAGACGCGTAGACATGGTGCTTAGGGACATGGTTTAGTGGTGGACTTGGCAGTGTTAGATTTACGGTTGGACTCAATGATCTTAAAGGTCTTTTCCAACCTAAGTGATTCTATGATTCTATGAATTTGTATTGGATACCCATGGCATTAGTCAAACAGTTGGAATTTTAGTTAAACCTGGTCTTGCCGATTTGAGTGTTGGTCATTGTGGCTACTGCTGTGTTTTGCAAGAAGTTATCTACAGATTATTTGGTTCAGATAGATAAAGAGGAGTAACAGACTGCTAAAATCATGCATTCTTATTAGTGCTTTTTCAAAAATAATCAAATCTCTGCTTTTTATTCATACATAAAAAATGTCAAGCTTAAAAGCAAAATAGAGACAAACAGGAAAAGCTCATAGTTGTATGGCTCCATGGTACTGAAGCTGTATATCTAGGTGCTTTGTACCCAATGTAATACGAATGTAATCAATTTATACTCTGTAACATCAACGGTTTGCTTCCATGGTAACTTTTTCTCTAAAAAGGCTTAGAAGGAGCACTGAAAGTCTGATTGCAAAAGGACTGTAAACAAGAGAACATTCTTTTCTAATATGATTTTAAATATGAGGAAGAAAGCTAACTGCCTGACAAACCTGTCTAATTTTTGTGTGTGTATCTAACGTCATCTTTTGTTAAGATATTATCTATTTTTCTTTATCTGGGAAACTGATTAAAAGATGGTTATAGTATGCTCAGTATGGGGTGCTTACTAAGAAGAGCAAGAAAAGTCTTTGCAAGACTTTCTTGGGCTTAACTTTTAGATCTCATATTGTGGTTTGAAACCTGTGAAGATCATTCTCTGGGGAAAAAAACCAATCAACCTGCTCGAACTTATGCATTTACATCGGAGTGCATATACAATATAGAAACATATAAAAATGGCAATATTTACTGTTCATCTATGCTGAATGGCCTGAAGCCATTCCTTTTCTCCTAACACTCTTTCAGCTTTGAAATCATTTGATGCATTGGTCTATAAATATGAGTAAACCTGACTGTTTTGGGGGGCTCTTGAAGTTCATTCTTATAAGCCAGATTTTCATGGCAAATGTTAGATTTATTGGTTTAATGTTCCTTAGCTTACTGATCTTGCAGTTCTTGGGTGTAGAAAAGACAAGTCAGTAAGCAATTTTCCACTTAAGGATTGCAAAGATAGTTTATTAATTTACCAAGGGCAAATCCTAGTAATAGTCAAAGCTTGTCTATTTTGACTAGTAACTCTGATTAGTTGTACTTGCATTCTCTCTCATCTGGCTAACTTAAAACATTTCCAAATTACAAATAAATTCTACAATTTAAAAAGAAAATACTTGTAATGTTGAAGCCTTGAATTTAGTTCATAACCAAAGCAAGGGGAAAGTGGGGTTTTGTGATTTTTCTTTTTTTGGGGGGGAGAGATGGGGCTATAGATTAGAGTATAGGGTACTGCTTAAATTGAGTTGTTTTTTTTTCCCCAGGTTCTCTGCTAATTGTATTGCTAAAATGCACTTTTGTATAGAAAACTGTCCTCTGTACATTCTGTATCTACTTTCCACAATGTTTATAGAGATTTTTCTGAAGTTGTGAAGGATTTACTGAAAGCTGCAATGCTGGTGACTGATGCTGTTGACTTCAAGTTTTCATTGTCTTTGAAAATAGTTATGTGCATATTGAAGTACAGGTTGGAATTAAAATTGATGACATAGCAAAGATATTCTGATGAAACTATGTGGTATCTTCTTCAGAGCAAGGGGATTCATATATAGGACTTGCATTCTCACCATTCAGGCAGAAAGTCCAAATAAAGCGGCACAAGTTAGCTGTTCTTTGTGACAGAAGGCAAGCCAGGTGCTCCTTAACTAGTGCGGTTTGTTATCCACAAAATCCGATCAGAATTATTTCATAGGAAAACAATTATTCATTGTGAATGATATAACCCAAGATCTTGTACGGAAAGCTGTCTGTCCTTGGTTTTGATTTCTGGGCTGGAGGATTTTTTTTATATATATGCTATGTACTACATAACTGTGGGCATAGGAAGTCTAATCACTTTGGTTGCCAGCAATAACTGACTCTTCTTCTGCTGTCACCCTCAGTACCCGTAACCATCAAACTACCACCTGTCCTGTGATGTTTAAAATCCCTGACAGGACTTCTAAGCTGACAACCAACCGTGCTCTTACAGTTCATCGTGCAGGCACCTGTGTGTCACTATTGTAAATCCAGATCTCATTTGCTACAGCAGAAGCAGGTATGCTCGGGGATTCCAGAAGTCGCAGTGATGCACATCAAGACATGCAGCACCAGCAAGGACACGGCTGTGGCAATGGCTTCGCAGTCACCAGTGTTTGAGTAGGCTACAGTGAGGGCACTTGCCAGCCTGTATATTCTGTGCGTCCCTGAAACAAATTTGCCTTCTGCAATACTGAAGTTTCAAGTGTAATATTTTGAAAATTCTTTTTCCCCCTTGGAATCCAGCAGAAGAATCCTAAAAACCTGAGAAGATAATAGCTGGCATAAGGATGTATTCCTCAGTGTTCAGAAAGTCTCCTGCGGCATCTTGGGGATCTGAACTCCCTTGTTCATCCCAGCTAAGGCTCGTCAAACGCTTATGGAAGTTGATTCTTGTCAAACACTTACAGAAGTTAAAATTCACTAAATGTTACCATCCCAGCCAGTTTCTGTAGATACTGAGATGGAGAGGGACAGATGAGAGCAGAAACACTGCATGTCACAGCAAGTCTCATCAAACTCTTGATTGTTGCTGAGTCTGCGACTGGGACACTGCAGAATGCAACTGCAGAAGCTTTTGCTTTTGCGGTGCTTTGCCTTCGCTTCAGCAACCTGCTTGTGGTTTTGTTTTTCTTTTTTTGTCTGTTTTCACCCAAAGGTGAGTGACAGTGCAGTGTTTTGCAGCAAAACAAATTGAAATGTTGCCAAGGTCCTTGACCTGTTCTGGTGGTTGCTTGTGGTAAAGACTTACTGCTCCCTGGATAGCACCTAGAAGCTGCAGGGAAGTTGATACTTCTGCTCTCTGAGTCACAGGATCTTGGTGAGCCCATCTGCTGTGCTTTGGACTTCTGAACTTTCCCATTAAGTCCTGTTGCAGCAGTTCATTACTGAGGTAACAGTTGCACGGAGGAGTTCTCAGCCCTCCTGGCAAACAGCTGCCTATCTGTCAAGTGAGGTCATGTGGTCACAATTAAACACTCCACGTTATGAATCTCTTATTATCCCTCCTTAAACATTTCTTCATTTGTCTTTCAAGTGTATCAAGTTTCACTGTAATGAGAACCTCTCATTTGATGGCCACTTGGGCCACTACTTGGGCACAAGCTAGACCAAAATTTCTACACTGGCAAAACTAATTGATAAACTTCATTTGCTAAATTGACAGAGAAAGATGGCATTGGCTATGATCTTGCTGTCCTCAGCGCTCCCTTAATGCTGGCCTCAACTGTACACTTGATCCAGACATTTCCCAGCACAGTTACAATTTGGTTTCCTTGTGTGTGCTCCTAAGTATCCTGTGTCCTACCAGATAGAAGACATTTTTTTTTCACCTCCTTCCAGAACATTCATCTCTTGTAAATGGTTTCTCTGGTGCTGAGATAAAATTTAAATTCAACTCCACGTTTCTGATCTGAGACCTCATTTCATTCTCTTCTGCATGCTGCAGTGGCTTGCACTTGGCAGCGCCACTGGTGTAAAAACTTGTTTCTCACAATGTAGACCACATTTCTGAGGCTGAAGTGTGATAATTCATCGTGGCTGTCGAGTCTTTGTAATGCTGCTTAAGTCGGAGTACCTGCTTTATTGCCACAAAGTTTCCTGAAGAAAGAAGATTTATTACTGTAGCTGGAATTTAGAGTTTGACCACCAATTTCTGCGAGGTTAGTAACTCGCCCATGTATATTGCCACTAGAGGGAGCACTGTAGTCATCTTACTCGCCTTCGACACTCCAGCTGCCAACGTTGCTTTGCTAAAAACGCTTTCCTTTATTCGGTTATGTCCTATTAAAAAGATATTGGGGGGGATTTTCTTCTCCTCTTATGCTGTTTTTGAAGGAGGACTATTTCTGTTAAGACTTAGTTTTGCAATAATGTTTCCAGTCCTAAGGGAAAAAAATGTGCCTTTTCTGTTTGTGGTGATTGCTGATTCCTGCCTGGTACTGCTTATTGCAATTGAAAGATGGAAGTACGTTCCTGTTTAATGTTAACTTTTGTATGCACACTGTGTTGCTGCTTTAAATGTCCCGGTCTCTGTTTCAAATTCAGCCTGCCTTATGTGGGCTGAAAACTTTGCAGTTGAAAATATTAGGTAGTGATAGAAAACAAGCAGTCAGCTTTTAATGCACTAAGTCTTATAATGTAGTTACCTGTCCATCCCTGGGAGTCAGGGGAGAGAAGATGTAGCCTTTATTTTTTTGAACAATAACTTCTGAAATGGGCTTTGGGGCTTCCTTTGGAGCAAAGGAAAATACTGCTTCAAGGGAGCTGTTCTGTAGTTAAATAATTTTTTTTTTTTTTTTTTTTGTCTTTCTACTTGTCTGACAATTATTGCTAGCTTTAAAAAAGCTGTCCCTGGAATCTTAGGTTAATTCTGAGAAGTCAAGCCTGTAATGGTGCTGTGCAGAATTAGGAAGGCTTTGAATGCCCATATGTGATTCTGCAGATACGCTCATGACTGTCATTCTCTTCTACCTCTGTGTCAGTAGCTGTCATAAAAAAAAATGCAAGAGGAAATACAAGTTTTAGTCATCAAGTGGAACACTTATTTGGACAAATCTTTGCTCAGTGTATCGCTTATAAGGTCTTTGGCTTAAAATTGTCACATTACTCTAGTAGAGAGAGACTTTCATATTCAGCTGGGAAGCTGCTGTCGGCAGGCCTTGAGCATGCTGCTGGCTGCTTGCAGGGTGATCCGAGGCAGCTTGCTGGAAAAAGCATGTTTGGTCCTTGCATTAGCCATGCTCCCTTTAGAAAAAGCAGTATCTTCTCAGTTCTAAGTTCTTTTCACAGAAGCATCATCGTGCAAATCCTGTGCCCCAAATGACATTCACCTTCGCATCATACGTGGCTGCTGCATCTTCAGTGTTGGGAGAACTGATGTCAGTGGCCTATAGTACTTATGAAACCCTGGGCTTCATAAGCGCGTGCGCTGTATTTCTCCTGATTGCTACAGCATGGCCTTGCAAGAAGACAGGATGCTTCTGATCGTATCAGTTGGTTAAATGTTGCCATCTGAGTTAAATGAGCTGCATTATACCAGTGTATCGTCAACATGTAAGTTGCCTTATGACTAGCAGCAGTATGCTGCTTCTGCTGTGGAAGAGCTGAGGTGACCTGGCACTCAAAAGCACTTTGCCTTTGACAATGGGGAACTAATTTGAAGGGTTGTTAGTTCCACTGTGACCACGCTGTAAAGTTTCTTGTAAATGCTTTGCTTATCCCTGCTTATTGATGGCTTATAAATGGGGCAAAAATACAGAGCACATGATCTGAAAGCTGCGCTGCCAAGTTGAAAAATAGCGCTTTAACATCTGTATAGATGCCTGTCTGTAACGTGGCTCCTGTGAAGGTACGCTTCTATGCAGGCTCTCGGTAGCAAATTCTTAAGTCATTAATTCTAGGATATTTTCCCTAGGGAAAATGTGTGCCCAAATAATCTTGAAAGGAGGGAGTGAAGTTTTAAATTACAATTGCAGAGCTTTAAAATGTGACATATAGTTCTTAATGTCTACATAGATCTCTTAACTTGTTTTTCTTGTCACCTAGTTCCCGTCCGTACTTCCTGAAAACAGTAAGTAGCAAGTTCAACATGGCAGTTCATTGCAGGAGCTGCTGAAAAGATATTGTTAATTCATTGTAGACCCTCCTAGTTATTTAGGTAATTCGCATTTCTTGGTATTTGTTTCCATTCTTAGTTAAAAGGCAGTTGATTTACTCCTTGCTTTCTGTGTTCAGTGTAGAAATAAATAGATTAGTCACAGGGCTTTGTTTCACCTTCCATTGTGCACAGTAGGAGCAAAGGAAGAGCTGAGACAAGTTCACTTTAATAGCTGGTCAATTTTCATATATGGACAGCTTCTTTCAGGCATAGTTTAGATCACTTTGTAGGTTTGATGTGTCCTGCATTCAAGAGATATCTAAAGGTATAATGCATCAGTTACTATCTTGAGGAGCACTGGAAGTAAGCAAGAACTGTTAATGACAGGTGTATTCTTTGAGCAATCAGTGCTCCACATGCAGGACAGTTTTGCGCATGTCCAAAGAGCTTGTACTTGACCTTTTTGCTATGCCAGAGTACAGTGGTGTGTTCACTACCTGGCTGGTACTTTCTGGCAAGAGCAGTGTGAGCTGCTTAGCAGTTACTGTAGATTATTTTTGCTTAGGACCTCACAAGTCTTGGATGGTTCTGCTTGGCAACTCCTCTCTGCTCTACTAGAAGACAGAGCAGCTGGGGGAGCTCGCCAACACATACCTTCATTAAGACTGCTACATTGTGGAGAATCTAACTGCAGTCTCAGTGCAAACCTTGCATTTTCCAGTTGGCTGTGTGATTCCTAGTATTACAAATACTGCTGAGCAGAGCTCAGCCCAAACCACAAGAGCAAAAACTGTGTTAGGAGTGTCTAAAAACTTGTGAATTATGGTGCTAACTATATGACTTTCAACATACAGTCATGAGTATATTTATTATATTCAACTGACTCCCTTCTGAAAGCATAATTGAATGCTAAAGTTGATCAAAGTGTCATGTATTTATTTAATGTTCTTTAAATCATGTTTGATATTCAGCCAGCTCTGCTTTGAAATAGTCCCTGTCTGCTAGTACAGGGATCCAGGGCCTATCGTGTCTAGTATTGGTACAATCCTTTGCCCTGGAAAATTACCCTTTGTAGGCTGGAAATGATCACTCCAGAAACAATTTATATTGACAGATTAGGTAGGCAGATAAAGATCCATGCATGAGTCTATTCGAGTATTTAATTTCATTAAATTCAAGGTGAGAAAAAAAGCGTTATGATGTTAGCAAGCCTTTATGAAGTTTGAAAGAATATGTTTTTTCTGCTTAATTTTTAAATAAGGTGAATTTATTTACCAAATAGAAAGTATTCACAGTGTGTGTGTATGACTTATAAACATGTCACTCAACAAATCCATGCACTTCCTCCTGAAACAATTTAGGTCATAAAACTGTTTGTAGAAGTTACAAATGTTAGTCAACCGAAAATGGAGCGGTCTAAAATCTTAGTACAAACCCATTTGCGGACTGATAAACCCATTTGCAGACTGATAAAATGAGTGTAATTTATGGTCTAGATGCCTTATTGGCATATGTATTAAAATTTTGGTATATGTCTATTTTTCTTAGTATTGCATTAGCTGTAATTTCTATGTAATGCTTCAATTCATTTATATATTTGCACAACACACTATCAGATAAAAAAGTGCCAAAATGTGTATAAGGAGGTCATCACTTTAGCTTAATTGCGCACAAATTTCCTGCAGACTCTGATGCTTAAGACCAATAACGAGACTGCTACAGCTAGAATAAACGCATTAGCCTATAAATTTAGAGCTTCTACCTGCTTTGCAAAGGGAGAATCATCTCTAAATGAGCCTAGTAACATTGATTTGTGATTAATCATTTTACTTAGTGACTCATCTATGATCACAGTACAACAAAAATGTCATGTTTGCTTAGTGGCATTAACTCCATTTATCTTCTCTGCATTCAGAGAATTGCCTTGTTGTCAATGTGGGACTGGGAATACAGCTGAGCAGTACTGTTGTTAAAGGACTTGTGATGTCGGTTTACCCAAAGCAGAGAATAGACAAAAAAGAAAAAAATAATATTTTTTTGGTAACCATTCTCTTCCTTGAAACTTAATTGTTCTACTTGGTCAAGACAAACCCTTCGCAGTAATGATCTTGCATCTGCAAAACAAGACTAATTTAACCTTGAAAATAGGTATTATTCTAGTTGCTTCTGAATTTTTCTTTCTAAGGCCATCTCTGCAAGTTAACAAATACTCTTAACTCTACTTTTGAGACAATTTTGCTTCACATTTTGTGTTATTAGAATGCTTGGCTTTGCCATGTTACCACTGCATTTCTAGTTGGATGCCATCAGAATAGTTTTAAAAAATGCACTGCTAAAGAGTGTTTATGGAAGGTGATAGTCATTGTCTCTATGAAAACTTTTCTTAATCGCTTTATGTTAAGAAACAGTAAACCCTTGCAGAACCGCCTCCACTGAACAAAATAAAGTCTTAGAAGGAGCTATACTGTTCTTTGCTAAGACTTGTCCTGCTGAAGAACAGGAATCAACATGTTAGGATTTTTACTTTTATAGGATTTCTTCATTCAACAGTGTCATAATGGCGAGGATCTGCCTCTCTGGTCCAGCACACAGAGCGCTACGTCTGGAAAGGAGATGCCTAATGTCTCGTGGCTCATGTCTTGTTCTTTTGCTCTCTCTCTTGGCAGTGCTTTGTTGCTATTCCTCTTTACTATTCAGCTGATGTGTTGAAAGTGAAGCTTCTTTCTTCAGACTTTTCTCTACTGCTGTCAGCATTGCAGCACCCCAATCTTAACCAGGGCCTCTGCTCATTACCAAAAGTAAAGACTGAAGGTGAAGGTGAGTCATACTTGTACCATACTTCAGAATAGCAGAAATGCCCGCTGTGAACATGCCTGGAGAAAGATGGGGGCGTTAAGAATACAAAACATTGTAAAGGCTTCCCAGTGAAACAAAACTGAGAGTTGGATGATTGCTGCTATAGTAATTGGATATTGTGTTTTGTGAGAGAAGTCCAAAAAGGGTTTGCTGGGGTAAGTATGCCCTGATTTAGGTAGTACTGATGATTATTGCAATATTGGAGGAAATATCTGTATAGTCTATAATTAAGCTAAGCTATTTTTGTGCCATGTAATAGAGCAGGCAGAAGGCACACTGTAATTCATGTTTTCTGACATGTAGGAAATATCAAAAAGAAATAACAGTAGGGCATAATGTAGGGCAGTACTGAAAAGAAAAAATAGTTACTTGCTAGACAAAGATTGTTGATTTTGTTTGGGACCCTAGAGAGATGTTATTAGCAAAATAAAACCTGGCACATGCAGAGCAAGCCACCTCTGTAACTGAAGGTTGAAAAAGATTAAGAACACTGATATAGCTAGGTGCTATCTTACCCAAAATGATATTTTTGCTGATCTATGTATATTGCTAAGGTGATAAAAGGATTCATGTTGAGTATCAGATCTGAGAAAGGAAAAAAAAAAAAAAAACAGCTCAACAACCCTCAGAGGAAACTTTGGTTTAAAGAGCAATATGTACAACCAGAAGGTTTAGTGAGAATGAAGAATTCATACCTGCCCTGTATTGCCTACTCAGTGTCTAAAAAGTCTGAGTTAGATCTCTGCACCAGGAAATTACTTTAAAAAAATCATTAATACTTGCATGCAGGCATAAATATAGCTAGCCTCTGGTTATGGATTTAGAGGGTATGCGTTCAGGGTTTCTTGTGACTGTGGAAGCTGAAAGTTATCTTTAAAGGAAGAGACACAGTCCTGCAATTTCATAATGGCATCAGTGAAGCTTGAATAAAAACACTACCTACAGTGAATGCTTACAACCTTGAATAATACATCTGGAGAAGGGCATATCGGTGTGATAAAACTTGAATTTAAAAAAGAGCCAAGGACTCATTGCTGCTTCTGTGGTAGTGTTGGGGTTTTTTTCTTTAACTTTACAACTGAGACTGCCTGCCTCTGTGCAGTTTAGTGATGATCAATGTGAACATGCTGGAACTGTTTACGTGAAGTAAGCTGAATCATTCAACCTAGTATTCATTTGTTTGACTAAAGCCTCTTTAGAGCCACTTGTGATCTGATGACTAACGTGGCACAAAGATGCTAATGCTCAGTGTATACATAAATCATTAACTACTTAATTTGGATTTGGAAACCTGAGGCAACAGAATGCTCCATGGAGAAGCAGCTATATTTGTCTTTCTCCATCCTGAACCACCTGTCTCTAGAGACCTGGAATGCATTAGAAAAATAAATGTAATGACTGAACTAAATCTAGGTCCTCTGTTCAGAAGAAAACAACAGTTTTTTCAAGCAGAAAGCATGGAAATCTCAGATCTGTTCTGCTGAGACAATAAAAATAAACTTAAGCAGGAAGATCTAGTAGTCTAGATAGATTTATATTATTTTTTTTTTTCAGTACTGCCAGAAAAATAAGTAAAAGTTAAGAAGAATCTGAGGAAAGCTATAATTTTTTAAAAATTCTTTTAAAAAATATTTTTGGAGGTGGTCTAGGTAAGAGTGACTGTGGAAGAGAAAAAGGAGTTTTGGTCCCTGTTTAATTCTGTACAGTAGGATTTGATGCTTTAAAGTCAGACCTGAAAGCCCCACTTCAGCAATATTTCAGCCCATTCCTGAAGGCGTATTTAACTACATTTCTTTAGTGAAGTGTATGGGCGCTGATGAGGGCAGTGTACCTTCCAAACCGATAAGCTCACCTAGCTGGATGCACATGATGTGAACAACTTCCTGCCGTTCAGAACCAACTTTTCTTCTTCTTGCCACTGTTACCTTGTTCCTTACCTGTGGTTATTTATTAAAGAGCTGTGTCCCACTGACTAAAATACCATAAAGGATATTATTAATATTGGAGCCTAATGGAACATGTGCAGGGGATTCTGTCTTTGTGCAGGTGGAGGGCAATAAACTTTAAACTAGTTAAATTTCTAGATATAAATTGGCAGGGAGAAAGATACGGTTTTCTTGATATCGGTGAAAGAACTCCATCCTCTGAAGCTTTTATCTCGTGTTACTTAAATAGGGTTAGGTGGGTGTATTTAAGTATGTTGCGTACATAGAGCACCAAAGCTGATTGATCCTACATTCATTCCTGCAAGTCCAAGAGGTGTTATTGCCCCAGTTCATAGAGAGGAAAACAGGAGATACTGTGAGCGAACCAGGATCCTGCCACACGTTGAGCAGAATGGGAAGCAGGACCCTCCAACCTTCTTCCTGAATTATTGATCTACTGCTACTTTAATACTACAGTACTACCTTTGGACATTTTCTTCTTCATTTAAGTTGTTAATTTGATCCGTTTGTGTAAAGAATATGGTAAATGAGAATCTACTGGCATGTTGCCAGTTTGTGTTGTTTTTGTTTTTTTTTTAATTTGAGCCATGTTGTCACTCTGTGTTGTTAATGATGAGTGTGACTGTTTCAGGAACAAGTATGTTGTTTGGTGTTTCAGTAGTATGTTTAACTGAATGGAAAGTTCTGTCCGCCAAATCTGAACGTTAGACAGATTTTCTGTTTAGTAAAGCAGATATTTTAAAAATCGTTTTGTTTTAAACATCAGGTGGACTCACTCATTCTTAGAGAAGCATTACTTAAATATTTAATGACAGCTTATCTTAAAGTGTTTGATCTGTCCTAGATAAAATGTTTGCTTCATCTTTATGGTAATACAAATTTGGAAAAGCGATATGCAAAAAATACCAAACAAACCAGTGTTGGAGGGCCAACAGGAATTATCACATGCTTCAGAGAAATCAAAATCACTTCAATATAAGGATTTTAGCAATGTGCTTTTATTTGGCTTAAAAGCTGGAGACTGAAGTTTAAGGGGCAAGACAATATTCTCACAAGGACTTGTTTTACTTCATGATATAAAACTTGGAGATTTCTTGTCAGGTCCATTAGTTTTTAAAGTCTGTTTTTACAGTGAAGTATATATGTATACTTTGGAAGAAATAGTTATTTTTTCAGGCATAGCATTTTAATTTTATTACAAATATTGAGTGAAGAAAGCTCCAAATAATTTAGTACAATAAACCATTGCTGTGTTCAAGACAGTAATGTAAGGGGTTTGGGTTTGTTTTTTTTTTTTTACAGTTGCTAATAGCAACTTATGTGGCGAACATAAGTACAGCAATTTAAAAGGACACTGTGGTAATGTGAATTTCTTCAAGTAGTTAAATACTGATGTCTTTCACCACAACATCAATGTCAGCTTTGCTCCCAGTCAAAAAGCAAAGGACAAATGAACTTAACATTTTTATTTGCTTTTTTTGAATGGAAGAGTTTTCAGAAAACTGACAGTAGCCAGTCTAGTCTGCAATTTTAACTTGATTTATTTGAATTAGTGAAATCTTCAGTAAATACACCTCAGTACACTTCTTAAATATTTCCCCAGAGAGATTAAACATCCATTTACTTTAACTCCACCAGTGCTCTCAGACTTTAATTGCAGTGTCTGACAAACTTCTCGAGAAAGGA
The DNA here is from genome assembly GCA_017639485.1 of Pluvialis apricaria. Taxonomy (NCBI): domain Eukaryota; kingdom Metazoa; phylum Chordata; class Aves; order Charadriiformes; family Charadriidae; genus Pluvialis; species Pluvialis apricaria. The sequence continues at coordinate 8,429,191 of CM030017.1, forward strand.
AAAGTGAAGAAAGAGGAAGAGAAGGTCACTCATGTAGAGAGCTGTTGCGTTGAGTGGGAGCACTGGCTAGCACGCTTCAACTGCTCATCTGAATGCCAGGCAAGTGTGTTCGTCCAGCAGGAAGCGTAGCCGAATCATTTACACTGCAGGTTTCCTCTGTGTGTTGATCAGGAGAAGTATTTGTCTACTGCTAAAGAACTTGCCTTTCTGTGTGGTGTTCCCAGCTACTTGCTGTGCCTGTGTGCATGGAAGAGTGGCTGCGTTCATGTCATTCACCTTAATCTATGTTTGGGGTGACTGGTTAATAGGAAGAATATTTAAAGCAAAATGCTAGGTAGGAGTCCCATGCACAGTGTCGATGGAGCGCAGACCTGTCAGAAGAGCCTGGCAATAAAATCGACTAATTGTCAATGTACATCCTTGAGGTGGAGTTCTACCCATGTTAAAATTGGTGTCAACAGTGTAGTTGATTTTAGCCTTGGGTTGTTTGCTTTTTGCTGCTGGTAACCATGGTATGGCATGCATGTTCTTAAAGAAGAGTATGTGCTGTTGTCTTAGCTTGAGGCTTTATTGCAAAGGCTATGAAAGTTTTCAACAGTAAGGCCTGGACTTGGCAATGTCAAAATGGAAATAAAAGACCTGTGCACGGTCCTGCTCCTTCATCTCTGTAGAATCTCCCACTAGCTCTCTTTAAGCAGAGACAAGTGCAAGTGATCTCCCCAACCCCTGCCATCGCTGCCCTCACAAAGATAATCCCACTGTGCAAATGTCTTGGATTGACCCAGAAGTATTTGCCAGAGTTCACCTCTAATTCTTTGTTTCCTGCTGTTATGGTTTGAGAAACCCACAATTTATTGTCATTTAGACAGTTATTTTATCACCTGATGACCCCTCCCCACCTGGGAAGGGGAATCAGGGAAAAACAACGAAACCCGAGGGCTAAAACATAGAGAGATTTAATAGAATAAATAATTAACATTAATAATACTAAAGAAACAATACTGATCCTGATACTAATATAAAATATACAAGGATTATACTCAGCCCATTCTACCCATAGGAAGCTGTGCATTCCCAGCAGTGGACAGCAAATGTCAGACACTGCCAGCGCTGTGGCTTCGGGAGGAAGGGAAGGCCTCAGGGGTCTGGCATCAGGGCAAGAAGTTCTCAGGATTGCAGCCATCATAGAAGAGAAAAAACTCCTCAGCAAACTTTCTAATTTATATTAAATGTGACATTCTCTGTATGAAATAATCCTGTTGGCCGGTTTGGGTCAAGTGCCTGGATCTTGCTCCTCCTTGTCCCCGCACCTGGCGAGCTCGAAAACACTGAGAGCTTGAAACCCACATACCATAGCTGGCTGTAAAGTAAATATTTTCACAAGTTCAGACAGTGGAGTCTTCTAAAAGTGCAGTTTTCCCTAGCATTAGAAGAGACCTTACTGAAAAGTAAAATTACTGAAAGAGAAATTAATCCTGTGTTGCTCAAACCAGGACACCTGCCATCACTGCTTCTGTTGTCCCAGGATTTCACCTTTTAAAGTAGTAGTAGCTTCCCGGGACTCACCTGTTCCCTGGTAAACTGAGCAACACAAGTAAAGAAAGTAAGACGCTCAAGATCCCTTTTGAAACATAAACGAGTTGCTTAAGAAGCAATTCTTCCAGACTGGAGGCTTCTCTATCAATGTCATGTGCTGCAGTGCCCTCTGACTGGATTTTGAGAGGCAAGTTTACAGACTGGCTTCAAGGAGTGAGGAACCAGCCTTGCCGATTCAGTGTGCCAGTGTAATCCTGCTTGAGACGTTGCTTGGCTGCGATGTGCTCAGAAGTGTCTTCTCATGCCCTTTTAGTGTTTCTAAACAAATCCGGGCTTATCTGAGAACATCATTCTGTACCCTGGTAAAGCTTCTGGAAGGTTTACAAAGGGAAAGGTATGGTCAGTATTTTGAAAGATATATGTATTTTCTGCTATAATTAGGTAGAATATGGACATAACATTATAGGTTCAATTAAAAGCATGTCAATAAAAGGCAGTTGCATGCTACATAAAAGATTCTTTTGTTGAAAACTGGCCTGAGTTACGACTGTTTTATACACATTAATTTGCTTTGTACATACAGAATGGAGCTGATTGAACAGCATGATTGTCTGACGAGAGCTGAAAAGCAGCACTTGCTGTAGGTAATTTAAATTGAGCCCTATTATCATTTACAGATTTATTCTGCTTAGAATCAATAAGATGAAAAAGGGCCTGAAAGCTTTACGCTAAAGCTAATCACTTCTGGGTCAGTAACTCCTTGTGTTTAAGTTATGTATTTCTTCCCTGTATTCACAGAGCTACTTAGAAACTGAAATATTTTAAATATCTTCCATTGAAGAGAATCTTCCCACCTCTTCTACTTCACAGAGAATTCAGCATTGACAAATATTTTCTTGTACTGAAGAAGTTCCCTGAGAGGGACATGACACCAACCGAAAGGACAAAAGAGAGGCCCTGGAAAGAAGCTCAGCACAGAGTGCCCTGAAAATTTTGTTATAAAGCAGCATTCTTGGTGGCTGGAGATTCAACTTGACCTAGGATGCAGAGCGAAGCTGGGTTTGGGTAGCTGCAGTCATTTCGCTTTCTTTTATAGCAACAATTTTTTTCCTGGATAATTTATCTTTTCAGGTTAGAGAGGTATCACCAGGCCCAGGACAGAAGAGAAAAGATAAAAGGGAGGATTTTGGTATAGTGATGCAATCAAAAGGGAATACAATGAAAGAAATTCAGATGTGTCAAGCAGAAAAAAAGGTAAAATGACCCCAAAAATTCAGCTCAACAAATTTAATTGTCCAGTAAGACTTTGGTTATTGTCTTTGAGGCTGCCGGCATGGGGCAGAGGTGTGCTGTGCTGAAGGGTTGTGTTTGGCAAACTGGAAGAGAGCTGATAAGTTTTTATGAGGAAGAAACCTAAACAACATCACTCTGAGTATGAAGCCATGTCGGTGTTCCCAGTCCTCCAGACTTGTTTTGCTCCTTTTGAAGATCAGGAGCTGGTGCTGAAAGTATGGCTTAAAGAGAAGGCGGGGGAGGAGACCCCTGTTACAGTAAGAATGTCTACTGCATTAATGCCTGATTGTGTCATTTATTGGCTATGCAATAGCAGATGGACTGCATCCCCTGCAAAGAAGCCAGGAAGGGCAGTAAGAGAAGTGAGCTAAACCGGATTGCTTTAGGAATCGGATTTGCAATGCCATGGCAGAGCTTACTGCTGTCTGAAATCTGTGACTTTTCACACAGAGCAGCAGAGAAGAGATGATATATAAGCGATGCTGCTGTGAGATGGGGTCCTTGAATCTTGGTTCTGTTGTTCCTGCTGACTCAGCCCCTCCCAGCCTTGCCAGGAATGATCAGCTCTGCAAGGTGAGAGAGGGCCCAGGCAATCACCTCTGAAATGACTCGTGTTGGGGATAGTGCTGCGGCAGTGCTGAGGCTCAGGATCCCGATGCGCTGTGAAGTAGCAGGGTGAGTGATGCTCCTCTCCCTAAGGAGACTGTGCTTTGCAGTCAGGGCAAAGTGTGGCAAAAAGATGAAATGTCTTGCCTAAGGTGTGTGGAGCTGCAGAGGCAGAGTCAGAAGTAGAATTAGTCTTCAAGTCCCAGGTGAGTGTCCTGGCCTCTGCGCCCTGCTGCATCTCTGTTCAGATGCAGGAAGGTTGGTTCTGGGTGATTAAACCATCAGTGCTACAACAGCTATAGTCCATCGTGTACACCACTGTTGGAGCTGATTGCCAACTCTTTGTTATTTTATCAACGAAGTTGCTTTCCCTCCTCATACTCAGTTTCCCCAGGCACCCCAGAGTACTACTTCAGAGGTTTAACTTTTTTTTTTTCTTAAAGTGTTTTAAAAAAATCATGTTAAACTTTTCCTGTATTAAAATGGGCTGGAGCAGCTAATACAATCTCTTGCAGTAATAGCTATAAAAACATCAAAGGTTTTGATAACTGTTAGCTGTATACTTTGTAATGCCTATTGTATTTCCATTTTGTTAGCTCTATTTAAAGAGCAGTATTATCATGCCCCATTTCCTGTTAGATAGTTCTATTTGTCTGCTCTACAGGAGGCAGGAGATTTTAGGTCCAAAAGAAATTATCTCTCAGTAAATTACTCCTAACTCCATTACAGAATACTAAGCACTCTCCCCTTACTGTGCGAGCAGCTTGAAGAGATAACATTGCAATTTATTTATTTGTTTTGTCCCATGCATATAGGTGACACACGAACTCATCTGAGCAGAGATGGTGATAACTGACAGGTACATTAGATCAGTCACATATAGCAAAGTTTACTTTGATTATGTAGTCAATGTCAAGATGTACAGTAGCTGATGTCAGTTTGATCTGTCTTATGATATATAATGGCTTGTCTTTTTCACGGTTGAGTGGACACTAATTTTTGTCTAATAAATAAGCTATCAGTTGAGTGTTTTAGAGAGTAGCCAGAGTTTTTTATCCTACTGAAAGGGAAACCATTCGTGAAATTATTTTAAAATTTGTTTGGATTGCTTGTTGTATTCATTCTTCTCCTTCTAAAGTCCCCTGTTTACTCAAAGGTACTAAAGGTGCAATATTTTCTAAGGACCTGCTGTGAATCATTGCATTGTGTATGAGACCTTTCCATATTGAAATAGTAGCAGAGAACAGAATAGTTTCTGTCTGTTTTGATGTATATCTGCCAAACTGCAAAGTCTGTATGTAACACCTTTTAAACTTTAAAGGGAAAGAAGAAACAATGTTATTACAACCCCCATCCTTCTCCCCTGTAGGAAATGTAGGAATTGTAGGAATTATATGACTGCAACTTTGTAGGTTTGTTTTATCATTATTATAAAGCCATAAATTCAGTTGAGTTGCATTTATGAAAATAACTTATAAAAGTACATTTCGCAAGGCATGATGTAACTGATTAATAATGAACTTAAAAAAAATCCAAACAACCAGAACCCCAAATTAACCCTGGCAAGCTCTGGAAGTGAAGGGTAGTGTTCTGGGTTGTCTAGCATGGCTTAGCTTCCCGGCACAAGGCAGTTCCAGGAGAAACAGATATTTACAGTGAAAAGTAATTTCAAAAGTTTGGGGAATATGTCAATTAAAAAACCCCACACTTTCTGTTACAGGTATTGTAGTATTTATTAACATGTCTGAACCCTGCACGGTTAACAGTACACATCAGTAGGATCAGGAAGACTCAGTTCAGTATGATTAGATCTTCTGCTCCTCACTGACAGATTGGGCTGATTTAGCTCTAATTAAAGTGATCCATGGCTCTTATTCAGCAGGGTGCTGAGGCCTTTGATGTCTGGTATGCATGGAGCTAGGTGTTTACTTGTTTCTCTTGTTCTTTTGTTTGTTTGTTTGTTTTCCAGTCTAGAGATATGCCTTCCATTTAGACCATTACTAGTGTATAGGAACTTCCCATAAAAAGCACTGTTTTGTTGGGGATGCCAGGAAGATTTAACAGTGACTGGAGACCACCTAGTCAAATTCAGGGTGTGAATAACAAGTTTTTGAGTAGTAATTGAGGGTGCTTTTAGATTTGCTACAATAATCAAAGCTTCCTTTCACTGTCAGGTATGTTATCCTTAGGTATACGTGTCTGAGTCTCACAGGACTGGGATTTGTACATACATCTGAATGGCCTGCACTATTTTTTTATTTCTCCAATCCAAGTGTTCTTTCACAAGCAAAACTGCTGAACGCTTCAGTGCTGAGGCTGTGAATAATTTCACGTATTTGACTGCAGCATAGACACGCATTTTTGTCTTAAATGTTTTCAAGAATAATTGTTCTTGAAATGGCACCTTCATAAGGTAAAATTCTGTAAGAGTCATTAGTAATGGCCATGTCTATGCTGGAAACGATAACTGAGGTTCTCTCCTGCCTTCTCTTGGATGTGGGATGAGAAATTGAGATGCAGGTCCAGTTCTTTTTAAAATTGAGAATTTTGTATATGTGCTCTAGTAATGCTTGGAGCTGCTCTCTTATTGTCATCAAGGCCGTGTCTTGGCAGTCCTTAGCACTTGCCATCCACTGTGCTTGGGAAGGGTTATTTGTTTTACGTCCAGGGCTGGGCTCAGAGCAGCGCGCTCACCACAGGCCCACAGCAGAAACCCTGCTGTGGAGCTGGGAACTGAGCATGAATCTTTTCCATCTGTTCCTCCAAACGTAGCCTCCTTGCTCCTTCACTCTCTTTACTTAGCTCTGTACAAAGAAGGCGAACGCTTACAGCACCGCTGCGAAAACATCAACTGAAAACTTTATTGCTGCAGTCAGCAACTTGTCTACTAGTTCAGTTTGAGGGAGCACTAACAGAAGTAAGACTTAGATGTTCTGATCACTTACTGATGAGAGTGTTTCCAGGCTCTTCTCATACATTAACATTGCAGCCTGCTTCACTTCTCTTCCTATATTCACTTTGGGATATATAGAAAATAAGGCCATAATAATGCTGTCCTTTCTTGTCTTCTTTCACAAACATTAATCCCGTGATTTTTTTATCGGTACAAAATAACCCTGGAGATAGGGCAGTCTGTGGATCAGCTTCTATGAAACTAGAAAACTGAAATTATTTTGTTTAATTGCGTGTGAAAGTCAACTTTTGTCAAAATCTCTAGCTGTGAGTGGGTACTTACAAAATGCAATGTATTCTTTTCTTTAGCAGATCACCTAAATACATTTTACTAGCAACCCTTTTGAAGCAGATGAAACTGTAATTCAAGCTGTCTTTTCTGCTTCTGCTTTAGTTCACAATAATGTCACTATGCTGCTCACACCAAAGACTTAAGTTTTTATCTGTAACAGCTACATCAGGTATTTTGTCCTAGTTTTTCTGCAGATCATTACTGATATGGTAGGCTTTCTAAAATAATAAAAAACCCAACAAACAACAATCGCCCATTCAGTATATATTTTTAATGCAAAAGTTTTGTTACTCTGTCAGTGTGACTTTGCAAGCTCATCCCAATCTTCCAGTGACTTCCTGCCAGCCATTGTAGAGCAATTCTTCTCCGGCTGGAATATTGGAAATGTTGCTGCAGCCAACAAACGAAGTTAGAATCATAGATTCATAGAATGGTTTAGGTTGGAAGGGACCTTGAAGACCATCCAGTTCCAACCCCCTGCCATGGGCAGGGACACCTCCCACCAGCCCAGGTTGCTCAAAGCCCCATCCAACCTGGACTTGAACACCTCCAGGGATCGGGCAGCCACAGCTTCTCTGGGCAACCCGGGCCAGTGCCTCACCACGCTCAAAGTGAAGAATTTCTTCCTGATATCTAATCTAAATCTGCCTTCTTGCAGTTTGAAGCCATTCCCCTTTGTCCTATCGAGGGGGAATCAAAGTTAATTGAGAATATTATGTTCCTCCCATGAATTGTGCCTGGGCATACAGCTTGACTGAGCATCTTCAGTCCTCGAAGATTAACCTCACGTTTTTCAGTAAACCCAGTACGTTGCGGGGTGGGGGACAGCATGGCCAGGGCTGGAGAGAGGACAAGCAGCTGGGAGAGCTGTCTTCTGCAGGTGCTCTGCCGTGGAGTAATGGGTTAGCCACCTTGTGCTGTGGGTCCTTCAGTGGCAGCGGGGACTGTCCTGTCCTCGGGGCGGGAGGGATGTGCAGGACAGCATCCAAACCGTGAAGTAGCATACGGGCAGCGAAGGGACAGGTTCTGTATGGGCAGAGGGAACCGCCTTAGCTAAAGTCGGGTATTTCTTAAGCCGTGGGGAAGTTCTGGGTGCAAAGATGAGCTTGCGAGACATCCCTTCTTGTGAGTACTCATCGCTGCGGTGGGTGCCCGGGGCTGCAGGGTCCCCCCTGAGGGGCCGCCCCGCGCCGGACAGGGCCGGTTGGGGCCGGTTCCAGCGGCCGCAGGGCAGGGCGGGGCCGAGCCCCTCAGCCGGGCTGGCGGCGCCCCGGGGAACGCGGGTTTGAGAGGGGGCAAAACGCTGCCGGGCCGTGAGGGGAACAGTGTGAGAGAGAGCCCGGGACACGGAGGGCCGGGCAGGGGCAGGGAGGAGCCGCTCCAGGGCCCCAGCAGAGACTGCCCTGCGGCCACGGGGGGACCCCGGGGAGCTGGTCTTCCTGACAGGAACGGCAGCCACGGGGGGACCCCGGGGAGCTGGTCTTCCTGACAGGAACGGCAGCCATGGAGGGACCCCGGGGAGCTGGTCTTCCTGACAGGAACGGCAGCCACGGGGGGACCCCGGGGAGCTGGTCTTCCTGACAGGAACGGCAGCCATGGGGGACCCCGGGGAGCTGGTCTTCCTGACAGGAACGGCAGCCACGGGGGGACCCCGGGGAGCTGGTCTTCCTGACAGGAACGGCAGCCATGGGGAGACCCCGGGGAGCTGGTCTTCCTGACAGGAACGGCAGCCACGGGGGGACCCCGGGGAGCTGGTCTTCCTGACAGGAACGGCAGCCATGGGGAGACCCCGGGGGAGCTGGTCTTCCTGACAGGAATGGCAGCCATGGGGGACCCCGGGGAGATGGTCTTCCTGACAGGAACGGCAGCCATGGGGGACCCCGGGGAGCTGGTCTTCCTGACAGGAACGGCAGCCACGGGGGGACCCCGGGGAGCTGGTCTTCCTGACAGGAATGGCAGCCATGGGGGGACCCCGGGGAGATGGTCTTCCTCACAGGAACGGCAGCCATGGAGGGCCCCGCTGGAGCAGGGGATGGTTTCACATAGATCAATGGGGACCATTACACAACCCCCTTGCTTGGTTTCTTTGTAAGCCGTATGTAGAGCTGCTTAAATATGAGGTTTATAGAAATGCCCTGTCCTTAAGTGTGTTTTATGCAATTTGGTGATTGTATACCTCAATAAGTGAAGCACAGGTGGCATGCACATCATGACATGCTTCTTTCTATGTGTATGTTGTTCATAGAGCTAACTGGGAAGCCACAACTCAGACCTTTGCTGGTAAGTATAATTACATTGACAGGGACACACTATGCACAATCTCTCTCTTTCTCTCTTCCTTTTTTCCATTTCTTTTCTTTTGGCAGTCTAGGCTTTATCTAGTTGTGATCTGTGGCATTTAATGACAGGGTTGAAAATGAACAAGTTGTTAAAAATCTCAGTAATGGCAAAAAGGAAAAAAAAAAAAAAGCTCTGCCTTGGGGGAAAAACATCTGAAGATGTTTCTCCCTTATCTTCCTTTTCCTTTGATTTCAGGCATCTTTTGCAGGATGAACAAGTAGAGCAAAATTATTACCTGGCTGGAGGAGAGAAGAATTTTTACAGAGAAATTCTTATTTACCTGGTTTAAAGTTAAGTCAGTAGATCTCTATTTCCATGTGGCAGTGCAGTTGTTCCGAATTATTGTTCAGAATAAGGAAAAAGAGTAACATCCCACCCTACGGTTGGTAAATTTGCAGTGAGGACCCCATTGCAAGCTGGTGGTTTACATCTCATATAACTTGAAATAAAGGAGTCACTCACACATTCATAATCAATACAATTACTTCTACTTTACATGAATTAAGTAATCTGTATGGCATTACTGTTTGGGGCATTTGTATCCCTATTCAGAGCACTTCTTCAGTATTTCAACCCCACTGATGGTAAAGGCAGGTGCATGCCAGTTACCCACAAAACCAAGGCAAAGCTCTATGGGGAAACTCTTTTATGTCCATCTAGATTTGAATTTGTAGTCCCTTTCCAATTACTGTGCTAATTGTTTAAGAGATTGCTAGACTAAAAAAGTTTTTAATCACTAATCTGTTTTTGAAAGGAACTTATTGGCTCAAAACCTGAACTACATACTTCTTAAATTAATTTTCTTCATGAATACTTCTTTCTCAATACAGATTTGTGAGTCACAACACCCTACTGTGCTTGTTTCTTTGTCTTTTCTTCAAACACCTGGCCTATTATTCTCCTTTTTTTCCCCCCCAATAAAATTGCTCTTTCTTTGTAGGCAAGGTTCTGATGATATTATGTCACTGGAAATACGGAAATTTACCCAACATCCTATGTTATCAGAACAGAGCTTAGGGCAGAGAATAAAGTGAACAAACCTGAGAATTTAGCCAAATGTGAGCACTCCAATAGAAATATTTATGAACATTTCTTGAAGAGATACCAATATGCTGCAGAATCTTCCAACAAAACGCCTCAAAAAAAATTGTGAGATGGAGGGTAATGTCAAGAGGTTTAATTTGGAGATGGAGGTTTTTTTCACAGTGGGCTACGGGCTGTAGAAAGTGAATGGGCTGGTGGTGTATTCACATCTGTGCTGCTTTGAAAACCCTCCCCAACGTTTTTGCTCTCAGGAAAACCAGGCAAACCTAATGAAACAACCAGGGCTCCAGGCCTGCTTCAGCTGAAAACTGTGCCAGGAAACCATCTTGTTGTCACCCAGAGAAGAATTAGGCTGTGACCCTTCTTTATTCAGAAGAGAGGCATAGGGTCAAACCCTGCAGCCTTAATCCAGATCAGTGCGGGCTTTGCCTAAATTAAGACTAAAGATTTTAGTGGATAAGGCAAGATAAAGTGTTGGGAAATAATTGCAATATTCAGTGTGAGAAACTCTCTGTAAAATGGCTGGCCTGTTTAGAATCTGGGATGCTGCTCTCCTCATTGCCCTGAGAAAATCTAGGAAAGTAAATGTCTCTGCTTGGTTCGTGGTAGGAGTGTTGACCCATGTGTAGCTATGAAACTAGGCTGAAGGTTTTCTTCAGTTAAATGCTCCCCAACATTTTGTTAAATGTAATTTTAATACTATGTCCATAATAGCTTGTAATGAATTTATTTAAATTTTAAATAGACTGAGTAAGTAAACCTTCTTCCCTTGGTGTGATATTTCATTGTAAGATTGTAATAATTACCATAAAAAGTGTGTTGAGTTTTGGTTACAGACGCACTCGGATTCCGAAGCTGATTTCAAGTGTTGTCCTGCATACTTAATTTCATAATATCATTAGCTCTCACAGCTGGCTTTTCAATTCACATGAAAGAATGGAAATTTCTTGGAAGGACTCATTAAAGCAGAAAAAATGAAATCAACTTAAAGAAAACCTCTCTGCATTTCAAACTAAAACCAGATGAAACATCAGTAAGCTGTATTCTCTACCTGTACCCATTGGGAAATGCTAATGATTGCAGACACCATCTTCCACCCAAATGGCACAGGAATGGCAGGTCCTATTTAATCAGTAACGTAACAAACTAAGCAATGTACTTACCGTTGCAATTCTGTCATGTATCAAATAGAACACAATACCATGACGCCACAGAGCTGTGCATAAATATACACCAAAGTGGAGACTGGCCCTGCCTCACTGTGACAGTCAGGAGAAACAGAGGCCAAGCAGGTGCTCAGCTGTGTTTTCAGTAAGAGAGGAGGGTGTCTTGGAGGAAGGGTGCCCTCTTGTAAGGAGAATTAGGAAAGAGCAACACCAAATCAATCTGACAAGGGTTTAGGAGCCAACCCTGCTGTTCCCAGAGTGGCATTACAGTGGCTGTGTGCTGCGTAGAGGTAGCAGCTCCTAGCTCTGGCATGGGCTGTAGTGCAAATGAATGAAGTTACTTGCCTCTGTGTGTTAATTGCTCTCCCTGAAATTATTTCTGCCCACAGCTATTGGAAAAACTTTGTTGATAGATGAAAGTTATCTCTGATTGTAACTGCTGAAGTAAAAGGAATTTTAGCTTGTGAATTTGACACACACCCCCAGCCGTGAGTGAGATCTCCGTGGCCCTGTGGCCAATGATGAAGATTTTGGTGATTACATAGCACCTACTATTTCATGCAATGTATTAAAACAGCCTTCAGCAGTTTATTTTTCACATGCTGCTTCTGGTGAATTTGCCTAGGAATATAATTTGGCAAAAATACCTAGGTTTCATTTTTATTGCAGAGTTCTTTTCTGAATGGCTCCCTGCAAATGCAGGACAGTTTCTGCTACTTTAAATGAAACAGTGACACAGTCTCCTTTCCTGCAGAACCTCCTGGCATTGGAAGAGAGAGACACTGATGGCAAGGAAAGATGCCACAGACAGTTGTACAGAATAGAACATGAGTTGTGTAATGACAGTTTTCAAGCCATTAACCTACTTAAAAGGTTAATTTGGAACAAACTCAGTGCTTGAGTGGATGCTGTGTTGTGCTGCCAGTTGGCAGTCTGGGCCATGAGAGTGGACTGGTGGAAGCAAATAGCTGTTGTGGAAGAAACACTCAAACTGTGTGTGCGGGGTCCTGGTTACATCGCTTCCTTAGTCTCCTGCTGCTTGACCCACAGTGCAGGCCTAGTGTAATTTGGGTAGAAGGCTTGCTTTTCCTCACAGGAAAATACACTGCCTTCTCTAATTTATGCTAATAATGAGGTCTACAAACCCAGAAATACTTCCAGTCTTGCGGTAGGTCATGGCTCAAGAGCAGTCAAAGCTATTAGTATTTCAGCGAAAATGGAAAAGTGATCTGCCTGATCCAGCAAACTGCCTTCTCTGCCATGTACTGGAGTACAAGCTCAGAGGAGTTTACAGAAGCAGCAGTTAGTAGTATCTGCACTCAAACTCTATCCTTGAAAACATCTGTGTAGTCTTAAGTAGTCCCAGAGTTGCCTTGAGAAAGAAGTTCTAAAATACACAAAATCTTTTCAGTGTGAATGCAAGTGCTTGAGAATGGTCTTGAGGAACCAGGCAGCATCACTGGAAGAGTTCCATGTTGTCCCATCAACCCACAGAAACACAGCTTGCTACAGATGTGGCAAAGGTAATCTTCGTGTGCAGCAAGCTATTTGCCTTTCTTTTGTAATTGCTAAACAACAATTAGCACTTGTATAACTCTACCATTTGCACAGTGTCATGTTTGTTTAATCAGTCCTCACAACAGCCCTGTGAGGTAGGTGAGCAAGCTGCAGAAGGAGGATACTACTTACCCTCACTTCACACTAACGCATCAGGCCTATAGATGAGATGGTTGTTCTCAGTCCCACTTCCTGGGTGGGGAAGTTCAGCAAAAACTTCAAAATGACCCATGTGAGGCCAGAATGGGAGTCCAGGATTTTGATGAACTGTAGACTCCTACTCAGTAAGGCCTCTGCTTTCACTCATTCCAACATCAGCCCAAGGAAAATTTAACACTTCACATTTAGTTTTCACTTAAATTCTGAATCTACTCAAGGCATGAAATATCTGGAAATGTACAAGTAACCTGTTAACTTACTGGTCTGGTAAGATGGGCCAGTAATCATGCTAAAGTATTCAGCAACCTCATATTTACAGCTATGAGCTACTTATTGACATGTATATACAGACATAGAGAACTACACACGATTTACTGCACATTGATAACCTACTTTCACAGGATACAGTTTTCATATACAAAGGTTAAACTTTTTTAATTATTAAAACATTGCCACCTTGAACATAAAGCAAACATTTTCTTTTTCAGTTTGAAACAAGGTACTCTGTATACAAACCTAGCTCTGAAAATAGTTCCCATCTCACTCAGGCTGTCTAAAGTGCGAGATTTCACTGGCATTTGCACTTCAACATGAAGCATGGTCTCAAAGTTAGTAACTGTGTACTGATTCATACGTCTCAAGTACTGCATGTAAGAGTTCCTCCTGAGAAGTGAGTTAAGAATTGCTTAGAAAACTGAAGTTATTCCTACAAAGAATTTTGAACCTTTGGACTAGCACCTGGTGACTTTGGGGATTTCAAAGCTTCATATTCGTGTTAGCCTGAATTACAAAGATGAGATAGTTCCTGCTTCTATTTCTGTAGCGTCAGAAATTATACAAGCCAATTTACTACCTGATTTCATGCTGTAGAGAAGGAAACAAATTTTTAGCAGGGTTATTTCCTTTCAGTCCGTTACTGAAGAGGAGGAACTACAGCTCTGTGCGTGTGTGTTTTTTCTTTCTTTCTTTCAACGTGTCTCTCTAACGGGAGCTACTTATTGGAAGGCATTCACTTTCCCCTCCGTGGCTGTAGTCTGTGGGAGAGCTCCTAACAAAGTTCTTTGTTAGTGTTTGTAAGACTGGAGATGAGGTTTAATTGAGGGATTTGTGCTGAATGTTCTTTCGCTTTGAGTCTTAGTGCTGCAATGCTTGACGTTTTCCTTTCAACTGCTGCTGGATCAGTGAAGGCAGTAAAAGCAGGGTCTGACGGGGGTCCAGGGGCTTTCATTAGTACTGAAGCTGTTGTCATGAGAGGATTTAAAGCATTAAGAAACCTGTATTTGAAAGAAGTCAATATTATCCAAATTAAGAATTGCTTTGGAGAACAAATACAGAGTTGCAGCTTCCCCCACCCAAAGTATTGGAAAAAAATGTGCCAAAATTTCCAATTTCTTCCAAATGTACATTTTGTTTTCCAGAATGTATTTTAGCTTTATTTTGCAGTATAGTGTCTTGCCCTTAAAAAAAAACAACCAAAAAACCCCACCCCAAACAAAACCCCAAACACTTTTAACTAAAATAAATGAGAGAGGATCAGACATGGCATGCAGATACCTAGAACAGCAATGACTTGCTTAACTCCTAATGCTAAATCCTTTCTAAACAAACCTTGGATGCTGTGGATCAGCCTGTTCTGTGAAAGCAATAAGCCACCTCATAAAAAGACCAATTTACGTGGCTATTTTTGCAGCCAATTTGTTCAGACAAGTTTATTCCATGTGAAAAGTGCCATTGGTCTTTCTGTTAATGTGGAACTGATACAGGCTATAATTTCAGCAAGAGGAGACTGCTATCTTCTTTTATATAAATATATATATGTATCTACACACCTATTATACATATATGCACGCACACTCATGCTTTTTTCCTATCTTATGGGGTGTACTACAGCAGCAGCATTTTGCTTATAAATTTCAGGTTGCTGGGCAAGAAAGCCCAGACAGCAGGTTCAGCTGAAATGAACTGCTGGAGTTCTAGGTGTCTGACTACAGAGAAAGAAAAGGAAGCTCACTGTGGGGTTGTTGTATCACCTGCCAAGGGAAAACGACTGGCTTTTAGTAGGGCATGTAAGAATCAGGAAGATCTCTTTCTCTCAGTCTCTCGCTCTAGAGCTGTGTCACTCTTGCATATGCAGCCAGGCTCCTGGTCTCCTGAGGCACGTCTAATACCCTTATTCTGTCAAATCACCTACAAGCCATGTCTGTCTGCTGTCACATCTTTATGGTGTGTAATCTGTGTCAGTCTGTGAGATAAGGATGGAGCTGGAGCCACCTAGATTACAGCAGTCTATGTGAAGACTAGAGTTCAATGAGAGCAAAGTTTCAGTAAGCATGCACAACTGTTCTTCAAAGAGCAATTACATGATAAGTTTTTAATAGCATGACTTAAAACTACATCTTGCTATTCCTAATCAAGTGATCCTACACAGGAAGTAACCCCATTTTAGTAAGCTTATTTAACTATGAAAGCATGTTTATTGAGAACATGTGAGTATCGAAGTAATAAAAATGCAGCATTTTTTTAACAGTTTTGAGATTTAGAAAAAAAAATTAATTCTATACCTTCCAAAATGTGGATTTAAAATAGGATTTCTGAAGAGAGAAGTCCAGGTAAGGCTGCTGAGGCCAAATGGCCCTATGGTTGAAGGACTAAAGGCTGGAGACATGGATGGCACAGCCAATGTTGAAAGAGGCATTGACCTCCACGTGGGATCTAGGAGGGGAGAATGACTCAGTGGGACATCCAAAAATAGACCAAGTGGGTGCGTTAAGGAGATTCCTGGAACAGTCCCCAGAATTTCATTTTTTTCACGTTTCCTCCACTTTGCCCTTCTGTTTTGGAACCAGACCTTCAATGAGAAATTATAAAGGCATTAGCTGAACTTACTCTGCAATCTGTCTTACCAGCTACTACTGCATGCAGTGATACAGGTGGCAAAATATTTACTGTTAAAGTAAACCCCACTTCTTTAATATTAAAGATCCAGTCATAAATGCCTTAATGGGTTTATTAAGAAATAAATCAGTTATAAATATTGTAAATTTGACTACTTTCTAGCTCTGACTGAATAGTCCCATATGTTTTAAAGCCATTGTACTATATAAACCTATCACCTGAGAACTCATGATCAGTTATGAAAAATGATCATTCTTCCTTTCATAAGCTATTTATTGAAAATTAAATTTCAACAAAGCCATTCAAGAGGTGGCTATTTCTGTACAGATACCTCAGGAAGCAACTTAATCATGACTGTAAGAGTAACTAGGCCAAATATACGGTCTGTGCTTTTTATCTTGATAGCTGGACGATATATTTTTATACACAGGATTCAAAAGTAAAATGAGAAGCTTTTGTTATCTACCATGCATGCACACAGCATATAGTTACATGAAAGTGATTAACTGAATTGCAATGAAAGCCAATACTGAACTAGAAAATCTAGTAAGCAGTATTAGAACAGGGTATCAAGCTGTTCCTAAAGGGGCTTTAGCTAGTATTGGTTTTGTGTAGTAAGCCATTGAGTATATTGCCTCTTCAAGCCTGACTCGTCATTATTTTAGCCCATTAAACATCTTTTCAGACTTTAGTCAATCGAATCTACAGATCAGAGAACTGACTCTTCACACTGTTATTCGTTAGCATTCACTGAGCAGAACCTTTCAGACCTGGGATGGTAGGAGAGAGTAGAGTGAAGAGCATCAGCTCTAAAACAAAGGAGAGAGGACCTAAACCAGGGATATTTAAAAATGGATGCTGCCGAGGTTGAACACTCAACATCCGAATGCACTCAGCTGCTCAGGTCTCCTAGCCCCCTCTGCAGTGGAGGCCATAGAAGATGGATTCTGAACTGGATCTGGATTTGGAAGAAAAGCATTAGCTGTGGCCCATAATCTCATTCAGCAGTCTTGTATATAGTTACTGTTGAAATTCAGTGAGCTGCTTGCAAGCACGTTCTATGTCTAATAGTTGAATGCAGTAATCATGATTCAATACTTAGTAGAGTGGTAACACAAGGAAGAGTCACTGGAAAGCCTAACTTCTGTCCTGTACAGAATTATGACTTTCTGAAATTTATTTCTGATTTAGGACAAAGGTAAACCTGAAATATGAAGGTCTTTTACCATACAATGTAGATAACTTCATAATAAGAATCTAGCAAAGTCAGTAAAACACACTAAAATTGTAAAATTAAATTGCAAAAATTTCAGTCTCAAAAAAATTGTAACAGATACTAAAAATAGTCATTGCTTTGGTATTAGTATTTCTGAAATAGTAAAATTCTACAGAAATCTGTATTATGACAAAATCTTTGGATGCAGAAGTTTTACAGACACATGATTTTTTTAATCATTTTTTGTATCTGCAATTATATTTCAGCCAAAAATGTTTTCAAAGAATTTTACATTTCTATTGTGTAGCATCTAAAAACCAGGTTTGGGGGGTGTGTGTGTATGTCCAGCTTCATTGCTGGTTTTAATCTCAGACATGCCATATAACCATTTCCAGTAGTGTGACTTACCTTCAGGTGCTTAAAGAGCATTAAGTGTGTTTGGAAGGAAAGCCCTCTGCACACGAGGGTGCTGATACCCAAACCAGGAGGCTGTAGCATGCCACAGCCTTGCTGTCCTGAGTTTGATGTTGTTCCTGTATATGTCAGTAACAATTTACTTTTTCAAAGCACTTGCTATGGGGTTCTCAGGAGCCAGTTGAAGAATTACTCCTCTAGTCCTTTCATTGCATGTATTATCTTTACACTGGGGAGTTGCTGTCCTCCTGGAGGAGGGATTCATACCCCTCAGGTTATATTTGTAACACAGAATTGTCTCCCTGTACAGGCAGTCAGCAGAGGGAGGTACCCTTAGAAGAGAAGTCAGAACATCAAAATTTTGAAGTTGGTACTTAAAATTTTCGAGTGCTCTGACTCATTCTTCAGCCATTTCTCCAGCAACCACAGGCTTTAAATGATCAGATGTCTTACAAAGGAATATCTGAACCAGTGAAGCACCAGACAGTTATGCCCGCGTGACAGTGAGGACTAGACTCTTGGTCTGTATTAGTCCAAGACAGGGGTCTGGTAAGAAAAATCTGGGATCAGATGACTTTAAATCGCCGTTAACCAGTAATCCCAAATATTTCTAAATGGAGCTTAGCTGAGATCTCACAGGAGAAGACCACCAACTCAAAGGTATTAGTGTTTTCTATGAAAATAAAATCCAATTAAAAAGGCAGTGGACTGTCTTACACTGCAGATATGCAGGTAAAGCTGTCCTAATAAGGATAAAACAAATGCTGCAAAGGTATTAACTTCCTTACTAAATCTTAGCATTGTTCTTCAATCTGTTCTTCATAAAGAAGCCTAACACAAAATGAGATGTTTGCTTTTCTGCTCCCTCTGTCCTAAAGCAAATCCATTTGATCACTCAGACATGCACTTTGACTGCAAAATAACTTTTTTAATGTTACAGGTGATTTTGGGTTTACAACTAAACTTATTTAGTCATCTCTCAGATTTTGTATTTATCAAACTGGAAGGAAATACCAGCATAGATATCTAATAATTATCTTTAGAAAAAAGCTGACTTTCAGTTCGTTACAGGTACAAACATCAATGCAAGTGACAAAAGGAGCAAAGGCATGGCTCATACCTTAGACTGACATGACAAACACCTTTCAAAATTTAGTGCGTACATTATAGTCATTAACATTCAGATTAGTCATCTTGAACTTTTGTTAAGCAGTTTTCCTTTGCTTCCATTAAAGGCTTAACTTGCATTTACTTTATTTTCAGACACATTTGAAGTGCTAAACTAAACATAACAGAAACTGCTATACCAGTCTTAAGATTTTTATGGTATGACCGTAATATCAGTGGTAAGATACTTTGGAAAAAATGCAGTGCTTAATACACAGAGATGAGTTTTAAACCATCTGAATTGTATGCTAAATAGTACCCAGATTATTTTTGTAATTACTAGCACCACACGTATCTGACAAAAGAGATTTAGGTCTTTTAAAAAGAAAAAGTTGAGCGTGTAAAATTTGGTAGCTTTCTTGCTGTAATTTTCTTTAAAAAAGTATCCTGTTTAATTGATGTAATAACTAACTGATAAAAAGACACATAGGTGTGACTAACTGTATTGTGTTTCTGCTGTAGCTGAATACAGGACTGTAATCAGAAAATATGACAAGGATGCTTAGATCAGTTATATTTGTAAGGTAATGTTTTAACACTGATGCAGTTTATGGTACTGAAATACCCAAGTAATGTTTCACTCATATTAAGAAAATAAAACATTCCTTTAACTTTTTCTTATTTTCCTCCCATCCTAATAATATGAATTATGAGAAGCAGAACGGCAACAACAGATGCAAATGCTATTGAAGCGCATCTCAACATGGCTTCAGATTCTGAAAAGGTTTTGCAGACTCTCAGACCACCCCTTTCCCAAGGTAAGGAAGAATACAAAGATTCCTTCCTCGATACAAGCAAATAACAGGGGTTGGGTGAGGAGGATCTCTTTGAAGTGGTGCTGAAATGAGAGTATGTTCATGGGCAGTTTTTTTTCTTATTTGTTCATTTTCATGTAAGACTCAAAATGCAAGAGTGAGGGACACTGTCAGTGGCTGGTACCATTTCAGCTGGTTTACTGAGGGTTCTTTGCAGAGAAGCAGACCTCAATTTGAAAACACACTGAGGCGAGGAAATGGTCTGATTGCATTTGGTAAGATTAGTTTCCTGGGTTTACACTTGAGTAAACAAAAAGATACCATTTTTCATGTCAGCTGGTTTAGCCAGGTACCATGGGAGAGGTATGGAAGTCTTCATTTCACAGGGGCCACCACACAGAGCAACTATGAGCACGGGCATGAGGCACATATTTGGGAATTAAGATAGCTTGTTAAGTACAGTACATCACCATCTGTACAGAAGCTGTTCTATGCGTCCCCTTCCCTCCAGGTTCAGTTGTCCCCCATTTACCACAGGCCAAGAATGCATACACAGGCAGAGGCACCAAGCACTGGAAGTTCACCCTAAGCAAACTGTGCTCTCACACCCAGGAGACTTGCGTAAGATCTGACAGGGAGTAAGGAGGTGCAAAGAACAGCTCTCTGCTGTTCCTTCCATCCACTGGGGATACATCAGCTCTGCTATTTCGCTCGTTAATTTCCTTTTTGACTCCATCAAACCGGAACCTTTCCATTTCTTTTAGATAAGTCATTAGTAGAAGAGTTCCTCTTTGCCATCTACCATTCCTTCACAGGTCAAACAGACTACAGAGACAGTACCCCACAAACTGAATGTGACAGTAACAGGTAAGATAACAGCTTTTCACCCGTGTCCTTTCCACTGGTAGATGCCATCTGTAAGGGCCAGATACTGGGGTATTTCAGTGACTAGAGGTTTTACTGATTGTTGCTGGCAGGGAGAGGGGAAGGCACATAGTTTCCTCCACATCCACAAAAGAGAGCTGAAAAGTACATCCAGCTATTCTCAGCTAAGTCAATTATGAGTACTGTTCATGCTTCTAAGGCCTTCTCTGAAGATGGTGCCTATTAAAATAAAAAACTTACAGCTTTACAGACGTTAGCTAGTGCAAACCATCACAGATCCAGTGACTGAAGTAATGACAACATATATAAGCAAGGATCTGGCATGAACAGTGCCAAAGCTTTGCAGAAGTAGGGCTGTCACACTGAGCAGCTGCACCAGTTCTCAGTCTCTCACAAGTGTCCACATACCCAGAGCTGCGCTGGAACAGTAGCTCAGTCACTATCTGATATACAGCACCAGCCAAATTTAGTACAGTTGTCATTTTGAGCTTAAAAATACTTTGAAAGACTTCACACATTTTGAAACAACTTTTTTTTTTTTTTTAAAAAACCCTAATGTTTCTTTATAAAAAGGGATTTCTACTTATACGAGAGATGAATCTAAAGAAACTGCGTCTTAAGGGGTATTGTTAAGTAGGGGTACTTAGAGTCAGGAGAAGCTACTGGGGTCGCTTGTAGTTTAACAAAACTGCAGGCTATGAGATGGTGAGTGTCCGCTCAAGTTCTACCAGCGTTCCTATTACTGCATCCCAGCCAGGCCATAAAATTCTCCTGGACTGTGCCTGACTGTCATACGAAAGTCAAATTATTTTTTTATTTGTTTTAACCTGTCATTTAGAAGTGCGACTGCTTTATTGAGCTAAGTTAGAGCAAGAAAAGGGTGCAGGCTTCTCTGAAGCCTAGGTAACTAACTTAGAATGCCCCGCAGAACCCCTCAGTTGCTCTAAACTCATTTTTTTAATACCGTATAATCTCAAAACTCAGGAGACGGCACCTGCCTTTACACCCGCGAAGACGGCAGCACACGCGAGTGCGCAGCGCCCTGCGGGAACGTTCCTAAGCCGCCGTTTGTCTTCCCGTCGCTGAGGTAACTTCCCAATTTCCCCGTCCTTTCAGAACTAACTGCACCCGACGGCATCGCCCCCCCCCTCGCCCCCCGGCTCCCCGCCGCCCCCTCCGCTCCCGACCCCTCTCCCGGGACCGAGCGCTACTCGCGGCAGCGGCCCCACCGCTCACCTGCACGCGGGCCTCCGTCAGCTCCAGGCGCAGGGCCAGCTCCTCTCTGCGGGGGCAGCACACCGTTAGCCGCCGCGCCGCCTCAGCGCCGGCCCGGCCCCCGCCCCGGCCCGGCCCGCCCGCCCCTACCTGGTGAACACGTCGGGGTAGTGGGACTTGCGGAAGGCGCGCTCCAGCTCCTCCAGCTGGAAGGTGCTGAAGGTGGTGCGGTACCGCCGCTGCTTCCTCCTCAGCTCACCCGGCGGCGGCGCCTCCTCGCCGCCCGCTGCCGCCGCGCCGGGCGGGCGCCCCCCCCGGCCCCGTCGCCACCGGCTGCTCGGCGGGGGGCGCGCGCTCGGCCGGGCCGCGGCGGCGGCGGCGCCGCGCGCTCCTCGCCTGAGGGGAGAGAAGCGGGGAGTTACCGGGGGGAGCGGGGAGCGCCCCCGTCGCCCCGCAACGCCGGCCCCGCCGCCCCTCACCGTGCCGCCCCGCGGCGGGGCCCCGGCCCAGAATGCTGTCGATGAAGTAGGAGGTGAGGAGGTGCAGAGCCGGCGGGGCGGCGGGGGTCGCGCTCTGCATGGCGGCGGGCTGGCGGCGGGGCTGGGCCCCCGCGCCGCGCCGGGTTTTATTGGGGCGGGCAGCGCCCGGCTCCGCGCCCCGGCATTAGCATTTCATTAGCGCGCTGGCGTCAAGGCCGGGGGTGGGAGGCGCCGGGCCCCGCTCGCCGCGCAGGGGCCGGGCCCGCGGCGGCCTCCCCCCGGGCAGGCGGGCGAGAAGCCGCTCGGTCGGGGTTGCCCCACCGCGGGGCCGGGCCGGGCCCTGCCCTCGGGTCGAAACCCCTCCGCTCAACCCCCGCTCCCGGCGATAACTTTTTAAAGCCTCCTCCGAGGGTTTGCGCGGGTTTGGAACGGCTGCGCTGAAGTTGTGCCGGTGCCCGCCGGGGTGCGGGAGAGCCTCGCCCGGCTCGTCGAAGGCTGCCGCGGCGGGGTCCGGGCTCGCGTTCAGCCCCTGCGCTGCTGCTGGGAAGAAGGGAGCGAGGGGAGGCAGCACCTGCCGGAGCTCAAGGAGTGAGAGGGGGAACTCGGTCACACAGGAGGGGAAGGGTCACTAGGGTTTGGCTCTCTGTGGCTTGTGCTGAATTCACTTGTTGAATTCAGCTTTTTAAGACTGACCTTGCAAAGGACCGTATGCCAACAAGTGCAGGGAAAATGTACAAAACCGGGCAAGATTGAGCTTTTTTTCCTAGCGATCTTTAATTCCGCTCCTGCTAGAATTCTGTTGTTGGTGCTGTTACAGCAATGATTCCTCAACAGGAGGTCTGGAAACTATTTCCTACACAGAGAGACTTCCAGCAGTTCTGTGATCTTGCTATGGTGTACTGCTAGAGACTGATATAAATTAGATGGCAAAATGACTTGATCCTGAGGTCTAGATTTTGGGGAATGAGACTAAAATACCAGTTTCTAGAGAGTCTTACAGTGCAGCAGAAAAAGGCATAAAAAAAATGAAATCCAAAACCCAGTGACTGAAAGCTGAAGACAGACAAATTTAGGTTGGAGATGAGGCACAGATTTAAAAATCTGTGTGTTTATAACTAACCTTTGAAAAAGTGTAGCTGCTGAAGTTCTGGGTTCTCTGGCTGTCTTTGCATCAAGGCTGGACAGTTTACATTTTAGCTGAAGACATACAGGCTGTCAGTGCGGAGGTGCTTCCTGAATCTGTGACCTGTCTTATACCAGATGTCTGGCTGAATCATCTTTTGGTTCCTGCTGGCATTGTAGTCCACAAACATGATTTTTTTCTTTTGTCCTCCTGTCCTCTTACCTCACTGGGGCTGTGTGAGTGCTTTAGTGCTTCTATCTTTGGTTACTGACAGACCTTCTTGCTGTCTCACTGCTCTGCCACAAGGCTCTTCGTTGAGTCAGCCCTCAACTTTATTCCTTCCGCTACAAAAATTGTGTTTGGCCTGAAGCAATCCCTTTGTGAACCCATTCTTGCAGCACCTTCCATGAGAAGCTTTGGGAAAGCACTTAACTGATGCTAACTCTTGAAAAAGTAGGCTGCCTTTATGAGACATGACTATATTTAAGGGTAACATTTACAGAAAGTGCTTTTTTTACAGAGTTTTCTTGACCTTTCTCAGATTCTTGTCCTTTTCAGATCCTGACCCTCAGCTTCAAACCTCAGACTGCCTTTTCTCTCTTTGGCTTTGTAAGCTCATACTTATGTTTGTAGAAGCATGTCATCAGAGGAGAAGTGATTTCACAGAGCCATATAATAGTGGTAAATGCTGAGGGGAGCACAGGAAGGGAGAGAGAGGTCATGTAACTGAACTCCTGCATCCCCACACATGGCTGTAGTTTTCAGCTGGGGTGATTTTAGGGGAATGGGGTTTGGAAGTTATCTTCCCTTTTCAAGATGTGTGTGGAAAACACAAGATCCATCTGTAGCCTTTTGGAGGGGCTGCGAGCTGGGTGTGTGCACCCCTTAAACTCAGAATGGAGAGAGGAAACCTTCAGCCTTCTCCATCTGCCACGAGTTCCCCTGATGTATTGAAGGAAAACAGTATACCCTGTGTTATGGACAAAGGCTTCCTGCTGCATAAATTCCCTGGGTGGTGTGGGCCTTTGGCTGAGGGAGCCCAACAGTGTTTGACACAGAAGAGCTTATGTTAAATATATGGGTTTTTTTCCATACAGATCAAACAAAATTAAATACTTAATTTCTCCA
The DNA here is from genome assembly GCA_017639485.1 of Pluvialis apricaria. Taxonomy (NCBI): domain Eukaryota; kingdom Metazoa; phylum Chordata; class Aves; order Charadriiformes; family Charadriidae; genus Pluvialis; species Pluvialis apricaria. The sequence goes on from CM030017.1 coordinate 8,453,413, forward strand.
TGTTCACATGCAGTCAGATGTGTGTTTCCTATGCTTTTAAGTGACTGTACCATAAACTTGCTTTTATTAACGGTAACCAGGATGTGTGTGCTATAAGTAGTGGAAGTATTGTACATGTATTGCCTTTGCCTTTTAGGGAGTGACTATAAGTCTCTGGTCCACAGAATGGCTGAAAAATCTTCTGTCTGAATCACATCCCTAGTGCTTTTGCTAGGTGCAAAAGTTTTTGAAGTTGGATCCCAGGACGTTTCTTCAGTTGCTGCATTTGCTTCTGAGGTGTTTGTTGCTAAATGATTCGGAATCATTCGTAAAGGTAGGTGTGTTTTGTGCTTCAAAAGTGTGAGCTTTTACAGTAAGAATTGAACATTTGGGAATTATAAAAAAGTAGATAAACTTAGCATTTTAAAATGGTATATTTTTCAGAGTATGCACAGTAACCTGCAATCATAGAATCGTAGAATCATAGAATGGTTTAGGTTGGAAGGGACCTTGAAGATCATCGAGTTCCAACCCCCCTGCCACAGGCAGGGACACCTCCCACCAGACCAGGTTGCCCAAGGCCACGTCCAGCCTGGCCTTGAACACCTCCAGGGACGGAGCTTCAACAACCTCTCTGGGCAACCTGTTCCAGTGCCTTACTACCCTTAAAGTGAAAAACTTCTTCCTAATGATTAATCTAAACCTGCCCTCTTCCAGCTTAAAGCCGTTCCCCCTCGTCCTGTCACTACAGTGATACAATGATGGAGGAATGCAATTCAGTTGTAGTGGATAGTGGAAAAAATTTCCTGGTATATCATAGGAGTATTGGGATGTGGTCTGGGAGTAGTACAGTGCACAGGTCATAGGCCAGTCTTGCACAAGTCTAGGTTAAATCACTAAAATTTACTAGCTATGCTCAGTGCTCTCTGTTAAAGAATGACATGGGGGGGGGTGTGGTGTGGTTGTCCATGCTATGCACCTTGACCAAATGGCCCTTTTTTCTCTCCTCAGACTGCTCTTCCTTATGTGCTTCCAAGAATTCTCTAGACACTTTATTCCTAACAAACTCCCTGACAGTGCAGCATCTTAGGGCACTGCCGTCATTTTCTCTGCTTGCAGTTGTATTTTTAGCAGCTTTTGGCTTCACATACTGAGGAACTGACCTGTGTTCAAAGGCTTAGGTACTCATTTGTGGTGCAAAGAACAGTGGTTCTATGCATACTATGGACCAAATGTCTATAATACAGTTTCTTTCAAATCCAGGAAATGGGATTTGAGCGATCTGATTTCCTCTGGCCACCAGAAGCTTTGTCAGAACCTTATTGAGGAATCTGTTGGTGGTGTGCTTCCTTCCCAGGTTATACTCACATATGTATCTTTGCTCAAAGAGGAGCCTCTGAATCTTGGAGAGCAGGCCTGGGAACTCCAGTGAGATCTCCCAGAGCCAAAACTGACAAAGTTTTTTTACTTTTGTGTTCCAAACAAACCAAATCAAAGAACAATGTGAACAGCAGTAAAACACCATTATCTCCTTGCTAGTTGTTCAGCAACAGCCATCTGACACAGGCTGATTTTTGCAAAAAGTATTTTCCTGCATTGCCCTCAGCAGAGCTGTCTATTAGGAAGCTGTTTTTCTTTCTACAGTTGAGTTTTACTGGTGTTTCCTCTTTTGAAACTGAGATAAAAATAGATTTTTTGTAATCTAAAAATGGCTGGATGAGGAGGTCAGTCCTATTTTGTGTTTTTGCGCATCACTCCAAGATGCTTCATTCTATTAGTTGGCAGTTTTCTGGCACTCTTCCTATTTTATTATTAAGTGAATAATGTTACACCTGGAAAATTCTCAAGGATGAATACATTATAACCATTATTTTTAGGATACGGTGTAGTTTTCCTTTTGTCTTCTATTGCGTTTGCAAGGCAAGGTTTTGGTAGCAGGGAGCTACAGGGGGGGTCTTCTGTGAGAAGCTGCCGGAAGCTTCCCCCACGTGCAATAGAGCCAATGCCAGCCAGCTCCAAGATGGACCCGCAGCTAGCCAAGGCTGAGCCCATCAGCAACAGTGGTAGTGCCTCTGCGATAACGTTTTTAAGAAGTGGGGGGAAAAAACGGCGGCGGAACAGCAATGGAGAGAGGAATGAGAGGAACAACTCTGCAGACACCCAGGTCAGTGAAGAAGGAGGTGCTTCAGGCCCTGGAGCAGAGATTCCCTTCCAGCCCGTGGTGAAGACCGTGGTGAGGCAGGCTGTCCCCCTGCAGCCCATGGAGGTCCAAGGTGGAGCAGATATCCACCTGCAGCCCATGGAGCACCCCATGCCAGAGCAGGTGGATGCCCAAAGGAGGCTGTGACCCTGTGGGAAGCCCATGCTGGAGCAGGCTCTGGCAGGACCTGTGGACCCATGGAGAGAGGAGCCCACGCTGGAGCAGGTTTGCTGGCAGCACTTGTGACCTGTGGGGGACCCACGCTGGAGCATTGTGTTCCTGAAGGACAGCACCCCATGGAAGGGACCCACAGTGGAGCAGTTCGTGAAGAACACAGCCTGTGGGAAGGACTCATGTTGGAGAAGTTCATGGAGGACTGTCTCCTGTGAGAGGGACCCCACGCTGGAGCAGGGAAACAGTGTGAGGAATCCTGCCCGTGAGGAAGAAGGAGCAGCAGAGGCAACGTATGATGAACTGACTGCAACCCCCATTCCCTGCACCACTAGGGGTAGGAGGTAGAGAAGTCGGGAGTGAAGTTAAACCCAGGAAGGAGGAAGGAGTGGGGGAAGGTGTTTTAAGATTTGGTTTTATTTTCTCATTACCCTACTCTGGATTGGCAATAAATTAAACTAATTTCCCTGAGTCGAGGCTGTTTTGTCCATGTTGGTAATTGGTGGGTGATCTCTCCCTGTCCTTATCTTGACCCATGAGCCTTTCGTTATATTTGCTCTACCCTGTCCAGCTGAGGAGGGGGGGTGATAGAGCAGCTTGGGGGTCACCTGGTGTCTAGCCAGGGTCAACACACTACAGTCATTTTTTGGCGCCCAATGTGGTGCCCAGACAATGGGACTCATTTCCAAAATAACCTCATAAACTCCTGGGCAAAGAAACATGGCACTGAGTGGGTGTATCACGTTCCCTGTCACCCACAAGCCTCTGGAAAGACTGAGAGATATAGCGGACTATGTTGAGAGTGTTGGACAATGGGGCATGGAAGTACTGGGATATAAATTTAGCAGAAGCCATGTGGCTGGTTTATGCCAGAGGATCTGTTAACCATTGTCGTCCTGCCCAGACAAAACCCGTACATACTGTGGAAGGAGATGAGGTGCCCATAGTGCATGTAGGGAAGTGGCTGGAGAAGGCAGTGGGGATTGCTCCTCCTGTGGGAAAAGGCAAACCAATTTGTGGTATTGACTTTGCTCAAAGACCTGAGTGTACTCGGTGGGTAATGCGGAACGATGGGGAGACCTGGTGTGTGCCTCAAGGAGTTTAAACCTTGGGGGGAAAAATAATCTGTGGTGTGAGTTGTATGTTGTAGGAAGTAATGTAGCAAGGATGACCTGAACTGATGAAGAGTGAGTTTCACAAGGAACTGGATGAGTGCAACGATGACCCAAACCAGGCCGGTATTGGTGCCCAACAATGGAACTCTTCTCTTGTCCTGCCCACCCGTCCCGACAGATGGGGCCCAAGTCATAGCCTGTGCTTATGAACATTAGGAGGAGTGGAGGAAGCCCTTGGAATGGGAGAATAATATCTACCTGTTAAAGGACAGGGGATAGTAGTTAATGAGAACGTATAAATCCGTATGTTGGGTATAAAGATGGTTTAAGTATGTAGTATAAATAGTAAGTGTTGGTAAGAAGGGATTTCAGTAATGATAATTAAATACAATGGGATGGTTAGAATTTATTTATGTATGTATTAAATTATGTGGGACCTGCAAATGGTATGGAATAAGGGGTGGGGATTGTAATGGGTCTGGCTGAGATGGCATTAATTTTCCCCACAGCAGCCCTCATAGTGCTATGCTTTGTATTGGTAGCTAGAAAGGTGTTGAGAACACACCAGTGTGTTGGCTACTGCTGATCAGTGCTCACACAGCATCAAGGCTGTCTCTCCAATATTCCCCCCACCCCCAAAGACCAGTAGGCTGGGGGCGGGCAAGATCTTGGGAGGGGACATAGCCATGACAGCTGACCCAAACTGACCATGGGATATTTCCCATGAAATTTCCCATGACCAAAGGGATATTTCAGATCTGTCTGCTCATTCCATGATGTCTGCTCAGCAATAAGGCTAAAAGAAAGGAGGAGGAGAGGGCGATGTTTGTTATTATGACGTTTGTCTTCCAGAGCAACCACTACGCGTACTGAAGCCCTGCTTCCTGGGAAGTGGCTGGACATTGCCTGATGATGGAAAGTAGGGCATAAGTCTTCTTTTCCTTTGTTTCTGCGTGTGGCCTTCGCTTTTGCTTTATGAAACTGCCTTTATCTTGACCCATGAGTTTTTTCCATCTTGTTTTCTCCCCCTGCTGTTCTTCTGAGGAGGGGAGTGATAGAGCGGCTTGGTGGGTACCTGGTGTCCAGCCAAGGTCAACCCACCACGCATCTGTATTTTTTGGATGTCGTTAGGCAAGTTACATTTACACTGCTGACTGGATTTTTCACTTGGTGTTTTGGAGTTGTATCGTGTCTTGTCATGAGCTGGGCAACCTGTGTTGTAGTTGCTGCCTAATGCCATTGAAAAATGCCTTAAAAGAGTGTGATCTAAATGACATTTTCATCATTTCATGTTTAACTAACCTTGTTGCTACTGCTTTCTTGGTTTTCTTTGGTTCCCATACAAAGTAAAATGTGACAGATGAATCATAAAGCACACCTTGTCCACAAAGTGTTTGAAAGATGAAAGGAAACATATGTGTATGTTTGTGGATGACAGCAGACTTGCAACTGCATGAGGGCGACCGGTATTTGCTGTGCTTGAAATGTTTCTTGGTTTGTTTTAAAGGCACATTGGTTATGTGCATCAGCATTCTTTATAGTGCTTAAATACATAAATATATTTTAATGAAGTATTAGGCTTAGAAAACAAAGCCTGTCTATATTGAAAGAGAGTTCTGAGGTAAAATACATGACAAGGTTAACAGGAAGGATTTCTTGAAGAAAGTCCAAGGAGTTATTTTGACAGCTCAGCATGGATCTTTATTGGCTTGAAGAAAGATGCTGATTGCTTACTAGAGACTTAAGTGCAGAACTTGGACAAACCAGAAGGGATTCTGATGAGAGCTCTGAGTCACCTTTGATGTTCTAGGAACCAGATCCTGAAAGATGCTGAACATCTTTAATGCAAATGTACTTCTCCAGATTGTTTCATATTCTTATTAATACAGTTGGTACCTCATTGTATTTCTGTTTTACACAGCTGCCTGAAGATCTGGGTGGACTTGAAGATTAGCACCTCTCTTTCTTTTTATGGGTTTAAATCTAGGTTATATGTGGCAATCCTGTAAATACTGGGGAACTGCAAGACTGAATGTTGTGGGACAGAGCTGTAGTTGGCATAGCTATGTTCTCTCAAGGCAATTGATACTTATTATACCAGCTGCACTTTAGTGCAGTAACTCTTTTGTAATGGAATCACAGTATGCTGGTTTCCCATTTCAGTTAATAACTTCTGAAAATAATGTAAGTGCTTTTTGCTGATTAGGCATACCTGACTGCTTGGAAAAAAAATGTGTGTACAGTACATGGCAAATCAGCTTCCCTTTCTGTGCTGCATATTCAAGAGCACAATAAAATATTAGTTGGAAAACAAATGAGAGAAGAATTGGGGTGTTGCTGGCTAACTCTGGAGAGGCCATCATGTCGAGATGCTGGATGCTGCTGTCATCGTGCTCATTTTGACCAACCAGCCTGGAGCGGATGCCCTTCTGTTGTGTCCCCATCCAAATCTGTTTGCAGTCAATTTCAGATCTGTTCTTTTCTCCCTCCGCAGGCCTTTTATTTTATGCAGGCAAATAAAGTGAGAGCCTCAGTCTTCCCTTCGTGTATTTGGTTCTTGAAGGAGATTGTTCATGAAGGGCAGGCATGTAAGAGGTTGTAAGAGGTTCCTGTTGAAATTATATGATAAAGTATTGTGAGAGAGACCTTGAAGAACCTAAACACCGTGCACTTAAGTGTTCTTTCAGCAGCTGCTGCAATGCACTATTTCTCAAACCCTTTAGGTGAAAAGTGAAGATCTCTGCTGCATGGATACTTCTAGCAGTGCTGTTATGATGGAATATTTACTGGGTCTGCTAAAGCCATCTCTTGTGGGGTCACAATTATATGAGGCTCTTGTCTCTTCTGGAAGGTAAAGAATGTATGTTTTAACTTCTAAAATTTTCTAGTCTTTGCATTTATGGAGAAAAACTTAAAAACCTGGTAGAGCGTAGGGGCCCACAAGGATAAACAAAACCAACTCAATATTAATTTATTTTTTTCTTGGCATTCTTAAGACAAAGTGCCAGAGAACAGATTAACAACCCAGTTCGTGTATCTGTTTAAGGATTCCTTTTTGACTCTTTCTGAGGGGTGTTAGTCCTCTACCATGGTTGCACATTCCTAGAGCAAAAATTACTCTCTTTTTTCTAAATTACTTTGTATATGGGCTAACTGGACTGAATGTTGGACTAGACTTGGAGGACCCCATTCCTGGTTCTTCTGTTGGCCCACCAGGACAAATCACAGTGTCTTTGTGCCTCATTTATTCATATGTAAAGTTGGAATGGTTATACTGACTTTGCTAAGTATTGGACTTTCCTAATGAATTATCTCTGGGAAAGCTGGGTGTGGTTAAAATACTTCATAGTTGATGTTTACCATTTATGACTGTAAAATGGGTTGTACCCATGGAAAATATGCTTAGCATTTTGCTTTTTTAACCCCTAAATATAAACTTGGGTTTGCTTCAAAATGAGCGCTGGAAAATCTGATTATTTTTTTTTTTTTGTATATGAGTTAATTATCATGACTACATTAGAAACAAGTCTTTACCAGATGTGTTCTTCAGTATTGTCTAATGTCCTCTGGGGTTCCTTTATGCAGATATGGAGATACCCAGTTCTTCCCGAACGCTGCAGGTATGACTAGTTCCAACTCACTTCAGTGTTTACAGACAAGGACCGAAGTCACTGAACTTTGAAGGGTGTGAACTGTCTAGTAATGTGCAAGGGAGGCTCGGCTACAATCTTTGTGTTATCTCTACCTCACTCTTCCACAACTGAAGTGATAGCTGCTTCATCCTATGTCTTTATAACACTTTTTGCTGCTGCCATCATTTTACATGGGGAGCTGGGGCATGGAGAGATGGAATGATGTAGGAAAGGCGGTGGGCTGTTCTGTGTATATAAAGTGATTGCCCATATTCAGCCTTATTGACTGAACTATCAGACTATCCCTTTAATGCATCCGCTTCAATACACTAAAAATTTTATAATAGGCATAACTGTAGAAATCCATAGCATCTGCATCTGTTCTCCTGACAAAATTGTAAGTGGATCAGCCTATCAATAGGTAAAAGTCTGCAGTAGTACATTTTTTTTTTAGTCTGCCTGTGTCCTCACGGCTATTCCTTAATAGCTGAGAAGTTTACTACAAAAGAGATGTAGCTGTAGTGAGGTTCCCGCACTGTTTTGTGGATTGCTTCTTTGACTTGTTCTTGTCTTTTTAAGGATTGGAGAGCCCTGCATTTGGTAACAGGGTGATTTGGGAACTTCCTCTGCTGGATTTATTGAGGTATGGAGTCTGACTGGGTGCGCATCTTTCTGACCACAGCAGTTCTGCTACTGATTCATCGCTGTGGAAGTGTGAGGGCAATTGGGCCTGGTCTGTGTTCAACTGAAAATGTGTCATCGGAACTGTAGCACATTTGGTAACAGCAGGCAGCTGGACTCTGCCACTGGTGGTGTTTGTGACAGCTGCTCTCAATGTCAAAGGGAAATAACCGTGGTCTACAGCCAAGCTGACCTCTCAGGACTCCACAGGGGTATTAGAAACAAAAGGGCACCTGTCTGCTGGTTTAAATTGTGAAGAGTTTGTGACATAGATTGAAAGCATGGAAGAGATACTGGCAGTTACTAGTCTCTTGGCTTCTTTATTTTATGAAGCAGTTCTGAACAGCAAAGACTGCATAAAGTTACTTTGTAATTAACTTTTTGGAATTGGATTGGAGTGAATTATCAAAAGGAAACAACTAAGTGGCTAAGATCTGAGCTGAGCAAACCCCTCATCTGCATGTTGGAAGTGAACTGTGAATGATGGCACAAACACAGGCTGGATCCGAGGAAAGAGTTGGATAGCTACAGCCAAGTAACCTTATCCAAGAGGAAGGTAAGTGTGAGGCAAAGGACTCAGATCTCCTCTCCTCCTCCTCTTCGAAAATCCACATCTGGATTTAGTCCATCTTTATCCAGCAATGTGTAAGGATATTTAACTTGCTGTGTTTGATACCAGTGGTAACAATGGTGTAGTTAGAACTGGTGTAGATTGGAAGTCGATGGGCTTAAGCGCCTGCTTGATTGCTCTGCTGGAATGAGATATTAGCTGTTGCTTTTAACAGTGGTGTCATTAATAATATTTCAGCAGCAACCTGTAACTGCCTGGATTTAAGATTAATTTCTAATATTATAACCATTCAGTTTCATAACAGTAGAACCTAAAAAGAGTTTTAATGATTGTGGGAGAGGTTGGTAGAGGAGAGGGGAGAGAGAGAGAAGGAAGGAATGACCAGGAGACCCTCCTATACAAAGAGCTTATTCCCCCTTTGTGGTTGTGTGTGCTGCAGAAGAGGAGGTTTAGGGGGATTTTTTTTAGGGACCTATTTTTTGATAGTGTTTTAATTAGAAATCACCGTACACTGCAGTTAAAAGCAGCATGTGCAGTTAGAAGGGTGTAGTTTCCCTTATCTGTCCCATGACCCCCACATGGATATCTGATACGGTGGGAAATGCTTATCAATTTATTGCAAATATCCTATTCACACTGCTGTGATGAAGCTGTAGGTTTCTTTCCATCAGGATCGTCTTGATTTTACCAGCCTGTGGCATCAGTCTTTGTGTCTGTTCCTCAGGTGAACTCTGCAGCACCTGGTAGCTTTGAAGAGAGTTCTGCACAGTGTGGATGTGAGGCAGCACCTTTTTTAAAGCAAAAAAAACCGGCCCGTTAAATTGTGTGAGAACCTGTGTGCTGTATAAAAGCATTGTAAGCTCCTAGACTGAATTTGGTCACAGGTAATGACAAAATCGAGCTGCTTATCTCTACCTCTTCTTTGGAATGGAGATTTTAAGGAAGGTGAACTCTTTGCTCCCTCTTGTGGTAGATGTAGAAATGTGAAAAAAGTTTGAGGAAAAACTGCCTGTAATACTGAGAGAAGCTGTGTTTACATTTTCCTTAGCATCTTGTGGCAGAATTAAATGAGAGTTTTGACATTACCTCAAATGGTATGAAAGTAAAAGGTTTTCTGAGATCAGAACACAGCCCTGAAGCAAATAGCTTTTAAAAGCAAGGCTGAATGCTGTACTGTATTGTGGCTTTCAAACAGCCAGGGAATGCAGAATGCTGAAATTCAGTTACATCTATGCTCTGTTGATCAATTTTTACATATGCACATGACAGAACAGCTTAGGGCTATTTGCATAATACTGATTAAAGTTTTTACACCATTTCCTGCAGATCTTCATGCCACTTGGTGTATTTTTCCCTTTATGTGTTCTTGAGTCTTCTGCAGGTTTGTAATCCAATAGTAGAAAAGGCATTCATTTTGTGCCATTAGCTTTCTTGACCTTAGCGTGTACAAAACATTTAGACAGAAATTCAAAGATCCTTATCCCATAGGTGGAAATTACATGCATTATTACTCTAGAAATGAGAAAAGGAGTAGCGATAGAGAACAAGATTACTGCAGGTTACTATATGCTGTGTAAAGATGCTGTGTTTTCTTGGACTTCATAATACCATTTTTGTTGATGCTTTTTCTTCTGGAAATATTTATGCACTTACAGAAGAATTGACTTTTTTTTTTGTCTTTATAGTGGAGCAGTATGCAGTGTCATCTGTGGGCCAGGAGCCTGGTTTTGAAGGGGACTTCACAGTGCATAGTAAGCTTCATGTCTTTGCGATGGGCTGCAGCGCTATAGCATGCATGCATACGTGTGGGAGTGTCCAGAGCCTCCAGGACCCCCAGATATTCTGCAGTAATGAACTGGTACAAAGCCTAATCTTGAAGATACTGAGAGGCAAGTGAGGAACATCAGACAGGTGAGCAGTTATGTAGTGGTTGCAGCTGATGACTTGTGTTACCCAGTTATAACAAAAGAGAGACAGGTCTAGCTCATTTATACAGAACCTAGCACAATACTGCTTTTTTGGCCCAATAATAGTTTAAGTGTTAAGCAATCATGGTATTATTGCCTAATTTTTTCACCTAGTTAAAAAAAATCTGCAGGCCTGTTTGGTAGGGGAATTCCGTTAATGTCTGGTGTCTCCTTTGTAGTGTTCAAATGTGTGGTCCAGGGTGTGAAAACGTGTTTCGACTAGAACAGCTGCCTGTTGAGGAAGTGTTTTGGCCACATGGTCCTGGTTGGCAGCAGTGGACTGTTTTCCTCGAGCCTTCTGAGTTCCAAACTTCCTATGGAGTGTTTTGAGGGAGGCATCTTGTTTTGCCTGATGCTAGGACAGGGAAGCCACCTTTTGCCACTGCCTAAACAGTGGTATCCCAGGCCAATAACATCCTGCAGGTTATATCATGACTTGCCGTCTCTGTTGGCTGTAATTACATCCATTTAATGTCTGCAGCCTCCAATATCACCACTAGTCTTGTGGACAATCTGAACCATTGGTGTTGGCTAGATGTATCATGATTCTGAGAAGCTGGTGAAAGATTTTAACATTAATGAAACACTCTGATTTTGATGTGGTTCTCTTGGCAGTTCCAATCAAAATTGCTTTGCATTTCCCTTTGCTGTGGTTGAAAGAATTTGAGTTTGCTGCAGAATGAGAATGAGATATCCGTAGTTTTATTTCTGGTGTAGAAAAAAAAAAATCCAAGGAAATCAATAGCTGCTTTATCTGGATTAGAAACTTTAGGGCTTTAGGCCTAAAATGCTCTAAGCAATGCAAGCATTGAGTGAGCCACCAGGACTTTTATTTTCAGGGAGTACAAGCTGTTGTAAATGTGGAACATCCTGAACTGAAATATCTTCATGTTACATGTCAGTCAAACATGTTATCCAGGGTGCACTTAAGCGGGTAGGTGTCTCCTCTCATATTTTTCCAAGGTGGTGGTGTCATGTTGCTGGAGATCTGCAGAGATAGAGATAAATATTTCAGTGGTGTAAAGTTTTGCTTAATGATGGGACATGTCTCAAAATATACATAAGATCTACTGGAGTATTGATTGCTCAAGTAGCCTCCTTAAGCCCTTTCACTGCGTGAGCAATAGAGGATGGATGCTTATGCTGAGATGTGGACGACATGCAGAAGTGGTGGATGAAAGATCTCACAGGGAGTTGGAGCAACAAAACACAATGAAGAATGTTCTACTTAATTAAACAAAAAAGAAAAGCGCCAATGAACCAGATTAAAGTGAAATAGTTTTCAGTGAAAAACCTGTCTCATGGGTGCTGGAGGTGTGAGCTACTGTTTGCCATTGTGGTGCAGTTGTTCCAGTGACGGTCAGTGTTGGAATGTGCTAACTGGAAGTCGAAGCCTGTGGGACCAATCTGTTTTTTTCTCTTCATCCTTAAATGGCCTCAATGCTGCTAGCTCCAGGCATTTACACCTCAGGAGAAAGGTGCCAAATGGTTACACGAGTGGCCCGTAAAACCCTGAGTTCACAATAACTAACTGATAGCATGAGTTCCTTTGCGTATGCTTTCTGGCTTGGAGCTGTTCAGTATACATGTATGTGCACTGCTCTCGGTAACTGCAAGGGATATGTCTCTTTTTCCTCTTTAAAATGAAAACCTGAGATTCTGATGCGATCATGTGAGTCTAGTAATTGGGTCTTTAAAACAGACTCATGAAATAATGCAGAACTTGTGGTGAGTTATGGGAGGGCTGACAATGCTTTAAAAAACAGCTGTGTCTTGACTCTTGCTGCCTGTTTCCTCGTGAACCCTTATGTGTACTGCTCTCCTTCCTAGTACAGACAGTAACGTGATTTTTGTCCCCAAAGTAGCCCTGTAAAAGAGGAGGGTGTTGTAATTATAGCGAAATGAAGCAGAGATTTATTTTTACATTAACCTGCAACATAAATATCTTTTATCCTGTTAGGCTGTTTCACACTCCTCATTAATGGACTAAACTTGCTAGTTTGTCTCTTTATCATGTTGATAGACCTGTTAAATGAAACCCTGAGAGATCAGACAATTTAGTCCTGTGGCCAGTGGCAGCTTTTCACAGCAGTGATTTCTAGCTGGGTTGTACGTGCCAAATGTCCAGGCAGCTTGTGCTTATCAGCATCCATTATACTTTTTGTTGACTCAAACCATTAATAACCTGTCAGATTAGGTAATTAGGCTGTCTCTAGTAGCCAGGGGAAATTGTTTTTCCCTAACTGATGGTATGGGTTGTGCAGTTGTGCAGATAAGCACTTGGTCAAACAGCAGTTCAGGCGATTTTTAACTGGCCTTGCTGATGAATGCAGAAGTAGTGCTGAGACACGAGGGGCAGATAACAACAGAAAGACAGGCACTAAGAAAAATAACCTGCCCCTTTCAGAACTCTCTCCAAATAAGACAGTGATTATGGTTCTGATTCTGCAAACTTGCTGCGTGTAGGAGCAACCCTGTTAATTTCAATGCTGTGATGGTTTTATAAACATTGCTTCATTCTTCTGAATTAAAACTCATCCCAGACCTGGGGGAATTAAAGGGATTAATCTCTAGGAGGTGTCATTTTACCTCCATGAGCAAAGCTGGCTACTGCTAGTGCCCACTGCTGCTCTGAGATTATCTGTGTGCAGTGACCTTCTCTCTTTGGCACTGATGGAGTCTGTTGTGCCCAGGAAATGCTTCAGTGGTTAGTAGATGCAGGAAAGTTCTGTTTATTCCATTGAAGCTGGGATCCCAATTCTTACGTGAATGACATTTACCTATTTCTAGGAGCCATCAATCTTCAGTGTGAAAAGGCTGAGTGTTGTGGCAGCATCCATCAAACAGATGTGTCACTTCAGTTATGTGAAGACTTTCTGTCGAAATAGACAAGAAAATGAATTTTGCTGAAAAGCCATTTGGGTTCCCCATGATTAAGGGCTTAAGTTCTCAAAGCTTACTTTCTTTATTTGAGCCAACTGATAAGCTGGGTGCAAGAGTTGCAGAGGCTACTTTATTCTGCAAGATTGGTGAGGTGAATGAATTCCTGCACAAAAAGGCATTTTAAGAGAGAATCCAACTATATCCCCCCATCAAAAACATACCTACTCCTCTGAATTGGAATGATGTTCGGGAGGGAAGCAAGCCAGCACACAAATAGTGATTCCCCAAACCTGATTGTAGTGATGCTGACAGATTCCCACAAAGGGCTGTGAGACGGTAGCAGCAACATGTGCACAGCTGCCCAGTCCTATTGACTCGCAGTGACACTGAGCAGATTAGTTGTGCTTGGGTGCAGGGGAGGTCCAGGACGTGGAGGGACAGAGTGGCACAGGACTGGAACAACCTCTGCACATGTAAATGTTACAGTGAATGTCTTGAGAGAGATGACTTGCTTCTGGCTGAAACCCTCCTGCGCGTGCCCATCTTGCACCTGAGGTGAGTGGAGCGGAGTCGATCTGCTAGGCAGCCTGCCTCTATGGAGCATTGTGTCTTGAGTCCAGATGCATTACAGAGATTTGTAGCCAGGGGTCTGCCATCCTTTGCCAGCTGAGTGACCACTGAGATGTATGTGGCATAAACCTAACCACCCCAAAGTCAAAATACTTCCTGACAGGCCAGTCCTGCCCAGAATATATAGTACAGGAGAAGGAAAGCTCTCTGCTCTGGTAAGAAGTCCCTGAAAATGGGGTGTGTCTCACCAGTGGGTTTTCTGAGTGCCCTGATGCCTCCTTGGGAGAGCATCAGCCAGGCCAAGGGTAGGGCTGGTCCTTGCCTTGCAGATGTAGTGTACTGACCCTGAGGGGAGCCAGGTGTTTCCTGCTCAGGTGGTGGCATATGCCTCTGTGCCCAGGGCATTACCTGCTTTTTCAGTTGTCTGCAGCCCCTGATGGGATGACAAAGGTCTCACTTTTAAATGTCACTGAAGAAATTTTGCTGAACTTCCGGCTGATAAAAATAGAAGAGCTCTTTAAACTTTCTCCTTTTGATTTACTGTCTGATCTGCTTTGGTTGTGGGATCCAATGCAGCATTAAGCATTTACTGCGGGTTCAAGGATCTCTGGACAATGATCCATTAGAAGCCAGCTTTATCCGTCACTCTGAGATGGGTTAAGCCCCTGCTTGGTTTATGGAAGTGGCTGGATTGAACCTATTGAACTTTTCACTTAAAACAAGATGGAAATCCCCTTGCTTTGAAGTTCAGCAATTGGAGCTAGACTCCAGCAGTTCTTATCCTTTGTTTTAGGGATGCAGTTGAATTTTCAGCATGGCTTTTCCTTAACAGTTTCAGGCTTTGAGCTAACCCAATCCAAATGCAGCCTGCATTCCAGCTTTCTTTGCTTTCCCTCCCACCCCCTTGTCACGTGTGTATGTTGTGGTGGTGCCACCCTCTCAATGTTCAGCTAAACAAGCACAACCACACTGTTGTAAAGTGCCTTTGTCCCCTGGGTCTGACAACGCGTTAGCACTGTTCCATGGAGTGAATGGGACACCTTTCACCTTCAGGTGAGAGCTCCGTGTGGACTTAAGCAGGGTTTCTGCCTTCCCCAGGCCCCACAGCCGCTCTCCCTCTTGCTTGGGCAGCTGCCCACAATTGCCTGAAGCCCTTCATTCCTCTCAGCCCTTGTCCTGCTCTGCACTGTCTTGTTACATTGTGGTTCTCCTGGGCTTGCTAGTAGTTGGCCTGGTCTGGAGAATTTGATCAGGTTTGTCTGGGGCAGGATTCCTCTTTCAGGGAAGCGCTAAGAAGTTTACTAGAGATGCAACAGATCTCTGATATATTAGTAACACTGCCTGTGGCTGTTTGAGACCAACGCTGTTTCTGAGACAGTGAAAGTGCATAGAAGTGGGAGTTGAACTTAGAGAATTCCATTGCATTTAATGAAAATGTTGAATATGGGGATGGCTTTTTCATCAGTAAAGGGAGAGATCAGCTGAATTCAGCTGGCTTGAGTTTAACAGCCTGAATACAACAAACTTGGTGCGGGGTAAACAGGTGTACGAAGTCAACGACTGGCTTGGAAACTCTTACTTCCAAGGTAATGGCCACAGATCAGCTACCTGTAGTTGTCAAACAGCCGTAAAAGTGCAGAGCCCTCTGCAAGTCTCCTGTAATGGGAGAAGGGGAAGGACAGAAAGAAATATTGTTAAATATTATTGGCCTGAATAGGTGCTTGATGAGTCGGGTCATTTCTTGGCCTGGCAGAGAATGGGTTCCAATAAATCAGAGTCCACCTTTTTAATATCATGGGGCAACTGAAGTTCTTAATTGTTTTAACTTTCAGGCTCTGCGACTTTTTTCCCTGTAACATGAGTAGTGCTCAGAGAGGGAGGGAGATAAGGAGGCACTGTGGAGTGAGAAGGGAAGAGTCACGCTGGCTGGAGGGTGGGAGCTGGAGGGATGGAGTGGAATTCTCTGTAGAACATGCTCTGTGCTCGCAGCTGATTGCTTTCTGTAGCTCACTAATGTCATGCCAGTATTAGTGAGCTGTAAGATCATAAGTTAGTACCAGGGCTTTGGTGGATAATGAAAGCTCGCTGAGGATTTCCCCGTGAATTAACCCAGCACTGCTCTCAGCTTCTTGGTGACCACGGGGTGTCGCCCGCCGGCCACCGCTGCCTGCGACAGACGTGACCTCTGTGCGCCAGCCCTCTTTGAACGGTAGAGCCCCTGTGTCTCCAGAGTGTTTGGTGCTCTCCATGTAGGTTTGTATTTTGGTAGTCTTAAAAAAATCATCGCTGCTGCTCCCCACCTGCCTTTTGTAATTGCAGGGGCTTTAGTCATCTCCCAAAACTTTGTTACTGTCTTCTGCAGTATCCCAGGAAAGCAGCTGAAATTGCCTTGTTTCAGACATCAAATATTGTTAGTAGCTAAGAAAAAAACAAGAGTATATAGACAGAGGGCAAGAAGGGAACCTTTGTTTCCTTCCCTACCTAAGCAACTTGTTTCTCAGTATGTATGAACACTATGTTGTATCTGGTTTCTACAGAAAGTCCAAGGAGGAAAAAGGCAAAAATAGTAGAGTCCAGCTGTGAATCTTACATAAAATTTAACAGGATCATATGAATAGCTCTTATAGAGGTGACACCTCAGACTGAGAGTGAACCCATGGGCATCCGGCCAGACACAAAGGGTAGGAAATACCATCTGAATCCAAGAAGCATCTGGCTGTAGATAGCACAAGAGGCTTTGCATGTGTATCAAATCCATTTTCAAAAATCTGTGCATTTCAGGACGCTACTTATTTTCAAAGATAACTGAGCAGTCAAGATCTCAGCATCCATTTGACTTGCTGCAGGAATCCAGGATGCTGAGGACTCAGGACCCCAGCAATTTGTGGTGATTGGTGTGAGGTAATACTTGCAGCCAGCCCTTGCTCCTCTGCAGAGACTGGATCACTTGTTAGCAGAGCAGGCAATGGTTCGGTTCCTGAGCCCTCACATTTCACAGCTCTAAAATTGCTAATAAGCTGTGGGGTAATAATGGATGATTGGCGAGGAGGATTATAAACACTCTCCATCAGTGCCAATGCCTTAAGGGAATGGAAGAAATGTCCTCCAAACTCAGCAATGGCCAGAGAAGCGACTATGAGAAAAGAGCTTGTGCCCTACCTGCAGGAAACGGGCACCAGTTTGTGGAGGATTGCAACCCATATGTTTCTCTGGCTTGCTAAAGTGAGCCCATGCTGCGTAGCTAACCCATGCTGTCCCCTGCACCATCCACCATAGGTCCAGGTTCTCCTCATCTCTTTGTTATCTTTATGACTTGTGCATGTGAGGCTGGACAAAAGTCAGGTAAAACAGGCAGACTGACTGATCCAGTAGCAATCCTAGAGCACTGATTTCAGGTCATAAGCAGACACTTTACTAGAAAGGTGCAGAGGAGTGTTTAACGTGTGTCCCAAAATGTTTCCATGAGGGGAAATCCCAGAGAGAGGGTCAAGATACCAGTGAATTGTCACTACTTCATCTCATCTGGGAATTGGGATTCTCTCGGCTCTTGGGTGAATTAAGATTCTCCTGGGATAGTCATAGTCTCAGAGATGTATGTAAAACTCACTAGAGCTATTTTGGCTGTTTTTTTCCTGTGCCCATCTCCAGTGGGCATTGTCAGAAACTCCTCTCAGCCTGCTGCTCAGCCAGGTCTCTGGGAGAGAGGAAAAGCTATAAAAATTCTAGGGGACCTGAGATTAAGACTGAACCTAGAACCTAATTCCTGTTGATCAACACCAATAAGGTACAAAAGATGGTCACTTTTTACTGATTTAGTTTACTTTTCCTATAGCTTGTGTCTTGATCTCATTGGAAGCAAGACAACAGGATCAGTCATGGCATTTCCATGGCATGAGGTTCAACAAGGTCAAGTGCAGGGTCCTGCACCTGGGTCAGGGCAACCCCCAGTACCAATACAGGCTGGGGGATGAAGGGATTGAGAGCAGCCCTGCTGAGAAGGACTTTGAGGTAATGGTGGATGAAAAGCTGGACGTGAGCTGACAGTGTGCGCTCGCAGCCCAGAAGGCCACCTGTATCCTGGGCTGCATCAAAAGCCAGCAGGTTGAGGGAGGTGATTCTGCCCCTCTGCTCTGCTCTGGTGAGACCCCACCTGGAGTACTGTGTCCAGCTCTGGAGCCCTCAGCACAGGAAAGACATGGACCTGTTGGAGTGGGTCCAGAGGAGGCCACCAAAATGATCTGAGGGCTGGAGCACCTCTCCTGTGAGGAGAGGCTGAGAGAGTTGGGGTTGTTCAGCCTGGAGAAGAGAAGGCTCTGTTGGGACCTTATAGCAGTCTTTCAGTATTTAAAGAGGGCCTACAGGAGAGATAGGGACAAGCTTTTTAGCAGGGCCTGTTGCAATAGGACAAGGGGCGATGGTTTTGAACTAAAAGAGGGTAGATTCAGACTAGATCTAAGGAAGAAATTTGTTACGATGAGGGTGGTGAAATGCTGGCACAGGTTGCCCAGCTAGGTGGTAGATGTCCCATCCCTGGAAACATTCAAGGTCGGGCTGGACAAGGTTTTGAGCAACCTGATCTAGTTGAAGATGTCCCTGCTTATTGCAGGAGGGTTGGATCAGGTGACCTTTAAAGGTCCCTTCCAACCCAAACCATTCTATGATTCCTACCATTGCCTCATCCACAAGATCGAGCTGGAGGGGAATACTAGGACCAGAATTTGTCATTGTGTGTTTTTAGGGAGTTGGTTTTCCACAAAGCAACTGTTAGCACAGTTGAAACATTAACAGGGCTTGGAGAAGAATTCAGAGACAAGAATCATTGACATACCAGTAGGTTACCCATGGACCCTGTTTCCTCCTGGCTTTTTACTGAGAGTTTTGTGTTGTGGCAAAAAGCACCACACTGTAATGTGTGCAGCTAGGAGCATCCTGCAGCATCCGATATCGAGTGCCAGAGTATAATGAAGCATTGATCAACTCTTCTGTCCGGCACAATGTGCCCTTACGTACTGCCATCCTGAAATTATTGATTAGCCTGGGGTCCGGCTGATCTTGTGCTGAGAGCTATTTTTGTGCACAAACATCAGTTCAGAGAATCTTCTTGCTTTTTGGAAACAAAAGCCATGTCACTTCCCTGGTCACTGATTTTTTTTGTACCATCTGCAGCAGCCAGGAGCGTGCAAAGCTTTGCTGATCTTGTAGGGTACCTGCATGTGTTGGAAACCAGGATGGCCTGCCATCTCTTTGGAGCAGAATTTTAATTTCTTATTTCCTAAAACCTTCTAAAACAACAATAATTTAAATGTTCTTGTATTATGCCCAAGCTGTCTCTTGTACTTTTTTTGTCCCTGTATGATCCTTTGTATTGGAATGATTTACATTGTACATAGTGAAGTTGAAGTGTGGCTTCTTTGCTTCCTTAGCCTGCCCTTGCACAATCTCTTTTTAGAGATTACTATACCTTCCTATGCCTGCAAACTTCTGATACATGCTGGAGTCAGCTTCACTTGCTTTTGGTGAACAGATCTAAAACATAATATGTATATAAACAATTCTTGTTACTTATGACTTTGGGATTTTGGAACCTGTGGCTGCTGAAGGTACACTTTGTTTCTTTTTTCCTATCCCCCAAGCAATAGCTGCAGATTTTTCTGCATTGCATTAAAATGATTCCACCTTTGTTTATTCCTCACCAGGACTTCAGCATAATTCATGGAGACCATGCCCAGAAAACGTTACTTGTGTTTGATATGTTGGGACAGGAGTTTAGAAATTGTGTTGATACTTACAGAACATGTGATTCAACAAGAGTCCTCTAGTGAAGACAACAGGCTTCAGACTAAGCTATGTAATTATTTACATGCTGACACGATGCTTTGATCTAGGTTGCTTCCAGTCACTTGGAATTACAACAATATCCTTGTCTCTTACCAGTTTGCTACAGATGCCCCAAAACGCATCGTTCTAAGATACCACAGATTCAGGTATGTCATTTGCTGTGTGAAGCTTGTAGTGCAGTTCAGTTTCTTCAAAGCTAAAAGAACATGTATAGAATGTCAGCAGGAAAAATTTATGCTTGTCTTGCATGACCTCTTGCTTATTTATAGCATTTTACATGTAATTCTATGCATACCTCTGTAGCTTAGTTTTGCACTTTTCATATCTCATCAGAGACTTACACACATGCTGTTTTAGAAGCATAGAATGAAACATAATGGGAAAGGAATTATCTCTTAGTTTAGAGAGAGATTTATTGTCCTAGTCTATTTATATTAAATTAAATTGCATTATTACTCTCTCTTCTCTATTGATTACCTTCTCGAGTGTGTCTAACATGAGCAATTGCCATGATCTTCCAACTCACTGACATCTGAAAAAAGGGAATTCAAACAGCCTCATTTCAGGCTCTTTTGCTTAAATATATTTAAGGAATTTTGTAACTTATCCATTATTCCCCCACCTGCCCCACCCCTGGCTCTTAAGTTAATCTATCTATATGTAACTATACCTGCTTGCATTGTGTACGATGATAATACTATGCAGTGTGGTTTTCTTCACTGTAGGCAGAAAATGTGCAGCTGACACACGAATTGGTCAGACTTGTGCAAGAAGAACAGGCAATTTCTGAATTATTACAGGTTCCAAGAGTTTCGCTACCAGTATGCTATCACTTCTTCAAGATTTCTCTACCTATGCAGTTAAACAGATCTTGATAAGGCTTGTCTGTAATTCCACATCTTAATAACTCAAAATAATATTATGCCATGCAATCTCATTACCTATGTACCATGGTATCCAAAAGTCTTTCTATGCTTATGGAAATTAAAACAACAGTAATGCCAAGTGTATATGCAGGTCTCATTTTACTGGTTTTTGTCTCAAGCTTTGAACATTAATGTAGTTCTTAAAATCTGGAAAAGCGTGACAAAGAATTTTGCATTCTGCTTTTTGGTGGATTGATGTGTCGCTCTTTATTAATCAACATGAGTTTATTCACCCCAGTTTTAGTGTTGGTTGTACTTCAGTAAATCCTCTAATATCATGTCCTTGCAGGTGCAATGTCCTGCAATGGGAGTATTCCGGTTGACTTGGTTATAGACTGGGGGATGGAGTGAAGCCCTTGGAGGCGGTCACTAATCTCTAGGCATTCATGTAACACAGAGTAGTTACAACACATTGCACAAGATGCATGCATGGGTACCCTCAGTCACTAAGGGGAGCTGTTTTGTAATGGAAGTGAGTTATGAAAAGGAAAAAAATGGAGCTAACGTTGATGCTGAGAGAAAAACTGGCTATGATCTAAATTTTATTTTTTCTGGAAATCTGTCTTGCATTGAGGTCCCTTTGGTGTCAGGAAGCCAGCAACCCCTTCACCCTGCAGCAAGGCAACAAGAGCTCACAGGGGCTGCAACCCAGCTTGATGCAGGGCAGGTCTCCCCTCTGTTAATTTCACATGACTTCGGAAAAGGCTTCTGACCTGTTTCCCTTGTGAATAGTGACATGAGTTCATGTCTGATTTTTTTTTTGCACCTTGTCTAGACGTTTATACCTGTGAACAGGGAGTATTGAGCTGCCACCAAGAAAAAGGAGAATTCTTATTTGGAAGAATTTCATAGTCACTTTGTGCACACAGAGATGAAGACATGAAGGCTGTGGCAAAGGAGAGTCAGACCTAGAGATTGTCTTGAGCTTCATGAAAATAATCAGACAGAACCCTTCCCCATTACAGAGCACTGCTGGCATGTCATTGGTATATTGTCTGTATTCATCAACTAAAGGGTTTGCCCTAGGCAGCCAAGTAGCACAGGAGGGATATATAGGTCTCAGCCCTTGCATCTCTGCTAGTTCCCCTTCTTGTCACCCTGAGAATTATATGACATGTCATTTTCTGTCAGCTTCTTTTCTCCTTCAGGAGCGCTGAGGCAAATAATTAATTTAGCTTGTTTTAGAAAATGTCATTTTGCTATCTCAATAAATAAGCCTGGCTGCTATATCCCTCTGATCCATTCAGGCTGCTTCACTCATAGCACCCTGTGTGCCTCCTGGACTTGGATTTTTTCTTATTATTTGTCTGAATGTCTTGCGTTATCTTTTATTTATTTTGCCCATTTGCTTTTCTTCTCATTTGTTCACAGCTGATAACTTCAGTCTTGCCAGTTATCAGTGCCTGATGTTTTAGTGTCCATATGCCTCTAGAGCTCTTTATGCTTTGTATCAGTCTGTATTGTTGTTCTTTTACGCCCAAGGAAAGCTTGCTTAGTCCTTACCATTGAGCCCAAAACACTCCCTGCACATAGTTGTGCGCCACAGAACCTGCAAGCCGCTTCTCTCTGCCCTGAGAGTCGTGCAGTTCTTGTTTCCATCCGATTGGTTTAGTCCTCAGTGGCTTGGAAAACTGTTTTCAGGTTAGCGATATGAAGATCTTGTATCTCACGAGATCATGATCTCATGTTCAGAATGGCCCACCGACCCCTTAGCATTGCAAAAACGTGGTGTGCAAGTCTTGACATTACTCAAAAGGAAAGAGAGCTAAGTTTTCACATGAAGATCCATGAAAACTTTGTATGTTTGCTGCTCTCCTACAGCTTTGCTCAATGACTTGGAGGGCAGTTTAGCAGGCATTACCACTAAAACAGTAGCCTCCCCTGATGGAAGATGACACACAGGAGATAAGGAAGAGGAGACAAAGGAGCAGGCTGAGGAAGAGGTAGGTACCAGATATTGAAGCCAGAGGGAAGTTTATCTATAGGCAGCTTTTAATATCATCAGCACTGCGTTTGGTAACATCATTGAAAGGGTGGGAAGATGAATGGGATTAGGAGCTAGTGTCAGGGTAAGAGAATCACTGGGTGAACAGAAGGCTTAGTTCCTGTGAACTTAAAGTATGAGGACTTTGGTAAATGCATGACTATTATTTGCACTGGAGCTGTTCCCTGTGCCTGTGGAATCAGATCCAGTGGCTTTAGTGATGCACTCAATTTGGGTTGGATTTTGACCCTACTAGTCCTGTGGACAAGGTTAGAGAACAGTGGTGCTTTTTCTGCAGCGAGCTGTTCAAAATGCACGCTTCATCCTGCATAACCTTTTGAGGAAGGCAGGATAGCAGCCAAACTGTTGAGCTGGCAGAAACTTTGCCGAGTGTGGTTCTCTTCCCCCCACCTCCCTTATGAACTGAACATGTCTGATCTGGAGTCACTCAGAGACAATAAGCATGGAATCTTATGAAAAATTTCGGGAGCCACATTTCAAAGTAGTTCTGCATCTTACTGAGCCTGTAAAAGACCAAAGTGTGAGTAAGGGATTGAGAAGACAGAGTGAAGGTAACTATATTCAGGGAGGTGATGGCAGGTGAGGGTTATGTAGGAGGAAGAGAAAGAATTTATATTTAAGGATCTCTCTGACACTTCATGGCCTGATCTGTGGTGGGTCTAAGTTTAGAGAACAAAGTTAAGATCTGAGGAGAGGGGAAGCAGATACAGGAAGTGTAGCGCATAGAGAATGTGCTACCCTGGAGGATTTAACTCAGTAGTAGGGAGTTATGGTGCAGCCAGCAGCTGACAGCTTAAAGCAAGCCAGATAGAGGGATCTGAGTGAACTATCCCCAGAGCAATAATTCATTAGTGTCACCAGAAAGACAGAACTGTGTAAGTCTGTCTTTTAGGTGAAAGAGATGTTATCTTCCAGCAATGAAGGGTTGTGCTGATGAAGAATTTCTGTTTTAAAAGCTCTGCTACTGACTAAAATTATCCGCTCTCCAGACTCAGCAATAACGGGCATCTTCTGAGGGCTTGACTATTTATACATGTAAGGCAGCCTGTGAGAGTAGGGCCAGCATCAGCCTGATTCTCCTGTTAGCCTGCAGTAAACAAGCGAGCTCTCCCTTGTCCCATTTATGTGCAGAGAATTGTAGACTCTTTTCTCTGGGGGGAGCAGGGACTGTTCTGTCCCTAGGCAGTGGAGATGCAGGAAGCTGTAAAGAGCGCAGGGGGCTGGATCTGTGGCCAGCCATCCTGGCGTAACAATAAGGTGCTTGGCTGGGGAGTTACACACAAAAGAAGGTAGGATCACTCCCCTCTAGTATTGCTTCATCAGCCATAGCTGTAGTAGTTTTGATTCTATGTCTTAGAGTAAAAGGTCAAGCTGTTTTCTAGTTCTCCCTTTCTGAGCATTTATCTCCCGAAAGAATCACTGTGAACAGCTTAGTTGAGAGTACCTTTCCTCACAGCCTTACTTTTTTGAGGAAAACTAGGGTGTTTTATACTGTTAACCCAAGGTAAAATTCTAGCAAAAATTAAGGTGTTGCAATTTTAACGTGAACTAGTGGTCTGGATACATGCCACGGTCTTTAACCTGACTGCCCTAGCTTATGGATTACAGACTGTATTAGCAGTCTTGAACGAAGAATTTACCTGTGGTGTAACACAGTAGTTAAAGATTTTGGCACAGGATATGAAGAAGGCAGCCACCTGTCAGAGCTCTCTGTTGCCTTCCTCTGTTTTCCTATGTTGTCTCCAGAGGCCCTCCAGCTGCTGGGCTGGTAGCAGTTATAGTGCTTGCACACTCAAGGGCAAGGCAAGATCCATCTGTCGGTTACGTAAATATGTGGTCTTACACAAGACAATTCTGAGCTTCTCTCAGCAGTGAGCATATAACATTTTCCAACTATTTTCTGACACTGTGTTTGGGTATGTTTTGGTTGGGATATAGAATGGGCCAAAAATTAGAAACTTCTTTTCTCATGTTGTATCTTTCATTAAATCTTGCAATTTTGAAAGAAAAAATAGAACAGTGAAAATTCTATGTCTTCCATGTCACAAGTCAAGCACAGACTGGTAAGAAAGAGCCAATACAGAAGATTCCTGTTCATCTGAAATCTCTGAATCTGGTTTAGTCAAATAGACTGAAATATCCAGCATAGTAAACTTTCCCTTCAAGGTTCAGGTGAGCAAATAAGGACTCATTTGTGCAGAGTGAAATATACTGCCTGACTGTGACTGTGACCAAGCAAAAGACCTAAATTCACGCGCTTATTCCTGAGCTGTCCCTCACTAGCTAAATCCACAGTGTCATATGCTCAGAACATATGTGAGTATCTCAGCTTTCAGGATGCCAAGAATTAGGCCAATATCTGCTTGTTCTTCTGTGTATAAGCACTTGGCACTGAATACATTGCAGTACTCTGAGCTATCCAATGTAATGGGATTTCCATAAATTTTTTTAATGTAGGCTTCAGAAGTGCAATGTTTAGCTAGTACATCAAATGGATCTGACTGTTTCCCAAAGTTAAGGGCCTGAGGCTGAGCAAACAGATCATTCTTAGATGCTATAGCATCACACAGGGACAATGTAGCTCCAAGAGCAGTAACAGAAATACACAAGTGGTACTGAAATGAGGTGTGAAGGGACTGGAAAATAAAATAAAACCCAATGTGCGAGTTCAGACAATTTTCCTCTGATCCTACATGAGAAGTGTTTATACTAGGACTGTGTTTGATGCTTAGTGATAATGAGGCACAGTATGACAGGAGAATTAGGAGCCATGAGAAGATTGGATGCACAGCCACTTGTGCCTCTGTCAGGCTGTCCTCTCTCAGTTATTGCTGGTGCCGTTAGTATTGTCTCCAGCTTGCTTCATTCCATCTCTGCATGGAGATAGATAGGAGTGTTTTGCCCAGTGCAGACTGGTAGCATGCACAGGCCAAATTTCTTGATAGGGGGAAAGTGATATGTTTGCTCATCAAACAAAATGGATTAAAATGTTTGAAGAGGTACCCAAACTTTCTGAATAGATTCAGCCATTTGTTGTTGTGGCAGCTTTTATTGACTGGCCTTAGTGCAATGTCTTGCCTAACTGGACAGTTGTAGAAAATATTCCATGGAGGTGGTGAGTCTCTTTTTGGGTGAGATGAGGTTTCAAGGATGACTTTTGTTCCATTTGCAAACATTCCAGTGCAGGAACACACACACAGAAGTTTCTCTCCTGATTGTTCATTTTGGAATTACATGGCTTGCTTTGCATTAATGAGGGCTTTCTAATCTCATAGAAGCAGTCTTATTTATGGACAAGCTGTGTTTCACAGATCTTCATCTTTCCTCAAAGAATATAAGCAACGAGTGGAACTGGATTAAGTGACTTGCTACAGCATCTTTTTCTGCTTGTTAATAATGGTCTATCAATCATTGCTAAACAAAAGCTTATGAGATAGCTGGCTACCTTAATGTGAATGTGAAGTTTGCCAGCTCTTTATTACCTGTGTTATGTACATCACAGCAATTTGTTGAGTTATTCAACTGGAGAGAATTTTATGGTAAGCGTCAGGATAGAAATATTAGAGCCAGGGTGCGTAGGAGCAGGATACAGTTAAGTGTTATGCCAGTATACAAGTCATTAATTTGAGGTTACTTAACACAAAAACACTGGAAATAAACTTCATTTATATGAGAGGCCTTTTTTTTGGTGGTGTTTTTTTTTTAAGGGAGAAAGGAGAGAGGTGTTTTATTGAAAAGTCAGAATTTGTAAGCAAATATTCAAGGAGCCATTGGGGAGGCAAATAAAATCTGTTCTCTGATTAAGCGATGAGGTGGGAGATTTTATTGAATACGGAATTTTCATCATAAAGAACTGCTAAGTATGACATGAATAATACCTGCTGTAACTTTTCCTGGACGTCTTCACTGACTCTCGTAGAAATCCAAGCAGTTGTAGTCAAAACATAGTAAATGAGAAAACCAAAGGTTAGAGATGATTGGTTTTTTGTTCTGGATTATGGCTCATGTTGTTGGAGTGAGCTAAGGCTCATAGCAGGAGCAGAGGGCCTGCATTGAAAGTGGACTCATTTCTACTCATTTCTACTCTGTTGAAATAACAATGTAGTTACAGGAAATAGGGATTATTCTCAAAGAAGGTCTAAAGGAGGAGACAAAGGAAGCTGTCAGGATGTTACCACTGGAGGTGGGTGTCTGAGAGATGAGATGAGAGTAGGTGTAAAATAGCCTTTCTGGAGGTAACTGCTGAGGTAACATGTATTCTGTTTCCTTTTTTATTGACTGGTCATCCTTCCCATGGACAAGCCTCAAGGGAAGGGTAAAATGATGCTGAAAGTATCATCCCTAAAGAAGGTAACAAAGAGAAATATAAGCAGGGAGTGGGTCCACCCGATTCACTGTCACTGCCGTCCTCTGTGGCTTTAGGCCATATTATGATAGGACTCAGGAATGGAGGGCTGCCTGACACATGCAGCGCTTCCCTTCTGCTTGGGTCAGAATGTCAGAAGTAGTCAGAAGCACTTGTTTCTCTCATCCCACTGGCTGCCCACTGGGTTGATTAAATTAGTCCTTCTTGAACGGAGGGCTAAACTACCAAGGACCTGAAGACAAGGCCCATAGCTCTAGGTCTTACCTGGATATTCTGGCAGGTCTTGATGCTCAGCACTTACCTGAGGATGGAACAGTAAGATCTATAGTTGAAATCAAAGAATGGTGCAAGCCCTGTCCCAGTGATGGAGTGTCTCATTTCTTGTCCATGCCTGTCCTGGCTTGGCTGAGGGCAGACTAAGCCTTACATTATACTGCTATGTCCAGCTTGACTACAGTCTTAATACTCTGAATGTCAGTCCAAACTGAATAGTGGAGGATGTCTGAAGCTTTTATTTCATTGTGTTTTGCCAATTGATGGGGTCAACAGAAAGGACACAGACACCAAGTTAAAAAGATAAGCTTGTTTTACTTTAGTTAAAAGCAACTTAAAGAATAAGCAAGATAATGCACCTAATCATTACCACATAGAGTTAACTGTAGTGATTAAGAAAGATACATCACCGATTCCCCCGATACTTTACCATTGTCCAGATCCATGCTTCAGCTGGGGAGCCCTGTCACAGCAAAGGATCGGAGAACTGCTCCCGGCAATTGGGAAGTCCTATGCAGTTTGTCTACTCGTAGGTGAGGTCTCCGTCTTTGCTCTGAGACGGTCCTGCTTATATACAGTTTAAGAAACAAATCTATATGTCAAAATGCATGGAAACATCTGGTGGATTGGCTTGCCTCACTCAGGCACGTCCCAGATCTGGCCAGGATCCCGGGCGCATCTGAGGAGTTCCTGTTTCCTATCTTAGGTTTAAAGGTTTCTACTCCTATCTTTTACAGTTTCCAGGGATTGTTTCCATGGTCGTATTTCATGCTGATATGATGGTGGTCGGGAGGTTCACTCAGAAGTCAACTTCTAAGTTCATTCAGACGTCAGCTTTGGTTCGAGGCCTATGGTTCAGGCCTTTCTATGTCACATTGAGACCTGGGACCTTTTTTTTCATTTACCTCTTGAGTTTTCTAAATTTTTCTTCTGGGGGACCACTTCTAAGAATATTTAGAGTTTCTTAATCCTGGAAGTTTAAGAAATTCACACAAATATGAGTAGTCTTGATATAAAGAGGGGAGAAGCAGAAGCCATAATCTAGTTTCCCATAAACTAGAGACAATTCTTCAAGTTACAGACCCTCTGGATTTTGGGGGCATTTTCGCCATGAGTCCCAAAGTGTTGACCACCTCTGCCAGGCTGTATATCTCTTGAAGATTAAACCATATCTAAAGTAAGCATTTATGTTTGGTTATTACTTAATTTTGATGCTCAATTTAAACAACTAAAATTGTGATCTAAACATTAAATTAAAAGCTCGGCATGAATTGGATTGCGTATGTCTCTGCGTGATTGCTTTTATATTAAATGGTTTACATGAATGCTGTTATTTATCTTGAAAACAGCTTGACATGCATATTAATGAGGCCAGGTGTTAACTTCATGTTGTTTCTTTCTAACTAAGAAAATCTTTATATTAACTTAGTGTTTTTTACTTATTACTTATTTATCACAAGTATTTCTTGTAATAATTATATGATGACACTTTGTACATCATAATGTTCCAACATCACAAATCTCTCATTTTATTCTTTCCCTTCTTCTGAGTCTCTTGCTCAGTTGTAGATGAATCAAACAGGGAGCCATGGCAGACAACGTAAACTGAATACAATGATACTGAGGAACATACCAAAATATCAATAAAACCAAATAAAGCACTGAGAGCTGAATCCCTATGCAGTCAGTGCTCTCTAGCCCAAAAGACAATCCTGGTGTAATCCTGGCTCTCCTTGACTACCAAGCTTCATAGACTTTCCTTATTTTCCCTCGTGCCAGAATATGGTACCAGTTCATGTGGAGTTGAAAAATGTTGCATTCAGGTTTGTGAGGTTGCAGCATGGATAGCTTTTATTTGTGACCTTTTATTTCAAAGACAGAGAATACTGCCGATGATTTAGGTATGTTCTTGGACTTGTTGGAGCAGGCTAGGTAGTACATACAGCTAATCCTAGGAATGCAAGACACTAGCAGGTTGCAAAACTGCAATTCAACTGTAACTCTTGCAGTGCTGACTTCATCCTTTGCTTGCACTTGAGGTCTTTGGACGCTTCTAAAGCTTCGTTTGCCTCAGCCGGAAAGCAGAATTCATGTGTGTTGAATGAATTCTATGGAATTATGCTCTGTACAGCTCTGGCTTAGCATGGTGAGCTTTTAGTTAGCAAAGGGAACAAGGAGTGAGTGTGTCTCACGCCACTTATGTCTTGCCTGAGGACAGCTACTTGGATATGGAGGGACATAAGAAACAGGAGGAATTTTTCAACATCTGAGCCACACAAAGCCAAGCTAACTTCTGAGGAGCTTAAGGAAGAAGGCCTGTATTTCATAAACAGACCTAGCCCCTTTAAGAGTTGCTTTGGATTTTGGGTTCTAGTAGAACTGTGTGGTTTTACTCTGCTTGTGATACCTGATTATTCACCCATGTCACAGTAATTGCCACAAGAACATCATTTATCTGTGAGAGTTTGATCCTTCAAGATGCTGGATTTCATGCCCCTAATCTGGTCAACAACTTTGGTTCTAGTTCTGCAGGGGACTTGGGCATATGCTGAATGTAAGTATATTAAGTTCAAATTGAATAAGAGCCAAAATGCTTCCCATCTTGCAAGTCTATTCCCAGGCCAACTAATGGCTCATAATGGCCATATTAATCCCTGCTTATGTAAAGTATTTGGATTGCCCCTCTAGAATAAATATCTTAGTACTTTTACATCCAATAGAGGCTTAATTATAGGTTTTAAAGGATCAGTACAAGAAGTACGGAAATAAATATATCTTTAAAAAGAAAAAAATCTAATGGTATTAGGCTTATTCAGTTCAATTTATTGCCTATTGCCAAAACACACTGTATATATAGCAAGTGTATGTACTCAGGTTACAGAAATAAATTGATTTATTAGTGTTCCTAAGCTGAAATGGATGTAAAACAAAAAAAAGTATTTTAACAGCAAACCAAGGTATAAGCAATGATTTATGAATTATGTTTTTAAAAACATGTTTGTTTTTCCTTTTAATTTGAAATTATGAGCTCAGTGAGCACTTAACTTTATTTCCAATGTTAGTTACAGGTACTAATGGATTCATTTACATTATGTTAAATCCTTACATTAAACGCTCACTCAAGCAAATCTTTTCATGGGGAGTCATTAGGAGTTCTTCTTGTGTAAGGGGACAGGACCAGAATTTACAACGTATGGCAGTTGCTATTAAAATATTAGCATCTCTTAATGGGCTGGGGTGTCAGCTGCTCCTTAGAAGACAGGTTTTTTTACTACGGAATGGGGTGAGTCTACATAAATGTTTTGATAGAGAAGAGCCGGCTGTGAAGGTGGTCAAAGAAAGAGTGGAGAGCAGAAGGGCTTTGTGGAAATAGTTGATGAGTTTTTTCAATGGTGGGGGGGGAAGTGCTTGTCTATTTTTGTCAATGTTTTGAAAAATGTCATCAGCTCTCAAGGACTGTCAGCAGGTTTGTGAAGCTGGCACATTGGAGGGTGATAGAAAGAGAGCATTTGGCCTGTTCTTCTCACCTAGAAACCCTGCTCCGCTCGCCAACCCCCCGACAGCTGAGATTTCACTTTTTCACAAGTCTGTGAGAAGGGAGGAACAGAACCAGACCTGGAAGGGGCCTGCTAAGGTCTGGCCCCAGGCATGGGCACAACGTGCAGTTGCCTAGGGCAGGGAGCAAGCTGAGCAGATGGTGACCACTCTGCCGGCTCTGTTGCACAGGGCTCCTGGTGGAGCACTGGCCCTTTCGGCCCCACCGTGGCAAGGGGACCCTGACTCTCCAGAGCCTGTGGTTTGCATTAGAGCACATGTGGCATTTTCATGTAGCATCAGGATGCAGGCATTTTATCAGTACTTATAAATACTTAAGGGAAGGGTGCCAGGTAGATGACAACAGTCTTTTTTCAGTGGTGCCCAGTGATAGGACAAGAGGTAACGGCCACAAACTTGAGCATAGGAAGTTCCATCTTAACATGAGGAGGAACTTCTTTACTGTGAGAGTGGCAGAGCACTGGCACAGGCTGCCCAGAGAGGTTGTGGAGTCTCCCACACTGGAGACATTCAAAACCTGACTGGACGCTGTCCTGTGCAACTGCTGTAGGTGTCCCTGCTGTGGCAGGGGGGTTGAACTAGATGATCTCCAGAGGTCCCTTCCAACCCTGACCATTCTGTGATTCTGTGATTTCTCTTGAATAGAAATCCTCTGCAGGCAGAGCGAGCAAAATTTGAGGCCTGACAGACTTACTGACATGCAAGAACAGAGTAATTGGGCAGCTCATGTACTGCAGGCATAGGGATGCCTTAGCTGTGAATGTTCAGACGTGTGGTCACCCTAGAGGGCAAGTTGAGGGTTCCCAAAAGACTGGATTTCATTCTGCATGGCTTAGTATGTGGCTCAGTGGGTCTGGTAGGAACGTGTGGATGTGTGGCAGCTGAGCTGGAGATCTTTCTGGGGTTGAAATTCAGACATAAACTACAGCTATTCCTGCTGCAAAGCTGGAGTGTGTGATGCCCTGGACAAAAGTGTGTTTAGTATGGAAAGAACATGTTACTATTTCAACTGGCTGTTCTCCTTGATTTAAGCTGAAGATCCATGTCAAGATTGGGATTTCCTCTGTGAGTCCAGGCTTTCAGGGAGGTCTGTGCGTAACCAGGGAGACTCCAGCAAAATCTGAAGAACAGAATCCTTTTGCGCTAAAGTTATTAAGCTAATGAGACCCTGTAGGATGGCTCAAGGACCCAAGGGACAGAGCAGGAAGGAAGCAAGAAAGCTGATGTAAGCTGTGGCCAAGGCAAAAGGAGCATGATAAATTAGGTGAAAGTACAGTTATGTTGCCTTGGCTGCTGCAAGCTTGAAAGATTAGCAGATCAATGTATCCCAGCTGGAGAGGATGAGAAACAAATAGACTTGTGACTGGACTTGTGAGGTTTGGAAGCCAACTGTGTTAGGTACAAAAGCAAGAGTTTATCTCTTGGATTTATAAAGCTCTTACAGCTCTGATTGAGGACCAGATAAGAATTTGAACTTTTAGAAAGACTTGGGGGAAAAAAAAAAGGGGTTTCTGTGAATGCAGTCCTGCTACTAGGAGACAGATTTTTCACTGCTGGGGCAGGAAGTCCCTCAAGGACACGGCTACAGAGCTGGTTGGGTCCATTACCCATGAAATGATTTTTTTCTAGCCCAGCTCTGGCAGAGGTTGGGATGTTGATCCTAAGGATCCTAAGCACTGTCAGGCAGGGTATGTTCTTAGGCTCCATGGAGGTGAACTGTCACTGTCCTGGGCTTGTAATGTCTGAGAGAATAAAACCTTCACTACAGACATAAGTAAGTTATCTCTTTCTGGGGGAAGTTTTTGGATGGGATTGCTCATCGATTGAATACAAAAAGACCCCACCACTAACTTCCAGAGTTAAAACAGCTATTCACAGGTATTTTTTTATAGGGGTATCCCAAATTTATGCCTGGCTCCTGCTAAAGTGAGTGAAGTGCTCCTGATACCAATAGTAACCCATGGAACTGGCCTCAGAACTGTGCTGGGGCTACTGTATGTTGTATATGGTTCTCAAAAGATCTATTAAACTAAAGCATGGCATCTCTGCCTTATCCCTTGGAAGCCCATCTTGTTCTTTGAGAGGTGTTTCTTTGCTATAAGTCCCAACCATTGAGATGTCTGTAGCTGACACTGGGTTTTGAAAGATGGCAAAGACTGATTAGGCCTTTCTCCAGAAATTATTCGTGGTTGAGAATGGGGAGAAGAAACAAATAGCACATGCTGAATGTGGGGGAAACAATACGCAGACTAAGGGATTCGCTAGCTGGTGCAAGAACACACACCCAACCAAAAATGCTTTTAGATCTACTGGCAAGTTAGTATTATCGCTGCTTTTTACTGTTGCCCAACTTTTCTCACTGTATAACTCTGCTTCCCGTTGCCAGTAACTTTTCCATCCTTTCAACATTTGGTGGAAATTCCTTCACCTTCATTCCACCTTGTCAGTGCTTGATTCTTCTGGGGTGTTATAAGTGTGTGTAGTTCTGTGAGTTAATCACGTACTCACTGTCACTGTGCTGAAGTAATCAGAAATGACGTTACCCTTTAATTATGGAGAGGGGTGTGCCTCTTCAATGCTTCATCGGCCCTTGCATTGCTGACATTGGACCTTAAGGCTGTTGGGAATGTCTTATTCAGAATGCCTTGGGGAAAGATTCTGGTTATTTTTATAAATACCCTTCATTTCTCCTACTTTTGAAATACTTCCTTTTACAAAATATCCCTTCTCAGTAAAAAACCACTAAGTGGGCAGCCAACAAAATTCGCTGCCATCTGCAGTTTTTAAGAAGTGGCTGAAAGCGTGGTTAGTGTATGAGTTCCCAGGGGAGTGTCACAGGGGGTGAGGCTGGTGTGGTAATTGCTGACCGTGGGTAAGACTAAGGGTGATTGCTTGGAGGAGTAGTAACAAGAGATTGCTGCCTACAGCCATCCAAATTTGCTCTCCTTTGCATCTTGGTAATGAGCAATTAGGACTTGCAAAGCAGCTTTATTTGTTTGCCCTGGTTCGGTCAATGTGCCAGGGTTAGCCTTATCTCCTGCCTTGTTATGGGGTCTTGAAGTTTTCAGGTAGCTGCTGCTAGATTTTTGCTGCCTTGGAGGGTTTGGAGGAGCCTGTTAAATCACAGTATGACTGCAGAAGAGCTGGCAGCAGCATAGTGAGGCAGTCCTTAGATCTAGGACAAGGAGACTAACTTTATGGTATGAGTCCTCACTGGAGGGTATAGCTAAACTTCCAGCTGTGCCCAGGGTTACTTTTGGGATGGGCAAGGCCCTGCAAAACAGGCTTGTGGTCCTGATTCTGGATCAAGATGGAGATTCCTTTGTTTGTTCTGCAGCAAATCCATGTACAGTGACAGCAGTGGGGCCATTTCATAAGGTTGGGATTTATACATAGATATTTTGCTTTGAATCAAGTTAAATTTAACTGAAGGGAATTCTCAAGCTGGGAAGGTCTGATTAGAATTAGGCCCAGTGTTTCAAGCCTGGTGTTTACTATAGCTATGGTAAAATACATTGAATGGTTCTTGTATGCCATGTGAATGCACGAACCTCTGAGCTATAAAGTCACCATACACCCTACCTCTAAGAGTATGTAAATATTTCATAAAGAGAAGAACAGCTGCAATAGGAGATTACATATAATCAGGCATATAATGCCTGATTTTTGTTAAAAAATAATGTTGCAGAATAATTGCCAGTGTTGATTACAAAGTGGACTGATTTCAACAGAGCTGAGTTGGTCCAGAGAGATCTTGGTGCTTAAAAAACTATCACAATAAACAGATTTGAAACCCTGTTCTGAGCTGGGTAGAAAAAGGATATGTCTCCAGATTTTTCTTTCTAGATTTTTCTTTCCGTAGCTGAATTAGCAGATATGATGTCTTGCTGGTTTTGTGACAGTGTGCAGCTGGCAACTTCTACTTTTGCTATTATTTGAAATACTGCAAAGTGAAACAAAATAATTTGGGGTTGAAATGAGTAGTTCAAGCCAAAACAAATTGTTACCATTTATTGAATGCTACACATACATGTTTATATATATGTAAAAATATTTTAAAAATATATGTTTTTAAATAAATTGCTTCAGGTCTACCTAAAGTATTTTTTCTCTCCCCAGCTGAACCACTGATCTAAAAAGATCAGTTATTCACACTTCTCTATTGGTGAGGGATGGTGAGGGCCTTTGTCAGATCATCAGATTTGTAATGAAATTGTAGTATACTATAATAGCTTCTCTTTGACAATTCCCCTTTAGGGTTTTTCTTTACCAGGTGTCTTAGAAACCTGACTTTTTGAATTTAAGGATCCTTTGTTATCAACTTCAACCTGGGCTATAACTTCACCACATAGCTGTTCGGCAAAAACTTGAATTTCAGAAAGTATCTTAAGGCAGCTGCCTTGCTTCCCCTTTAGGCATGTTTGGTTTCTTCTCTGACTCAGATCAGAAAGAGTGGGGAAAAATGTCATAACTTCTTCTTCTCTTCTTTTATAGTAACCTTTTCATCAAACACGAGTAGCTGCATGTCTTTGTGCTTCAAATAGTGTTATCCTTAGGCAATGATAAGTAGAAAAATGTGTTTCTGCCTTGAAAATCTTATCACCTTGCTTTCAGATTCCTCACTTTTCTTGTATCTGTCTCTCTGTGTATCCTTTGTGACTGGGCATGTACTATAACAACATTATTTATGTAAAGTACAGGAAAGAGCTGTACATTAAGAGTTCAAAGACAGATTGTAATTCAGTAGAGATCAGGCGTTTCTTTGATTGCAGCTGGTTTGAAAAATGAAAATGAAATGCAAATAATCATCATTTCCTCCCCTCAATTATTTTGAAAGATAGAATAACATTTATGTTTTCGAGATTGACTCTTTTGTTTTTAAATCTTAAAAATATACTTAAATGGACATGGCTATTAAGAAACTTCTTTTCAAATGCGTGGCTTTCAGTTAATTTGATATAAAGATATAAAGTCCTGGGTGTATTGCTGCCTCTGCGGGAGAAACCAGGTTAAGAGCTCTTGGGATACCAGAGGCCTCCCCAGGCCCTAAGTAATGGAGCAGTCTTTACTCAGATGCAGCTGGCTGGAGAGTCAGTCAGACTTGAATGACCTGAATGGAAAAACTATTTATTTTTCTTCTCTAATCTGCCCTCTGAGGAGAAGGAGATTTTCTTATACTGCTTGGGTCTGAGTAAGGGCTCTGTAGGTTCAGACATCTCAGGACACCCAGGGGTGGTGGGGCTGTGGGGATGAGCGGCGCTGTGAAGAGAACAAGGAGGATGGAGTAAAAAGACTGCTGGGCGGTGAGCTGGGCTGCCGGAGGAGAGCAGGACCCCCAGTGCTGAGCAGGGTGGGAGAGGGGAGGAGATGCAGGTGTCATAAAACTTTTTTTTTTTTTTAATCTGAGCCAATGGGGTATTGATTGGGCTGATTTCAGTGGGGGCCATTTATGGTGATGCGGAATGTTTCACATTCTAGGTGATGTTAATGTGGCCTGTGTACCTGACTGAGAGATGATGGGACACCCCAGCTTATTTAGGTTTACCTACCTCCATTAGTGCATCAGCCCCCAGCAGGGCAAGCGCAGAGAAGAAAGCAGGCATTTCTCCCCTGGGGTAGAGCCAGCCCCCAGGAGGTTTCCCTGGCTGCTGCTAGAATAGTGGTAGATCCATCCCGTCTCCTGCACAATCTCTGTACATGATGGGAAGCCATGTTCCATCAGCCCCATGTCTGATGTTGAGGGGCAGTTTGCTCCTGCAAAACATGGGGTAAGACTTCCCCTTGGTAAGCAGGCACTGGTCAGGAATCCAAACTAGCATGCAATGCCTCAGTACCATGTGTCTTACGATTTCAGCATCTTCTGATGTATCTTTAACACAATACACAGGAGGGTGACAATTAGGTACATTCTGCACCTGGATTGTCATCACTCCTTGCCCCAAAACTAAAGGCTTTTGCCTATGAATATCAGAGCAGTGGTGAAATAAGGAATCATTTAGCATTGAGAAGATCCTGCTGCCTGTTTCTTCGTTCCTGCACCAAATGAAGAATTGTCCAACTACTGTATGATGGTACCATGAAATATTGAATCAGGGAGGCAGTCCTAATGTTCCACTAGGTACTGTAAGCAGCACAGCAAAATGATTAATGAGACCTGGCCCTAGCTCTGTCAAAGCCAGATCTGTTGGGCTGCACAGTTTCTTCTTTTTTGGAATATTCTGCTCAGCAGCACGTTGCCGTACAGACTCATCAGCAAATGAGTAGCAGATGGAGCAGTGACACATTTTATCTTGCAGCAGCAGGGACATTGTATGTGCTAGGAGAATTCGGAGAAGTTAGTTTCATGCAAAGTATGTGATGAAAGAAAAGCTGCTGATCGTTTTTCTTTCTCTGCAAAATTGCAGATGGACAAACAGAGAGGAAAGTGGTTGTCTCAAGCAAGGCAATAACAAAGAATGAAATGTTCAAGAAGTTAAAAGTAAAACTCCTGCTATGGCAAAGGCATACATCTCTGCCTCCTGTGCCCAACTGTTACACTATGGCTTAGTTTTTGTTTCAGATAGTATCCTTTCAATCAGGGCTTTACAAATTGGTAGGTAGAGCTACTGTTCTTTAAATGCCAGATGCTGCCTGTCGTCAGAGAGGAGTTAATCCATATCCTGGGCCTTGTATAAATTGATTCCTCCACGCCTCATAATATATAGGAGATGAGACATCGTAAAGGAAAATCTGAAAATGAATCTGAGCTGAGACTGAGTTTCAGGATTGTTTGGTTCCTGGGCTCTGCCCACATATGCCTTTTTCCTCTTGTAAGCTGCATGCACCATAATGTTTACTAGGATACTAGAAATTGCTGATTGTGGAGTTTAAGGCTGAGGCTGGATCCTGAAGCTAACTAGACTGTGAGAAAGAGTAAAGCAGCCATTACAAAGCAAGGTCTGTGTTTGGCCAGACAACATCTAACTCTTGAAGATGCAGTGATTGTCCGAGGTGCATGTAGGGTTTAACTTGTTGTGGTTTCAGCTGGGACAGAGTTAACTTTCTCACTAGCAACTGGTGTAGTGCTATGTTTTAGATTTGGAATGCGAATAGTGTTTGTAGTGCACCAATGGTTTTGGTTGTTGCTAAGCTCTCAAGGCCTTTTCTACTCCGCATCCCACCCCACCAGCGAATAGCCTGTGGGTGCACAAGCAGTTGGGAGGAGACACAGCTGGAACAGCTGACCCCGACTAACCAAAGGAATATTCCACGCTATATAATGTCTTGCTCAGCAATAAAAGCTGTGAGAAGAAGAAGGAAGCAGGGAGACATTCAGAGTTACGGCGTTTGTCTTCCAAAGTAACCGTTACGCTTGATGGAGCCCTGCTTGCCTGGATGAACACCTGCCTGCTGATGGGGAGTGGTGAATTAATTTCTTGTTTTGCTTTGCTCGTGCATGTGGCTTTTGCTTTAGTCTTTACCTCAACCCATGAGTTTTCTTACTTTTAATCTTCTGATTCTCTTCCGCATCCCAACCAGGGGAAGTGAGCGAGCAGCTGCGTGGTCCTAGTTGCCAGCTGGGGCTAAATCACGACACCTGCAATAGTCCTTGCAGCAAGATATTTTTTTTTTTCTCTATTAACAGACTGTAGGGGGATGCTTTCTGCCTCATTTATGTGGGTAGTGCTTTCCTCTCGTTTTCACCCTGATATTCATGCTGCATCCAGGGATTGGCAAGTATTTTTTTCCCAATGACTATATTGATCTATGTGGAGAGAGCATATGCAGTTGGCAGCATGCTGTGTGCCTTGCTGTTTACCAGGTACAAGGCACATCCATAGATGTCAATTTGCCATGGAAGTGCTATGCAGTATTGATGGATTTGGGCCAATGCACCCAAAAAATGGCTCAGCCCTTCCAGAGTCTGATTACTCTTGAGATAGAGCTTGTTCAGATGAAGAAGGAAATGTGACAAGGTACTGGTAGCAGCAGGGAATGGGTCACAGTGACCCAACTGTCCCTTACAGTCCTGTATCCCAGTCCCTGCTGTGTCTTCTACAATAATTAGTATCCTGTTTCAGTGCATGACATAGGACATAATTCAACAGCCTATTATCCTCACTTGCCCTATCCCGTGACAGCCTCTATGCACAAAGGGCTGTGACTTATAACAATAGACATATTAGGAACAATGTGCTGGTCTGCAAGGTATGTCATGCTGTGCAGAGGGGGAGATGCTGGCAGCCAGTCAGCTGGTGTAACTGCGCTGCATCACCAGTGTCTGTTTGAAGTCTGCAGTGTGAAACATGGTGACTGCCAGCAGAGGACAGAAGGTATCAGGAGTGGACACGCGTGTCATCATCTCTAAAGCTTCTTAGATGTAAGGATGCCATGGTGGGAATGTGCTTCCCCCTCTCCAGCCCAGAGTCACAAACATCGGCCAAAACAAATTCCCAGTCCCAAATCCTTTGGGACAGAGGATCCTTAACCATCTACTGCTGATCTTTCTGTTGATTATGGTCTAGTAAGAAATAGTTGGGGTTTTTTGGTAGTTGAATGCTTTGTTAAAGCATCCAGCTCTGCACACAGACAGCAAAGTAGCCAATGGGCCTACCAGACACACATGCATGAGCTTAGTGACCATGAAACCTAATAGTCCTGCTACAGCTAGGCAGAGTTTAAATAGATGATTTGCAAAGAACTTCAGGACAGCTCTTAATAGCAAATAACGGAACGTTCCTGAAGAGGGTCTGACCTATGTGCTGGTCATGGAGTTTTGAGTGCTTTTGGAATCAGATTGGTTGTCATATAAAAAGTTGGTGTAGAGGAAGAGACAGACCTTTTTGTCTGTGTGAACAAAGTTTAAATGCACTCTGCGATGCACTTGCTGCTCCCAAGCCCATATCCTCTCCTAACTTATATTCTGGACAGAGCTGCTGAGATTTCACAGTTGTGCAGCAGTTCACCCGGTCACTGCTTCCTTCTTCCAGCTCCACCAATGCCAGTGGCCTCTCCACAGCGTCTCTGTCTGTATTAGTAAATTTAACCCTGCAAGGGAACATTCATGGGACATGGTTGACTGCACTGGTATGAAGCATCACTCATGTATCTTCTTCCCAACACCGATGCAAATGCAGAATACATGAGGGTGGTGCACATTATAAAGATTTCCTGAGAATCCACTCAGGTCCGCTGCCTATAAATAATGTGACTCTTCTGAGTGCATACCAGCGAAATATTCATGCTGCCCCATTGTGTGTGCTTTCTTCTCTCTTCCTTTTTGAGATATGTGTAGATATGGATACAAATCTGCACTTGTACACCAGCAAGTGATCAATATGATGTTCAGATATGGGAAAATTGGAAGTGATCCCCTGTCAGGGTCGTTACCTCGAGGTGTATGAAGGACATTGTTTGAGAGATCTAGGTTACGAACATGCATTTTTGTGTATGAGTTCAGTCCCTTAAAGAACAAAAAAGGAGCATTTATTCACACATAGCGCGGGTTTTGTTTTCTGAATTTCAACTGGAGAGAATAATAGAGCAAATCTGACCTGCTTTTTGGTAACATGCAACAATGGTGCTCTAATGAAAAGCACATAAGTCCAGATATTTTCTGCTCTCCTCTCTCTTTCCTGAAGATCAAAGACCATCTAATGACAGCCATAATGAGTCTCTCACAGAGATCGAGCTGCAGTTTTTAGTATTTTGCCAATTGAAAACGATCAGACTTTTTACTGCAGGAGAGAAAGGGAGGGAGTGGAGAAAAAGGCATTCTGACAACAGTCAGCAATTCTGCGATGCTCAGATGATCTGCTGAAATACTGGCCTTGTCACACCTGGCTGGATTGGGTAGAGCTGTAACAAGAGGACTTGTTTTCCCTTTGAAATCTTTCGGGTTTTTTTCTTTGTGAGACGGAATAATGAGGCAATTGTTAGCACATCAAGCTTTTACACCAGAGTAAGGAAGGTATGGGGGCAAAAGCTTTAAATTGCCTGTCAATTACCTGGTATATTCTGAGAAGTAATTTCTGAGGCTTCATTCTGAGGCACGCATTCAGTGTGGTCAGGGAAGGTCTCACCAGCTAGTCTTTTCCAGGACATTGACCTTCTGGTTGGATGATAGATGCAGACAGTCTCACAGAGCATGAGAGTGGGAGGAAAAGAGGGTGCTAGAGGCACACATTGTTGCTCTTATTTATTTGACACCTAGTGGCTGGAGACCCGACTGATATGAAGAGCTCCATCATGCTTTCTTGCTTACAGAGTGGTACCTGTGCTCCTCACACCCCCGCACACTTTCTCACTGAATGGTATTTTAGACTTCAGAGTTGGGGGAGCTGATCTGAGTAGTGGCAGGTCATCACCCTAACAGAGAGGGCAGGATGAGGGATTTGTATGTGGAGATGAGGTCTCAAAGAGGAGAGGGCAAATGCCCTGCTCTTCAGGGAGGGTGGCAGCTTCTGGGTAGTATGAAGAGAGATCGGTGTGCTTTTTGGGGACGATGGGGAGGTTGAGGCTGGTATCTGTCACAAATGACCAGAGGGATGGGAGTGGGTGTTGTTGGCAAAAGATAAGGATAATTTGACTTCAAGCAGTGATGGTCTGAAATGCATACTTTACTAAAAAAGCAACAGATCTAAAGCAGCATGAAGTCCCCCCTGTATGATGGCCGGGGTGTGGGGGAGAGGAGCATGGGCTGCATAACGCTGAGGCAGCCTGAAATCAGTCTGTTAGCCATCAATGTGGCACTTCACTGCAACTGAAGACTCCTACAGGGTGCCTAGTGTTTTCGTTGGTGCTTTGCAATGGACTTCATGCCTACTTTACAGGTAGAGAATTAAAATATCAAAAAGCAAGGTGCTTTACCCAGTCACCAACATAGGCAGGATTACAGCCTTGACCTCCACAGTCCCATGCAATTCCCCATTGGCAGCACTGCTAATAGGTGGTTAGTTCAGTTTTAAGCGCATGGGATCCTCTTCTGTTCTGTTCAGAATGTGAGGCTGCACACAACAAATCACAGTTGTCTGAGCAGACAGAGGGGCAGTCTCCTTGCTGCCACCAGGAAGTCTCCAGAGTTAACACAGATAGAGGTATTGCACTCTCTCATCTCTTGTGAGTTACAGCCTGGAAAGCAAAGCAGTAGAAACCCTCCTCTGATCATTGTGTCACATGCGCAACTCCTTAACCAGGGAAAACTCTCACCAAAAGACTTTTTTTCTTCCCTTTCTTAGTGTATCCTGTCCCACCATCTGCTGGAGAGCGACAATTTGATAAGTGATTTACAAAAGTATGAAGAGATCCCTTTCTACTGTTCATGAGTAACTCTCCTCCAGTGCTGTGGTGTCTGAAATCCTCTGCAAAGCCAACTCCTAACATTGTCATTAATGTCTCTGGCATGGTTGGGAGGAATGAAGGATGAGCTTTAGCTGAACATTAATCTCAGATTAGTCTGGTTTAGTAAAAAAAAAAATCCAATTACATAATTTCTGAAAACCAAAGGGAGACAGAAACCTATTCATTTAGATGTAAATCACTTTAAAGTGCTGCTCTGGGTTGAAATTTAGTTGATGTTAAATTTGTCAGCTTAAAAATGCGGGGGGGAGAGGAGAGGGGGAGAGAGAGAGAGGTTGCAGGACTGCTTTCAGAACTTTTTTATAATCCTATACATTTAGAATGAAGTGAAATCCTACCTTGTGGTAGTCCTACAGATTTGTCTGAAGGAAGAGGAGGGAATATTTGCCTTCCAGTGCTTGCTTTGAACTTCTGAGCTTATTAGAGCCCTGAATCAATATTCAGTGCAATTTCATTACTAGTTGAGTGAATTCAGATTTTTCATTCAAAGTGATTATTTCCCTCCCTCTAGCTGTCAGAGAGACTCTTAAATACCCTTTTGCTCCAGACTGATCAAAACATTAGTGGAGCTTTGTGAAGTTTGGACCTGCTACTCAGCACCAGATTCATTAATCTTTTGGGCTTCTGACAGATGCTAACTAAAAGCAGCCGTATGTTAAAACTTCCCTTTAGTGATCAACACATAAAAGTATTAGGAACTGGGAGGAATAACACAGAATATATTATGTGCTGTGAATGTATAACTGAAACAGATAAAATAGCTATAAAATAAAATATAAAACTGCAGCTTGACATGATTCATTATAATGTTTGAGGAGTATTTAACAGTTTAATTTTCTTAATGATTATAAGTATTTGTTCTG
Organism: Pluvialis apricaria; assembly: GCA_017639485.1. Taxonomy (NCBI): domain Eukaryota; kingdom Metazoa; phylum Chordata; class Aves; order Charadriiformes; family Charadriidae; genus Pluvialis; species Pluvialis apricaria. The sequence continues at coordinate 8,496,345 of CM030017.1, forward strand.
AATATTTCTAATAGGTATTCATCGAGAATATGAAATTTAGCATTTTATATCCAAGGCTGGAATTAATTTCTACAAAATTCCTCCAGCAAAAAATAGATTTCTTTAATACTCCAGGCACAGATGCTGCCAATTCTTTAGAAATTTCCACGGTTACTAAGAAAAATTGTATGTATTATGAGACAAGTCTAATAGATCATAGAGTTAGTCACTTAAACCTGCAGGAAACACATTTATTAGGGCTTAATCTGTATTATTAAGCACTCATGGGAAATTCGCTATTAAAGCATAAATCACTGTCACTGATGATCTCTAAAAAGCAACGCATGCAGACTGCGATCTTTCAATCTTCCCTGCACAGAGAGCAGGCAAAATATAATTTATAGATATGCATGGGTTCAAAGTGAAGTCTCTTGGGAGTAGTCTGCATGGTCAGTCCTTGCCCCAGGCATCAGAAGTGCTCACTTTTGGGTGAGTTTCTCAGTTTGCAGAAAGACTTGGCCATAAGGCAGCATGTGAGGCCAGGCTCACAGCCTGTTCAGTGGGGAAAATGTGCTGTGGATCCTGCCTGGTGCTGCAGTTAATCACGTAGCAGGGTGCTCTTACACGGTGGCCAACATATCTCTTCCTAAATACTAATGTCCCCTGCTGCATGTATGATGTGATGCCTAGCCATGTAGGAGATGGGCACACCATCGCCCACTTAGAATGTGCCTCCATCAACAACCAAGTGCTGTTGCTCATTATCACTTGATCGATGTGGCACTTGGATATGTGAAAGGCAGGCTTTTGGTTGGATATTCTGGGTTGGGGGAGAATGTGCAGTTGAGAACCTTACTAAATACTAAACCACATCTCTCTGGAGCCAGGGACTCATGGTCGGCAACATGTTGGAGCTGTTCAGCAGCCCTGCAGCTCGGACACAGCACAGCCTCCTACAGACAGGAGTTTTTGTGTTTCAGACCTCATTCTGCATTAGAAAGTTGTCATTTCAGTATTTGGAAGGCACCATTCCTGGAAGGCTGGGGCCCATTTCCATGAGATTTTTGGCTATAGATAACCAGTAATTTTTAACCTAGGCATTAATGAAGTAATGTATGTCTTAATAAATGTGTGTGTTTGGAGGTGTACTGAGCTCTGGTCCTCCCGGACTTCTGTGTGTTAAAGAAGACTTCGTACTTTTGAGTATGAAGAGGGGTTTACAAGAGCAAGTAACTGCACAGCACTAGGCAGTAAGTGGCAGTGTGAGCTAAGGACAAAATGCTTTGACCAGTGTGTCCTTTTGGACAGCCTTATTGGCAGGAGGTGACTCCTATTTGACAGCTGTCAAGGACAGCATAACAGAGAAAAGCCTTAAAATTCTGCTTGGCAGCAAGCAGAAATATTCAGGAGGGGCAATATGGTAAATATTTTGCTGCTGGTCCATCCTGAAGGATGGAGATTAGCGTGTACGTCATGGCATTCAAACAACATCCAGAGTAACGTTTGAGTTCTGTCCGTTAGGCATTTTATGTAAGTCATTCTTCTGATGGCGGTTTGATTTCATTCTTGTTTGTTTTAATACACTCTGAATGCAATTCTCAATTGCACTAAAGTATTTTCCCCTTCTTTGACAGAATGTCAGAGGCTACAAAGTATATTCATATTAAGTGCTCTTAGTATTGTCAGAATGACAATGAAGTGTCTTAGGTTGAGTGAGGAGAAGGTCTTTTCTTGGTGCAACTTGGTGCTCAGAAGTCCACAGAAATAAAGTCTGCTGAAGTAAATGTCTCTTTTCAACAGTGTCTGGAAAATAAATATCCAGTGTGATCACCAGACTATGGCTGTAATTCACATTTAATTCTCCCACAAGATCCAGGGAATTGGAGACAGAGACTGAAAAGACTATTAGGTTATCTGCAGTCTTTCATCTAGAATCTTTTCATTGACTAATAGTAGGATTAAAATCAGTCTGTTATTCCTCCTCTATGTGCATTTCCTACAGTCTTATTAAATCTTCTCCTAGATGGCTTTGAAAAGAAAGGATAGAAATTATAATTTTTAAAAAAAGGCTGATTCAGGGTTAGAAAGTATAAGACTATGTAATGTTAAAAATAGATGCAGGCCCCTGTGTCAGTCTAGTTCCAGATCCAAAGCTGTACTTGTACTCTTGCACCTTTCAGAAGAAACACTTGTTTTAGCCTGGTAGGGATGTAATATATTGACATTAGTGGCGTGAGTATAACTCAAATGAATTTGATTCCGCTCCTCATGCCACTTCTTTCTTCAATCTATATTTCACTTGAGAAACCTGATTTGGTGTCAGACAGAGTTGCATGTGGTAAGGGGTCCTGACGTTTTATTGCTCCTGCCTAGATGATATTACTAATGTTTCAGGGAGTGCTGTAAAGCATGAAAGCAAGACATAAATCTCTAAAGGTAGCCTAGCTGCTGTAAAACTATAAAATAAGTGCAAACCTTTTGCATTTTCTGCAATGATGTTAGAAAAGAACTTGACTGATTGACTGCTAATTCTACTGATTGAAAACGGGGGACAGAATCATATTAGCCAGATGAAATTTAACAGACAAGCTACCCGCTTGTTCTTACAGTTGTGTGATGTAACAGGGAAAAATAGAAGGAAGTAACACATGCCTAGTTTTTTTGAGCTGACACTGGGCTATCAGTTAGAGCTGGCCAAAAGGCAGATTTTCCATGTTGTAAAACAACTTTTTTTTAATTATATTTTGTGTCAGTTTGAATCAGACTGCTACCAAATATTTTGACACTTCTGTGAACTGGATGTCCCGGCAAGATATCATTTTGGAAATACTGAAATATGTCATTGTAAATTTACTCCCCTTGACCCACACTGCTTTTGGGCAAAATGCATTTCTCTTTTTCAGTATCACTGCTGCTGACAGAAGCCATGAAACAGGCAGGAGTAGTTGGAGGTCTGATCACAGAATGGTCAGGGTTGGAAGGGACCTCTGGAGATCATCCAGTCCCACCCCCCTGCCAGAGCAGGGTCACCTACAACAGTTGCACAGGATGGTTTCCAGTCGAGTTTTGAATGTCTCCAGAGTGGGAGACTCCACAACCTCTCTGGGCAGCCTGTGCCAGCGCTCTCCCACTGATGATGATCTGGAGCTTGTTCTGTGCAACGTGCTCTGAGCTGTGAGTGTGCATGCTGCTGGTGTCTGCCAGGCACATGCCAGGGCAGTGCCACTGGTGGCTGAAGCTGCCCTGCTCTGTCTCTTCCCCTGCTACCCTTCCTCCCCTTGTTTACTCAGGTCGCTACTCTTGCTGGCTCTGGTCTTGCCTGTTTGTCATTCAGGACCCCTTTTTATGGTAAGGAGTCCTGGTTTCCTGAATATAGACCATCCTCTGCATACACACTCAGTGTCACCTTGGCTTGCCATGGTCCTTGGTTTCTGTGGCCCTGACTACACTGAGCAAGTTCTTCATGCACTTAATTGCAGCATAGCTTTAATCACTGGATCTTCTCTTTGGATTGTCCAAGGTCAGTCAAATCTGTTTTGAAAAGTGTATTTTGACTTCATTGATAGAGAGTATTTTGGATTAAATTGGTTTATACGGGAAGTTTCTGTCTACTGCATTGTGTGCCATTTCTAGGATTAGTATTAGCATTGCTTTCAAACCTACTCTACTTTTGGGAAACTTTCTTTGCTATGGACCTTGTTCCTTGAAATCCCTACTCATCTCAGTCTCAGGTTTATCTTCCATGCGTTGTATTATGTGCTCAGATGTTTCCACTGACATTTTAGACTCCTTGAAGAATTGAGGATTGTGGTACACACAGTTCTGCATTCATTAATGTAGGTGTTGCCCTGACCTTGCTAGGTGATCTGCAAAGTCTGATTTCCATGACATTATCATTTCCACTTGTGCTCATCTGAAATGTGCAGTCTGGGACATCTTGCCGCTGGAGCCAAAAGGAAGAAGGTCAGGAACTGGAGCCCTGTGGTTGAGACTGAAATGTCTGACCAGACAGGTGCTGCGCTTCACCTGACTGGTTCAAGGCAGAGGTAATAATTCCTTACTTTCCCGGACATGCTTGCACAGCTTATTTGAAAACAAAACAAAACAAAAGCAAAACCAAAACCAACAAAAACATGCAGAAAACATCCTAAAGCGATGCTTGGTTATTTTTGGCTCATGCAATGTTAATTACATTGGCTTGGTGGTTTGGAATCTAAAAATTATGATCTTCAATCTTTAATGAGAGACATCCCTGCCAATGACAAAAAGCAGGGAAACTCTTCACAGGTTGGCAGATAATGACAGGTTGACTTAAATTCTCATAAGTTACTGAAGGATTCCAGTGCCAACCTCAAGTCATGCTCCCCATCCCCGACTGCCACCGCACACCATCAGCTGCCTGGTCTGCAGTGTATGCCGAAGGCACTAACTCATCACTAAAAAAAAAGATAATTGAAAGGGAGTTATAAAATATTATTTTGCATGTTATTCTGTTTGCCTTTTTCATGTTGTTATTTGTTAGCTGATATTGCCTGACACATTAGTAATAGTCACTTCACTAATTGTGTCAGTCCCTTCCCAGGAGGAGACACTGTAATCTTGATAAGGTGTTTAAAAATTGCTGCTGATGATTTAAGGCATGAAATAAAAATATTTCATTTACTATAATATGACACCTCATATTCTGGAAGTGATGACTTTGTGAGTACTGTGAATGATATGAAATGGGGAATTAATTTTTCCAAATAAAAAGGAGGATTTGTCCATTTTTTCCCAATTTGCTGAAGTCGGTAGTTATGCCACAATTGAAATTAGATACATCATCTTGGTCAAAGTAGTGTTTTTCAACAAAAATCCCCTTCCAATAGTTTCAGCACTGAGTATTTCTAGGAAGTTACATAGCTGCACGGAACAATTTTGAGTCACTAGAAGACTGCTTACTTCACCTCTGTTTCCTCTTTGTTTGAACTGGTGCCAGAGGTTGGCAGTGTGCAAGGTGTAAGAGCTAGTTGGCTGGAGCTTCATGTAGATAATCCTGCAGTGTAGTTGTGAGGCTGGGGAAAAGACTTGAAATGGCAAGATTTTTCTCTGCCCTGCCATGAAAGATGGATGCTTGCCATAGGACGTGACAATTTGCTGTGTTGCGTTGTTGTAGCTCTTGCTAAGCAGGTGTTGCTCGATCTGTGCAGGAGTTTGCAGCCATGTCCTTGGATGTGCTTCTTGCGATCATTTGTGTTTTCATTCATTGGAGATGCTGCTGCTGCATTCACTTTTTGGTCTGTGGGCTAAGCTAGTCCAGAAACTGAAGCCAATGACAGTGTGACATTGCGTTAGTAAGCTCTCTACCCTTCTAAACACTATAGTGGGCATACTTTTGCTGAAGTCAGCCTTAAAAAAAACCAACCCCAAAACAACTGAGAAAACCAACAACCCCCCTCTCCCAGATCTCGTTTTCATTTGAAGATGTATGCGCTTTGTTTCTCTTGTGAGTGGGGGCTCTTGAGACACTCAGTGTCTTTGGGCTTGCACTGATTAGAGCACTGCCTCTTTGCATTCAGGTCCTGAGTTAATACAGGCATCTAACCTGGATTAGTACCTGCGTAGGTAACAGTGCTCCTGGGTTGATGCAACACTAATGGCCCCTGAGCGGTGTTACTTCTCGAGAGTTCTCTGGGTGGGATTTAAGGTATTGACTTGTTCTGGTGGCTCATCCATCTGAGAAGTTGCTCCCCTCCCTGTGCTATGCTGTTTTAAAAGAGGATGGCCCACTACAAGGGGGGTTTTGATGAATGTCACAATTCTTCGTTCTTAAGTTGGATTGAAAATGGCTCTAGCTTTTTAGTAAGTTTCCAAGCACATGTTTTCCATCAGGTCTTGCAATTACTTTCTTTAGGTACAGTGGGAATGTCCTGAAGAAAAATTCTTCCCTTATGTCTGCCTACCTTCTGGAAGGATTTCCTTGGCTCTTTCCGTCAGCTTCCCAGGCGTGGGCTCCAGTCCCAACAGGGACATTGTGTAGGGGGGTTGCTTTGCATGCTGCATAGTTAGAGCTACCTGCTATTTCCTCAGCTTTAGCAATAAAAACACATACAGTACAGACAGAAGCATTTAATAGTGAGACTGAATAGTAGCCAAGTTTAGCAACAGATATAATCACAGATGAACTTGTTAGAAGTTCCATTATTTTATACATCTGTGTGCAGGTATCATGTGATTTGTGATAGCTTTAAATTGGAAGCACTAGTCTGTGATTAATAAACCACAAAGAAAGTGCATATGTTTTTTGTTGTTGTTGTTGAAATTAAGGCATGAAATATGCATCTTTTAAAGCAGACACATGTGAAATAAAACTCTGGAATCAGGACTCAGATTATAGCTATGTTTTTATAAGGAGAGAGCTGCTTCTATGGAACAATATATAGAGGACATTGTAACGAAGAAGGTATCCAAAATGGTAAAGAAAACGAACATAAAAGAAAATTATAGCAGTGTGAAGTGATATGAAATAGAAAGAGAGTATTAGGGTATAAAACTCAATGGAGGTTAACGTTTGGGCAAAGAAGAAATATTGTTCCTGAACTGATGTTGTCTTTCTCTCTCTTTCTTGGCTAGTCTTATCAAACCTGTTGGCCAACACCAACTAAAGTGTATTCAGCCCTGAGCCCCGAATCTGCTCCACTCTGTGAGCTCTTCTATTCCCTTCCCGCTGCATTGTGGCTGACTATGAAGGAAGCTGAACTACGTCGAGGTTTAATTAGTGTTGCTGATAGATTATAGTAAGTGATTAATCAACATGGGATCTGTCTGATTTACATCAAAACTTGTAACGTGTTTTCCGCCTCTGGGTTTTGGGGAACACAGTTGCCAGTTAGGATGTCTGCTCGTTGGGATGTCAGTTCACAGAGACTGGTCTCCATTTGGTTTCCTTGGGACTGCTACCTGCTTTGTAGACCTGACTCATGCTAGTGAAGCTGTAGTCTGCTACACCAGAAAAGAGCACGGCCTGTTGTTCTACTGGATGTTGTGGCTCACCTTGGGAAGCAGAGGGAAGACGGTGCAGGGTTCTTGCCTTGTCATGGCTGACACAGGCACTCTGCTTAGTGGGAGCTTTTATTTCCTGGAGTTGTCAATTTGTGATATTTTGTGAACACAAAATCCTCTTTAAAAATCCCAAACAAACAAAACAATACCCTTAGGACTGAGGCAGAGCCAAATTGCAGAAATAAATTACCCAGAGTTAGACAAGCATAAACATTTTTTAAAATGACACGAATGTTAGAGAAGGCTAAAAAGTGCCTAGTTTTGAAGAAATGAGAATTCATCTTAAGGGTCTCTGATAATACAGTTAGGCTCAGCCAGGCATGGTCCCAGGCAGCTTCAGAGATACGGTGTTCGCTCCCTGCCTTCAGGCTGCCTCTCCTGCTGTTCTGAATGTGGCCTCTCCTGCTGTTCTGAATGTGGCTGGGGACTTCTCTTCCTCCCCTACAGTATTCAGTTTCTTGCTTTGTTTGGTAATGAGGGGAGGGCTTCTTTTATAGCTTACCACAGTGCTGCAAGCAGTCATTTGCTGAAGGCTAGCTACAAACACGCTGCTTACCTTTGGGTTGACTGAACCTTAACCAGCTGTGAGTAGTCCCTTCATGGAGCAGGTCACCCCAGGTTGGAGCAGGTTGACAATCCCTGGCTTGATTCTGTTCTCTTCTGCTGACCTGCGCATCAGTCAGATGGTGTCCTTTCTGGCATGCATTACCCCTTGTGCAATGAAGGGGTCATTTAATGCAAATGGTATAGACAACGTGTTGGATGTAGAAGGATATAAGCTCTGCTTTTTCATGCCACTGTATTCCCAAGGGCACCACTATGATTTTTAACTTTTCTTTGTAAGTTCTGTTTTTGTTTAACTTACCCCACCTGCCACTGATTGCTGTAGTTCTATCTTTAACCATGTGCTCTCTGACTTTGTCCTGCAGGTAAATTTCCCCGGCAGGTTTGACTGAAGATGTTCAAAAACAGTACAAATTGCTATCATCACAGTCTGCTAGGACATATCTGAACCTTGGCTCAGGTCTGACCTGAAGGTAAGAACAGAAGGCTGCAGAGCTAAGGATGCTTAGGAGCAGATGGATCTAACTTCAGAGTGGCATTTCCAACCAAGATAAGTACAATTGCTAAGAAAGGAGAACACTTAAGACTGCTGGGCAAGGCTGCCATTAGGTGGTAGGATACAAATGCCAACAACAGCTATAGTGCTTGTGCTATCTAATGATCTGTACTCAAAATGGCACAGAGAAAAGAGGAAATAAATAAATTTATTCGTCCAAGATAAGACAATCCAGCTGATCGACAATGGCCATGACCCTGAGCCACCTTGGATGTGGCAGAAAATGAGGTAGGCTGAAGTACTTTGATTAGTGTAAAGTAGGAAGGTGTGGGTGGAAAGGGGAGAGGGGACAAGACCCGAAGACAAGGTGTGTCTTGCCAGCTAGGACAGTCAAGAGAGGAAAATAGGCAATTCCCATGTGAGAGAGGTATGGGTCAGTGACACATGTGGCTTTTTATATGTGGAGGTGCGATTTCATACCATTCCATGCTAGATTTGACCTAAGCTTTTTTCTTTGCTCTTAATACAGTATTTTAAATTGGCCTACTTGGCTTTAATTCAACTACAGCACTTTTATGGTCATATGCAGAGGACTAATGTGGATAGAAATATTCCACTGAAAACAATACCTGTGCACGAGGTGGTTTGCTGTGTGTAGGGTTGGCCATGCATTTTGGGAATCTGGAACATACAGAGTGAAATATAGGCAGGTGTTGAAACGTGTGAGAAGCAGAGCAGTGATTTGGCCTGGCAGGTGATGCACTGGCCCGGGAGCAAGGAAACCCCACTCTGCTTTTCAGCAGTGCTGTGCTGGGACTTATGAATTCATTACCCTTTGTATCCTTTTCCCTCTCTCTGTTGGTTTGGTCTGTTCACACAGGGAGTGTCAGTCCACTGGTACACAAAAGAGCCTTGACCTTCACTGCTATCCCAGTATGATCCTACTGGTATAAATAATGCATATAGTTTTTAATACCCTTACCTACAGCAGTCAGCAGACATGCACTTTTTTAAAGCCCAAAGCATGCTAAGATACCTTCCCTTAGATGGGAAGCTTTCTAGAGCAAGAGTTGATGTGCTACTGGAGTATGTTGCCCTTAAGTAATAACTGTGGATCCATATGAATAATTTCAGAACCATAATAGGACAGTTTAGCTCTGGATTCAAACCCAAGATGTGCAACTCAGTGTCAATTTCCATTTAGTGCTGCTTTGAACTGGGCCTCAGGGTTGTTACATGTGATTCTGTCATCAAATCTCCATAAAAATGCCATGTATAGTATTAATTTTAGTAGCAAACCTGTATCATCATTGTTTAACCTCAGTGACTTTCCACAGAGAACTGTTGAAAGGGGGCTGCCAATTTTCTTCATGATTAAAATTAAGGCTATTAAGAGTGTGAGTCTGTATATGCACACACACACCTATGTATATAAACATATGTATATTAATCCAAAGCAGAAACCTCATGGGTCAAGAAATTCAGAAAATAAAACCCATTGCACTTATGCATCTCAGCTGGGACAGTAGTCAGTCTGGGAGATCAGCCCCTCTTGCCTGATACTTTCCAGGGGCATCCTTGGCTTTTTTTGCTGTAAACCCTTGTAATCACAGGGGAAGGAAAGGAAAGCAATGGCAATTCCATTTTACCCTTTAGTTTTAATAAAGGGTCAAGGGCCAGTTTTAGGTTGCGTACAGCTTCAGGGGCTTCAGGACTTCATGCTGCAAAAACGAGGTCTGTTCTTTAGAAGCTGGAGATGTAAACATACTGCAATCGAGCATTTAATTTAACTTTGTGGGGCTGTGTAACTTTCAGATTCTGAGGCAAATTGGCTGCTATTAAAGGGAAACACTGATGTTTAAATATACATTCATTCCAGAAAAAGGCTGGAGGAACTTTTTAATATTTATGGTGCAATAATTGATCTTTTACCACTGTCAAAAGCTGTTAAAGACTTATCAGCTTGCTATTTCTGCACCATATGCTCTATACAAGTTCCTCACCATGTGTCTTTCCTGCACTTTAGGGGAAGAACATTTGTTAGAATATCAAAACAGAGAATCACTTCTTCAAATGATGGTGCCTGTGTAGATGTGCGGGACTTTACCATAAGCACTCATTTGTGTCCAGACCTCTTGAGTATGGAGAGGTCTACGGGATGTACAGTTGGGTCTTTGTGTAGCGAAGCATGGTAATAGTATTTTGTGAGAAAAAAATTGTATTTGAATTTGTTTTAATGTTGGCCACAATAACTTAATGCAGTGCTGTTGTGAAGGTACTGAACTGTAGCCTTGGAATGAAGCAAATGGTTTTTGCACTGGCACATTCACCTCATTTAGCTTTTATTGTCATTGTTTAAGTCCTGATCTTGCATCTTGTTCCCACTCTTTCTGGAGTCCTACCTCCCTCTTGCCCGTTATAAAGTGTAGTGTGATGGTGGGAGGTCCCTGGGGGTCCACAAGGCAGTAAGAAACGAGGTCTTCATAGACCACTGAATACACCTGAAAGAAACCCTTTACTTCTTACCTGAGTTGCTGCATGCAAATTGACACCTGGAGTGAGGGATAAATGAATGTTATGAAATATTTAGTGCCAGGTTAAGTCTTTAGCTGTTTGCTCTTCTGCAGAGCTCAGGTACGGGGGCTTAGCTTGGCCAGTTAGATGTCTCCTCTGGTAAGGAGAATTCAAGTGGGACCAAGTCAGCATAAGTAGTCCCTGTGGCATCTCACCTCCACAAGGCCAGTGGGGATGGAATTTGTACTCTGCATGTCTCAGCCTGGGAATATATGAAGCATTTAGGTGTCTGCATTGCATTTTTGCCTTCTGAGAAGAGTCTCAGAGAGCTTCCCTGTCACCTGAGCACGTTTCCATCACAATCTCTCTCTGCCAGCCTCACCCTCATTTTCTACATCAGAAATGCTTAATTGAAGTAAAAAGGATTGAGAAAAGAGAGAGAAAGAAGCAATAATAGGGTGGTAAGAAGAGTTAATTAAATTTGATTTCTACTTATTTTATTGTATAGCAAATTTCTAGAGAAAGAGGGCTGGAATGAGTTTCTGTAATTCATTAAGATCCTGCTTAAAGGGCCAGCCATACAGTAGCTAGTGAAGAGAGGAAGAAAATGATTCTTTGGTGAGTCTTGTGTCTGGTCATAAGATAATCATGGTCTTTCTAAAGACACTGAAGTATTGAAGAATTACAGGCCTCCTGCAGTGGTGGCCATGTGCCATACCCTCACCTGAGAGTTTGGGCTGTATCCTTTTTTTGAAGGAATCTAATTTTGCAGTCCAAGCTTGCAGAGTCTGGAGCAGCAGGAAAATGCATGCAGATATCAGAGCACCCTCAGCTGCTGCCTCCACCAGGAGAGTCCTTGCAGGATTCAGGCCAAGACAGTATTGGCTGGGGCTCTTCATAGACTAAGCCCAGATGGACCTATTATGGATGGCTACCTGGATTCCTCCCTCAGGGAAAGCTGAGAGGTGTGAGGCACTCAGTTCCCATTGGTTTTTATCTCTATGATTTGGGCCCCTTCCTCTTTCAAGCTCCTGTGAAAAATCCCTGCCATAACATCTCAGAGGGAGGTTACTGTGGCAACCTTAACTCTTGCTTTCTTGGCTGTGTGGCAGATACTGTTGTGCCTTACTATGAGACAATTTTTGAAGGCTGTGGATCTTTTACAAATCTGCTCATTCTCCACAAGGAAGGAGAGAAGTTCTTACGGGTGGTAGTGTCTGCCCTGTCAGCTCCATCAAATTCTGAGCTCCTCTTTTAGGCAAAATTACAGCCCTCCTTCATTTTGCTGATCTTTCATCAGGTTTTCTTCCTCTCCCTAACCTCCCGTTGACCTATTCTCTCAGAGAGCATCTAAGAGCATTTATAGACCTCCTGTAACTCAGCAGTGCCTTTGAAGAGTAGGATGTTAAACTGTGATCTTTTTTCCCTGCTGTTTTTCCTCTTAACCTTCCTCTCTGATTTCAGCTGTGTTCTCTGTATTCTGGTTTCCTCTTATGCACAGCTGGCTGTCAGAGGCAAGAGAGACTTTTGGAAGAAGCCTGGAAGTAGAGGTTACTTAGGGTAAGCTTCCTGACAACAGCGGGCTGACTGGTTTTTCAAAGCCATGTTCTGCTGTGAGGACTGTTTTGAACTAAATTAAATTATCTGAGTGTGAAACAATCTAGCATGATCCTTGATGGATAGCCCAAGGCTGGGAGTGATGGGGGAGGTGTAATGGCCTCCAAAAATGCTATGCGTGTGTGTTTTTATATTCACCTGTAATTGGGTGAGGTTTGTTGATATGCAGTAAAACAAGATGAGGCAAAAGCTCTGAGAAAAGGAGCAAACAGAAAGGTCCCAATGCACCAGTGTTTGCTTTCTAACGAGACTGGCAAGGCAAAAAAAAGTAGAGAAATTTGGGAGAAGTTACCATGGCAGCTTTAATTCATGTTAGTTGAGGTAACACCTGACATGAAGACTGATAGGCTTAAAGCTACAGCATCTGTGTGCCTGGCGTAGGGTTGTGGTGCTGTAAGCACAGGGCTGGGAGCCAGGACACCTGGGTTCGGTATCCAGCTTCTCTACTGCAACCCCAAGGACGTTACTCACCCTAACGCTGTTATTTCTCCTCGTGGCTCTTGCTTTATCTGCTGAGGTTGTTGACTTTCCTCTGCAGATGTATTTGAATGGCACCTGACACAGTGGGGCTTTGCTTCTTACTGAAAGATTTCTTAGGTTCAGTAATGATAACTGATGCTGTAGAAATGCCACCGTTGAGTCATTTTGATTTGGGGATGAGTCAAGCTCTGTAGTATTCCAAAGGGTCACAGCAAAGCAGTTGGTCCCATCCCTGCTTCCAGTAGAAGGAGTTTGGGAATGCAGGATGTAGTCAGGAGCCACATTCTGGATCTAATGGCCTGCTTTGGAAAAATGCATAGGTCTTAAGATCTCTTACAGGCACTTGGTGGGGAAGGTTATTCAGGACCACAGCATGATTCTGGAAGAGACCTAAGTCTATCTCTGAGCAGCCAGTGAATTATTGGCTGGAAGGTGGCAGGTTCCGATCTGGGTCCCTGCCGTGAAGGGGCTTCAGGTTGGGTGTCGAACACTTCAAACAAGCATCTTAGATGCTGATCTGTTTTCTGTTTTTCATAGCAAAAGGCAGAAACGCAGAATGACTGCTGCACAGGTACATTGTGTGCATAGTGGAAATCATAGAATGGTTTGGGTTGGAAGAGACCTTAAAAATCATGTAGTTCCAACCCTCCTGCCATAGGCAGGGACACCTTCCACTGGACCAGGTTACTCAAAGCCCCATACAACTTCACCTTGAACACCTCCAGGGATGAGACATCTACCACCTAGCTGGGCAACCTGTTTCAGCGTCTCACCACCCTCAGAGTAAAGAATTTCTTCCTAGTATCTAATCTCAATCTACCCTCTTCCGGTTTAAAACTGTTACCCCTTGTCCTATCGCAACAGGCCCTGCTAAAAAGCTTGTCCCCATCTTTCCTGTAGGCCCCCTTCAAGTACTGGGAGGCTGCTATAAAATCTCCCAGAGCTTTCTCTTCTCCAGGCTGAACAACCCCAACTCTCTCAGCCTGTCCTTGTAGGAGAGGTGCTCCAGCCCTCTGGTCATCTTTGTGGCCATCTCTGGACTCCCTCCAACAGATCCATGTCCTTCTTATGTTGGGGGCTCCAGAGCTGGATGCAGTACTCCAGGTGGGGTCTCACAAGACTGGAGTAGAGGGGGAGGATCACCTCCCTCAACCTGCTGGCCACGATTCTTCTGATGCAGCGCAGGATACGGTTGGCTTTCTGGGCTGTGAGTGCACATTGCCAGCTCATGTTGAGCTTCTCATCCACCAGCACCCCCGAGTCCTTCTCCTCAGGGCTGCTCTCAATCCATTCTCTGCCCAGCCTGTGTTTGTGTTCAGGATTGCTTCAGCCAACATGTAGGACCTGGCACTTGGCCTTGTTGACCTTCATGAGGTTTGCATGGGCCCACCTCTCAAGCCTGTCAGGGTCCCTCTGGATGGCACCTCTTCCCTCCAGCGTGTTGACCGCACCACACAGCTTGGTGTTGTCTGCAAACTTGCTGAGGGTGCACTCAATCCCACCATCCATGTTGCCAACAAGGATGTTAAACAGCACCAGTACCGGTAGTGACCTCTGAGGAATGCCACTCGTCCCTGGTCACCACTTGAACATCGAGCCATTGACCGCAACTCTTTGAGTGAGACTGTCCAGCCAATTCCTTATCCACTGAGCGGTCCATCCATCAAAACCATGTCTCTCCAATTTAGAGACAAGGACGTTGTGCTGGGCAGTCTCAAATGCTTTGCACAAGTCCAGGTAGACATTACTTGCTTGTGGTTCACGGCTGTGATTCCTTCCTACTAGTCTTTAGAGACATGTTTCTCTTTTCTCTTTCAGAGAACAGAGATTGAAGACAAAAAGGACTTGGGAAAACAGATAAGTGATCAGCACAAATAGTCCGGTGATGCTTTTATCACATGACGGTAAGGCTGAGCCCGTGGTATGTACTCAGTCTCAGATTTAGTTGTGTATAATGTGACTTGAGATCCCAAAGACAAAGCCAATGCTCCCTTGATCTTGCATTGCTTTTGCAGCTCCAGTACCTTTTAACATCACAGGGAGATCTGGAAATCTGTCAGAAATGCAGGATTGAGCCTTATGTCACTGCAGGTCCTTTCTGCTAATAATTTAAAATGTCAGGTGGCTGCATGTTTATGTAGGTAACGTATCAATGTATGTTTCAATAACATAGTAAAATATTTTTCAGCAGTGTGTAGGGAGGGCGGACTAGCTCTTTGTGGCCTTTGACTAGCTTTGTTTCCTCATGAGGCTACACATTTTTTACTTTATTTGAGGGTTTTTTTTCCCCAGAAACAGAGAAAGTGTTGACGAATCTGTGAAAGTGCATTGAAATTAAGAAGTGCTACACAACAGTCAGAGATCACAAACTTAATTCATTACTAAGTAACTTGCATTTCAGTTCAACTTAATTGATTCAATGCCTCATTCATGAGGCAGAACAGGAAAAGGTTTCTGCACTAAAGGCTCCGTTGCAGTCACTGCAGACGAGCCCTTGGGAAGCACTAAGTAAACTCAGCTCCTGTGGAAATCACCAAGATACTTCTTTACATCCCACATGGTTGTTGCTATTTAGAATTGCTGACTGAAAGCAATGATGGCTAATTCAAGAACACAACACCACAACGCAAGGCTGAAGCCATGCACATTCGCCCCATGCATTGCTAGGGACAGAAAAAGGTTCACGACACCGTCTTAAGTAAATCATTGTCCTGGAATTATAAGCTTGAGAGCATGAATAGTCTTTAAGCTGCGTTTTCTGTATTCTTTACCAGGTGCCGAGATGGATATAGTGAACAAATTTTTGTGTTGGGTTGACTAACTTCTTATCTGAATTACATTAGGCAATAGTCATCTGCATAGGACAGGAATAAGAGGGGTTTTGCTCCCCAAACATATTATCTTTTCTTATTAAGTAAAGTTTGTGGTGCTTTCTTTTTTTCTTTGTGTGCCTTAGTATGACTCTGTCTCCTATATACTTTTACTCTTGCCAAACTTGTAGGAACTTAATATCTTTTTGAACATCTCACTTTTTGCTGAATTTAAATTAAACTGGTCAACAAGTTCAGTAATTCCTGGGTGTGGGTGGGCAAAGGGCACAAACAGTGCTGCCCTCTTAGGAGGTGAGACTAATAAAAAATTTTGTATGTTGTTTCCTGTTCTCAATTAATAATGTTGTTCATAAAAGAAAATCTGCTTTCTTAGAAGTATTGTTTTAGAATTTGGAACATGGTAGCAAGTGTGACTCCCCAAGGCAATTGTTTTCTTCTTATAACTTCTTAAATATATGTTCCTAGGATGGTATTAAAATGAAGTAGAGAATTCACTCTAGACAAGGTATTAGATGAGGTACATAACATAATTACTATGGAAATTGCTATAACCAGTACAGCTAAGTGTGAAGTTTTTTTCTTGCCTTTGGTAATTTAGGATTCTTTGTTTCAATATATTTTATGATCCTGAATTAGAAGGATTAGATTCAGTTGCAAACAAAATCAAAAAAGAAAATAACTGTGTGCAGTTCTTTTAAAAAAAGACAATAGAAAAATGATCCTACAGTGTTCCACCTTTTTTTTTCTCAATGAGCCCTGTTACATTTTCTCAGTCTTGTAATATTTTTCAAAACTGCTGGTCCTGCAGCCTGAGTTTTAAAAAAATGAAGGTTCTGTGCTCCTGTGCCCAGAGCATCATACATAATCAGGAAAAACTAGTGGAAGTGGAAAGAAGTGGAATTTTGTCTCTTTCTCATGCCTCTAGCACTGAAAACATCTTTTGTTTTGTATTTTTTCCTCAGAGCCATACTTTTTCTTCTGGACCAAATTCTAGCAATTTGTTTATTTGGAAAATATGTCCAAGGTTTGGTGCTAGAAACACACAGAGTCCTGCCTACAGCTGTGGAATGAATCTCAAGAATGACAGGAAGCAAGCTTTTTCCTCACTCTTTTTTCCAGAGTACTATAGTATGTCTGCTTTCATCTAAAGTCTCTGAAGCTCATGGGAATGTCACTGTTGTGGTGGGGTGTGAAACCGGCACTTGCATTGTATCAGAAACTCTGCACAATGAACAGATACGGGGTTTACATGCAGTACTAAATTTCTACTGATTGAAAAATCCAGTGTATTAATTTTCATTCAATCAATACATCGCCAAAGGCTTTCTTGGAACTGTTGGTGAATTTATTAGGACTGGTAGCTGGCCTTTGGTTTTGCATCTGTATTGTCGTTCCTAAAAATATTGGCTTTGTCCGTTGATTGCAGAAGGGGTTGACTTTGAGGTTTGGGAACTGATAAAATCTGTTGTACAGGAGAGAATGATATTCCTATCACTGCCTTTGGGGATAATTTGAGCTAAAAGCTGTCTGGTTTCTGTTGGAGGGCAGCAATCAGATCTATGGTATTTCTTTTTGCTCACTGCATCTTTCAGATATCCTAGTAAACCCCTTCTCTGTTTAGACATCTGGCTTTGTCTCATTAACTTGATGAGCCTCGATGCTCCATTCATCCATTTCTCCCATAAACAGCTCTGTGTCTCATTCTCCTGCTGCCTCCTTTTCAGAGGATGCATGCTTATTTACAAATTTCTACTCTGTCCTAGCTTAAATCTCACCTGAAAATTCATTTAAGACTGCCCACAGTAAGCAAAGTAATAACAGGCTTTGTGTTAGCTCCTCAGCTGGCAGATTTAATCATGGGCTTAAATTTTTTGGAGCCTTGAGTCAGTTTTGACTCTGGAAAGGTAAAACTGCTGTGCTGAGGTGCTCTCTCTTACAGGCAGGCAACATTAAGGGCTGGCATAAAAGACCTGTTAATTTCCTAGGGATTTTAGATCACTTGTGTCTTTGGTCTGATGAATTTGAAATATATGGCAATTAGAATAAATTCCTTTATTTCCTAAAATTAAAGCTGAATTTTCCCATGTCCTATTCCATAAAGGCAAGATTTTACTGTGAAGATTGCAGGAATCTCTCTCTCAAACACACATATTGAGGCAGGTCTCTTTCTCTTATAAAACTTGATAAAAAGGACCATTATTATCCTTGCAGTCTTCAACGCATTTTGCTCTTTCTTAGTCGGCTCAACTTCCACCTCTTTAATCCTTTAAAATTCTTCAAGGGCAGACTGGGGAAGAATGGACAAGTATCTATTATTGCTGTGGTACTTCATTGTTCTGCATGAAATGAAGCCTTGCTACCTTCAAAGACCTATTCCCTTTCCTTTCCAGGGCAGTGGCTCAAAATATTTAAAGAGGGACACTTTTCTGTTTAACTATGTATGTGCTGTGCTGGTAGCATGCAGAGCTGTGAGATTCCTCTTAAAGGTTTGTTGCATGCCACATTTGGGACAGGATGTCAGCTCTGCACCGGTCCTCGGTAGCATCTGTAAAAAAGCCTGGCACTAAAGTGACAATAATGGATGACAGGATAAAGCTGGGAGGTAACAGCAGGAGTTCAGTAGTCTTCTCTGCCTTCGGTTTCCTTCTTTTATTCGCTTTGGGCTAGATCCTGAACAGATGAGGTCCAAACAGGATGGAAATGTTGCTGTGTGGGAGTCGGGAATGAGAGAGAGGGAATTGGGGAGACATTAAAAGACACTGTAGGAGTGCACACACCTGGGCTGTCCCAAGTTGAGAAGCTCCAGGTGATGGTGGCAGAGCTAAGGCTACCAAGGTGGAGTATAGGCACAGGCAGAGACATGCCATCCACCCATCCTCCTGTGGCCTGTCACGGCTCTGAGGCATCACTGGCTTTGCCCCCAGTGACAATGAATGGGGAGCTGTGTACTGGAGAATTTGATGAGCTCCTGGGTGTCTTTTGGGCTGGGCTTGAGAAACCTGTTCAGCACCCACTCAGCAAGTACTGTCTGCTGGTCCCTCCACCTCCCTCAGGGCCAGCATTAGGCTTCTCAGCGCTATCATCTCTGCAGTGCTCCTGTTAAGACTCTGAGCAGGGTGATGTGGCACGGGGGACTTTGGAGCACCAGTGGGTCTTGCTCCCTGGGTAGAGCTGGTGGTGCATCAGAGGCTCAGGAGCTGAGCTAGCAGCTCTGACCAAGGACCTGAAATCTAAGTCTGTACAAGTCCTTTGGAAGTCTTGATACAAGACCAGCTCTACCATTATGAATGGACGGGTAGTTGGGAAATGTAGTACCGAGCCACTCATCGTGTCCTGGGCTCCTGTTGCCCACTGCTTTGACCCTTCTATACTGTCACCAACTTCAGAGAAGTTACTCAGAGAATGAAGTCCCATAACTTTGCATAGGAGTATCTGTTACTCTAGAGATGAACATTTGTTCTTTTATTCACCTCAGGATAGATGCTAGACATAAAGGCTGGTACTCCAAGATCTATCTGTGGTCTCCACAAGACATGCTTTTTTAATGGAGCCCTTTGTGCCAAGTCAAACCTGGAAGTCTCCTCCTTTTTGATTTTTACCGATGTTAAGTAATGCCCAAGGGGGATTCAAATCACATCAAGCAAAGCTCTGGGCTGAATTCTTCCGATGGTCCATCACTGCTAACTGATAAATCTATTACATAAGCAGGAAAGCCACGTGGGACAGAGGATGTTCAACATAAGTTGTATAGATAATCCATAAACACTGTCCTGCTGGGAGACAGAACAGAAAACACTGCTGCTTTGGCAATGAAAGATCTGAGGATAACACACCAAATCCTGTAATTAAATGACTTTTAGTGTTCCTAAACGTTATGTTTCATCTAGACTTCCCAAACAGAATTAATTAGAAGCTAATTAAAAGAGCCTCCTGCTTTCTTTCAAAATATCTTTCTGGTATTGACTATAGTGAGTTTATCTTTTCACAGAGGACCATGAATCACTCCCCTGTTTCCGAAAAAATTGATTGCTGTTCTAATACTTATTGAACACCTATAACAGATGTTTAAATCTCTACAAGCTTGAGATAATTAAAATAATAAATCTATACTCATTTGACACGACTGTTAGCAGGAATCAAAGATATAAATCTAGTGGAGCCGTGAGACATTATTCTGCCAAGTGTTATGATCATGTTCTTATGGAAATTTCAAGCCTGATTCTACAGTCCTTATTTAGGCAATGCTCCCATCAGATGTTGTTGTCAGGAATAAGGCAGTGCTCAGTAAAGATGCCAGGATCAGGACTCAGGACTGTAAAACAGCAAGAACCTCAAGAGCCCGGCCTTCCACCAGAGGACTAGTGTCTCAGCGCTTGCCTATATCTTCTAGGACAACTGGACTCAGACCTCCTTTATCCTTTTCTTAGCCAATGTTTTGCTTCAGTGAATTAATTATGTGTAGTAGTATGTGGGCACCTGCATTTGCACTTTGTAGTGCTTGGCTGTCAAGGTGTGCCTCACAGGCTGGGAAATGTCACCTTATACCTAGTGTAGGGGCAGAGATGTGGTGAGAGGAACCTCAGCTTGCATTTCTCTTCCTTCCTTTGCAGCAACAAACCTACACCTCCTGTTTCATCAGAAGGAGCCCCTGTGGTCTCCAGCCCTCCAGGAGGGAGCTGGCACACCCCAAGCTGGGATGCTGTGCAGAAGAATTCAGGAGTCACTGGGCCTAAGAAAAAGAGGTTATGCTCCTAAAGCCTGATAATTGGAGCACTCCTAGGACAGGGCCGTGGTATGTCCTTTACCCAAGGCTTTTGTATCATTGACTGTTTTGTGTCCAATATCTGAATGGTTCTTGAAAGAGGGACTGAAAACCATCTATTACTTCTTCCAGCTGAGTACCTGAAGGACACCTGAAACCAAAGGACGCTACCAAGATGTTGAAACTTCTTGACCATGGCAAGGATGTACCTGTGTCTCCATGATATCCAGCGCTCTGGGAATCCCTTTCTTTCAGCTTCTGAAAGGAGCTGGGTGCCAAGATCAGCAAAAAAGTACCTGTAGGTTAGCCATGGCCTTTGATAAATCATGAGGTGTAACCCTGACATGGCCTTGCTTGCTTGGCTGGCTATTGGGGTGGTAGCACTGGAGTTGCATATGTCATGCTTTACTCCCCAGTGTAATAACCAGAGGGATATCAATCACTTTCATTACACTAACAAAGTAAGTGAATTACCTCTCTGGGCATGAGAATGAAAGCACAGACAAGACAGAACATTGCCCAGGCAGGAAGACAGTGTCTAGCACCTCTGTGTACATGGAGAGAAGTTCCCCTGGTGGCTTCTCTACCCAGGGGTTTGAAAGTAGCTGGTTTTAATAATTTTGTGTGAAGCCCATGAAGACATCAGAGTGATATAAATTATTCCCCAATCCACCCAACCCCTGACCAATAACCACATCTAACAGAGCTGATGAAGGCCAGGAGAAACTGACATCCATAGGGAAGATGAACAAATGAAGAGTGACGTTCATCCAAGAGGAACCTCTAACACTGTAACACTGTCTTTATAACAGAGGTATGGGACTAGAGGTCTTAACTCACATAGTGAGACTTGTATGACAATAACTAGACAAGAAAACAAACAAAGTATATCTTTGAACAAGATCAGTGTTTGCTTTCATCTCACCACAGTGGTAGCCCTGTGGTTAGTTGTGACATTCTCCTGTTTTTGGACTAATGAGTATGTTAACTGTGTTTCGTATATAATTTCTGGCTCCATGTCAGCTTCCTAAGATCACTTGAAAGGGAGCTCAGTGGGAAGAATGCCACAGCAGAGCTTGGAAAAGAACTCTGCAAGTCTCTCTCTTGTTTTTCCTCTCCTCCAGCCTTCGCACATTCCCACAAGAATCGTGGCTGGCAAAGGAGACACAGCAGTGTTAAACTTGAGGCGATGTCAGCCATGCCCTTTATGAGTGGGTCGCAGTTTGTGGTGTGAGGTACTCACCTCAGTGCTGTAGTTGCACACATCCTTGTTTGGGCCTGCTAAGTCCCCAGCAGCGTCTCTGTTGTCCTACGGCTGTTTGCTTTGCTGTGATATTTGTGCTTTCAGGTGCTCTATTTGCGCTGGAACTTCTTTTTTTTTTCCCCCTTTTTCTTCCCCTGTAGCTCTGTTAGCAAAAGAAATCTACCAGCATGTCATTCATCACAGGTTTTTTTTCCTTCCATGGCAAATGTATATAAATAAATAAATCTTTGTCAAGGGAACTCTAACGGTATGCTCCTGTGTGGGTAATTATTACTTCCCTGTCAGCAAAAGGTTGTAAAAAATTTTCTTTTGGGAAAATGCAATAGAGACTTTTTTCCTGGCAGGCAAATATTGTACAGATGTTCTTCTCTGGATAATACAGCTGAAATGCTCCTTGTAGGATAACCTGACATAAATGCTTCTGTTAGGCTGATTTCTGTGTCACTGAAAGACTGTTGACTGTTTCCCTAGGAGGGAAAAAAGCCTTCTATGGTTTCCTCCAACTGGGAAAACATTATTCAGGTACCTGGTTCTGTCAGGAAAATACAAATTAAAAATGCTATTTTTTCCTTTTAAATGCATCAGAGTCTTGGTTCAGAAAAGCTGTTAAACACATGCTTAAATCTGTCTGTATTTACAGGGACAGATTCTTACCTGCTCATTTGTTGGCTAGCTGCACAGCAGGGATTGCTCAGCTAACCAGTTTCTTTAGTGCTGCGAGTACAAGTTCACAAGTGAAGTGGAAGATTTACCAGCCGAGTGGAAGGATTTGCTGCTAGAACCATGGTTTAGCTGACACTAGCAGCACTTTCGACAGGCTTGGCTGGATGGGCTTTTTGCCTGGAAACAGCTGTCTTGCATTGAATCATCCCAGGCAAGTTATTTGAGGGAAACATCACCTTCTGGAGTGCCTGTGGTGGGGGAAGACAAAAAGCCAAACCTTGCCATGTTGTAAACCTGCCTATTTTCTGTCCTCAGCTGCAGCTGGATGGTGCTGCAGTGCCCAGCCCTAAGCCTCCACACTTCGGAGTGGCTGGAAGAAACTGCAGATGGCAGGTGTCTGTTTATTTTGTGGTGCCCCTGTGAAAACACTGTATTTTTGGGTGAGGGGCAGTTACCTGTCTTTCTCTATAAACATGAACTGCAGCTGACTTAGTTGCCTTGTGTCAGGCATCACAGGAGCCAGGAGGAGAGAGGCCCAGAAGAGCGTGTTGGTCCCAGGGCAGCGTGCCTGTGCGTGGTGGCTGCCATCTCCAACAGTTGTTTCTGAGCCTGGTTTTGTCTAAATTTGTAGAAATATATTTCAGAAGATTTTGTTGTTTGGTTTTTTTTTTTTAAATTCTTCTCTTCTAACTTGTTTTTGCCACTGGCAGTGGGGAATGGAGAGACTGCTTTGGGCATTTCAGATACTTTTGACTATCAGCTATATAATGAAAGTGTTTGAGGTTAAAAAGTAGGCCTTAATTGCTGACAAGAATCAACGTACTACTACGCATGACGTGTGTACAGGAGAAAGAGAGAGCTACTCAAGAAAATTACCGCTTTTCCCCTCTTAATTACTGCTGCTCTGAGGTCTAGGCTGAGGTCTAAGTGCTGTTTCTCAGCTGCTTTGTGTCCAAGACAGAGTAAAGTGGTTCTGAGAATTAAGAGGAAATGGAAAGTGATTTGTAGTTCAGACAGGTCTAATTTGGTCTCATTCCTTTCTGTCAGTCTCTCCCCTCCTTGTGAACTACCAGTGGAGTCACGCATGCAGGTGGGTGGTGGTATCTCTGCTCTCACAATGGAGCTGAACAGCAGTGGCTGCTCTGGGGAGATTGCTGCAGAGATGGACTGAGCAAATTTGACGGGGTTTTTTTGTAGGACAAAGACTTGGGTGTGACTTTGTGAAAACTGCTGTCAAAGGTGCTGTGCCACAGCCATGTGTCCTGGTGCTCAGCAAAGGTAGCTAAAAAACCCCAAACAGTCAAAACATACTGCTTGCTCTCTTCACCATGGTGAAAGAATAGTGTGAGGAAACTGGGCAAATGTTAAAGATGGTGGAGCTCACCTAAGGCAAAAGTAACACACCTGCTGGATGAGCAGTTTCCTGGAAAAGCAGACAAAACAATGACCTGTTTAAAGGAATTGGACCCACTGCATGGATCTCATTATGTAACAAAGATATTTCTCTGTCCTCATATAATTTTTTGTTAGTTGGTTCAGAGAGGGGGAGGAAGTGCCAGAATGGTGATCTTTGAGCAAAAGCCCAAGCAGGGGTGAAGCAGACAGAATTAGGCAGAGGACATTTGACTGAGCAGAGTAGGCAGGATTCTGGAGGCTGCTGGGTACGTGCAGTGAAGGTAATGATATGCTTGAAAACGAAGTGGAAATTCTAGGGAGAGTGAGGGAGGTTGATGGAGTCATATTGCTTTCATATGAGTACAAGGAAATAAAATCCCCAGAGGCACTGGTGCTGCAGGGACTAAGAGGCTGTTGAAGCAAATGCTTTGGAGGTAAAATACACTGTTGGTGCAAGACATCAGTATGGGTTTGAGAGTGACCATAGCTAAGAAAGTACAAGGACACCTGATGGGCACAGGGACTGGGAACAGGACATGGGAATTCTGGTTTGTGGACTCTTGCTCCACCCAAAAACTTTGAATGAATATAAACCTATTCCAGACTCTTATGTCCTCCCCTTGTAAGATGTCTTCTCTCTCTGCCTTTCTCATGGGGAATACCTGCCTGCAGACCAGCATGGAGTTTACCTATGAATCCCTGACAATGTAGCATCTTTACTGGATTAATCTCCCGAAAGCAACAGTGACATATGGAAGACTGCCTCGTCTCCTCCAACTCATTTGAGTTGTTATAAATGAGTAAAACTGAACTTGGAGGAGATAGAAAAGTACCTCCTAAATGTTAAGCAAATGGGGAATCCAAAGTAAGAGATTTCCCCAAGGTTTAAGCCATTATTCCTTTGATGGGAAGTGTCTGTATGTCACAACTAGGAGTTGTTCAGGCACCGGGGGAAGTATTTAAAGTATAGCTCTGCACGGTGTAGTGTGAAAAAGGCCTGCCAGCCTTACTATTTCTCTTCCTCTATTAATGAGAAGTATTTGCTTACAGGTCAAGAAGAGAACTCTGACTGACTGCCCAGTCTGATGCCCTGGCCACCAAACTGCAGGGTCACGTCCCTCTTGCTTGTGTGTGACAACCTCCCTTTTCAGAGCTAGGCTCGCACTTGATATAAACTTCCTCAAGGTAATTGTAATTCATAACTTGTTTTTGGAAGAGGCTTTCAGGATTCACATATTTCCAGCAGTAGGTGGCAGCAATTTTCTTACTCCTAATCTGATAAGATCTGTATGATAATTACTGTAAATTAATCTATTTTAAGAGGTAAAGGCTTCAGTTGCTCTTTTCAGCAGTCATTATTAACTAGGATGTCATCCCTGCTGTCCTCCAGTCAGTCCAGTGTTGGGCAACAGCAGAGACCAGTGCCTGAGCATGTCTTCTGAAAAGCCCTGAAAGCAGGTCCTGTGTGTGTCTTCTGAAAAGCCCAGCCAGCACCAGGGATGCTCGCTGCCTCAGCCTCCATGCTGGCAAAGCAATATGGGACCAACAGCCAGCTGAGCTAGGCCCCCCTGACTCTCAGCCATCTGTGGTGCCACCAGGCACCAGCAAGAGGTAGACCAGCCTCCAGCTCCCTTGGGGTTATACTCTGGGGATAACACAGGTGTGGGAAAATGTGGGCCCACATCCTCCCCTTCCACTAAGAGGGGAAGCAAATAGCTTGGCAAATAATGAAGTACAAAAAACCTATGATGAATGACTAGTTAAACAAAGTCTGAAGAAAGAGAAAAGACCAGAAATGATCTGGATCACAAATAAATCAATGTGTGTGTATTACTCTAAGCTGACTTTACCCCATCATACATACTGTACATGTATTTCCAGAAGGTGGTCATTAAGAGACTCATTTTTAAATGAAATGTTCATGATCAGTATAAAGGTTTGCAACAGGAGATAGAAAGCATGAGAAATAAATTAAGCAACATTACTATGAGAATCTAAAATATAATGGCTCCTGTTATGTGCGCATAGAAATAATGATGTTGAAATTAGGGAAGCTTCATCAACTTTAAATGAATAACGGATCTCCAGTGGACAGAGAGAGAACTGATTTTAATGATTGTTTTAAACTAACATTTGGTGTAATAAATGTTTAATGCATTTGTTCTAAAACAGAATTAACTGCAGTGCCATGTCTTATTCACGGCACAAGCACTGCTTCTATTCAGCAGTTCCTCTGTCCTTTCTTTCTCCCAAAGTCTACAGAGAGTTGGGATTTTTAAAGTTTATGATCCATTTTGGAATGTCTGATAAATATACCCCCTCCTACTGCTTTTGATGATGTGTCTGGTTAATTTGGCTGTGTCATGGGAAATGCAAGTGCGAGGCCAAGAATTAGACAAATTTATAATTGGGTAATTGTATTAAAACCATATTAAGCTCTGTTCACCCTGAAACATTGCAGGAATTATAATCTGCAGCTTTGCAGTCACCTGTGTTCCATTTCTGGTTGTGTATTAGGAATCCACCTGCTCTTTCACATTTAAAGATATGCCTGTGGTATAATACAGGCAGGTGAAGAAGACTGACCTGCTCAAAATCAGAAAGAACATTAGAAAGCGATGGGCAAGGGGAGGGAGAAGGATCCTTGAATAACCTGGGCATGGTCACCATCACAATCATTGTGGACAGATGACCTATCTAGCAAGGGAAAGAAAACCTTTTCCTTAATCATTAAAGGAAAAAGAGTGTAAGATCTGAGCCTGTTGGAACTGGTAAACATGCTCTTGCCTGCATCTTGGATAAGTGACTAGTTCTAATATTATGCCCTTAATCAAAGAAAAACAATCAAGGGCTAGCTATTGTCATCTAATGCCTCAAGGATTTCCTCCATCACTGTTTTTGCTTTTGCTCTGGCTGCTTTTATATTCTCTGTAGTGTACTCAAAGGATGAGAGTGCTCGTGGGACTGGTGCTCGTTCACTGGTGAAGTTGTTTGTCTACTTCCAAGTGCTCCTTTCGACCTTGCCCTATTTCCCCTGCTAAAAGGGTCACGTACACAGTGAGCAGAGCTCTTGTAGAGCCACCTTTATGCCTGTATAGCAAACACCTTGCCTTTGCCTCTGGTAACAGGCCATTTCACAGCAAACTATTCGCAGCAGAGAAATGCAGACAAACAAATATGCCTGTCCACTTCCAGGGGCTCTTGCAGACTCTCCAGCTTAGAGCAGGGAGGTGACCAGGAGGCAGCCCCTGCAGCACAGGGTGAAGGGCAGGGAGGGAGGAGAGGGATGAGCTCAGGCACTGAAATGTCTTGTCTTGGCGCTCGTACACAGCTGGTGTGAGCAGAAAGCAGCAGACGTTGTGAGGACCAGGTTGTTGTATCCAAGTCATTTATGTACTTTGATTTTCACCTTCTAAGTGAGATTTAGACTTTTTATTTATCTGCTTCTGAAATGTTCTCTCCCTGATGACATTACCAATATGTGCACATGCATTTTCTGGAAACAGGCTGTTTAATACCTAATACATTCTCCCCAGGGCCTGGATTGGAGTGATTTTGGTCACTGAAATGCTTCATGCTTTAAAGTGACTGCTACATATGAGTGTGGGGTTTGTGCTTGTCTTCTCCACGACTGCTCAGCAGACAGGTTCCTCCATGGAGTCCTAAGCTTTTCTGCCCCTCGCTACTGCCAGCACTGTAGTTCTTTGGTACATGAATGCCAAGTGCTGTTTTTTGACCATGTGCAGACATAGGTGCTGTGAAGGGTTGGTTTGTAACTTCATGGTAAAGGTTGCACGGGGATCTGTGACAGCAGGGACCAGCTCCCTTTGTGGGGGATGAAATGTAAGTGCCCTCATTATCAAACATGCACCACGCTCTCACTGAGCACAGGCTGCATCTGCTGGGAAGTTGAAAGGCAATGAGTTTGCGTTAGACAAGTAAACTTGCAATATGAATTCTCCCCCTCCGAGATCCCTATATTCCTCTCGGTGCAGTCCTTTGAGCAAGGACTGTCATGTACTACATGGCTGTGTAGCTTATCACAATAGGACTCTGGCTCAGCTGATGCCTCTAGATACCAGCATGAAATAAATATTAATAACGTGGGAGCCTCCCTCCTTACTATATTGCTGTTTCAGGCCTTCTTATTACTGCTTCTTTGCAGCTGGAGAAATGGATGCAAAATCATCTTCTCCTTTCAAATAAGACTAGAGCTGAAAGTGAAAGGGGGCCAAAAAGGGCAGCTGAAATAATTACAAGCATAAGGGGACTTTCATTTGAGACAATATTAGGCAAGATAAACCCCATTTAATTTTAAGAGCAGACTAATAAACAAGAGTGTGACAGAAGGATGTATAATAATGAATGGCACAGAGAGGGTCAGCAGGGTTATTCCTCACTGTGTGTTTGCAGTATACAAAAGGGATGCTCAATGAAACTCATAGGTGACAAGCTTGAAATAGATAAATTAATTCTTTTTATACTGTGCAAAACTTAACCTGTAGATCTCAATTCCACAAGATCTTCTGTTGTTATGAGATGTACTTAGATGTGTTTCAGAAGCAGAAGCAGGCAACTTCCTTCAAAAATCTTATAAAACATGAAGTGAAGACTATACCAACAACAACATTTAGCTTTCAAAATTGTATGTCTTTCCCTTATGCCTGCTAAGATGTGCTAAGCAGGGTAAAGGTTGATGAGGCATTTTAAAGGCTCTGAAATGAACATGCAGGCTCAGAAATACGGAATTTGCTGGGGTTTTTTATACTTTCCTTGGAATCAGCTAGCTCGAGAAAGCAAGCTCCCTGTTTTTTTCTGATACAGCAAGTATTTTACTCGTTTTATCAGAGGAGATTGTGCCTATCTAATGGAAAGTGTGTTGGACTTTGTATTTGGGATACAGAAGATGACATTCTGATTCCCGAGGCAAAAAAGAACCTGCCTTTCCTCTAGTTCTGCTCACTTGATGGAGTTGCCAAAATTCACCCTTTCCCCTGTTGGAAAGGAAGCTAACTGGAAAATCTGTGCTGAATGCAAATGTACTGTACTAGGTGGGGGGTTGTGGTGGGTTCACCCTGGCTGGACACCAGGTGCCCACCAAGCTGCTCTATCACTCCCCTCCTCAGCTGGACAGGGGAGAGAAAATATAATGGAAGACTCGTGGGTTGAGATAAGGACAGGGGGACATCACCAAGCAATTACTGTCATGGGCAAAACAGACTTGACTCGGGGAAACTAATTTAATTTATGACCAATCAAGTCACAGTAGGGTAATAAGAAATGAAAACCAAATCGTAAAACACCTTCCCCCTACCCTTCCCTTCTTCCTGGGTTTAACTTCACTCCCAATTCTCTGTCGTCTCCCCGCAGTGGCACAGGGGGATGGGGAATGGGGGTTGCAGTCAGTTCATCACATCACTGCTGCTCCTTCCTCCTCAGTGGGAGGACTCCTCACACTCTTTCCCTGCTCCAGTGTGGGGTCCTTCCCATGGGAGACAGTTCTCCATCAACTTCTCCAACATGAGTCCTTGCCACAGGCTGCAGTTCTTCATGAACTGCTCCACGGTGGGTCCCTTCCATGGAGTGCTGTCCTTCAGGAACACACTGCTCCAGTGTGGGTCCCCCACAGGGTCACAAGTGCTGCCAGCAAACCTGCTCCAGTGTGGGTTCCTCTCTCCATGGGTCCACAGGTCCTGCCAGGAGCCTGCTCCAGCGCGGGCTTCCCACAGGGTCACAGCCTCCTTTGGGCATACACCTGCTCTGGCGTGGGGTCCTCCATGGGCTGCAGGGGGACAGCCTGCCTCACCATGGTCTTCACCATGGACTGCAGGGGAATCTCTGCTCCAGCGCCTGGAGCACCTCCTCCCCATCCTTCTTCACTGACCTGGGTGTCTGCAGAGTTGTTCCTCTCACATATTCTCACTCCTCTCTCGCAGCTGATGTTGTGCAGCAGTTTTCCCCTTCCTAAATATTTTATTCCTGAGGTGCTACAACTGTTGCTGATGGGCTCAGCCTTGGCCAGTGGCAGGTCCATCTTGGAGCCGGCTGGCATTGGCTCTGTCAGACATGGGGAAAGCTTCTGGCAGCTTCTCACAGAAGCCAGCCCTGCATCACCCTGCTACCAAAACCTTACCGTGCAAACAAAATACAGGGGTTTTTTTTTCACGTTCATGATTGTTGTTGCACTGATGTTGCATTGATGTTTAATTTTGCTTTCTAGTACGTGCTAGAAGATTCGCACCACTGGAACAAAAGTGATGAAAATTGCATGACATCGTTTATCTTTAGATATTAGTGGAAGTAGGATAAATGACTGCAGATTTTACTTTGTTCTAAAATTGATTAAATCTCTTTTGCATGCTTCATATTATCTGGGGTATTTCAGTCCCACATATGATTTAGTTATCCTATGGCACTGAGTTGTACCTGCGACTCTGGTGCCTGAGATTTGGATAGGTTTAGTGCTAACTCGGCAGAGGAAGGATGAATTCCATACAGATAGAGAAAAGTAGGTCGAGCTACTTGATGCAGTTTGCATTGAATCCTACAAACCCAGGGTTAGATTCTGATTTCGGTTACGTTAGCACTGACTCCACTCAGTAGTTACCAAGGAAATAGCCAGGTCTACCAGGTGTTTTCGTTGAGGCAGACAAAAACTGTTGCTTCCTTTTGGCCTATTAATTTGGATGATGATTATCACATGTTCAGCAACATGGACTACCAGACACAAGACATCCTGGACAGATGGCCACTGTGTATGTAGAGCAACTCTGTAGCTCAGATAACTGTGTTACATGCATTTGCTATTGAGAACATATTGCTTTGGACTTCCACTGCTGGCAAATCTGGACTACAGTCTGATTCAAAGCCCTCCTGTATCAATCGCACTCAGTGATGCAACTGAGCTCTGAATCTGGCCATTTCTAAAGGTACCTTTGATGTTTGATAATGTTCATAGGCAATTCCTCATTGCACTGAAAAGCAGAACTGATGGCTGTTGTCTTATACATGGAGGATCTGATTTGCCAGGAGCATAGCCAGTGGTTCAAGGGAAGTGACTATCCTTTTCTGCTCAGGACTTGTTGGATGGCATTTTGAATACTGTGTCCAGTTTTGGGCCCTCCAGTTTAAGCAAGACAACGATAAATTGCAGTGAGTTTAGCAGAGGGCCCCCAAGATGTCTGGGAGCTGGAGTACTTGCCCTGTAGTGAAAGGCTGAGGGAGCCAGGCTTGTTCAACCTGAAAAGAGATGGCTTTGGGGAGACCCAGTAGCAGCCTCTCGATACCTGTGAGGAAGCACCAAGGAGACAAAGCCAGGCTCTTCACAGTGGTGTGTGGTGGAAGGATGAGAGACAATGGGCATAACTTCAAATAAGAGTGGATGTGAGGGAATCTTTTCTTCCCCCACAAAGACAGTGAAGCTGTGAAACAGGGGCCCAGGGACGTTGTGTACTTTCTATCCTTGGAGTTTTTCAAGACCCAATGGGATCTTGAAAGCCCTGAGTAAACTGGTCTGATCTCATGGCTGACCCTGCTTTGAGCAGGGGGTTGCACTAGAGACTTCCTGAAGTCACTTGTAGCCTGAATTATCCTATGGTCCCGAGCAATTTACATTCCTGTACGGTCTGCAAGCCCTGGGGAGTCTGTGTCACAGTGGGCCCGGCTGTGCTTGGTGGAGGGCAGCAATCTGGTCCTGTCCAGAGGATCTTTGATGTTTGTAGCTTGGTGTGAGCTGCTTAGGTCCTAGACGTCTCTGGTCTTATATCTGTGGTGTCACTAAAAAACCAGCTAGTGTGTAAGAAGAAGGCTGTACCTCCTGATCATATGTTGCATAAACCTTATTCCTAAATCTTCTTTCTAGGGTGCATCTTGTGCTGGGGGTCAGAACCATTAACACATCTGGTGAATTTTTCCCTGGAGTCTTTGGTACTAAATTATTTCCAGTCACGTAACACCTTTGTGGCTGAGAAAATGCAAATAATGATCCAGAGAAATTCACTGTAAGCTAGCAGTTTATTTAGCTTCATCCTGTAAATATAATTAAATCTGAGATGATGGTCACTGATCACTGCACAGCTTCACAGGAATGCCTGGGCACTTGATAAGGGAAAAAGTTTATTTTCTCAGACAGGGTTTGGATGGATGCAATAAAACTGGATCCTGTCTGTCTCTGGAGATTTCTGATGCAATCACTGAAATCCATGTGTAAACCAGTAAAGAACCTGGTCCTCCAGTTCATTTTGAGTGAGGAACTTTGGCTGCATTCCTAGTGGAGTGCTTACTTCTAAAGCTATTGTAGAGCTAAATTTTGGTCAATGAGACTCCTTCAGTCCCACAGAGATGTTTGAACAGAAAGTTATTGTATTTTTTGGTAGCTTTTTATTTTTTTCTTTTGTAAGGGGGAAATATTTCAACAGGTGCTTAGGAAAATAAAACAAGAACCAGATGAAGAGGAAGAAGGTGAAATGACAAATGTCTCAACCAATCCTGCTTAGTACCAAACAAAGGCATCTATTGAATACAGAAGGCAATAGAAGTAACTCTGGTGTTTGTTTTACAATCATCTAGTTTACACAGAGGATCAGCAGGGGAATTCGGTGGGCTGGCATTGTTGGCCATTTTAATTTTCAAATGCAGCTGAACAATGAATTTTGATCATCAGTCTCACTAACATTCTTACAAATCAAGTAATTCAGAGAAGTTGGGTTTGTATCTAATTATTAAAATCACTGAATTGGAAACCACTTTTCACTCACAGTTTTGAACCTTTTGCTACATGTGAGTCATGTCACTCAGAATAGACATCCCACAGAGTATTCATCTAATCCATCTGGTAGTGCAAATAGTTGAGGGACTCAAAATAACAAGAGAATTGTTTACCTTTCTAAATAGGATATGGAATGACTTTCTTGCCTCTTTACAGCAGCTCAAACATTTACACAAACTTGTTAAGCTGCTTAGAGAGAAGATTGTTTGTCCAGGTAATGCTTTTTTCAGTAAGTTAAGCTGCAAGGAAAGCAAATGCTTGACTTCATGGAATTTCGGGGATTCTGGAGAAATTGCCTCTGGGAGAAATTTAAATAAATTAATGGAGAGCTTCTGATTTCTTTCCTTCTCTGTCTTTATTTTGAGCAAGTTATTCCCTCTCTATGCAGATGGATCTGTGCAACACATGAGGAAGACATTTAATTATGTAAAGCTGCTCCAGGTAAATGTTATTTACAGATGGCTGAAAAAATTTGGATTATACTAATTTGCCAAGAATAACCTCCCTCTTTTCACTCTTGGCAGAGAGATGTTTTTAGTTGTCATCAAGGTAAGCGGCAGATTGTATACTCCTGTCTGCGTCTTTTTACCCATTTTGACTGTTTTCTTTCTTTGTGATTTTTAAATGGTAACCCTGCAGGCGCTGTTCACATAATTGAAGTAAGCAATCTGCTTGTTTATCCCTGTTTTCCATTAATTAGATATGTGCAATCTAAATTTCCTACTGAAAAACACGAGATGACATGCTAAGGGGCCAAATCTGCTTTCCCTCGCAAGGTTGAACTGTCAGTGTTGGAGGAGATGTCTCCAGAGCAGGGGCACAGCAGTGTTTGTAGCTGTCTCAGCTTGGGCTGGACAGCGAGCAGAGGGAGAATAAGTCGCACTGGGAAGTACTGGAGGAGTAACCGGAGAGGCACCTACCCTCGGCAG
The DNA here is from genome assembly GCA_017639485.1 of Pluvialis apricaria. NCBI lineage: Eukaryota > Metazoa > Chordata > Aves > Charadriiformes > Charadriidae > Pluvialis > Pluvialis apricaria. The sequence continues at coordinate 8,529,647 of CM030017.1, forward strand.
CACCTGGGTGAGCCCTCATATCCTTTGGGTTCGCTGCAAGCTGGATGCGCTGGAAGGCGGATGCGTGTCCATAGGACACCGTGAAGCTGCAGTGTTGTCCCTGGGCAGTGTGAAGAGGTGCTCCACGAATTTCAACCCCTGCCTGAGCCGGGCTCACAGCGGCGTTGATGTGGCTCCCAGGTGCTTTTCTGTAGTCAGATTTCTTTTTTCTTACTTTGTTCACTGCTGACCTAGTGGCTCAAATCTTCACTTTTATAAGTAACCGATGTGCAACCCCTAACCCAAATAGTTACTTCTGACCATAGGTAAGGCCTAAAGGTACTGCTATTTGCTAAGGGATCTCTGTGGTCCCCAGAGATAATTTTAGTCAGAAATGGCCCAGCTCTGCAGTGGCGACATATTCAAAATGGGCTAGTGATCAGCTGTCAGGTTCAGCCAAGAACTGAAGAATCTGTCAAGAATGAACTTCCTAAGAAGAAATCAAAGAAATCTTCATGTAACAGGCAAAAGCAAACTGTTTTCAGCCTGCCCACAAATGAGAAGAGAGGAGAGGGAACAGCCTCAGCTCTAGGTGTGCATAATGGGAGGGAAGTGGAGAATTTCATAAAGGAATGGGTCAGTGAAAATTGAGCGCTGATGTAAGTCCTGAGGCAATCATAAGTAAAATCTTTGGAGCTAGAAGAAACTAGTGCTGTTTTTTGAGGTTCTTCTGTTGCAGCAAGGACACCAAGCTGGATGAATAACCCCAAGGTATTCTGCTGCTCCTGGAAGTGACAGGAGATACTCAGTCTCTCCTTCCCAGTTTGTGCAGGGTCAGGTGCTGTTTTAAGCATCCTGGCTGTTGTAACTCAGTAGCGTGCTCTTGGTCACCGGTGTCTGGGTAAAGAGCCTGTAGGGAGGAGTCTCACCTGTGCAGGAGATCTTGCTGCCTCCTGGCAGAGCCGGCAGGCTCAAACACTTTGGTCTGGATCCACGGACAGACAAAGCTGAGCATGTGCTATGCACTTTGCTTTTTACTGAAAGGGATAAATAAGTGGTTCTTTGAAGCTAATGGCCTCTTTTGTCTGTATATATATATGCCATAATCCCATTGCAGTCCTGTAACAACCTCCCTGATGTCAGACTGGCCTTGTACACCCTCACATTAATGAGCTATCGCATACTAACACCCTGCTCAGCCCACACCCTCTTCCCTCTCGCCTTCCCTCTGTTGCTCTGAATCATTTTTCTTTTGCTTGCTTGCTGCTTGCCTGCAGTGATGGGTGTGTGCCCTTTTGCTCACTGGGAGTCTGGCAGTAAATCATATATTTGCTTTTTTTTTTTTCTTTTTACATTCTGGAACAGCTGCTCTGATTAGTTTGAAGCAGAATAAAAGACCTATAAATGGGGAGAATCCTGAAGGTAAGTACTTTACTGTGGACTTAATGTCAAGGTAGAGTACACATAGTGGCTTTTACAGGGACCATTTAAAAACTGTTATCCACTGTATATTTTAAAGGCAGGACATAATTCAGACACCTGATTGACTGCCCTTGAACGTTGATTCTTGCTCTACAATTTTTATTTTTAATAAACCTTGATCTGAGAACTTTTGAGAACATCATATATTGCATTCATCACCCTTAGTGGATTACTTCTACTGCCTGAGTTGCACCAGATTTGTGGTGACAATGAGGCAGAGGAAGGAATGGCAAGCTCTATCAGAGGAGCAGTGGATAAGTCACTCCTGTAAACCTGAGGACTGCTTAAGAATTGTCTTCCCTTTTCACTGTAGAAAGTGTTATTTCTTATATTTCTCCTGGTTCTGATTACTCCAGGGAGGACATGATTCAGTGATCTCAGACCCCTGCAGAGACCACCACACCATCTTAGTCCCTCTCTCAGGAATGGGGAAATGACAGCCACCTCCAGGGTACCCTCAATAAGCAGAGCATTGCCATTCTGAAGCACTGAGTCCAGGGACTTAACACAAGGATTTAGGAAGGGAGCTGGACTTGAAATGGGCTTCAGAGAGTTGTCAATGGTCTGTAGCTTTCAAGTCAGACTGTTGCTCTTGAATGTATTCTTTCAGTAGTCTTTAAATTCAGTCTTCCTCACAGCATCACTAGTAAAATTATGGTGCGTCCTATAACCCTTTTCCTGCCCCTGGTCCCGTCTGCCCCTGGATGCACTCTCTGTGTTTCCCTTGGTGTTTGCAGAGTTCAGTGTTTGACCAAGTCTGTCTTCATCCCTCCAGAGAAGTGTTGTTGTGTTCGTTGCATGAGGTGGGGTGTTTGAGCAGCTCCTGCAACCTGAGGGGTTTTGACGAACAGCCTCTCTGGGGCTCACCAGATATGCTGATCACCAGAATCCTCCCAAACAGTATGATATTCACCCAATTTTATACCTAATCTGCTTCCACTCCCCCTCTCACCATCATGAGAGATGCTGACCAGGGTTCCTCCACTGGGATGCATTCTGTGCTCCACTTTTCAGTTGTTTTTATCACATCCCCAACACCCCCCCATTTCACACAGCTGCCATGACTCCTCTTCATGCTGTTCCCTACCTCAGCAAAGGGGTCTCCGTTTCCCAACCCCCGTTCTTAAGAAATTGAGTCTTGGGATGTTTCCCCCTCTCAGAAGGTTTCAGACCATAGGGTTTACACTGCAAAGGGTGTTCCTGTGGATCTTATGAAGTGCTTGAAGTCCATGCTGTGATTCTGCTACTTGAGCTAAGACTGTCTCTGATGTTCCAAAGCTGTGGTTATTTAAATTCCAAGACAACTGACATGTTTGCTCTGCTCAGGCAACTGGTGCTGTACATTGATTTCCAAATAGTGGCTTTTTATTTTGGAAGTGCAAGAGGTGTCTCTGGCCCTAAGCATTTTGATGGAAGCTGCATACTGGAGGTTTGATGGAGGTGGAGGCTGGAGAGCATGGGCAGTATGTGCCTGTGTGGAGCAGACATACCTATGCACTTTTCTTCCACCTGTTTTCTGCCAGGGAATATTAATACTCAATATAGAAATTAAGCAACTAGTTTGAGCATGCACGTTCTGTTTCTTTTAAGACAGTGTGTAACTCTAATGTGCTTGATATTTCCAAGTACTGGCATTTTTACATAGGTAAGAAACCTTCAAGTCTGAAATACACTAAACAGCTTCTTACAGAAATTCAAGCCAATTTTAGAATATTACTGTGTTATCACAAGCCAAAAGCATTGGCAATCAAAGGTGTTTTTGAAGCCGTTAGCTCCAGTTTCACTGATTTGTTTTGGTTTTTTGTCTTTGATAACACTCATTGCTTTTGAGGAAATGAACTCACTGACAGCTTGGAGGGCAGGACTGGCTTAGGCATAGTGAAAAAAACCCCCAAATGCTGTATCTAAAGCCACTGTTCAGTCTTTGAATCTGAGATGATATCATATCCCTTTATTCCCATAAATGTTTCTCTTTGCAGATGTACTGGGAGAGGGGAATTCGGTGCCTTAGAATGCATGGACAACAGAGGATGACAAAGCCTGTAAACAAATGTCCTGGAAAGTGTTTATGACCAGGCTTTAAAGCAGGTAAGGCTGGAAAAAGTATATTAGCATATCTTTGCTTTATTGATTGCTGCCAATATGTTTGACTGCCCCCCCCCCCCCATCTCATTCATAGGGTATGGTCACTGATGCTTAAAGAGACCTTGAAATATTGACATCAGAATTGAATCACTGATGTGATAAATTAGAGGACTACTCGAACAGGTCACGCTGGAGCAGCCTGCCAGGTGAACGGGTGGATGTGCAGGCGTGTAAGAGTGGAGTACCTTTTTCTTGCCAAATGTATTTCCTGTATGGACACCTCAGAAAAACGAAAGAACCTCTTTTCTGCCAAATACTACATTGCATAAAAGCTGGAGGATCTTTATGCCTATGTTTGGCCTCGACGTGAAGCAAGGGCTTGAGAAAGGGTCTTGGCACGTGAGACTCCTCACCATGCCTCTGGCCTCTGAGGGCTGTGCTCACAGGAGCCAAGCCAGACTCCTGCAGCTCCCCTCTCCAACCCTCCCCACCTGGAGCTTGGCCTGGGCTACCCTAGCCGGGAGCTGTGCCGCTGCGGCTATACACCGCGGGTCATTTAACACGCTTGGCTCTTTCTACGCTCTCTGGCAGGCCCGTCAGTGACTGCAGCCTGTGAGCGTGCAGAGCCAGGGAGGACCCTTGTGCAGACATAAGAGGGAATAGCAAAATTCTCCTTTTGTGCATGTCAGGCTAGCCTGGTGCTTCTGCTTGAGTTGAAGCCCAGTTATCATTTTGGGAAGCTAAAGAATCAGACTCCAGAATTTAACCTTGAACTTTACATTTTAGTAGTGGTGCTGGTCACCTTGAAAAAGAGACACTGTTTACAGTATGATCCAAGTATGTGGCTTTAATACACGATTTATCTATCCGTGAACAAGGATATGAAACAACACTTAAAGTTGATTATTATTATTTTTAACACATTTCTCCCCTGCCCTGAAACTCCATTTCATTTTCATCTGAAACAACATTTTTCTTTTCCTTTTGCCAACTGACCTGGAAAATCCATTATTCAACTAAATCTAAGCCAGCCCAAATATGTGTAGCTTCTGTCCAGAAAAGTAATTTGCATTTTTTTGCCATCAGTCCAGAGTTTCAGACAATTTGTTGTACCCTTCTCTTCATTGTTATGATTTGCTCTGTTCTGTGGCCTGAAATATGATAATCTGAGCAGAACAGACATGCAAAATAGAACAATTTTTACAATCAGGTGTAACACTTCTATTGTTTGCTACAAACACAAAAAAGTAAAAGTGCTGTATTAATTTCTTCTTTTCTAGAAGCACCAGCAAAAAGTGGAGAGGGGAAAAGAAATCTGTAATAGAAAAACATAGCAGATCAACATCAGTATTTGTTAATTTCTAGGTTTTATTTCCTTTTTAAACTAGGTTTTTCAAACCATCCACTTACAGAAATTTGCATTTTATGAGGACAAAGTTACAAAATATGATAATATCGTTTTAGGTAACTTTACCTCTATTTTCCGCAGCTTGTGGCGTCTAAAACTAACCGTGCTTGTCATGTTCCCAGTAATTTCTTATCATTGAAGTTAAAATATAATCTAAGTTTGCACCAAATGAGCTGTTCCAAGATGAGTTTGCCAAACTCTGTATTGCCGTGGGATTTCTGCAATTATGATTATATACTGCCAAACAAAAATGATCTGTGGAATACAAGTGAATCCAACATTCATTAGCTTCTCTAAATCCCACAAGAGGTTAGAAGAAGTACAACTTGCATCTAATCTTTTGTCTCTGTATCTCTGCCAATCAGTTTTGCTGGTAGATACTGCACAACTGAAAGGGGATGAGAGGAGGAGAAAGGAGGGGCTGATGGAGGACTCTTCTATTATTAGGGGCAGATCTGCTTTAAGATGTTGTTGGTGCTCACCAGAGATCGCAGAACTGCTAGATCGATTGTTTGTGTAGCTACGTCCGATCCAGAGGACAGAAATCACCAGCATGAGAGTTTGTGTGTTTGTGTGTGCTAATTATTTTTACTCCTTCTCCCCGTCCCTGGCTTTTTCTAGCTTATTATTGGTTCTCCCACCAAAAAGTGAAATAAGCAGTAAAAGGCAGCATTTGTCTTAGTCTTGTCTGAGAAACTCCCAATGGGAAATGGAAGCCACTATCTGTTAGTGGATCTTACATTCCTGCTCCACAAACTATTCTGCACATGAAAAAAAGCTCTCCATTTGAGCAGTTTCCCTAACAAGCTTCATAGCTGTTTGCTGGATTAAAGCAAAGTTAGGATTTGTGTCTGATTTTAATTAATCCCAAATGGTGCTTCCACTTCTGCTGTTGGCCAGTCAAGGGAGACAGGTAAATAGTCAATATGCTGTATCTTTTTACTCTTTTACAAAAATATAATGCATACTGCATGAAGATGTTACCTCTGCTGTAAGCCTGTCGTGTTATTCTTTGGGGAGGGGAATTCTTATTTTCCAATCCATATACTTATGCAAATCAGTCACTCCTCTTACACTCTGTACATGCAAAATGCTTAATAATTTTATCTTCAGCTTTCAAGCATAAAAGCAAGAAAGTTACCCTATTCCAAACTTAACTACTTGTGTATGTTGTTGGTATCAAATAAGATTACCGCTTGGAAGATAGTGCATTTATCTTTCACTCGAAATAACCCAGGAGAATGTCAGATGCAAAATGATTTTTGAAATCTTGGCATTTATTGCTGCTTTATACTGTCTGTGTGCAACTTCAGTCAACAGCAGTGACATTACTGTGCAAGTCCCTCCAACTGAAGGGAACTGGCACCCTATTAAAACTCTCTTTGCAGAGCTGAACTGAAAATATGTTACTATGCAGCTCTGTGTTTATCTCCTGACAAGCAGTGATCAGAATCATGGCTGCTACCAGCCAGGCAGGGTTCTCTCCTTGTCAGTTTATTCCTTCCTGTAGCTAATCCTTCATCCGGTGTTATCTGGCCGCCGACGTCCTCCTCATTCCTTTCACAACAGGCTCTCTTTGCTTTGGCTTTTGTCCCGTGTAAACGCAGCCCTGCCAAGTCTCTCTGTGATGAGCTCCTTTCCGTGCTCTGCTGTTGCAGCATCAGCATCTCACATCCTTGTGGATCAGCGCTTCCACCTCTCTCTGCTCCAGCAATGTGGGTGCTGCTGGCAGAGCAGCCTGCGGAGAGCGAGTGGCCCTGGGCAGCAGGACGCAGTGGGGCTGGAGATGGTGGACACAACACAGGAGTGGGTCGTGTTCTGCAGCACCTGCAGGTTTGCAGCCCTGCAGGTGTGTCGTTGTCACCTGGTCTTAGGGAGGCTGGATGCTCACACCTGGCTGCAATGGGGTTATCTACCAGCTTTGCATCACTGTCAGCTGAAATTAATTGCTAGGAAGGGTTGATGGTGGTTTTAGAGAGATGGACTTAGCTTTCAGCCTTATTTTCTCTTGCTTATGGTGGTCATCGCAGGGTCTCTTCTGAGCAGGAGCATACACACACACACACGCATAGTTTCCACATGTGGCCATATTTCCCAAAGACCAGACTTGAATCTGTGCTGCTATGTACAAAAGACTAGACATAAAGTCAATAAATGGGGCTTTACACAGCTGTAAATTCTCTCATCCTGTCATCTTCCCATCCAGGCAAGAAAGATGTGAGAATCATGTAGATTCAGAAGCAGAGGTTCATGGCAAGACTGGGGGTCTCCCGATCACAGCCACGGATGATGGCCCCTTCTGGAACTAGCTGTGTTAGTGGTAGGTTTTATTAGAGCAATTTATGCCCCTCGAATTACCCAATTAATGCTGGTGGCTGCTCACTTTGTACCCCATCTCTGCCAAGCCAGCTGCTCAGCTGGGAGCGCTTTAATTTCTGCCATTTAGAGTCAAAACAAACCTATCTTATTTGACTGAAGCAGGACAGAGTGCAAGGCACTCAAGTGGCAGATCCATCTATCCTTGGCAGGTGAGAAAAGAGCAGCTGGGAGGACAATGTCTGCTGGTAGCAGTCAGGAGAGAATGTTTGGCCACAATCTAATTTTAAGGGATGTGGGTGAGTCCACGCATAGATTGATTAAAATTGATTAAGAAAGTGTACCTGGGGACTCTTCCAAAGCTAACGGAAGTCACAGGAAAAGAGTCTTTTTCACTGAATTCTCTGGCATTGGATTAAAACTCTGGAATACCCCGTCATGGAATAATTTGGTTAGCAGAAAGAATGGAGAGATTTTACAAATCAAGGATTGGAGAACTAAATGCGATTTGAGGTGATGCATTCAGTTCCTGGCTCTCCACAGACTTACTGCTTGACATTGCCCAAGTTCATCAGTCTCTTTGGACATCCCTTCCTAGTACAGACAGGTACGACTGTGAATAATTTCTCTCCCATTTTTATCAATGTCAGCTGCATTATTCTCTCTTCTTTCTGTGTGTGTCTACAACACACGATGCACCTGGGATGTCTTAGCTGGGGTTCCTAGCCTGCTTTATCACACATATTAACAAGAAAAAAAAAAAGGTCAGAAACAAAGGCCAATTACTTCTTTAGCGGTACATCAGAAATTAGCGTATGGCTTAGTGCATGGCAGGCTGTTCCTACAGTTCCTCTGAAGGCTGGTCTTTTCTGCTCTGTATTCAACTCCATTAATACCACGTTCCTCTTTTCATTCCTACTGAGCCTTCCTAAAGACTGACAGCTGTATGTCATATTACTCTCGTCTGTGAAACGGATTATTTTCCACAATGGGCTGAGATGAGATCAGAATAAGGGAAATGAAATTAGTTTTAAAAAAATTCAGTCAGTGGTATATTTCCCTCTTTTTTATGAATAATGTATACATTCATATAGTGTAGCATAATAATTAAGGTTTTTTGACTTATTATAAAATGCCAAAGAATGTCTAATGATACTGCTTTATCTAGTCATTTAAAGTTCCAGTATAAATCCAAGGTATCATTAAATACAGCTTCACCTAGCTGTGTATTTCAAAGTCCATGGGATGTTTTATTTCTAGGCTTTTAATCTTTTAATTCAGCTAAAAAGTGACTTTAGTAAGCGACTTGATAAATAATTTAAAAAATACCACTTTTACACTGTAATCATGCCAGGAGAAATGAAAGAGTAGCTGAAGTGTCAGAGGTTATAAATTGCAGCAAAGGTATTAGCATCTTGGTGAAGAAGTCTGTGTCACACAGAAAAGCAATGTCTCCTGGCAACATATTGACTCTTTCTAATTAGTTAAAAGATTTATACAGGCAGTAAAAATGGGCTAGTTTATTGATTTTTGTCACATTCCTGCACTACAATAGTTTTGCTCATTTACTGTATGTAAGAATACCTGTGTGTGCCTGAGCCATCCCCACAGTGGGACTGGGAAAAGTCGTCGCGTTCTGCTGTTCTTGGCCTCACCTTGCAGAACAAAGCGGCCGTGTGCTGTTCGTCCCCGGCACCTCCTCAAGTCAAAAGAGGTTTTAAAGGGTACTTATACTCAGAGAAGTGGCTGAAAATGCTGCTACTTTTGTTGTCCCTGTGTGACATCTAGTTCAGAATGGCTTTGTTTGTAGGTAACAAGACAATGTTTCTAATTGTCAGCTCTGTGTATGCAATAAAGACCTGAAAGCAGAGCCGAGTCTTTTCTTGGCTTTGACATCAATAATTGCAAAGGTGCTGACTCTGATGCGTAGCTGAGGTGGGCCGTGCGTGACTGAGCAGGTTCTGGCTCTTCTCAGCTGCCCTGGCTTGGGAGGGGGATGTTGAGGTGACACTAACTTCCATGGAGAGGGTCTCCCGAGGCAGTGGTTTTCCTGTGACTGGCTGGACGCTGCTCGCGTGTTCAGGTGACGAGCTTCTGGCCGCTGCGTTGTTTGGTGTTTGCAGCCTCGCAGGGGTGACGTGCAGGAGCGACGATCGCACACCCTGTGACACAGCACACGTCAGCCCAAGCAATGGCACTGTGAAGTCATGTTGCTGCCCGTGAGCGTGAAGTGGACTTCCAGAAATTTGGCCCGTGATTTCTCTGCCTGTGTCGCAGTTGCCTGACAAAGCGGAGTCCTCCTATGAATCTGAGCAAAATGCAGCAGTAGATTATATTCTGCGCGGAGCTATTCTGAGATATTTAAAAGCAAATAAAAAGCAGCACAGGGAAACTAAAAATAACACTACCATGCTGTAGAAAGCATGGATATGCCGTGTCAGAGGCAGAGTTAGGGAAAAGAAACTTAACCCGGTCCAGTTGAAGGCCGCCGGTGAAATCGGCGCTAACGGTGGTGTGAAGGCGCGCAGCGGGTTTGGAAGCGGTTTCTCCCCGCGTGGTGCGAACGCCGTAACCCCTGGCAGGAGCGGCACCTCTCTCCGCTGAAATGCGGCCGATGCCCCCTGCGCGGGCAGCCCCAGCCCGGAGCGGGGCGGCAGGAGGGCGCCGGGGCCGGGCTCCGCGGGGCGCGTCCGGCTGCTCCCCTCGGGTGCCCCGGGCGCGGCGGGCGGGCCGACGTGCGCGGCCCCTCGCTGGTGCCGACGGTCCGGGCTGTACGGGGCATTAAGGGGCTTTGGCGGCGGCGTTTTGCCGGTGCGGGCGCGGGGAGACGGCGGCGGTGCCCGGCGGGGGGGCAGCGGGTCCGGGGCGGGGGGCGGGCGGGCAGCGGCGCGGCGCGGCCGCCAGGGGGCGCTGCGGCGTCTCGCTGCGCGGGGCGGGCGGGCGCACCTGCCGCGTGCGGGGCCGTCGGCGGCAGCGCGGGGGGGGGGGGGGGGCAGTGCCGTCCCGCTCCGCTCCCCTCACCGCTCCCCGCACCGCACCGCGGCTCCGCCGCAACTCGACGGGGGGCAGCGCCCGCTCCTCCGCGGCGGCGGGAAGCCGCGCTCCGAGCAGACGGGCGGCCCGCGCCGCCCCCGCAGCAGCACCAACGGCAGCAGGGTCCGCTGCCTCCGCGGCGGGGGCCCGCCCGCAGCCCGCCGGCCTCGGACGGGGCCGTGCCGGCATGGAGACCTAGAGCCGCCGGGGAGGTAAGCCCTGCCGCGCAGCGCTTCTCGCGGCAATTTCTTTTTTTTTTTTTAAATTTTCGTTAAAAACCAAAAATTTTCCCTCAAAATAAAAGTTGGGGTGCCACGCGTATCCCCTCAGTGCCGCCCCCGCCGCGCGCGGGACGGGTCCGAGGGGCGGCTGCTGCCGTGTCCCTCCCTCAGGCCCGGGGCGGGCGGAGGGAGCCCGGGACCCCCACGCTGTTCCCGGCAGGGACCCGCCGCTGCTCCGGATCGGACCGCTCCGCAGCTCCGGCTCTCCCTCCCGGGCGGGCGGGTCGCGCTCCTCCGGCGGCTGCCCGGAGCCGGAGCCGTCCGTGTTGGTGCGGCGGCTCCGCCGTTCCCCGGATCGAGCCCTGCGGCTGTGGAGGCGCCAAAAGTGTTTTCTCTCACGAAGGGAGGTCTCGGTTAGTACCGGCGGTGCTCCCACTCAGCGCCGGGGACGCATGTGGGGCTCCCCGGGAAGAATGTTACTGCCGGGGATTTAAAATAAAAATAGGCGAGGACTTGTTTTTTTGGGATGTTGCAGCTTGGTGGAGCCTGTTGAAAAGGTGCTGGCTCTTTGGAGGCTTGGCTGTTCTGAGGTACCGCGGTGGTGTCCTGAACGTTGGGCGACTCAGAAGTCTCTGACTGCCTCCGAAAGTTTTGTGGTAATAAGGCTTTTCTAGGCTCGTTTGGGGTCTGGTGGAAACCTGCTAAAGGGCATGAAACCTCTCTCGAGTGCTTGATTAAGCGATTGTTTTGAAAGAGCCTGACCCTGGACTGCTGTTTCTGCTAAGATTCAAAGAATCTGAAGTTTCTGGTGGAAAATGCTGTAAGTTGCAGTTTCTCAAAGTTACGGTAAGGTCTGTCTGCTTTGGGCAACCTCTGCTCCTGTTGGGTTAACACCCAAACTTAGGCTTGTGCTGTGAGGAAAGACCCATCCTGGCAGGAACTGGCACTTTCTTGTGCTCCTCTGCAGTGCTTACACTCTCTTAGTTTTATCCTGATTATTTAAAAAAAAATGGTATTTTTAGAATGTGTGTGTGTGTGAATTGTGGCTGTTACGATATTACCGTCAGAATCTACGCGGTTTTGAATTTTTTCAGAGAACTGTTAGAGGTCAGCGCGAGGCGAAGCGAGCTGCTGCCTGTGCAGGTGTGGGGAAGGGTGATGGGGAAGGGCTGTTTCAGGGTGCCCAGGCGTTGTGTGAGTGTGGTTGCGTTCACGCCCGAGAGAGGCACTCACCCCAAATGCTTGCTGTTGGTGCTTAGAAGGGGACGTTACTTCTTAGCAGGGATAAAACTGTGCCACTGCCTGGCAGTCTGTGATACCTGTCAGATATCTCAGCGGTAAGAGCAGGTGGCTGCCTGCCCTGCTTCTGGGTAGTGCATGGGAAGGGGCTTCCCTCCAGAGGTAACAGCAGGCCAGCGTTGAGGAGGCTGAAAAGCTTTGCTTATGCCAGAGCCGAGGCAGGAGGTAAGTCTGGGGAGGAGGCTGTCTGACAGCGAGTCAAGTTCTTGCTTTGCAATAGACAAGTGGCTGAGGAGGAGATGGAGGGATGGGCTGGGATTTGCGGTTTTGGGCTCTGTAAGCCAATAGGGTGTAACACACACACAACAAACGTGAGAAGTGAAGACTTCTCGCAGTTCACCAAGGCACAGGCAGTGCTCTTCAGGATTTGGTGAGTCTGTGGCTAAGCAGGGTTTATAATTGGTGATGTGCAGGATGGCTTTCCAGGAAATTACTAAGGATGGCATTCTTCTGAGGGTGTTTCTCTGTGCATAGGAGACCTCTTGCAGTTGGAGGACAGGGGCATGCTCCGACCTCCCTGCAGAGCACTTGTGTTGCTAGGCAGCCGCTTGCACCTCCAGCGTGCTCCAGATCCGAGTCTGTGAGGGGAGACCTTCCTCTAATAAACTAAAGGTTTCTAGCTGGTGACCAAGGGTGTCAGAAAGCGCATATGCTGTGTGCGTGGGTGTGCATGCGCTTCTGGCCTGCTCCTGGGTACCAGGAAGGGGTGGTCAGTTGGGAACGTGCAGGGGTGTTAGCTGATAGCAAGACTTCCTTATACTCACCTCCCTGCTTGGGCTGCGAGTGAGCATAGGAGAGAGATGAATCTTTGGTTGTTCCGTTTGTAAGGCTCAAGAGTACTCTGCAGACCACCCTTTTACTTTCACAGTACCTGGAAGCTCATAGGACATTTGTTTTCAAATTGTTTGGTGATGGATACCTTAGCAGTAAAATGGGGGGGAGGGAGAGGGGAGGAAGATTTGCTTGCACAAGAGGTAAGAGGAAAGACCAGGTGTGCCACATTAGTGCACTTAGCCCACTTTAGTCAATTTTGGTGGATGCCACATAATTGCTGGAGCCCCTGTGCATACATGGCGTCAGCCAGCTTTGTCTGAACTGCTTCGTATCTCACAGAGCAGAGGCAATGGAAAGCCTTTTAATCTCCAGGGCTGCCAGTCTAGTCGCTGCACTTTGAAGCAGTGCAGAAGTGGAAGCTGTTGGAAACCAGTGTAGGGGGACTGGCCACTCTCCAAACAGAAGTCAGATCAAAGAAGAGCCTGAGAGAGGGTCAGTAGGGATTCATAGGCTGGTAGGGAGAAGGTGAGCTCAGCAGGAGGGCTGTTCTCATGGCACAGATCTCTTCTGATCGGGCAGGGACCGACAGTGTGGGAGGGGGAGAAGGTTTCCTGGTTTGATGGAGGCTGGTGGCCTGGGCCTCAGAAGAACCTGGACTTCACAGCCTTAAGCCCAGAGGAGGCTGCAGAGGAGTGAGGAAGTGGAGGCGAGTAGGAGCTCACTTGCTGAGCTCAGGATCTCATAGGTGTTGTGCCTTTCCACTGTACAATAAGCTTGAGCCATGGAGGGTTTAAGAGCGTGTGTGTCTGGAGGTGTAGGGCAGCTGCTGGCTTCGGTTCCCCGTGGAAGTAATGGGCAGCTTGTGTATGGAGGCAGTGCGTGTGAGGAGCCCAGCAGAGATGCAAGTGGGCTGCTGGAGAGCAAGGGTGAGGAAACCGGGGCAACATGTGAGGCCTGTAGCCCTTGGGATGCTCTGCCTGCTTGGAGATGACAGGAGCATCCAGGTGAGGCTTTCTGGTGGGGATGGGTCTGTAAAGGGATTTGGTTTTTTTTGCATAGACGGAATGATTTGTTCCCTGACTGTCAGCAGCTGTTTCCTGGGGAGAGAAGGGCACATGTTACAGTTATCCAGTTAAAGCTACAGAGAACAGCGTCTTCTATGTGGCATTTGGAAGAGAGGCTGTTTGGTCCAAATTTTGTATGTCCTGAGTTGAGATGCCCTTGTGGGACTGGAGGTGGAGGAAAAGTTCCAAGGAACATGTCTGTGCCCTGTGCAGCCAGTCATCCCTGCTGGCGGAGGTGGGAGGCTGCCAGGGATGGCTGGGGCTGGTGGCATTGACCTGTGCATCTGAGAGAAGGGGCTGAGAATTTGTGCTCACAATACAAAGTACAAATAAGGCATTTATAATGTATGGACTTTTCCTGCTCTCCAGAACACTTGGGCTCTGAGTGATCTTTCACTTCAAACTGAGGCTCAAGCTGAAAATATCAAGGGATGCTAAATCGTGAACAACTATTAAACAGCCTTAAAGGGCTGTATGGGAAACCGTGTCTGCTCTCCCTTTCTAAGCCTTCCTCAAACAATGTGAGTCTGAGCTATTTATCAGGAGGTCTTTAGTGCTGAAAAGGGAAGTGAACGTTTAAACTGTATCACAAAATAAGGAGACACTTTAAGAGGCTGTTTGCTTTTCAGGGTGTCCAACTAAAAATAAATCTTCCTTTAAACAGCCTTGAAGAGAAGACAAAGGGAAGAGATCTTACCCTTGCTGAAAATAATGAGAACTTTTTTGCTAGCTTTCATGGTCAGGGTTTCCTCCGACATCTGGTGCTTGGGCTAGGTAAGGCCCCCTCGGAATCAGTGGAGGGCCAAGGGCTGGGTTATGCTCAGTGACAAAGCTGGTGGGAGAGAGACTATGTGTTAGAAACTTCTGCAGGGGTCTTTGGCTAATCCTTTCCTTTGCAGCTCCTTTTAGCCCAAAAGCACTACAGGAGGAGAGTTTCTTCCACCCCTCTTCACACTGCTTTATGTAACAGTTAAATTAACAAGGATGTCTATTTGGCAGAGCAATTCCAGGGCACATAAAGTACATACCTTAATTTGATTTTGGCCCACACCACGGCAAAACCCCATTGTTTACAAGATTTCCACAAAATATCTGGAAGTAATGTTCTATAAGTAGTTTCTCATGATTCTCAAATTCTGGGGGGTTGGCTTGTTTGCTTGCTTAATTAAAGTCTTATTTTCACCCAGGAAAAAATACATATAGGTATAGGCTAACTTCTGGTTACGTAAGAGAAAAAAAAAATCCTCATCAAGAAGATGCTTATCACTTTAAGGTACTATGAGATGGTACCGAGTACAGTGAAAGCAACTTGCCTTTGCTGACAGCAGAGCAATGTGCCCTGTCTCGCTTCTCTGGAACTGTGTTTTCTAAGTGGAAAACTGTGGAAGAGTGTTTTATAAGAAGCTTAACAGCTGGTATGTCATCTTTTTCTGTTAATTCTGTCTTCTTTGAGCATTATATATTAGTTAGGGAAGCATGTGGCCATGAATGAGATCAAGGAATAAAATTCTAAGCACATCGCGTGCAGAGTTGAGTTCTCTCGGCGCTTGTTTCATTAATGTGCAGGAGTGAATGTGGACCAGGTTTGCAATGAATAGTGCAAATATTGTTATTGTGTAAATATTGCAGAGGTATGAATGTATATAGGAGCAGATATAAAGTCAATACGGCTGACACTTGTAACAACTGCAGTCCATCTTCTATGTGGTCCCGGAAAGAAGACTGTTTTAAGACGCTGTAAAAGCAGTTTCTCTATAAAAGCAGGGAATGTTTCAGCATGCAGATGGCAGCCCAGTCTAAAATCTAGTTCTGTTTTGTGCTGAGCACCTCCGTAATGAGCCTTGAGGAACACAAGGGGAATGAGAGAAGCAGTGTGGGGGGGAAGAGGAGGGATATGCTATCTTTCAGGATCGAGACCTCTCTTTGAACTGTGTCTCTCTCCATTTTTAATAGCTTTTCTACAAAAGCTGCTTGGGGAGCAAGGTTGGTATGAGTATGAAAAAAGCAAAGCATCTAATCTTTTGGCTTAATAATGCTCTTGCGTAGGCTGCTGCGAATTGGACAGACTTCCTTATTGATGTAAGAGCAGTGAGTTAGTTTTTAAATCGGTATGGGTGAGAATGTGGACTTTCCTCATCTCTTTTAATGTGAAATGTCTTCTCCTTTTGTGGTTGAGGCTCTGTAGAGGAGACCTGTGATCACTAGCAAGATTGTATAAAGCACTCGGGAGGAAAAGGCCCTGACCTGAACAGTGGTGTTTGCTCTGGGTGTCAGTGACTGAAGAGCTGGAGTCAGGTGAAGCCATGGGTTTTCCAGAATTTACAGGGTTTATCAGTGACTCTGAAGCCTAAGAGTTCTCATCAACAACTTGCTTCCCCCCCCCCCGGGAGAGCTGAAAAGCAGGGTTCAGAGTAATTTTTTCCTGAGTGGAGCTTCTCCACAGCCCAGGGAGGGCTGGCTCTGAGAGAGTAGCCTCTGAGTTCATCTCAGCCAGAAGTTGTCTGCCCTTCTGGGACAGTGCCCAGTGGCCTTCTCAGTGTTGGGAAGCATATTTGGTCATCTGTGGCTGGGGCTTGTCTTTCCCTGCAGGTGGCTGTGATTGCTGCTGTGGCTTACTCTGCTTTGGGAACCGTCTTGCTGTAACTGCATCAGCTGTAGGACTTAGGCTGATTTAAGCTGATTCTTTCCTTTCCCCAGTACTAGTGTACATGTTTAGCTTTCCAAGTGTAGACTGTCTTCACATTTTCTTCTCTCCCCCAGCTGGCTTTTCTGTAGCCTTGTAAGTACTTCTGCAAAGTGGTAAGAGGCTAAGACCCACTCTGTAAACTGAAACTCTGGTCTGACAGTCTTTACATTGCCTACGGTACTTCGTGTTGCCTGGAGTACTGTATTGATTAAACCACAATCTGCAGAAGTAAATATATGTAGAATATTAATAGCTCCTACTCTAGGGGAAAAAAGGCTGTAAATTAATAGATCCATTATGTTGACCTCATAAACCATGAGGGCTTGAAGTACAGCTGTAATCCTCCTCCCACAACACGTATTTCACTTTGAATGTCTATAAAAGGCTTGGACTACTCAAATTTAAAAGCTGTGATACTGGACAAGCATATCAATATGTCCTGGAATGCGTAGTTAGAATATTGCAAAGTTAAGGCTGGAACAATAGTTCTCTGTAGAATCCAGTGCTGAATCAGTGCATTATTGATGGTGCAGCTGGGCATGAGGCTTAAAAAATAATAGCTAACTTTCCCACTCCTTTGTTGTTCTTGTTGTTCCTCCTTACAGTTGCTTTCTGCATTTCCAAGTGCAGGAGTTGCTGCAATAAGGGAGGAGTACAGTTCAGGGATTTAAAATCCAATTTGAAGATATAATGAACTTGAATTCTGTGTGAGTGAGTTGCTTAGGGAATCGAGGTCAGTGTGTGGTGTGAGCTGATAGTACTCGATCTGCTAATCGGGGCTGAGTGGTTGTAGTTCTTTTTGTTCATGAGTCTGTCAAGATGGGCTGTTCAGGTTTTTGTCCAATTTTCTTAGTAGAGATTTAGATGGGTGGCTGCATCGCATACTCATCTCTAACCCCTCTGGTTAGTATTTTGATTCTATAGATATTGGAATCTTTATTTGGAATATTTGGGGGGATTTTTCCGTTGCCTGCTCTTATTTTTTTTTTTTTTTTCCCCGTGAATGAGCATTATTTTAGGCAGCTATTGGATGGGAAAGTTCTTGCAGGAAAAGGTTCTTGTGTTAATGCTGTCAGGATTTTCTCTCTACAGGGCAAACAAGCAGTTTGCTCATAGTGTTGAGTCCCATTGCCACTTTAACATGGCTAAAATCACTTCTACTCTTTGCAGCCAGAAATGTTAACGGGAGAAGTTATTGCATGGAGGCCATCCACAGTATGTATATTCTTTTTTGTGCCTGCCCCTGAAGCCCATTTTTTTGTTTTGGTGTTATATTGTAAGATGCCTTTTGAAGCTTTAAAATGCTTCTCTTTATGGTTGCCGTTTGGAAGATATTTAACTTTTTAACATTACAATCTTTCCAGAAAAACCTCAGTATTAACACCTAACACCTGTTTGTTTCTTTTGAAATAGCTGATAAGATTCTGGGTTTTCCCCTTTCAAGTTACAAAAGATCTGTGAGTTTTACAGTTTGTTCCTTTTCTTTCACATCCAGACGTGCAGCTGTTGGAGGAATCATTACAGATTGGTGTTGTGACCTTGTCAGGTGCTCTGTGTATTTAGTTGTGGTTCCCTTTGCTTCCTCAGGACAATACCTTGGTCTCTCCTTGTTGTATTGCTGTGATGCAGCTGATACACTGTTGAGCCAGTAATAATCCCAGACATTTTAGATGGCTCATTGTTGCTAGTTACTTTCAGTTTGTACAACACAGGCACTGCTAGGTTCCCTCTGTGCTTACCTCAGCTTTAAATTTCTCGTAGAATTTCAGCTGAACAAGGAGAATTAGCCAGATGTGAATTTAGTTAAGGACTTGAGCCCAGTAGAGGCTCAAATCCGCAAGACAAATGCTGAATGCACGCTGCCTTGTAGAATTAATGTTCATTGTGTATTTAGACAACTTAAGTGGCTGGTTATGATGGTGAAGATGCACAGTGAATTAGGCAAAATGAAGTATTCTTTAATGCTTATTGAGCAACAGAGCAAAGAATGCTGCATGACCCATATCAAGTAGAGCTGAAGATACGCTATTTGAACTAGCATGCATCTCTGATCTTAAATATTTTTTGTTTGTTTTTGAGGTATCAACAAAAAGGGCCTGGTGCCCATTGTGGGTTGCTTCCATCCAGCGTATTGTATAGACTGAAAATCTTTCAGCAATAAACAGCTCAAGGTTTGGTGTGTTGGCAAAAGAATAGAAGACCTGAGAGAGGGTTCATGTTAAAATTCAAAGCCTTAAAAAGTGGAGTGGGGAAATGGGTTGAAAAGAAATGAACGGAAGTCACCATCTAGTACACTGCGAAGACAACGAAAGAATTACTGTTGCCATTTCATCCTTTGTGTCGGGGGTGAAAACTGTAATTTATTTCCCTGAGGTTTCTGAACAACAAAACCTGACAATTGGAAACCACTAAAGAGGTGGGCTGCTGTTTTTAATGAGCACCTTCTGCATCAGAGCATCTGTGGAGAAACCAGAACCTACAGAGCCTCGTGGTGTGTCAGCAAATCTCAGTCTGTGCACAGACGTGTGCCTGAGTGCACACATGCACCACTTTTCTTCTCTTGCGTTCTCTTAAAAAGGAGCACTGTATAAACAAAGCTTGTGGTAGAAATTAGAGCAAAACTAAATTATATTTGAAGCGGGAACTTGGGAATATCAGTGCTGGGTTTTGTGCAGAATATTAATGCTCCAGTTTCCTTCATGTTTCTAGGTCCTTTCTTCTAACCTCGTCACTTGAAATTCTTTTGAGTCTGGGAAGCTATGCGAGCTGAAGTGGGTGCTGGAAGGACAGCAAGCAGTGCACAAAGAAAATAGGACACAATTTCCCAAGCCTTGTTTTCTGGGGACACAGAAGAAAGAACTAAGTTTGTCAACACAGGTGAAGGGCATTAGGCAGCATATGGGAGTCAGGGTTTCTGTTAGAAGAACAGAATTTGTGCTGCATTGCAGCCTGATCCCCGTGTAGTTGCTGGGTGCTTACAGCAGACTGGGAAAGCTGCCTGAAGTCTGTGGTCTGTAGCATCAAACGGTATGAGGGGGGAAGGGGTGGCCTTGTTAGCAGTGGAATGATTGAGAATAAAGATGTCACACCTTGCTTCTTCTGCATTTCTCCCTCTGATGGTAGCAGCCTCCCTTTACTTATCTCGATACAAATGCAACCTGGCAGGTCACAACAAGGGCTGGATTAACTTGTTCAGCGATTCTTTCAGCCTTCTCAACAAACACTTCGTTCTGTGTCTCTCTTCCCTCCTCTCAGTGATCTTGGACAAGATAGCTGTAATTGGTATTTCTCTATCCTCATTCTGGGAATGGTCCTAAACTTCATCCCCCTGTTGTGAGGTGTATCCAGTAGAGTACTCTTACTTGTTATAGCTGTGAGCCCCTACTCACAGCTGCTTGGATTTGGCAGCGTCAGAATAAGCAGCTCCTCAGGGAAAAGCTGCTCAGTGCCTGTGAGGGGAAAGTTTGTCAAATGACAAAATCAGCCCTGCTTGGAGGAAAATGCCTTGATTGTAGAGAAATGGTGTTGAATGTTAACTGGTTTATCCCGTCTCATATCTCTTCAAGCTAGCACAGTTTTATTCATGTTACTCATCAGATCATGGACACTCTTCCACTCATTTATTTCCAGAAGTCCTAGTAGGTCTAGCACAGGATTGTCTTGAGTCTCTAGTCCATCCCGCTGCCTGTTCTGTGAGCTGTTATGGTTTGAGAGACCCATAACAATTTATTATTGTTTAGACAGTCATTCTATGACCCGATGACTCCTCCCCACCCGAGAAAGGGAATCGGGAAAAACAAGGAAACCTGGGAGTTGGAGTGTAAACAGATTTAATAGAGTAGGATTAGATAATTAACATTAATAGCACTAAAGAACCAATATTGATCCTGATGCCCATACAGAATATGCAAAGATTATGCTCAGCCAATTCTATCAGTAGGAAGCTGTGCACTCCCAGCACTGGACAGCAAATGTTGGACACTATGAGCACTACAGCTTCAGGAGGAAGGGAAGGCCTCAGGCGTCCGGCACCAGGGCACAAAGTTCTCAGAATCGCAGCCATCAAGGGAGAGAGAGAACTTTGCAGCAAACTTTCTAATTTATAGTGAATGTGATGTTGATAGTATGAAATAATCCTGTTGGCCAGCTTGGGTCAAGTGCCTGGGTCTTGCTCCTCCTCATCCCTGCACCTGGCAAGCTCGAAACCACTGAGACCTTGAAACCACACACCATAGCTGGCTAGAAAGTAAATGTTTTCACAAATTCAGACACTAGAATCTTCTAAAAGTGCAGTCTTCCCAAGTATTAGAAAAGAAATTAGTCCTGTGTCACTCAAACCAGGACATAAGCAAATAGGCCAGAGGAGGGAGTTGTGAGACTGGTCCCATTGGGAGCCATGATGGGAGTCTTAGCAGGCTCAGTCCCAGAAATCTCCTCCTGAGCAAATTTAGAGACTTTGTCCTGGACACATACAACCTTCCCTCTTCTGGCTGCTTGACATTCTTCTGGGGGAAATACGTCTTATACTGTACCTTATGTTCTTTGTCAAATGGTATGTATAAAAAAAAAATCATCTTTGACATGGCAGTTTGAACAGCCTTCTTGTCTATAGCTATCTGCTGTCTCAGGACAGTAACCAGGTCACCTGCTGGTCACACTGGTGTGACTGATCCTACCTTCTTCAGGCTGGATGTCTAGGATGGTGAAGATGACACCTCAAACTCTGATGTGTATTTCCATGCCAGCTTCAGCGGGCTTGTGTTAGATGTGACAAGCTGAGGCTCTGGGCTAGGCTGTGAATGACTGGATGGTGGAGTAGTTCCTTGCCCTTTTCCTGCTGTATTTTCCTGATTTTTGCAGGTATGGAGACTGACTGCCTTGGTGAGCCCAGGGACTCAAACAGCAAAACTCCTATCAATGCTGACAGGACCAAGAATTCTCCCCTATCTCAAGCATGAATGTTGGCTGGCAGAACTTGCTTTGAATTTTTAAGTGTATTTACTGCAGCGTAGCTCGTTTGGGGTGGGAATGGAGGTACCCACATGAAAAAAGACCTAGGAGTTACATACCTCAGCTGTAATAACTGAAGGAAGGAAAGTGGAGAAAGTAATTTGCAAAGCTACACTTGAAAATCATTCTAGCATAACATCATCATTACAATTATCTGTCAAAAGATTTAGTTCAATTACTTTTTTTTAAGCTCTCTTGTCAAGATGGCCTTGCTTGTTTCAGGATTTTGGTACTCCAAGGAGAGGTTAAGGAAGAATGAATACTAATTCTGCCATTAACCACTGTCAGACAGCCTTCAGCGCCTATTATTCCTTCAAAACTCCTTTAGCATTTGTACCATGGGGAATCAATAGGCATAAAGTGCCCATGGGAACATAGAATTCAGGGGGGAAAAAAAATCCATTGCCTATTTATAGCTTGCAGTACGGTAAGGTGAGAAGGGGAGAACTTCAGTTTTAAGTGGTAATTTTGAAATAATTGAATAGCAGCATAATTGCCATCATGTAAAAGATTATACATGGTTCCTTACATTTTCTTCACACAACAATAGGCTGGTAGTATAATTACAAGGGAAGAATGTTTGATGTAATAAACTCAAATTAAACTGAATAATTTTCAGTGAACTGCAGGACATTGAACCCTCTTCCTGGTTTATCGTGTTAGGCAAATGTTCAGAGCTGCAAGAGTCTGGGCAAGTCCCAAAGTTGAGGGTGCCTCTGGGCAGGCGGATGTGGTACAGCCTTGAAGGAATTATTCTGTTTCATTGGCCTTTGTTTTGACTACTAATGCAGGTAGTTTTGTGTATTTCTGTTTAAAAGAAACTGCTATAAAATGTTTGCTGAATCTTGTGGCGCAAATAATAATTTCATACTGATTTAGATGACTGCCCTCTTTATCTGGGAATAAGGGTTCCGATCTAAAGTCTGTATCTTACATAGAGGTGAGTTCCTGGAGTCTAAATATATCAAGGCACTTAAAGGCCTGTGACTTCAAGCTAAACATATATTTGAGGACTTTAGCTTATAATTAAGTGTTTCTCTGTCTTTCATTTAGAGAGAGAAAGTGAGCGAGAGAGAGATGGGCTTTGCTGAGTTTAGATTTGTTCTACCTGTTTTTAATTATAGATAAGGGGCCTCAGTTTGCTTTTGCAGTGTTTTCTTGAATAACATTGTACTTGTAAATGAAAACAGAATTAGGTCCAGTAATTATATAAAAATTAAAAATACAATTTTAAACTGAATTTTTTCTTTTTTTTTCCATGTACTTAATATAAAGTAGGTAGTAAGTTTCACAGGAGAGACTAATTTTATCTTCTTAATAAGAATCCTGAGGCCTACATTCTTTGATTTCTGAATTTTGTTCACCTGTCTTAATTTTAAAGGAGAAATCTCTGAAATAGAATTAATTCATTGTAGGAACTTTTACAAGGTCACCAGTGGGAAAATAAGGTTGCTAAAACAAATTGCATGAGTAACCTACTCTGTCTTTTCCTGAACAATGTGAAGTTTTTTCAAGTCTGTGGCCTGTTTGTATGAGACAAAACTAATTATGACCATCAGGGTCTCCCCCTTAAATAACATACAAAAATCTGCCAAGTTAGACCCATACTATTTCAAATAAACAGTTAAGTCTTGTGGGGTTTTTTTGAAGCAAAATAATATTTTCAAAGTGTCATTTAAAAAACCCCAACCCTTTTGTGTGATAGTCAGAGATAAATTATTCATGGACAGTTACTTTGAACCATTATGTTTTCCTACCTCTGCATAAAAATAAACCCAGAAGTCACTAGATTAAGCCATTGCCCTGTGTTGGTTCTTTGAGAAATGTTTAACTGTAGCTGCTGCTTTGTTGTAGTGAAGAGCTGTGATTCAGACTTCATACTATGTTTGCATTTCAGCTGTCACAGAAAGTGAAAGATGAAGCCTCTTGTTCTCTTGGTTCTTGTGATCTGTACTGTAGTCAGCATGAATTTGAAGCTCGTGTCAAAGAGAAATTCTGGTAAGTCACAGAAAAATATTTTCACTTTTGAATCTGGACCTAGTGCTCATGCAATCAAGCATGTTAGATGGCTGCTTTTTGTTTTACATATATAATTCTTGTTCTCTTGTGCAAAAAAAAAAAAAGATTGCTTACGGGGTGTTATAGGATGAATTTTCTCACTATAATGTTCTGTTGATATGACTTTAAGCTATTTGAAATTGTCCTTGTGTTTTCCTTTATTAAAAAAAAAATTAAAAGAAAGAAAAATAAAAGGTTGATCTGATTGAAAACCCGCAAAGGTAATAATGACTTTGGCATTGTTTTAACATCCAATCTTTTACTTGTGCTAAGGGATTTTCTGAACTGTGGATGTGGTTTGTGGTGGCTTTTAAGTCTGGGTTATTTTTTTTTATATGTTGGAAGGACGTCTTCCAAAAAGTTATGCCGTCCGTATGTGTGATCATATATAGGGTTAACTGGGAAGAGCTTTCCTGGGTAGATAATCTCTGATTAGTCTGGCAGTGGAAGGGAGTGGGAGTTGGTTTATGTTTACATCTGCTTTTGAAACCCACTAATAGTAACAGAACACTTCAAAGAGGCATTAGAGTATCTCCTTCCAGGACAGACAGTTGATCTGGATGATATTTCATCTATATTAGAGCCTACTTCTAGTCCATGCAGCTTTCCCCCTCAAAGGGAATGACTTCATGAGACTGTTTGCCTTTCTCAAGTAAGCTGCGAGTTTGGAAGGACTTTGGGCAGACAAGTAGGTGAGCTGCAGCGTTGCATACTGTTGTTAGCCTGCTGGAGCCTCGTGTATGCAGGCAGGTAACTGATGCAGGGTAAATGTTGTACTTTTAAACTTGCATGTTACACTAATTTTTTCCCACCAATTGTGTGTTATACATAAAAGTGTGAGGGCTTCCATTGATCTAACGATCCTCAATCAATGTCTTCAGCCAACGCTTTTAGCAATGCTGGTACAAACAGAAATTACTGACTTTAGTTGGTGTGTGGCCAGTTTAAAGTGTAATTTCCGCATTTCTTGAAGATGGAGGAGAAAAGTTATTGGTCTGTCTATTATAAAGAATTAGATGTCATGTCCCAGGCTAGGAAGTGTTACTCTGGGAACCACCAGATGCTAGGCTGAATTCTTTCTGCTGGGCTAGAAATTATAAATGGATATTGCTGAATCAAACTAGTCTACAGCCTTTTCTTGTGGTTATTGTCCTCTGAGCCTTTTTTTGCCCTGTGAGAACAGTTGTGGGTATCGGGATTTGGGTACAGTGGAGCTTGATCTAAACTCTGCTAAGGGTGATGGTGTTCCTGTTTTTCAAAACTGCTATTATTGGCCTGGATGGGAACCCCTATGAGATCCATAATCTGTATAACTGAGCAGCCTTGATTCACTGATGCCAGGCAATACCACCTGGCTGCAAGGAAGGGCCTTTGCATTTCCTTTATCAGAAGTACACATCTGTAGAAGTAACATGCTTGTGGTTATAGCATTACTCAGCTGGTAGTTTACCTTTAATTATATTTTAGTGGGGCTTTTTTTCAGTCTGCTTCCTTTGACTCTGCAGAATATCTTGTGTTATTGGCAGCTGTTGACAGTATCAATTCAGGTTCAGTACTGGTGGGAAAAATGCTTTAATATGGTAGACTGCTTATTGCTGAATGTAACCCAATAGTGAATAGCTGTTTTTTTTCTTTTGATTTGATTGAGTTGATATACATTGAGTATAAGATGAAGGGGAAATATGCACGTAAAGTAAAATTACAGTTTCTTTGCAAGTACATGATCATGTAGTTGGTTTTCACCTTCGATATTCATTCTGTCTTTGTGCTGATTTTTAGGTTGCTGTGTGGAGCAAACTATTGATTTCTTTTTTTTTTTTTCCCATTTTTCCACTACATTGTGTGTGAAATACATTTCCTGTTTCTGTGATTTCAGCACTTGGTGCAAAATTGACAATTTGACTCCCTTTCTGAAAGGGGCCTTTAGATATGAAGGACAGTTATTTGATTGCTTGGGGCTTTGCTAAATGTTGTATGTTGTGAAGGGACAGATGCTCCAGAGGCTTCTGAACTTTAACTGTTTGTATTGTTGTTTAATTAGAAGATCAGAGATAGTGGATGGATGTAGCCAGGCAAATGCACGAAGAAACTATGAGACCATGTTGCTTGATAGGGTGACAGGAGCTGTAGTGTGCTGGTGCTGTAGTTCAGGGTCTTTTTTTTTTTTTTTTTTTAACTGGTGTCTTGATAACGGAGAGTAGGAAGGGGAAAGTAATTTAATGGTTATTTGTGGGCAGCTGCACTGCAGTGTAAACAGCAGGATGTCTGAAAGCAGGAAGACTGTTTTAGCTGCAGATGAGAGCTGGGGGGGAGTGGATGGGGTGCCCAAATGACACCATGTGGAAAGGATCTCTGCAGCAGTGTTCTAGATGGGTGTTGTAGTCTTGGGTCTTGCTGACTATTGGTATGGGGATGTCTAAGCTGGTGAGCAGCCTTAAAAGGGGAAGGGAAATTGTGCAGACAGTTATGTAGAGCTGTGTGAAGCAGTGCACAGAAAGTGCTGACACTGATGATAAAGACAGATCTGGGCTACTAGGGCAATAAACCAGCCAAATCAGGGTATCGGTGTCTTTGCTGACTTATGTAGACTGGCATTTTTCCAAGCAATACGTAGGATTATTGCGTGAATGGGCAGAATTGTGATTAGTGTTAAGTACAAGAGCAATTATGAAGTTGACTAGCATGTGTGTAATATCACATAATACGATATATCTTGTTTAAGGGGTAGGGAGAATCTAAAGAGAGCTGAGTTGAAGAGGACTTGGGGTGGAGCAATGAGAAGGTGCGGTATTGTCTTCAGGTAATGCAAAGGCATCACTAAAACTGAGGCAGTCAAAAGGGGGGCAGAATGTCCAGAAGCGTGTTATCAGTGAGGTTGAAGTTGTCTTAAAGAGAACAGAGATTCGGGTAGGAAGGCATCTTCAGAGGCTGGTAGGAAAATATTCATTCGAAGCCAAGGAATGGAAACCCAAGGGAAGAAAGTTGAGGATGAGAACTCTGGACAGCAAATGCAGACAGTACACAGGGGCTGGACAACAGACAATGGAGTCATTAAGGAGAGGTCAGGAGTGGAGGATCTAAGATGTCAAACAGAAGGTAATGAAATGGTGCTCCAGTTGCAAGCATAGAATTAAAGTTTGCTGAAGAAACAATCCTCATGGAAGGAGAGAGAAAAAAGAACTGCAAGAGGTTTGTCTCATGTCCTTTACTTGCCCTTTGGTAGAGATTCAGGAGCCCGTATTTCCATTTGGAGAAACAAGCAGGAATGCATGTGAGGGCTACGGATAGGTTTTAGAGTACCTTGCAATGCTGCAAAAATGACACAGAAACTTGTAGGAAGACAAATTTGTTTGGCTGCTTCTCACTTGAGATGTGGTGCCAAAATAATTAAAATGGGTGAGCTAATTTAATTATGCTAGTCAGATTCTTCGTTACAGGCAGCAACTTCCAGATGCTCCAGAAGAAATCTGTCATTTCTACGGAGTAATGATTGCTGTTTGCAGTGGGAACAGAACAGTTTGCCTCAAGCATCTGTGTGAATGTAATGTTGACTTAAGTTTCACAAGCATTTCTTAATATTAAGAAGCATTTTTGAAAGCTGCAGGTCATCCTTTTTGCCTAATTTAAGAAGTAAAACTGAGCAAACACCTAATGCTGGTACTGCAGACTTAGCAATACCCTAGAAAGGGTATTTTACAGGTGAAGGTTATACAAATAAACTAAGGATGTGGGAGCTGCTAGGTTCCCAGCTGGTAGGTGATTTCCTTTTAATCTGATTAAGTGACTTCTTTCCCCAGGTCCTTTGTATATAGTGTTTTGAATAATCATAGCAGGGAATATAAAACCAATTAAAAAAATAATTGCATTTTTTAAGCAAAAGATTTTTCAGATTATAGATTGTTTGACTTACTAGACATAATTCCATTAGTGAATAATTGATGCCATTTATTGTTGCTGTATTTATTTGCTGAGCTGAAATACCCTGTCTCAGCATGCTAGAGCTCCAGAGGGCATGCCAACCTTGTGTGGAGGAGCATGGGCAGACATGCCCAAGGTTTCTATGAGGCTGCTGGGGGCAGAGCTGGTAGTAGTCTTTCTGCAGGTTAGTAGGGCTTAATTGGCTCAGGCCTGGCACTGGTACGTCCTCCAAGCTACAGAGCCAGTCTGTGTCGTCTCCTCTGTAGTGTGTCAGATGGATGTGCTCTGGGATTCTGGCCTTCTTGCGCCTTCTCTTTGTCTTGGGACCACCCAAAAGGCAGTCATATGCCAGAGGAGCAACTGCATCTCTGATCCCTCACCCACGGCATCACCTGCCACCTGCATCCAACTTTGTCACAAATGGCTTGGGAGAGGACTTAGCATCCTGCCTTGCTGTATATGGGCATAGCCAAATTGTCTTAAATTCTCTCATTGTTTCAGTGGGTGGGACATAGTAGTTTATCACATTCATTTGAAACTTATTGGCTTGATATTTCATGCTTTTTAAATGTCATGCAACAACTTACTCTGGTCTGCTATAGATGTTTCAGGAGATCTTCTTCGCTTTTGTACTAGTTGTCAGTGCTCTAGCCTAGGATTTCCCTCTGCTCCCTTCTATGAAGCTCAATTTTCCTGTACCATTGCCTGATCACTTTGGCGATGAAAACTGTGATGTACGTGGAAGTGGAGGTGGTTGTACTTCAGAGGTGACTTGTGGATTTGTGCCTGGAGTGGGATGTCCTAGGGGAACCTAACTCTTAGAAGTCCATTGCTTCTGCTGTGATGGGCCCCTAGAGGAGCTGCAGGATGAGCACCCACAGTTGCCATTTGCTTTTTGGTTGCAATTGCATCTGCCTGAAGAGCTGACTTCTGGCCCTGATGTAAAAGGCATGGCTATGAGCCCTCCCAGTTTCTGAGATAGGAGTGATGCAAAAGAGGCTTTCAGCTTTTACTTCCTGCAAATAATATGTAGATGTAGAGGAAATGGGAGCTTGGCAACACTAATCAGTGCACACTGATCTCTTACTTTTCCCAGAAGATGTTAAATTATTCACAGCTCTGGCAAACAAAAAAAAGTCAAAAACCGTTGTTCTAAGCTGTCATCAGTGCAGGAATGCACAGTCCCTCTTGCATACTGTTATGTCTGCTCACAGGTTCAGGGCTGCTCTCCATCTGTTCAGTTTGGATCAGCAGGAAGCGAGGAGCCAGGCTCCCGAGCTCAGTCAGGTCTCGGGGGGCTACCAGCGAGTAAGCTGTGAAGCACCGGTAGTCCGTGCACCTCGTTACGGGAGTCTCAGCCTTGGTTTCCTCTCCTCGAGACAGAAAGCGGCATTGCAGCTAGACAGACCTATCTGGGAGACAGCTGGCAGCATTTAGACATTCTGTTTGCTTGTGGGGAGGAAAGGAGATGCACAGAGAAGAATGAGAAAGGAAATAATCTGCTAGAGGTTTGGGGTTTTTTTAGTGACCTCAACATGACAGGATTTAAATATTGAACTTATTTAAACACTCAAATTTTTAGCTATTACACTTGTTTAAAATGAGTTCATGTATAATTAAAACAATTAAAATATTGAGCTGATACTTAAATATTAAAGCTAGACTCCTTTCCCAAAAGGGAAACCGCAGCTGTATCTGAATAAAATAAATGAACACAATTAAATTGTTCCAACTGCAGTAAATCACAAAGGTAGGATCTTTAGGGATAGGGGGAAATAAGCAAAGCATGAAAGAAATGTCATTTCCTCAGGTAAAAATCTATAATCTTCCACTTTTGCAATGGGCATCATGTAAGCTGTTTGGATATCTGTTCTACATCTAGCTGCAGCATGTAAGAGTTTATTAATAATGTCTGAACCTCTAGCAGACATACCGTCATGGTTGAGAAACCTTCCAGCTCTATGCCTTTAACTGGATAATACTTTTCCTCCCCAAAAGGGGGCCTTCTAAAATGAAAACACTAATGTATCAAGGTGACTTCGCCTTGTTTTCTTTAAGATCCTAAATAGAAATTTTAAGACGGATCTTCATTGTAGAATTTCTAGTATGCTCACTTTGAGGGTGTGTGTCCTAGGTTCCTGACCTTACTCTGAAACTGACCGTCCCAAGACACAGGGAAAGTGATTCTGGCATGTTTTGTTGTTCATCTTGTTCATGAAAATATTTTTGGAAGGTCTGCTTACCTAATGTTCAAATATATATAAATAATAGAGCTGCAAACTTACCCAGAACACAGTCTTCAAGCTCATCATGTTCAATAGTCCTAGAGATGAATGTCTGCTCAGTTTGGGACATCTGTTGGTGATGCAGAGGCTTGGAGGTAACTTGGGGCGATATGGACCTATAGGAGCTATAGGGAATCTGTGATGTAATGCCTTAGTTTTGGGCCAACTTCTGACCAAGTGCGCTTTGTTTTTTGTGACCTGAATACATGTTTAAGGCAGGTTTTACAGACTGCTGTATACATTTGAAGGAACATAAATAAGGCTCCTCAGATTGAACTAGGTATGAATGTTAATATACATTCTCATATCTCTGTCCACTGAATTTAAAGAACTTTTTCTACTTTACTTTCAGAACCTTGCTTGTTGTTTGAAGTGCATTTCGGTTTTAAATTGCTAGTCCTTGTAACACATTGTATCAGAAACTTCTTTTTTACTTACTTGTTTCCACTGTGAATGTAGCTGTGAAAGTGTCAAGCAGTAAAATTGTGAGGTAGGAGATGGCACTATGGGAAATAGCGACAGAAAGAATTAAGATGAGTTTTTGGTTATTTTTTGATATTTAAGTTTGGAGGTTTCCCTTTTCAGGAGGTGCTGAGTTAAGTATTTCAAATTGTTGACCTGAGAAGAAGAAAGGAATTCTTTTTAGTGCAGTGCATGTATGTGCAAATGTTAGTGGATAGACCTGCATGAGATTGTTGTGGTACTGTTATAACTTGCTAAAGTAGAAATGATTGCCTGTCTGTGAGTTGAAAGGAAAATTGATCTGAGCTGCAGTGTCACCTCTAGAGTGTATGTTTTATCACTTTATTAATCTCTAACCCTTTCAAATCCAATCGATTCTTTCCTACAAGAAGCATGATTAGTACTTATAGTACATACTGATATGAAAACATACAGTGCTCCGCTGCTGAAGACAGAGACTTAAATAAAAGTTAAGCTTCTGACCTGAGCACTTTTGCTTTTCCGAGACAGGGTAACCAGGCTGCCCATGCCTGCCAACCTCTGCCACCAGTTCCTTCTCACTTGCCCTTCTCGTGTGGTTCCTCGTTTGAGGCAGGAAGGGAGGCAGCCTGAGGGTATTTCCGTTAGCTTGACTTGTTTTAAACCTTCTCCACCTTTGAGATTCACAAAACGAGCTCTGTTGCTGTGCTACACATGACCTGTGGAAACTCACTCCCAGTTACTTCTTTTTTTTTCTTTTGAGGAGGGTATTTTGACACTTCAATTTAAGACAGGTGCATTTGGTTTGCCTTGACTCTTTGAGGGATCAGTATTCCTTTAAAAAAAGGTATCTACTGAGATTTCTGCATCTGTTATTCCAGATGGAAAATTAAATAGTAGTTGAGCAAGTAGGGGACTGTTTGATCCAGGCAGCTGTAAGCATTGATCATGGATTTTTATAAAGAAACTGGAGGCAATAGCAGTACGTGGTAAGAGCCTTTTGTCTCTGGCTAACTCATTCCTGTTGCTGCAATGAAGTGGGAGGAATGGGGACCTGCATCAGACCCTGACTGCTAACCTAACCTACCAGCCCCTCTGGGGCAGGAGGCATCAGGGAAAGTGGTACGTGTCAGGGCAAGCCCCTGAGGGATTCAGGTCCCATTTCAGTGGACAAACCTGAAACAGGGCAAAGGGAAAGCCTGAAGTTCCCAAATTCCTTTCTAACGTTTTAAGTACAATATTTTGTATGTCATTCTTGCTTGTGTCTCATACATACTGCTATTTAGGCATCCAGTAACCACATGTACAGTTTAAATGTTTGTTTGGGCTGTGTAGTAGAGGCCTTGAAACCTGATTCTGTGATTACTTTTTGAACTTTCAGTATTCTAATTGTGCTTTGTTACCTTGACAGGGTCTTTTTTTAAGTCTCATGGGACTATTTGGTGTTTTTAATAAACATCTGCTACCATGATACTTAATACAAGTGCTTTTTGTCTCTAATGTTTGCATCATAGTTATTCCCATTTTACAGATGGTAGGAAATCATCCAGAGACGAAGTGATGTTCAGGTTGCCCAGCACACTGAAGGTGATGTGTAGGAATAACACAAATAAAATGTTTCCCTCTGTTCTGTTATGTTGCTGATGCCTTAGGCAAGGATGATGAAACCAATACTGTCTCCTAGAGAAGTTTTGAGGCTAAGCAAGCATGTGTGTAGAATGTGCTTTTATGTCCTTGGATACATGCACTAGGGAAAAGTAAAAGTGTTTTTAATTTCTGTTGTTTTTCAGTAGAAGATAGTACAATGTGTCTGCTAGAAATGGAGGAGGAAGAGGAGAGAGATTCTGCTGTACGAGGTTTTGTGCACTAGTTTTAGGCTGAGCTCTTGCCTTTGAATGTTGCAAGTCTGTGTTTATTGGCTCTAAGCTGTCCTCCCAGCGTATAGTGAAGGACCCAGGAGGAAAAAAAAACACTTAAGACTGTAAATTGGCATATGGAATACCTGGGGGACCATGAGCTTTGGAGACGCCAGTCAAGTCTCTTGGGTAACCAAGTTTATAGAAACCTGTGTATATACTTACTTCTCTGATCATAAACTGCAGCGACTCTGCAGGCAGTCAGCTGCATTTGAGCCACTCTGGGCTCCTTCTGTGCTTACCTGGTAGCTGCCTTTAGATTTTTAGCAATACCGGGAACTGGAGTTCTGTCATCAGATGTGTGAATAGCTTAAAACAGCTTTATCCAAGGACACCTCTGTGGATAGTCTAACCAGATGTTCATCTTTGTTTAAGAAATGCTGGTCCTTTCATCCCACTGTACAAATACATGTAAAAATTTGAGTACCAAGTTGTTTCACAGACTTTTTTTAAATTTATTTTTTATTATTTGAGAGTTTAATGCATATTGTCTGGTATGTTGAGAATAGAAGTGACTTAATATTTGTGAAGAATGATGTTCATGTAGCAGATCAGATTTTTCACAAGACAACAGGAATTGTTTGTCCTTGGATTTAAGCATTATGTTTTTGTTTTGCTGATGCACCCTGTGGTCCTAAGGTTATTTGGATCGATGTGCAGAGCCGCTTCGTGCATGCTTTTGCTGTCTTACATGTTCAGCAAAACATATATGTGGGTGGGCCTGGAAGGGGAAGAGTAATGTGAGAGACAGTCATTCCGGTGTCTTTGAGCTAATGGTAAAATGCAGAAGTATAATCCCATTCTGCAGAATAGGGCTCATCAGAATTTGTTTTTCAGTGACACAGTTTCATTTTGAACAGTAAATTCCCTGAGATAGATACATTTAATAAGCAATGGAAAACTGCTGGAACATGAATCAAAGGCAGGATTATTCCCAGGCTCAGTATCTCTGGGGCATTCATATCTTCTGAGGTCCTTGCTATGGATGTCGGATGAAGAAGCTGGAAGACTTTGAACATGCAGTGATCAGGACGCTTCTGTTTCTGGAATTCCCTGCTGGGAAGCAGTTGGCCACGTCAAATCTCGTGGGTTGCCTGCAGAGGAGATCTGAACACTGAGAAAGTGAGAGCGTTTTAGTGGAGCCGGGTCATCCTGCAGGCTTCCTCAGCTCCCAGGTTGGAGGTGGGTCTGCAGGCAGGAGCACTGCTCTTTGGCAGACCTCCCTGCTGAAGGGGGGCCACCTTCTGGACCTGCTTCTTCCTCTCTAGTTGCAGGCTCCTATTGCAGAGCATGTTTTGTTGAGAAAACAAACTAATTTTAAAGTACTGCAAACTGTTTGTTCTGGTACTTGTGGTTTAGAAAAGCAAGTTTGAAGCTCAAGCCAAGAAAATAATTATTGTAGATTTGAGCCCTATTACTTATTTTTGATGTGACCTTGAAAATCTTGTCCCATTATATAAAGCCAGAGAGGTGTGAATAATGGTGTGGTTTTAAACAATCAAAATTAAGGAAAGAAATTAGGGTGTGTTTTACTAATGACATTTTGGATGTAATATTTCCATTCAAAATGACATCTGTAATTTTAGGCAAATCAAGGGACTACAGCGGAAACCGTACTTAGGAGTGGAGTGTCTCAGCTTTATTGGAGCAGATTGAAAGCTGAAGCTTTTTGGCTGACTTCTGATGTAGGTCAACATAATTCTTATTCACCGTGACTTTACATCATATTATTTACAGCATTATGATTCTTTCATCTGGATTGGATGATTAAATTCACTTTTTACCATTCAGTGTTTATTGCAAATGGTTTTGTTCCAACTGCAAAACATGCCTCTGACTTAGTGCATGGTGAGAGATGAAACCTAAATCCAGCCACCTGGGATGCCTGGCTGCAACTGTTGTGGGCCTTACACAGGGAAAGTGTAAAGCTCAACCGATGAAGAAAGGATCTTTGTTAAATCCTGTTTTAGAAATGTCTACAAATGAACTGTTCTGTTTGCTGTCCTTCATAAAGAGCTGTAATTGATGGCTTTCTCTGAAGGACAGAGATCCCATGCAAAGTTGGTTGTCCAGCATGCTTTTGTGTGAAGTCTATTGCAGAATGTGTATCACAGTATCGTCAGGGTTGGAAGGGACCTCTTGAGATCATCTAAGTCCAACCCCCCTGCCACAGCAGGAACACCTACAGCACATTGCACAGGACGGCGTCCAGGCGGGTTTTGAATGTCTCCAGTGTGGGAGACTCCACAGCCTCTCTGGGCAGCCTGTGCC
This sequence comes from Pluvialis apricaria, assembly GCA_017639485.1. Classification (NCBI taxonomy): domain Eukaryota; kingdom Metazoa; phylum Chordata; class Aves; order Charadriiformes; family Charadriidae; genus Pluvialis; species Pluvialis apricaria. Next base: position 8,563,893 of record CM030017.1, read on the forward strand.
AGTGCTCTGCCACCCTCAGAGTAAAGAAGTTCCTCCTCGTGTTAAGATGGAACTTCCTGTGCTCCAGTTTGTGCCCGTTACCTCTAGTCCTATCACTGGGCACAACTGAAAAAAGGCTATTCTCATCTACCTGGCACCCTCCCCTTAAGTACTTATAAGTATTAATAAGATCCCCCCTGAGTCTTCTTTTTTCTAGACTAAAAAGCCTCAAGTCCCTGAGCCTTTCCTCATAAGAAAGATGCTCCAGTCCCCTAATCATCTTTGTAGCTCTTTGCTGGACCCACTCCAGCAGTTCCCTGTCCTTCTTGAACCGGGGAGCCCAGAACTGGACACAGTGCTCCAGATGCGGCCTCACCAGGGCAGAGTAGAGGAGGAGGATGACCTCCCTCGACCTGCTGGCCACACTCTGCTTGGTGCACCCCAGGATGCCATTGGCCTTCTTGGCCACCAGGGCACATTGCTGTCTCATGGTCATCCTGTTGTCCACCAGGACTCCCAGGTCCCTTTCCACAGAGCTGCTCTCCAGGAGGTCAGCCCCCACCCTGTACTGATGCATGGGGTTGTTCCTCTCCAGATGCAGTACCCTACACTTGCCTTTGTTGAACTTCATCAGGTTTTTTTCTGCCCAACTCTCCAGCCTGTCCAGGTCACGCTGTATGGCGGCACAGCCTTCCAGCGTGTCAGCCACCCCTCCCAGTTTTGTGTCATCAGCAAACTTGCTGATGGTACACTCTATCCCTTCATCCAGGCCATTGATGAATATATTGAACAGGACTGGACCCAGTATTGACCCCTGAGGGACACCACTAGTTACTGGCTTCCAAAAGTAGTAGTCAACTTGCTTCGTCTAGTAGTGAGGAAGACCCTTGATGGGGTACTTAGTTGGTGTCTTTTGGAACAATTTTGTCCTTCTTTTTTTTTTTTTTTCATTATTTTCCCCAGCAGTGAAATCCTGGGTACCCTGGTCATGAGAACTTAAAAAATACAAATTCCACAATGTGGTTGTAGAATGGCTTGGTAATGTCAAACCAAATTGAAATGTTACATTCAGTCTCTTATTGGTGTGTAAATTTGGGCATCCTCAAGGGAGGCAAGTGTTTTGCTTGCTGAGGGCTGCTGGGTAAAAGCTCTCCTCTATAATAGTTTCACTGCTATGATTGGAGTTGGCATGTTTTTCGGGTTTGTGCAAAACAAGCGCATCCGTTCCTGCACATAGGGTTGCCCTTTCAGAATCATGATGTGTAATACACTTGTAAAAATCAGACCTCCTTTAATGGTTTTATTGTGCACATGAAAGTTGTGCATTATCAATGTAATTACTGAGATAATTTAATACTCATTCTATGCTTTACTACAGCGCTTTCCAACAGGGAGCTGTAAAAGGTAATTTTGATCTCCTAAAACTTTGTTTAGGTTATTAAAAAATATTTTTTAATGGCAAAAGAGGGAATTCTTTTTTTTTTTTTTTGCATAATCTAATAGCCCCTTAAGGCTCACCTTTTACAATCGCATCAGTCAGATAAGGGACGAGACGAGAGCAGTCAGTCATCTTGCTAAGTGTTCAGTGATACTTGAGCATGCAGCATCCGCAGCTGGCGATCCTCAGCTGTGGAGCTGTGCAGCATTTGGTGATGGTCAGCATCAGATTTTTCCAAATGACTGGGAGGTGAGAGAGAATAAAACCATCAAAGGTCTTGTGTAAGCATGGTACCGGCTTTTCCAGTCCATCCTTTAAGTTGTTATTAAAGGTTTCTTGGTGCCCCCAGCACTTTACAGCGAGGGAGAGGGCTGGGCTACCCCCTTTGCAGAAGGCTGTTTCCCGTCTCAACTGTGTTGGGAAGCGGCGGTGCAGCCCCCACTCAGGATGGTCCCAGCAGGGATTTCTCAAGCTTGTGTCCCACACATGAGGTTTGGGCTCTGCTCTAAGAAATTGGTCTGGGCTGTGTCACGTTCCTCTTATTTTATTCTTCGAGAAACTTTAGAATAGGATACACCGTAATATACCAGGAGAACTGACCAGAAGAAGCTGCTATGTAGAGTGAGAGAGGAGCTCATTAATTGCTTAAAAATTAGGCAGTCTCCATCTGAGTAATGGGTGTTGGCTGGCTGGCCTTCCTCAGTCTGAGAAGTAGCTCATTAGTAGAATACACACAGATGGTACTGTGCTCTAAGGTATTTCAAATACACAGGCAGAGCGCTGTATTAATAAGGCAAACCTGTCCTTAGTCTCTGTGACTGAGTTTGCTACAAGAAGCAGAGGGAACAGTGTCATTTGGTAAATATTATTAGGTAAATGCATTTCCATAAATTTATTTAGTTTTCAAATTTTTTCTGCAGATTACAGATTATGATAAAGTAATTTACTGTTTCTGGAAAAATTATATTGCAAAAATGGACTTACGATAACTATTTCATTTGTTCAGTACCTAATTTACCCATATAATTGCCTAGAGGGAGAGAGGTATTCAGAGCCTAATTTTTATTTGGAATATATATAGTTTTTTGCTTTTTGTTCTTTCTCATGATGTTTTTCTGTGTGCGGTTTGTTAACAGTCTATTCAAAATAAGACTTTTTCCGAATGAGTTGAGTTCCTTCTGCAAATGCTAGCAAATAGCAAAATAAGAAATTGCCCACCAGGGAAGATAGGAAACGCAGAGCCTGGAGCCCCCAGCTCTGCTGGGGAGAAGGAGCCACCCTGCAGCCGGTGAGCAGGGACTGAGGGGGGACACTGTTGGCTTCCTCGCAAACAAACCTGCCAGCGTAGCTGAGACTGCACAGCCCTGGAGAGGTACTGCCCTGGGCCTTCTGCCTTCAAAGCTGTAGGGTCAATTCAGAGGTGATAATAATAATGGCTTCATTTTCAAATGACAGACTTACCCTCTGCTCCTCATCCCATGTGTCTCATTGAATGGAGAACTGCTCCATCCCTCCTTCGGGCAGTCTCTTTTTTGCGTGAGCAGGATCTGAGCCCAACTTATAATTACTGTTGTCCATTAGTGCTCTTGACTGCGAGCAGTGAGACTCTCTTTCCTCACCCCATCTGCGAATTTATAAGCATATTTGCTTTCCTGTTTAAAAGACTTCTGTTAAGACTGGGATGGGGAAGAAATGGGCTCTCTCGGATAATTGTTCTTCTCCAAACAGGCAGAGTTTCATCTCCTATGTAGTTGTGCTTTGCTTAGAGCTACTTTTCCCATCAGTGCTTGCATGTCTTTGTCATGAACTGTGATAAACTCTTTGTAATGAAAGAGTAACTTCTCTTTGTTTATTCTCTGCGAATTCGGTGCATTTCATGCCTTCCTCGGGGGTTTTAAACCAAGCTGCTAGTTACACCCTTCTAGTGCAAGTTTTTTCACCAAGCCCTCGACAGAAACTTTGTTGTATTTTCAGCAGATATAACTTACATTGTTGCTTCTCTGTTTTTCGTTTCTGATAGATTGGGTGTCTGTTATTTGAGTCTATGCTGTTGTTGAAAAGAATGGTTCTGTTTCAGCTTGATTAGTCTTTGCGTTGCTGTTTATGTACAAATTACAGTGCCATTTTCAGTATCATTTTGGTAGATCTTTTTGAGTTAACATTTGTTTTTGTGGGGTATGTTTTAAAAATACTAGCCTGGACCAAGTAATTTAGGAACAGATGTAGTCTGTGAAGAATATTTTAAAACTTACCGTGTCACTTTAGCGGTACACAATTGTTTTGAATGACGCTGATCCTCTCTAAGTAGAGTACTATTCAGTTTAAGTCCTGCTTTGGGCTCAGGTTCAATCCTTGGTAGCGTGCGTGGTTTCCACAGCCTGCACTGGAGGGAGCAGAACTATCATGAAACAAGGTTTATTTTGTGGAACTCAAATATTTGAACCTGAAAAATTTGAAGAAACAATGGAATGTACTTACTGCTCTGGGGCAATGGGATTCAATGTTTCTAAGGTCATTTAAGTAGAAATGCAACTTAGTGGTGTATTGAGAGATGAGAGGATGGGATAGATATCATGCAGAGGGAACTGGGAAGGCTATCTGCAAGGATACATGTAAAAGACTAAGCTTTAGAAGAAAAGTCTTTAACGTGTTTACTTGATTATAGATTTGGGTTGATGGAGAAATGGGGAGGGTTTGGTGTTTATAAAGACAGGAAATCACCAAGTGATATGATTTCCAAGGAAATTCCAGAAGTTTGATGGCAGTGGGGTTCCATAAACTGTTCAAAGGTGGCAGTGTATGCAGTCGTGAAAGCGAGGAGGGCTTTTAAGTGAAGGTGTTGAAGAAGGAAGAGCTGTACTTCATTTTAGCTTTCAATTACAGGGTAATTTGATAACATTTACTACATTTACTGTGGTTTTTTTTCTCCTGATGTAAAGCTATTGAAGGTGGTGGAATTAAACTAGGAATTAACAAACATGACTGTGTAGCAGTGGGACTTTTTCCTCCCTTCTGTGTGCCAAGCTTCTGCTTATTTGGTGTGATTCTGCAAAAACATCCATTGATTTCAGTTATTCAGAAGCTAATTACCTCGTAACCTCCAGGATCAAGCAGCAGAGTGGCTTATTTAGCCTATAACAACACAGTTCTTATTGTGGTGCCCAGTTGTGTTGGCACTTGCTGCAGGGAACCTCCCATTGACCCTGCTTGCGAGATGGCTGCAGTGCAGGTCCCCACGCACGTATCCTGCCTGTAGACTGTGACTATTGTGCATGCAAATGGACAGCAATTATCATTTAAGTAATGAGTACTTAATGGATGTTTGTACTCTGTAAATTTGAAGCATTTTGAAGCTGAAATTTCCCTACTGATGTAATTTGATGTGTGCCACAAATTGCTGAGGTGAGAACACAAGCAGGAGGAAACCAAGTTATCAGTGAAAGTAGACTCTGAGAGCTCCCTCTCCTGCTTCTACCTCAGGCATTGCAATGGATAAGTGGAGAGAGAAGTATAAACGTATCACAGTAAATCCCCAGGAAGAATCTTTACCTTTTCTAGGTAGTATCATCATGAAAATTGCACTGCAATGGATTTTGTAGGGACCTGGCACTTCATTAAAATAAAAGTCAAGCCTGTCAATATGGTAGGTGTAGCAGCAGAAATTCCCCTAAAATGATACCTTGGCTGTAGTTTGACTAAACAATCAGCAAATAATTTAGTGCAGGCTGAATTCAGGCATGCTGTGCAGATTTCTTCAGTGCATCCACTTGAAAAGGCCCTTTAATGCTAATCCATTTGGATACCACAGTATTGTTTCCAAATACAAAATTTGAATTTTAATTGAAGTTTTGTAGCCTGCAAGAGAAAAGTAATACATTACTACTATTATTTCAAAGGCAAATCCTTTGGGGGCAACTCTCAATTGCAATTCCTCGAGCATCTTTAAGATTCTTAGAAGCAAATCAATACATTTCTCAGCAATGATTATCCTTGGAAGCCGTCTCAATTAGAAATGATATAAAGAAGCAAAGCTGTGGTGGTCTCCAGCTGAGCTTTGCTTGTGAAACTGCCTTTGCAATTGGAAGGCTAAATGAAATTGTAAACCAGAACTTGACTGTATCAGTAAGCAGCTATCTTTTGTCAAATATATGTGGTGGTAAAATTACCTTCAAGGTCACAATTGTTGACTCATTCAAACTGTAAGTTCTGATGGACTGGCATTGTCTCTCTTCTGTATTTGACTGGAGCTCTTGAGTGCTTCAGCTCTATGAAGGACCAGGAATACTTTAGTAGTGCTAAACAGAGGGTCATAGCCTGTCATAAAGTGCTCGTTTGAATTTACAGTGATAATAAGATACTAATCTCTCAGAATGTTAATTAAGATTACTTATAGACATAGGGATCACTGTACAGAAGAGCAGAAATGCTGCAATTCCTGGCAGGACTATTTTTTAAAAATTCAGAAACACAGCTATTTTACTGATGCTATTTGCGATTAACTTTTAATGGACTTATGGTGATTTGAGTGGCTAAAAACTACACCATGGATCAAGATTACTTGATAATTTTTCCGCTGTGAGTTGGGTACCATTCTCCAGCACTTGCCTGACTGAATGCACAAATTAACTTCTTTCTGCAAGAAAAGACATGGGATTGCCAGACCATCTGTTTAGTGGCAGTCTCAGTCCTGTCCTGTTCAGTTTGCAGCAGCAAATATATATATCTAAAGGTACTTCTTTGAGAGAAATAGTTTGTTGGGATGGAAAGACCCAGTGCTGTCTAATAAGTGTTTGCGCATTAGTTCTTGGAGCATTATGATTGGGTGCTGCTAAAATGGTAGCAACATCTCCATCTCCCTGTATAAGGCAAAAGCAGGAATACTCTTAAGTAGCTAGAAAAAATTGGTTTTGTCTTGAGCAAATTCATTGTGCTCAAACACAAGTGTGTGAATGATGCCTCTGCCAAAAAAGCTGTTAGTCTGAATTGTTGGGGGGAATAACAGACTGAAGATCTCCATCGTCTCCCATCATCATTGTGGCTATGAAGAGCCAGTGAAGGCCACCAACAGCTCTTTGTCAGATGTCTTCCTCAGAGCACACACTGAGACTGAGGCTGCAGAACAGTCTTCTGGAATCCAAGTTTGCTCCATACCAGTTTTATTACCTTGTTCAAGCTGTTTTGTTTGATCTAAATGGAACAGTCATGGGAGCAGAGAGTTTTTAATGGGATGTGGGAAATTCAGGTTCATGCTTTCTGGAATTACAGAAACATAATTTTTCTGTTATTTTCTGTTATAAATTATCTTCCTGCATTTAGTCCTGCATTTGGTTACAACTTGCACAGTTTGATTCCAAGTCCATGTAGTTTTTGTTGCTAGCTGGCAAAATAAAATATGGCAGCCTCCTACAGACAGTAAAGGACCCCAAAATCAGGAAAGATTAATTAAGTCCCTGGGTGAGACTGTAAATTATGACTGCTTTCTGCCATAGTCTTTGATGGCACAGTCACATATTACTACTCTCAAGTGCTATTCCAAAAGCACCGCTAACATGCTCCTTTGGGCTGTTAACTTTTATGTCTCTTCATACTGACAACAGTCCATCAAGCCACACTTCTAACCAGAAAAAAAGGGTCAAAAAAAAAAAAGTACGTACGTTTAATGCAGCTGATTTTAAAATGTCAAAGTTGAATTCTCTGGTGGTGTGCTGTATTGGAAAACTGTGTGAGAAAATCTCTTCTGCAGGGGATCACACAATGATGATAAAGCACTTAAGGTCTCCTTGGACTTGGTGGGGTCTCTGACCTGTTACACCTTAGCAAGCATCTGCTGTGCTGTGTTAGCTCACAAAGGGTTAAAGACTTTCTGGCAGCTTCTGAATACTAGAGCAGTTATTTTTCCTGTGTAACAGTGGAAGAATGACTATGCATAATTTAATTTTAACTTAATTTAGTGTACCTTATAGATTTTCATATATAGAATAATGCCAAAATTTGAAAAAGTTTTTCTCTTACTGAAGCGTGTGTTAAACTGACATCAACAAAGAAAATAGGTTGGTTCAAAGAACTTTTAAAAAGCCCCGCTCTTGACTTCTGTGTTTGATGATTTAAAAACAATTAATTTGTTGTTCTTGGTAAAATCTTAAGCTCTCCTTTTAATAAGATTGTGCTGATAGCAAAACTTCATATGCTGGTGTGATTTCTCTGTATGTTAGTTAATAGCTACATAATTAGAAATGTAAAAGTAATTCTCATTGTGTAAACAAATAGACTTCAAAACCTCTTAATGGATAATGCAGTTTTACTATTTAATTTCTGCAGTACTGATAAAGAGAGGACTTTATAGTGAGATCTCTGTAGTAGGAATAAGAAAAAGGCCTACTTCTAACTGAACGGATTATTGAGAGATGGGATAAATTTGGGTTTTAAAATGGTGATGTGGGTTCCCCTCTCCTATGGGAAACTGAAGCAAATGAATGAACATTCCAGAGAGACTGGGGGTTTTTCCTGTGTTTTTTTTCATTTTCTGGAGGCTCCCTGCATTGTTTATGTTCCTCTCCAAGGACGTATTTTGTTGTATCTTCTCTTTTTAATTTCCGTAATGAAACGGGAGTCTCCAGTGTTCCTGTCATCTTTTTCTGGACCAGAAAGCAAAACATTAGGGAGAAAGGTAGAAAAAATTCACAATGTGACTTCTGAGAAGTGCTGAAGGCCTTCGTACCCTTCAAAGAACTGTAGCTCCCAATTCTTGTTGACTGCAGTACATTTTAAAATACCTACCCTTTAAAAAAAATTTGGCCTTGAGTACCTACAACTTGCACTGCAATTGATGAGAGCTGCAGAACCTAAGCACCACTGAAAATCAAACTATCAGTCACGCTCACTGCCTGCCTTTGATGGAAGCAACAATATGCCTTGGGGAGTTTCAGGAGCTTTACTTAAAATTCCAGCACCTAAATGAAGAGAAGTTTCTGTTCATCTCTTTGCTTCTGGTGGTGTCACCTTCTGAGAGCAGAGCTAGGGCTGTCCTATGAGAGCAGGTACTGAAGGGTCACCTGGAAGCCCTTTCACAGTCCCTGAACCCACTCATGCCCCTTCTCCCCTGTCCTGCGATGGGACAGGCAGCTTAGAAAGTGAGCAGTGTTTATAATGCACTGATAGCTGCTGCTGGTGGCAAGTTCAGATTCGTTTAATGATTGCTGTAGCTTATTGTTAACAAGAGGATTTTTTTTTTTCTCTGGGGAAGAAAAAAATGTGCTGTTTTTCTGGGCAAGATGAATTACCCAGGATGGAAGGTCTTATCCTCATTAAATTAGCAGGTTGTACCTTATAGAATCATAGAATACCGGGTTGGAAGGGTCCTCAAGGTCCAACCTTTCTTGGCAAATGCATGCTCTAGACAATATGGCCCAGCACCCTGTCCAGCTGAATCTTACGTGTCCAATGTTGGGGAATCCACCACTTCCCTGGGCAGATTATTCCAATGGCTGATTGTTCTCGTTGTGAAAAATTTTCCTCTTGTGTCCAATCAAAATCTCTCCAGGAGTAATTTGTACCCATTACCCCTAGTCTTTTCCATGTGACTCCTTGTAAAAAGGGAGTCTCCATCTTCTTTGTAGCTACCCTTTAAATACTGGGACGTGGTGATAAGGTCTCCCCTAAGCCTTCTTTTCTCAAGGCTGAACAAACCTTGTTCTCTCAGCTTTCCCCATGTGGCAGGCTTCCCAGTCCTGTGATCATCTTGGTGGCCCTTCTCTGGACCCTCTCCAGCCTTTCCACATCTTTTTTGTAATGCGAGGACCAAAACTGGACACCCATGAGCGCTGAGTAGAGTGGGATAAAGACTTCCTTGTCTCTGCTGCTGATGCCCTCATTTGCTCATCTGTGTTCATAAGCCTTTGAACAATAAAATGCACCATAGTGTATAGAGCTTTGTTAAACATTGTAGCTTCTCTGTGCTGGAGGATGCTAATACTTGAAGTGTTGCATTACTAGAGTAACTAAGTAAAAAAAAAAAATTAAAAAAACCCAGTAGGATGATTTCTTTAAAAGAGGCAGTGGCATGTGTGTTCAGAATTAGAGGTTTAAACTTTTAATGAGGTGGGTTTCTTTAGTTGAAGTACTAACTGAAAAAAAAAAGGGGACTAAGTATGCAGTATTACATCCTGATACATACAACACATGTTGAAAGGCTGATACTGTAACAAGTGGAATATAAGAGCTTTGTAGGACCTGTGTGCGTGCTTAGAGCTGCACCTAACTCATTCTCAGCCTGCCTCTCTGTGCTGTAAGCCCTTAGTTGGGAAATAGGGTTTCCTGGGCTTCTGTGCATGCTCGCTGAGTTTTGGGAGCATAGATTAGCTTCACTGCAACTATTGAAAGGATTAACCAATACATAGCAAAAAAAAAAATAGGCGTGTTATAAACTACATAAAAGAATGGAGCTGAGGTTTTTTGCAAGAGTGTGTTTGCATGATGCATGAGGGAAGGGAGGAGGAGGAGAAGGAAGAGAAGAGTTGCAAAGCCACTAGCTTTGCCAGCACTCAGAAGCTGGGTAGGAGAGTGCTGCTGCATTTGTGGAGTGTGGGTTGTTCGTTCAGTGTGCTGTTCCTCGCCGCCTGGGTTTGAATCTCGGGCTGTGTCCTCATGACGCCTTGCAAGAGGCGGGGAGCTTGCCTCAGGGGACACAGGAGCTTTGGCTGAGCACAATGCTAACCAAGGTAAACAAACAGCTCCCAGCTAGCCTGGAGCCTGGGCTGAGGACCTTTTTTCTTTCTTTTTTTTATTTATTTTTTTTTCCCTTGAAAAACTTTGTGGAGAACTGCAGAACAAGGGAAATGAGTAGAAGTTGGAAAAAAAGCTTATATGGCAAAACTGTCAAGCGATGACCGAATTCCTTTGAAACTTATGGAGGCCTTGTTGGCTGCAGAGCCAGCCTCTCTTCATCCAGGCGCGGCAAACTGGGGCTGCCATAGTTGTCCTTCCACTGTGTACAGGGCTCTGTTTTTTACTGGGGGGCTCAGGCAGCTTTTGGGGCTTACAGCAGCTCATATAACACCTGGGAACTCCTGTGAAGTAGACCCCAATGGGACTTGTAAAATTTTTGTTCCTCCAAACTCTACACTGGTGAGAGGTGGAGGGAAAAGCTGGGATTGGTGGACCAAGAGAGGGGACTTGTGCCAGAGAAATGGGTTTATTCCATGAAGAACAAAGAGATACTGAGATTAGAAGTGAAAATTTCAAGCAGTTAGGCAGAGAAAGCTCTTTTCTAAATACAAAAAGGGCCTGGGAAAGCAACTGAATTCCTCCAATGTTTCCAGACTTTTTTTTTTTTCCAGTCCGCAGAAGCAGGGATTTGGCTCAGCATGTTCAAGGGGAAACCTCAGGTTGCAGGCTTTGCAGCGTGCGTGTAAGCTGCAGGGGACATCGAGGCAGAACTTCTCCTCCAATTGAAAGACACTGTAGTGCCTGCAGAGATTAGGATGCTCCAGAATCCTCACCTACCTTCGTGAGCAATGTTGTATGCCCCCCTCGAGCTGTCAGCAAACACAAATAAGGGACAGATTACAATTAAAAATGCACAGGGTCGCGGTAATGTAGTTAAAGAGGCTCTCTGGGTCGTACTCCTGTCAGCCTGGTGCTAGTGCCAGTTTCATCTCAGTGAAATGTACTGAATGAGAAAAGCAAAGCCCTTTCTGGAGTGCAGCTGCTTTGGGTTTTGCTCTCTTTTGTCTCCGACTTGCCTCGAAGCAGGGCTGAATTCCTGAAGTTTGAGTTGGCAGCTCTGGCCCCAAGTCTTCGCCTCCTGCCCTTGAGAGGGGTCATTTTGCTGGTGGCCAGAGACGGGCGTAACGTGCTGCCAGGGGTGTCTGATCGTCATCCTGTGATGGGTGCCAGGCAGAGCCCTGGCAGTGGTGGGTCAGCAGCGCTTGAGAGCAAAGGTCTCGCCACATTGCTCTCACGGGCAGCACTGCCGAAGCTGAGGGACTGCTCTCAAGGTAAAGAGGATTTGCATCAGCAAAGCAAGGATGAACTGCTGGTTCTTTGCCTCGAGCAAGCTTCCCTCGTGTTTGAAGACTTTGAGCCTGATGCTGGGAGGTCATTTGACTGACTTGCACATTTCTACAATACCTGAGACGAGTGCTTGCTGAATTTCATTATATAGCTTCTATTGAAGGCAGAAACCAAAACCAGAGTATAATTAATATATAAAAGCCTCTTTTCTTTGCCTCGGGCTTGTTTCTAGTTTGTTTGTTTCAGTACATCTCAATGTGTATTTCTTTTGGTTCACTGACTCCAAACCAATGGCTGGCATCAATACATAAAGCCTTGCAATTACTTTTGTCTCTTTCATGTGTGACTGCCTCAGAAATGGTGGCTCAGAGCACTAGAAATATCAGCTACAAGCAGTTCTGGGGCTACAGATCTCCTTGTTGGGGTAGAGCTGTAATAAAGCTTTGGCAGTAGGATGAGTTTGTTCTCCTGAGTGCAGGAGACTGGTGGTGGCTGCAACTATTTTCAAATAAGGTTATCTCCTGGACTTGATCCTTCAGCTGTCTGTCACTCTGGTTTCTGAAAAAAGTGTACATTCCTTGGTTTCTGGGGATATTTGTATAGAATAAATACAGGATTCTTCACACAGCTTTGATTAAAAACAAAGATGAGGTTGGTGTTGCTTTGAGAACTGCTTAGCAACACGTTTAACTAAAACTCCTTAAATTGAGGGAGGTCTCGAGATGTTGAGGAGTGAGAGGGATTGCTGATGAACGGAGAGTCTCTGGGGTTATCTCCCTCCCCCAAAGTAATCCCGTTAATAATCCTCTTGAATCATGTGGAGTATTCAAAAGTGGCAGCTGCACAAACCATTTTGGACCATGGCTTGTTTTATACGTCAGTGCATTTAAATTAGCGCTTGGTCAAAACTTCTATGTTCCAAAATTCTGTAGCTGTCATGATATAAAGATATTTTTTTTTCTTCCTGTCTCCGATGACCTTAAATCTAGGATGCTGAGGGTTACCAGTAAGGCTAGCAGCCTTTCTCCACCTGGTATCATCCTGGTTGAGACCACGGGTTTTCAGAGGTTTGCAAAACCCTGTTGTCTCTTGCCTGAAATAATGCCTTTGCCTAGTGGTTACTTATTTATGATTTGTCAAAAGCATAAAATTATATTCCATTTCCTTCCACTTTCCTGGGCTTTAAGTGAGTCCTCTTACCAGGTTGGCCAAGCAGCCTGTCCCCTGTCCTATACCTCCTTAAAGTCCTGAAATTTTGAGTTTTACAGATGCTGTGCAGATAACATGTTGTGATGTATTAAGTGCACAATGGCACAACTGCAGTCCCCATGTTTTTCCCTTAAAAGTGCCGCTTTGTCCTGGAACACTCATCTAAATGTGGGGTAGCATCTGAGTCTGAGAGTTTGTGGTTTTGTTTTGAGATATTTCACAGGCGTTCACACTTGGTTAACTTAAATACATCTGCCCAGTACTTTGAGATATAAAAGGTCAGTGAGGTTCACTCTGATTTTCTTCTTGACTTGGTTAAATACATAACTGCAGCTTAAGGGCATCAATCTTAAATAGAAACTTGGTGAAATGAGATGCCAACAAGAGTGGATGCGGATAGTGGTGGTTCTGCTTTATGTGAGCTCATAGGATCCCAGCAGGGCCAGTCCAGACTCAGGATTTCTGTTTAACAGGAAACTTTGCCCACTTTAAATTTAGCTTCTGTTCCAGTTCAAAACAAAATGTCACCTTTACTTAAAACAAAACAAACCTTTCAAAGCTTTTAGATATGGGAAATAAGATTTTACATTAGAGGCTGATATGTTCCTGAAGGATTTTCAAGTGTAGAATTTTCCTTTATGGCTTTTGTGTGTGTTGTTTTTATGTTACATTGAAAAAAGGCCCAACATGCTACAAAATAATATTTTAAGAAAGGATGAGACCATAAAGCAAAATTCTAAATTTAATGTGGAAATGAATAATTCTTTTTATGACCCCAAATTTTCCATAAATAAGGGTCACTTGCAAGTATTTGTCTCACTGGAATTAAGAAAACAGTGATGGGTTGACTCCATCAGCAACTTCAACCAAAAACCATGTAAAAAAGCCGTCTGCCTAGCCCTTGAATCGCAGTCTGTGCGATGCTGCCGTGTTTCAGCGGGGATCAGTGTCAATGCAAGGAAGGGCTCCCGAGTGAAAGAGGAATGTGATATTAAGAATGTCAATATTTCGCTTTCTAAATTGAAATTCTTGGTAGTGTTGAGATAATCCATATGTCTTAATCAACTCCTGGTGTTTGAGTGGGAGGAAGCTAACACAGTAACTAGTTGAGGAGGAGGAGCAGTTAGTCAAAATAACTGCTTTTCTCCCTGAGGACTTTTGGGTTCTGGAAATATTTAACAGATGAAATAGCAAGAGCAGCTGTCCTAAGGGAACTATCAGAGAGGCGTTTGACATTGCGAATCATATAGATTGCTAAATGAATGTTTTGTCTGTAGAGTGCCTGAGGTGTGATAGCGCGGGAGCGGAGTTGGGGGATTTGTCTGGCTGCTGTGATCTCAAACAGCAGCGTGTCAATGGCAGCTCCAACGGTGCGGGCTGCGCCTGCCCACCCAGCGCTCTGGAGAGGGCTTTTGGGGATGGGTATCTGATGGGGCCCTCGCTGCCTCGCCTTTTGAAATTATCCCGAGGTGCGAGTCTCCAGAGCCGGGAGTGAGGGATGCTGTCGGCAGTTCATGGTGGTTGTGTCTCTGGGGGGTTTTGCTGCCCATCGCTGGGGTAGCAGTAGGGGTAAGCGAGGCACCCTATGCCTCTCTGGTGTCCGGCCTCTGCCATCTCATAAGGGCCAGATCTGGGTGGAAATTTGGATGGCTCCCCAACAGACACAGGGCGCAGGAGGGTGTCCCCCACGGCAACCCATTGCCTTCTGTTAGGGAGAGAGCACCCATGTGTCCCCAGCTCCTTGTGGCACAGCGTCACTGCTCGCTGCTCTCCTGGCGTAGCTCTGCTGCCGGAGTTTTCCCTGCCCGTCTGGGGATGGCCTGCTGCCTCAGAATTAATAATTTAACTGATTATGAAGGCACGTTGGCAGATACCATAGTACCTGTCAAATCTAACTGCCTGTAAATTTAATTAGTGTGCAAAAACTGGCTTTGGAGTATACCAAAACTTAATTAGTCAGCATCTTAAGGTTGTTAGCGTACTCTCCAGGGTAATAATATCCAAAAAAGGGTACGTGAAGGCTGTGATAAAATAATTAAAAGTATAAGATCCTCATGGCATGTTTAGTACTCATCTCTGCTGTGTATGAATCGGGATGGAGGAATAAGAACAGCAGCAGCTTGGAGCTGGGCTCTGATAGTGGGTTTCTTCCCTCAGTAGTGGAGGAACAATTAATTAGCAAGCACGGTGGCTCAGGTCAGCTCAGTCCTATGCAGAGGATTGAGCTTGTCTTTGGGAGCATCCTGTATATTTCGCCATGATGCATCTACCTGCTGGTAGGGAAAACCCCACTCTTTACAAAAGCATGGACTAGTAATTAAGAATTTGAGACAGAATAGAATAGGCTGTTTCAGTTGGAAGGGACGTACAATGATCATGTAGTCCAAGTGCTTGACCAATTCAGGGCTGACCAAGTTAAAGCGTGTTACTAAGGGCAGTATCCAAATGCCTCTTAAGCACTGACAGGCTTGGGGCATTGACCACCTCTCTAGGAAGCCTGTTCCAGTGTTTGGCCACCCTCTTGGTAAAGAAATGCTTCCTAATGTCCAGTCTAACCCTCCCCTGGTGCGGCTTTGACCCATTTCCACGTGTCCTGTCATTGCATGCTAGGGAGAAGATTTGGGGACTGTGGAGTGGCTGGGGGGTTTGTAACTGGACTGATGGGGAAGTCTGTAATGAATGAATGAAGTCTTTCAAATGAGGTAGTTTGGGAGAGAAATCAGAAATTCTTCAGGAGTATTCTGAGCAGTTTGAGCGGTGATGACTTGTCCTAGGCTTGTCCCCATCAGAACAAAGCACTTCAGGTGTCAGAGTTGTTTCTGGGTTACCGCAGTGCTTTGCAGCAAAGGCCGATGGCTTCCTACCCAGAAAGGAAAGCTGGTTTGATGTTTGTCTGCATAGTCCTGCCACACTGTGCTTACATGGAGAGAAGGATGTGTGACTTGTAGCCAGCGTTACTACCAAGAGGTTTTTTACACTGTGATGGGATGGCATAGTGTAGCAGTGACTCACTGCAGGTTGTTTGAAAGGAAGGGAATGGGATTTAGTAACACTGATTGTGCCCCATCTGTCACACCCCAGAGTTGTACACACTTTTCTTCCTGATGTTCTGCTTCAGCCCTAAGCTGCTGCAAAATATTTATCCCAATGACCTGTATTTTTGTGGGAATAGCCTCTCCTCTGAATGGAGCATGGACAAAAAAGCAACAAAAATTTCTTAGAGCAGCCCTGGGCCTGACTGCAGTTTGTTGCTAGATGCTTGGCCTCTGAGTGCTCCTTGTCTCTCATTATCCCCATGCATCATGGGGAAAGAAGGAAACAATGAACTTTCTGATCCCTGAAAGAATATGTAAAAGTCAAACTGTGACTAAGAAATGTCTGGAGGCTGAAATCACTTATCCACTTACATTCAAAAATGAAGGAATCAATAAAACATACTTTGGCTTCTCGTTAGCTTCCCTAGGGGATGGTTTATAATCCCATTCCCTCTCCCATCTACAGTAAGAAAGTGAGTTTGGTTCCTGTGCCCTGCAAACCTGATGGAGGTATTTTGGAGGCACCCGAAACTCTTCCAGCTGCCAGTGCCAAACACAGGTGCCGCAGCCTCCCTAAATACTTGTGCTGTGGGTCTCACCTGGCCAGCCAGGTGGTCCTGCCTCCCTCCCAGACAGTGCAGAACCAGCATAGCGAATGGGCAATCCGCTCTGGTAGTGGGAGAGGGAAAACACATTGCCCATCAGTACTGGACTGCCTCCCTGGACTGGTGTCTCCAGCGTTGCCTGGATACCTTGTTTCACAGCACGGGACTGGTGGAATTATGCCTTGGGAAGGGGCCTGGTCCATAGGAAAGAGCCTCTCATGGGCTGGTGTTTCATGGAGTGGGACTGTGTTTCACAGTGTAATGAACAGCCCAGTGCAACCTTGTAGAGTTTTCCTCTAATTTCTGTATTATCACCGGGCAGTGTACCCGTGTGAGCTGGGTGTTGGCATTTGAGGAGCTGGCGTAGGGGGAAAAAAGGAGGAAGGGAAGAAGGGCTGGGTGCTGTGTGTGTGCATGCTTATGTGCAAACATCTTTTTCTCCTGGATTTAATATGCGTCTCTTGAGTTTTGCTTTAGTTTCTAGTGAACCTGAAAGATCAAAGCAGAATTTATCTGCAAAGGCTCCGTATCACATGTACAAGGTTGACTCGCAACTCACACTGGACCTGCTGAAAAGATACGAAGATCTGTTGACAATCCTCAGCAGAACTGGGAGCTTGTAATGGTACTGGATCAGAATTGTGCTTAGCTCTGGGTTTTTGCTGTGACTATCTCATGTAACATCCAGCAAAAGTCCAGCTACCTTAAAGTCTATGGAAATTTGAGATTGACTTTGGTAAAAGCAGTATTTTATGTGGGTTTTCATCACAGGCCTGTGACAAAGTAAAGAATGACTGACAGGATTCAGTAAACTACCAGATTTCTGAGAGACAGCCTGCATACCGCTGAGTGGGCTTAATTTAATGAACTGAGGGATGCCATGTAATCTAACTGCTTATTATGTTAAGAGGCAGCAGATAATCTAATGATCCACGGGTGGCTATTTTGATTTTACTGCGTGAAGTTAAATACGTGCTTAACTCTACCAAACCGAGCAGTGTTTCTTTCAGTGCTAGAATTGATACAGAGCAGTAGATGTCAGCTCACCGGTTACAGGCATTTAGTCTTTTGGCCTAACCGTGCATGACATAGGACGACTGGTCTTGAGCCATCACATTAGCTGTGAGGCCCTTCCTGGAGGTGGTGGGACCTGGGGTTTGCCTGGTAGCCCCCTCCCCACATGCAGAAGTGGGGGGTGGCAGTGCTGGGGCGGTGGCAAGAGCCCTCCGAGCTCTTGGCCGGCTGGCGGGGTGCTGCGGGTGCCTGTCAGGATGGAGCAGCCTCAGGCTTCCAGGGATCATCATTTTTGTGACCCAGAGCAACTTTGACTTTAGCAAAAGCGATGGTGAGGATGTGCCCAGGTTTCTTACTGAGAACCAGCAAATGTGATTTTTATTAAGAACACCTGGTAATTTCCTGCCTTCATTTGCATGTATAGGTGCTCTGATCAGCTGGAGAAGTGCACGTGTCATTTGTTATTTATTTTTGTGGAATGCTTATGTATATAAAAGGTACCTATTCACAGCCTGTAATCAGGCTGTAATCATGGCCTGTAATCACAATCACTAAATTAATAGATTAATTAATAAATTAACATCAATGAAATATGATTTTTCTATTGATTGTATGTCTGTTTATTGATTCTGGTGCCTGGAAATGCCAGCCTCATCATTGGGTGTATCTTTAAAGGAGTAAGCTGAATTTTAATATCATTTGTGTCTAGCACTTAAGAACACTACTCTTCTGGTGTGTACCCTGCTCCCTTTCTGGCAGTGTTAATGTTACTGATATAAACTGTTTCCAATCTTTTAATTGGTTTTGGTTCTATTCAATCTCACTGTAATAATTTAATTTTTTTGTTTAAAATTTCACTCATGCTTACCATATGGTGAGTATCATTTATACATAAAAGCTACTTGCTGTTTTACCTTTGGAAATCGTTAGGGCCTTCACAGTAAGAGCTTCCTAACCATCTGCTAACCTCTCAAAACCTCATGTTAATGTAGACATCTGCAGTTGTGACTCCAGGGTTATTAAACAGCTAAGTCCAGTCGAATGCCCTTGTGCCTGGCTTTCCAAAAATCAGCACTGCAGAAAGTGAACAATTCAGTCGCAACAAAAGCCATGAAATTTGCACATGCGGTGGGCAGACGCATGCCCCTCCACGCACCCTCCTGTAGGTCCAGCTGCACAGGCAGAACAAGTGGATTTGGCTGAGGGGACACAGCCATCCCAATTAGCTATGAGTGCAGACTGATGTCCTGTAATCCTTTAATGCTAGAGAGGCTCCAGCATTAGACCCCGTGCTAATCCATTTTTAGAATGTGCATCGTGAACAAAGAAGATTATGCCATTTTAAAATGAGCTAATTGTTTGTAGTTAATCAGAGTATCCTTCAAATTACAGAAGAAAATGCTGTAGGTTGAAATCGTGGCCTCGATTAAGTCAGCAGCAAAACTCTCCCTGGCTTCGGTAGTGCAAGGTTGGAGAGCTGAAGCACGCTTACCTTGTAACATTTCTGGCTCTGGCTGCCTCACAGCATACTTTGTATTCTGGTGTTTGGGGCATTTTGCTTTTATTTTGCTCTTTTCTGTCAAATTCGTGTATGCAAATGTTTGCCAATGAGGAGGAAGAGGTGGCTCCTGGTAACCTCCGATCATGCAGTAGCTGAAAACAATGGAGCTAATTACAAAATGTAAATGTCTAATGTTTCCAGTGTTTAGAGACTTGATACTCTTCATCTGAGCGCTGTGTAAATTGCAGGTGAAGACAAACGGATAATTTGAAAGCCATACCCTTATTAAAAAAAAGAAAAGGAAAAGCAAATTTCATTGTGTGGTTAATAAATGTCCTTTTAATGATTTTTTTAAAAATAAGTATTACTTACTAGAGCTGTTAAAGCTGTTTTTATATATTTTTGGCATTGTATTCAACCACAATAATGAAAATTAGACTTAATGCATTCGTGTTAATACTGGTCTGTTTTCCCTAAAGCAGAATGCTTTTAAACATGTGCAATAATTTTGCTATTGAATGGCAGTGTGGTGATCAGTAAAAATGTTTTATCTTGGTAAATGATTCAGGTAATATGTTGGTCTAAAACTGATCCTTATCCACATTAGTCCTTTTCAATAACACAGCAAGAAAACTGTTCTAAAATGTAGTAGAGATTAATGGATTAAGTATAGCAGTTAACTTTTGTCAGAAATGCCAGCATTTATCTGTTGTTAATGGCCCAGCAGCATGTAGTAAATCTTGATGAGTTGGTAAGGATTTGGGGGAAGAAACTGTAACCTGGGGCGGCAGGTACAGCTGCTTCACTGTTGCGTTTCCCCAGTCTGTCCACAGCCCATGGGCAGGGTGGAGCGTCTGACCCACAGAAAAATAAATATGTTTGTGTTATTCGGTGGTGGTGATGTAGAGTTTTTTTTTTTTTTTTTTAATTAAATATCCAGTCACATGGATTTAATTTCTGAAATAGATTATTTTCTGTGATGAAAGTGAGAAAAGTTGTTCACTCTGTGGTGGGTGGATAAGACAGTCACTGTGTGCAGATGGACAACTGACCAAATTAGGTTACCAATGTGTCTGTT
Source organism: Pluvialis apricaria (assembly GCA_017639485.1). Classification (NCBI taxonomy): domain Eukaryota; kingdom Metazoa; phylum Chordata; class Aves; order Charadriiformes; family Charadriidae; genus Pluvialis; species Pluvialis apricaria. The sequence continues at coordinate 8,583,763 of CM030017.1, forward strand.
TGTTCAAGTCTACAGAGAGTAAAAAGGGCATGCATGCATTCTCTGAAAAGAGATCAGTGAAGTATCTAAAATGCTTTTCCTTTTTTTTTATTTTTGACTAAATTCCATATATGTTCTAATGGAAAGTATTTGGGTTTTGGTTACCTCACTGTATGCTTATTTTAGGAAATTGGCGGTGATGTTTGTGTTTCTTGGGAGGATGTGGGTAGGAGGGGGGTGGCAGATGGGAAAGTCAGGAGAGGGTTATGATACACTTTTTAAAGGAAATGTAAATAGAAACATAATTAAAAAATAAAAATGAAAGAAAAAAAGTGTTTCTGGAAGGATCTGTTGAAGCAGGCTGGCTGTGCTGCCGAGACAAGGGTTGAAGAGCAGTTTTAGCTTCCATCGTGGGTCTAGAGCCTTCCTTGCTGAGAGGAATGAGTTTTGATTTCAGCCTGGCAGAAGCACGGATGAGAGCTATTTGTGCTTTTCTTCAGCCTGGTGTAACTCCCTCAGCCTGGCTGTGGCTAAGCGGTTCGTTAGGGAGTGTAATTGACCTTGAAATGTGCTGTGAGTGCGTAGGACAAACTCTCTCACACTTTGGGGAACTTGTTTATTGCCAGTTGCTGCTTGTTCCTAAGCCTTAATTTAATTCCTTTCAAATTCCTCTTTTCAAAGTCCCATAAACAAATTCATGTGGAACAAGGAGAAATGGCAATTAAGGAGTTACGGTGGTGGGTGCTTGCCTGCAGGGAGGGGTACAGGGGAAGAGGGAGCCCTGTGAGCAGGGATGTCTGGAGCGCTTTGCTGCTATAGGAAGCCCTGTGGACCCAGTGCTGCTGCTGTGGGTGACTGGGTCTGCGGGGGCCTCCTTTCCTTTCCTTTCATGGAAAGGAGATACTAGTAGTGGAGCTGAATGGAAAGTGTAGTTGCATGTTAATTTTGCTGTAGTTATTTTACTTAAGCATCTCTCTTGCTGATTTGAACTTGAAATAGGGTGCAGCCGCTCTACCTCGCTCTTTGTGCTGCATAATGGGAGAGGAGCAGAGCGTGCTTCTGAAGTGGCAGCACGCTTGTAAAATTTTTGTGAGTTTGAAGATGAGATCGGTGCACAATGTTCTGTTACATGGTGAAGCAGATGTTAAAATGATCTGCATGTGATACATTACCCATCTCCGTTCAAGCCTTTGTTGCTTCTGCTGCAGCTGTTCAGGTGAATGCACTACTATTCCTTTACTCCAGCCCCATGGTAATTTACACAGATTTTGCAGATCCCGATACCTGTGTTCCTTTAGCTCCTGCGATGAGGAAAGGGAGATTTCCCTAAGGCTGTGAGGTGACCGGGCATGATAGCTGAGGGTGGGATGGGTGGGTGGAGTGCGTTGTCCCCTCTGGGGGCTCCTCAGGTGCTTCCTCAGCCGCTGGCTGTTGCTGTGTGGAGTGGTGGACTCTGGAAGTGATCAAACTTTCTGTTCAAGTTTAGGTCTGAAGTCACTTAGCACAAATTTTTTACTGCTAGTGTCCATTATTACTTATGCACTATTGTCCTTGGTGCTGCTTGAGCTGGGGCTGTACCCATCAGCTGCTCAGAAGTCTGTGCTGGCTGAAGGGTGAGGGCATGGACAGGAGCACACATGAGGGAGTAAATGGATTACAAGTCATCCGGACACTGTTGCCTACTGGAGGATGGCATTTTCAAGTGGTTGTCTTTCACATTTTGCTTTAAAAATTCCCATTGTCTCCACCAGCAGACTTGTTTCTGGACTAGATCCTGCCAATTGTACTAAGAAGTCATGCCAGTTTGTGCATATTTATTTAATTGTAGAATCTCTTTTAAAATGGTGTAATACAATTTCAGCAGTGGAAGGTGTGTGCTTTGTCTTGTTACTTCCAGAGTAAACTGCTTAATATTACCTACCGCTGTGTAATGGGACTGCTGGCAGTTTAATTAAATGAATCGTTTTTCTGTCTGAGGTTCAGCTTCTCTCGTTGCAGCTACTTACCTTAGAAGAAAAGATGTGGTGCTTGTTGCACAGCCAGAAAATTCAGGCATAGGGAAGCAAAGAGACTTGTCCATTTCCATACTGGAGGAAGGATTTCGATCGTGGTCTACGAAGTCTCAATTGACTTATAAGGTTTAGGTGAGGAGTTCTGTTGAAGCCCCTTCTGGGTCCATCGTGTAGTGGAAACCTTGATTTAATCTTTCTGCAGAAGGTAACACTGGCATTTTGGATGTGGCTGATCCTGGTCAGGCTTTGACCATGAGGCCGGAGAGACCTGCACCTGGTAGCCCTACTGGGTGGTAAGTATTCCTGTTCCCAGGGATCCCTGGAGTCTGCCCGAGTGCACCTTTGTGCACAGTTGCTCATTTTTCATTAGGCAGTGATTTGATTAGATAAAAATAAAAGTTGCTTGAGCATTCAGTTTTGCAGTGATGCATAACAAATTTATGCAGATTCGAATAGGACTAATCTGCATGCAAAATATAAAAATGTGATTACTAACCCGTATGCACCTGTACTGAAGTTTAATCGGGTACAAATAAGAACAGGAAGAAAGAGGCTTAACAAAATGCACAGCCTTGAATTTGGGCATGAATTAATGCAAAGAGATCCTTATAGTGTTAACGGTGCATCAGGTGTTTCCGAAGTAAATTAAATCTTTCAGTAATTTAAGAACACTGTTATTCTTTAATTAACTTTGACTTTATTAAAAAAAAAATCCTACTTTCTGCAGGCTTTTCTCTGTTGACTTCCTTTAGCTATCCTGTTCTAATGGCATTTGGTTCATGTCCAGGATCACCCTGAAAACACAGATGATTGATTCTGATCATGCGTGAATCAGTTTACAATGAATGTAGTTTCCTTCACATAAAGGAAATTTATCAATGATAATAGTGCACTGGGAGGTTGGGACTTAGTCAGGAGAGCTTTAAAGAACACGTTATTACTCATTTTCATAATAATTTTGGTGTTGTTCAGTGATTCGTTCATCTAACCCTGCAGCTTGTGTTCAAGTTCAGTACTAGAGCATATCACTTGGCTGTGAAGGTTTTCATGGTCCAGGGAAGTTGGATGTCAGTGGGAGTGCATTTTACCTGATGTTTCTTGCTTCCAGGATGCTCTGAGAAGGCTGTTAATGTTCCATGGTTGAGCAGAGGAGAGAGAATTCAGGTTGTAGAAATGAATGAGTAATGAGAAGAAAAGCTGAAAGTCAATTACCATCACTTGCTTCTCATTCTTAGGGCATGTATCTGAGGGGAGACTCCAGCCCTTGTAGTACCCATCTTCACAAAAAGCCCCCATGTCATTTTTATAATGAATCAAGTGAATAGATGGTATTGCTGCCTGCTACCATTACTGTACTGAAAAGATGGCAATGCTTGAGTGAGGTTTTGTCACGCACTGAAGTGAAGTATTTGCCTTGTAAAGGGTACAGTGCTGGGAAAGTAAACCCTCCGCCTGGCTGAGGAGGCCTGGGCCGCCAGCAACACGGCCAGCTTGCCTGCCTTGTGCACTGTGAGAGCAGCCTGGTCATTGGAAACGCTTCTATGTAAAAGCTATCCAGAGTGGGTTTCTTGAGGACCAGACTTGTTCCAGTGGGAATGATGCTGTGATGAGGACAGCCATTCTTGGAAAACCTGCCAAATAAACCTTGCATGTAGTAACAACCAGCAGTTGCAGCTGGGTCTTGCTAACCCCTATGGGTTAAGAGTGGTTCTTACTAAGAGATTTCTGACACATTCTGATGGAAAGCAAATGCAAGTAGTGGGAATGCTTTAAGTAAACCGAGCTGACATCAAATAATCAAAACCACTTAACACTGTGACACAAAGTGACAGCATCACAGAATTTCAAAATTAAAGTTGACACTCTGTCCTGTGCATTAGTAGATACAAGAACGACCAGCACCGTGGCGTGGGTTAATCACTGAGCATCAGGATTTCCTCTGAGTGTCTGCGACACTGTGAGGCTGGCCCATAACCCCAGTGTTGTTTTAGACAGAGGGGTGGTTTTGTATTTAAATGAACAAGCCCTTGAAAAGGTAAACTGCTTAAAAAATGTCTTGTGCAGAAGGCTCGAAGTGGAGTGTCGTGTGGGAGGACTGGCTAGGGTTATTTGCTGTAATGACCACCCTGCTTGTTGAACGCTGTGTGTGCTGAGAGGGTTTGTGATTGGAGCCTTGCTAGGCAGAGCCTACCCTTGTTTAATAAGAATATCCCCAAATGACTATAAGGGGAGCCTTAGGTTCAGATTCCTGTTGAAGTTACGCATCCAAGACCTCTCCATTTATACACATTTCTCAGGGAAAACAGTCCATATTATTTCCTTTAAGCAGTTACACGGGATATATGCTACTCGCAACAGCTGTTGCTTGCAAGAACCTTCGTTTTGTTAACGTTACCTTTGCCAGAAAACATTCAGAACTGAAAATAAAGTATCTGTAGCGGTGTGTTCTACTCAGCAGGAAGCTGCATTGGTGCCAAGGTGGAAGGAGACAGAACAACAGAATTCTGTAGCAAATAAGGTATTAATCTTTAATGTGCAAAAAGAGGGGGTGTAGGAAGAAGGGATGGCCTGATTTGGCAATGCTCACAAGCACTTGTGAAGGCTTTGTGAGTCTTGGGGCTGTACTGAGTTTCCAAGAAATATCTGCGTGTTCTAGGCCCTTAAGAAAATAATAGTCTGTGAGGGAACCACCTAACCTGTTTATACACTAGCATGCACAGTGTTGGCTTTACCGATGCCACGGTAAATCTTGGTTACCAACTGACTGATCAGGCAGATGGGAAAGGGTTTTACCCTGCACTACCATCCACGAGGTCTCAGAGCTAATAGAGAGCTGAAGACAAGGATAACTTGTTCCACAAGCCCTGGAAGATCTGATAATTGCTTATGAACAAATGACTAAATTACCTGAAAGCAGACAAATGAGGACGTGCAAGCATTGTAGGTGAGCAGACTTCTGAGAGGTCAATGTTCTGGGAGTGTTTGTGGGGTCTCAGGTTGCTCTGACAGCACTGGCCCTTTCAGAAGGCATTTGCTGGTGTCAGAATGCTATTTTAGAGAGGTTAATGAGCCCTTGAGGAGGTTGGAGGGGTTTCTTAATAGAAAAGGAGGAGAAGGTATACTGAAAAAAAAAAACAGAAGGGAGAAGGCAGTGAGGAAAGCTTGTCTTTTTTGTAGTTATTCCCTATTTAGGTGGACTCTGTGCTCTAGTGTCTGTGAACAGCCTGTGAGTATAAATGCTCCAGGAGAAGGTGGTATTTCAATACAAAATACTCTGATATTCCAGGCTCAAGTGAGCTCATGGTGTATATATAGCAAAAGATAGCTTTGGCTGTGTCACTGCCACTGGTTGGATGACGTGGCATCATCCAGCATTGCCCTAGAACATGTTCAGGCCACGGAGGTGTGATGCGTGGGTATTCAGCAAATGCGTATTTAGAGCTTGACTTTACATTTGGGTATAGAAAAACTGAGTTTTCCATTTTGGTTTACCTAGGGTTTGGGATTGCGGGGTGGTGTGGGAGTACCCTGAGCGTTTAGGAAAGGGAATCCAATGAAGTGCTAGAAAGTCACCATAGAAACATCCATGTGTTGAGAGTATGACAGAATTGTTTCTGTAGATACTTCCTGAGGCTTTAAAGGATAATACTTTTCAGAAATAGTGGAGTGCGACCGTTTAATTGAAATGGGTGCCCTCAGAGTGCCTGGGTGTGTGGAGGGGTGAGGGTGCTTTTGGATCAAGTCTTCTGCTGTAGTGGGCAAGCATGTCACATACTCCCCTTAATTTTATCAAGATGTATTGAGAGAGCAGTTGAATCCAGGCTCCCAGTACTGGTGCTCCTTCAGAACCACTGGGCTCTGATGACTGGAGACCTGTTTCTCATTCCCACCCCAAAGGTACCTATGATTACTTGGGGCTGTGTAAATAGCTTTTCTGCCTCCCTGGTGCTTTCCCCGGTGTACTTAGGAGTCAATTATTTTGCTACCTTCATCTTGTAAAATTGAATCTCAGTTTGCCTGGTGTCCTAGGTTATCCTTTTCAGGGCTCCTTTCGATGTGAATTTCTTAGTCATGGGTGATGGGAACGGTGCAGTTCTGTGAAGCCTTCCTCCCATCAGCTTGTCATGTCCCACAGATGTGGGAAGACTTGCAGTGGATGAGTCCGGGGCCCAAGGATACACTTCCCTCTAGCAAAAGCTTCAAGGTGGTTTGTGTTTGAGTTTCTTGTAAAATGATCGTGGTATTGGACACTGAATTGTCCTCTACAAGAGGTCAGAGTTGTTATTAGTTCACATCTCTAGTGCTGCAAGGGAATATTAAGCATTAATTAACCATTGCATCTGTTTAAAATTCACATGCCAGTTCTTGCTTGCACAACAAATAACCTCTTGCTCGCTGGTGGTTTCTCTAGTTAAATGATACTTTGCGTCTGCCTGTCTTCATCTTGTTTCAGCAGAGTAGGGAACTAAAAGAAGGAGCCCTCGGATGTCATTCGCACATGACCACTACTTTGTGTGTGCTGTTGGCACTGCTGTGTGTGGTTGGCTCACCAGGACATCTGGAAACTCTGGTAGCTGCTTGGAGCGCAGATGAGGAGCTCAAAGCTTTCGGAAGTTCTTTACTGTGCCGCAGTCTGACAGAGCAATGGGCCTTCCTGAGGCTTCTGCTTTCTCTTATTACAATGTCGCAGGTAGAATTGAAATGGGGTAGTGTGGCAGTAACCACTGATTGGCCTTTCTGTTAGATAATCAGTGGAGACAAAGAAGCTTTGTACCCAATTCATAAGCCACATTTGATCAGTGTTGTTTTTTTTAATCTCTGACTGTATGTATTTGTAACAGCACACTTCTGAAGTTCTGCTGACAGTAATGGGTCATCAGGTTCCTGCTTTATATCCAGAACTTTTGAGCATTCAGAAGAACCTTTATGGAAACCACAGGGTAGAAAGAATAGTCCTCAGGTGAGCTGGTGAACAAGTATTACTTGGACCAGTCCTAGCAGAAGGTAATCCAGCTTGTTCTTAAAAAAAAATATAGGAACAAATTCATTAGTTTCAGATGACCTGTACTGCTCTGATGTTTCAGCGTCCTTGCAGAGGGATTTCTGATGTTGAATGTCGGTCACGTGTGCTGCAAAATAATGTGGTGAAGATGAGGATGATTGCTTGGTTTTAGGTCTGCTTTCTGGCACTGCAATATTTTATGCTCTAAGTGTTCATTCTTCCTTTTGAAAATGGGACAAAAGTAAGGCCACGTGTATAAGAAATGTGCAAGTGTGCAATCATAACAAACGAAGTACCCAAACTAGACTGAAGGCTCATGGTGTTTCCTGCTTTACAGAGAAATTAAGGAAGAATAAGAGCTGATGGGAGAAAGGACATATTATTTTCTTAACTCCTGCAATGAGTAGAAGAGTGATGATACAGAAATGGTGGCCAGTGTCAAATTAGGAAACAGAATCAATTTGTCATGAATTTCCATCCATATCCTGTAGAGGGTGATCTTAACGGTACTGTGACTCAGAACTAGTCCTCAGCAAGACACTTGGCTGAGGAAACTGGAAACATCTGACTGGACAGTTGGTGAGAACTGGGCTAGAGTGTAGCCAGTTGGGATTTTGCCTCTGACTTCAGAGGCATTGGGATTTCATCTTTTTTTTTTTTTTTTTTTTCTGGTCAGTGTAGGATCCTGTACGGACTTTGATTGAGGTGTGTTAATTGCTCATCTCAGTAGCCCTGTGTTTGATGGAGCTGGTCATCCTCCAGGAATTTGGTATATTATTTCACAATAAGATATTTAAGACACCATTTTCATAAAAACTTTCTCCAATAAGCTGCTTCTTGTCTTGGACAATCACTCTAAATTATCCACCAGGCTCCCAGTTCTTTTCAGAATTAATGGCTTGACCCAGTTACACAATTCATTCCTCATTCATTTTTCTTAGTATCTTGGATAGTCATTTATTTCCCATCTCATTGTATATCGGAATGACCTGTCCTCTATTTTTCTAGTTATTTAGCTCCCGTTGGGTAATGGGCGTCTGTAGAGGTTTGACTTCCAGTACCAAACAGCAATGTTCTAGTCTTTTTTGTAAGTTCTCACAGGAGCTGTTTGGTATTGTGCAGGGACTGGTGCTACATGATGCTGCACAGTTAGAAAAGTGAAGCAATCTTCATCAAATGCCTTGGTTTTGAGCAATCTCTGAACAGCATTCTGAAATTTGCTTACACTGTTTTTTTCCTTCCCCATCAACAAATATTGCTAGATTAATAAGGTTATAACTAAATATTTTTTTTCTTAAAAAATGACACATTGAGAATTTTCAGCTGTAATGTCATGTTCTGTCATTGCTAATACTCACTGTAGATTGTGTTTTTCCTCACCGGTGCTTTTCCAAACTGGAAGTTTGCACTGTTTAATTGAATCAGGTGAAGTGAATGGCAGTGGGCTCCCACTCTGCAAGCCATCCTTGTTGTGAATTTTGAAACAGCACGCATGGTTCTAATACAAATTTTGTCTATGCTGTTATTTTAGTGCTATTTTTTAATATAACATTTACAAAAACATTGGCAATCAAAGAACTTGTTACCATTTGTGCTAATTTCAGGAGATGATCACAGGACTATGTAATTAGCATTGATTAAACAAGGAGCTGAATGGAGAGAGGCTACTTATGAGATGGGAGAGCAGGACATTTTCACTGCTAGACAAGGAACACTTAACAGTATGTTAATGAATCAAGACAGCTGGAGAATTCATAAAGGGCAAATCAGATATGATTGCTTCTGTTACAAGGCAATAGGTAGGTCACTGGGCATTATGAGATACTTAGGGTGGTATCCCATTGTACTATGGGGAAAGTAAGAGATTTATGTAATGGAAATCCTGTTTCACAGCTCTAATAAGCTTGTTAATAACAATTCAGTGTGTCATGGCATTTAGTAAGGATTTTCGTTTTCGTCATTTAGAATGAGGAGAAAGATTCAAGTGGAAAAGGAAGAAAGACTTTGCAATTTACGCTTTTTTTTGTACAGCAGTGCAGGCTAGCATCACCCTTGGAGAGGCTTGCGGAGACTGCAATTTAAAGTCCTGTGCACAGTGTGAAGAAAGGGTGGTTCTGCTTGTGTTGTCTCTGTGCCACCTGCCTGTCTGCCTAAAATGGGACTACATTTGTAGAGAATTTGGTGGGGGGAATTAGGCAGGGCTGGTTTGCTTTTGTGAGTACAACAAGCCATTGCTGCATGAAATGACATGTGCTGAAGGCTTTCGGAGCTCTCATGTGAAACCCATTGTGCAAACAGCTCACAAAAGCTTGTGTTCTTCATTCCCCATTTTGCAAACAGGGCACTGTGGGTGAGAATTGATAGGTGCAGGCTGTGTTTCTCACCTTGGCATTCACCCACCTGCATGAGCTAAGCAGATTGATGCTACCACCTGGAAAAGGGGCAGAAATTTAGGGTGCTGAAATCTAGGAATGAGTTTAATGAGTTCTGTATCCCCTTGCAGCGGAGTTCATGCTATGTAATGGTGTAGCTAACTTATTCGCGCAGTGGGTTTGGATGCCCGGGTGGGTTACCATTTGGGTGAATCTACTCTGGATGTAGTGGTCTTGGAACCATTTGAAGGACCATTTGAAGTTTATCACCTAAATGAGCAGAGTACTTAGATCATGCCATTTCCCATCTAATCCTCTTCGGGCTTGACTGCCCATGTAATTCCTTGGAAGGGCCATCCAACTTCCCTGCTCTGCCTTTCTCCTTAGCCTCAAAATCCCAATGTCAGGCAACCCCCAAAGCCTGTTTTCTCTTCTGTATATGCCACCAGGGGAACTTGTCCATGAGGCTGGGTCTTTGTAATGGATGTTGCTTCCGAAACTGATCATTTGTATATTCTACACCAGTGTGTAGGTCTTAGGTCATTTGTCATTATTTGTTTGATGTTTTCACAAGACACAACAGCAACTGTATGAATTTGCACAAAACCTGACTGCAGAAGTTGCTTTTATTTTGCCTTTTCACTCAAAAAAGCCCATTTCAATTCACGAACATAACCACAATTTTGTCCATTTAAATGGTTCAACAGTTCAGTGGTGGTTACAGTTTTTTACTTATTGGTCTGTCTGGGATATTCTGTGACATCTGTGAAATGTGCATCCTCTAAGAACTGGAGAGCAGCCTGAAGCAAAACCCTGCACGTCTGAACAGCTCCACAGCTTGAGAAGACAGGAGAGAATGCAAGTTTTTTTGATCTAGATTTTCTGTGGCTGATTCCTTTCTCGTGATTAACCCAGCTCTTTGAACCTCAGCACCAATTTTATGTGACTGAAACCTCTTTCTAGACTTGCCTACAGAGGGCAAGGGCTGTGTTTTTTGTCAGAACCTGACTTTAGTGATATAGCACAATATATTTGCTCTTGCTTCCACATCATCTGCTCATGTGTAGACTGTACAATGTATTGATACGGGTGAGCACATATAAGCTTATTGCAGATTGCTCGTGCATAGTTGTGCTGTGTTTTCTGCCTTGGATTCAGTTAAAGGAGGAAGTCTCAGAGCTATGGAGGTAGTGCAGTTTTTAGTCCATTGCCAGTTCCAAGTAAGGTCTTTTCACTAGGAAAAGTTGTGCTGGTAATAGATATTGACTGTCAGCTTCACTTTTTTTTCTTTCTTCATTTCTTCTGTCTTTACTTTTTATTCTCTCCTTCTTGGAGGAGGATGATCAGGCTAATTCAGGCTGTTCCCTAATTGCAGTAGAAGCATGGGTGGAGGTACACATTAAAGCATAAACAAACAGGAATCTGCTAGATAAACATTTAATTTCTGCCTACTTACTTCAATTTTAAGTCCCAGAGGACCAACTTCCTATTATCACTGAACCTTATTATAGTTTTATCTCTGGTCTTATAATAAAATCAAAAGCATTAAGTAACTAGAGCTGTCCTAGGCTATTTATGATTGATTCAGGTAACCACTAATTGCAGTTTGCCTCCCAAATGCTGTGGAAGTTGAAGGTCTTTTGCTGTATGTGTGGTCAGATGTCTTCTGAGATACTGCATGAAGAAAAGTTAATAGCAACCAGGGTTATTTAATATCCTAAATAAGGACACAGAGGAGGAAGTGGAAAGCAATCTGGCAATGTCTGCTGTAGCTGCTGGCATGGTTTTGTTACAAATTAACTGTATCAGAGTGAATTAGAAAGGGAAAAAAGAGTTGCAAATGTTCATATGATTTGGAAGGTGGATTTAGATTTGCTTGTATATGTGACTATTTTCATGTTTTTCATGGAACTCGTTCATGTGGTTCCAATTATTCACTTAAATCCCATATTATTATTTTCAGTTTCCTGAGTGGATGATTTATGTAACTAAGAATATTAAAGCCAAATGCGCAAATTGAAATTCACTGCACATTGATTAAATTGGCTGTATGCATTACTTAAGTTAAATAAATTACATATGTTAAAAAATAAACGGCAAACTATGACTATAATAGTTACAATTTGCAATTCGAATGACCTATAAACCAAGAATTATTTGCTGACAAAATGTTTGAATAATATTGAATAATGAATACATTAGAGAATTTCATGATGTGTTCATCACGATTAATGAATAAGGAAAAAATACTCATCAAATATTATGTAAGTATTTGCTCAGTGGAAAATCAAATTCATGACAGGTTATTTGGAAAGTCCGATGAGTGTAAAGGATGCAGGAACGGGTAAGGTGTGATGAGACTTGTAAGGGGCAGTTTCAGAAGCAGGCTCGTTGTCCCACGGACCTTAATGGCTGTTGGATAATCTTAAGAAAGGCACATATGAGGAACTCATGGTCACCTTTGTAGCAGTCTACTGGTGGTGTTGCACATAATACTGTTTTAAGAAGGTTGACTTTCTGCATGTATGCATCTTCTTTTTGTGAAGAAAGAGAAAAATTTAAGACCGTGGTGATGCTACATCCATGGAAGGTCAGAATGGGGTGGTTAAAGTGCTCACTCCTCTTGCTCCAGAATTTGAACACAATCCAGACTGAATCTTGCCTTGATGGTGGTCCCCTCTTCTCTGCAAACATGTTCATGTTCTTCCTATGTTTATCTGTCCCAGTGTTGGTGGGGTCTGGAACTGCTTCTCTCACCAGTGGGAATGCAGCTCTTCTGGGAGGGGGAAACTTCTGTGTTGAAGCATTTTAAAAGTAGCTGATAGCTAAGGGGCTTGGGCTCATGTTTTCTGAAAGTCAGTCTCTGTTGAGATGTTTCAAGTTCAGGATCTGCAGTCAAAGTGAAGTATTGGAATGCCTGGGCAAATAGATAGGTCTAATTTCATAAAGCTGCTCTTTCATCGTTTGCTCTAGCCCTATTGAAAACAAAATAGTACCCTAAAACCTATGGGCTATTGAGCTTTTAGTCTGGTGGAAAAATTATACAACGGACAAAACCAAACAAACAAGCACAGACCACCCCCCCTCCAATCCAAGCTATTTTTTTTTCAAATACCAGCTTCCAAATGCCAGCAATCCATCAATTTATAAAACCCTTTGTAGCCTTCTAGTAGAGGAACCCATTGTGTTTTATAAACCTTGCTAGCAGTTCATGTGTATAGTGATAACACTAATGAAAGGTGTAGAGTTTTATTTTAATATATAGAGAAAGCAGTTCTATAGCAAAAGATTTAACTGTAGGACATTTAGAAAAATATACATTAAGAGATTAAGCGTTCAGAAGAATTAACAACAGATTGTATGGGGAACCTGAAAGGTCACAGCAGTAATGATTGCATTAAGGGAAAAAGGGCATGTTAGCGAGGAATGGGCAAGTATGGATGTTAAATCTTGGATGGTAAATTATTTCGTCTAGCCTGGTAGAGAAATTTCCGTGCATTAGTGAAAATATGGTGTTCCTCATCACCTTCCATCAGCCCTCATTAACTTCTGGGGAAGACACAAAAGGCAAGGTTAGTTCCAGTTGGTTAAGGGGTGGTGCCTTCCACATTTCTTTCCTACTTAATGCACATTCATCTTGAAATTTATTCTTTCACAGTGGGGAGACAGACAAGTATGTTATACCATGCTAGCTGGGTTGTTTTTTTTGTTTTGTTTTGTGGGTTTTTTTGTTACTTCTTACTTTCTAATAATGTACAAACAGCTTTCTTAATATTTATAAAACCCTCCCCTATATGTTTTTTTTTATCTTCTCCCACCTGGGGGGCAAAAAAAAAAAAAAAAGTCTGGGTTGTTGCAGTCCTGGATTTTAGGTAGTGCTGCAGGATTGCCTATAGCAGCCTGGGCCTGCACAGCTGTTCAGGAGCAAAAGATACCGTAGTTGCATATCCCCCTACTATTTTCTGCACTCCTAACATCCCATATTCTATCCCTGCCACAGCCTCTACAAAAAGCATTGTGTCAGGTCTAAAACCCAGTTTGGTTGTTGGAATAGTGCTTGGAAATATTACTGAGTTCTGAGCTTAAAGAAGATCAGAGATGTGCATATGGAGAGTACTAAGTGAAATACGTAGTGCAGTACATTACGGGTAACATTTTTATTTTCCATTTATTTACCTTATTTCCCTCAAGTAGAACTCCTGTGGGAGTAGTGGGTTAAGTGCTCATTTTTAAAGTTTTCTGTAGAACTGAAGTTTTGCTGACTCTGCAAATTGGGCATTTTTAAATGCTATTGCAGTCCTCTTATTGTGAGTTGAATTGTATTTCTATCCTGTGAAGTACCACATGCCTGGCTCTATTTGTTATCTTTCACCTTCATGAAAGTGCATTTGAATAACAGAATCTGCAAATAAGCTTAGGAAGAAAAGAACAATATATGAATATGAACAATTCTGAAAAAGCACTTGCAAAATAAATAGGCAGTAATATTCTTACCGTAAAGAAACCAGTGGCCTGATATTATCTGATGTTGAGCACCCTGTGCATCGGTGGCAGTCAGCTCCTCTGAATTTCAAGCCATAAAGCGACTTGCCAGTCAGCAGCTGGTCTGTGATGGGACTGCCAAAGGACCTTGTTCCCACTATTATATTCAAACTGTGCTACCCTGACAGTAATGGTGTGTTGTGAAGAATAAGCAGGCTCAACATTTGAATTTGAAATTAATTTTATTTGTTACATTGAATTAACTATTATAATCTATAAAATGTACTGTGTAAAACACACAAAATGAAAACAAATGACCATCTGTGGCAATTTAGCATATTTTCTGTGATCAAAAAAATGGAAGAGGCAGCTTTATCTTGAAAAATTACCCTCGAGGTAAAACGTAATCCTCCAAATCTGGCTGCTAGATAGGAAAGTGTAAACCTTTCACGTTTGTGTTCTACCCAGGGCTCTTTCTCTAATGTGGAGCTGCTTTTACTGTTCTTAAGAGAATCCTAATAATTTTGATGAATCTTCTTGTATTAGGACATAAAGAAAGATGCTTGTGCTGACAAGTACTACCGGGTTGCAAAGGTGGTTTCTGTCAGAGCCCGTTGGACTCAGTAGAGAAGCCTGTCTGGTGTTTTCATTTTGCTTAGACTGTATTCTGGTAAGTGTTTAAAATATGGATGTGTCTGAGTTAACAGAGGACAGCAGATGCATGCTCAGGGTGACTCTCGTTCCAGGTAGTTGTAGCACTGATAGGAATCCAGAAGGCGCTCATTCGAGAGAAAACTATTGCTGTGTTATTTCTGATCATAAACCAGGTGATGGGATCCATCCTGGCAGAAAAAGATGTAGCTTATGCTTGTGCTTGTTGTGCTAATTTAATAGCAAATGTTTTGCTTTATATAACAGAGCTTCAGGTACTGCACGTTTTAAGACGGTCTCCAGTCAGATACTGAATTACCTCCAGGAAAGTGAGAGAGAAAAGTCTGGACTCTACAAGAGGTGGATAACTTGGGAGTAAAACATCAAGACCAGACCTCACTGCTGGCAAGGGTGGCGGGAGCTGTGCTGAGCTGAGCCGAGCCACTAGGTCCTGCCTAGACGAGCTCTGCACCTGCTCTGTCAGGTAATGTCCTCGTGTGGTAGGGGCAGTCACTGCCAGCCAGCCTCAGGACTTAAGTGGCTAACGGATATGAAACCTGTTGAAATGAGCTTTTTCACTGCTGGCAGTGGGCTGCCTCTCATGTTTTTATATGTTCTGGAGGTGTTATAATCTTTTAAGCCCTGTATCAGGTTTAAGAGTAAGGGTAAAGGATATTTGGGTTCATAGGCTTCTATAAAATACAATTTTACTTCAACCAGTCAGCTAATCTAAGTTGCTTGAGACTGCTAAGTCTTCACATGGTTAGAAAGAGCAGGTAGTTCAAATCTCTGAAAGAAAAAAACCCAACTTGACATGGAAGTTACAGAATTCATTGCACTGTCCAAACATGGCACAGTAGTAGTGAAAAATTGCTTTGTGTGCTGATGCTTTCTAAGCATATCTGCTCTGCAAGTGTCCCTCTGTGATGACAGATTTAAAAAAAAAAAATGCTTTGCCTTTGGAGGATTTTCTAAGTGGGTGAAATATGTTAAGATCTACCCCCTGTGAACAAAGCGTAACAGTGCTGGCGCCTTGACTGGGCTGTCGCATCCATTAGGTAGGGTGTAAGCAGAGCAGTACAGGAGTCTCGGGGAAACTTCAGCTTGAGAAAAACATTAACATTAACGTCAGCAGGACCAACTTGCCTGAACTCAGAGATGCTGGTGCTGGAGCTGAATTTATCTTGAAGTCCATGTGCATATAGTTGTCTGCAGGAGTGGAATGTCCCTTGCTTGGTTCTCCACAGCCTTGCCTCTGGCTGGGCTTGTGACGTGTGCCCAAGGGGTGTGTGTCCCGTCAGGCCAGGGCAGCTTTGCATCCCTTTCCTTCCTCCTTTGGGTATATTTTCTGAAACTGTGGTTGCTGGTTTGCACTGAGACTAACTTCTGTTGTGCTTGGTTCTTTACACGATTATTTCTACATCTTCCTTCCTTTGCCAGCTCTCAGAGATTTGTATTTGTTCATCACCAGCAAGATCTTGTGTTTCTTTTAGTATCAAAAAAATACCTATAGGTATTCAAGTCATTGGAATAAATTAAAAGCAAATGGACTGCAATGCTTCTCATAAAATACATGATTTGTTCAAAAGCAAGCTGGACACTTCATTTTCCTCATCAAAATTTACTGTATTTCTTGACCTAAAGAGCTTGCTGTAATGTTTTAAGCTCCTAGTCATAATAGATCCAGCTTCTGCCTGCTTTGCCCACACTGTATTCATAGCAATTACTCCTCATTTTTTAGGAAGCCTAATAAAATACTGCTTTGAGAACGTTCTTAACCTTATAAGTGAGATCCTCTTGTTTTCTCTTCCAGTGTGGAGAGGCACCTCCTGTGCCTCTCTTGAGTTGTGCCGGTTTTCACAGGTTTGCTAGATGGAGGTGTGAAAAAAAGAGCAGCTCTGGGCAAAGCAGAAGGGTGCTCAGGCAGGGGCAGCCCTGGCAGCTGCTGCTCTGCTGCCTTCTTGTTGGTGCCAGAACCCTGGAGAGCCAGGCTGGGGTCTAAGGGACCGGGCAAGGTGTACATGGGATGGGAGGGATGGCTTGGTCCCAGCACCAGCTGTTGTTGACCGTCTCTCTGCTATCCCATCCCTGCTAGCAGGAACAGCAAGTCTCCTCATGTGTCTCCCACCAGCTGGAGCAACCCAGGCTTGATCCATGGGCAGCAAAATTCAATTTTGCCTGCACGACTGGAGACCTTGAGCAGGGGCGATGTGGCAGCTGCTACCGGTGTGGGCTGGAGAAGGAGGCGCTCTGCAAGTGCTGCTTAATTGCTACGTCTTATGAGGCACAACCATTTTCAAAAGGTACTTCACTAGAATCTGTGCAAGACTGCAATCCCTTGTCCTCACTTTTGTGCAAAAGTATGCTGTTCCTCCCTTTTAATTTTTCTGGACACTTTCAGGAGATGAGTTGGGCTGAATACCACGTGGCCAAATAGAAATGAAAATGCTGTCAGCCAATGAAGCATGTGACAAAGCTAGTTCTGTCTTCTGGCTCCACTTTAATGGGATTGCTCTGGGTGCCTTTGCTCTGGGAAAGCGCACATTCAGGCCATGACTCAGAGAAGTCCTTGAAAGGGTTTGTGGTCTGCAGGGATGGGGCGTAGCTCCAGAAGAAACAACTTTCTTTTTCCTCTTGTATATTTATTTCAAAAAAGTATAATAACTTCCTGTCCTCAGCTGCAGTGTACAATGAACTCTGGTTGAAATGCCAGCTGTATTCACTTGTGTTTTCCCTCCTGTGCTGTCTCTTCAAGCAAACTTTTTTCAACTGCTGATTGCACAAAGGCAACAGACATAAGCTGATGTGCTGCCGGAGCTGCTGCCTTATGCTGATGGGTATTTTGGTGCTGTAGCCTGTTGAGTGTATGTGATAATTGGCTTCCCTTTTGGTCTTTGAGGACAGAAGATCCAATTAGCGTGTCCAGCGTATTTTCTTTTATACATTCTCAAAATTACAATTATTTCAGGAACACCAAGGAGTCATTAAATCAGGACTTGGTTCTTATATTGTAAAATACCTTTGCTTTCTGAGCATCAGAAGAAATTGCTTGCCCTAGCTGCTGCTCTGTTGGTATATTTGAATTCAGTTGTGGTGTTACAAGTGCAAGTACAAAATCCTATTGAAGTACACCAAAAACATTAAAGGTACCTCTGCAAAGCTCTTGAGACTTGGAGCTTATACGAAAGGACAGGTGTCAGCCCTCAATTTGTCTTTCAGGCAAGGCTTGAGAAACTTGTAGGTAGATGATGGGGGATATTTACATGTTAAACTTTAGGTAGGATTTCATAGTGTACTGAAAACAACTTGCGTTGCTCTTTAAAGTTTACCAACATCTGATTTCTAGCACCTTGCCACTTCTGAATAACAACACAGCCAGCCTACACTGCAATCTGGCTACCTGGATGAAGGCTGCATCTGAGGAGAAAAGAACAAAATGTGAGGGGCATACAGTTTCAGGTTTGCATATGTCTGTGTATGCGGGTCTACATGAATATACTGAGACAGTTTTCCCTACTAGAGACGCCTGGAGACTTTCCTGGGATGCTGGAGAGCAGCTGGGCAGTGGTAAGATCAAAGGCTGTATGTCCTTTTCCCACACGTCCTGTATCGGTTGTCTTGTCTGCTGGCTCATGCTCATATGCGGATGTACGTTTATTCCTTGCTGGGACAGAAAACCGGTGTATTTCTTTCTGTTCCGATGAGAAATGGTAGCACACTGAAACTTCAAGATTTTGTGGGCTAAGAAATATGTCTGCTGATGAGAACTTATTAGGATATTCCAATCTTGGAATAAATGACCAGAAACAGACAAAGGATGGAGCAGGATAAAAAGCATTATTCCTCTGACTTTGCTCATCTGTGAACGCTGCTGAGGAAATATGTGACCAACTGCCAACTTCTGCTAGAAAAAAGAAATATCTTCATTTGGCTCTGTGGGATTCCTTTGCAAAAAAGTAACTTAAATGGGTAAATAATCTTTTGGCAAAATTTGTCTTGTGTAAACAATACAAATAAAAATCTGGTTTTGATTGTGAATCAGTTAACTGATTTACATTTCTATTTCACTGATTTCCTATTTCTTTAAAAAACAAAACAAAACAACCCCCCCCCCCCCCCAAAAAAAAAAAAAAAAACCAATTAAAAAAAAAACCAACAAAAAACCAACAGGCTCAACTTGACCGCAGTGTTCTGGTTCTGAACAGACCTGGGAGGACAGCCTCAAACCTTGCTCTTCCAGACCTTGGTCTCTTCAGTGACCTGCCTTTAAAATGCCACTGTTTACCAACAGCCACTTCAGATTTACAACAGTTATTGTCCTAATTACAGACAGAAACTGTTGTCTGAGAGAGAACTGTATGGAAACTGTCAAATGCTGACATTTAATGGCAACCATGGGAGCTGGAGATCTGTTGTTTTGGAGGGAGTTCTAAAAATACTCCATAAAAAGTAAGTTTAAGATCTGTTACTGTTATGTTTTAAAAATCTTCCCCGTCACTGAATTTCGTATTTCATTAGAAACTGAATATCCTTACAATAAACTAAAAAAGAAAAGTAAAAATCTGCAGTAGGGATAAAATATGGCATTTGCATTCATTTGGCTGTTTCTTTAGGGTTATTACTAGCAAAGCAAATTCGGAGCAAACACTGTTAGGTTTTCTGCTCCTGTCTGTAGAGCCCTAGGCCTGGCGTATAGCCGTTAATTTACCAATTTTGAAAGCATTTTTATCTAATAAAAAGAGAGGTGAGTAAGAGCCAGCACTTCATTGCAGACACAAAGGTACAGTTTTGACAACATTATTTCAGCCCCTGTGATACAGCTTTGACACTCAGTGGAGAGGAGCAGGCACGCAGAGCTCTGCGCACTTGGCATCACCGTGAGCCTGCTCTGCTGTGCCGCGCAGAGGGGTGGCTCAAGAGCTTGAGTCTGGCAACGTTGGCTGGAAGGTTTACGTGCACAACTGCTGGCTAGGCTAATGAGAGCCAATGCTTCGAGCATCAGATGTGTTATTGAGAAAGATGGGAAGGGATGAGTGATGAAGGGAGGGGGAGCCTTTGCCTGCTGCTTAGCAATGCTTGACAGGCAGATGTCAGTCACAGCTGGAGGTGGTTCATCTCTAGGTGCACATGAGGGCTAAGATCTGCCAGCAGTTAGCTAAGCTGGGACTAAGTGGGCTCAGGGGACTGCAAATTGCCTCTGAGGGATGCCAGAGTTACCGGGAGGGCTTTGCATTGCACAGGTCTCAGCAAGCAGATCCAGTGCAAGCCCAGGAGACGTGATGTGGTTGGACCCAGGAGGAGGAGGATGGTGATGGTCTGTACAAGCTGCCTATTTGGATGCCATCTCTGCTTGTTGCTTCTATTTTCAGTTAGTTTGGCTTGGAAATGGGTTTTTAAGCAAGGCAGGCACTGAGTGTCAAACTGTGCTATGGAGGTACGTGGTGGTGGGAGCGTGGGAGTCTGGGATTGCCTTGATCCAAGAGGGGAGAGGATGGATCCCATTAGGTGTCAGAGCCAAGGTGCACGCTGGGGAGCAGCAAGTATTGTGTCTGAGGTGGCGGCTGGGAGAATCTTCCTCTGTCCTACAAGATGTTGAGATGATCAGGAAGGAGAAAACTCAGGGCTGGGGAGAGGATTTAATCCAATTTCCTTTACGTAGGGAGAGCAATGTTATTAAATAGAAGAGATCGGGTATAGTAGGATAAATTGTGTCAGAAGAGGGGCTGGGGCTGCTGTTGCGCCCTGGGTTTTGTGACTGATCTCAGCTTAGTTTAGGTCAGATGCTGGGGAAGAGTCTTAGCCCCGCTGAGCACCCTGTGGATCATGGTTGTCAGCTGGTCCATGGTCAGGCTACTCTGGTGTTGTAGATGCAACACGCATTTTTCATCCATGACAAAGAGCATGCATGTCCGTGATGGGCCATTTGTAAGAAGAGGTAACTTTTGTGTATTTTGTAACCTGCTGGGGGCAGTGGAGTTGTCGAATAACCATGTGCAAGGTGTATGCAGGTGCTTGGAGTTTGATGGCCCCAGTCAAGTGTTAGCACTTGTGAATAATTTCTTCTTGTCTTAAAGGATTGTTGAACCATAGGTCACGCACAGGAGAGGATTGGGTTCTGCCATTTGTAACATCAGCGTTACTGTTCTGAACTGTGCTTCCCTTACTTGCAAGGTGGTTGTTGTGGTATCTCTTCCCATATCTCAAATACAAAAAAAATGGATCCCCGCTCGGTTTAGTTGGCAGAGGGTCAGAGTTGTAGCTGAAGGGCTGGAGAGGGAAAGGCAGTTTGGGGAAACCGGCTTCATGATGAAAAGAATGGCAGTGACTGTCTGACGGTGCCAGTCTAGCAAATGCTCAAGTTGTATAAAATAGGTTAAGGGTGAGAGTCAGATAAAGGCGTCTTGAAATCTCCCTTAAAAATTTGCCAGCTCTTAGCATGGTGGGATTAGCATACCAGTTCTTTCCTCATAGAAAAGGATTGGGATTATTTAGCTTTCATCAACATTATGGCGTTGTTTAGACTTCCCCCCCCCCCCCCCCTTTTTATGCCTTAAAAAAAAATCTAGCTGTGTGGGCGGGAATAGCTCTGAAATGCAGCCAACTGGCAGGCCGTAAACTAACTTAAAGCAATAATTTTATAAAGCTAAAATAATAGAAATCCTGGGAAAAGCAGTGTTTTGCATGCACATCTTGAGATCTGTGGAGTGTGTGTGTGCGTGTGCTCATGCTTGTGGTGGGGGAGGTATTTGTCAGAGTACACCTGCCTGTCTTCTAAATTAGCTAACTGAGGGCTTGGTTTCCAGCGAGATCTATCTGTCCATCCGGCAGGCCCCATGGTTGCCAATTACTACCTCCGCAAATGCTGTCAAGCCACCGCCACGGCTGGCAGTGCTGTGCTGTTGCTGACGCCTCGGCAATCAGTGTTTTTTGTGGCTTTTTCAGCCAGTATCGAGGCATGCCAGGGACGGTGCCCTGTCGTCAGAGGTTGATCTGACCAGCTGAGTGCGTGAGACAGCTTCTGCCTCTGTTGCGGCGTGTGGACGGTCAGTCTGCCGGTGAGGCCCCAGTGCTCCCTTCTTCCCTCACTGGTCCCTTCCTCTTGGTGAGACCCTTGGCATTTTCCCCTGCCACTTCAAACATTGTTTGAAAACATCTTACCCTGTTTATGCTTGAGATGCATCTGAAGATCCTGCCACTTACATATATTCCATAAATTTTCTTGTTCTGATGAGAGTGTGACCTTTTAAGATGCAGATCATTCTTGCCTTTATTGCAAAGCATCTTTTTCTTTCTTTTCTCCAATGTTTCTGAAGTTTTCTATTTGTACTGGTGACTTCACATCCAAACAGGTCAATACCTTGCTGATTTGTTCTGATGTGTATATTTAGTAGGAACCATCTTTCCCTAGAAAAGAGGTGTGGGGGGAGGAAATCCTACTCTTCTTCAGAGGAGTCTTGGCAGGCGTAATCACAGGATTTGTGATTCATGTCCAATACATGTGAGAAGAGCTGACATCTTAGGGCAAGTTGCAGATATTAAGGGGCTAAGTAAAACCTGCTCTTGATGTTTGTGGATTTCTCTCTTCTAGATCAAAAGTGAAGTTGTTAATTCAGTTGATCAAACCTTCAGTCCCTTTCTACACTACAGTTACTGGGTTAAATGCTGTCTTAATCAGCTCAAATCTATACCTTTTACTTCTGCAAAGCACCACAAAAGTTAGACCTGTAACATTAGTCTGTTTTAATGAACCTGCAGCTAATGCTGAATAGGATGGGACTGCTAAAGGAGCTTTAAAAATGGAGGTAGTAATTATATGCAGTCACATCATATTTAATGATGAAACCTGGCTGTAGGTTTTTGTATGTGGAGGGTTTTGAGGTCTGGACTACTGGTGCTCTGAAATTTTAGTCTCTTCCTGTATTGGCATGTTGCATTTTCTGTCTAGTTTCTTCTTTTCTGTTGATTTTCTTAGCATGTCCATGTTGGATATTTTTTCGCCTGAATTTGGAAGGAGCTGTAGGACTGGGTCTGGCTCTGTGTTACTGTGCTTTGTGCTGGAGTTAGTCTCTTCATTTCTGTTTCTCTGACTTGTCCGAGCTTAGAAATCATCAGTACCATAAGGAGGTAACGAAGGGAAGGGTTCTGGAGTCCATCTGCATTGCTGAAATTCAAATCCCCATGGGGCTCATTTCTTAGCAATATAAAACTTGCCTAAACAGTAACAGGATTTTTGCCTGCATTTAAGATTGCAGGATCGGATCTGGCCCTAAAACATCAACTGCAGAGGCAGCACAAAGTCAAAGAGGAGAGGAAACCTTTTGATGTTGTGGTAATACACAGCAGCTGCTCAAACGCAGTGGTGTTACTTTTTGGAGGCTTCATCTTTGGGGGAAGGCCAGCTATTTTGGCAGAGGAAGTGGGGTGAGGGCCCCTGACGAGATGGTGACTCCGGAGTGGGTTAAGTGGACTAAAGGAGAGGGGATGTACAGATGTCTTGAAGGCTTTTCCAGAGAGAAAAGGTGTAAAGCCCCAAATCCTGCTCCCAGGATGTGTTTGCAGACTCACTGAAGCAAAAGAAAAACCTTGAAAAATTTAGGATTCAGGCAGTTACTGCATCTCGTCCAGCAGGAGCTGCAGCATGTCGCAATTCACAGATGCAGGGCTGGGCACTGCAAAAACCCGCTGTACAGCGAGTGCATGGTCTTTGCCGGTGTGCCAGCAGCAGGAGCCGTTCCCTGCATATACCAGCGTGACTGCCGAGGCAATGGGCTTATGTGCCAGAGTAGGGCCAGGCACCGGCTGAGAGTGTTAATTACACATTAGAATTTTAAAACAAATGGTTTATAGCGTGCTTTTAAAGAAGGAGTAGATAATACATACTGATGCCTTTTTAATGTAAAGCTTAAGGTAGTCTGTGGTATGACCAGTTTTTATTTTATTTTGGTTTAATTATTATTTTTTTTTAAACTTTAATGCTGTCAGATGATGCATTATCCATACCTAGATGCCTACTGTTCACTGTGCAGCTTATCTCCACTATGACAGCTCTGTAACTTCAATGTCAGATACACTGCTCTTGAGTCAGAGTAGATTTACAGATTCTATTATACTTCTATTGAACAGCTCTTAATCTGGGCAGGGGAAAACAAGCTGCAACCAGCACGTTTTATCCCTTGCCTTTAGTGTTAGAACCCTTTATGGCAGGGTTGGACATTGTATTACAAATAGTCCAACACCAGCTCAGTCTGTAACATAAAAAAAACACATAACCCTGTAAATGCTGGAGGTAGTGGTTTCTATCGCTCCCAAGCGTACCTCAGCCTGGATGAAAACTAGCACTGGCATTAATTGAAGGTCTTTGTCTATGTAACCTGGCTATAGCACACAGGTCAATGTTGCTTTCTGCTCTTGTGCTGCATTCCTGTATTACAACCTTCATGTAAAACAAGACAGTCGAGTCTGAATATAAAAGCTGTCTTCAGCCCCTTATTGTTTTGGCAGCTTTATTTTTGACATCACAGTTTCTTTAATAATTGAAGATTATATGCGTGAAGAAATGTAACTGCTCTGTGCATGAAAAATGACATTTGTTTTGCTTGTATGATTTTGCAAACAGAGTTACTGCATTATTTAGCCTCTTTTGAGCAGCATAACACACGATGCTGCCCTTGACCTGTAAGGAATAGCAATGGCAGTGCTCTGTGTATGTAGCACCTTGTTATAATTAGCAGTGTTTCTTTCCTTTTTTAGTTGTAAGCAGTATAATATAAATTAGCAGTAGGTAGGGAGAAGCATACCAAATACTTGAGGAATGCTATGAATGTGAATAGTCCCTGGTGGGATTTTTCTTTTTTTTTTTCCCCCCCCTCTGTCACTCGGCTTTCTCCCACCAGCTGCTCTGACCTTGTATCTACCTTGAGATTCACACTCCTTACTACCTTTTTTTCAATTGATCCCCGCTGTTAGTGCTTTGAATGCCATTGACTCAACACTGTGGTTATTCCTATAGCTCAGCAGTTCCACCTTGTTTCAGCTGCTGAAGTCTATCTCTCATCTTTCTCCCCTTTTTGTTCGTTAAAGAGAAAGGAAGGAAGGAAGTGAGTTGGAATCCATCACTGGGAAGTATACAAGTTGATTTTTTTTTCTGTTTGAGGAGGGGGAGGACCATGGCTCTTACGTGCTGATGTAGGTCATGAAAATGTATAATCAGCTTACACTTGTATCCACACGCTGCCAGGAAGTAATCCTGCTTAGCATCACTTTATGGGGTTTGGAGTCTTTCTGAACCTTCTAATCCCTGGTGATATTTAAATAACACGTTGTGATCACCGTTTGGCTTAATTCATGTAGAAAGGATGGATTATACAGATGTATCAGCATGGAAATATGCATGTGCCTAGACACACACACACTGGATGTATATATTCAACATGCAGAATAATTTTCATTTGCAGACTATGGGCTAAACCCTGGAACATGCTGGGGCAGCTCTCTAGACAGGTGCTCTGGGATGGCTGTGCATCTGAGAAAGCAGAGATACTAAAATGGTGATTTGCCATGCTATTTTTAGATAGAAATTTTGTTTTAAAATTAGAAGAACTGCCATGATTGTCCCATTTCTGCAAATAAAGCTCAGAGAGCACTTGCTACTTCAACACTCAGGATGAGACAGTTGTGGGGTGCCCCCCCCCCAGTAAGCTGGGTTGTTAGCCAAAAGGGGTCTGCCTGACAGATTTATGATTTGAAAACAGCTCTGAAGGGCTGCCTGGTGAGTCCTGTGCAGAAGGCAACAGAGATTTCTCAGTCTATGGCATCCAGCACCTGAACAACCTACTCCCTCATCCCACATGCAGACACCTTTTCTGCAAAGCATTGAACCCCAGGGAGGTCTAGAAGTCCTGCAGGCACCACTGGCCAGGGCTGTGCTTGGCCTTTTTCTGGGAGAGGAGCTATTTGTCAAGCTTCACCAGAGTCAAAGGGAGTGGTGTTGGCCAGAGTTCCTTCCTTGTTTGCCATCTCCAGTGGTGGAACTGTGAATACAAATGTTCCTCCTCCATGTCCCCTGTGTTTTGAGCAACCATCTATGTTTCCCCTATCAGCTGTGGTGTGGATATAGGACATACCACTCTGTACATTTGGCTAAATACTTGCTGAGGAATTTACCCAGCATGCATTCCAAGCATGGGTCCAAAGTGTAGCAGTTACTGTTCTGAATTAAGCTGTAGTCCTGTCCTTGGCTTGCTCCAGTGGTCAGTCACATGCCAGCAGGTGAAAAGTGTGCACAGGAGGTGCCGGGGGTGGCTGGCAGTGTGTTGTATGCATATATTGCCTATAGCCCTACATTTGTCTTTAATGTAAAGTCACAGAAAATGTGTGATTTCCATTGCCAGAGAGATGGACTTTGATCTAGCAAAGCACATAAATGAGTAAATAGATCCATCTCTTAACGGAACAAATGAAAGTGCTTAAACTTCAGCCCTTGCACTTGTGTACTGCTAGCTCTGATGGCAGCATGCAGTTAGCACAACTGGTTGCTTTTGGAAGAAATGTCAGAAACAGGAACAGTATCCACAGTAGGAAGCCAGGTTGTGATTCACGAACACCAATTTCAGATGTACGGCATGGTTTCCAGATTAGAATCAGGTCCATACAATGGTGTCATTATGAATTTATATTAAAGTCCTTTCCACTGGCAGGAGAAATTGCTATTGCAATAAAACTCATTTGGTTTTTAATAATAATTGAAATGCTTCAAATAAGAAAATACTAGCTGATATTTAAACTACTTATTATCAAATCGAAGTTCCTTAGATAAAATCACTTAATTAAGCTGCATTCTATTTGCTAAACATCTAGATCAGTATTCAGTAGAGGTAAATAATGCTCCCTATGATTTCTAATACCAGCTAGCATATTCATTTCTTGAAGCATTACTACAATAACGAGCATTTTTGGAAAGCTGTGTTGTGTGGCCAGAAACTGATCTGCTGTGCAGTTGAAAAAGATTATTAATTTAAAGCCAATGTTCAGTTACACACAGAAAGTCTTTGAAAGCCGCCAAATACTGTTTTATGAATCAAGGTTTCCCTTGTCTCCTGAAGTTATTATTTTTTATTGCTATGGATATTGATAGTTGGAAGCTCAGATGATTTCTTTGACACAGCCAAGCAAGTAATTACTGCAAATTACACGTAAATTGACATTTCTCCTCTTTTTCCTTTTTTTTTTTTTAAGACTCTTGTGACTCTTGTCCTGCTTTGCACTGAGAACTATTTAGAGAGGTAACTCATGTCACCACGATAACCACTCTGCAGCCTCCTTCATTTTTCATTGCTGCCTGAAGGACATTTGAGGAGGGAGATGCTGTTAACCTGCAGAATTTTTATCCTGAGGAAGTGCGATGATTCAGTGGGTCACCTTATTGAACTGTAATTCAGTCATAAATACAAAGAAATGCTGTTTAAAAGATGTTAAATCTCTGACACACCTTGACAAAAGAGAAGTTGGTGCTGATGACTAGGAGTTGATCCTAAAAATCCTTGATCCTCCAGGTAGACTAGCAGATTGTGATCCGTGAGTAAAGAATTGTTATCTTTCTCAGCCCTGCAGTGCGATGTGCACGGTTTGATTTCTGCATCTGCCCAGAAATTCACTGTAGTATTTGGAGTTGCTGAAATCTGGAATGTATTTCAGGTTATTAACTTGTATCTTCTGCATATGGAGAGAGGAAAACAAGCTTTGGCACAAGTGCAAGAGGGATTTGTTGGGATGATTGCAGTGTTCTTTGTGGTATCCCAATAATTAAAAAAAAATAATAATTGTATGAATCTCATTTTGAAAAGAGAGTTAGGTTTCAAGCATCTAAATCCCATTGATTTCCTCTGGAACATGGTCTCATAAATCACTGAAGTAGTTTTTGATATTTTACCCTGTCACCTTTTCTACGCAGAACTTGCTAATGGATTCCAGTACATATGTTGTCACTAGCTTTTAAAACTGATAATTAGGTCCAGTTCAAAAACAAACACATTTTTATTAGATGATTATGATCTTCTAGCAAATAATTATTTAAGAAAGCATAACAAATGCAACCATTTATTAAAAGAGCACTGCTGACAGTACAAGCACTTAGTCTGAGTACAGAACTGCTTATTTTAGTACTTGTTGAGCACCTGTCATGAGGTACCTACTCCTGGTAATGCTTTGTTGGCTTGTAATTTTAATTACTATAAATTAGTATTGAGTGGTGAATATAGGGGAAAAAAGTAATTTACATCAAATGTTTCTTGTTCTACAGTATTTTGAGGCTATTTTACTGTGTACATATGTTTTTTGATAGAACTGATATAATTGGTGTATTAGAGAGTTTCTACAGAAGGCGCTCCTAATTTTTGACTTTTAAAGAAGATGCTTAAATGATCAAACTGGTAAATTTCATGCTAATGAAACTTTCAGCTAGCTAATTAGCAAAAAAATATAATTCATTGTTAGAATAATTGTTCAGCATCCTTCAATATCAAGTCTTGCAATTTGCAAAAGAGTGAAGAAGTTTAAAGGATTAAATTACAGTTTCAGTATGCGAATTGGCAGAGTATAACACTTCCTGAAGGAGAAGCTGTGCTTTCTAATGAAAATAATTTCTGATTTATCTGGCCTCCTGTGATTTTTCTGCCGTTACTCCTAGACCTGGATCAGAACAGAATCCTGTGATCCAAATGCTGAAAATTTGACAGAATTTGGACAGTGATAAATATTTTGCAGCTGGTTCACTCTGCTTATGAATGAGCTCCGCTAAAAAAATCTGGCTCCCACAATTAAGTGATTTAGAGACCTAATTGCAAGGCAAAGGGGAATTGTAAGCTCCTATTTTTGTGGCAACCAAGGTAACTTTAGATCCTGAATCCAAATGGTGGAACATATGGAAATTATGGGTCCAGACTCGGGCTTACAATGAGCTTTGCGCAACAAAAACCCCAAAACCAGTGGTGGAGAGAAGCTCATCCACAAGAATGGAGAATGGCTGAAACGGCAGTCACTGGTGCTAGTGCTGTGGAAGATACTGTGCAACCGCAGAAAATAAGCTGTAGAAATGAAAAGGAGCTAGGAGCAACAGTATCACTTAATTTCATGTTGTTCTTCACGGCTCTCCTAAGTAATTAATAATTATTTATTAGATTAGTATCCACAGGCTACAGCTGAGATCGACTCTTGTTTCCTAGAGTTTGCAGTCTTAATACAAAAGATGAAAGGGTAAAGGAGCAAGGAAGATGTAACAAAGTGAAGTCACTTGCCTGAGGTTGTGCAGTGCATCGGTAATTTACTGTGGCTGGGAGCCAGATCGGCTCGGCTCGGCCACTGCATCCGGCGGGATGGAGGAGAGCCGCAGCAGAGCCGGGGAGAGGACAGGAGTGTGGTGCCATGCTTGAGTCTCCAGAGTTGCAGCTCAGTTATTCTGGTCATGAGAACGAGTTATTTATGGCTCTGGAGGGTGAATGGTAATTTGGATGGGGAAGAGAGGTATGAAAAAGGAGAGGAAGAAGGCAGACGTGTGTTGGGGTTTTCCTGTGTCACGTGCTGAGGAGCAAACACCCTGTACTGGGCAGAGGTAGGAGACCGAGGGGCATGCTCAACCTCACTGGTAATTCTGTACTTGGCCACTTGTTAATTCTGTTGATTTTCTTTCACTGTACAGTTGTGTAACACTTCAGGGAGCAGAAGGCGCTGAAGGGTGTGTAGGAGCAGAACAGCTCCTGCCAGGAGCACAGATGGTTGGAGAACAAGCCACCCTCAGCAGCCATGCTGGGGTTTTTGTGTTGGGTTTTTTTGGTGTTTTTTTTCTTCCTTTTTTTTTTCTTTTTTTTTTTTTCTTTCAAACCACCGTTTTAAATCGGGAATAGTTTAAACAGAAATAATCTGATCCCTCCCACTCCTTCCTGGGGTCTGCATGTGTGTGCGCTCTCTGGGCACGCAGTGTAATGGCAGCAAAGCCAAGCGGGGTTTTGTCAAAGGAGGGAAGCTCTGTTTTTTCCCTTTATCAAGTGAACGGGGAGCAGGTTTGGGGTTGTCCATATAGTTGTGGACATTGTTCTTGCTGCTTTTTATTGTTGTCATAATTAATAGAATCTCATGCAAATATAAAAATGTGGAGATTACTTTAATCTTTCCAGAAACTGCATAGACCCTCTCTCCTTCCCCAGATATTGTTGTCATGGCACAAGGCTTTGAACTGTCATGGGACAGCATTAAAAAAGAGCTCAGACTCTTTCCACCTGATGAGAACTAGAAGAGCAGATTTGTGAGTTCAAGACCTGTGCTAGTGCATGGAAAGAAACGGAAGGGAACAATGAGAACCAGTGACCGTGTGTTGCTTTGCCAGTGAAGCGAGGAACAGGCATGGATGCACATGTGTTTGGACGTGTTACTGTGGCAAGTGCAGACCTACACAGAGAGAGTCTAGTGGAAAAGGGTTGTACATGTTCATGGAAAGCCAAACGCAATGTGGTTATTGCCTCACGGGATAAAGATTTTTCCTGTCCTTTGACAGATGTGTTCGTGCAGGTTATTTTTCCATTAGCGCTTAGGTAGATAGAGGCAGCAATATCCTGCAGGTTTCCTCATGGAGGTGTTGGTGCACAGCTGCTATGTATATAAAATAAGTTGGAATAAGTATGCTATATCCTTGAGTTAAAATGAAATGTGCTTATGTAAAGTATACAGTTAAGCATGTTATTTTTGTAGAGTAAACTGTATGTGCACATATGTGCATATGTATATAAAGTTGTAAAGATGTTTTTATTTTCTTGGTGGTGAATGTTTCCATATTGCATTTATGTTACTATACTGAGTAATTAGGAGGTCTAATAAGGAGCTGAGATTCCTGATTTTCTATTTTTTTATAGCTGTATTCCTGATTTCCAGCACTCCTTTTGCCTTGCACCTGAGACTGTTAGCACTCTGCCCTGGAGCAGTGTGCGGAGTGAGGCTCTCGGGCTCCTCCTCTGCAGAGCAACCTTCTCGCAGAGCTTGGGAAAGGCTTTGCCTTTGGTTGTTTTCCTGCAGTGAGCTGCTTATGGGATAGTTTCTGTTTGTGAATTTGGATGTCTGCAGATAGGCAGTATCATGTCCGGATGGGTGCGAGCAGGCTGTGACTGCTGTCCCCTCTGGTGCCGGGGAAGGCAGAGGCTGCAGGGGCCATGGGCCACCCTCTGATTTATCCTTCCTGCACTGCACCCTCCTGTGTGATCGTGGGGCACCATTAGAGCTGCTGTGTGAGTCCCACATTGTGTCTGTGCCACCCGTAAGTGTGCGCACACGAGCTCTGCCCTTCGCCTCAGCCCTCTGGGAAGGTAACCAGTGGATGCTGACTTAAGCAGTAGCTGCAGGTACTGGGGGGGAGGGCTGGAGGTGCCCCAGTGTGATGGTGACTCTGTTCCTCTCAGCATGACTTTGTGATTACGCAGTGACTCATGAGAATAATTATGTGTTTCTGGAGGGAGAGTTGAAAGTGGAAAGTGCACTGTTCCTTCAGAGGGGGCAGAGTAGGGGCAGACAGTCCACTTATTGACTCCAGCCGTGATGTGCCCGCACTTGATGGGAGGATACAAACCAGGGAGGAGGGGAGGGAATTTGCCAACGAGTATGCAGACAGAAAGACACTGTGGCTGGGCTTACAAATTAGTTCTGCATAGCGTTCATTCCAGTGCTCTGTGACTAAATTTTAAAAAAAGAAAGCCTCATTGACCTTGGTCGTGGGGTGCGGAGTTCACATCCAGCCCCAGGGCTGGAGCTGGGCACAAAAGCAACATTGCTGCACCGCGCTCAGAAAATCTTACTATTCTTACAGGCTAGAAGAACTATTTGCAAGTAATTTGGGCTTGGCTTTGCAGTTGCACCCTGGAAACATTCAAGGCCAGGTTGGATGGGGCTTTGATCAACCTGATCTAGTGGAAGGTGTCCTGGCCCATTGCAGTGGGGTTGGAACTCGATGATCTTTGAAGGTCCCTTCTGACCCAACTCATTCTGTGATTCTCTCCTGGTGTTATGGAATTGAACGAACACATTTTGAGGTTAGAAAAGGAGGAAATTCCCAGGAAATTCCCTTCTAGGGAACTAGGTGTGAGGAAAGGATATATCCATGCTCTTTCTTTAGTGTGGCATGGCGTCCCTTATTTCAGCTCCCAGACACTTTGTCACTCTGCCAGAAGTCCTTCCTGAGCTCTAGGGAGAGATGGAGGGGCATACTGCAGTGGTAACAGCTGAACTTGCATTGGCAGAGGGAAAACATCTAAGTATAAAACGTCCCCCCGTTCCTACCCAATGTTAGGAGGTTTCCATTTCAGGAAGGAAGTGTGGGTCTGTTCTGTCATACTTGGGGGTGGGAGAGCCTGGTGGCTTAATTAATGCTACACGCCTCTGCTTCACAGTTGTAGACGGTAAACAGATCTGATCAAATGATGATGTGGGAGAGGAATTGTTTAAAATAAATTTTAATAAATTATAAATAATGTATGACTTGCTTCTGTTTAACCAACTCTAGCTAGCCAGCCAGTATTTCCAAGCTTACGAAACACAGCATCGTGTCAGTAACACTCATGTGAGTAACTACATCGCTTGTTGAATATATCTCATCCATGTTGAATTCAACTTTAGAGTACAATAATGAGACCTAAAGTCCCAGTCAAAGATCAGGGTTTTATTGCTCTTGGCACTCAGTAGAGGATGGCTCTTATCTAGCTGTATCAGGCATTCTGAAAACCCAAAATTCAATGGCCTTTCTGTTCTTTGGAGGGGAGGGAAGGGGAAGATGTCAAGTCCTACTTTTAACTGCTTTGTTGGTCAGAGGTTTGGGGAATAAAGGAAACTAGTTTAGACATGGGCTCTATTGCTCTGTCCGAATTAGCAGTGCATATAGTATGGTTTGCTCCATGCAGATTCACAAATGGACCATAAAATAAGAAGAGATTAGGAGGAGTGAGGGAACCAAAAACCGTTTTGATGAAGGCAGCTCTGCTGGGACTCATACTGCTCCCTCCCTTAGCTGTCCCAGAATGGCGCTGATTAAAGAACCGTGGAGTTTGGGGCCGTGGCAGAAAGGGCTGGAGTGAGCATAGCTGGGATTGCATTAGATTCTGCACTGAAGTTATGACACTGATTCATTACTGAGCTTAGGAATTCTGTTCACTGGTGCACAGGTGTTGCTTTCCATTTGTTGCCAAAGAGCATGAATAGTCTTAACGTTTTGCTGTTGGCTAAGCTCTTAGGATAGCTGGATTCAGAAAAAAAATGGTATGTTATTTAGCTATTATGGAAGGGAGCTAAATAGCATGAACCAGAAATTTGACTTTAGTCAAATAGTGGAGGTTTGACATCTGAAAATCTTTGTGTTTCAGCCTTATGCCTCCACATTTCCTTCCAGCAGGAAAAACAGCACTTCCCTATCCCCAGGGCTGTTGTGAGGATAAGTACGCAGTACAGTGGAAGCTGTTTAGATAAGCAGGCTGATTCAGTGGGGATTTCTTTCTTGTTCTTTTATCCTAACAAAATCAGTATCTGACGGAATACAGTAGAACTTACTGAAGATGGGAAAGCCAACAAATACCTTTATCATTCTTGTAGATGACTGAACCCCTGCTTATTTTGCTTTATTTAAGAGGTATTTGGGAGGCAGAACAAAGCTCTGCTATCACCTCCCAGCAAGTGACCTAAACCATTTAAGCTGAAACATATGACTCGGAGGAAGTATTTTGCAAAAACAGATGCACAGAAAGTCAATTTCCTATTCATATTTTGTTGTGGCAATTGGTACTTTAAAGAGATGGCAGACTTAAATTAGCTGGAAAAGTGACATCTTTAATTAGGAAAGCCTCTCTGCCAGCACATTGAACAGTTGCCAGGTTCTCAGCATTTAGGGATCATTGATTGCCAACAATGGCAGCTAAACTGCTTCTGGGTAGAAACTAATTGAATTTTCTCAAGTTAAAACGAGGATCTGAAGTTAAAGCAAGACAAACTCCTTTGCTTGCTCTCATTTTACTTACCGCTGTGTTTTTCTCAGCAGTCCAAGGGTCTGCTGCATGTTGGCGAATGGTGCTGCCCGGGGCATGGCTGTACAAATCCCTCCAGCCTCAATCATCCTGGGACTCTGCTGTTGCCATTCACAATACAGATCCACGACTGCACTGTTGGCCTTCCCATAGCATTTTGGTGGTCATGTTCTGGAGGGACTCTCTTCTGGCTCAAGTTGCCTTTATTTAGACTGGTGCTGTCATGATGGGAGCTGGTGGAGCCAACCTGAGGAGCTGGGCTATATCTCACTGCCTGAACATCCTGGCCAAGCCAGTGTCACCTACTCCAGGCGTAATGTCAGTTCTGCTCCCATCCTGTCCCCCTCCGTTACTATGGCATGGTGTGAGGGAGCAGTGCGATTATCGTTCCTTGAGCTCCGCTATAAATGCTGCCCAAACCTTTGGCTGCACGGAGATCCTGAGGGGAGCACTGCTGCCGTGGGGTTGGCTTTTTTCTTCTTCTTCCTCCCTCCCCCTCCCCGGACTTTTTTTTGCCGATGCTAAGTCTGAAAACTTTAGGATTGGCTGTCTAACTTGTGTGGAAGCTACAAATGCTTTGCCTGAACTGTCTGCCTCGGGTCTATGCTTAGAAGAGGAACTCGGAGACATAATTATGTATTTCCCAGAGGGCAAC
The DNA here is from genome assembly GCA_017639485.1 of Pluvialis apricaria. Taxonomy (NCBI): domain Eukaryota; kingdom Metazoa; phylum Chordata; class Aves; order Charadriiformes; family Charadriidae; genus Pluvialis; species Pluvialis apricaria. The sequence goes on from CM030017.1 coordinate 8,617,959, forward strand.
TCAGTTTCTTATTTCGCTCTTTACCTTCATCTTGATTTATCTCCATTTGCCCCCCTTTCCCTTAGCAGGGGTTTTGGAGGACGGTCTCTGCTTGCTTCCTTCATGGTTTGAAATATAACTCTAGCTCAAGTTAAAATATGAGGCTGGTCTCAGGGGAAGAAGCCTGCTGGAAGATGATCTTGTTTTAACCGTACGCGATGTGTGTTTATTAAAGCTATTCAGCTCTGGTAGACTCTCTTAGTGCTGTAAGAAAATGATTGGGTTTCTGGTCTATCTCCCACGTAGGATCTAGGAAAAACTTAAACTTTGTTTTTTGATCAAAATGGAAGTATTTTTTTTCAACCAACCTATTTTACCCACAGGCATCTCAAGGACTTTGTTTTCCTGTTAAAACATTCAGGAAAATTTTGAGGAAGGGCAGCTCTTGCCTTACCGTGTAGCCTTTCCTCCCTGGCAGAAGACAAGCGGCAGGAGAAAGGAAAGGTGCCTCAGCAGCAGCTGCGAGGGAAGGCTTTATTCAGTGTACTCAAGAAAGGCAACTTTTTGTGAGGCATCAGCTGAGTCTCTGGTGGACAATGGCTTCCAGCTGTTGTTTGCTTTAGAAATGTGTGCTTCTGGCCTAGAGGTGTGGGGTTCTCCATCAACCCAGCCCTGTCTTATGGCTCTTTATTAAAAAAATAAAAGAAGCTTGTCCAGTGTGTCTTACCATGAATTATCTATCTTTGCTGTCTGCAATAGTCATCTTATTAGAAGAAAAAAAAAAAAAGCTGTTGGGATGGGTGGAAGCTTGAAACAGATTTGAAGATTGAGCAGGAGAAAGAATTCAGTTAAATCTTTTGTTAGAAAAAATCCTTTTTTGAGCGGCTGAGGGTAAATTATTCATCTTCCCCTGTTTCACCTTCTGGTGTTAATCCAGAGCAGAAATATTTTGCTTATGAAATGTACATTCTGCTTTCAGGTACTTTACAAGTGTTTTATTCCTATTATGAATACAGTGAAAGAAAAAAAAGATCCTTGCACATTTTATAGGTTCACTGTCAGGGAGCCACTCTTCTTGCCTCTCTTTCTAGTGGTAGGTGGGAAACGCAGGGAGACTTCCGAAAGGATATCATCTCTGGAATTAAAGATTTTTTCATCACTGTGTAAAATGACAGCAAACATATTGCCTAGATTGGAAGAAAAGGTTAAAAGCAGAGAAGTCAAAGGTGTGGTGAAGATGGGTTGTTCACTTAAGAGAAATGTTCTGGGAATAATCTGCATGGAAAGCAAAAGGGAAAAATTGCTGGGGAGTGTATGAGGGTTTTAAATGAAGGCTGTGAAAAGTCTACTTGGCTGTTACTAGGGAATGGCAGGAACAGACAAGTGCCCTGAGGAAACTGATATTTCCTGTGTTTCTGTCAGCCCAGACACCAGGATGTGGAAGGCCATAAGAGGCTAATGCCACGTGTCCTGCAGTTGCACTGAGGATGGAGGAGAGGACAGACAAACAGGTGGCTGCTGGCATGGGGGTCAGACCTAGGTGACTTTGAAGGGAGAGAAACAAATACTAGCAAAATGCTGTGAGGAAGAAATCCTGGGGAATGTGTGAAGTGTTTTCTCAGGGGAGTAGAGAGGTCCTGGAGCAGCAGACGGTGAGACTCAAAAAATCCCTACGATAAACAAAGCTGTGAGAGTGTGGCAAGAGGTGGAAGCCCTGACCTGCGATGTGGGTCTGAGGAGCTTCTCAGCGAGCAGTAGGGTCTAGACTTTTGATTTAATTTGAGATTCTTCCTGTTAAAAGAGCAGCTATCTTAAGTGCTATAAAGCAGATTTTCAGTAGCCAAAGCAAGCAAAATGGCTGAATTTTCTTAATAAAACTGCAAAGACCAGGGAGATTAGAGTTTAGGCTGAGAAAAGGGGGTGCTTTCTCCCTCTGATAAGACCAGAGGTTTGTTCAAAGGTGCTGTAAAAACCAGCAATAGTATCAAAAAGCCTGTGGTGCCACAGGTGAAGCCTGCCCTCCTCCCATTGTGGGCAGGCACAGCCGTTTGCACTTCCCAATTCTTTGGTCTTCTGCTTACTGCACTTGGTGCGTGCGGTGTGATTCGGATTTCCACGAAGCAGCAAAGTGATTTGGTGTAGTCAAAGGCAGAGGCCTTGGAATTAACGCAGGGTATGGAAGAAGTGGTAGCAAGGGGTGGTTTTGATAAATGTTTTGCTGTGCTGTGAAACTTCTGAAGTTCATTGTGTGGCACTAGTGGGGAGGAAAAAAACGCAATAAACCTAAATATTGAATAAAATATGGACAGGGACTTTAATGTCAAGAAACTGAGAAGGCACTTGGGACTTTGTGGCCAAAAAACTGTTGAATTTGGCTGGTGATGAGAGAAAAAGAGAGCTCTTGCTAGTGTTTGCAGTCAAAGCTGTTTTTCCACAATGCTGTTGAAAATTTACCCATTTCTTTTACCCATTGAGTTTTGCTATTTGAACATGTAGGGTTGGCACAGGCTTTTAAGAAGCTTGCTCAGATTTGAGATAGGTAGTGCGAAGACATAACTTGTATGGACAGCCCTGGGCCCATATAGCCCCTGCATCTGACTCTGGAAGGAATGTCCTGTTGTCCGAAAAGTGGATTTGTGCCCGGTGTGCGATTAACCAATCTCACATGCTCAGGAGAGATACTGTATTTACTCAGGCCTGGTGCTGGATGGATTTTCCACCAATCAAGCACACCCCATGCTGGTGGTCTTGGTACATTTATACACAAAAGTTACAGAGTAGTACACTCCCAGTTACAATGATTGGCTAGTAATTTACATATAATTATAATATCTGCTATGTCATTCTTTTAATCATCATGCACGTGCGGGGGAAGGGTCTTCATCTGGGCAAGGGTCTTCTTGACCTGTGGGCGTGTTTGTAGTATTATAATGAAGGCAGTTCACTTCAGGATACTTGAAAAGTAAGTTCTGTTGCCAAGTTGGCCAACTGGATTCTCCTCTTGCCAGACTGTCATATGATTCATCCTATATACAACCAATGCCAGATGTTAAGGTCCAGAGAATAGGGACTTTGAACAGCATTCTGTTCATGACTAGTTAATTAAGGCTAGAAGGACTTCAAGCAACACATTGTTCCGTTCATTAGTTAACTAAGGCTAACATTGACAACACTAACATAAGCTAACTTCTTAGGTCAGGATGCCCTACATCACTGCCCAGCGGGTCACTACTCACGTCCATCTCTGCTTGTTGTACGAGAAGCTGAGCTTTGGTGTCACATTAAGCCTTGCTGTAGCTTGTATCCAGCCTGGGAGCAATCCTTTTACCATGGGGACAAGGCTGTTTGGACTAGTTTCCTCCTTTTCTGCATGTCTTGTGCATGACCTGAGAGATGGGTAGTACTGCAAAATTACCTGCAAGGGTGCAGATTTCCATCATCCTGGCCAATTTGACGCTTCTGTTGGGAACACAGCCTTGTGAATGACTCTTAGCTTGCTGCTAAGTGTGACGCTTTGAGAGGAGGTTTGCCTTGAAGACATACAGGAACCAGATCCTGTTTCAGTGTTACCTGTAAAGGCTTTCAGTCTTACTAATCTTTTTCCTTGGAAAACTGATTTGTATTGCAAACGTGTTTGTATACTTCTTTAAACTTTGGTTATTTTTCTCCAGCAAATGGTATTCTTAAAGTAAAAGTGCAGTTACCTCATCAAGAGAAGTTTAGCAGTAGAAAGTCAAAGAACTTTCAATCAAGAATAGATTTTAATAAGGTCCCAAGATCCCCAATTAATTCTCCTTCTTTATTATTTTTTTATATACTCATCAATTCTGGGCCACAAATTGCATTGAGTGTCCTTTAAAAATAATTAATACTGCAATCCCTTAAGTACTTTCAAGGTAAATAAGTTTTAAATTTGAACCACAGTAATGGTAAAGAGAGAGAAACTGCTATTTTCTGTACTTATCATATATAACTATAGGCCCATATAGCTAATCAAACATATCTAGACAGATCTGGATCAATTTAGAGATTACAGCTGAAGCAGGGGTTGAATTGCAGCTGGATGTTGTTGAACTTCTACAAGCTCTCTTCTTGACATTTTTTGTATTACAGCTTCCTCTCGCTCTTTTCCTCTTCCCTATGAGATCTTGTATTATCTGCGGGTTTTGAAGACTTTTTTTCTAATCTGGGTTGCTTTTTTTTTGTTTTGCTCCTTAAATAGAGATTGAGAAAATGTGAGAGTAGTAATTGACAACGAAATTATGTTGGAGAGAAGCGAGTTTTCTTTGTTGTGTGGAGCAGGATCAGCTGGTCTTCTGGCAAAGTACAATTCAAGAGGAAAGAGTAAAAAATGCTTTATATTTAATCTTATGGGAGAATACTGAACGTGGCCTGATTGTTATAGTGAAGTAATCTTTAGAAACTAGTGTTTAATAAAAACAAATTCTTTCTGTCAGCATTTTTAGTTTGGGTCAGGAGTGTGAATCCTGATTTTTTAAGTGAATCTTGTGTGTGCCCCTACTTGCCATGCTTGGTCTTTGCTGCCGGGCGGTCTCACAGTGCATGGGTTGAATTCCTTTCTAATGAAGATAAACGTGAAGATGGGCTCCCATTGCTTTTCTGATGCACACTAACTGGTGGTGGGCATTCATTCCGCGTGACCAGATTAGTGCTGATCTGAACGGTAATGGTCAGAATGCATAAAATGTGGGTGTTTGGTCCTCAGCACCTGCTGTCTCACTCCACAGGCCTGCCCTCTCGTGCTGCACTGCTTGGTAATGAAGACCCAGCTACAGCTGGGTAATTTTTTCCATTGAAGTCATGGACTTTGCTTTATCACTGGGAGAAATAGAGAACCAATGTTTCAGGGTCTTCTGGAAACCCTGTCCCAGATGTAGCACTCTGCTGAGAAAAGTCTTCTAACTACTTGCAGCGTTCTACACGTTTTGATTAGCAGGAGTCTGGCTATTAAAAGCACCTGTTATGAATGTCTAAGAAGGTACCTTGTGCAAAAACAATGTTTAACATTTGAATTACTTGTGGAATTAATTTGTTGTTTTTCCTGTGAAGTCCAGCTTTTTCCTTCTCTGAAACTTTGGTCTGTCTTGCTCTGAGTGAGTCTTGTTGCTTTTATGTACATTGCGACCTAGAAATGCGCACATTAGAAATTCATCTATAGATGAGCAAGACTGGATTTCTGTGTTCTGCAGAACTAATCAAAGCTCATTTTAATAATGTGATTTGTCTTAAATTTTCAACCGGGTCTAAACCTTTAGACTTTTCAATCTGCCTTCCAGTCATTGTAGACAGATTTCTGTATGAATAATGTATAATTTTGCTTTAAAAATCAGTCTACACAAACCCACTTAATTTTCACTTTTTATTGATTCCAGCCTTGGTGGCTTGCATACATCAGAAATTTCACGACTTAAAAATGTGCCTATCCCTACAAACGAGTCATTGATCAAAAAAGGTTAACCTGACTCCCTTGAATCTTTCATTGTCTCCCTTTTTTGTTTGTATCTAACTAGTAAAAACAATTTCCACTTCGAAACTTCAATTTCCAAAAGGTTAGGGATTCAGCTTCTCTGCTGAGTACGTGTGCATACGGTGTATTCATTTAGGGAACCAGTTCCAAAAAATTTGAACTGATCACAGTAATTTATTATCGTAAGAATGTTTAGGTTATGCTTCCCTCCCAAACAGATTCACCCATTGTTAACTGCTAATATTTTATTCATCATAACGTTCAAGTACAACAGAGTTCGATGTTTTTTGAAATGGTGAAGAAAACCTTTTTCACCTTTACGTTTGCAATGAAATGCTGGCGTGTCAGCCAGAAAAGAAGGTCAAAGAAAGCATACCACCCCGATGAGCAAGACTGACAAACTGGTAACGATGGATGAGGAGAAGGCTGAGGTACTCAACAACTTTTTTTTGCGCCGGTCTTCCCTGGCAGCCTCTCTCCCCACACCTCTTGAGTGGATGGACCGCAAGGCAGGGATGGGGGAGCAAAGTCCCTCCCACTGTAAGAGAAAATCAGGTTCGTGACCACCTGAGGAACCTGCACATATAGAAGTCTATGGGACCTGGGGAGGTGCATCCCAGAGTCCTGAGGGAATTGGCTGATGTAGTTAGCAAGCCACTCTCCATGATATTTGAAGAGTCATGGCAGTCAGGTGAAGTCCCTGGTGACTGGAAAAAAAGAAACATTGCACTGATTTTTAAAAAGGGTAGAAAGGAGGACCCTGGGAACTATTGACCTGTCAACCTCACCTCTGTGCCTGGGTAGTCATGGAACAGATCCTCCTAAGAAGCTGTGTTAAGGCACATGGAGGACAGGGAGGTGATTAGAGACGGCCAGCATGGCTTCACCAAGGGCAAATCTTGCCTGACTGATTGAGTGGCCTTCTATGATGGAGTGACTACATCAGTTTGCAAGGGAAGAGGTATGGATGTTGTCTATCTGGATTTCTCTAAGGCCCCCACAATATCCTTCTCTCTAAATCGGAGAGATTTGGATTTGATGGGTGGACTGTTCAGTGGATGAGGAATTGGTTGGATGGTCGCATCCAGAGAGTAGTGGTCAACGAGTCAATGTCCAGATGGAGATGGGTGACAAGAGGTGTCCCTCAGGGGACCTGTACAGTTTAATATCTTCATCAATGACATAGTGGGATTGAGTATACCCTCAGCAAGTTTGCAAGCTGACTGGTATAGTTTACACGCCTGAGGGACTGGATGCATCCAGAGGGACCTGGACAAGCTTGAGAAGTGGGCCCATGTGAACCTCATGAGGTTCAACAAAGCAAACTGAAGGTCCTGCACATCGGTTGGGGCAACCCCCGATATCAATACAGGCTGGGGGATGAAGAGATTAAGAGCAGACATGCAGAGAAGGACTTGGGGGTACTGGTAGATGAAAAGCTGGACATGAGCTGACAGTGTCCACTCACAGCCCAGAAGGCCGCCCGTATCCTGGGCTGCATCAAAAGAAGTGTGGCCAGCAGGTTGAGTGAGGTGATTCTGCCCCTCTGCTCTGGTGAGACCCCACCTGGAGTACTGTGTCCAGCTCTGGAGTCCTCAGTACAGGAAAGACATGGACCTGTTGGAGTGGGTCCAGAGGAGGCCACCGAAATGATCAGAGGGCTGGAGCACCTCTCCTGTGAGGACAGGCTGAGAGAGTTGTGGTTGTTCAGCCTGGAGAAGAGAAGGCTCTGGGGAGACAAACCTTATGTCAGCCTTTCAGTACTTAATGGGGGCTTATAAGAAAGATGGGGACAAGCTTTTTAGCAGGGCCTGTTGCAATAGGACAAGGGGTGATGGTTTTAAATTTACCCTCTTTCAGTTTAGACTAGATCTAAGGAAGCAATTTGTTACGATGAGGGTGGTAAAACACTGGCACAGGTTGCCCAGAGAGGTGGTAGGTGTGCCATCTCTGGAAACTTTCAAGGTCAGGGTGGACGGGGCTTTGAGCAACCTGATCTAGTTGAAGATGTGCCTCCTCATTGCAGGGGGGTTGGACTAGATGACCTTAAAAGGTCTCTTCTAATCCAAACTATTCTATGATTCTATGAAATTGCCAGCAATAACCTTTTTTTCTCCCTTTTTATCCTCTTCCCTTGATCCAGTTTCTTTTCCCTCTTGAATATCCGCAGTGCTTTTGTTCCCTGTATCCAGGCTCTCTGTCATCTCACTTCTTAATTACTTTTTTGCTTTCTGAGTTGGATGTAGGAGGAACCCAAAACCTGACTTGAAGGTTAACAGCAGGGAAACCCTGTGGGCTCCGGGCAGCTGTGGCTGAGCCCCGTGGGCTGGGGTCTGGCAGGCTGTGAATTCCCATCTGCAGAACTGGACGCTGCCTCTGTCTTGGTAGACTGAGATGGTGCAGACAGGGTCTTCGCTAACCTGCTGTGGTTGTTCATGGTAGCTAAGGTGTAGTCTTGAATCAGGGATTTGTGATTGTATGAATTAATAATTTTAAAACAGAATAAACACCTCTGCTTACATGAGGAGATCTCTCTGCTTTGCACTGGCAACAGCCACTTCAGACCACATTTTCCCACTCTCCTGGAAGGTGACTGACAAAATCTGCAGAGGAGGATTTGCTGGAGAGGTCATAGATTTGGGTGCAAGACGCTCTTCAGAGTCCTCAGTAGGAGGTGAAGGAGAACTTATGTCGTTCTTTCAGGAAAGGTGATTTCAGCGTGGAGTTTGAAGATCTTACACGGAGCACACACAGTTTTACAGAGCACGTGGCAAAACTTGCTTGTGCAGTAGCAGCCCCTTCCGTGGGGTGGCAGGGACCTGGTGCGGTTGGGCTCTCTCGGAGCAGTACAGATGCTGCTGTGAGTAGGTGCCAATGTTCCTTTGCTGCTGCTGATAGCTTTCACCCATGTTGGCATAGACACCTTTTTCATCACATCTGAATTATTTGCTGTCTCAGAGGTTTTTATTATACAAAACCTGTTTTTTTTCTAAACCCAGCCACTGCGTGGCTTTGTTGGTTTTAGTGCTCCATTTCATACTGTTGTAATGTGAAGGGCAAAAGCCTGTAGGGAATCGCATACTACGATGCTGCTTTTCTGCGCTGCCAAACCTCTTGAGGCGAAGTGCCTTAAAAGGAAGACTGTCAATATTAAGCTGTTAGCTGAGTGACAGAAGTGCTGTGCTGACCACTTGTTAGATGCTTGGTTAGTTGTGAAATGCCAAGTGGTTTTTATCCTCACCTGTAACTCCTCTGACTCAAACATGCACGTCAGGACTCTGGTTCTCATAAGGTAGCTTTAATTAATATACAGATTCTTTCATTAACATGAGGAGACTGAGCAACATCAAGTAAAGCTCAGGCAGTATGAGAGAAGCCCACTGGAGTGGGGCAAAGGTGATGTGGTATGCAAATGCTGAAGGTAAGCTTTCCCATTTCAGTCTTGATCCATCTGGGGCTGTTACAATTAATTCCCAGTATGCCTGCAAGTGACAGTTGTATGATTAAGACCTGTTTTCTGTGTGCCAGGTTTTGTTTTCCTCATAGAAGAAGTGCTGCTGCTTCTCGCACGCGGCTCCCTGGCTGCCTCATGCACATCCTCATGCATGTGCGGGTACATATTACATGGGTGAGGGGCCAGGAACCTGCTTCCCTGCAGCCGCCCAGCACGTGCACCCCAGGCATTTCCTTTTCTTTTACTTTCTCTCTCATTCATCTTGACACCTGTGTGAGATGGCACTTAAATATTCTCCATCCAGCCTGGGGCACTTGTGCCACTGATGAAGTTGGTGATTCAAACAAAAACAGAAATCGTTCCCGTCCTTCCCATGGCAGTTTCAGTCTTTCTTCTGTTGTTTCCTTAGCAGGTCAGTGCGTTCTTTGGAAACCAGTGCCTGAGCCAGCTCAGTAGTTGGCTCTGCGCTGAAGTGATGGGACAAGCGACCCCGCATCCCAGTAGATCATGTCTGCTTTGAAATGTTCTCAGCCACCACAGCTGCGGGGCACCGATCTCCTGCCCGCATCTGCAGCGAGCTGCCTGGTTGGCACACTGCCTGCTAACGTGTCCTAGCAGTGCTGGGTTTCCCTGCTCCAGAATTTTATATTCTCCCTATGAAACAGAAATAGCTGCAAGGATATATTTACTCAAAGCATTGACGGAAGGGGCCTTTAGCAGTCTGGGTGGCTGTGCGACATTTACCTTCTTGTGTCTGTCAGGAATTTCATTGCTAAAATGAGGCTTGCAAAATGCTCTTTTCAAGACCACTTCTTCAGCGAGGGCAGAAGCCATTAGGGATGCCAGATAATAACCAACGGCTTTCATTTTATGTAGTGAGATCATGTCCTGGGTCTTTGGGAAACTTCTGTGACTTGTCTGTCGTCATTCTTCATCATGTGTTCTTTGGTCTTATGAGACTGAGGAAAGAATCACTTAAGCATCTGATTAGATGTACCCTTTTTTAAGACAACATTTGACTGGTAAGTTGATGTTTATATTTAGGCCAAATTAAGGGTTTTTTTCCTGAACTGGGCTCTAGGAGCTGGATATAACTGTGCACAGACTTCAAAAGACAAAGGTGTTCCATCTCAGTAACTGGGTGAATTATTTATTTGTTCTGGCAAGGTAAAAAAGATGAAAACACAGAGCTGGATTTAAAACTTCTTGTCGTAAGTGGGAAGACATGCATTGCTTCAGTGGACTCAGCCTATTGAGAATGCTGGACTTTGGGCTCCCTTAGCGGCCCCTCCTGCCTTTCCCCCCCATAGGCCGACCAGGGGAGACAGATGAGACACAGAAGAGACAGAGCTGCAGCAATGAGTTTTGTCCCAGCTGATGATGCTGCTGTTGTGAAACACAACATATTTGGTGAGGCATTGGAAAGGCTGTGGTTTGGAAATGCTCTATGGTGAAATCCCACGAAAGTTGCTGCCTAAACTTTTGTTTAATTTGAGTGCATTGGTGGTGAGCACAATGACAGTAAAAATAGCTGCCAGGACAGAATGACAAGGAGGATCTTTTTTTTTAATTAACATACGGGAGATTGCTGTGCTGGTTTTGTTTTGCTTTTTTGTTCTGGTACCGGTATTAATCTGAATCTTGAGACTTCAGTGCCTTAGAGATGTGATAAACAGCTGCCAGATGTTTCATTCTCTTTCTGCTTTTCTATAGACTACCTGAAAGTGCAACACACTACTTTTTTTCTCAAGGTGTGGTTATAGTAGGATTTATTATGATTTTTCCCTGTGTATTGTCCCAAGCATTGGAGAGGATTCCTAAATTGAAAAAGACCTTTTAAAAATGAATGTGGCAAAAGAAGTAATTAAAAACAAGGAATAAAGCTTAACACATAGGTTTGATATAGTTCTTCTAAAAACTTAATTATTTTCCTTATGCACTAGCATGTTTGTTTTACACAGAGAAGGGAAACACCGCTAACATTTTATTAGCACCTTTGTTAACCCGGCCTTTTCAATCTAACAGCAAAGAGCAGCTTGGGGGAGGGTGTTACAGCTTGTTTTCTACTCTTTTGACATCTTGTCCAAATTAATGACAAAGCCCCATGTAATGTGCAAAGTGAAAATGAGTTTTTGCTGGTGCTTGGAAACCCTACGCTAAAATGAAAATTGTCTTATTCTTGAGCCCAGTGACCTAACCTCCTCCTGTGAGCGACCCGGGGGAGGGTGGGAGAAGAAAAAAGGGAAATGGGGAAGAGGAAAGAATTTTAAGTTTTTCTGAGATTGTGATTCATTATCCTGTAGCGCTCTGGTGTCATGGTTTAGGCTGAATCGGCCACTGGGGATGTGGGGCACCCCAGATGGGACTGACAGATGCTCCCCCCTACCCCTCTTCAAAGAGAGAGGCAGAGGAGGGGAAAAAGAGACTTATGAGTTTAGAAGGAACTAAACTACTTTAATGAAGTATTAATAATAAAATAAAAAGAAAATAATGAAATATATACAAAACCGTATCAAGCTCCCAGGATGACAATCACAGCACTGGGGAAGTCCCAGACTGGATTTGGTGATGGACGGGAACTGGATTCCGGATCTGGATTCAGGTTTGGGATTAAAGGCAGACAAACAGACAGAGTCCTCCTTAGACATTGGCCATTGAAGAAAGAGGGCTGAGCCTTTGATCTCTCAGCTTTTATCCTGAGCAGGAGGCAGATGGGATGGAATACCCTGTTGGTCAGTTTTGGGTCCCCTGTCCTGTCCGCTCCTCCCCGCAGGTGGAACCCCTCTGGGCTTTTCTGCTTCCGACCCTCCAACGGAGCACGTAACAAAGTGAGCTGCCCTGGGGTGTTGTAGCAATGAGTATAAGCAAGAGCCTCTCCGCATCCCATGCCTGGGCATCAGCTATAAACATAGGCCTTATCACCCTGAGAGTGAAGAGTGTCTGCACAATATGTTGTTAATTTCAGTAGTTAGAAGAGGCCCGGCTAAGAAGCAGAGTGACTGAACAAAATTGGTCCTGTTTTACCTCAAACCAGGACATCTGGAATACCACGAGACTTTTTTAAGCATCCGCTATTCGTTACTTGGCAGAAAGAGGCTGATAGCTAGAGACATGAATTGTCATTTTATGCACAACACACTGACAGATCAGTGCAAAAACAAACCTACCAGAAATTACATTTTAAAAATGTATAAAGACACCGAATTAACTAACAGAGAGCTCGCAGACAGTATTCTTAATTCTGTGATAAAAGACAGGAAAGCGGGAGCTGCTGGCATTGTGCCTCTTGTATTTGCACTGATTTTATGTACCTGGTGCCATTGCTTTCTAGTTGTTCTCTCTTTAAAGGGAGTGGGCTTTTCCTAACCTCAGGTGGAGGCGGGGGGAACCTGTTTTTTGGCTCTTTGGAGGCAGAACAGAGAATCCAACTACGCAGGGAACTGCTTGAAAACAGAGGGGGATCTCCCTCACTGAGCAAGTCAATAATTTGCCATCAATATGTATCTAAATTTGAATATGAACTTGCTCTTGGGCATGCCAGCACTTTCTCTAGTCTGTGCCCACACATAGTTGAAGTATTAGTTTTTGATTGCATAAATGTTAGCTTGGATGTTTGGACACTAAGAAACTGTTTTCAAAGTGATCCTTTCCTAACAGTTATCAGCCAAAGTATATTAGCACAGAAGGAAGAAAGGTTTTGTCAAATCCCAATAGTCAAAGCAGATGTTGCAATGTGTGGCAAGATAAGGAAGGGTTTCACTCACCCGTTTCTTTGCCCAACACTTCTGTGAAAGTGTCAAAATGTTAATTTCAATTTCTGTAGTCCACCTGTGCATTTTTAGTGCAGTATTACAAGGAGCAATACTTTGTTCTATATCTCTTCATAAAGGATTTGAAGCTTTTTTCTCCTACTTACTACTGCAGTTGTTTGCTCTATAATTCTGAAAAGTTTTCGTACTTGCACTGAATGACTTTTGCAATGGTCTGATTGCTTGGGAGGTGAACACTCCTATGCAAGTACTCAATCCACCAAATCTCAAACTGGAGCTGTGCTTCGGTGGCAGTTAATTGGGAGTTAGTTCTGTTTTTCTACAGTCTATAGGTACTATTACTGTTTTTCTTGGAGTAGCACTTAAAGGCTTCAGTTAGAGATCAGGTCCCTCCTACACTAAATGACATCTAGACATATTGAAAAAGAGGGTTCCTGTTCCATAGACTTTGAAGTTAAATTACACTTTTACAGTGAAAAAGAAGTCTTGAGAAAACTGGTACAGAACGCCCATTTCAGAGGAGCCAGGGAGAAAATTACTGACTATTCCAACGACTTCTGGTTAATGCGTTGCCTTGAATTTGAGGGGGAAGGGCTTACCTGGCCCTGTTGTCAAGGGTGCACCAAACTGAGTATTAAAAAAGCGATGCTTTGAAGTCAAGCTGCGGGTACACAGTAGTGGGCCGTATACACTGACTTGACATGTTGACCCTGACTGTTGTAGATCCCATGGTAACCCTCGGAATATATATGCATGTACATGAGAGGACTGAGCAGAGCTCTTAAATTTCAAGAAGAGAAATCACTGTATCACTGCTTTCTCTCTGACCTTGAAAGGTCTTGAATTATTAAAGAGTCTCTTAAAAGTGCAACCTAGTTTCCAATCTCTGTAACTTTTAAATGGCATAACCATTGTGAAATTTAGTTCTGGAATAATTTAGGCAATTTTTTCTGCATTACTTTAATTACAAAAATTGGATGTTTCTCTTGCTTCAGAATGTTTTATCATCTTAATTAAAAATAATACTTTTATGTACACTGCAGTGCTATGAATTCTGGATAACAAAAGTTTGAACAATTCACAATACTTTTGCAAAAGTGTCTTGAGTAGCTGAAATACTGGGGGAGTTTCTGGTAGCTGAGCAACATCTGTCATAGTATATACTTAAGTTATATCAGGATCTAGGTAGCTTTCAAATACCACTGGAGTTTGAAAGTATTGCTTATACTGTCTGTGAGCAGAAAGCAGACATCACTGTGAGAACCGGAGGTGGACCAAGCTTTGAACTGCTTAACAAAAACACCTATGTTTGGGCAGCTTGGGCTATGAATGAGAAGATTTTGAAATAATGATGTAAAGATGACACCCTGTCCTTTTCTTTGGGTTAGAAGTATTCATGCAAGAAGTCTTTCATGTTTGTATGCGGTGCAGGTGGTGATGGTATTTAGTCTTTGCCCCAGACCTGCCCTTGACACAATGAGACAGAATCGGGATTACAGCTGTTAACAGCTTTTTATTCTTCTATTTCATTTATTAACATCAAAGAAGTGACACGTCTCCCTGATTCCTGGGTCTGGGTTATTTTACGTTCTCTTCTGCATAAGTGAGCTTTGTATATTGCAGGAGAAACTTGCAATGGAAAAATCATCCAGCCCTCCCTCCTCACTGACATATACATGTGCCCATGTTTCAGCTGGTACCAGTACTCGGTTCTGCTGCAGGGCACTTGCAGGCTGTGGTCGAAGCTGAAGCCCTGGCCGTGGGACAGCTTCAGGTCTTGCAGATCACTTTGAGCTCCATCTAACAGTGAGGCTTTTGAATTCTGGGTTATTGTCAATGTTTACAGCAGTGTGTGTAGAGGCAATTAGTGACTTGTGCTTTGTATGTGCTGTAATAACAGAGATGCTGTTTTCCCACTTTGCTAAATTGCCACAAGGCAAGCAAACCTCCTCCTGGCTCTGAGGGGGGAGCCTGTAGTGAAAGATGAAGTCCCCTCTGCATCTAATACCAACCTCTCGTTGTTGGGCAGGAGTACCTAAAGAAAGCAGGTGTGGGAACGTACAAGCGTGTGCTGAGGCGAGGAGCAGGGCAGGTTTTTTCAGTATAGATGTGGGCCAGGGTCTGTCACTGCATATTCATTGTGGTTCCACTGGAATAACAGTGCGATGCAGTCTTTTGATGGCTGTTGTCAGCCGTGTGCTAATATAGATGCACTTACTGCTGTATAATTTGTGTCCATGCACAGCTGCTTCAGCAAAGGTTGGGGGAAATGGGGAGGGGTGGAGAAGAGCAATTAATTTTGTCTCTTCAGAAAAGCAGCATCCTGTGGAATCTGATGTGATCACATCCAGTTTTTATGCTCATGCATTTGTCACAGATCAAGCCCTGCTACCTCTACCTTTAATTTCTTTTAAAAAGGCAGTGTCCGATTCCAGGCTCCTGCACCGTGCCAGAGCTGCACAAACGTCCTGCAGGAATCGGTCCTCCATTGCTTAGGTACAGAAATGCTGCAGAGAAGCGTGACCTGTCCCTTTTGCTTCCTCTATCATAATAAAATAGAGACACCTGTCAGAAGAAATTTGGTGGCCTCCAAGGGCTGAAACCTCCCACGGACAATCAAACACACTTTTGGATGTTTACAATGTGATTTGCAATGTGTTTAAAATCTCATTGCAAAGCAACAGACAGCTTCCAGACCCTCTCTCTTTTTATCTGAATCTGTAGACTGAAAACAGTGTGGGTTTTAATTAGGAGATAAAGTTAAAGCTGTTCAGAGACGAAAAATTAAAAAGAACTGCTTGCAATATGCACATGCACTCCTTTTTCTTAAACGTGCTCATGAGCACACACACTCGCAGTGGGCAGGAGCTCCAGCTCCGGCTCTCTCCACAGGGCTGGGGCTTGGTGGAGCTGTGGAGCCTCAGCTCCCTATTGGGAGGTTGGGTTAGGGGTGGCTGAGGGTGCAGGGTCCTTCCACTGAAGGATCCTCCACCGACTCTGCCGATGCTGGGGACTGGGACCGGCTCTCGCTTGTTGGCGGAGATGTAGCTGGGGCAGGCAACTCTGCCACTGCGGTGTAAGGAAAATTGTGGAGCCAAAGGCCATGGCACACGTGAGCCCTTCTGGTGGGGAAGCGCCATGCCCTCGGGACTGCGAAGTTCTCCCGGCACGGTGCGGGCACGTGTACAGCAGCCAAAAGGTTGGAGAGTGTCCCAGCCGTGGGAGATGGAAGGAAATGCACATGGCTCTGAACCCATCCCTCCTAAAACTTGCACAGTGAGGGTAAATAGTAACAGTTGGTTTCCGCTCTGTGAGAGGAATTAAGCATAATAATGTGTTAGCCTAGACTGCTACCTGCCAGAGTTAGACAGACTCAAGACTGGGATAAAAAAAGATTGTCATCTGATTTTTCCATCTGGATGTGACTGCTCAGTTTGCCTGCACACTCTGTCTCCGGGGGCCGAAGAGGAGCAACTGCTGCCGCACTCCCTGCCTCGCAGGAGGAGGTATGACCACCAATAAGGGGTCCTGTGGGAATACAGATGCCCTTCTGCAGTGAACCGAGATGTAGATCCAAACATGCCGATGCAAAACAGCCTGAAAATATGCACATTGACCAATTGGTGTCTCTCCCCCAACTTGCTGCTCACAGAACTAAAGTGATTTTAGATGCTGGACAGATTTATATAAAATGTTTTCATCCTGCTTGTCACCAGTTTAAAAATATATTAGCAAAGAAATGAAGCAACAGTTGTAAAGTATCCAGCATATTAATGCTAAAATGATATGACCAGCACCCCATAAAAAGAGGATTTCTATTTCATATCTAGAAATTAAACTGTATGCAATTATGATGAGACTATTTATCCTTTGTCCAGTCTAGCTGTCCCTACCTGTTCAGTCAAGCTTCCCTGAACAAATTAGTTTTATAGCAAAAACATAAATGGTAATTAGCATAGAAACAGTATTTATTCTAATTATCCTCCAGTGGCTAGACTGCTGCAACAGTTAAGCCTCATTTGCATCTTTCTGCAAACAGATGTGAATGTACAGAGCGCTGTCGTATCACAGATAGTGAGGCTAATGTGTAGGGTGTGTGATATGTCAGCTTTCTGGTCTGGCTGGTTAGACTTATAATTTCCTGCCAGTTTATAACGGGTTCTGGCTATTTGATTCTAAAGGGAAGGCAAGCACTTGGGGGCTTAAGCAGCAGGGGAATTGACTCACCTGAATGTCCTTCATCTGGACGTGATTTGTTCATTTTAGATTTAAAGACTACGCTGGTCTTTTATCTATCTGCTTAAGCCTATAGTTTGCTTTCTTGTATGTTTTATTTTTAACTGCAAGGTTCTACATCCATATTAATAAGTCATCCAAGAAATATAGTAGTGCTGAATAACCTGCACTTTCCCAGTGAAATAATTGTCACAGTTTGCACAAATAGAACTGTCTGGATTGCTGCAAGTGACACAAATGTAATGGAGCATAGTCCAATGATAGAGACAGTCCTCAGAATAGGTTTTCAAGGATTTCTTATTGCTTTGCAATGCATTTTTTTTGTGAAATAGGCAACCGGGGTATAGTTCAACTTATAGCATAACCTGCTGGTCATTATTTAAAATCATCAAGTAATTTTTAATCTCCATCTTTTCGTTTTCATGAGTGGCTTTTTGGATGGACAGCGTGTCAGCTGCTAACTAAATTTCATATTTTAGGAAGGCCTTTAGTCATATAACTCAGGATGATAAAAATCCTATTTAATGGGGAATACTCCTTTGCCATGGGCTTGATCAATAAATTAAATAGATTAATTAAGTTGAGCTGTCAGGACCAAGGACCGTCATGAAGTCAGGCCAGCAGAGTTGGCCATTTATCAGAGGCAAAAATTTGTCGAGAAAAGGCAGTCTTTAATGGGTAATTCTGGAATGCATGCAAATGAGCAAGTACATAAAAAGTCTAGCAAGGAGTGAGTGCCTCTCATCTGATCACACGCGGTATAAAAGGAGGTGGATACGTCTGTGCAAAGTCATTAAATTTGCTTATCAAACTCCTGCCTGTGAATTTTTGAACTTTAAGTTCTGAGGAGATGAACTGGCTTGTGATGTGGGCATATAGTCTTAGGTATTTTCATTTTTTAATCTTCACTGAGGGATTCAATTGGTTTTATGTTTTGAGATATATATATACACACAGAGACATATCCATATATATGTATGAAGTGATTTAAAATGCAAACTTATTAAAAAATAGGGAAGCTTTTATTGCTTTCAGAGCACTCTGAGAAATTGAGCTCTGTGGGTGGGATCCAACGCAGACCAAAGCATTCCTGCCATTTCTGCACAAGAAACTTGTAGTGTCATTTATGCCTGGTCCCATTACCTGCTCACAGGAGAGTCCTGTTGGTCCTGGTCTGGGGGAATCTCACAGCTGGGTGCTGTGGGCATCTGCACAAGTGACCCCGATGACTGAACCAGGGTCTCCTCCTTCTCCCCAGTGACCCAGCGTTCGAGAGACATGGTCAGCAGAGTTTCAGCGCCCCCTTACTGAGGTTCAAGAGACAGAAGGTCATAGGGGCTCCATATCTTTAATTTTGCCCTGTGTACCTTAGGTCACTGAAAGAAGGTGATAGTATTTCTCTGCCAGTTCTGGGTGTGCTGGCTGAGGGAGCTCCGTTAAGATTGTGCCACCTGAGGAGCTCCAGGAGGCCGGCACGGTTTGAGCAGCAGAGCAGCAGCAGCTCCTCGCTCTCACGGGCAGAGGAGCCGCTTTGTCACAGACCTCTTTGCTACCACGTGTTTCTCTGCGGATGCAGTGGGAGTGAGATGGTGTGTGCTTCCCAATGTAGAAAGTGAAGCAGTGCATATAATTGCATGAGAGTTGCATCTCTGTTTTGGTACTTCCAGTTTAGCTGTAAAGCCCTGACCATATGGATGTACTCCTACAGCCGCTCTGGAGGCAAGCTGAGAATAAAATGAGCTGTGTGCAAGTGCTGCAAGCCTGTGTAAATGAAACCTGCCTGACAAACCAGAAACATGCCTTTTTGGTGTATAATAAAAATAAAATTCTCTCCAGGCGTAGAACCTTACGTCTATTCAATTCCTGTTGATTAAATAGCTCTGAGCTCAAAACAGCAAGGGAGTGAGCCAGGGGTGCTGGTGCCAGGTTAGTGATCTGTCAGGAGAAATGTGGAAGAAAACAGTGCTAGAAAAATGTGCCCGGCCATGCCGGAGCGGCTGGGGTCTTCATTGTGGTTCTGAGAGAAGACCCTGTTTGCCACGACAAGAAGGTGCAAGGAGGAGTAAGGACTTGCTTGCTCTTCTCTTGAGGCTGTTCAGAAAGGTAGAGCTAGAGAACAAGGGTATGCTTGACTTTGGCCCACTGAAGTGCAGCTGGGGTGGAAGAGGATGAAGATGAGACAGTGTGACTGGTGGTAACTTCTGGATTGCTTCCCTGTCCTGCTCAATGAGGCGATGAGAATCGCTGCCCCTTGCTGTAGTTCCAGGGTTTTGTCTTGGGGACTTTGGAGAAAATTTAAAAATGCTCCCAAGTGGCTGAAGCGCCTCAGTCATACTGTGAGCTGAGCTCCTTAGAGGGTAATTTGTTTGTGATGCCGGTCTGTAGGCTCTTGATGAACATTTTAAAAATGGCCCTGGTGCTTCAGCTGTAGGAAAGCCAGGCTTTCTTTACTTTTTTTTCTTATACTATTATCAGCAGCTGTGAAGAGTGATGCAATCCATATGCCGTATGGAGCACCTATATATAAAAATCTGACATATGGATGTTGTGAAGTTCTCGGAAGATTCCACACGCTTGAGATCACCCACGTTTTAAAAACATTCTGTTTGGGAATTAGTTATTGAGGTGTTATGTTGAATTCCCCAAAGTGAAACCAGGCAAGTTGTGCTGGGAATGTTTGTAGCATGGAGTCAGGTCTGAATTATTCTTTTTGGTGGAGCAAGAATTATTCTTTTTGATGGAGCACCGCAGGCTTTGGGAATGATGCATTTGGACTGAATGTTTTAGATCTGTCTGTCCAGGTGACTTTTACTGGCTCTGTTAACCTAGCGGACCTGAGCCATTTGTAGTTCATGATTCTTCACTGTTGTCCGCTGCCCCTCACCTAGTTGGGAACCTCTATCTCCGTTGGCAGCATGGGAGGGGAGGATGAGGCACAATATCATTGAGCACCTGGTTTCTCAATTAAGTCCTCAGGACTCTTCCTGCTCAAAAGTGTTGTTTTGCTGCATAGAAATTAAGACAGCCTACCGGCTGCTGTTTATGTGGACCTGAAGAAGGTAGGGCGTTCAGATGGAACCAGAAGTTAGTAAAGCATACAGTTTGCAAGAAGTTGCTGCCTTTACTGACGTTGATTTGCCATGCTGCTGTAGCTTATCATGTCAAAATGTTTATCTGAAAGCTCTCCATGGCTAATTAACATGAGTTGGCCAGGCTTTTTTTTTGTTGTTTTTTAATCGTTATTTTTTATCCACTGAGGTGAGAGTTCATCGTTCTACTGCTGATTTGGCTGATGCAGCAATGCTGGCTGCCATCGCCTTCCCCGGGAATTCACCATTGGAGTGTCTGAGTGAACGGCAAGGTGGGCATGAGGCATGGTGGGCATGTCAGCTCCACGCAGATGGAGACCGAGCAAAATCAAGGATTGCGTGAGCAAATGGTAAGGAGGAAGGTACATATAAACTGAAAGACTTTTCAGTTTTGTTCACTGTTTAAGAAGCACATAGCAAGCGCTATAAAAATACAGATGAATAATATGTAGTTCGTTGATCCTACCCTGGCCTCAGCAAAGGCAGATGGAAATGGGTCCATCTTATCTGCTGATATTTAGGGTTGTTCAGAGTGAGTGTGAATGCAAACTCTGCCTGTACATGAGGATCATGAGGGCTTTGCTCCTTAGATACCATCCTTCCCCCAGCACCTGTAGAGCTCAGTGTTTCCACACCACCCTTTTTGCAGGGGAGGCACATGAGGGATGTGCTGTGCCCTCAGATGTTTGTACCAGTGCCTTAAGTTTTCATGAAAGGCATCTCAAATTGCTGCTGTCCTCTCTGTCAATTTTGTTCTTGTGGGATGGCAGGGGATTGACAGTGATTTGAATTCTGCTTTCGGAAATGCTTAGTCCAGGGCTTCAGTGATGTGGAGTAGCAGCAAGCGGCACACTCTAGAGCTTGGTTATTTAGGAGCTCAGGTTATAGATGTACGTAAACCCCTTCCTCCCCAAAGACCTGTCAAAGTGAAGTTAATTCCACTACCAATAAATGTTTGTTGTAATCTGTGAAGCAATGAAAGGAGAGTGAGGCTACAGCAGGTGCCTGTACATCACTTTCATCTGTAATCAACCTGTTACGATTTCTAGTTCATAGCTATGTCTTAGTTATTTGCATGTTTTGTGCTACAATGGATCCTGCTTGCTTAAAATCCTTTGCAGGGAAGAAACATTTTTCTGGATTTTATTTGAAATGAAAGCTGTTCCCTGGAGTCATGTCAGCTGCAGAAATCCAGACCCCAGCACAAGTGTCTGCATTAAAAACCGGGCTTTGGGCTCCATTAAAATACTGTGACTGCACATGTCACAAACAGAGGAAAGCAGCGCAGCAACACAGGCACTTAAAAGATTGCATCCCAACTTTGAAACCGAGGGGCTTTTGAAACCGAGGGGCTGCAACCAGGGGAAAAGAAACAATTATCTCCTCTCTTCGCCTCTTCCAGCCCCCTACTTCCAGCCCCTGTCAGCTCTTGGCTTTAAACTTTGTTTGAAATTATATGCTTGTCTCTTGGTAGTCTTCCCCTGTATTTTAATTGGGGGTGGCAGGTAAGGCATAAAGTCAAAGAACTGGAAATAACCTGTAAAACTAAAACAATGGAGCCGAAAAGACAGCCCTTCAGTTAAAGGTGGTGATGGTAACTGCCAAACTTTTGGGAGTGTTTGCAGACTCATGATTAGATCATGCAAAATTGTATAAAACTTTTAAGGCCTTTGGATACGAACAGGGCTGGAGGAGTCTGAGAAGAGAATGGCAGGGCTCCAGTAAGAGAGATGTGTATCATGACAGTTTACTACACACTGTGTAAGCAACAAGCCATGCTGATGGGTTAATACATCTTTTTTGCATTTAAGAGGAAAAGTACATGTCATCTTACTCTTTGGACAAGATGTTGCTTGTGGTTATATGTGTATGTATGCATGTCCTTAAAATAAATATGCAGTGTGTATGCCATTCATCGTCCCTAAGACAAGTGTCTAGGTTTTACAGACAGCTCATTGCCAGATGTAGGAGTGCCTTTTATTTCTGCAGCAAGCACTATGGCCTCTCCCCATTTTATATTAGTCTGTTTTCCGTCGATTCCTTCTGGAGGAGGAGGGTTGCAGCAGCGTGTTTTGGTCGGCTTTGCTGCTCTGTTTTGGTGTGGCAGCATCAGTGCAGGTGTATCTGCTATTAGAGAAGGCTGGATCCAAGGGGACGTGAAATGGAAGGGATTAGGGTTTATGGTAAGGTCACAGTTCCTGGGGGAATTCATTCCTCAGATCAGCTGATGAGAAATGCTGTCACCTGCCCTAGCAGGTAAACGTGTGCTTCGCTTTTAAGCGTGTGAGTAGTCCATATTGAACCTGGATTATAAACTAAGAATGCTTTTTGACAGTGTCAAAATGAACTAAAGAGCAATAATAAACCCCAAAGAAGAGATTTGGACTGAAAAAACTGGGGACTCTCATCTCACACATCCTCTACTCTTCTCCTACTCTTTTTGACTATGGAGCTGAAGCAAAAAGAGGAAAGTGCTCAAGGCTATTCAGATTTTCAGTGTAAAGGACTAGTGTTTTGGTGAGACGAGCAGGAAATAATGGCCAGAGACTTGCAGAAGAGCATTGGGATTTGCATTGATTTTGAATCCCTGCTTAGCGCTGCAGAAGGTCTTCCAAGATCTGCACTACAACAAAGGGCATGTCAGAGGTGGAGAGGAGTAGAGAAACAGATCCCACAGATGCAAAGTGTACTAATCTGGATGTAACAAGCAGTTTATGGGTGTTACGGATTCTTATTGTTTGGTGTGGGATTGTGCATGCTGTTCAGTGTGTGCTTTTAGGCAGAATTAACAATTTTCTCAAAGATTTTCCAATGTCTTAATCCCAATAACTGGGGCAACGCCGCGTAAGTGGCTATTTACTTCTCCTTAGCTCTTTGGCAGCCAGAGAAAACTCTGCTGCAATTCTTCTCTTCCCATCCTAATGGGGAAAGCAGAGGCACAGGGGAGGTTGAGTCCCAGGGTATTTGTTGTTTCGTTTCTGCAGCCAGTGCTGACGGGATCATTGGAGATGGCAGACGGGGCCCTGTGGTCGCAAATGGAGCTTGCGCATTAGGAACACCCAGAAGGTGAGTGGGTGTCTGCGAATGTCTTGGTTTGAGGATCTTAAATAGTGTCATGAAGAAACCAGGGGGCAAAGGAAAGAATAGCCATGCCCAGCTGCCTGCATTGGTGAGAGGGTGAGCTGCTTGCTTGCTTACTCCAGTTCCCTGCTTTGAAACCAGACTTTTATTTTCCTCCAGCCCCTGCAGAAAGTGAAGCAGGGCTCATGCAAACAGCTCTTTGGTATCTAGACCAACTGTGGGAGCAGAGAAGGTGTATTCTGTAAGGAAATGTACTTCTGGGAGTAAATAGTACGTTATGAGGGCCAGCACAAGCAATCCAGACAACAGTCTGGATTTGGACTTTCTGAGAGGCTGCATCCCTGTCTCAGTTCAGGACACCTCATTTCCAAAAGCATTAAGAATTTCCATGCAGCTTTAGTCTGTCTCCAGATTCCCACCCACTCAATCTCTAATTAAATGAAAGAATTTCCACTCATGATTAATCCTTGTTTTCAGGGCAAGCTGCAACACAGTTGAAAAAGTAAGACTTATCTGTCTGCTGCTTTCCTTCCGCCTTTTTAGTTTGCAAATGAATGTAGGGTCATCTTATATCATTTGTCTTCTTAGAACTTTTGCCAGTTTTAATTCAGTAAAACACAGTAGTCATTCCTCATGCTTATCTGTAAATTGCATTGAATCTTGTTGCAGTCATATTAGGTGGTAATGATTTATATTCCGTCTAATAATTTATTTGATTATGCCAGCTATGTTCCATTTTTAAAGAATTATCGAATTAATGCTCTTGTGTAGGGAACAAAGAGAAATATTTTCCATAGTTCTTACTTTGCCTTTCTGTAGTTTGGTACAGTGCTGCATGTTTTGTTCATTAATATAGTGGTATGTAAGGATCAGGCTGACAATTTATTACAGGTATTTAATATTGCTAGACTTCAGGTTGCACAGAAGCTGCGTATCCAAAGGCAGTTTAAATGTGGTGGGTGTGTGTGTCGGTGTTTAGATGGTTCTGCCGTGTGCACGTCCCCAGATTCGGCGAGTCTGCAATGGGAGCATCTGTGCCGGGCACAGAAGGGGCCGGTGGCTCTGTGCTCGGTGCGGGGGGTGGTGTGAACGGGAAGGATGAGTGACACTGTGTCAGAAGTCTCAGTGGCGAAATACATTGGTTCCTCCTCTCCTTTTTTTTGTGCTGCAGCAATTTTTCTGTGTGGAGTGTAAGGAGCCCTCTCACCCCCCTCATCGGCCAAGGGCTCGCTTCAGGGAAGTAGTTAAGCGCAGGTTTAACTTCAGGATTAGAATTACTCCCACTGATTTCTGAGGCAATTATTCTCTCAAAGCTAAACAAATATGAAATGGGTCTGCTGAGGAAGGGCAGGGAGGGAAACACTCAGCAGGACTAAAGGAAAGTGATTCTTCTATCTGGTGTGTTTCATACATTTGAAACTTTAAGTATCTCCTTTCTTGATGGACTGTCTACCCTGTCTGTTTTCTCTCCCGTTTGGAAATGTGTGCCTAACTCCTGGATAATATACCTCCCACGCCAGCTGACAAAACACAAAGAAGTAGGAAGAAGCTTCAGCTCTAGGGGGAAAACTCTTCTCTTCATGAAAAAATGATGTAGTTTTTCTTTTCCTTGACTTGCATATTTAGAGAGGCACAGGATAGAAAAAAGTCATTACACAAGTGCAAATAACCACCGACCTTTTTTTTTTTCACTAAAATTTCTCTTTGAAAAATGGTGAGTTTCTTTTTGAATATGTTGGCTCAAAATATCAATTTTTGGCATTGTTTGAATGCTGCCTTTTTTGCCATTTAAAAATTGTATTATGCTGCTGAGACATTGGACTTTTGAACAGGATGAAATATATGGTTACTTCCTAAGGAAATTGTTTGTGATTACTCCAGAAGCACAGAGTTTGTGTACAGGCTGGTACTGTGCGAGTGTGAGAGGAGAGGTAGTGCAACCCAAAGGGACAGAAACGATGGGTGGAAAACCAGAAAGATATTTTACCCAGTGTACAAGCACCTGGAAACATGCAGAAAACCAAACAAGAAATGACTTCCTAGCAAGAAATTAAAGCATCCAAGCAATGAAATGAATAATCAAACAGACATATGATATCCTCTCCCTTTAAACCAGGGTGGTTTTTTTCTCCTGAAGCAGTTGAATTTTTAGAGGAGAAATTGAGTCTTGACCCTGTAAAACTGTCCAGCTCTGCTCTCAAGTGGCCCAGCCCCTGCAATCCATTGAAACTGGGGAGCCAGACCCACAGCCTGGGTCACTGCATCTGCCCCCCTGGTTACAAAAGTACACTCCATGTCTCCTCATGTCACATCTTTGGTTTTTCTTTTTTTTACCCCTTCTTATTCACTTTGCTGTTATTGGGTTCATTCTATCATGGAGCATCACTGTATTTGGGAACAGGCCTCCTTAACAACTCTATCTGCATGCCTTTCAACATCATTTGTTTTTTGATGTTATTGAAGACAGCTGTGTGCACACAGTAACATCTGGGGACCTGCTGAACTGTGAAACCTCCTGACATCAACGTGTAATTTACATTGACGTATTTTCACTTTTACATGATACCTGTTTGCAGTCTCACATGTCTTTTGGCGCTTTACTGTTTTATAGATGTGTCGTGGTTTAGGCCAAATCGGCCACTGGGGACATAGGGGACCCCAGATGGGACCGACAGATGCTCCCCTCTACCCCTCTTCAAAGAGAGAGGCAGAGGAGGAAAAAGAGACTTACGAGTTTAGAAGGATCTAAACTACTTTAATGAAGTATTAATAATAAAATAAAAGGAAATAATGAGAAATATACACAACCGTATCAAGCTCCCAAGATGACAATCACGACACCGGCTGGCACTGGGGCAGTCCCAGGCTGGACTCAGTGACGGACGGGAACTGGATTCCGGATCTGGATTCAGGATCGGGTCCAAAGGCAGACGAACAGACAGAGTCCCCCTCAGACGTCAGCCGTTGAAGCAAGAAGGCAAAAAGAAGGGCGAAAAAGAAGGGCCTGACCCTTTGCTCCGTCAGCTTTTATACTGAGCATGAAGCAGATGGGATGGAATATGCTGTTGGTCCGTTTTGGGTCACCTGCCCTGTCCTCTCCTCCCCGCAGGTGGGACCCCATTATGCTTTTCCGCTTCCGACCCTCCAACGTGGCAAATAACACAGCTGGTTGGCCTTGGGTGTTAGAACAATAAGTGTAAGCAAGAGCCTCCCTGCATACCATGTCTGGACATCAGCTATAAACATCGGTCTTATCACTCTGAGAGAGTGAACATTGTCTGCACAATATGCTGTTAATTTCAGTAGTTAAAAGAGGCCCAGCTAAGAAGCGAAGCTACTGAACAAAATTGGTCCTGTTTTACCTCAAACCAGGACAAGATGACAAGTAGCAGAGAGCTGAAACCAAGCAATACCCTTGGTTTTCTGCAGACCTGCGGCATGTGAATATGGGGCTGCTCCCAAAACTGTTCCTGCGGCTGCTGAGGAGTGTTTGTGTTTAAACAGTCCCTTGTTATTTACCGATATTCTCTTTTTAAGTGTTATTGTTTTGTAATGGTCATTTGCACTTGTACAACCTCCTTGTCATGAGGGTGGCTGGTAGTTTGCTAAGAGGCTGATTTCAACGCGGTCTTTTCACAGATGTGGTTATTAGGGAATGCAGCAATCTTCTGCTGATTTTCTACTCTATGGAGCAGCCATATCATCTCCATGAATAGAAGTGCATGCTTATGTAGGAGTTGGCTTTGGTATGTTGAGGCCATTTGGGTTTTTACAATCATGTGTTGAAACACAGCTGATCCTGCATGTGCCGGTTCTTTGGGGATCCCTAGCTCATTTTTGGTGCAGACCTGAAAGTACTATGTCTGGAAACTCTCATTCCTTCTTTGCTCCTGGGGCAGCTCCGTTATATAGACACGTTAACACATGTAAGGCAACATGCATCCCGCGGCCTTTTCTGGACCTGTGTGATCTGTGCGAGCAAGGAGGTGGCCCTGGGGCATGGCTGGTCCCCTGGAGCATGGCTGGCCAACTAAGGGTGCTGCTTTGGGCCCTTCCAATGGGCACTTCTCTTTTGCCCACAGCTTCTGCCAGAACCACGGCATTCGCTCGTTGACCGGATCCTTCTTATTCCCTTGCATCTGTAGTGACCCTTTAACGAGGTTAGGGCTGGGTTTTTTCCAGAGATGTGAAATATTTGTTCCCTGCACATGCTGGCCTTTTGCTTATTCTTGCAAATGCGACATAGAGGATTGCATCGCTGTCTGTTTCTGTTCTGTTGTTGATTAATCTGTTTTTCCACTAGGGTTCTGTTATGAGAGAAGATTAATATTACAGGGAAGATACTTGTTTGTTTCAAATATTTTGTTTCCTTTCTCTATTGGGAATACTAGTATAAACACCAGGCAATCTGAATTTAAATAGCTAAAGTATTAGTCTTGCTATTCCAATTGCTCGTCATTACACTTGAGGATATGGTTACAGCCGATTATACAAAAATACCTGAGCCATACGTTTTACATTCTCAATCAGCATATTATAGATGAACTGTGAAAATTGGAGATAGCTTTTTATGATAATTGGGAGATATTTTCCTTGAAGTATGCAAGACTCTTGAGAGAAGTTGAATTGCTTGTCTGTAATTCTGTTATAAGCTTTACTGGTATTTATTTAACATGCAGTTTATTGCTACTGAATATTTTTCTTATGGCTTTCTGTCAAAGGCTGCATATTCAGAAGGTTGCTCTCGGTTTTGATATCCTCTGCACAGCAGCTTGTTCGTTAGGCCAATTCTGAAGCATCCTCCACAAGCCTGACTCGCGCGCAAGGCAGCGGTGCACTTGTGCGGAGAAAATGTAAATCGTTACTGCCTGAGCGACCCCTTCGGTTACCCCTTGACATGCAAGGGTAACCAGCCAGCCTGAGGCCCGAAATACAAACTGGCTTAGATTCCTCCAGCCCTTGAACAGGGCCCTTTTGGGCCACCCCAGACCCAAACTGCTAACTGTGACAGAACCCTGGTTCTTGGCTTCGGAGGCGTGAGGTTGGGAGCTGGTCCTCGAGTCGCTCCTGCAGGAGGCTGTCCTGTCCCCTGTGCCAGCAGCATGGGCGACTTGGATTAACCTGCTCCTGGCTTGGGAGTGTCAGTACCTTACAGGTGCCCTCCTATAAAGCATTGTGGGGCAGCCCTGAGGTGTTCCTTGGTAGTAGAAAACATGCAGTTTTGGCAGCTAAAATGCTTTTTAAAGGGATGAGGGAATTTCACATGCTGGGACTGTGCAAGCAAAGGCCAAACTGGATGTTATATCTGACTGAGAAGCGGCTCTCCCAGCACGTCGCTGCTGGGAGCACACGTCGCTGGCTGGACATGGCCTTGGGCAACCTGGTCTAGTGAGAGGTGTCCCTGCCTATGGCAGGGGGGTTGGAACTCGATGATCTTCAAGGTCCCTTCCAACCTAAACCATTCTATGATTCTGGCCCTTCAGCTGGGAAACTGGCCGAAACCACAGCTTTTTCTAGTGCCAGAAGGCTGACCTGCGCTGTGTGTGGGGGCTGATGCAAGTGCAGAGGGCAGTGAGGTGGTTGTTTGGAGACCCAGCTCCCAAGGAGGACCTGGCCCTGGCCTCCTTTGTCTGCAGAAGCTGGACTTGACCAGAGAGGCTGCTGGACACTTGTGGTCCGTTGCATGTCTTCCTATTCAGCTCTCCCTTGCAATTATTGCAAATAAAAGTGAAGCCATGCCAATTGCCTTGTTGAGATTCAGGTTAAATTCAGTTCCTAAAAAAATAAATTAAAAATTATGTTCTTCATTTAAATAAAGCACTAATGCAGCAAGCTGGAATTTGTGAGATTTTGCTACAGAGGGTTCAGCTTGTCCCTAGGCAGACCAGGTGCAGACTGGAATCCCAGGCGACAAACAAACGGCTTTCTGCCTGGATCTATGGTAATACATGTAAAGTTACAAGTCTCGCTTTTCTTTGTTTGGCACATGTGAACAAGGATACTTTATGCTTGGCTATGTTTGCTGGTCTTGGCTCACAAGAGCTACTTTCTCTGTGGCTTTAAAGTAGGCTCTCATTTTCATTAGCATGGGAGATCGCTGCTGCTTCTGTCCCTCCCGTCAGTGTTTTCGTAGAGGTTTTACGTAGCTGGCGATTGGCGGGCAGCATGGGAGGAACGCCTTCGCGAAGGGGGTTTTGTAGGTGCCACTGGGGCAGTGGGGCAGAGCTCATGCCTCAGCTTATGCACAAGGATTTGGAGGTCGGAGTGCCCAACTGAGAGCTGGTGTAAAGCTCTTAACTCTGGTTTGATTGGAGTTATGTTCAGCACAGTGTGTCTGGATTCAGCCCATTCAGCCGTGCTATCTGTTTGTTTTAGTGTTTACAGGGTCGACCTCTGGGGTATTAAGTCCAGAGGAGATTTTTGTCTGTTTACCAAAATGGAAATTGCCTAGTTCAGGAGTGGGCTGCAATCCCTTCAGAAAACTCATCTTTAATATATTTCCTGTAATCACAGCTTAAAAACAAACCCACGTTTCCAAAATGTTCTTCAATTTTTCACCCTGCTATTTCTTGCACAGACATTAATCATCCACTTCTCCACTTAAGTACAGAGCACAGAATATTGCAGTGAAGAACTGAATTCTCATGCCTGGTAAGAAAAAATGGGTGGTTTTACGGTGAGATCCTATTGCTTTGGGGAGCGGTGGTAGTGCTGAAAAAATGTGCATTGACCTGTGTGACACAGGTGCTGTGTGTGTCAGGATTTTGGCAGAGTTAACCCCTGATAGTTCACTTGTAGAACATGCTGTCTTACACTGCAAAGGTACAGTGCCGGGTTTCGGGTTGTTTAAACCTAGCCTGGCTTGGTAATCATTAGGTTGTCGAGTGTGTGCAGGCTGTGCAGGGCACGACAGACACACTGGAAATTTGGAGTGTCCATTTTTCCAGTTCTCTTTAATATCTTTATCAACGATCTGGATGAGGGGATCAAATGCACCCTCAGTAAGTTCGCAGATGACACTAAACTAGGTGGGCATGTTGATCTGCTTGAGGGTAGGCTGGCCCTGCAGAGGGATCTGGACAGACGGGACCGATGGGCTGAGGCCAACGGTATGAGGTTCAACAAGGCCAAGTGCCGTGGTCCTGCATTTGGGTCACAACAACCCCATGCAGCGCTACAGGATTGGGGCGGAGTGGCTCGAAAGCTGCCCGGCAGAAAAGGACCTGGGGGTGTTGGTGGGCAGCCGGCTGAATATGAGCCAGCAGTGTGCCCAGGTGGCCAAAAAGGCCAACACCATCCTGGCCTGTATCAGGAACAGTGTGGTGAGCCGGACTAGGGAAGTGATCATCCCCCTGTACTCCGCACTGGTGAGGCCTCACCTCAGTTCAGTTTTGGTCCCCTCACTACAAGAAGGGCATTGAGGTGTTGGAGCATGTCCAGAGAAGGGCTACAAAGCTGGTGAGGGGTCTGGAGGACAAATCTTACAAGGAACGACTGAGGGAACTGGGGTTGTTTAGCCTGGAGAAGAGGAGGCTGAGGGGAGACCTTATCACCCTCTACAACTACCTGAAAGGAGGTTGTAGAGAGGTGGGGGCTGACCTCTTCTCCCAGGTGACAAGTGAAAGGACAAGAGGAAATGGGTTTAAGTTATGTCAGGGGAAGTTTAGACTGGATATTAGGAAACATTTTTTCACTGAAAGGGTTATTAAACATTGGAATAGGCTGCCCAGGGAATTGGTGGATTCATCATCCCTGGAGGTGTTTAAAAAAAGGGTAGATGTGGTACTTAGGGACATGGTTTAGAAGTGGGTTTTGTCAGGGTAGGTTAATGGTTGGACTTGATGATCTTAAAGGTCCCTTCCAACCTCAGCAATTCTATGATTCTATGATTTTTACCTGCTCTAGTTTGGTGAAGACAGTGGGGTTTATCCCAGTGAGCCTGTAGCGCTGGGTATGTTCAGTGTAACTTATGGTTATGAAAATGCACATGTTCCCACAGCATTGGCTTAGGGTTGAGTGACAAAGAGACATCTAAATCGTTATTTCCCTCCCTCTGGAGAGGTTGGGTGGGTGTCTGGATGGGGAGTTGAGTGGGGCGGGAGCGGTGTGCCCAGGCAATGCACCAGTGCCCTGCTCCCTCAGCCCTGCGGCTTGCTCTTAACCCGCTTCCCCTGGCCCCTTCTTCCACCATGATCTGCCTTCCTGACCTGAGCCCTGCTCAGCCCTGGGTCTCTGGGGCCCACGTGGCGAGCCCGTGAGCAGCAGCAGCAAGCTGAACCTGAACTTTGGCTTTCCGTGCAGCCCTGGGCTCGGGCACAAGGGCTTGGAAAGGAAAAGCCGTTCCTGGTGGGGATGAATTGTCTGGCTCATGAGGCTGTGGCAGCAAGGTCAGAAATCCTGAGGAGGCTGGAGCAGGATTCAGTTTTTGTACCTTCACACGTTGCCACAAGTAACCTCCGTGTGCCATCAAGCAAGAGCTGTTCTTTTTTGCGTTTGGATTTTAAACTACACTGGTCGGCTCCCAGAATGGAGGGGTCAAACACAGCATACAGTCGTCCTTGGCTGCCGGAGCGCTTTTGCACTCCTGGGCAAGTTCCAGCTGGAAATTTCAAATGGAAATGGTCAGGGCTGCTGAGCCCTGTCTCCTTCTGTGTCTGAGCCCACTGGGCTCGTGCGCGTGGGAGAACAGTGTTTGCAGGCAGGTCATACCCAGACCAGGAGTGGGGTCTGGGGCCTCAGCTCACAAAACACTGCTCGCAGCCCCAGCGCTGCCGTCCAGCGGTGCGGGCAGTGCCGCCAGGGCAGGCAGCTGGCTCGTGCAGCCTGCCTCTGCCTTCCTGCGCAGCGCGCCTCGACTCCCCACGCCTCCGTGCAAGCCCCCTGCCCACGTCCCTCGCACAACCTGAAAACAGGCTCTCGGCAATGAAACAGCCAAGGAAACCACCCCAGTGATTTAAAAATGTGTTGCTCTGTAATTTACTGTGTGGTCTTACATTGTTCTGCAGGAACCAAACAAACCCGCGCCTGCCAGAGACCCTGCTTGTAGGTGGTGCCTGTTGTTCAACACAGACGTTGCTAAGCAGGAATTTCAAGGTAGCAGCTTTGTAGCAGTGATAGGTAGAAGTGGATGCTGTGGGCTTAAATTTGCAAAAATTTTTGACTGCAGTAAAATAAAGCTGTGGACTAGGATGTTTAAAAATGTAATGTGAAAACAACAGGCTGGCAGCTTGCAATGCTGAAGACTTTTAAAAATTAAAATGCCACCATGTTTAATGGAGTCACCAAAAGTAGTGATAAAAATGTAATTGCTTCTGATGAGACAAATACTCTATTAAGTAAAGAATATGGTAAATCTCATTCGGTTTGGGTAACCTAGGTAGTTTAAAATTAGTTATATTTTTCAGAGCTCAATATGCAAGTGAACTGGAGATTATATATAGTTAATATTTGCAGGATAAACAGCCAGTCATTTAAGTTGATTATGAGCAAACCCAAATCCTCTGGGTGGTCGTGGCCATGCTGCCGTTTGAGTTCAGTTTAACTCAGGTTTGACATTGAGACCTCAGTTCCAAAAAGCACTTAACTGTTAGGTGACTGGGGCATAATTGTATATGCAGTTTGTTTTCAGTATCTCTTCTGTGGCCTAAATGCATTCACTCTTTGATTCCACAGGTACATGACTGCAGTAGGAACAGTTTGTTTTTCAGGTTTAACACAATTTAATTGCTGTAATAGTAAAGACCTTATTTTTCTACTGAATTTCAGACTGTTAAAATTGAGAAGACAAACATCTTTCAAAGGTACTAGAAGCAGCTTGTTTACAAAATAGAAGAAACATTACCAAATGAGCAGTCAGCTGCCACGATGGGAAACAAAATAGCGAACAATCCTTCATAATTGGTTTGGGTTTAGAGCGCACAATTTCTTCAGACCTTTCTGATCTATGCATGGTTTAAAAAAAAAACCACAACACCCAACCCCCTCAAAAACCCAGAAAGTAAAAGTGAGCATGCAACACTTATTTTGGCAGATCTTTTTAAAAATAAAGAGAAGTCTGATGTGAGGTAAGGCAGGATCAGACATGCCGTGCCAAGTTCAATCAACAGATGCAGCCAGTATTGAATTCACTGAAGCTGTGTCTGTTCAGACCAGGAATGAACTTGGCCAGACGATTACACTCCATTTTAATAGGAGATAATGAATATTGATTAATACTGTCGCAGGTGTTGCTGCAGCCTGAAGCAGTAGCCAGAGGAGCTAGAGATACAATGGGGTACATAGCAGGTGGTCCTGCCTTCCTGCTATATTGACTAAGAATCGCCAGCGGCTCGTGGTGCTGCTCTGCCCCCGGGTTCAAAGCAGTAAAGCCGGGCTTGGGGCAGATTGGGGGGCTGTTCTGGCCCGGGGCTCCCCAGGGCTCGGGCTGGGCTGCCCGTGCAGGACTGCCTGGGTGCCACGGCTGCCAAACGGGCACGTCGGGGCCGTCGGTGTTAAAGGCGGTGTTCTGCTCTGGGTGGTAGAAACGGGTGGATTAACGTTCGAGCTGTCAGTATAAATTCGAAGAAATACCTTATGGAAAGACTAGAGTGCTTATAATTTGGTAACTGTTCGGCACCCTAACAGAGATTGGCTTGCTAATGGCCTTGGGCATTAGTGAAGAGCAATCTGTATGTTTCTGCGATGGAAATGCTGAGCATGGAGTATTTCTGTACTATTGTTAGCCAAGCTATAATCAGAGCTATCGAGAGTTTAAAAATAGTATGTCCTGCTGGGAGGAAACGTAAGGTAATAGTACGAATTAATACATTGTATTTATACCCACAGCATGCTTTTCTTTAGGCAGGTGAGTTTTAATTATGGTATATTACACACATGGCATAGATTTCAGAGATACCTGCCTGGGACTGGGAACGAAGGGACAGAGTGCCATGGCTGTGGAGATGCTTGGGAAGGTGTGGGAAGGCCAGAGGTGGCTGTAGGCAGGGAAGGGGCAGCAGGTCCGTGCAAGGCCAACGTCACTCGCACTGTAACGCAGCAGGGTTTAAATTTAGAACTCTTATGCGACCCAGTGTCAAGTCAGAAATGTGTTGTTGAAAGTGTATAATCAGCTTCAAGTGCCTGCCTTGTAAATCTCGGGAGTGGAAACTGGCCTGAGGCTAGCAGCCGTCTCTGCTGCATCTTTGCTTGAGTGAACTTTAATTTGACTCTTTATCAAGAAAAGCAGTGAGAGAAGGAGGGGAAAAAAGAACAGAGAGCGACTTGCACAAAATGGGCTTTGTATGGATAAAGGTGATTTTGCCGGAGATTTTGCTGAGACTTCCGTGTGCTCTCAAAGAAAAGCAAAGTTCTGTTACAAAGTGCAACAAAGAGGAAGGGGCAAGAGAAGCTCTGAGAAATGCTCTCTTTCTGACTTTGAAAGCTACTTTTGACTTTACTAGGTTGAAAGTGTGCAGAGTGCTTCCAAAAAATGAAGTGATTTCAAATTGGGCTGTTATAATCTGGGGCCAATGTGAAAAGCCGGCCATACTTTGTGCGTGCCTTTGTTTGCTTAAGCTGCTGACAATAAAGAAATGAGCATCTCTGCGAGCATCCGCAATGGTGCTAATCAGTGTGCTGTTTGTACGCAGAGGTGTTCAGTGAGGGAATCGGGGGTTTAAACACTGTCTGAAATTTTGAGCAGCTCCTGGCTAGGGAGTTTTTCAGTGACATTATAATGTGAAGTCTACATTATGAAAAGAGATTATCGGTGTTGTGAAACTCAGCAAACCTCATCATGTCTTCCTTGATTATATGTGGGTATATTGTAATCTGCCATGCTGGAGACCGGGGAATATTTTGAGCCAGCTGTTTTTCAAAAGTGTCAGACAATGTAAAATAAAGAAAATATTAGTGACAAATGGAAGTTTAATCTAAGGCCAGTTTATAGTCCTGGGAACAACGTATTTTGGAGCAACCTGTTCTTGAGTTTTGGGGGAGATGCTTCATTTTGTGGGAGCTAAACATAGACTGATTCAAAGGACCCAGTTCGCAGAGTCTGTGGA
Organism: Pluvialis apricaria; assembly: GCA_017639485.1. Classification (NCBI taxonomy): domain Eukaryota; kingdom Metazoa; phylum Chordata; class Aves; order Charadriiformes; family Charadriidae; genus Pluvialis; species Pluvialis apricaria. The sequence goes on from CM030017.1 coordinate 8,653,097, forward strand.
CCAACCAGGACCTGAAAATAAATTTTTTTTTAAATGAGTCAAGTCACTTTTCAAAGCTGTGGTCTAAAAATTTAGGTTTTTACCATTTTCATGGGTAAAATATTTTGATATTTAGCAAACTACAAATTTTACACATGTCCAAATGTTGACAGCAAACATAAACATTTATATGAAGTAACACTGAAAATCTGTATTCTTCACACATTGGAAGGGTGTCTGAGTCCATTCTATTTTCCCTGAAGGAATATCAAAATAATTTTATAAAAGGAAATTGGTTATAAAAATAATGCTTAGTACTGAGTATTCTAAATATATAGATCTACTAGAAAAAACTGTTATTTTCCTTTTTCAGGGAAAACAAGGCTGACATAATCTTACTACGTGCATGCATACATAGCATGTGGCCTGAAAATCAATCATGGAAATAAACAGTCAGAAATTCAAGTAGCTCAGTCTGTTCATCTTATTAAAGAGACCATAACTTGTAATACCCGCCCAAAGAATTACAATCTGATCAATGCTATAATCTTTCCTGGGATTTTTTTTCTTACATAGCACATGGTCGGTTTTTCCTCGAAGTCATTGAAGTGGTTGAAAAGGAAGAATGTATTGAGACTTTCTAAAAAGTAGAAATACTTTGTCTGCTTGCATTGCCTGGCGGTTTCAGTTGAGTCACGGCCTGACCAGTCTTGGCGGGCCTGCAGTGGAGAAGCTTCTTTACTTCAATCTGTGCGCTGTACTTCAGTACTTCAAATTCAAATAAGCTTACATGTAGCTGCGTCATGCCTTTGCTGCCCTCATCATTGATTCATTTGGTGCCTGTAAGTTCAAACCTGGGCATATTCAGATTTTCACACTCTAGAACAGTGAAACAAACTGGCACAAAACCAACCATAAACTGTGAAACCCCAAAGTATCAGGAAGGAAGAAGCATGAGTTATTTTTGAAGCATCTGCTACCACCTCTTTTGTTAGGGGAAAAATAGTTGTGAGCTTCTGAGAGGTGCTCTGCTGCTGAAGCCTGTCATAAAGCTCTTTGTTCAAAAAGAAATCTTAACTAATGTAAACTGTTTGAAGAACTGTTTACCAATAAACTTAAAAATAGCTTTAGCTATCTTCTGATCTTAGAGGCCTCCCTTGTCCTCCAACCCTGGCTATTTACAAAATTTTCTTGTCTTGAAACTAGGTGAATGGTTACAAAAAGCTTTTTTTCCCCTTTGACATCTGTATTGGAGGAGAAAATTATGTTAAATCCCCTTTAGCTTAAAGCTAATTAGAGCTAGTAATGAAGTCTTTGTTCTTGTACGCTGTTTCTCTCGTAACTATGATAATTACATAAGGGTTGCGGCATCTGCCTGGGAGATTGGCAGGCTGAGAGGCTTGAGCATCAAGCTGAGGTCTGGTTGAGCTATGGATGAAGTCGGGTCTGTGCGGCTCCAGTGCCAGGGCCAAACTCTCTCGTGGCTCTTGTCTTACACACAGGCAGGGTCCGGTGCCCGTGAGAGGACACCAGCACGGTCAGTGCATCCAAAATCATCATCTGCCTCTGTGTGTTGCCTCTGTGTAGCTGTCTTAATTTTCAGCTCAAGTGTAAAGCTTGGAAAAAAGAGTTTGCTGATATGGTGAAAAGAGGTTAAAAAAGTCTTGCAATATATAGCGCTTCTGGGCTTTTCACTCATTTAGTTTCATGGGCCTGCCTGAAGGTAAATGAACCCCTGAGCTCTTGGTGGGAGCGGGTGAAGAAAAAGAAAATGGGGTGTAGTGGGGTGAAGGTGTGTAGACCATGGGTGTGTGACTGTAACAGACCACCAGGCTTTGATCTTTTGAGTCTGAGTTCAGTGTTTATGAAGGAAGGTAATGGATCTGAGAACCTGCTCCCAGATACTTCTTTGACTCAGTCAATGGGAAATGAAATGGGAAATGAAACTGCCACTTCGAGCGAGTTATTTTAAAGCTGAAAGCTTTGAAGGTCAGCCCTACTGGAGTGACATTTTAGCCAAGGGGAGCAAAGAAGAGATCATTCCGTAAGTGAAGCAGAGATAGTTGTGACCTTAATGGAGCCGTAAAAGCAGAACAAGACATTGTGGAAGTGAGTTCCGAAATCCAAGGAAGGGTTTTATATTAAATCAGGAAAAAACCAAGCAGTGAAGAAAGAAGTTTGAATGCTCCCATCCTTTTTGTCAAAATGAAAAGCACAGTTTTGCAATTGACTTCTTTTTTTTCAAAAATAGTTCCTGTTTGGTAACAGTCATTAAAATAAGCCCTAACTTAAGGTGCTCCAATATGTGAACAAAATTATCTCTTGCCCCTGAGGATATTCTGCTCTTGTCTAATTATTTTCTCTGTAGAAGTAATTCAGTTGTTTGTAACGGACCCGTCAGAAATCTGTAAAGTTCTGGATGGATTGACCACATATTAAAGTTTATTCAATGCAAGATTTTCAGAACGTTTAAAAATCTGAATTTGTACTTGAATTTCATGCTCTCCTATGCAATTTGTTGATGAGCAGCAAAGCCCAGTAATGGATCCTACCATCTTGTCTGAATTTGGCTGCTTCAAGTGTGCTGAAACTTCTCTGGGGAAAGGCAGTGGGGTAATTCACCGTTAAAACAGTGCAACAAGAAGAGCAATGCTCCGGCAGCCAGCATCTCCAAATTGAGATGTCTACTTTTAAAGACGTTTTAGATCAAGCATGAATTAATAGATGTGATGTAGGAACTGCAGAGCGCTGCTCATGTTGAACGCTCTGGAAACGCAAACAGCACACAGAAGGGATACCATCACCGGGTGAAACTAGATTGCATGAGCTTAGAAACATCTTAATCACTTGGGCACAAGTAGAATCCCCCTTAAACTCTCCTGCTTTACTGTAGTAAAATTTACTTAGTGTATCTTGCTTTCAATTTCTTTCCTATTAAGAAGATTGAAAAGATTTCTCAACTACTACCATGTTTAATTTTTGCTTCCAGCTGAAATGTAAGTCCTCCAGACACATGGCTTAGTGCTTCCAAAACACAAGTGATGATTTTTTCAGGCTTTTTAAAAAAATCCGAAATGATGAATATTGGTTGTATTTCAATTATTTTGTACCCACCTCATCATAGTAACAGCCAGGGCCACGAGGATGTGAGAAACATGGATTATGATGAAAGAATTAATTTATTTCCCTAATACAGACCAATGCAGCAGCTATCATAACACTCTTACTGGTCTACAAAAGGAAGCAGAATGACTGCGGTAGACTGACCAACCCTCTTAATTTGGCTTACCCTGTATTCCTTGTTCCCTATGCCACATTTCTCTCACAAGCACTACTTGCTTTCAAGGCTCTGCCCCTGAGCCTGTTACCTCTTTGTGTAGCATAGTTACTGAATTGTGTTTTCTCTCTGTGGAAATGGGGCCTTCTAACAAGGCAAGCAAAACCAGCGTTATTTAATATCTGTGCTTGAAAATGTGACAAACCACCTTCAGAGTAACAGCCACTACTTGAATGGCTTTCCATATTACCAATAGCCATTTTCTTTGGCTGTAATTGCTGCTTGGAGAGGACTGTACTGATTTGTAGATCTAATTGTCTTAAAGCAAAAAACATTATTGTAACAAGAATATAGAATCTTGTGCTGTAGAGAAGAGAGATTAATGCTTTGTGTCTACTACCACTGGTCAGTGGCTGGTTGCAGGGGTCTGGAGAGGAGGTCAGATGTGAGAGCTGGGGGAGTCTTCACCCCAGTGTTGTGGGACATCCTTGGAGGTGACTGAAGTTTGCTGTTTACAGGCTGGACTCTAGAGGACAGCAGCGCCTTCCCACCTGTGTCCACCAAAGTCTGCTTGAACACCATCTCCTCCGCATAGATGAAATACTTGTATTTTCCGCTGTTGTCTCTTGGTGTAGCTGGTCATAGAACATGCCATATGAAATCACGTGGATCATGGAAAGTACTTGCTTGTGATTTCTTCATCGTCTAAGGAAAAGGACCCATGTCCCTTCTGATAATCAGGGCATTTGAGTGTGAAAAATGTACCTTCAGTAGTCTGCTTGTTCTGTTCTTAATAGTTCTTTAACCTTTGCTTCTTGTAGGATTAATTAATAAAATTCACTTCATGCTCCTGACTCCAGTTAATACAAGCTATTGCCTTTGTGTTTCACCCAGCCGCTGGGCAGGTCCTCATGCTTCATATGCTGCTGTAAGTTGAAAGCAGCCTGTTTTAGGGTATTTTGGACAGAGGGAGATAGTTGCACGCTGCTTTGTATTGCTTCCTTGCTGGCTGCTGAGACTAATTGCTTTCAGGGCTATACAAAAGCCTGATTTCATATGTTCTGCTCCGGGTGCAACTTTACATTGTCTAATAGTGAAACAAAGACAGCACGCGAAATTGTTATATGGTGAGAAGGAGAAAAATCAATTTTAATCGCTGGAGTGGAGGGCTAGGAGGGTAGAAGGTCATTGAAGATTAGCAATTGTGCTACAGCACTGAACCTGGCACGAAGTTCCTGGGAAAATAGAAAACCACGAGCTGTGGAACAAAACCTGTGGGTGTATCAGTGTTGTGGCATATTGTTAAGGGAAAGGTCACTCACAAAACCAGTTGGACTATGTAGAGCCTGAGTTTCAGAGGGAAGGAGAATTTGTTTTGGACAGCATCTACTAATTACCTGTAAAATAAGGAGAGGGGGGAATTTAAGATAAAAACGGTCAGATCCTGCCATAGTGTGATTGAAGCACAGCATTTCAATTTTACACACACGCATCCTCAGTCCTGTAAGCAGCTCTGTGAGAATCTCACTGGGAATTGTGTGTTTGTAAATGTCCTGCTGAAATTGAGAACAGTGGTGTTAGCCTATGTGGGGGATTTTGAAAATATATAGGAGGTGATGCCCCCTCCATTAGAACTGCGTGCCTCCCCAGATTAGTCCATTTTGTTCAAGGCTTCCCCCTGCATTGTTCTTTGCTTTGACTATTTTCCCCTTTGCAAGGAAATGCTGATGATTAGCAAGGTTTCTCATACGATGTCTGCTTTAGGACACACGCAGGAGTTTAGAGATCCCAATATGTGCTTTGAAAAGAGCCAGAAACCCAATTGCTCGCTGTTCACACGTGTAACCTTGCACAAGAAAGGCTCGTGGGTGAAAGTCAAAGAACTTAAAGGGAAATTATGTACTGGCTTAGCTTTAGAAGCATTAGACAGCTTTCTTCTTCCTTATCAAAGAGTGATAATCAACTTTCTTCTTTGTGACAGAAGTAGCTGTAAAATAGTTCTCTCTCCCACCCTGCCTTTTTTCTTCTGTATTTCTTTAAAGTTTATTTTCCTTGTGCATACACACCTACTCCACTGTGTGAGTTGATGGAGAGACTCTTTCATGAAATAACCATTAAAAAAGCCTGTAAAGCTTTTGTTGTCGCACACAAAACTGCACTTGCTTACTGTTTTAATATTTAGCTAAAATTGTGTTTTTGTTTTGAAAGAGTTCATACAAATAAGATATAGGATAAGGAAACTGAGTGGCAAAAAATATAATCCTGAGAGAATGTTAATTCTTACAAAGAAACAAACTCTAGGCGGTAATTTTTTTACTGAGTGTGTTGCGAAATGATACCAAGGAGAAAGTTATGAGGTGCAGCAGCTTCTTGTCTAGATCAAACATACATCACTTTCTTGGGATGGAGAACCAGCCTATAGATTTCTCTAAATAGAATATGTTTTCCTTAAAGATGCTGTCTGTGTCAGGTTAAGAAGACCAAATGCATTACTTACTTGATTTCCTTACTTGATTTCTAAGAGCAGAATACGTTGAGAAATCTCTCAGATCTCTTCTGAGAGCTGTTTAGGTGTCTAACTCCCATTGAATTCTCAGTTCAATGAAATCGATGGGAATTAGGCACCTGAAGAGCTTTACGAATCTGGCTTTAAATTTACTCTTTCCGCAGGGGAGGGAGGGGTTGGCGCTGTGGGTCGGGTCCCTCACTTTCAGTTTTGTTCCTAGGAGGTTCAGGTGGGAGCATAGGTGTGAACCCTGCAGCTGCCTTTGGAGCTCAGGGCTGTGTGTATGTGTTTTAAACAGTTCTTTTCATTTTACTTTTTGTTTTCAAACAAAACCCTTTTTTTGGAAGTCAGCCCATGCATGGGGCATGCTGGATGAGTCCCTGTGCTTGACCTCCCCTACAAGAAAGGGCGTATAGTCTATTTTGTGCTTGACATGGGAACAGGACCCAAATTAAGACACGTTTTGGTAGCTGATTTTAATTAAAGTCCGAAAACACTGTAAGGAAATTGTTCTTTTCCAATGGAAATGAGTTCTGCTGTTGGGACGTGACCGCATTAAGCTAATTACACTATGAGAATGAAAATGTTTCATCTCAAGCCTGTGCTTCAGCACTCAGTACCTCCTTCATTTGTAGTGTATCAAATGCTTACACCAAAACTATAGGGTCAGGCACAAAATAATCTTTATGAATTTTTACCGTTTCCTTTTTATGAGTAGTAGGGAGACCATTTGACACAATTACTATTGCAACCAAGTAAAGAGCAAGTATGTTACTCATTGATATATGACAGGAGTTAGCTGCTTCTTGGTATGGGTCAAATGGCTTATTATCATCCTGAATATTAACTCCTTTAACAGTCTGTAACACTTCCGTACCCTTTTTATCGCCACTAGTGCTATCTCTGATGACCAGAATGTCAAAATGGATTCATTAAAACACAAGTCCCGTGTGTAAATACATTTTAAATAAATGAGACAGATGTATTAGGTGGCCTTTTTGCTGCCCCGTAAGGTCATGCAAAGGAGACAATCAAAGATAAGCATACATCATAGCCTTCAGCAAGGAAGAATGCAGCAAAACTCAGCTCTTAGTTTTCCACAATCCTATCAGCTCTCAGTGAGGAGTACAAGATGATCCCTTCTGTACTCCTCCATAGGGACACGTGTTTATTTTGCTTATGTGACCTTTTTAGTTTTCCTTTCCATTGCATCTTTCCCTGCAAGGAGAAGGTGTTTTGCAGAAGTTGTACCTGAAAAAAAAATCTACATTTGATTTCCTGTTTCTCTTAAAAAAAATAGTAAAATGTTTGGGTTGACATCCTGGCTTTCAAAGCAGTCAGTAAGGTTTCACCTGTTGACTGGAAAGAGAAATGTTTCAGCCTCTGTATCTGTTTTTGTTCGAATAATAACCACGGGGGTTCCTTGTCCCTGATAGTTGGGGGAAATGGGAATTTAAAATCATGCTAGAAGTGGTGGCTGCTTTAAAATATTCCTGTACGTAGTCACAAGTATTTTTGCAGAAATGTGACTTGTATGCAAATTTTCAGTGTGTTACAGTAATTGACAGGCTGCCATCCCTACTCATTTCTTTTGTTCAGCAGTACTGTTTTGTACCACTCCCTATCCCTGTCCCTTTGGTATCTCCCCTGAATTTTGACCATGCAGAAGGCCAATTTTGCTGTTATTTACACCCGTGTGTCCTCCTTTATCTTCGTGTAGTAGCAGACAAAGGGGTCATCTGGGTCTCACACTGTAAACTAGAAATAAAAATTACTTACATCCATTGGTATGACATGTAGGAGAATAAAACAGTGGCCTTAAAATTGGTGTTAGTGGCTTCATCTTCTAGAAGAGGCGGGCAGGGTAGCACTATTTTACATCTGTGCTCTGTTACGGGCTTGTCCCGAACCATGACAGGGCTGCAATTGACAGCAATTGGTTCCAGCTTCGTGGAAGAGGATTCCCCAAAGATTCATCGGTCAATCTGCCTTTTCATTACCACCTTCGCCAGGAGAAAAGATGTTTGTGGGGTAGCTTCAGTCACATCAATCAGGTTACTGCATTTTACACTTTATCATCCCTCTTCCAGTAGTCTGATGTTGAGTGATCAAAGTGTGTGTGGAGAAATCCTGCTGTGGAAATGGTTTTCCTGCAGCTCTGCTTTGAGAGGTGACAGGGAACAATTTGGGTGTCCTGAGCAGAGCCCCTGCAGTGTATGTCTATATAGCAGTCAATTTGTACTATGGATGTTTTCCCAATCCAAGTATGGTTTTTTTTGTTCACCAGCCAAACACTTTGTATTACTGTTTTTTATTGTTGACAGTGTTTTATCTATGTCTTTATCTGATATGACTCCAGGTAGTTTTGTTTGCTCTGGCACATTAACTGGTGTGGATCTTTGTGCGGCAATTCTTCATCTGTTTTGACATGTGTATCTGTCATTTTTATCAATTTTTGCCAAGACCAGACTGGGAGAATCTTAATCATAGTATTTGTTCTGGCATTGTCTGTGCGTGAGCCCCTTCACATGAATTTTCTTTCTTGGTGGCTGGAGGTCCCTGTGTTTTCTGAAGAGGAAGGTTTCATTTCCTTATACACTACTTGTCCAATCTATTAAAATGCTGGCATTAGTCAGTCCCTTCTTAATTGTTTTTATTACATTCCAGTGCAAATACCCCAACTGAGATCACAAGCTGGGCCACGTGCTGGGCAAACAGAGAGAACCCCTGCTGCTGTCCTTGCAGGGCAAGTAGAGAAAGAGCAGCCAAGACCTGGAGACCCAGACAGGACATTTTTTTTTGCTCATGGTCACGTAGGGAGACTGTATCAGAGCTGGGAGTGAAACACAGGTCTCTGACTTTCAGCCCACAGTATTGCTTTTCTTCTTTGCTCAACCTTCCTGATTTCACAGCACCCCCCCAGGCATCATTCTGATTTTGATTATGAAAGAGTCTAATAATTTTTTTTTAACTGTTCTGGTGTTCTCTGCTGTAAGCTTTTCTGCCTCAGTGAGCCAAAACTTTCCTGCCTTTATTTCTGTTAGAGCTGACTGAAAAATATGCATGGATGAGCTGTTAGATGGCACAGCCCAGCCAGATTTGGTAGTAAGGGTACTTTTCTTGACTTGCTCTTTTTAGTCTGTTCAGAGTTTTTTTTATATTCAGTCCCTCCTGGATGACCAATGTCTCTAATTTTTCACATCTTCAATGGAAGGAATTAATCAGTCCGAGGCTCTGTCTGTTCACCAAATACAGACAAAGGACAGTGGCTTCCCAAGGAGGGATGCAGGCAAATCGTGTGGGATATGGGATAATCACCCTTGGACAATATTCTGCTGGGTTTACCGGCGATCCACTGGGAAGGGTATTTTCTGTTTCTTGTAGGTTTATAGAGATACCCATCGGTATAATCTCTGTTAGGTCCTGGGAGTTAATGACTGTAGCCTGACTTGATGAAGCTGGACATTCACTTTACCTTTTTAATTTGCTTCCAACAATTGTTGTATCCTGCAGTACTCAATCTTTAGCGCTGGGAATAATCAGGCTAATGATCCTGCTGTTTGCTTTGGGCTTCTGCAGATCATTGAAAGGTTTTGTCCCACTAGCAACACTAATGTTGCTGTTCTGCCTGCAAGAAGGTATCTGTCTGCTTCCTTAGATATGCTGCTTCTTGGAAGGGAAGAGGGGTAATGATGCGAGACTTTCTCACCCTCGCACAGCCCTACTGTGCTCCCTGTTCATGCCTCCCTCACCTGCTTCCTTCATCCTTTTGTCTGGAGCTGCTTGAGATTTGTTTCATGTTCATCTTCCTCTGTTGCTTTCCCTCTGAGAGGGCACTGAAAGAATAACGGGAGTGTTGGAGAAATAAAAAAGCAAAACTGGCAGCAGAGGCTGGGGGAAAAGGAGAGGTCGTAGAAGGGGGAGGGGAAATGTAGCAGGACACAGCACAAACAGAGTCTGAAAGTTTCTTTTTGGCTTAAATCATTTAAGCCCATGATGTTTGCCACAACCCGCATCTCATTCAAGTACTTCAGTGATTTGGACAAACTATGTGAGTTTGTGTATAAGGAGTCTCTCTCTTTTGTTCTAAGTTATTATTTGGAGAGTCCTAATGAGCCGTGATTGTGCTTTAGGCTAATAGCTATCCAAGTGATTCAAAATTGTGGGGAACAATTATTTGAATGCATTATTGCTTTATCTTCATTACTGCCAAAATCTGAAGGGTACTATTACTGTAAGCTGACTATAATAAGTTGTGTCTGATTTTCTTTTAATTAGGGAAATGTTACCTCCTGAAATACTGGTTAATGCCGATTAAGAAAGCATTGTGCGATATGTCTGATGCAGTGCTGTTGGAATTCCTCTCTGTCTGAATAAAGGGAGGAAAAAAAAAAAGAAAAGTAAGTTTGTTCTTGATGGTTTTGTCTTCCTTACACACTTCATTTAATAAGTGTCCAGAGTGATTCAAATGCCATGGTTGCTGATGAAGGTTACTCTGGGAGAGCTATTCCTTAACCCTCAATAATTCTTCCTGTTCAAAAGCGTGTGAGGCTTAGGAGTCTGAGTGCTCTGTTAAGCAAAGTTGTAGGTGATGGGGAACACTGGAGTTTCTGCGTCAGACCTGGTGACAGCAGCCTTCCAAGCCCCGGGAAAGGATGAAGCAAGAAACCATCACAGGGGTTGGCTTCTGATGCTGAAAGGAAAATACAAAGAATAGTTGTCTTTGAGTGTACTTGGCACGGCTGGTGGGATTTTTTCGAGGTTGGACGTGATGTTTGTGGTTGATGACCTCTTGGGTCAGTAAATAGGTGGGACGCAGGGCTTCTGGAGCCAAATACAGTAGCTTCAACAGCTTAAAATAAGATGTGTGACCCTAGCAGAGTAATCTTTATAGTTTAGAAACAGCAGGCCTTGTAACACATAGCAGCGGCTTATGTAATAATCAGCGAAAATAGGTGAAACATACATAAATAAACAAACTGGTGTGCCATTGTCGTTATTTTTACATGCAATTTGAAAGGCAAATTATGTTTCTGTAGTAATTTCCTCTATTCTCTGCAGCTTTCATTCCTGGCTGTCAGTAACTGGTTCATTAAGAGCTAATATTAAATTCGCTAGTGTATACAAGGAATGGGCCCCTGAGCCACTGATTAAAAAGCAAGGTAGAGAAGGCCAAAGCATTTAATTGGAAGCATGAGAGCTGTTAATCCTTTTGTTTTTCTCCAGTCAACAAATTGTTGTTAAAATGAAAGAGGGAGAAGGGCTGTGCTTTTTCAGAACACAAAACATTTGCGAAGAAATCCTTCAGCTCCTACTGCCTCTGCCCCAGTGAATGGAGGATAATTCACTGGGAGAGGATAGTTGTGACAAACCAGAAGTGCTGTGAGTATTGCAGAGCGTAAATATGGTGGTTTGAAAATGAGCAAATGACACATAATGCACACTTGTGACCATGTGCTCAACTCTAAGCAATGTTTGGTAGTGACATTAATGTTTTGAGAAGCATTTAGCAACATCTCTTGAAATGTTTTTGTGGACAACTGGCAGCCAGAAAAAATGGTGAGATGTTTTTCACTTCTTGATTCAGCCCTCCCTAATGGCACTGTATTTTTGCTGTGCCTTTTAATTCAGAAAGGATTGGAGCACCTTCCCGAGTTAATAGCTGTGCAGGAGGAGAGCGCGGTTACTCTGGTTACTCCGGAACGAGCCACCCAGCAGCTTTTGAGCAGTACCTTTGACAAATGCCCTATGTGGCAAAATGCTCCTGCGAGGCTAAGGCTTGCCCCATCCCGTTTCAGTTGTGGCATGCTTCATCCTTGACTGTGTTGTGCGTTGTTTACTGTGTCTCTTCTACATGGTGATCACGGTTGGGACGGGGTTGAGCTTTCTAATCTGCATAATTTCTGGCAGAATGGTGTCAGCCATAACTGGGTCTTTAAACATTAATTCTGTACCAATGTTAAATACTAATGTGTAGTAGCGTAAGGGATTGAACAAAAACAGTTGTCTGGGGAAATGAAGAGAACCTGCTCTCAAGATTTTTAACAAGGGACCCCCCAGGAAACAAAGGGAGCATTGAAAGGGCATCCTTAAAACAATGACTGTAATGAATAAGATGCTCATGTATGGTGTGTAGGGCAAGAAATGAGCCTTGGGCATGGCAGGGAGATCCATTGAATAGTTCATCTCTGCAGACTCTTTTGATTAAAAAAAAAACCAGAGAGAGACAACGTATAAATATATAATAGCTATAAATCACTGGGTTATTCAATTATTTATATCCATACAAAAACCCTGCATTTATTTTAAGAGAGGGAAAATAGAAAGGGATTATTTCTCCTAGTTGTTTTTTAATATAAGCAATAGAGGAACAGTGGTAAATGATCTTTGTTTTGTGTTATTTCACAGAATTTTTCGTGTTTGTTTTTTTTCAAGTGTTTCACTAAGTCAGTTCACTGGCAAAATTTTTTAAACAATAGCATTGACCTTCCAGCAAATGGCCCAGAATAATGGTGGGAAACAACTTTTGCTTTCCAAATTGTGTATTACTGGTGGACAGAAACATGCTATGTCACCTTGAGGACAGGTCAGAAATTCTCCCATTTTTCTGTGGACACCTCATAGCAGTGCCACAGGTAAGGATTATTCAGTGAATAAATGCAAATGAAAATAAGAGAGGAATTTGGAGCCTGTTAGCATTCATGCTGAAAAATTGAGATTAATTAGATAAATGATTCAGTATGAATTATTTGCTTAGATCCATGTAATGGGACAAAATTTCCTGCTGATGTAGTTTCATTGACCTCAGGGAAGGTGAGTCACTGCAATAGAGAACTTGGCCAGTTATTTCTTTATAATATAGTATTGGCTCTGATTTAGCACCCATTTTTTTTCCCCATTAATCCCAAATTAAATGCCTGGCAATAATGATTATATGGCAATGGATGACTTGCCAAGTTCAAAAGTGTGTACAACACCAGCTGTCTTAGTGCCGGGCTGACCCCTGTGCTCTCGGACGTATGCAGCCTTCAGAAGCAGCACCGTCTCTGCAGAGAGGAATCTGCTACTAAACCTGAAGAATTAATTTCTCCCCACCCATAGCAACTCCAGGCTCCCCACAATGTTTAATTGTTAATCACATGGTATTCTCCAGCTGATGTTTTCTTGTTCTTGTTGCTATGAGAGAGCTCCTCTCCTCCTCGTGCTGCTGAAGCATTCGAGTAATGTTTGCAGTGATGTCCAGGGTGCGCTGGAAATGCGTACCTGCGCCTGCAAGGGGAAGCCAGGACTTGGTATGTACACTGAGCGTGCTAGCACCCATTCTGTATGTCTTTGCTTTTGCATAAGCAGGATCTTTAATGCTATTTAATGTAGCTTTCCATTTATGAATTATGTAGCTCTACATTTCACACACTCTGGTTACAGCATCTGAATTTTAATCAGCCCTTTCTAACTGCTGCTACAGGTCTTGGTGCTGCATCAAATACCTCCAGCTCCTTCTTCTACAAGTAGCATCAGTCTTCATCTAAATCTGGGACATATGTTTTCCACTCTCCGTTTCACTCATTTCAAGTAATATTTAATGATTTTTACTAAGACAATACGGTGCTGAGCTAAAATATTTTTTGTTTTGAAGTGGCCTTTTGTTAAGAGTTCTTTCTCTGGCTTGCTGGGGGTATAGCCTCTCCCTTTAGCATCCCTTCAATATGTTTGTATGCCTACTTACAGCTTTATATATTTAATTTTGAGTAATCGATTCTCAACATAAACTGCATCTTTGGTGTGTTGTTAACAGGCACTCAGTGGAGTGATTCAGAAATTGAGGTCAGGTGGACTCTTTCAGTTGATCTCTGTGAGCCTTGGGTAAGATTGATGGAAGTGCGACCACACTAAGTAACTCCCTGTCCATGCTCCTATCTGTCTGAACACTCATTCTCTGAATGTGGTTGAACCCCGGCAAGATTTCTAGGAGAATTTACTGTAATGGCCCTTGCAGCTTGGGAGAAATAATTCAGAATTTGTAACTAAGTAGTTACTCTGGGAAACCTGCTAGTTTGAACCTTTCTGTACAGCTCTTCCTTGATCCCATGAAACTGTCTCCAGTTGATACTTAGCTTGGGTTTCAAATTTTTATTCACACCTCAGTGAAAATAGCCTAGAGAATGAGCATTGGCATTTTCTTCATTTGGTATGTTACTTTGTCTGTTATGTTGTTGTACATAAACTGTGTAGCAAACACTGTCTGAACAGGGGCTGACTGCGTTGGTGAACCTCACGGGGTTTAGCTCTGAGAATATTGAGGAGGAGTTTAAATTTCAAAGATAAGTGAGCAGCAATGCAATCACTAGCCAGGTATGCGTGCTTATTCCTGCATGATTTAAGTCTTCAGGCAGAACATCAAACAATTTATTGAAGTACAAAAATAAAGCATTGGTAGTACTTTCATGGTGCTGAGCCCATTCTTCAAGACCTGCTTGTTCCTGCCAATGATTGTTTGGGTAAATGTGAGGAATCATATTTTCTTTCAGATTGAAATGAGGAGTTGTCACATGAGTATACAAACACAGCGTAGTGTATCCTGTGAGTTTTCGTCTCCTTCTGTGTTGATACAACTAAAAAAAATAAATTCCAATACTTACCTCTGTTGACTTCCACCGCTGATCCTGCCTCAGAGAGTGCAGACAATGCTGTTTAATTAGGATAAGGAAGGACTTCTAGACTGCCTCTATAATCATTACTAAAATTTTCAAAGCTATTTCCACTAAAGTGTTTTGAAGCCTGGTTCTTGACACTCAAGTTAAATATGATGGAATTAATTTTCTAGATGGTCTCATCATAAAAAGCAAGACACCATCAGCTCTATGAAGAGTATTCCAGTTAGTACGTTAATTTTAATTATATGGAAAAAAGATCTGTTTTACCCTGATAAGTTAGTGCTTGTCATTGCTTTAGATTTTCTTGGATGTTCTCCAGAGCAGGTAGAAGGTTAGCTAATTTTAACATGTGAATAGAGAAGAGAATATTATTAATACCCTCCCCCCAAACAAAACTATTTAACACTGCTTGGAAGAGAAAATTATAGGCTGCGAACAAATGATACTGTTCACACCTAGACTTTACATGGGTCTTTACATGAGAATACTAAATGGTAAGTACTTTCTCTAGCATTCCCATAGCAACAAGAAAATAGTAACTAACACAGATGTAAAGTGATATATCAGTGACATTCCTGCTATCTTCTCCTGTGGATAGGCTTCCTCTTCCTCTCTGCTGCCGTCGAGTATCTTCTCTCCTGCTCAAAGCCTCTCCAGCTCAGAGCTAATGCAGGATAGTCATGCGTCTCTGTGTGCTGCTGGTTTCTGAAGCTGCTTCACCACAACGTGGTGTCTGCTGCCTCACTAACCACACAAGCCATTGTTTCCAGACCTGAGAGGAGCTCGGTCAATGCAGTGTGTAAGTAGCTGCAGGCTGAGGATAAGTCTCCCCCTGCCACCATGGGCATGAGGCGCTTTCTTTTCCTGGTGATATCTGTGCTGAACTCCCCAGTAAACTGAGAAGAGTAGAAGATAGGAAAAGTCTACTCTCATACATTGTTTAAAATTGGCATGCACCTTGAAGTGTATTATGTTCACTTAAGGAATGAGTGAACGCCCAGTATGTTGATCCTTATGGGTCCCTTCCAACTTGAGATATTCTGTCATTCTACAATCTCACAGAGGCGTTGTTAGCTTTGCAATAGAGATGCATTGCCAAAACAGGTGCCGTTAGTATGCACCTTTTTGTTTTCTTGTTTGTGTTTGCAGTTAATTCATTTGATACTATTTCAGTCTACCTTCTTGGCAATGTGGGTTATTTTCGTAGTAAAGACACATCGAAAGTATTGATATTTACAATATTTTGGAAAGGTGCTAGCTGAAATTGTAAGCTTCACTTTTGAAATTCAAATATTTATAAATTTATTTTCCTCCAATGTAGACCAAGACAGTTAAAAATTCAATAGGAGATACAGATATTTTGTCATGGAATTACTGACACCGGTAAAATCAGAATGTTTTGTTTCAATTTCTGTTGTATTGTGAATTGTGACTGTATAAAAAGTGAAGTGTTTTGGCCACCTGATAAATTGAAAATGAAGTATTCTTGACACTATCAAAATTAGAGTCCAGGGAATTTCTCTTCTAAAAGACTAAGAAAAGGGTTTCATTTAGACAGATCAAAACATTAATTAAAAAAAAATTGAAAATGCCATTGGAATCGGTGCATGCATAACCCGTCTGGCTTTTTTTATTCAGCCAGAACCCTTGACATTGATGGTATCATGTACTCTTAAGTTTCACGGATGGATAATGTGTTGTGTCAATTTTGCAACTTTCTGATAGTATTGAATATATCCTTGATCTTACATTATGAAAGAGACTGAATCGTATCTTTGCTGTACCTTTTATCATATTGTCATCTTTATTTTCCCGTCTCTACCTTTGCTTTTGCTTCTCTGATCTGAGAAGTCCCAACATCTTCAATCTCTACTGACATGGAAGAATCAACATGACTTTAATCATTTTTATTGCCTGTCTTTGAAACTTTTATAATTCTGCTACGTCCTTTTGGAAGTGGTGTGACCCGAATTGAATAGGACACCTCATCCTTTTTTATGTGCTCTCCTCTCCTTTGAAGTACATCTTGAACTTAGTATTTCTTCTTTCTTTGGTTGCAAGAAAAAGATGCGTTCAGCTGGCAGACACAGTATCTGTTTTGAATGGGCAGATTTATTTTTCCTTGCAAAGACTTTGGGCATGTCACTTGAAATCAAGTGGAAGACAGTGCCAGTAGCTTGCAAGTATTGTACCAAATGTGAAAGTACAAGTTCCTTTTGAATAATGTATTATTTATCATGCATTAAGCTATTAATAGAATGAAGAGTCTAAGATTGCCTAAGACAAAAGTCGGGAATTTGGTTGGAAGGGAAAATGCTGTTGTTAAGTGAAACTTTTTAAATACATTTTCTTTGACCCACATTTTTGAGGATTTTGTTGTTGTTTTGAAATTGATTTCAGTTATTTTGGGGAGTGAAGGAGGACTGCACATAATTTCTTTTCTCTTTCATATTTCTCTTTAGATCCTAAATGTCCTTACTGGCCACAGCAAGTGCATGTAAGAGGACTGGCAAAAATACTGTTCTAGCTTCTTAATGAACAAAAGAATAAGTCAGAGTTATAATTCTTTTATTTCCTCTGTGGTTTTTGTTTGGAACTAGCCATGGTTGGACACTGACACTGCTTCCCCCCCGCCCCAAAGCAAGAACCTCCACCACTCGAGTTAAAAGATTGAGTCTCCTGCAGAATGCAAATCTTGTTGACTGAACAGTCAATGCCTTGCAAGATCAGTCTTGCAAAATGTACCTGATTTTGCTGTGTTTCTAGTTACTTGTATGCACCTCGTGTTGAAGTATGTTCTGCAGAGATTCTCAGTTGACCTTTTCTGAATACTAGTTGGCATTTGTGGAGGTCTATCATATCATTGAAGTTAATAGAGAAAAGTGAAGAAAAGTAGATATTTAGAAAGAATGAAAAAGGTAGAGTCTTACTAACACCAGTGACAGTGAGTCTGCCAGCCTAGAACGACTCCTTGTTCAGCAGGGAGGCTTTGTCAAAATGGGACTGAGGAAGAGATGAGGATCCAGCCAAACTTATGGGACTGATCTCTCAGGATATCATAACACCCAGTGCTTACCCTGTGATTTATCTAGTCAAGTTTGAGAATGCTACAAAGCTGCTTTAATTTTCCTGTGTCATGACAGTGAGAAGGACAAATGATTCAGTACAGAAAATACCTATCCTCCCCATCTCATCCATTTTATTTGGGTGCACTTGTTTTTAAATGGAAAAAAGAAAAAGGCAGAATTTATCTTTTTTCATTAGGAGCTTTTAAGTATAAAGAATTCATTGTGTATCTTTTGGTCTGTCTGTTTTTTAAATTCCCGGTAACTGGATCCAGCAGCGTGACTGATGCAGTCAGTGCACAGTGTCCGACAGCTCCATTGGACATGTTAACCAAGGAACTAGTCTGCACCATTGACTAACCTAATTCTGGGAGCTTTAACTGGTCCGAAAGGACAGGAATGGAACTGTGAAAACGGTCTTGACATTTGGTCATTTCTTTTTGATGCTAATGGGGTTAACATCCTCCTCTGCCATCATGAATTAAAAATTTTCATCAGTTGGCTTTAGCCCACAGGGCTATTAAATGGAATCATCAAAAGCAAATGAAGTACCAGTAAAGTCTCTTGAAGTTTTTCTCCTAGTAAAATAATGGTACAAATGTATAAATGAAAATGTAGATCACTGGAAGGTAGCAAAACCAGGAACAGGGTATAGTATGAGTGATAAAAATAGTAGTCATGGTAGGTAAACCATCTGCTTTCTTGAATGGTATCAACATAGTAAGAAACAGAACATCCCTAGAATGCTTGAATATTTAGGTTTCCGATGTCATTACTAAATAGAGTTATCTGCTGTAGCAGCCACCCTGGGTAGACTCTAGTAGACAAGATGACAGAATGAAGATTTTAAAAAATGAACCAAACCAAAGCTGTAGAACCCATGCTGTTCTGGCAATTTGTAGCTTGTGATTGGTTTCCTCAGAAGCCTTAACTGGTCTGTGTCACGGAGAGCAGCTGAAGGAATTTACACTGGCTTTGGAAGTTGGAGTTTTTAGCACCTGCACTTACTTCAGTCTAATGATTTCTGACTCAGACTTGATTAAAACACCAACATGTGCACATACAGAGTCATAGCATCATTTAGGTTGGAAAAGACCCTTAAGATCATTGAGTCTAACCATAAACCTAACGCCGCCAAGTCCACCACTAAACCATGTCCCTAAATGCCACATCTGCCCGTCTTTTAAATACCTCCAGGGATGGTGACTCCACCACTTCCCTGGGCAGCCTGTTCCAATGTTTGATAACCCTTTCGATGAAGAAATTTTTCCTAATATCAGTCTAAACATCTTCTGTGCATATACAGACATCCACACACAGATTGTTCAGCTGTACAATGTTAAACAAAGATCAAGAATTTGATGATACAACCCCGGTTTGACAGACTTTGGTTAGTACCCTGGTTGTCTTCTAGTTCCAGTCCTGTTTGATGTTTCTCAGTTGGTATCTTACATGCAATGGAAAAACAAGGTAAAATAAAATACCAGCTCGTACTTGACCAAGAAGTTCAAATATTTAACTCTGCTCTTGAGTGTTGCTTTCCAGGTACCTCTCACATCTATTAAATAATTCAGTCTGTCTTGCACAGGAACGACTTCTTGGGTTTTTTCTTGAGGAGCGTGTGTGTGTGTGTTTGTGAGAGACAGTTTATTAACATGTCATGTTGTAGAAAGTAATCCTATTACCACCATTCCCCGTAGAAAACAAGCTCAGGCATGTGGTGCTCACATCACTGCAGGGCTTCTTCCAGCACAAAGGCAGCTTCCATTCTCGGTGGCCTGTAGGTAATCTTTCTCCTGTACTTCTGCCTCTAGGGCACTTTTCAACATTTTGAGCTTAATGTTGCAATTTGGTAAATGCTAATTACCACAATAAAGATTGCTCTTGTATGCTGATTAGGATGTCTTTTTATCCCTAACCAAAGTAAGATTACGTATCATTGTCAGAGTGGTTAAGCCCAGTGAACTTGACTGATCATTTCAACGTGTCACTTCGTACTGTACAACATTTTAGTACGCTAAAGTTGATGTAGATGACTGTAGAAACATGATGAGTAGGGCTGTATGAATCTTTCATAATGAAGCATGAAATAGGATGGAATTCTCCTGGACTCCAGTCTTGCAGACACTGATTTAATGGAACTATATCCTCTAGTAAAAGAAAATTGAAGCCAGTAATAAGCACTGAAGCTGACTCAAAATTTGTTGTCAAAACTGGTTTTGAATTACTAAAAAAAAAAGAAAAGAAAAAAGTGGTGTGGACAATATAAATGTGTGTGTATATTCAGAACCAGTCATCTGTCCAAGAGAGGAACTTCCCCCTATATTTTGGCTTTTAAACAATTCTTCTGTGCTTCCCAGGAGTTATCACAGGAGGGAAGAAAAGTAGCGATTGATAAGTACTGAACCATCCTAACCTACTAATCAATCAGTGGAAGATGTGGGCAGATACCATGTGATACCATGTGCCTGAAATGGTGGGACTGAAGGTGAGATCCTCTGTTTGTTCACCTCTGGAGTCTGAAGGAGATGTGGAGGAAATCTGAAGATCACTCAGAGGCTTTGGAAGGGCTAAGGAAACTTCAGAGTATTAAGCAGGGAGCAGACAAATTTAGGTGTGATCTGAGAGGGCCCTATAAAATAAGGGATAGGTAATGAGTACTGTTGCTTGAGTTCTGCAGGTCTGGGAATAAGAGAAGACTCTGTGGGCTGTGTGTCAGCAAAGGTAATTCTGGCTGAGAGAAGCCGGGGTTAATGGAGCAGCCTGAAAAATGTGGAGCTCTGTACTCTAGAGTCTTGTGCATGCTGCCAGTTATCAAGTTCAAGAAAGATGCCTTAAAACTCAGAAGGTGGAGAGGAGTTACTTGGATAACCAGGGCAGTGGGAAGCCTTACTATAGAGATGAGACAGAACAGTCGTCTTGGCAGCAAAATAAAGCCTTTAAGATTTAATTGCCGTTGGTAACACTCAGGGAAGTTAACATCTGGGAATGAAAGAAATACCTATTTGGGGGAAAAAGCGCAGGGTTGCTGTGAGAATAACAGGCTTTAAATTGGGTATATGCAAACTAAAAGAAAATTTGCAGTTACTTAGGTGGGAGGTTCTGGATGAGTTTTCTACCAGAAGCAGTGAAAGTAGAAAGCAACTATTTGGAAGGCTGAGCTTAATCAGCTAATGAAAAAGATTAGCTGGTGTGTTTGTGGGTAGCAGTGGTGAAGGTCTGTTTTTAAGCAGTACCTGTTGGTTTTCCCCTTCCCCAGATCAAAAATGTGTTTGACAGACACATTGAATTTCGGCCTTCCCTATTCTCTGTCTGGCACCTAAAAACCCCCAACTTTTGGTTGCCTGCCCTTTCCCTGGGTTTGGGGGGCTATTGGGGAGGGCAGGGAGGCAGAGGAGAGACTGAACTGGAGCAAAAAATTGTGACTAGCAATAAAATTTGGCAACTAGAAATTAACAATTATTTCCTCAATGGTTAGGGTGTCTTGTTTTTTTTTTTTTAGATCGGATTCTAGTAACAAGTCCAAGTTTCCTAATTTCTGGTTTTCAACCAAATTGGAGTGAAAAGTTGATCACTAAAATTCTTGCAAAAAGAAACTTGAAAACATGTTTTGTTTTAGCCTTTCAAAAGAGTGGTATGCAAGTTGTGTGGGTGAAAACAATTGGTGAAAAGGAAACTGAAGTGTCCTTAATACTATGGGTTTTCTTGAATTTGTAGAAATAGTTCAAAAATTTCAAACATAAAAAGACACATTTCAGTTTAATGATTTGGAGGTAATTCATGGGAAGTATATTCCTCTGAAACTTCTAGATTTTTATCAAATCAGCATTTTTTTCAGTAGAAAAATCTGTATGTCAAGCGAGTCAGCTTCTGAACTGTGTGCCAGACTGCATTATTAAGTCAAAAAATGGAAATAATAATTGCAAATGATCTGCAGAGTCTGTGGGTATTGTATGCCAGAGTCATCCTTCTAGATTAGGAAAACATGAAAATAATTGGCGAGGTTAAAAGAAACATGACAGCTGAAGGTACTTGACTTTATGGCAGATCTGGAAGGCTACCTCTTGCATATCTTCTCAACCACGGATGAGGGGAACCAGTGGCATTGCGGTTTGTATCGAAGTCCTTATCCTGACACTCTCCTGCCCAAGCAGCCCCACCTGGCTCCTGAGCGTCTGCCTCGTGGAGTGGCACTGACTTTCAGCGCAGCCTTCTCCAGGTCCCTGTGGGGAGGCTGGGAAGTAGCAGTATGAAGAAGGACCAGGGTGTATTTTCATTTCACCTTCCTTTCCGTGTCCTTCCTATCCTGGATGAAATATGACCTCTGATATTTATGCAATAGATAAACAAATTTAAGGGAGGAAAACATTCTATTTATTTTTTCCTGCTTGTATATCAGTCCGGTTAGTAAATAGTGCTTCTCTTGTCAGGGGTTTTATTAACATCTATAAACTGCTCAGTCTGTATTTTAAAAAATGACAAAAATCTTGTTAGCTTGGTTTTGCTGACCTTCCTCCTAAAACTGGTGTGACTGATGACATAATAGGTAATAGGGAGAGATGGTGTATTAATATTTAATAGGGATAGATAGGTTTATTACTGAAACATGTAAAATGCTCTCACGGCTGTCAGCTGTAATTACTGCCTCTGTCTAAAAGGTACATACACATTTGTGTGTTTATGGAATTAAGTTAAGAAAGTTAAGATGATCAAAGTTAAGCGCTTAAATAGCCTGTGTTTGTCAGAATTAACTATTATGATTGTAGGGCTTTAAAAAAACAGAGCACGTTTCAGCACATAAGGGATTTAGTTTTTAACCCTTATTAATCCATCGTGTTTCATCAGATGGATAGATCTTCCTGTAGCTTTAAGGGTTGGTGTTGATCTTGGAGATGAAACAATTTTTATAGGAGAAAGAGCAGAGCTGTCTCCAGATCAGCTGAGTATTGCCGTAGCAAAGCCCACGGTCGGGTGAGCCCGCATCCTGCATTGTCCCTGGTCTGTGTCTCTGTGGATTGGTCTTCAGCTGGGGTTTTTATGCCTCTCAGCATCAAGTCCTGCTCGTGCCTTGTTTTCAGGTTCTGGACTTCAAACTCCAGCTGTGCAGGTGGTTTGGCACAGCTTGCAGGTAATGCTGCTATGTTACTTGGCAGGTTCAGAGTATTTGGATCCCCAAAGCAGAAGGGAACTCGTGAAATGTCTGAAACAGAGAAGGCCTAAACCAGATATTATTGCAACTCAAAATGGAAAGAGATGGGTTTTTTCTAGTGGCTGATAAAGTTGGTTTTATTTATTTTTATTTGATGTTCAAGTGACAGATTTTATCAGCCTAGAGGTTCTCTTCAACTATTTCCATTCCAACAGGCAAATACTAAAAGCAAAGCTTCCCGAGCTTTCTGTCACTTCTGCTTTCTGTCAACATATACACAATCCAAAATTGTATCCCGTTATTAAATGAGTGAAACAGTGTGCTGGAAGCGTGGTTATCCTCACCCAGACAGCAGAGATTTATGAAGAAGTATGTATCTTCACATAAAAATGTTGTTTGTTTGCTTTTCTTTCCCTTGAAATCCCACTGCAGTGTTATGAAGTTAATTTAGTTGCCTTTGCTTATAATATGCACATGACAGGAATGTATGGTAGGGCTCAAGAAACGGCTTTTCTGGTTTTTAAAGATCAGTTTGGTCTTAAAATAGGAATTGTATTTTGGGGGAAAGAATAGGAATTGTATTTCAGGGACTTAGAATTTTCCTTATTTCTTGTCAATCTGATCAAATTCTCATCAATATCTGATGAAAAGGACTTCTCAAATCAAATTCAGAGCTGGTACTGAGTTAGCTTTTCAGCACCATCAGCTCATGATGTCCACTGCTTGGCTGCTGTATACACTAAGGTGAGGAGGACTATTGCTACTTCATCCTTTCTTAGGTTTTCTGCTTAAAGACAGCAAAGTTTTAATATACATAACTGACAGCATTTATTATAACTAGCACATCCCCCAGACTGTGCGAGTAAGGCAAGCTGTGGCAAGCTGTGCTCAAGCCAGCCTTGCGCAGCACTCAGGCATGCAGCTGTTGAGAAGCTCTCACTCAAACAAGTATTGCTGTGGATTCCCAAGGGATTATTTTTTATTTTTTTTTTTATAAAAGGCCTTCAGAAGTGAGAATGACTTGGGCATCTGTTCTCTGGTTCCCACAGATTTGCAGTCCCCGAGTTTCACATTTAAATGGGTCCCAAAAGAAAGCTCAGTGAAGTTTTGCCTTTTTAAAATTCCCCAATCCCCAGTCTTAGCCCTTGTCATTTGGAATGCAGCACAGACACACTACAGTGCTCATACAACTTGAATTTCTCATAGTTTTAGTTTTTCTTAGGAAATCTTCATTTTCTTTGCCCAGTGCTGGAATAGTAATGTGAAAAAGCAGATCTGAGGAATGCTATGTGGAATGCTACTGGTCTGGAAGGATATGAGCTTTGAAGGTGGTCAGTTTAAGAGTCAATCTTTGCTGATATTTTGTATATACAAATAAAATATTTGCATATGTTGCAAATACCTCTCTTGAGAGATTGAAAATTCCCAAATATAGAGGAAAATCAGTGTCTTCATATGGGTCACATCTCATCAGGTGAATTTGTGTATTCCAGAATAGCCGAAAGTACCATGTCTCTCCAGTGCCTGTTAAAGCGTTAGAGGAGGAAAACCCCACCCTTGACGCACCCATCATCTTCCTGGGCTCCGCGGTCGGCAGGGGTGGGCTGCGGGGCTGGGCAGTGCTCAGGGCACCGGCTGCCAGCCCCACGGGCTGCGCCCTCGGTGGCTTCCCCTCCTGCAGCTCAGAGCTGTAGTATTTGCGTAATTGCTGCCTGTGTGCATTAATGTAGTAATTATGCAATTATGACACTCATGTGACTGTATTGTCTGCGTGGTATATGGAAATGATACAATAATTATAAAATCATTATACAATATAGCAGCGTGCCTGTAAAATCTAGTGCCTTTTCTGCACTATTGATAGGTACCTGCACTCTATAAAAGGACTGGCTCTCCCCAGAAGGCTGGTGAAGTTTGTTTGTTTTTATCTGCTACCCTTTGCTGTGAAAAATTTAACCAATTTCCACAATTCAAGCTTTAATGGTTTCCTCTAACTACTGGCCATCTGTTGTAGTGCGGAAAGATTTCCTGCAGGGATGCCTGCTTTAACAAATTTTTGCCATTGCTGTCATATCAGCTCAGTGTTTTCCTGTCATCTTTCTGTTGTGATAAATGATTTCTGAATTGACAGCTGTCACAGACTTACTTAGGTAGCAATTGGGAAGATCCACTGATGGACTAAAGCTGAATTCTTTCCCTAGGTCATTGCATCTGAAGAAGGCAGGAGCAGATAAAAGGTTTTCTTTGGTCTTTTAAAATGAAGCGTAGAATTTAATCTTCTGTAATTTATCAACGTTAATACATAGTGAGATTCCTTACCGTCACAAGTCAGAGAATCATTGTAATGTGCGATCCTACCAGACATGGTCATGCCTAATTTTGCAGACATGGAATTTCATTTATTTCAATAGGGCATCACTTGTGCATAAAACTCAATCTTTCTACAGAAAAAGTTTTCAAGATGTATTTTGCATGAAAGTTAGTAATTACTTTAGTATTTGCCTATTTCCTGAATTAAGATTTTCTGATGGTTTTACTCAAAAGAAGCTGCTGATGTTTGGAGCCCAGTGATTGTTTGGAGACTCCCAGAAGTGAGTCCAGAAAGGGAAAAATACAGTCTGTGCTGAAAAGGCATAAGGCTTTAACAGTGGCAGCAATCCTGTATCAAGAAGAGTCTCTCTGGTGTGGAGACTGCCTTGTATATTGCACTTGAGGGGGGAAAGAAGATCAATGAGTATGGATCTACTGAAGGAAGATGTTATTTCAGCCCCGGTGTAGTTTGGGAGCTTAGCACCTTTGAGGTTTGGTGCTGGCAGGTGAGGGCATTGCTAGAGAAAATTCTGGGGAAAAAATGCATGTGGAACCCCTGCCTGGTTGTTGTGTCCTGTTCAGGACATGTCCAGCCAGCGCCGCGAACTCCATGATGGAAGTCCTGCACTAGGCAGGATTGTGTCCCATGTTACAGTAGCATTGCTTCCAGGACATTGGTGGTATGGCTGGATGGATGTAACATCTGAGAGTGCTACCCATCATGACATGTCTAAGCAAACAGTCACTCTACGGGAGTGAGACTTGGGTCTACAGCAGACAGGTCTGTGAAAACGTGGATGCTAGACTCAGTAGCAGGCAGAAAAGCAAACAGAACATTATGGGTTATTAGGAGAGAAAAAGGGAACAAACTGGAGAAACATCGTTGTGTCACCATATAGATCTGTGCTGTTCCAGCACCTTGAATATTTCGTGTGGTTTTGGTGCCTTTGTATCAGAAAGAGTAGAATAGAGAAAACTTCAGAAGGGCCATGAAATGTGGTTGGGGCAGGGGTGGGCTGTCCAGGAGGAGCACAGAGACATCGCCCAGGTGGACGAGGAGTGAATTAGAAAAGCTGAACCTTGGCTATAGTTGAACTGGGGAGATAGGTTTCTTCTTGCTGTTTTGTCTGTACAGCTGTCACGTCCTCCTCCTTCTTTCCCAGCTGCTGTGCTGCAAGGACACTTCTGACAGTGCATTGGCTCTTCGTAGGAAACCAACCTGCCACCTATTCTCCTTTTGTTCTTTCCCTCCCTACACCGGTTTCTCCTCCACAGCTTCTTTTCTGCCCAAACCTCCCCTTTGTTCAGCGCTAGGTACTTCCAAGTTCTCCCTCTTTACCATACCCCATGATGTTGTTGGGCCTCTCTGGGGTACCCGACTGCAGAGCAGTGCTCCTCACCAGCTCTGTGCTGCCCCGTGGGGTTCCAGGGCTCTGTGCAAACCCACCCAGGGAACACAAAAAAGCAATGCAGGGCCACACACCGCACGTCTGCCATCAGCCTATCAATGACAAGAGCAGATCTTTTGTTTCCAGACGGCACGGGTGGGCTCAGATGTCTTTGCCAGCCACCCTCAGGCAGAATCCCGCCACACTCTGGGAGTAGAAATCAGACCGCAAATGGGCAATTTGGCATTTTGCAATGGTGCATTTTTGCGGATGGTCAAATATACTTTGGAGAAGAAAATGCTTGTGGAGAGCCACATTTTACCCAAGTTTTATAATTGAGTTATTACGGAAGTGTGTAGAAAATGGGGTTTAGAATAGAAGTGCTGACACTAGAACAGCATGAACACAGCTGTTATAATATAGTAAATTTGTAAGAAATTGTATAGCTAACAAAGTAGGTCAACAGCTTCAGAGGAAAAACTGTTTCAGATGGCACGCTACTCTATCTTAGATCTTGATGTTTTTTTCAACATGAGAACAGAGATGTTTTCCCTTCTGTGCTAATTCCTGTCATCTTTGATTTAAAAAATATTAATGCTGGAAGGTGGGGCTGACCTCCAAATGTGGGTAAATACAAATCCGGTGCGTACAGGTACAGCATAGTGGAGCCCAGACCAGAGAATGTAAGGGTGACTATACCATGCCAGATCACATGTCGCACTTGCCCAGTATCCCTCCTGTGACAGTGGCCAATACTGGATGGACGTGAACGAGGGTGAGAAGGCAGATGGCATGCGTGGCAGTTTTTCCAGAGTATTCTCCTAGACACGAGCAACTTCTGTATTAGGGACTTCTCCAGTTGAAGGATTGCCTTTGTAGGTAACAGTCCTTACGGGATCTCTTCTTCCATGAATATGTCCAGTCTCTTTTTGAACTTTTTTTAGACTTTCAGCACGCTCCCGTGGAAAGCAATCCCAGAGTTTAGGAAGGAACATCAGACTTTGGCTTTTCTAATTCCCTCCCTTCCTGCCTGGGCGGTGCCTCTGCTCTTCTCCTGGACAGCCCGCCCCTGCCCCGACCTTGCTGATTTTTGCTTTCTAACTCAGTTTGGAGTTCTCTGTTCAGCCGTGCTGGCTTCTGCACTTTGGGCTGGGGTGGGCTGTGCTTGTGCTCCACAGAGGTAATCCCTGAAGATTTGCCAGCTCTTGTGCTCCTATTTGCCCTTCAGAGCAGTGTCTGATAAGATCCTGCCGACCAGTTCTCTGAGTGGCTCTTAATGTATTTAGCATTACATGTCATTTAGGCCTCTAAAGTGCAAGTAGTTTGGGCTTCACTCGGGTAGTTTCCTTTAATGTTGCTCCCTAAATATCCCCTTGCCTTTCTTATATCTCCATACACTTCAGAAGCTCTAGAAAAGACGAGTCCATCTACTAGCTGTAGTTGGGAAGTCTCCAGGTCCCTAATGCCCTCTGAGGGAGCTGTCACCCAGCTGCAGTGATGAGAAGAGCAGAACATTTCCCAATACGCCAGTAGATGAATAAGAAAACTTCTCACCGATTTAAAATTTGGAGAAAATTATTCTTTCTCTGTTTCTCCCTCATTCTTGGAAGGATTTACATTGCTGTCGGTGAGCTACACAACATTAGATTTTCATTAGCTCATAATGAAGTTGAAGACTTGAACATCTTGCTCAAATCCATTTACTGCATCTGTGGTCCCTTCAGGGTCCACCTCAAGTCTGTACTTTCCACTTCGCTCTCCCCTCCTGCCTGTTAACCCCTGCATACCCATCTGGCTTCCAGCTCGGCATAACTACTTAGACTAACGCAGTGGGTTTGGATACGAACATTACCAGCCTGCAAATGATAGTGTCAAACTCATCTAGGGACAGGGTTAATCCAAAGACTAAATACAGCCATTAGACTTCTGTAAACACTTTCTGCTTCCCTGAACAAATACTGCAGCACAAAGGTGGCACTTTTCAGTCTCTCCATCCATCTGCACCTCTGTTTAAATTCCAGTACCTTAATCTCGTCTTTCTTGTCCCATGTTCTTTTCCTTTGCTCTGCTCCTGGCAAAGAAGTTTAGAGGCTTGCTTCTCTCTCTCTTTCAACCTTCCTGTGTATCTCTGTGGCCAGCCAGTTGATTGCTTTGGGGTACGCTGCCGCTGTTGGGAAGGTTCAACAGTGACGCCCACCTGTCTCAGAACAATATATTTATAGATACAGATGTTCTCTAGAACCTCCAGTTCTGAAAACACATAAATAACAGTGGTACTTTGGCTGACAGGCATATTGCTTAATGGCATAGTTTCCATGAGAAAGAAATCTTAAGTGCTGAAGTAATAACAGGATTGGGACCAATGGTAACATTTTCAAGGAATTCTACCTTCCCTTCTCTGAGGTGATCTATGTACTGAGGAGGCAAAATTGAACTGTTTTTTGATGAGTTAAAGACTCAATGTTGAAATCACTCATGACAGTGGCACTGTGGGGCCCAGGATCTTGTTTTCAGTACAAGTAACTACGCTGCCCTAAGTTGTGTTCTGGAGCTTTCAACAATATTGATAACTATCTTCACAGGTTAATCCTAATGGTTTGGGGCTTTTTAACCAGCTGCGTGTCTCATACTAAAATTTGCTTTTTATATGCATTTGAAAGCATCTATTTTATGACAGAGGAGACAACCGTGTTTGTTGTCTTTTCTATACTGTTGGCTTGAGTATGTCTCATGTTATTTGTGAACAATTTCCTCTCAAAACAAAT
This sequence comes from Pluvialis apricaria, assembly GCA_017639485.1. Classification (NCBI taxonomy): domain Eukaryota; kingdom Metazoa; phylum Chordata; class Aves; order Charadriiformes; family Charadriidae; genus Pluvialis; species Pluvialis apricaria. Next base: position 8,682,190 of record CM030017.1, read on the forward strand.
TTGTCTCCATTTATTATAGCTTCATACTGCAGTATTTCCAACTTCTATTTCTTGTGTTGGCTGTCCCTTGACTGCTTTCCTTTCTACATACTTATTTTTTGGACAAACTGTAAGCACTGTAATTTTATTATGAGCTACCAAAACTCTATTCTATGTTGATAATTTGCCTACTATTTCTTGGATGACACTACAGTCTATCTGAGAGCTGAATATTTCAATGAAATATATCTGTTCTTTGCAGAAGCTAATGCCAATATTTTTTTTCATTTAGTAATAAACATGTATGTTTTGCACAGAAACGGACCCAGACGTGACCTGCGGTGCCAGTCTCGAGGTCTGAATTCTTCCATGTTTCAGTCATTTATTTTCATGCTGACTTGCAGTTAGATGTTCACGCTATTTTTTCCCTGGGTTATATAATCCTTATCTAGGCAGCTGACACTGCAATCTGAGTTGCAGTGGTACTTAGCAAGGAGAGGAAAAATGATTGGAATGATATGTTTTAACATTTCAGAGTCACAGGATGTTCAGCTTATGCTTCATGACTGCTGAGTAACCTTATTGATAGCAAAGGTGTTACTGAAATACTGACCCTCTTTTTAATAATACAGAAAACCCGTGGTATTATATGCTACTGTGTTTTACAAGTAGAGAATTGGAAAAATGATTTACTCCTAGGTCTAGTAAATAGGTACTATCTATTATTCAGAGAAAATCAAATACCAAGAATTGAACCTCTTCCTTGCAATGAAATTAATGTTGCGTTATCAGCTGTGTTTCAACTTAATGTTGTTTGCTTTGATTTCACATTTGCAAAGAAGTTTGTTCACAGAGGATTTAATTTTATGTACATGATGTACAAGAGGTAATGAAAGACCAATATTCAAGAAATACAGTAGGTGGATTCATTCTTCAACATAAGCAAGTATTTGGGCCACATATACATTTTAAAGGCAGGCAAGCAGTGGCTGATAAAGGGCTTACTACAAATCTTACCAAAGTTGCAGGTGATTCAGCAAACTGGGGCCGTCCTTACCCAGACCATCTGGGTCAGGGGCTATGAGCAAAATGAAATAGTTGCTTTTGAACTAAACACTCATTTGCAGCGTGCAGAGTATGTACCCTTTCATGTGTAAAAGCTTTGAGCTCAGCCTTAATCATCCATCACTTTACGCTGCCCAGCTGGAAAGCAGCTTTGCAGAAAAGGACCTGAGGGCCTGGTGGACACCAAGTTGACCATGAGCCAGCAAATGTGCCCTTGCCACAAAAAAAGCCAATGGTATCCTGGGCTGCATTAGGAGAAGCATTGCAGGTTGAGAGAGGTGATCCTTTCCCTCTACTCAGCGCTGGTCAGGCCACACCTGGAGTACTGTGCCCAGTTCTGGGCTCCTCAAGAGAGACGTGGACATACATGAGAGCATCCAACAAAGGGCCGTAAAAATGTTGAAGGGACTGGAGCATCTTGCATGAGGAAAGGCTGAGGGAGCTGGGACTGTTTAGCCCAGAGAAGAGGAGGCTTAGGGAGATCTTACCAACGTATACTATACCTGAAGGCAGGGTGCAAGAAGACGAAGCCAGGCTCTTTCCAGTGGTGCCCAGTGACAGGACCAGAGGCAATGGGCACAAACTGAAACACAGGAGGTTCCCTCTGAACATCAGGAAACACTTTTTAGTGTGTGGATGACTGAGCACTGGGACAGGCTGCCCAGAGAGGCTGTTGAGTCTCCATCCTTGGAGATATTCAAAAGCCATCTGGACATGGTCCTGGGCAACCTGCTCTAGGTGGCCCTGCTTGAGCCAGGGGGGTTGGCCAGATAACCACCAGAGATCCCTTCCAACCTCACCCATTCTATGATTCTGTGTCCCTTGTGGGCCTTCACCCTCATGACCTGAATGCCGCCCTTGGCCAACGTGGAGCACGGGCATGTGTGCAGGGCTGGGGCATGTGTGCAGGGCTGGGGACTGTGTCCTGTGTTTGCTTTTATTTGCTCTGAATTTTGCCATTGTTTTGTTTTTACATTTTGTAAGTGCTCTTTTGCAGTGGTGTCAGCTCATTTGGCTGCAGTGAAGCTCCTCGGTTACATGGAGTTGTCAGTCCTTGGCCTTGCAGACATTTTGGAAATTGCAAGTTACACGTTTCCCTGCTGCTAGCCCCAGGGCTTTAAAACTCACATTAGTTCCATGAGTTAGAACATACCAGTCACAGCAGAAGGGTAAAGGAAGGGTAAAGAAAGGGTCAAAATGTTTTCAGCCATAAGCCTGGGAATGGGAGAACTGAGGTGCACGTATGGAGAACATAAAGACGGGGTCAGAACTGACTCACTGCTGTGGAAGGGACAGAACTAAACAGTGGCTGAGAAAGGCTCAAAAATAATTTTGAAATTGTGAGTATTGCTGAACAGTAATTAAGTAATAAAGCCCGGTTGCTTGAAAAACTCTACGTGTCAAGTTAAAACCTACTTTTGTTGCCATGGCTGGAGTGTGTGTTAATGCTGCCCTGGGCAATGGGCACTCTGCTTTTCTGCTGATTCACAGATATTGTACTGAATTGAAGTGTAGAGTTTGAGTAGTACTTAATCAGTAATAATCACAATCAAGATTGAATTTTAATGCAGCTTAGGATAATTAGTCATTTATCAAATGGATTTGGTTGGGGGGCATGTGAAAAGCCTGACAGCACGAAGCTGTATTCTTCTGAGTTTCATTCAAGAGCATTTGCCAAATTATTTTAATGAGTAGCTTTTGGCCTGTAGCTCATTTGTAAATGGGTTTTGTGCACGTCTGTGCTGGGGCATGTGTAGGTTGTGAAGGGTTTATGCTGTCAGTGGCTGATATGTTACAGTCAGAGCTGGAGTTTGAGATGTTCAGTGCTCTGAACTGACGATGTTCTGCAAAACTGCTCACACTTTGTTTCAGAGAAGTCGTGTCCATGTGATTTGCAGCCCTGGGGTGCTGAGAGGAGACACAGCAAAACAAAGGAGACCCGTGGAGCATTTTTGAATAATCACTTGGATCTACTAGTTGCTGCTAAAATGAAATTTTACAAATAAATTTTTGTGGGACAGATGAAGTTGTGAAAATAATTACATGAAATCAAATGAGAGAGTGCCACAAAGGACACAGGTGGGAGTTGGGAAAGTGTTCAAAGATGTTTGAACAGATGCCCAAAGGTCACCCATGTTACCTAGCAATAAAAACACTGGGAATTAAAGGAAAAGAGTAGCATATCTGAACAAGGATATGCAAAAAAGTAACCAAGGACAAAAAGATGCTTATTTTTAAGGAATAAACATTGAGATTATTGCAGAGTGAGAGCACCAATGTGAGATAACTGCACACAGAAGGTTGGACAGTAAAGTGTCGGTGTGTAACTGGTGTGGAGTTTCCAGTGTCCACTGGGGAGTGGATCTGTTTGCTGGGTGAGATGTTACATGCGGTGGTCTCTGCACTCTTTCCAAGAGAAAGTTATGCCACATTTCAAAAGAAAAAGAATGTCTTCTAACAGACAAAAAGTGAAACTGTGGTTTGAGCACCTCAGAAATGCTGGTGATCTCCGTTCTGGTCAGCTGCAGCTGAATTTTTGGGGGTTTTCTACAGTGGCTAAAAATATAGCTAAAAACCTGAAGTGAACATTCACTGCAAACATGAGCTTATGCAATCCTCTCCTGGGTTGGGGAGAGGGTAGATAGACAGTGCTGTGAAGAAATTGGGGCAGAATGCCTCTGCATGGCCCTCAAACCCCATGTTATTCTTGAATCAAATACTTGGAAACAATGGTTCCATAAGGCAGGTAGAAGCAATAGCAAGATCAAGGGAAAATGGGAATCAAGGGGGTGAAATTTTCTAACCTGGTTTGAAAGACATTTTTTCTATTATGGGGGAAAAAGTTTTTAAGATTTTTAACTTTTTTTTTTTTGTATCCTGCATAAGATTAAAAACCAGTAAGAACTTTCTTTGCTAAATAAAATCTATTTTTTTTCTCTGTTGGAATGTTTGATTTGAGTAAACTTCCACTGTGTTCTTCATATTTTTATTTCTCACATTTTTATTTAAAATATTTCATTTATAAGTTTAGTGGGTTGAATAATGTCTACTTGAAATGAAAAATTGAAACCTACTGCTGGATAAATGCAGGGAAGTGGTGCTTTGTTTGCATTTTCCAGATATTTTCCATTTTTTGTAAATAAAAATGTGAAAGTGGATGTGATGCTGCAAAAACCACACATTGTGCATTTGTTTATCTGATGGAAAGTGTTACGGTGGGGTGATTTTTAACCTGTTCTGAAGGAGGGGTGTGGAGACAGGCACAGAGGCGGTTTAAGCATCCATGTTTCTGAGGCATCTTTCAGAATGGTTCCAGACAAGGCTGGAGCCTTTCCCAGAGAACCAACTCTTCAGCTGTTCAGCTAGAAAAAACACTGGACTCTTTGAATGTGTATTTACATGGTGCTTCAAAGGACCATAGAAGACATAGCTGAGAATTTCTAGGATTTTTATGTTTTTTAAATCATGCTCAGTGTAATTCAGTTTGTCTTGCTCTGTCTTTAGAGCTACATAGGCCAAAGGTTGTGATGTGGGGTAAGGCAGGGGGAGATTAACTCGTCTCTCACTTAAAAGTAGAGATATCAAATGCACAGATGTTTTTAAATCACATTTCAGCATGTTATCTAATTTTTATGGTTAGTCATTACTGTAACTAACTCGACGGAAAGGAAAGAGAAAATTGGTATGGCTTCTAAAATCAATGAGCCATTAAATAGGTGACAATAATCTTGATATCAACTTAGAATATTTAATTGGCACGCAAAATACCCCTAGAGAGCATTACCATTTCAGGCTGTTCTCTAAATACCAAGTGTTTATACCTTGCCCATGAAGTTCAAGGCAAGCCAGCTCTCTGATGGGGCCACGGCCATCGCAGCCTTTCTCCAGCAGTACACGGATTTCGTTTCTTCTCTTTTACGTTTTGCATGCGTCTGTGTTTGCTTTCATGGTTTTCTATCTTCAGTTCTGCGTGAACAGATGGGGCCGCAGAGACGGCAGTGCTGCTCTGCCAGTTTATACCCACTGAGGTCTGAGCCCTTTATTTTGCGGAGCGGGATTATTTCATACACTGCATTTCCGAGTGTGACTTCCATTCTCGTACATAACACAGGTGTTGTGGTTTAACCCCAGCCAGCAACTCGGATCATGCAGCCGCTCACTTACTTTCCCCAGTTGGGATGGGGGAGAGAATCAGAAGAGTAAAAGTGAGAAAAACTCAAGGGTTGAGATACAGACAGTTTAATAGGTAATGCAAAAGCCAGGCATGCAAGCAAAGCAGAACAAGAAATTCATTCGCCACTTCCCACCGGCAGGCAGGTGTTCATCCAGGAAAGCAGGATTTCATCAAGCGTAATGGTTACTTCGGAAGACAAAACACCATAACTCGAACGTCCCCCCCTCCCTTCTTCTTCCCCCAGCTTTATATACTGAGCATGATGTCATATAGCATGGAATATTCCTTTGGTTAGTTGGGGTCAGCTGTTCCCGCTGTGTCTCCTCCCAACTGCTTGTGCACTATTCACTGGTGGGGTGCGGAGTAGAAAAGGCCTTGAGAGCTTAGCAACAACCACAACCATTGGTGCATTACCAATGCTATTCACATCCCAAATCCAAAACATAGCACTACACCAACTGCTAGTAAAAACCTCAACCCCATCCCAGCTGAAACCATGACAGCAGATAATGGCATCTCCACTGCAGTCTCGGAGAGTGGTCTTTGTACCTTGGCTGTGAGCAACAGCTTGGGTTTGCTTTTCTGGTTGGTTTGCTTTTGTTTTTCCCAGTCGATGTTCTTTTTTGTTCCGAGTGCCACCTGTAACAATCTTGTCTTTTTTAGAGTCAGTGTGTTCAGCCATGGGCTGGAAACTGCTCAAAGGAGCCGCTGCTCTTTCTCTTCCAATCTTGGGAAGGGCACTGGAAGGCAGCCGTGCCCACGGAGGATGCTCAGCATCCCTGCTGGCACTGAGCGGGGAGCAGGCAGCTCCTGCACCCTTCCTTGGGCTGAGCGTGGGACCCTCCTCGTGCTCAGCTGGATCCCTTCCCAAGAGGAGGAGAGCCCAAGCGGTGGCTCCACTGCTGTGACCTTTCCCCTCGGTTGAGGGCTTCAGAAATGCAGTTTCTTACGGTCTGTATCAGCTCTGAGTTTTGACCAGCCGTATGGGAGCAGCCCTCATCTCTCTGCCCTTCCCATACCCAGAGCCTAAGGGGGCCCGTTCTGCTGCCTTGGCCTCAGTGTGCTTTGTAGTTGCCTAAGTCAGGAGATTGCTGAGCCCTCAGGAAGTTTTCAGGCACTTCACCAGATGTCTTCCCATCATTTTTTGTTTTGTGTTCTAGAATGTGTTTCCATGTTGTGTCTGATGTTACAGGAAAACATCTAGAGAAAGAAAAATATGACAAAGTATTGGGATGGCAAATAGAGGCAGAAAAGTGTGGCCTGGCTTGTCCGGACAGAGCTGGTTGAATGGAGGGTACGTGCATCACTGTTACCTGGTGGCCTGGCCAAGTAGGATCTTGAATTGTGTTTGAGAGCAAGTGCCATCTGAGATTGTTTCCTGCTCTTGATTTTTGCGTCGTTGTTCCCATTTAATTAAAAGTTAGTTTTATATTAGTAGTAATAGTGTTTTTCATATTGTTCTTATTTGTAGTATCGTGAATGTATATTATGGTGCCTCTTAGCCCTGTTCTAGGAATGAGACAGGACAATGTAAACAGGACTCGCAACTGAAATCACATGCAATTGAGATTGATATTTTCCCCCCAGAAAATAAGAATTTAAACGTCTCAAAAATGTTTACATGGAGATAGACAAAAATACGTTATGGAAAAACCAAATCATATAAATGAAACATTATATTTCATTCTTCTATGATGCTGAATTTTCAAAGCCTTTCCCCCATGCCCTGAAAGCATTTTCTCATGTGTTTGTTGTGCTCTGTTGTTGAAAATGTACCCTGGGAACATGCAGCACCCCTTTATTAAGTTGCCAAATGATTTTAGCAATCTTATTTTCCACATCTGGTTTTTAAACCTCTTTGAAAAGCAGCCAGGCCTGTGAAAAGAAGTCATGAATTGCAAATGTATGTGTCTCTGAAAGTTACCTCACATTTTTAAACCTAGCACTGCTGTTCTGGCGCAGTGCAAACAATGACTCCACTGAGTTATTCTGGCAGCAGCCCGGTGCTGGTGGATGGCTGTGCACAGCTGTAGAGTGCTGCGCTGTGCGACCAGAAGTGGAGCAGGTAGGAAAATTCACTGTGAAGGGCATCTCTGGTTAAGTTGCCCGTCTGCTGGAGTAGCCTTATAGGGTTGTTGCTTTTAGCATCTGTTTCTCTTACTTCTTCTATTCTCTCTCCAATCTTCTCAGGGAAGCTTTTTAGCTGCCTTTTTTTTTTTTTTTTCTGATGCTTGGTTTACGAATACTAACTGTTTAAAGTACCAGCTCAACAATGTTTTCAAGTATGAGTCCTTCATGTCTAACAAACTCATTTTCTTGCTGTGTTGTGAGAAGACAAGATGATGGCCAGTCAGCCCCAGTAACGCAGAAGACGTATGGCCACAAGCCCTCTCTGCCACCATGGAGAAGCAAAGGAACAAGATGTAGGACCTGAAAAACCCAAACTTCAGCTGAAGTGGCATACTGACCACCTCCTGCTGCCTGCCCAGAGCTCAGACAAGTGCAAGCCTCTCTCCTTGCAGAGCTGAGCGTTGTGCCTTTTTGTATATTAGTACAAAGAAATTGCTTCTCCACTCGCTGTGGGCTGTTGTGTAATATAAAGCTGTGCTGTGGCTGGTAGATGATTCAATAAACTGCAACCATAAGAACCAGAACTCTTAAGGTCTGAAAGAAACTTTGACCTATTTATTACTGTACAGAGGTTACTAGTACTGTACAATTAGTAGTAGCATGTACATTAGCAATTAAGAAGTCAGGGAAGTGTAGACATGAACAATAGACCATCTGTTTGACAGAAATAACTATTAAGATCAGTATGAATTTAGATGCTTCTTTGCTACTTCAACCGCTATAATGACTAATGTTCTTGTGGTAGAATTGCCTCGTTAGCTAATGAAAATTCTTTGGGAAACCCCCAGGAAGAACACTTGTGAAGTACTAGGCAAAAATTAAATATTGATTATTTTTAATGCATCAAATTAAACTTAATCATACTCTAGGAAATACATAATGTTTCCCAGAAATAATTGAAATCCCACTGCTGTTTTCTGTACAAGGTGATTTCATACCGAAATGAGTTGTAGTACAATAGAAGCTACCGCTAACTTATAATTTGTGAAATTCAAAAAGTGTTAGCATATCATTTAGATAATGAAACCTTTATACCCATCTAGATTTGTAAGTACCAACTTGAGCGAAGGAAATGCTATTTCAGTGCTATTATATTAAATTATATACATTTGCTGGGGGGGGGTTAGATGGCTGTATGTTTAATTTACAAGCTTTTCATTCCAAGCTTTTCATTTATTCTTAGCAATTTAGGAAACCATAGTTTTAAAAACTACTGATAGTAGTGTTAAAATCAAGTGCATATTCAGAAGGCTGACCAAAGTCTAAATGTAGTAGTAGTCAATCAATATGAATCATCTCCTAGACACTTTTAATAACTATTTTTTCTGAATGTTTTAATTGCACATTCCTCTTACAAACCACCATCACTCTCCCCTCTTCCCCATTTAAAATGGAACCATTTGATTTATTTGATTTAGGAGCAGCAGCCAATTGTCGCACTGGAAGCGAAGGGAAGAGGGAGGAGGGAAGCAAACAGTGGTTGCTGGCCGTGGCAGTGCTGGCGAGAGGTGTGCCAGCTCGGCTCCCGACACGTGGTCTTTCATGGAAAGCTGAACTGTTGGTACCATTCGGCTCCACCATCTGTTGAGGACTTTTTGCTTGTGGGTCACCACAGAGCAGCCTCGCGGTCTGACTTACCCATCCTGTGCCAGGATGGGTCCGGGAGATACTGCCCAGATGTTGCAGAGGGGGCACATCTGGCTCCTAGAGTCTGTGACAGTGGCGCTGTGGGGCTCACGGCCAGCGAGAAGCCTTCACAGGGGGCACATGTTTCTGGTGCTGCGATCTGCCCTGTCCCAGCAGCCAGCCATCTCCCCATTCTGCCACATGGCCTGAGGCATGGGGTCTCGCACGCTTGGTAAATCCAGGATTGCTAGGGACAGTTGACACTGTTTTGATCAGGTTTTTTCAGCACAATGGGGTAGTCTTACAGGCAGCTTTGGAAAGGATCTGTGAAAGACGATATGTTTCCATATATTGTGTGTGGAAGCCTAATACTTGGAAAGTATTAGGAGTGCAGAATCTTAAAAAAAAAAAATTTAAAATTGAAAAACACTGCTCTGTATTTGAAAGCCTTCATCGTATTTACACTGAGCCGGGAGTGTCTTGTTGCTACTTCCATTTAAGAGTATCCCTTAGCATAAGTCAGGCTGCAAAAGCTTCATTCCTGATGTTGGTACGTGCAAGGGGGAGAGCTGGAGCTGGGTTTGCAGGAGAGATTGTTCGGAAAACCCTCTTTCTGCTGGTCACCCGCAGTTGAGCACAGGCTATGCCAAGTCACTGCCACTAAATATAAAGCACCTCGTTTATAGTGCCTTTTCTGAGAAACACTGTCTGCAGCAGCTGAGAACGTGGCCCCCGTAGATCTGCTTCTTTGGATCCTGAGGGTTTCCTCCCCTCATCAGAGAAATCTCTCCCCGGTGACAGTTTTAAAAGACTCTTCTGAGCTGTTCCCATCTGCTTCGTGGGATTTATTAAGATGCACGTTGGGGCTGTTTGGTGTTTCCAATCATTAGCTCTGAAGTTTTCTAGGTTCTGGCTTTTTTTTTTCTCTCTCTGGTAGGTTTGTGTGTCCCGCTACCTGCAGAATGAGGGGCTTTCATAATGTGCAGCTGCTTTTCGCTGCTGGAGGGTCTGCGGTTGTTACCAGTGGAGAAGGGGCTGGTGAAGCTCAGCTGTAAGGAAGGGCTGTTGGGATGAGTAAGCTGGAATGGGACCTTGCAGGAGAGGTATCTCAGGAGCTTACAACTGCACCTCTGTGTTACAGCCGTTTAAAAACGCTTTCCCTGAGCTCTTGAGCTGTCCGTGTAGCCCCATTAAACTGGAGAGAGAGGCCAAACAGAGCCAGCGGGACACAGGAGGGGCAGAGCCATGCCACCAGGTGCTGCTCCGGTCCCGCTCAGTGCCAAGGGCGGCTGAGGCCACACAGCTCTCCCTGGGCCAAGCCAACAGTACGGACGGGGCAGACTTGTCTGACCCGGCACTAGTTCTGTAGGCTGCAAACTCAGTTTTGTGTCTTAAAATGGGAAAAAAATGGTGATTTTTAAAAGCAAGTCAAGTGGACCTGCTTTAAAGCAACACAGATCTGCTCTGGAGTGTTGCCCCCTTGTTTTGCAGTGGGGATGTCTCACAGGCCTACAGTAGTTTCCCTGCTTAGCAGCACCACGGCATATGTTTTGCACAGCCGTTCATGTAGTATCACCTTGCTAGATTTCATTCCTAGTCCTTGTTACGAAATCTCAGGCAGATTGTTAGTTTTTCTTGTCTCAGTTTTCCCTTTTATAACTTGTTGAGTGTTTTCTCTAACTGTTGGATGCTTAAATATCCTGGTGATAGATGCCTCAGGAAAGCAAAGCAAAATGAAGGGTACAGAAGTTACAGTCTGCAGTACTCTTTGGAAAGCGCTGGGAGAGTCTCGCACGCAAGTACAAAACATTTGCAACAGATTTTGTTTAATTGTAAGCAAGCTGTTTATGGCTGAGTGTATTTTTATGGAGTTGCTGCATTGTTTGGTTGTTGAAAATGGTTTCTGAACGCAGGGCTGAGGCTTGTAGGGTGGTAGAAAATTTTCAGCCTAGGGAAGGAAGGAGGCAAGTTTCAGCAGTCCTCCACCGCCTGACTCCTTTGGCTTTTGAAGCAACTGGCCAGTATTCAGGGTCCTGGTGTCAATGCAGACTGGTGCTAGGAAACATTAAATGTTTTTGAGATTCTTGCCCTAATTTGATGGGGTTGATTGCATGTTGATTGTCATTGAATGTGAGTAGTGTTAGTGTGTGTTCTGGCAGAGCTAAGAGTTCATGATTGCCCCCAAATCAAGAAACTTTGAAGAATTAATACGATAAATTTTCTTGCTGTTTTAGTACCAGAACTGGATGCCATGCTAATGTCTCCCCATATTTTGGTGCTGTCTTTGTTTTCCAAGGCAGCAAGAAGCCAGTTTGCAGGTATTGCAGCACTCGGAAGCTGCTTGAGCAGGAAATGGACTAAAAAAAGAAAAGGAGCTATGGATGCCATACCTTTCTATAAGCCTCATAAATTGTCAATTAGAGCACAGTTATTTGTGTTGTTATCATCAATGTGCTGTCAGCATTTTTTAAAATCATCCTCCCTTCTAAGGAGGGATTTCCTTCTCTGTAACTGCTAAAATCATTTAGAAACTTACCACAGAAAACCCACAGCACTTAGTTTGAGACCATTTATTTTTATTTTATTTAGGGGACCATAAGGTGGTCGAAAGATGGAATCATTAAAGCAAACAGAGTGCAGAGGTATTTCAAGAAAGGATTTCCCGTTGCTGTAATTTCATGCTTCCAAGGGAAAAGGAGTGATTTGCAGGGATTTTACACTTGCCTTTTCATACTCCAAGTTAATACATTGCACTATTATCCTCAAAGTTAATGCATTGCACTATTCCACAATGGGTCATCAGTGCTCAGTGTCTCATGGAGAGGGGAAATGTTGGGAAACAAATGTGGAGAGACAAAGTCATTTGTCCAAAGATGCACAGTGGTTTTGAGAGTCCTTCTGGTCTGTAACCCAGGCCATGAACCCGTGTGTTGGGTTTTATCTGACAGAGCTGCACAGACTCAGCTGTGAGCCCTGGGCTTGATCCATCCCCTCCTTCTTCTCTTCTTCCTCCACAGCTGGCAGTGACCTCATGCTTGAAGCCAGCGTCTGGCTGCTGACTCTGCTAGGGCAGTAGAAGAGGGAGCTGGGGACTGGTAACTATGGATCGGAAGACAGAGCGTGGAGATGCCACATGGGCAGACCCACACGGCTGTGCGGCTGGACCATCCCCTGCTATGCAGAGGTGTTTGAGAGGACTTATCATCGATTTCTCTAGTTAGTTTTTGTTTGGGTTTTTTTTTTTGGGGAGGTGTGTGTGAGAGAGAATGAATTGAGGAATAGAACTGGCTCTAAAATGAGACTCCTGCAGAGCACCACTGTGTATGTCCAGCCTGTCTGGGCAGGGCACTGTTGATAACTACTTTCAAAGAATGATATTTCACTTGCTTTTGAACCACCTCTATAGTTGGTCATAAAAATTTTTTGACCTTATGTCAAAAATCCACCTACCGAGCTTCCAGCGCTCTCAGAGCAACGGGCTCTAACAATGGAAGAGGAGGAACTTTAAAAAGGTCTTGAAAGGTTTTTATGAAATGCATTATGGTGGATCGTTTGAAGCTGTTAGAACCGATCTTTAATAGTTACACCCTTTAAAAGCTCCTGAAATCCATTCATGTTTACAAGATGAGACATGATTTTCAAAAGTCTTTTTTCTTCTTCATTTTAGTTACTGCATTAATGGCCATGGTTCCTGGGGGGAGATGAGCATTGCTGAGGTCAATAACATGGCTTAAATGTGAACTGTCAGGGTAATCATCTGTGCTGAAGTTCACCTTGACGCAGAGGGAGTGTGCAAAGAAGTCATCCTTTGCAATATAAACTTTTAAGTATTTTTCCAGTATTAACTGAAGATTGCTCATTTAGCTTGCCATACAAATAGGCCAGTGTGAACTGGGTTCCCTAAACTCTAGGAAAATTACTGAAAGTCAAATATATGCTATTTTAAAAATTCATTACAACTTTCATAAGAGACTTAAAAACCCCTTCAATAATCTTAAACTTTTGACTTCAGTTATTTGACAGACTCAGTTGAGCACATTTTTAAGCAGGTATTTTGCATGTTTGCCTTGCTGTCATCATTTGCAAATGAATAGTTGGAATCTGTTTTCTGGTATCAGTGGTTCATGAAATTTGCAGTACCCTTAGACAGCACAGACATCTTGTAGGGAGGTGGAGTGTGGAACCCATATTGCAAGAGGAAAGCTAATTAGCTTTAATTAAAGGTAGGCACAAATCATGGACTTCAGGTCACAATCTAACAACCTCCCCAGGGCTTATGTGGCTTTTTCATGAAAATTAAGTTTCAGTAAGGCAAAACTGATTCTGCCAAGAAATCTGGTAGTCTTATCTGTGGTTCCTCAAGCAAAATTCTCATTAGCTTCACTGTCATGAGCATGCAGTCTGTAGTTCATACACTAAACAACTGTAAATATTGTTTGCTTTAAATTATTATCCTAGATCTAGTAACTTTGACACTAGGAATAACTGACTTGAGAAGGTGACTAGAGAGCAAGTATTTATCATTCCCCATGATACAAAAACTAGAAGGAGCTTGATGAGGACAGAAACAACATTTAAAATAAATAAAAGCAGTATGTTTTAGATGAAATATAAAATTAAATTGTGTAGCTCATTGCCACTGTGTGTTATGAAGACCAAATGTGTAGAGGGGTTAAAAATTCATTGGCTAAGTTAATGGAGGATAGGTCAGTCAAAATCTGTTAAACATGATATTCTGAATCCAGCTCCCATTTTAGGGAGTCCCAGGCTATTTATTTCTGAAATCAAGAAGACCGCATCAATCTCTGCCCGCCTATTCTTGGTCCCTGCCAGAGCAAGGTCCTGAGCAAGGGGGACCTGTGAGTCAGCAGCACATTCCTCCTGCGGGGTGGCTGAGTACTGCAAAGCTCAATTCATGAGTAGAAAAGTTTACCATGTAACCTCAGATCATGTTTTCACCAGACCTTTTACTGGAGCCAGCGGTGAGCAGCCGGCTGGATGCCTGTGGGGGGTTTGCTCGCAGGGCCGTGTGAACACAGCTGCTTGCTTCGGAGGGATGATTGCGAGGAAGTGTTTCATTTTGAATTGATGTTGTGAAATGGTATGTTCAGCTTCAGCTGAGACAGTGGGCATTTTTTAATTTCCACGTGTCCTTACTAATATTTTTCAAAGGTTTTCATTTACAGAAAACGTTGGCATTCTGGGAAAAATGATTTTTGGACGGTGTATCACTTAAAATGGGTATTCTGGAATAATTAGCTTATATAGGCATAGGAACTTCAGTCTCTGTATGAACCCAAATAATCTGATCATTTATTGGTGAAGAATAATTTGACAAGCTGTCACAAGGATTTCAGCTTTTTTAGATCTCTTCTATTTTGGTTGCTTCTGTCAAGAGGATTTTTTTTTTAACATGAGAAAAATTCAGTTCAATGGGACAGATTTCCTTCCAGAAGATAATTTTGAATGTTTAGTTAGATGTAGTGGTTTTCCTCCAGCTGTCACTGCTTTCTTGTTCTTACACTCTTGAGAAAAGATTTTAAAAATAATTAAGTATAAGTGCGTCTGTATCAGCCTTTCCTAGCAAGAGCTTTTGTTCATTTAAATTTGGCAGCTCTTCATGTTTGTACCACAGGCTCTGCACTACGTTGTGTCCCATGGGTCACGGAATGGAGGACTGTTACTCAGTCCTCACCCTTGGAGCATGTCTTGGAGAGGCAAAGGGGAGGGCTGATAATTAGAAATAGACCAAAAAGTCTTCAGTGCCACGTATGGGATTGTCAGATGAATAGTGCAAACTATCTCCTTGGCTGTTTTGGAGATGTATGGATAAATCCTGACCTGGTGTCCAGCAGCAAGACCATAGGGAAGTCACCCATGGCCCTGATGAAGATCATGGATGTAGGCTGATAATTCACACGTGGAGAGTCTGGTCCTTGGGGTAGCTAGTAGCTATTGAGGTGTGGTGTCTCTTAACAAAATACTTCTGATGGAGGTATCCATGGGCACAGAGCTGTAAGGCAACAGGGAAGAGGATCTACAGCAGTGAAGCCAGGTGCTTAGCATTGAGGTGATCTCCTCAGTGTTTCCTGATTTGTAAAACAGAAATCAAAGGGCAAACAATATAGACATTTCACTAGCAATATTGCCAGTTGAGAAGGAGTATTTCTTTTAAATTCTGAGGAACCATTTTATCCACTTTCCCCTCTGTGGTGGGACTTTGCTACTGTTCCCCCCAGAGCTGTGGGGCCTCCCAGGGAGTGCATGGGTGGTGGCACATCTGCTCTGGCTCCTGTCCTCGAGCAGCCCCCAGCAGAGAGGTGGTCAGTGCCAGTGCGAGATGTCACTGCTGACGCTGAGTCCTGAGCTGCACTGCAACTCTGCCACGCTTTGGCTTTCCTGGGGTCATCCACATGGTGTGGCGGAGGTGTTGGACCCCGCTGCTGGGGGCTGGCGATGCCCCTGAGGGTCTGCCTGGCTCCCGGCTGGTCCCTGCACGCCTGCCCCGGGGGCTGCTGGCAGGAGCTCTGCCTGACCCCTTCCCCTCGAGCTGAGATGCGTGAGCTTAGAGTATTTAAATAATTGACCTCTGCACATTTTCCTGGCGGGAGGTAGCGGGAGCACCCCTCGCCTTGCTAAATACCGCAGCAGTCAAAGCTGCTAAATACACCGGGGACTCGGCAAGCTGCTCAGAGTCACGGGTTTTCCCTGCAGCTCGCTGCAGGAATTGGGCTGCCCCTTTCCTTCCCCCCTGCCGGGAAGGAACCAGCCTCGGGGGCAAGGACTGGAAGGAGCAGGGAGGGCGCCGTGCTTGTTGGCATCGCCGTAATGTCTGGGGCGCGTGCAGGTTTTGTACCGTGAAAGAACGGAGTGTTTTCCCCATTCAGCAATAGAAGAATATTTTCCTCATGGTGCTTTTGGCACTGTTTGACTTGGCGTTTGTGAGCCAGTGGCCCGCTGGGCAGAGCGCTTTGGGAATTACACAGGCGTGGACAATTAGTCTTTTAAAAGGTCTGCTGCTTGGCCATGTGCCAGAGAAGCCAGTGTAACCCCACTACATAATATCAATTTTTAATGATGATAACTTTGCTAAATTCAGTGCTTGATAAATCTTGGAGTTGGGTTTTCAAAGTTTAAAATCAAACATAACCCAATTACTTCAGTATTTGATTAAACTGAACTGCCACTTTGGCAAAGTGTTTAAATAAATCAGTATTAATATACTTTTCTACAGTAAATAAAGTTATGTCTGTATACTTCAAATATCAATATTCACATGGAGCTCTTGGAAATGAAGCACTGGCAATCTGCACAGAAAATGTATTAACTTAAGGAAATAAATATTTTATTGATCTTTAAAGGCTGAGAATATGATCTTAGTGGTGGTGATTGAAAACACTATTTTCAGAATGGTGAAACAAATATTTGTAAATACATTGTAGGAAGGCCATTATATTTTATTGTTAACTCTGAAGACCGCCTGCTGTAAACACTTGAGGACTGACAGACATTGGAAGGCGATGTCAAATGGACTTTCCAGAGGCTGCAGTGCTTACAGAGACACACTCTGCTGGCATTAGCTGCCGGTGGCACTGCCAGGAGACACCTGCCTTTAAAGTCTGTTTGCAAACGCAGAAGAGCTCTTCACTGGGTGAGGCTACCCAGCTTTAGTGCTTGCAGCGCTCTTCCCTGCTTGTGTGCAAGGATGCCCCCTCTCCCGCGGGGCCACATCCAGAGCCCTCCTGTCCCAGCGGGAACCTGCTCACTGGCTGAGACAGCTTGGAAATGCATTTTTCTAAGAGACCCCTGAGCACCAGGGCCTTAATATGCAGTCGAGCATGCTCTTGCATGTAGAAATAGTCTTAAGGTGTGAGAATTAGGGGCTGCTGAGTCCCTCTTAGCCCCCTGTGGAGTACTTGAAACCTGCTCCACCAGGAGCCGTTGCCAGCTAGACATGGCCCAAGGCCCATGCAGTTTGATAGTTTGACCGTCGCTGCCTGTGGACCATAAAAGGGTACAACCGGCTGAGCTCTGTGTAATGATTTCTGAGCTGTCAGTAATTCATACGATGACTTGCTTTCAGTTGCTCATCTCCCAGCTTGCTTCAACAAGCCTTATTAAACACGTGATCTTCTTGTCAAGCAAATTATAGGCCTTCTAGAAATGGTCCGAAAGCTAATCTGCCCATTCTTATGGATGATTTCATGTTTCCAGGCTTCTAAGATCTGGGAAATTAGATCCTTAATTCGAGATCTTAGTTCTTAAGTCTTGGTAAGCCTGAAGAAGTGGGCTTTGCTTACTACCTTCAGCTCGGCTCAGAAATGAAACCTTCTGCTAAAATAGACAACATAAAGACATTACCCCAAAATGTGAAAGCTATCAGTGGTTTTGGATCTATCTGTCTTAGAGCCCTTACCTTTATTGTCACGGTGCGTGTATATACTCCCAGGAGGTTTAGTTTGTGCTTTGCCAAAGAGCGGCTTCCAAACATCCAGAGGTTCTGGGTGCGTTGTGCTTGTTTGGGGCTGCAAAAGTCTGTTCAGAAGTCCTTCAGATTTCAACCTATGCCTGTTTCGAGCTGCTTGACCTGGTATAATTCATATCCAGCATACTGTGGTGCTCTGTCCTCTTTTAATTGTGTCTGAAGTTTCCCACAGAAGTGGCAAAAAGCAACCACCTTCTGAAGCTGGACATGCTTCTCTGTAGATGCCCACTGAAGGGCCATCTTTATCCCAGGATGCCACTGGAACGTTCTTTGAAAAGAGACCAAAATTTGAGAATATCAAGAGAGATACTCTGTAAGCCCACTAATTAGAGTTGACAAATAAAAATTACAGCTAAGTGAAACTGCACACACACACAAAAAAGAGGATCTTTCTCTCATTACCTTTCTTCACAGGGTGAAAAAAGCATTTCTGAGAGTGGGAGTTCGAGTGACTAATGTGTTGTTACATTCAGTTAAATCAACTCAAGAGTGAAAACTTCTTGTTGCTTTTCAGAACATTCAATATTTTAACATTAATTTATGGTGAAAGAACATGCCCAGACAGTCTCAGCTCTTTTCTTATGTAGGCTTTTACGCTTAATGCCTGTTTTTAAGGCATTTTTTTCCCTACTGGTTTATACTATTTCCTTTACTTCCTTAGGCCATCAGGGTAGTCATGCCGGGTAACTTTTCTTACCTGGCCTCCTATGCCATGGGCAAGCAGCCATATGGACGAGAACCTTTTTACCCTAAAAACCTATTCACTCCTGCTATTATTAACATTGCAGGAGAGAGCAAAAAGACCCAGCAGACTAGAGCATGGGACTGCTTGGTTCCCAGATGTGTCATTGAAAGGATCTCCTGAAGAACTATGTAACGTTTTTTTGTGGTTAATTTAGGAAAGTTCAGCATCTGAAGTTTCTGTAAGACTTGCCTTATCTAGTAGCAAGGGACATGGAGACATGTCTCATTTGGAGATTTGTGAGATCACCTGTAGGTGCTGCTTTCCTATCTTATTTCATTCTCTGCACCTTTTCTTTTTCTTTCCCCCATCATCACATATGCCTATCCTGAAGGTCCCTACGATACGTTTAAATCTCATCCTGCTAGAGGAACATGGTTAGGCATCAAGTCTCCCAGCTGTGTAGCATCTAGCACAGCTGGGCTGTGCTTGCATGGCACATCTGTGTGCTCTCATAATAAAAATAGTAGTTCTGTTTTGCTGGCTGCCTGATTAGTCAGTCATCTGAAGCTCCTGTTGTTCTACCGTGGCTCACAATCAGTTAAATTGATGGAAGAATTTTTAAATGGCATATGCAGCCCTGCAAGGACAAGGGGTGGAGGTAAATGTGAAGATGCGAAGTCTCTGTCCGTCAGGGGCAAAGTACAAGGTAGAATCAAATCAATTCAGATGAAGGGATTGATGTATGGAAGTAAGTTTCAGTGTAATACCGATCATGGTGGGTGATGGCCCATCAGATTTTATAATGGAAACAGCATGCGTATATATAAAGGAAGAGGACCATGTGGACAGTGTATTTGGCTAATTACTGCAAATACTTAAAAATACAGTCCTGGCCATCCTGTCTGCACTGGGGGGTCTGGTGAGCAAGAGGAAAGATCTTTCTCTGCTGTCAGGCAGAGATTTATAGATTTCATAAGTAAACACAACAGATGTATGATTTTCTTCCCTGAAGAGCAGTGCAAACGTGGTTGTGATTCACAGTTTTCCTAATAAATATATTATCAAAGCATTGTTCATTTTCATCTGTGGCAGAAATGAGTAGTATCTTTTCAAAAGGAGCTCGTCTGTGTTTGTACCAAAGAGTAGGTCTCCTCTCCGCAGCACTGAGGCATACGTTGGCTTTAGCAGTTGAACTTGAGGCTTCGAATCTGACTTAATATTACGTGTACAGATATAAGAGTTCTTTGTGTTTCTCAATTTTATTGTGGGCTAAAGCAGATCAACACGGGATTTGAGCCAAAGCTCATTACAGTCAATGTAAGTTTTGTCCAGTTGATTTCTAAACAATGATTCTGTTCATGCAGCAAGGGCTGTATTCAGGAAAAAAAGTAATCAAATAACATTCTGTATTCTGCAGAAGTGAAGGGACTTGTTACTTTAGTAACATTAATCCCATCGCTAATTAGTATTTGCTGTCTTCCCAGGCTGCGAACAAGTTATGAGAATAACCAGTACTGGGTGGTGTTTTTCTCTTTCTCTGCTATGGCATAAAACAAAAAAAGGAAGAGGAAGGATATTGCTATTATGATCATGCTTTTTATGTATATAAGATATCAATGCCAGATAATTGTTTTGACAGTGTTAGAAATAGGAAGCATTGCATACTTGTGTTTATTAATCTGGTGCTTGCATGCTCCCAGGATTAATAATGTAACATCAATACCTTCACAAGTGATCCTGCTCTGATGAAACGACACTGAAATACCGAAGCCTTGCTTCAGTGTATTCACTAAATTAAATGTAATGTGACATCTTTGCCGATGTGATGTCCTGCATGAAAGATTCTTTGCTGTGGTTAATTTGCAAAGTTCAAATTTAAAGTTCTTTCGAATATATTCTATATATTAATGGACGACTATGTTTCAGATCACAAGCTATGTGAAATGATTTAGAGATGAAAAAAGTACTAATGCTTTGCTTTTCTCCAAATGGACCAAAAGTTAATGGGGAGTAACAATCAGCTGGGATATTCTTCTGGGATCTGTGCTTGTCCTACCTCTCTTTAGTTTTTCAGTGAAAGTAAATAAAAAATTCTTCTGATTAAGTTTGTAGAAGGATTGGATGTTGGCAATGTGGTAAATAATGATTGATGCGAGGTCAGTCAATATGGTAAACTGGATTCATTTCTTTTAAACTCGTTTGGAGATCAGGCGATGCATCTAGGAATAAGAATGTAGCTTTTGCTTAACTGGATGGAGAGCTATGTCTGGAGAGGAGCAGCTCTGAACAGGGTGTAGCGCTCACATTGGAGAACCTATAAAACATGATCCCAAGATGCAGAGCTGTGGTTGAGAGGAATACCATGAATATGTAAGCACTGAAACACCAAGCAGGGAGAGGCAGGTTGTTCACTATATACAGTGCTAGCAAGTACTGCAATACATCCCATTCTGGTGGTTGAAAATAACTGGAAAGAATTATGAAAATAATTTCAAATGAATGAAGCTGCCTTCAAGAAGAATCTTGATGTATTTATCTGGCGCAAGAAAAAACCCCCAAAACTAGGGGTGTCTTGATCAGGGTATATATTCATTTATTTGAGGAGGTATTATCTGATTATTTGAAAATTACTAGTAGATCTGAATCTGGTCTACTAGAAGGCTCTTTGCTCTTTTACCACATCAACAATTTTCTACCCATCCCATCACATAAGAATCATGTTGAATTAGTGTTAGTTGTCACCAGTAGGGTATGAAAGACTGATCATATTAGAGACTGTCACACCATATTAGCCAAAATGAATACTGAAAGAATATGATCAAAAAAGGATCAGTGTTTCAAATGCTGTATCTCATTAGCACGGGAAGCTTTCTCCTCATAAAGCCAGTGTTTTCTCCCTCACTCCTGCTCATTGATGTAAGATGAGATGCCATGCTCCATTTACACAGGATGCCAACGCTCTGTAGAAAGGACTTTACCAGAGGAGCTCAAGTGACAGTAGGCTTTGGAGCCCGGTCAGGGTTTGGACCGCTGTTCCCCTCAACTTTATAAGGTGCGAGGTAGGAATGTAGTTATCATTTACAGCTCCTGACATGTCAGTTTACAGCCTGACATGTTAACGTAGGGCAGCATCCATTTTTTTCATACTGTGGCGGGCTGTAGTTTGCAGAGGTTCAGCAAGTGTCACGTGGGGGCTGAGGCAGAGCAGGGGGAACAGCTGGGAATAACAAAACCCTTCCTCCATCCTGGGGTAATATAAGCCAGATCTGAATTACAGTCATAAAACTGCTTGTGTAGCATGCCTGGGCTGTCACCCCATTTTTTTTAAAAGCATGACCTGCTTGTAGAAGGGGAAGCACAACTTCAAATGAAGTTGCCACCACCTGCTAGGCTGGGGATGGCAGCTCCTGCCTGGCACTTGGCAGTGCGAGTCAGTGTTCCTGGGTATTTTAGACACAGAAATCTCTTGTCTCTGTGGATGAAATTAATTAGTTTTTTTCCTATAAACTTGAATTAGATTTTGTGGTAATGACATGGTATTATGCTGTATTAGCTGCATAGCAAAATACCCTGTCCTGTACCTGATGCACAGTTATTGTTTTAAAGCTATCAATGTTAATGCAGTGACCTGAAATCTTGTTCATTTTGAGCTCAGAAGTTCTTTTCTCTGAGATACTTTGCATTAATGAAACACATTTCAAAGCTGGACAAAAAGCTAAAAAGAAAAGTTTGAAATTAAGGGGCGGGAGGGGGGAAGAAGCCCTTAAAGCACAAGGCAGAAACATTTCTAGGCAAAAATTGGTTTCAGGCAAAGTAGAAGAGAATTTGCAAACTGTTTAATCTGCCGTGTGGAAGCTCCTGTGAGCTGATTGCTGAGATTGGGGCTGGGAACTTCATTTGCCCCCACTGGGGAACTGATAACTCCCCGCCTTCCCTCAGCTGCCCCACAGGGCGCTGCGCGTGTCGAGCCCCTGGCTGGCCCTGCTCCTGCTCCTGCCCCTGCCCCTGCCCCTGGTATTACAGGAAAGCTCTTATCACAGGGTTTGTTTTGTTTTGTTTTGCTTTTTCCTGGAGGAAATTGTGATTTTGCAAAATGGTGATTTCTTTTGGAATGCCATGGTGAGGAAAGCTCCCCACCAGCTCTTGCTTATTCCCCCCATCGGCTGTGCCGTGGTACCCACAGTGAGTGTGTGGAAAGGAGTATGGGAGGGGGCTGCTCTTAACCCGCGGGCATGCGGCGCTGCGGTGAGGGGATGCACTTGTCTGAAGTGAGGATCTGGAAAGAGACTTGAAAAAATACTGTTTCCAGGAGCTTTCTAAATTGTTTCTTAGTACAGGTCTTGATATAGTTCATTTGAGGTGAGGCCGTATGTCAGAGACCAAGATCTCTTTCTGGTCTGTGATGCATTTGTCTTTCAATTCAGCTGGTTTCCAAGAGCTGCAGAGAGGATTCGCAGTGTGCCTCGTCAGAGGGGGACGGGCGGCTGCGTTGCTCGCTGCCCTTGGAAGTAAGCGGCTCTGAACTGTGCTAAAAAGAGATCAGAAACAAAAAGAGGCATTAGTGCATCTTGTAAGGGGAGAACAAGTACAAAAAACCCATAATTCCTGTAGACATCACAAGAGCTCTGTTGCCTGCTTCTTACCTTTGACTAGTAAAAATCAAACAGCGAAGGGAGTTGGATTTCTGTGCCCTATTTTGAGTAGAGTGGTGATACTGTAGGAGTCTGTCAGCAACAACACCCAATTAAGATGAATAAAGGTATTCCACAACCTAATTCAGCGTTTTGTGGCCTCTGCAGGCTCTTGAATATGCTTGGACTGCAATTTGTATTGAATGTCTGATTAAAGTTTGCTTCTTGTAACACTTTGGTCCCTGATAAAATAAGTAGCTGGGTTATTTCAATGTATTGATATATCAGCCTTCCGTGCAAGCATCTACCTACTGGATTGGCCGCCTCCTCTGCTGAAACCATTATGGACTGAGGCCAGATCCTGTGTTTGCGCAGCCCTACCTATGTAGGTAAGGTGATGTGAAACCAGTACGGTTTAAAAGAATCATACCTGCCACGTGCAAGCCTTGTTGGATCTTTCAGAAGGTAAAGTGACATGAAAGTTGTCAGCTCTTTTGTGATTGTGTAACTGCTGAGGCTTGTGCATGGATTATCACAGGGACTGCGTGTTATCGTGTAATGCATGATGCATCTGTGACAAGCACAACAAAACAGATTCCCATCAGCTCACAAACATGCACCGTTTCATTTTTAGGATGTGCATGTCTGTGCTAGGGATCAGAAAAGAGAATATAATGCTGGAGCTGATCTTCAGCAGTTGCAGCACACGTAAGCAGATTATGCAAAAAGGTTAATTTTTTATTATTAAATCCCACTTTAGGGAGAAGCAGCTCTTAATACTCTGGCTAAAGACTCTAGTCACACCAGATTAGCATTGTTGTACATTAATAATAAAAATAGTTGGGTCTGATTAGTGTCAGTTAAAGTTTTCTGAATGAGAGATATAACTCTTTGAATTAAACTGCTTGAATAGCAGCTAAGGATTCCTGAGGAACAATTTGTATTAAAAAGTTAAGACCTTCACTACTTTTCTAAAGGAAAATCTATCACCAGTGTAAGAATTGCATACCATTCACATAGCAACATGAAAAGAAAGGAACCTCACAGACCATGAAGTGTAATAAAGGAACATCTAAAATTGATTTTCATTTAAGTAGATTACTTATGTTTTCTTCTAGAACAGGGAAAGCACACTCTAATCTTCTTCACTTTTCACAAGTAGACCTACTGGTTTGATCCAGATATTTGTCATTAAATGCACCAAGCCACCCTCTACAAGTACATCTTTCCCTGAAACCTTTGTCTTTGCATCTGAGGGCATTATGTCCAAAATAATTTAAAAGAAAAAGGAGACAGGACGCCCTAGTTACTCCCATTTTGATGACTGATTTATGAGTTAATTTGGGGTAACTAATTTAATTCTTCTGTCCCACATGATCCATTTGTGGGAAGGATTTGGAGTAATGTGACGTTCCCAGGCTTGTAGCAGGTAAGCAGTTAAGGTGTTGTAGGTTCTTCGTGGGAGCTTAGCACAGCACTGCGAGCTCCTCAGGCACCCGCTGAGGTGTTTGCATTGGTTCATCACGAGGTTGAGTGGTGTCCAGTGCATGGGTGACTTCCCTGTGGTCTGAGTGGTTTGGGCACAGAGTGCATCTGTATTTTTCACTTCTTGGGAGGTTCTTGCTGAGGGCTTTGGGGTTGAAAAACTTGTGCTTTCCATCAGAGCGTTTCACGTGAGATATCCTGACTTTGTGGGGGTGGGGGGTGGGGTGTTGACTTGGTGTTCTGCCCCTGCCACTGTGCAGAATGCCTCAGCTATGAAGTCTGAGCTCATATATTTTCAGTTTGGTTTGATCATTTTTAGCCTGCTTGCTTAAGGAAATGAGGATAACATGATCACCTTGTGTGTGTGCGCACACGCAGTCTCTGTGCTGTCTTCCCCTGTTCCCACCTTACGAACACCTTACGAACCATTGCCCCATTTTGGCAAGGGAGGTGTTATAGGCAATTACAGTTTTATGAAAATGAGTACCAGGCACAGGGAGAATGGCCGGTATGGAGGAGGCTGAAGGAGAAGCTTGTTTATTGGACTTCTGGGAATCAGAGGGAGAGATAATGGACGCATCAGCCATATGGAAGGCTTTAATTCAAGCTTGCTTCTTCTGGAACACAAGGGAGTCCAACCACAAGAAATAAATCCAGGAGAAAGCAGAATTTGTTAAATGTGCTGGTCCCAGAACAATTTCTTTATTTTCCTAATGCTGCTTTTTTGACAAAAGAAACCTATTTTTTAATTGCGCTTATTACAAATACCATTGTGTCAGTGTCAGAGATAAGAGCTGTAAATAACTGTCAGTGTCCTCAGTACAGTGGTGCGTGTTCTGTAAGCCTTAAACAATAATGTTGCTTCAACAAGCCAGTCTAAGTGAGCAATTCAAAGAGGAACATCCTTCCTGTAGCAGTCAGCTATGCAACATCAGAGACAATGAGGTTGTCAAGGTAATTTTTGAGGCAAGTTGTTGCAAAATTGGCTAGAAGAATTTGCATATGTCTGTGCTTATTCATTTGTACAGAGTAAGACTGTTGCCTTTCACATGTATCCATCGTTTTATTGTAGCTCAAAGGCTTCAACATGTTTGTAAATTGATCATTCTCCAGTTTTTCCCAGACTTCACAACCCATTCAGGAAAGATAAGCTTGCAGCTCAAATTGAAGCAGAAATAAGTGCGTTTGGACTGTATTCTGTATTTTTGGTTGTTATTACCATAATTTATTTCAGAGGCTACCTTGGCACCTTTTGGCATCATCCCTTTCAGGAATGTGTGACATTGA
Source organism: Pluvialis apricaria (assembly GCA_017639485.1). NCBI lineage: Eukaryota > Metazoa > Chordata > Aves > Charadriiformes > Charadriidae > Pluvialis > Pluvialis apricaria. The sequence goes on from CM030017.1 coordinate 8,707,737, forward strand.
GGTGTTGACTCTGGGTCCTTGCTGCAGGTGCGCAGGGCCGCGGGGGATCTGCTTCCCTCAGGGATGCTGAAATGCGGCAGCTCCTCGCTGTGTTTCTGCGCTCGCCCAAACAGCTGTTAGTTATCTCACAAGAAAGCCTGGTTTTACAAGATTTACAGAGGTGCTGCTGCTGCTGGACAAGGAAGACACACTGTGGTGGAGTCTGACGTACTCACAAGGCCAGAAGCCCCTTTAGCTGAGGATTGTACGGCAGCACTTGCATCGTGCGCAGTCCCCGTTAGCTGAGTCTAGACCTCCCTGATCTCGCTGGCTCTGAGCACAGGGTTTGTGCTGAGCACAGAGGCTGTGGATGATCCTCATGGTGACATACAGATGGGAGAGGAAATAAGAGCCAAGAGGACATTGTCAGAGCTGGCTGAAAGGAGATTGCAAATTCAGAATAGTGCTTGATCCTGGACAGTGTTCTTAATAGGAACACTGGGAACCTTTTGTCTAATGTTCAGAAGTTCTCTTTGTTAAACTGGAAAAGGTCTTATTTTGACACCATTTGAGCTCTTCCTATGAGCTATGCAGAATATGGCCCATCACAGGATCCCCCAGCCTCTGACTTTGGACAAACCCGGCAGGCTCTGCCCAGACACTGGCTCTCCTGTCCCTAAGGGGAATCCAGAGCATCTGGAGGGAAATATGGCATGGCGTGGGGCGCTGGCAGTTTTGAAGGGATGATGACGGACCAGGGACTAATCCTGATTTTAGGTTCTGTTAACATTTTCTTGAATTGTAGCTGAATCCAGCAAGCAGTTGCATGCTCAGAGCTATGCAACTTTATAAGTGCTTTTGCTGGCTCACTTATGTTTGTTTTTAGACTGCAAAACTAAGCCCTTTCATATGCTAGCCCCTTTCTGAGGTTGTTCGTGCTTCCTCTTTGACAGGTCTTTCACTAGACACAAACATCTTCAGAGGCTGCTTTTAGCACTGTAATGATGACGATTGCACGGGCTGTGCAAAGAGCTGGAAATGAGACCGTAGCTATTTCCCTGTGCACAAGCAAACAAGATGATGTCCACAAGAATTTTCCTTGATCACTGCGACACATCTGCTGCAGGCACATCTTAAGAACAGGCAGTTTCTCTGTGATCGTGCATTGGAAACCAGTTTGTTACCCAATCAAAACACAACAAAGGAGACTAAAACCTTTGCATTGAGGATGTTTCCTTAGTACCCAGAACATGCCAAAGAAAATCAACAATTTAAATGGCACGTGTTCATACTATTTAGAGATAAGATGTAAACGGTTTTCACTTGGTTATTGTAGTGGCAGGGTATGCCAGGGATGATGATGGTTGGACCTCCTAATATTACGAATTCACAGTTCGAGAACAGATGTACATGTTTATTTAATGTGAAAGAGCTAATTGTACAAATCATTACCTCCAGCCTGACATGCCTCTGCTGTTTATTCTGTGGCAGTAATTAATTCTATAATTAGAAAATGTCCTGTTTGATAACTTCTCTGGGAACTCAGCCTATTGTCCAATGCAGGAAGCCTTCAAGAAGCTGAAGTGACTCAGGAATGACCTTGGGAATTTGAATACTTTTATCAGCAAGGGCTGATTTGCTTCACTGGGAGAACATTACTGAGAAATTTAACCTTTATGAGTGGGACTAGAGATGTGTCTCTTGATGCTGAAATTCAGCACTGTGGATGGATGGATTTTTCCCTGGCCCTGCCTCCGTGCAGAAGGGGAGACCTGACCTACCTACCCATGCGTCTGCATCTGCTTTGATCCACCAGCGTCCTCTCATTCTATGAGAAGTTTGCATGAAATGAGTATACTTCATAAGGTATCAGAGTGAACACAAGAAAATCAATAAGCAATCTGTGTGATAATTAATTAGTGTGCCAGGATGAATTACTGTTTCTTCCCCTCCTGATTTGGGTCACAGTCACATCTGATTTGGGAAGTTGTCAGTTTTTCAATTATAGCTTGGTCTTTGTTGTTGGTATGTTTTTTGCTTTTTTTATTTGATGTGACCAGAATGAAGGACTGGCAGATAGAAAATCAAACCATGCAAACGTGCTTGTGATGGGAAGGAGACAATATTGAGCTCATCACCCAGCAGAACCTGTTGATGAGGTGGTGTACCGTATGCTGGTCTGGTGTAGAAGAAGGGTTATTGCTTATGAATGTGACGTAGGCAAGAGGTTGACCAAGCTCTGCAGCTTTGGTGTCCTTTGTGCTCGTCCCCATTTTCCTCTCTGAATGTGGAAGTTAATTATTTGCTGTCGCCCTTGAGAAGACTGGCATGGTGCTGTGGATCTGCAGGGGGGATGCCACAGGCTGTGATGGGTAGTGGTTCCCCGCTTCCTGCCCCCCCAGCTCAGCAGCAGCAGAGTTCCTTTCTCATGTAGGGGCAGAGGCTCTCTGCCCTCTTTCCACTAGCGTTGCCCAGTGCTTGCTCTGCATTGGTTGGTGTGTCTTGCCTCTTGTCTGCGTAGCCCCCTAGTACTCGTGCATCTCCACGTCACAGGTTGAAGAAGCAGCATGCGGTCCAGCAGTGCCAGGTCCTTGCTACTGGAAACCTGCTCTAGTCTGCAGGCTCCCACTTCTTCATTTTTCCCTGGGACTCAGATGTCATTCCTGGGAAACAGAGTCTTTTCAGCCCATACGTTCGTGCATATTTACCCGCCACCGTCCCGAAGTACACAGGTAGTTTGGCCTACTTTCAACTAGACTTAACATTCCTCAGTGTCACCTCCAGGCTTTTTACTCCCTTCTCTGGGAGGAGGGCTGGTATTGTGAGCTTTCCAGAGACTCCTGTGAAGGCAAAGCAACTACTAGCTTATTATCAAGCTTCTGGTGTAAATTCCTACCCTTGCTATCCTGTTTCCTTTCTGTAGCCACACAGAAGACTAATGATACGTGATAGATTAATGAACTCATTTTGTAACTACACCAGGTCGTGAGATAGATGCCTACTTAACTTTCTCAATGAACTTCAAGAGTCTGGATTTCCCTTTTTTCCCAACAAATTGGCTTCCATCAACAGAAAAGAGCCTCTCAAAGCATCTCTGCCAGGCCTCTAATGATAACAAATAACTACGCTTTTTACTTTACAAGACAAAAGTGCTCTACATCTAATGTGCTGAGTGTTTAGTAAGGATCAGAAGTGAACTGGTGATGATCACCTGGAGCTTTATAAATTAGCGTGTGTAATTGAATGATGGGTTTTGGGTGTTTTAGGATTTCTTTTTTTTTAAACAGCCAGTTGTTATGGTGTCCGAAAAGATTCATAGAAAATTAAGCAACTCTGGAATTTTCATAAAGAATGACTTTATTTATGAAAGGCAGTTTTATTTTTCTCCATCCTATCTCTTAAATTTTCAAGGATTTTTCAGTTTGCTTTCTCTTAAAACTGGCTTTCTTCCCTTTTCCTTTTCGAAACCTTGGAGAATACGCAATTTGTTTCCTATTTGTGTCACTATTAATATAGTTTCCAATACAACTTTCAGGGCACACCGGGAGCTCATCTTTATTAAAGGTCAAATAATGAGAGGCACTGAATATCTGAAATTTATGCCAGGGGTTGTCACCAGTGAGGTGCAATTACTTGAGAACAGTTTTGGTCTGAAACAGTTTGCTTGATGTCTAAGGAGGTAATGATACTGATACAGGAACTTCAAGTGTTTTTGTGAAAACATGACCCTAATAAGTAGAATCATAGAATCATAGAATGGTTTAGGTTGGAAGGGACCTTGAAGATCATCGAGTTCCAACCCCCCTGCCATAGGTAGGGACACCTCTCACTAGACCAGGTTGCCCAAGGCCACGTCCAGCCTGGCCTTGAACACCTCCAGGGACGGGGCTTCAACAACCTCTCTGGGCAACCTGTTCCAGTGCCTCACCACCCTTAAAGTGAAAAACTTCTTCCTAATGATTAATCTAAACCTGCCCTCTTCCAGCTTAAAGCCGTTCCCCCTCGTCCTATCACTACATGCCCTTGTAAAAAGTCCTTCCCCAGCTCTCCTGATGTTATTATTGCCTCTACTTTAAGTCTATCTGTACTAGTTCGTGTGATTGCCATTCTTGTGGTATTTTAACCACCTATGCTTTAGGTGGACCAGGTATAATTTCAGAGGTATGACTAGTATGTGCGAGGAAGGGAGATCTGATTTTTTTTTATAATCCATAGCATCAAAAAGAAAACCTTGTGCATATGATAAATATTCTGAAAGACTTCTCAACACCTTCAGTGCTTTCTGACTGTGTTAAGATAGATTTGTAGCACCAAGTTTAAAATCTGCGGTTTTTCTTTAGGTTGATCCAAATGCAACTTTTGAAAGAAGCCCAATGGAGGGTTTCCTCCATTAGAAGACAGCAGTTGATGGCCGTCAGAATAATTCTAACGTGGCTATAAGTATGTTCAGGAAGAAAAACCTCCAACCCATTCATACTGTTTCAGAATCACAGTGCCATTACAAGGAAATTGAAGTTTGGCCCTCAGCGCATTGTGGAGGCAGCGGCTTCTTACTCAATGTCTGTCTGTTATGTCTGTCACATTTTCAGGAACTGAAAGCAGAGTCACATGCTGCCTACTCAAACCCAGCTAAACTGCTGCTCCGTTTGTAAGGAGTAATTTGGTTTTAATTAGCAGAACCTTTTGGATGAGTGTATCGATACAGTTGAATGTCTCCTCTGGTTATGTGGAGTCAGGTTGTCTCTGGTACCTGTGTGAATTGCTTTTTTCCAAGTGCAAGAGTACAAGATTTATTTATAAAGCAGCTTTTGCCACAAGTTTCTTATCCTACCCCAGCTAGATAGGTTTAGGTTTTTAAGCAAATTGTATTTGGCAGAGGTTGGCTGGAAGGCATCAGCTCAAATGTGATGTAACTTGTATTTTACAATGAAGCCAAGGAATTGCTCAGTATCTCTCTGTTAAGAAACAGGAGGTGAAAGACCTTAATAAGAGTAAAGCGCAAACCTGTGGTATAAGGTACTACTGGTGCGCCAGTTTAAGCGATTGGAAAGAAATACTGAAAACCTTCTAGTTTTTCCAGGCAATGATGGACTAATTATCCTCCAGTTGTCAATAATTCAGGGTGAATGAAGGGGTCTAAATAGAAGCTGAAAATTGGAAATAGTCCAGAATGACGGAAGTGCGCATCAGTAATGAGCCTTCCTGCCCTGAACTCCAACTGCTGTGGAGAAAAATTATTTTAGCTTCAGGCGCTGTGTTCCCAACACAGTAGTAAAAGTGATGGATGTTGGGTAGCTCCTTAACTTCAGAACATCTCCAACGATCAAATTACTCACTTTAAATCGCGGTAGTTACTTGTGAGAATGAACCTGGAGTGCTTTGAACTCAGTAGTTCAGGCATAGCATGGGGATGCTCTGACTTGGGCTCTTACTGCAGTCCTGAAAGTCCCCGGAATGGTCCTCTTCCACCTGGGCTTTTGAACCCTTCCAGGCACAAGTACCCACCTGAGATTTTGCTTCTAACATTTCATATCCCACCCTTTAATCATCACCACTGTATCAGCTCACTCTGCCAAAGTGAAGTCCTGGTTTTCTGCTGGGTGAGGGTTTCCAAAACCTGAGCAAAACCTGTGTTTACAAAATGCCGCTGACTAGGGTTTTGATGGTGAAAAAGTGTGTAAAGGCTCTTGGAGAGCTGAGTTCGTGGTCAGACTGGTAGCAGATGAGTCATAGCTGGGAGGTGCAGACCATCCTTCATCCTCGCCAGGCAAATTCTCTGGATGAACTTCTGCCATACAGCTAAACACTGCAATAGTTTTAGACAGGTTGGATAAGCATTTGGGTACAAAAGCTCAAACTGGAGACCCAAGTAGCAGCATTAGATCTTTTGGAGGACCAAGCAAAAAATCTTCCAGGAAGCAGCACTGATTATCCCCCCTCCCTCCCCGGTCTGTAAACATTAAAGACTGCATCAAACCTTCAAACATGGGTGTTATCTCCAATAGTCTTCCAATTAACATGAGCTATTATAACTTTTGTTACACAATTGTTTTCCTTGTGATCCTTTAATGATAATTAGGCAATTACTGTTAATCTAACATTAATGCTGAAAACCCACCGAAGTGAGTCAATTCCTCCAGTTAAAGATACTGGGGGTTTTTATTTGACTGCACTGTGTAATATGAAAACTGTGCTCTTGATTAAAAACAACAGTAAATGACAATATGCACGTAAAGAAAACAGGGATAGGAAATGCTAGATTTTTGCAGAGCAGTACTCTTATTATCATCAAATCGCAGAATCATTAAGGTTGGTGAAGTCCTTTAAGATCATTGAGTCCAATCATAAACCTAACACTGCCACCACTAAACCATGTCCCTGAGTGCCACATCTACACATCTTTTAAATACCTCCAGGGATGGTGATACAACCACTTCCCTGGGCAGCCTGTGACAATGTTTGATAACCCTTTCGGTGAAGAAATTTTTCCTAATATCCAGTCTAAACCTCCCATGGTGCAACTTGAGGACGTTTCCTCTTGTCCTATCACTTGTTACTCAGGAAAAGAGACTGACCCCCACCTTGCTACACCCTCCTTTCAGATAGTTGTAGAGAGCCATAAGGTCTCCCCTCAGCCTCCTTTTCTCCAGGCTAAACACCCCCAGTTCCCTCAGCCGCTCCTCATAAGACTTGTGCTCCAGACCCCTCACCAGCTTCATTGCACTTCTTTGGACATGCTCCAGCACCTCAATGTCTTTCTTGTAGTGAGATGCCCAAAACTGAACACAATATTTGGGGTGGAGCCTCACCAGTGCCGGGTACAGTAGCACAATCGCTTCCCTAGTCCTCCTCACACCACTGTTGCTGGTACAGGCCAGGATGCTGTTGGCCTTCTTGGCCAGCTGGGCACACTGCTGGCTCATATTCATCTGGCTGTCAACCGACACCCCCAGGTCCTTCTCCGTGGGGCAGCTTTCCAGCCACTCTTCCCCAAGCCTGTAGCACTGCATGGGGTTGTTGTGACCCAAGTGCAGGACCTGGCACTTGGCCTTGTTGAATCTCATACCACTGGCCTCGGCCCATTGATCCACCCTGTCTGGATCTCTCTGTAGAGCCTTCCTACCCTCAAGCAGATCAACACTCCCACCCAACTTTGTGTCGTCTGCAAACTTGCTGAGGGTGCACTTGTTCCCCTCGTCCAGGTCATTGATAAAGACATTAAAGAAAACAGGCACCAATACTGAGCCCTGGGGAACACCACTTGCGCATGGCCACCAACTGGATTTAATTCCATTCATCACCACTCTTTGGGCCTGGTCTTTCAGCCATTTTGTTACCCAGCAAAGAGTACACCCATCCAAGCCATGATCAGCCAGTTTCTCCAGGAGAATGCTGTGGGAAACAGTGTCAAAGGCTTTACTAAAGTCCAGGTAAACAACATCCAGAGCCTTTCCCTCACACACTAAGTGGGTCACCTTGTCATAGATAGGAGATCAGGTTAGTCAAGCAGGACATGCCTTTCCTAAACCCATGCTGACTGTACCTGATCACCTGGTTGTCCTCCTGTATGTGCTGTGTGATGGCACTCAGGATGATCTGCTCCATAATCTTCCTTGGCACCAAGGTCAGACGGACAGGCCTGTAGTTCCCTGGATCATCCTTCTGGCCCTTCTTGTATATAGGCATCACGTTTGCTAACCTGATGATCATTTGCCTCTGTGTGGTTTTTTCAGAGACTTTGTGCATGCCATTGTATACTCTTTCAAACTGAATTCTGCATTAGTATTTTGTTGTTAGATTTTTCTTTTCCATGGTAGGAAGGACCCATGTCCTAAGTGGGAGCAGAAAAAAACCCTTTTTTCCTTGCTTGATCAGGAAAGTTTGAAATACCGTGACCTTAGATCTTCACTTAAGTAACAAGAGTGGAAGAGGTTTTGACTGGTGATTCAGCCATCCTCAACTGTCCCGTTATCTCCAGAGTAATCTGACCAACTTCATCTCTGTACCAAACTAAGATGCAAAGTTTCATCCCTCGGTTCGTGAGTAATAGGGAGAAGAGAAGATTCACTGGATGATTTAGTATGGACAGAAATCAGATGACATGTAATTTTAATTAGGAGAGATGACTAAATTATTATTCATCTTAGGTTATCGTGGTTTAAAATTTACATAGACTGTAATTTTCATAATGTAAAAATGGGGAAAATCAAATTTATCCAAAAGATTCATGTAATGACAATATATTTGTGGTGATTTTCTCCTAATAAACCTTTTCCAGCTGTGGAGGTTTTTTGCTAATATTGAGCCAATGTCAATAATGTGCTTGTCTTCTGCATAACCTACACAGAGAATGGAGAGTGTGGGCTGACAACTCCAAAGTGTCTCCAACTTGGACAAGGTCTCGTCTTGGTGGCAATAGCAAGCTCCCCTCACCTTCCGCGGGAATAGAGTGGAAAATTCAGTGAGAGAGTTGATGATTGACATTTAAGTAAGTTATCTAGATACTTATCTTTTTCACTAGGAGGCTTTGACTATGATCTTTTTTCTAAAGAGCAGCTGGAGAATTTATTAACTGTTTGTTCAATGGATGTTGAATGAGTTGAGCTGATGGCATCTCTGTGTTCCCATGCATATTCCTTAATCAAATCAAGTCACTCTGAGTGAGGAGCTGAGCCTGTATTTGGGATGGGTTTAACATTTGAACTGGTGCTTTAACAGGCACTAATTCTGTTGTAATATTTAGATTCTTCCTGTTCCCAATGGAGACTGGACTAAGATACAGAAATTAATTTTTATCCTAACGACTCCTCAAAAGAAACTGCATTTTTTTCTGATAAACTTAGTCTAGAAAGGTTTTCATCTCTGTTGAAGAGATGTAAGAAGTTGAGGACAGTTATTTTGTTTATTCATCCTGCTTCTCTGCTCGCTGCTTTCCCAGTTGCATAGATTAGTGGGTAGTCTCTGAGAATATCATGTCATATCTAAAGAGGAGGAGGTAGTTTTAGAAAACCGTTTCTGTGAATTCCCCAGGAGCGTGAAGCTCGATTGCTGCTTCTGGTGCCGCTTTGTAGCGTTACAGTGCCCATGAGCCAGTTTATGATAAGAAAGAAATATCTGAAATACAGTTACTATATACATGAACTTTTCTTTATGCATGATAATGCTGCAGTTACAGAATTCTTTCTGCATTTTCCCCAGGAATTCTGTTATCCTAGGAGTCTGGAGCAGGTTAAATTAGTCTGTTGACAGTATACCTGCAGGAATCTGCCTGCAGGAAAACCATTAATTATGTTTAAACTGATTCTATGACAAATGCTGGAGATGACCAAAGTTTCTTTTCTGTTTTCTGCTCCACCCCAGAGAAGACTCTTTTAAGATGAGGCTATTGACTACACATTTTTTCTCATTAAAAATACACCTTTGGGTTTCACTGAACTGTGTGCGATTTTCTAAGTTGAGGATATTACTTTGGGAATTTGTTACCTGAACAGAGTGTCTCTTCTGTTATATGTCAATTAAATCCACCTTGCTGCTTTTTTGTTCGTTTATTTATGTATTTACTTTCTAAATAGGCATTGAAAATGTTATAGTTAGAGACTTCAGGAATATTGCATTTAACGATTTAGCGGAGAATTGCGTTATGACTCCTCTGGTTGCATGTTCAGTTGTGCCATCGCATTGGCATCTTTCCTCTGTCTTTTTTGCATGGTCTTCACCCGTATAGTATCTGAGTTGCAACATCTTCTTGCATCCGTAAGGCAGACGGACCTTGGCCATCAGAAGTTGCTTTTGCCTGGCTGCCTCTGTCACTGTTGCCCATGTCACCCCCATGGGTCAACCCCACCGCAGACCAGGCACCGCTGAGGTCCCCCACAGACCACTGCCAGGGACTCCACTCTGTGCTGCTTCACATACGCCAAAGTGGCCTGGTGACCCCAGCTCTTGTGTAAATAGTTCTGTTGAGAGATAAGGGTCGATTTTGCCTTTTGTACCAATAACCAAGTTCTTGTAGGACAATTTACTTTAGGCCATACATAAGGAGGTAACAGAACCGAGGACGTGCCTGTAGTAGCAGAACAGATAACCTCATCTTTCATATCCTGTGCAGCCCGTGTTCCTTGTTGTGAAGGATACAGCACAAGCTAAATTCTATATTTTGAAGTGTCAAAGTGGGTTATCTAAAACATCATTTAAAACCTAGGTGGGCATTTTTTTCCTCTATGGTTTTTTATGTTTGTCAAGTTGAAACATTCCAATTTTGCCTTGAAAGTTCGTCGTAGCGAAAATGCTGTTTGGTTGCTAATCGTAACAGCTAGATGTTAGGTAGAAGCAATATATTTTTCTTTCTTAAATAGCCCCAAATAATTTCTATTTTAGGTTATCTAAAAGTCTGTTCTGTGTTCCTAAGGTGAAGGAGGAATTATTTTTTCTTGGGAGAGGCACCTGCGGGAAAAATTGCCTTTCACCTGTGCTTTTGTGCTGTGATTGTAAAAGCGTCTCTCAGGAGACCTCTTTCAAGGTTCCATTTGCCCTTGGGGAGTAATGGTGTGGGGGATCACTTCCGGAAGGGGTGTTTGTAATTTGCGGCACTTGCAGCTAACTGAAGGTTTACTGCTGTTGTGTTTCGTTAATGTGTGGCTGTCATTTGTTTTTCAGATATGCACTTTGTTGTGCAAAGCCATTTGGATAGAAACAGGCTGATTTAAAATTATTCCAAGACAATGTGATTGAGAAACCGTCTAAATTTTGTATATGGAAGTTTGATAACTCTCACATGAACATTGCATATTTTTTTTTTATGTCAACAACCATTACAGAGTAAAGTAATTTTATAATATTAAATACTGGATGTTAAAAATGTAGCTAAACTATGCATGTACTAAGGATGCGGAAAAGTATGATCTAGTGAGGGTGGAGTGCAGCTCTCTGTATATAGCACTGGATTTTGTAGACTCAGAATTCCCAATGGCATTTGGCTGCCTAAATCTTTTAAAAAGCCCAGCCATAAATATCTCAATTTCTTCTTCCTCCCTACCCCTGTAACCCTTAACTATGTTAATGTAAGTCAAGTAAATCTTAGTGCAAACATAAAAATGGATCAAAGTTGCAACACTGAGTAAGCAGTAACTTCAGAAGCTGGGGTATTTTTGGATTTGAGTTTCAATACCAGGTCACCCGTGGCTGGAGTTACGGAAAATTTGTTGGCTGTCATGAGATTTGGGGGTTGAGATGGTGGCTAAGATAGGACCAGTCTTGAATCCAGAGGCTACTCCTGCTGGGACCCAGAAGGCAGGAGCTTCACATGCCCTCTCTAACAAAAACATAAGTCTTGAAACTACAGTTCTGGGTTGTGTTAGGATGGAAGTCAGAGGTCATGGTGTTTGTGATTGCCGTAAGCAATTGTTAGCTTTGGTCATTGCACTTTTAAGGCAGATTTGCAGCTTTCTTTGTGTGGGATAGTAGTTCCAGCATTATGCACGGATTCCATGGGTACCAGAGTAGATACAGAGGGAAAAGCCAAAATCAACCTCTGCTTTGTCAAAAAAAAAAAAAAAAAAAAACCAAAGAGGGGACATTTCTGAGTTTCTGAATTATAATGATACAGGAGGAACTTCTTTTTTTCTTACCAGGGTTGGAGAAGATATTAAATTGCAGACTTATGTGTATTTGAGGCTGAGTGCAGTAGGAATCAAGTGAGACAGAGAGAGTGCCTGTGAGAAGCATCCATAAGTACTCATTTGATTCTTTTTTATTCCTCCACACTCATTCCTTACTTTCTTTCCCTGTTTGATATTCTTCAGTCAGTGGTACTTGATCCTGGTTGCTCTTTGCAGGAGGGCTGTGCTTGCTGTGGGTTCGGATCCCATCATTTGCCACACACTGTCTGGCGTGCAGTGGGTCCTCGGGGTGAGGTGCACTGAAAACACTGAGAAGGAATGGAGAGCATCTGCAGACAGACTCTGTGGCACCTCAGAGAGCTTGTACCTCCTTGCCAGTTGGCAAAATAGGGTCTGTTTCTTGCCCAGGAAACAAATGAAGAGCCATTAGCCACCATCCATCTATTTTCACTAAGATTATAAATGAAAGTGGTTAAACTGCAGGTTGATGGTGATCATTTGTTAATGTGGCAGTGTGAGAAACCAGCCTCTTAAATCAGGCATTTTAATGGTTTAGGCAGTGAGAATTTTTCAAAACCGTTACATTTTTTGGTGCTATGTTCTTTTGTCTTTTTCCACCCTTATTTTTTAATTTGTGTTGGCTTTGTCTTTAAGACAGGTGAAGCGAAGAACAAAAGGTGTCAAAGATGTTATGGGGGTCCTAAGTCAGCTGTGGAAAGAGGTTCTCAACAGTAGGTTTGACAGTCTGCTTTGTCAGGGCAAGTTGCTGCATTAGGAGTCTTTTGTATTACAGCTAAGAGCTGAGAGGTGATTAAAAATGACATCATCTTGTTTGAAAATTGGTTTTCAGAGGTGACATTTTTACAAAAAAATCTTTGTTTTCTTTTTAATTTCATAACGAAGCTTTTTCCCCGAAAGCTCTATTTAGAAATCATAGAGACCCAACAGTTTTCTTTGTTATTGTTGTGGGGTTTTTTCCCCTTTTTAATTTCAAACAGCTGCCTCCTTCCATTTCTGCCCAGCAGGAAAAAGCTGAACTGTTTAGACAGAGGGCAGTGGCAATGAACTACTTTCTCTCACAATCTGACAGCCCTGTCCTTTTCCCGTTTCCTCCTTTTAGGAAAACAGGTGAATGGTATTACAATAATCAAATAGGAGCTGGATTTTCCTGCTTCTTGGTTTTGATACATTTTTCAGTGATACGGGATTCTGTACAACCCGGTGCTGCAAAGCACCCTCTGTGTGGTAATAGGCCGTGGAGGAATTTTAGTGATAGTTGCAGTCCAGTTACAGTATACCTTTCCATGATGACAGGTGGTTCTCTTATTTTATCATGTCAGCACCTATAACATACCCTTGCAATGTTGCAAATGGAACTGTTGACATAGGTAACTGTTATAAAAACCTACGTAACTGCAGTATGTAAAGGACCAGAACAACAGTTTTCGATTTTATTTGGTTTTCACCTTTCCTAAAAAATTTCCAACAGAAGGTCAGTGCCGAGAATTTAAATCTGTTGTTGATAGGTGGTTCTACGCAGATTTGAACACTGCAGTGATTTCTGCAAACCAAGGATATCGAAATGGAGCGGTGCTATGCTAAGATGCTGAACAGCCTGTGCTTCCAGGTAGTGTGTTAGGGACTTGATCCGTTCTGCTCTTCCTATTGGACCTATTTTTGCTATCTCTGCACAGCACTGTGTTGTGGGTGCGTTGTGCATACGGGTAGGCATATGCCATGAGATGATTCTTTGGGGGGTGTTAGTCTATGAAATACAAAGCCTTTTTGTCACTAGACCAGTCTGGCATTGTTTGTGTCTGAGAAATCACAGCATAACTCGAGGGATCTGACACGATTATCACTGAAAACAGTGAATAGGTTTAAATACTGATGTTTTGGAAAGGATCTTGTACTTGGTATAGAATTTAAATCTGTGATTCTTTGAAGATTAATGTGGATTTACAGCTCTTGTGCTTGCTGTGAATGCTTAACCTAGTAATGCACAGGTAAAAATAATTCAATTGCAGTCAGTGTACCTACTGAAGATCGAGTAAAAACAAATGAAGAAGATCACTGAATTTATGAGGAATTAACTTATTGGATAAAATTCTACAGTACATACCAACTCCATATGCTGTCTTAGTAATGCTATAATTAAGCCAAAGAGTCGTGTCAAACTGGCCTTTTCCATCTGCTCTGTGATCTGCTCAGGGAGCAATTGAGAAAGAATGACAGCTGACCTCAAACCCGATGCGTTTGGTTAATGTACGTTCCACTAGAGCCGATACTTAAACAGAGCTCATATACACTTTCATATACGGGTATGAATTGTTTTTTCATTTAATTGAAAAATCAAAATTGGGCTTGCTGTGAAGCGGCTTGTTCAAATATTTTTCTTTCAGTAAATACCTCTTGGTATTAGCTGAGCCATTTGATGGCTCATAAAAATATTCTTCCATTTTATTTGCAGCTATGTAAATTGAAGTGTGATGGCACAAGTTTAAAATAGTTCTGTTGGGGTTTTTTGTTAATTTTTTTTATAGCTTTTGCCAAAACAAACCTGCTAATAATAAAGTCTCAAAAGTTCAGTATGAATAATTGACATGTGAGACACGTGAAACTCAGCCTGTATTTATAATACTAATTGATTTCATTTATTTTGCATCCCCTGTGGATTTCTCACTGCCAGTCTTGCCATTATCTTAATGTTGTTGTTTCCAATAACACTCAGAAAAGTCATTTTAAAGGCAGGGGGTCTTTCAGCACAGATGCATCAGGTGTAAAGCTTCCTTTCCTCAGAGGTGATCAAATTGGCTAAAGGAAACCCCGTGGAATGGTACAGCTTAAAAACCAGGGTCTGTCCATCTGTTTGAATCTGAGTTACCTTGTGAAAGTCTGCATAATGCTCACTCCCACGAGTGTCTGTATTCAGATAATGTGGGCATGTTTTTTTGTTGTGACAGGGAAGTGTGAAAAATGATAATGCTGGAATCAGTGCAGTATCTGGAAGGTCATAATCGTTCCTACAGGACAGCAAGAACTGCTTGCCAGTGGCAAGCTGCGGTTAGACTTTTTGATTAGGAAAAAATAGTTCCATCTGCATAGACTGCTGGGAACCTTGAAACCCACCCCATGCATTAAAGCTGGAGGCAAACAGCTGGTCTTTGGAGACACTTAGATCCATGTCTGGGCTTCATAGCTGGCAATGCTGCCTTGAGCTGATGGGAATCTACAGGGCTTCCCATGAGCTGCTCGCCCACCGCTTCTTTAAAGCTAGAGCCATCCACCTTAAAAATGTGCATCTTTCTCTGTAGTCAGTGAGTGGCTCCAATTTCTGCCTTCCCATCTGACTTACCGAACTCTTACTTCTTTGCAGTCAGTGAAAACTGATCAAGATAGACAAAGCTAATGTGCCTCCTCGTACGTACTTTCTGCTGGCCTGGAATAAGAAAAGTAGCAGTTGAATACTTTGATGGAAGAATCTAATTTCTGACTATTTGATAAGCAGAGCAAAAATATAAATGTGGTTGAGAATACTTTCAGTTAACTGTGTATTGCCCATCTGGCTGATGGGTTCTGCATCTGGTGGGCAGAGAATCCCGGAAAGTGGCCATTCTCCGAGAAACAAACTGAGTCATCCACAGATGTTTAGCACCTGCCTTACTTCAAATTCTTCTTTAAAACAGAAGTTGAATCTTTAATCTGAGCCTTCCTGAAGTGTACTTCCCTCCACTCCCCTCCCTGCTGCTGTTTAGCATCCCTTTGGCTTTGCCGTCAATGCTGTAGCCCAGCCCCAGTGGTTTTGCTGGAGAGAAGAAACACAGCTGGCTGTAGGGCTGGCGCCCCTGGACAGCTGCAGTGAATCGCACTGTTCCCTGCCCACTGCTGCTGTTGGCGTCTTGGAGAGGAATTTTTCTGAAGTCTTCAGCAGCTCAACATTGGATGTTTTGGGTCACCACACTCTGTGGGCTTTTCCAAGGGCTTTGTTCAAGGTGAAAGCAGTTCCAAGGTGAAATTTAGGCAATGAAATTTGAATAAAGCATGGTCACTTTTTTTTTTTTCCTTTTTAACTTCTGGAGTAATTTATTGAACAAACCTGTGTTTGGGAAACATTTTTCACTTGTGTTCTCTCTGCTTTTCTTGCCCCCTCTTCTGAAAGGTGAACAAATAGGCGTTACCTGCTGTATCCCAAAGTGTCTGTGCTCTCCCCGGTGCGTAGCGGGGACCTTCTCTTTAGCCCAGATGGTCTGGTTCTTGCAGAGGTGACAGTGATTCTCTGTGTGTAAGAAAGTGCTACCTCAGAAACTGGGAAAATTAGAAGACAGTAAATGAGGACCAGCAAGAAACTCAGAATTAGGAGTGAGGAATCTCCTGGCATGTGCCTTTTTTAAATACCAGAATGGGATAATCCTTTCCACTTGCCTGCATGCCGGGTGTCGCAGGCTCAAGGTATATGGGTGGTGTGGTGCTCCTGAAGCGATCGAGTGATGGGCAGAGCATGGTATGTGTGTGATGCTGCCTTTTGTTGTGTGCTGAGAGGGAAGAGGGACTCTACCCCGAACAGGGAGCCTTGGAGCCACGGTGTCTCGGAGCAGCTAGCGTAACATTTTATCATAACACAATTTCCCACCCCTGCTCTATGGAAAAGCCATATGGTGCCTCACAGTGGAAACTGCTTTAGCAGTGCCATCGGTAACGTACTGCGCCTTTTGAGTAACTACGTATGAAGCAGTGTGAGTGGGCGGGAGAGGAGGTGCACGCCGGGGTGACCTGCTGAGGCGTTCTGGGGGAGGCTGCAGGTTTGAGTGGTCGCGGGTTGGTGGTGGCAGGGCAGCAGGCAGCACCTCAGTGCTGTGTCCAGCTGCTTTGCTTCAGCGTTGACAGGGGAAGGGGAAGGGATGGGCATCTCGGCTTCGGGTGGACGTTGGAGAGCTTTTAACTCACAGTCTGTTAATTACACGGCGGTGGAGCTTTACCTGTCTGGGGCAGCAGGTTTGCACTGAAGATGTTGTCGGGGGGGTATTACGCAACGGTCTGTTATTTCAATGAAGTATTAAATAAAATTGTTTCCACATCAGGAAATAGGGAGATGACCTGCCACAAAGCCTTAGTTAAACTTTCAAACATGCCTAAACCTACTGACCTTCAAGATACAGTACAAGGCTCATGTTTTCTTTTTCCTTCAGACCTTGGCCAGATGGGGTGGCTGGAGGCACCGTGTCAGTGTGTGGGGGAGGGCCTCCTAATGCTGTCACTGTCATTTAAATATTGATCAGAGTATGTGGAGGGACCGTGCAATGGCTGCTGTGAGAGGTTAGTGAGCAGAGTCCCTGGAGGCTTTTCTCCGCTTCAGCGAGCAGAAGGAGCCCGTGTAACCACTGGCCGCTCATGGGTCAGTGCCGCTACGCAAGACCAGCCTTGCACGGCGCTCGAGCTGTGAATCATCAAGCCCGCGCAAGGAGATGCTTTGCGTCTGGTGGGGGGGGGGAGCCTCAGCCTTCCCACTTGCTTAGTGGGACCTGTGCTGACGAGGTGTGCGGGGACGTGGTGCAGACGGCGCCGGACCCGCTGCAGCCCAGTGCCTTGGCACCAGTCCCAGGCTCGGCTGGTTGTAAGCGCAGCATGGGCATTTTGAGCCAGAGCTGCGGCAGGTTTAACAGCTTGCGACATGGATCTGAAACGCACCCGTGTGTGGTCTGGTGCTCTCCGATAAGGCTCAGTATCTGTATGTTTCCCTTGAGACCAATCCTTCCCTCGGGACGTTGCTCGGGGCCGTGCAGCGGGACCTGGGTGGCTCAGCTAAGAGGCAGCGCGCGTTTGTAGTGGTGATGCTGCTTTGAGGCCCTGCTGGGCACCTGCACCCTGCTGCTGGAAAGAAGACCATTAAAGAGAGGGTTGTCTGCATTGATGTTTCCCTTCGCCAGCACCAATCCTCTGAAGTGCCTTTGGGGAGACTGGGTCCTCCAGAGCAGGATTTTTGCCCGCAGGGTGCCCTGCTGCGGAGGTAGGCACACATTCCCCCCAAACCTGTTGCAGAGGAACTTGCCCAGGGCCCCCTGCCCCTTGGCTGCCTGTCCTAGGAAGGAATGATCTCCCAGTTGCTGCTCTTGGGCACTTCTTGCAGGAGGGAAAACGAAAAAAGTGGAAAAAATTGGAGTAAGAGTAAGGATCTTGCCACTTACTGTAATATTCTGGAATCTGGCTTTTATGTGTCCCTTTCCACAGGCTCCTGGCACTGCATGACTGCTGTCTCATACTTCAACTGAGCCAAGGTGAAAAAAAGGCAATTAAGCTTTAATCAGGGTCACGAATCACTTCAGGTATACATTTCCTTTTAAAAAGTGATTTTTTTAAAAGACTCCATTTTTTCCTTGCCTGCTCTGAGGCACAGGCGAGGGCAGCGCAGGTCGGAGGAGAGGCAAGCCACGGGGGGCAGCGGCGAACCTGCCAGGCATGGCCAGGGACCGCTGACAGCTGAGATGAGCCACCGCTTCACGGTCGCTGGCACTGCGCTCTGCTGGGATAGTGAGAGCAATTGGTGATGCTTATTAGGCTTCCTCCTGCTCTGAAATGAAAGCAAAGTTTTGCAAATAGCTTGCTGTGAAATGCGAAGGTCTGGCTTGCAGCCCTTGAACTCCACCGTGATTAATGCAGAGGTACAGCAGCCTGTTTGGAAGAAGCCACCCATTCAGTGTGGCCACAAGTAAAATTTTTGGCAACCTTTGCCCTGAACCATAAACTTGACTTGGTGGGGTCTATGAACAGTTGTCTGGAGTCCCGCAAAGCATCCCAGCTCTGCGGAAGGTTTGTGCCACAGCTGGCTCGCCCACTAGCTGCATGAAATATGCAGATCAGTGATTTTCCACTGTAGCATGAAGGCTCTTTTATAGCACTTGTAGAAAAACTTCACCTTTTTCGAGCTATGACTTCATGGATTCAATGCGCTGCAGGTGCAGGTGGAATCCAGTTACTGTTTTCTAAGGGACAGGCAGTGACGCTTGGCCTTGGATGTGATTTGGGGATGAAAGCTTTAAAATACAAATAAATAACATAGTGTGAAGAAATTGACCAAATAAGTAATTTTCTTCTTTGCTACTGAACTGACAGCCTGGAGATTTTAGGGCTCTGTCTGTTCAGAGAATAGAAGCAAGTGCCACACTGTCGCCTTAATGAGCATCACTCTCAACGTGATGTGGCCATATGGCACTAAACATTCCTCGCTGGCTCACGCGTGGGTGACAGCACCGTTATCTCTGCATGGGCTGGCTCGCCGCTGAAGCTGCAGTCCGGCCCGCAGCATAGTATCTCTCCTGGTGATGATGTTGCAGACATCTGTCCATTGCAGAATGGTTTGGGGCCACGTATTTGAGTCACACAGCTTCCCCATGCGGTCCTCACCTCATCTCCTTAGAAATAGCAATGCTGGAGGTCTCTGTGCTGAGCTGTTGAGGCAGGTATTGTGTACAAGCTGGGGCTGAGGGGAAAGGAAGTTACAAGTCAAGAAAGGCAGCACCGGGTCTTTGCAGGGAGAAAATAATGTTGTTTTGACTACAATCAGGGACAGGCTTGTATAAATGAAAAGAAAAACTAAATTCAGAAATCACAATAGCTGTTAAGGAAATCAAATAGATAAATGGTACAGAGGTGGTTAGCTATAGCTTTTTGGTTGTTTGGGTTTTTTTTTAAAAAAACAGAGCATTTGAAGTCCTCAGCCAACCCCTCTAATCTAAATGCCACTCTCTTCATCTGTATTTTAAAAATAGTTATAAATAGGCAGACTTGTGTAGCCAGCTGTCTCCAGAAGCAGACTGGGGTGTTGAAAGTTCAGCCAGAATATTCTTGTTTATAGATTGAAAAGGAAAAACTGGTGGGGAAAAAGTGGGGAGTGAAGATGGAAAAAAACCCAACCCCAACCCTTTAAAGGATCATTGCGAGTGCATCACAGCGAACCCACGACTTCAGAGAGCTCGTGCGTGGTGTGTGGGGATACTGATGGGGAGCGGTGCCTCGCGAGTGCAGCCAGCTGCACACCGCTCCTCTGAGGAGGGCTCGAGCAATGGACTCTCGCAATTTGGGGCTCCTTCAGTGCTCAGGGCTTAGCAGAGATGCCTGTGGTGTAAGTCTAAATTGTGGCCTCTGCTCTTGGACTCTGACAACTCTGAGGTTAAAATGGTGTGGAAGACTGATGATTTCAGTCTAGGTTTAATTTTGATTATTTTTTAACCTGGAAACTGAGCAAGCCATGAGCAGGGTGCTCATGCAGGGAAAGCTGTGGACTGCAGATTTGTGTTCAGATCCCTTCCCTACCATTACCTTCATCAGGCACTGCCTGAACAGTGTGTTTTTTAAAGAGTTACTGGGTATGAAAATGTTTTCTTGCCTTGGAGCTTCAATATTTGTTTTCTTTAGGAAACAGGGATGAGTATTACTGCCTTTTATCTACTTTTCATATCAAGCATGTATATTCCTGGGGATAAGCCTATTTTTATCTGTTTGATAAACATCTGGGCATGGCCTGTAATTTTTATTCAGCACACTAAGTGGTGAATGTGCATAATAATCACAGAGGAGATGACCAAGTGCTGTGTGGCTAAACCTTGGTGGCTCTACAAGTACCAGTTTATCGGCATGCTTGAATTGCGGAATTGAGGCTGTTTGAAAACTCTTGGGCATTTTAAAAATGCTAGTTAGAAAAGGATGGCCATTTTGTCCCCTTTCTAAATGTGGTTCCAGTGTCACAGCAGTATATTATTTCTTTAATTGCCAGAGTTCCTCAAGACATTCCCTTTTCAGCTTCGTTCAGGTTTCTAAGCTAAGTCTAGGAGTAAGAGTGCAGCTGCTCTATGTGCTCAAATGACTGCCAGGGCATATTTTGTGTGAAAGCTTGGAGATGTTGCATGCATAGAAATTAACTTTCCAAATGTTTTTTTCTAGTGTACTAGTATAATAACCATTTTTAATAAATCAACATTGCATCAACAAGGCTATTGGCCAGATGGCACATTTAGTTAGGTTTAAAGTGCAGGTGTACGCTATGTAAGTAATAAATGATAATAAATTAGCTCAGCAAAAGTAGTAAAAAAGTGGCCTCCCACATACTCACATGACCAAATATTAGGGGTTGGGAGGGAATTGCCATAGTTCATTGCTAAGTGGCATAAAAGTACAGAACAAGCGGGTGGGAAATGTCGTATTAGCATAGTTGTTTTGCAAGTGTTAGTGTTAACAAAGCTCTTTTGACAAAGTCTGTACTAGATAATTTTTTCTAACGAAAGAAAACCAGAGCTGAAACTGCATCTTTAGTGCCCAAGGTATTTCATTAGCATATTAATCTTGCCTCTGAATGGTGGGCAGACTGTCTCCTCGAGAAGGCTGTCCTAAGATAGCCTTCACCATTCTGGGGGATGTAAGACCGGAGAAAGCCTGGTCTTGGCAAAGCTGGAAGAAATGATCTTCAGATACTTTTTGTAGGAGGTCTTCTTTCATTTGCAGCTTGAACCTTAAAGAGCACAACGCTTGGTCTCGCATGACTATGAAACTTTTGTCAAAGCTCAAAAGAGACTTGTTAAAGCTATAGACATAATGAATGGTTGAATGATTCAGCCACCTCCTTGTGAACACTGTCTTTTCCATCCCCAAATAAATACCATCTCACTTGTACATCATTCCACTAGGGAAGCTTGGGTGTGTATGGCCAGAATATTTTTAGTTGTTGTCTCCCTGCAATGAAAGCGGCAATCCTCCTGCAGGCAGAAAGGAAAGGGCAAGGTGCTTGTACGAATTCCCGCTAGAATGTTTAAAACAGAGCAAACACTCATCTGAAGGCTCTTGGGGAGGAAAGCAAACTTTAAATGTCCAAGTTTTAAAGGTTTTACTGGTGTACAGAGTGCACCTAGTTAAACTGTGGGTTGAAGCAATGCAAAAAATGCCAACCTGTAGGAGACACAAGGGGGAAAAAGAAAAAAAGAAAAAGCAGAAGAAGAAAGAAAAAGAAAAAGAAAAATAAGAAGAAAAGAAAAAGAAAAAGAAAAAGAAAAAGGAAAAGAAAAAGAAAAAGAAAAAGAAAAAGAAAAAGAAAAAGAAAAAGAAAAGGAAAAAGAAGAAGAAGAAGAAGAAGAAGAAGAAGAAGAAGAAGAAAAAGAAGAAGAAAAAGAAAAAGAAAAGGAAAAAGAAGAAGAAGAAGAAGAAGAAAAAGAAAAAGAAAAGGAAAAAGAAGAAGAAGAAGAAGAAAAATAAAAAGAAAAAGAAGAAGAAGAAGAAGAAGAAAAAGAAAAAGAAAAGTAAAAAGAAGAAGAAGAAGAAGAAAAAGAAAAAGAAAAAGAAGAAGAAGAAGAAGAAGAAAAAGAAAAAGAAAAGGAAAAAGAAGAAGAAGAAGAAGAAAAAGAAAAAGAAAAAGAAGAAGAAGAAGAAGAAGAAAAAGAAAAAGAAAAGAAAAAGAAAAGAAAAGAAGAGAAGAAGAAAAAAAGAAAAAAAGAAAAAAAAAAAAGAAGAAGAAAGAAGAAAAGAAAAAGAAGAAGAAAAAGAAAAAAAAAAGAAAAAAGAAAAAGAAAAAGAAAAAGAAAAAAAAGAAAAAGAAAAAGCTTGTGGAAGCCTGTTACTTGTGGAAGGTTTGGAATTCAGAGGTGATGGGCGAAGCTTTCTTCACTGAATGTAGACAGTGGTAATTAAAATCTAGAGGAGGTTAACAAGAAGTACAAGGCTGCACGCTGTCAAAGGAGGCTGAGCTGTATACAAGCTGGTTTGCTGGGAAGCAGGCTTTAAATTGGGCTTTCTTGAGCTGCGGTCCATAACATGTCAGAAAGTGACTCCACTGTCAGCTATGAGAAGATTAAAAAGAGTGTGATATAAAGTGCAGAATCAAATAAAAGCAAGAGAAACATTTTAAAATTTAGGCTTATTTTGATGTGAAAATCACTATGGCAGCAGGGCGAGTAACAGCTGTCTGTTGCTCCCCTCAGATCTAGCTTAGGTTATTCTTCAATTTAGGACTGTTTCAACTGCCAGCTGATGCCCTCTGTCCGCTGGTAATTCTTAGTCCCTTGGTCTTAGATCTAAACCAGAGCTGAGGTTACAGAAGTGACCGTTCCCATCCACACCGCTCTACTGAGCCAGCGCGGTTCTCCTGTGGTGCGTCTCGTCGGTGTACCATGTACTCCGGTCACATTTGTGTGGGGTAGAAAGGACTGGCTTATGTTCCCAGAATCACAGAATGATGGGGGTTGGAAGGGACCTCTGGAGATCATCTAGTCCAGCCCCCCTGCCAGAGCAGGTATGTTGATCTTCAAGGAATTTTATTGAACATTACTAGGATATATAGTTTAGAGAAACAAGCAATGATAGAGTACATTTTATTAATTATTTCCCTTAAGATCCATTCAGGGATGCAATTCCTGCAGTTTCAATTTTTTTTTGTCGTACCTTAGGCAATACCACAGTTAAAAACAAACACAGTACTCATGTTTATTAATTTGCTTTGTAATTAAAGACAGGAAGACCAACGTACAAAAGCAACGTAGTGCACTTCAATTGCAATTTTGCTCTCTCCACTGAAAGTTCTTCCCAAAGACTATGTATTTGAGGGGTGGCTTGCCTCTGGGAGCTCTTCTTTTAATGCATGAAGTCTGAAGCATACCACTTTCAAACTGAATAGAAAGTCCCATCTTAGGGCACCCTGGGCTAGGTCTATGTTAACATTTAATTTGGTGCAGCAAGAACAGATCATTAGAACAAAGGATTTGGGGCAGAAGTGTCCACATCTAAATGGTATGTAGTTTGAGGGGGTTTGCTTCAACCAGATTGAGTCCTGGGGTTCTGCTGATCCCTGGGGTTGAATGTCTCGCCACCTCCTGCCTGCTTTGGAGCGATCTGAAGACCAGCCATTGACTTGGAGCTGTTTGTCTCCATCCGAGGTGGGAGCGTTTGTGTGTGTACCTGCAGTGGAGCCTCTGAGGTAATATCCTCCTGATGAAATGGAGTTTCTATACACCAAAACCCAATTTGTGGATTGGATTGAGGGAGGTAAGGGAGGACAATAGTGGGATTTGATTCAAAGCTGCTTTACTGCTCTGAATTGTAACGATAATGTGGATAAGATGACCAAAATCATGTGAAGGTGGACAACAGCAAGATGTTGAAAGTAGGGGAGGAGTTCTGCCAGGGATCTGTAAATCAGCTCACGAATAGGCAGGTGTAATTCTTAGCTCTGAAACAGACAGATTAAGTTTTATTGAGTTACTTTAAAGAATCTCTTCAAGGTACAGTCTTGCCGCAGGTGAAATTAATGCGTATGAATGTTTTTTATTAAAAATAAGTGCGTCTCTGCAAATCTATCTTTTGCTTTAGCAAAGCAAAAATGAAGTCCAGCAGGTTAGACATGCTTTGACAAGTATTATCTCCCCTGTGAAATGATGTCTTGGGGAACTGCATTGCAAAAATAGTGGTGTACTGGGATTGAGGTACTTGTTGGTACTGTGTGTGGCACCTTTACGTGTCCTTTATTATCTTGGCATACACAAGCTTAGTTTGAGACGTAAGAACCTTTTGCTTGTTTTATTGAGAGAACGGCACTTACCTTTCTTCCTGGTTTTGCTGTACGTGGGAGAAATTTCATCTTTAGAGTTTGTGAAGTGTTACACTAACTACTTTTTGTTGTCGGTACTACGTGAAGGTCAGTCTGCCCATACACAGCACCACGACAGCACTTTGAGGTGCTTCTAAGCAGCTCTATGGCTTGAGCAGCAAATCTGAGCAGATACCTACCAGGGTGGGAGCTGGAGAACCAGGCTGGGGGCTCGGGGTTCCCCCAGGCAAGCTTGGTTTCAGCAACTGAGAAAGAGGGAATTTGACCACTTCTGGAGTTTAAAGTTTTAGCACTTTCAGGTATCTCAGCAAATGAACTGAATGTTCCTTTTGTTCTGATGGGTTTTTGTCTGGAGCTTTAATTAATTATGAGGTGAGATTTTGTTTGGACTGGGTCCAGGCATGCTTGCTTTTTGTATAAGTACTTTAGTTTTAAAAGTCATTTGAAATTTGCTTGGAGGCCCTTGGATTTAGTCTGTTTTCTTAGGAATTCTCAGAGAAGTAACTGGATTTGGTAAGATGACGAAATGCAACCAGATAATTACCTGTGCACGGTTACTGGTGTTCCATCTTTAAATGTCATAGGATCACAATATTATATTCCTGAACTGTACTGATATGATGAAGTATCTTGCGAGTGTATAAAATTGTGTTTGAATGAAAATATATGAAAACCAGCAGCTTGACAAATTTCCTACCTATTTAAGGAATTTACAAAGAGTGCATATACATACACTTTCCTGGAAATACTCATTTTTTGTACTTACTGTATAAAAACTGAAGAGCTTTCATAGAGGGAGAATTTCTCCAATATTAGTTACTTGAACTTAAAATAGAAACATTGTTTAATAAAGAATAACGGGGAATAGTATCCATTTCCATTTTATAAATGAAGAATAGATTATAACCCCCAGAGTTGTGTAGGTGTTTAACTCTTATAGGGAATGGATACTTAATTATCTTTGATAGTCTGGGCCTTAGAAACTGTAATTTCTTTAGTACTATAAACAGTTCACCCAAAACTGTGATTAAAGGCTTAAGGAATGTGTAGTTAACTCATAAAAATATGTACATAAATTTTGCTGATTCATTTCACTGTAAAGCACATCCTTATTTATTGTTATAAATGAATCTCTAATGTAGCTCATGCAAAGTCTAAATGAGTGCCATTCTTTTTCATTAGGTAGCTCTTTAAAATCGATAATGTTTTCTTTAAGGGAAGGCTTTGGCTGTTACTAATTTAAATCTCATTAACTTTTGCCTTTTTTTTCCTAAGGTTCAATTGGAGCTACATTTTTCATTTAGATTTGAAGCTGCAGGCTACATGTAATTCCATTTAAAAACCCAAGGTAGGCAGGAATAATGTTGGGTTAACAGTAATTTAGAGAACAAAAAAATTCAGAATATTTTGCATGCAGCCTACACTTGTCATTTAGAAGTAAATGGTCTTCCCAGCACAAAGTTTGGAGATGCATGGGCGTTTGAGAAATCCTTTCCTAATTAATGTAAAGCTTGCAAAAGCAGGTTGAAAGTCACTCTTTCCTGCACCATATTCTTTTGGTTTAGGTACATGTATGTGCAGTGAAAGTTTGTGGATATTCTTGAGACTCGGGGTTATAACCCCAGTCCCCTCTGTCCATGCCTGTGTTTGCACGTCTGTTGGTTTGGGTCTAGTGGGACACTGCTGTCATTCCTCCCATCCTTCGTGTGTGTTATCTGTGCTCTGTGGAGTGCCAAGACTATTTTTGAATATATGGAAACAGAAGCAAAGAAGTGCAGTGTCCTTTATGCCTGCTGAATAGATTTTTCTCTCCTAACAGGAGGCTACTACGTAGAGCAGCAGTCCAATAGCAACTGGGCTACTAGTGATGCTTTTTGTTATCTCAAGTTTGTAGCTCATTAATGAGGTTGTATTGGTTTATCTTTCTTACTCAAGACACACTGATTAGTTCCAGGGAAGAAGACAAAAATCCAGTTCTTACCATTTTGATGACATACTTTGCATTGCATTGTAAAGGTTTATGCAGCCCTGGGCAGCCTGGTGATTGAAAACTTAGCAGAGCTTTTCAAAATCGTGGTTGGCTGGAAGGGTTCTGGCACCATGTTATTCACTGCACATGAAAATTAACACATTACAAGCAGCAGTTATTTTCAATTATGTAAAATCAGATGAGTCTTTAGAGAGATTAAAATGAGATTTGTAATCGCTTAGGAGAATTCTTAAAATTGACAACTTGACACAGCATGATTTCAGATTATGTGAAATCTGGCATGAGGATATTTATATTTCTGTTTGCAAAGATTCTATTCAAAGTCGTCATGATGGAAATATTTACAATGAAGACATAATAATGTCCTTAATATGCAAATCATTCTAATTGCATTTCTTACACTGTCAACCTCACAGTGAAATATCATTTCTTTCACAAGTGACACATGAAAAAATGTGATTGCATTTGTGATACTCTTATTTTTAACAAAAATACAATGGTAAGTGTCTTCATCTTTGAAGAACTTCCCTTAATCAGCAATTCCCTTAACGTAGTTTATATGACGTCTGTATCTCTTTATTTCTGATTCATACCCCTGGTTCTAACACACTCTCTCTCTGTTTTACACTCCTTCCCCTTTCACAAAGAGAGTTTATGGTAGGGATGTGCTCCCAGGAGCATTGGCACCCAATGCTATAGGGTGCAGAGACTGTGCGGGGCGCACTGACCTCTGTGGGAGTTGAATGCCATCAACACCTCTGAGGCTGGACCATGTATCTTATGAAAACAAGGCTGATTTGTTGCCATCCAATTCTACTTTAACCTTGATGAGAGATGATTCAAAGTGCTTTTTTTTTATGCCCTGGGAACACGTGTTACACTGTGAGAGACCTCACTTCACTTCCCTGTCTGTGGCCCCAAATCCCTACCCTGAGGTCACATGCCTCCTGTGTGCTTTTTCCCCTCCGGCTGGGAACAGTCGTTTTCCTCTTCCTTCAGATGTAGACCTGGACAGATGACAGTTCTGTCATCTGAACAGAAAAATCTGTCATCGTGAACTGAAAAAATGATAAAGTCAAAAAAAACAATAAAATAGGCTAGGTTGAATTAAATAGAACATTTTCAATTGGGAATGCATCCACTCGCACCACTTTGTCGAAATTAATCCTTCCCCCATCCCCAGCTTCCTCACTGAACGCCATTTGCTGAATTCAACTTGCATTTAGCAGGGGCAGTGAGGGAAAGACGGGGGAGCCCCAGCCCTGAGCTGGGAGCCAGGGGCCCTCCGCAGGCTCGCTGAGAGGAGCGGGGACATCCTGACCGCCCCGAGCAGGAATGGGAGTCCCCAGGGCACTGAGCATTTGGAGACCCTCAAACTCTGAGAGAACTGCAGCCAGGCTTGGAAATGAGCACCCTCTTTGTGATGGATGGAACAAGAAGGCGTCCAGCTTCTTATTTCTGTCCTGTCTTCCCTAATCACCGTGAGTTTTTTGTTTAAGAATTTAAGCACTGTTTTTCTGTATTTGAAAACATGCTTTCCTAAATAGAAAACATTGATTTTCTTTGGGGTGATCCCTACAGAACCCAATCTAGGTGTAGACAACTCAATGCTTTGTTGTATTAATCATTTTAAAATAAACACTTTTAAACACCTGTCCTCAAACTGTTATGGCTGTCAGTTCCCAAGGCTAGGAAAGTGAATGATGCCTGGGGGTTAGGTCAAGAAACTGGGAGTGAGCAAGAGCATGATAGAAAATGAGAAGTCTCCACATTGCTGAGTGTTGAGGAGCCAGTCAGTACAAGGGGGGAGACATTAATTAAGAAAGTTACTCCAGTAATGTAATTTTTCTAGTTTATCTGTAGCTTAGCTGGCGGCTTTTATGATGTCGTATTTTGATGTTGAGCTGTGATGGTTTAACAACAATGAGCTGATGGCTGGTGGGGCTGCAGGACGGTGTCCCAGCTGGAGGACGTGGTGATGTCCGAAGAAAGGCCTCAGGTGCCCAGGGCTCCCTGGCTCCCCTCCTGCATCCCAGATGGCAGCTCCCATCCTGGCTGGGCCTCAGCCCAGAGCTCAAACATGTCTCCATCTTCCTGTCCCCGTCTTGGGCGCTGCTTGGTGAAACACGTGGCAGCTGCGTGTTTTGCAGAGTGAGTTGAGGCTGTTGAGAATGACAGGGGGCCCATGAATAAAACACAGACCTGTTTGTTTTGTGCCGTTCTGAGCAAATGATGTATTAGTAATGAAGTATTTGCAGTTAGTTGCTGTTGCTTACTAATAAATGAAATGTTCCTGCTGCCAGTTTTTCTTCTGGCTCATGAAGTTATGGGGAGGTGTGAGGAAAAGGCTGTAAACTGGGCTGGTTTGGGGTCTGTCTGCTTTATGATGGTTCTTATTTAAAGATAGATAGTTGTGTCAGCTCAAAGCAGTGCCGGTTTCTGTGGGGTTTCAGTCGGCCGTTGGCCCTGGTCTGAGTCTCCTGGGTCAAGACTTGGGAAAATGACTGGGAAGCAGATGAAGTCCCCAGGAACCTGCCTGCGTGGGGAGCTGCAGCCCTGGTGGTGACACAGTGGCACCTCTCCCCCACCGAAGGGCTGTCACCAGGGCTGGGGCTGGGGAGGAGCGAGGCCTGGGGAACTGAGGATCGTGAGAGGACCAAGAGGGGTCATGCTGCTGGTGACAGGACATGCTCAGAGCCACTGCTCACACTGATCTGGAAGTGGGCTGGGATTTTGGGGCATCTGGCAGATCTGGGGGTCTGCCTTCACAGCCCCCGTTTCACAGCCTGTGTTTGAGAAATGACAGTGCGCGTGGTCCCGTAAACGTGGCCCTTGTTTTCACTGGAGCTGCATTACTGGGGTGTGTGGAGCTGCCGGTGGCTGCAGTGCTGCAGGATGTTGCGACAGGCAGGTTTTAGAAAACGCGTATGTAAATGGTAAAGGTGTACTGAAACAAATGTGCAATGCTGCGTTACGGAGCACAGCACTGTGTTACCGCCTGCTGCTTTACCTAGAGACACACGTCAGTAACACAGGTAGCTCTTGTAATGGTTCATTTTTCAATCATCCTTCATTTTTCTTTTTTTACATGTAATTATAATAGCTTGCAACAAGGATAACTCTATGTTTGTTTATTTTAAATAGAAACAAAAGTCTTAAGAACAACATTTACTGTTTAAAAATATCTCCGTTTGAAAGCACTTCATAATTCATCAGTTACAGACACATTTTAGTCAAATAACCCTCTAACAATTCTATTCATGGTTGTCCTATAAAAGCAAATATTGTTTTGATTTGTGACTGTTCATTTTACCAAAATGAAATTCGGTGTGTTCTGCAGTCAGGAGAGTTTCCTATTTAAATTCTGCTGCATACGTGCAACTAATGAATTAAAATGAGAGGAGGAATTACAATCTAGGTTAGAGCATGGGTCACAACCTTTTCAAACAGAGGTCCACCTGTCATGCAAGTGGAAATGGTAATTGGCTCATTGCAGCTGAAATTGTCTGTGCTAGATAACAGGAGGAATGGCATAGCAACTGTAAAATGGTAAGTATGTCTAGATATCCAAAGGTAAATGTGTAGACAAAGCAAATAACCAAAGCTGGTTATTTGTTGCAAGTAAATTCAGATG
This sequence comes from Pluvialis apricaria, assembly GCA_017639485.1. Classification (NCBI taxonomy): domain Eukaryota; kingdom Metazoa; phylum Chordata; class Aves; order Charadriiformes; family Charadriidae; genus Pluvialis; species Pluvialis apricaria. The sequence continues at coordinate 8,737,538 of CM030017.1, forward strand.
AACTTGACTTGTTCCTTTCTATTCATGAGCACCTCCTGATTTAAAGTTGTGCATTCTCCCCCCCCCCCCCCCCCCCCCCCCCCCCCGCCCCCCCCCCCCCCCCCCCCCCCCCCCCCCCCCCCCCCCCCCCCCCCCCCCCCCCCCCCCCCCCCCCCCCCCCCCCCCCCCCCCCCCCCCCCCCCCCCCCCCCCCCCCCCCCCCCGCCCCTTACAATGTGTTAATCAGGTAGATTGCAAATGTGCAAGGCCCAAAACATTCATTCTACCTAGTGTGTTTATGATGGGGAACTAGTTTTGTAAAGCATTTGTTAATCTTCTGATGGACCGACTGCGTCTTTGTAAGCTAGAAAATAAATGATTAATCAGTAGGGTGGAGAGTGTGCGCACACCCAGATATGGGCATTTGTGTGAAAGGCTCCCTTTATGTGTCTGCAAATTGTGACCAGCAAGGGATGTGTCGGTGGTAGGACCAAGTCATTGGGGTCAAGTACGTTGGCAGAGGCCTCTGGAGGCTCAAACTGTGGGGTGCTGCTCAAAGGCCTTGCATGATGGCATGGTTGGCTGTGTGGGCAAGGCACGCGCGTTGATCGGGCATGAGTTGCCCATGGTGCATGGGGAATTTGGACTACAAGAAATGTCCCTGCTGAGTTGTCCTGGTGAATAATTGCTTAAACCTTGCACAAATAACATGTAGCTTATCCACAGGAATAACTGAGTGCTGCTTTCCTCTTGTGGTGGGGTGTGATACTGTCCCTAGGCTCTTCTGATGATCCCCTTGCTCTCTTCTTCTGTCAAACAGTCTTCCTCTGCCACAAGTGAGATGTAGTAAGAGCCCTTACAGCAGACCTGTGTCACTCAAGGATCCCCCTCTGCAAACAGTAGAGGAAATGAGTTTAGTCTGGTGTATTCAACGGTGAGTCCATCTTCCTAACCTAATCCAAGCTCAAGAGGACTGTGCCCTCAAAGCACATAATCCAACTCAAACTGTCCACATACTTGAAAAACAGATGAAAAATAAAATAATCTTGTGCATGTACACCAGCCTCTCTGCCCCACAGGGACCAGAAAGTTAATAGAGTTTCATTCTCTTTAATTTTAAATTCTTATTATTCACAGCTCTTTCCTACAATTCCCTCCCGGGAATAACAAGCAGTGGATATAGAGTTTCCTAATTGTGTGATTACTTGAGACTGCAACTACCTGATGTGGGATCTAGTTTCCATTTACTTTACCTTCAGTAACTTTATTCAAAGGGACTAATGAAAAGAGTCATCAATTATTGAAATGAATTCAGCTTTGTTCCCAAAGTTTGCATGGTGCTAAAGACTCGAAAACAGAAGTGTGTGAAAGTCTCCGTGGGTTAATGTGGTTAGCTGGAGCATATTAAAACCATCTCAGAGAGTGTCCTTAAAGAGCTCATGTATAGTCAACACCACTTAAAATATTAATTGCATATACCTTCAGATATGAAGCGTATTTCCAGTGTGTTGCTCTTTACCAGAAATCCTCTTAGGATAAAATTTTTACTTATAAATCCAATGGAATATTTTCAGTCTGTTTTACTCAGTACTTAAATCAGTTATTATTCTCCCTTTTCTTACATACTGATTCTTCTTGTTTTTCGATCTAATTTGTCTAAAGGTAGTTATGTGCACCAAAGAAGTATCAGAGATGCTGTGAAATCTCTCTCTGTGCTTTTCCATTGTTCATTGACTTCCTCAGGAATCCAAAGAGCTAATAAAACCAGCAATATTCATTGTGGAAGATGTTAGGAAAAATTATTTTTTCCCCTTTCTGTAGCTTAGAAAGTGGAAGTATTTTTATTTGCTAGATTTTGTGGGCATTATGTAAAAAAAAATATTGGTGTTCAGATGGGTTTCAGAGCTGGGTGAACAACTAATTTACAGTCTTTATTGAGTTCATACCTGTGTTTGCACTGAGTTGTTGGGTGCCTGAGTTGTTTGTTTATGGAATTTAAAATGTTAGTATTTAACAGGAAATTTTGTTTCTTAGTCAGTCCAAGAAGCAGATGTAATGTCACATAACTGATCTGACCACTCCAATCTAGAGCATCATACTTTTTGTTTAAAATAATGTTCCCTTGCTAGTGGGATAAAGAAAGAAAAGAGAGGTGGTAATTTAATGGCGTTATTTCATGGCTGACTTTGAAGAAATGGGGATTCATTTATAGATCCACAAACAAGAGAAGAGGTTTAATTGTTCGGATAACTTGTTCACTGCAGATCACCCACTTGGCTTTACTTCTGTGGGAGCAAAGACAGAGGCTGGGCAGAGACAGGAGCTTCGTAAATGAACTTTCCAACAACTCTTCCAAACCTGCCTGCCCCAGTGCGGGAGGGGAACCGCATCGGGAAGGGCAGGGGCCAGGCAGTGCCGGAGGGCTGAGAAGGGAGGGCAGGCTGGGGCACAGTCCTTGAACCCATGTCTGGGACTTCCCAAAATATAAGAAAGCATAAAGCCGTGAAGTATGATTTCTTTGCTGTTCATGTCCTGGCTCTACTGCTGTTGATTTTCAAGGTGCCTTTTACATTGTTTTCTAACGTGGTGACAGCCACGGAGAATCAAGGCATTACACTGAATATTTAAAACCTAACCACTTTGTAAGTTCCAATTTCTGTACTGTTTACTTCAACACAGACTCTTTAAAAACCCACCAGATATTGAAGTGATTAGGACATCAAGGTCACCAAACACTCATTTTTAGGGTAAATACGCTGCATGTTAAACAGTTGCTTCAGTGCCCTCCTCCGCTCTGTGCTCAGCAGAGCAATCCGCTCAAAGTGAAGAGCACAGCTTTGGAAAGGCACTTCAGTTCAGGTCTGTCTGTCTCCAGAAACATCTGACTTGGAAGAGGGAGCAAAGAATATGATGAGACCAGAAATTTCCTTTCCATCACAGAATGTGTTTCAGAGCTGCCTGTCTCCAGCAAAATCTAACCTGCCAGCTGTGATTTGCTCTTCTCTCCATCAGCAAACATTCCCGAAAATCCCTGTGATAAGGTGCCACCTGAAAAGCTGGCTCTGACAAGTGCTGCAGGATGAAATGCCCCTGTCCAGTAACTTCCACTGACAGTACTTTAGCGTTTTTGTTCTTCAAGTATAATTTCTAAGTCTTGACCTCATTAATATGCCATCGCTCCTGGAAGCTGAGAATTTTTTCAGGGTCCAAGCTGTTTTTTTCTCTCCCAGGAGAATTTTACAGATTGGTGATCTACTAGTATGTTCTTTCTTTTGCATTTTCAGTATAAGGCTAAAATGCTTCTGGCTCCGTATGCATATGTAAGTCAAGACAGAGCAATCCGTTGTCATTTGGACCTCTGGCAGTATATATTTACAGTTTGTTTGACCTCAAAGGAAATTTTGAGTGTTCGGCTGGAATATTTGACATTTGAGTTGTTTTTTTTTAGCTATGGCTCATAAGAAAAGCTGGTCAAAAAGAATGAAGCATATAGAACTCTTAAAAACCTATTAGCCCATCTTACAGCAATTTGAAGCGTTGATCAAAATTTGGAAAAAATCAGCCAATGTATAAGGATAAGTAAATGCATTTTTCCTTATTTATGAGCCAGATTTGGAGAAATATTTGCATGCTGCTAAATGTAATGAAGGGTTTTTTTGCGCTCATCATTATTTGATTTAGGAATTTGGGAATGTTTACACTTTTATATGTCTGAAAGTCCCAAACATTTTCGCCAGTAAGTTTGGTCTAAATCTTGCTAGAAAACATTCAGAAAATGGAGATCAGAGTAGAGAAACTACAAAGTCTTTGAGTGATCCTCTTCTTAGATGTTGTGTTTCTACAGCAAACTAGTCTTGGTTGGTGATTTCTGAATCTCGATGTTACTGATAGAAATGAATTATTTAAAATTGTTAGTGGTAGTAGGAGAAATATTGCAAAATTCACCCAGCTTGAATAATGATAAACTTTTTTTTTTCTCAAGATTGAAGGTCGTTCTCTAAGTGGTCTTAATCTCCAACACATACATTTTTTTGATTTACTATATCCGTCAGGGGATGACTATTTTATTTTTTTCTAAAATGCAGTTTAAAATATGAGTATAGTCAGAGTCAAAAACTAGTATTCACTTGACTCAAAGAAGGACAAAACTGTAACTCATAGAGAAGAAACATCACTGACGCTTTACCTGAACTTCCTTCTCCTTTCCTCCCCGCTTGCTGTTTGAGGTTGGTTTCCCTGCTGCTGGAGAAGGCCATTGTCCGCTCCCTTCTGATGTACCGCCAGCACAGGCTTCTCCTTCTGCCCTGTAAAACTGGGTAACTTGCTCTCCATGTCAGAGATATCAGCTCAGACGTCTTTTGGTAAAGTGGGTTTTCTATAATTGTTATGAGAGTGTCCTTCAACCATCTGGTTTGGTGGGTCAGCTAAGCTGAGAGAGCTCTACAAGCAAAGATCTTACCTTGCTTTGGAGGTGACATCCATGATTTTGAAGAGTGCCTAGAGGAGTCAGTAGACTGTTTTGTTTGAAATGTGTTCTCTGAAGAATCACAGATAGAGGTGAGGAGGGGTGGTAGCTGTTGTCAGTTTTCAGGCGGCTCAGCTCCCTGACTTGGCTGATGGTGTGAGGAGCAGGAAGGGCTCTGGGAGGAGAGAAGTGGCAGGGGATCACGTGCCGGGCTCAGCTGATGGACAGGTCTCATATGGCAGCACTGGGCTGTGATGAGATGCTGGCAGACATCTGCAAGCACCGTAGCAGAATTAGCATAGCACAGCCAGAAAGTCAGAGATGTGAAACCAATTACGTATGGTGAGCCTGATCTAATACCCTGACCCTTTGTGAAGATCATGTCCAGCCAAAGCTATTAAAGGCATTACTGTGTTTGCTCAAATGTAGGGCAAGTTGCCTTTTCTCCAGAATCAAAATCTGAAAATATCAGGTTGCCTAAAATTCATGGCCTGTAACTGATTTCTCCCCTTTAAGAGTCTAAAAATTTGCATCCCTTTTTGGATTTCCTTAATGGAGGGCATCTATCGTTGCTATGTGTCTGCAAACACCAAGCCTGATGGATATCAGTTCCTGGACTCTACTGTTCTATGGCTAATATATAAATAAAAATATAATTCCTGTATCAGAGGAATGTTTGTGGTTTTGGGGTTTGGTTTTGGTTTTTTTTTTTCTGACTATGTATTTACAGTCACAAGCATTGCTTGCTTTGTGGAGCAATAAATTTAATACATTAGCTAGTATATTATTTTTTAATTATTTATTTGTCGATGATTTCAATTTAAAATGAGATTTTCAGGTAACAAAGTAGGCAAACATGTTTAACAATGCCATGATCTAAATTGCTGTAGGTGACAGATCCCTACAAAAATTATTACAGGCAGATTCGCAATGCAAAAAATTATTTATATGACAGCAAGCAGAAAGACAAATTACTCAGAGACTATGTACATGCTCTTCTATAATTGCTCATAAATTATTATGGTTCATGTTAAAATGCATCTAGACTCCCTAGACAGCTAGATTTATTTAAAATAAGAATAATAGGAAATTACCAGGAAATGTTGGGGAAGGAGATGCAGTACACACTTTGGGTGACTGCTAACATAAAAGTGTGGTAATTTATTGTCAGCTAGCTTAATCTATAATTTGCTTAATAATTTTGAAACCTTCATTTTCCATTCCCCATCTCCTCGGGTTGCGTTAGCCTGGATAGGTAGGTGGGATGGGCCCGGTGGGGCCCCACCATCACTGACTGCTGCTCTGTTTCCCTGCTGGCAGGGGACATATCAGGACTCTCCTGCACCCTTGTAGGGCTCTTGTGTACCTGAACGCTTTCATGTTCTACGAAACAGGATTGAATTTAGTCAGTTGGATCAGAAGTTATGCTAACGGAGTGGGGGGACTGACAGATAGACGGGCAAACCTCTTTTCCTTAGGAAGCTGGGCTAAAAATGGGACAGCGTTTTCCATATCCTCTCAATGCTCCAAATTTTAGAAAATATTTCAAATAATGGTCTTTATTGAAAGCGTCTACAATACACCCACAATGGATAGGATTTAATTTGAATGGGCTTTCAATAAGGCACTTACTGAGGATGAGCTGATTATTGGGTAGCAGAGAAAATATGTATATACATTTATTATGTAATAAGCGCCTCACTCTAATGCCATTATTTTTCTCTTCTTACCACCCTGATTATATTACGCATTGAGAGCCAGCCCAACACAAATGACAGCAAACTTTGTTCTGGATAATGGAGTGCTAAACTCCACCTAAGCAGCTCCAGTCATTTGTAATGACAGCTTGGAGAATACTCCAAACGAGTCTAACAGTGCTCACGCTCCAGTGACTGACAGCGCGGCAAGAGGAAAAATTCCAGCTTCCACGTGAGCGCAGGGAGCCTGACCTAGATTTTAGCCTCTACAGCTTCATAAGAGGAAACGTTCTTGACTGTGTATTTAACAAGAAAAAAAGAGCAAGGGGAAAAAGTTGTCTCCTGTTTGATTAGTCTTTCTTCAATAATTAAGATTTAGTCAAGGCGCTCTGTGAGACTTCTCCCCTCCGCAGATGTCATCAACCCTGTAATGAATGGGTACTCCGTTCCCTGTGTGCTCTCCTCTCAGTAATTACCACCTCCTGGCATGCTGCGGGGAGCGAGCTGCTGCAGGGGCGCAGCCGGTGTGGGCAGGGGCGATGGGGCGGCAGCCTGCCTGCACCTTCCCCCTCTGCTGCGCTCATTGTTTTGGGGTCAGCCTCGCCGCTGACTGCTGAAATTCTTCCATCCGGATACTATTAATGGGAAAAAGGTCTCTAGTATAAATCTCCTTTTTTTTTCTTTCCTTCTTTTGAGATGCAGGTGCTGGGCTGGAGTTAGGTCTCCGTGGCCGGCGGCTCCACTGGAGCGCTGGCAATGGCCAGCGGTGCGCCGGCCCCACAGTCTCGCTCTCCGCTGGGGGCAGCTGGAGATGGGTTTTAGCCACCCTAATGACCTGGCTGTAAATTACCATTCAAATGTCTTTTATCTGTTCCACTATGCTTTATATACTCCAGCAGTTATAATTTTGAAAATAAAATAGTAGGGAAGCGCACACTAGAAGGGAGAAGACATTTTCAAATGCAAGTGGAAGATGAGGCAGATTGAATGATGCCGAAGGATGCTCAGTGTTCTTTTGAGCCGTGCTTTGACAAGTTGTTTGGTGTGGATGTGGGAGAAATTTTATTGGAAGCAGAGGCATTTTCAGCTTCCAAAGCTGGATTTCCATATTGGGTCAGTGCATAACTCTGTAACTCTTCGTAATTGTGACTGTGCTCTGTGAAGTAACTGAAAAACTGGCCCCTTTCTGCTTGACCCACAAGCTTTCCATGTGTGTCTGAATGACAGTTATTCTTTACTGTGGTTTAACTTTGCTGAACCAGCACAGGTTCAAAAGCATTAGATGACATGACAGGATTAGATTGACAGAAGATTGACAGAATTAATTAGATCGGCTGAATTAGTTTGGGTCTAAATTCCAGTTCTGGGCACCCCTATTCATTTCAGCTTACTTAGACTTTTGTGACTTTGCTAAAGCACAGGAGGAAGGGTGCCTTTGAGAGCGCCTGTATGGCCTGGAGAATGGGGATGAGCCATCTGGAGAGCTCAGCGTTGCCGTTCACATCCCTTGCTGAGAGGAGGCGGCTGTAAGCTCTGCACTGCTCTTTAATTGTAAACTTGCACCAGCCTGAAGAGCAGGGCTTAAGAAAAGCACAGAAGTTTTGTGAGGAAGCTCTGTATGGAGTACATTGATACCGAATCGATGTAAAAGCCTTCAAAGCCACCTAAATAAAATAATTGTCTGATGTCAGAACTAGGCTTTAATGTAAAAATTGATTGGATAAGTTTGTAGGACTGGGAGACTTGGGTTCTTTTTCCAGCTCTGCTCTGTTAGTTTGTTTTACACGTAAAGTTTGTTTTAAAACACGATGTTACATGGAAGTTTACGTATTAAAAATGTATGAAAGCAGTTAGTGTCAACAGGTTTAAAATATGGTTCGCTTGCGTGGTTCATGTGGTCACAGTACAATTAAAGCTGACTTACTGCAATGGGGAAATTAAAACCTTCCATTTATCATGGTTAGTGTTGAAGGATTCAAGAGAAGCCTGATAAAATGATAGACATAATTTAAAGGCAGTAAAAGCCACTAAAAAAAAGGACTAGATCTGATATTCCACCACATGTAAAAATTTTGGCTCACTACATTTGTTTAGGAAGTAAATAAAAAAATCATTTAATGAGTGAATGCTATTGAAGATGTATATGAAATGAAGAGTGTATGAGAATATCGAACACTTAGAGTTTGAGAATTGATACTGTAAATGCAGAAGAGGCAACTTGAACCTTACTTGGCTGAATTTGAGGTAGCTACATCAAGGGTAAAGATGTTCCACTTATGTGTAGCTGGATATGATCTATAAATTCTAGAAACAACACATTGTCTATTAATTTTAGGTAGTGTATTTGCCTACTGATGATCTGCCTTTGCAGTCTTTTTCTTTGGTTATATTCTTGGTTAACTTTCAGACTTACAGTTTTTCCAGCAATAAAAAAGTTTGAATTAAAAAGTCTCTGATGTGAGGGGGAGTTACATGTTGATGTGGATGTATGTTCTAGGATTATACTCTAACTAAGATGATTTAAAATAATGGGAGTAAAAATTGTGGGGAGAAGTAGTCTTTTATTAAACTGGCTAACATGTTAATTTTTAAAGTGAAGTATCAAGAAAACTGTATCAAAAGTTTTTGCTGAACAGAATATCAAAAGATCCCTTCTCATATTTGTACAATTCCTGTATTAAGCTTGATTGCATAGGTGGCATGTTGTAATTGCATCCTGTTGTATATAATACGTATCTCTACAGTTTGAGTAGGCTGTAGGAAAAAAAAAAAGCACTATGTGGAACTGCCTTGAAAAGAAAATTATAAACGTCACATCAGTTATTTATTTTTTTTTACGTAACATAATTAGCAGAGGTGAATGGAAAAGTTTTAAGGGATAAGATTGGGATCACATACCAATGTACGTTTTCCTCCAATAACGAACTAAAAAATTCAAAACTGGCTTACTGGGGCAAGTAGTTCAGGTGAAAACACTTGGTTTATTTATTAAACAATTAATGTTTTGGGGATGAAAGTAATGATATTCTAAAGAAATGGAATTGAGCCGGCCCAATGTGCTGTATTTATTGCCTGCAGATTTGCATTTACTTGTAACTAAAAAAGGTGTATAAAACCCTTTAATTGCCAATAGCTGCTTTGGGTTTTTCACATTGCTATAAACCAAAGGTTCTTTTCTTTTAATTAACTGCATTGCATTTCACAAGCTGCCTTTCACTATCTTGAAAAAATATATCTGTATCTAATATTTCTTTATTATTGTTTTGCTTTCAGTTGATGGTTGCATTGACTGGTCAGTGGATCTCAAGACATACATGGCTTTGGCAGGTGAACCAGTCCGAGTGAAATGTGCCCTTTTCTACAGCTATATCAGAACTAATTATAGCATGGCCCAAAGCACAGGTCTTAGGCTTATGTGGTACAAAAACAAAGGAGATTTAGAAGAACCCATTATATTTTCTGAAGTTAGGATGAGCAAGGATGAAGATTCAATATGGTTTCACTCGGTTGAGTTGCAAGACAGTGGTTTCTACACATGTGTTCTAAGGTGGGTATTGTGTTAAAGTCTAACTAAGAATGTATAGATTGTCTTGGTTAAAAAAAAAGTTTAAATTTAGTTGTCAGAATTGAGATATTCTTCCAGTTAATATATACTCATTATTTTTATTCTTATAATTATATGTCACATAATGCTTTGTGTCAAAATTAGTTTCCATAGTAATTATAGTTACCTCTTCCAATAGCTATAATTAAACATGTGCTTTCACTTAATTACTTTTTTTTTTCAGTCCAACATTTGCAAATTCTCAATTTGCCATAAACTTTCAGAACTGGATACTTCTTAAATCATGAAGTATTTTGGTTAAGTAACGCTCTTTTTCAAATCCTCTGAGTTATTCAGGAGTTAGCCACAGTTTGAATTATTCTGATGGGGTTAGGCCATGGGGAGTTACAGTTCCGTCTGGTTTTAAAGAAATGTTTATTTTGACATACAGTTATGATTTGTCACAAATTTAAACAGACCTCGTTTGGTAAGGCACTGAAATGCATGTCTCAGAAGTATTTTGGAGCTGTTGGATGAGCCTTAAATTAAGCATGTGCTGGAGCTCGTGATTTCTGTCATGTGGATGTTGATGTCAGTCCTATGCCTAAAATGAGAAGATAAAAAAGGAGGACTCTTTAAGAATGAATGAATAAATATCCCTTAAATGATCCAGTTTTGAATTAAAAGGAATTTACAGATACTTTATATGATTTGGTTTTAAACTATTTAGTTTCAGAGAATGAAGCTTGCTTCATCCTTGTCTGCTATTCCATACTGAAATTATACACAAGTTTGATGAATTTAATATCAAATATTTGCAGCAAAGTAACAGCACTGTCCAGAGCCCAGAATTTGTTCTCTCGCCATCTCTGCTAAGTCTTGCTGCCTCGTCTCAGCTGCCTCAGTCCGTTCTGATCCTGAAGAACGCTACTGAAGGCAAAGATTGTGCTGTGGGGCATGGGGGTTTGTACTGGGAACCAACGTCCAGTTTAAATATGAGATGCATCTGCCAAACTCACTATTAATTCTGTGCTGCAGCCTTTGGACTTAAATATTATTTTATTAGCTGCTCTGTCACAGGTTTGATGTAATGTGAACGCTGACATTTTGAAATGTTACAGGAAGATAGCAATTTACATGTTTCAAGGGAGGTATACCTTTTTCAGAAGAAGTTGCTGTTGTGATAATCAAGTTACTAGTTTAACACTCTGGAAATTTTAATGCGAATCCTATGTGAACAACGAAGACTTGATCTTGAATCAAATTCTGGGACATACTTTTTTCTGGGAAATTTCAAAACTCTGATCATTTGCATGACAAAGGAGTTTTGGTAACGAATGTGGAAGTTCTTAATTCATGCATTCTCCTCATTTTCAGCTAAAAGCTGTATGACATGCTTCTTGGAAGGCATTACACAGCAATAAGATCTTCCTTGACAGTTATGCAGTTCTGCTTTGGCTAGAACTTTCTTCGATAATTACAGATACTTTTGCCTTTTTCAGATTTATGTCCCAGTGCAGAATATTACATATAATGGTTATTTCTTCCTTTAATGAATTAATTTTTCCTTCTAAAAATTTGGTAATGTATCCTTGCTGTTATTGTTTATGAAATCATAGGTGGCTTAAAATAGCTGAGGAAATAGCAATCGCAATTTATTTTAATGTCATTAAAATTGGGCTAGATGTAATGTTCTGAAATATGATCACACTTTTGTGGTAGACTATCCACACCATTAACTGTGTAATTTCAGCTTTATTAATCCATTTTTTTGGAAGGGGATAAGCAGATGTTTGTGTTTTAGTCATTAACCAGGATCACCTGCTTTGTGAGAATTAAGAGGTCACAAATGAGAGCAGTAATTCTAGAATATGATTTTATTTTCTAGAAATATTAACAATTTCTGTTACAAATGCCTTCTTTTGTAGATTGAATGAATAGAGACTGGTAGAGAGAACTCAGTGCAGTGGAAATGAAGAGGTGACTGTCCATCAGTGTGCAACACTGGGTTTAGGGTTGCATGCATAGCTGAGTCTTTTGCTTTGGTAGCTGAATGAAAAAAATTGGGGAGGAAAATGCTTTTGGTTCAAGATCAGTGTAAAACTTTTGAAGTTTTTCTCAACTAAGAAGTTTTCATTTATGTCCTCTAAGAGAAAATCAGAAGCAATAAAATCTAAAATTTATGTCTTTCCTAGCCACGTACCAAAGGTGTGGGAAGCCCTGGTGCAATTCCCGTTGCTGCATGAAGGGTGAAAATCCACATTTGCATGTGCCAGTGGCCAGTGCTGCATTCAGCCACTTCAAGTCTCTGCATTAGAGCCGTTCTGTGTGAATTTTGTACTTGTGTACGCAAAAGGTCACAAGGGGGCAAGAATGCTTGGATGTGGTGCCTAAGGCTAAGTGGGGACAAGGGGTCCCTGCCCCAGAAGTTGTTTATGGCTTGAAAGGAAGGACACTCTTGAACTGGGAAGATCTTCTCTGATAGAAGGCAATTGAACACCAAGGGTTTTTAGCAAGTCGTACATAAAGGATGTCACAGACTATAGTGAGAGCTATGCTAATTCACTCTCCCCCAACTTGTTTTTTTTCCCAGTTGAAACAACATGGCAAATAAGAAAACTCTATGAGGAAATAACAATTGCACATTTTGCCGAGTTTTCCTATTTGTTGAAAAGGTTTTTCACAATTCTAAAAAAGCCCCGTTTTTTCAAGAAGATGCATTTTCTGGTTGCTCACGGGTGTTTGTAGGATCAAGGCAGGAGTATCTTTGAAGCAATTGGACGGAATTTTTCAGAAGCTGCTTGAAAAGAGTGGGTATGAGCAGGTGAAGGATAGGCTGAAATGACAGTGATTCAGAGGTGGGTAAAAATGAAATGTGTCAGTGAATTCTTTCTTATACAGAACTGTCACTTCAATAATCATAATGTCTGTTTTGTAAATGAACCTGCAATGCTGAATAAAATTAAGGAATATTAGAGCAGCACTAATGAAAGAGATTGCTTCTCCCGACTGAAGAGGTCTGATACCATAATTTAAATATTACCTCTCCTTTGTTAACCAATTATACACTGTTCCATAGACAGGTGTGGGGGTGTTTGTATAATAGGAGGAAATTATTGTTGCATTAAAATTTACTTCTCTCTTCTCACAATACATTTTGACATTCGGACACTCAGGTGCTGACCCGTGTAGTATTTTTCTGTAGTGTTAAGCATGGCTGTAACATATTAAGGGGTCCTGATTCTGCAGGGACTTTTAAAAGAGTGCAAAGTTGAGCTGTGTTACCTAATCCATGTGAAATCCGTGGATCTGCTTAGTTCTCGGGTGTCTTTTCTGTGCCAAATCAGGGATATTGCTACAGCATGATCCTGTGACAGAATCCAGAAGGGATCCTGACTCATGGATAGACGCGTGTTTCATTCAGTTCCCAGATAAATGCTGGGATATTTGTATCATGACTCTACTGCCCAATATGGAAATGCTGCATTCTGGGGGTCTCTTTGCAGTACAGGTCCTGGATATGCCGTTAATCTTCCAGCACCTGCTAAAGCTACTTTCAGATAAAGCTGACAGCATTTCTGTCACAGAGGTTTGGTGTTCTGGGATTTTCGCATCAGCAGTCTGGATTGAATCATTTTCACTGAAGGATTCAGAGATGAGAGCACCAAAACCAAACACTGAAACTGAAATAAATCTAAATGCATAGGGTGACCCTAAAGTTCTGAGGGTGTAAGACAGTCATTTGCCAGATCATGCGCTGCTTTTGTGCTTTGAACAAATACATTTGTTTTTCTGTGTTAAATGCCTCTGTTTTTTAAAGAGGGAAAAAGAAGTAGGCCTACTTAGATTTTCTTAACCTGATGAAAGAAGAGAAGATGAGCTAGGGGAGAAATCTCAGCGAAGTTTAGCAGCACCTTTGCCCTCAGCAAGGGATTACTCCTGCAGCCCTTTATTCTAACTGGGCCCAGCTCCAAAGTAAACTGGACTAGTACTGAATAAATGCTTTATGAGCAAGATGAGTAAGAGAAACATTAGTGCATATTTGCTGTTAGTTAACTGTTGGTGAAATAAAATAACTTGATTCCCATAAAGTGAATCAGGAGGGTAGAAAGTCTGGGCCTTGTCGGGGTGCAGGAAAGCAGGGAGGTGGAGGTTTATGGTCGCCAGACTGGCTGATGGAGCTGAGCCTCAATTTTTGTACAGGATGCAGAATAACAAGGGAGTGATGGTGTTGAATGCCTATGAGGAAATAAGCCTGCAGATCTTTAATGCTAGCATTTGATGCCAGAGAACCGCCAACAAATCAAGTTAGGAAATCCGCGCATCCTTTTTCCCTTACTTTGTCCCTATCTGCACAGTTCTTAATGGAGAGCAGCATTGCTATGGACATGGACAGAAGAATCAAGCCTTTGCTGGGCCATTGGTGAAATACTGAGATATTACTTTCTGAGCAGTAATAAAATAGACTGATAGTAGATTTTAAGCCTTCAGGCTTCTGAATGTCTGTGGAGCGCATGACCAGCAAATCAAAATCAGATTTAGACAGCCTGGAGGGGCTGTCAGTAAAACTTCATTTGTGGCATAACCTTAGTGCTCTTGCTTCACGGGGTGTTAGGAGGAGCTGAGGAACTTGTTTCAGATTCCTACAACCTGGACTGCAGTATGCACCCATCATCCCAGGAAAAGTTGCACCGCTTTCTGAACACTGAAAGTCTGGCTTCCAAGCAAAGGAAAGAGGGTTTTTTTTTCAGTTACAGAGACCAGACAGGAAAGTTGGACTAAATCATGATGTGAAAAAGTGTAGGGGTAAGGTCACTTTCTCTGCAGCCATGTCTCATGGTTCTTACAGTACAGTTACTGATTTTGTTGGTGGCAATATCTTCTCATTACAGAATGTTTCACGTTCAGGTGTTTTGGCTTTATTCAGCGCTCAACTGTTCATGACGAAGGTGATTTTGTATCTCAAATCCCTTTGAACACAGTGTTGTAATTCCAGTTTAGTCATAGAATACCTCCTTCCATATGCTTCACTGGCAAGTGCTTTTTTTCCCATAGACTTACTCTGAAAAGATCCCAAGATGATACTTTCTAGTGGGCCACTGTCTTTAATCATCAGATGTCCAAGAAAGGCGCATCTAAGTAGGCGGTGGATTACACATCTCATAGTTACCTCTCAGACTTGCGCACTGGTACATGATCAGCTTTCATGGCTGTACTGTCCCAGGCATGTCTGTAGAAGCCAGCTAAATTTCACACTTAGCGCAAGTGCATGGATTCAGCATTGCAGAGTCTTCCCAGGCTCTGTATCACACTAACATTAAATGTCATGCATTAAAAGTGTGTGACATTTCCCACACTAAAAGTGACTGATTCTGTATAAACAAAATCCCTGTGATATATGGTATTCAATACTTGAATACAGTGTTAGAGCGGATACAATATAAAGTCAGTATGATTCATGCTAAAATAAAATTTAACTTACTGAGATATAATGTTTTGGCATTATCAAAATGCAGGGGAAAGTAGAATCGGAATTCTTCTACTTTTCTATCTAAAATTGTGTAAAAACTGATGATGCTCCTGCAAATCATTTTGATGACATTGTGTTTATTGAGAGAAATCAGTTCTATCTGTTCTTTTGACACTTACATTTGCAGAAAAACAAAGATTTGTTTCTTCTCCCTGGTGATATGTATATTTCCGCTCACTCACCCTCCTTGTCTAAGGCTTTAAAAGAGAAAATACTCATCCTCAGTCTTTCTGAAAGCCAGTGTTCACTGTTGCTGAGAAGCTGCAGGAACAGTCAGGGCTTCAAGCCGAAATGCCCCTGTTGCTCTGTGGTGGGAGAGCATCCAGTGACTTCCCTGTTGCAGCAGCATGCACAAGAATGAGAATATTGTGTATCCTTCAGTTTTCCCAGTAGTAAAATCCCAGCTTTAGATACCTTTAAAATGACTGGCATTTCCTTCTAGTCTCAACAGATTGTCAACGCAAAAGCTCCGTGTGCTGCAGGGCATCAGTAACGTTTCAGCTCGCTGTCACTGGTTGCTCACGGAAGAAGCTCCTTCCCTGGCGGGCTTCAAACCTTGCTTGGTGGAGAGAAAGGATGCGAAGTGGAGTGACTGCTTCCTCATGCAGTTGACTTTGCACACGGGAGACCTATTGCCGGGACGTTGTTCAGCCCTCTCCTCTCCAACATGTCAGGGAGTTTTCATTTCCCTTCTGTTCTCCATATAACAATGGAGGAGAATGTGCTTACCCGGGTACCACTCCTGTTGAAACCCACATCAAGCCAGCTGTAACTGTAACATGTCAGTAGACAATGTTTTGTATGTCCTGTGAGTGGACAGACAAATGGAAGGTTTCCTGAGGAAATCCATCACGCCCAAAGAACACAGTGACAGAACCATAGGGAGTTAAACTGGTATTTGGTAAGTGATCATGGAGGATAATTTTTTCTTTTGTGGCAGACACTTAAGGGAAGATACGGCCAGGAGGACTCAGCTGCAAGCCTCAGACAGCTCTCCCTGCAAATTGGCATAAGGACATTCACTTCATGATTCTTCATTATAGCATTCTTTGTATACCCTATGAGATAATAACATCCACTGGTTTACGTGCTCAGTTGCCTGTATACAAACTGAGGGGGGCTTGCCTTTCCTCCTTGCATCTACAAATAGGACTTACGTGCATGAAGAAGGATGTACTCCACAGGTTTTGTTCCCAGAGGCAACAAAGTCAGTGAGGTTTACCAATGCAGACAAGTCTGCTGGGTATCCTGAACGCAACTTTTTGTTTTACGTGCTAGATGTCAATAAAAAAAAGCACAGAGAAGTAGATACACTAATTCACCCACTGTGTGGGTTGGAAGAAATAAAGCAGAAAGTGTTCAGTGCTCTCAGAAACAGGGTATTGCAAATACAAAATTATTGGAAGGGGATTTCTTAATACTTTCCTGGGAGCAGTTGTCCCTGTGCTTCAGATTTATGTCATTTGTAATGGGGCTTTTCAGTAAGACAGTATAATTTAACAGTAATATCCAGAGTTCTAATAGAAAATTATTAGGAAATAAATGAAAAGGGCTTAGTCATTTGCAGTAGCAAACTTCAGGGCAACTTGCTGCCTTGTAATTCTTAAGGGCAAGGAAGAAATTTTCCCTGAGAGCAAACCCAGCCAATTATAGGATTTCTGCTGGAACAGGATGTGCTGAAGCTGATAGAGACCAGATAGTTCATGAACTTAGGTGAGATATGCTGAGATTACTTGGCGTTCTTTTGGCTTCTGCATTTCTTCTATATTCTGTTTTATATTTTCATATATTCATTTCTAATAACTAACATTTTTGAAGACTTAAAAAAAAAAAAAGACCAAGAAACACTGTTGACCTGTGTGATTCAACTTAAATGCTAGATTTTCCCTCTGTGCCTGAGCAGTCCCTGTTGGAATGACTGACTGCTGATTTGTTTGTTTTTCAATTGCTTCTGTCACGATGCAGAGGCCAGCAGGACCAGTGCATGTGTGTGGGAAGGCAACCAGAAGAGAAATATCTCCTCCTGACCCTTAACCATGTGCAAATCAGGCTGGCTGTCACTTACTATTCTCAGAGAGACTTAAGAAACAAGGTACTGGAGATTAGCCCTGAAATTTCAAATCATGGCCTTACTGTTACGGACTGTATCACTGACTGTACTAGACACATCCTGACATTTTTTTTGTCACTATTCCCTCTTAATAAGGATGTTAGCTGAAGTCCAACTTTAAATTAAACTCAGATCTAAGCTTTGGTGAGAGACCAAACTGTGAGAAACTCTGCCCAACTGCCAGAACCGAACATCTTTTCCTCTCTGTCCCAGTATCCAGGAAGCCTGAAAATTCCCTATACGGCACTAAACTCACAGTGAGGAGTACAGGTTTTGCTTTTAAGTGCCTCTGGTGTGAGAACTATGTTCATGATGGTTAACTTGAAGAGACATCCCTGGATATCTGTTTTTCAAGCTGTCATTAATGTGAGCCTTTTAAAATTACCTTGCAGTGATTTTGCTCAGAAGTTGTTTCTTTTGAATAGTGATGGTATAGGCTTTCTTCATTGTAAAACATGGGCCTCTGGGACATCTAGTATGTTTTAGTCAAGCTCAAATTGTCATCTTGTTTCTAGTGAGTCTTGTGTAGTGATTGAATCTTAGGAGAAAAGTAGTACAGGAAGAATAAAAATTCTTAAAGAGTGATGGGTTAGCTCAGCACAAATACTTGTTCCTGAAGGGAATGGGGACTTGAGTGGTACCTCTGTCTGGATCTACAGCGCAGATCTCTGTTGGAGGATCCAGGGAAGTAGAGATAATGCAAGAACATTGGATTTATGGCATCGTATTGTTTTAGCACTTCATTTTCTGAGATCATGCTTCCACGATGTTGTTTTCTTTTACTGGTAGGATCTTGAAAACCAGTTAGACATTAAAGGAGAGGCAACATGGGATTAGGGTTTCTCCTTATCGTGTGTAGGAGTTGGTATTAGAATTACAGTTATAACAGCAATGAGCAAGCAAAATACAAGACAGGAATGCTTGGAGTTTTGCCAATGCCAGGTACCACACACACAAGCCACAGAATCACTGTATCTGTCAGCCTGTGGTCCAGGGAGCAACTACAGCAGTGCCAGCCATCTGTTGAATGTTCCTCTTTGGGCATTGCTTTCTCACTTGACAAACTGATAAGAAGAAAAAATCCATAAACTGTGAAGGATCTGTGATTCATAACCTCTGAGAGTGATTTACGCCATAAGCAGGAATTTGTCTTTTCCAGGAATTGTCGTTTCCAGACAATGACCCCAAACATGTAGCAGTGGTAGTCACTGAGAAATAAGGTAGCACTTGAATGAAACCCTGGAAGAGAAAGTGATAATCCATTTGTTTTTAGGAAAGATGTTACATTTGTGTGATCTGAAAAAAAACATGATAATAAATAACTCGTTTTTCTTTAAGAGGATCACCAAACCATGACCTCATCGATCTTGGCAAAACATGCTCAGATACCAATGAAAATGCCTGGTAACCATTATGTGAAGTGTGAAATTTAGACAGGAATAAATTTATAAAATTCTCATGAAGAGAGAGGAAAACAATCAAATGCTCAATTAAGTCTGAAAGCTGATAACATAGGACATTCTTATAGCAGCTGGTAGTGGATCTCGTAGTGCATTAATTGCTGTGGACCTTCAGATGTACAAAGACGGTTGGTGGTGTCGTTATTGCTGTTACTACTTTAACTCAGAATGAGCAAAGATGAAGGTAAGGATTGACCTATACAGTCCTGCAACCAGTATTTCAGTGAGCCAATGAAAATGCCATTAAAGCAGCCAGAGTCTTTAGGTAGATTGGAAGAAATCCAAGTCTGAGCTGTGCTGTTCCCTGAGCACTGCTTTGATAAATACATTCCCCAGCTTCTGAATCTACCACCATAGTCTTAGTTCTAAGACCAAAGCCTTAGAATGTATTAAAAACCCCAAAACTTAATGAAAAATGAACCCAGAAGAAAAAAAGTTGCAAATCCTCTTGTATAAATACGCAATTCAAATGTAGGGATTTTTTTGATCTAGTAGTTATAAAATACTCAACCACTTTGCTACCTCCTTTCTCTTTATAAGAAAATCGATAAACGGGGGGTGAAGTTCCGTGCATACTAAAGGCAAAATTGTTTTACTTGACTCTTTCAGCAGGCCACCCTCCTTTAGCAGAAACACAAATGTCAAAACAGGTTTTTCCAATTTTGGGAATGTTTCCTTTAATTTGAATTCAGCCTTAGGGCTGATGAACTGTCTTGAATCCAAAACAAGATGAAAAATAATTTAGGGATTGACACTTCAATTTCAAATGCCCTTCTTATCAATTTCTTTATATCCTCCCTTTTTCCCTCTTGTCCTCACTTCGAAGTCAAGCCAAACTCACAGTTTTGCTTGCTTTTGTTTTGAGATCTCTTAAACTCCCTTGGTTTTCCCTGTGGTTTTCTATTGGATTCTAAGCTGGCTTCAGTTTGTGGTTCAGAGCCAGTTGCAGGTGGCCTGGGGATTACAAATGCCTTGCCACCAGAACAAAGGAAACTGCTTTGTGAACTCTGGCAAAGCTAAACCCTTCTTGATGTTTCCAGTTGAGAGAGTAGGCCCAGTTAATAACTAGTCCCTTGAAATAGGGAATTACAAATCTTAGTTTCACAGTGAAACATCAGACACTTAAATTTTTTTTCTTTGTAATATGGAGTGATTCTTTCTTTTCTTCCCTCTCTCTGTTCCCCATATGACCACTGCTACCTCCTATAGAAATGAAATCCACTGGAAAAGAAATCGTTTAGAAACCTTTCAGAAAAGACAAATTATTAAAAGACCCACTTTCAGACTCACAGGCTTGTTTCATTTACATATGGAAAGTGGGCTGTCTGCAGTGTGCCAGGTTCATTTGGGTTCCAGTATTCTCTACCTATATACAGCTCTTCTCACCTGGCCTCACAGGACCGAGATCACCATCGCAAGCCCTCCAGCATCTTCCTCATCCACCTGGAAGACGCTTCCTTTTTATTCCCTTCAGCCACCAATTCTGACAGCAAAACCTGGGTTACCAGCTTTGCTGTTGTTATCTGTTGTTGTTCTTGTGTTCTGGCTTTCCTTATTAAATATGGTCATATACCCTTTGCTGCCAGTCTGCAAACTGCTGGGAGCGTTGACCTCCCCCACCAAGCTCCATAACCATGTCCTGAAAACAAAAGTGGATCCTCCTTTTTATAATTCATAGGCCATCTGTTTAGCTTTTAAAAGAAGAAAAGCACTAAATGTAGGATTTATACTAGTCAGTCTCCACACCTTTACAAAAAAATAAAAAATTAAAAAATTTTAAAAATAATTTAAAAAATGCCCTTACCATAAACAACTTAAATGCAGCTCACCAAGGAGAGCTTTTGTGGACGCAGAGGTCCTGAAAACGATTGGAAAGGAGTGCTGGATCCCTCCAAGCACAGCAGCTCTATGGGCTTCCTGAGGGACCTCTGTAGGTGAGTTCCCATCACCTCAGTGACCTGTGTGGTGGCCAGCATCACAATACTCCTGTCTGTTTACCGAGGAGGTAAAAACAATGCTGTAGTGATCATCAACTGCTTTGTGATCCCCTTCCTGAGTTCTCCCTCAAGCTGTCACCTTCTATAGAGCCCCTTTGTGCCCCAGGCCCCACAAGGGAGGGAAGACAGTATGTTCCCATGTGGAACCAAATGCACCATTTTCTGCAAATTACAGTTCAAACTGCAAGGTTTTTTCTGTGTAGGAAAATTAACAGGTTCATCTACTAATTCCCGCGTAGAATAACGTGGTCAATTCCATGGCAATCTTCTGGTTAAAACAAAGGGAGTGTATCTTTTTTAGGAAGCTCTGTCTCATTGCGTCTGAGCTGACAGAAAAATGGTAGCCAAGGGAGTCTCCAAGAAAAAGCACAGACCTGTTTCCTGCTCAGCGGACTGGGTGATGAAATCTGTACAATCCTGGGGAATGGCTTGTCTAGCACAGGGAGGAATGGCTCACGTCTACAAACTTTGGCTCCCAGACTTTTGCCTCAAAATCAAGAAAAACAGTGAGGCTGATCAAACTGCTGTTTCCTTTTGCACACAACTGAAATGTCACTGCTATCCCGAACTGACTAGATTAAAGGAAAGCTGCTGCTTCGTTCACTGGAATTCCTGCAGAAGTTGCCCTTTTCTGAATTACCAGCTGTAACGTTAACATGAGTGGCTGGTGAAGAAGCATTCATAAAGCTTTCAAGTCTATTGCTGTTGGCTTAGTGAGGGCTTTCTTCATCATGAGCCTGAATAGATTTATTGTCTCGGTCATGCAGTGTGAACAAAAGTGATAGTGCTCACCAGGCACTTAGTTTTCTCAATTCTAATTGTAACTAATGAAAAGAATACTACATTTTTAGGTCGTGGTTCCAGGAAGCGTTTTAAATAGAAGTAGCCCCCAGCGCTGTTCAAAATACAATCTAAATAATGCAAGATTGTTAGCAGAAAATACAGCACTATTAAATAACACCAAGTAATGGACAACTATTCAAAGTCCTTATTCTTGATTAGTCTGGATCATTATTACTGAGCGCGTGTGACCTTATTTGCACTCAGTAATAATCGTAGTCATTCAGGAAAGCTAAATAATCATTACTGATTAATTACTATTGATTCTACTGAGTGGTTGTATCTGTATTTTGTGTATTTTCAGTGCTGTATTAGGAAGCATTGAAACTTTCCAAAGATGTTTTGTTTTCTTCCTACAAAAAAGGTAACCCTTTTCAAAATCAAGTAGTTTGGGAGAAAGTTGACTTATGTTCCCTCAATCATATAAGTATTTCTGAAAGCCCACCCAAAATTATGCATTTTTTCAATCCAGAGAACTTTTATTTCAGGTAAAATCATACATTTTGTGCAGTTTGTGTGGATGAAACTTTTTTATAGCCTCTTAACTGATACGCATCATGGCAGTGTGCAAAGTGAGCCTTTCCACTCTGAGAGGAGGGACAGCGAAAATATCCACCGATTTTATTACATAAATGTACAGGTGGCATTTTGAAGAGGAGGGAGTAGGAAGGGGGAAGCCTGTGATTCTGCTGAATATGTAAAACTAATGATGCTGAAAATGGGAGGTTTCTGAAGATTGCCTGGTGATTTCCCTTGCAAATACCCCTTTCTGCAAATACCTGCTCACGGCACACCTGTGACAAGAAGCCATTTGCGCAATGTTTTGTCAGCGCTTGTTTAGCATGAGGCTTTGTGCCGTGATGAGATGGCCCTATATACCTTTTTATTTTCTTCCAACCTACAGGCTTGCTTGACGGGGTGACATGTTGAAACGTTGCACGAGAAAAGGTTTGTTATGGAGTGTGTTGGATATTTTCTTTTTTTTAATTAAGAGCATTGCCATAAGTCTAATTGGAGGCAGTAAGCAGCCAGTACCATTAGTGTGGGGACTGACGGATCACTTTCCAGGTGCACAGGGCAGTTTTTGTCTGCCGTGCCGCCCTCTTGCTGCACCTAAGGCCGTTTGCCGCAGCGGCGGTGGCAAAGCGGCAACATCTCCTGAGAGAGCCCTCCACAACGGCCTTTGATGGGAGCCACCACCCAGCACGTCGGCTTTGCCCCAGGCTTTTTCGGTTGTGGCACAGTGAGTTAAAATGACAAAATGATGCATGATGGGAGGAAAAGCCTCATTATATTGTCGCTTGTACTTTGTAGTTCGCTTTTAAAGGACTCTGTTTGCCATCATGCCTAATGAAGGGCAGAAGCTGACAGTCTGGGTTGCAGCAATCCTGTGCAAAGTGCAAATGCTTCACAGTAACACCACGACAAACACCAGTTTGGGGGTTTTTATTGTGTGTCTGATAGCTCTGTTAAAGATGCAAGTCTGAAGGAATTTAATTTAACCCTGTTTTCATTATTGTGAGGCATGGGAGCTGGGCTGGTTGTGTTTATTCTACCCTGATATTAAGAAAAACTAGGTGTAGCTTGCAATCCGCTCGCCTGGATTTAACTCTGTCAGGATTTGTTGGTGGTAGAGCGGGCAATGGTTTGAAGTGCTAAGGGATTACATTTTTTAAGATTTTAAGGCAAAAATGTATCCGAGTAACCACCAGTCTGACTTCCTCCGTACCTGTGCTGGGTGCCGGTGCCCGGGGCTGCAGGGTCCCCCCTGAGGGGCCGCCCCGCGCCGGACAGGGCCGGTTGGGGCCGGTTCCAGCGGCCGCAGGGCAGGGCGGGGCCGAGCCCCTCAGCCGGGCTGGCGGCGCCCCGGGGAACGCGGGTTTGAGAGGGGGCAAAACGCTGCCGGGCCGTGAGGGGAACAGTGTGAGAGAGAGCCCGGGACACGGAGGGCCGGGCAGGGGCAGGGAGGAGCTGCTCCAGGGCCCCAGCAGAGACTGCCCTGCGGCCACGGGGGGACCCCGGGGAGCTGGTCTTCCTGACAGGAACGGCAGCCACGGGGGGACCCCGGGGAGCTGGTCTTCCTGACAGGAATGGCAGCCATGGAGGGACCCCGGGGAGCTGGTCTTCCTGACAGGAATGGCAGCTACGGGGGGATCCCGGGGAGATGGTTTTCCTGACAGGAATGGCAGCCATGGAGGGCTGTACTGGAGCAGGGGAACGCATGAGGAGGAGGGGGCAGCAGAGAGGAGCCGTTATGGAGGGACCACAACCCGCCATCCCCACCCTCTGCACCGCTCAGGGCTGGGGGAGGTAGAGGACTAAAAAAAGGAGGTGAGGGGAATGTGTTTTAGCTTTTCTGTCTTTCTCACGATCCAAACCTATTTTAATTTGCAATTAATTAAAATATTTCTTTCAAGTCAAGTCTGTTTTGCCCCTGATGGTAATTGGTAAGTGATCTTGTTGTCTTTATCACGACCCACGAGCTTTTTAATCTTATTTTCTCCTTCCCATCCTGTTGAGGGATGAGCTTGAGGAGAGAGCGGCTGGGTGGGCAGCTGGCAGCCAGTCCATCCTGCATGATGTGCTTTAACATCCAGCACATAATCCTACTTCTGAAATGTATAGCACTGTGTACTGGAGTGGAATCTCCTGGAAGTGGGAGAGAAAGAAGGAGAGGAGCAGTGTGTGTGACACATAGGGGAAATGGAACAGTATATCCTGACCAACATTTGAAATGCCAACAGGTTCCTGTGTTCATGGACTTCCAGGCTCAAAAGAGCTGCTGTGCTGGGTAAGATCACTTGTCAAGAAAACTTCTACAGGGTTCTTCGTAGTAAATCAGAAATGGGCCTTTACGTTTTATAGTAATTCCTCTGTGTTGGGACTGCACAGCATGACAGTTACTAATTGAATGTGTCACTGAAGCGTTTGTGAAGATGAGAGCTTAACAAAGAAACTTACTGTGCTGAAACGAACATGGTAAAAAGGAGGTAGGACAAATGAAAACATTTTTATGTCCCTGCAGAAACTCAACGTATTGCATGAAGGTGTCCATGTCCTTGACGGTAGCTCAGAATGAATCTGGACTTTGCTACAACAGCAAGATCAGATATCTGGAAAAATCAGAAGTCACTAAGAGAAAGACAATCTCCTGTCCCGATATTGAAGATTACAAAACATCCAGTCAAGAGCCAGATGTGGTGTGGTACAAGGTAACTCTTGCTGTCTTATTGCTATTGTGCTGAAACTATATAGAACTTCCACTGTTTTCAGTCTGAGGCATAGAGATGGCCTTTTCTGAGCCTGCAGTGGTTTGTGACCGGTCTGGAGGACTCTCCCAGTATCACAGAAGCAATACTAAAGTACAGACAAAACTACCCAGCATAGTCATTGTCCAGCAGAAATCAGCATCAATGAGGATGTTTTGTGCAGGAGGTGACATGATTTCACTAACAGGAATACCACGTTCCCAAACCACTGTGCCTCTGTAGCAGTTTCCACCTTGGTGGGATGTCTCCCTACCTGATACTGTAGTAGAAACAAAGGGAGGCAACCTACAATGGAGCGAAAGGTGTTTCAGCACCACCAGCTTCAGTAGTGCTGCCCAATTAATTTTTATGAAATCTGTTGGGTAATTTCACCAAGGCTTGTTAACTTTTACCAAAGTGTGCTGAGTAATTTCGCAGCGATGGTTTTACTTTTGATGAGGTTCATTGAGTAATTTTACTGAAGTCTGTTAGATACTTTTACTGCTTGGCAGGTAACTCGGCTGGCTGTACCTTCTCCAAAGCCTGTCAAGTATGATACACCACTTTCAGCAGCAGATGCATCAGAGATGTGTTTCTGTATCTCCCCAAGAAAACAGGAGAATGACTAAAATATGGGTTGTCAGGCAGACAGCATGTACCAAGAACACAGCAAGGTCTGGCAAATTTTACCCGTTGTCTGGACTTGGACTAAAGTCTGATATTTGAAAAGCCCTCAGGTACGAGTTGCTGCAAGAAACAATGGAGAACGATAAAGAGCTGAGAGTCAGAGGGAACAAGAAATAGTTGGGCAAGAGGAAGAGCTCAGTGGGGTCTGTGGAAGATAGAGTTTCAATTGTAGGGATAAAGTCAGAGTGAGTTTACCTCAGACTTGGTTCAGGTAATGAAGACAGAAACTCACAAACTAGTTAAATCCTAAATTTTGAGTGCTTGATTTACCAACCTTAATAACGTTCTTTAAAGATAGTTATTTTGTGTGAAATAAGTAATATGTGCAGAGCTGAAGATTTTTTTTCCTTCTTAGCAGGTTGCATCTGAAAAGAGCAATTATAAAAGTTGTCATCTATTTCAATTTTTTACAGAAATCTCACATGTTCTATCTTATAGTAACAAAATATGTACTATAACCCACTGTTAGTATATCCAAAGTTTTTCTTTCAGCCATTGAAGTTGTTTCTCTCAGCGTATGCGTGGATATCTTCAGTGCTGTTCATACATAAAATACAAAATATATGTATTCAGTTAAATCTGAAATCTTGGAGAAAAGAGGGTACCAGAGAGAAGCTGTTTCTTGCCCTGTCTACTTAGGTGTAACTGAATACCAGTTCAGTTCACTGAAGATCTCATTTTTTCGCAAGAGCACACTGGAAAAATAGTCTGGCAGGAATAATCTTCAGCTGTCATGGAGCAGAAATCAGTCTAAGGAAGATGCATGTACAACTCCACATCAACGATGCTTTCTGCTGACCAAGAAAGGGAACAGAGGGGTCTTTGTTCCATATACCCACATTTATTTTCTGGGTTGCGCACACAGTTTGTGTGACACCAGGCTGGAGTCTGACAGCTGACTGACAAGTCATCACTGTGGTGAAATTGAACAGAATTGATGTGGTTGGATGATAATGGTGAGACACTCAAAGTCGACAACCTTTAATCTGGCTTGATAATGAAAAGAGACGTAGTGGAATAACTTACTACATATACCTCCTTATTCATAATTAATAATAAGGTGCTATTAGTTCGATTCCTAGACAACACCTGTGTTATCTGGACCTGAGTCAGGAAGGAAGCTCAGTAATATGAAATGTCAATATTAATGTTATGCAGAGGGTATATATGTCAGGTTCACAAGAACCTGCCAGTTCGCTGGTGGTCGGTGAGTTTGGACCTGTGACCGATGAAATACCATCAGACAGGACAGTAATAGTGCAAGCCCACCGTGTGCAGGACTTGCCCTGCCTTCCAGAAGGCTTCTCTATGTGGAGGAATTAACGAATCTGAGCCAATAATTGCATCAATTTACAGGGAGTTATCTGTAATTTAAACACAGTCTTAAAATGATGATGCCTGAATAGATTTCCACATGCAGACCTGATAAGTAATAAAACATTTGCTATGAGGATTTGTTTTAACAGCAGTATGAACTTCACTTCTGGCTAGAATTACACCTCATGAAATATTTATTTTTAAGATTTCCACAATTAATGCCATTGATATACACACAGCACTGTTACGCCTCTTAGAACTGTTTTGACAAGAAGTATAACGATTGTTTTGAAATAAATCTGTGTGTCAAGGCATGATTGAATGAATAGGATTTAACAGTAAGAGCAGTTACATGAAAAATCAACTGGCAGAGGAAAAAGTGTGTTACATCTAGAATGTGGAGTCTTAATCCATTTCCACCATCTGTTTTCTACTACTGGGTTGAAGGAAGGGCTGTGAAAACAATCAAAATATCAGATGAAGGACAGGTAGTTATCTACCCTACAAAAAATAGAGTTGTTGAGGTGCTGCCACTTAAATTTCGAGGAAGAGAAAAAGAAGCAGAATAGTTCACCAATTAATTATTGGGGGGAAAAAAAACCCAAATATTTAAGATGTTTAAGGAGAATAAATAGACTAGAAAATGAAACATTCAGATTCATCTAGCACGTAAACATGGTGCAAAAGCAGAAAAGAGTAATTAATTGGTTAAACAAGCAACAGTCGTACAATTGAGCATATACTTTTTCAGAGAAATTATCAAACGTCTGGCAATAAAATCTAGATTCTTTCCACAATATGAAGATAAGTTAGATTTTTTGGTATTGGTTTATTTCTTGGCCATTTTTGTTGCTTAAAATACAAATTGTTATGATTTTCCAGCTTCCCCCCTTTTTTGCTTTTAGTTTTGTGAATTGAACTAGTCTGTGAATAACAAGCAGAATGAAACAGGCATTTTCAACATATATTCATAAAGTCTGCATAGTCAGTAGAAGAAAAATGAATTAGCTAAAATTTGGAAAAGAAAGGGTTATAAATAATTTTTTACATGAAGTGTTCTAAGTCGATACAAAAAGAAACAATTAGGAAATTAGTGGTACAATTCCAACAGAACAATTCCTTACTGTAAAACCACAATAGCACAAATAATGATTGTGCTAAACCATTAATCTCTGTAGTAGTAAAGATGTCGCCCGTCTTACTATAAACATGTTGTATATAAAAATATAAAGTGTATGAAAATATATCTTCGATCTCTTTGCTCTCACACTTTTTTTTAAAAAATAGAGAATATAAAACTGGTAATGTATGATGGGGTCTCTCAGTGCTGCACTGAAAGGGTGCATATCCGAAATATACTTACTTTGTGTATTCTGGGAATTGTATTCCTTCTAAATTAGGATTGAATAGGACTGAATCATATTCTTTGCCCAGTGTTCAGATTGAGTTACTCCAAGTAGGTCATTGATGCACCTTTAAATAGGACTAAAAAAATAAGTGCAAATGAGAAAGGATTTAATGGCATTTTCTGACTCAGATCTGTGTCCTGTGTGAGTCTCAAGCGATGTCAGTGTAATTTAGTAACAAAAATAAGCTCTGATTCTTCTTGGCACAGGAGATAGGATCTGGATTCTGATCGTTCTCTGTCACCGGTGTTAACTAAAATTCACATACAAGACAAGATTACACTTTCCTTACAACCGTACTTTGGAAACAGAAAGATAACCTGAACACTGTGTTACCTGCAGTAGTATTGCACAGTTTCAGAATTCAAAATCTGACCACATTGTAACTGAATTTGGCCAACTAGAGATAGGAATAAATGCTTCAGTGCTCCATTTTCAAGTGCAAGCCCAGAAGGTCCCTCTGCCATCTTTTTATTCCTTTATTATTATCCTTTAATTTAGAACCTGGCATTGTGGATTTGGAATGTCTATGGAATCCCATGAAAAAAAATTATGTTTGTGTCATTCTGATCTCTTGCTGTCATGCAGTATATTTGCATGTCAATGTATTTTCTTGTTTGGTTGTTTTCTTAAGAGAAAGCTTTGTTCTATTTTGTTTGCCATATTTCTGAGACTGCTGTTGCAGATAAGCAGAAAATAGGTCATAGGTCTGGGCTATTTACACAAATCTCTGAAGCTGCTGAGCCTGATGTAACTGATGAGAGATTTTTAGCTGCAGTCTGAGAGCCTATTCCATGTTGCCACCTTGAGAGAGGGAATAGAGGGGCATTAAAGGTACTCGGGCCCTCTGTTGCTTTGTGTGCTCTGGGTATAGAATTAGCCAGAGCCTCTAGAACAGCCAGCAGCACTGAGGGGTTCAGAGAGCTGAGAAAATTGTGTTTTTGTCTGCAGGCAGAACAGGCTTGATGTTAAAGTTATTGAGAGACAATAAATATATGATCTGAAGGTACCATTTTAAAGAGACAATGATCAGATTGTGCCCATGCTTTTTAGTTCAGAGCATTCCAAGATGCATCCAGTCATTTAAGCTGGAAGAGGGCAGGTTTAGATTAATCATTAGGAAGAAGTTTTTCACTTTAAGGGTAGTAAGGCACTGGAACAGGTTGCCCAGAGAGGTTGTTGAAGCTCCATCCCTGGAGGTGTTCAAGGCCAGGCTGGACGTGGCCTTGGGCAACCTGGTCTAGTGAGAGGTGTCCCTGCCTATGGTAGGGGGTTTGGAACTCGATGATCTTCAAGGTCCCTTCCAACCTAAACCATTCTATGATTCTATGAGTACTGTTAGCGTGGAAGATGACTGATCTGACTGCAAGCATACAGTATATTAGGAAGGGGAGAGCCTCTTCTTGCACTGTATCACACACTATGCAGAAGGACTCAAGTGCTGTTCCAATAGGACCACAATTCATAATGATGAACCTAAATCTGCCAAATAACAGCTAAGATTTGCCTGGGGAAGACAGTGAGAGTGGCAGGCCATTGGTACCACGCACTCCATCAGAGGACACTCATGGGGGTGATGCTACAAAGAGCCCAGAGATAGGTAAAGGCTGAGTCAGAGCTCGTCAGGTGCCGGAGAAGGCAGTGATGAAAAACAAGACCATAAGGAAACCAGGCTTCCTGAATTCTCTTGCTCACAAAACTGCTGTTTTTCTTCCTGTTTTCTTCTGTTGGTAAATGGTTCTAGCCTGAGACTGTGTGTAAAGTTTGCCTTCAGGCTAACTCTTAACAGATGTTGCCCTTACTCCCTTCAAACAGAGATGCATTTTAATGGTCCATCCTAAAGTAGAGGTCTTGGCAGTTGTTGATCATGAAAAAGAGAAGATACTTAACCATTGCTTCAGGGCACCACGTATTAAACACGGCCCATGTGATACAGTGGGAATTACTGAACCTTAAAAATATTTCTGTTTAATTTCTGTCTTCAAATTAATTCCAGTTTCAGATCTCTGTGCTTTCTGAAATTGTATTTGAATTTGAATTGCAAAATATATTGAGATAGTTGTTTACTTATGTATAATACCGAAAATCTGATCAGGCAACACTGTCTTATGTCATACAAGCTGGGTAATTTTGGCAATGGATTTTTTTTCTGCAGGAATGTAAGCCAAAAATGTGGAGAAGCATTGTAATTCAGAAGGGAAATACTCTCTTAATACAAGAGGTCCAGGAAGAAGATGGAGGAAATTATACCTGTGAACTGAAGTTTGAAGGCAAGCTTATACGAAGGACAGTTGAATTGAAGGTTACTGGTAAGAATCTTTGTTCTATACCAATATTAAAAAGAAAGATTAAAAATAGTAAGAAAAAGTAGTTTTCACATGTCAGTGCATCTGTTTGATAGAATTAAGTCCAAACCAAATCCCAATAGCTGAGTAGTCCCAGGCTAGAGGATATTGATATCAAGATCTTACAAAATTCCACAGAAGACTACGTCTACCTTTTGCTCTGCACAAAACCTGGAAATACTGGAAACAAAAGCAAAAGGTAGAGCAGACCTAAGTCCTCCCTATACACTGGAAGCAATTCAGTCTTCATTTTTGTCTTCAATGCTAAACAGAGGAAAGGTTGATTGAAGCTGCCAAACGGGATTTTGATCAGGTTTGTCCTAGAATAAAACACAGCCAAAAGAGACTTCTTGTGTCATTAGTATTTTTTTGAGTGATTGTTCCATATTTTTAAGTTTTGGGTTACTTTATGATGATCAACTTCTCTAGTCTAGGGTTTGTCTTTAGTGAAGATTGTGGCGCAACCTTTTCCAAGAATGAAGTTAGGAACATTGGACTGTCCGGGGGAAAGTAACCTGCTTACCAGGAGGTTATACATGTAGTATAACCATGAGTTATGGTTATACTACATGAGTCCATGTAGTAATCTACTAGTCAAGAGTATTTTTCTGTCTCATTTTGTCAGGTACCAGAAATGAATGGGTAAAAAAGTATTGCCTACCAATATATTCCTGATACCTTTCCATTCCACTGTGCAGTATGATATCTGTAATTATTATTTTGCCTTCAGTGTCTGTGGAACTTTGCAAGTATCTGAAAACAGTTGAGGTTTTTTCAGCCTTTCATACAAAACCATATAAACAAATAGTTAGGTATTTTCCTGTCTGTGTTTCGGCATACTGGTTAAAATGGGATCCTTAAAGTGATGATAAGTAGAATTTTGCTTTCTTATATCAGACTGAATTAGTTCATATATTTCTAATATGTTCTTAAAATACAATTCTTCCCTTTATTTTGAGTGAAATCCATTTTTATTTTCTTATCATTATTCCACGTTTTAAATGAGTTATTTTCCCTGTGTGCCACATTCATATATCACGTGACTCTTTATTGTCCATTTTTGACCTTGGACAGGTCTCTAAAGTATTGATTTGACCTACTTGACCCCAGACCTGTCAAATGAAGATATAATACCTGCCTTGTGGATAGTTGCTATCCTAGGTAGCATGCTGCTCTTCAACCAGAATATGAACTAAGGTTGACAAAGTGAAAATGAGATGCGTCTAATTCAATTCCCCATGATGGATATTCTTTAGATAACAGATATTCTGTGCTCTCCCTCTCATCATGACCTTGCTAGAACTCATGTGTTCTCTTCATTATTTAAACAGGGTGGTATATTCATACTTGACAATTTAATGAATTTGTCCTAAAGTAACTGTAGTATGTATTAAAGTTAATTGTTTTAGTAAAATGTTTATGACTGGAATTATTAAAAATGTAAATATGGAATATGCAAGTGTTCTCCTTTTGCAAACTGCTTGAGAACCAGGAGATTGTTCCCCTTGTAATTTTGTGTGAAATCCAAATTACGTTAAATTTCCTTTAGTTCATGCAAGCGCATATGTTAGTAAACATCTTTTCCAGATGTAAGTGTTTGGGAGACATATCTGATGTTATGTGTTTGATGGTTGAATCTCTAGATATCTGGAATAAGCTAGTAAGTTGATGTAGATGACGACCTGAAAATATG
The DNA here is from genome assembly GCA_017639485.1 of Pluvialis apricaria. Classification (NCBI taxonomy): domain Eukaryota; kingdom Metazoa; phylum Chordata; class Aves; order Charadriiformes; family Charadriidae; genus Pluvialis; species Pluvialis apricaria. The sequence continues at coordinate 8,769,855 of CM030017.1, forward strand.
GATTAGAACTACAAATGTAATAGATAGAACCATGTAAGCATATTATCTTATAGCTTGGTGCTTCACCATGTTTATTCCTCCTGTTTCTGTTTTGTTTCAGTTTGTGAATATTATATGCATGCTGGTTTAGATCTTTATGGGGGACAGGTCAAAGAAAACTTGTATAACAAACAGCAGAGGATTACTGGTGGTGTGTGGCTGGCCATGTCAGGTGGAGGGTCCTGAGGCAGGTCAGATCACAGGCTGAGAGTAGGAGGTTGTAGAGAGGGGGGGGTCAACCTCTTCTCACTAGTAGCAAGCAAGGAAATGGCCTCAAGTTACACCAGGGTAGGCTTAGGATGCATATTAGAAAAAAGTTCTTCACAGAAAGGGTTGTTAAACATTGGAACAGGCTGCCCAGGGAAGTGGTGGAGTCGCCATCCCTGGAGATATTTAAAAGATGTGTAGACATGGTGCTTAGGGACATGGTTTAGTGGTGGTTTTGGCAGTGTTAGGTTGATGGTTGGACTCGATGATCTTCAAGGGCCCTTCCTACCTGGACAATTCTATTATTCTATGATTCTATGACATACTCGGGGACTTTGTTGAAAACTGTATCTCATGGGAGGCAGAAAGAAAACTACATACTGGTGTAGTTGTTGACACACATCCTGAGAGTTTGCTTTCCCTGGGGCTAGTGCAGACCTAGGTTGGAGGTACCTCTGGAGATCATCCCATCCAACGCCCAGCTCAGGCAGAATCGGCTACAGCAGGCTGCCCAGGGCTGTGCCCAGTTGGGTTCTGATTATCTCTGAGAATTAGCCTGATCAAAGTTATTTGCAGACAAGAGAGCAGTGGTGGACTAAGTGAAGAATGACTGTGTATTTGGTATTGATATTAGTGTTGCTTTAGCATTTATTTCAAGTGTAGTCTGCTAGATGAGACTTTTAATTAGGGGCAGAGCCCTGCTCTTACTAGTTAGTTATCCAGAGATTATTTAAGCAAACTTCCAAAGATGTCTTTAGAGCTATTGGAAGGTGCTGCCTTAACTTCCTGTGCCAGCATGTTGGGGCAGTTGCCTGAGTGGCTGTGGCTGTGCAAGGGAGCTGCAAGGACAGCGTGTGCCAGTCCTCAGGCACAGCTTTCTTCAGATCCAGTCTTGCCTTCTTACTTTTGCAGACCCGTGGAAGATCTCAGTGGCTCAGTTAGAGGTAGAAGTGGAGTTCCTATTTCGTTTCTTCTTCCTGTGACATGGTATTAGCTACTATGAGATAATTTGTAAGAAGAAACCTCTGGAGTCATAGATGGAAACTGAAAGCCATCAATGTAATGCCTGGCCACAGTAAGACGGACAAAGAGATCTGAGTTTTATTAGTAGATGAGCAGAGCACAAAACAAACAGGTGAAATCGCATTTGTAGAAAAGGGTAGTTGGACTACACATGGAGTACTGTACATGGCTGGCAATGTTATCGTATGGCTACAGTGGTTAAGGTATAGGTGAGTGTGATTAAGATGATAAAAGGCTTCAGAGGCTCTTGCTCTTTGGGGTTGTAAGGAAAAGGCTTGCAGCCTAGAATATATTCGAAAAATATTTTGACACAGAGTATTTATAGGGACAAAATCCTGAGCTACAATATAGCACTAATGAGCAGTGCCTAAATCTTGGTGTTTGGGTGCATTTAACGATAATAGATTGTCAACAAAACAGCTTTTTCATCACTAGCGCTTCATGGGTTTGTTATATTATGCAGACAGATGTGAAACAAGTCTTGTCAGCCTTTTTTGCTGAAGAAACACAGCAACAGCATTATCTCTTAGCAAGTAACATGTAACCCTTCAGTCTATATAAAAAAAAAAAAGTATATGTATACGTTTTCACTTCGCCTCTTGGTAGTTTTGTTGTGGGCAAACAAGTGAGGTTAGCAACTGTGATGCAGGGTTCTGAAGCCTAAAAATGTAACAGAAACTCAGTTTTTAAGTAGATAGTAAATTACAGTGCACCCACATAAAAAAATTAAAATGCTAGTATAAAGTTACAGCTAATCAACAATATCAGAATGTATTAGTTTTTAATAAAATTACAGATATTCAGGAATATCAGAAATCATAAGCATTTTAATTAGTATTGTTAAATGCCAGTGTTTATTGAAGAACAATTATAATATTCAGCTAAAAAGAAAAATGCAAACATAAAAATCCATGTTGTTTTTGAAAGGCAATTTAGACAACCTCCTGCTTTCCCCACCCCTACCAACCGGTTCACTCTGTTTCATAGCAATGTTTCAATAGCTTTTGTGATGAACAAGTGTAATTGAGGAAAATACCTGCTATGTTTACATGCTGCTTCAGCACTCTTTTTTGGTTTTGGAACACTGCTCTGTAAGGGAACAGGCTTAGAAGAAGATATAGGTAGATGTACGTAAAAGGTCGGAGAAAGGGTGGCCCCCCTGAGAAAGGAGCCAGACCTGCTCTCATGGGGTGGCTCAGGTGTCCCTTGGCAGATGGGGGTATCTTGCAGGGATGTGATTTTTCCACAGAAAGCTATGCTAGTGGGAGAGGTTGCCTTGTTCTTTCTGCTCTCTGTGAAAGGAGGTGATTTGTGAACTTGTACTGGTGAATTATTTTCCAGTTTGAAAGCAGAAGGTGGCCATTTGACCAACTTCATAAACTGCTGGTGATGGATTGGAGTGACGTGCAGGAATTACTGGACCACTCTGTCTGGAAGCCCTGTCCTCCAAGTTTCCTTCAACCTCTACCCTGTCGTATTCTTCACAGGCTGCTGAAGTGCCCGACTGTTCCTAAAAGTCATTTATGCAGCAGTATTTGTTTTGACCGTCGTAAATGACAAATTATTCCACATGGCTACATGAATTGAGCGATTCTGCCTGAATTCACTCTTTGCTCATAGTTTTTCAATTAAATTCTTTCGAATCTCATTAAATTGCTCACTTTTCAAATTACACCTGCTGCTCTTGCTAGATTTTGTTTGTGTGTTTGGGACCCCTTTATTAGCACAAGTAGTTGATGGTGATTTGCTATTGTTAAGCCAAGGGGGTGAATTGGGTTTAAAAATGCAAATGATTAGTCATACTCTCCAGCAGCTTTAGGGACATACAGAGACAAGCTACCACAGGGTTAGTGAGGGTATGAGCTAAAAGTATGTCCACTATTTGGTGATAGTTACTCTTCTACACATTTTTAATCCTCTGTAAACGGAGTATGCTATTTTACATTATTTTTAGTGGAATCTAGTGACACATTGGCTAGAATCAATGAGTGCTGATGAGTACAAATTTACACCTGCAGTAATCTGTAACTGTACTCTAAGCCTTGTGAGTTTACAGTAGATAAAGTATTATCAACAGAATCATACAAATGACATGTTGACTGACAATGTTTTTGGCTGTTGACAGTTTCCAGAACAACCACAGCAAAAAGTGTTAAAATAAATTAAAAGCTTATTTGGACTGAACTGAAACATGTCCTTTGGAATTCAGACTGTTATAAGGGATTTACTTTTATAATGTAAAATATAAGAATTGTTATTTGCTTAAAAATCTGAAAACATTTAATTATTATTCTATCCCAACGGCATTATGTTTTGGCACAAGCAGTTTAGTAATCTCCAACGAATTTATGAAATGCTTCAGTATTGCTTAAGTAGTTACTTATCCAAAAAAACAGTTTAGCTCTAAAAGGTCACTGAGCTCTGAATATCACTGAGTAGATGGGAATTGGACATGCATAAAAACAGGGCCAACATAAGACACAGGTTAAAAAAGTAGGTGGCTAAGGAATAAAAGTGGATGAACTGAATGTATTCAGCAGAGGTTTTTGCAGTGAGAGGTACTATACAAAGGACATGCCTGTTGCACAAACCTCTGGTCTGTAGGGATTCCTAAGTTAATTCTGAAGGAGCTTTTTCAGCAGAGCTAGTTAACATGTTTGTATGGCTTTTGGTACCCAAAGTAACTCTGATATCTCTGCCTGGCATTGCACTATGCAGAGGGCAGAGTCTCTGGGTGGAGGCTGGATGCACTCTCACCCTCCCATTATTGCTTCATAGTCTAAGCTCCAGAGCCTTTTCTTTGGGGATGGGATGAAATAGCTGTTGCCACCATTTTATCATTAAATAAGGCAGTAATAAGTCAATTAGAGCGTTGTGTGGAATTTCAGTTTATGTAATTTTAACATCAAAGATCACATTGCAACATTTTGTATTTCTTTTTTGTCAAACGACTTCTTTTTTGTGAGCCAAGAGATTTTAATTTGATTTGTGGATGTATAATTTTTAATAGTACATATACCTACTAATGTGTATTACTAGAATCTTTCAGCATTCCTGAAATTACGTATTTTGATAGTTCCTATTAAAATCTTTTTGGAATTGATATTTTAAAAAAAAAAATTAAAAGTAATATTTAACAGGAAATTTCTCATGAAATGCTGGAATTTTCTCCAAATGCAGACTCTAGTTCCTGGCAGCACTAGACATCTCACCTAATCCTTGGGATCTGGGAGTTGCTTGGAGTGCAGGGATATTCTTATTCCTGATTTTGACCAGTGAATCTGGTGAGAGCTGCTAGCTCCCCTCTCTCTTATTTATTTGTATTTTCAAACATGGGTCAGAGTGCCTGTTGTCTCCAATAAAGCAGAAAACATTTCAAGGAAAGCCTAAAGCAGCCTGTGAATTTTCCTGATGAAACAGACTGAAAAGCACTCCAAGGTAAAATACGGTCATGTGTGTATGGCGGGAGTTAGCCTGTCCTTCAGGGTTTGCTCCTCCTCACATACTTGCATGGCCAGCGCTGATGGGGATGGGAAGTGTTTGCTGTATTTGGAGCTGTTTCCCTTTTCCTGGAAATAGCTGGTCCGTCCTTCTAGCAAGCTCCCTTTTTAGCTCCACATCTCCAAACGAGAAACTTCCCCTACTTAGGTTCACCTGAATTGTGTCGCATGTATGGTGTTGAAGCTGTCAGCAGCTGTTGGACCCAGGAATATGCTTTTCTTTCTTTCCCTTCTTTCCTGGTTTGGCAGCTTTAGCTCTTCTTTCCCTGCCATGAACAATGTTCAGTTCACTCAGTGTTTGGCAGTCCTCTCCGCTCTTGACATATGGCCTAGGGTGCCTGTCCCCCATCGTATCCCATGTGAGTGCTCTAGCTAGAGCTCACTGTCTTGGCAGGAAATTTACTATTTCCAGCCGAAGGCCCAACTTCTGCTCTCTGTTACTTCACGGGGAGCTGCTGGAGTGCAGTCAGAGAACATTGGCACTTTCTGCTTTAGAGCCCAGTTTTGTACTTAACAACCTATTTTTATCCATAAGCCATAACTTCCTCCCGTACTTAGTAATACAGACAGCAAATCACTGTGCAAAATGCTTCCGGAGTAAGGGGGTGATAGATGTTTGCGCCCCGTTTCCTTGGCTGGTGTGAGGCCGTATCTCACGCCTCGGCCTCAGGAGGATACAGGGAGAAGGGGGGCTCACACTGTGACTTCCCTGACATCTGCCTGTGTGCTGCATTGAGCTTTTAAGTTTTATTCTCTAATAGTGTCACAAGGTAAGATATTAACTGACTGAAGCTGCTGAGCTCAAAATAAAGTATGCATTTTCAGATTTTCTTCAAACATAGCATAAGCAGTTAGGGTAGCTAATATGCTGGTAAGATTTTCACAGTGACTTACATTTCCTTTTCAGTTCATGGTGTTAGTATATGTCATTGGCCAATGGATTGTATTTATAGTGGTAGAGGCAGCAGGGCCTTCTTGCCTTCTGGAAAACACCTTTTAACATTTTTTTTGGTAATAGAACATCTACCAATATTTGAGTCCAAATGAGAATAAATGAAAAAAATTTAGAGAAATCTATCGTTGGGGTGAAAATATTTACAGAAACAAAAGGCAAAGAGAAAAGCAGCTTGCTTGTGACTACAATTCTAACAACTGTGAAAAGGAGATACTTTTTTAATTCAAAAGAGAGATCTTAAAGTGAGCAAGTTAAATCTGCAGAAATTCTGTACTTCTGGGAGGGATACTACAGATTGTTTGGGAATAGAAAATCCTTCCTGTTCCCTTATAATGTTGACATGTTAAAATATATAACATTTATGTCATATCTGAAGTGACATTTTCTTGCTGCTATAACTTACACATTTCCATAGCAAGACTTCATCTCTTCTCTCTGTTTGCAATATCTTGACAGAGTCAGGGAATCGCTTTTTCATTTAATGCAAAGGATAGAGAAAAACTTGCCCAAATTAAGTTTCTACTGAGAGTCCCAGACTTTAAAAGACCTTTAGTAGGAGATACTGTTCTTAGCATTTCCTCTGCTGCATTTTCTTTTAAGTGATGCATTGCATCTTCTAATATTTTGATTTTCTAAAGGAAACCTTTCTTTTTGTGACAAAAACCAAACCAGAAATAGGTTAAGTGCTGACAAATACAGTACTAAAAGACCAGGAAATGAATTTCACAGCTGGGTTCTCAAACCATTGCCGAAATAACTGTCTATTTAAAGCTACAGATAGGAAATGCCAAGAATTAGAGTTTTCTTTTGATATATTTTATGTGATTTGTATTATTTTTTATCAAGGTCCTTGTTTTGTAAATATTAGGTTTCTGTTTCTTACAGTAAAGTATTTATCTTAAACCTCTAATTCGGATTCTGCTTTGCCCAGCAGCATCCCATTAACTGCCATAGACAGCTAAGCATGTTTCTGTGGTCAAAGCACACTTAACAGCCACTAATTTCTATAGTGACTTTAATTTTTCCAGCTACCTCAGGCAAACTCAGTGTGATCCAGAAAGAGAAATGTGGCCATTTGCTTTTGACCACATTTGGAAAATGGAGCAATTTCTCTGCCTCTTTCAGAGTGTTCCTTGTTCAACCATGCAAAAACCCCAACATAAATCTGCAGGAACTTCTGTGTCTGTGAAGAGTCAACAGGAAAATTCAATCCAGAGCTAGGTATCAGTACAATGTGGGTGCCCATTCACCTGGAAGAAGTGACACAGCCAGTCATGTTCTGTCTTTTAACATCTCCTTTTCACCTGACACCCAGTAAGGTCCTGATAAATTCACCCAATTCTGCTGGTTTCAAGAGCACCTCATCAAAGTCAGTAAGCTGAGGATCCGGACAATATCTGAAGGATGCATGTGCCCATTCGTGATTGCTGTGTGAACTGCGTCACTGTTGAAGTGACAACACGATATATCCACAAGGATAAAAGCTCCTTCGTTTTTGGTCCCTCAAATGATCCAGATTGATGACTTTCCCGTTCACCAGAGTGAGCTGTTAATACCGTTTTTTATGAAAAACGAGTTTGGAAGATAAACATTAAGTATTACCTCCGTATTTCCTGGAGAAACTACAAGTTCTAAGGGCAATGAGAAATGTAGCAATATGCTGCAGTCTATGAATTATATATAGTGTCAGTACTCTTAGCACTTTACTTACAGCTTCACAAACTGCCTTCCTAACTCATGAACATGCAAAGTAATTATAATGGCAAATAGCATTAGTTTTTATTGACCTGTGATGCCCCCTCGTTCTCTGTCATGTTCTTGAACATCATCTAGGTTTTTTCCTTCAACCTTAAATCAGCAGTTTGCAGTTTGTGGCATTGATTATTTGGTATTGTCTAATTTATTGATGTGGACAGCCAAGGCTTCCACACTTGTTATCGGTTGCTCATTTATCCAATGATCTGTCATTGTGCACAGCAACTGTAGCTTACTGAATCACTTACTATATACTGTAAATGTCAGATATGAGCTCCCACTTTAAGAATTGCCTTTTATTCTGGGAGCTGCTGAGCCACATTCTCTAAGTGTATTGTGCTTTCAGTAGTGGAGGTGATTTAGTATAAATGATAGGATTGTGGGGTTTTTGCCCACAACAGTGAGGTAAAGTGCAGCCACTCAAATAAACCTGTACATTTTCATTTCCTATATAAAAGAAGCTTCCTTCATCATGAAAGTGTAGGCTCGATGCTCATTCTTCTTTATTAATAATAGATAGGCAGATAGATGCACAGACACGGAGTAATGCTGCCCCTGAAACCATTTTGCTAATGGTAAAATAGATACACATGAGTGAGCAGATTGCTTCACCCACTAAAAATGCAGCCTTCCCACCCTCCCAGGGAAACACTGCAAATGTTGACTAATGTTTTGTCTCATAAGAAAAGTGTGAGAATAGGAAGCAGTGACTATCTAGCTCCCTTGAAACGACTGGAAAAATTTTAGTAGGTGAACCGTAGTAACTTTAGCTGGGAATTAGGGTTATGTTTTCTTGGCACCATATTGATGCCTTTCAGAGCTGGTTTGTGCTGCATAGCACTTGTGGCTGAGTATCTGAGATGAAAAGTTCTGCTGTGGAAGGAATTGTCAGCATTATTTCTTGCTGCACTTACGTGATTCTCAAAGGCGCCTTATTCAAGTGCCTGTTTGGCCTGACCCTGTTTAGCTTATGAGATCTGACAGTAGTAGTATTGCTTCAGGCTCTGATGTTACTCTTATGAAGTTCACCAGAAGACTGAAGCTAATAACTTACCGATGTTTGTTCTGTGCCTTGCAATTTTTAAGTTGAAAGGACATACAAAAATACAGTTGGTGTGTTAAGTACCCTGTCTGTCTTTAATAGTGTGGAGCAGCATGGAATATATGCTTTTAATTTTTATCAGGACCAACCAGGCTATTTTTTGTCTTTGGTGGTATTGATTGACCTCTTGTAAGCAGGAGAGCAATAAACGTTCAACTAAATTTGTATTTAGGTGTTTATGACTCCAGTCTATTTCAAAGGGATAGGTAGCTACTAGGTTACATTAGACTTTCATGTACTGACTTATTTACTGTATGTGTTGAGTGGTTTTTGCAATGCAAGCATGTTTCTGTAAATAAAATCAATTTGCAACCAATGGGAAGGGAACAGTAAGTGATTTAACTTTTCATCTTTTTTTTTGGCTTAAAATGAAAAGCTCTCAAAGGTATTGTTTATGACAAGACCTATGGGCTGAAGTACTCTGAGAAAGTACAGGAAATACAAATCACAGAATTGCAAACCAAAATGATTAAACAGTAAAATTAATAAACAATATAGTTGTAAATTTGTAAGGCAGCTTTGGGTTCTTATCCTCTATTTTTTTTCTGGTATAGTTCAGCTGTGGACCTAAAGGACTGTTTCTGCTAGTGGCAGTGTGGTTGGTCTGTGTGATCTCTGATTTTATTTTATCTTGGCTGGTGCTGGTTCTCTTGTGTAGGTACCTGTATGCCAGGAGTTGGTCTGAGATAACGTTGTAATGGGTTGAGATGACAAAAGGCCTCTGGTTGAATCGAAGCAGACTAGATTCAAGCACCAGATGGCTTTTCATCTTTATGGAGTACATATCACATTAGCAATCCAGTTGTGGATAGTTGAGTTGCCGATCCTAGGCCATGAGCGGTTATAGTTTCTGGCAGGAAAGGAACCAATTTGCCATAAACCATGTATGCCCTTATGACTTCTCTGGAATACACTAACATGCTGCTTTTTCTTCCTAAATGGGAAAAGAGGTGCATCTAGAACAAGGGAGCTGTGACCCTGTCAGGGCTCTGACAGCTCTGTAACTTCTCAGTGGCCGTAGCAACTGTGTTTAGGCTGATGTTTTTAAGGAGAATATTGTTATCTGGATATATCTATGTACATGTGACTGTGCAGTAAAGTGATCTGATTTAGAGATGTCATTTCAATTGTCCTTCTCTTGGGATACATGATGTTGCAGAAATATAGGCAACTTAATTTGTAAACAAAATAGGAATGAGAGGTACGCAGTAAGTTTTTCAGCATGGTGTGCATGCCAATATGAGAGGAAGGGGCCTCAGAAGTACTGTGGGAAGGATTGGATGGGGAGAGAGGAAGACCTTTGGTACTTGGTTGAATTTTCTGGTATAAAAGTCTGTTTGAAACTGCTGAAAAACCTAACCAAAGCATCAGATTGATGAAGAAATGTGAATTTTCTGAAAAAAATAATGAGTTTTGTCAAAGAGGAATGTTAGCATTTGCCCCCTTATGAAATACTTTTTTACTTCCATAGCAAAAATTCCATTCTGGGATAAACTGCAGCTTTTCTGTGGCGTTCTCCAGGGGGAGAGAATTCACTGTTTTCCTAAAAGATTTTTTCCATCACTTGACAAAGAAGCTGCGTTAGAGCTTTGGGCAATTCTGCACTCAGAGGAAATACTGTGATCCAGTCTGAGGGTGGGAAGAAAAGAGGGCATAGAGGCCAGTCTGGAAAGGTGGTGGTGCTCAAGGGTTAGTATCGTGGTGCCTACAACTCCAGCAATGACAAAGCTAGCTTATGCAAAGAAATGTTTCATAATTCACTCATATAATGAAGTTAATTCACTTGGGATTGTTTGTTTTAATCAAACTTATTGAAGAGAAATTGCTCTTCCATGTTGGTGGCTTCCCATACAGGACAATTCAAGTTCCTGTAGACTATTCCAACATGACTGAAGCAGGATAGTAAAGCATGGAAGTATCTCCAACCATTCCCTCAAGGATAGTTATCAATGCATTCACTCCAGAAAAGCAGTCACGGAAGCTGAGCATGTCTAAAATATACATGTTGTATCATCATATTTGTAGGGAAAAATGCCTCTTTTGGGGGTTTTAGTTTTGGTTTCTGCTTTTTCTCCACCTTCCAAACATGAATAATTCTATTCCCCACTATCCACTGTTCTGGCATTGCAATTGGAATTGTGTATTTCATAAGCAAATATTGAGGTTTGTTTCAGCTGGAGCTCATGGCATCAGGGAGAGGTGAATGTGACCCACCATACTCTGAAGACAAGGAGTGGGAATTGTGTATATTAGTTTAATGTAAAGGGTATTGACTGGAAAGAATTAAAGATGGTTTCTTTTCATTAAGTTGTGGGAGGGTCAAAGCAACGGCTTTCAGCACCTCCAAGATCCCTGGTTATCTGCCATGGTATCTATATTCCCCATCAGCCCAGACCTCATTTTAATATTTAAAATGGTACCTGTTTTCTTTTTCTAGCCCTCGGAAGGGCTTTAATTCTTTTCCTTGTTCTGCCAGTGCTCTAGCTGCTACAGCTGTTGCTGTCACATTTAATAAGGACTTTGTGGAGTTTAAATATTGCATTGCTGTACCAGCTTTTCTTTGGTGTAACAGAAGAGCTTTGTTCATTAAGATGAGGTACTCCTCACTGGCTCTGCTGCTGATACGTGGGTTTCAGCTGAAGGTGACAGTAACTTATAACTTGCCCTGGTGTGCACATGAAGCTCCCTGCGGTACAAGTGCTGCCTGACACCGCAATGCAGCCATCGATGGAGCTAGGAGCTTGCCATGTTGTGTGCTAGACTCCATCCAGCACAGGGCCTTCACTGATTTGTCCTGGGACTATGGTATTCACAAACTTATGCCTTTCAAATAAGAATTTTAAATTGACCACATTATACTTCCTGACCTGTAGTTGTGTCATTACTCCAACTTTGTGGTTGCATATTTCTCACTTTAAAATCTCCAGTGATACTGTGGTTCCTTTTATGCAGTAAACAGGTAACTTTCCCTTGCTCACTTGCAGACTAGGTGGGAAATAAGGCAGCAATGTGGACAGTAGCTTGACATTTAAAAATGTCAGCGGGAGGAGGAAGCGAGACTAAAACTTGATGTCCTCATGCCTACAGTAACACAACTGCTTATTGAAATATTCTTCTCCCCAGCCTTGAGCTCTGTATGTGTCAATCCAGCTGAATATAATTGGGGCTGTTTACTTTGACAGACAGTCAAAATTCAAGAAAAACATGGAAGAAAACACTCATCCCCAAATCTGCAGTGTACTGCTCTACGCCCTCCTGTGTACATTGTATCTTCTCCCATTCTCCTTCCCCCCAAACTCCTCCATCCTTCTGCACAACCAGGTTAGATATTTACATTCATTCTCAATGTTAAACTGTGCATTAAAAAAGCCTATTTCCTTCCTGAAGCTATTCATCATCTCCCAGGACCTTTGGTGACATCCCCTTCCTTTGATTCTGAATCATTCTCATGTTTTCAGTATGACAGAGAGTGATTTTATTTTTTTTTCCCTAACATTACAAAAAAGACCAACCTCTCTTGTTAGAATTTCTTTTGAAGTATTCAGGGTGAAGAGAGCTAAGCTGCGGGATAGAAAAGTGTTGCGAAAACATGACATTTTAAAAAATTGATAATAAAGTCTAGGTTAAAAAGAAGTTACTGTCCAATGCAATTATTTCCATCTAAACACTACAGGCTGTACTTTTGTTTGAATTTTCTGGGTGATGAAGGAAAACTGATGAGTGCTTATTTTGGTAAAAATACTACATTTCAAGAATATTATCAATTAGATTTGGACATTGTGGCATGTTTCTATTCTTTAAATAGGATTCGTTTTGGCTTAGTGTGCTTGTACTGCTTTGATTCTGCTTTAATTCACAGACATTTGCGTTTCTCTGCTTTCACTGCTGGTAACATGCTTGGTGAATAACAGCTTGCTGGGCTCACATTATGAAAATAAGAAAAGGAAATGAAAACGCAGATCCTTATCTTCGAGCAACGATGCCTAAATTAGAGCAAATCTTTTTGTTGTTCTTATGTTTGCTAAATATAAAACGTAGTCAAATCCCAGAAGCTGACATGAGAAACATCTGCAGTATGGAAAGTGGCAATTTGAATTCTCAAATCCATGACATAGCCATGCCCATTAAACCTGAACCAAATAAAAGTTTAACCCAGAGATTGTTTCCATGTTTGCATTTGTGGTTCTGCTTCGTTCTAATGCATGCTTTCATGTCTGGCTGAGAACTTACAACCAGGCTGTGCTATATTGTCATGGAGGGAGTCTACAACGGGCAGCTGGAATCAGTGACCCAGCATCAGTAGTGCAAATCAGTCCAAACACCTGATGGAGAGGTGGAAGAAGGAGGCTAAAACAAGTGCCTAAAAGCAATCCAGAACCTCAACTGGCACAAATCAGCAGTAAAATTCTAGGAGACAGTGCTGCTTTGTACTTACCGAGGGCCTTTATATTTAATTCTCAGTTGCGTAGTATGGAGGTGGATTTAAAAAGTTGCTCCTGTTGATTTAGATTCAGCTTGCAGCTTGTTGTATATGCCAAGGACCTTGCCATCGGAGAGGGCATTGTAAGATAACACAAGAAACAACGAGAGCAATTGTCCTCCTCTCATCTGAAGACCTAGTGTACCAATTACTATTTAAAATCATTATTGAAAGTGTTTGTTGTAAACCCTTTCATATCAGGGGCACTTTTGAAATATTAAATGCTATTTTCCTTTTAGCCAGAGCAAGGACTGGGGGAGAGATGGAGTCACTTGAAAGCATGTGGCTGCAATTTCTTGTTTGAAGCTCATTTGTCAACATAACAGATACACTGCTGTAGGGATGGGGTTGTTGTCATGCATGCTGTGTATCACTCCAAGGGTTATCCTGGAGGCAAGATGTGCATGTAATATAAAGCGGTGGAGGAACATAGCTCTGTTCTGTCTCTGTCAGAGGGCATGATGACTGTCCCAAGGGAAAGGGCAGATGCTACCATGCTGACATGGTGCCGCCTCCTTGCGGCACTGTGCGGTGGGCTGGCTGGCGCAGCTCCCATGCCCTGGCTGCCTGGGCACCTCTGTGCTGCTAATGCAGGCACTGCTTGCTGGAGGCTCTCTGTGCTGCGCTCCGTTGCATCATGTAGACACACATACAGTGTGCTCGTTGTCTGAGCAGCTACTAAAATTAAACATATAAGTGCAAGTTGTTTTTTACAGCCTCATTTTGGTTTTCTCAAGGCAGTCATTTGTATTAGAGGTGGGAGGTGGATACCTGATCAGCAAGGGGGCTGGCTATGGTATCCTTTATACTGGTTTGTGTGAAGAACAAAGTCAATGAAATTGATAGTTACATTGGTGTAAAATTCAGGGAAAAGTGGTGCTAGGCTTTGACTATTTTCAAAGTATTTTTTCTAAATATCACTTTGGTTTTAAGTTTCTGACCTTCAAAAGAGAAAAAGAGCATCTGAACAGATATTTTTCTTGCAACAAAAACAGCAACAGCAAAATCAACTCTGGCCTCTGATCAAGCCTGAGAAATTTCAGTCTGAAAGGGAAAGATTTGTAAGTCACTGACTTGGCACGAAAGTGCAAGCTTTGGATATGTACTTGTATCTATAGCTGTAACTTCCATAACAAGGGCTAATGTGTGCTTACCAAAGAAAACTCAAAATGACAAAACATAACATGAGAAGTGTAGGAAATGGAAAAGTAACCAAGTGAGTAAATAGTACATGGTTTGCAAGAAATCCATTGCAGCATGAAACTGAAAGAGTATATGCCAACTTCCTGAGATGAAGGTGATTGTGCTCTAGACAGTTAATATTTATAGCAAAAATCTAGGATGCAAAAGCAAACGTATATTAAGCTGTTTTTATCTACAGTAGTCTTTTTGATCTAATAGAAATTAGATGGGTGTGCCATTCCTAGACTCATTCCCCGTGTCACTGGAGGGGCAAACCATCTGAAATAAACAGTCTGGCTTCTATTAATGTTCAAAGTAACTTGTGTTGTACTCAGTGGCCTTCTGCAAGTGTACAGTTGAGCCTTTGGTCTATTGCGGGCATACGTGGCAATGCTGGGGAACAGCTGTTTGGATGCATAGGCTAAAGAGTTAGAAAAGTAAGAGGTGAGGGGAACAGGCAAAAAAGAGCTTCCATTTCTGTGGAAGAGAGTGAATTTTTAGTGGGTGTTAAGTTTCCTTTGCCATGGAGAGCAAGCTTTTCAAGCCATGGTTTGTTACCATGTGAAGAGAAACATATGCGGTTCCAGCTGTGAAAATTATCATGCCGTAAAGTAGTCTCAAATGACTTTGCTGCTTCATTTCATAGTTATAATTTTGGAAGCGTATCACAGCAAAGGCCTTCATCCAGGACTAAGTTCAAATCAAATTTCAAGCTTTGAAATTGAAGTCGGTTGTGAAGTCCCCAAGCATTTAAAAATGCCCCTGAAGAATTTAACAGATGAAAAATGTATTTTATGTTAAACAATTTATTCAAAAGGTAAACAAAGGGGGGGAAGGAGGAAACAGTTGTTTCTTAACATCAAAATAATTTATTCACTTGATTTTTGGATTGTCTTCTTACGTCTGCAGAAAAGTGTGAGGATCTTAAAATAAGGGTAGAGATGGGAATGCATTGATCTCAGGAGCAGGCATGCACATACGTCCTGCTGTGTATTGTGGAAATGATGCTACATACATGAGTTTACTCAGAGCTCCTCATTCTCTACCTCCTCATCTTCCTGATGGTTTAGCTGCATGTATGGAGAAACGCTTTGTGAGCTGCTTGAGCTTTCCAGTCTCAATTCTGACTCTTTAAGTCCCTTACTCAGAAATGTCAGGAGGGTACTCATGGGCCTTAATTGATTTCTGTGGGACCAAGGTTAAGCATGAGGCCGTTGCTCATCCCTTAACCAATTGTCTGTTGCTGTTCAACAAAACATAAACAGTGTTTTATTCTCCTTGAAGTCGATGAGATTTAAGCACAGTGCTTAAGGGCAGTCACATAGTATAAGACTTTGGCAGAACAGGAGTGGCTTTTCAGAGAAGCGATGCATGTGGAAACCTTTGCAGGGTCCTTCTGTCTCCCACGGCTGCCTCTGTTCACCTCCAGCTTGACTCTGTGAGGCTGGCACATGTCAGAGCGCAGCTTTTCCAGCTGTGACAGCACTGCAGCTACCACTGGTATTGTAAAACATCCAGTCCCTTTCTCTAATGCTTTCTAATCCCAAACACTTGAAAGTATATGGGAAACTTATGCTGAATCAATACCTTATGAATAAGGAAGCTTTTCTTTCAGAGCTGATGATAGAAATGAATGTTTGGCTCTTGTATTGAACAAAGTGTACTTGTGCAGCAGTTTCATCTCTGAATGGCATTTTTAGCTACAGCTACTAGAAACATAAATGGCAAAAAACATGCTCTATTGTGAAGGCCATGTTGAAAATAAAACTTGTCTTGTACTCGTGTACCAAGTAATAATGATAATAAAAAAAACTGTTCAGAAAGTGCCACTACTTGAATTAGGCATGTCTTCATCTCGTTAAAATAAATGTATTTATTAAGCATGCATATCTTTATCTCTTATGTAATGAGAAGAACAGAGCCATATCACAGATCTGCAGTGTCTTTTGTGCTCTACAAATTTGGTGCGACAGTCACCAGACAAAAAGTGATTTATACTGTGTCTTGTAATGGGTGGAATAATTAACAGTGGTGGCATCCATCACTTCTACAACATGCTTATCTCAGAACTTTTCCATTGATTCAAGAGAAAAGCAGGAACAAAACACAGGAACAGAACAATAAAAGTCAGTTACTTACTTCACCCTTTAACTTGGTGTGCCTAATTTGGACACCCAATGAATGAATCGCTCCAGTTTAAACAAAGGGTTACTTAATAATGTGGGCACAGTCTGGGTGCAGTTTGTCAGAAGTTAATTCTGCAAGAGTAAGAACAAGGCCTCAAATAAGCCCCACAACTGTCTATGGAATTTGAAGGCTGTCGAATGAGTTTCAATTTTGCTTTTTGCTGAGACACTTTCTTCATTGGGAGCATGTAATAGCTATAGATTTTGGAAAAGTTTCCTGTCATTGTAAGGCATGTGATCTTGGATTCGAAGGAAGAGATGATATCTTAAGAAAATAGTGCCCATGAGTAAATCATTGTTCAGGTCTGGAGTAACTTATTTCTGATTTCCAACACCTGTTCAAAATTTCAAGGATTTAAAAGTGAGACTGATAGAGAATCTGACTGTCTGACTTCATGCACTTCTCTTTCATTCTTCTGACACAGGCATGCATTGAGGTTACTGTATCTCTTTTTCTTTTTTTTTTTTTTTAAATAACTTTTGCAAAGCTGCTTGCCAAGTGCAGTGCCATCAAACTGTATGGAAGTGACAATCCAGTACAGTAGTACCCTCTGACAACAATTTGGAAGCAAAGGAATGTTGCATTAGATACAGAGTGTAACCCATACTCCTCCTGTGCATCTTCCTGTAGTTCTTTGATTGTTTTCTGCCATCAATAACCTTCTGTTAAAAAGTTTATTTGCTAGCTTTGTTGGTTTTGAAAAAATAGGGGAGCAATAAGACACTGTGTAATTCTGTACAAGACGTGGAGATAATGGCTCTCAGAAGACAATTGTAAAAATCAAGATCACTGGGATTAGTCTTTTTTCTGTATTGGAAGTAAAACACAACACATTATGAGTATGGAAGATGTCTGGGAAGTACTAGGTACAAGATTTATGAGAAGCTTAAGTGCAGTATGAAATTGGCTGGTTAAACATAATAGCAAGGTTAATAAGAGGAGGAAATAATTTTCTGACTATAAATCACATTTGTAATTATGCAAAGTAAGGTTAAAAGGGCATTTGGATCTTTGGCTCTATCACCTGAGATGGTTCCCTTGGCACTGATATATTCCTCAGCATTGCATGGTGCTATGTCATTCGGTATGAGGTGAAGGAGGCAAGCAGAATTGGCTAGTATGAGTACCTAAAGCCAAAACAAATTTACAGATTTTGGAGATTTTACACAAGCAGATCTCAGTTTAAGGGTGGGGCAGTTGCACGTTTCCTCTGTAGGAAAGGAAGAATGAGAAGTTTGTTAATTTACAAGAGTGGCTGTGCAATCTCAGAGGAGGAAGTGAGGTTATCTCTAAAGCACGCCACCAGTTGTGTCCAAAGAATATTTTCAGAAGAGGAGGAGGCAGTAGCACAGGTCATCGTAGAAACTATTATACGTTGATATGAACCCGTAGTGGAGATTTCAGTCTGGAAAATCACAGTATCTGTCTGCAAAAGAAGGAACCCAGGGAAAATGTTTTGTTCACTTTTATTAAAATTGGACATTCACTTGTACAATTTGGGGGTTATTTCCATTATGATCTGAGCAGAACAAAAATTCCTTTTAATCAAGAATCTTTCTGGCTGCTATAAGTCAGCTCACATTCATATGGAAAAGGAAGAAAATTTTTAGTTCTGTTGCCCTTGAGAAACAATGGCCTTTAATTAAAGACAGATATTTTTAGTGAAATACAAAATAGCTTAATGAAATATAAAACTTTTCTCGTGGTCATTGAAATTCAAAACACTCTGAGTTCTGGCATTAGTGCAGAATGAAATGTAATATAAATATGTACATACTGTTTGTCACGGCTCCCATGCTATGTTGGTCGTGTTCTTAGAGCACATGCAACTTTCTGTGAATTTGCTGACTGCCAAATAATAATGTCATTTACTGAGTTCCTCTAACAGCAGACACATAATCAAATGTTCAAAATAATTATGTAAGATTCTAGTTGATCTGAAGAAAGTTGTGTAGCTTAACAGCTATACGTACTTGCCAGGTTTGCTTTTTCACGTAGAAATAGGGGTAGTTGTGGATTTTATTACATTTTTTCTTTGCTGGGAGTCTTCATTCCAAACTCTACAGAAAGCTGTGAAGGATTTACACACTTGCTACTGTAAAACAGAGCTTGAAAAAAACATAGTGAGTGTCTGTGCAAGATCCTGTTTCAGTAACAAAGCCTGCACTGCATCTACCTAAATATTCTTTAAATAACTTCAAAAAAGAAAAAAAAAAGAAAAAAAGAATATGATCATTCCCTGAGGGTGCGCTTCTGGTTTTAGTGGACAGGAATCTTCATCTGTTACTGAGGTGCTTGTCATCAGTACATTAGAACAGATGTTATCCACACTGGTAGAGGATGAGTCTTGGTCCCCCACTAGTGGTTGACCCAGGATGATAAAAAAATACCATGGCTGGTTGCAAGTAGCAGTACTCCGTTACCGTCATTAATAGGTGTCTTTGCATGGACATCTGAAGCTGCCAAAACTTAAACCTTCAGATTTTCAGCTCCTCTGCTCACGCTGTTCAACTCATGGCTTTGAACGTTACTGAATTCGGAGTATGTCCTTTTTCCCTCCCAAGAAAGGCTTGAACATACATACTGTTGGCACAGAGTGTAGGGTAACTGATGAATTCGTGCTTCCAATATTCTGTAGGTAGAAGGATAGAAGCAAAAATAATATTTGTTATTATCTACTGGGGCTGTAACTCCTAATTCTTCTTGCACTCGGCTTTGGCTAAAAGTTTCCACATGTTTGGGTAAGTCATCATGTAAACTCAGAGGGTTTTTTAGCTGGGAACGTGGAGGCGATTGTAAGAAAGCCCATGCCGCAGCTAGTAACTCTTATGTAATTGGTAATATGCCAGTGGACGGCATTCAACTAGCTTAGATTCACACCAGTCCTAAGAGATGGAAGCTGGGGAAGAGTAGCGGCCGTATACTGCTGTAAAGCGTTACAGTATTTGTCCTGTATCCAAACACCTCTAAGACAGATCATGCCAAATTGAGGTCTCTCCTGAAATCAGAAACATGGTGATGGATTCAGAGACATTAAATCAGTCACCTGGGAGCGTGAGGAGGATTGGTGCAGACCTTCCAGTTTTGGCCTGTCACTTTGGGTTCAGAAATGAAGGTTACCATGCTGCAGAGCACCTGATCTTGGGCTCCCCCAGTTTCTCAGGTGGTAACACAAAACTCAGGGCTGTACACTGTGGTAAATAACAGCAAGGAGTCTATTCCTCATGGTGTCTGTGACATTAGCAGTCTTGTTAGAAAGGCAGCTCTATTCAGGTAGTTCCATATTAGCTATTTTCTTCCTAGGGAATAAAAAGATCTGGATGAGAACCATATGATTCAAGCCCGCTCTGAAGTTATCCACCACAACAGGAGTAAAAATTTGCTGGAGAGTTCTGCTGGTGTTAAATCTCTATGCAGACAGTGTCTGGCATCATTTTATTAGCAGACTAGATATGCTGTTAAAAATTATATCTATTATATCCATCCCAGAGGCGTTCGTTCAGAAGAGAGTAATGGAGCTCAGCTGACAAAAGGGATTTGTCCATTTGGACACGCTGAAGGGCCTTGAGATAAGAAATAATTCTCACGTAAGCAGTTCCTGAGTTAAAATATTAATTTATAGGAAATACTTTAAAAATAGGTCTTTTGAGGAGATTTTATATGGCTCAGGTTTCTCATTTTTAGAAGCTTTAGAGCTTACCTCACCTGGTAAAAGTTTGCAAATCCAATCCCAATGATTTGTGTGTCCACATTCACACTTTTCAAGGCATAATAACTTCCTGAGCAAGGAGTATGTTTTGCTCAGGACATAGCCATGCTATGTTTTTGGGGATTTAGCTTAGGGGGTTCTTTCCTCTGGCAGTCTCAGTGGACATACCTTTGCCCTGATGGAGGCTCATTCGCCTTCCCTGAATGGCGCAGTGGGGATGGATGGGCATGACTGCAGAATCCTGCCCTTTTATTTACTCCCTCCCGGAGTGACTGGGTTGCAGGCAATTCTCTGGCAGACTGAGCTGTCATTTTTAAAATTAGTTACAGACATAAGAAGTACAAAACCAACACAGAAACCACCTTACTTTTCTCTTTGGAGGAGCCCTGCTTCCCTGATGCTGTATGCCCCACTCCACGCACCCTCTCTGTAAGGGGTGCTCTTTGTTCTGGCAGGGGACAGAGTTTCTAACTCCTCTTTTACCTCCAACTTAGCAGCCGAATTTCGGCTTACATGCCAGTGTGTATTTCTTAGGAGGTTTCTATATATTTTCATAATTAATTTATAAGGTGCAATATCAGGTACTTTGCTAACAGCTGAATTTATCACCTGTGTGGCTGCCTGCCTTTACTGTTATAATTCTGCCCATATAGCAATCAATTTGTCTGGCATGGTTTTTATTCTTTACGTACTATGCTGCCTACTGCTTTTGTATCCAGTGAATATGTAGAGAGTGGTACTTTGAGGGCTGGAGGAGGAGATGTGGGGGTTATTTTTCTCTTATAGTTTGCTAGAAACACTGAAGAACTATGAAGGCTACTGTGCTTCTGTTGAGCTCATTCTTTAGTTGGTGTAGATCTTGCCACTCCTCTAAATGAGCTCAGAGATTACATATACTCTAGCTACTAAAAAACCCTGGTCAGCATGTACAGGAGGAGAATGTATTGGCTTGCCCTTTATCTGTTTTTGTGTTTATTTCTTGTTAACTTCAAGAAGAAATCTGGTTTAAATAATAGGAAATATATCAGGAATGTAGCTGCTAGGAGAAATTGCTCCTTTTCAAGAATTGCTTTTGCATTAGTAGATTTTTAGACATTTGGATTATCGTCTTTTCAATGGAAGAGAGTGTCAAAGCCCCATTTTTGCCTGCTTGCTTCACATTGTAGATTAAGAGTGCTTTTAAAACTGCATTTTAAAATGCCATTTATAAGAAAATGCAAGAAAATCAGACTGTGTAAAAATGGACTTAACCCAATTGTTGGGAATGAACTGTAGAGAGCTTGGAGACATGCATTGTAGTGGGCGTCTCTCTTGATCTTGGTTCTGGGAACATCTGACATTAATCTTGATTGCACAAATCTCTGCGGAGTCCCCCTGCCCCTAAGGTTACTTTCGTATTAATTTCATTTACAGGTATTGAGAATAGTTTCTTTAAAGGTGATCTGTGATATTAAAGGTTTCTCCTTCCTTTGACACAGTTAAGAGGCCAAACCTTGTAAGGACTCAATGAAGTACTGAACAAAGTCCAATTTTTTTTTTTCTGCTCCTGATGAAAGTGCTATTGCATTTGGTGAGACATTGCCAAGTAATATCTGCTGTTTACTCACTGTTATTTGCTATTCTTCAGGCAGAGTGTACTTACTTCCCCAACCTGCAACAAATATGAAATTTGCCTCTGGCCCTTTAGATTTTATATTAACCTATTTTTCAGTCTTTAGTGAAGAAAATGCTTTTTCTTGCTGCTCTCTCCTTAGTGCTGGAAGTGGCAGCAGTCTGGTCCTCCTACCTTGCAGCCTCCCCATCAGCACTTCTCTGATTCCTGCGAGATTTTTTTTTTGTTCTTCACTGTGTAGCTCAATCAGAGGCTCCCTGTCAGTCCTGACAGCCTGTCCATAATGTGCAAGAAGTTATTCTCTGCAGTGCCACATGCCGTGTTTTGGGGTGTGTCTGTCTTCCAGTTGTGTGCACAGAGGTATGGTTTTCTGTCTGCTTGCAAAGTGTGGTATCACAGGTGTGTGCAGGACTAAATCTTAAACCTGATTTTCTTGGGAATAAGGCATGGAAGCCTCTTCTTCCTTTGTACACAGGCTGGTCTAGTTGAACAGACCAGGGAGGCCAGGCCTGGAGATGTGGGTGTTGGTGCCTGGAGCAGCTCATCAGAGCTGCAGCTCATTTATAGTGCCAGAAATCTTCTTAGCCTTGGATGATCCTGCCATATTGTGGCAGTAGCTTTGTCTGCCATCTGCCTAGAGCTGTCACAGAGCTTTCCTGCAGCTGGGAGGGGAATGAGGAACAGGAGAAATATGGAACTAGGAGCAGCAGCAGGTTTTGACAGTAGCTTGAGAAGGCCGGCTTGCCTGTGAATCCCAGCAAGTCTACTTCTAGTTCCGAAGTGAAAACGCGTGATGAAATCTCAGGCAGGGAGCACTTCACACAGCCTCCAACACAGAGAGGCAAGGCAAAGAGAAAGAGGAGGGCGTGTTTTCTTTGATGTCTTTGTGAGTGATCTCACCCAATATCATCCATCCATGTTTTTTTTCCAGGTATTTTTCACAATTCTGAATTTTGTTTTGCTTTTCCATTTCTGCAGACATTCTCTGCAATTGTGTGAGCAAGAAGAATAGATGCATAATTTCTTCATATTGCCAGTATTTACTTAAAGGGGAAACTTCATAGAATCATAGAATCATTTAGGTTGGAAAAGACGTTTAAGATCATTGAGTCCAACTGTAAACTTAACGCTACCAAGCCTACCACTAAACCACATCCCTAAGCCCCAGTTCATGTACGTGTACAGACAGATACACAGACATAGGTGTGCAAAAACATCATGACTAAATACTGCAGGCTCAAAAATGGGCATCGACAGTGGAACTATTTCCACAGATACAAACTGTCACCCAACACATGTTCGGGCACCTGCCTAACTTCACTTAGACAGAATATTTTGTTAGTTTCCATAAGGAACAGAAGCTTTTGAACCCAGGTAAAATGCTGTTTAAAATAAGCTCTTGCATGCAGTGGCACGCCAGGAAAGGCTGCTGTGCTCTCATTCTGATCTACAGGTGTTTTAGACTGTAAGTGGCTCTGTGTTCCCATTTGCAGCATGGTACCTTCAGGTGCTTTTTATCCTGTGAGCTTATTTTAATTACCTTGCATTGACCGTTGGCTATCTCAGTAGTTACAGAACTGCTGAAGTGATCTCTCATTATGCAATTTGGTGTATGCATAATTATGACATTATAGTGTGTAATTTATTCATTTTGAGACAGGCCTATGATAAAATCCACAGCTGCTTCTTTCTCTAGGAAACCCTTTTTTTAACTTTAAAGGTTGAGTGGGAGGTTCCACAAAGCAGGTGAGGGGCTGTCTTTGCCTGGCAAGAGTGCACATCGCATCCGTGCCAGGGCAGAAGAGGCCAGAGCGGGTGGCTCCTGGGCAGACAGCATGGATGGCACACAGAGACCAGGCAATTCTTTGTAGCCGGTGGGTGTGAGGGCCTGTGCAGGATGTGCATAGCCAGTGTGCAACCTTGCTATGCGTGGGCACCCTGCACTCCTGCACCCAGATCAGTCGCTGGCCTGATCATTCCAGCGCTATTGCATCTTTGGTGTGGGCGCTGCTGCCCACCCCCTCTGTGCAGCCACGAACAGGACTGGGAACAGCTCTGCTATCCCATGCAATCAGATAATTTATCTGTCTTAAAAATAGCCCAGATACATACTACACCAGCAGTGGTTTTGCACTTTCCTAGCAAACGGCAGCAGGGTTGCCTTCCACTCTGCCTGGTTCTACCCCACCAAGACCAGGCAGGGCAGGGAGGAGGGTACAGCAGTGGTCAGTGATCCCTGCATTTTTCTAGCAATAAGTATGGTTTATCTCAGATCTGACATATCTTTCCACACTTGGGTCTTAGTCTAGGTTTAGCAAGCAGATTGCTGTAGAATTCATTACAGAAGCCAGGCTGTTACTGCATTCAGATTTTGATAGGGGAATGGAAATGTGAAACATCTTTCCCGTGAAACGAAGGAAGCTGATAAAGTATGTCCTGTGAATTGAATGTTAATGCTATTACAGGGCAAATACTTGAAGAATTGAGATGTTCTATTGAGAGCAGATCTGATCACAGGCCTTTAAGTGAATACAGCACCTTTTAACTCCCGTCTTATTTCCATTTAGAACTAATTAAATTACTTTCAGATTCAAGTGTGAATTATTTTGTGGTGATTTAGATTTTCATACAGACAAGGTATGAAAGTATCCCATTTTTTATTGTATCTACATTTTAACAGGAATTTATAATAAAATTGGAATTTTGCTTTTTATAGAAGCTTTAGGTATTACTCAAGAACTCTTCATAATTGGGATTTTTTTAGCTCTTAACATTAGCAACTATGTTTTAACCCAGCCTCATACAATTAGGCATGATTAAAAGACAGTTAATTAAAAAAATACGTATTTAATTGACAAGAAAATCTATCAGAATCTTTTAAATAAACCTTTTATTTTTGGTTTGTGTCTTATCGATACGGACGTGCCCATGGAAATGCATGGATATTGGTGGAAATGCCAGGGTAATGGCAAAAGTGAATGCATTACAGTACCAGCCAGGAGGCTGATTGTTGATGCAGTTGCCTCGGGGAGACTGAAGTTCTCATCTCCAGTTGGCTATTTGCCCTTTTTACCAGACCACTGCTGCTTCTATTCTGGTGTCTCCTATTCTGATATTTATTCAGTGTTTTGGGAAAGAAAGATCAGGATTTACTTATAGATTAGAAGCAGTTTTGGAAAAAAACTGTTTCCTCCTAGTTTCCTGCCAGATTGAATCGCTGTTTTCTGATTATCCCTAAATCATTGCAATTGTAGAGAATGGAAAATGGACATGAATTATGTTTGACCCAAGTTCTCAGTCTCGGCTTGCACACTGTACACACATCAGCCCTTAGGGTATCCCTTGGTGTCATAGCCTAAATTGTTTCAAGGTCTGAGAATCATTCCATTTAATGCTGTTGTCACAGGTGATTAACATCATGAACATCTTCCCATTGCAGTGTTTCATTATCCACTCTCAGCAGTGGAAGGGGAATTGCTTCATGCCACCCCTGCTCTGGGTTGGATGCATCTTGGAGCGCTCTGCATGGTTGAGCTGATGGCTCCCCACGTGGTCTGGAGATGTGTGGAAAGGGACACATGCTTTCTGCTGTGAATTGCAGTGCAGCCCTGGGAACCGAAACAGGAGCCTGTTGTGTATGTCCTCTAGCTTGTGTGTAGAGTAGTGCAGGGCAGGTGTTTTATGTCCCCTGGAAAATGAATTAGCAAGTCCCTTACTGGTCTTGGATGACAACAGGACAAAGATTTTACTGGAGTCCAGAAATCTCTGCAACTCAACACAGCTCTCAATTATCAGAGCAAACCTTGCCCTCTCTTCAACACTTTGAGTGAATAGTGAATATTTAAAAATGTGAAGCAACCAATTAATTAGGAAGAAGACTCCTCTATGGCTGGATATTTCTTTTCTTGCAGCATATTTCTCCCTAGTCTTAGGCATTATTTTGTTGTCTTTGATACCTCTTGATTGCATCTTGTTATCTCTTGTCTTGATTGGCTTTGTGGCTCGTTACACAAAAAGGGTGCTAATCTTTGTTAATTAGTTCCTTATTAGAGTCAATTGAGATTTGTAGCACAAGAAGTGAGCTGTATTTCTGATGATAAATAATTGGCTGTCAAGGAATTCTTAGCGTGAAATCGTGTCAGTATAAGTGACGATACTTTAATATTTTATGTGGTTTTGTATGTGTTTACTCCATTACTTCTTGGTTCTTCCAGCTGCTGTTCCCAAGACTTCTTTTTTTGTTCTGTATTTGTGTTACTAGTTTGAACATAGCTTACCTTTCCAAGATATTTCTTTCCATATTGCATTCTACAATTTCATTGCTTCATTGCTAGAGAGCTATTTTGTTCAGAAAATTGTCTCCTGTAAATGACAGGAAGTACTTTTATTGCTTTTCGCACTTGTCTTGATTTTGTCCTGTTTTTTGCTGTGTTTTGCTGTGGATTGGATAGCACAACGTCTTTGGAGAGCATTAACACCTGAAATGTTTTCTAGAGAACTGGTAATAAGAAATGGGACATGAGGTTGTAGCACTTCTTTAAATCAGTGAGGATGCTCCTGTATTTCACCAAAAACCTAAGTCATTACTCTGTACCTGGTCCCACTGGTGATGACCGAGGCCACATGTTTTGGTATCACTCAGCTTACCTCAGGTGCTGCTCCTGGCTCAGGAGGGAGAACCCATGGGAACTGAGTGGAAGGAGTAACCCCCTCTGTGCTTGCTTAGCTCTGGGACATACCCCAGAGATGAGGCTGAACCCAAACCAAGCCTTTTGCCTGACTTTCTGGTATGACACAGGGCTTTTCTGGGAGGCAAAAGAACATATGCTTTACAGCATTAATGCATATCAAAACAAACAAAACCTTAGGAGACTCAGCATTTTAGGAGACCTGTGTTCCCCCCACACTCTGCTAGAGCTCCGATGCATAGTGCTCGTTTCTCCTCTGTAAAATAGGAATATAGACACCCTTGGGAGTATAGTGATGAACAGGACTATAAAATAAGTTGGGGCTCAGTTTTTCAGCCAGTGCTAGTGGAGAATTGTTTCAGGCCAGAGTGGGCACCTCTGCAGGAGGGCTTCGCTGCCCCAGTATGTTTGTATAGAGAAAAGCAACTGTCATTGTATGCTCATACATGTCTATGTGTAACCTATAACTTAGTTTTTAGTCTATTTGTAGCCTAAATACTAGTATGTATTTATTTTGATAATATGCAGGGCTCAGTGAGATGCCAGGTGTCCCTGCTGCTGTGTCATGGTCAGCAGGGTTTTGTGGAAGCGTGGGACTTCCCTGCGTTCATCTCCCTGATGGAGCCAGGCACAGCCTCTTGCAGCGCTCTGCCTTGCCATAGTGCATTCATTTCAGTAGAACTCCTCATAATTATGTAGATTACTGCTTTGTAGAAGGGTTAGGGATGTTCTTGATATGGGTATATTATCTGGGAGATACTCAGATCTTGCTGAGAGCTTTGATTTAACATGTTTCTTTTCCCAAGAAGAAGCAGAGAGCATAATATGGGTAGTCTTTCATATTAAGGGTGGATTGCCACATGAAAGAGAAGTGGGGCAAAAAGCCTGAAAAAAGTAAGAGAGAGAAGCGTCAGTTTGAGCGATACTTGGTTAAGAAATCCTTGGGTTATATGCTCCTCTGCGGTATTGTAATGTTTTTGCATATAATTAACATACATTTTGCAGAGCAGAGCAGAAAAGTCAGTCAATTATTTTAGGCCCAGTGATAAATTTTGAAATAGTTTAGGTAGCTTACTGCTTGTTTTCTATTTCCTTACATTATGGATGGAGACTAGAGATGCCCCCCAAATATATACTTTATGATTTTCTTTTTATTGTCCAGCAGTACATTAATATTCTAAAATTACCAGAAAATTTCTTCTGTTCGAGTAACACCCATAGAAAAATTATTATTGTGACTCTCCCCGGAATCACATTTATTTTGAAGATTGCTTTGAAATGGTGGAGGAGCATTCTGGAGTGGGTTAACTCTATGAAGTTATATGTCTGAACTTCTTAATTTTGCAGAAAGGTCAGATCTCTCTCTTGCTAAAATCCTATGGGACTTTTACCTTCATGGGGCTGCAGCTTCAGTCCTGCATATTGCCCCCTAGCTGCTTGTCCTCTAAACAGCAGGATTTATCTAAGTAAATACTGAAGTTCAAAGACGGGCATGTGGGAATCATGCTTGGTATCCAGGGGGTGTGCTTGCTCCGGTGCAGTTGCTCCAGTATTCCCATGCCATGCTGAACTCCACTCGTTTATCCAGTGCGTACCCGCATGAGGGAGGACACTACCAGTCAGATGCTGAGACCCCTCCGCAGGCGACTGTGTTGGCAGCAGTGAAGGCTGTGCTACGGTTTTGCAATTAGTTCACATGGCAAAGCATTTTGAAAAGCATCCACTGTAGCTGCAACTGATATTTGTCATATTGCGTACAAATCTGTAGAGCCTTGTGATACAAAATCCATCCTAACTTTAATCATAAAATTACGTTCTTTCACTGCACAGTACATAACCTGGTTTGTACCAATTTATCAGTCTTTCTGCTTACCTTTCTGTCTCTAATCTCTCTAATATACTGTGTGAACCATGGTCTGGTCATGGAGCTTTACATCACAGTTTGTAAATTTTACCATTTCTTTCAAGCAATATAATATCACAACAAACAGATTTTAACAATACAAGAAATTGTACAAGAAAAAATAACAATACAAGAAATGTAATGCTTATAAACAGGCTAACCTCTGGGCATGCCATTTTACTGTGTGGTGATTGGAACTCATCTACAAAATAATGCTCTGTTATTTTTCAAGGATATGTACCAAAGTCTGAAGTAGTTTCAGTATTTGAATTACTGAAGAATCACAGTACATTTCAAAACTATTTTTTGCTTTTGAGATGCTGCATGCAGAGTGATGCAGATTTAAATAGTGCATAAGGTATTTTGACAATGAAATATTTTTTAAGACATAAACTGAATGTTTGTGAGTTATGAGCTTTATCCTCAGTAGTCAGAATAATGCATTTATTCCCATTAGTGCAAAAGAACTCATAAATCAGAGTGGCAAGATACAATGCTCACAAATGCTCGCATGTATGCAGATGTATGTACTACTCCTACTCTCAACTGAATAGTTGTATTTAGTTCATTATCTTTAACCATACTGGTGAAAATCAGCATAGCTCCCATTACATTCTAGTGAGATAAGCTGCTTAACTCCAGCTGACTCTCTAGCCTATAGTGATAAATAAGTTGGGAATCTTACGGTCTTGAATTTTGTATTAATAGGACAATTTGTGGCAATTTCTCAAAGATTATTTCTGTGCTACAAGTTGGAAGTCCGTAATTGAATGAAGATACAACCTGGTGTGGGCATAGTGACTCTTTCCAGTGCTGAATATTCCAATTGTGTGTGCTGTAGTGAGTGGCTGTTGCTGCTGGAGCACAGAATTTCAAAGAAAAAGAAAAAGAAAAAAAAAAAAGAAAAAGAGAGAAAATCAGTGTGGGGTAGCCAGTATCTTGGAGAAATGTATACATTACCTGCATTTTTTAAGCTCTCCTTTGAAGCTTTCTGTGAGATGCCTTTGGTAACCTGGTTTTCAAAGTGAGATAAACCTCTGGCACTGAGCAGCTTCAGCCGAACATGGAAAATGCTGTGAAGCCAAACCGAGCAGTGGTTGGAATTGAGTACTGCCTCCGTTCTCTGCATGTCGTTCTTTTGCTGGGTCTTGCTGCACAAGTGTAATTTGCTCCAGTGTTTAACAGAAAATGGCACCAAAAGATCCTCTTAATCTAGGAGTGACTGCTAATTAGTAGGTGAACTTGCAGGATGGGCAGGCAGCTGGTCCTTTGTATCCCTTCTGAGTCTCTTTTCTGTTCTGGACATGGAAATATGTGCATAAAATGAACATTATAGTCTAATATTTGAAGCAAAGGTGTCATCAAGGGACAATTCCCATCAAAGGAAGTACTCCTCATCTTAATGATTGCCTATCTAACAAGTTAAGAACATTTTTACAGTGAAACTAAAGAATTAAGCACAGTGCAGGACAAAGTCACAGTCTTGTAAAATAATAATAAAAAAAGATTATAAAAGAATACATTATCACCTGCTGTTTAAAAAATGATGAATCCTGAACTGAAGACTGTCGTGAATAAGATAAGGATGCAGCCCTCCAAGAAATTCTTCAGGGGATTTCTTTTAATAAGACCTGAAAAATATACCTTGGGCATAAGACCACAGAACAGAGATTTGAAAGCCTCGAGCCACTTTCTCTTTTGCCATTGTAATTTGACCCAGCTATTGTATTTAATCATTGAATGTGAGGCAGCTACAAGTCACCATCCCTCAGATAACTTTTTAGAAGTTCAATAATTGGAAAAGTTTCAGCTATTTCCCATCATGGCGAAATGGTTGGAAAAATATAGTTAAAGCCCTTTCTTGAGCATTTCTGATGTAGAAAGGCACTTAATTGGGAACCACCCATTCCCAGTTGTTCATTAGTGGCACGTGAAGGGGAAAACAGATTTCAGGGTATTAAGACATTTCAGTGAGGTGCCTAAGGGAAGGTAGGGAACACTTGACATGCAGTGAACCCAAACTTACAGGAATCCGATACACTTATCTCACTAAAACCTTAGGTAGTTTTGTGCCAGTGGGAGCTGAAAGTGCTTAGCCTTGTGTGAACAATCTCAGAGATTGCAATTTACTCTTGCATAGAGGGCTGCTGGAAAGGGCCTGGTGGTTACAGTGGATGCCAAGTTGAAAATGAGACAACGTGTTCGATTGCAAATAAGGCAAACCACACAGTGAGATACATTGCAAGGGATAAAGAAGGTAAAGGAAGAAGGCAGTGCATGTCTGTGGAGGGTTGCTCACCAAAGCCGCTCTATCACTCCACGGGAGTTCACAGGACAGGGGAGAGAAAATAGAACAAAAAGCTCATGGGTGGGGATAAGGACAGGGAGAGATCACCCACCAATTACCATCATGGGCAAAACAGACTCAACTTGGGGAAATCAGTTTAATTTATTACCAATCCAATCAGAGTAGGGTAATGAGAAAAAAACCCCTAAATCTTAAAATGCCTTCCCCCACCCCTCCCTTCTTCCTGGGCTCAACTTCACTCACAGTTCTCTTCCTCCTCCCCCCAGCGATGGGGGTTGCAGTCAGTTCATCATCACACGTTGAATCTGCCACTCCTTGCTCCTCAGGAGGAGGACTCCTCACACTCTTCCCCTGCTCCAGTGTGGGGTCCCTCCCACGGGAGACAGTCCTCCATGAACTTCTCCAATGTGAGTCCTTCCTGTGGGCTGCAGCTCCACCATGGGTCCCTTCCACGGGGTGCAGTCCTTCAGGAACACAATGCTCCAGCGTGGGTCCCCCGTGGGGTCACAAGTCCTGCCAGCAAACCTGCTCCAGCGTGGGCTCCTCTCTCCATGGGTCCACAGGGTCACAGCCTCCTTTGGGCATCCACCTGCTCTGGCGTGGGGTCCTCCACAGGCTGCAGGTGGATATATGCTCCACTGTGCACCTCTGTGGGCTGCAGGGGGACAGCCTGCTACCATGGTCTTCACCACGGGCTGCAGGGGAATCTCTGCTCCAGCACCTGGAGCACCTCCTCCCCCTCCTTCTTCAGTGACCTGGGCGTCTGCAGAGTTGTTCCTCTCACATGTTCTCACTCCTCTCTCCAGCCGCAATTGCGCGGGTTCCCCCCCTTCTCAAATATGTAATCCCACAGGCGCTACCACCATCACTGGTGGGCTCAGCCTTGGCCAGCAGCAGGTCCGTCTTGGTGCCATCTGGCATTGACTCTATGGGACATGGGGGAAGCTTCTGGCATCTTCTCACAGAAGCCACCCCTATATCCCTCCTCACTACCAAAACCTTGCCACACAAACCCAATACAATGTCCGTTCTAACTTTGTTCTTGTTATGGGAGAATCAATGTGGACCTAAGGATTTTTTTTTGTTTTGATTAACAATATGTGTATTATCTGATTCTGAGCGTGTTTCCTTGCATTAGCTCACTTGGAGTACTTTAGTTTGGGCTAAATACCTGAGTTCAGTTTGAGAATACGTATTAAAGAAAGGGCTTGCAAAGCAACTTTCAGACAGTGACTTCATGTCACCTTGAATATCTTATTGTAATATTGAAGAAAAGGTTGGATCAACACTTATCGGGAAAGCAGTGGCAGTAGAGGATTGTTGAAGGTGGAGCTGATCCTCCCTTGGATCGGGGGAGTGGTAAAGATGGTCTCTACAGGTACCTTGCCATTTTATGTCAAAGAGATTCGTCGTCGCTCAGTAAAATGTAGCAAATGATAATATATCTAGCTGCTTTTATTTCTCTGTCCGTTCTTAGTTCTGCTCCTGAGACCCTTTCAAACACTAAAGGTCCCTGAAGCATGAGGAGTTCACCATGTATGAAGATTTGGCAGGGGGTGTGTGTGTACAATCTGTGATCACATCAGTCTCATTTAATTTTTCATAATACTCAGTGTACTGAGTTGTCCAGTTATTTGGCAGTTAGGATTGTGACCAACAGTTGTACAATTGATTTTAATGGACCTTGTTCTTAGAAATTTGAACATCCTGTTAGGTGTTTACAGTGGGACCGTTTGAGAAAGTTGCAGATTAATGTATCTTTTTATTGTAAAAATCTTACTAACAGGAATAACATCCAAATGCACAGTTTGTTTGAGAGTTAATAATGTCATTCTTCATCCTGTCCTCAGGCAAGCAAATGACATTTCTAAATATTAGATTTTAAAAGATATGAAAGACCTTGCACCCCAAATTATTGCAGAAAATCAAAAACATTGTCTGTTACGTTAATGTCTTGATTCCAGACTCTGTGAAACTATTTTATGAAATTTACAGCTGCAGTTCTCCTGCAGACAATCATGATATATTAAAAAGTTCATGGAAATAGACAGGCTCTGTGTGAACCTTCAAAACAAAACCAGAAGGATTATGAGTTTGAGTTTGGCTGGAGAACACATTAATCATCTTTTGGAAGTTATTGTTTAACCGTAGTATGCAGGATAGTCTCTTAGAATTTAAGTCAAACATATTTAAAGAGGGATTTATTTATTTATTTGCAGGTTCACTAGGGGAAGCAACGCTTATGGAAAGCAGTTCTGAAATTGTGAAGTTTTTTCACTTTGAGTTTTGTCCTGTGTCTGAGAGAGATGGTTGGGGATAGCAGAATGACAGCTTCTGGATCTTTCTAGGCTTATGCTGGTTTGTAATGCCATATTTACACCAACCATTGGAAAGATCACTTTATAAATTGGCATGAAGTTGCACACTATCCACTATCACAGCTATAATAGGGCAGCTGTTACTGGATATTATGTTTCTTCAATCTTGCACCTATTGCATCACTCTAAAACAAAGCCAATGGGGGAATTCATTTTTGTCTTATGCTTTGAGTTAAAATACACACATCTGAACAATATGAGTTTCCTCAGTTCAGTCAGTAACATCTCTCATCTGTGGGGTTGAAGAGCATCTAAGCCAACTACAGCTTATTTTGCATATCATGCTATAATGCTTACTATGGTGTGTCTAAGAGCCCACCAGAATGGGTTGGCTTCACTCGTCAGACTCTGGTTTCATGGAATAGTTTTATTCTGCCTTACGTAACTGCATTCTCCATTGGTCTGCGGGGAGGTTAGCTCTCATACTGCAACGTGCACTTGAACTTTGCCATTTTAAATGGCTTGAGAGAATGCCTCCCTCCTGAGTGCTTGTGTTTGTGGGGTCTCAGGATGAGAGCAAGGAACTGTGAGAAACCAAGATGAAGAGACAGCCTTTCACATAACAGTTGTACAAAAACGAGAAGAAAAGCAGGACATGCACTTTAGTTTTTCAGTTTCATAGCCTTCATATTGACAATACGCCAGTTTTCCTCCCTCCTGCACGTGGAATACTTTGAACTCAATGAGATGTGTTGCATCTTTATAAGGACACTCCTCGTGCTATAGAAAATACTTACTCAGCACTGGATTCAGTTGTTTTCTTTCTAAGATTTGAATGTGTCATGGTTATCTCGCCCACTTTTTTAGTAGATCCTTGAAATAAAAACTTCCTTATGGTTTAGGCTCATACAACTCTGGTGTAGATCAATGCATCTTGTCTTCCAACATGAGAAGAACTTTACCATTTGGACTCCTCAGATTAGAGTTAACATCAGTGAATGTAGATACCTCCATTTCTAGAAGAACATAGAAAAAAGTGAAAATACTGAGTACAGTCCTCAGAAGAAATCCTTTCTCCACTCATTTTGTTAGTCTCAGAATAAAAACTAGGTTCTAAACAGGACCTCAGTGTAAAATGGGAATGAACTTAAGCCACATTACTAGCAGGTTTCAGATTTTGTGTAAATCTAAGCATGTTGGAGGCTGCTGGCTGGACTTTGCTTAAAAAAACAAGTTTTCACGTAGCTTCGATGCAATTGCTCATGAAATGAAAATGGAAACCTCTGCCTACTGACCAGTATGGATGCACAGTTCAGGGCTATGCAGTGGAAATTTGTTGGGGCTAAGATGTTTCCTCCTTTCACCTTTACCTTCTTCTATCCCTTGACTGTATTCCGGTCTGAAATTCTGATTTAATTTGGAATATTACAGCAGCTCATGCGCACTGTGTAATTAGTGATTCTGAACTCCATGGCCTGACACTCATTATACTGCATGCAGTGTTTTTTGTCAAAAGGGCAAGAAGGGTCATATGCTCAATATGGATGAAGCTATCTGTATGAAAGGAGCTTCTAAGTCTGTATCTGCATCAGTGAAGGATGAGGCCATTTGATAGTCACAGCCGAATTTTGGCTAAGTCAAAATGTTCACTTGCCTGCATGTTCCCCACATGCCGGTGAACAAACATCAGCATAATCAAGCATGAAATAAGAGCCCTGGTTCTCAGATGAAAGTGTGAAGGCAGATTTGCATTCATCACCACACAGGCATATCATTACGGAGCTTGATCCTTATCTCTGAGATACTGTGGAATACGTACAAAAGCTCCTACAAACCATTGTGCTGCCGATTCCTGCAAGACCTTAAGGACTCATTCTCTGTGTGCTAAATCAGCACAGGGACTGTGCAGTGCTCTCTTTACAGCACGGGGATAGGTGAGTGACATGTTTTAGTAAATTCTACAGTATCCAAAAGGCAAGGCTACCATGTGATACACTTCCACTCAGGAGGCATTAGTTTTTGCCACAGAATTTGTGTTTCCTAAAAGAAAACATTAATCCATGGCTGTGTCACATAAGCAAATGCAGGTATTAGAATTGCTCCCCACTTTGTTGTGGTTTTTTTTCCTGTTTGAGTGAATTTTCTTTCTCAGTGGAAATCCCATTTAGCTTAAACTTGTTTTTTTTTCCCCAAAGTATAACCTCAAGCTAAAGTCTTTTGCTTATGCTGCTTTTTTTTTTTTTTTTGCAATGGTTTAAGCTGAAGTTAACCTTCCTATTAGCATTTTAATGGAAAAAGAGATTCTACCACTTAGCAAGAAGTTTAGTCCGCTTTCAAATGACAACATGGTAAAGGTATGAAATGCTGCTTTCCAGTGTTTTCAGATTCCTTCTTTTCCTACAGCAAGACTCTTTTTATTGATATAACCAAGAACAGCATTTGGCAGGGACTTCCCAGGTCATCTGTTTCAGTCATTTCCTTTATAACCACATCAAATATTTCACATTATAGGCTAGTCAGTCTTGTTTCAAATGAAAGTGAGGGTTTTTTTTGCCCCTACTGTCTTTAGTCGAAGCCTATTCTAAATGCTCGCCTTTTTTTTTTTCTCGGTACCTCTTCATAGCTTAAATGAATTAGTGGTCAATTATAGCCACTTGTTCCAGTGCCAGTAATGTCCTTTAGCTGAAACATTGCTCTTTTAAGTGAGATGACTTTCCAAATAGGATTTTATTGCCATAGGCCTTCCTTAGAAATGTCCACATTGTGTGACACTGTATGGGGAGCCCTTTCCTTAGTGGGGATCTGAAAGTGGGTCAGGGCATTGTATGCCTAAGTAAATAATATTACATGTACTGTCAGCTTTCCAAAGGTACTGCAGGGTCTTTCTAACACTCTCCCAAAATAGTGGAGAATAAGCCATGTGAAAATTGGAGGGCAAGCAGTAGATTTGCTATACAGGCAAGAGTTATTTATTAATCAAAACAGGCCTCACCTTATTAAAAATTCAGAGCATTATCCGGATCGGTTGTCAAGCTGGATATATTAAACCGGGTTGTGTTTTAACACTAGCAGGTACAAAGTGATGCGTCCAGCAAGAAGGGGAGCCAGGCACACCTACAAAGTATATCCCAAAAACCTGAAGCACCCTCAGGGGCCCAGGGGTGACAGCAGGTTGTGGCACTGTGCTGATGGAGCCACAGTGGTTCCTTGGTGTGTGACCAAGGCAGTTGTTGGCAGGAAAAAGCTGGTCATAAGAGCCTGTCAAAAGGGCTTAATATTGAAAGAATTTAATCTCTTTACTGATAAAAGTACTGGGAAGGTGCCTTTCTGATGGTCTGTTTGGTGCTTTCACATAGAAGGGCTCACTAATGGTCACTGAAAAAGACAAAATAGAAGCTAGAAGGTGCCAAGTGAAGCCAGACATGTTCATACAGGACACAGTAGGGAGTTGCTAATGCTGGAGCAAAGTGTCCATGTGACAGTGATGGTGCTGTCTCCATCCCCTGGCCTCTCCTGGCTGGAGGGGGAGGATGGGCATCAGCACACGCCAGCCCCTGGGCTCCAGCAAGGGATGGCATCTGAAATGTGCACTTACATGCAGATAGTATGAGTGTGTTGGCTTTTTATTATGCTGTCTGGAAGAAGAGTTGATAGAAAGCTATTTTTTTCTTGTAAATTGGTTGAATAATGGTGTATTTGGGGAAGATGTTGGATCTCGCACTCAGGTGTCTGATGAGGCTATGTTAAAGACAGAAACCTCCATTTGCTGTACGAGAGCAGTTCAGTGTAAGTGTCAGAACAGCAGGTCATTGGGGCTTAACTGTGACTTAACTGTGCCCACTGTTATTTATATTCTCTTACTGAGAGCAAGGTCTGCAAAGCTGCTGTCCTGAAGAATCAGAAATTTGAATACAGGAAAATTTCCAAACAAAGGATGAATATTGGAGCAGTAAATTAAATTAAGTTTTGAGAGGAAGAGGATAAACATACACTGTCAGGCACTACACCTCTTCCTATGCCTGCTGTTTCGGGGTTGGGGGGGTTGCTGATGTTGCATTACATTAACATAAAAGTCTTTTGTGAGGCAGGCTGACTGTACCTGAGATTATCCACTCTTACAGAGGAAAAAGTAGTCATTAATGTAATGTATTTTCTGGTTTGGATAAACCATTTCGGACAGAAAGATTGCAGATTTTCTAAATCACCTTTCCTTCCTTTTAAACAAAAAATCATGAGGAGAACAAAACCACCAAGAACGTACATTAGGTCTTGAGATCACCCTTACTGCAAAGTTAAATGGTTTGAGTTGTAGTATAATAATAGTAATAATGATAGTAATAATTATTGTTGTTGTTATTATTGTTATTATTATTTGAAGTTACACCATATTTAGTAGTCATTAAAAGAATTTCAGAAAATAGTGATATCTTTGCCCATTCTGCTATTCAATGGTATCAATTTTATCCAATTTTCAAAATTATTAATTTTAAAGAAGGCATTTACAGGTTGTTGGTTTTTATATGTTTTGTTAAAGGATTGTAACCACAGGCAGGTACCCCAAATTCCCACATATAAAACTGTCATTTTCATTTGAAGTAGCTCAGAAGTACCATCTCAACCACTCGATTCAACCCAGGTTTGTCTTAATTGGGGTCAGGATTTTGACCTACAAAGCTGGCAGTTGTGTCCTAAGTTGTACTTGCTTGATTTGTCTGCATTCAGAAAGCAAAATTAGAGGCATGTAACATGACTTCATTGCGGATCATTTACACAAGAGGAATGTTGTTAGTATACGGGTGCGAAGTAACTGGTGTTTGCCAGCTGCTGCTTTGACTCTGCTGTGCTAACAGACTGTTGACTTTGTGTATATGTAATGATTTTTTTCGAAGAATCGGTGATCATTGAGGCAGCAATAATTGGCACCAGGGAAACCTTTTAGCAAGCCTTCCCTAGCGGTTAGCAATGTGTTCATTTTCACTGTTTTTTAATAGCTAGAAAACATGCTAATTTTCAGTTGTGTAGTAACACTTAATTAAAATGCTATAGAGACTTGGAGGGGTGGGCTTAATGTTGGGCAAGATCTTTACAAGTGGGCAGTGTGTACTGATGAGACTGAGAATGAACTATTGTCTCAGACTAACTGGGAAGTGGAAGAATAGGAGGTCTTGTTTGTAAAGAAAAAGCAGCAGAAGGGGAAATTTCACCGCAAAAATCCTGGTAGTGAACTGAGAATGGAAGTACATAATACAAACTGGCCAACTTGGATTATTTAAGAGCCAAGCATCCTA
The DNA here is from genome assembly GCA_017639485.1 of Pluvialis apricaria. Lineage (NCBI taxonomy): Eukaryota > Metazoa > Chordata > Aves > Charadriiformes > Charadriidae > Pluvialis > Pluvialis apricaria. The sequence continues at coordinate 8,808,111 of CM030017.1, forward strand.
CCATGGTGTTCAACAAGAAGCACTGGGCTTCAAAATGAAGATCCACTAGATCCAAAGCCCAGGCTTGGCATGTTACCAGCTTAACGGCATGTTGGGTTCTGTGCATGCATGACATACACAGGACATCTGAAAATGTTTCATCTGACTGTGGGATTATGTTTGCTTCTCACTTGCAAACCTGTCCATCATCATTATTTACCACTTAGGGCATCACAGCCCCTGGGCACAGAAGCCAGTGATTGCCACTAATGTACACCAGGGTCAAGAACATTGCACTGAAAATATTTCTCAACCAGCTTGCAGTAGTTCAGTGTCTGGGATGACTCGAGAGCTGCTGACCGGAGCCCTTTAGGGAGAACATTTATGCAGTTGTCATCAAAGTAAATGGGCTGAGCTCTGTGGGTCTAGTGGGCCTGCCATCTTTTCTAGCACCAAGACTGGATACCACTTCTCAGGAAGCATTCAAACCAGTGCAGGCTGGGGGTGACAGGCACCTTGATGAATTTTGGATCCCTCTGTCAAGACCCATGTGGAAAAGGATTCCACAGATGTATCCTTTTAGGAAATAGGAATAGACATTTAAATAAAATGCTGATCTCCATTTCCTAGTGAAGGTGAACATGATTTGGACCATCCTTGTGACCTTACAGTTCCGCGTGAGAGAGGGACAGATGGTTTATGACATGCTTATAGCTCATGAGTAACACAAGCTGACATTTCATACTGCTTCCGCTCATTCTGTTTGGTTCACAGAGCCATCAGCAAGCAGAACATAATAGCTTACATTGGGGAGAGATCGTGGATCGTTTCGGATGACTCTGTCTTGTGTGTTCCTACCTGTCACCCAGATTTACAGCAGAGCCAGGATGGGTTAATTTCCTGCCTCTCCCCAGATCCTTTGACAGAGCGTTGTACAGCATTGTTGGGTCTAGTTCTGTTCAAAGTAATGGCCTCCTTTACGCCATAGAAATGGGCCTTATGCCTTTTGTGTGATCTCATAACGGAAATAACACTAGTGAAGAGGAGAATGGCAAGTCTGTTTTTCTTTAGTTATGCCATGCTAGTGTGTCATGCTAGTATAGCTAGTATGGCATCCTAGCGTCAGAGCTGAAGTCCTGTGGCATATTGGTTTATTATAAATGTGCCACTTACAATAGCTTTACCTGGGATTTGGCACATGCATATTTCAGCCTGGGAGTAGTCATTTACTTGCCCACATTTTGGAAGCTGATGATTTATAAATTTCAAATGTACAAAAGAATTTAAAAAAAAAAAGAGAGTCACCATTCGGGTGCCCCACACATTTCAGCTGTATGTGAAGTGCATGTCCAGCCCAGCAAGGTCTTTACAGAACAGAGAATTGATTTACACTCATGCTAAATGTCAATCATATGCAATGGCTGCAAGTCTGTGAGCTAAGGCTCAACCAAAGACTAGGCTTAGGATTTGGATAGGGTTAAGACAGAGACAAAGCTTACTGCTCTAGCTGGCGTGGGGCTGAGGAGGGGCTGCCAAAGGAAAACAGACCATTCTTCTGGAGCTTCCATCAGAAGCTTTCTTGCCAGAGCTGGAGCTTTGTCCTTCAGCATGTGCAGATGACTCCTTTCTTACAAAGGCCATGTTCTGCACAATGCTACATGGCAGGCAGTCTTGGCTGACATTGGCTCACAAGCTGTTTTTGTTGCTTATTTTCTATACCAAGTCCATGGAGACTGCAGTTGCAGCTGTAATTTCATTTGAGCTGGTGTGAGTGTGGAGCAACCCTGTGCCATGGCATTCAGGAGCGGAAATTATCTGTCAAGTGGTGTCACTAAGGAGAGAAGTATTCCCCTTTGCTCCATTCTCAAAATACTAATGCAGTTGTCTTACTCCTGCTTTCACTGGCCATAGCTTTAACACATAGTAGAGTAAGTTCACCCATTTACCTTAAATATTGGTATAACACAGGTTGTACATTTGGATAAGCGAACAGGGAGCTCTCAGACTGCATCTCTACAATTTTTTACATCTCTTTCATTTTAGGCAATACCTCAAATCTATTTGTCTGCTGTATAGGTTTAGATTTCAGCATAGGGTTTTCTTGAGCCTCATTCACATAAGTATCATACCTTGCAAGACATCCAATCTTGAATGGCTCTTGTCTTAAAGGCCTTAGTCTGCCAACCCAAAGGAAGCCTACTTGTGCAGGACAGTTTATGTAAGAAAATACCTACAGCTGAGTTCTGCAAGGGATGGGATATTCCTCCTTTGAAAGCTGTGACATGGTAGATAAAGATAGTAGTTTGTTTTTCTCCAGATTCCTCCAGAATTAGGACAACAGGTAACGGGCACAAACTTGAACATAGGAAGCTCCATCTTAACATGAGGAGGAACTTCTTTACTGTGAGGGTGGCAGAGCACTGGCACAGGCTGCCCAGAGAGGTGGGGGAGTCTCCCACACTGGAGACGTTCAAAACCCACCTGGACGCCGTCCTGTGCAACTGCTGTAGGTGTCCCTGCTGTGGCAGGGGGGGTTGGACTGGATGATCTCCAGAGGGCCCTTCCAACCCTGACCGTTCTGTGATTCTGTGATCCTGTGATTCGGGGTTTTTAAAAAAAAAAACAAAAGCAAAAGTTAAGGCTCTAGCTGCTGCAGCTGTGAAAGAAACTTTCAAAACTAACGTGAGTTTAAATTAGGAAGTTTTATCTGCCTGAATCTGAAGGTTGAAAATGTAAGAGTCATTTCAGTCAATTCAGTTGCTTAATGAAATAATGAAAGCATCTTATGAAATTATGCAAAACCAGGGGAAATTCAATATCCTGAAACCCCACACCTAGATTAATCAAATTAATGGCAAGGTATAAAAGGAAACATTTGGGAGATTATGTAGAAGTTCAGCTGTGTAGCGTTTTAAGAGCCTTGGAAAGGGACGATGAGCCTCTGCTAAAGTGCTGTGTGGCAAATTTGCTCAGAACAGTAGTTAAACATAATATTTTGAGGAAGAAGTGACGTGATTTTTTTCTTTCTTTTTTTTTGTTTGCGTGCAAACCTCTTCAACACATTTGTTTTAGGTTGGAGGAAATTAAATGTGCTTCAAAGATATTGTCTTAATTTTCTGAAGAAAAATATGTAACTATGTTTCATATAGGAGAAATGTCACACCAAGGTGTTCCTATTTGGTGAGAAGAGGTATATTACTCTTCCTTGCCTTTTTTTTTTTCATCTAAAACTGAACTTGACGTTAATTTACAAACAGTTTCAGGCAACCAATAACACATTTCTTTTCCTTCATAAACCATTTATCTAAAAAAATTAACTGGGCTCCTACCTTGAATATTTGAGAATCGCTCAGCGTTCAAACAGTGTGAAAATATAATTGGACTCTCCTAGTTTCTGTTTCTTCCCACTATCATATTTTAAGTAGAACAAACAATATGAAAAAGTGAAAAAGGGAAAGGAATTAAAACCTGAAAGGGGTGAAATCTGGAAAAGGATGTAATACGCCCAAAACTTATAATGAAATCCATGAATTAAAAAATGTATTTGCCAAGAGTACCAGCAATAACATGAACGGTAATAATCAGATACTCTACTGCCAAACTGTTACCCCCTACATTTGGTAAGTTGGAATTCAGGTGCCAAATTTACTCTCCTCTGTGACAGGCTGCTGTGCCAGAACTCAGAGTCATCCTGCTCACACCACAGAAAGTCAAGAGAGTCTAAAACCATAAAGGATCAAGATAAATAGCAGCATTATGATAATCAGTCCAAAGCTTCTGCTTGCCCTGAATGTGTTCTTGTGAGACTGCAGCCTCATCTCTCGAAGGAAACATCTCCTGATGAAATTTACTTCGCTAGAGGGATTCACACTGGAAAGTTTTCTGATCTGAGGGTTTGTCCCTGCTCTTAAAACTGTGCTCCCCCTGCAGCAGTCCAAAAAACACTGATTAATACGAGACTAGGCCTTTACCTAGGGCATGAGGAAAGCACTGCTTCATTGCTGGTGGAAAGCTTGCTCCCATAAGGGCATGTTGTCAAAGCCCGCGTTTCATGTCTCAGTTTCCTGTAAAGTGTCCCTCAAGGAAATGCTCCATCCTGAAATCTGTATGCTTATGTCAGTGCATCTCTGACAGTCCCCATGGCTTGTATTTGTACTGTACATACATCTCCTGTTCCCACCCATGATCCCTCAGACTTGTTTCCCAAAGGAGACATTTCAGCATGTGGTAGTGGTAAATCATCTTTCTAAGAGGCAGAGGGAAATGGAAAGGAGGAGGAAGCGGGCTTGTGTGCCATTAGAGGGATGGAAGCAGCACACTCCATTGTGCTGTTTGCTCCTACAGTAGCACAGATTTGGAGATTTTGAGCATTCCCCAGTAGATGCCACTTGCCCTGATCCAGATTTTCCAAATATGCTGATACAGCAGAGATGAGCACCAGAAAGAAACACGGGCTCCTCTGAAAACACTTCATCAAAGCCTGTTTGTAATGACTGTCATCAGCAGTGATCAGCGTACAGAAGAGACAGTGACATCTCTTGACTTAAGATAATATGAGGAAAGAGAGAGAATGAGCAAGTTTTCTCACGTGCAGCCTAAGCTCCTACCAAGCCAGTTTGCCTGCCCTGGCCAGCTCGGCTTGGTCATGGTAAACAGCATCTGCCTCAGCCACCGTGGTCAAGGCGAGCACAGAGCCTCCTGACCCGGAGCTGCCTGCTTCCCTCATGACTCACATCAGACTCTGTTAAGTCAGGTTCTTTAACCTAGAAAATATGGCTGCAGAATAACCCTTGTTGGTTCGTTTCCATTTCAAGTAAGCATAAATCCTGTTGCTAAGTCCTCTGTCATAGTGCTGTGAGCATTATGCTGCTGGGGGCTGGGTCTCGAGGAGAACTCTGATTGCCTCAGGGGTAGTTCACATATTATTAAAGGAAGTGTCAGATTTCCAGCCAAAGATGGAGAGATGGTAGTTTTTGATAGACCTGTTTGTAAAATCTGGGAGGAAAATATTGGGGAGGAAGATGCGGGGAGAGAATTTGCTGTTAGACATCTGTGTATTGAAAGTGACAACATTTAATATTGCTAGCAGGAAAACGTATCGTGTATTAAATTAATGTACCATATTATGGGGTGCTTTTATACAGCAATTTGGCACTCCTGGTGAAGTTTTGTATTGAGAAGTAATAAAGAAAATTCTAGTGTAAAATATGCTACCTTCAACATTCATAAAACATGCCATACTTTAAAGGACCCAATCCTGTACATATCCAGAGAAATGGAAGCTTTGCCATTGACTTCTGCATAAGCAAGGTCAGCTACAAAATGATCAATTAAATAGGATTCCAAGAATGATTTATTGTCCCCACGATATTAATTTTCACCCCATTAGTGTTCTTTTTCGTTAGTGTGACCTTCAGTCTTGCATAGTGAAATGCTCATTGCTCCAAACCATGACATAACCTGATGAGAATACAACTGATAAGGCAATGATCTGAATCAAACAAGACAGTATCAGTGGGCAGGAACTTTTTGTACAGCACAGTGGACTCCTGGCCCACACCTTGTATTGGTTTTGGCCACCCTGGCAGAATAAAATCTGTATAATTCTAATAAATCAGTTAATGTGTATGTTTCAGAAGTCAAATATCTTTTATAAGATCCATTTGATTGCAGATCATTTTAAAGTACTTCAATGACTGAACCGTAGCATCCAGACATATATTTTCTTGAGGAGGAAATTAATGTTGGTTTGCTTTTCCAAATAAAAATATCTAGCTTTGGATCTATCACACAAATGGAAAACTAACAAAGGGCTAATCCTAGTGGAACAGGAATTCAGTTATGAACCATCTATATCACAGACCTTGACTTGTAGTTTCCATTGAAAAATAGAGATGTTTGATGCAGTGACAGATGATATACTATACTGTATTTTCTTTTTCTATTGCTGTTGGAATTGTATATTTAGTGAATTAGTTGTGATTGATGATAGTGTTCTAAGGACTTGCTAGTTCTTCCCGGGAAAAGATGGCATATTTTAACTATATTAATGGTTTGAGACTTAAGGATAGCACCATATATTTTTGTAATGTTTCAGCAGCGAAGCCACAATTTATACAAATGGATTCACTCTGTCTTTAGCTCAAGCAACTCTGACAAAAGATGTCATTTGAAGTAATGTTGCTCATCATTCATAGATGCAAAAGCTTAAGGCTCCATTGCTTTGATATGAAATTGCGTTGGAGTTTTCAACTCCTTGCAAGATCAGTATATGGTGTTAATGATAATTTAACTGTTCTATGCAGCTCCAGATTAAACTGCTTTTGAACACAAAGGTGCTTATTTACCAACAGAGACATATACTGACTTAAGAGTATGTAGGAGGAGAAAAGCAGCATTCCAGCAACAACTCAGAATTCCCTAAATGTCAGCTCCGGAGCAGTTAAAAAATAGTGCTACCATGCGTTCAGCCAAAATTGCCTATTTACTGTACAGTATATTAGATCCCTTTACAGCACCTTGGTAAGGAAGCACATAATTGCAGAATAACACCAAGGGCTGGGAGAGGTCTTGGACTTTTACTTTGGTGTATTAGGTGAAACGAGGCCCCATCCTGCAGTTGCATTTGAATACTCCCTTTTGTTGTGATATCAGTAATGCATGTATAGGGACCCATCCCTGGATGGGTAATAGTCAACAAAAGCATGGTACAAAAAGTAGTCTTTAGACACGATCTGAGAATAATAACAGATTAAGACAGACTTTCTGCCTTAAAAGCCTATCTAACATTACTGCTGCACTGTGGTTTTGCTTCTGTGATCCAATGCTTTTACGATACTGCTATGCTTTGGCTACTAAAAAACCCCCCGAACAACAACCAAACAAACCCCAGCCCTTCCTTTCTCTATTTAATCCACTTGTTCTGTAAAAAGCAATGATATCATATAGTTTGTAGATAAGTGGTAGATCTTTATATAGTGCCTATTTTACAAGTGTGTTGACACACAAAGATTTTCTTTAATTATTAATTAAAATCTGGGAGAGAAAGCGATAATATTTCCCACCTGTAATGCTGTATTTAGATTATCCCCATATTACCCAGTTGAAATACTTTGTTCTGTATTTATTAATCCAAATATTGTTCACCTCCAGAGAAACTGTCATGCTCTTTAGCTATGTCTTGCGTCTTCCAGTTTAAAATGTTGCCTTATATTTCTACAAAACAGACCTTAGAATTAAAGTAAAAGACTTGATGAACATGACCTAATATTTTTTCCTGTAATAAATAAAACATGATTGATAACTATTGTGCATCAGGAGTTGATGGACATGTACATGTTGATTAGCGAGAACTGAATGTGGTGCATAATGCATTTTAAAGCATACAAGACAGTGGAGAAAAATTTTCAAATGGGGGCAGGTGGTAGGTAAACCAATCAGACGTACTCGGGGCAGGTTATCACACTCACCGCATGATGAATGTGACAAGTAATGCAGCCTTTACTGTTTCCTACACTGTCACTGTTGAGTTTGTGCTCAGCTTCTCCATCAGCCTGTCATTCCATCCTTTGGGACTGAAGTATTATAGATGGTCAGAAATCTATATTTTTTATTTAGGAGGAAGTTTGTGGGGTTGTTTCTCAGATTTTGCTTTCATTTTACATTAGAATAAAAGCCAAAATTCTCAAAATTCCCCTGATAAAGGCACATCTGAAGAATGCCCCTTGAGAATACAGTTTCAGAAACTGAGGTTTCAGGGTGGCATTATTGGAAAAATTTGAGGGGAATCTTCTTTAAATTACTTTCTTTGTTGCTTGAACATTGTTCCATGAGCTGGGGCAGTAGTACTACATAATCACAGATAAGATATAAAATGGCAGTCAAAGTAGTATGTTGAGTTTCATTTGAATGATGTCGTTTAAATGTAATGGCAGTTACTATCTAGAACAGATTGAATCGTCTTGTTCTCTTGTTGAAAATGTCAAAGCAAAATCTTAAATTGCTTCAACACATGACAAACAGAAGACACTTTCAATAGGAAAATGAAGTGTCAAGCAGGTTCGTTACAACAAGCTGACACAATTTCATGAAAAATTTCTCAGAAATTACATTCCTGGTGCAAAACTTATATCTGGCTGCTGGAAAAAAGCAGCAGAAAACCTAAAAGCTGGGTAATGAATGGTCCTCTGAGAACAGCAGGGAAATGTAGACGCTGAGGAAAGTGATCTCTCTTTTGAGCTGCTTCGTTGACAGTGTCCCGGTGGCTGAGGGGTAGAAACAGTGCTGATTTCTGTCCTTGCAGTTGGAGAAATTGCAGGAGAAGAGACAACCCCTCTCAGGAGCCTGTGTATGCGCAAGTAGTTCAGGCAGAGGCAGGTGGAGTATCTGGATATTTGGGCAGCCCATCGGTATCGCATCCATGTACTGTTCACAGAGAGCTTATACTGCCTTGTCCACCAAGGCTGGGGGGAATGAGTTCTCATTCCAGTGCAAATTGTTAATGAAAACAGGGTCTCTCCTCTCCTCTCCTCTCCTCTCCTCTCCTCTCCTCTCCTCTCCTCTCCTCTCCTCTCCTCTCCTCTCCTCTCCTCTCCTCTCCTCTCCTCTCCTCTCCTCTCCTCTCCTCTCCTCTCCTCTCCTCTCCTCTCCTCTCCTCTCCTCTCCTCTCCTCTCCTCTCCTCTCCTCTCCTCTCCTCTCCTCTCCTCTCCTCTCCTCTCCTCTCCTCTCCTCTCCTCTCCTCTCCTCTCCCTTGTTTTTTTTTTCTTCTTGATTTAAAGATTATCTTCATCTTTTAATAAAGGATGGAGGAAATCTACTGAAGGATTAAACCCTTATCTGCAGCCATTTGAAGTGCCTGTGGGACTGTTTAATCTCACATTTCAGGGGATTTGGAAGCTAGACCCTCCTGCAGTTTCTGCTGTGTACAGTATAACCTGTGCCCAAATTGAGCTGCGGGACAGGTACAATCCATCGCTTACTTTGCTGTCAAGTTTATTTTATGCTCCTCTGATATAAACATCTGGTGTGTTCACAGCCAGCTTAGCAATGGTCACATAGTTTCGAAACAAGTACAGTCCCAAAGACATTTTTTTTGGCCATGTCTTCACTCTTTTCTGTTGCTCTTAGTGCTGCCACAAGGTCTTTGAATTGTTTCGCTGGGAAGTTAATTTGTTCCTCTCAACTGTGCTGCATGTCACTGGGCTTGGTAACAGGGCTGCACAGGGATGCACCAGTGGGCACTGGAATGACATTTGTCCTCGTGCTTTTTATATATACAGCTCTCGATGCAGCCTTTAGTCACATTCCCCTTGGAGCTTTGCTTGCCATTCTTTGTGTCTCCACTGACCATTAAACATTTTCAAGTAATATGTTAGTCTTAAAATATTACAAGTTTATTGTTGAGTAGTTGCCTCCTGTAAACGTGCTGCATGGCGGTGAGAGTGTACCCGCTGACGCAGGATGTGAATAATTTCTCTGGAACTTGTTTTATCAAAGCTATGAAGTTTCCCATAGAATCTTTCTTTGAGGCAGTGCTTTGCGCATGTTTGGTGTATTTTTGTGAAAAAGAAATTGCATTCTCAGATCAGAAAACTGCCCTGTGTTTGATAGTAGCTGATACTGAAAGACTCAGGTCCCACCCTGATCACCAGGAGGCTGTTCTGCTTCCCATCACCTGGTATAGACGCTGATGAAAGTGGGGAAAGGCAGCAGTGCTGACTGAAAATGGGTCGTCCCAACAGAGGCTTCTATGGATGCTACTTTTTTTGTTATTTCTTTTAAATCCTTTGCCTCAGATAAAATGATGCATTTTGTGGGATAACTATCATCTCCTTCATTTCTTAAAGCATAGTCTTTCACGAGAAGATTTAAATTTTCTTGATCTTCAGTCATAAGGGAGGATAAACAGTAGCGAGTGTGTCTATGATTTCTTTACATGCCTATATTATGCCTGCTTTTATTCATTTTCCTGTTCATCCAACCAATAATGACACGATTTTGCCCAATTTTTTCTCAACAATGTTTGGTGAATAGTACAATTCAAAACTTCTTCAGTGGTGAAATGAAAAAAATAATAGCAATACCTGGTGGAATATATTTTGCAGCTTTTAAAGGCAAATTAGAGACAAAGAACTCTCATAAATATTGTATAAACATTTTATGAAAAGGTGTTCCTTGTCAAGTATAGTAGCATTTTTCATCATTGTACCAAGCTTTCAAAGCCAGGGTGCTAATCCAAAGAGTGCATCAGAATTAATAGGCCGGATGGGGCAGGGTGAAACCTACTCATTAAACCCCTACAGAGTGAAATCAGTTGGCTAGAGGTGACTTAACAGAAGTGTCCATGTTTTTTACTTGTGAATGTCGTTAATCTAAAAAATTACAATTGAAATTCCATCTAAAAATTGTTTGTGGTATGGCTGCTTTGAAATTGTAATGGTCCTGCTGAACATCAAAGCAGGCTGAGCTGTTACACTGTGCAACATCTAATCACGTCAAAAGTACAGGTTTTAAATGGTCTCTACTGCCTTTGAGACTTCAAGTGAAATACATTTTTAATGTTGATCTTCAGTAGCTCTGTCCTCTTCTTTGGAAAACTACACAGAAATGTTTGGTCTATAACAGAGGTTTTGGCTCAGGGCTATCTCAGGGCACAGGTAAGCCATGCAGTTGCCTGAAACAGCAAACTAACAGAGGTGGCAAAACGGCACTGGCTCCTTCTTCCCCAGGCTGTGGTGTGCACTGGCTGGAGGGTGCTACTGAGCTTGGAGATGGCTTTTCCCAGTCCCCAAAAGAGCACCCATTGTTTTGTCTAAATATAGTACCGTAGGGGCTTAATACTCAGTTCAGCTGGCGTTCGTCATCCACAATAATTCTCTTTTGATACACTATCCATATTTAATACGAGATTTTTAGTTTCAGAAAATAATGGATTGCTTTGAGTTTTATTAAAACAACACATACAATCCACTCCATGATAATTCACATTGCTGGGGTTGTGCTGTGGTGCAGTAGTTCACTGTGCACGAGTGGTCAAATTGATCATGGAATATTAATTGGTTGTGGACTGCAGGCTTTTGGTACTCTGGCTTCAGGTTGACAAGAATGATAGCTTTCATTTGCATGCAAAGTCGCCAGCTGTCCCTTGAAGATGGATGATGAGATCTGGCTTCATCTGTCACCACTTCTTTACTTTTTTATGAGACAGAAAGAAAAAAGAATTAAAAACCCAAAGATAAAATGTCATAAAATGTTCTTTGCAGATCTCCTTGAAATAGAGGGTAATTTCAAACATGTTATTTCTGCTCAAAGTCCAAGAGAAACATTTTGAGTGCAGATGAAATTATGTGTCCTTTGTGTTAAATACACTCCATTCATTAAATAAAGCACACTCCATTTGAGATTTTCATGAATTATATTGCAGGGAAATGTAATCTACATTTAGTAACAATTTATTACACTTTTTTCTCTACTTCAAAGGAAACTCATGCTTGCTTCATAAAAGAAAGCTGCATGATCCACATTTAGGAAAGGAATAAAATGATCTTGCATAATCTAATCCAATCTGTGAAATTTAGAAATGCAGTGAAAAGAAAGGTATGTTGGCAACTGTAGGACTAAGGAAACTTGATAGCATCAGTACAGTGAGAGCCCTGCTAACACGGAATTCTTCTACTTTCCAGCACCCGCCTTGCAATGACTCTAGTGACAGCACTGATAGTAACCACATACCACCAGCGTCACTGAATGTTTCACATCAGGAGATGCATAATGATCAGCTGCTACTGGAATTTAACATGTATATTGCAGTAGTGTTAAGTGTTCAGCCCTGTTGTAATTACTTTGTGATGGGCACCTTGTGGGATTTTGCCATCTGTGCTTCAGTACTGTGCTATCCATGCTATTGTTTCTATTGCACTTCAACGGAGTCCTCCTAAGTCGTATTCTGTTGCACAAGTCCCACCAGAGTCTCACCATTTCATTTTCTACAGCCCCACATGACTTGATTGCCTTGTAAGAAGGTGAAAGAAGGTCCTCCACAAATCTGAAAACTAGAAGATCCCAAACCCAAAATCCAGTTAATTTCTACTTTTCTTAATATTTCCATGAATTCAACAGAGTTCATCTAGTACCTGATGCTCCTGCTCTTCTCTCCAAAGCAGTTTGGCTATCTCCATGCACTCGGATAGCACCCTGTGTGCAGTAGCTAAAGACATCTTAGTTGAGAAGACTGGCAGCAAGACTTCTTGTTCAGAGATGATTTCACACCTGAAACTGGCAGCTGCTGTTAGTAGTTTTAAACAGTTACCATGGGCTGCAAGGTCATGCCTGCAGCAGAAGCTGTTGGAGCAGCAGGCAAGAACAGGATAGACACAGCTACTTGTTTAGGATTTTGACTGCTCTCAAAGTCAAGGGGGCTACAGTCATGGCCAGCTTCTTCTTGGTGCCAGTGGTATGACCTGTCAAACATGGGTTTGTTCCAAGTCATTGAGGACTTAATGGGTTACAATCAAAATCACCAGTAATGATCCAAGAGCATTTGAGTGCCTCAAAATTCATTTCCCTTGTGAGCTGCGTTTCAGCATGGACACAGCATCTTCCTTAAAACTGTGATTGTGTTGTCCTTCTTTCTATGTCATAAAAAGAATTCATGTGATGAATTCCAATTATTTACTGCTAATATAAAAATGCTAAACTCTTTCTTGCAGAAAATTGTCCCACAGTGGCAGACCAAACAGTCCGTTAAGGCACTCTCGATCCTAGGTAGAGTTTACAAAAAGTGATATTCATGGTGATGGTAGCAAAGGGGGGGCAGCCAGTTGTTGTATCATTTCACCCCATTGTCCCAAAAGATGCATTTCCTGCTCGAATAGTAATAAATAGAGAAAAACTCTTTGTCCTTGGTTAATGACTCCTGGCTTCCACACAAGTTTTGAGTTTATTGAGTTTGGGTTTATTGAGAATAAGTGTTCAGTGTTTATTTTCAAAGGTGGAGACATTCATCCTTTGACAACATTTTGTTGCAATGGCTTTATTTCAGTTACAGCAAATGACGGATGGAGGTGCAGTCATTTTGTCAGCTTGATACTGTCGTGAAGGAAAAGCAGCACAATAGCTGAATGCTGAAAAAGTGTGTTTTGACTGACTGGTAGAACACATTACGATACAGCTAATCAGGAAGCTGTCCCCATATAAACACGGCCTCACAAAGTTGTGTTTTTATGAATGAGTTGCTTTATGTGGTTTTCCACTGCTTTTCACCTTGTGTGGTAATTTACTGCTGCGCGAAGAAAATGAAGAGCGTTCAGTCTGATCAGATAGCGGGACTTGCTGCTGAACGTGTGTTAGAGGCTCAGTCCACAGAGGCTATTTATTACAAGTCCGGGTGGGAACCCTTGGCTCTTTAGACAAGCTTTTAACTCTGCAAGTGCACGGTTCAGTCCCTGGCAGCCAAGACTATAGCTGTCACATTTACATTTACATCTGCACAATTGGCTAACACATTTGCTTAGGTGTAAGCAGCAACATAAAAGATAAAGCAGTAGCAGGTCAGGCCTGAAGCGTTTTACTGTCAGCCATTGAGAAATCTGTTGGCCCAAGCTGGGATTTCAGATGAGCCAAAGGGAGTTAGGTACATATTTTTTAAAAGGTGTAACGCTGAGCTTCTCTTAGCAACATGTGCCCTCTGGTTAACATATTGATTTAGCGTTTTGCATGCAGTTAGTTCCATCTTCATCAATGGTGTGAAAGTTGCAATGTCGCTGCCAAGATTTTTAGATGCCAAAGTAGATCTAAGCCATGCCTGGAAGCATGTGTATTTGAACTAGGAGTGAACAAAAGCTTAACTTCGGGTGTGAGCTAGTTTCAGATTAAGGATTTTGCATGCTGTTATTTGCCCCAGAGGATGCTATTCAAAGAGATTGGTTCTGCTGTCAAAAGGTTAGCCAGATTCTTGATTGAATGATACTAGAGGCTCTGTGTTAATTAATGGTGGGAAAATGCCAGACCCTTTGATTGAAGGAAGTAGGTTGGCATGTAATTGTCTCGTAGAAGATTTGAAACAATTTCGTTAGATTCCCCGCATTCTGCTTCATATTTGGATAATTGTTCCTTTCATCATTGCAAATTACATGAACAAATGTCCAGGAGGTACATCAATAGCAAAATTATAGAACAGCAAACGTACTTTGGGTACTTATGACAAGAAGAGGAAAAATCATTATTCCCTCTGAGGAAGAACAAGATCCCCAGCATTTGACCAGTTCTTAGCCACATGCAAATTAACATTTTTAGCCTTCTGCCTTCATCTCCCTTAGAAAAGTTATCTGGTCTGGAAAACACTCCAGCTGTGCTGAATCACAAGAAAGAGGCCCTTCAAATCATAAGCAGCTGGATTTCAGTGCATGGCCGTGATGCTGACGGGCTTCACACTGGTAGCAGTTTAGGTCCTTGGAGCACAGGTGGTGCCTGTTGGCTTAGAGCATGCCTTTACAGGGCACAGGGGGAAGGTGATCTACGCTAAGTTCAGAAGTTGTGTTTGGCTGAGCTGCTCAAAAATTGTGGTAAGAGACTTGTGTTCATTGTAGTAACAGCTTGGGCTGTCTGTCTCTCACTGTGGTTGCTGCAGAAGTCTGACTGGGGCGGGGAGAGTACCGTGAGGCTGCTGCAGAGGGAAGGTAGGAGATAGTGCAGGGAAATAGAGATGTGTCAAATAACAAGCTGAAGGAACTGGTGCCTACTTAGATGGTTGGTAGTTTTTCTAGCTGGTTATTATTGCTTATCCCTAAGTAATGGTATCCTAAGGCTGTTTGTTTTCAACTGCTTTTTCAGGAGAACTCAGTGTGTCAGATATATGTTTGCATATGGAATGAGAGATTTTTGAAAAAGTAAGGCTGCGGTGGGAAAAAATGAGCTTCTAGGCTCTTACACTGCACTAGTGCTTAGAAGCAGGAGCTGCTTCTTCAAGGCTGTTGTCTTCTTTAGTTGGTCCTGTGGGTACCTAGATGTTGCCCTACGCAGCAAGTTACGCTCTTGCTTGTCTGCTAAAGATCATTGTGTAACTACTTGAAGAGACCAAATCTTTTGCAGGTCTCTTCTCTGCTGCTTTTCTGAGGCAGAGAAGCATATTCCTTGTGCCTATGAAAAAAAGAGAGAATAAAAGTATCGTGTGTTCTGGGAAGGAAGATACACCTGGATGAACAGTTTCAGAGGATCAGATCAGTGTATTGATTTGTACAACACTGTGTCTTTAAGTCTCTTATGGAAAAACCCCATGACAAGTGTTGTTGAAATTCCAGCAACTTGATTATTGTTTTAAAGTTTGTGTATTACTTTCTAATGGGGTGAATATGAGTATAGGAGGAAACAGCACTTTAAGCAGTCTCCTAGTAGTGTGGCTGCTGAGCAGCCTCTGGCTGTGTCCACCGTGCTCTTATGGGAGGCACATGTGTTGCCAGGTGCCTCTGGGTAAAGAAGTGTCTTTCTAGCTTGGCATCCAGCACTTGTGACTTTCAGCAATGCCCCAGGCAGTGTGCCTGGTGTGGCCCTGGGGGAGAGCACAGAAGCCCTGGGTGAGCTCTTCTCTCAATCCTAATTCAGTAGTGTACTGTATCAGCTGGTGCTTGCACAAACAAATGCAGCCGAAGCTGTCCAACCCTGTTCATGGGATGAAAGCCTAGAACAGCAAGCAAAGGCAAAGAAACCCCTTAGTGTGCTGTGTTGTCAGACCTAGTATCTTGCGAAGGTAGGTCTGTCTGTATGACTGTGGGGATTGTTGCTTTGGGGAACTGATATCATCCTTGTTCTAGGTTCTTCACCGTGTAAGTATTGCTGCTCAGAGCAGCCCAGGGGCCTGGCATGTTCCAAGGGGTCTGAAAAAAAAGTAGACGGCTCTATCCCAGCTCTTCCTGTGGTAGTTAATGAGGTATATTCATATTTCTTTGCAGAATTACTGCTGTACCTTTAATAATAGGAAGAGTGTTTGCAGTGCATTTAGTTGTTTTAAATTAAAGTGGTTTTGAGGGAGGTGAAGTAAGAGTTAGATGAGAATGCATAATACTGTTAGCTTTATTAAAGATGTGTTGATACAGTAACAACGTTAACTCTTTGTTCTCCTTCCCGTTCTAGCAAGGCCAGAAGTCAGTGTCACACATATATAAAACTGTTCTGAGAATTAAAGAAACTTCTCTTAGAGGAATGAGCATTTGAATAAAGGGTTTTTGTGGACTTCTGTAAAGTACAGAGATCACGAAAGATTAGAATCCCTGGTACCTGAGTATCTTTTACTGCCTTACTGTTTAAGAAGGGCCAGAAGTTAATTTCATAAGGTGAATAAGTGATTTGATGTCTGACCTCTAAAATAAGAATGACTTTTGTTTTCTGCAAACACATATGACATTGAAGATCCAGCAGATCATTGCCTACTAGACTCAAAATCCCTTTGGGCCATTTCAGTTCCCACATAAGGAGCTCTGGCAGGCTGCCAGTTCATTACAATGATTACTGTCCAAGAACAATATGGCAAAATATAACCATTTAAAATGTGAAACGCAGGAGCACATTTAGAAAACATCTGAAGACTGCAAGTAAAGCTAAGGTAAACAGGGGGAAGCCCTGGTCAGATTGGGTTGCAAGGGATGTGGGTGGGAATGAGGTATGAAAAGGACATTAAGCAAGGAAAGCCTGAGCACACTGGCACAGCATATATGCAGCTACCCCAGCAAGTTTTCTCCACATCCTACAATGCTCACAGAGTACGATTTAGTACCAGAAATGAAAAATAATAATACAAGAAAAGCCTAAAGGTAGCAAGAAAAGCCTGAAAAATTAAGGCAAAAAGTTAAGAAAACAGTGTTGGTAATATACCTGAAAGTGAAATTCTGTTGAGGCTCTTCACAAAGTACAAGGGACCACACTCAACTGGGATGCAAGGTTTGGGGGGGTTTGGGCTTTTTTGTCCCCCTTCCCTCCCCGTCAAATTTCTACCCAAACCAGAATTTGCCTGGTATATCAAATGGTTTAGAATTGTATTCTCAAGCTGATCTCTTTCTCCATTTCAGCCTGTGCTCATTAGGTCTTGTGTGTGTGTGTGCGCTGAGCTTTAAACACATCGTAATGTCTCCTGAAGGAGTCCTGTAAAGGGTTGGTGAGAGTGTTGCTTGTTCTGGACAAAGGGCTTGATTCTGTTAGTATTGGGGTTAAATCCCCAAACCCCTTTGCAGCCACTGCGACCTTTCCACTCCCTCCAGCACGTTTTGCAGCAGGCCTGTGTGGAAGCCGCAGCAAATAGCTGCGTGCCTCTGGCACAAGCTGTTCTCTTCTCTCTGTGCTGCGCATCTGGGGTACTCCTGCATTAAGATACAGGCCAACGTGTTACCTGCTTAAGAAGTCTGAATTGTCCACTTCCTAGGCCAAAAAGCATTTTTCTACAGATTTTTTGGCTCATTGTTTTAAAAAGTTACTGATCTCAGTTGTACAGAGGCAGTTAAGAACACTGTTCAATTTTTAATGCCTTTGTAGTACTTCCTTTTCCTGCCTCTTTCCAGCAGGTGGTCTGAGGAAGTCTGCCTAGACAGTATGAAAACCAATAAAGAAACCAAACCAAAATTGCAGAAAAGCAATATTCTCAGGTTGTGGCTCAAGTGATGACGTTCCCCCTCAGCAGATGCCAGGGCCAGACAACATTACCTCTAATTTTCTGTGATGAGTTGAGAGAAAATGGCAAGCAATACCTGTGAAGAAGTCCTCCTTATGGCTGGCAGTGGGTTACAATTCAACTAATGTAATTCTAGCCTGGTGGCTCTTGCTTGTTGCTAACTTATTATTTATTGACAGGGTTTTTTCACGTGAGGATTTAGAGTGTAAGAAAAGTAGAGCTTTTATACATGTTGAACAGAAAAATGTCAGTACTGAAAATGTCCTCTCACTTTCATGTTCCCCTTTACCAAATGTTCTGGCTATCAGCATATTGGGACTTCCTGGAGGGTGTGCTTTTTTCCTGCAGTGTTGGGAATGAGCTTTGCTATAAGCAGGTGTAACCTTCAAGTGAGAAACTTATTGTTTGAATTAGGATGGGATTTGTGGAGAAGCTGGAGAATTAGTTACCTATCTCCCCTTGGATGCAATGGGATTTTGTGAGGAAGAGCATCTCAAAAGCTTTTAGCAATTTAAAAGCATCCATTCCTTAAAAAAATCGTCAGTGGAATGTGTTCCAAAGTCCCTTGGGTTTGATGCCCAAAACTCCTACTTTAAAGTTTTCAGCTTTGGTTAGGATTGACATTCCTTAAAAAGCACATAGTTAGACTGTACTTACACATGTAGGTTTGGCAGTACTTATTCTCTAATGACATTCAGATGACTTAGGTGCATTAGCACAGCAAATTAATTATTTGTTTCTGCCAGAAATCTTTTACTCACAGGCTAATCCCCAAATAATGCGATTGTACAGGTAGCCTTGATGTTACTTCTGGGTCAATCTTATAACTTTGCATTGGATGAGTGTTTTTGAACTGCTGAATTCTCGTTAACAGAATTTCCCATTTATCTTTCATTCTCAGCTCTGCTTGTGGTTTTAGTCTTAATAACATGCTGTTTAAATCACTTTGGAGATTCCTGTGTTGCCCTTGTGGGTAAACTGTACAAGGAGTTCTTCTTAGAAACACGCATGATTTAGATCTGAAATGTTGGCTGCTGACTTGTTACTGAAATGCTTATTTTGCGATAAGCAAAGCATAGCTGTAGCATCAGTGGAAGGAACTCCATTTTCATTAAAATGGAACTGGGAAATGGATTGTGCTGACTATCACTTCTTAAGGAGTTTAAGATAATAGTGTCAACTGTAAAGCAAAATACAACAGGTATTTATTTAATACAGTTTGTCATCTTCTGTAGATGTGGATGTAAGAATGTTTTGTATGTTGACAATTTTTTTTTTGGTAGTAGAATAATTCAGCTACCTCCAATTTTACGCAGCTGTCATTTGATAGCTGATTATCAGAGCCACATTAGTGAAATGTGTGACTGCTGCACCTCTGCTTCAGCTGCTCAGCGAGCTTGTTTTAAAGCCCTAGGGAAGGTGTGTTGAACCATTGACTCATGCTGAAGCTGACTGGGGGAGAGATGTCCTCCCAGCCCGCCAGTGGCTCAGGCTGAACTGGGAGCATAGGTCAGGAGCTTGCAGAACTCCAGCTGCTTCTGCTCGGTTCAGGGAGATCTGCTGCCCCAGCCACAGGCAACTTTCAGCTTGAGCTACAAAACCACTGGGTAGACTTGTTTCCCATCCACTCAGTAAGTGTTGTACTTGTTCTGAACAAACTTGTGTAACATCAGGGGATGGCAGTACTAATTGGTTACATTGGGTATTAAACATAAAGGCTTCTGAGGAGATTGGGTAATTTTGCCTTAGTGTTTTATTGAAAAATGCAAATTCATTTTACAAACTCAGATCAAATAATTTCAGGTGATGAATTTCAACTGGAAAAGCACTGAAGTAATTTTGAAATGTTTAATTTCATGTGGTGTAAGATGCTGTATTTTATTAAAAAGTTCTCCCCATCTCCGGGAATACTCAGACATTTATTTCAAGCTAGCCCCAGCTTACAAAACCTATTTCCACAGTCTGGCACTAAACTCTCAAACCGGGTCATGAAGCCTGTGTCTGTAGCTGTGCTTTTCGGTAGTAATATTACCTGTAACTGTCTGTCCTAGTGGCTGGAGCAGTCACCTGGTAGGACCAGGCTGGGGTAATGTTTCCTGCTCTCAGGTGGAGATACTTCTGTATAGCAGAAGGCAGGGTCCCCACTTGGGCTTTGAGAAGAGGGTCCAGGTGCCCCCTGTAGTTTGGTGGGAGTGTAAGCTAGGTGTGAAGCTGCTGGGGTTCATCGGATAAAATTATGTGGAAGTTTTCTTTAAGCATCTAAATACTGTTTTGGGCAAGCATAAAGACATGTTGGGACTGGTCACGTTGAAATAAACTTGTTTGGCATTTCAAATTAAGTGTGTTCGCTTTGCAAGATGAGGATCTAAAATGCTTAATCTAGTTATATGTTGAGTTTGTTTTGCTGCTTTGTATTAAAAATATAATTCTTGGAATAACTCATTTGCATTGAATCAGTGGGCCAACACAGCCACTAGGAAAGCAGTAACACATTGGCAGTGTAACAGCTGTATGATGTAATAAATGTTTACGTGCCATCAAGTGTACAAACATTTGATTGCTTACATGACAGAGCTTTTCTTTTGCAGTCATCGGTCTCAATTTTTCCATTACATTTTCTCATTTTCTTTTCTAGCTTTACTTACAGACAAACCTCCAAAGCCATTGTTCCCCATGGAGAACCAGCCAACTGTTATAGATGTCCAGCTGGGTAAGTCCCCTTCTGGGAATAATAGATCCTAAACTTCCACTCTGATAGCAGATGGGGAAAAATTGAAAGTGGTAAGAAGGGTTTAGTGGTACTGTTATTACATGCAAATCAATTTGCAGCTTCTCATTTATAACTGTAGAATTTACTGCCATGGCAATTTAAGGGAACGAACTTGTGTAACATCAGGGGATGGCAGTACTAATTGGTTACATTGGGTATTAAACATAAAGCGCTGCTGCTCTTTTTAATATATGATTGATAGAGTAATATATGCCTACATTGGTGCTGTATTGATAGTTGATGTTCACCCTAAGACAAACGTTCTCACAAATGAAGTGCTGATTCCTTTACAAGTTAACATAAACCAGTGCATTTTCAGGTTGATCTGAATGCTTACCAGAAAGGGCTTTTGACTAAAATGCTTGTATGCTTTTCTCACTCCTGTTATATATTCTTCTGTGAATACACATCTCTCAATCTCAGCTGGCAGCCTGTATTTTCTCTCATGTTGAGAAACTCTAATGTTAGAGAGTTCTGCTAACTTTGGGGAGCTGTGGGGCATCTTGGTGCTAAAAGAATAGCTCAGCTTTGAAGTTCCAGCACTTTTTTTCAGTGACTTGAAAATAGATTTCTAATTTTGAGAGGCGGAATTGGAGTTGCTGTTGAGGACTGTGGTGTCATGAGCTTAAATTACAAGACGTGTTGCAGATGTGGATTATTCACTCTGTGCTGAAGCTGTGGCATCTTCCTTCTTCTTGAGCTTGACTCTCTTCTTTTTATACCAAATCTGGCTAGGATTCAGTGGTGGAATGTTGTTTAAAGGCAAGCAGGGTCAGAATGAAACATTTTAAGTGGGCTGATAACATGTGATAAAGCTGTTTGTGTGTTTTTGTGAAACCCTACAGGGTCCTACTTGAGCTGAATATAAGGGCACATCCTTGTCCTTAAACCAGGTGCCTGACAATTTCAGTGAAGCACTTAAGATGCTATGAAGTATTTAAAAATGGGGCTTGAATACTTGAATGTGGTTGTTGAATCACGGTGAGAATATGAATCATTTGTGACCTTAAGATTAGCTTTCTGTCATATACCTGAATTGACTGAGGAGTCTGTAAGGGCTTGCGCAGGGGAGAGAGCAGTGGATCTGGGCAGCAGGCAGAGCCAGATGAATTCTGCAGACAGGCACATATGTGCATATTCAGGTTCCCCTCCACAGGACTCGCATGGCTGTAGCTGAGCAGAAATTGGCCCTAAAAGGGGAAAACACAAAATGGGTCTGAAACCATAGTCAAAAGCCCACCAGAATTAACAGCAAAACACTCATTGAAGTTTGGATCAGTCCAAAAGGCTGAATTCAGTCTCCTGGTCCAGCTTCTTAAAAGTCAACTTTCTAATGATTTCCTTTGGGAGCAAACTGTCCCTGCATACATCTGTGTAATAAAGGGACTCAAAGAGTACACATCTTTGTTTCCTGCATTTTTATTCCATCTTCATTTTCTTTTCCAAGTTCTCCTGTTCCATCAGGACTCTCTTGTTTTTGCATTGAATTTCTTCCTTTTCCTGCATGAAAAAATTTTGTTCTGCCTAATTAAAAAGAGGTTTGATTTTAAAAAAAAAAAAAGAAAACAAACAAACCCCCTCCTCTCCTTGGAGATATGGCTCAGTAATAGGGTTTTGGAATATCTCTAGAGGGAAATATAAATCTTGCATTTTTATATACTAGAATGTAATCTATTTGTTGTCCCCTAAGATCAGGGAATTTACATATGGTGCTTTTTTTCTGATATGTTAATGTGTTTGGTTATTGCTGCTAAAACATATTCATATTACGTGTGAAAGATTCATGCTTATGAAAGAACCTGAACTTACTTCTTTAACATACAATGAAGTTCATTGATTTCCCTCTTGATTTTAAATGGCGAATAGATAGAGCTAGAAAACTCTCGGGGAGCACCTTCATCTTGTGGAGGCCACCTGCAGCTTTGGGCTGGGAGGCTGTGCTGACCTCTGCAATATGCTGCAGACCCTCACTATGTACTAGAGCTTTGCAGGAAAGCGAATCATTTGGTTGCAGCAAAGTAACGGAGAAGAAAGTTGTATGTAAGGTCATCTGCTGGAATGCTTTTTTGAAATCTTGTTAAACTCCTAGGAGTTTTGAACAAGTGACATTCTTCAGTATTTTATTAGAAATCAAAGCAAAGTTTTTGTGTTTTACAGGGCATTTAGCCTGTGGAGTCAAATCACCCAATATACCTGCTTTTTCAGTGGTTGTGCAAGTATGAACATGCCACTAAACTACAAAAGAAATTGAGTTTAATCCATCTACTTGTTCTGCAGAGATTATTTTAGATTTCTATTGGAAAACTAATCTATAAAGAAATAGCTGTCTTTGCTCTATAAGCAGAGGAGATTAATAATTATTTACTGTCTTTATCCTTAATGATTAGCGCAATGCAAAATCTTTCTAGAACTCTAGACAGTGGTCTAACTATTTAGCAGCTTATTTGACCTGATTGCAGACTTCAGTATTCACCTTTTTGCTTTCAGCTTTTTTAAGAAGATTCAAATGAAAATAGGTATGCACAATTCTTATTGACAGTGGATAAAAGAGTTCCTTCAGGCTTCAAACATGGCCCAGAGCCTGCCTTGTTCTTCTTAAGGTGCATGAAAGTACTTCTTGCTTTTTCTGTTTTCCTTTGGAATGAGACAGAGATCAAAACCAACCCCGTCAAGGTTAGAGGGAAGCAGAAACTGGAATTTGCTTCTTTCTTGTTTTCTGTATTTGCTTGTGATGGAGAAACAGAGCCCAAGAGGAGGGTTGACAGGAGGACAAAAGAGCATCCCAGAGGACTAGAGAAATAGTCCAAAACAATTTCACTGTCTCAGATGCTTTACCAGGTCAGATAATTGCTTTGTCTCTGGGCCTGCATAGAAAATAATGACAGAAACTTGGTTTTATTGTTAATTTCCTGCTTCCTTTTCATAAAAACAAAACTAAAACCCCGTTTTTATGTGTTTTTTTTAGTTCTTTGCATTGGGTTCAACATAGTAATAGGTCTTGATTGCATAGTATGCAACACATTTGATCTTCTTATATCTTGGTTTTAACAAATAATGTTTATTCATAGTACATGCTTTTGCAAATATATGACATTAATCTGATAATATCATGTTCTTCCTAAAAAAAGATATTCCTGAGTTGTCTTCATGACATTAAAATAAAATTTGATAGTATGAGCCAAAATACACATAGGTCTTCTGCCCAGGAGATGGTGCGGCTTTAGCAGAAGGCCCTTAAGATTGCATTTGAAGAGTTTTGGGCCATAAGTCTGTACTCCTCCAAACTCTGCTGTAAAATGTGACTGTTTACCATGTAAAGCTCTGAATGTGAATTTATTAAAGCTTATCCTAGTGTGATTCAAAACAGTTGTTCAAAGGCCACGTTTTTTAGAGCAGGAACTCGCTGTTGCTTTGATTGACCATATAAACCTAAGCATGTATATGTAACCTCCCTGAGGTTAGAAAAGTCCTTATGTGATTTAGAAAAGTAAAGATTGAAACCCCAGTAAGAAGTCTTGAGGCTATGTTGCAGTAAGTTTTAAAGATCTGTTATCTATTTTCACATACAGCTGTTCTGACAGTAAGTGGAGCATGCTGTGCTGTAAGTCTTAAGATGACATGTTGGTACATCACTCTGCTGATTTCTTAATTTATTTTTTAAATTCTTTACCAGCTGACTTTGTTCACTCTTAGTGCTTTGAGAACATGGAAAGAAAGATAGCCAATCCTTTTTGTTTTAATTACGTGATTACACAGTAGGTTTCTTCTCTGAGCTAGCTCCTTTGCACAATTCTGGTAGCACCAAGGAGCCAAAATCTGACTGATACATAGGTAGCTGTGAGTTACTGCACTGCCAGCTTTCCGCTGGTGTAAAAGTAGCACGGCAGGGGCATAAGCATTTGTGGATGGAAGAAGCACAGTTGTGCTCTGCTGATTCTTGGCTGGACAAGGATCTTGGAGGAGCTGTATCTAGCTAGTCTGTGTATAAGCAGCACCCAGAGTCATCTAGCTTGCACCATGGCTGCTATTTCACACTAGTGTATTCCACAGAGTATCAAAAAAGCCAAAAATACAACATCAGAATAGAAGCTAAGGTTGTCTGTTAATTCTGTACCATGTATTACAGTGACTGCAATGTTCAGTTAGTCTTTTCCTTATGAATGAGTTAGTTTGCATGTTTGTGTCTATATTAATTGAATATATTATGTATCATTTGCTTTTCAACTATGTACTGGTTTTGTTTTCAGGTATTTACTTAAGAAATGTAGCAGGAGTCTTGGAAAACAAAACAAGAAACATCTATATTAATTCATTTACTGAACAAGGAAAACGTCAAAGGGTTTAACTCACTTTTGTCATGGTAGTTTCTCTGCTTCTAAAGATGCTGAGGAAAGAGAACACATAGTTATGAACATTCTTATTTTTCCTAACAGCTGACCCGTTCAGAAAGATTTTGTTTCTAGAAGATTTAGCAGTGCAGTTCCTTGGGACTAGTTATTAAGCAGATCAATAGGGCTACTGTAAAACAAGTGCAAGGGAGTATACAAAGCTACATCTGCTGACAGGTATGGGAATAGAATAAAAATAGGGTTTTTTTAAACAACGGTCCTCTTTGTTTGAAGCACTGGCTGGAGGGAGTCGTTTGGGAAGTGAAAATCCATGAATTTGCTGACATTTTTAAGATAACTACATTCACTGTCCACAGTCTTCATTTTCATGGAGACCCCACTTCTCTTCTTAAAAATAAATAATAATGATTAAAAAAAAATCTGCAACATCTTTCAGAGATAACAATTTCATACCAAGCCTGTCTATTCAAGACAATCCAGCAGTGTTTATCATTGCTGGTTTGCTGATTAAATCATGCTTTCTTAATATTTAAAGATACAGGTATTTGATAAACATCTTAGTTGACTAGGGTGGTGATCTTTGACAAAAACCAATACAGAAATTTTGAACTGTAAAGGAATTCCAACAGAGCAAGTGATTTGGAAGCAAACTTGGGAAGAAATTAGTATTTTTGCAGTGTGAAAAGAGCATGGATACTCTTCCGTGGTCAGGCCCCTGAGTGTTGTGTGTGTGCCTTTTGATTTACTCTTTGATTAAATGATTAAACTGTTCAGGAACGTAGTAGGTATGTATGAAAAACAGGTATCTTAGATGTTGGTAGCTACATGCTACCCTTTCGCCCTTCTTTCCCTCTGCTCCCACCAGGCATTCTCAAGCCTAGAGCTCAACAGAGGCTCTCAGATGGAGGTCTGGATTTCTGTGAGCTGAGCCAAATCCAGAGCTTTTCACTTCTGAGGGTAGCAGCCCTCTCTCCCTGTTCTGCTCCTGCTTCATCTGCTCAGCTGGGGCAGCACAGAAGAGACAGACCTTGAGGAATGAGAGGTGACCTGACCCAAATAGGCCCTCAGTGAGCAGAGAGGCTGAATTGGGAGAAAGATAACGCTGAGATCAAGAAGGGATGTCTGAGGAAGATAAAATTAAAGCTTAGAGGGCAAGGAAGAGACAGAGCTGCAGTCTTTTTGTTTGTTTGTTTTGTTTTATTTTTTCTCCCTCTTTTTCTTTTCTGTTGAGATTTGGAGCTCTGTGAAATGTGGTGGCAGCCCAAGTACGCATTTGCAAGGAGTTCACTTGAGCCCAGTGGGAGTGACATGTGGGCACAGAAGTGTGCTGGGCTTTCACAGCTGATGCCCGAGTTGCCCCAGAGCATGTTCAGACTGATTCTTCTGAAAGCTTATAGCCTGATTAGACTCTGGCGGATTTTCCTGGAAATGTCTTGTATAGAGACTGTTGGCCATCAACTAGGATATTCCTTCTCTTAGGGTGAAAAGAAGGGGGCAGAAGGAAGGAAATTTCTTTTTTCCCCAGTCTCTTCACCCATTCTGTGAGAATGCCTGATGTTTTTGACGTGGATCCCTCTCCCTTTCTGTCTTCCAAAATTAAAATGCTCTAAGATAATTAACTAATATCTCAGCTTTGATTTCACATAACTGATCAATCAGTACAAAATCATAAGCATATGAAACCAGAGCCTTATAAAGAACATCCTTGATAGGAGATGATATTGCGTATATGTACACTGTATTTCTTATGGTTGGCGAAATGCAGTAACAATCAGCAATAGAATTTTTTTTCCTGTTTAAATCCAACTTTTCATGTCAGAATAGTCTGTAAATATTACCCCTGTAATAGTCTGTAAATATTATTAAAGTAATGTTACTTTAAGTGGAGTAGTGGCTTATGGTGCCCCATCCATGTGGTTAAACTGTGGACTGAGTGCCCTCTGTGGACAGAGACGACACTGAAAGTTGTCCCAGTTGGTCTTTCCTTGTGCAAGGCCTGAGTGTGGGATGGGTGACAGTCTTGCTTCAAATAATATCCTACTGCCTTATTCTGTCTGGGTGGAATAACCCCTACCTCCATACCAGGGTTCTAGGTCTGTGTGCACTGAATGGCAGAGCAGAGGGGAGGTGGGGCTAAAGGCAGAGAAGGCATGTGGTTAGCATCCCCTCCACCCCAACACCAGCAAAATTTTAATCCCTTCCATCCCCAGTTCTCCCCACCCTGCACCTTCATCTTGCAGCCATATCCCCCATGCGCTATTGCTGTCTGGTGGAGCAAACTGATACCCTCACTGTTGTCTCCTCTGCACCTTCTTCCAGCCATCCAGGGCTCTCCACTGCACCCACCTCCTCCCACAGATAAGCTGGGAGATCCCCTTTCTTCCCACAGGAGACCAAACCCCATACGCTCTTCCCCTCCCTTCAAGAGGTTACAGACTCACTGTGTAAATGACCCCAGACTCGGTGCTGGAAAATCATTTCCTCCCAGCAGGGCTGACTGCAATACCGAAAGCTTCGTGTTCCTGCACAGAAATACGTGAAGGAACAATTTTCACTAGGAAGTTAAGAGAAACTGGGGGTATATTCTTTAGGACCTGCCTTCCTCTGCAGCGCAAGGGATACAGCTCCACAGCTATTTCAGCCATACGTGCCTGTATGAAAGGAGGCAGGATTTGCATCTATTATAATCATTTTGTACTAATCTGCAGGGAATATTACAGACAAATTGTCTGACATTTAGGTTTAGAAGTAGTTCCCTAAATACCCTAAGTGTATTACCGCTAATGCTTTGATGCTAATTTGGTATGTTGTTAATATCCCTGCTTCTCTCAGGGATAATGGTGAAATGCTGTACTTCAGAGACTTGAGGCTGGGATCTGTTGTTTAGCTGGTGTAAATCCACAGTTATTTTGCCTTTTGTATGATTAATCCAGATTTACATCTGTGAAGCAGAGAACAGTTTATTCGCACAGTTCTTTCTTTTCTTTTAATGGACCTGGAAAGATAAGGCCAAATTCTGGATACTGATCCATGGTTTTTACATCCACCGGAATCCATGGGATTGGCATGGATATGCCGGAAATGAAGATTTAGCACTTTCCAAATTTTTCTTATGTAATTCTATAAACTATTTATTGCTTATGTTGATTTTAGTGGTCATTAGATCAATCTTATACATAGTCTGAGGATATAATGACAGTCTTTATAGAAGAAAACTGATGAACTGATGTCGGATAGATACCCTTGCAGTTGAGTTGAAACAGCAATACTTTAGATAAATTTGTTGTGTTCTTTTTATTACAAGAAAATAGTAAAGAAGAAACACTCCAGTATGTCCCAGCTTACAGTTGTTTAACAGCATTAATCCAAGGGCATTAGCTAATTTACGATGACTGAGGAATGCCTCAAATTGTCTTGCACCAGTAAAACTTTCTCTGAAAGTGGTGACTGTTGTGTGGGGATGTCCATGGCATGCGTGTTTAGTGCTTCACTAGGACTAAGCTCTCATTAACAAATACAACCATCACTTCAACCACCAGAGATGTGCAGCTGTACTGAAGTTGGCTAAAGGATCTCTTGTTTGGTTTCTAGATTTACTGCATTTGACTTGTGTCTGAGAAATGGGCACAGGTTTGTTTCCACAAAAATGAAGTTCAGCCCATGGGACAGAAAGTGGAAAAGATGGTCTTAGTGGAGAGCAGGCGATTAGGGCTGTTGATAAGAGCTGTGGGTTTTTCTGCTTTGCTGTAGTTCTCCTGACCTTGGCGGGAAGTCTATGTCCTCTCTTAAAGCAGGGGTAGTACTTCTCTAGTTTTGAGGAATGTTTTGGCAATAAAATCACTTGGTATTGGGGAAATGCCCTGAGAAGGGCAAGGAGGAGTACAGACAGGGAAAGCTTTGACCAGGATTTTTTCCTCAGGGGCCTTGCCTTTTGGGTTCTGAGCCTGAATGCAAACACAGACATTTGACTGCACAGTCCACAGACATATGCTATTGTGCATTGAAAGTCAGGGAATATTAATGTTCCAGAAAAGAGAACCACACGACAAAGTTTGCACCATTTTCCATGCTTGTTAAAACACTGTCACTGGAAGGCGTTCATGTTCTGCCATTTTACATTCTCTCTACAGTGTTTGTCATGTGAATGAGTTATTACGCTGTGAATGCCTCATATATTCTGTAAATTACAGAGTAGAAACATTCGGCACTACTATTTTGACCTTTTCAGCATTCTGTGATTTGCTGGGCATGCCATTCCACATCTCTTGTTTACGGCCTCACTAAAATGTAGGGATGGAGCAGAGTGGGCAACCAGTCAAAATATACCGGGCTGCGAAAGGTCAGGGTCATGCATCACAGCGCCGCAGTTCAGTGGGCAGTGAAGATTAAAATCTAGACTAACCATTCCCTTGATTTTTCCTTCTTCAATGAAAAATAATAGAAAATTGTACTTTGTAATGTGTTCCAAAGGCAACAGTGGAGAAAATGAAGAGTGATGGTATAATTTTTATTTCTTAAAATTTCAATATCATAATGTCATGATCTTAGAGGGCGTGAAAATCAAAGCTGTCATAGTCCTTCAAAAGAAATGAGATGGAATTCTACTCACCAAATCTTTGCTTCATTTAATCCATGTTTGATGAATGTTGCTCTTAACTTCATTGTCGATACCCTTGCTTTGTCTCTATCCTACAGAAACAAATAGCTTGTATTAGGTAATTGAACTTTGACCATTAAAACTAGGTTGATTTACTGTACTCATGTTAGACATTTCAGTCCAATGAAGACCAAATGAAAGAGAATCAAAGCAAGATTTCTCTTAAAACGAGGAGATACCTGCTGAAGATACATGTTACATGACTTCTCATACCCCAATCAGCTGGAAAGTAAAAATACAGAAAGCAGTAATTTGTGGAAAGGCAACAGAGGCACGCGGTTTTCTACCACACATTTTAAGTTTAACAAACCAGTCTCACAGTAAATGATGACTGTAAGTTTCTAGTACTGAGTATATTTTTATCTGCTTATACTATATGGGAAGCTTATTAATTTTAACAGGCTTGTCCCTCGTCCCATGCACAAGTGAATATGATCAGTCATGAAAACATCCACTGAGATTTCTTTGGTGCACAGTCAGGTGTGTAGTTAGGTCAGAGGAGCATAGGATTAAACACTTAATTTTTTGAGCAATATTTTATATTGCTCAAATACAAATTTCAGTGATGATCTTGCATGCTGCATTAATTAAAAGGCATAAGTAAATTTCATTTTATAGCTAGCGGAGTCTAATATGTAAGTGAACTGCATATGCCACTGCTATAATCTCAGTGCTGAAGTTTGCAAATGGTCCTACGTGCTTTACTGGTCAAACGTTACATAATTCTTTGCAAACTCAAAGCACTTTCCACATTTCTGATCAAACTCAGTGGTTTAAGTTGAGAATTTAAATACTTAAGATGCAGTAATTTATTAAAAAAAAAAAAACCAACAAACAAAAAACCAACTGGTGGTGTGTGCTTTTTCACTGCTAGTGAGCTGAGTAAATAACAGCAAATAATGTATTCTGTGAATTTTGTCCCTTTTTATGAAGGGAAAGATTGTCCATGTGGATCTTTCCTCAGATACATTCTCTAAATGCTTCTGGACTTGACACACTACTTTGAATAGTTTGTTGCTAAGCCCTGAATATGCGGGATTTGAAAAGTAAAGCTGCTTTGATTGGGCAGGCTGATCAAATCAAGCTTTCTGTTTCCTGATTACATTACTGTTAACTCTTTTTAATGATTTCCTCATCTGCATTGATGAATTTGGAATCAAATTTATAGATAATATTCTGCAACCTATCATTCAAATTGTTGATATTAATTAACATTGCAGGCGGAAAACTGCTTTGCTGGAACATTGAGCACTTGCTCCGGTGAAGTGAATGCATATAGAGTAAGCAGAGGGTTTCATTTGTAAGTGCAGTGGATATTTGTGGTTTAATTTCACGTTAATTCATCTGCCTTTCATGCTTTACTCACTTTGAAAACTAAGTTGTAGAGACTGCACTGTATGCAATAAGAAATCCGCTTTCTTAAAGATTATTTGACCAAGCGCTTCTGTTTAGGTTTGCAGGTTTAGCTTTTCTAGATATCATCTGGCAAAGTGAGTGGTGTGTAGATAGGAAATTGTTATTCACACTGTGGGCACGTGGCCTCTGAGAAAAGGGATCTGTTGCATTTGAGCAGTTATTCAGATGCAGGCAAGCATACTACTACTCTCAGTTTCAGGATTTCAGACCCCAGCATCTCACAATCCAGCACATCCCTTCACAGCCTGACCTCTTTTATGAAACACCTCTTCAGTCAGAAGACTCTTAAACAAACTTGTGATTTCAAACACCTTAATTTGTAGCAAGTATTTGGGGGTTATGAGCCATAATTGTGCCTGTTTTTAAAAAAAAAAAAAAACAAAACAAAACACCAACCCAAAAACAAACAAACAAACCAGGGAATCCACAGGCGAATCACATGTAGTGTATAACAACAGTCATGGTTGTCTTAGATTATTTTAAGAATAGCTATTTAAGAAGAGACATCAATAAGTCCTACATGGGGATTTGCAAGCATCTTGTTTTCTGTGCTAATTTTGTATCAGGTCCTTGGTTCACACCTGTCTTGTACAATATGCTGTGCCAATTGTGTAGTGGGGTGTTTTACTAATGTTTTTGCAAAACTGACCTTGCAGATTCTTTTTTTCCTTTGTGATGTAAGGCTCCTCTATAACTAACTTGTAAATATGGGTATATATCATTGTCTTGTTTCCTGTTCCACAGTTATTTACCTTACAGTCTCAAGCACTGAAATCCCCTTCAGGGTTTCTGTTCATCTTGTTTCTAAGACCACATTAATTAAAATTACAAAAATCTCTTGATTGAGAGCGCTTTGGGGAGCAGTTAGTATTTTTGAATTGAGATATTGTGATCCTACATAACCATCTCAAAAGTGTATCATGTTCAGAAAAATCACTTTAAATGTTTAGGGAGCTCTGTTATCAGAAGTTTGGTATATGTAGACTTTTAGTGTAGCAAAGATTAAGTGACAAATGGGAGTAGCTGAGGGTCTAAATTATGATCAGAGGTGTTAAAACAGCATTGAAATACGCAGGCCCAGTCTTGTTCACGGTGTTCTGTTTTAAGACAAGCCAAGGCTACTTCTGACTAGAGAAGTTGTGTTTGGTCATGTGAAGAAGCACCAATAATTAATGTTTAGAGAGAATGTAGAATAATAGTTTTGTGCGAAAAATGACATGACCTGGTATGTTTAAAAGACAGGCAGACATGGTGCTTAGGGACGTGGTTTAGTGGTGGTTTTGGCAGTGTTAGGTTGATGGTTGGACTCGATGATCTTAAAGGTCCCTTCCAACCTAGACAATTCTATGTTTGTCATGGTATTATACACTACTGCCTCTCTGGCATGTCTTTTAACTAAATACATAAATAATGCAATGATGTAAGCTTCCATAATGAAGATATTTTTTTTTGACTAATGTGAGATATAAGCAGGTGAGGAAAAGGGCATGGCATCTTCTTGTCACTGGAAGCTCAAGAATTTTTCCATTTTGACTCAAATTCTGTTAGAAAACAATTGTCAGAACGTAGTATCTGATCAACCTAACCTGCTGCCAATGTCATCAAAATGATGAAAACTTTAAACAGACCTAGCACTCAAGTATCAATAAGTGTGTTGTCTCCTGTAGGAAAGGATGCATGGTCTCATAGTGACAATGTAGTGTTCGTGCCCTGACACAAGCTAAATTTCAGTCTGTCAAGCCATTGCTCTCCTTGTGTTCCTGTTTCTGATGGTATGAATAGGGTATATTTTGTCTAGATCTTTGGGAATTCTGGAAGTGTGGGGGGGGGAGAGGTTGTTTGGTGGGGTGGGGTTTTTTTTTGTTATTTTAATGGAAGCCAGAGAAACTTTTTTAAACAGTTTTCGGGTTTTTTTTAACCAGACAATAATGAATGATTATGAGATCAAAAGTGAGCAACAGAACAGCTGGCATGAGTAAAAACTTCTATTTTCTTGCTATATCCCTGATTGAAATCACCAGTTTTCAAAGCCGATGCTGACTCTGTGGAATCTAATTTAGTTCCTGCATCAACTCAGTTGAAGCGTAAGTGTAACTGGGAAGGAAACTGCTGTTCTCCAACACAATCTCTCAGCAGAATGCCACATCTGCCGTGTCAGACGTGTGAGTCCCCACAAACACCTGTTTTAATAAACAGCCAATTTGCTAATGTTCAGTTATGCCCACAAATAGCATCTGTTTCTGGCCAATTGTCTACCTGAATATAGCATCCTTCCTAATCAGTGAAAGCCTCTATTGCGTAACTAGTCCGACTCATTTTGCACACAGAGATGGGAATTACCCGCTCTGCTCTCTACTGTTAATATCCTTCTTGAGGGAATTGGTGGAAAATAGAAAGTCTGCTGGAACAGTTCCACCCTCCCTTCCAAGCAAATAAATCAGTCAGGGCTTTGATATGTACATAAAAATAAATACATATTTAGAGCTGGGTGTTATTAAAATACCACATTGGGTGTATGGTAGCACTCGGGGCACTCCCATGGTGGATATCGCTTTAATGTTGGCTCCAGAAAAGCGCCCAAACCTTTTTAGTGGGGTTGCGTGCTGGTGAGAGAGAAACACAAACACCTTCCTGACACCTGGCAGTCAGAACCACCTTGTCAGCTAAAAAGAGCCGGGACAGCCGATCCATGCAAACCTTGCATCACACGTTTCCAGTGTACTAAGTATGTGCCTTGCACTGTTTGCCACTGCGCTTTGGAGAGACCCTGGCATACGGGCAATGCACTCACTGTTCTTCCTCAGGAAAATTTTGTATCTTTAGATTGAAATTCCAGATCTAGTAATAAATTCTGTGTATAAAGCTTTGTTGCTGTGTGTACAGCCTTACGGTGCCAATAAAGGAGTAAATAAAATTATTACACTACGTAATCTCTAAGTAATATCCTGCCTTCTCCTTTGAAGGAAACAGCCTAGTGGGAAAAATAGTGGTGATAGGGCTAATCCTTTTTTCTTCCTTCCATGCCCCACTACTAACTATAGAGATGCAGTAGAAGTGGATTCAGTTATTAAACTTTTTTTATTGCTTTTCTTATTAAACATTCCTAATGGTGTTACAACTAGAGGCTGTTGTACTTGGACAAGAATAAAGCAACTTCTTCTGACCTCTGCCTACACGTATAATAAGTAT
The DNA here is from genome assembly GCA_017639485.1 of Pluvialis apricaria. Taxonomy (NCBI): domain Eukaryota; kingdom Metazoa; phylum Chordata; class Aves; order Charadriiformes; family Charadriidae; genus Pluvialis; species Pluvialis apricaria. Next base: position 8,842,125 of record CM030017.1, read on the forward strand.
TATATTGTCTGCCATGCAGTTATTACAAGTAATAATAAATTGATGATACAAACAAGCAGTTAGGAGTGAGGGACTGAAGAGACAAAGCAATAAAATAACAAGATTTTTGCAACTTTAACCATTCAGGAGCAGTAAAGCAGCTGACAGTCTACCCAGTCCCATAACCTGAAACAGCATAATAATATAGCCAGGGAGAAGCAAATCTCTAACCCAGCAAAAGTGAAGCTGTGACTCAAACCTTGATGTAAACTTTTGTAAGCCAACCTGTGCTGCTTGTTAACAAGATACAATTACCAAGTCTTTCATCCTCCATGGTAATTCTGCCCAGCAGATTGTATTTGATGGTAAGTTAGATCAGTGGAATCCAATCCAAACTGCTTGTGGTTTAATTTTATGTTTTATATAAATCAACCTACTTAAAATGGTAGGAAAACAATGTAGTTCTGCGGCCCCTGATTAAAAAATGTGACGGAGCTGATTATCCACCACTTATTCATTCTTACATTATATTTTCAAAAAGAAGTATTCATACAGTGCAAACTCTGTCTGCTTAGTGAGAGATGAAGCAACCAGACCCTTAAGCCTCTTCTGTGACTGAGCAAGCAGCAGTGGTAGATGTTTATGTTCTGAGTCCATAATGCACCATGACAAGGGAGGTCACTGGATAGAGGTAGGCAAAAATAAAATTAAAATTGAATAAAAACAACTGAAGCCCTGGGACAAATTTGCAATGTTCTGTTTTTATTTTTGAGACATCTGGGCTCACTGGGATTTTCTGAATGTCTCTCACCAAAGTTGCATATTAAGTACCTTGAAAGCAAGTGATGCAGCACAGAAGGGAGTTGGCTACTCGCTGTGCACTGAGCAGAGATTTTTCATTTCATTCATCATTCACAACATGCTGCAGTACTTTCAGAATTTACTGAACTTATCTAAGGTAGGGTGGAATAAGACCAAAAGCTCCATTTGCAATGTGCGCTCTGCTATCGCTACTTCTGAACTGAATGTGATAAGGTGGTTTGTAATTGCCGGTTTTAGTAGCGTGGTTAATCCTATAGAATATTGTGTGGGTGTGCACACTGCTTTTTAGGATACACAGAATCATCAGCTTTCAGAAGTCATGAATTGGGTATTTGTAAATCACAAGACTGACTTACATATCAGATTCAAGGGGGTTTTTGCCTTTTGTTTCGTGTAACTGTAGATTGCACGCTACCTGTAAGTAAATCATTAGAACTGCACTTTGAAAAATAATATCCAGCTTCTTCATTTCCTGCAGTATATCCCATAGTGCCCATGTTAATGGATTTTTGGCTTTCCAGGTCATCCCACCTCTTACTCTTTGCACAATAAAGAACAGACTGTATAATCATTTACTCAGAGTGGCAGTAGAAAAATGGAGCTGGGTGTTGCTAGCTCACTAATAGTTGACCAGCCTTGGGAGCTAGGGATGGATAAGCCGATCTCTCAAGACCTTTCCTGGTGCAGTATCCATTGTGTTATGATTTAAGAAGCTGGAGATTTTAAAAAGATTGAGACTTATGGTAAAATCTGAAGACACTGACAAATTTGGCAGTGTACGTAATCTTCGCTCTCCCTATTTTCTGTAGACCATTTAATTGCAGTTAATTTAAATTCCATAATCAAATTATTAAAATGGCTTTCATTTGTCTGCTTCTTAAGTACACTTCTGATCTTTGCTGTTAGCATGTATGGGTGTGTGTGGTCAGAGAGATGTAATCACCTGTAGTGCCCAAAATTATTGAAGCTTTTATGATTTCCATCCTTAGGTTCCTTAAATGTTTATGATCCCTAAGGAATATAAGGAAATCATGAAACATGTAGGTATGGCTGGACTTTTCAACCTTTGAGCCAGTGGAATTGGGTGAATTAAGTCATTTTGCATTTGTCTTTTACTAGCAAGCGAGCCAGACTGCAGGAAGCGGCAAGTGTAGTTTCTGATATCATAGGGCTTGGCTTTAGGGACTTGGTGTTTGAGCTTAAAACGTTTCAGATGCTTGGGATTTCCAGCACCGCAGTTCCAGTCATCCATAGGAGATGGACAAAGCAAACAAAAGAAAACTACTGTTCAGTGGCCTAAAAGAGAAAGCTGTGCCTGTGCACGAGCAAGGCTTACTGGTGTGTGTGGCTGGTTGGGTTCGTTGGTTTGGAGGTTCCTATTTGTTGCTTGAGCCCGGTGAACACTGTTGAAATTGCTTTTAACTGCACCAAACCAAAGGCCTGAAACCAATTTACCTTTCTATCACTGTGATATTGAGACTGTTCATCTCAGACTGTTTCTGGCCTGCTTTTCAGAGCTCCTGCATTACAGAGCGTTTGTTCTTGTCACACTTGAAGAGGGCAGGGGAAGGGCAGCTCTTAGCAGCAGAAAAAACTCACTTAAACAAGCTTCTGTTTGTTTCAGTCAGTTTTGAAGATTGCTTTTTCCTGCTTTGCTTACCACTTTTGGAGAAGTCACTGAGTTGTAGATCTTGCTTGCAGAGGAAAAGGTGAGGATTTGCACAGGCGCTTGGCACCCTCAGTGTCTGCTCTGCCCTGACCAAGCACCTGAATCACTGCAGTCATCGTGTGCCCATGATGTACACATTATCTTTTGTAAAGTGATGGAATTGTTGCTACAGAGAATGAGGAAATAACCATTTTGTCCAATGACTTCCAAAGAGTCACTTCCATGCCATGCTCAGGTACAGTTTTGCAGCCATGGCAGGCACTTAGAACTGAAGTAACGATATTAGTCTCTGTAATCTGCTCTCAATCACCGTGTGCCCAGAGTCTGGACTATCTAAATTACTGATAGACAGAACTAACTTCAACTTATGCAGTGGTAAAGTTTAGGAAAGAATCTACAAATTGAGATTTTTTTTTTTTTTTTTTTTGTGGAGGACTATGGTCACTTCATTTCTCTGCTTGCTGTTCCCATGCCTCGTGAGATTAAAGTCAAACTTAAAAGAATCATTTTCCAAAATAGAAAGCAAACAATGATTTAGCAAGTCCATACCCCATCATTCACCATTCAGGCGTTGGACAATGGCAGCATTATGTCACTGTCTCAACAGTGAATGTTCCTCTAAATTTGTACGTTCTAAGGATGGAAAGTGAAGCGGCTTTTTTCTGATAAAAGAAAGGCTGGTTGTCTTTGATATCATAGATAAATGCTTGAATAGTTACTTTTTAATTGCTTTATTGCCAGAAGTTTTCAATGAAGTCATAAAAGAGGAAAAAAATGATCAGCCTAATTGCCTCAAGATGGATATGTAATGCATAAATCTCTTGTTTAATGGATCTAGTAATAGACCACCTGTTTCAGTTGCCTTTTCCCATTCAGAATATGAATGAATGCTTCTCTCAGATGTTCACAAAGAGAAAACACAATTGCACCATCAAAAACTCAGTGATTTTTCTTTTTACTTATTTCCTTGATGCTCATTCATTCTCGTTCTGTGTCTCAGCCAATCTTAGTACATTTAACCTTGGGAAAATAAAATGGTTTGGTGTGATGCCGAGAGCCTCATGTACTTTTGTTGTCCAGTTGTATTTTAAATGAGAATAAACAAAAGACAAACACATTAATAAAACATTGAGCAATGCCCAGACAGTCAGGCCTGCGTTGCAAGTATTCCTTCATGATGTGGTCCCTGTATATTCCCCAGTCTGGTTTCTCCCCCCGTCCCCTCCCCGTTCTGTGTCTTCTAGTATTACTTGACTCTGGCGGGTTTCAGTGTGGCAAGGGTGTTTGAACTCTGCAGCCTGTCTTGTGATTCCGTATGTTTTAAAAACAAAACAAAACAACAACAAAAAAAGGACTGCACAACTTTGTGGGTTTGGCATTTTTCTTTTTGTGGGCATGAGGAGTTCCCGTGCCCTGAGCCGTTTCTAGAGATGGGGAATTTCAGTAAGTATAAACCTTTGTTTTTCCTCTTGCAGTGTTGTTCTCTTGGTGGTGATGTTTTGGGGTTTTTTTGTTGTTGTTTTATTTGTATTTTTTCCTTAAGGATAGTTTAAATAAGCTATCACATTTGTAAACAGCTGAAAGTATATATATTGCCAGTTATGTCCCACTACTGTGGGTAACTTTCTAAGCCATGCTAACTTGCAGCCTTTTGAATTACGAGCAGCCTAATGCTGAGGTTATGTCCTCCTGCTGTATGCCCTGGCATGATCGCTTTGAGCACATCAGAAAAAGCTGTCTGTGCAGCTCATCTGTGTTCCCTGTGGCAAATGTGTTCCAAAGATGTGCATTTTCCTTGTGAAAATGGATTCCAGGGACCTCTTTTCAAAGCTCAGTCCCACAACAGTAGAAATATGAGACTTGGAGGGCTTCTTATATCCAGAGACTTTGTAAGCCCCAGTTCAAGGTGAAGGAATGAAGTACTCTGGCAGGCATTTAAATAGCAACAAACAAGGAAGGTGGAAAGGGAACAAATGAGCACTCATTTAGCAAAAAAAATCAAGATGTCAAGAACAAAATAAATCAAGCCATCAGGAGATGTAAAGGTTTGGTGTGTTTTTGGTGTGTTGGGTTTTTTTTTTTTTTTTTTTTTAGATGCTTACACGCCTATGCGAGGAACCTGGGTAGTAAACAACAAGAAAAAGAATGGCACATTCATGAGCTTAAATTCAACCTAGTCGATGGAATAGAAATCTGGTGGGAATGATTTGCATGATGGGAGTGTTAAAATCCATGTTTATAACCTATTTAAGAGCAGATGAGGGGAGGAGGAGCTGTCTGTCAGAAGTGGCATTTGCTGCTTCTGAGAACCTGGAAGCAGTTTCTGATGGAGACATATTGATTGGTGCTGTAGCCATGAAAGAGCAGGGTGGGGAACGGGCTGGTGTCTCTGCAGACCGCGGTTTTGCAGTGGGGAGGAGCACGGCCTGTTGTGAAGCCTTTCTCTATTAGTTAAGGGCTGGGGAAGCTGCTCATTGTGTTGCATTTCATCCATGCAAGCTGGAAATCACACTTTGTCAGCAATAAAACATCCCGCTAAAGTACTACGTCCTTAGCAGGGGATTTATATGTTAGCTTCATCCTGACCGGCAAAGAGGAATAAACCAGAGCACTACAAGCTAGTTGAGTTTAAGTGGACATAGAGGCCTGTGATTTGGCAATCTTGTTTCCATGTGATATATATAAAGCCCAAATGGGTGAAAAAGCCTTCTAAACATGAGAAATACTGCATGATATCGGCTTTATTTGTGACTAATGCTATCATAACATTGTGGTGCCTATGTTTCATCTTGTGCCATAGTCTCTGCTGCTGTACCCAGCCCTCTATTCCCCTTGTCCAGAGAGCTTGATTTATGGTAAGTCTCCATAGTATGGTTTAGTATGACTGTCATGCAACATTTGGGTGGTGTTAGTGATTGCCAGCTGTGTTTCAGTAGCTGCTGCTCCCCTTCCCTGTGGATCTCAGCTCCACAAAAGCATCCAGTGGTATCTTGGGCTTACTTTGTTTGCTCTGCCAGGGGTGGGGGATGCAAGAAAGACAGGAGAGAGATCCTCCGGTCGCTGCTCATCCAAATGGTTAATAGCACTAGGATGCTTTGTTGCATTGAGAAATTCTTTTTTATATCAATTTTATTGAAAAGTTTCTGTTGTATTGCCTGTGACAAAATTAAGATGACTAATAGAAAAGGAGCCCCATTCAGTGTTGACAAAAGTGATGTGGCAAAAAAGTGTGACAAAAGTGAGTTTGTAGGACATAAAAATTGTGGCTAAGAATTGGGAAAAGTTAGAGAACACTTTAGTAAAACCCTCAGAAGCCAATAGCAAAGGTGGCTTTACTCCTGAGTTACCACTGAAATGGAGACAGTACATTACTTAGTAACATGGATGTACTAGACAACAGGCATTTCAGTACAGCTGAATTAGCCATGCCCATGAGAGTACAGGCCATAAGAAGGTTGAGGAAGTCTGCTTGGGAAACGCTTCGGGAGTGCTACTGTGACCAGAAGGACTAATACAATCCCTAGGGAGTACACTCATGTAGGACTGGAGAAATGATATTTCCGTATCTGGCATCTTGATGGGATCCTTACAGCAGTGTGGTTTCCAGGTCGCTGTTAGCACTTCAGAGAAGCTGAGTACATGGAGAGCAATCAAGGGAGACCCATAAGAAAGGCTAAAGAATTGGGAGGAGTAAAAGGTCTAGGAACTCTGTCTGCTGTGTTCAACACAGTGCCAAATAGCTTAGTCTCTGAATTACGTATAGAGGGAATTGAAATTTGGTGATGGAGAGCTCTTGTATCTATTAAGCTGAAGTGTATAACAAGATCTGATTACTGTGTGTTGACGCTAGATGAGTGTATGCTAGACTTATAGCACATGCTTTTACCAGGGAAGGTAATAAAGCAGAACAGCAATTCATCAGCCTATGGTTCTCAGTCAGTGTTGATTCTTAAGTCAAGAACTGGGCTTTGCCTGTTTCAAGTTATGCTGCAGTCTGAACTCATATTTTGGCCTGTTTAATGAGAGAGTTCAAAGTGGGAGATCAGTGGGCCCTTCTGCCTCTGTCATCTCCAAAGAAGCTGGATGCCAAGTGTTAAGCTCTTGAGCCTGAAGTTATATAAGCGACTTGATTTTCAAAATGTTTTGAGCATTTATAGCCCTTTCAAAGTCAACAGGATCTGGCCCTCGGTACATAGCCAGAGTGAAATTCCTAGTCTAATATTGTTAATTCTGTGGGAATACTCCATTATTTACAAGTACACTCTGTAGAGGAATAGTACATGAGAGAAAATAGCCTAATTCAGGCTAAAATGTCCTGTTTCTACTAACTGGTCAAACCAGAGTATGTTTGAGATGTAGACTCCAGAGGCTGAGTGGATTGTCTTACTCCAGAACAAAGCAGGGCTCATATACCATAGGACTCCCACTTCAAAACATCTCCTAGACCTCCAGTTTTGTTTGCTGCAAGCTAACTTGTAATAGCTGGAAATCTGGGAGATGCACCTGCATGGCAAAGGTGTGATTTAATAATATTTTTTTTTTTTTAAATGGAAATAGTTACGCCAGTGCACTCCCTGCTATATAGTTCTGCTAATATAAAGGTATCTTATATTCCAAAATAGTTTCTTCTTCTTAGCGTTGATTGTCTGTGCTTGTACATGAAGATTCTGAGGTAACATATAGTTTTAATAACCCCCTTTGGTCTGAGTTTACACAAAACAAATATCAGATTATGCTTGCTTTTTATGTGCTGACTCTATTTCTGTTTTTATTTCTCTATAAATAAAGAGCTAAGCTCTAGTTACATATGCCTAAATGCCTGCAAAGAGGGATTTGATTCCAGAAGTTGTTGTTGTAATGCAGTTAGGTCTGATTTTCTGCTAGCAAATTCCATTTTGAATCATTTTAATGCAGGAGAGGAAAATAGACTGTGAAAGTTAGCTGTATCTAGTGTTCAGAATAACCTGCTTTTTTCTCCGTTCTGTATTTTATGAAGGAAGGAGTCTAAAAAGAAAATTCTTTTGAGCTATTTCCAGGGAAATGGAGGTGCATGGTCTGATTCTGCCCCTTACAAGAAAAAAAGTAATATATAAATCTTGTGGTTTGCCTAGGAATCTATAAAGCCTTATCCGGTTTAGTAAATCTCAAGTTTGGTCTGTATTACCTGAAAGATGAGTTCATGAATTGCTGTACCAGGAAAGGATGTGTTCATTGTACCTGATGGTTTTCCTGTCATCTGCAACTTCAGGTGCTGAGGTACCCTGATAAAATGAGAACAGATGCTTATAGATTTTTACCTGCTTTTTCCTCATTTCGTTCCTTGACTTTTAATTGTTGCATTTTAGGCTGTGGCTTTTTTTAACACATAGTAGTATTACCAGTCTTTCATGTCTTGGGAGGCAATATGCTTTTCCCCCGTTTCTCAGAGGTAACGAGCCAAATTTTCAAAGGTATGGCAAACTGCCAGGGAAATCGTTGAATCTGGACCTGGTAGTTTATCCAGAGCTGTTAATGACCCAATTTCATTGGCTTCAAGTGAACTTTGTGCAAGGTGAGTTGCTGCTTTTCTGAAGTCGTCTACTGCTTCCCAACATTCCCATCCATTTGAGAAAACAATGAATCATGAAACTCTTCAGCAGAGCCATTGCCTTATTCAAATAGCCTGTCCCTTTGCAATGTGCTGTCATTGGATATTCAGATAAAAAGGGTAATTCATTATGACCAAGTTGTCGTTATTAAGAATAAATTAAGTAATTATGCTGTTATGTAGACCCAGAATATCCTACATCTGTTGCTGTATTGGCCATGAATTGTATGATTTAGTGGAATTCTCCCAGCCTGAAAAAGGAAGAAGCAGTGATGAGGAATTAAAGCTTGAGAATTATGTACAATCAAATGTTTAACAGTCTTAAGAGGGACTTCATTTAAATATAACCTGCAGCTCCAACCATAAAATGGCTAGTCAACCGTTTGTTCTTCAGGGACCTTTGTAACTGTAGTTCTGTTCACTTCTTCTAGAGCCACTCTCTGTTTACCTGTATTAGTTGTCAACGTTTCCACACGCTACTTGGAAAATAAGTAGGCTTTGTTTCGCATGAAGAATTCACAATGCTTGCGTTAGAATATCTAAATGTCTCAAAAAATCATGATGATGTTTTAAAAGTTGTGAAAATAACAGGGTTGGGGGATTTTTCCTTTTCCAGGGACTCCAAGAAGGGCTCTGCACAAGGTCTCTTTGATATAACTTAACTATTTTGAGATGAATGGCCTATAAAAAGTAGTAAATGAGAAAGAGGTAACAGCAGGAGAGAAAGAAAGTGAGAGAAATGAGAAGATAGAATAAGAAGTGGGGCAGGGGTTGGAGGGAAAAAAGGAAAGAGCTGTCTGGGGGAAAAAAAAAAAGAAATGTCAGAAAGACAGGAGGAGAGAAACAGAAAGCTACAGAAAGAATCATCAATTATCAGTGAGAAGAAAAACAAAATGAAAAGGTGCTGGTGGAGAAGAAAGGATCTTTTTTAATTAAAAAAAAAAAAAAAGGAAAAGTGAGACAATTAAGAAATGTCTCTACCTAGCATCCAGCCCCAGGAGAGCTGTCCTAAAAATGAGGTACATAAATAGGATACATCACTTCTCCTGACCATTTACTCAGATGTATATGTTTTATTAAAGTCTGAATAATTTCCTACAATTACATTCAAACACTGGCATCCACACTTGCCACTCCCTGAAACCTCGCAGAATTACTTTGAAACTCACAGCAGACCCTGACTCTTCTTCTGTTACATATTTACTGGCAAGAATGTATGACTGTTTCAATTAATCTGTATTGGGTGAATGTAAAGGGATGAGTCTATACATACGTGTGTATCTTCAGGAATGCCCAAAGCTGTGCCACAAATCGGCAGCAAGAGTTTGCACGGTTGGGTTATGTAACTCTCTTCCTAATGAGCGCAGATTCTCTCTCCAGTTCTGTGCCTTGAATCACGCAGTATTATAGTTATCGTTGATTATTGCCTGTGAGGTTGAGCATATGGTCCTAAAAGGGTTCTAAATGATTTTGTTTTCTGTTTTATTGTTATCCATCTGATACATACAACCAGCCAGCATAAGGCACTTGATTCCCCTTACCAATCCCTTGTGCACAATATTGGAAGAATTCAAAGCAGTGCATATTTAGGCTGTCCTTTAGAGATGAATTATTGCTGTTTCTGCTTCATGCAGAAGCTTGGAAACAGATTTCTGCATATGTATGATATTTTGCTTGCAAGAAAGTGTTTAAAACCACAGTTACATGAGATTTAAAGCTAAATTATACTCCATTTGTTTAAATCTGAGATGAATTTTTAAGTAGCTATCAACAATATATCTGAAGTAAATGAGGAAGATACTATGAATTTGGCTTTTTAACCATTTCAAAATCATCTCTTAACTGGAGAAAAAGTCAAGATTCACAGTGAGAAGTATCGTTCCAAGTGGAGGTGCCAACAACCTGGAAAACATTTTGTGTAAGAGTTCATGAAACTCTCTCAGCTGCTATCCTCACCTTGATTTAGCCTGAGAATTCACTGTTAACAGTGAAATATTGGCCCTGCAGAAGTCAAGGATAAAGCTGGTACTAATGGAAACATTTTACTCCACTGTCTGTATCCGTACAGCTGAGCAAGAGGGTTCTGCTTTTGGGCAGACAGTACGTCAACATACATGGCCTGACCGTACCTGATCACTGTCTTACCTGCATATGTTCATATACATATGCTGTGCCCTGGAAAGTTCTGCATCAATATATGACATTTCCACAGTGAGGTTCCCAACCCGTCTTTTTATTTTTATTTTTTTTTTCCCCTCCTTTAGTCAAATGCAGATAGTGGTTGAGGAAACTGTACGGATAGGTCACAAAAAAGAACTTCTGTCCCTCTGCCTTCATAGGGAGTAACTGCAAAACCATTTTTTTCTTATGTACAGTATTGTGTTATCTGCATCTTTTCCTCACTGTAATGTCTTTTTCTGTGCCACTTATTAAAAATTCTGACTTTCAAATAGCTACATAAATTTCTTTAAACATCTCCTGACTCAGTAAAAAAGGGACGAAGGGATTACACTGAACGTCCAAGCTTCGTTCCATCGTCTCACTCACAAAAGTGATCAGATAAACTATGAAATAAATCTTACTGTCCTGTCAGGTCATTTCAATAGCTCTGATATTATTTACGGTCTCATGTGTATAATCCTCACTCAGAAGGAATCGGGAAGTTCCCCTTCATGCTTCCTCCCAGCCAGCTTGCATGATCTTTAGAAGTGGAAAGTGCAAATTCTTTTACTTAACTCAGATAAGGGACAGGGATCATGCAATAGGAGTGTGTGGTTATTCTCAAATGATCTTAATGTTCAATGAAATGAAACATTTTGGAGACGATTTGCACCATTTCAGTTCTGTAATAACAAAGCTGCTGCACAAGATTTTCTGGAAAAGGATTCTTAAATTTCCTTTGTAAATGCGATGGTGTAGGCAAAAGAGGTCCATTGGGGATGTCTGGTTACCATTTTGTCCTGAGCTGTGAGATTTCAAAAGGCTTGGGGAGGGCGGTATTGGTTTGGTTGTTTTTTGCTGTATGGGTAGGGGGTTTTCTTAGGGAGAGAGGTAATTCCAGAGCAGCTGATAGTCCAGAGGAGAGCATAACAGAAAGGTGGAGGGGAGCCTCCAAAATCTGGTCTGCTTATTTTTGACCTTTAGTGTTGGTGACTCCTAGCCCAGGTTTGGGCTTTAACCAGAGGCTATTGTTTCATTTTAAACCAAAAGGTGTAGTCCTTACACCCCAGGGGCAGGTTGTGCCAAAATCAGCTCATACACCCTGCAGCCCACTTTCCCATCCCCTGCAGGCATCGCATCAGGGGCAGAGCTGGGCAGGGACACAACTCAGCTGTAAAGACAGGAGGGTTTGAAAGTAAATGTCTGGCTGTAATGAAAACCTTGGAAAACTATTGGCGTATGATCTGTGCCACAGCACATCAGTATACTGAAGAAAGGAGAGGAATTTGCAAACGTCATCGGACTCTGCTCTGAATGCCCTCTCCTTCCGAGTATGCTTTGAACAGCTCCTGGTGGAAGAAAGTGGTATTGGGTTTATTTTCTTGACAGTCTTTAAATGCTTCTGAGATGTGGATTTAGAGAATCGCACTATTACTCCTTAAATTATGCGTACTAAATAGATTATCTGTATTTCTAAATACAAATTTGTTTTTTTCAATCCCCCATTACATAACTCAGCATCAGTGAGCTTAATACTATAGCAGCATGAGAAAAATAGTTGTCTTTTAAAATAAGGCTTTGATACAAGTAGTGGTTGGAAAATAGATATGTATTACTGGACTAGTGAATACTTGTACTTACAGCAGATACTCTCCTCCATGCCTAAGAGAAATTATTATAGGCTGCTGCATCAAAGACTTTCTTTGTTTTTAAATGTAGAAGTCTTTCCTGCAAATACTTTAAAAATCAAATCTCATCATATCTGTTTCATGCAGTTTAGAATAGTTAGGCAGCTTTTCTGCAGGTGTTTACTGATTTTTTTGCTTTTGTTTCAGCTGTCCCAGTTTGATTCTATCTGAAAAATCTTCTGGTTTGATGTCATCGCATGCATTGTGTTGCTGTCATATTTCTGACTGGCTGAGATGCGATGGTGCCTATCCCTGTTATGCTCCATAAAGGCAGAAGTTAGAATCCCTCAGTATAATCTTAGCCACTAACTCTTTTCTAAGCCCTTTACAAACGGATATAGTATCATTTGTCATGTATATTACACTCTGACAGATCATGAAAGAGAGAGATCTCTCGTACCATCATAATTTAGAGTAAACTGCATTTTGAAGTGATTTTTCTGGACAATAATAGGAAGGAGGTGTTGAACACATGGAACTTTGCTTCTGTTTAGTGGATTTGGTAATACACAGATTTATTAGGGCAAATCTTGGGTGTTAGTTATTTGGTGATACCCTAGTTTACATCATTCTTTTTTAAATAGCGTAGTTCCCTACTTTGCCATGTAGTGAGTCAGATTCTGTCACTATTACTCCGGCAGAATCCCAGAGAATTATGCTAATGAAGATCATGCGTGTACCAAAAAATGCAGACAGGTTCAGGGAGTAGGTAAGTGCAGCATACATGGCTATATGGAAGAGTCTGCCAACTGTTAGCAATTTTTGATGCATGCTAGGTACCTTGCCTGCTCAGACATGATGGATTTCTCACTGGACACCTCTCTACTTTGGCCAGTCAGGCCACTTACTAAAGAAAAGACAGTCGCTTTGGTATCAGTGGGACTAAGGTCAAACCTCAGGTTATTGCATCATGAGTCACAATTTTGTCCTATAAATAAAAAGCTCGTTCTTTATTTCAAAACTAAGTGGAAACTTTGAGTATGCCCAGCTGCCACCCCTCATTTAACTTCTTCTCCCATTTACTTCAGAGTGACTGTTAATTACATAGTTTCTGTTCTCTTCTCTGGCATCTATTTTCCAGTGTTTTGCATGAAAGTGGTAGATAATATGGTATGTGTGTCTCCTTGGAGATCTGGCACTTCAGAGAGCAGAGTTGTAAAGGGATTTGGTGGTAATCCATAGTATTTTGAATAGTTTATGACATTGGTAAAAATAGTTGTTATGCTTTCATAGAAAATTGCTCCAGGTTTCATGCAAGTGTTGAAATTCTAATAGTCCTTTGCAAACTCTAAGGAGTCGTTTTGGGGGAGGGAACAATTCCTTCATGGTTCTGATTATTTTCCTTTTTTATGCTAAATGCATTTGAAGATCACAGAGTAGCATTGATGGTATCAGTGAGATGAAGCCACTCTGAAAAAAATGAGCTCCAATTTCAGTCAGTTGGAAAACACCTGCAGCTCAGCAGTTGCTCCAGGTAGTAAAAGATTGCATCCTAATGTGGTGGTTTCCTTTGCTTGGACCCACTTTTGATGTCCGTAAGAAGATGAGGAAACCTTTGGACCCATATTCATAGCATTTAATTGGAACTAAGTCATAACCACTCTACCTCACTTGTGCCATTGCTGCCGAGGGAGGTGTGGTAGAGCTGAGATTCCTGCTAAGGACCTGGGCCCGGATCTCTGACTTGGTACAGCCTGATCCACAGACGGTGAAATTCCATGGGGAAGGGGGATGATAGCTTTCTCAAACTGCCTTTGAATCATCTGCAATGTCTGACAAAGACTTCTTGGAAAAGGCACAAAAAGACTATGTGAATTTAGAAGTGCAGCCAACTCACGGGATAATTATGCCTGTGTCTTAGCTGCCATATTTTATTAGCCTGAAGGAACAAAGGAGACTGACGAATGCTGAATGACTTTCAAGGAATCAACTACATCAACCATTAGCTACTGATGACATTGATGTTCCAGCAAGCTGATGTGACAAGTAACAAAAAAGTTTTGGCTATAATGAGGAAAGATAAAGGCAAACTACTGATGTGTCACTTTGATCTCATTTTAACAAGGTGCAAAATGCTTGCAGATTGGACACATTGTAGTGTCTTTAAGTATTTAACTTAATGTGAAATTTATGGAAGTCATCAGTACCATTAGTTGAGAAAGCTAGAGATTGCTGTTTGATTTAATCCAGAGATTTTGATGTTTTAGGTATTTTAGCCTTTCTCAGTTTGAATATAGTTCTCAATCCTGACCTTCCTTATAATGAGGGGCTGAGAGAAAGACGTTCCTTTCCTGTGCGCTCTGCCATGCCATCAAAGTGCATTGCGCAAAGCCTACAAGTTAAAGTAGCATCCTACACCCAAGAAGTAAAGTCTGGCTACTTGAAACCATGAAAACTCTCATATCCATATAGATATATATATATACATGTGTGTGTGTGACTAAGAGGAAGTGCTACTCTTCAAACAGCATGATACACTGTGGAGCGAGCATATAACCACCCCTAGCCTTCATGAGCCATTTTTCTCGCATAAAACCTCTGCCTTCTCCATAGGAGGGATCCTCCTGCTTCCGTGCTTCTCATGGCCTTGTGGGGCGGGCAGGTTTTGGCTTTGTTTTTCTAGTAACGGCTATAGCTAGCACACCAAAGACCTAGGGTCCAACATCCCAACTTACGAACACATTAGTGGAAATCTATGGGATCTTTTCAGTGTGTGTGGGATGAGCTCTGGTGCATTGGCTCTGCGGCAGATTGTGGGAACTAATGACCTGAGTTTAGAGACTGCCTTAGCCACAGCAGATGCTTGAGTAGGTGTATTGCAACCCGAATGGGTATTACTGATTTTTTTTTTTTTTTAAATCCCGGACATATCCACGACATTAAAATGTGTTCAGGATAATTAGAAATATTAATACACTACAGAAAACTGGCATCATATGTCTCTGCATTCCTTGTACCAAAATAGATTCCTTTCAACATTAAAGTGGTAATCTCGGAGGTATTTGTTATTTCCAGAGAATTAATGATCATTTAGTCAGCTAACAGCCCAAGGCAAAGCAGTAGGGTTTAACGTTGTGCCAAGTGGTAGCTTCTTGTAGGAATGACTGCTTTCAAAGAATTAGTGTTATGCAAAATGCTTTCAGGATGTGCCAGTCAGCTCAGTGGTTTATGGCACTAGCAGTCTGCTTGTTTTTCAAATCATTTACCCTAGTGATTTAGATGCTGTTAGTTAGATTTACAAATCTAATCACTGCTTACAGATGAACCAATAATTATCTGACCAGTAAGTATGTGAGCTTACTCTCTCTCAAAAAAAAAAAAAAAAAAACCAACAAAAAAACCCCGAGATGTGTATGGTTGATGTTGGAGAGCATGCCTGAGGACTGAGTCCTGTACATAAACTGAGCCTCTGGGTAGATTTTTCAGAAAGCTGATCTCACTTGGGGTTCACTGAAATCAGTATTTCTGCTTTCACATAGAGTGGCAGAAGTTCCTCTTCTGTATCTCTTGTACTTTGGGGGTAGTGCCAGGACTGTTACAGAAAATGTTGGTGTACTTTACTCAGAACTTTTAAAGCTTAAGAACACTTAGAAATCCCCTTTGGAAACACCTCCATGCTGCAGAGGCATGTTATTTCCATATATTGCAACATCACTGGGAACGCTACAGCTGAAGAGTATCTTCAGACCTTGAAAGTTTAAGACAAAGACACTCTTCAGAAATACTGAGGCTGCCTGATCTAGAGCCCTAATTTCTACTCACAGAACACTAGCTCAGTTGATGTTCACATGAATACAGTGTTATATCACTTATTATCTGCCTTTATCTGAAAACTGCAAATGGAATATAGCTTGTGCTGTCAGGTAACAGTCCAAAACATGACTTACCCGCCTCAGAACTATTTCTTTGTGTGTGCTAAAACCCAGTTCTAAGTGACTCCTACAATTCAGGTTCAGATTTTGTTAATGGAAATGACAATCACTTCATAGTTTTCTCTCATGTTCTATGGTTCAGGTTTGTTGTGGTTTTTTTTTTTTTTTCTGGTATCTGCAAAATGTGGTATGGACAGTTGGTGTAAAATTGATGTTATCAACACATAGGCACTGATAGTGAAGAAGGCTGTACATTCATAGCTGTCTGATTTAAAGTCCACATTTGGCATTTGCAAACCAGGACAAATTCATTACTTTAAATTTGTTAAACTTGTTTACGATCTATGAGGGGAGCACCACTAGTTTTATGGAACATGGCTCATTTATTCTGCTCTCAGCCTTGGGACCAAGAGTGTATCCTGGCTCATTTCACAGAACAAGGACTGTCCAGCATGACCTGACAAAGTGATGAATATCCTCCCAGCCCCCTGCCCCAGAGATGGAATAAGTCCTCGACTGTTTTCTTTCACGTGTGAATGAACAACGTGAAATCTTATACTTTTGTTACTAGTTCTTTCCAACTACAGCATATCTGGCATGTTCTTTGTGGGTGTTCACCTTCACTAAATGGTCCTAAAAAGTGGTAGTAGACTTTCTGCTTTATAAGCAGTGCTCATATTGTTGTCTTATTAAGATTGCTGGACACTCTCCACTGTAAAATACTGTTTTCATTTGTCTTCATTTAATCTGGGTAAAATGTAGCCTTTGAACTCACATTTCCCATTCTGGGGGAGTGTTCCCTAGACAAACAATTAATTTAAGTCCAAGCAACTCAGATGTATCTGGGAGCAAAGCAAAAGAAAATATTCTGTTTAACATGGGCTTTGTACACAAAAACTTGCTAGTTTGGAGAGGAAAGTTAACATGGATTTCTGGAATGTATCATTTGGCATTCCCTAGAAAATCTGTTCAGTTTGACCAGATTATAAGCCTTCGCAGTGCAGATGCCCGTCCAGCCTCTCACAGGTGTTATGTTTGCTGTCTTTATGGGGGCTTTCCTACATGGACAAACACAGTTGGATCCAACCTCTCTGCTTCAGCTGGCCAGGCAGAGACTGGCTGCGGTCTGGGGCACAGACAGCTCTGCTATTCCTGTCCAGAGGTGACCTGTAGAGGAGAACAGGTTTAAACTTTTGCATTCACTCTGTCTATAGCAAAGTACTTCATCCTAGCATCTGACCCACGAAGAGGCTAGAAAACAGCTAGTGCCAGTTGTGATTTCTCTCACCAGTGCATCTGTTTGTCTTGCAGCCAAATCAAGATGCCTCTTAAAAAGACTTGATGATCCCAGATAAGGACAAACTTGGGGATGTTGCCTTCTTTGCCAATGTGAATTTGCCAAATCCCACTAGTCTCTGTGATGTTTCTGTAGTGCTAAGAAAGTATGTGGAGGGTTCCCACTGGCGATGTAAAGAAAATTTTCATGTTGAGGAAGTGGGCTTGTCTTCATTAAGGGAGAGAGAAATCATCTTAAAAATAGCCTTGAAGTGGAAATGGGCCAAAAGCCAAAAACTGTTTAAAAGCTGGATTGAGGGCAGACAGCCTTGTATTTACTTGAACAAATTCCACAACTACACAGTAGTTGTTAATCCTGAGCTGGATTATCTGTTTTTTCAAAAGCACTCCTTCTGCGGCTGCTGCTCACAGTTGCATCGTGAACCTGGCTGTGCTCCACTGCGGGTATCGCAGCGCCACAGGCTCGGCTGGTTTAGAAACACCTCATAGGGTGGGAAGGAGACTGTCCGGCAGCGTGGAGCACAGGGGTCCGTTTTCCCTGCCTGGTAAACACCAATCACTATCCCGGCTCAGAGCTGCTTGTAAACTTCAGGATGATATTTGCTATGCAGTTACACTTCCTCCAGCTTTTTAAACGAAAATCAGTTCTACGGTAGTTCAATATCACTCAGTGGTTTGCATTGGAAATTTCTTCTATTGCTGTGGCAAGAGCTGATGTCTTCATCGTGTTCCTAATCTTAGGTATTTCCTGCGTACAAATGCATCATTTAATTTAAATGTGTAAGGCTTCGCTTAGAACCAGTAAAATTTTAAATGGCATCAATTTTTCCTGCATTTTTACCTTTTAAATATTAGTTGAATCCCATGTCAGCAATTTGTTTCTCATCTTTTTGTTTTCAAGTCAGATAATAATCACCTTTGGGTTTTGTCTTTCCAAAGTGGGTACTTTTCATTTGAACGAAGCTGGGATGTCTTGAAAAGACTGTTTATTATCGCAACAAACCTATTATGCAGTGATACAGAGTCCTGCCTCCGTTGTTGAAGGGAATAACAATAACAGCATGAAGCAGCTCAGCAAAAAGAGAAATTGAATTTAAAAAGAAAATAGCTGTAGACATCCAGGAGCTGATTCAGCTCGTGTATCAGAAGTCCGCGATAGTACACTACTCGGCAGGAATTGGTTTTAGCTAATGATAGTAAAAGGAAAGACAGGACTTGTGGAGTGGAAAAAAAAATAATCAGACAGACTGTTATCAGAGAAACTCACACGGGGAGAGAGATGGGATTTTCAACACAAATCCAATTGCTGTAGAAGTACGAATTTTCCTGATTTTTCAGTGGAAACCAGAGTCTTCAGATTGCATAGGTGCTTTTTGAAAATGCTCTTATAAGACACTTACATGGGAGGCAATAGTATCTTCCCTGCAAACTGTATTGTGTTGGTCTCTATGTTATCCTGTTATGACTTTGGGATTCCCCACCCTGCCTGAGTAAGGAGACTTGGTTTTCAGTTTTCTTCTACCAAGTCTATTGTAATTTAATAATGTAAAGAAAGGTGTTAGAAAATGTTCTTTGGTCTTACTTAGACATGCAGATTGGTAGTACAAACTACATTTCACTAATACTAAATAAATTTACATTTATTAAACAGAGGGAAGACACTTTGAATTTTCTACTAATTTGTTTTTACAAGTTGAAGGTTCCTTTATTGCAAAATAGATTTGTTGCTAATGCAAATGCAGCTGAAATATATATTATAGTAGTATTACTGCTGTGCATACCCTAGTGTACAAGCGGTGAGGCAGTAGCTTACATGGCCTAACACTTTTGGTGACTCACTCAAAGCCTGTTAAAAGAATAAGATCTTTCTTTTGACTTTAATGGGTTTTGGACCTGGCCTCTTTGAAAGGTTAATGGTAAAGCCCTATTTGTTTAGGCCCCCGTGCTTCATTTGAAACACTGAGTTGCCCTATATGATTTCAGCAGCACTCCTTGCTGAGCATAAATTAAGTGCACCTTGTACAAGTGAGCTGTCTGGCAGCCTGGTTAGCAGATGCTTTTTGTAGGACCTTATTAGTTCAACTGGGCGTGCATGGGAGGATGGTGAGCTGCAAGGAAACAGGTACAGAGAGGAAAGAATGGGTCAAGATTAGTTTTCCTCAGCAAGCTTTTGCAAGTTGTTAATAGAAAGCCCAAACTGTGCTGTTTTCAAGGTTGTATCTCCTCCCCAGCTAATCTAAAAATTGGTCGTCCGTAGGAGTGCTCTAGAGGTGAGATTCAGAGCAGCTCAACAGAGCGAGAGGTCTGGTCCCATCTCTCCTCTGCCCAACTGAAATGGGGCTCTCGGACTGCCACAAGGCAGTCCCGTATGTTGTAGTTCACCATACAGAAGTATGGCTAATACCATAACTGCGTCACCGTGCAGAGCAGAGTTACCTCAGCTCTGTGATAGCACTGAACAGTATGGCAGAATCATACGAACACCACCTAGAGAAGCGAGACTGAATTTGGGAAGCAGCATTAGCTGAGATATTAAACTACGTGGTGACAGCTGTGCTGCATTCAGTTCTGCTCTATCCGCATAGTGCCTCACAGCTCCGTGTGCTACTGCATTGCACAGCGTACGCATACCCCCCAAGCACCCAAAATGTTTGCAAGTCAAGGCCTTTTTGAATTTCTTGCTACCTGTGGTGGAGAGCTACAGTTTAATTCTGGTAGTAAGTTGATTTGGGTTTGGTTTAAATGTTGAAAAATATTCGGAGCAAACCATTTTTATTTTTTTTTTCATTCCTCAGCAGACAACTTTTAGTGAGACCTAAGAAATCTTCTAATTATGATATTTGTGCATGTGTATCAAGATTTGTACAGTGGTGACATCTGCTATTGCCTAATCAGCTTCTAAAGAATAATAACAATAATAATGGAAAATGGATTTAGGAAATCTGTACTTTAATTAAATCTGCTAAGTGTCAAGTTTTGTCATAGTACTTTCACTCACTGGCTGCAAGTTTTGTCTTTGTTCTTACGACAAAATTAATCATAACCTGGGGCAGAATTATACTTTACATGTGCTTCCCTTGGCTTAGAGCTATTGACTCATGAAGCACTTTCATTCTTCTCATAATCAAACTTATTTTTTCCTAAGATTCATAAGCCTTCCCTTTGGAATCTGTGTGCTGCTCTTCACCCACAGTATCAGCCACAGTATAAAACTCAGGGAACAACCTAGTGTAAAGCTGTTGAATAGATATATGCGTTTTCCTTCTGGAGGAAGAATTATGTTGCTAGTTTTTTAAAAAAGGGAATTTCTGTCTTAAAGCAGTATTCTTAATATTTAACTGTTCTGCAGTGGAATGGGATCTCTAAGCGCTACCTTAGTGCAAATAACTATTTCGGTGCTTCCAGTGTCCTGAAAGCCTCATGTGGGACTGGGATGCCAGTATGCAGCGTATGGCACATACATGTGGTTGAGGGCAGAGAAACTGCTGCCCTCTCCGTTTTATAGGAGAGGCACAGAATTTTTCGATACAAGGTATAATTGGGCTCTGCATCTGTTCTTCCCAAGCTCCTACCCTTTGGAACAAGGCCTCTCCAGTTCCTGATATTGCTGTGCAGTGCTGCCTCCTCTGTACCAGGAGGAAGTTGGGTTTAAAAGCCTGGGTTTTAAAAATAGTTTCTGGGCGGGCCTGACACTGGTGTCACCTAGCTTGTTTGTCCCCAGGCGCTAAATCTGTGCAGCGGACAAAAATAAATAAATAATCTGAGTCTTTCTGAACTATAAATGTAACCAGCAAATAGATAAGAGTTCAGTGTCCTATAATAGGATGTCTTTTCGCTGACTAGCAGAAAGGGAGTGACTCAGCCTGACTGTGTACACACACTGAAATAGACTTTTCAAGTTTGGAGACAAAGGCCTTTACATGCATTTATAAAATTGCCTTTAAAGTGCTTGTGAATGAGTTAATCACACAGCCATCTGATTAGACATGAACAACCTCCCTATTTTTTATGTGATTAGGTCATCTCAAGAGAATCATAAAACAAAATAGACTTGGATGTGTCATCTGAGGGTGACTAATAAAATGTAGTTGAAAACACAGTGCGATTATGAAAAGAGTGCACGTAGGAAATTTTCAAGTAATTTTCACAACTCTGTGTCCTTCACCTGCCCCGCCAAAGCCTGCTCTTGTGCAAGTTGATGGAGAAAGCTCCCCTTGGCTTGCACAGGTCCGGACTAGGTCTCTGCTTTCTCCTTGCTCTTCATTCTCCCCTTGGGGCTGTCTCCACCTCTGCATTTTGAGTTTCTGAGCCTCACATAGTCTCTCCACTTTCACATGAAGATTGCACTTTCCCATGAACATGCTGAAGTGGGAACTGCTGCAGCAGGGATTTGGGAGAGATCGGATGTCACTCAAAATCAGAGCTGTAGGAGTCTGGAAAACAATAGAAATGGCACAACTGCCGCTGTCATAAATGTGTGTCTCAGTAGCATGAGCGAGCGCAGAGCTGTACCCTTTCCATACCCTTGTAGTTCTCCAGAGTGGTTTTGTGCCCACTCTTCAACACCAGCTCCAGTCCTGACTTGATCTTCCTTCCTCGCAGCTCAGCCTCCACACACCAGCTCCTCCAAGCACCCCATTCTCCTGCCACACTGTCATTCCCCAGCCTGTCTGCAGACTCCCAGCTCCCTCCTCTCTTGAAGTTTCAAGGTGAAGTGAAAGGCAGCCAGTGGTCAGCTTGCTGGGAGGATGCTTCATCCTGGGCATGCCTGGGCTTTGCCACTGCCATGTTAGTCACAGGCTGGTGCCTGGCACTATGGGATCTCTTTGCCCTGTCCTCCTCGTACCTTGTCACCATTTAAAGGGCGAGGACATGGAGAACACGCAGCAAATGGCAAGGTAAGCTCTCAGAGTTGAGGCACATGTACGTAGAAGGCACTTAAACATGTTGTGAAGTACAATAGAAGAGGATCTGAACCTTCTTTATTGCAGGCTTTCATCTTATGCTAAATCCCAAAACTATGAAGCTTTTGGTAAGCTATCATCATTGTCTAGATACTTGTAACCTACTAAATGCGCTTTCAGTTACAAGCTCAGAGAGCAATAGACAAGACATCAAGAGAAACATGATCTTTATAGTTTTCCTGCAGCTTTAATTGTGAGTGGCACCTAATCTCTATCAGTCAGCTTGTCAGATGCAACGCTGGGAAAGGAAAAAGCCTACAGACAGCTGAGAATTAAAAAGAAACATGCAACTCACTTGATTACTAGGGCACACCAGTCTTTGAGGTGTCTTTCTCTTTGCAGTCCTAAGAACTTTGTTTTACAGCTGTCAGCTTTAAAGAATGAATGTCATCTTTCCTGAGCTGCTTTTTCTAGCGGTGGCAGTTGTCTGGGGAGATAAAAACTACACAGACTGACATAATTGCTGATATGAAGAGGCTTTACATGGCTCTCTCAACACTGCTGTAATAAAATGAAGAGGTACTGAGTCCAAGATCTCTTGTAACAGATCTCGTATGTAAAAAAGCTGTCCAGAGTCAGAGGTGTGCTAAGAATTTTGATGGTTAAAAAGATGTTGGTGGAGGAAGAGGTGAAGAAGGGATTGATTGGTTGCTACATTACAATATGTTTTTGTACTAGTGGAAGCCCTAAACTAGGTCTGATTATTCTGAAAAGTGCCCGTCACTG
The DNA here is from genome assembly GCA_017639485.1 of Pluvialis apricaria. Taxonomy (NCBI): domain Eukaryota; kingdom Metazoa; phylum Chordata; class Aves; order Charadriiformes; family Charadriidae; genus Pluvialis; species Pluvialis apricaria. The sequence continues at coordinate 8,864,888 of CM030017.1, forward strand.
TTATGGAGTAGCTTATCAGTTCTCTGTTGTTCTAATGTGAAAATACTGGGTATTTTGACTACTGGGCCCTTGCAAATAAAAGTTGCATCTCTGCTAGAAGAATTTGCCATTATATCCTGTTGGTGGGGAAGGACCTTGCTGGCTGCAACCACAAAAGACTGACAGCAGTCACAAACTACTCCCAGGGCAGAGCCCATCACTCAGGTAAGCTCAGGATCCCAGAAGACAGGACAGCTTGGAGCTAGTGGAGCATCCTTTGTCTCTACTGTCTAGTACAGAATCAGAGGGGAAGGAAACTGTCATCTCATTCCTGGTTTTGGAAGACCTTCACATATCCAGCCAGATGGTCAACCCAGTATTAGTCCTCCTTCTGACACAGTTCATATTTTTGGGCATAAGAACATAGGCAATCCCAAATGAGTATGCACTAATATATGAAAACATCATAAAATCGTTATTTTGCCAAAATGTTGTAAACCCCCATGCCCTCAAATTAAGTTTCACCTCCTTTGGGATTGCATGTGTGACCTGACTTCCCTCCTGTTTTATATGTTCGTTCTAATGTATCCAGAGAGACTCTCTGACACTTAAGAGTCAGGAAAGAAATTCCCTGTTCAGCAAAGGTTGTTAGCACGTGTTTAACGTCTCTCCTCGTACAGGTTTAAAATCAGGCACTCTCAGCTGCTTGAGTTGAAAGGACTAACTGGGTGCCTGGTGTTCTACTCAGTGTTGAGATGTGTTAGCCACATGGTGTTTGGTAATATACATTAGTGATTTAGACATCTGTGGGAAAAATCAATGGAACACCAAGTACTAATTCACTCAGATACTTTAACAAATGTACTCTGGAGTTGTTCAATATGCTCTGCTTTGTTATGATGAATCTTAGAATTAGGCTGGCCCAAACCTTTATAAGTATTATTAATAGCAGTGCATTAATATTGTGTACTGGGATGTGCATAATCAGGTGTTGCTTAATTTAAATTCATGTTAGAGTAATGTAAATGAATTGCTACCGTGCTGGCTGGTGGCACTGCATAATTCCAGTTTGTCCATGTAGTGTGTCGCTGTTTTGCAAATTAGGGATTCTGGGAGCTTGAGTTTTGATGCTGCTAAAATTTATCTCAAAAGCGTTGAGATGCGCTATAGTTAAATGAATAAGGAGACTAAAGAGGAAAAAAACATCCTTCCTGGCTTTTTCTTCCTTTCTAACATATTTTCTACTTTTCAGAAGTCAGATTTAAGTTCTTACTTTACAAAAGATGACTATGAATTTTTATTCTTGCCAGGAATGTGAAAGTAATGGGTTCAGGTCTTAAACATTTGTCCTCTTGTCAAGAGCAGCTCCTCTGAAATCATTCCTCCTAGAGAAAAATATGAGTAATCTTAAAGAAGAAATCTGTAGGTGGAAGAGAGCTGCTAAATAAGTAGTCCTAAGAAAGAGAAACGGTGAGCTGCAGCCTTCAACAGCTAGAAAAATGTTTCTTATATAGACACTGGCTACGGTTTGCTATTCAAAGGGCTGGAAGGAGAAGGGGGCTAAGGCTATACAAAAATCATTTCCTCAGAGACAGAGATTGAGGGATGTAGCCTATTGCCAGAGTTTAAGGGAGAACTGAAAATCTCATGTTTGATTCAGAAGTTGCTGAAAAGAAGAAAAATAATAGCTTTGGATGTAGGGTATTTTTGAGAACTCGTTTGTTAACATCCTGCTGTTCTTGGGAAATAAGGCACCGATCCCTTCTTGGGATAAGAAAAAGCAGGAAGTGACCTGATGACAGACTATGGCGGGCTCGATCTGATCCTAATGGCAGTTAAAATAAACCCTTTCCCTGGTTTTACGTGGTGCAGGACCACATCCTGTAGCCAGAGTGGTTAGTTGTTCTGCATTTGCTTCCCTCTGCTAGAGAGGAACTCGAATGCAATTTAAATTAATTATGCTGTTGGGCCAGGTTATGCTCTTCTGATGCCTTCGTGTGTGCTCCAGATCAGAGTGTGTTGGAGAATCGTGTGCCGTCCTTATGTGAACAGAGCTGGTGAGGTAAAGTCAGTGGCTGAGCATCAGTAGTACTTCCCCTACAACAGGACTCAGGAAAAGGAATTCAGGTGCTATTTGTGGTCTTCTGCATAAATGTGATGCCTTAGCAGAGGGCAGAGCCCTGGGTAATTCCACTATGTAATTAGAGGTGGTTCAAAAGTGCCTCAGTCCACTAATGACACATCCTGTAATTGCTGAATTCATCTTCCTGAGCGACCAGTAGGGCAGTTTGAGATGGCACATTACGAGTAACCCAAAAAGACCAAGCTGTAAGAAGAAAACAACTTGCAAAATGGCACAGACAATAAAACCGTTATTTCAGAAGCAAAAAGGGGTTGGGAGTTGATGTGTTCACTTGGAAAGTAAGCCAGTGAGGATTTGCATGTTCTAATAAAACTAAATAAAAAATAGCAGAACATTTAAAAGGAGCTTATTTCTATAATAATGTAAAATGTTAAGCACAGATTTACAAGCATAAATAAGAACTCAAGTCACAAAATGGGTAGAGATATTATACCAGCAACATTAAATAGATGAAATAGCAGCAGTCAATCTAATAAATAGTTTTCCTTTGCTACCTCTGAAGCCAAAGAAATTGTACTGCTTTAGGGACACGTTTGAAAAGAAGTCAGAGAAATATCTGCTCTGCCTTCCTGCCGCTGCCAAAATGGACCATCTGAGGTCATAGCACTGAAGCACTTTTCACTATTGCCCTGGCTGTTGCACGCATCACAAAACTCAGCTTTTAAAGGGCAGTGAAAGTGATGAGGAAAATGTGATGGCAGTGACCAGGGAGTTTAATTCTTCTCTTGCTGAAATCAATGGCTGTTTGAATTGTAGTTGCTAAATATATCTGCCTACTCCAGGAATTTCTGAAACTTCCTTTCTTTAGTCCAACTCCTTTTTAACCATGTGGGTGCTGGTTTGCCACCCTAATTCCTCCAGAGGAAAAATAACTCCCCGTCATTGCTTGGGAGTGGTCGAAGTACTGGTCATTTTGTAGCTGTGTGGGGACATCTGTTGTTCTATCTGCTCTCTCTGTGAGTTAGTGCCAGTGAAACAGCTCAGGTCAAATCCTCTTGTTCTGTTCTAGTAAAGCCAGCTTGGAATGCTAGTCCTAATTATCACCTATTTTCAAAACCAATCCTTTTTTTTTTTTTTCCCCTTCTCCTCCCCCACCCCAAGTACCGGGCACTGATAACTTCCAGTTACCTAGAAATCACAGTTGTGTGAATTCACAGGGAGAGCATACAGCGCTGAGGGGGGACTGTGAGCAGACTGCTGGTGCTGTGTGTGATGCATTAGAAAACCTGTTAGCTCTTTGCTGTAATGTCAGAGCCAGTAAAACTTGAAATTATAGGGCTCAGTTCAGCAAAGGTTGTGCTGAAGTCCATTGCTAAATACTTGAGCATATGCTTATATCCCCTGGTAGGCATCAAATCCGGGGCTGCTTTCTGTTGCTACCTGCGAATTTCTGCTTTGCCAAATAGAGATGGAGAGCTAATTTGAGGCTTCGAATACAAAACATGGTTCTTTCCAGCCAGGGCTTTGAAACACCATAAGGATTTCACCTACAGCTACTAATCCTTCAGTGGGCTGTAATGGTTGAGGTCTGGGTGGGGACTGAGACGTGTGCACCCACAAGGGAGGGACTTCCTGCAGAAGAGTTTGGCCTTGCAATCCCGTGTTAGCTTCATGGAAACAAAAGCTCTTTCTGACACAATCAGCCAACCAAGCCCACAGCTTTTCAGGACTGCAGCCTTCCCTGATAGAAGAGGAGCATCCACTACTTGTGGTTTAACCTCCAAAAGATGGAGTAGCTCTTTTCTTGTTGCAGTTTCCCTAATGATTATGTGTTTTCCATTTCCAAATCCAACCATTATGTTACACCGGAGGCTAGACTGGATAATGATGGTGATGGCTAGCTACAGCACTTAAAAATCTATTAATTCATTTCATGAACTGCAGACTAACCTCGTGTTTGGAAACCCATTTGTATAAAAATAAACTTGTTTTTTATTTAATACAATTTCACTAGAAACCTATCTTTTTAAATATGTAGCCTCCTGCTTTCCAAAAACTCATATGCTAAGGTTTTCTTTGACATAGAGAGTCTGCAGGTGCCTATAGTATCTCGTATCAAAGGAGTACCCCTCCATTTAGAGTGCTAGGTCATGTTTGCTGTAGACTGCTCTTCATCTTTACTGCTCATCACTGAGCAGTTAAATAAACTATAGCTTTGGCTTGTTTAACAAAAGTCAAATTCTGCTCTGCTTGAGGAGAGAGGAAGAAATGGCAAATTAGTACAGAGCACCATCACTGTGGTCCTTGTTATCTGATTCAGTTGTCCCAGTAGTTAGTTAATGAGGAGCAGGATCACAAGAGTTTACAATTCAGGGGCTGCATCAAGTAGAGGAATTCTTCAGTGTCACTCTCAGGTGCTACAATGACAAGTGTGTTGTGAGACACCAAACCCTGTCAGGTCCTATGGTGGTGTCCTCAGTGACACCCTTCCTATGCACATAAGGTGCGAGGGATTTCCACCTGGCACATACTGTTGACCTGCTAGAGCCCACGCATCACTGAAATGCAGTTTGGGGAGTTGGCATGGGACACGTTAAGCGTCGTTCAGGCACTTCACCCAGGGGAATCTAAGCACTCCTCAGGAATTTCACGGCAAAACACATGCTGCAGTAATCCTGGGATGGGGAAGCGTGCCATACCACTGTTACTGCCGTGACTCTGCTTACCAGCAGTTGATACAGGCATGGTTGACAGAGAAATGTCTAAGGTATGTTTGAGCAGCTCCCCTCTTCAGGTTTTATATGTAATAATAAGGCAAAATGAGTAAACAAACTCTCAGCTTGTTTTACAGATCTCGCATGCCAGCTTGTTACAATTCTTTTTATCTTTTTTTTTCTCAAATGGAGCTAATTCAAGTGAAATCAGCTAACAAGCCTTTGGAGACATGACCAGAGCTGGAACATTATAACATGTGTTGCAGAGGCAATGCTGTTTCATTTAATTTCTTTTCTCTTCTTTGCAGTGCCTCATTTAAAAACAAGTGGATGTTTCCTATTTCAAGGCCTGTTCCAAAATCTGCCTGAATTTTTCACTCATATAAAATCACCTTTAAGTCCACGAGGGCTTCATTGGAGAAAGTAAAATGGTTGGAGAGGTAATTTAGGGAAATTCCTAATGATTTACAAAAGCAACATGGATATGAGTTAAATGGGTTCCTGGCACCGTGAGGTGCTACCTAATATATATGTAGACGCAAGTCTTTCTTGTTGGATCTTTTATAGCATTTGCCACAGGCAGGGTAAGCAAGTAACCTGAAGTACTGAAGCAGGTTTTCCCCAATATAATTTGTTGAACTTTTAGGCCCGGGATTTCCTCCTTTTCTACAGTGGCATGCTGTAGATTTTGCCCACACTTGGCAGTATTGTGTTTGATGCTGATTGACAATGGACCCAGTCTCTAGTAGTATTGCAAGGCTTCTGGCGTGCTAGAAGGGAATTGAACAGCTTTGGGAAGCCCCTTACGGGCTCCTAAGCAGAACTAGATCCTGTTCGGAGAAGAGCATGAAATTGTCAATGAGATATTGTGGGCAATACCACCAAGGAGGAACAAATAATACTAAATGAGTTGTTCTTCACAACACAACATTAAAAGTTTACTAATATAACCTGTACCCTCAGCAGGAGTGATTGCAGACCATTTTCATTTCTGGTTATTGTGAAAGGTGTGAGTACCACATTGTCCTCATCACTGCATTGTGGTGTTTGATGATTGAAGGAAGCTATTACATCTCTTTGACCATTGCAAAAGGTCTGTGTACATGGATAAATTTATTTACTTTAAGGTCAGAAGAAACTGGAAGATCATTGTATTTGATCCCCTATATGTGAGCTTACCTGGTACTCTCAGACTGAGCCCAAGAACTTGTGTCTGTGCAATGCTTAGTCTCCAAAGGCATCCTTCAACTGAAAAGTAAAGAAATGGAGAACTCGCTATAATGCTTGGCTCAGCATTCAAAAGTAATGCCTTGTTTCCCAAATGAATTTGTCAGGCTTCAGTTCCCAGCCATTAGTTCTTCTTGTGTAATTTCCCTGCTAGACAAGAGAGACACTGAGTACCCAGTGTTTGTTTTCTCCCTGGCGAAGTGCTTACACTGTATAAACTAGTCACTTGTCAATCTTCTTTTTTATAAACTAAATGTATTGAGATTTCTGTAGTCTCACTAGATGGATTTTTTTCCAGTACTCAAGTTTTTGGGGCTGTTTTCCATATTGTCTCCGTTCTTTTCTAAGACAAGACATGAACGCACTGTGTGCTAACACAAGGTCTCACAAGTCCTGTATACACTCCCCTACTTTTTCTTGTTGCCCTCCAGTATTCAAATTTGAGGAATAAATTAGCATTTTCATACAGCTAGGATAATACTGGGAACCGGTGTGTATGCGTAGGTATCTGTGTATAGTTCTTCACAATAATGCAGGTCCTTTCTGAATTTGCAGAAGCATCCCCCTTCCTGCAAGCAGATTTGTGTTTCTTGTTTCTAAAGGCCTGGCATTTGGCTAAATTAAAATGTACTTAATTTGACTGGGCATGGCTTTCCAATGATCCCCATCATTTTCACTGGCTTGTCCTCCTCATGGTGTATCACTGAGCCACAATTTGTCACCTGCAAATACATCAGCAAGTGATCTTGTGTTTGCTTCCAGGTCATTGATGAAAACATAGAGCAGCACGAGTATTCATCTTTGCAACCCCTCCTGTGGAGCACCCACTCTTAAGGCTCAGTCCTAGCTGGCAAATCATTCGTGCCTGTAGTTGACGTCCCCTTGCCCTATGATTTATACAACTGTCTACGTTTTAAACCAGTCAAGAGTTCTTCAGTATTCAAAGTTTTGCTATTAGCTTTTGCATTTTAATGAAAGAGAGGAAACAGTCAAAGTTTAGATCTTCAGAGGCCTATGAGTTTGTGACAGAGGCTCTCCACAGTGAAGTGAATAGACAGACATGTCTTGTGGTTTTTGAAGACTCCTCATATTCCTGTTGCAGGAGAATGAGTGAATAACGGACAAGCCAAAGCAGCTCACCAAACCTGCCAAAACATAACTGCTCATCTGGCAGACGTTACAGAATTTAGGAGGGTTTTTTTTAGCAGCTGGACTGTTAATCTCATTATTATATTCACTTGTCAGAGCATGTTAATATAACCATATGAAAAATGTTCCTAGACACATGCTATTGAGTATTTAAGATGAAGAATTAAGTGTGACTTTCAAAGCATCTATAAGACGTGATGCTAAATCACGGTGATCTTTAAGGAAGGGTTCGCTACCCTTTATGTGTTTTGAGAATGCACCTAAACATAAACCAAATTAAAAGTCAGTTAGAAATCAACTGATTAATGAGAACATATTATATTTTTCTATAAACTCTCAATTTTTATTGGTATAGTAATTCTTTTTGTTAGTGATATTCATTAAGTATTGAAGGACAGTGGGAACTCTACATGTACAAAGCATAAGCTGGGAATTTGGTCAAGGGAGCTATGCAGGCAGGAAGAAGAAATTAAGAGATTAAACACTTGGTTGGTTAAGGCCGTGCTGAGTTTCTGTGCCATATCCCTGCAGATTTAAGCCCTGAAGTCAGTAGGAGGTTTGCGGCTACGTTCTGTAAGTGCTTAAACTTTTACTTAGTTAGCACATAAAGGCCTCACTCATCCATACAATCATTTATTTTTCTCCATAAATATTCTGTTTTAAATCTTTTTAGATAGCAAGAGCCAGGTGTTTAACAACTTCTAAAGCCATCAATAAAACAAAATACCCAAATGTACGCAGGTTCACTGGAGACTAATTTGTTGTAGTCAGTGAATATAGTCCTTGAAAATGACATTCTCTTTGCTTCTAGCTTAGTAACAGCAGGCCAAATCTTGTCTGCTTTATTGATTTCAATGGGACTGCTGGTATGAATAAGCAAGAAGGCTTTGACAGAGTACATTTGGATGTAGTGTATGATACTCGGGTTCTGAGACACTGAAAAGAGATTCCTTCCTCCAATACAATAATTCAAACCTATACATCTCTCTGATGGCATTTGTAGGGCTCAGCAGGAGGAGGTAAATAATAACACATTCATTCCCATTTATCTGTGTGGCAGGGAGGCAGAGGAATGGAGCTGGGTCTCTGGTTTGCCTGGGCGGGATGCAGTCTCGCTGCTTTTGTGCAGCACAGAGCTAAGGCATGTGGTGAGCCAGCCTGGGCTTTTCTGTGCTGCGGTCCCTCAGTGAAGAGCCCGAGGAAGTCTACAGTGCACACACTGAGTGCTTCTGCTAGGGGTAGTGCAGATTTTGGGTTGGTCCATACAGAGTTAGAGCTAATAAGCCTTTACATAAGGATGTAAATGTATTTGCTCCCCAACCATCCAGGCTTCAGAAGAGCATTCTAGCTTGGGAGCAGCACCAGATTCAAGCTGGTCCTGTGCCTTCTGCTGGGAGCCTTGCAGAGCAGGCAATTCTGCAAGGGCAAGAAAAAGACATCATAGTTCCAGCTCGACACTGGCTGTGATGGAGATAGGTTGGCTCAGGGCAAATCTGCTCCAGTGTCTCCAGCTCAGAGCTTGATACCAAGGAGCCCAGTGCTCTACAGATGGGGAAACTGGCACCCCCAGACTTGTCCAAGGACACGCAGCAGGCTGGTGGCAGAGCTAGGCGTACAACTCCGCCTTCCATTACTCTGTCTTGCTTTATCCATTAGGCCACGGGACACATTGATCATCCTTCTGTGCTTTGCTTATGTCGTTTCTTAAGTATGAAAAATAATCACCACTGTTCCCAGATTTTGAATTTCCCAGATAAAGCATACACACACACACATATATTTAGGTGTTTGTATTATTTATTACTACCTTTCACAGGCAGACCCATTTCAGATAAATCCTTACCACTAATTTAGTCTATATTTATATATTGGTGGTCCTTTTGGCAATTGGTTATAACTTCCATGATTGAGTTTCCCTTCCTTCCCCCTGCCCCTTGAGTATCACTGTATACCCACACAATCTATTGTGCATCTATTTATGCAGGTATACTAGCACACTGTTGTATCTGTACAAAATAAAGTTATAAATTAAAGGAAACATCAAATCTTTACTGGAGTTGCATTTTACAGGAAAAAAAAATGCTGTGAAATTAAATGCTTAATGAGGGATTTCTTAAAACTGGCAAGATGGTCCTGGGAATATTCATTATAACTTCATTGAAAGTCATATGTCCTGTTTCCCTTTTGGGGTCCTTCTTTCATTGCATTTAATGTTTTAAGTAATTGGCCATTAAATAAAATGTCATGGCTTCTCAGAAATAATGCAGCAGTGGTTCGGTCCAGCCACGCTGTGTAGGAAACGTGCAAGATGAATCAGCCAACTGTTTGGTTCAGGTCAGCGCTGGCCTGTGCTCACTTCGTTCCAGCGTGTCGGGGGCAGCTGCAAGCAGCATGTATAATTCAGAGCGCTATAGGACTGCGACAGGGGAGCTTTTCCGGCTGTTGCTTGGACAGATGGTGAGCAGCGTACGGAGCAGAGAGCACACGATAGATTGGTGCCAAGCCTGGGACTCAGTTGCCAAATCTCATGTGAAGTTGGGCTGTGCAGATGAAATAGAGACATGAATTATAGTTTGTTAATGTTCATTAAAACTTTTGATGCTTATAGTCCTGCTGAGACAAAAAATTCCAGAGCAAATAGAAATCCTTAGGAACTCACCATGTTTTCTACAAACGTCACCTTCACTCTCTGATTTACATTCGCCTTCTCTCCCCAAAATGTTTAATTGCCACGTTTGATGACTTCAGGCTTCTGACTGTTATGAAATTGAGAGTGAGCCTTTAAGTGTAAACAAACCCCTCACTTCAGTAATAAACCTAGAATTATTTCTACTGATTCCACTTCATAGTGCTACAGCAGTTTTTAGTAGGTACGGGGTAGTTTGACAGATTGTGATAAAAGCAGTGGTAAATATGTTACTATTTATACTGTGAAACTGACGAGATAAAAACACCAAGAGCATTTTCCTAATCTGACTTCCAATATAGAAAACCTCTCTCCGTTAAGCCTTTTTTTGGGGGATTCTGCCTGGGAACAGAGCTCTGCTTTTGTAGGTAAGATCCTGCCGAGGCAGGGGGGGCACACTGAGGGATGCAGGAGGGCATTTGTGACCGGTTGGTTGTCAGAAGTGGTATGCTCTCAAGAAGCTGGTACTCAAAGAAATGGAAAAGCCTCAAATATTTATGTTGAAAGAAATTGTTCCCTATTTCTTTTTACCTTTTGGCTGCACAACCCAAAACACACAGTGTTTTGCCTGAAGTGGGATTCCAGCCCTCAGCAGTTTGGGGTGAAATCCAGACAGTGAATTCCTTTAAGCTGAGCTCCTCAACTTTGAGATACTTACAAAAAAAGGCAATTTGGCCCTGGAGAACATTTAGACCTCAGCGGTGGTCATCTGTCAGTCACGATGCAGATAGATCCATAAGCAGCATAAATGATAATTCTTTGTGGAGTTAGTGCAACTTCGACAAGATATGCCCCGTGGCGGGTCTGCAGTGGCAGAGGGAAAGAATGTGTTTTCATTTTATTGGTATTGCTTCAGGTTACATAACTGCGTTTGGTAGGCAGTGATGGAAAAAGTTACCCAGAGAATAATTCTTCAAAGGTAACAAAAGTTTTGCAAGTAAAGCACTGCATTTCCTTAAGAAGCGTGATGCATAACCGGGAGGAATAATAATTTCCCCATTTGATTTGGGAGCTCAGTTGCACTAGAGGTCATCATCACTGGCAGAGAACATCAATGCTTATTGTCCGTTTTAGTAACTTACAACTTTCAAACAACTGAAATGCGACTGGATAAAAGGAGAATGTTTGGTTGTACACATAAAAGCGCTTTGGAAATGTGCACCATGTGTGGTGTCCAGGGATGACTTTAATCCCTTGCTTTTTGTTTATTTGTTATATATGTTATACCGCAACATGTGTAACTTGAAATTGGCTCTTCCTTTTCATCTTTAAAAGTAATGAGGCTTTCTGGGCTGTTAATGCTGGCATAGTTGTAATTTTTTGCAACTTGTACTGAGCACATTTCTACAAAGCTTTTCCTGAGAGGTAAAGTGAATTTTGTTTTTGTTTCTGAAATCCACACACTGCTTGCTTTTCTATCGTGCTTATGAGCTTTCTTTGTTTTAGCATTTAAGACTCAATTGAATGGGAATACTTCCCACCAAGCCAATAGAAATGAACAATTATCTCAACTACTCTGAGAAACATTTTACAGAGGCTTGTATGTTCCAAACAGACATTTTAATCCTCATGGAAAACTATCCAGTAGGGTTCCATATTCTAAAAACGTTACCATTTTTATAGAAAACAAGCTATTCTTTTGGTTTGTTGCCCTGCAGAGTTGCTTGGCAGGGAAACCATTCTGTGTTCAGTAGGGATAGTTAAAAATATTACAGATTGGAACTTCAGGCCAGATTTTGAACTGCTTTATGTTTACATTTCATAGAGGAAATGTATTGTCTTTGGATTTTGGCAATATAGTGGAAGACCTCCAGGTACAAGAGATTGCAGTGAAATTTCCTTAACCATGAGGCAAAATGAAAGTCCCAATTTGCTGCTTCACATTGTATTAAGTTCAGTAGTGAAGGTACAAACAACAGCTGCCTTTTGTTGTGCTAATTCTGCTGGAATTTGTCACTGAAATGTTATTACAAACTGCTCCTGAAAATGCTTTATCAACTGCCTCTCTGCCCATACTAGCCACGAGGAAGAAACCATTGCCCACAGCTAGGTCTGGTAGAAAAAATAAAAAGTGACTCTTTTGGGAACCAAAATTTTCTATGCTATATATCAGTCTTTAATTCACTGCTTTACTTCTCTTCTACCAACAGGCATGGGTCAGGGCATGGCTTGCTGCTTGGTTCGTGAGTGAGAAATTAGAGCTCTGTTTGTCAAATTGTGAGTTTTGGCTGTTGATGCTGGGCGGTTGAGGCTCTCCAGGGCTGGAGATAGAGCCCACAGCAAGATGGCACAGAACAGCCCGGGCAGTTCACAGCCTGCATTATTAAAGTAAAGGGAAGCTGGTGGCAAGTGAAAATTATATGTCAGACTGTGAAATGTGGTGGAGAATCACAGACTTGCCACCTATTCTCTCATCTCTGTTACCAGGGTAATAACATCTGCCTGACAGCCAGGCAAACATTTAGGGACTGTAACCTCTTAAACTTCCCAGGAGTTGTGGATTTTGGAAGGATATCTATGATTCTGGCCACAGCAAAATACTAAATGTGTGTATGCAATTATAATTTTGTGCCCTCCTGAAATCAATAGCAAATTTCCTATGGGATTTAATGTGACCCAGAATTTTGTCCTGCAAACGGGAACAGCGATTAGGCAGTGGACTTCAACGATATTCAAAAGTAGTATGTCGTCATGCAGGAGGAAGAAGACTGGAATTAATTTTGTTTTCATCCCCCAAAAAGCAAAGTGTCCCCATACTAGTGCTTAATTGTTTATGTGCTAAGTCAATATTGCTAGTTTCAGAATGTCAAACAGAAACTTCCAGGAGCATTTAAATATACAAACATTGGCCTATATGCAAATTGTAAATTGTTTGTTCAAAAGAAGTTACATTTGTCATTACCTTAGGCTAAAACAAATTGCAGAGTAGAGTAATTTATTACAAACATGATATTTTGTGGCAGTTAAACCCATTTACCAGCTAATCTGGAAAGTAAAATTCTGTAATTGCACATGTTTTTTTACAAAGGTCTTGGCATAGAAAATAATATTGAAAGGATAACTAGTAAGGGCTGAGTAGTACTTGTTGTGAATCAATATGCATGGTTAAATAATGGGTGAAGTTAAATTAGTGGGATCTCTCTAATTTAATCTCATCTTCCAATAAAAGAGATACATAGCTCGTCAACTACCAGAACCAACTACTTTACACTGAGAAAAGACATTTACTACTCATTTAATCTGCATTCAGATGAAAAGACACTTGCCTTATTATTTTTAATTCCTTCATAAATTTGGAGTGATATTGCTTTCATGACCTTGTTATAATTAGCAGTAGCTATTTCTTGTTAATGAGCTATTACCTGCAAATCCATATAATTCATCTGACAAGCTGACAGCCTGACTAATTAACAAGGTTTGACCAGTACCTTGAGCCCTCTGCAAAAGATTTTCTCCTCTGACACTAAAAAATGTTCTCTGAGGTACCGTATATAAATATATCAAACACTGTAAATGGTTTCTGCAAAGAGGTTACAAAATACCCTGCTGAGACGTTTGTCTGTAACATTCATCCAGAATAGCTGTTACCTGAAAATCCTCTTTTGCACCACATTTATCCTGTGATTAAAACTGTGCTAACACCACTGATATTTATAAATCCCTGGCAATCTACAGCATCGTTTCTAGGTGGCTTGCAAAAAAAAATTTAAAACAGAGAGCACCAGGCCACCTGCATAAAGAAGCCCCTAGAGCTCTCCACTAGCGGAGAAGGCACTTTTGAAAAGGAGTTTGCCTGTTTTCAACAAAAACTGCATGGTTAGATTTTAGGGCCTGCTCAGTCAGTCCTCCAGAGAGTAAGCGTTCCTTGCACTTCAGTGGCATTCGGCTGTGGCCCTGGCCCCTCTTGGCTGTGCGTACTATCTAGCCCATCTCCATCAACTTGTCTGTACCCGTGTGAGGAACGGGAAGTCATTTCTCATTTCCAGAAGGTAACTTTTACCTGGCATTAAGGCAGGTTTTTGTGACATGATGTTCAAAAATCTAAGACATCTTGTAATGTTACAGCTGCTCTGTATGGATTTATCGATACACATGGCACTTTACCATGAAAAGGAAAAGTCAATGCCCAAGGCGGTTTTCAATCCAATATGCAATGATCTTCTGCATAACACGTGGTACTTCTATGTGGACCAAACTCAGTGCACACACCCCTCAATTCTCAGAGTTGCTGTGAAAATTAGATTTGTTTTTGTTTGTGAGGACGCTAGAAACTAGAGAGATTAACTCTATAGAAAAGCCGAGGAGGAAATTCAAAATTCTGTCGTCAGAGTAGTGTTTGAATGATGTGAAGTAAATAAAGCGTGGGACCGCACAATGAACAAAAGGGAGAAAACAAAATATTGAATAGCTGCTCTTTATGTGGACAGCATTCATCCTGTGCAATGCATGAGGCAGTGGCTCTGTGGAAAAAAATATGATGTGTACACGTAGCTAGGCTGTCTGGTGCTGCTGTCTGGTGCTGCAGTTGCACAAGGAGGCCGGATTAAAGTTGCAGATAATTCCTAGCTTTCAAGCACTTTCAATTCACTTCACACCTTTTGTTTCTTGGTGTTCCTTTCTGTGACTGCGTTTAGTATGTGTTGTGGGAGTATCTGGAAGCTCTTCTATAATGAATCAAGATCCAATCACAAAAGGTGTTGTCCAAATACAAAAGAAGATGTTGCCCACCACAAAGAATTGACCAAATAATTTTTATCTTTTTTTCAAGGCTAGTATTCAAAGCAAGAGATAAAAGGAATTAATTTCAGCTCAAATTCAGTGACTATTTTTTTAGGTTCGTGAAGGAAGGGAAAAGGAAACCCTTGGAAAGCTTTCTTTAACAGGCAGCTATATTCAAGCCTAAATAAGAGATCTCATTTAGGACACTAAGATGTTTGTACACAGAGAAGGAAAAGGCACGGTAGACAAGACTGTCACAGAAGTGGCAACGAGGAGGATGTGGGTGCGCAGGCATGGCCTCGTTAGTGAAGCATCCAGGGTCAGTGGGTGCTGCTTCAGGACCATGTGTCCATAGAAGGCACCGGACACCTCCATGAGCATCCATGGCACTCTCCTGTACTGATTTGCAGGGTGAATGGGGTGCTTCTTCCCCGTGTGCATTCCTTGCTGTTTGGCAAAAAGACTTTCTTTTCTCCTACAGAATTCCAATGAAAATCAAGTTTGTTTTATTTAGACTTCAAGTGATGACTCATTGGTAAATTCAGGTGGGTTTCATGAATAGTTTCAGCTTTATTTTTCCCTTGGGGAAAAAATCATCTGTCTCTTCCTACTGTTTAAGGGAAGATTTACGTTCTGATTGGAAGGGAGGAGCTCCCGTCTTTCTTACCCTGTTTTCTCTCTTTCTCACTGCTATTTATACCTGTCTGTTATCCTATTGTAATACGGAGAAGATCTGTAAAATTCCCTGCTGATGTAATTTCTTACTTTTTATTTCTGGAGGAGAAACTGTTTGACAGACTTTTGATCATGGCACATTCCTTCCCTTGTTGAATTGGCGACAGGTGTTTTTAGCTACTCAGTCTGCTTTCCCTAGTGAGGGGCATTCTTACCACAAAAAGCAATAACGATATGCTGCAACCCTGCTACAGCTGGGAACTGTCCTATTGTAGTAGTGTCCATGCAAAATCCCACCACAGTTGATGCTTTCTTTTACCTCAATCCAGATAGTTGTGGTGTAGCCCATTCCCAGAAATTAGGTGACCTCAGTTCATTACAGTTGTGTGAGAATTCCTGTACTGTATGACCAGCAGCATTTATGTTGAAGCAACTGCCCTGACACAGGAGTCCTGATGTAGAGAGAGACCAGGTTTTGCAGTGGGACATAGCCGGAGGCCTTTGTTTAGGAGTACTTTTAAGCATGCAAGTACTCCATTGATGTTGGCACTTAAATTTACATACTTTTAAGCACTCTGGTGAACAGGGACTTCAGGGGAAGCTGCTTTTGCATGGAACAGAAATCACATGAAATCCTGAACACAAGGTATCAGCAAAATCATTTACAACTTTCACAGCAGTTCTGAGTTTTTGATTGTGTTTGGCCCTGGGAAGGTCTTCGGCAGAGTGTCCGGGCTTTTAGACTGAACAATGCTCTGACCTTGAGCAAACTGGGTGCTGCCCTTGCTATCTGATGGTGGGAAGCCTTCGTTTTGGGACACTACATAATTTAAGAATTTTAGGTCTTAGTGTAGACATAATAAATTGCCTGCATTTCAAGGAAGGAAATGAGGAACAGTACCTGGGACTGTATGGGCTCTCCACAGATGCCACTTTAGCACAACAGTGCGTCCTGTGTCAAGAATGCGGAGCTAAACACATAGCAGCTGTCAGCCTGCAGAGAGAGCAGCAGGAGCATGTTTCT
Source organism: Pluvialis apricaria (assembly GCA_017639485.1). Classification (NCBI taxonomy): domain Eukaryota; kingdom Metazoa; phylum Chordata; class Aves; order Charadriiformes; family Charadriidae; genus Pluvialis; species Pluvialis apricaria. Next base: position 8,881,144 of record CM030017.1, read on the forward strand.
CTGCAGGAACTGCTCTGTCCTTGGTCTCTTAGGCTCCAAGTATTGCAAATGACATGCAGATTAACTTGAATGCAAGCGATGGCAGCTCTCTGCTGATGGAGGTAAGAGGCAACAAACCTGTCTTTAGTTGATGATTTCCAATAGGTAGACTGGTCGCTTAAAGTACTGCTAGGTTATCGGAATATACTGTGGGATAGATGAACTTCCCCTTACAACAGGAGACAGCATGATGAATGAGAGACTCACCACTGATGGCTACTAGGACACTTCTTGGATAAATATGTCATTAATCTTCTCACAAAGCGTATGTCTATTGTAGAACACCAGCCATGTCACTGTAGGAATACCGTCAAAATCCAGGCAGTAAAAGCTCTGAGAGACAGGCAAGCTTTGGTGCTAGCATGGTTTCCACCTTCAACTGCACCCACCTACTTGCTGAGTTATTGTTATTGTATTTGTAAGTAACTCTCTGCAGACAATTTACATCTTAACCATTTGCTTTGTGACAGCTTTAGCGCCCTGATTCCATATAATCTGTTCAGGCTGTAGGGAAGAACTGCTTCTCTTCTTATTCCCTCATCACTCACACGTGCCCCTCCTGTCTCTCGCCCTCCTCCAAGCAGGCATGCAGGAAGCAGGAGGGGAGGCGAGGGTAAGCAGCACTCACTCCCCTCGTCCTTGGCTTGTTGGGGAAGGTGTCCCAGATTCACGGCATGACTTAGAGGAGCCACAGGACCCACATAGGATAACCTAACCCCACTTAGTGCCAGGGTTTTGCCCTCAACCAGCTCTTTCCCTTTTGAGGCTGCCTGGGATGCTCCATTCTTCCCCAGTGCAAGGTCAGTGTCGGAGGAGGTACTTTGTGTGGCAGAGCTCCCAGCAAGGAACACTGTGTCCACCCCAAGTATTCCTCAAGAGAGATGTGTTTTTCTAGAGCACTACGATCTGTTCAGGCAGGACACAACCCTTAACTTTAAAGCTATAGTTACAGAGGATGAAGCCTAAGCAGTTTTTACCTAGCCCCTGGGTTCACACTGAGCCAGAGCTCTGCAGCCCTGGCTCAGCACAGCAGGAATTCAGCAGCCCCATCAGTGTAACAGTGCCGCTGATATATCGCCATTTACTCTGTCCAGGAGCCATTAGCTGTGTAATAGCACACAACTCCAGGAGTGCCTGTCCTGCAGAAGGCTTAAGATATCCACTTTACAAAATACAGGAAAAATGTGAAACAAAACTTAGTATTCTTTCAGGCAGCAAAATACATATCAAAGATACCTGGATTTAGACTCTGGAGAAAGCATGACTGAGACTCTGTCCAAATAATTACAGTCTAATAAATTTTAGCACAATTAAATGCATGATAACAAGGGAGATTAGTATGTAAATAAATTTTAAACCACCAGGAAAAGTTTATTTCTGTCTTGTCAAAAGCCTACTTTTGCGTGTGATGAGATCAGAAATATTTTGGTAATTATTATGCAGCTATAATATAAGCAGGGAGAATTATCATTGTCCAAGCTATTTTCAATTGCGTGATAATATGTGCTGTTATTGGCATTTATGTGCAATTCATTGGTCACAATCTCAGATGATAAAATGATTCTGCTCCTAGACACTATTATGATGAGGCTCAGCATGTCAAAACAGGTTGGGACAGAGGCTGGTAGGGATGACCATCAGCAGCTGTGAAATGCAATGCAACCTGCAGCTCAGGAAGTCCTTATAATGCTGATTGCCGAAAGGATGAAGTATATTTCAGGAGAAGGATCGTTGTTTTCCTTTGGCATTCATCCCAGTCACTGTCAGAGAAAAGATAGGAGGATAGATTAACTTCTGGGCTGATCCAGTGTGGCTGGTTTTATGTTGCAAGGATAATGTTAATTATTCAAGAGCAAAGAAGAAAGTCTTTAGAATAGTATGGCATCAGTGAAAAATGGTGATAGACTTGGACAACTGCACAGGTTTTGACTGAGGTGCTGCTGATTTAATAAGCAGTCGAGACCTGATGGAGTTCACTGTCATTCCAAACGCACTTTTAAAGTGTGGCTTTAATTTTGGAGTTAGATGTCTCCAGGCTGAGAGCTGTGCGCCGTATCATTTGTTAGCAAAGTGCCATGTGTACTTGTAAGTGCATCTGTGAAGAAGTTGATGTGGAAGTGAAAGATGGCAAAGACTTTAAAAGCATTAATGAGTTGGAAACAGGTCAGCAATAGAGTCCTGGCTCGTTAAAGATGTCCTCTTGGTTCAGAATAATTGCCAGTGTTAAGTTGGGTTGACATTCTCAGAGCAGCACAGCAGACTCAGATGAACTGCAGAATTAGAAATGAATCACAAAACGTTGCCTACCTTCTGCTGCTAGAAGGAGGATGGGGAAATGTCCATTTTTAGCATTACCAGCCAAAATGATGCTTTAATATTTACACAGCCTTTTAAAATGTAACTCTCCCCTTTAAGAATTGGTTCATCTGTTTGAAATCCAGATATGTGAAATTATATTGGGCTAGACCCTCAAATAGTGTAAGTCCCAGAGAATTGTCTGTATACAGTGAATGAGAATCTGTCCCACTAATCTTATTGCTCTACTAAGAAAGCAGCCATATCATTCTAGACCTTCCCTCAGGCCAGCAGTGCCAAGAGAACGCTGAAAAAGGGCCAATTTGCAGATAAGCAGGTTTTCATTCAAGCCTGGGGATGGCTTTTGTATTTGTTTCTCTTCTTAACCTAAAACTAATCTAAGGAATTTCATGTTTTGTATTTTGAATAACTTTTCTTCTGAAAATAAATTGCTAAAATGACTTTTTCCTAAATCCTATTAGTGACCTCTACATTTAAGGGGTAATAGGGTTTCTTCCTGTCCATAAAACAGGAAAAAAAAAATCAGTCAATGTGTGCAGTCATGAGAAAGAAGATTTCATTAGATGTGTGAAATTCTAAAGATGAAAAATGTGCTGAGATTAGGTTTAGACACCAGCACTTCAGTAGTCAAGTCTGAAGAAAACAAAAAAAAAAATCTGAACAACAAAGAAAACATTTAGTGGGGGAAACACACACACTTTTTGCTAAAAGTCTTCATAGGTTCCCCTGGGCGTTACTGCTTCCCTCTGAGTTAAGATATAGGTCATCTTGCATCCTTGACGTGGAGTATATCACATAGATGATAGCTGTTGGGAGAAGTTTTCACTAGACATTCACCCAGTCATGCAAATTCTCATTTATTTGGGTATTTTTCATGCAAGTAATCCCATCAGCATTAATCCGTAGACTCACAGAGCTTCAAGAGACAGGATTGTTAGTTCACCTGATTGCATCTCGTATGTGTTATGGGCAATTAAATTTTCAGTCACCCCCTGTGTTGAGCCCAACACAGTGCATTTTAAAAAATAATATAGTTCAGGAAGACAGCTTGCCTTGATCTCAGGGTGTTGAGAGCTGGAGAATGCACTGTTCCTAGAGTCGCCTCTTCTGATTGCTTGTTTAGATTCACTGTTTCAAATTGGTGTTTTATTTGCAATTAAAACTTTTCTGGCTTTCCTTTTCAGTTCTTGAAGTGCCTTTTCTGCTATACTAGGAACTCTTCGACTGTCTTGCATTTCTTCCTGGTGAAATGTTTGTACATTGTAATGTAGGCACTTTTCAATCCTCTTATGAATTAACTGAACATACTGGTACTTGAATTCTTCCTCTAAGGCCTCTCTCTTGCCCTCCCAGGGGTTCTGCCTACATCCCTTTCTCAGCTGGCGGCAAGACCAACATCTCAAGACTCAGTGATTGTAACAGTACTAGCTGCATAATTAAGGAAATTTTCACAGAATTGTGACCAAAGATGGTAAATCGAGGACTTGGCTAAGTAGGTAAAATAGCATTGACTGTGAATTCCTATCGGATACGATTGGAGCTGGACTGTGCCTTTGCACAGGCGTAAAGAGAAGTGTTGTTCAGCACTGGATGCTGCCAAGTAGTTTAGTTAAATTTGCTGCAGTCAGCCAGTCCACATTTGGCATACAAAGAAATTGCACACAACTTGCTGAAATGTAATCACTGAGTCACATCATTGAGTGCTTAATCTCTAGGAAAGTTAACTTTCTCGGCACAGGGTAGATCACATCAGCAGGATTCTTTCTTATTTATTCCCAGGTGCTGATAATGCCTTCTGCTCCTCTTGCAAGAGAGATTGTGGGCAATGCTATGGGAGTTGCTTTGATGTCATATCAAAAATGCAAAAGCACAGCTTGTTTACTGTAGCTCAACAACGGGGCAAGTACACTTAAATCAAAGAACTTGCCAATACCAACATCTGAGTGTGTAGGCTTCATTATTAGACAGATCTTTGGGAGCTTTAAAACATGGTGCCATCTAACGAAGTCCTCAGACGCCACAAATGGGGCTATTCCCCTTACTGTACTTGGCAGGAATCTGTTCAATTAGCAGCTTTTCCTTTGGCAGCTGTGCTGGTAGGAATAAAATGAAAAGGCTGTGCCAGTGTTTACTGACCACACAGCTGCAGTCACAGGCAGAGTTACAAAGTCATTTCTTGACATTCCTCCTGTGACAGTCACGCTCCTGCTCAGTGTTCTTAATTTCTTTGATGCCCTCTTCCCAATGTGTGATGTTCCTTTGAAACATCACTATTTATTCATTTGACAGTTGCAATGTCAATGACAAGGAAGGAGAATAAGTGGCTGTAGCTTTGCAAAAATAAGTTGCAAGTGGGAAAGTAAAAGTCCGTGTTGAGTTCTGAATCTTCAGCTCTCTGTTCTACTCCAAGAAGTATGGGTGTTTCCGTCTGAAAACCCCCAAAATGGCTTTGTGTATTTGCGTCATGTACATTAAAGGAGCATCTTCTATCCTTCACCATTAATGCTCTTCTGACAAATCAGCAAGGAAATGGGAAGACAATAGCCTGTAAGGCAACAGTGGTATTTTTGCTTCAGTCACTTGGTTTGACATTTGTTTTCCAGACACTCTGTCCAGAAAAGCAGCCCTGCTTCTCCCCTTAGCCTCTTTTGACTCCAAGTAGAGCTTCTCACCTGTATTTCTGTTTGCTTCCTTTGATACCTCTAAAGCATCACCCTGGAAGTGAGAATAGGCCTAATGGAGGAGTTTCTTGGCTGTGATTCTGCTTTGGATCTGAAAGGCAATAAAGAAGATTTTCTAAATCCCTTCTTCGCTCTGTCACGTCTAACCACTTTCAAGTTAGCAATGCAGAGCACTTGCAATTAAACCCCAGGCAGAATTTCTGATGATCCTCAGTATCCATGGGCGTTCACTATTCTGCAAATCTCCTTCAGGCTATTCAGACTAAAACTGAAGCACTTACGTGGAAGAAGATGGGGAGGGAATGAGGTGACTGGGCAGGTGTGACTTACACAAGTATAAGTAGTCATAGGAGACCTTTTATCTTATTCCTTACTCTTGGGACATGCAGAGTTTTAACAATCAAAATGGAAGCAAGGAGTTCTAAACATAGTTGAAAGGTTTGCATATCAGGTTTCTGTTCACCTGCAACTGGACGCTCATTATCTGCTTTCAAAACACTGGCAGCTAAGCTAGCTAATGAGTCTCTTTTTTTAAGAGAAGAAAAGGAAATCAAGTTACATTTTCTACATTCTTAAATCCTGTTGAGGATTCTATTCTTAGAGTAAGAACCTGATGAAATGCAGAATTTTCAAAGTACTGGCAGTTTAGAAATAGGAAAGCAGTTACAATCTAACAAGTAGCCAGATTGAAAGAAAATACAGGTGGACAACTTCATGCTTACTCAAACCCTTCCTGACAGGGAGGCAACAGGGATTTAAAATGACACTTTTAAGTTGTGTGAGGGAAAAAAAACCCAAAAAATTCCTTCAGATGGGTGGTGGTAAGGTTCTGGTCATAAAGGTCAGTTCTGAAGACACAAACACAATTGAATGAGAAATGCTATGCTTTCCTAGACTTCTTTATACTTCAGAAGGATTAGTTCAGGGCACTAACACAAACATATTTGATATTAGTTTGTGTTTTGGAAAAAAATGCAATTCAGAATTTTTCCTTTGTCCCCTAGTGATTGACTTTATCAATTTTCTTAATAAATTGCCTCCTGGAGCTCTTGCTAAGGCAGACAGCTGGTGCTGAGAGCTGCTGGTGCATCCCTGTGTATCCCAAGGAGAACATGTACAAGCTGATGATGGAACTGAGATAATAATAGTAATGATGGGTCCAAATCACAGACGGGATGAGACTGTGGAGCAGCTGTGCAAGTCAGTGCGAGCTTTGTGCATCTGTTGAGGGTACGTATAGCCCATAGATGATAGGTATGTAAACACAGTATGTGTATCTGTGAGTGCATAAATTCCAAGGGAACTGTCAATAAGAGTGTCAGTGCACTCTTACTAATAGCCTGCTAATTGTTTGCTGGTTTCTATTGATCTTTAAATTGCATAAAGTCAAGATCAATTTCCTGAGTAATGCCTCTGACATTTGTGAGCAGTACCCAATATAATAATTGATCTTAGGTCATCTTGTCTGGGACTGACAACATTGTAAATGTCCACTGATCAATACATTCCCAAATAATGCTTTAGTGATACCTCTTGGAAGAAGCTGTATGTCTCACAGAAGCTATATGCACTCCAGTAGCTTTTCTGAAAGCGCAGAAGGAAGGGCCCTCTTTTCCATCTCTGACCCTCACATGCATCCATCTGGTCCCTCTAGAGTTGTTGCTTTTCCCTGAGCCTGTAAGAAATGCAGCACCTGTATTTAAGAACTAGCATCCTTTGGGAAAACAGCTTGGTGGGAATTCTAATGAGGTATGTTTGGAAAAACACACGTTCGGGTTTGGATTAGGTAGTAAATTGCATTACACTTCCGTGTGGGCTGCTTGTGGTAATTTTCCCAAGCAACACTGTCTTTGCATGAATCCCCCTAGGACTTCCTCAGCCGCCCAGTCTGGCAATGAAGAGAGAGGGATCAGTCACAATTCCTTCCTTAGACCCATTACCCAACCCCAAGCTGAGAGCGCGTGATCTGATTCTCTGCCAGTTGCACTTTCTTGAAAGGAGCTGAAACATGTGTCATTCTTTTCTACTATTGCCAACCCAAAGAGTTAAAAGAAAGCAGAAGTCAAGCTCCAAAAATACATGACATAGTTTTAAAATGTATATAAATGCCAGAATAGTCTTCAGGCATTGTTGGGCACTTCATCATACTTGAAATAGATCACTGAACTTCAGTTTTCTCTATAACCATCAGTATAAAGCCTAGCATTCTCCTCCAGACCCGTGCCGCAAGGAGGCAAAGCATTAGAGCACCAGCCCTTGCAAAACCTTATACAGCAGGGTCCCGCAGTACAATTGCAAGAGTGGACATCGGCACTTTTCCATCTTCTGAAGCTTCAGCGTCATCAGCTGCTCAGCAGAGAATATGATTTAAAGCAAAGTTGTTTCTGCCCTTCAGCTTGAGCTCGTCCCCAGCTCCGGCTGGGTTGGAAAGGCGGGTGAAGGAGGGGGTGCATGTCTGAGGCACCCGAGAGTGCTAAGGGAGGATCTAGGCATGGTGCTGTGCCACCCTGCCTCTTCCCCTTGTTCTCTGCTTTGGACATAATGGTTTGTTTTTGAACTAATGGAAGAAGTTCAATAAGATTTGCAAATGGAAAAATTACTCCAGCCTATATATAGTATAAACTAACTATAGTATAAACTCAATCAGACACTGTTCTCGTCGCAGAAAGCTCTTCTCATTTGAGAGGGAGGCTTTGGGGTGCACTGAGGACAGGACCTTGGCTCTTGGTCTCCACTTGTTTTTTTCAGTCCCCTTTGAAGTTCTTTTGCATTGTGTCTTTCTTGCAGTAAATATCAAAAGCCAGAGTGGGTTTTGGCTGATATCATTAAGATAAGCAATAGGCAGTTGTATGCTGAGCAGCCTCCTGCTCCCTGCGGTCACAAAGTAACCTTAGCAGCGGCCCGTACTTCGCTACCACTGCCTGATTGACTGACTGCTGCTATCCCTTTTAATCCCTTCTGTCATTTGAATAACCTTGCTGAAGCCAACAGATTTAATTGTGTCTAGCTTACCTCAGTATACCGCTTGCACTTGTCCTCTTGGGGTCAGCACTATGGAGATTTGGGTCTGAAAAGAATCCCATAATATGGAGGTTGAAATGCCCCCAGGTGGAAGGTCCCTGCTGAGAAAGGTCGATGTGAAAATTTTGTACCAGCTGCGAAGAACATGATAGCAATGCATTGACTCTCTGCTCGCTTCCTGAAGTGGTGAAATAACAGCCACCTGCTCATGATAGGGAGGTAAGACTGAAGTGGGTCAAAACCTATTGAAATACCTTGTTTTCCTCAATCTCATGCAAAGAGGAGGAACTCTCAAAGCAGTGGTGATTTGCACATACGCCGTGTTCTCTCTAAATGAGAATATTTTTTCTGCTTGCCTTTTTATGTTATTTTTTTTAAGTCCTAGATGAGGCTGTATTAGGCTCCTGCACATCCCACACGAGCACCCAGTTACAGAATCAGAGCCTGTCATTCTGACTCCTCATTATGATAAAAGTGTTGCTGCTGTATGTAACAGAAGGCATGAATGCATCAAGAAAGACAAAGCTAACTTACTTGGACTTAAAGACCTATCTCTGGGAAATACTAGAATGACAGAAATCAGACATACTGCAAAAGCAGTAAGATCCTTTTCTTTTCACCTTTTCTTCCTTCCTTAAAAGCAAATTAGGTTTCAAAAAACAAGGATCATTATAACTGGTCGCTAGCCTGCAATTTTGACTGAACAACCATAACTGCTTGAGTTGTTAACAAGGGCTCTGACAAACAGGAATAGCTAAATACATGGAAAATTTCCCCAACAAGAAGTTAATGGATACTAACGAAAACTATGAAAAATAGTATATCTTCTGCTGACACGCTATGTGCAGGATTGGTTTCTCATTACTGCTAGCCAAGTCATGTAGAACTTGCAGTTTGCCCTTTACCATAATTTATATCCACTAATGCTTGAAGCAGATTCATAAAAAATGGCAACCAATCCATATCTATTGTGTTTTATGTTTGGGTGAAGAATACGGGTATTACTTTTATTAAGTTTCGTGAAATATCTGCTCTTATATTCAAAGTGATAGATGGCTCTGCCAAAGTTTTTTTTTAGGTGGGTTAGGGGTAGTGTACAGAAGGAGGGGGTGCTAAGGGAGAAAAGAGAAGGATGTTTGGTATGATTTTTATCTTACTGAGGACAAAGAAGTCATAAACCCTTCTTGCCTTGGGGGAAGTACATGCAAAACTTTCTGGCATAGCCAGAGCTATCTATAACAGGGCAATATTTTCTGCAAGGCTTCTTAAACACATTTTGCCAAAGTAAATTGATCCTGACAGAAGCCTTGCTGTCACCGCTACGTTCTCTCTTGAGCAGAGCTTGCCAGCTGTGCTGAGATTTGCCAGATTTACAAATCTTAGTGATATTAGATGTCCAAGTACGTAGCTCTACTTCTCTTCCAAAGTATATTTACTATCTAATACAGGGACTGCGGGTAGTTTATACCTTCCTAATTACTGCTTCAAAAATATAACTTTGTCACAGAATTATTTCCCCTGGGAACAGGTAAAATAAGCTAGAAGGTTTGCATTTGATTACCTTATTAATCTATCGTTGTCTTTCCTCTTTTAAAAAATTGAATGTATACATAGCCAGCGCTTAAATAATCTGCAAGCCCTGGAAAGGATGGTACAGATGCATTACTTACAAGCTTCCTAAAATGAGGGCTGAAAACAGGGGCTGATCTCTGTAGTGGTGCCAAGGGGTGCACAAGGCTGCCAAACCAGTCCATGGAGGAGGAGGAGGGATAGCTGCTGAGGGCGTGCTCTGCTCCCTTTGTGTCTTCGGTTTTACACTACAGCTTTTCTGAGCAGTGGATCAGAGATTACAGAGCATTTCCCATTCCCAGTCACACAGATACTCAGCCTCTTTCCAAATGCAGTCTCACCAAAGCACAAGTTAATGGGCACAGTGTAAGGATCAGTAAGAACACCATTATGAGCAGGGATAGGGAGAGATGGTCTTGATGACCCATTCTGGCCTTAAAAATCTATGACACCTGCAGAAAGCCCAGTGCGGCTAACAGAGGAGCAAACCAGCATTAGACAAGTGAACTCCTGCTTGTTAGTAAAACAACACAGATTAAATAGCAGGAGAGAGGTTCAATTTTCAGCTTGAATCATATTGGCTTAGAGAGGCAGCATACTATGTGATAGACTCCTGCAGGTTTCCAAGACCTCTTTTTTTTGAATCAACCTGAGCATCAGTATGCTCAATTCGTGTTCTCTACCCATTGTGTAATTTCACAGACTGCTGCCGTTATTCCAATTTTACACCGCAATATGTGGAAAATTCAGGTCAGTGTCCTACAAAGCGCAGCAGTAATAGGGTTGCTGTATCTGAAGTTGTTTGAGGAAATAAGCAAGTTAACATGCAACATCAGTGAGTGTCGTGGCACTGCTGACATTGGGAATATGCAAAACAGTCCAGTATTTGCACAAATAAAGCTTAAATTTGTGTTTTCTTATAAAATACAAGGTGAATAAATAAATCACTAAGTGTTTTTTTGAAGTCATAAAGCACTATAGTATCTAGCACCCTAATCTGGCAAATTTGAATAATCTCCCAAGGGAAGTGGTGGATTCCTCATCATTGGACGCTTTTAACATTCAGCTGGACAGTGCTGGGCCATCTTGTCTACACTGTGCTTTTGCCAAGAAAGGTTGGACCAGATGATCCTTGAGGTCCCTTCCAACCCGGTATTCTATGATTCTATGAAATGCACATATGTGTGCTTAACTTGGTCAGTGTTTCAAACTGCTCATGTGTGTTAGCATTTGGAGTACTCACTTTAAACTGCTAAGGGGAATGTGCTTGGTAATTACTGAGATTGTAATGGGAACACACATTCTTGGGAGAGCACTTTCTGAATCATTTACACATTGGCTCATCTTTATTAATTGCTCGGAAGATACATAGTTAATGACAGATGCTCACTGTGTATTTGGGCCATCATGCAATATCAAAAGGGTTCCTATTATTGCAGGAGGTTTAGCTGTGCCTAGCCCCTGTTCTACAGCTTTTCTGAGGGAAGGCTAGAGTCAAAAGCAAGTTGACAAATATGTTCTTCAAGCTCCCATACATGTGCTTTTGTGTGTTGCAGGTGTGTGTGTGCGCGCGTTTAAATGATCTATACAAAATTTACTATAGTAGACTTGGGGCCAAGATCGAGTGGAAAGCCTTGCGAATCTTTGAAGGTAATCTTCAAGTCTTCTGAACCATGTAGCATCTACTTTATGAATACCAACTGGATTGAGACTTTTCTCATGTATTTTTATCTTTTTTTTAATAAAAAAATAATTTTCTGCAAGGCGTCATTTAAAGAATTGAGGGATTTACTACCTAAATCTATTAACTCTGTACTACTCTGGGGTAAAAGCATGAGTTTACATGGGACCAGAAGTAAGGAACGGTGCATTGTTCTGCAGGATGAAGACAGAATTACAAGGCCAGGTCCTCTGATGCTGCACCTCTTGTTCTAAGGAGAGAGTACATTTCACAGAGTAGATGAGTGCTCCTTTAGAAAGACAATAGTTGCAAAACCTCCCACAATGCTTCCAGAACTTGCTTTTCCTCATTGCTTTTAAAAGCTGCTGTTAGAAGCAGTCCATGGACCAACAGAGCTAGGCAATTGCTTCTCCCTTTGAAACAGAGCCCAGAGCTTTCCCCTTCTTTGCTGTCCTGGGTGGATGAGGGGTAAGGAGCAGCCTGTGGGACTGCTGATACAGTTGGCCATGCAAGTCCATGCCAGATCATTTCCTGGGCATCAAGGAATATGACAAGATGAACCAGCAGTGGTGATAATACACTGGCACGTCAGTAGTTTGCTTAATACTTCTCTGGTTTCCAGGGGCTTAAAGAGCTGTTTCCACAGGTCTTGAAGTCGCTGTTTTCTGTGGCACCTTAGCCTCCTTTCTTCTTGCTTGATAGAATTGTTAAACAAGAATCATCGATCCTAAGTCTCTTTGTCACCTCTTGGGTTATGGTTAAGAGCATTTACCATGTGCTTCCAAGCCTGGGTATGTCCTGTCCTTGGAGGCTGGTTCTTACATAGCTTTGGGGTGCCTCCCTGAACTCCTCTTCAATAATCATTTCCTCAGGCCATGGCTTGTAAACAAATCCATGCTTGCCTGCTGAGACATTGCGGGGACCCCTTCTAAAACTTTGCCAACAGTTTGAAGGAGGAAGGTCCCTGGGGAAAAATTGAGGACATGTAGAAACATTGAGTAAAGTAGAGACAGTGTCCCACAAGAAAGCCTGCCTGCTTTTGTCTTTCTTCTCTATCCCATAGCCAAATGGCTGTAGGGGTGAATCAGGTGCTGTGTGCTTTGGTGCTTTCATAAGTGCCCTTGAACACAGGCTGTGTCTTTAGACCCACATCCTGAGATGCCATTTTTAATACTTTAAAAAGTTAAATATGAGCTATCAGCACAAAATGGAGTGTTGGCTAGCAACCCTCAATTCAAGAAGGTGGCAGCCTGATTTGGTCTGCCTGGGTCAGGACTGAGATTCCAAATCCCAGCACTAGTCACTACGTTTTAAGATTTAAGCATCACTTGTACTGAAAAATTGCTTTTTAAAGTTAAAATCTGGTATGAGAGCAGCTTGCTGGAGTTCCAGCAGGAACAGGGGAAAGGGGTGCATCTTGTGTGCACGTAACAAAAAAATTGAGGGGATGATTCATGTCTCCTAATCATTGCTTCTTGTAAAACAGACCTTGGGCTGCTGGGGGGATATGGTGGAGTGCCTGTGTGTATACTCAAGGAAGATCTTAGGGCCAGAACGGTGCTTTTACTCTTTTCAGAAGAGTGCTGGGGGTCTCTTAGGTTGGCATCCGGCGCAACACTCTTCTGCTCTCTTTGGGAGCAGATTGTTCAGTGGAACAAACTCCAGAGGAAATGAAGAACAGCAGCAGCAGGGGAGTCTGTGTGCTTCTGTAAAGCAGATTCAGATGTTGAATTTAAAGAATCTGGCCAGCCCTGGGAGGGTGGTTTCCATGGTTAGTTTTATCTTCTGTGTTTCTGATTTTTCTTTTCATTATGTTTGAAATTGGGAGTGCTTTGTTCAACATTAGTAGCCAATGGCAATAAGCTGTACAGATGAGACTTTGCAGAGATATAGGGCAAGGGAAAAGAAGAGGTGTGAGAAATTGAAATGACAAGGTCGCATTGGTGACTAGTGATGTGGAGGAAGGAAATTTTTACTCAGTGGGCTTTGATGAGTAGTTAGAAGAGGAGACCATAGTAGGCAGGGAAGTCTTTAGAGGCCACGCTGGCGTGTCTGGAGCACATCTGGTGTAAAACAAAAGAAAATTGAATCATTTCTGTTTAAAATGAGTGTATTTGGGAGATTATTATTATCTCCTTTTCAAGATGGAGACATCTGAGCATATTTTCATTTGGGAGGGACCCAATATCAACTGCCGACTGCATCTGTGTGTCTGCGTATGGGAAGTGAACTACTAGCATGACTCACGGCGGTTCCATCTGTCACCTGTGATCACAGCAGGTCTCACTACTCAGGTTTTTATGTAGAGTTGAATCCACTGAAAGTGTGATCATACTTTTGAGATCTTCCCGTTCAAAGTCTGTTTGCAACCAAAAGCTTTGTTGCCTCAACTGTCCTCATATGGCTTCTCTTCCTTTCGGTTCAGCTGTGGTCCCAAAGTGCAAACAGTGTATTTTGCTGTTTGGGAGTAAACGTATATTTTCATTTTATTAAGAAAATACTTTGCTATGACAGAAAACTAGACTTTTCCAGAAAATTAGCATATTGAAAATGAAAAGATTATGGGGCTTTTGGAGGAGTTAAGATATTTTTGATTGAGCTAAAATGGGTCACATTATGCTCTGAAGTAACTTGTGCTTCTGGCGTTTCTCTCACTTACCCCAGCCCCTATTTCATAGTTAGAGGGACGTATTAGAACAACTGTGCAAAAAGACACCTTCTCTTTACAGAGGGGTAGAAGAAGAGACCGAGGGAGAGAGGCTGGGCACATCTGTATGGATGAATACACACCATCAGGTGTCTGCGGTACCCGCGGCAGGTGGGTGTAGCTTCACTGCAGCCCGCCAGCCATTGGCAAAGCTGTCAGCCCAGCAGATAAGCCCTGCTTACACCCTGCCAGATGCTCAGGTTTCACTGCATACGATCAGAGCCTCTGAAACAAGGCTGGTTTGCACAAAAGGCAGGTGACCATCAGGGTTGGTGAACTCTGTGTAGTAAACAACCCCCCTGAAGCACTTCAGGGTGGCCAGGAACTGAAGCAAAAACACAGAGAAAAGCAGGCCAGCAGCCTTCTGTGGGACCATTCACACTCCTTTGGTTGCTTTTGGGTTTGAGGTTACATAAACCTTGTCTTCATTTAGTCCAAAGTGAAATTCCTTTCTGTGAAATAGCCTTTCCCTAGGCACTGGTGAAGCTCCTGGCCTCAAATTAGGTGGAAGTGCTACTTTGTGGCTCTGTATTTTTTTCTCTGCACAGTAGTGCATGTCACCCTGGCTTTTACTTCATTTCCATTTGAGCAAGCAAAAAGCACCATCACATAGGCTCTGAGCAGCTAGCAAATGACTCGACATGACAAAAGCAAAGTGCAGGGTGCCAGCAATCAGTAGGTCCCACAAACTGCCTGTCACATTGTCCTCTCCTTTGCATCTAAAGTCAACCAAAAAAGCGGGCCAGGCAGTTTCAGACAGCGAGGCTGGTTGGGATCCCATGGGTCCTGCAGACCCTGTCTCCCAGTGGGGCAGGCCTACTTTAGCAGTGGTTGTGCACAGTAGGGCTGAGGTTTCTTTAACCCCCTAAGAAAAGCCGCATTAGCTCAAGCACCTGCCAAGCGCAGCAGCAGCACACATAGCCTGGGGTCCATGGGTTGGACAGTGCTAGCTGTGAGGTCGGGAGGCAGGAGATGGGGGCTGGACTGAGGACCATCCACCACCTCAGGCTGCTCCGAGCTTGTGGACGGCATAGATGGGGGTGGCAGCCCCATGGGGGCAAGCACACTCCTGCCATTTCATGGCTAATCCTGGCAGGCAGCCACATCTGTGTTCCCCTGACTGTATCCTCCCTTGCAGGCCCGGCACAGAGCGGGTGCACTGCCAGCCATGTGTTTGCATTTCCGTTGGCAAGTGGGGCAGATTTTACTTCTCGCTTTCTCCTGTGAAACTGCACCTTGCTGTCACCTTTCTCCAGCAGCTGAAGAGAAACCCTCCCCTGCCAGCCTCTCTGGGGAACCTTGGCCTCCATTAATGCTGCCCCTTGCACTGCTGAAACTGAACTTGAGATTATTTTGGTGAAGCACAGGCAAGGACCTCCACCGTGGCAGCCCTGCATGTTGGGAACAGCAATGGTGCTGTTCAGGCACGGGGGCTGTAGTGCGGGGGTGGTTGCGCTAGGAGCCCTCCTGTGACATCTTAAGGGAGGCCACAACATGTCACTTGTATTCTCCCAGTTGGGTCTTTCCCTGCCCCCTCACGTACCTGTGCCAGACACAGGGGAAATGTTTGCCTGTGCTGAGGTTTAATTTCTCCTTTCATTGAAATGCCCTTTTACTACTCTCCCATTTGAAGCCATCTCTCTGAACAGTATTCCGAAAGGGAGATTGCTCTTTGCCTTCCACAGCTGTCCCCCGTAAGCTGCTACATACACTCTGTGATCTCAGTGAACACAGCACTGTGTGCTGCTGTCAGGGAACTTCACAGGGCAGTGGCTGGTAACTCTGGAGTGAGGCAGATGGCTCCTCAGGGCTCGGAAAGGGAATTAGGCTGTACCCTTATGTCAGTGGGGGCAAGGGCTCCCTGGGAAGGTCAGCAGCTCCAACAGAAAATTCGTAGGGGTCAGTAAATCTAAAAAGGCTGAAAAACTAGTGCTACAAAAGTCAGTACAGAAGTATTTAATGTCTTTTCCGTCTGTTGGGAAAATGAGAAATAAGCAACTCACTGGAAAAGAGAGAAGAAAACCCAACTTGTTAGCAAATAGAGCTGTTTCTGTGTGGAGCTGACTTTTAAAGTGAGTTTCATTAGAGGGACTGAAGGGGGATGGGAATGTCTGTGTAGCTAATTTGTTTGGCATTTGGGAATTGTGAGTATTATTTGGTCTGTTTGGCTGATAACTACCCAAGGGATCCTGTTTTTCAGCACACCGTGAGGCACGAAGTACAATGTGCTGCAGGGGTCTGTGCTTGTTCTCTGGGCTGGGCTGTGAGTTTATCCTTGGTGGGAAATGACAAATGACACAGGTATAGGTAGCACAGAGCACAAATCTGTCATAGCCTTCCCAAGGGAGTGCTGCTTTGAGGCTCCCCTTAACAAGCCTCGAGTCAGCCCTGTTCCCCAATGACCAGAGCTGACAGCATCCTTCCTCTGCCTGTGAAGATTCAGCCTCTTTCCTTAGTGCCCCAACTCCCCCGCTTTTTAGGCAGCCCTGCCCACAGTTTGAGTTTTGCAACCTGGGAAGGATTTTTCAGGAGCTACATTCAGCGCCATCTCCCTCCAGGCAGGCTTTCTGTTGGAGATAAGGCCACCTGGCAGAGCTAAGTGCATCTTGCCCATTATCTGCACAACTCAGCAGAGGGAAATGTTGCTGAGAAACACTAGGCTGAAATGCAGCAGCAGTAGCATATAAGGCAAAATACTAGAAGCCTCCAGTGAAATCCCATGTACTCCATAAACCACATGCAAGAAAAGAAGCTTTCTATCCATCACCAAGTCAGCACAGATGTGGTGGTGGAGATTCAGGCTTTAGGAAGGCTGACTCTGGAGCTGAGGGTTGAAGGGAGGAGAGTTCAGTCAAGATGATTCCTGACAAACTGACCTGAGTTAGTGTTTTTTTCTGAGCCCTAGCCCAAGGAAGAATTAATCAACTAAGGAAATAGTTATGTTTTTGACAGAGAAATGAAGGAAATTAGTTCAGACACATTGGTTCTCAACAAGGTAGCACAGAAGATAATTATCCAAACAGACGGAAAATTTTACCTGGCCTTTTCTATCTCTAATACTCAGCAGAGTCAGCAGAAAAAGACTTAGAGAAAAACCCCTCTGACTTCAAAGTGCAACAGTCCCCCCCAGAACAGCTAACAACTCTTCACAGGTATCGCTCATCGCTGGGTGCCCTCTGCCAGTACTACTCTGGGTGCTGGAGTAGGAAATAACAGCGCTGCCATGTTCGCGTCACCCTGTGCATGGAGCAACAGTGACTTTCCGGAATTTGAAAATCCATTCTGGACTACAGCAGGTTTTTTCTATTGTATTTGTCTCTATTTTGTATTGCTACATGAGCTTTTGAGAACATATGCAGAATCCCTTTAAATATCCTTAAAAGAAACATTCACAGGACTTTGGGGACAGGTGTTGCCTCAGCCTGTTATCAGCTGCAGGCACAGCTTTATTTAGTGCGCTGTGAGGTAGCAGATGCACATCTCTAAAGGCCAGTCCTTTGGTCTTGCTCCTGCGCATCTGTGTGTGATTAGACCATCACACTTCCAGATGATCACAATTACCTGGGTCCTTGCTTCATTTTGGATGGTGGCAGGAGTTTTCCCAAGGGAGGGAAGAGCAAGTCTGTAACCTTCTCTGCTTAATTCAGAGGTGAAGGCCACATAAAGGTTTCTAGTACTAGAAAAAAAGCTCAAATAACAATCTTGACACTAAAGTGGCTATGGTTTCACATTAGATCTTGCAGGGAGCGGCTTAATTTCTTTCTGGGCGCTAGCACAGCTAAGAAAAGAGATAAGCAATAAAGAAGAGCAAAGCGTTTCTCTCAGGAGGTTTTTTTTTATAAGATCCTGCTCTGAGCTCCTAAGATGCTGCCTTATATCCAAACATCACCGTGGGCAAGACACAAAGAGGGTTTTCTGAGGCTCCAGAACTGTATGAAATCAAAGTTGCTTTCAGCGGGAGCCAGCTTTGTGTGCT
This sequence comes from Pluvialis apricaria, assembly GCA_017639485.1. Taxonomy (NCBI): domain Eukaryota; kingdom Metazoa; phylum Chordata; class Aves; order Charadriiformes; family Charadriidae; genus Pluvialis; species Pluvialis apricaria. The sequence continues at coordinate 8,899,134 of CM030017.1, forward strand.
GAGTGCTCTTGCACGGCTGCTCACAGCGTAAGCAGCGTAAAGGGCAAGCTCGAGCTCTTTCCTGGGCCAGAGAGCAGCTCGCTCATGCTTTGCCTGCTGTGCATAACAGGACTGGCAGCCCTGCCCACATGGTAGAGGAAGGGCTCCTATTCCCCGATTTGTCTTTCTTTTAGAATAGCGGTGGTTTTTTGTTAAGATCAACCATGTAGGTTCACACTAAATTCTCAGGAGGTTGCTGTGAATTAACTCATAACATGGCTCTCCCAAATGCAAGGAGTTCACGCTGAGTTCTCCACAGCAGGGCAATATTAATTCCCTTTTCTCAATATATTTCAGATTCAAATTCATAACATCTTCTTGTAAGTCTCGAGAAGACAAGACATCCCTCTCCCCAAGAGGGGTGTGTGTGGAGGGGGTGGAGTTGAAGGTCTTTTATGTATTTATTATTATGGTTTGGGGTTTTAATTCTTTCAAAAAGGTTCTAGCTATATGGAGTCTATGCCTAAATTTTGGGGGCATAATGTTTTAACCCACAGATGAACTTCAAGGCCCAGTTCCTTGCCAAGGAAGTGGCTGACTGATTACCAGCCCGTGTCTGGTGGAAATACTCTCTCTTTCCTTTCATTTTAAGGTCGAATACCTGGTTTCTTATCCTTGCATTTGCTTTCCATATCACACTGAGGTCTGAGGATCTCTTGCTCAGAGCCCACTTTCCTCTCACAGTATCGCCATTTGCCTTAGCTGTGGGGCATCCACAGCCACCTGGGAAATCCCCAAGGCAATGGGACCACCTTAGGGTGCATCCGTGCTCCCCTCTTTCCTAGTGTAGGCCCACAGGCACACGAGATGTGGGCTTTGCTGCATCCCATGCTGGTGGCAAGTAAGGTAAAGCTGGTACTATTCAGAGACGTCTGTATATATAGCTTACTCCGGTGACAGTTGTCCCCTTTCAAACCTGGAAGAGGAGTCCACAAAAGCTGACCCCTGCTCCTCTGATGCTGTGAGCTAAAGGCAGTGTTACCCTTCTTCAAGGGTGCTCTGCTGTGATCTGGAGAAGGTCAATGTTAGTCCTTGCAGAGACATCTTTCCTTCCCTGTTTACCCAGCGGAGTTTTGGGATGATTTCCCTGCCAAGTCTTGAAATTCCCACTCTTTTGTGTGAGCACATGACGTCTCATCACTGTGAATTTGAACACGGTAGTTCTCCTTTGCAGGAGTTTCTCCTTGGGCCAGTGAAGTGTTTTTTGGGTTTTTTGAGTGGTTTTAATCATCGTCAATCAGCAGTGTTGAGAATGAGGGTGAATTAAGTAGATTTGGGGAAGGTGAAACCACAGGCTATGTCTTCACTGTGTGTAAAGATTCAGGGGAAAAAAAGTGATGGGGCAGAATTTAGGAGTTCTGAGTTACAGACTTCATGGTTTGGCACTCACCTAGAGAAAAAATAAGATTCTTAGACTCCTGTGCAACTAAAATTACATTTAATATGTGATTAATGTGAATGCTATCAGCTGAATGCAAGGCAAGAGCCTTAGGGTAAACTTGAGTCCTCACTGCTAATAGCTTTAGGGCAATTAGTCTATTGACTTCTGTAAATGACATCTGTCAGAGGAAAGTAAACAAGGTCAATTTTCAAGACGGTACTTACCTGAACTGATACATTATGGCTCAAATTACTGAGCACGAGGGGATGCCACTGCATCTCTTTAGGAAGGAGTAGTTTTAACTGAGAAGTTGTCTGAATTTGTAAAATTTCTTATGACCCTTACACTTTTAAGTGCTTGCTTGCACCCAAGATACAAGTCCCTGCTTTAGGTCTTGTATTTTGGTTCAAAGATTCTTAACCCAAGGTTTTGAGGGGGAAAAAAAAGAAAACAGGATAAAATGATACAAAACAGCGAGAGTTTTCTGTGTGATTGACTTTTTTTTAAGTGCTATCCACCTTAATATTACTTGCTTTTTTTTATCATGACTTTTTATTTTAACAATAAGAAGGTCAAATAAAAATGTTTCCTTGAATTTTGACAAATTAGAAGAGATTAAAGTTCCCTGTAAATTCCTTATTGGGCAACTGATAAATAATGTTGATTCACTCAATAAGCAAAGTACAGGTTGTATTTGTTGAACTATGTTTTACTCTCCTACTCTCCCTGAATATCACTTCTAAATTTAAGTAAATAATAAATGGGAATTATTTACTGGAGTTATCTTGGAGAAAATTCTGCTCTGTGGCTGTTGTTTTTCAGTCTTTTTTGTAGAGACAGTCTTTATTTAAAACTCACTGTTGTCTTTACTCAGTATAGCACTTAAATACGTGCTTAAATTTAATCAACAGGGAACCCTCTCCCTATTCAGCAAAATGTTTGAGCATTTGCTGAGTTTTAAGCACATCAGTTAGTTGTAGATTCTTATTCGAGTACAAGCTGATCTCAATAGCTGTGTCCCTGTTGGCCCCTTTGTGCAGGGAAAGTGGGAACTTGGGTCATCTTATCACAAGCCAAGGCAAGTCCTGTCCCCTGTGGATGAGAGCCCGCCTGCATAACTGAGGCTGAGTGAGGTGACAGTTGCGGTTACATTCATTATCAGAGGTGATTGATATCTGTCTCTTAATCCCCCTGACCAGGACCCGGCATGGCATTTGATTTGTTTTAGGAAAGCTGGAGAAATACAAAGGTTGCAGCAGTTACTGCCTCTTGTGTCTGGCCCCTTTTCTTAGCTCTCCCATCCCATTCTCCTGTACTGTGTCAGGAGCACGGCAGCAGAGAGAGGAAAGGACATAGCTAACATCAAAATACATGCATCAAGGTGATATTCTGGACCTTGTTAACCACACTAATGTTTCTGGTCCTGTATGCCTGCTGCAGGGTACTGTGGAGATATGAGCAAGCTCTTCAGGGAGAATTAGGTTTTTCATTAACACCTTTGTACAAAACTGATGTCACAGTCCATTTGGATCTTTCAGGTATACAGGGCAATGTAGTCTGTGATTTATAGTTTATTTCATGAGCTAATTAAGAAATATAATAAGCAAACATGACAAACAGGGGCTCAATCCCCTTCTGTCCAGACTAGTCTGTCACATGAATTCACTTACCACCATTCAAGTCACAGGGTTTCAGAACTTAAAACCCATAACTCTTAATATCGTGCACCTATGAGCAAAAGAGAAGAATTAGTTACCTAGCCAGCGGTAAGAGTGCTCATCCTTCCTCCTCATCAAGTTGTGGGTGTCCCCTGTGTCACACCAGGCAGCATGAAAGCCTCAGCAGTCCAGCTGCTGTTGGGTCTGCTTCAAAATCTTGTTGGGTAAACCCATGTTTTATACCCGCTAGCTTGGAGGTTTGGTCTATACCATTTCCATAAGTTAGTGGATTCTGAGGAAACTGCCAGACAAAAGATTCTGGCTGCTGGAGACAGAAGTTTGCAGGTGATAATGGTGCATAATAGCCCTTTAGCTCTGTCTGGCCACCTGGCCTGCCTGTGTGGTGCTCTTGCTTTGACCTCATGGCGCTGCTCCCAGCATACGTTAGGCCTCAACATGAGCTGGGTTAGACAAAATCTAAGCAGGAGTTGAGTGAACAGCAACAGAGTATGAAAGTGCCCCTTAGATTCAATCGTACATTTATTTTGGAGTTTCACCTTGTTTATAGGGCTTGACATCCATAGCATGAAGCATAAGTTCACATTTCCTTTGTCCTTTCTAAGTGAAGAATTATCCATTCTACAGTCATTGTCTTAAGAAGTTCTATCATTTGTTTAAAAACCAACACAGAAGTTGAAAGAGGTTTAGTGTAATTTCTTCAGTCTCTTGCAGCCTGCAGCTGGTTTCCTTAGCAACCTTGAATCTACCCTCTGCGTACTAAATGGGAACTCGCTAAGACTTACGACTGGATACCCATTACATACGCTTGTGAGTAAGGTTCAGAATTTGGCCATATTGATGGTAGCAGATCTTGATTAGGTTGGTCCCTCTGTGCACTTTCTTCACATGAAACGATGAACTCTGTGGAAGGAGATGTTGGATTTCATCCTCGTTCTCCCCTGAGAGAAAAGATCAAGATGTACTTGCTCAGCGAACTGAAACGTAAGACATGAATGTCCATAGAAAATTTTATGCAGGGTCAAGCTGGAGAGTTGGAAAGTCCTGAAGCTGGCAAGAAGCAGCAACGTGTGGGATAGGACCCTACCTTCCCCTTGAGCCAGCAGATCGCTGGGAGGAGACAGGAGCATCTCTTTGTGGTCCCTCTCTTTGTAGCTTAAACAAACAGTTGGCTGTTTCCCCTTCTCACTATGGGAAAGTGACGTAAGGAAGCAAGTGTCCCTCAGAATAATTTTTCCCTTTCTGTTCCTCTGTCAGAGCAACACACCTATTTTGGCCATGCTAAAAAGCGATATTGGAATAGAGAGAAATGATTGCTGTGAGAGCATGGGGCCATACCCATGCCCTGGCCATAGCGAGATTATTTGTTCCATCTCACTCCCTACTTAGTTCACCTTAGTCTGGATGTCGCTGCTCTGTTGCCATTGGGCTGCCCCAGCCCTTGGAACTCGACCACCAAGGGGACGTTTTTTAAGTACCTACAGGGCATTTCTCTTAAATAATATTTCTGTGCCTCAAAATGCACAGAAATGAGATTTTCAGAACGACTTCAGCATTGAGCACAGTTAAAGTCAGGACGAGGCAGCTGTCAAGCTGCTTCTGGAAATCCCACTAAGCATCTGTCTTCATTTTAGGTGAATAACTGAAAAGCTAAAATCCTTGACTTTCAGTTACACCTGAGCTCTCAATGACTAAGACTTCAAATTCTGACCCCAAGGCAGTTCTGAAAATGGGATAAAGGATTTTACAGGATTTAGGTGAGGTTTACCTTGGTGGGGGAGTGGGTGTGTTGTTTTTCTGGGTATGTTTTTGGAAGAAAGTTGCTCTGGGAGATTTTGCCTTGATTGATTGATTTTTGGAACATCCGATAAATTTTTATCAGCAACGTTTCAGCCTTGTGTGTGTTTTAGTTTTGTTTTTCTCTTTTTGTGAGAGCCCTGGTCAATAGCCAAGCCTACAAGCAGCACTTGCAGTGGGTCATGATTGTGTTGTTTAAATGGTTGGGGCTGTGTGGAATGACAGCAAATGCATTGACTTGTGATCTTGGCAACAAACTGTCTAGAGGCTTAGTTGCTTTGTTTCATGTTTGGGGTTTTGCTGCTTGCCGTTAGTCAGTGTTATTTTTATGCTACTTTTTATATATGCCATTTGCTCACTTGAGTGAGACAGAAAAGCACAAATATCTCATGGCTGTGTGTTTTGTGATGTCTCGGGGCGTAAGAAATAAGAGCAGAGCAAGAAAGAAAGTTAGAATTAAGATCATAAACTACAGAGGACAAAATAGGACCTAAAGATCTTTTGCATTTTTCTTGTAAAAATTTTTACTGGGCTCTTTCTCATTGCCAAAGACTTGCCTTAGTCAAAAAGTTCTTATATGAGTGAAGAGCCTACTTAATGTGTGTCACATACCGCCGCCATTTATTTTTCCTACATACATATCGATACAGCTACCAGAATATTATTTTAGTGGCTAGCATGTGCTGCTCTTAACACGCGGCCTTACTTAGGGGAAGAGCACCTCCTTTAGTCTGTTTCTTTGTAGAAACTTGGAGAATAAAATAATCTAGTAAAACATATATATATATATATATGTAGATGTGAGTTTATAAATGCTGTTAAACAGATTAGAAATGTCTGGAGGCTAGTTAGGTTTGATTTCACTATAAATTTACCTTATTAAAGCAATTATTATCACTACCCAAAGCAGGTTTCTTAATTTTATTTAAAATGCTTTCAGTTCACTAATTCCTGGCTGATCTTTAATCAAATTTTTGGAAGGATCATATCCAGTCATGAATCTACTGGCTGCTGGAATAGAGTTTTGAAACATTATAGGATTTTCTGGTGGGTTTTGGATTGTTTTTTGTTGTTGTTGTTGATCACAGAAATTAATTTTTTTTGGTATGCTTTGTTTTCACTGGATCCAATAGCGCTCAAACTGGTCACCCAACCCCATGAGGCTTTTACTTAAGTAAGGGTAATATGGTTTAGCACACAGCTAGGCTTCTATTCTGTGGAATAGCCAGGTGAAAGAAGAGGAAACAGAAGCCAAGGTAGAGTAATTAGCACTGACTTTATAAATCTTGTTGTACTAAACAAAACATTGCTAGAATCTGTGAAGATTTTAAAAACTTGCTAATAACCTGTGAAGAATTCCAGTGCTGCTTTAGCAGGTTATAGGAACAGATGCTGAAGACCCTGATGTTGTGAAGTGGTACTGCAGTCTCTTGATCTGTGCTGAGAGGGGACTGGGAAGCACAGGTGTGTTGGGTGACATGAGCAAGACCCAAGTATATCCTCAGCTGCCTCTGCCAAATGCCTCCCGATTTGTTTAGGAGGTCATCGCATTGCGGATGAGCCTAGGCAGAGGGTTAGGGCTCAGCAGCTCAGCCACAGGATTTGGCTCTCAGATTGCAAGAGTGGCCTCAAGCGGGCACCATTTGCTACCATTGCCATCCTCACATCCCCGGCAGCAGCTCAGCATCAGCTGGCTGAGCCAAACCCACAGTTTGGCTTGGGCTTCACCGCCTCGGTGTGCTTCTGGGTTCTGCCTCTTATTGCTGAGCATAGGAGAACAGCTGAGAGGATGTCCTTGCAACGGACTTGGAGAAAATTGACATTCTCTGTAAACTAGATAGAAGCTACCACACACAGAGATTGGTTTTTATGAGTCAAGGTCTGTGTTGCCCCTGGCATTTGTTTTGTGGATAAATTGAAGGCATAAGCTCTGTCTCCCATATCTTCTTATCCAGGATGTCCTTCTGAAGGAAAAGGAAATGTGTTCTTTACTTCACGGTTGTATACAATCCAGCTTGCCTTGCCAGGGGAATTTAAATCACTCTGCTGCTCTTTGACCAGTTTCTAGCACTTATAAAGCACATTAGAACAATAATGTTCTTGTCAGTGACATGGTGATTTGCCTTGAAAACCTCACAGCCTGGAAAGTCAGATTCAATCCTGCAGACAGCCTGTAGAATACACTTCCTGAGATGTGATAAGTAACCTGCCTTTCTTGTCCTCTGTCTCAGCAAACTGAAGAAACAAAGCCCGTGAAGTGGCCGTGTAACATCTGCATGTGTCAAGAGAGGGATGCTGCTCCTTTGCAAGTACTTCTCTCTGTCAGTCTTATAGGGAAAGAGACACAGGCACCATTATCAGAGAGGAGCTACACGATGCATATGCATCGATAAGAGAGATTTGGAGTGCTGGAATATTTTTTCAGTGGCAGTAGTACACTTGTCTTCCCTTCTATGGGTATACAGCATCCAGCCCAGGAGGAGATAAAAGCAATGGTATTAACTCTCAGGTGGAGCTGAAGATATAAATCCAGCTAGCAAAGTGTGCAGGATTGACTTTTCATGTTGCTTGGAAAAAAAAGGAGGTCTTCCTCTGGCACTTTCAGTCATTTCAGCCGCAAGCTTGGAAGGATCATCTGGTTCAGTTCAGGCTTGTTGACAGTGGTGTTGTACCTGGCACAAAAACGTGAAAAACACTGATGTTTCAAGCCATAGGGAAAAAACCAAAGCACCCAAGGATTCACAGATGACTTTGGCTGTTTGATGGGGTTCTCTGGGATGATTTGCTCCAGGAGTGAAAGCCTGATTTGGTGGAAGAACAGAGCACCACCAGAATGTGGACATCAGAGAATATGAACTCTGTGTTGCACCCTTGAATGGATGCTGGCAAGTAAGCCACAAAATATACCTACTTGTGCAAAACAATTGAAAAATCCGTATTTTAAAAAAAAGCCTTGACATAAGCCAAACCTATGATTTGTGAACAGCTTTTGTCTTCCATGCTGGTTTTTAAGGGACTGAACAACTTTTAGGTATTTTAGTCTTCATTCACTTCATGCTTGGAGCATGCCTCGTTCAAGAGAGACTGTGCTGCAGGATTTGTCATTCTCTTTCAAAGCATGTCGGACCCACAATAATCACATTCAGAATCATGCCTGGCTAAACTGTTGTGCAGACCCTTTTTCCATCCTTAACCAGTACTCCGACCACCATCAGGCAGCTATTTTGCTTGAATAATTGCATTTCTGTGCAATTCTCATTTTCAGAAAAAAAATTGCTAAAATGCGTGGTAGAGTTCACGCAGATTTATTGTGAAAATGGTCAGGTGAAAAATGTACAATAAGATTTAGCAATAAAAGTCATTCCTATTGCCAGCGGTTGTGTCTTATCAGCTGGGAGTTTGCAAGAAGCCTGTCTGATTGACAGAGAGGGGAAAAAAGCTAAAGCAGAGACTACTGCTGGAACCTGAGGCTTTACTGTAACAAGGTGACCCCAGCAAAGCAGTAGGCGCAGTGATGTCTACAAGCAGACTTTTCTAATTTCTTCCCTTGTTTCTTAAAACATTCTCTTGGGTGTTGATTCATTAGAAATCTCACTAATCATTTTCTCTGTTTCTCAGCAAATTATTTGATTAATTAAAATTGCAACTGAAATGTCTATCTGATTTAAACAGAAACCATTTATAAATGGAAAACTTATAGGATACCATTCATGCTAGGAACTTTGATGTTGTTAATTAAATTATGCAAGGGGAATTTTTCTAAATAAGAACAGTTATTAGTGGAACTACTTAGTGTCGTGCAGAATAGCAGTAATGATATGCAAAAGTTTGGGCCTTACATAAGACGAGTTGTTGGAGTTATAAACTGCCTGTTAGTTCCTTCTGCACGGAACTGTGACTCAGTGTGATACCACGTGGCTCGAAGCCAGCCCCAGAATCAGGGCCTGCAAAGGGCACTTTCCATTCTCAGTGCCTGTTTCTCCCCATATTCAAGGGCACATTTAGGATTCAGCTGCAGTTTTAACATCTCTGTACTTGGGGGGAAATGAGACATGCCATGTTCTTTTCTGTATGGGAATTGGTTGGAGTTCCCGTAGGAACAGGTTGCTGCTGTGGCCAGCTGTGTCTTGACGTAGCAGGAGAGGGGAAACCCCCCTTCCTTTCCTTATGGAGGCTTATTTGAGGAGGTAAAGTGTTTCTGCAAGGAAGAGCCAATGTTACCCTTTCTGACTTTGTCCTGCTTCCAGAGACCCAAAGGAGCGATGAGGGTTATAAAACAGATGCTGCTTTCAAGATCTACAGAAGAGTGAGACATCCTCACCAGCTTGAGGAGTAGAAGAATAGTGTGTGAGAGTTTGGGTTTGGATGGGACCTTAAAGTGTCATCAAGCCCCAAGTTCTTTCCACCCCAGGACAGATCAGCTCAACACAGACATGCATTGTTCTGCTGCTGAGTTAAAAAGTAGTTGTTCCATGAGAAACGGTTGCATATATCTCCCTCTGATCAGTGATGGTTTTGCAGATGAGATGGACTAAGGGGTTTTTCAGGTGTGGCCAGTCCCAGACTTTGAGCTGAAAATACTAATTCACTCTAAAGTTTGCTCTTGACAGTATTAATTTATTCTGCTGGTTTTCCCTGGTGGCAAATAGACCTGCCCAGGCATGTTCAGAGCATGCAGACTTTCACAGCAAAGGCTACTGATGTTGGGTTTGTTTATTACAGAACCTGTGTACCAACAGCTAGGTTTTTTTAGGTTTTCCTATTTGTATAGAAAACTTATTTCTTCAGACCAGACCTGTTACCTCAGGATATTTACTCTGCATGTATAGAAATCTTAGTCTCACCTTGGAATATTTTCATTTCTTCAGGGTTTGTTTTTTAAGTAAAAATCTGCTGGTTTGAGGAAAAGCACACTCTGTAACATATTTTGTGGTTAACACTTAATGCCCAGCATGGTGTGCAGGAAAAGGGCATATGCTGTCAATGCTGATAGGCCACGTCTAGCCCTTTTCTTTATCACATTGCTACAATTGTCTTTTTCCATTAAAATCAAACACGGACTGAGGAGCCTCATGCTAGGAAATCACTAAGTGCTACTTAAATAGATGTGTATCATGACTCTGAGGCAAGCAGCACAAAAGACGTCACACCTGGCATTCAGCATGTTAGCAGAACGTGAGATGGATACAGCCAGAGGCTCCGAGTCTCCCCTCCACCCGTGGAGGGCATGCAGCACCTCGCAGGGCTGCGTGAATGAGTTAGGAGCAGAAGGAAACAGGCTTCTCCGATATTGTCTTGTAGTGAAATTAAATGTCTGCCTAGAACTGTTTCTGACTCTTCATTAGTTAATGAAGTTTGGAACTTTCTTATGATGGTGGTCAATGTTGTGGGATGTACGGATAACTGTGAATATCTGCCCCTTCTTATATTTTGGATGTTTGAGCTGGTTGTATATAATCTGTCAGCAACAGGATGTGTTCAGTGGCCAGCTGTGGTACCACAGTTCATAGTGAATATGGAGATAATGAAAGATTCTGTAAAACATCTTCAGGATAAACATTTTCCATTTTTTTCTTTTACTATTTGAGAAACAGAGACTGAAGTGCAGTCTTTAAACCTTTTCTTGCTGTATCCTACTGTTTCAAAAGGACTTGTAATTTTGGATCTTGGCTTGGAAACAATTTAAAGGTGGCTGATTTTCAGTGGCTGGGAATGCTGCCCTTCCTGACTAATCAGACTCTTTTGACATGTCTTAAATTGGGCGCTGGAATAATGGATAGACAAGTGCAAGTAGTTGACTTAGGACAGCTCTGTGGGGGTTTAGGCAAAGATGCTTTAACACACAGCTCTAATATGCTCTGAGTGGGCACACAGCAAGTTATCACTGCTGAGCAGACAAGAGGGAACTGATTAAGGCACAGTAAGTCAATCGTGAAACCATTAGCCTATGCTCACCAAGTGATGCGCTTCAAATGACTAGCCCTTTTTTAAAAGTGTAGGCCTGTTCTATTTCAGCGTCAAAAGAGTCTCCTGCTGGCACAGAGAATGGCTGGCAAAATAAAACATTTATTCCAAAGATAGTAAAATGCATTATTTGGACTTTCCATGCTTGATCCAAGTCCTGGAAGATTCAGCAGAAGTCTCCTTTGACATTAAGTGAGGTCTGTACTGCCATGCAAGTTGGTGACTCTACAGCTGCTTTGTAACCTGGACCACCTATGCTGGGTAAAATAGGCAAAAAGAAGTGGGTGCAGCAGCTGTATTTGCATACTAAGGGAATGGGCACGGTTCTCCTGAATTTCCTGGCTTGTTTGGGGTTTTTTTGTTCTTTTTTTTTGTCTTCTGCAGGCAGACGACCATCTGTCCTGGCAGTGTAAGCACAGTCCTGGACTAGCTAGTACAGCTAAAGCTGTAGCCAAACAAAAACCCGTATAAATGCTGAATTCTTGGAGAGAAAAGAAATCTGATTAGTTTCCAAGTTTTATTTTCTTTCCTTTGGAAGTATTTTTGCAGAGCTGAAAGGGAGAGTTCTTTACTCTCTTGGTTGAGTAATGCTTTGAAGTTTGGTCCTTTGCCAAAAGCCTGTTGACAGTAACATGAGTGTTGGTGGTGCTCACTGGCATCGTGTATTACTTGGGGATCTTTAAAAGCTCTCTGAACAGCTTACTAAGACTTCATTAACATTTGATTTCTATCTAAGTGAGGAAGAAATTATTACTGTGTCTTTTTTATGGGTAGATAGGCAGCAGTAAGCAAGTTCAGTGTTTTACCTGCCTCTTAGGGCACACTCCCCAGTCCTGGTGGAGATCCCAGGAGTCTGAGAAAGAAGTCATCTCTTTCTTTTAACAACCAATCTGACATCACCTATGTTGCCACCATTTCCATACCTTCTCATTGTTCGTGTAGTGTCTTTCTGGGAAAAATGAAATGATTAACCTCAGTTTCATTTCACAACTAGTTCCTGAAGATGCAAATCAACATCACCCTTTTTCCTACAGTTTATAGTTATTCCTTCTTTCTTTTTTTCCTTTTCCTTCAATTTTAAATAGGGAGGTTTATCTGAGGCGTTGAGATTTCTCATAATCATTCTCTCACTAGTAGCCGTGATAGTGTCTAACTCTCTCTTTTCTTCTTGTTCTCAGGAAACCCACTGACTGTGGCCTGCAAAGCTTTCTTTGGATTCAGTGGAGAATCGGGCCCCATGATCTACTGGATGAAAGGAGAAAAATTCGTAGAAGAATTAGAAGGTCACATCAGAGAAGGCGAAGTCAGGTACTTTTGGGAGTATTTACTATTAAAAACATAGTATAACCCAAAAAACCTGCTGGGAGTTTTTTAAACAGGTTTTTAATTGAAAGTGGAAATAGTTTTCTGTCTAAAGAGTGACAAATGACTTGGAACCAGAGCAGTGATAGTTGCTCCCTCTCCTGTCTAGCAAATAAACTCTAAAGACATAGTAGCTATCTGTGTGCCTGAAAATCTGTTATCAAATTCCCCTGATGGTAGCTGAAGCGTCTGAATGTTCTGGGGGTTGATTTTAGCCCTGCGTGGAAATGATGCTGTCCACTGCAGCTGCCCCTTGTGGCAGTCCTTGGCAAGATGACATTCATTTCAGCATCAAGTGTTAATCTTAAAGATGAATGGTCTCCTGTCAAAGTCGCCATACTTTTGTTCTTCTACTGAATGTTTTGTCTGCTTGTGATATAGCTCTCAGCATGCCTTAACCAGGGCTTTTGAAGCATTTGTTCCTCCATGCCTAACAGTCAAGGGATAGAAGGAAGTCACTGTGGGAGAATGTCCGATACCCAGCTTGTGCTTGGCTTGTCTCAGATGCTGGTTATCATTTGCTGCACCAGTTGTAAAGAAAACAAAAACTTGTATCCCCATGAACTTTCTTGGAATTTGCACCTAACAGCATCTTCTTGGCTTCCTTGCTTAATAATTATCTGATTAATGGCCCTTTGAGCAAAGACTAAGCTATGGCTATACTATGGACAAGGTGGTCCCAGCTCCTATAGACATGATGATATAAAGAAAGACAAAGTCTTTGCATCTTCCTTTGCACAATTTTTTGGTCTCATTTCTGAGTTGTTTGTTTCTTGTAAGAGTGATTTTGAAGAGCAGGCAGAGAGTTTCCTTTGCTTTATTACTTGATCAATATTTTGAAGTTCAGCTATTTAACCACTAGTTATTAAAATATACTAAAATAACTGACCTAACATTGCACCTTTGGAATTTATCATATATTGACAGAGTGGCTTTAAGTGTACTATCCTCTTCTGGGCTTCTGACCACAAAATACAATTACTGGAAACTTCTGCCATTGCAAGTATTCAGCATTTAATGACATTGTGTCCTTTCTGATGTACATATATGAACAGAGTGATTTTGGTCATGTTCTTCCTCTGCATCAGAAGGACAGTTTGAGGTTTGTATTTAAAGAGCTCTCCAGCTCTAGCACAGTACAAAACTTTTCCTTTATGTGCATTTGTTAGTGAAATTGAGTTTGAAAAAACTGTATTTGTCCTTCATTGTGCCATCTCATCACATTCATGTTTCAAATTAATTTTGTGACAACTCCCTTTTCTCACTCCATTAAAATGCTTTGACTGTTTACAGACCCGTCAAAATTCAGTGCATTTTCTCTTCAGAAAGCTACTTATCGCGTACCTAATCTCCTGTGCATCACAGCCAGCGTTAAAAACAGCATTTACCAAAACCTACTGCATCATTACCAGCAGTGCCCCAGTCCGTCCCTTTTTTTCATTTAGAAGTAGCTATGGCAACTGCAGTAGTAACTTTTTGCAAATGATTTTTTCACAGTAACAGCTCTTGTTTATGTGTCCCATTACAGGTATGCTGCTTCAGGGAAACTAAGCAGCGCTAACTGTTCTGTCAGTGCCCTGAGCCAGCCCACATCTTCCACCCAGTTGTATTTATGATATATTTCAAAAAATGTCATGTATGTTTCAAATTTGATGAGCCATGGTGAACTTGCTGGCTAGATGCTTTTTCCATCAGTTTACTTCTATATGGTATTATCAGCATGTTTCTGTTAATGTTGAGAAACTACAAGTCACTGGGAATTGTTACAACCAGACCAAGATACTCCATGGGTGGTTCCTTTGGCAAATATCTAACATTTTAACTCTCCATCCCCTGTCTTAAATTAGTTCACAAATTTAATAGTATTACTCTCAATTTTTGGTGCTGTCCTTGCCCTGGACTATACCCATCCATTGTGTCACTGGATCTGCTGTATATGGTGAGAATTCAGGTTTGCAGATCAATGCAGTGTAGGAGTACAAAACATCCATCCGTCGTTTGCATCCTCTAGCGTAGTTACCAGTCAATTAGTGTGCTTTTATGAAAGCACTGAAATAAGGATGCATGTGACTTGAGCACGTGACTGTTAAAATCAAACCCGTGGAACTGTTTTTTTGGTAAGCAGACTTCACCATGAGTAATATATGTGTAGCTCTGGGCTTCTCCTTATTTATTTGACCTTGTTACAAAGCCTCATAGTAAAAAGTAACTAATCAGCATTGAAGGACTCAGAGGCAATGACCCCATCTCTAACCTGCCTCCTTGCCTTCCCTTAAATTAAGATCCCCAAATGTTAGACACACATAGGGGGGAAAGGAGAAAGAGACTTTTCTTGCCAGGTGGGTTTTTCACAGTGGTAATAAAAATGTCATGTAAATTGAACCAGGGCTATTAAAGAAAAGATTAGAGTCTTTAAGCCTGCCTGCAGAGTTGTCAGTTGTACCTAATTATCAAAGGAGCCCACAGCAAATTTCAACACCATCTCTCTGCCATGGCAAAAAAAGTATTTTCAGGCATAAATTTTACTCTCCCAGCCCCCTATGACTTGCTTCTTTTTCTTCTTCAGGCAACACTGCAGAACACTTTGCAGGTGCCTTGTAATGCTCAACGTGTAGAGCATGTTTGTTCTTTTTTTTTTCTCTTTCTTTTTTTTTTCTCTTCTGCATTTTTAAAGTGGAAATAGTTCAACTCACTCTAGAGGCATGAAAAGAAGTGAATGGAGACATTTTGAACTACAGCTTTATTTCTTCCTGCTGATTAATTTAACATTCTGCCCTTTCACCCACAGAAGTCAACTGATGGCCGCAAAACGCTCAGACAAGATGAGGATGTTGTATTCTGTTAGGAAGGGAAGCTGAGGGAGGGAGGCAGAATTACCATACTTGCCTGGCTAACGTGCTGGGTGCTTTGCAGAGAAGTATGGAAAAGATAGCCCTCCCCTGAAAAGCTTATACTGTTCAAGTACAGAATTTCTGGGTAGACAATGAGAAACGTGATGCAGGAAAGTGAGAGGGAAGATCGCTGAGCCATGTTGTTAGTCAAACTACTTTTATTTGGAGAGGTACTTATGTACACACAGATCTGTCCTTTCATCTACAGGCTATTCTTAAGGACTAGAATGAAGGGACTAGGGTTCATATCCCTGATTGTAGACTCAACTATATAAACAATAAAAGTTTACTTTTTGGTAAGTTCCGACTCTCATACAGGATAGTAAAGGTTTGGAATTAATGCCTTGGTCTTGCAAAGAGACCCAGGTGAAGCTTTCTTATGACCTTTACATCTGTGATCATACAAAGCCTGAAAATTTAAGGAAAATGTGGTTTCAAAGGAAAAGTATTTTAAGTTCAGATTCAACTTAGTGTATAAATGCATTGGAAAATTATGACAGAAGATTTGAAAAATACGAAACATTGGATATTTTTCAAAGAAAACATTTGGATTCTGAAATTATACTTTTGTTTTTAATTCATATTTTTTTAACTGAAAAATCATCAATAGACAAACTGGTTTGTTTCAGATCAAATAAAGTGCTTCAGCTTGAACAAAAAGAAAGCACTAAGTATTTTTTAGTTCATCCACCTCTTCTCTCTCTCCCTCCATCCTGTTTGTTGTGAGTTGTCAAGCACCATTGATTTACCTCTGTATTAAATGATGTAATTACTCTTACAGTTTGTTCATCAAACCAGAAAAAAGAGCTATTATTTTCTCAACTTGTGGGAGCTGGCATGTGTTGGCAGTGTTGCTGGCAAAGTTCCCCCAACTCAGACAGGGACAAAGCTTCATCTTCTTGGAGTGCAGCAAATACTGTTGCAGGTTTAAGGTCTTACTTGTTGATACTGTATTCTTTTTCTAACCCAAAATACTGTGCTCAATGTTCTCTGAACCAACTACAAAATGCAATCAATTAAAGGCTGCACACATACTAAAAAAATGGAGGTGACCTACTGTGTATTTCTGTGGCAATAATGAATCATTAGCTGTAGAGTACTAGTTAAAAGAAAAAAGAGAGAAAAAAAAAAGGCAGGAATAAAAGGTTTAACACCACTAAGAGCTTTCTACGCTTTGCTACCAGCATAATGTTTAAGTGTCTGTCAGCATTTTCATGATAGATCCTATTCTAAAGAGTTCTCTTCCTAAAGATTGCAATTAGCATGAAAATAAATGAAAAAAATTCTCAGTCCAAATACGTATTCTTTTTTACGAAAGATCATTTTAGCTGATCACGAATTATTTAAATTTAGGTTAAGGGTTGATCATTTTATTTTAAATAGATCCAGAATAATAGTTTATTTTATCCTAATTGTAATCTGTCTTCATTTTTTGCTGCATAAAATATGCTGATTATAGTAAACACAAGGCAATCTGAACATTCACAGAGTGATCCAGATTAGTGTCCCAGATACCGTCTCTGTTAATGATTTTATTTGTTCCTTGTGGCATGATTTGTAGGCCAAAATTTGTAGAGCGTACTGTTTACCAATAGAGAAGAAAGACTTTCCTGAGTTTAAAATATTTCACTTCATATACATACAGAATATTAATAGGTAAATGAGAACTGATTTATCTGACCCCCAATGATTTAGACTCATTTGAGTTTGCAAACAGTTCAGGCTCTCTTCGGAAGCTTCTTTTCTGGCCAGATACGATGCAAATTCAGCCTTTCTTGCATTATTTTCAGCACTTGGACTCAGGGCCAGAATAAAAAAAAATGCAAAAATAGACAATAAATGAGAGTGAATTTGCAAAAAAGATGCAATCCAACTTTCCAAATGCAACTTACATGCCTATTATTGAACTGATGTTTTTCCACTTGCTTTTTTGCAAGTTACACAGCCACAGTGAAAGAGGCAGAATTATTGTGGATGCTCTAGTACATCTTCTGAGCTCTGTCACATCACACAAGACTTTAAAGTGGTGTATGAAATCTTTGTGTAAAGATGTGGTTTATACCAGTCAGGTTTGCATTTTTTATTATCTGGTGCAATGCCCTCATACTTCACTTCTGATTGGTTTTTAAATTTGGAGTTCCATGTTTATTATATGAAATTATGTACGTAAGAAAATATGTGTGTGCATTGGAAACCCCAAAGCAACTTTGCTTTATAATAGAGAAGTTTGGGGTTTGTTGTTGTTACTGAAGAATTTTAAGCTCTCCATAAGCAGTTTCCATCCAGCACAAACAGTGCTCTGGTTAATTACTTTTTGCCCAGTTGCCTCCCTTCAGTGTCCAGAGAAAATATTTCTTTTTTGGTAAACCTGATTCTTACTTATACCTTTACTTCTTAGTGCTGTACACTATCTTTTTGGAGAACAGACTCACTGAAGTACTACATGCAATGATGAGTTCACAGGCGACTGCAGGGGCATCACTCGTTTTATGTTTACCCCCTTACACATTATGCAGCAGTACACCAACAGGATCAAATGAATCTGGTAGAGTTTGCTTGACGTTACATTTCCTTGTTCAAAGGACCGGTAACTTTTTCTTGAGCAACTGATAAGAAGCCTTTTGAGAGAATAGGGCATTGTATTTTTAGACTTAATGTCAGCATCAGAAAACACTTGCATTTACTTTGCATTCTTTTTAATGTTCACGTTAAATGGAACAATGACATGAAAAGACTGTACCTCTGGCCTGAAAGTCTGCCAGAACTTTCTATTCCCTTTGCGGGGATTTTGCCTGTCTCCTCGATCCTCTCAAAGGAGCAGAGAGCTCTTGTTCTTGACACTGTTCCCTTTTAAAGTAAGGATCTAGCACCCAAAACCAGAGGAAAATTCCACAGAGTAGCAGATCTCCTTTCGTCGGTTTTCCAGACTACATTAAAATGGATCACAATACCCAGCCTTTAAAATATTGCCTTATAATTTGCTCAACGATGGCCCAGTAGTGCATACTTACTTCTCTGGAAAATGAGTGTTTATTGCTACTTTTAAAAGAAACTTTGTTTTTAGCATTTAATTCTGGAGCCAAGGTAAACAAGCCACATGCAACTGTTGCACTTGTAGCAACTCTTCCTGCACTTGATTCAGATCCTTGCTACAGACATGGCGGCAGAAAAAGGCTTTTGGCTGTCATGAAAGATGCCTCTGTGAAGTCTCTTTCAGGCAATGCGAGTCTCCTTCTAAGTCCTTCTTCAGGAGTGAAGGAGGGCAGGAACACTGTGTATCTTGTGCTGAGATATCATGGTTCTTTTGGGAATCTTCCACCCATATTAATTCAGTTAAACAAAAACTTTATCCTTCCTTTCAGACTCCTCAGAGAGCATCTTGGAGAAAAAGAAGTTGAATTGACATTGATCTTTGATGCTGTAGAGGAGGCAGACCTGGCTAACTATACCTGTCACGTGGAAAACAGAAATGGACGGAAACATGCCAGTGTTCTTCTACGCAAGAAAGGTAATTCTCTTTATTTAATTATCTGTGCTCTCACCTGCCTCAGTAGCAACAGGTCAGCCAGTAGCAAAGGTCCTGCTGACCTCTCTGAGCCAGGCTGGACTCCTACTTGGAGCTGAAGTATGTTTGTGTTACAGCTTCAGTTTACCTTTTGTGAAAAAAAATCATGAATTATTCTTTAGTCTCCAGTGAAGCAGCCTTGCAGGTGATGCACTTGCCTGGAATACAGTCACCCATGAAGCACCAATATAATCAGTGGAAGTATTTTGGTCTAAACAACCTATGAATTTGACCCAGAATTGACTGACTAGACCAGAGGTAATTGTGTGATGGACTTAAAATGTGCATTTCTTAGAACAGGTACCTCAGCAGTGAGGTCAGATGTTCTTTTATTTCTCCACTTCCTGGCTTTGCTGTTTAAATTGAAAGCTTTAAACAGTTGCCATGAATTTTGATTTCTAACTGCATTAGGAATGAAAACATTGCAATGGGAGCTACAAATCAATGGAGAATTACCCTGTCACGGTTGCTTTGCTTGGTACTGTACTGGAATTGGGAATACCACTACTGACAAGTTATCTGTAGCAGAAAGGAAACCATTTGGGTTTGAATGTTCCAAATTAAAAGCTGCTACTATGCTCTGCTGTTTGTAGAAGTCATTATCATAAAGAGTGTAACAGTATCTCATTACAGTTCTTATGTTGTTTGTTCAATCACCTCTCCTATTCATAAGTAGGGTGACATTTAAATTTGATGGTGATCTCTCTAAGATAAAGTATATTAGGTAGTACAAAAGCTATAAGACAGTAACTGTTGGGGAAGCAAAGGAAGGTTATGCACTCGGGATAAAGACATAATGTGAAACCACAGAGCCATCAGCACAGGAGATTGACTAAAGAGTTAATACATTGTCCAGATCGCTGCCATTTGTCTTGGCTGTAAATTAATTTACCAAAAGAGAAGAAGAAACCTTTCCAAGAGGCACACCTGCAAGTGCTGTTCCAGTCCTTTGTGTGCTTTCAGACCAGTAAGGCAAAGGACATGCTTCTCAGCAGATTGGGAATTGTAGCGTTTGTGTCAGGTAAAAAAGCCAGTCCTCTCCATCGTCACACTCGCAGAAAAATCCCACAAAAGTGTCACCATTTGGAGAAGGTTTAAATATACTATTAGTACCTGAGCATGCTGCAGATTGACCTCTGAGCCTAGCGTAAATGTCACCATGGGACAAATGAACTAAGAGGCAGGTGGAAGAACAGAAAGACCAGGCAAGGCCTCTCTAGATGGGGCACTGGAGTTCTGGAAAGCATCCATAGTCATCGTTTCACCTAAAGGCGTGCTGAATGCTGAGTGCTGTGTTTCGTGGCTATGATCTGTAGAAAATGAAAGGTGAGGGGGAGGGGAGGTATTGAGACAAAAAAGGGCTGTTAGGGAAAGGAAACTTTTCAGTCAATGTCCTCTTTGCTGTTCTTTTATCTGACCCACAGGTTATATATGTGAAAGTACAGTAGGCAATCCTGCCAAAATCAGTTAAATCAAGTCCTACTTACACAGTTTCCTCTATATGTGAGAGTTTTATGTCCTCCCAGAAAGAAGGCCATAACACAGGTTATATTTTACGCTAAGTGATAAAGATAGAACACAATATGGAAGATGCAAACCACTCTGAGAAACAAGGGCCCACAGTTGTGTTGTGGAACACACATGAATGTATATTCAACATCTAAACTGAAAGGATGTCACAACTTTAATTAAGGAATCTGGTCATCATGATGAAGGATTAGCCTCTTTAGAGCAAAAAGCGTTCTACCTTTCCATCCACTGAACCTCATAAATATACAACTGATAGTATATCTATCTTGACACTGTTAAATGTTCAGCTGTGTTGCATGTATTAGCATAACAAGCTAGGTTTATTTATAACAAGAAAATGTAGATGTTTCAGAGCTCTGCTGAAATTATGGAAGAAGCACTGCTGAATACAGAATTTGGAGGTGGAAAGGATCACTTCTCAGCTACTATTTCATTTCTCTGCACTCTGGCTGTAGAAAGCTTATATTCCCCTCAGGCATTCTCAGTAGTTGATTTTCAAGCCATTAAAGTGTCATTTAAAATAACCACAGTAGTTTCACTGTGTCCTTTGACTGCCTGTCCCATTGTCCTGTTTGTTATTTATTAAGTTCTTACAAATACTTGGCCAAACTTTTCCTTTCTGCAACTTGATATAATTACTTCTCATCCTAGCTTTCGCCAGCTTGGATTTGACTGTAGAGTATTCATGAGCCAGGAAACACTACTGTATTTACTGACCTGTGACAAGATTTAGGGCAGGACTGGTAGCGAGATGTTGACCGGCATCCTTTGTGCGTGTCAAAGAAAGGACTGTGGGTTCCTATTGTAACATGCTGCAGCTTTCCAGATGCTGGGGCACTTGGCAAAGGTGAAGAGGAAGCACAGATCTCTCAGCCAGAGAAATCCCCCTCCCCGCAAAGTCGTACCTGCTAAGGGCTGTGTTATCCCTGTTCAGCAAGAGGTGCTTGTAGCTCCGTTTTGCCTCCAGGTTGTCACAGTGCCGTAGGTTATGTCTGCCCTCTGTTCAAATGTGTGATTGCAGCACATCGGCTCTATACAAGCAAGCATAAGTCGTGAGTCCTGCTAAACTAGGAAGGCTTGGATAAAAATGCAGGAATAAACCACAAATCCAAGTTACAGCTGTAGTTAAGAGTTTGTAGAGTTAGTTCTTGTTTTGACATCAGGTGGTTACTTTTAAGTACATACTTTGCTTTAAGGAAGAAAATGGAACTACTCAAATATTTAAGGTAAAATATGTTGAAATCTTTGGCTATGTTAGCAGTACGGTCCTCACAAATGCTTTCGGAGAATACAGGAGTGCTGTTGGTACAGCACCAGTGTGCTAATAGCCCCAGAGCAGACATCAGCATTTAGGATTATTTTTTTTTGACTGAAAAAGAACTGAATCCAGTTTCAAGCACCCAAAACTACCAATGCAAAGACAGAATCAGGCGTGCTCCTGAGATCTGAATACCACTGTCTGTTATCACGTTCTTCTTTGCTGACTTAATTTAAGGCCACATTGTTGTTTGCTTTCAAGTAGTTCAAAAATAAGTTCTGGACGATACTGGGTTTGCTTTTCTTCTTTTCTCTGTGCTGTGCTAGCATGTTTGATGCTCAAATTACATGGAAACACAATATACACCCACTTGTCCCTTAGTTGTGGAAATAGTTCAGGACTCCCTTCAAATGAATTTGAAAACAGTCCAGTATTTTAGTGATTGAAGTCTACATAGTCTATAATATAACTGTCTTGGAACATGAATGACTTGTCAGAAACTGCAGAATAAAATCAAGCCGCGCTTTTAGTGGAATGAAACAGTGAATTTAGACAAAAGCAAACATTATAATGATATTTGCTCACCATTTATTTCAAGGAGGCTGCCTTCATTCAAGACATGCAGAAAACTAATTTTGGGGGGTTTCTGGATACTGCTGTAGTACTAATTGATGAGGAACCTTCTAAAATATATTTGTCTCTTGTTTATTGGATGTTTATGAGACTTCTAGTATTTTAAAGACCATAATTCTCTGTGATACATTGTGGCTAAGTCCTTCTACATTATTTTACATTAGAAACTGTCAGAATATTATTATTTACTAATTTTCAGGCACTATTGTAGCATAAAGCCCAGATTCAGCTCCTGTCCTAACGTTGGGTGTGCTGCCTTCTCTATTGATCTCAGTGAGGACCACTTGAGGAGTAAGGTGTTAATCAGAGGCAGAGACTAAGAGCCAGAGTAGGCAAGAAAACTGAAACTCGTGGTTTTTTTTTCCATTGCCTTCACCTTGGAATGGAAATACAGAGCCCAAAAGCCTTGGCTTTCTGCCTCTTTATGTCTGGGCTGTAGGAGAATTTATGGGGCAGTAGGACAAATACAGGACATGCAAAAGCAGTTTGATTCTACCTGTTGAGCTGGATTTTGTGGTTTTGCTTGATACCCTGTTGTTCCCCCAGCAAGTGGACACAAGTCTGTGCTCCTTTGTGGGCAGCAGGTGATCAAGGCTCTGCATTTTCTCTCCTTCCAAGCTGGCAGCTTTGCCATTATCTTACTTTCCTAGCAAAAAAAGATTCCGTACAACAAAAATACATTTTTTTCCCTGAAAAGTGATTTTAACCAACTCTGTTCTCCATTTGACCAGATTTATCCCCAGAGCATACGCTAACTTTATCATGCAGTGTAATAAAAGTCCCATGAATTCCCTGTGTTCTCAAAGAGATTAAATAGCTATTATAATAGACTTTTTCCGTCTATTAGTCCATGACTTCTTACCAGACAGACATCAGAGATACTGTAAACTGGGAATAGCTTGACATCTGATGTTAATTATTGAAATACAAGGCATGGCAAAGCAAGAATAACCCCAAAAGATACACAACTAATTTGCTTTTTATCTTGAAAATGACACAAGTGACATACCAGTAATTTTTTCTGACCTAAGTTCTACAAGCATAAAGATCACAAAAACTTTGTCTTGCCTGTATTAAAGTTCTTACATCTTCATGTTATACATCACAGCAGCAAATATCTTCACGATGTTTTATCTAAAGTAATATAGCTTGTTAGAGGTAGCTGTTGTCAAATTGTCATCTTTTGTCTTTTATGGCTAAGTAATATGCCAAGTGGTGTTATAAGCAATATTGTGTTCAGACAACATTTCGGGCTAAAGAGCAGTACCGTATATCTATTCTCACATGCTGCATACAGCATCTGATGCACTCTGTGAATACAGAAGTTTACAACTCCAGAAGCTCATTAAAAGTTGATTAATCCCCTGTGTAAAATCACTACATAATTCCCTTGTAGAAGAGTTATGATTATAGCCTCAAATGCATTCTGGATGGTGATTTTAGATGGGCAGTAGATGGAGTAAATGGGTAAAGTTAAGTAATAGGTAGTGAACCAAAACTTAGTCATCCTTCATGTTACAGTGGTTATAATTGGAAGCTGCACAATTTTATGTGGAATTGTACAGTGGATTAGAGCAAATAAGGCTCGGAAAGATCATAACCTTTTTGTCTTTCCTTGCTAATTTTAGATTTGATCTACAAAATAGAGCTTGCTGGAGGACTGGGAGCCATCCTTCTTCTGCTTATTTTGCTCGTGACCATCTATAAGTGCTACAACATAGAGTTAATGCTGTTCTACAGACAGAACTTTGGAGGAGACGAAGCAGCTGATGGTAAGCAGTTGCTCAGGAAACTCAATATATGCAATGGAAATATTTCACAGACCCAAAGTGGTGAAACTTCTAGACTGAAATGAATCCCAAAAGATACCTGCTGCCACTTTAAGTTCAAAGTACTAAGCACCCAACAGTGTAAAGCCCTAAGACTTTCTCCCAAAGCCCCCTGAAATCAATGAGCCTTTTCCCTGACACGTTACTGAGCCGTGCCGTGAGCAAATGGGAGTAAGACGAATTGTTCATGAGTCTGTTACAGAGGCTTGAATGTCATTTGTGAACTGATTCCTCAGAACTCTTTACGTTCATGTGTCCCAGTGCCACATAGTCCCAGGATCACTTCTCCTGAGATCCATACTGTATGTGGGCAGCCCTTTCACCAGGTACTTTTCATTAAACATTTCTATTGAATTGTCTTCAGGCTGCCAACTACCTCCAGTAACCAGTGAGAGGCGATTGTTATTGAGGCTAACTAGTTACCTCAGTTAATTGTGAGACTGTAAACAATGTAGTGGGAACGTACAGCTTGCCTGGAGAGTATGTTTAGGAATAAACTAGGCTGTTTTCAGTGTTCTTCCCCTTCCCTTCCCTTCCCTCTCACTAGTGTATATTCTGTTTGGTGCCTAAAGCTAAACATGTATTTTTAAATTGAAGCTTTAATTCTCGTGAATATCGAACGTTCCTGCTCCTATGAAGCTGGAGTAAACCTTGCTAAACTAAATCCAAGCGCTTTAAATCCTATTATTGTATTCTTAATGCTTCTATTATAGCATAGTTAATATGTTATTAATATGCATATAACAGTATCTACTAAAGATCTGAAGTAGAGTGTTGACAGTACAAAGTACAGGTAATTTTCATAGCCCGCTGCAACACTTATAAGTCATGTAGGCAATCTGGAATGGTATACCTAGAAACAATAATGGATTTGAAAAAAGAGCAGGAAACACATTTCCTCTGTTGTGGCAAAACAATGTGCAGTTGCACAGACATGTTGCTTTCTGCAGTTAGCTTTACTGTATCAAAATAATAAATGTTTTTTTAACACTGAGTGGATATGGTGTGAAAGTGTTCCACTACAATGAAATCCATAGGAGTTTTGGAGAACGCGTGGAATGACATCCAGGGGATTTTAGAATGTGGAAAGATAAATAGCAGGAATAGAGGTCAGGAAATTTCGTCTTCCTCAATCTTCATGTGTGAGTGTGAAAACCTAAGTTGATGCTTTTTTCATACTACACAATACTGTAAAATATTTATGCTGATACCTGAGAGAAAGTGAAGGGTGACATTTTTTGTTTTTGAAGTAATTTATCTCTAACACATTGGGATTATACCAACGTAACATCCCTGGTTCACACCAACAAAAAGTGACCCGAAGTGGTAACTTGCTCCAGATTGCTTTGATTCGTTTATCTTGTGTTTTCAGTGTGAAGCTGCTGCATTTTTATTCATGTAACTTCCTTGGTTCAATCACTTTTTAATTTATGAAACAATATTATTTTCTAGTTGTTTAGAGGGAGTCCCATGAGTACATAGGGGATTCTGTGTGCATGTTAATTCTGAAAACACCTTTTATTTTTCCAGTGCATGATTTTAGAACTATTATAGCTTTGTGTCTCATACTTTATAGCTTTTGTGTCTCTGATACTGCAGAATGAAAGATGGAGGCAGCATATTACTGAGATCAAAGCATATAAGGGGATGTTTCTTTCTACTTGTGTAGGTATAGTGGGAACATACGGAGGTCCCATGAGCAGTCATCTGTATAGATGCAATTGCAGGGTCATCTTCCATTTATACATGTATTTCTTTCAAATAGAAGATTTGGAACTCAACAGGTTTGCTTTATTCCTGTTTCTAAAAATATCCTATGTACGCAATGTTGGATGCATTCACTTCCTGTGTTGTGTGTAGCACTGTTTTTAGAGAAAATGATACTGAGGATTAAGGGAAGACATTTAGAAAAAGGCTCCAGACAGTGCTGCATCCAAGGCACACAGAGCAAGCTGTGGGCAAGCATGGATAGGTCCTTCTGCTATGTCCTGTGTATGTGGAGCTTGTGAAGAGGGAGTCGAGACCTTAGAGATGTAACACAAGCGTATGGACTCACAAGAGCCCGAGGGAACTGGTTCTGTTTACGTCTTGCTTACTTGTGTTGTGAATAGAGGTGACTGGAGAGGGCGGTTGTACCCACGCAGCTGGAAGGGGCAGGATGCTCAGGGTCTGCTTGCACACAATCCGTGCATGGCTTTCATGCTGCTTTATAACCAGGCACGTCAGTGCTCTGGGGCTTGCTTTGCTGCCTTTGCAGAGCTCTCCAATGTTTGCAGGGATGTTTGTCTCCCAGATCGCTTGGTGGCTGGCTTCTCTTAAAAGGTTTTGGCAGGCTTCATTACAGACAGGGTAGCAGGTTTTGGACAGGCCTCCAAAGCTGACTGGCCTTTATTTCTTTGCTGGTTGTTCTTCTGTCATCTTTCCATCAGTAACTACTATTTTTGTATGCTGTTGATTTCAGAGAAATATCAGCAAGCCAGGTGGACGTCCTCCCATACAGCTATGGTGACACTAGGCAAATTGCCTTTTACAAATATATAATTATTCCCATGCTTTGTCTGTAGCTCTGACCCTCATGGGTCTGGCTTTGTATCAAGAATTATAAGAAAGTAACTATCATTTCAAGATCATCAAGGAATGCATTGTATTATGATTAGCTATTTTTTCTTTTTATCAGAGTATATTGATGATTTTTAACTGCTTTAATTATCTTCCATGTGTGCTGTTCTTTACAGATAATTGGTACTCAACAATCCTCCATTCATGCAGTTTTGTCCTCACAACATTAACTATTTGATTTTTCATTTTCTGTAAATAATGGCAGCTGTACTTTTCCCTGGAGACTGAATTGCTGAAGGTTGACTTTTTCAGTATACTATTTCCCATTACTGCAGAGGAATAGCAAAGAGAAAAGTCACGAAGGCAGTCTGATCCCAGCATGGATCCCAAGCTCGATAGTGGTGCCACTTCTGTTCCTGGCACAGTCACCAGCTCTTAGCTCAGTGTTTCGGGTGGGGAGAGCTGGAGATAAGCCCCAGTGCTGTGAAGGAAGAGGAGGAGGTGTGTTGCCTTTTCTAGCCAAACCACTGTCCTCATGTGGTGTTGCCTGGGACCCCTCTGTGACCCACTGCTTCCCTCCACCTTGTGATGAAGCTTTGCCTCCACCCCTGAGCTGCAGGCAGAATGGAGGGGCAAGTTTCCCCCTGCACCCCATTTGCTCTTGGAGTTATTTCTCTCTCTCATACTGTGAGCCCCAAGTATTTAAAATGTCTGGGATCAAGTGACCTCTAAAATTATGACATTGGTTTTAGAAACTACAAGATTTTCTGAAGAAATGCTTTGGACTGTTTGTCATTGTTTTCTGCATAATTGGTATTCATTTGAGTTAAATCATATATTTTCTCACAATTACTTCCGCAAGGAAGTTTTTCTTGCTCAAAACTTTCCAAACTTTCCAGGCTCAAAAACTTTTCCAAGGTCAAAACTTTCACATAATCATAGCACTCAAGGCATAGCAGTTGATAGATTTCCATTAGCAATATGTAAAGGATTAAAATGAAAAGTTCCAGCTTTAGTATTTGTATCAAAATGTTGCCTATGGTCTTTTCAGATGTGAAATGTAAACACTGACCACATGAAGCAGAGTCAGTAACTAGCTCAACATCCAGAATAAAACTGGAAGGGTATTGTTTGTGTGGATCTGAAGGATTTCTCTGTGGAAGCCGGATTCTATGTTCCTGTGACAAGTCCCAGTTTTGCTGGGAAATGATTAATCATTTCAAGGAATAATATGATTTCCTTGTACTTTCTTGTATTCTTTATAGTGCTCTTGCAAACAGCTGGCTGAACAGGAATTTGTTTTCTTACAGACAACAAAGAATATGATGCGTATCTTTCATACACCAAAGTGGATCCTGACGCGTTAGATTGCGATAATAATGAAGAGGAGCAGTTTGCACTTGAAATTCTGCCGGATGTTCTAGAAAAGCACTATGGGTATAAGCTCTTCATTCCGGATAGGGACCTGATCCCTAGTGGAAGTAAGTATTTCTGACCTTTTGGGTTTAATGCTCTCTGATGTGTCATGAAGGCCTGGACTGTGTGATGAGTAGTTGATATGGGAAACCTCTCTTTGTGAAGTGGTTGTGAGGATTTGAAAAGCTTCCTCAGTACTGCAAATTTGAGCTCCAGGTTAGAGCTTGTTCCTGCACACTGAAATCAGAGGGAACTGCCGTTGATTGTAGGGGAGGCAGGAGCTGGACCTTCCTACAGGGAAAGCTGCAGCGCTGCAAGCAATACTGTAGTCCAAAATCTCTACATCAGACACAGGTAGCTCAGCAGGAAACTTCCAAAAAGGAATTTGTAATCTCTGTTTTACCATTGAAAATGGGATTATTATTTTTTTTCCAGTAATTATTTGTCTACAGCAGCTTTACAAGTAAAAGTCGTCTTTCCCATTGTCTTTTGTTTTTTTTCCTAACTTTGAAGTCTCATAAATTGCTACAATAGGTTCCCAGTTTACAGTATAGGTGCAATTTTTTCATTAGAGTTTTGACCAAATGTTGCATTTCTGAGCAGTGTTGGTATTGTGCAAGCAATTGATATTGTGTAAGTAATACTAAGTCTTCAGAGGACTATGTACAGCCCGGTGGTCTGATGCTGTTTTTCATGCTGACGGTGAAATATTTTTCAAATCATTTTGCTGCCATGTCTGAAGATTCAGCAGCACCTTTGGATGTCTGTACTAACAGTTAATGCCTTTCTAGCTGTAGTTGTGACATCTCTTCTTCCAGATTCATTTTTGGACAAGTCAGAAAAGACCATGAATCATATGCATCATGTTGATGAATTTCGAATGCACAGTATGTTTGCTTTAATATCACATTTATTTGAAATGGTACCCTTGTGAAAAATAAGCTTTTACAAATTCTGTCTGCAAATCCCTTCCATGAAAAAAATGAGAAGACAATATGAACTTCTCTCTGTATATGCTACTGTATAGGAAATATGAATAAGAAAACAAAGCAATGGCTGTGCTGGAGCAGATGTCCCCAAACATGAAACAGCTAGAACATGGCTGCATTAGCAACCTGCCTGCCAAAAGACTTGAAACTGCTGCCTTGCTGCTGCCAAAACCCAGTGCCTGCCCTAGAAGCTGGAGCCTACTTCTCTGACGTTTGAGGGAGCTGGAAACAGAGCTCTGAATCCTGTACCATTGGGAAAGAGGAGTCAGAGCCAGGTCAAGAGATCATGCAAAGTCCCGTGTAGTGGCCTGAATTTCTCATGTGCATTTGCAGCTCCTAGATTAGAGCTGCTTCCCCTATGCCTTTTACCCTGCCCATTCAAGGTGTGAATTTTACTCCCTTACTGACACATTCCAGAAAGGGGACTTGGCTCGTAGCCTTCTTATTTCTGACTGCACAAGCAAGTAGTACTGAATTTATAGATGTTATTAAGATAAAATACATCTTTTTGTGTTAAAAATCACAGAACTCTTGTAAATAGTTGTTTCATATCCAACAATATAGCAGAGTTATACATAGCAATTATACAAGTGAATTAAAGAGTTTAAAGCTAGCCCTTCAATGATAACTATACTGAGGCACAGATTAATCTGAAATGAGATTCTTCTTTCCAATTGCTGTACCAGCCAGCATGGTATTTTATTTTTGTCTATTTTTGTCAGTCAGACACTCAGCAAATACTTGTCATCACTTTGGGTATTCATTAAACCTCTCCTGAAAATGTAGGGTACCTGAAAACGTCAGTTCTCATTTGTGAACATTCACAGATTTAATACCTCTTTTTTCCTCTCAAACTCACTTCTTCAGTATTATGAAAGGGCCTGATTCTAACACATGGAGCTTCAAGAACGCTTAATCAAACATAATGACAATGGAGAATAAAATGTGGAACTGAAATGAGTGTGATTTGCATGCTTTAGCTTTGAAAAAGATATGGGGGAAGGCACTCTATTTTGAAGGGGCCAAGAGGGAGGGAGAGGTGATGGGAACAGAGGGAAAACTCAAACTCCTGTATTTGTAAGCTCTCCACATGTGCTGGAGAAGTGGAACGTGGCTGTGTGCTGCCTAATGTTCACCAGTCTTTAAGGACTTGCAGTGCTTAGTGAAGAGAGCAGGCAGTGTGATGTGGTATGGACGTGCTAGAAACTTCAGAGGTAAATATAAGAGTGACTGTCTCCAGAAGTGGCAGATATAACAAAATATATAGGTCTTCAGGGTAGATTTCTGTAGAAAAATAGGGGTTTGATCAAAGTTATGTTTTTTATTTTAGGTAATATCACTTCTCACATGTACTTCATTTCCTTGTCTTTTGGTGTAAATGGCTGTCAGTGTCAGCAAGGCTTTCCCACTCTCCATTCTGATGTGTTTCTTTCTATATCTTGTGTACTTAAATGTGTACCATTCCACTAGCACAGCAAATAAGGTGTGTTTTGTAAGGCTGGTTGTTTCATATAATCTCTGCAATTTTAAGGTGCTGCCACAGGAGGGTGTGCATTATTGCGCTTGCTTCCTGGCATGAAGCAATACATACAGCTGCTACTTGGATTTGAGAGCAAGCGAAAAATAGATTTGTTAAATAGTATTTCATTAACTTTCTTGCCCACTTCTCTGAACAAACTAAAAAGCTGACTTCAGAAAAATTCAGAGACAAGTTTGATTATGTTTTTGTCCAGCTGGTTCATCTCTAACCTCTGGGGAAAAGCTGTGATAGACTCTGCATGTCCCTGTGCAGCCGAGGGAGCGATAACAGCCAGATGTGACTTAGCTGGGATGTGTGCACCCAGCAGCGAGCTTCTCCACACTACATATCTGAGCTTTGCATTTCAGCTCTGCGCTGGGGACCGTTTGTTTCAGGGATGCCCAGAGAGCGACTGTTGCTCTCCCTAGGAGGACAGAGGTGATGGCTGTGGAGACTGAAGCCACCACTGCACCATTGGGAAGCAGATCCCTGGCATCCAGAGTTCAGGTCAGATGGGGCTGAGTCATGTTTTGCAGTAGGTGTTGGTTTCTGTGCCCTGCTGGGATACAAATGTTATCCCAGTGGAGCATTTTGTCCTAGTGGGAGAATCACCGTGAAGGATGCTGAGGGCCTCGGTGGTGCCCACCACCTTGTGGCCAGCAAGGACCTTTGTGGTGACTCTTGGAGCTGCCTGAGAGCAGCACAGATGGACCCGGCTCCCCAGACTTGTGAGGTAGAAACGGGGCTCCAGCAGCCACCGCTTCTCGCTCATGCAGCAGCCCACATGGCCATGCAGGCTGGAAGATGAGAGGGGTGACATGGCAGGGAGACGTGCCAGAGTGCTGTGTAAGCAGCAAGACCAAGTTTGTAACCCGGGATTTGAGTTGCATGTTTATAGAAAGTACGATAGCAGCTATTCTTTCTTAAAGAGTATTCTTTGGTCGTAACACAGTGAGTGTTCTTCATTCTGTCAAAGCTGACAGCACATATACTTTTCTGCCTAGGTAACTAAGGCATAATTGAACATGTTAGCCTGTATAAGAAGACTGTGATCCCTAAGGTACAGTTGCAGTTGTTACTAAAGTTTCCTAGCAGTTATCATTTTTTCCACCCTATTAGTGTTCAGGGCTGTTTTAACAAACCCTTTCCCATAGCAAGCAGACTCTCCAGCCCTGTGAGCTTTTAAATTCAGTATTAGGAGACCTGAGGAGACTGAATACTTGAGCGGGGCGGGGGGGGGGGGGAATAGGAATAATTATCTTTTTACCTGAGCCATTTTCTGTCTTGGTAAGGATGATGTGTCTACAGAGAGAAAGCTCTGTTTGCACTTGACTCTTCTAAAATTGGGACTATATTGGAGGAAGATATTTTTCTCACACGGTTTCTGCAAATTATTTTAAACCCTGAAAGTGAAGAGGTCGAAACTGTCAAGTTGGATTTTTAATACCAGCAATACAAATCTATTAGAGCATCATCTAGTTGCTCTCTAAGCATATGTGCGTTTGATCTTGACAGGATTGAAAAAACATCAGCAATTCACTCCAGCTCAGCCCAGGGTAAAGAGATCAGGCACTGAAGAGTAACGGTGATGGAATAAAAATCTTTGCTTTTACCTGAAAAATGAGAGCTTGTCAGCACAACAGGAGAGCACCTAAGGCATGTGATAAAAGCCCCCCAACAGTCAATATTGCAGTTCTGGCAATTTGTGGTTTTGTCTGCCCATCTGTGTGGTTTTTGCCTGGTGACTTTCAGCTTCCTGGGTTCCTGGATGAAGAAAACCCAGTTGGACTGTGTGCATGGAGTTCCCAAGGAGCCTTAATTAGGTATGGTACACCATTTATGGGGAATGGGAACAGAGTACCCAGCTCCACAAACTCCTTTCAGAAGTCCCTGTTTGTCTACTCTGTATGAATTTTACACTTAATGCCAGGCATGGGCGGGGGTAGCAGGAATACAGAGGAATGACAGTAGAAAGTGGAAGAAATATGAAGAAGAGGCAGCAAGGCTGGCTACCCTGTAACAGTCCACTGAAGGCCTCCAAGGTGGTCAGGGAGCTGGAGCACACAGTACAAGAGGAGAGCCCAAAAGAACTGTGTTTCTTGAAGAGGCCAACAAGGACAAAGCCAAGGAGGAATATTATGGTTGTCTTCCCATTGGAAAGCACAAAGATGGAGACAGTCTTCTCAGGGGTGCACAGTTGTTGAACAAGAGGCCACAGGTGTTGCAACACTGAAAATTCCATTTAAACATTTGGAAAATTTTCCTCACCATGAGGGTGGTCAGACACTGGAACAGAACCCAGAGACACTGACAAGAAACCTCCAGCCTTGGAGGTCTACAGAACTGTGCTGGACAATGCCCTGAGCAATCTTAGCTGGTCCTGCTTTGGGCAGGGTGTTGACCTGGAGACCTCCAGAGCCCCTTTCTAACCTGTATGAGTCTATGAATCTTTGATTCTAAAGATCCAGAATTTTGATTCCAACATTTATCACCAAAACAATTTCACCAAAGTCATCCACTTCAAACACTTCAGTCTGCAAGGGCACATCCCCAGAGCCACCATCCTTTCCTTCTACTTAATCACCCCTTGCTTGGCCATGCCAAATATGGAAAGTCTGACAATGGCCGAGGGAGTGGTATGCTGAGAGGGCTGTGTGTCATGCTGATCTGCATTACTTGTTTCTTTGTGTTGAACTCATCAGCTGTCCCTCAGCTTATTCTGGGATTGGCCTCTCCTTGGGGAGGGGCCCTCACTCTGCTCTGTGTTTCAGCAGTTTCGACTGCATTGCTGTTCTGGTCTGAGCTAAGAGAAGCAACAGAAATTTAATAAACAGGAAAAGCAAGACAAGCAATCATTTTTGTTATAATAAAGTAATCAGAGTTAGGGTTTGGGAACTATACAGTTAGGAAACCAGGACTGAATTATTCTTCTGCAAAATAACTTTCTCAAGTGATAGTCACTTTGCCAAACTCAGAAAGGCTGGTTATTTTCAGAGTGCCAGGAACCAGCCAGTATGGGGGCAATGGTGGATACTCTTTGGTTCTTGTGGTTCTGCAGACCATGCTTCCCCAAAATATCTGTAGGACTTTCTATGATTTCTGGTGTTCTTTTCCTCTCCCTCAACTGCTTCTGCAAATCATCTGAACGTGGTTAGTCAGTAATTTCTTTGTGTAAGCAACTCTGTGTCCGTGCTGTTCATTAATTTCCTTGCTCTTAGTCTGCTTGCATATTAGGTTGTCTGGGTTTCCTTCCAGCCTGTGGTTAGTGTAGCTTGTTCAAGATTCAGTAGGCAGTTATGCATGATTTAATTGCAAATTGGATGCATGTCTTGGATTTCTCTTCTTCAGTGCTTCAAACTACAGTTCAGCATCGTTACACGTTGACAGTGTTTGGTGAGCACATATTTGCTGTCAGATGATCTGTCTTCATTACTGAAGGGCAACTGTGCAAAAACTGCATTTGTTTATGGGTCTAAAAGTTCTTGCTGTCCATACCTTTTTGGGCATTGCATTGGACATGATGCAAGTAAGTTACTGATAGAGCTACTACTAATTCTAAATTTTTTGACCAATGGGAAATGCTAATATTTTGAAAACGGTTTTTGTGCCATATTGCAAAATGGTGTTTCAAGGGAGGAAAAAAGGGTCAAAATTTAAAATGTTCTTTTTCAATAAAATCAAGTGGGTTAATTCTAGTGCTGACATTTTATTTTTACATTCTAGTTTATGATAAAATACAATGTTTGGGAATTAAAAACTAATAATTCCGTACTGATTTTGTCAAGACGATTTTTTTTCTCCCCTCCCAATGAAGTGTTATTGAAGTTGACACCTCCTGCAGCAAAAGTGAAGTTTCAGCAAAATGTTATTTATCTGATGGAAATATGTTGGTCTGGAATCTTACAGTTGGTGATATCATTCCTGAAATCCATGCTCAATTTTTTTCTGGAA
Organism: Pluvialis apricaria; assembly: GCA_017639485.1. Classification (NCBI taxonomy): domain Eukaryota; kingdom Metazoa; phylum Chordata; class Aves; order Charadriiformes; family Charadriidae; genus Pluvialis; species Pluvialis apricaria. The sequence goes on from CM030017.1 coordinate 8,933,493, forward strand.
AGTGAAACAAAGCCAGTGCCTGACAATTACTTCTTAGCTCTCGGGAAAGGTGAAAACCACCCTTTCTCCATCCTACATTGCAATACAGATTGCTTGGATTTAATACCTTCTAATGGACCCAACACTTAAGACAGACAACTCAACCTGCAGTATTTTGAGCAGTCTCAAATTCTGAAGTGAAAGGAGGGTGGGTGATTTAGCAACTCGCGGGTTTACGTGGTCAGTCTGCTACCACTGGAAAAATAAAACTTGAATTTCCACATGTCCCCCAATGTGATTTAAGTTGTGCACATTGGACATACTGCAGAGTGCACCCAATGGAACCATGTGCTCCAGGGAAGTTGTCGCCTACCTTTAGTAGTAGCCCCAAGCTGAAGTTACTGGGAGTACTAAGTACTTCTGGACCAGATGTCTGGAAAATATGTTTGCCTTTTCATTTGGGTTTCCAGTTTCCTATAATACAGTGTATTTTATCCTCAGTGCACCAACAGAACCCCTGTACATTTGCCATGTCTATCAGTGAACCAGCTGCAAACTTGGAGCTGAAGGAGCACCTAGTGGTCATTTGTGAAGGTGTCTGTTTAGCCGTCTGTAGAAAGAGCTCTTACTTATTGCAATATCCAGTAAGTAAGGTGGGCATGCGAAGTATGGGAGAGGCACAGAGGGGAGAAGTATCCATCTGAGAAAACAGGGAATTTTTCCTGTCTTCTTCCCACCTCATTCCCTGTTTGACTAAAGCAAAGTCTGGTGAGTTTTTGATTGAGGTGGTATAATGGATTATTGCTGGGTTGGTGCTATTGAAATTATTGCCACTGGATATTTGAAGAGATGAAAGTGGAGTAATTTTTTTGTTTGTTTTGTTGGTTTGTTTTGGTTTTTTAATTGGATGCATATAGGATATATATGGCTGTGCTTAGCACTAACCTGGATATGTGGTACTGACCGGTATTGTGTCCTGCAGAGAATTGTCTTGTACATAGCCGTGTTCTGAGTTGTTTGAAGGAGGGATGAATATGTCTCAGGAAAGATGCATGATAGTTTGTTGTTTTACTGTATCTTGCAGATTCAACCTCTAATGATGAAGCTTCCCACCTAAATTCTTTCTTTTTGGGAGCAGAAAGAAAGGAAGAAAATGAAGAGTCTGAGCTGTTGATACATTGGGATAATCTCTTTCCATTGTATTGAACATTTCTACCTTCCCTTAAGTTTTGTTTCACCAGTTCTGCTTATCATTTTCTCATTGTTGCTGATTCTCTCCCCTCTCCGCTGCCTCTCCCATGGATTTTAATGTTGAATTTTTTTCATTAATGAGTAACAATTTTACACAGAGCAATGTGGGCGTTTTCCTCATAAAATATTTTAAGGAAAAAAACCAAACTGTAAATGCTGCATGATTAAAGAGTCATAAAACATTAACTAAAAGTCAGGATTGTTGCATAGACATTTGTAATGTATGTGTATGTCTTAAATTTTTGTGTGTCTGTGGGATGTTTGCAATTGCCTCTTCCATTTGTGAAAGAAATTCTTCTTGCTGCTAAGTGGTGAAGTAAAACATTGGTAAAGGCAGATTTGATGCTAACTATGCCTTCAGTCTCATGAAAATAAGCTATTTTAGAATGTTCCTGTTGGCCTATTTTGTAGCTATTTACTTTACTGGAAGTGGTGTGAATAAGCATGCTGTGGTACGGTGCTTGGGACTATAAAAATGAGTCTTGCAGTAACAGATGTTGATTAATGATGTTCTTTGTAATCGTTGTTCCTGCTAGAGGGCAGTGTGTGTAAGAGAGGCCCTGCCCTGTGCTGAGTAAAGATCTGTTCTGTGCAGCTCTTGTGTCCAAGTCTTCATTTATAACACATGCTTCTCCTCTGTTGTCAGGTGGCACATTCTGAGTAGCATGGTCAAGAGGTTCATGTAGTTTAAAAATAAAATTATACCCTGTCTCTAAGCTCACAATCACAATGCTATGCAACCAATGAACACTTTTCTGACCTTAGTGGGGTTTTTTTCAAGTGATTTCATTTTCCTGGTCTTGACCCAAAACTCATTGAAATTTCTCAAAGTTTGTTCATTTGAATGGGTTTTGGATCAGGTCTGTAAGTAGATCTCTTTCCCATCCTGTTCCATGTCAGACCAGTGTAATTGGCTTCGCTTCCCTACCATCCTTGGGACAAGTGAAACTCAGGAATCCAAGTCCAACTTCAAAAATACTTTGTAGTTCAATAAGCTGACATCATGGAGCTAATGATGGGGCTGGCATTTCTACTTACAATGATCGTTTGCAACTACTTGGCATGCATGAATAAAAGAACAATACTATTTTCTTTGTCACTGATGTCTCAACAAATAAACACCTCCAACATGTTTAAATTTTCCATTTGTTCCTGTCACTTGTGAAGTTTCTGTAAATACCTTGGGATACATAGAAGCATAGGTTTGTGATGTTAAAACAGAGCATTGGGCCACAAAGAATGTTATTGTGCTTTTGTGGTCAAAGCCTAAAGAAGAAAGAGCTACCGTGATGCTTCTATGCAATAGCACAAGTTCTGCATGTGATGAGGGCTGATTTCTTTTTGAGCTCTTGCAAGTTACGGTTCATACACCCTATAGCACCCTCATGTCCTTGCGTCTGAAACACAAGAACTGCTTCCCAAAGTGTGCTTCCCTCAATGCGATGTTAATCATAACCAGTGTCAATGTTAAAATTTACACAAACGTTATATTGATCTTGACCTATATTTTTTCAGTAAGTGAATTGTGTATTTTTAGTCACTAATGCATCTACACAGTGAGGATATTATGTAAATGTCATTCTATTGAGATGAACAGGGAAAACCAGTAAAGGATGGAGGGTGTTATTAACGCGTTTTCTATATGTACTCCATAAATAGAAATACGTTGTGATACACAATCCTATTTTTGTTGGAGTATATTGTAAATGGTGTGGATCAGTAAGCTGTAGGATTTTGTTATACTTGATTGCAAGCCTGATGTTTTGATACAATAGACTTCTTTATTCTTTACTCTTTCTCTCTTTCTATAATTTGTAGCCTACATTGAAGATCTCACAAGATGTGTTGAACAAAGCAGAAGACTCATTATCGTGTTAACTCCAGACTATGTTCTCAGGAGAGGATGGAGTATTTTTGAGATGGAAAACAGACTCCATAACATGCTAGTCAGTGGAGAAATCAAAGTTATTTTGATTGAGTGTACTGAATTAAAAGGGAAAGTGAATTATCACGAAGTGGAATCTTTAAAGCACACCATCAAACTTCTCTCAGTGGTCAAGTGGAAAGGACCAAAAAGCAGCAAACTGAATTCTAAGTTTTGGAAGCGCCTGGTCTTTGAAATGCCAGGGAAGAAAAAGGAGGTGGTATCTCGGCATCAGGTCCTGGATTCTGCAGAGCAGGGCCTATTTGGAGACCTCCAGACTGTACCCTCTCTTGCTGTCACAGGCACTTCTGCCACGTTGGTAGAATCGCGGGCTGATTTAACTGATTACCATCAAGCAGATTCTGTGCAAATGAGACATTATTGCAGAGGATACGAATATGATGTGTCAGCAGCAACATTGCCAATAGCTTCCATAAGCAACCATCACACATACTGTAACATACCTTTGACACTACTAAATGGACAGCTACCTCTTAACAATACCATGAAGGATCCCCAAGAGTTTCACAGGAACAACCCATTGCTACCTTTATCAGCAAAGGAGCTTAGCTTCACCAGTGATATTTGGTAGTGAAGATCAGGACTCTTTTGAGATGCTTCATGACTGCCATGAAGACACGTTTTTAAAGAACTTTGCCCTAACCCCATGGGGTGAGAAGATCTGTTCGAAGCAGCGGCACACTTGTTTGCTTTTCTACTTGAACTTTTTTGTTTACGTTTACAAATTATTGACAAAGGGGGCATTCTTTTGTAACTCAGTAATGTCCTTCCTGTCTTTTAATGTACAGTTTTATTGCTTCTTTAAAAAGGAGGGGGGATAGGAAAAAACATCCCATCATTTTACAGCAGGTTTACAATCTGGGATGGATAAAAGGTCACTGTATGTGATTTCCAACATCCATACATATTTAAGTAATAGTATTTGAAAGACATGGAAGTTGTTGGGTTTTTCATATAGACTTCAGTACAGTTTGAAATTCTAATCATGCTACAAAAATGATTATCTCCTGCACAGACCACAACGGGTGAATCATTCTCACAAGGAAGGAGGAGGAAGCCTTCCCGGTAACATTGTCTTGCGAATACATTTTAGAAGATGACCAGCTGAAACAATGCAGATGAAGCTTTATCAATAAAGTGCATAGTAGCAGTTGCTGCAGAATAAATCACCTGCTCACATCAGCATCTCTTCATTTTATTATTGAGGCATGTTGTATTCATAGTTAATGGTTAGCAATGTGGTTTTATTAACTTACTAGAATACTGGAAGATGTTTAGGAAGATTTTAAACAATTTTTCTGTCAATTATATATTATTTCACAATTTTTGTAGATTTTTAATGACTTTTTTTAAACAGTTTAAGCATAAATTTATCTGTCTGTCAGTTAATTCATTAATTTGAAATTTCTTAAGATCTCTTGAGCTCTTTCAAGATTTGTAGTGAAGGCAATGTAATTTTACATAGATTTTTTTTTTCCAAAATCAGTAGTTACAATTTGAAATTATCCTTTTTGTGAGAACATCAGCAATAGAAAATAATTACTACAGCAATATGCAGAGATCAAGTGCTAAATTATTCAGGTTTACTAGTAGTCTGACTTCAATTGCAGTGATAATCACCTGAGACAGTTCTCTCTCTGTTTATCTACCTGTGAATTTATGTACCTTTTAAATATGGCTGAAGCAGGAATATTTCTGCTCTCTGTGCAACTATTTTTAAGCAGCTGGTAAGGTCTTGCATTTCTTACTTATGAGAGTGATCCCATCGGTCAAATAAGATACTGTCATTTATCTTTCATGGAAAGCATTCTGGCTGCTTGTGGATGAGAAGTGTTATACAGGTACTCAGCATCAGGCATTACTACTCAGCGAGTTAAGTTTTCTTTGGACCAGTATGTTTCATGGAGATTTCCATACTCAGTTGATTAAGAGTTGCAGAGTCAGACCACGGAGACAACAGTATTCAAGGAAAAAGCTCTAAATAATGAAGGCAGAAGCCAGTTTTGCAGTCTTTGGCATGGCTTTAATGAAAACACAGTAGACATGGGAGTTTTGTCTCAATAAGATCTGCTGGAGCAAGTTCCCAAAAATATTTTTATGACAGGCAACCTTGCCTGTATTTCAGTATGTTTTTAGCGTTGTTCTCTTTTGATTGCATGAATAAAAGTTAGCACTCTGCACTCAGCTGCCTGTGGTTTCATCAGCAAACAAGTTCAGTAAATCCTTGACATTTTGCAGTGGTTCCTAAATTGTACCCTACAGTCAAATGGAAACAAACACTGACCTAAGACTTAAAAGTATCCAGAATTGGCCCAAAAGCCATGAGAATGATCTCAAATGTGCAATAATTCATAGAGGTCGGTATTTTTCCATTGCTTCTTTCCCCAGTTCTTTATTCTGTGCCCTCTTACACCAGTTACTGTCTGTAAGATTTTCATTAGGTTCTAAATAATACAAGTTTCTCTTGTTTTTTTCTAGCGTTATTATGCATTTGACACTAACACTGAAAATGGAAATCTAGAAAAGATATTAATTTATTACACAGTATAGGACTATAACTTGCTCTTTTGTGAAGTTAAGTTCCGAACATATAGGTGTTTAATATTAGTATTTTTCTACTGAGAAAGAAAGTGATTTTACCTCCATTATAAATATATGTATTTCAACCTCCTCCCAGAAATTTACAAAATTTGCACTGTTTTATAAGTGTTACAGACTGTGTTTACACTGGCTATGTTCTTTAATGCAAAGTGTAATTTAAACAAAGGGAAAAAAAACTAAAAGAAAACCCTGCATGAAGAGAGCTGCATATGTTTAAATGAAAAGCTGTACTTTTCATTATTTTCCTTTCCACATTACTCTAGAATCTGGTTACTTCACATAGAATGCTCAGTGAGATTTTAAACCTACTAGTTCTGTATTAAGCATGCAAACTCCAAAAAAAAAGAAAAAAACCAAACATATGCAGGTTGGTCTGCTGCTTTTATTTACAATGACTAAATATGGGTAGCAAATTCCTTTACCTGATGATAATGTCTCTTAGAGCAGTAGCTATTCAAAAGCAAAATGCAATCATGTTTGCATTGAGGTAACATGAAAAGAACAGTTTTTCTGTCATTTTGCAAAAGCACATTGTGTGTCTGTGTATCGATATCTTTTAGTTATAGATGACAAGTCACAATCTGCTTTAAGATTTCAAAGTGTGTATTGAGTACTATGACAATATATACATGAATCGGAACCGCCTGTACCCCTCTGCTTTCAGTACGGGGATGGGGACCTGAGCTCAGGAGGCCTCTCGTTGACTCAGTTTCATGTAATACTGGTATGACATGCCTAGAGGACAAGTGTTTCTGTAAGTAGCACTTAAGGGTCTGGAAAAATACTTTCAAAACAGTGAAATGCATCCATCGGTGGGACTTCAGTGGCACAGAGACTGGGAGCTTGTCCCACTGTGAAAATCACCTCCGTAGCAACCTGCCAGCAGGGTCCCTTGCGGTGGCAATGACAGCTGGATCAGGGCCATGGTGGTAAAATGTTCTAGCTCATTCATGTGAACTTCATTAGCTGAACGAGAAGGGCATAAGGGCATTTTGCATCCCTCTGTCTCACCAAAGCCGTGGTCTTACTCAGCTGGATTTGTCGGGGAAGAGGCCAGGGCGCTACCCTGACAGTGCCTGGTGCTGCATCTCGCTTGCGCGACTGTTCAGCCCTCGCCAACCCCAGCTTGTCAGGCTGTGCCTTGCCCGGCCACAAAATCACCAGCAGCAAACATCCTTATTGCAACCACGTGGGGCTTCTGATTTGGGGCACGTTCATTTTAAAGATGGTTTATTCTAATGGTTGGAAACGATTGTTTGTAGACTTCCTTTTGTGTACAGTGTGCTTCAGAAGCAATTATGGTTTGAAAATTGTGTATAAAAATGAGCTAGAAATTGGAAACCTATTCAGTCTCTACAGATTTTATGTTCCTAAAGAAAGTTCAGAGAGAAAACAGGGTACTTTTAAATTAAGTAACAAAGAGGAGTGAATATTGACAGTTCTTGGGGGCTGTGTGCTGGATCAGTGTTTCAATAATTAATATTCCTTTCTCTAGACAGTGGATGAGAAACCTGTATAAAGATACTGTCATACTCTGCCTACAGGTCTGCTCCAAAACCCAGTCAAGCCAACAGAAGGAGTTCCATCAAATTCGGCAGACTTTGGATAAGGCCATAAAACCTTAGGTTTAGTGTGTACAGAGGAATAAAAAAGACAAAAGGGAGAGAAAAAAGTCAAGAGACTAATAGCATTTGATTATTTAATATGGCTAAAATCAAGCTTATTTTTGTCCCTGTTTGGTGCGGATATGCTCCAGGACTGTCCATCCTTGGGAAAGGAATTTTGTTCATTCTTTGTTATAAACAAGATAAGGACTTGGGAATAAATAACGGATACTTTTAGGAAAAAAAAAACAACATGATTTTTAAGGGCTTCCACTCTGCTCTCAGTAGTTCCTTTGATTCAGCAGGCTTTCTCTGTTCATCCAAATGCATAAGCACATACTTAAATTCCCCTTAATTCAGTGAGAAATACTTTACTGAGCAGGGGCCTGGAAGAGTAGCTGAGTGCCAGAAATCGCAGCCTTTAGCAGCCTTTAGAATTGGGCCCTTATGGGGATCCTCAGAGCAGCTTTTCCGATTTTGGTCTCTGAATAGATGCGAGTGTTATGGCAGAACAGCTGTCAGGTCTCACAGCCCTGGTTACAAGAGAGAAAGTCTTCAGTGCTTGTTAGCCTGGCAGTGACATCTCCCTCGGAACTCAATGGTAGACAGGAGAACAATGACTTTTTTTCTTTGTGTCCCAGTTGGGCAACTGGGAGCTTACCCCATGGGACGGCTTGGTTAGAAATACTGTCTGCAAGAAACCTCTACCTCCATGCAGCATTTTGTGCATCTTCTCTTGTGCACCCTTTGAGGTTCATGCTGGGGATGCCGAGTTACTGGGGTACTAAGAAATAAATGGAGAGTGTGAAGAAGGGAGAGGAAGAAAAGAGCAGTCAGAGTCCCAGGGTTTTCCAGGCGGAAACACTGATTCAGTATAGCCCAATGACAGCTCTTGCATGAATGCGTCATGTTTGTCCACTATTCAATGGATGCTGGGCAAAGTTCCCCAGAAAAATATAATTTCTTGCCAGTTCACTTGCTTCAGAACCCTTGTCTTGATTATTTTAAAATGAAATTTCAGTTTCCTGTTGGATAGGATACTTTCTTATTTCTTCCACAGAAAAAAAATAATGCTGCTGCTTTATGTGTGTGGGGGTTCCCCACAAAGTAAAAACTCACACTTTCTGCTGCTCCTGTGGGTTTGAAACGTGCGTGTAATGCCAGAAGTGTTATAGATCATCTCTGGTGAGGTGGATGAGGTGACAGGTTTCTGCAGGGCAGTGGATCCCATCACTGGAGAGTACAACTTCTGGCTCTGGCATTTCAGCAAACCAAACTGCTCCCTTTTGCCATTGCCCCATACTGCCAGGTGTACATTTCCAGTAAGCGTGGCCCGGAGTCAGGAGGAAAGTGGGTACCAAACATTGCTGTTTAGGACTGTCCCAACGGCAGTGCTGCAGCTCTTACAACGTGTAGTTGCTGGGTGCGGTATCAGTTCGCATCGGTACCGTCCCCGGGGGTCTCACTCTTGTAGTCTGCGGAGCAGTGCAGTCACAGCCAGAGCCTGTTTTTCCAAAGCATTTAAGCCACACAGGAGTCAGATCTTATCAAAAGTCCATGGGAATTAGTCCTGGTCCTCAGTTCTTGCAGTACCAACATTGATTAGTTAGAACTGTGAGAAATAATGACTGCTCTGAGCAGCAGAGCTGGAAGAGCCGCACCAGGGCGGCAGTGAGCCAATGGGCCCATCCTTGCGCAGGTCACGAGGAAAGTGGGTACCTGAACATTACGATGATGTTCATTTAATGTAATCAACATTGGTCTATTTGCTTATAAGATAATGAAAAAGACCTAAAAATACCTTCCTCCATGGTCTTGAAAGTATTTAAGGTTTTGAAATTTCATAAGTAATAGTGATTAAAGCAGTTCCATTTCGGCACTTGTTAGCACAGCAAATGTTAAAACTACAGGATTTTGGAATACTTTGTTATAGGAGGAAAGCAAAATTTGAAAATGGAAAGTAATGGCATGTCACATTCTTGCAAACACAAAGTTCTGCAATGTATTTTGCTTCTCTAAAGAAATATGAAGTGTTTGCCGTGTTGAAGGAAGGACAGCTTTGCCATGCACACTACAAGAAGCCATTTGATCATTTCAATGCCACTGGAGAAATTCAGAGTTTAATAAGGCTGCTCCAAAGAGGTATAAAACAATGTCTGATAAAAGGAAACATAAAGTAAATGTTACCAAGCTTTGCCAGGATATTTCTCATTTAAATATAAAACAGTAGCACTGACAATAGAAGCAGAACGTGACCTGTCAGCATTTTCTCTTCATTGCAATATCATTGTACAGCTACAGACCAAGCAGGAAAGCAAATAAATAATAATAATAAAAATACAGTTTGTTAAGCTGAGCCAGATTCTCATAGTAGGTATTCTATAAACAACTCCTCTAATTAATTTTGATAGAGCACAATTGGCTTTACAAGATTTTAAGAGCTCTCTTCTCTTCAGGACAAACTCAAAGACAAAACAATGTATTTTATATTAGATGAGTTTTGCAATTTCTTTAAAGACTGTAAAATAATTCCTTTGTACGCAGCAGCGGGTGGTAAATGTTTTCCCGGCTGCAAGTTTCCACTATGGGCGTGCAGAGTGGTGTGCTGCAGGGAGAGCACCAACAGCTGCTGCTGAGCCCGTCGGAGCTGGCAGACCAACGGGGCTACGTTTGAGCGTAGCGGGGCAGCCACCGTCCTCAGGCGTGACAGGGTGCGCTCGAGTATGTGGCTGGGCAATGCCTAGAGAATATGGCACCAGTTCAGACCGTGCTCATCCTGTATGGAGGGGTTTGCAAAGTCTCTGGTGCCTTCTTTTAATAGAGAAATGTGAGCAGGCCAAGGTGGAAATGAAAATTGTCACTGAAAGAATTGTGCGCCTCATTTCTTTCTAAATCCGACTTATTTGGGATTCAGAGCATGCCCTGGGATTTATGATGTGGAGGAGAGAATTAGTGATTCTCATGCACAAGGGGCTTTGCTTTTACTACCAAGACGTGTTTTCATGAGAAATCCAGACCCTGATGTGGCCTAGACTTAATGTAAATTAGCCTCTTATGAGGTGACTCAAGAAGAGAAGGTCTAATGAGATGTGAAGAAGCTTTTAAAGTACGATATACTCTAATCAGTGTGTGTATGTGGCTTAAAGGTAACTTCTGCCAGCACCTAAAAGGGAGCATTTAATATTTAGTCCCCAGATAACATTAGAGAGTCCATGCTCTGTGTAGACTGCGCACAGAAAATTAACATCTTTTCCACAAATTATAACAACCTTTAAAACCCTTAACAGCTCTTTGATTAAAGGATATCAAAGGCTTTATGATCATGAAACAATTAACCTAACACCTAACTCCGCTGGGGAAATGTTTAGCAAATGAAAAACAGGGTTAGGATCCATTTTGCCCAAGATCCTACCAAAAACCAAAGGCAGAGCTGGGGTCGTGCCCTCAGTCTCCCAGTCTGGAGCTCTGACCAGTAGATAATATTCCCTGGACCAGACTGGCAACTTCACAGCAGATTGCCTCGGCCTGGCTCTGTGGCCATGCCGTCTCTCAACCAGCAGAAAAAGATTGTTCCAGTTTGCGTGAACAACCTCTGAATGTCCCCTACGTAGGTGATGCCGTGGCTGTTTTGGGGGGGCATGGGAGAGCTCTCCCAGAGCAAATCATGACACGTCCCTGTGGGATCAGCAGCTCGCTGCAGAGAGGCAAAAAGACAGAAGCTAATCATTGGCAGTGAAGTGACTTTGGAAGGACACAGACTGACAAGATGAGATGACAGGAAACCTCTGTGCTGTAGCAAATTATTGGCAAAAGGAGACAGCGGGGGAAAAAATTGGACTGACAGATAATTTGTACCTAACAACCAGCCTGAACCCAGATCAGAGCTCTGGCTCTTACACTGCCAAACTCAGGGAAAATCTGAACAAAGTTCAAACTTCATTGCTAACACCCATCAACATAGTGAACACAGTACGCATCTGTGGTATGACAGTGCCAGTCTGCGAGGAAGGCTTCAATCCAGGGCCAGAAGCTTTCAGTTACCCTTCTGAACAATTTCTCCTTGCAAAATGCCTAGACCTGTGCAGGTATCTCTTAGGGCACAGACGATTCAAAGCAGTCCCTCTATTGTGGAACAAAAGAGAGGAGCCGGAGACGGCAAAATAAAGGAGGACGTTCATGAACTCGGTTGACCTGGCTTGTCCTTGGCAGACTCCCCAGCTGTGAAACACAAGCATAAGCGCCCTGTAAGAAGAGTGGCGTGGCAGAGGCAGTCAGGCTGGGTGAGTGTGTCTGAGAGGTGCTACGGAGCAGCGATTTGGGATACAGAGGGGCAGCAGCCCACCACTGCCTGCCTAGAAGACATGCCTGTGCCAGCAGCTGGCGGGGATGCGGAGGGCATGGGCACTGCTTGGACGCAATGGCTTCAGCATCTCATGGTCACTGCAGCCTGCTCTGAGGTCCACAAGAGGGCTTCCAAAACTATTTATGGTACCCAATTCCTGAGCTCCCCAGGGTCCAAAGAGAGGTAAATCCTATCCAAACTGCTCTGCCCCCAGTAAACAGGCTAAGAAGGGGCTAATAAAGGAAACAATAACAGTAGTCATTAATTCAGCAATCTGGTTTAAATCCCTTTCTTAAACCATTAACTATATCTTATAAACTCATCATCTTACTTGTCTTTAAGATACTGAAGTCCCTGGGGAGAGTATGGAAACAGCATTGCCTGTAGCAGGGAGTGTTTTATGTGCAGTATAAAGCTGGTCACAGTCATACAAAGTGGGAGAGGAGGCCTTAGGTGGTCACTTGCAAGGTCCGGGCACCGCCGTCCATGGGAGGAGGAGAAGACATGCGTCTGCAAGGCAGCAATGGAAATCTCCAACACCGCACCATGAGCACCGGGACGGAGAGCTGGAGCAGCGCAGCCCGACGGGCAGAGTGCCCCGGCGCCCTGCGGGCAGCCGAGCATCGCGGCGTCGCATCCACAGTCAGCAAAATAGAGGCACCCCACGACAAGGGCTTCTGTTGCAAAATACAGCAATGTAACCTTTGAGCTGCTAATCATTTTTCCTTTTTGGCAGCCAAACAAATGTTACGAAAGAGTAATTCTCAACATCCATTGTACCCTGAGGGTTAACAAACATGTGTAAGAAGAGCTCCAGATAGAGAGCTGGCAGCCTCTGCTTCTCCCTTAGTGTGTGGAGAGCTCTACTGAGATACTGAGACTTGAGGGATGATGGGAGTTGTCTTGTCTTCTTTTTTTTTTTTTTTTTGAGAAATAAGGTCACAGAAATTGTCAGAGGACCATGTGGAGCGATTATAGCAAAAGCACAGAGGCCTGTTAGAGAAACTTCCTGATTTTAGAAGCCTGATTCTTGTTATTTTACAGTAAGACTGTAAAATAGTCTCCTCCCCAAGAGCGGGGGGAAGGTGCGGTGGTTTGTGCAGGGCAGTGACAGAAGTTGAGGCAGGAGTGGGCAGAGGAGCAGAAGCCAGCGTGTCCACGTGAGATGGCTGACGCTAATCTCAAACGATGCCCTGCAGGGACAGAGCCGGCAGCCTCCGTACAACGGGGACACACAGCGCCCATCACCCTGCCACAGGCTGACTGCCCAACGCTGCTGCCATCCCACGGTTGCTTCTCTGTGACACTAGTTGCTGATCTTGGGGCAGTTTCTAGTGGACAGGCTTGGACCTCTCATTTGGCAGCCTCTTCCCTTCACTCGGCAAAGAGGCTGAGGCCCAAACACCAAATTCTTATCTGGTGTCAGCAGGGCAGGGTACAGTGTTCAAGGGGTGGCCCAGGGACACCTGTCTGGGGCCAGCGTCCGGGTCACAGGGGTCCAAGTACTGTCACTTCTGCAGCAGAAGATGCAACAGCATTTCAATACACGTGTCCACCAGGCCTCGCTGGCCCCAAAACCTCACCAAAGCGTCTGATTTCTAATACTTACTCTCCCTGAGCCAGCAAACACCACAGGAATAGCACTGGTGGCAAAGCTGCGATGTCAGAGCGAGACTGAAGTACCACCAGGTAACCTAGTCTGGGCCAGTTTAACTTGTAGCAAGTTATTAGCTTCTTAAATTGTACTTAAAAGTGGTGATGTGGAAGCCGTGTTTTCACAAAGTGGCTGAAGCAGAACAAGCTCAGATAAGCATTAGGCTCAGCGTGTCCATACGGCTTTGCCTGTCACCACCCGGAATGAAACCTCCCCCTGGGCTGACCTCCCTCGCCTCAGCCCGCTCTGCTTTTCCCCAGGTTTACTGTGTGCTGGGGGTGTCACTGCTGACCCGTTGGCCACCTGGCACAGAGGCTGCACCATCCTCCTGATGATTTTGTGTTTAACTCATACTTTGCACCGAGCTGAGCTGATTCCCTGGCTGTGGGATGTGAAAAGCTCCTTATGGGCAGCTTGAAATGCAGCACTGGGGCAGTGAGGCTCACTGCAACATTTAGAAATCACGTATTTTGGTACTTTGGTTAAATCAGGAGCTTGCCAGGTAACACCAAGAAACCAGGCGAAGGCTCTAATGACACCATATCAGACCCTGCCCTGCAGCCTGGGCCGTTTTCATACAGAGTAAGATGAATTCAGCGTACGTGTGAGCAGCAAGCCACTGACGATAAGCTTTGTTAGAACAGAGCAACATTTCTTTAACTTTGCTGTCTTCCCTACAGGCTGTGGAGGAAGTGACTAACTCCTGAGCAGGCAGTCATGGACCTGGTGAGAGATTTCAGGTATGTGTTAGAAGGTAAAAATGCTCTGGTGCTCTGCCTAGTCTTGGTGATATCAGTCAAGCGTAAGTCACGGCACTACACCCAAGACAGAATTCCCCAGGGAAATCATAGACTGCTAATTTGGAGTGGGGAAGCAGTGGGGATTTTTTTATACTAAGTTGATAAAATAAAGGTCTCCAGCTGAGATACCCATTTTGGGAGATGAATGATAATTTGCCAGAACAGGGGACAGCTGAAATTAATAATGATATTCTGCTGTAATTTGTACTACTCAAAAACCAGTCAAATCAGTGTAGTCGCTAGGGATCTGTACCTGATTTCTCTGAATGAGAATTTGTTCCATTAATCTGAGTGGCTTAAAAGGAAGATTTTAATAATGCTGAGCGTTTGGCTTCAGTTGATCCAGCAGTTTCTACCGAGGACACAAAAAAAAAAAAAAGACCTGTGAATTACAGGGTCTGTGTGTTTTGTAACGAGACTAGTTAATGTGATGTGGCTTGGCAGAACCTGTGTGATTCCTTCTAACGCGGAGGGGTGTTACCAGCTGTGTTCTCAGTTTGCCATCTGAGTTACAAAACTGTGCTTCCCCCCTAGTTTTACACGGGTAAGACATCAAGTACTGCACCGAGTTTTGAGAAGTGAGCTGAAACCACGCTCCCCACTCAAACCAACCAAACCCTCCCAGAGTCAGCTGTACTGTTAAAGACCACAAAAGTCACAGCGTAAAGCTAACGTTGCCCAGAGGCCAGAATTGTTCCTCTGACTCCAATGGCAATCAGGTTTCAGCTCGACTGAAATTGTTATGTTTCTCCTAGCCTGCACCTCTGCGAAGGGCCTCGGCACATCTCCAGTGCAGGGTCACCCTGGGGCTGGCCCCCAGTGAGCCCTCCCTGCCCCCTCTGGTTTCCCATCTGATCAGCTGGGAAGGCAAAACTGCAGAAAGTGCTCTCAAAAGGTTAAAAAGAAAAATGTGATAGAAATGCTGGCCAAGTAAGGATCAGCCCTGGAAGCTTTCTAATTCTCGGTTTGAGCTTGGACATGTGGAAAAAACAATAGTCATGAAAGGACTTGCAGGCCCTCCCAATCGAGATGAAGAATAAACAATAGAAAGGGACACAGCAAAGAGAAAAAAAGAAAGATAGATTCTGATTATCCTCCCAGCAGTTGTAGCATGGAAATTGGGACAGGATAACAGGCAATTTAATGCCAGCATCTGCATTCGAAAAGTGAAGGTGGCCACAAAGGGGATTAAATGTGACTGGAAAAACAGCTAGCATCAGTACAGGAGAACCATCAAAATAAGCCAAAAAGAGAAAGGGAATGGGGATACACAACACCGACCTTTGCTACATTGTTCACAGAAATGTCAAGGGAAAAACACAAACCCATACAGCCACACAACAGTGAGGCAAATTGTTATCTGGCTGAGCAGGAAGACATGTCTGGACAAGAAAGAAAACAATTGATCTCTGTGGGGTAACCCAAGTCCAGCAAAAAGAACAAAAGGGTTCAAGTATTGCAGAGTTAAACTGAAAGTTTTTCTTGGGTTTTTTTGGTGTTTTGTTTTGGTTTTTTTTTTAATTAAAGAAAAAAACACCTAAGAAAAAAATGGAAGTGCTATTTCTGCTTCAAAGCAGGAGTTGGTATAAAGCGCACAGCTCGGAAGAGCTGTGTGAGTACCCACAGCACGTACATGTGCATTCACAGCCACCACAAGGAACATCTCTGGTTTTAGAGAGCAGATTAAAGAAGAGAAAATGCACAGAGCAAGGCTGTTCATCTGCGCCGGGGGAAGCCCGCAGCACCGCCAGGCTGGTGAGCAGCCTCCGCTGCATCCCAACCGGCTCCGCACAGCGAGGGTCAGGGCCAAAAGGGAGCGGCGCAGGGCTGGCTGAAACCACGCAATAACTTATCGCTGCCGTCCCCCTGCTGCACCGCAGTCTGCTGCGTGACCGCCTGTCTCTGCAGGGACTGACCCCCGGGGGGGGTCAGGAGCACGCGAGGCGTTGGTGCGGGCTGCTTGCCAGCACTCCGCTCCAAAAATGGGAGCGGGTGAAGGAGGTGGCTCTGGCCAGGGCTGTGCAGGGGACAGCTCGCCCCACGCATGGCTGTGGGAGCTGTGGTGGTGGCCCCAGGGTGAGCGCGAGCCTCCTGGGCAGGGCAGGCAGGGTGCAGGAGCTGCGTGCTCACACGGAGGAAGAGAAACCATCTGGTAAGAGCTATCCTCTGAGTTACAGCTGGGGTGCCCCAAAATTAATGGAGTGGAAAGCTTTGGGGGAGGTGTGATGGACCAGGGTGGAGCACGCTGCTGTGTGAGGCCGTGACTCCCGTGCGCTGCAGCAGACCAGGTACCGTGCAAAATGCAAGCGATAGCTGCAATGGCTGCGGGTCCCCAAGTTGTACAAAGACACCCCCACTTTCTCTCTGCGAGGAAGGGGCCTGTGTAAAGGTTTTGTCAAAGAGGCAGAATATCAAATCAGTGCAAACCAGCCAGAACTTGTGTTCACCTTCTCTATCAGCCATGATTGCTGGCAGCTGCGTCCCTGCCTGAGGAGGGAGCTCAGCTTGGGGCAGGTGGCTGTACGTTCCCACTCCTGGGGCTGGAGGCACTGGGCGAATGCTGCCGGCTACGTGGTGAGGGGTGCACAGCCTGGGCTGGTCAGTATGGTTATACTGGAAATGCTTTAGTAGGAACTGTGTGGCTTTGGGGAATTTTGAATCAAAGGTGAGGTAAGTTTTTGAAATGCCATCTGTGTTTGCAGGAATCACTGGTGTTTGCAGGGAGGGAGAAACTGCTGAGATGGCTCCTGTTGGGGGGGCAGTGTTTAGTCTGGGAAGTTTCATGGTTGGGCCTGTTGGTAAGTTGGGTTCAGGTGATGAATTGCACAAAGTGCCTTACTGGGACAGGGCTCATCTTGGAAAGCCCACGCAAAGACCCAGCACCCCCAGATCTGCTCTAGGGTCCAGGGGCTGTGCCTCAGTGCCACGTCCTCTTTGGGTGAGCCTAATGCAGAGGGCAGTACCTGGGTGCTGAGCAGGCAGAGCTGATGGCTGGGGTGTTTTCTGGGATGATTTGTCACTGTTTTAGAAGAAACGGAGATGGTGACCTTGTAAGCGAACAGCAGTAGCAGCTCCAGAGCAATGGAGCAGGTCTGCCCTTCACGTAATGCTCGTGTAAATGCTCCTTTTCAGGCATAAGCACACGACTGACCTCAAATGAGTGGGCAAACTGTATTTTTACTTCCATAAAATGACGCAGAGTTTACTTACAAAAGCAGACTGGGCAGCTGGTGGGGATTTTTAATCACAGAGAAGATTCAGTGGTCACTGAATGTTAATCCACAACTGTTTACAGAATCACATTGTTACCGCAGCGTGTTGCTTTTCCTGTGTAGGAGTCAAAAACTGTATTTTAACACAACATAATGATGTATGGTTATTAACCGACTTAAAAAGAGTGTCTATGAAAATTACAGCATTTAGGAGATATGCAGTAATTTTATTTATGTATATATAATGCAAATCTGTATACTTTATATGTAAACACATCTAGCTATGTGGGATATGTCCTGAGGAAACAAAGGGGGCTGGTGATAGATTCGCATAAAACTTTATGATGTGGTTTTCTGGCTTTCAGGATATTGCTGATCTATTTTGAAAAAAAAAAAACAAAACAAAAAAGCCCAAAACAATACTTCAGAGACTGGGTTGTTAGCTTTTGTATTCAAATATCAAATGACTGTATAAGTGTTCTCCTTCTTTTAATGTTAACTAATCCAAAGAAAAGAGACAGGAAGGGCAAATAAGGTGTTGGGATGGGACTCAAGGAGGTGACACACCACAGTGGATGTGTTAATGCGGGTAATAGCTGTTTTACTCCCACTCTTAGTCTGTAAAGTTTATGAGCTCATGGGCCACCTATTACTTTATAACCTAGAACTGGGGCTTCTGGAAAGCAAGACATTGAATATGAAGTTGGCCTTTTCCAAACCTGTAAGAATTTGCTTGCAGAAATGAGGCCACGGGAGTGCAGCACCCCAGATTTGGTCTGCAGAGGATTCCAGACTCACTGACTCTGCTTGGGATTGCTCGCCCCGTGACCCCGTAAGACGCTCAGGTCTCAGCTAGATGAAATCAGCTTTCACCCTTTAAGCCAATGTAAGCATGCAAACTGCTCGGAGAAGGTATGAGGGCTCAAGGACTTAAAGATGCTTAATTGGTTTATGGAGCTAAACTCCTTAAAGAACTTAAGCTGCTGTGAAAAGGGAAGCTGGTTTAAATCCCCAGTTCTCCCTGCTGGAAGGCTTAGCCCAAGTGAGCTGTAGGGTGCCACTTCTGGGCTTGGCTGCGACTCGGCTACTGTACGGCAGCCAGGCGGCCCTCTGGAGAGGACGGATTTCCTGGGTGGCACAGAAGCTGCTATGGTCAGGACATCCTGTTCACCAGCTACCTTGGACTAGTGAAGCAGTCTGAGAGGCTGCTGAAAGCAGCTGTGATTTGGGGAGGTCTAAGCACTCTTTCACTTACCCTAGGAACCAGAAAGCGAGAGACCCATGAGAAATGGAAACCAACAGGTCTGTTAAGATGTGGTGCCTTCGTTTCTACTTTGTTAGGTTTTGGGGTTTTTTTTATTGTCTTGTTTCTGCTTCAGCTACTGGCTCTCATTATGTCTTTTGTGATTAAAATGCCCACTATTTTCTCCTTAGGAGAAAATACAAAGTCACTTCTCTTTTTAATAAGGTAAGAGCTTTAGCTGTTTAAGGCGGGCGCAGCAAGCCATTTTGTCCTTGGTTGTTAATTTCTGTGCCACTTCCTTGCACTGAATTCAAGTCTTCATTTCTGCTCTGCCCATTATTAGAAAGATGCTGGAGCTGCTGTTCCAGCATCTGCCTCAGCAAAGCCGTATGGGAGGTTAAGTCCCTTCCCAAGTCTTTCTTCTCTGCTCATGCAGCCGTGATCCCATCAGCCCTTTTGCCACAGTATTGCACCAGGATGCTCCCACGGGTTCGCTCTGTTTGATACGGTTCGTGAGTGCCTCCCGGATTCAGTGCCCTGGGCAGTGTCCAGGCTGTGCTGGGTGCAGCGGGGCCGGCGTGGGAAGCGGGGTCTGTGCCGCAGCCCTCCCACCCCCACCGCCCACGAGCTGGACTTGCACGTAACCCGGTACGAGCTGCTATTAAGATGAACGTTGTTTAAATGGGTTTGGGTTCCTGAGCTGTGTGTGCTATACAGTGCAGCTCTGTGCCGTTTGCCACGCTGCCTTTGTGCCCTCTGTGAACTAAGCAGCGATTACCTGGGGTTTGTTTCCAGGTTATCAATATAAACAGTGAATACACCCTGTCTCGGACCTGCACAAACACATTCCTTGCCCACAAAACTTCCATGACTAAATATCGGTGGATGACTGGCGGATGTGCAGAGCCTTCCCGTTCTTCCCAAGCCACTAAACAACTTGTCAAATTTAATTTTTAAAATGTTTACAGTCTCAGCTGACAGCTGCTCTGTGCAGCAGCAACATCAAGGCGAGTGGCCCTACCCGCCGCCTTCCCAGCTACGCTGTAAAGTGCGGTGCGAATGCTGACAGAGCCTCCCGAGAGCCGTGTTGCCTGTTACCAGACTGAGCGTGGTGTTACAGACATAATTGAAACTTGGCTGGAAGTTATATGCTGGTTATTAATATACAAAGATAGAGAACGTTTAGATAGGACTGGCAAGGATATACAGGAAAAGGCATAGACTTATTCATGAGTTAGTGTTGGAAGAGGACGCTGTTGCTCAAGGCTCAAATGAGCTTCCCCTCGCCTTCCCCTTCCAGCAGTCTCACACACACACAGAGAAATTAGGCAACATCCCAAAGACGGGATGCATTTCCCTTGAGGAAAAGAGGAGTATTTAAAAGGCTCAGGCACTGCGCTGGGGCATCCAAGTGTGTTTGAAATGTTCAAAGTTGACAAACTACCGAGATGAAAAGCAACTTGGAACTAAATGGAAATTGGAGTGAGAATAGAGGAGGCTCCCTGAAGATGTTTAATAGGTCACCAAGGGCAGGTTTTGTTCCAGAGGGCTGCGCTGGGGGCTCATAAATTACAGTTCCTCTTTTGCCTTTTTTTTCCCTCCGCTAAGAAAAGAAGAAGCAGGGGGCCTGGGAACTGCAGATATGTAAGTGGGACTTGAGCAATGAGGTAGGCTTTTTTTTGTAGCTGAAGACAAGGTTAAAATTGTGTAATTTTGTGAGGCGCAGGTTAGGCTTGCAACATGACTGAAAAAATCTGTTTAATTTACTGAGAGTGTACCCAGACTGACACGTGGCATTGAAAAGGTTAAAAAGATAGGATACAGCTGATTTTTTTTAAATTTTTTTTTTTTTAAGTACATTGAAAGGTTTCCCCCCCTTTTAAAGTTTTGGGGTTTTTTTCTTTCCTTTGGAGAAGAGGGGGACAAAAACCCCAGCCAATACCCTGCCTCCAAAACCCCGCGGCCAAGACTTTTATCTGACAGTTCCTCTAAACCAAGGGTGATTCAGATACTGGTTCCTTCTTAGCTAACCACCAAACTTCAGTGGTTTGGATAAAAGGGAACCATGGTCTGAGTCATCCAAGGTTAGTGTTTGGTTGGCAAAACCATGCCTGCAAGATTTTCTAAAAGACAAAAAAACGCCTCTGCTTGTCTGCCAGAAAAGTTACCGCAACTTGTCTTGCTTTCACAAAAAAGTGTATGCCACATGATATTTTGACTGATAAAATTAATGTGGTAGCGATTAAACTATGCTATGTCAGTTTTCTTTGTATTTTGGGTCTTTTACTGAGAAATCTGCCTGTGAAGAGGCAGCAGCTATTTTTTCCCATAATTGCATCTGTTTCAGAGAGCAGACAGATGTTGGGCTGAAATTCATTACGGTATTCATAAACCCCATTGGGATCTGATGACCTAGTAACATATAGCTACTGTTCCTTGCAAAGCGTTTAAAATGGTTGCCACTTTGAATGAAGAAATAACTTTGCAGAAGATGAGAAGGGAGGGAAGAACTTATAGCTAGGCAGATGGCTGCACAACAGTAATATACAGTACTAATATAAAATGTATGAGTTCAATTTATTTCAGTAAATCATCTTGCTCTTAATTTTGCAAAATTGCCAGCTAGCCCTCACGCACTGGTATTACCGTGGCGCACAGATACCGCGGTGGTGTTCCCATCCCAGGCGTACAGTCACAGTGAACACCCCGTGATGTAGGAAAGAAAAGAAAATTAGAGTGGGAAAAACTCTCATGGGGAGACAATGTAACAGAAATAGCTTTCACACAGGGAAACCGTTATCTGTATGATTTGTGTATTACTCCACAAAATCACAGCTGAGGATTTAATTGGCGCAGGAACTGAGAGTCTAAAAGCCAGAAGTGCGAAATATCATCATTCCAGAAAACACGACTCTTTTCTCCCTGAAAGTGTTTGTGCGGCTGTTGTCAGGGATAGCAGGGACGTGTGCGGGGCTGACGGGAAACGGGAAACTTCCAGCAGCAGCGTTCTTTCTTGAGAAACTCCAAAGTGCTGTGCTGAAACAATGCTGCGAAGTCCTGGGTCACGCGGTGAAAGAAGGTTATCAGTCCGGCAAGGAGAGGGTTCCTCATGCGCTCTGCGTGCAGTGCCCTGGGCCACGCTTTCCTCAGGCAGGCTCGTTTGGGTGCGATTGAAAAAGAAAAGAAATGTCTGCAAGAGTCCCAGTGAGCAGTGTTTGAACTAACGCAAGTTTTGTGGGAGACCTTTATTTTAAGCTTTACTCTGGGAAATGAGGTGGACATCCTGGCTGTGATTACAGTAGTGAGAGGCAGTTTTTCCAGCTTGCCTGTCCACTCAGGAATCCTTGGGAAGGAAGCAGTTTGGTCTCATTTTGGATATCCTGTGAAACTGAACTAGCACGGCTGCCAGGAAGTGAAAAAAGTTATTTAATTTTTAAAGAGCTGAAAACTACTGTATGTGCTACTGAGTATTGTACGGGAAATGACTGTTTTGGTTTGTTTGTCTGGATTTCTGGTATTCTCAGTTTCCTCAAGGTAGTAACCCTGTCTCTCAATCCTAATGCAACAGCCTCTGCAAAGTGCAAACCTGAAGACAGATTCGGGTTTAAATATGACTTTCTGGCCCAGCCTTAATGTGTTTGGAATGAAGTGGAATTTTCTTTGGTTCAAATAGGAGAAAGCATGAGAAATATTCAGAGCCTGATCCAACAATCCATTGAAAACAAAGACATCTTACTGTGATTTCCAAGCAGGGATGGGTCACAGAAATACTGAAGTTATGAAGTGGGCTGCGTTGGGGGAAGGGTTGGTGGTTCATCTCTTTTAGCATCTTTTAACTAAATTGGAATGCAAGTAACTGGGTGTCCGCGGCCTGAAACTTAAATCTTTCCCCTGCAATCCAAAGAATTTTTGCAGCAGCTGTGTGAAGTTGTACTGGTATTTTCCAAGGTGTGACCTGATGAAAGTATTCTCTGCTTTTCTGTGTTCACCAAACAGTACTCGTGGCATTGTGTGACTGCCACCAAGCTCGCATGAAGACATACCCAGGCTGTATACAATCCTAGACTTTTTTTTTAATGTGTAATCTCATTTCTGACAATCTCGCAAAGCCACCCACGGTACTAAACCATGCTATAATTGGAAACGGAAGGGGACAACTTTAAAGTTAGTGGCTGGCCTAATAAATCAAGATTTTTTTGTATTCCAGGACTTCATAAAAAAAGTTAGTAATAATAAATTGCTTCCAGAATGGTGCTGTAAATGCACAAGCGGCAGCCAAGAGACCCTGCTCATGGATGAATATTGGGTTTAGCACCGTGCTTGCCATTGCCACCCATTGACTCTCCTGTCACTGCTGTAAATGCAGCTGTAATCAGCATTTAAGAGCTGGTAATCATCTGGTTCTGGTTCTACCAAACAAGGATAAAATGGTTTCTGACAGCATTGGGCAAAAAGATTGGCCTTCCTTTCCGAGCAATCCAGAGAGAGATCCTGGAAGTGGAGGGTGAAGTCTGTAGTTACATAGAGATTTTATGGGCGTTTGTGTCACTTTGCTGCCCTTCAGCTAAGGGTTGTGCACTAAAGAAACACTGAAGAGATGCCTAAATATATATTCCTATAAAGAGATGTTCATATGAAAACCAAAAGTCCTTGGGAATTTTGCAAAGGATTCTTATTCTGGGGGAAAGGTGCTGATGTGTGAGCGTTGGAGTCACCGGATTGACGGTCAGGCACCCCGGCACGGGCAGAATGCAGCTTCCTCACAGAAGGGAAGAAAACTTCCAGCAAAATAAACCTCTTGGGGAGTGTTTTGGTGCCAAGGAAAGCTGGTGTTTAAGGGATCCCCAAGTGCTGGGGAGCCGTTGCAGAGAGGAGTCCTGGGAAAGGCCAGCACACCGGCTCGGGCTCTGCCATGGAGCTGGGAGCGGGGGAACCGGGGAGCTCGAAGTGGGGGTTTGGCCTCCTAACTTCATGGCAGAGAGCCGAACTGGAGCTCTGGTGTTTCTGAGCTCCCTGTTGGAGAGTTGGGATTTGGATCCTGAAAATGCTGGGAAGTATATGCAGAGGGTTGGCTCTGGAGTCACGGCCGTGGCACGAGGCGCTGAGCCCGGCTGTTCGCGCAGCCGCGGGAGCGACAGGGATGTCTGCTCCATGAGCAGCACCGGGGGGATCGTTCCGAGGAGAAGACCCTGTGGGTCTGAGTTTTTCTGAATGATAATTTCTCTGAATTTACAGTGCTGCAAAGAGTCAGTTTGTCCAATTCAGACTGAAACCCCGTTTTAAGAAGCTGTTTGCTTCCTGCAGACCGGAAATCCTGTTCTCTTATGAGTTATCTTTTTGTTGGTTTTCTCTGCCAGCTTCACACCTGTAGCTGAGCCCCCAGTGTAAACAACGCTAAAGGAAACGAGCAAGCATGTCAATTCGAGCCTCAACTTTAAACACCCTCTTCCTTTGCTGAGTGTCACATCTGGCAGGGGCAATTACTATTAGTAGTACTATTAGGGACCCAAATCTGAGGGGGTGGGGAGAAGTGGGATCAGCTCAGGATCAGCCCCGTACTTCTGGGGTACAATGGCATTTCCTTTGCTGAAACAAAGGAAGTTCTTCCCCCTTCATGCTTGCACTTCCCTTTTACCACAAAACATCCTTTGCGTGCACATAGACATTCGAAAGGTTTTTATGTTCAGGTCTGTGTGTGGTTGCTGAATTTGGCTGCAGGGGTTAAACCATGGCTGATGGAGAGGAAAGCTGTACGGATAGCGCTTAATTGAAAGCTGTATGGATAGTGCTTAATTGACTCTTGGGTTTGTTGTGTTTTGGGTTTTGGTTTGGTTTTTGCTGTTTGGTTTGGTGGGTTTTTTTTAATTGAATTTATTCTTAAGAGATCCTGTATACTTTTTATTACTGATAAGATGAATGTGGGTTTCTACATCATTACCAGTCAGATTGCACAAAGTCAGTGAACTTCCTGATTCCTGGGAGTTATTCTGCCACGTGGCTTCATGCAGAAGAGCAAGGTGTGACAGCCCGCTTGCAAGCCAGCAACAGCACAAGCACCCTGTCTGCGCGTGCTTTGGGGAGGGCTGGGGCAGAAGCAGGACGCGAGGCCGTGGGGGGACACGTGGAGCAGAGTTTCTGCTTCTGCAGAACCGGTTATCAGGCTGGTGATGAAGAACTCGGGGCTTGTAACTCTGGTTCTACTCTGAAGAGTAGCCTTGTCCTTGTGGCGTTTTCACCCTCGACAGATCTGCTGTGAATATCGGTGACAAAAGCAGCTGTTGCTTCTGTTAGACCTGCAAGGCCTTTATGGGGAAAAGATGCGCTGCCCTCTTCGGCAGCAAGGGCAGAAGCGCTTACGAAGCTCTGCCCGCAATGGTGCAAGTGGGACAGGAGCATCCACAGAAACCCTACCAGCAGCAGGGTCCAGTGGAGGGAAGACAATGAAAGGTGGTGATAAATGCAGGTGGCAAAGCGATACCGAGACGTGCCTGCAGAAATACTATAAGCCATGTTATACTTCTAAAACCAGATTTTCAAATAATTTTTCAGTAGAGCTTTCTGCCAAGTGGAAATTAATCCTCAGGTTGGTACGCTCACCAGAGGGAAGGCAGGCAGGTACGATTAATTTCAGGAAAGAATATAAGAGATGGAGCAAGAGGAAGGGCGTCTGGTAGGCAGCAGCCGGGAGTTTCACGCCCGTTCCCACCAGGGAAGCAGGAAGGAAGTGGAAAGTGGCAGGAGACAAAGGACAGCCCGAAGGTTAGAGAAGAGATAAAGGGGGATTGTGAGAAATAACACAAGCAGAAAGGCTAATGATGGATTTATGTAAGGCAGGAAGGCTATAATGGGGAGCAAAACTGTGGCTTAACTTTGTCAAAGGTGATGTGAGGGCCAGAATTTTCCAAACGCTGCCCAGGGGAGAGTGGGTGGCTGGGCTGGGCACGGAGGGGGCTCGGGCTGTCGCTGCCTGCGCAGTTCTGCCCCTGTCATGCATAGCTGCACTATGCACGTGTAGTTCTTCAACAAACTTTAGCTTTCATGTAGTGATCGGCCTCAAATCTGTTAGCAGTGCATCCCTGTGCTGGCCTACAGACAGACGGAGAGCAAAAAGCCGGGGTCGCTTCAGCAGATAGCGTACCCAGTGTGGGCTGTTTTAAAAGAATACTTTGAAGTTGAATGATGCATCAGCATTTCTTTCAAGGAAATTGCCAAATGCTTTTATTGCAACACTGCCACTCCGCTGCTGGCATTGCGTCCGCTGTGGTGTGGTAACAGGCACCAAAGATGCTTTGAACACTTTGTCTTGATTTCATGTCTGCAATTGTGAAAATAGTGATTCAGAATTTTGGCCCCCTTGCTCGCTCTCTGCGAGGGGACAATGTCCCAGCCCTGAGCATCGTTCAGGAATGTTTAAGGATCTCAGTAATGTGCATTTCCACTGATTTTTGTCTCTAAATACGAGGCCCAAGAATATCCACAAGTCCTTCCACCCCACTACAATCCCGTTGTACACTATGTTCTTCCCGTGGTCATAATTACAGGGCGAAAAAGACTGCAATGAGCAGCAGAGTTTATAGTAACGTGCTGCCTTCTTGAATCTCGGTGCAGCGCTTTGGGACAGGCTTGTAAAGGGGGTTGCACTGGGAGGGACTGGCAACTGCCAATTGCCCCCGTGGCTGGGGCTGCTCTGCCCACTGCGATGGCTCTGAGCTTGGTGCTGTGAGCTGCATTGCCATCACCTCCGTGGGCTCGTATTTGCAGTGCTCATCACCTTAGGGAAAGGGTCTAGAAGTGTTTGTGCGTATCATAGAATCATAGAGTGGTTTAGGTTGGAAGGGACCTTAAAGACCATCGAGTTCCAACCCCCCTGCCATAGGCAGGGACACCTCCCACCAGCCCAGGGTGCTCCCAGCCCCGTCCAGCCTGGCCTTGAACACCTCCAGGGATGGGGCAGCCACAGCTTCTCTGGGCAACCTGGGCCAGGGGCTCACCACCCTCAGAGTGAAAAATTTCTTCCTAATATCTAATCTAAATCTCTCCTCTTCCAGTTTGAAGCCATTCCCCCTCATCCTATCACTACATGCTCTTGTCAAAAGTCCCCCTCCAGCTTTCTTGTAGGTGCCCATTGGATACTGGAAGGGGCTATAAGGTCTCCCCGGAGCCTTCTCTCCTCCAGGCTGAACAGCCCCAGCTCTCTCAGCCTGTCCTCATGGGAGAGGTGCTCCAGCCCTCGGATCATCCTCGTGCCCCTCCTTTGGGCTTTTTTTTTTAATTATAATTTTTAATGTAGTTTGTGGCTTTTTTTTAAGTTGGGGGGGTGGTTGTTTGGGGGGGGGGGGGGGGGGGGGGGGTGTTAAATTATTTTTTTATTTACCGGCCGGTGTAGTTTCCTCCAGCCCCGCGGCTCGCCGTGCCCCGGGTGCGGGCTTGGGGGGCGGGGGGCTCGCAGGTTCCCCCTCCCGTCCCGTCCCGTCCCGTCCCGTCCCCTCCCCGCCGCCGGCCCCGGCTGTCCCCGCTGCAGATCCCGCCCCGGGCTTCGGGCACCGGCCCCCGACCCCCGCCCGGCTCCGGCCGCTTTGGGAAATCCCCCCCCCCACCGTCCCCACGCGTGGGGTGGCTGTGGGGGGGGAACGGCGGCGCCCGGCGGCCGCCCCCGCCGGCGGCAGGTGGCCCCGACCCCCGCCGGTGCGGCACGTCACTTCCTCGCAAACTTTTCTCCCGAGGAACCGTCTCCGTGAAAGTTACCGCCGGCGGCCGCCCGGCCCGGGGGCTGCCTCTCCGCGCCCGCCGAGCGGGGAGGGCTTTCCTGCCCGGCCGGGCATGCCCGCCCGCCTCCCTGCGCCCGCCGGGGCACGGCCGGGCCGCCGGCGGGACCGTTAGCTGCGGGCTCGCCCGGTGCGGTCCTGCCCCGCCGCGGCGGAGCGCCATGGCCCGGGACTGCGCCGCCCGCAGCCTGGACGGCATCGACCTGGCGGCGCTGCGGGTAAGGAGCGGGGTGCGGGGGGACCCCCTTCGTCCCCGCCGGGCGGTGCCGGCCCCGGGGCTGCTCCCCGCCGCCGCTGGGCTGTGCAAAGGCTTCACCCGGGTGTTGGGGTTTTGGGGTGGGTTTGTTCCCCTCCAAAAAATCCGAGGGGGTTTCGCTGCGCCGCGCGTGGGGAGAGGCGGTGGCAGCGCGGCGTGGGGTGGCCGTGCGACACGGCGGTGTCCCCGCCGGCCTGGCCGAGGGCAGCGGGGGCGATGCCGGTGTTTGAGGAGGCGGCCGTGGGGCGGGGGCTGCGCCGGGGCAGCGGGACGCGAAGCCCTGGGGGGGCCAGCAGCGCTGGGCTACTGCTCGCCCGCCCGCCCGGGGCTCGCCCGGCCGCGCCGCTGGAGAGCCGCTGCCGCGGCAGCGCGGCTCTGCCCCGCCGGCACTGTGCCGCCCCGCGGGGACGTTCCCCTCCCGGCGTAATAAACGGTTTCTCCTGACGCTGCGACGGGTGATGTGCGCCCTGCGAAGCTGTGGAGGGGAAAACAAAGGAGAAAAGAGTATTTTCTGGAAGAAAATAAGTGCGTGGGGTTTTGGCTTTTGTGGGTTTTGTTGAGGTTTGGGCTCTTTTTTCTTTTTTTTTTTTTTTCCCCAAAGCTAAAAAAGTCAGCACTCACCTAGTTTGCTATGAGTTTTTATCATTATGCTCTTGTGTTTTTAGGTTTTTCAATATAATCCAAACTTTGGCTGTATTAAAAGCCGCACTGTTAGTGTTTCACGTCCACAAACAGCTAACAGGGTTGTGTGTGATGCCCCTTAGCTCCACTTCGCTTTTTCAGGCAGAAGCTGCCCACCTATCAACCCAGGCCAACCCCGGCAGGTTTTTTTTCTGGGGCACTCTCCACAGAAGAAGATGGAAGAGTTCAATTGTGGCAAAAAGCAGTCAGCCCCAGACGGAGAAACCAAAGCAATCTAATTTCTAAAAATATCAGAAAAAAAAAAAAAAGAAAAGAAAAAGAGGGCTGGGAGAAGCCTTTGCAATAATCACATGGCGAGGAGGGTGTTCCACACCAGAGACGGAAAGAAGAAAGGCAGCAGAGACTAAAGTTTGTGAGGATGGCACGAGGCTCCTGGCCAGGCAAGGCAGAAGCTCAGCTTGGGTCTGCGCAGGGGACTACGACAAAATAGTGGAAGTTTTTCTTTAGAGCTTTGGCAGATGAATCTTATCTCCTTAAATAAATGATAAGAAACCAGTGTAAGTCTGAAAAAGAGTAGTGATGCGAACCAGACTGCGGGCTCTGTGTAGAAACCATCCGATGCAGAAACCTCCCAGAGGCTGTAAGGTCGGTGAGGTTCAGCCTTGACAGGGGAAGGGACATATGTGTCCTTTCAGGGGAAACCTTTTCAGCACGTCAGCAGCCGTAGTTTGGGGTTTGTGCTTAGCCAGGGCTTTCCCCTTGTCTGGGAAAGAGAGGCTTTGGGCTGTAGTTTCCAAATGTTGTGGCAGCACCTTGCTGGGGTGCTCCCTGCCCTGCGTTCATCAGGGCTGTTGGAGGATTAAAAAGCCTCTGATCTCTGTGTTAAGTGCCGAGGTGCGGAGGCCCTGAAGAAGAACTTGAGCTTCAGACACCAGTATCTCGTTCAGCTGCAGAGACTGTGAAAAGCGCGTTTGAGTCAGGCTCTTGCTGCCTGCGTTGTTTGTCCTTCTGCCCCACAGAGGAGATGGATGTGGCCTGGGTGCCTCTGGGTCAGCAGTCTTGCTCTTGCCCTTTGAGTACTCTGCAGATGACTTGCAGGAAAGCAAGAAGGCCACCGTATGGTACAGTGCATTACAGTAATTAACCTTAAAGTGATGAATGTTCCGGCCAGGATTTTGGCGCCTGTCAAAGTGAACCTGGCGATGTGGCAGGGGCTGGCTGGGGACGGGGTAGATGGACCACGGCGCTTAAGTGGTAGCTGAGAGGAAGCACTGCATCAAAGATGATACCTAACTCCAAGATAATTAAGAAGTTGGCCTGTTGTGAAGAATGCCAGCGAACAATGCAGTGCTGATATCCAAGGAAACAAGGGCAATCCAAGGACCAAAGTCAGAGCCCAGATTAATATCCTTTATGACTCCTAACAAGGCTCAGTTCGGTATGGTGTCCTGATTAAAAGAAGAGAGATGGCCAAGTATTTTGGCTGCGCTCAGGGCTGCTGAGGCTTGAGATGTTAATGCTCAGTTGGCTAGCAAGGACAGAGGAGGATTTTTGCTATATTAAAGTTAATGCTAACATTTATTTAGATAATTGGGTTTTTCCTAGAGTGTCTGAAACCTTTAGAAGCAAGCCATTAGGATGCTAAATCAGAGTGAAATTGATTGGAAGGAGACAGAGAAACTGATTTGAGGTACATTAAATTATTATACTTGCATAATAAATAAGCTTGGAGAAGAAGAGTGAGGACACAGCACACATTTAAGTGAGAGGAACAGTTGCAAACTCTGAGTTGGAAATGCAGTTTATGTTCCTCAGGTCTCTGCGCACTATGAATACCTCTCAATTCAGCAGCGCTACTGTCTGCAGCAGAGGTGTGGAAACGGGGTGCTGCTCGTGCTTCCCACGGAGGAGTACAGTAGACACTGCGCGGAGGCCCTTGTCTGGAAGAGTTCCTCGGAGAACTGCCGTGTGTTTTACTGCACGGACCGTGCATAACCTGAGGCACAGCTCTGTGGGAAGATCGCCCATGAGGCAGAGGTTTGTAGCACCCGCCTGTTGCTTTAGCAGCATCAGTGGCAATGGATTACTGCTAACTGCAGCTCTGCTGAAGCAAAGTGCGTGGCTCGTTAATATCCAAGACTAGCGAAGACGAAAAATGAAGAAATGAGGAGGAAGCAAAGGGCTTTACAAGGATCCCAGCGTTGCAAGCGTTCTTGTGCCTCTGCTTAGCTCCGTACACAAGTGGTCGCATTGATTTCCTTTTGCGTGAGGGCTTTTAGAACTGGGGTTTAAGTCTAGAAGGCCATGACTTACGACCCTGTCTTATAAATAAGAGAGGAAAAAAAATGACACAGACTGGCCTGTGTGTGGGTCAAGAGTAAGTGATTTGATCTGGTTTATGCCTTGTTAATTAGTGTTGTGTTTTCTGGTTTTGGCTTTTTTTTTTCCTTAAAAAAAAAGTCTTGTGAGGTTGACAATCCAGGAAGTATAAGATTAAAACTCATTTAACGTAAAGACAAAAACAAATTAACTCATTAGTAGTTCCAGTTGTGGAAGTCTGTGCTGTGTTGCTCTGACAGTGAAAGCTATTGCTATTTATCATGACAGTTGTGCCAATAAGGCAGAATCTGCTCAGAAAAAAGCCTGTATGTTTCCACTGGGATTTTGCCTCAGTAAACGTTTCCATATCAGATACCAAGAAAGCCATTATTTATATTAAAAGAATAACATAGAAGTGGAGCGGGGAAGTAGCTTGATACCTTAAAAAAAAAAAAATGTTTTGCAACCAGGGTCATAGAAATTGTACTCCTGAGATAATGTTTTTCTGTATCGCATCCTTCAGCAGTACCAATAGGCATCAACTGACATGACAGATTGCTGAAACAGATGTGGTAAAACTGACACATGGAGTTAATAATATTTTATATAAATCTCTCAATGATATCAACCCAAGAAATGAGCTGACTGATAAATGGCTCAGCCAGAAACCAAGAAACTGGTCTCTTGAGTTCTTAATGTTTTTATATAAATCTCTCAAGTGAGTTTTAACTGAAGCAACAGATTTCTTAATGTGCTCAGTCATGCAGGAGCGAACGTGTACTTGCCCACGCCTTGCAACAAGATGGTCTTCTTATATTTGGAAGGCTGCAGCATCTCAGTATTGGAGAAGGACATGTGCTGCCGTGGTCGGTTTTAGAGCAACTGGTGCTAAACCAGCAGGACGAAAGCTGGCTCATGTGGTGTGGTACGCTGATCACCTGACACGTGAATCTTCCATGTAAATTAACAGCAATCTGGTTTGGGTTCAAGACCAAGACTTCAATACGTCAGTCAAAGTCACCTTGTTGTGTTTGCAGAACGGGACAACTGGGCATTCTCAGCCTACCCGTAGTGTTAAGATTGCCTGGGATGGTACCTTTCCCTTCTCTAAGGTGATTGGGCTCAGGTGCTTCCTATAGCATTTCAGTTTACAGCTTTCAGTTCTATGATTTAGGTTTGTTATTACATCGCCAGTGCTAAGTGTTGCATAGGAGAAGACAGCAGCTCAGCCTCCAGTTTAGCTATGTGTTTTAAGGCTTAGGAAGCCTGGAGTTTATTCCTTGTTCTACTCCTAAGCTGAATCTGTTGAATTCTTTTATTCTTCATGCATCTCCGTTTATTTGTTGTATCTGCCGTATTGCCATGCTACGAATCTTCACCGAGTTGTTTCGTGTGTAGATCTGTGGGCAACTTGACTGAAAACTTTAATATTAATGTATTTCTTATACTGTTATTTGGCTATTTCCCCTTCAGTGTGTAATACAGATCATTAGGACATCTGCTGCAGATGTTTTAATTTTGATTGTGTGCAGTCACGCTCCATTACGAAGTGGTTGCTTTGCTGCAAATAATGTTATTTCTTCTGCTTTTTGCAGGACCCTGCGGGAATATTTGAACTGGTGCAGGTTGTTGGAAATGGGACATACGGACAAGTCTACAAGGTTTGGATGCCTCTTTAATTTATGATGCTGTTCTTGATAAAGCTGTTTTTCCTAAAGCAGAAATGAGCACCATTTAAGAAGGTGGACAATATTGTTCCAGTAATAGCCTGTTTTATCTTGCTGGTTTTCCTGTGTAATGCGAAGTGTTGTCACCTGTGAAACTCTGTACCCCTTCTTTCTGCCCTGTTTTTATGTCTCTTTGCTGCCACAGGTCAGATAAGTGCGTTGGCTTTCGTACTGACTTCCCTCTGCCCTGTTTTTTCTGTCCTGTGATTATTTTCTCTTCTTCAAAATGGTTTAATAGGTGACTGGCACAAATTAACATCACTGATGGCTAAATTTGGCCTGGATTGAGCGGAGAGCTCAGCCAAGACTAAAACAGCAGTGCTCTTCATGACAGAGGTGTCAATTAACCCCGCTCTGCAGGCAGGCTGTGAAGCTTTTTATTTCTGTTATTACCTTTGTCACTGTGATATCAAAGCAGAACTACCGGTCAAGAAACTCCAGCAATTAAATATTGTCTGCCCTAACATGCTGTGTGTACTAACTAGGCAACGCACACCTGCGTTTCGTTAGGAGAGCTAGCCTAGAAAGGTGTTCTTTCACTGTGAAGCCTTTCCTAAGAATGACCAAAGAAGAGAAAATAGACATGATAAAATAGGGAACCGTGTCTGTGTTGCTCCCATTTGGGGAAAGAAGACAGAGGAAGGAAAAGGCCGCGCTGCTGAGCCCTTGGAGGTACATCAGAAGAGTAACGGTGCTGGGGGAAGCTGTCTGGAAGCTGTCGCACATCCCATGCCGACAAGCTCCTGCGTGACGCATCGTCTTACTGGTGCAGGCTCTTTCTGCAGTGATCCCCTCCGGCGGGAGGAATGCAGAAGGGGGCCCCGATGTAGACATGCAGGACTGTTGGTCTCTCTCCGATTCCAGTGCACTGAGTGCGTGTTACATTTCTGTGTCCATCCTCTGGTGGCAGATCTGCTGTGATCCCATTCTGGTTTCCCTCTGAAGCTATGGATACTCTTTCAAATATTCTGGAAAATCCTCTACAGAAGCAGTTCTGGGGAGTTTCTGCTTTCCCATACTGCCTCTTTTTAATTTATTTTTATGTCAGAAGCAGGATCTTTATCATGTAATTTTTTTGTGGCTGTGATTAAGTCTGTGTTGTTTCTGAGATTTTCATCGAGATACTGAGGTCAGTACTACTAAATTAAAAATAGAGGTTCAGGGATTCACATGGACACATTAGAAGACAGGAGACATTCAGGGGTGCTGTTGTCAGCGTGATCACAGAGTTTTCTACCTGTAAAAAGATCCTAAAGCTCCCAAATGGCCTCTGAAATAGTTGCCTTTCTTTTTATGCCTGGATTTATTTTATTTTGGGAGAGAAAATATGTCAATCTAGTCATCTTTTAAGGATGCTGAGAGTGAATCAGCTGCTTAATCATGGCAGAAATAGGAAGGAGCAACCTAATTCGCTTCTCTGCTGCAAAAGAAAATGTTTTGAGCTGTTGTGTGGTTCACTAGAATGTTAGTTGCAAACATGTGTAAGAAATATTGACAAGGACAGTTAAAAATTGTACCCAAAGGCTGCTCTCCACTGAGCATGCAAGAAACCAGGGTCTGACAGCACTGGACAACGGGTGATTTGAATCTTGGCTCCTTCTGCACTGGGACTAGCTGCAACATCTGGGCAAGGCACTGCGAGAGAGGGTCTTGCAGGGCTGAGGGTGCTGAGGGGAAGCTTTGTGCACATGCATCACGCGATGATGATGGGCTGTGTGTGACCCTGGCACTGTGCAAGCACACCCATAACAAAGGCTTTGCTTGTATAAATACATGTAATCACTGAATGTAGGGCGTTTTGCTGGGGCTTGCTCATGGTTGGAGCCACTCTGCGGGAGGATGACAGTGAGCCATGCAGCTGAAGAAGACAGATGATGACAGCTGAGGTGGACGGATGCAAAGTGGGTGCTCCAAACTGCAGGCGTTCAGCTTGGTGTCCGTTGTGAACAGTCTTCACACAGTCCAAAGCTCCAGCGTGTTTAGAAATACCTCTGCAGAAGATGCTGAGCACCAGCTGCATGTTCTCAGGTGGTATCTCCCTCGTGCTGGCCTTGCAACCAGAGCAAATGGCTGTTTTCTCTGAAGGAGGGCAGCTGCAATGCAACAACTGCTTCTGAAGTGACCATAAAAATTTAGGCTATGGTATTCGCTTTTCTTTTTCACTGCTGTGTAATATGTCCTTCGATCTCTACAATGCTAGGACCGATGGAGTGAATTAGGGAATGCTGGAATCATTTTGTAGTTTGCCTGGTATAGGCTTGTGATCATAAATATTTACGTTATAAAGTAATCTCAGTTATCCACATAATGTACTCATGTCATTAGAGCACATTTTTATTCTCCAGAGGTGGCAGAATCTTCCATACATTCAGAAATAGATACGCGTAGTAGTTTGCATATAATCAAGGCAAAGCTTATTACAGGCTAAATAATGTCCAAGATTACTAAATTGCTTGGTTGGCTGTGAAGATGATTCATAAGGCTATATCTTTTAATATATGCAGCTCCATAAAAATGAAAATAAAATTTAGAGGATTCATCAGTAGATTTGGAAAACAATGTTTAACAGATTTATTGAAGGAGAATATTGTTCACACTGAAATATTCCAGACGAGTTCCAGTTCAGTGTCTTTTTAAATGAAATGGAAGGGGTATAAATTGTACCCATGATAATGCTAGAGCTGTCTAGAAATGTTATAAAGTTGGGATTTGCATACAATAACTGACTAAAAGCTAGCAGATTTTTTGACAACTTATGAAGTAGTAGGACGTAAATATGCCAATACTGGCAACTTCAGCCTTTTGCAAAGTATGAATTAAATATTAAAAAATCAGATGGTACCCAGAAGTCATGAGACTGGATTTGTTCTCTCTTGAAATGACAGATGAGTTTTTCAGTTAATTGCTGGCTTCCTGGAGCTGAAATCTGAATAATACTACTATGTAAGAGGCGATTCTGAATAATGCCGTGGAAGGTGGTAGCAGAGAGTTGTCTCTGAAGGCAATTGGAAGTAGCGCACTTGCTGGTGGTTGGAGAAGTAATGAGTGTTTACTCTTTCATGCCTTTGTTTCTTGAACTTTGAAGTGCTGAAGGTCAGGCTGTGTCCAGTCTCTGCACCGTCTCCATTGAATGTGTATGGGAAAGAGAAGTTTCTGAACTTCCCATGCGCTGCTTTTTGCAAGGGCTGTCCATGTCCCTCAGAACCCTCACGGCCAGGGACTGCAAAGACTGTGTGGAGCACTGGGGTTGCTCTCCAAAGTATGAGGGGCAGTGGTTTGGGGTTTGTTTGTTGTTTTTTTTTTTCAGAACGGCTGACCAGTAAGGACCTTCAGACAGGGCAGAGCAATGTGTCGCGTCACATAACTGTCAGTGTCATCTGTGAGGGAGCAAGATTGCTGAAGGTGTCAGCCGCAAGTTCTTGGGTTTTGCGTCTTCCCCGGGCTGCAGCCGCAGTGCCATGGGAGCCGCTCTTATGGGCTGCCTGGGGAGGCTTGAATCGCGTGGTCTTTGGGATCCCAGTAAAACTGCAGAAAACAATCTCAATGATATATAAATACCATGTTTTTTTTGTTTGCTAGTAGTTGCTACATTACTGTCGTGTGGTGTACCGTTAAGGGTGGTGCCTTTGCAAGTGTTGTGAAGCTGAGGTCTGTGGCTGTGTGGGCTGCTCTTAAAGGCTGTGCGTAGGTGTGGCTGTCGAGACCTGACAGTGCAGTGATTTGAATCATTCTTTGCCTGCTTCCATTACCTCCAGCAGTTTAATTATATGGATGCCTTGTTTTCCTTCCGCAGTTGGGCTCTATTGCTATGAAGAGCTGGGTAGTGATTGTGTATCACCCTTGATGTAGAACAGTTGTATTTTGGTCTGCGCTTGTGCATTTAGTAATAACTAAACTGTAAGTTTGGGGGGAGGAAATACTTCTTTTGCAAATACTTTAACTGTTAGTTTCATATCCTTTGAGTGGTGGTATGTCTTCAGTAGGAGCTGGTTAATGCATTTTCCCATCTTTCAGTTTTCAGTGCAGGGTCGCTTTTCTAATGAGTGTATGGGGAAAGGGAGAGATGGGGCGACTGAAGTGGGTGCCATTTTTGAAGCGTTTGGGTCAGACAATTGCTCTTGAGCTCTGGAAGAGACTGTGGGACTCTGAATTTGTAGCTGCTTTCATTTTTTAGTTGTCAAGGTAAAGAGGAATTGCTCCTAATTGTACTCATTCAGCTGTGCTCTAAGAGTCCTCATCCTTCCAAAAAAGTTTTCATGGGCCAAATGTGGGCATCAGCAGCATCTGTGCAATCTGCTTGTTTTCTGATGTCGAGAGGCGCCTGACTGGGGCCTTTGACTTCCTCTGCCTTAATGATGTGGATTAGCCCTCTCCTGGGGTCCTGAGTGGCCTAGGGAATGAGAGGTGAGTGTCTTTGGCGAGTTCCAGGGGCTGTCGTTTTTTGGGGCATGATCTTGTAGGCTGATGATAAACCGTGACAGATTTGCAGCTGCTGTGTGTGCAAAAGGGTTGTATCTTTGATGGAGTCTGAGGGCACAGGGAACTTGAGAGAGGTGCTCTGATTGGGGACCGTGATCAAAAGGGAAGATGTGGTGTCCTGGTAATGCAGCTGATGAAGACGAAGCAGTGCTGTTGCTGAGGCTTAGCAGAGGGTGGAAGCAGCCCTGCCTCCCTGTAGTGGCTCTGCGCAGCTAATATTTTTATTTCTACGTAGTCACATAAGACTATGGACACAAACAGGTCTGAGTAAGGAAGTGTTTTGGTGGTTGTTTCTTTTTTTTTTTTTAAATCTGTTTCTTGGCATTGACTCATGCTTTAGTTGTTGACGTGAGTTATGCCTTACTCTACTGTTGATGTACTGTGGCAGGAGTGTAATGAAGCATAAGTACGGCTTTTTGGTTTATCTTAAACAATTTGAAAGTCTGCTAAGTTCTGCGTAATTTATTTCATTGAGTAACTGGCTGAAGTAATTGAGACCAAGTTGGGAGGGGCAGGGGGAAGCAATACGGGTTTTTGAGAGTTGGTACTGCACGGAAAGAATCACAAGACCGCGCTAAGCTATGAAGTGTTAAAGTCTGTGGACTGTATTGAAGACTTTAATTGATGATAGCACCTCAGGCAGTTACTGGAAGGTTAAATGTAAGAAACATTTCAGTTAGGTTCAGTGCAATGCAGAAAGTGAACATGTATAAGCTGAAAACTTCAAAACCGTCCTTTCTGGGGGTGGATCAGAAGTAGCCACCTTCTGAAGAACATGTCTCGGGGCTGAAATGCAATTTCAGAGTCTTCAAACTACGCAAATAGAGACATTAAAAATGTCATGTCTCTTGGGGTGTTTTGTTATCATTTGTGGTCGGTTACAGTTTTCAAGCCAATCATAGCCTTCAAGGCACTGAGATTTTGATGAGTCAAGTATGGAAATCAGTTGTTCTTTGTAGAAATGACAAAATGCTACTTTCTGTTTCGCTAGCAGTTGGTAGAAGTGCTTGTTTGTCTATTCATTTTCTTTGTTTGGGTTTTTAGTAGCGTGGCTGATTATCTTGTCCACATGAAAAACTAGTAAATTATTGTAGGCAGCAGTGTATAAAGAAGTATTACTGCAGTGTACGGGATGAAGT
This sequence comes from Pluvialis apricaria, assembly GCA_017639485.1. Classification (NCBI taxonomy): domain Eukaryota; kingdom Metazoa; phylum Chordata; class Aves; order Charadriiformes; family Charadriidae; genus Pluvialis; species Pluvialis apricaria. The sequence continues at coordinate 8,971,451 of CM030017.1, forward strand.
CAACAACTCATTGTGTGGATCCTTGGTTCAGTAGTGCAAACAAATTGTCTGCTTGTCCTGGCAACAGAGTTCTCTTTCAGGAATAAGTCTGAGCTTAATGTGTGCTACTGCCATTGTAATAAGATCTGAAATGCTGTGGTGCTTATGAACGGGGTGCCTTGAAAGCTTAATGTATATGACTGTAATATCGTTAATACAGTAGAGAGGCATGGTTTGGTGTTTCAGTGTTTAACTTCTTTATGCCTCCGAGTTTTAGTAACACCCATGAAGTCCACATACTACTAGATGTGTTTCTTCCTCTTCTCAGTTGCCTGCAGCTCCTAAATACACTCTCATACATGCCTTCATGCTTTCCTTAAAGCTTCCACACCATCACGTTGGTCTTTTTCTCCTTCATCAGAAAGCACGTGGCGTTGGCAGTGCATCCTTGCAGCAACAAGGGCAAACCGTGCCTTGGGCTGTTTCAGCAAGAGCGTAGCAAGCACATCGGGGGATGCGATTACTTCCCCCTGCTGTTACTAGGCCACACCTGGAATACTGTGTCCCATCTTTGCTCCTCCAGTTCCAGAGAGACATTGGGAAACCGGAGAGGGTCCAGCAGAGGGCTGCCAAAACGTTTAGAGGGTTGAAGAATTTTACACCCGAAGAAGGAAAGGCTGAAGGAGTTGGATTTTTGTCAACCTAGGGGAGAGAAGGCTGAGGGCAATCTAGTCACAGTGTTGAAGTGCTCCGACAACAATTTGTATAGAAGATGCAAGTGCAGGGATGTACAGGACAAGGGGAACCAGGTGCAGGTTGCTCAGGGGAAATTCCATCTGGATGTAAGAAAAAAATTTTTTAATGTGAGAACAAGTCAACATTGGAATAGGTTTCCCAGGGTGGTGGTGGAGTCACCCTTGCTGGAAATATCCCAGGCTGTTTGACATTGTCTTGGGTAACCTAACTTAAGGCTCTGCTTTCAGCAGAAGGTGGGACCATATGTTCCCAGAGGTCTTTTCCAATCTTGATTCGAGTACAGGACTTTGGTTGAGTACAGGACGTGGGAATCTCAGTGGACAGAACGTACCTGCTGTCAATCCAGCCTACTAGATTGTGAATGATTGACTTGGAGAATACAAGAAAAAGTAGGGGGAATGACTTTTACTTCAAATAGATATATAAAATAGGTAGTATATTGTGTATATTTAGTTGTCAGAGCCAGAAGCATTTTTTTTCCATAGCGTATAGGGATTTTTTGGCTTGGTGTGTTGTTTCTTTTTTTTTTTTTTTTTTTTTAAATCTTGGCTTCCCTACTTATTTGTATGCCAGTGCCAAACTATATTCAGCACTGGAATTTAAAATAATGGATCATACATGCGAAATTAATTAGCAAATTGTGAAGTCCTGGTTCTAGTTAGTGAATATTTCAGAGGAATTCAATTAAGATTCTTAAGTGTAGGACTAGTTTATCAAAAATACAAGAGTAAGGATGTGAAAAAACCTCTCAGCTGTGGAGTGTTTCTATACAATAAAGGCTCTTTGACTGAGCGGAGGAATGTACAATAATTAGATGTGCCATATCAGCCATGAGAGAGAAGTAAAATCCTTGCAAATAATTTGTTGGCAGTTCTGTCACTTCCAGCTCCTCCATGTTTTGGACCTGAATGTCCACATGGGAGAGTGCAATGTATTTTCATCCTAAACTGGTGGCATTTTGAGCTCATGTTGCGTAATACTTCAGAGGTTGGCACTGGGAGATGCTATTTTGAAGGTAAGAGAACATGCTAAAAATGCACTGGTGATAATATGAGCACAGTAGGAAATAGTTCAAGCTCTTAATTCCCCGCTCAAGCACTTTGCTACACTTTAAGCACCTCACTAGTGACATTGATGTCAACACTTCTGACTGCTTAGCAGCATCCAGAATCATGCCTATGTGAAAATACGCATCAGAGTGACCAGCGCTTTGCATGCCTGAGTTTTACAATACCTGACCTACTCAGAAGCATTTCATTGTATATGTTGCTTTTTCTTCAAAATAAATCAGTGGGACTGGGGGAAAACTTGTGAGAAATTGTCTTTTCGCAGTGCAAAAAACCTCCCAGACATGTAATGAGCTATTGGAGTTAATGAATGAATGGTAGGATATTAGTTAATTTTAAATAGCAGAAAATTGAGCGTGTTGTTTATAGATGTTTGAGTTGACTCCCATTGCAGGTTAGCTTTAATAATTGTACCTTTTTCTGAGTGAATCGCGGAACTTTAGTGCTTCGCAATCACACATCACCTTATCTCCACATCTCTGATTCTTACAGCTCCATGTGAATGGTACTTTCCAGGTCTGCTTTAATGACCTGAAGGATGCATGTATGTTTGTTGAAAGTCCCTCTTTGGTACCTCTGGGCTATAGCTAGTAGAGCATAATAAAAGGAATGTATCACTTGGTTTCCTAAAAATATTGATAGCCTGCCTGTCTTTGTTATTGTTGTTATGTGTATTTCATGGACTTAGCCAGCATTTGGTACTTTAAACTTGACGGTGTGATGAATTAGTCTAAAGAACTGTGTGGACTGTGTGCTGCTGTTCTGTCCTTTCCCATTGTCTGCATAGATGAGACATCGCCATTGTCTTCACCAGCAGTAAATACTCTTTCAAGTCGCATGCTCAGTCTTTGGGTATTTTTTTCATATGAATGTGTTTGAGTTTGTTTATGCCCGAGGAACCCATGTTTTTGTACAAGAATCATCCGTAATAGCATTTTATAGTTTCTTCAAATATTCAACAAGCTTGATATGTTGAGCCAAATAGTTAAGTCCTGCAGGATCTTGGGGACCAAAAGATAGCTCCTGGGATATGCTTTAGAAATCTAAATTGCAATCCTCTTCTGAAGGAGGCTTTTTTACCTACGTGTTGAGTGGGGTCTCCAGCAATGCTGTAGCAGTAGTGCTTTGTTGCAGGTATTGCTGGAAAATCCAGCAGCAGAAATGTCAGTCCACAAAGAGGCAAATTCTCCTTCTGGGGTCTGTAATGGATGGTTATTTTCCGTGGGCTGGGTGTAGCGCAGCGTTTCCAGCATGGCCAGACCAGTGATTGCACACAGTGGGACTGTTGCAGAGCTCTTCACTTCAGCTCCTGTTTCCCTTCAGCAGCCAGAGCTCCGAGATCACCTGCTACGGTGTCTGCTGCGTTCGCCCAGTGACCATGAGCTCGGACCTGGTGGAACTCTGTCCTGTCTCTGACTTCCCCACCCTCACCTTTTTGTGTCTTCCCCAGTACCTGACCAGTCTCTCTGGTGGGTTTTTTTTCCTCTAAGTGGGATGGATGTTGGTTTGCTTGGAATGCAGAATGCACCTATAGCCCATTCTGCCCTCAGTTAAAGATGTTCACTCCAGAGGTGAGGTTGCATTCACTGCTCCTTCTCGGGCTGACTTGTGTGAGAGCAGGCACGTCGTGAAATAACACTCTAAGAAGCAATTGGATTAGCAGCTGCTGAGTTGTAGCTGTAAAGATGTGACTTTTGCCCCATGAAGACCATCCGGGAGCAGTTAAAAGCGCTACCATGCTTGTGCAAGAAGGGATTCATGTGTGCTTGGTACCGGAGCTCAGGGCAGTGCTCGGGCTGGGACTGGAGCGAGCTTGTGGCAGGAGCAAGCCCTTTGTTCTGTTGCCTTTCTGGAGCAAAGAGAAGTAAATAGCATTAAAGAATTGTTGTTGTTTGTTATTTGGATGAAGTCGTGAGCCTGGTAATTTGCTGTCCTGCAGACCACAGGCTGATTTATGTCTGAGTAAAGGTTGCACAGAAGTCTGCCAAGTCAGGCAGCGGGACTCCCAGCACTGGGCATGGGAAGCGCTGAAACATGAGGGATGTTCCCGCAGCTTTACCCTGGTGTGGTCGGCTGCCGTGCACAATTGCCACAGCTCCTCTTCCACGCTCTCTGAATCACCCCACGAGTGACAGAGGCCGCCACCGCGCGGACCCCCACCTACATGAGGTGTGGGGCACAGGGGGAGAGGGGCGGTTAGGACAACCAGCCAACAGAGCTGCTGGCGCAACTGGTGCCACTGTCAGCGTGGTCCTTGTGCTGGCTGCTGGGAAGAGCTCCTCCAGCAAGCACATCTCGTGATGTCTCCCAGAGCCGTGTGGATTCACGCAGGGCTCTGTGACGATGCTGCCCTGAGCTCCTTGGGGGCATCGTTGGGGGCACCTCCTGCGGTGCTCTGGAGAAAAGCAGCGTTTGGCCCAGCCGTGATCCTCCTCCTGCCTTGAAAGCCAAGTGCAGCCGGGTCTGGGGGTAGCACAGCGATTCAGGCTGCAGCTGCCTGGGTGGGCAGCGGCAAAATCTGATGGGACGGTTGTTGATGCTGCCCTTTTGAGGCATTTGTGGGGAAATGGAGTTTAAAAGCCCGTTTTCATTGTCAGCTGGGGTCGAACAGCTCTCTCGGTCAGTAGGCACAGGCGCAGGTCAGCCCCTTGTCCCATCATAGTGAAATTTCCAGTAGGTAATTTTAAATTGTAATGTTCAATTTCAATTGTAAAATCCATAAATGTGATAATCGGGTATTCAGCTGTTCTCAGGCTGCTGGCCAGCAGTAATTTTCCTGGCCTGTGGAGATCTGTGAATAAGGATCTTGGGAATAAAATCAAAGAAGAAACTATTTTTCAGCTGGTTTTAGTATATATATTTTTTTTATTTTATTTTTTAAAGCCCTTGTGTGTTATAAGGTTGCCCTTGTAGCCTACTGCCTTTGCGGGGTTCCTGACAGGTTTTTAAGATTTGCTTTAGAAGCACCTTTTCAAAGGTCATTTCTTCCCCACCCCCTTTTTTTCCCCCCACAAAACCATGAAACTTTAGTCGTTTCTGGGATCTTAGGAAGTGGAGAATGGAGAAGGCATACTTTGTAACAAACTGTGGCCTTTTTTGGTGCCATGTAGGGGTAATGTTATTAGCCAGTTTGCAATGGCCAGCATGTGGTCTGTGGCGGTGCTTTTAGGTGCTCCCGTCATGTAAGAAATACACTTTTTCAGGAAGATAAGAGAGGGGTTGGCGTGGGCAGCTGCGGTTCAGCAGATCTCACTTTTCTTTTGCCTCTGACTCTTATCATTGCTCGAAAACACATGAATTCGCTGGAAATGGAGGTCTCCTTCTGACTGTAGCTATTAAAATGAAGGCAGTCCTTGTTTTTGTAAAGCGTCTTGGGATTCTGGTTAAGAGGAATTAGTGTACTTACGGAGGTGATTTGTGAGAATTGGTTCGCAGCCACTTACTGAACAACATGCTGTTTGAAAACAGTTTCACTCGAATCAAAACATCTTGAGTTCAACAGAAACCTTAGTGGGGAAAATTTTAAGAAACGAGTTGGCTTTCATCTTGAAACTTTGTTTCAGAAACGTCAAAACATTGCATTTCATTTGCTTTGTTTGAGCATACGTTTTAATTTAGCAGGATGTTTAATATTTCATAGAGTGTCTTTAGTACTGCATACTTGGGGAAAAAAAAGGTACTATCATACTGAAATAATTTGTCATTACCAAAACAAATGTGAATATTAATGTGAATTCTTCTGACTTTCCATTCCGTGAGGAGTGTTTACAACCGAAAGTGAGACCAGTTGGCAAAATACTGACACTTTGTTGAGGTTTACTGAATACTGGAATTGACTAAATTCCATTTTCTGACTGTACAGTTGTGCAGTTGCTACAGCTGATATCAGTGTTTTGATGCAATTTTTTCTTGTATTTCTGTTATTAAAAGTGGAAACATTTTGAGCAAAAAGGGCATAAGAGAAATATGTGGTGGCCTTCTGAAAATATGTATTTTACTGAACTTCAGGAGTTTTCTTTCTTGTTTATTATGCTATGTTTTAGCATGGATTTTTTCCCAGTATTTAAAAATAACAAAAGAGTAACCAATTTACTGATTATTTCTGCTATAGTAGATTTGTCTACTCTTGTTTTACTCTTGGCTTTAAACCTATGAACAATTATACTAAAATATGCAACAAAACCAACATAAAATAAATATGCATATGGTTTAGATAATGGACTCTCAAATGTATTATTTACACAGATTGTCCATGATGTTGTCTTGTTATATGGAAAAAGGGAAGAGCCAGGAAAAAAATGTTTTTGCTTTAATATTTGCTTTTTCCCGTCTAACATGAAACATTTATCATAACAGGCTTCTTGCAAACATTCTGCCTCCAGAAGCCAAATTATATCAGCACATACCTTATTGCATTTTATTAATATCAGAGGGTAGAATTGGGTATTGTGGACCAGCGTATCCCTGCTGCTCTGAAAATCAAATTGCTGTGGTGAAGTCTTCCAGTTTTTCATCAGTTACTGACAGCGGGACCTGGTCTGATCTGTGCAGAAGAGGACAGGCAGTACCAGTACATGATTTGGGTGCACCAAAACCTTCCTCCTGTGGGATTTCTTTTTCATAGAGTCATAGAACGGTTTAGGTTGGAAGGGACACTAAAGATCATCTCATTCCAACCCCCCTGCCATAGGCAGGGACATCTCCCACCAGCCCAGGTTGCTCAAAGCCCCATCCAGCCTGGCCTTGAACACCTCCAGGGATGGAGCTTTCACAACTTCTCTGGGCAACCTGGGCCAGTGCCTCACCACCCTCACAGTAAAGAATTTCTTCCTGATATCTAATCTAAATCTCCCCTCTTCCAATTTGAAGCCATTCCCCCTCATCCTATCACTACATGCTCTTGTAAAAAATCCCTCTCCGTCCTTCTTGTAGGCGCCCTTCAGATACTGGAAGGGGCTATAAGGTCTCCCCGGAGCCTTCTCTTCTCCAGGCTGAACAGCCCCAACTCTCTCAGCCTGTCCTCACAGGAGAGGTGCTCCACCCCTCGGATCATCTTTGTGGCCCTCCTCTGGACCTAATCCAATAGGTCCATGTCTTTCCTGTGCTGGGGACTCCAGAGCTGGATGCAGTAGTCCAGGTATGGCCTCACCAGAGTGGAGTAGAGGGGCGGGATCATCTCCCTTGACGTGCTGGCCACGCTTCTTTTGATGCAGCCCAGGATATGGTTGCCCTTCTGGGCTGCGAGTGCACATTGCCGGCTCATGTTGAGCTTCTCATCAACCAACACCCCCAAGTCCTTATCAGCAGGGCTGCTCTCAATCCATTCTCCGCCCAGCCTGTATTTTTGCTTTTTGATGAAGGGTGATTTGTTTCTGGAGACATTAGAATATGTTTTGTCATCTCTCCCTGTGGGAGACTGCCAAATTTTGCAGGCAGGCACATTAACACTTGAGGCGTAGGCTGTGCCCAGTGAACCCAGCAGTTGCGAAGCCCGGGACAGCTTGGACATCGTGGAGGTGGTATGTGCCAGTAAATGTGGTGCACTCGGGATACATTGGGCTTTTTGTGCCTGTGCAGATCAGCCTAAGTAGGTCTGACGTTTCCCAAGTGCATTGAGCTCCCAGCTCACATGCTGTTGAGTAGGTGTGCACGTGCATAGGGCATAGCAGATTGCTGGATGCCCAATTGGGACTGTTTCCTTGGCAGAAAAAGAGGTTGCATCTGGAGAAGCTACATGTATTGTAGCCTGCTCTCCAGAAATATGCCTGAAAATAGAGAAAGGATGAAGGAATAGAGAGATGCACCAACTTTCCTTTTTTTCGGACACTTGAAAGATTTCAGTCAGAGCTGTTTTGAATGGAGGAAGTCGCAAAACAAAGGCTGGAAACTCAGGTCTCTGATCGCACAGGCTGGAGAATAAAGGTTAGAGAGGCTTTAGGATTCACCCTTTCCTATGTTCCTCTCTTCCTTTCTTTGCATTGTGTTGGTTTCTAGGTGCCCACCTGGTGGAAGACTTTGCCTGACCTGTATCCTTGGCTTGCACGTTGGAGTTGGAGTATGTTCATGTGGGCACGGGAGTCTGCACGTACAGACATGCATGAGTGGTCAGGTTTCTGCGTGTGTTTGCCAAGTACCTAGTGCATTCATGAGGCTGTTCAAATAGTCACAACGAATTCCTGGTTAGGTTGTTGTCGTGGTTTAGGTCCTCAAACCACGACAGTTGTGTAATGTCATTTCACCTCGCTTCTGCCAAATTCACAGTTCTCTGACCAGGAATGGAAGAAAATGGCCTTATCAGCCCTGGGTGATGCTCGGAGCCTGCATGGCACTTGTCCTATCTGTCATGCAGATGGGTTTCAAATGTCATACTGAGTAGATTAAAGACAACTTGGCTTTCTGAGCTTTTGTGGTTGCTGCGTCCCGCATTATTTACATTACGGAGTTCTGGCAGACTTCTCCCTTTTGTTGTTACTAATATTAAGATAGACTTTATATTTCTTTATATTACAGAGACGGCCGCCTAGTCCGGCTCTGACAGGCTTGGCCGTGGGGCTCCAGGGACCTCGGCTGCCCTTGCAACAGAGGCAGTGATGAGCCTTCCGCTGGGAGCTGGACCAGCGCCGGGCAGGGATTGTATGTGCCAGTGGAGTTCGGGATGGAGATGACACTGTGCTATATAAACCGTGATTATTAATGGAGAGCCTGGCTGGTTGAATCCTGTTGTGTGTAAACACTGCCTGAACTTCCAGAGGGGTTGTTCCCTCAGATTACGGGAGCATATGCCAACAGTGGGTTTTCCTTCCTTTCTGGCTTCCTTTATTGCCAAGCAAGTAGCGTGAATGTCATTATACAGTGCCCCGTGATCTAAGCTGTTCACTGCTGACAGTCATGGTGTGATATGAAAAGTCCCCAGAGACTGCATGATGCGTATTCATTCCCAGGAATCTCCTTATGATAGTGGGAGCGCGATCAGAGAGAGAAATGGGGAAGCTGCTGCTTCTGCATTTTTCCACGCCCCGGGTCAGGCTGCTGACTCTGTGGTTCTCTAGGTGTGTTTCCAGGAGTTGGTTGTGATCTGATAAGCCATGTCTGGCTCGTGTCCTGGCTCCTGAGGAGGACATCCGTGTTTGTGCTTCAGCGCTGGCTGAAGGTACCTTTATTAGCAAGCAGTGTTTGAAGTTCGTGAGATGATGCAGAGGGCTTCACGCCTTAATTTTTTTAATTCCCCCTACCCCTTTATTGTGTTTGCCACATCCATGTTTGCCATCAGCGTGGCCATTCATTTCTGCGGATGCGCTTCTGAGGTTTCGGATGTCTGACCCGCGTGCTCGGCACTGGTTGCGTGGGTGCTGGCGGCGTTTCGTAACGGGGTGTGTGCCTGGGGCTGGTGATGAAGCAGAACAACAGCTCTCTTGAGGTTTGGCAGAAAATAGTTTCTTACGTTATTATTCTTGGCTTTTTTTAAATTTTTTTTTTCTTGGCAAAAACAAAAGGAAGCTTTAGCAGGTAGAAGGTTGTTGCCTTGCCACAGAAACATGTTCTTGCATATGACTGCTGCGACAGCAAAACCACTAGCTGGACCCACCCCTGACTGTGGCCAATGTTGGCTGTCCCAGTTAGCGATAAAACCCTGGTTCTCATTGGATCATGAGCCACATGAATACTAAGCTTACACCAGTCAGCCTTTTAATCAGTGCTAATTGCTGACTTTCCTAAACCAAATTCTTTTGAAAAGAAGAAAAAGCTGGTAACAGAAATAAATGGGGATTTCCAAAGAACTCAGTGTTCATCTCCCTCATCTTCTGTTAAAGCCACTGTGAAACTGCATGGATAGAGGTGGATTTATGCAAAAGATGAGCACTTTGGAAAATGATGTTTGGTGTGGCTGGACTGATGGAAAGGAAATGATAAACAAAACCGATGCAGGCCAGTGAGCATGTCCACGCTTAACAAAAAACATTTCTAATTAAACTGGGTCAAACCATGTGTGCAAACCAGGTCTTTAAAAATAATTATTTGGAACCTCATTTTTTCTAGTCCTTTGCACAGGATGTCATTTGTTCTACCTATTGAAAGTGGATATAAAATGCTAACAGTGGCATGCTAGTGCTTTGTGTTCATGTTGCACTCGTTTCATTACGGAGTAAATGGCAAATAAGAATCAGTGCTGGGGAGCCAGTCCTTAAAGCTAGCTCAGTGACTAATTTCAGAACCCCTTCTTGTTAGGTGTTTGGTTTTCTGTAACCCTTATTATTGAATAGAGTTATTTTCTTGTGCAAACATGTCAAAAATACGTATTTTCTGTAAGCCTCAGTGGTGCAAACATGAAAACGCTTTTGCAGTGTTAATGCTAAGACTGGACGGAAGTCGCCTACAAGCACTGATGAGAGATGGGTTTATATATCAAGGTAAATTCTGAAGTTGTTTAAACTTCCTGGGTTTTGAGGAAAAACTAAATAGTAAAACTCACAAAATGCAGTTGCTTGCAAACTTTTCCCTTCTTATCCTGTCCTCCACCTCTGACCTCAGCAGCCCCAGTTCCTTTGTTGAGTCCTTCAGGATCTCTGTGAGCGCAGACGGCCCTGGCCCCCGCTGACTCCTCGGCCGCCCCCCTGCCCTGAGGCCTCAGCAGCTGCCGCCCGTGGCTATCTGTTGCCCTTTGGGCAAGAGGCAGCCTGTGCCGCAGGTGGCTGCGTGCCGCCGCGCTGGCTGGCAGCCTCGGCTGGGAACCACGGAGCCCACGCTGGAGCCCTCCTCTCTGGAGGAAGGGAGTTTGTCTCCATCTCAGATTTTCACAAAGCACGCAGGACTTGAATCGTCTTTGAAACTTTTATCTGTCAGTTTTGATTGAAATGGACTGACAGGTTAAAACACGGTTGGATGCAAGGGCAGCACAATCACGTACACCTTGTTTTCTTAAGCAACCTGGCTAAGCTTCTGTCTTTAAGCTTCTGATCCTGGGGTGTATCAAGCAGAGTGTGGCCAGCAGGTCGAGGGAGGTCATCCTCCCCCTCTGCTCTGCCCTGGTGAGGCCGCATCTGGAGTACTGTGTGCAGTTCTGGGCTCCCTGGGTCAAGGACAGGGAACTGCTGGAGAGGGTCCAGCAAAGGGCTACTAAAATGATTAGGGGATTGGAACATCTTTCTTATGAGGAAAGGCTTTGCTCTTTTTAGTCTGGAGAAAAGACGACTGAGGGGGGATCTTATCAATATTTATAAATACTTAAAGGGAGGGTGCCAGGTGGATGGGAACAGTCTTTTTTCGGTGGTGCCCAGTGATAGGACTAGAGGTGATGGGCACAAACTTGAGCATAGGAAGTTCCATCTAAACATGAGGAGAAACTTCTTTACTTTGAGGGTGGCAGAGCACTGGCACAGGCTGCCCAGAGAGGTGGTGGAGTCTCCCACTCTGGAGATATTCCAAACCCGCCTGGACGCCGTCCTGTGCAACTGCTGTAGGTGTCCCTGCTGTGGCAGGGGGGGTGGGACTTAGATGATCTCCAGAGGTCCCTTCCAACCCTGACCATTCTGTGATAGTGGAGGAAAGCTTCCCATTCCATGTAATCCCACGTCCCTCTATGAACCTAAAGGTTCAGAAACTAGAAGGCAATACAAAGCACTTGGGAGGCAGGTTTTCTGGTATGGTGTTTTCATACGCTCGTTGATTATTCTTATTTTTTTAAGACGCTTTTGTTGTAAATAGAGACCTAGTTATTAAAATTTCTGTTATTTAAATATGTGCGTTGGCAATGCTGTAGAGTTTTAGCTGACCCTGTGAAATTTTCCTCTGGCGCGTATTACCAGATTTATCCTAAGGAGCAATGAGCTGTTGGTGGTGTACTTTGGCATATGGATGTGGATGACGGAATATGCAAAGAAGCTGCAAAAGGAAGTTATTTTGAAACTTGTGGGTGGTTAAACTTTTAAAGTAAATTTTAAAGTGAATACAATTAGAAGAAGATGTTAAAGCAGAGATGCCAGTTTTTATAGTTTGTATTATATGCGTAAACTAGGCTTCAGGTACTTGCTACTCCACGTTCCTCCAGCAAGCTGCTGGCATTAGCTGGGTGCCTTGTGGAATGTTTAGGTTGTTTTGCTGCTTTGTTTTGGTTTTTTTCCCTCTTGACAGCCACTTTGTGATGTGATGCAACTCGTTAGACAGGCTATTGCCATTACAAGCTAAAAGCAAGCAGATAAGGTTCGGAGCTTGGAAAATGAGATGTGGGGTTGAGACTGAATCAAGAGAAGGGTTCTGGTGCAGCTTCATTGACACTGGAGGTCTCATGGGCTGAGCCAGTGGATTTCAGTCTTACAGGTTTGAATATTTGTGTATATGTGTCTGTGGGTGTGTGCATGCACTTTTGTCCGTCGTACCTTGGGCCCTATTGTATTCGGTGTTGTACAAGTTTACACAGATGCTGTTGCTGGCTTGAAATATGACATACCAACTGACAAATTGTGAATGAGAGGAATCCAGTCAAATCTATATGGCCGTGAATGTAAATGTGTCTGTAATCAATCAGAATAGCAAGTGTTCTCTGTTTCCATCTGGCCTTCCTCTGCAGCTGCATGAAGAGACTAATTTCCAACAGGCAGCAAACTTTGGGTAGTCGTAGAGTAGTTGCTTGTTGAATACTTTTACACAGGTGGACACAGTGCAGTAACGGCATAGGTTCATTTCTTCTGTCACAGACTCTGCCTCAAACCTGTGACAGGATCAGTGTGAACACACCTCCTCCAACCGAGAAAGCATTGAATGTACACACTTTTTCAGTGGAGAGCTTGGTGCAGGGTGGGATTTGTTTTGTTTGAGAAATTTGACCTTTTATGGGGCAAATTCAGATCCAATAAATTCAAACAGCAGAAATCGCTGTGGACATCAGTGGAGCCAGAAACGCATGGAAGAACCCAAGCATCAGGAGAAACCCTCTGTAGCTGCTGGTGGGAGGGAAGTCCTGCAGGGACCTGCTGGAAGTGTAGCCAGAAGCACACCAGAGGAGGACAGGGGGGGTCCCCAGCCTGTGCTGGGGCTCTGCGTTTGTTTTACCCAAATGTATAGTTCCCTATATAGTGCACTACTTCATCTTACACTGTACAGAAAGAACTTGGGTTGTTTAAACGGGGCAAGGCAAAGAGATGAGAGTTTCGAAATCTGGTAAAGCTGTTCAGTGGTCAATTGCAGGAAACGCTTGGTCTCTTTTGTGACCAGTTCTTCCAATGTTTAGCTGCGGCTTTTGCCTCATACGTGCTGGTAATTATGCTAGCCTATATTGCTTAAGGCTCTGTGGTTCTTCAGCTGTAATGTGTTTAGCCATTTTCTTGAAATTATTCTGCAGGGGTATTTTTTTTTATTTTTTTTTTTCCCCTCTCAAGAGTTCCCTGTTCGTTTCTCCCTCTGCCGTGATTGGCTTCGATCCCTGCAAGTAATACAGAAAATTGGAAGATACGGCACTGAACAGTAACTGCTTGTAGCTGTTCAGGAACTATTCCTGCACATCTGACCTATAGTTTGCTCGAGAGGAGAACCTTTGCCAGCCACGCTTCTGCTGTACGAAGCTGATTAGATCAGTTTAGAAAAAAAATAAAACCAAGGAAAGTGAACTTGGAAGCACCGCTCCTTCTTAATTTAATTAGAAAAGCAAGGTATACTTTACTTTTAAGAATAATTAGAAGGGTAGTCTGGTTTCATTTTGGAGACCAACTTAATACTGAAAGCCTTTCCAAACATTTAAGTAATTTTCCCTTGAGTTTTGTGGACCATCTGGCCAATAGGATTTTGGAAGGAAATAGGAACTGACTGCTGCTGCGAGATCAGTGCCATGTAGTTCGTCTCTTGCAGAGCTCATTCAGAAATCTGGAGACTGATGTGTTTTCTCACAGACTAATTGTGTCCATTAGCTCCCTTTTTATTTTTGGAGAGGATGCATCAAATAGAGCCAAATGAAAAGGCACTGAGAGGAGATGCTCTTTCTTCCTCAGTTAAATGCTCCATGTGTATGTGTGAAAAATATGACCTTTCCCAAGGCAAACCTCACATCTGAACTCGACAGCGGTACTCAGTAGAGTCTTTTTGACTTCAGGATTCACCTCGGGTGAGGAGAGTTGTAGGGAGGGTATTTGCCGTGAAGTGCTGAAGGAAAAGGCTCAGAGACTCCAGGAGAAACCTGTGTAATGCCGGTTGTTAGTAGTGGGCTGTCCTGTGCAGCGCTGTGTGTCCTGTCTGATGCTCATCCGCAGAGAGATGCCTACCCGTGTGGTATTGCAATCTGTGCGAGAACTGGAATGACAAAGTAAATCACCTTTAAGGTGGTTGTAGCTCTCATCATCTAGGCTGGATCTTGCTGTCCAAGATGTGTGCCCTGCCTGCCTTAAAGCCTTTTTTTTTTTAAAAAAAAAAACAGCAACACATTTTAACCCATGCAGAACCTTGTCTGTGTTCTGCATTACATGCAAGAGAAAATTCAGCTGTGTTACACTTATTGTTGACCAGAATGCTGAAGGATTTTCAAAAATTCAGTGATATAATTGCTGAGAGCTTAATATGCACCCAAAAGTTATGTTTATGTGGTACAGAAGGCTAATAAAGCCTCTCTCTGTTAGCATTTGTCTGGGAAGGCTGCATTACTTAAAAAGTTAAAACTCGACTCTCATAACATGAGGTTTGTAATTGCTGTGTGCAGCTTGACCTTCGTAGTGAGGGTGAGCCAAAAAACCTTCCTTTGAGGGATTCGTGCTCCGAAAGTCCGGCCACCCATCAGCTGACCTCCTGCAGTCCGGCCCCGGCTTCCTTTCAGCAGGATGGGGCCGGCGGGAATCGTTTAACTGCTTGTGACTTCATCCAGCAGAGATGTGCTGCGTATAGATTTTCTCTAGCACCCTGTATTTCCGTAAACGGATGCACATGAGTCAGGCAGCGAAAATTCACTGGGGTGGAGGGATTTGTATCTCTCCCTAGACTTCGCTTCTCGACGGCCCCTGCTCTGCAGAGCGAGAGCCTTCCAAAGGCTGAGGCTTTTTTCCTAACCTGTTTATTTTTCTGGATGAATAGACTTTTGGCGCGGCGGACCTTTGCTGTCATAAATCACTGCTGGGCTCCCCAGGTGCTGAGCGGGACCGGCTCCGTGCCAGGGCTGTTGCAGCCCTCCTGCCCGCAGCAAGAAGAGCTGGGGGGGCTGAAAACGCCCCGTGGCCCCGCACGTCCCCATGGCCCCACGCTGGGCAGCCGGCGTCCCTGCTGCTGCTGGCTGCCTGCAGACCCACCAGCCCAGGCATCCCCAAGGCCGAACATCCACTGGAAGGAGAAAGCCACCTGTGTCTGCGAAGCCTCGGCACCCCTGGCAGGGGTCGCAGGCCGTGATGGGGTGCCTGAGGCTGGAAACCCAACCTCAGGCTCGTTTTGACAGCCGTTAAGAGGCGTGACAAATGCCAGAGCCCAGGATGAATGGCGAGGCTGTTGAAACTGTTATTTGTGCAAATACTGAAATCTGGGCTCAAAGAAATCAGGTTTTATGGTGTGTGAGGAAAAGGGGATAGCTGCACAGCCTACTTTTCAGAGCTTTCCTCCCATTCAGTGTGCTGCTCTCCGAGTTGCTCTCTTGACCCACGTATGGCCCCAAAATGTTGCTTTTCTTTCCTTGCTGGTAGCAGCTCCCATTCAGGAGCCTTGCGGTTACCTCAAATCAAGCACCTGGATGACTTTTTGCCCAGAGGACAGCTAGAGCTTCAGACTTCATCTTCCCCTCAGACCCTCCTGAAGTATCTCCAGGTACAAAACAGCGTGGGCCAGATCAAAGTCTGTGGGAGGCTGGTCCTTCACCAGGAGGGGCTATGCCTTCGGTAACCCTGTGTATCCCCAGCCAGTGCCAGCCCGGAGCGTGGCAGCGGTGGCTGCCTGTGAAGTTCTCTGATGTGATCTGATCTCAGATCTGATCTCAGATCTCTGATCTGAGCTGCACACTGCAGATCTCCGTTTCCCGCTGTGACCCACCAAGGGCTACCCTGTTGTTACCTGCCCCAGGAGGAATGCTCCTGCTCTACCTTCTTGCACATTGTTCACATTGTTCAGAAACTTCAGATAGCAGTAGCATATCTAAAGCATCATGTCTGCATCTTAGCTGAACAAGAACAAGGCGCAGGAATGGGTACTTTCCAGATTCCTCCAAATGAGCAGAAGATTACAGGAGATGTTCTGCTCCAGACACCACCCATTTCAAATAAGTAGAGGAGAAAACTCCTTTTTTCATCTTATGACTAGCACAGTATTTTCAAAAGTGCTTAATGCTTTGCTTGATCTCGCTAATCGCAACGTGAATGACCTCTTTGGGAGCAGGTTTCAAAATCCCAAAAGATCAGTCTCTAGTCCAGTCTTACACAAGTATGCAATAGCCTTGAGTGGTTCGTGTTTTGCATAAGGATGGCAATCTGATCAACTGAACTGATACTGCAAAAATGTAGGTACTTAATATGTCTTTGCAAAAGGGCTTGAATTTGCTCCTTTGTTTCATTTTCTTTTCCCACTGGTCTGCAGTCAGATACAGACAAACATTAGGCAAAGCAAACAATCTGTATTTCCACTGGTACAATGGGAGGAAATGGGAGCTGAAAGGATAAAAAAAAAAAAACCCAAACAACTGGACAGAAAAACTGCTTCTGGTGCTTCTTGGGTTTTACAGTTCATGAGGGCTGTGGTACAGACAATTGCAATATGGATGAAAAACTGTCCTTTTTTCTCCAGAGATCAAGGTGGTTTGATCTAGTACCATTGAAATGACCCCTATCCAGCCCTTGCTTCTAGCCAGTGTGGACTTGGGTAGAATTTTAAGTGATTGGTAGAAGTTAGGCATTCTGATCTCTTCTCTTGGCTAATGTGTTGCTATTTTAGTATATGGGAAGTCCTCTATACTACTGCCAATTTAACTGTCTTCTAAGTGTTATGAGTTACAGCGATATTTTTGTTTGTATAAGCATGTGACACAAATAAGGGCCCTGAGAGAAACTCCTGATTTTTTTTTTAACATCTTACCGCTGAAATGTCTAAAACTTAATTTGAAAAAACTTCATAAAACTAAAATTTTCACTGTGTGTGAGTGCAAAATACTTACCTACTTCTGAGATGAGGGGGGAGAGAGAGAAGCAATGGGAATGACCTGTTCTGCACAGAAATAGGGCAGTGGTGTTTGCTAGGAAAAGAACTTGTTTTTCACTGAATATTCGAGTAATTTTTGCTGTATAAATTTGCTAACCTTTACAAATTATCCTTTTTTGTTTGGAATGCAGTGTAACACTTTTTTGAACAATTTTTCATTTCGTTATAAATAATATATATCTCTAATATTTCTTCCTTAATATAAAATGCTTTATCTTAAAGTGCACTGAGTGTTATTAATTAACTTTCATTCTTTATATATCTATGCGTAGACAGGTTAGATTTTGCTGTTAATGTTTTACAACCTGAGTTTTGGGGCATGCTAAATAGTGTTCAACTTCATAATGTGGTGTGTACTGAAAGTGATAAATCTTAGCTAACTTCTTGGAACACATCTAATCATAGAGTGGGAGCTAGCATATAGGAAAAAACACGATAATCCTTGACGAGCATGTCTTGATTATTCCCAGTGTGTTAATATTTACGTTGTTCACCACTTTGACCAGCTGTGGACAAGGGCGATGATACTTTGCAGTATTTAGATGACATCCTTTGCCTTCCCTGGCAGGAAGACATCTGTGGTCAGTTTTGAAGGCAACATTAAGTCTAAGGCCATCAAGCAGTCCCAGCACAACCTAAGGGACTGACTGGCGGTGTCTAATGTTGGGTAGTCTGAGAGCCATGGAGGACCTTTGTGTTGCTGAAGCAGTGATCTCAGGAGCTCGTTGTGATGCCGCAGTCTGCTGCGTGCTCTTCCTCTCGATAGCACGGAGTTAGTGGCAGAGAAAGCTGTCCAGTTAAAAGAGGGCGTTTATGGAGGATAGGAAAGGGGAAGTACAACATTTGGCTATGCGGGTTTTTGGGTGAGACCTAGGACTGTCTGGAAATTGGGTGCCAGATGTGGGGGTGAAAGGGCAAATGTGTTGCATTCACACGGTCAGCGTTTAGGCAATGCAGCTGGGTTGTGGTTTTGTGGAAGTTCTGCACCCCGCTCCTCTGGCACGAAAGCAGTCACTTGCAGGGAAGGGAGGGTGTGCTGCAGATGGAGATGGAGCTGAGGGCTACCCTAGAGGTGACCTGGAACAAGGCCCGGGTTTGAAAATCTCAGCATCTCCAGTATCACAAAGAAGAGAAGAAATGCTCTAGGGGAATACAATTCTTTGATTTACAGCCCCACAGTGCAGCAGACATCCAGAGACGTCGTGACAGAAGTGCCACCAAAGCTTTATAATTTCGATCAAAGTAGGCTTTCTGCAGCCTGAGTTGCATGATTAAAAGGATGAAGCTGTAATCAAAATTATAGCTGTGTTCCCACCTGGCTGCTGTCCTGAATTCTTCATGGGGGTTTAAAAAAAAAGCCACCCCAAAACACAACTTTCTGAAGCTGGTAATTGCCTGTCCAAGGCTGATGTGTGTTGTGGGTTAGGGGTTTTGTGTTTTTTTCTGGGTTTTTTGGATTTGTTTTTTTTTTTTTTTTTTAACTACCAGAATGGATGTGGATTACATGTTATAGTTTGCAATGAAACGAATCACTTCTGAAATCCGGTGCTAGTGTTCAGTGCACGACTGACCCAGAGCTCTGCCTCAGACCATTAACTAACAAAAACAAGCTCTAAGCTTCCAAACTCTTAATAACTTCTTCCTTGGAGTTTATTCCTGGCCCATTTCAGACTTTGCGCTACTGTATTTTTAGCTAAAGAGCTCCAACCATGACTACAGGGGGTTGTCTCACGTGGTATACCAGTTGCCGAGACAAGGATTACAGACTGGTCTTCCTGGCAGAGCTCTCCTATAAACTATCTTCTGGGGTGATGCTTCTCAGCACCAGCCCCGGATGCGCAAACCCTGTCTGCTTGTTTACAATAGTCAAGACCCCAAGGGACAGCAGGATGTCCGTTGTCAACAGCCATATGCTGTAAAACAGCGGCTGTCTCAAAGCTGCAGTGCAAGAGCAGCCTATCTGCAGATTTTGTGTTCTTGGGGTCCTCCTCCCTGCCATGCTAAGCCACCGGTGTGCTCTGGGGACTGCGCTGCAGCTGTATGGGAGCCTGCCCTTGCCTGCCGGTGGTGTAAGCAGGCAAAGCTGGTGTGTCCGGACTTGGCGATAGCAAACATTGCTCATCTCTTCGAAAGAGCTGGGTCTAAGTAGAAAAGCCCCTATGTGGGTGGAAAGGGAAACAGAAGGATCGTGACTTTGTTAAGGTCATGTGGAATAGGACATAGGGCTTCCTGGATCCCTGTGCAGAGCATTGTTCGTTCGATGCATAGCCTCTTAAAGGCTTTCCTTGTGTTACCAGGATGGAAAGGGTGGAGAGGAGAGGGGCGAAAGGGTGGAGAGGAGAGGTGCAAAAGGGTGGGTCCCATCATTCAGGGCACAGAAGGCTGAGCTGGCAGTCTACCAGCAACCGCAGGGCTACGCACTGATTTACCCGAGATGGGCTCAAACTTCAAAGTTCGTAAGCGGGTTTTGAACAGGAAACCTGCTTGCTGAAGTTCACTTTCAGTAAGAGCTTGCAGCGAAACAGCTGTGCCTTCACCCCACTCCCAAAGGGCGGGTGGCCACAGCCTGCATCGGTCAGCCCATAATAAATGCTTTTGGATGAGAAAGTCCTCTGACCGAGAAAGTCCTCCATCTCCGACAGCCAGATCTTGCTTTCAAATGCAAACCTTCAATATCCAGAGAAGGTCCCAAGAGTTCGGTCTGTGGTGTCTGCCAGCTTTCTGGGTTAGAGACCGGCAGGCAGCGCAGCGGAGGGTCACCCGGCAGTCCCGCAGCCTTGTGTGGGTGTTGTGAGCTGTTTGTGTCTGCGCACAGCCTACGTGCGCCGCAGGTCTGCGGTGGTGGGAGATGGCGAGCGTGTTCGGTGTGAAGTTGCCCTCCATGTGGGCACAACGGTGCAAACTGGCAGGTGTCCGAGGCTTCTGGCGTCTGGGAGGTGTCCTTGCACGTGGGCACCTCGCAGCCTCGCCGCAACTGCTGCTTTTGAAGGGAGAGAAAAGTGAGGGCGTGCTTCTGGTTGCAGACGGGACAGGGACACAGACAGGGACTTTTGCGTAGTCAAACCCAGGGGTTTCGTGCTGCCGCGGTGTCCTGCAGCAGGCAGTCCCTGCCCTTCACGTGCGCTTTTTCCTGTGGCGGTTAAATGGGGACAGCTACATCAGACAGACCCAGAAACACGTGGACATTAATGAGCGCCTGCTGCCAAAAAGGAAGCGTGTGATGGGTCTGTTGTGGACTGCCTTGGCATGGTGTGCAGCTCTGTCAGGGGACGGCTGGGCTGTGTCGGCTGCACGTGCAGTTGTCCGCTTCAAATCCATGAGGTGGGGGAGAGAAGCTGATGGGAGGTGTTTGCCGGCCCTAGGGAGGGAGGGCTGTGCAGGGTCCGGGAGGGAAGCTGGCAAACCGGGCTCTCCGCATGTGACCCACCGCCTTACAGTCTCAGCTGCGTGTCACTGCAACCTTGGGGTCTCTGGGTGTAACCCAAGCCAGGGACTGCCCCAAGTTTGTGTTTGTACTTAACAGGAAAAGGTGTTGTACGTGACTGAATGCATCTTTTGGTAAATATACTTAATTCATGTAAAGCCTCTTTATCAGCTGATAGGTTGACCGCTAAGGCTGATACTCTTGTTTGATGTAAATAGAAAAATACATGTCTTGACCCTCAGTAGAGGGCATAGATAAGCAGTTCCTTTATCTAATTGAGCTAAAAAGATAAATACATGCCAATAGAAATAACACTGAGTGATCTGTCCTGTTCCACGTATATCTCCCTGCGGAGATAAGGCATGGTTGGAGCTCGTCAGAACCAGGTCTTTGGCATAAAGCGTCTTCCACAAATGTGGCTGCCATGAGCAGTATGCAGATTTGAAAAATGTGTATGTTGGCTCCCGGTTTGCTGAACGTTACTGTAGTGACTAACTGGCAACTGCAGCAGACTTTATGCGGAAATATTTTCTGGAGGAGACAAGGAATTTAGCTGGACTCAAAGTTAATGGGAGAATTTCATCCAGCTTGGATACCTCAACGAAATGTGGGCAGGAACTTCAGTTTTAGAAAGTCATTGAGCTTCAGTATTGTTCATGTTTAAGGTCTGTATGGACTTGATAGTGTTTAATGCTATGTATTCTTGGGTGGGAATATGGATGACTTGCAGATGGCTGTTGGATGTTTTGGCTGCATTCTCAAGAGTTGAAACCTGCTCTCAAACTGAGAATTTGGGTGAAAGATGAAACCTTTTATTAGGGGAAGGGGCCCACAGACCATTCCTGCCCTCTGCCCAGTTTCTGAGGAAACATGCAGTGGTGGATCTTGAATAACACCAGGCTGATTCCCTTTAACGATCTGGGGAGGATGGGCAGCGGTGGATTGCACGAAAGGCTGGGAGGGCAGTGCCCCTTGTTCTTCCTCCCATTTGGATTAAATCAAAAAGGATGAACTTCTGTGTGTGTCGTCTCTGGAAGTAAGTGCATCTGTTGATCTCATTTAGTTGGGAAACAGTTAAACCAGCCAGTTGCTCCTCTGAGCTTTAAACAAAAATCAAAACACCACCTTTCTCAAAACAATTCAAACATGCTGAACCTTGTGGCTTTAGCAAAAGTAGCAATGTGTGAGTTCCCATGAACTCTGGCTAACCTCTGAGATTTATTGATAAATGAAAAAATAAGGGGCCAGGCCCTGAAACCTTTCCTTACTTAGGCAGTAGTCTCAGTGTGTTAACAAGAAGCCCAGGGCTGGGTTCAGGATGTTTACTGCTTTTAGAGATGTCAAGGAAAATGAAATCGAAACAGTTTGAAAAACCAACCTAAAGGAGATTTTTGCCCTGATTGCCACCACAGTCATAGTCTGTGAGTTAAAGCAAGTGTAACGTGGAGCACGTTACCCTGCTCAGATAAGCTGCATGGGTTAATTAATGGTTCTTCTCCACATGAACATGTGTGTCCTCTGAAAGCTTCAGCCCTCTTAGCGTGGAGTCTTGCCATAGCGCACACGCTTTTTTGGGTGGTGGTGCTGAGTTCAATCTGGTGCAGCCACGGCTTACAGGGACTGCTGGGCTTTGGGTGAGCCGTTGGGTGGCTTCACTGCAGCCCCTTTTTTCATAAATGACTGAATAGACAGTGGAGTTTGGGGAGGAGCAGGAATAAAATTTAGGATGTCTCCAGGGTTCTCTGATTATTTTTATTTTTTTTCCACTGACTGAACCTTTTCCTCTGGCAATATTTAAAGGAAAGGTTTTATTTGTGTACTTTGGGATGATGTCAGAGGTAAGGAGAAATGATGGTGTGTGCTGTGTAATTCTGCCACATTGTTTGTTGCATACATTAGCAGGTGCAGATACTTTTGAGATGTATTGCTCTACGATAATGATAAATCCTTTACTTTGGGGAAAACGTACAACTGTAATCAAAAATAAATCTGCCAGGATGGCAGTAAAATTAGTATCTCATGATGAAAATGTTTTTATATAGATATATAGCTGGAGATACATATTTAGCTACGCTCTCCAAGATACTTTTTTTTTTATACACACTCTTAAACCAATTCATCCCTTTTAGATAATTGATGAAAAGCAGGTGTAAATATATAGATATGTTTACCCCTTTTCATGAGGTTAACCTGCAGCCCTCTGCATTACCCTGCACAAATTTGGGCTGGTGGGTGAAGATGAGGTTCTTCAGCTTAATGCAACCAAGGAATGTGGAACACTCTTTTGAAAAAGGTGTGATAACAGTTGCTGAAAACAAATTATTGGGAGTTGAGAATCAGAGCAAATCAACAGGAATGAGTTTTTACTGCTCCTTTCCTTTTGGCCTCTTGAGAAGGGTTTGGATTCTCTGGTGGATTGAACTGTGCTCTATTTTGTTCCAGGAAGATGGGACCTGAAATAATAACATATATATATTCACACACATAAGGGTGTGAAGTGCATGTAGTTAACAGAATTTACTTCCATGTAAAGGCTGCTTTACCCAGTCAGAGAGTATTTATTGCAGGTGAGCCTGTGCAGAGGGTTGGTTGGATGTGAGCCTGTGTGTTTCCCTCAGGCTAGTAGTAACTTTGCACGGTGCAAGGAAGATACGGCACTGAAACAAGGCAGAGGCATCACCCTGCCCTCCCTGCACAGACTAAGCTCCTCTCGCCCAGCAGTCAGCCCAGCGGCAGCTTTTAGGAACGTGGGAGCCGGATCGAGTTGTGGATCTCAGTTGACAGGGACACATTTGTTGTGCAAAGGTGAATCACGACCCACAAAATAAAAGGGATTGCTGTTTTCTTTCCCATAAATGCTAATTTTACAAACTTTTTTTTTGGAGGGGGGGGATTTAGTATTCTCATTTATAATGGTGAAAGTGAGTGAGAGCAGCAGGTTTGCATGCGGTGGAAGTAACTGTGGCTGCAAAATAAAGGATGTCCGTTGCACAGAGGGACAAGTTGACCAGGTATCACGCTTTGAAATCAAAACTGAACGCCAAGCCTTTCCCCCTTCCTTATTCTTACAAATATTCAGTATCAAGCCCAATGCTAGCCTAGTATTGATTGATTGATTTTTTTCAGTAAAGAAGCCCATCTCCATGCTTCACTGTAATTAGGAAAATCAGTGTTGATTCTTGACATCATCCTTTGCAGGGTGTACAGCAGCCCAGGAGAGACCCATCATTTCGATGGGTTGGTTGCCTGCTATGTGTGGTGGCCGGAGACATGGAATTATCAGCGTGCTTGACTCCAGACAAACTTTGGAGTTAAGTCAGGGTGCCAGCGTGTCTAGCACGACTGTGTTTTGTGGAAGGCCCTCTCTCGCTTGTATTGCCAAGACATTCAATGCCTGGAAACATTTGCAAACAATGGCCTCCAACAAAGGAGCCGTGGCTGTGCGGAGGAAGCTTGCTAAGCGGGGTTGACGTCAGCTGGGATGGATGCTGACCAAAAATGCCGGCGATGCCGGTGCTAGCGCTGCCCATCTGCGCTCCGCCACGGTGGGGCGCGTGCCGTGGGCCTGGTGAGCGTGTATCCCATTTGTCTTCTCCATCGGGTCTGTGATAGTATATAAATCCTATCACTCTAGTTTATGAGGAAAAAGCTTTGCAATCCCAGGAGTGCTTCCACGGAAAGAGGACACTTACAAATATACAAAAACTCAGCAGGATTTAGTTTCCTGTAAAAGAAAACATGACTGTGACATATCGCCTGGGAACGAGGAATCATTTTTCTTTGATGCGAAATTGCTTAGTCTTAGAAATAACACTCGTATGCAATTTTGTGCAGATAGGACCTGGGTTTTAAAATGACATCAACCCAGCTTTTAATTTTGCAGGTGTAAATTGCACCTGCAAATCATTTTGTCTGCAAACTGCAGCATTTCATATTTGATTTCCTGATTTCCTATAGCTTACTTAACTGATGTCAGTTAGTTATTTCGATATACAGCTTTGCAGGCACTACTATTTCAGGAACAAAATTGCAGTCTCAAAGGTTCAAACCCATTTCTGAACGTTTGATGGAAGCGAGGAGTTAGGATGTGTAGCCTGTCATACGCACTGTTCATACAACTCTTTTGATACTGTCCTCCAGTATGAGATTAGTGTTGGCTGTTGTGGCAAAACGCTGGACCCACGGCATCTGTTGAGCGACTTGATCTAACCAAGCCAAGAAACTGTGCAATTTACACCAAGATTCCTGGTCGCATTTATGAACCACATCTTGTCAGTCCCAGTTGCTCTTTTAATAGCTTTATTCCCTATTACCTCTGTTTTCCTAGTTTTGTTTTCAGAAACTAGCCGCTTACCTAGTCTAAAATTACCGGTTATCCGTTGCTTAATAGTGATGGCGGGGTGTGGGCATTTCACCAGTGAAGTATGTGTGTACATACGTAGGCACGCACGCAGTCAAAGCCCTGGGAGAGTTTCTCCCCACCACCACAGAAGATGACATTTTAAATACAAAGCCTCTGCATGCTTTTTGGGAGGTAGTCAAGATATAGTTAACTCAGCTGCAGTAAGAATTTTAAAAACGAAGCATTTCACAGTAAAAAGCCATTTAAAAAAAAAAAAAAAGGCAAGGAAGTACATTCAGCCTTAGTTTCTTGGCAGCCACATACGGGTTTCCAGATTGATGTACTGAAACCCAGAGTTTTCTCTTTACCCTAAGGTGAGCCAGAACCTGTGTGGTGGGGAGGTGGGGACAGTGCCAGCTGCCCAGCGCCTTACTTTCCCTGCACATGTCAGCCCTGGGATGCAGGATGAGAAGGTGGTTCTGGTTGGGTCACCCTGGGCCTCTGCTGAGATGTCCTAGCAGAGGAGGGCTGAGGGGTGACAACGCCTGTTGAGCAGGAGTTGGGTGCAGACCCATGAGCTCCTGCCACGTTGTGCTTCGACAGCAGAGGTCTCCCAGCATTGCTGCTTGCTTTGTGCTACAGGGGGAAACTCAACCCTGCAAAGGTAACGCGGTTCACTTTGGAGCATGGTAAGGGTATAGGTTTGATAAGGCATCACCAAACCTCGCCTGGGTAGTTTTGTATCACTGAAAGGTTGGTGATACATGATTGAAAGCAAGTACTCAACCCCAGTTGTTATATGCCTAATTAATTACTGTATATGTAGTTTGCATATGTTTTACATACCATCTTTTGTTGTTTTAACAGGGTCGCCATGTGAAGACTGGGCAGCTAGCAGCAATCAAAGTGATGAATGTTACGGAGGTGAGTGCAAAACCAAAAATAGAAAAGCTGTTATCAAGGTGCAAGGAAAAATAAATAATCAGATCATGAGAAGGTGGATAGCTTGTAAAAGACGATCCCGTGGTATAAATTACACTTGCTGAGCACTGTTTGTGTTTTATAAAGTACTGAAAGGTGTTAATACAACCAGATTTTTCAATTGTGCCTGAGCAATGGCGACAAAGCAATAAGGGAATGCATTGCCGCATATTTTGATGGTCTATAATAACAAAGAGAAGACCTCTCATCCTGCTTATTTCTAGTGGATTATGTGTTTCCAGAGATAGCGAGTAGAAGATTTCCTGTAGCTCGGCGCTGCCCCTGCTGTGTTTCATCACACCCTCTCCCCTCGCGTGCCAGCCATTCCTCAGAGCAGCTGCCCTGACAGCTAGCAAGCAGGAGCATGTTAGAAATGCAAATGTAGCACTTTTTTTATTGTTATCTGACAGATGAGAGAAGGAGAGAGTTTAATTGGCCCTGTCCCCGCTCACATTTATAAAGTGGTGTCAGTGCTGGAACAGGGTGTCAAAAAAGTTGCTAGGTATTGGGTTTTGTTTCTCCTTTTAAGAGCTCAGCCAGCAGCAAAGCAGCTTGCCTCCGTGGGACCATGTTAGCCTGAGCCCCAGAAAGGTTGGGGGGACTCCCTGCTTCCTCCTCTCGGGTCGACTGGACGCCTGCGGTTTGGTAGGATGCCCCTAGTCTCACTGCGGACCGGCTCCCCATGCTGTCACTCTGGCAGTGTAGATACGGAGTACAAAACTCCCAAGATGAAGTTGAGAGTCCTCTTGTGATATTGAGGAAGGGTTATTGCCTGAAATATTTTTATTTCAGGGCCAAGTCCTCCGGGCCAAGTCTGTCAGTGGCATATCTACATGTGGTGTTTTGGGCAAGCACAAGCAAGCCTTGCCTGTGTTTTCGTATGTCTTTTGATTGTCTTGGAAGACAGCAGAACAAGTTGGTGTCTGCGTGGGCCTTGTCACGTAGAGCAGGTCCAGGACCGTTCTTTCTGCTGATGGTGTAGGGATCCAGCCCTGAGCAGCAAATGGTCTGGATTGCACATTGGTTTTTTGAACTTGGATGCTAATGTAGTGCTTTTACAAAGCGTACCTAAGAGCTGGTTTGGCTATGGCTGCTGCCTTGTAAAACATGCCTGCATAGCTGAATTGCCAGTTTTGCTTTTCTCTGTGCATAGAGGAGGGTGCATTTATTAAACAAGTGGTACATTAGATCGGTGGGATTTTTGCTTTTAGCTGTATAGGTACATATATCATCAGGTGCTTTGGCTTTAAGAAATGGCAATCACCAAACATGAGGCTGCTGGATTTTGGAAAGGACAGGGGAATGGGTTTGTGTCGCAGATGGATTCCTGAGGTCAGAGCATGTCCCTGCTTTGACAGAGGAGCTGAGAGGACAGATCCTGGCAAGGACTCAGAAGTGATCCAGAGCTTCTGTATGGACTGCTTTCATGCTTCGCTGGGTCAGACACCAGTGCGTGAAGGCTGGCCGGAGATGTCACTTGTGGGCTGTCACGTTAATGCCAGTGACAGTCCCTTCCTTGATGGAACAATTGAAGCAAGAACTGCAGGAAGGGAACCTTGGAAAGATTTCCTTCCCCTTACTATACATAACACAGTCTCCTTTGTATGTAAGCAACAAACTGTGGCATCCAGTAATGCCTGCTTGCTTGGAAACAAAATTTAAATGAAGGACAACCTTGTGGTCCAGCTTCAGGAATTCAGGTTGATAGACTTGCATGATTCTGGGAACAAACCCCAGCTGTTCAGGTCTGATTTACCGCTTCCTTGCAGGCTAGAGAGCATCATACTGGGGAACCTGTCCTGTCGCTGGAGGGGCAGTGATAAATAACAGATCATGCTGTTTTCATGTTGAGTCACTTAATGCGAAAGCAGTTGTGGCGGTTTGAGCGTTGAGTGGTGAGCATGCTGGTGCAGCCACCTGGAGGGGTTTCCCCAGTGGTCTTTCCCCACTGAACAAATCCTGTTCAGCTGTACTTGAGCGTTTCGGCTTTCTGACCTTGGTGCGGGGTGAGCGCAGGGCTTCCTGCTCTTATTTCCACTTTCTTAATGCGGAGCTGGCTGTGTTCCCGCTGCTAGGGTGCCGGCTGGCAGACCTGGATGCTGTCCTCCGCTTTACCACTGGTTTCCTCCATGCCCTCGGCGATGCCTCTGGGAGATGTCGGGAGACCAGTGCAGGAGCGATTCGGGCAGCTGCTGCCAGTAGCTGCGGTTCCTCCTGCAGCTGTCTGCTGTGCCCTGGGGTTGTCCTCTCCTCAGCCACCACACCTCGGTGCATTACAGTAAACCCTGACGGCTTCCAGCGCCGCGGCTGTGCGCAGCGGCAGGGTGGGGTTGGCAGCTGCGGTCAGAGCCCTTCAGACACCTCGGTGCAAATTGCCGGAGCGCTCGGGGTGAGCCACGTGGCTGCAAGAAGTGGGGTTACTGCTAATCCCCTGAGCCGGTCCGTCTGGCCAGGGACCGTGCTGCTGGTCTCCTGTAGCGCAGAGTAGATGGGGTGGATGAAGCCCACGCGTTCCTGCTCTGCAGTGGCAGTAGGTGGGGGCATGGGTACGGCTGAGACTGATGCAGCATGTGTCCAGGGCGTCTCTGAAGCTCAGTTCTCCTGTAAAATAGCAATAGCTTTTCTCTGCTTCGTAGAATTTGGTTACTGAAGCCTCTCACAGCAGTGCTGGGTCCTAACTGTAATGTAGAAATCCTTTCAGTCTCCAGAATTTCAGTATTGTAAATTCAGAGCCTGCCAAGTGTTCAGTATTTCTCTTGCATTGTTAGTCTGCTCAGGTTTAAGTTATTTTCTGATCCTTTGGTCTTGAAAAACTAGCTTGAGGCGTTAAATAAAGTCTTTAAAGTATTGAAATCCTCATCTCCAATGTCCTGCCTATAAATTGCACCTGAGAGCAACATCTTACATGGAGTTTGGCTTGTGAGAAATGGGAGCCGTCATAGTAAACCTGCTTGAGTGAGACAGGAGGCTCCTAGCCCCTGTGGCCATTCTCATCTTTGGGTGGTTATATGATCTGATTAGTGCTGCACGGGGAACAGTTTTCTTAGGGAGTAAAAATGTCATGTGGTAGAAAACAGGAAGGTTAAAAAAATAAAATCAAGACAAATGCAGGTTTTTTCCCTTCACCTGTATCCAAAAAAAAAAAAAAAAAAAAAGTGGAGAGGAGCTGAATGCCTGGATTGGCCTTGTGATTTGTGTACCTGCTTAGAGGACTCCCCGGTTCCAGCCTCCAGCAGGTCTCTGTCATTCGGAGTGGGGCAATTCCAGTGGCTGAGTTTGACAGAGCCCCGTGCAACTGTAGGTTGGTGGTGGTTTGGTCACTAACCTGCTCAGTAGTAGGTCAGTGTGGTCTGACTTGGAAGAGGATAGGATTGAACACGGGTATCTCATGTCCTAGGGGTCCGAGCTACTTCATTGCTACTTGGATGTTCTGCAGCATCACATTCTCATCACTAGAAAATCCAACCTAAGAAGTCTTTCAGCTAACATTTCATCATAACCAGTACACTTCTGCCAAAAGATTCCGTTTCACCAAATCTACACTTCCCCCCCTCCCCCGACAAGAAATAATTTAATCAGAAATTCCCTGGCCCGCTCCAGCTGCGATTGTTCAGCTCTAAGATCTGGGGCACACCAAGAGCTGAGCAAATCTGCCCTTCGCCGTCATGATCTGCAGCCCCGGGCTGGTTTCTTAAGAGCGGCAGCAGGATGCTGTGGTCATTGCGGGATCCTCTGGACATCTGTCAGGAAGCGCTGCCGTGCCACGTGTCAGGGGGAGCGGGGGGAGCCCTTTGAAATGGTTGATGGACACGTGTGCTCACGCGCCTCTCCACGCAGGCTCTGCTTCCTGTGGTTTGCTGGTGCCAAGCGAGCAGAGGGCTTGCAGAGAGGTTGGATCCTTGCTGCTTTTCTCTTCAGCTATCGGTGCAGGTGATCAAAGAGCTCTTCTGCAGCAGGTCACTCTCTGTCTGTCCTTGCTTTCAGAGCAAAATAACATTTAAATGAGAAACGTCATTAGAACTGCCCCGGTACTAAGGGGTCTCTTGGTGGAGTATTTATCAGCTGATGATCTTGTTTCCATCTGAGGTCAGAGGCGTGTGCTTTCTAGGTCTTTGCTTCCTAATGTCATTGCAGATAGGCCCACATCTTCAAAAATAGCCTTTGATCATGAACCTGTCATCTTTGTGCATGCAGCCATCTGTGCCCAGAAACGCGTTGGTTTTTGAAAGCAAACAGCTTTTTGCACCTGCACATCTGCGAGCTTGTTTCCTTTCCTTAAGCAGCATGATTTATGAGTGGGTTTCTGGAGCCCTGGGAGATGTGGCTGATGGTAACGCTGATGAGAGGGGTGGTGGAAAGTGGAAATCCTGAGGATGCGCACGCACTGAAAAGTTGAGGGTGCTTTTGTCCCCGGTTACCCTGCTTGAAGGGTGAATGTAGCACTGAGACTTATCAAGTCCGGGTTCAGTTCCTGGCTGGGCCTCAGACATGGCCCATGGGACAGAATCGCTCACATTTACCCTTCTGCCTTGGTTTCAACATGTGAAATAAAGTAATTTTTCCAAAACTCACTCTAGCGCTGGGAAGACAGAGTACTTTTTGTCTGTGAAATGCCCACCTGCTGTCCTGCGTGGCCCTTTACCTTAGGGACTGACTGGTATTTGAAGTCACATCTCTCTCTTTGGAGGACGCAAGAGTTTGGCTCAGAGGCTTTCTGCCCAGGCGTGGTGGGGCTCAGCAGGGAAACCCACTGTCCAGTCTAAGCAGTCTCTTCCCAGGGCACCCGTCCTGCCCCTGAGCAGCGTACAGCGCGGGTATCTGCCTCTCCGAGCAGGGATGGGCAAGGGAAGAAGAGGCAGCTGCAGGGAGGGAGCAGGTTCCAGCCCATCTAAAGAGATGAGGACGTGAGATCAAGGAGGAATTGGATCAGCTGCTATGGGAAAGGAGCATTACACGTGCAGCTACCCTTTGCTCTTGCCAGCGGGGTATGGAAGAGCCTACCTGGTGCTCCGGCTGTGTTTGCAAACAGGCACATGCGTACCTTTGTCTTAAAAACACGGAGGCGACATTGCAGAGGAATAGAAAGTACTGGGATAAGCGGTGCCAGCACGGTTCCAACGTCCAGTAGATTAATTGGGCAAAGGAAGAAGAGCTGAAAAAGAGGCAGCAGCTCTGGGGACGTGGTCGAGATGTGCCCGAGGGGGACGCTGTGAAAGCTGCAGGCGGGTGCTGAGGGCATAGCAGGGAAGCTTCTCAGTTGGGGTCCACCAGTGCAAAGTTCATGCAGATAGGCAGAGATAAAAAAAAAAAACCAAAACCTTGAGATCTGAAGAGACCTTAAGTAACTTGGGGAAGGCCTTTACCAAAGGTTAATGTTGCCCCTCCACGTGTTTGGTAGCCCAAGCAGGAGTGGGCAGGATGCAGGAGGGACAGCAGGGAGAGGAAAGGGGTCCTCCCTGTTTGTCCCACTTTCTACCCTTCTTCCCTAAAGATCCACTGTCGGAAACTCGTATTAGTGACGGAACCCTTGTGGTCAAGTCCAGGATGGTGGTTCCCATCTCGTTCTCTGCCTCCTTCTCCTCACCTGCCTGTTTCCACCCTTTCACATGTGCTGTTTGGATGTCCCAAAGGGAGCAGAGCCTTGTTTCCCCTCCCAGAAAGCATCAGCACGAGCTCTCGGCTCCCTTTGATTGTGCCCTGGCCGCCTGCAGAGAGAAATAGGGCCTTGCTCAAGGAGGATTTCTTGCATCCTGTCCCAGAGTTGGCTCTGATTTCTCTTGGAGACTCCAGATGCTGCACTGGGCTCCTCCGTACCCTCGCTAATTAAGTCATACAACATCCAGGGCTGTATCAAGCTGAGGATTAAGGGTCCGCCTTTCTCCTTAATTGCAAACAAAAGGTAAATGAAATACCTAGTGTAATGTGTGCAGCTTGAGAGCCTGTGTTCCACAAAGGGACTGTTGTGAAACCTGAAATAGCTCCTTTTGCTTCAAGTGGAGTTATTTTACATTTCCCGTTTCCTAAAGCTTAAGACAATTAGGCTTTGGTCTGGAAACGTGTCTCTTGTGGATTGATGTTACTGGGGAAAACTTATTGGTCCCTTCTGTTCTGTTGGGACAGATTTTTTTGTGTGGTCGGGTTTAATAAGACGCATCATATGTGTATGCTTGAGGGAATTTGGCCTCAGCCTGTCAGGCTTTCATGTTTTGCTACAGGTAGAAAGGACGACGCAGCTGGTTTTGTAAGCAGTCTGTTGTGATGGTTAAAGGAATGCTTTGGTGGCAGAGCTACTGGAAAATAGTGGAAAAGTGCAGAAAAATGTCCTGTGGGGCTGAGCTGTTCTTGCTGCCTCTTTTATTTTTGTTGTTTTGTTTTTTTCCCTTCAGCTAGTAAGTGCTGACTGGGATGTTTTGCAGCAAGGTAAATCAATTTTCAGTTTTTTCATACTCCTTTTAACTGGTACAAGGGGTACCTTGCAGCACCACTTGTTTCCTATTAAAGCAAATGAGACCACAAAACCTACATGCGTTTCACTGGGAACTGAGCACCATTTCTCTAAGCGGCAACACGGCAAAGAGGGTAGCTCTGAGAGGACCTCTTCAGATCAGGCGGTTCTCTCTGAAAAGGGGCATTTCCTTCTACTGTAATTATTAAAACTTGTGTTTCCATTAGTTGTCTTATTGTGCACGGTGCTGTACCGGGCAGAAGAGAATGTCTGCCCTGGAGAGACTGAAATAAAGAGAGTGGGAAAACAGAGGTAGCTAAGTGGAAGGAGATGTCTAGGGGTGTGCTAGCCCCCAGCACGCCAGAGACTTAACTGGTGGCACGATGTTAGGAACGGGGAAAAAACTCCGTGGTCCAGGTGGAGTAGCCTTACAACTGGAAGGAAGGTGCAGATCCTAACCCTGCGCTGGCTCTGGAGTGTGATTTGTGGCGAGTTGCCTCCTTCTTGGCTTTGGTTTCCTCCCAGCAAGACCCTCCACGGGACTGGGAAGACAAATTGGCTGATGTGTGCGCTAAGTGCTTTTCCAAGTATTTAAGTAATGGAGTGTTAAGAATATTTTTATTTTTGTTTGAATCTGGTTAATTTCTCCAAGACTAAATTACTGCATGCAGAAACCACAAACGGGGGAGTAATAGGTCCCGTCTAAGCCCCCTGAGGAGACAATATGAGACTGTTATACCCAAATTGGGACATTTTTGATTCTTCAGCTCAAACCGTAGCAATTCATTGTTTTAGGCCAATGGATCCGGGGTGATTTAGTTGTTGGCTTAAGAGCCTGTCTTTCGGTAGCAATCTCACAATCACAGGGTAACTCAGGTTGGAGGGAGCCTCAGGAGGTCTCTGGTCCAACCTCCTGCTCAAGGCAGGGTCAGCCATGGGATCAAACCGGGCTGCTCAGGCCTGGTTCCAGCCGGGTGTTGGAAGCCTTCAAAGACAGAGGTTGCCCTGCAGCTCTGGGCAGCCCTGGAGCTTGGTGGTCTCTGGTCACCTAAGGAGCCTTCTGCTCTCTTTTGTGACAGAATGAAGAGGAGGAAATCAAGCTTGAGATAAATATGCTAAAAAAGTACTCCCATCACCGGAATATTGCTACATATTACGGCGCGTTTGTAAAGAAAAGTCCTGCAGGCCAAGATGATCAGCTCTGGGTAAGTGTTTAGTGTCATTTCTGTTCATGAGATTTACAGCTCCATTCTTCAGAGCTCCAGTATGCTTGGCTTGGACTCTGTCTGGGTGAAACTCTGAAGTCATTGTTCTGAAGAAGAACATATAAAAGAGAAAAATTGTTTCTCCCTACACGTTTTCCATCCCCTATGATTTCCTTTGAGGATGGGCATAAAGTATGTTATGATACTTGTGACTTGTGCTGTCATTCTGATTTGTTGTTCGAGCTTTTTTTTTTTCCAAATTAAATGTTTCTGCAATTTTTTTTTTTTAATGAAAGTGGAAGAGAGCCTGTTCTCTTGCCCTCCCCTCCTCTCTCTTGTTGCTTTCCTCTCCTTTTTTCAGTTGGAAAATAAAAAAAGTGAGCAGAGGAATTGGCAATAAAGGAAAGAAGAAAAATGAATCCTCCAATTTTTTCGGCTACAAGATTTTTGAACCTCTGCAGCAAAATGAGAAATTTCAAACTTTGAAAAAATTCCCCATGATTTTCAGTGCTAGTAGCTCTTGTTTTTCTGATTTTGTAGTTTCTAAAAAAAAAAAACCCCCCCCCCCACACACACGCAAAAAAAAACCCAAACCAACAAAACCCCCAGCCTGTAATAGGAGAGGAGCACTACTGAGGTTTTTTATTTATTCAGCAATGTGTGTGATTCAGGAAATGAGATTTAATGTCGCTTGGCATCCAGGAAGGTCGTGTGTAGTTTGCCACACCTTGATTGTGGTGGAGTGGGTGTTTGCACGTGGTATCTCTGCTGGCACCCTGTCAGTGCTGTGGTAAAGGTGTGTTGCGTTTGTCTTCATGCAGTTGGTGATGGAGTACTGTGGTGCCGGCTCTGTCACTGACCTGGTGAAGAAGACAAAAGGGAACTGTTTCAAGGAAGATTGGATTGCGTACATCTGCAGAGAGGTTCTCAGGGTGAGTCGTGTCAACAGAGCTTTGTTGCTCATCTGCAACAAAAAGGCCTTTCCAAGCATTTGGTCACGAACATAGGTCACTAATGAGCGTTATTGTTTAAAAGTTTTGGTCAATGGGGCTCATGGGCTGTGGTCCTTGAGTTCAGAAGAGCCCAAAGGGCCACCATGATGATGCTTGCCTAAACCACAACAATCCCATATTATTGCAGTTATTCCCATTTTCTGTGTGAAGAACAGAAAATTCCTGTTTCCTATGGTAAATAGTCATCTTCTTAAACTCCAGATTCTGGGCATCTAGAAAAGTAAATACATTTTCTGCTTTCAGTAAGTCTGTCCTCCACATCAGGAGATCTTACTGCTCATTGCTTCAGCTGTTCATGCTGTGTAAGATCTTTCTGCTCATAATTCCTTTACCTGCACACACTCGGGGGCCTCTTTTCTGCACTATTAAAAGCAATGTTGACTAAAAAGCATTCCAAAATCTTAAAGGTGGCCCTGCTGGGGCAGTGTTCCCCAAGCCAGTTCTTGAAGCTATATTTCGTTCTGTGCAGACTTAGGGATTATTCTTTTTTTTTTTTTGTTCCTGGAAAGTACAGAGGATAAAACAATTCCCAAGTGTAATCTAGTGAACTAGCCTGGAAAAAAAAGTAAATGTTGGAACCTGTCATTCTGAATTCAAAACCCATTACGGAGTTACTGATCCATCTTCCTTGTAATGGGGTTTTACTTCTTTTCTAAATAATAGTAAGATAAATGTGTATTCTGGGAGCTGAAATTCAAATGGCATGCCAAAGTAATGCTTGAAAAGGGGTAAATCTTCGCTTCTGGAGCAGAGGAATTGAGAAGCGTGCTCAGTAGAGAACATTGGCCATCTTACAAGGATTTGGCATTATACTGCGGATCGTAATAACTATAGCTGGGGAGTGTGGGGAGAGCTCTTCTGCAACAAAAAATAAAATCTTAACGGTCTGATCAGGTTGCTCTTCATTTGTGTGGCTATATCTCTGTTAAACCAATTGATGTTAAAATAATTGGTTTACATTCATGCAACTGAAAACCGTAACAGCATGCTGGTGTAAAACAAGAGATTGGATTTAATCATGCTTGTTTCAAAACAGTTGCACATGGATTGACAATGTTTTCTTCTGGAAAATTTAGAAGCTGGGTGGAAGCTCTATTTGAAGTGATTAATATTACAGAGGCTAAGCATTTTGAGTGAAGCATCCCCTGGCTTACTATAATGTGTTATTTCAGTGTGTTCCTTTATATTATGCTAGTTTAACCATGGACAATTTTGGAATGAGGGAGAAGAAAGAATATTGCAAATATTAGCTGGATGAAAACAGTATTCGCTGCATTCAAAAAGAGGACTGACATGGTATTTTGAACTTTCTGTGGTCTGTTTACCATTGAACATGGTTTTGCTGAATGCAGAATTTTAGGCACTGTGACCAGCCAGCTGCTGCCTCTGGTCTTCATACAGAGCATTCAGCATTGCTTTTTCCCTGTTCTGTTACACATAATATGAGGAGGCATCCCTTGATTCTGAGGCAGAAGTTTAAAATATTGCTGCCTTGTTCTCTTCACACTTGACTTCAGAGATGCTCCACTGCTGTCAGGCCTGTGGGTAAAGAAGACAATCAAACTCGTGGTTGCTGTCCTCTCTCCTCCCTGAAACTGGGGTCTTCATGTTGCTAATAACATCTAAAGGACTTTCCCTATGAACAAAGTCTGAGAAGGGTAGAAGTGCCATGCTTGTGATAATGATAGGAAGAAAGAATAAGGGAAGTCTGGTTTTCTTTTAGGGCTTGGCACATCTTCATGCTCACCATGTCATCCATCGAGATATTAAAGGACAGAATGTTCTTCTCACAGAAAATGCAGAAGTAAAACTGGGTAAGTTTTGTTAAATGTGTGCTAGAAACCTGTTCCTAAAAATTTAAGATTTCCATCTTGTCTCAGAAAGAACCTTCAGTAACCTAATAGCAACAAATATGTCAAGTAGCATTAATGCTTTTTTTTATAAAGTGTCTGTCATGTAGAAAGAGCTGAAAATGTGACATGTTCTGCAAGGATGCCCCTCACAGCCTGTGGGGAATACAGCTACTTCTGGGCAGTCAAACACAAAACCTGCCTAGTAAGTCATGGCCTTCGCAGCAGATCCCAGCATGCAAAGACTTCCAAAACAAAAAAGTTGGGGGAATAAATTATGTTAATCTATTTCTCTCGGGGAAGTGGTCTAAGAGATTTTCATAAAACTGACAATAGGTGAAATTACTCATGTGTAAGGGCTACCACTGAAGAGTAGCTCTTACTAATGGTTATCTCTCAGAAATTTCAGAGAGTTTACTCATTTCCTTTTCTAGCTGTGACATGTCAGTGTTGACAACTTTTGACTTCCTAAGACTAAACTCTAGTAGTATCTCTCTGGAGGAGGGGATGTCTTTCATGTTTTGGGAAAACATCACAGAGAACACATGGCAATGGTTTAAAGGAGCAGTCTGAACGAGAGCACTTCTCTTATTTGGGATGATGTTTTCACTCCATCTCTCTTTAATTGGAAGAATTCACTGTAGAGCTGGAGAACAAAAATAATAAACATGGTCTGTGGATGCGGGGTAGGATGTTTGGCTGGAGCAAGTAAAAATAAGTACTTTAAGTCTCATTATGGTTTAACCTTATGGTGAAATCCTGGCTTCACTGAAGTCAAAAGGAGTTTTGCTGTTGTATTAAATGAAGGCAGCGTTTTGCTTGTAGTCTCTAAAAGATATGTGCTAGTTTTCAACTGTTCCCTCTTAAAACTGGCAAGGTGAAAGGGTCTGTGTGTGTTTACGGTCTTGTATAGTTACTAGTCCCACCATTCTTCACATGGTTGACAAGCAAGTTAAACCTTTCTAACTCTGGATAAAGATGAAACAGATTTGCTAAGTACAACAATTTAAAAAAAAAAAAAAAAAAAAAAGTTGTTTCCAGAGAGAATTAACTTGTGTGTCTTAAAGTAAAGAAGCCAGAAGCTCAAGAGGTCCTCAAAACAGTTCCACTCCCCTCCATGTGTCTACACTTCCCATCAGAAGTACAAAGCACATGATAATCCCAAAGGTCAGGTCCAACTTATTGTTGGAAAAGGCTTGCTAAACAGGCACATTAAATTATAGTAGTACAAATGACTTTGTTTTGCAGATGATCTGCAATGAGGTAGCATAAGTGAGAAAATCTGCTCCTTGATGGTAACCATAGGGCTGTCACCTTTCGGTCCTTTCTTTTCCCTGTTATTTTGTCTTCTCTGTGAATAGCACTCAAGTACTATGCCCAGTGGATCCAATTAGTGCATCTTCTTAGAGGTTTGTTCAAAGACAAATACAATCACATAATTACTGTTTGCATGGGCCCTTCTTCATATCTGTACAAAACCATTTGGCTATACAATCCTGATGAAAGTAACACCCTTTTCAGCACGAAGAGCACCACACCGTTCTCTCGTTATAATGAGCCTAAGATCAGAATACTCTCCAGCTTGTTCTAAGATAGTGTGTGAATGTAGGGAAGGAATTATTCCAAACACCTGAAAATGAAGTGATATGATAGTTCTTTCAGCTTTCACAAGTGGCCATATTAGACGCATCCAAATTTGCCTTGTCTGTAGATGCTATTTTTTCCTTTCAGATACTAGTTAAAGATCTTGAGTCCTACTCAATGTAGCATTTAGATTAAGCATAAATTATTCTGTAATGCCTTCCTAGATCGATTCATGTCTGCTGTAATCTGCCTGGCAGGTTTGGCATGCTGTTTATTTGAGCCCTCTATCAAAAAGAAGAGAAAAAAAAAAGGCAGTTAAATTTCAACTATTGGACAAGATGTACTGGAGGAACTCAGATTTGATAGGCATTGTGGCCCAACGGTTTGGTATTCCAAACAGTATGAAAGTAACCAAGCAAACACTCTGCCATATGGCTACAACCCCTTATTAATTTCTTTACCTCTGGTTGGCTTTTCAGTGGATTTTGGTGTAAGTGCTCAACTGGATAGGACTATTGGGAGAAGAAATACATTTATTGGCACACCGTATTGGATGGCTCCTGAGGTCATTGCTTGCGAGGAGAACCCAGACTCCACATATGATTACAGAGTAAGTGTTACAACTCTGCATAAGGTAGCAGAACGTGCAGGTTATTGCTGAAATCCTGCTCAAGTACTGCATTTGAAAATTCCCTCCTTCTAAACCACAATAATGCTATAACTGTACAAAAAGAAGTATTTGTAATATGTGGGTAGTGGCTCTTTTAAGAGTGGAGTTTCATTATGAATATTTTTTTGTGAATTGTTGATACATGAAATACACTTTCATGAACTTCTGTGCAAAAAAAGTACTGATTTATGGATGTTGCAGGTCAGGATAGAAACGAAAGGAAGACATAAACTTAGAAGGAATACTTGAAGTAGTGTAATACTAATATGACAGGTTACTGCTCTCCTCTGTGATAGAGCTGTTTTACTCTGTACTCGGCTGCAAATCCTGAGTTAACTGGCAATAATTAGTATCACGTCAGTCACTTATGAGCCCGTGAATGCTAGAGGTTTCCCGTCCCAGAATGATTTCTGGTCTTTTGCAGGGTGGCTGAGGTGAGAAGGCGCAGAATTTCTTGTGTTTCAGTTTGTGCCCATTGCCTCTTGTCCTGTCACTGGGCACCACTCAGAAGACTAGCTTAGTCTTCTTTACTCCCCTCCCATCAGGAATTTGTATGCCTGGATGATCCCCCTGAGCCTTCCCTTCTCCAGGCTGAACAGTTCCAATTTCTCTCAGCCCAGAGCCTCCCAGCTCCAATCTCTTAAACGTCTTTGTGGCCTTTCCCTGCACCCACTCCAATACTTCCGCGACTTGCTTGTACTGGGGAGCCCAAGAATAGCTATCAAGCACTTTTTTCCTTGTTCTCCTCCTAACTGCCCTAATATGCTGATGCTCTTCCAAAGAGACATACAAAGCTTATTCTTTGTCCTCTGGCCTGTTTCCAGTGGTGCTGTCATGTGTCTGTCTACACTTACCCTGCAGGATGTTTTCCAGGGATGGCTTTCTGAGCAGCCATCTTCTGAGTGACCTTCCAGTCACTTTCTTGGTCCAGGTGCTCTCTTGATTGCCACTTTATATCTGTCATTCTAATTACAGAATCACCGAATCACAGCATGGTCAGGGTTGGAAGGGACCTCTGGAGATCATCTAGTCCAACCTCACTGCCAGAGCAGGGACACCTACAGCAGTTGCACAGGATGGTGTCCAGGCGGGTTTTGAATGTCTCCAGAGTGGGAGACTCCACCACCTCTCTGGGCAGCCTGTTCCAGTGCTCTGCCACCCTCAAAGCAAAGAAGTTCCTCCTCATGTTTAGATGGATCTTCCTATGCTCAAGTTTGTGCCCATTA
The DNA here is from genome assembly GCA_017639485.1 of Pluvialis apricaria. NCBI lineage: Eukaryota > Metazoa > Chordata > Aves > Charadriiformes > Charadriidae > Pluvialis > Pluvialis apricaria. The sequence goes on from CM030017.1 coordinate 9,011,137, forward strand.
CCTCTTGTCCTATCACTGGGCACCACTGAAAAAAAGACTGTTCCCATCCACCTGGCACCCTCTCTTTAAGTATTTATAAATATTGATAAGATCCCCCCTCAGTCTTCTTTTCTCCAGACTAAAAAGAGCGAAGTCCCTCAGCCTTTCCTCATAAGAAAGATGCTCCAGTCCCCTGATCATCTTTGTAGCCCTTTGCTGGACTCTCTCCAGCAGTTCCCTGTCCTTCTTGACCCGGGGAGCCCAGAACTGGACACAGTACTCCAGATGCGGCCTCACCAGGGCAGAGTAGAGGGGGAGGATGACCTCCCTCGACCTGCTGGCCACACTCTGCTGGATGCACCCCAGGATGCCATTGGCCTTCTTGGCCACCAGGGCACATTGCTGTCTCACGGTCATCCTGTTGTCCACCAGGACTCCCAGGTCCCTTTCCACAGAGCTGCTCTCCAGGAGGTCAGCCCCCACCCTGTACTGATGCATGGGGTTATTCCTCCCCAGATGCAGTACCCTACACTTGCCTTTGTTGAATTTCATTAGGTTCCTCTCCCCACAACTCTCCAGCCTGTCCAGGTCACGCTGTATGGCAGCACAGCCTTCCAGCGTGTCAGCCACTCCTCCCAGTTTTGTATCATCAGCAAACTTGCTGATGGAACACTATCCCTTCATCCAGGCCATTGATGAATATAGTGAACAGGACTGGACCCAGTACTGACCCCTGGGGAACACCACTTGTTACTGGCCTCCAACTAGACTCTGCACCACTAATCACAACTCTAATTGTGTCTTCAGAAATATTTATTAGAAGAGCCTGTTACTGTTCCCATTTTCTAGTGATTCAGAGGCTGCGATTCTCCCGTGTTGAGACATTCTGTGCTGCACTGGCAGAGTGAGGTCACGTTCTGTGAGTGTCAGTCATGACCAAAGAATGTTCTTGGATTTTATTTTATTTTTCATGCCATGTAAACCTTCTACTGAAACCTTAAGAAATTAATCTCTTGTCTTCATTCCCTCTCCCCAGTTGATTTCCTTTTCAGAACATATACTTTCCAGAAGATAGAAGCATTAGGAACATACACCCCTAATCCTTGAGGTTTCTTTGCCTTCAGTAATAATCACAGTTCATCTGTGTGCATTTATGTCTGCTTCCGAATAGATTCTGCAGATGGTAGTTTAAAACTGATCAGCGGAGGGTTTTGGAAGCACTTATGCAGTCAGTGCTATGACTCAGAAGGTGGCATGGGGCCGGTCTTTTCTACAGAGATTTATAACTGATGGGACGAGCAAAGTAGCAGGAAGCCACTCTGTAACTTCTTCCTGTTCCAGCTCTGATTTAAAAAAAAAAAAAAAAAAAAAAAGAAAAAAAAAGAAAAAAGAAAAGATTACAAAAAATGAGTAAAAATATATATGCATAACTATGTGCATATATACACAGTGACCTTTACAAATACCACTGTCATCTTGCCTCTCATGCTTTGAAACTCCAAACCAAAATTCTTTGTAGCCTGGTTGCTTCTCCCATTGTCCCCAAAACCTGCGGTACTACCCCTAGAAGACTTTTCTAATTTTCAGTCCTTTACTTAATAACAAGTCAGGATCGTTAATCTATTAAAATCCCTCCAGTTTTGTTGTCAAATCCCTCCACAAACTATGATACAAACTGGTTTTCAGCTTGCGTAAAGCAGTTCAGAACAGCTGGACTGGGAAGGTGGCTCTGTTGATAAAGTCAAAATTAGTTAAGAGTGCCAGGCTGGGTATGAGCTGCTATTGATGTAATGGTATATTGCTTCTAATCTTTGAAGGCTTGTCTTCTGTTACTCCCTTTTTTAAAATTAGTTTTAGAGAAGCCCTGCAAGTTGGTTTGGTCATGTGCCTCTCCTTTGGCTACATTTAGACACAAAAAATAATAAAATAATGCACACGATTAATCAAGTGGAAATCTGTGAAGTTTTTACACTCACTTGTAGCGTTTCGGATTTACCTCCCATGATCAAAACCTGGCCCTTAGTGTCCAGATAAACTGATACAGGAAACTCTGCTCGAAGTTAACCGAGCTGAACATATGCTGTGGTGTAAACCCAACTGTGTGTTTGTGCTCTCCTTTCATGGGCCCCAAAACATGTGACCAGAGACTTTATAGAGAGAAAAAAATCAGACCCCAAGGCCTGACTGTAGTTTCTGTTCCATCAGTGTAGAAGCTCAGCAATGACTGCTCTGAAATAAGCAGTAAGACCAAGATTTTTTTTGGCCAGGAGCAGGGGGGTGAGGCACTGCTGTGTCTCATTGCCTCATGAAAACAGTTTAAAAGATTTAAGACATATATTTAAACGGTGCCTGCTATGTTCTGGCTCTTGTTTTTTGAATGCAGATGGTCTGCACTTTGGGGCTGGCTGCTTAAATGATGAATCAGCTGTTCAGAGTTGCATGGGAAATGGGAAGCTTCTGGCTATTAGCACATTTTCTAAAAGCTCAGGAGGGAATGGGAGGGAGCAGAATGTGTGTCACTCCAGCTAAAATGACCCGATCCGGGAGAAATCTAGGGAAACTGTAAAATCAAAAAAAAAACCACCAAAACCCCAAAAGAAAACAAAATAACCAAAAAGCTTGAATGCTGCAAGTTGCAATGTGCAATATTTCTTTTCCTGCAGAGTGACCTATGGTCTCTGGGAATCACCGCTATTGAAATGGCCGAAGGAGCTCCTCGTAAGTGATTTAATACAAAGGTGGGGGTGTTTATGCCTTGTGAACATGTTCTGTGTTAAAATAACTCATGCCTGGCTAATGCACAGATGTACAAAATTCTGATTCTGGCTGTACCTTTGAAAATAATCTATGACTTTTTCTCATTTGGGCTCTTTTGCTTTCCTCTTCCCTTTAGACCCTTTAAGTCTATATTTTGATTCCTTGCCTTCATTTCCTAGAGAAATAAAAAAAAATTCTTGGAGCTCTTGTTACCATCACTTTGTTGATCATTGCCTGTGCGTACAGCTAAGCAGAGGTGGTGGATACACTAGCAGAAAAAAATGACGAGTGGCTTTGGGTTTAGGTCACTAAAATAAAAAAATATAGCAGTGGGAGAAGCTGGGCTAGGTTATATTTTTTTTTGTCTGGGACTGACTTAATTCTCACAGGTTTTGGGATGAATACTGTATTTGCTCACGTAATGGCTCCGGTCCATGACCACATTCTCAACCTGACAGCAGATTGCAATAGTTTCACAGGCTGCCCTCGCCTGCCGGCTGTGCCCCTCGCTCCTCCGGTTAGCGTCTCGCAGCCCTCAGGCAGAGATCAGCGGCTGCAGCGTGGATGCAAAGACCTCGTGCGTTTTTGTTTCCACAGAGGACCGGTTGCTTTGCCCCAGCGCCCGCCACGCAGATGTGATGTGATGGGTTATCCGGTCACTGCTGAGAGCACAGGAGATTAAATAAATTATACTCTGGCCTGAGCTTGAGAGCACGTAGGCTGTGTTTTTAAAAAACACACTTGGCTGTTCTCCCGTCAGACTTGGTTTTTAGCAGCGCTCAGGAGCCAGCTGGAGTTCAGGAGCACTTTCAGACTCTGTGCTTCAGCCTAGCTGAAGCTTAGTCCTGAGATGTGAGTCTGCGGGGAGTTTTCTTTGAGAGAGACTTTGTAGCTTTGCATGCTAATTCCTCCTGCCACTTGTATTTGATGTTTCCACTAGTTTTGGCAGGGAAATGCTATGGATTATATTCTGTTGCATTATGTTTTGTTTACTGTAGTACAGCAGTGTCTGGGACCCACAGCTAGAAACCAAACTTCTTCTGCCCCCCCATCCCCACTGTATTATGTGCTATTGAAAATACAAAGAAAAAAGTCAAACAACCCGGACGTGAGAAACAACAGCAGGTGGATGCAGGCAGAGAAACTAATAGAAGGCAGTAAAGCCTTTACCAGACCACAGTCTTCTCACTTTTACTAGTCCTGTAATGCTGGAAATCCATTCCTGTTAAGAGAATCGCTGCAGAACACCTGTATATTATAAGAAATCAGCCCCCATATAGTTCCTGTCAGTTGTCATTCAGTAGCTCTGTTTTGTGAAGGAAGACCTCTGACCCTCGATATTTCTCCGTGGCAGATGGGGCACACTCATAATTCCATACAAAATGCCCGGGTTAGATGATATGTGACAGTATTTACTTTCTGCAGAGTTCTTTGTAGCTTCAACTTTCCGCAACAGTAACACTAAAGAGAAGTACATTGGGCTGGAGAGAAGACAGCGTCTGAATGCATGGGCAGGATCTGTTGCAGATTGTGTAATAATGGTGCTCACACTCCCGAAACGCAGAATAGATGAAATGTGCGCTTAGCCATTACACTCTGTGTCAGTGATGCCGTTTATGAACTCTCTGCTTCGCATCAGGTTTTCTTCATCCTGCATTTTGTCTTATGCCATGAACTATGTAGCTGTTTGGTTAAAATTTAGCTTATCATTTATCTGAACCATAAGCAAGTCATAATAAACTAGATAAGTATTTCAATCCCAACGTTAACTCCTATTTATGCAAAACCACCCTGTGGCATATTAGAAAGGTGAGCATTTTTTATGTCCTTATGAAGCCTTATATATAAAAAATATGAAGAAAGTTGTGCTTGTTCCTGCCATGCAGCCTTTCTTTCCTTTAACTTGAAATAACAGCATATTGTCGGGAAAGATTTCTGTGTGCTCAGAGACTTTAATTCTTGGCTGTAGTGTGAATTTCCTTAACTAACGGTGCGGATTTGCAGCGGATGCTGTGCTTTTGGAAGCGGGAGTGTTTGTGGAGGACTGCTCCTCTCTGTCGGGAGAACCGGGCTCTGGCCAGGCTGGGTCAGCGTGGTCAGGCTGTGGGAGGGGGACAGGGGGGGACATGCACCCTTCAATAGTTTGTGGTTTCCTTTGCAGCCCTGTGTGACATGCACCCCATGAGAGCACTTTTCCTCATCCCACGGAACCCGCCTCCAAAGTTGAAATCCAGAAAATGGTAAAGAGATGTGTTAAAAAATGTATTTTTGCTGCTTTGGGCTTAGCAGGATTTTGAGCTCTCTTGCCCAGAGACAATGATCTTGTTAAATCCTACAGTGATCTATGAGGTCTTCCCTAGGCTGTTTCTCGTGCTCAGTTACACCGCAGGTGCAAGTGTAGTTTACCTTTCTTTTGAACTCTGCCCAAGCTACTGCAATCATTGCAGTTGCTACAGTTTGGCATGGGAGGCTGAAACTGCAGTATGGGCAAGGCTCAGATGGGCTGGTTGGGGTCGGGGCTTTGTCAGAAGACTGCATGGACATTGCAGGGCTAATGGCAGTCACCGTGGCCTACAAAGAATTGGTTTGTCTTGTAAATGAAGTGTATAAAGAGAATCTTCACCATATCAAAAGGGTAAGGGTATTTTTGAGAGAGTTGCACTGGCCAGATTGTGGTTTTGTTGGTCCAGATGTGAATTCAGGGTAACTCCACTGACAGAGCGGTCAGGGTGGAGTTCCCCATCATTTGCCCTCAGCTCTGTGCCGGTCTTGGGATGTACACTGGTGGCAAAACTCAAATCGTCTCACGCAGTTCCAGTGCAAAAGGAAACCTTGCAAAGTGAGTGCTTTCCAGTTAGTGCTTTCCATCACTCAGGGGTAGTTCTTGGCATACAAGTTGAAAAGGATTGTTGTTTTCCTCCACTTTTCTATATTTTTCAGGTCAAAGAAATTCCTAAACTTTGTTGAAAGCTGCCTTGTGAAAAATTATTTGCATCGTCCGTCCACTGAAACCTTGCTTAAGCATTCTTTCATCCGAGACATGCAGAATGAACGGCAAGTGCGCATCATGCTGAAAGACCACCTGGACAGGACCAGGAAGAAAAAAGGAGAAAAGGGTAACGTGGCAAAAACAAAATAAGAGGCACTTCAGAGTGTAGGTCCTCTTCCACTTTTGGCAGCAGAATACAAGGCAGATGCAACTGAAATACTAGAACCAGGGAACCTGTGGGGAAGTGTTGTCCTTGATAGTGGTGGAGCCATTTTGAAGATCTCTTTGCCAAAGCCCAGGTCCTTAATGGTGTTTAAGGGCTAAAGTCTTTGGAGCCTGACCCATCCTGATTCACGCACAGCAACACGAATGCTAGTGTGAGCAAGGAGTCCAAGTAAAGTCTAGGTCCCTGCTTTCTTTAGTATCTGAGTAGTACTCAACAAGCGTTTCCTAGTCCCTTAGTTAATCTGTCGGTTCCTGATCCATTTAATTTACCTGTTGCATCTCCATATAATTTTACCGTGTGAGTTCTTTGGAGGCAGAAGTGCTCTTTAAGTGTTTTGCAGTGGAGTGCACAAGAGACCTCAAGAAGGCCCCTCTCCAAGCTCCAGCAAACCACAAATGGGTATAATGAATCATCTGATTCACGGGGTGGCTGAAGAAGAAGAGAGAATAGGAGTTTGTTCCAGATGCTAGCCTGACTCTTCAGAGCAAAACCTGGAAGAAGCAGTGCTGGAGTGGGGATGATACTTGTGTAAATGCCTGTGCACAGCAGACTGAGGGCTGTGCAAAGTGGAGAGAGAGCTGTAGCCTGTTGCCCACCGATTTTTCCTTGCCCTCTCTCGTCTTTTCCTCTTCTGTATATTTTATATTGGCAGGGGTACTGTGGAGATCAGTGACTATGCGGGCAAACTCGGAAAGCACCGTACAGTTGGAAAGTGACTTATAAACTCCAAGTATTGATTTGACAACAGGAGTACTTGTGCCTAAAATGAAATTGCTGTTGCAATGTACATTTACTGACTCCAATAGTAGTCACCAATTCTGCCACCTCTCCAGTTATGAATCTCAAAGCACATTCGAATGGAAACATAGCGAGTTATCTCACAAATGCCGTGGGGGGGAGGAATACAATGATAACAATCGCTTCTTGATAGATAGCACTTTTCAGGTCAAAATATAACTATTTTTAATCAAAGCTCCCATGAAAGGGAGAACAGTGTGAAATTGCCAGATTATACACTTAAATAGTGACTTCAAAAAAAATTACGTCCCCCTTTAGCATGCCATGTAGCCAGTAATACAGAGTAGGACCAGTTTGAGATTATCCCTTAAAAGCTGCCTTCGTATTAGTCTTGAAGAGAACTTTAAGTGTGGGTCAGCTTCTTTTGAACTGCTGTGCTAAAACTAGCACTAATTTATTACGCCTGTTTGTTTTTTAATTATTCACTTTAACACGAAAGGAAACCTGGATTTACTGAATGCCTCAGCTTAGCCATACAACAGGTAGATAGTAGAGAAGGGCAGTACAAATCTTCTATGTTTTATCTAAATTTCTTTTTGAAGAACGCCTCTGGTGGTTGTGTTATGGGGTTTGGATTTCTCTGCGGGTTTAGCCTAATTTATTTTAAATTATGGAAATAGGTTAGTTTTGCAAAACCAATACAGCCAGTCAAGGGAAAAGGTGGGAGTGTGTAAAGGGGCTGCCCTGAAACGCTGTCTGAACTAGATTTTGAATTATGTTCGTGGATATCTTACCTCCCCTCAGCCTCCCAGTGCAACCTGTAGCTTTCAAATTCCTGCTGAGCTACGTGTAGTTCAGGTTGAGTGCTCAGAAACAAAGTTCAAGATTGTATCTTAAATAACAGTATCCTCCACTGGGGTTTGTTTATTGTTCTCTTTTTTTAGAAGAAACGGACTATGATTACAGTGGAAGTGAGGAGGAAGATGATGAGCTGAATGAAGATGAAGGAGAACCAAGGTTAATTTTATTACTGGAATAGAAAATTTGACTGCCCAAGCTGTTCTCATTGAAGGCAGCCCTCCTCAGCTAGAATGGCTTTCTTAGCTTGCTCTGGATCCCTTACTGTATCCCCTCTGATAGCTTTAACTGTTTTGTAGCTATCGAGTGTAACTGCTGAGTGTAAGATGCCTGTAATAAGCTGCTTCTTAGTTCCCCTGCAATAGGGAGGAAACTGTGAAACGAAGGACCCAATAATCAGCTTCAGGCTGTTTTGTAGCACAGTAAGTGCAGATGCATAGTCAGCGTGCTGGAGATTTATCGGAACGTCTTCATTTGCTAACACAGGACAGCAAGCAATTCCCTGTGCACCTTGTATTCTCTCTTTAATGTTATGTGTAGTCATGTAGAAACCTGCCCTTTGTTTCAGCTCCATAGTTAATCTCCCGGGGGAGTCAACTCTCCGTCGTGAATTTCTGAGGCTGCAGCAGGAGAACAAAAACCGTTCGGACCCTCATCGCCAGCAGCAGCAGCTGAAGGACCAGGAGAAATACAAGAAGCAGCTGCTGACAGAGCGGCAGAAACGGATCGACCAGCAGAAAGAGCAGAGGAGGCGGCTGGAAGATGTAGGGCCTGGCTTGTATTGTTGTTCTATATCTCGTCACGAATAAAAAAATGCAACCGTAGAGGGTAGGCTTTGAAAGGCAAGAAGGCTGTGTCAAATTGTCAGCGCTACCTGGATGGCAGTCTTGCGCCTTCAGAGAACTGTGTCACTTTGGAATACAATGATTTTAAATGGGCTCTGTCCTTTTCCTGCTGACAAGCTGCCCTCAGCTTTGAGAGCAGAAGGGGAAGAGCATTTTGCTTGAGTTTGTTTGGTGGTGGAAGCCCAGGCAGGTGGGATGAGAGATCCCGATTTCTTTCTGGTGTGCATTGCCCAATTTGGAGTCCGACTGTCTGGTGCAGAGTCCTGGCCCTGCTTCTCTTTTAGATGTCACAAGATAGCTGCTGCCTTTTCAGCTGTCTGACACGCTGTGGTGTTGGAGGCATTGCTAAATCACCAATGTGTCTCTTCTCATGATTATCTGATGGAAATTCAAGCGTTGTGCCAAGGCTCTGGAGCTGGCATTTGTGAAGCATAGTGCTGCACCAGCAAAACGGGGGGACTCTGGAAAAACCCTTCCTTCTCAAAGTGACGGGAAGACATTTGTCATTAGGTTAGCTGCCAGCCATCATGGAGATCTCGTGTGCCTGCTTAAATGAATGCCAAATCTCCCCTCGAGTGCCAAAAGGGCAAAGGTTTCACTTCAAGTTTGGCAGTCGTCGTGGTGGCAGCTTGTGGCTGTCTGCTGCTGCTGCGTGGTGTGTCGGGTACCCCTGTTAGTGACTGCGTGGCCGGGAATGGGCCTTGTGATTAATGAGCACCGGTGTAAGTAATTGTTGGGTACAAAAGTAAAGTAAAATAAGCGATGTTATTCCCTGGCTCTCTTCCAGCATCAGAGGCGAGAGCAGGAGCTACGAAGGCAGCAGGAGTGTGAGCAGAGGTGGCCGGAGGTTAAGGCCGTTCAGAGGAAAGAGGAGAGGTGTAAAGAAGACAAAAGGGCTGTGGAAGACGAACGGTTCGTAGTAGATGGACAGAGGAAATCAGAAAAGAAGCAGGTATGAAAAGAGCATTTACTGACAGCAATTCGCAGCTCCCTGTTCCTGTAGCTGGTGTCTTTCTCAGTTCCCTGAGGGTGTTCCCATCCTCTGAGTCACAGACCAGAGAGGGACTTTTTAAATGCATTTACTGCCTTTTATTCTCAGATTCGGCCTTCTTACGAGTTAACTTACCTGTTACTGCATTATCCTCCTTATATACGGCAATGACACTGCCTCCCCCACTTCTGTCCCTGCCGTTTCTCCTTGATGAAATGGTCCTCAGTCACTTCAGTCTGATTTAAAATATCTTTACTCTGAAAGCTTCGAGAATCAGCTCAACCTAAGCTTAAATCTCCAGTTTCTGTTTGGGTTGTAACCAGCACCCTTTCTTTTTCACAAATGAAAATGGAGCAAAGGTTAATTCTAATGCTGAAGTCTCATTGTCAAGTCTGGCACCTCGGCTGCAATGTTTTTCTAATGTTTCAGCAGCAAACTGGTTTGTAATCAAACAGAAGCATGGTGAGTTTCGTTAAAGCCCTCTGCTTTTAGAAAAAGTAAAAAGGAAAAATACGATTTTCTGACATGCTGTCTCAAAAGCCAAACACAGAGTGTTTGGCGTCACTTTATGCCTCCTGTTGCTCGGGGTTGTGGCTCTTCTGTCAGCCCTGCTGGAATTGTGCTCACTTCGTTCTTTGAAAAGCCAGTATTTCCAGCAGTCAACTTAGTTGTCCTCTCTAAGGCTCATTCCTCTTTGCTTTCAGAAGGTGGAAGATGTGCAGCACAACAGGAGGGTGCATCGAACTCTCCCCAAAGATCAGACACAGCTGCTGTCTCTCCAGCACGACCACAAGCAGAAGAGGAAGGAGCCTTCCAAGAGTTCAAATTCAGCAGGGCATCCTCCATCAAGCAGCACAAGCAAAGAGGTACCATCTTGGCCAATGAAGCATTTTGGTGCTTTGCAGTTTATGATGCTGTGGTAATGATGAAGCAGAGAACAGACTGACTGTGTCTTACTGCACACTTATGCTACAGTAAAGCCTTTGGTTTCCATTAATGTAGAGGATAAGGGAAAAGAAAGGTTTCCCTGTCACTTCTACTTGAGTTCAGAGAAGGATTTGACTGGTGAATGCGGAAACAAGGTCCTTCTGGTCAACCAGCTGTCATCCCCTCCTCTTCCAAAGAGGAAAGAATTAAGGTTCATCTCTGAGGTTTAACAGATGTCTTTGCCTGATTTTAGGGTTCACAAAATTGACCCAGACACAGAACAGAGTCATGGCTCCCAAGCGCAGATCTCTGTACCCCAGTGTCAGGTTTTGATGCCATTTCTTTTTCTTTGTCTCGCAGGATTTTAGGTAGATAAGATTTGATGGGTCGGGGTAGCCACATATAATCCTTGATTAAGAGTTGTAATCCATTTCACTCTTTTGCTAACTCTGAAGGTATTTCTGCCCACCAACTTGTTCTGCTTCCTGCCATCATATTGTGAAAAGCTACAGGTCCATTTCACGTTATCTCATCATTCCTAGCACGCTTATTTTTCTTTTTGATATAATCCCAGCTTGTGAGCGCGGTTCTACAGCTGGTGCAATTTGTTGTGTTGCTAAAGTCTGGGTCAACGTCAAAAATCTCAGCAGCTCCCAGGTGCCTCCTCTGGTGGCTGTGTCTAAGTAGAATAGTGGATGTGATGGTCTCTGCATTCATGGCAAAGCATCTTCCCAAAATACCCAAGCAAAGACATGAGGAGAGCTCATGCATGTGTATGTAGGAGGAACGCAGAGCGCTGCTTCTTAACATCTTGCTGCAGTCTTTAAGCAAGTGCCCTCTTCGTCACCTCTTCATGTATGTGCATGCTGCAACTGGTTCCCTTAGCTAAAGTTTTCTATATTGATAAACAGTTAAATGAAACTGCTAGGATTGTTGAAATAATGAATTTTAATAACTGAATAGAGTCTGCAAACAGCTAACCAGCAATATGAAATCAGGAAAACAAAAGATATTAAGCTCCTTGTTAGAGTAGCGGTTTGTGAAAACAAGAGAATAATTTTGTTTGAAGTACAACTTAACTGTCAAAAATCCAAACGCCCTAGCTCCAGAGGCTTTATTGCATTGACTGATTAAACAAATCATTACTGAAATGTGAATGAACTCCACTTGAAATCAGTATTTGTTTGATGGTGGAGGGCTGGGTCTTATTCCAGCTGGGGAATAAATCAGGTGTGGACAGACAAGTAAGCTGCTTTTGCTAAATACACAACATCAAAGTCAACAGCAGTGCTTTGCCTTTGCTAGGCTTTCGGTGGGTGGGGAGAAAATACAACTCAGTTGAGTTAATTTAACTTTCTTTTCTACTTCATTGTAGTTAGAAGGCAAAAGAACTGCAAAATGTCAGCTTAAATACTCATCTCTGGTTTTGGCATGTGTTTTGTAAATGACCCCTTTGTAGCAGAATGAAATGTATTGTGGAATTTAGTGTGCAGTCATTGTTAACTTTAGTTTAGTGGTGAAATAAAATATCACTAATTGTAGATAATGTGCTGCCAGCCTTTTAGGTTCACAGCATGAGGCTCTTGTCGTTATGGCGACCATAGTATACTCTAGTATATATACTCTAGGACAAATTGTTTTACAATGTTACTTGTTTAATCTCAGAACTTCTTGGAAGTCACAGATCCTTCCGCTAAAATCATAATTAGTGGTATGGGGTTGCATTTTTTTGGTTGACATTTAAGACTTCGTAATTATGTCAGCAGTCATAATTGTTCACAACAATTTTAAAATGCTTTATAGTTTTGACTGGTTTTAACAGTGATAACTCAGTGAATTTGTTCTTGTTGATATTGATCTTTCCCAGTTTACTAGCCAAAGAGATGCCGGTTTCTCTGCTGGGAGACATCTACATGAGGATAGAGATAGCCTACTCAAGAATGAGTTTGTTAGCATACTTCTTAGTGCTCCGTGATGTTTGCAGGACCAGTTATTGACACACAAAAACTCTCCAGAATTATGGTTGCATTGAGGCATTAAAAGCAAACAAAAAGCCCTAAAGCCCTCCAAAGCCTCAAGTTTAATGTTTGGGGCCACAGAATCCTTTCTTGGGAATACCTTGACTTTGCCATTGCACTCCTCCTGTCGCAGGTGGGTCAGGGCGGGTGTCCCCTGGTGCGTGCAGATGTGACCTCGCTCTGTGCTGTCTCTGGTCCCACCGGCACCAGAGCTAACGAGCTGAGGGGCCAAGACTCGTAGCTTGGGCTTGATGCTGCACTAGTTCGGTGCCTGGAAAGGGGCTGGCATCCTGCTCTGGGAGCCCAAGGCGTCGGCTGCACGAGTCTGCATCTGGAGCATAATGTGTTGCATGCAAGCACCCTTTGGGCACAGAGATGGTAGGTAAATTATCATATCTAGCTCAGTGAAACCACTTTAATTTTTACATTTTCTTTCTTGCTTATGGTAAAATTTGCCTTTCGTTATTAGGAGTTGCAAGTAATGAAAATCTGGCCTCAAGAGTAGCATAAGGATTGAGCTCACTGGGGCTAGAATTTCATGGTATTTGGCTGTGTTGCTTGTTTTAATAAGGGTTTTTTTGTGAGGTTTTTTTTTGGTGTTCTTTTTTTCCCAAATTGAGATCTGTGAGGCTAAGTGGAATCATTTTCCATCTCCTCAGCAGTTTCCTAGGCTGTGTTAAGAATATGCTTACCTTCCTGACATAGGCACAAACATCCAGATATAGTGAGAGATACCATTAAGAATGCCCACCCAGACACAGATAACTGGGTGCTTTTATGGCATTAATCTCTAGTTTACTGTGCAGAGCTGTTTCTAGGCTGCTGAATCAGAGGATATGCTACAGATTTACACTAGAGAATGGGAATTAGTCATGTTGAATGAAACTGGAAAGAGTAGTGGGGTCAAAACTATAGGATAAAGATTTTTGTTATGAGCAATACCCTCAGGAAATAAAAGGACCTTACTTCCTTCTAGATCATGTTCCTCAGTCTTTTCCATAGTGTGAGTAACATACCAAAAGGTAGAGCGTTAAAAGCGTTTTAAAGTAGAAAGCAACATGCAGTAATGTCAGAGTTGTAGAGGGGGTAATAAATGCACAGCAAAACAGGCTGCATGTTGTCAAAGATAAGTAAATACAGACAGATGATTCCTCCCAGCTAAAATCCCAGCCTGCAGCAAATGGGATGGCCTACGATACAGCAGATGGCAACTCGGGCCCTTTTCCTTGCTGCAGTTTGAAAACGTGGTGGAAAAGGAAGGGTTGCAAATGGAGAGGCAATAATGGTTCGTATTGTGCCAGGGCTGACCTCTCCCCGATGGGGAGGTCCGTCGGAGTCGATGCGCACTGTGCTGCTGTTGGAGAACATCCAGGCTGCAAAGCCTGAGGGTCAGTGTGCAACCTGCTGCTGCTTTCCTCCTTCTCAGGCCGAGGACCGAAAAAAGAAAAGTGACAGCATCCAACCTTCCCTGCAGTGGCCAGCGGTGCTGGGGCATGAAGCCACGCCACACACCAGGATGGGATCTGGCAGCAGTTCCAGCCCTTGCACCCCCGCGCCGCAGAGAGCCATGTTAGTACAGGTATGGTACTGCTGCCCCAGGTGGGGAGGAGAAAGCATGGGTGGTTCCTAAGCAGAGCAGCACATCAGAAACCCGATTTCCTTCGCTCCTGGCACAAATGACTGAGGCCTGTGCAAACCAGCTCAGAGGTTTTTAGTGCCACCACATGCTGCGAAGTTCTACGTGGAATTATACTTAGGCACTGCAGATCAGGGTTAGATAACAGTTATTTTTATAAACTTGACGCCTGATTGCTGATTCCATGATATTACTCTTAGATGTTTGACAGAAAGCCTGAATGGCTGCGCTGCTGCAGTCCCTGGGCAATGTATTATTTATATGGCACCATAAATACATGTGGTACTCTACGAAACCAGTCCAAAGCCAGAATTTTTATCCCTGAAGACCATATACACAAGTAAGATTGTTAGTGATCTTATGAAATAACCTAGAAGTACATGGAGATGCAATGAAGACCAATGCAAAGTCAGATTTTTCTTATGGATAGAGCCCAGAAGGTCCGTGACTTGAAAAATTTCAGCATTAGAGGTATTGAAAGAGCGTAATAAGGTCTCCCTGGAGCCTTCTCTTCTCCAGGCTGAACAGCCCCAACTCTCTCAGCCTGTCCTCACAGGAGAGGTGCTCCAGCCCTCGGATCATCTTTGTGGCCCTCCTCTGGACCCACTCCAACAGGTCCATGTCTTTCCTGTGCTGAGGACTCCACAGCTGGATGCAGTAGACCAGGTGTGGCCTCACCAGAGTGGAGTAGAGGGGCGGGATCACCTCCCTTGTCCTGCTGGCCATGCTGCTTTTGATGCAGCCCAGGATGCAGTTGGCTTTCTGGGCTGCGAGTGCACATTGCCAGCTTGTGTCCAGCTTTTCACCCACCAGTACCCTCAAGTCCTTCTTGGCAGGGCTGCTCTCAATCCCTTCATCCCCGAGCCTGTATTGGTATTGGGGATTGCCCCGACCCTGCACTTGGCCTTGTTGAATCTCTTGAGGTTCACATGGGCCCATGTCTCGAGCTTGTCCACGTGCCTCTGAATGGCATCCCGTCCCTCAAGCGTGTCAACTGCACCACTCAGCTTGGTGTCATCAGCAAAGTTGCTGAGGGTGCACTCGATCCCACTGTCTGTGTCATTGATGAACAGTACTGGTCCCAGTACGGATCCCTGAGGGACACAACTCGTCACTGTTCTCCATCCAGACACTGAGCTGTTAACTGCTACTCTCTGGATGTGACCATCCAGCCAATTTCTTATTCACCAAATAGTCCATCCACCAAATCCATATCTCTCCAGTATAGAGAGAAGGATGTTGTGAGGGACTGTGTCAAAGGCCTTACAGAAGTTCAGATAGATGACATCCATAGCTTTTCCCTTGTCCACTGGTGTAGTCAGTCTATTATAGAAGGCCACTAGGTTGGTGAGGCAAGACTTGCCCTTGATGAAGCCATGCTGGCTGTCTCAAATCACCTCCTTGTCCTCCGTGTGCCTTAGCCTAGCTTCTAGAGGACCTGTTCCAGGCTGCCTGTTTGTCGTTTCAAGTCATGAGTATTGTAAGTGGGCTGAGTTGATGGCCTGGCTTGTAGGATCAAATCACTGGAGAGCTGGTGCAAGGTATACAAGAAGGACATTTGTAGCTTAGCCTTGGGTAGAGGCTGGCAGCTTCCCTGAGGCGAGTATTTCAGCCCTGCAATAGGAGTGGGAGAGGCCATAGTTTATTGCAGGGCACTTGGGATTCTGCAGGAGCACAGTGGCTGTACAGAGGATAGTCCTGCCAGGTTAAAATGCCGCTCCTGGGATGAAGGGAACTATGTTCTAGGCTGGCTGTGTCACCTAGGACAAGTCACTTCATTCCTTTGCACTCTGCTGATGCGTCTCTGTTTGGTGGTACCTCTCCCAGCTGCTAGGGCGAGCGGTGAGGAATGAAGCAGTATTTACCAACCTCTTTCACCTGGTGGAAACTACACTATAAAAATTTTATGGTATTTAAAGTGATGGTGTTACTTAAGGGTAATAGCAGCAAGCGATATACAGTTGTTACTGTGTGATTTCACTCCCTGCTGGGAGTTGCCCTGTTACCCACTCACCCGTCAGTGCTCCAGCTGATAGAGACCGTGGGGACAGGGAGAAGCCAATCTGTACTCTCACCCACTGTGTTAGCACGGAGACCAGATGAACTTTGATGGGTAATTTATAAATCCTCTGAAGGGCTGTGTTTCTTTTTGCTGGCTGGCAGCAGCTGTTGATGCTAATAGCAGCATGCTTGGATGTGCTGCCTGCATCAACTGTATGAAGTGTTAAGGCAATATGAGTGATGGGCCAGTTAGTCACCTGGAGATTAAAAGACTCACAGCATCTACTTGTGAAGTTCGATACATGGGTGCCTTGTTGATTTAAAATAAAAGTGAACTGCGGAGTTAAAATGCAAGCTGAATTCATCACAGATGTCTGTGCTGAAGAACTTCCAGCCAGGTTTGTCAGAGAGGGATCATCTGTCATCGCTGCTCTGCTCGGACAAAAATGACTTCTTATTTTAAACGATTGTATTCTGTGAGATTTTGTGGCACATCCTGGTTCCCCAAATCTCTCTCAGAATTATTTCACTGGAAATCTTAGCACAGCCCCTGAGGTGCAGGGAGCGTGATTTCTCAGTGTCTGTCTGGGAAGGGAAATGTGAGATATTACCAGATCAGGATGTATCATTTCCACCTGTTTTGCACCTGTTTTGTGTTTGCTGCAGTGCGGTAGCAGATCTGACGCTTTGGTTGTGGTGGTGTGGGATGAGCTGTTCCAGACTAGCTGCAGAATTTCACAGGGACTTCTTGAATAAAGTCACCGAGTCTGTTTCTCTGCCCAGCGGCTCCTGCTGCCTGACTAGTGGAGGAATTTAGCTCACATCTGAAATGAACTCCATTTTTTAATTGACTCTGTGGTTTTCCTGTAGGATTTGCTAGCTAGATCTCCTCTATTGTCTGGAGTAATGTGGCTGAAACAGAACAAGCAAACTCACAATATTAGAAGAACTGGCTGTGGATTAGATCATGGATTGACCCGGTATCCCAGAGCAGATCTGCTCAGAAGTTTAAGAAAATCCTTTTCCTTACACTGTTCTGTGACAATGTTTGAACTTACCTACCCTCTGTATGTAGATTCAGTTCAAATTAGTAACTTGGACATCCTCCAAAAAGCAGTGCAGCCTGTCTTTTTAAAACTTCTTGCTCCTAAGTCTAACTCTAGTAAACTAGGTCTAGTAGTCAGTATTTTGTACTGTATCACCTTATGTTATAATTTCAGGGAGCAAAGGGTCCTCTTCCTTAGCTCTGTTAGCTGTGCCTTTATGGTTTGAAGACACATAGGAGGTAACACTTTGTCTACCGGTGCTTTCTGTGCATGAGAGGAGCTGCTGGTCTTTCAGTATTACTTACAATAAAAACATTTTAAGGCTCAAGTCTCAGTAGTTTAGAATGATTTTTTTTATTTTTTCCCTCATACAAATTATTTTGTCTGTAAAACTTAGGGGGAATATCAAACACTATGATTTTTGGGGGTTATCTGAGACATTTTTGGTTTGCTGTGGAATTGCAAAGTCTTGTAGGTCCTACAGAAATCACCCTAAAAGCAGGCGTCACTTCCTTGGCTTTATGTGGAAGCAGTGTTCTGGTCTCTCTGCCCAAAGAAGGTCTGTGGGTACCATTTGCAGAGTTTGGATTCACCCAGTCACTTATATCATGATTCAGCAAAGCTCATCCATGCTTTTAGGCACAAATAGCTTTCTGGTACTCTCCAGGGCTCAAAAGCTGGAATTTAGGATGAAATGTAAGTATCTTGTTGAAAAAGTGGCAAGGAGGAAAAAAAATCCTTCCTATATTCTGATAATAATACACTTGCTATAAAACCTATTCCTATACCCAGGGTGAATCATTTCAAGGGAACACTTTGCTGTTGAAATAATTCTGGTTAACTAAAAGCTATTATTAGTGACAATCATGTTGGACAAAAAAGTAATTTTGATAAAATGAAAGGACATGGATTATGAGATGTTATAACTGCTGAAAAAGCTATTTTCTGTAAAGGGAGTCAACAGAAATATTGTCCCAAAAAGGCAGAAAAAGCACCTGAATATTTAACTAGGTAAACTTCTCAGGACTGGTTTTCGACAGTTGACTTTTGCCATGCTGGTCTGGGAGGTTGTGATGGGACATTTGAATAGATGTTTGGCATCTTTAACTAGTTTTAGAATTACTACCTGTCAATATTTAAGTGATTTTGAACATTGTTCCCATGAAATATTTAGCCTTGTAGAGTTATAGGGAGTTCATAATCATATTCTATTATTGAAAAGCTGTGTGCAGTTCTCAGTTACTGTATTTTACTTGTTAAGACTGGGGAACTGGAGAATTTTATAGACTTGGCTGATAAATCAGTAAAATACTTCTCAGAGTCATTCTTTGGGGAAGCTAAACTGCAGCTGTCTCTGATCTGAGTTGCAGTAACTCAATCAGGACAAAAAAGTTTGAACTTTGACTCAAACAAAGATTGCCAACCTCTTTCGTAGGCCTGCAAGCGGGTGGCAGGGATGCTGGACTTGCTGTGCGTTTGCAAAAGAGGTGCCTCCCAGCAGAGGTGTGTTATCGTGCCGGGGCACAGGCTCCCTCCCGACGTGGGAAGGACATCAGGGCCCATTCCTGCCAGCTGCGGGTGTCCCTGGAGAGCCCCGGTCTTGCTTTGCATGGGAGGTCTGGCAAGATAAAGCGCAAAGTGGTGTAGCTTCAGGCGTTTCTCTAACATTTTTTTTCTATTTCTGTAACATCAAATTGGTTCTGGCATAGCAGTCCCTCAAGACGGGCCCAGCTCGCACAGCAGTTCCGAGTGTCCTGGCTCGGTCTTGTGGCCAAGAGGATTTCTCATTTTGAGGAGGATCAATACATTCAGTTGACATTTTTAGCTCTCTGCCTTGCTTCCCCTTTGGAAGACACTGGTGTAATAGATCATTAGTGTGTAGAATTTAAGGGACCTTCCCTTCTTTCCTTCTTTCCTTCTTTTCTTTTTTTCTTTTTTTCTTTCTTTTAAATACAGAAAGACTCAGAGGACAGAATTTTTAGTAGTTTAGCTTGAGTTTTACACTGCTTACTTTTCACTTGGAATGAAGACTTTGTAAGGAAGCGATTTGGTTGCTCCCCCATCCCCGTGATAAGGGCATTTGCTATCCTAATGCTCTAATTTGATGCCTTTGAAGATATCTTTGAAACACAGGTGGTCGCAATGGGACCACCTGGACATGACTACCTATGAGGTGTAGTCTGAGCATAGTTTCTTATTTCTTTCTTACTGCATTCTCAGGTTTAATTTTTTTCTTTTCAAGTAATTGAAAAATCTGTTGGAGAGGAGGGCTGGGGGACCCTTATAACCATTGGAGGGTTGAAAGTGCTTCCAGGTGGCGGTTTGTCTCCATTGACTCTAGGTTGATGGTGGGCTTGCAAAGACTAGTTTGGAAGCCGACATCTGACTTTGGGGAGGTGGGTTCCCCCAGTGATTATACCATCTAAATTCTGAAATGGAAGCATTGGTCAGGTTTGAATTAAATACGCTTACTCAACAGTAATGTTTGCATCATCCAGTTAAGTCGTTTGCTGTGCATTGCCTGTGACCTTTTAGCATCTCTGTAGATTTAAAAAGGGGAGATATATGTACAGCATAGATGTTTTTACTGTTTCTTTTTATTGTACCCTTCACCTTGAAATATTTGTGCCTAACATGCTAATATGCTGGAAATGAGTCACTTACTTCACAGGGGACAAGGTGAGTAGGGCTGTATCCAAGCACAGTACTGCTTGTAGGTTTACTAAAAATTTGATCTCACAAACAGAACCATCGATATCTGTTGAGATTGGGACCTGTTACATAGGCAAGGAAGTACAATTCAACATGTATTTCATTTGTTTCAAGTGTGAAAATTTCCGGGCTAGTAAGGATGTGTACCACAGCAGTTCACTGTCAGATATGGTGACGACACCGCTCAGTCCTGTGCAGGATGACGTCTTCTGGAGTGTGAGTCAAAATGAAGAACAACCCCCAAAGGTATGTGAAACTCGGGCTATTTCGCACAGTTGGTGGTTAATAGCACTCTGTTTAGTTCCCCTGCGCTGTGTAGTATCCATCCTCTGGGATTCAGGAAATTCAGTGAAAATCCCAATTTTTGTATGTAAACTGGGTCTCAGTAATCTAGAAAGAAGATACAAATTTATAAGCAGGCCAGTGCTCTTAGTTTATGTGTATGTACACAATATCTACAGGATCTGTGAATGCAGATACAGTTCTTTTGTTAGCCCAAGTATTCGTACCTGCCTTTCTGTCAAAAATCTGGCTTGTTGCAGTAAAGCTCATTAGTTTGTGTAATTCAGGTGATGGTGTATTTCTCTTTCTAACAATTTCTGAAAATGAATACAAGAATATTTGTGCAGGGATGTATATGTGCATGTATTTGGGGGGGCGTGTGCGTGTCTTCCTCCAGCCCTTTGGTAGCAACATAAAGTAATCCACCACCGAGGGAAAGCTGCGTTAAGTGCCTGCAGATGCGTTTCCCTGTCTGCTTTAAACATTGACCAAGAATAATGCTGACTCTAAGGAAAGGTGCAAACCACTTGCAGTCTGCACCCTGATAAATCGCACAGCCCTGGAGCAAATTGGAAGCACCTGCGTTTAACTTGCAGCTTCCAGTGTTGATATCACAGAAGCTGTCTCCACAGGTCCCACTGAAGCATTATTCATTTATGGTGGTTAGTCCTATTCTTGCATTGATACAGGGTAAGCATTAGGTTTATTAACTGAGTCTAAAATATCAGGAGCAAACTTAAAACATTTCATTAAATCCTTAAGGTTCCAGAAAGGACAACCTCTAAATTTTACAGCAGGGATCAGCCGGGCCATCAGAGATGCCTTTCAAGGTAAGATCTCGGGCGTTTTATGCTTATACTAACTCTGATTTATTGTCAAAAAGAAAACTAAAGCCAGTTTATTAAAAACAAGCCCATAACCACAGTATCACCAAAACTGACGTGGGTTCATACCTCATTTAATAGCAGTTACAATTATTTTGTCTTTTGAGTCAGTTTGTGCACAAAAATAACTAACCAAACTTCCTGATCTTAAACCTGAAGTGTCTAGGTCAGCTTCCTTTTATTGATAGACCTAACATTTAAAGAGAAACAAGTCGCCTCTAGATTTCCTCTTCCTTTTCATGCGAGGTAGTTCTGTGTTCTGCTGGAAAGCAGTACTTTTAATATATTAGGGCTGTTCCATCTGTAGTAATTCCTGCAATGAGTTGTTTCGTTTGGTTCAGCCTGTTTGCTCTGCCCGAGTGGGTTGTATGCAAGTTGTGCGGCCGTTTCCCAGTTAACGGGCAGCATGTTGTGCCATCATTTAACTTCTTGTGATTTGGCGATGCTTTACTTGCCCTTCATGTTAGAGCAAGTGGCTGCTGAAGGGGCAGGGTACTTGAGATCCAATCCTATCAACACTGGTGATGACAGGTGGCAGTGGTGCTGGTCAGGGCTGCCAGGATGCTCTTGCAGATGCTTTACATCAGCGCCGTTGGTTTCAGAGGTGCCTGCGTACTTTGGCGAGTGGGGGGGTCTGGCCCCAACTCCCTGTTACAGGCACTTACAGCTTGTGAAGCCTGTGCCTGTAGTATCTTGAACAGGTAAAATATGCTGTCCGTAGATGTATCTTGACTATTTTGGCACTCTGCCCTTAAGGCTAGTGTACTTTTTTCATATCCCAGGAGAAAAGACCAAGGATGCAGAGGGCTCAGCAGTAACTGGGCTTGGAGGGATTTGAAAGGGAAGTAGATTTAGCAGACATAACAAAATAATGTGCAGCACTTCTGATGAGCCAGAGTCAGAAACATCATCTGAAATAACTTTCAAGTGAAGTCAAGCCCTAAATGCTCTCTACTTAGGAATTGTAGGAGGCAAAGCAGAAAAGAAATGTGTAAGTAAACCACTGCATTACAAGCGAGTGCCTTCTGAGCCTGGGTTTCTGGGTGAGCCGCTGCTTTACTTCATAAGCTTGGCAGCTTGTTTTACTGTCCGACACGTTCCTTTCTCCACTGATAAGTGGGTGATGATCTATCTTCTAAGAGGGTACTGGAGCAGGTTTCGGTATTTGTAAAAGCCGTGAGATTTTGGAATCAGGAGTCACACAGATCTGAGGAGGCCAAGGGAGAAGTACATATAGTAGGATATTTTGTAATGACTTGGGAATCTCTGTAATCTCCCAGAATGGGTGTCCAGAGGAAACTGTCCCTTCCATCTTCTTCTCTCACTAGCGGGTGGCCCTGCTTGGAGAAGCAACAAATTTAATAATTTAGTTTTTCAGGAGTATTGTATCATACAGTAACAGCAGGGAACCCAGTTCAGTGGCCGGGGAGGTCCGTTCCAGTCTGTGTTCCTGCATGCAAGATAGTCTGATCTGCTTTTTATCTTTCTGTTTAGTAACACTCATCAGTCATCCCCCGGGGGACATGCTCTGAAGCTGAACAGCAGCAGCAGCGCTCCTGGCAATAAGCAGTGGGAGATGGGATCTCATCAGAGCAGCCGGTCAACCTCAGGTGATTCCTAAGTCAAAAAGATTCATCAGTCAAAATGTGCAAAATTTGAATCTCATGAAATGGGCTTCTGCGGGGTGTCAAGTGCTGCGTTGCAAATGGGGTATTTTTTTTAATGATGTCTTCTGGTGACAGGCTTTTGAAAGCCCTCTGGATTTTACAGTTCCATGTTCCTAAAATATAAACACTTCCTCTTTTGAGTCAAAAAGTGACTGTGAATATATTTCCCTGTAGAAAATTTGAATTGCCTCAATTAAGAATTGAAAAAAAAATCAGTTCTGTTGCACTTACTGACACCATTGAAACTCAGCAGAGCCAACATTACAGAAATACAGATGTAATTCAATACTAGTGTTCACCCGTTGGCATTTTCTGCATAACCGTATGCTGCTTTTTTGCATTGCCCACTGATAAGATGATACAGATGAGCAGTTGCTGTACGCTAATATTTCTGCTCTCTAATAATGTACTGGCTGAAGGAAGCATAGTACTCTCTTTACAGCACCTTATGAAACATTCCCCTGATATTCTTTTATTTGCAGAAAGGTAGCAGAACTGAAAAAAAAAAAAAGGCAAGCCAAGTTAAAAGGTAGAGATAGCCTAATTCAATTTAAGCAAGGTGCAACTTCGTAAGCTGTCTTGGTGTCACTGGTAGCGGTGTAAGAATACAGTGGGCTTGCTCATGGTTGTGCAGATTTTTTGCAGTACGGACTCTGGTTCCTGAGGCATGACCTGAGATTCTGGCAGATGGGGACACGGAGCAGAAGCGGACAGCTCTGTTCCGCTATTGTTTTTTCTAAGGGCATTTTCTGTGGATCAACTGTAGGGCAATTTCTGGTGTGGCTCCTTGCAAAGCAGTGGTGTGTTACAATGCTTTGCACCCAGGTTGACTACTAAAGATGGGGGACGTGGGGAATCACGCCCAATGCAAAGCAGGGTGGATGCTAAAAATGTTCTGAAACCCTATCAGTGAGCTGCTGAGGTCATTTATTTTTAAACTGAGGCTCACATTGTTAATTTGCAAGCCCTTGATAAATGAAGAACAAATTGCTTATTTATTACACTTACACAATCAAGTCAGTTTTGCTTTCACTAACTACACAGAATAGGAAGCTTTGCTTCAAGAGAAATCCAAAGCACACTTTAAACTGCTTGGGTTTTGTTTCTTTTTGCTCTTACGTCATTTTACGTTTGAATAACAGTATAGTGATGAGCAACATGCAACAGCCCAGCTCAACTTTGCAATGTCTGCATGATGTGTAACTCCTGTGCTATTTTGGCACGGGGAAATGAAAACCTCACCAGCAATGGAAAGAATAGAAAACCTCCCTTGTGGTTTAAACTGTCTCCTTGGGTTCTTAAGTGTCATTAAATTGCAGCTAGTTCTGGCATATGGTGTTCCAGAAAGAATTTGTTGCTTTCCCAAACCCACAGGGGTAATGAATTGGGCAGAAAAGGGCTATAAATACTTTAAAGCTAATACTTCTGCTGAGTTGCTTAGGTACTCATTGACCAATAAGGAATTCTGTATTGTAAAAGCCTCGCAAAATGCATGAATACATGAAGCCATTGTGATAAAACTATCTAAATTACCAAACATAAATATATATAAAATATGTAAAATACCTAATTTGTGTGAGCTTGAATTCTCCCCCCTGAAATTGCAAGGAGTCCCGCTGGTAGCAGTGGGATAGTCATGGGAGAAATTGCGGAATGAGGCAGACGTTGAGCTGGCTAGTGTGTCCCAGGGGCAGGGTGCGGGCACATCTGCTTTCTCTTCCTTCACTCGTATCAGGAATCATGTGCAGAAGACTGCATCTCTCCAAGGCTGCTTCTGCTCTTCCCAGGTAGCTTTGTGGACAGCAGGGACATTGAAAGGGAAGATTCACTCAATGACTTGCAAGCATCCCTCCTAACATGGCATCAGCACGTGCACATGGTCTCCAGCTCCTCTAGTCTTGTTTGCTTGGGTATTCAATAGTTGTGCAAGCATGGTGGCAAACGTAGGTCCCCACGCCACCTGGGAGGGAAGCACAGTGCCGCAGCTTCCTTGCTACCCATACCTCACCTTGGGCAGAGGGTCATGAGGTGCCTCCTGATGCTGAGGTGGCCCGCGGCAGGGGCTGGTTCCCTCTGCAAAAATGAGGGTGGTTACTATCTACTTCCCCACGGCGCAGAGTGGAAGTGGGAGCTGAGAAGTGACACTCTGCCTGCCCCAAGGGAAACAGGGACTGGAAGATGGTTCTCCCTGTGCTGCCACAGGAAGCAGTGAATCCTCTTCTGCTTTTAGCTTCACCCCATGCTCATGAGGGGAGTTCAGTGCAGCTGATTGTCCCCAGCCCAGTTGGGTTTCAAGATTCAGGCCCTTTAGGCTGTTTTTGTGCAACAGTTTTATGAAGGCCACATCTTGGCACCACGTCTGTTTGCACGTGGAAGTGTGCATCAGGGGCCCAGCCTCTTGTACCCTCTGCCTGACCCCTGTCTGTCACAGGAATATAGCTGGGTGGCACTTCAGTGCTGGAGTATACCCAGGAGCTGCTGATATGATGAGCTGTCTCCCCTCAAGAAGAGGATCAGAGGAAGGGATTAGCACGCCCTCGCTCTTTTCCCTCGCAAGCTGCCTTCCGGTCCATGGAACTGTTGCTGGTGCACAGTGGGCACATGTTGCCAAGGTTTGGGTCTGCTTGTCTTACTCTTGCAGCATTCAAGTGCACCAGTAGCAAATTATATATATAATATCGTGGCATCCAGAACCATTGGGAAACAAGCAAAAAGATTTCCCTTTGCAACAAAGAGAAAAAAGTAGTTTGCCAGCAGAAGCTGGCGTCTGCTTTGGGTGGTAACTTTTTGTGCTCGTCTTACTGATCTCTCACTCAGCTGCACATGCATTTAAAAAAAGAAACTCTTTTTTTTTTTTCTCCTTCCCAGGGAATCCAGGACCAGCCAAGGCAGAGAATGCTTTGTCCCAGAACCACTTCCAGCTGCATAAGAAATCTGAAAAAGTTTCTCATCCAGGCCAGATTGCAGTAGGTTCTTTTAAATCCACTGATATTTTTGATTTGTTCATGGTTTTTGCTGAGGGCATGTCTATGCGGGCAGCTCCTCCGCTGGTGCTTGAGGTCGCTAGCGAATGGGTCTATCTGAGAGGCTGCATGGGGCTGGCTCGGGCTCACTGCTGCATTTATGTGTCTCATCAGCTTTCGGTCCAGGTCTGACTTGTGTCTGGCTCAGGTCATCGGCAGAGAGTTCGGTTTTCCTGAACCTGCCTGATCATAAATTTTTGGAAAGGAAGGGTGTGTCTTTGGTATTTCAGGAAGTCACTGATCACTTGTCATGCAACCCAGAAGTCAAGCCCATGCCTGTGGCTTGTGGAAGTATCCAGTGTGTAACTGCCTGGCGTGTGTGCTACCAGGCTGTGACACACTCAAGACTGTCCTGGCTCTCCTTTCGCTGACGTGCCACTGATGGAAAGGACGATTGCTACTTCTCTGTCTTATTTAGGGAGGCATTTCTTTTCTCTGCTGGTGGGGGTTTTTGGGGGTGTCTGTCAGACAACTGGAGCTCGTGGTGCCTTGTGCGAGAGCTCATATGAGGCATGCTTGGCATTTTAAAAGTTTGTGGGATGCTTGGCCTTTTTAAACTTGTCAGGCAGGCCTGGGTGGCTCCAGGGGATGCGGGGCAGCAGGGGACCGCTGCAGCTTACCAGAGTCCCCAGCTTCTCTTGGCTTGTCGGGGACCGGAGGTGTGAAGAAGACTCTGTGCTCAGGCCATTGCCAGTGACATGGGAGGCCTGTATTCGAGTTCCTGTAGGACTGGGGTGTCTGACTGCCCTCTGGGTGTGAGCCATGGCTGTGTTGGTGTTGCCTTTCCAGCCCAAAGGTGCTCCGTGCCCAGGCTGTACCCAAAGGTGCTCTGTACCTGCAAGCCTCAGCGTAGTCCAGGGCTGGAACAAAACTCAATCCGGTGCAATCCTTTAGTCCTGGCGCAGAGCACTGCTTTTCTTGTGTGAAAAAGGAAGTACTTCTGTGCTCCTGCAAAGCATGAAGATTGAATCATGAATGTTTGAGATTCAAAATAACATACTGACTAAAGTTAGTGACCTTTCAGCTTTTAGGGAAATTGGGTATTTTGGCTTAGGTTACGCTCCTGTATGAAATACCCACTTGTGATGGACTAACAAAAGCATCAGCTTCCCAGTAAAGCTTTTTTTGGTGTGGAAGTAACAATCACTACATTTGCTGGGACAGTAAAATACTGCATATGCTGTTTAGCGATGGATTCTTTCATGAGGGGGGGGAAAAAAAACCCAACTGAGTTTTCTTTACTCAGAATCCAGGCTCCTTTGCCAAGGGGAAGGATGGCGCCAGCTCATTCTTAAAAGCAGCCGACTATTCCTCATCCAGTGACGAAGCTGGCAGCAGTGATGAAGATGACATGAACCACACAAGGTTGGCTTGATTTATTTTTTATTATTATTATTTTCTGCCTTTTTATTACACGCTTCTAAATATCCAGAAAAAGTTGGGATATGTAAATATTACCTCCCCTCTGAAGTTACTATCAGTCATTTATGTCAGTTATAATTAAGCAGTTTAATTGCACTGTAATGAACTCCTGGGGGTAAATGTTTGCTCCATCAGATGTATGCAGTGTAATAAGCTTTGATGACTTGCTGCCCTGGGACAATGAGGAAATGTCTCGTTTTAACAGAATATCAATAGGTAGTGCTTTTGTAGAGATTACTTCACATTGATCTATGTTTAAACGGAATTTTGGAAAGAAAAAAGGAGAGGGAAAGAAAACTGTACACCTTTGTGCTAAATACAGGTTACAGTGAAAAAAATCGAGGCAAAGATGACCCTTTTATTCAGATAGTCTGTTCACTCCAGGAGAAACAATTACCACTGAAAAGCTGATTCCTTCACCGGTGCTGTTTATAAAGAGGGGATAGCGTAGGCAGGATTTGTTTTTGTAAAATTTGCTTTGTTTTTAGTATTGCTGTGTTGCACAATTGCTGTGGTTGCCAGATGATGCTGTGTCTTGTACCAAGCTGATCTCACCTGAACTGTTTCTCTCTAGCTTTCCAGTTCCTCTTGTTGATTTTGTGACTGACATCTTGTGGTGTGTTACCTGTCGTGAAAAATGTGTATTCTGCTGAGAAATAATGGAGCGTGAATCACTTGCTAGTCCAAATGAAAAAGAGTCAGGGGGTCAGTTGGCCGGCCCTGCTGTTTGGAACAGCAAACAGAATTATTTCGTAGTATTGATGAATGAAACTTCTAATTTTCTTGCAAAGAGACTTCAGTTTACTTCAAGTTCTAGCATTTACTTTAAAGTGCATCACAGGGCCACAGAGCTGTCTGGGATGGGGCTCTTGCTCTTCTCTGACATAATTGCACATGCAGTTTTGCCAGTCTTCGGGAAGAGATGCACAGATTTGTAGCGCTGTTGGCAAGCTATTGCGTTGGCCTGGTACCAGTCCTTTCCCCTGTGCTGCTCTGCAGAAGGTAGAGTTTTTGTACCTGCAGATGCTCCCGATTTGCATTTCTGAAGTTCATTTTCAAAGCTGAGGAATGAGGAGGGAGAATGTTAAAAAACTTGTAGCTTATTCAGTGCACCTGAAAGAGCTGTCTTTTTGCCATAATGCCTTTATTTTCTTACTGCTCCTCTTCCAAACCACCTTATTCTGATCTGTAAAAAGTTTTATTCACTCTAGGTCATAGAATTCATCCTAGACCTCAGAAAGACTCTACATAAAAATATGGATTTGCCCTGTAGCAATGACTTTGCTGTGTAAGTGTTAGATTGCTGTGATCCTTGCATGCTGTAATGATTTGAAGGAGTGGTATCACTGCCTTTGGAAATCTGCATGTATTGCACCTCCTCTGTGTGTGAGACCCACCAGTCCTCTAGAGAAGTGGAATTAGCAGGATGATCCCCGTCAGGTTTGCCTTCCTGCACATACAGCCACCACAAGAACTCCTGTAAAATCAAAGGTATAATCTTGTCTGTTAACAAAGTCTCTTCACCTCGGCTGAACGTCAGTCATATTAAAAGATGGATACTTTGGGAAATATATCCTGATGAATACCGCGTAATTAATAAAAAGGATCGTGATCAAAGTGAAAGCAGCAGCCAGCACTGAAAGTCTGCATATTCTGGATAAAGTGAAGGCTTAAGTTCTTGTTGCTATCTAAACCATGTGAGTGCAGGTTCTGAAGCCCCTTGCAGTCTGTAGGAGTGTTTCTGTGTGGGCTTTGGCTGAGACACCTTGCGCCAAGTTTTAGTTGGCTATTGAAAGCAATCTGTATTTTCTTGTTCTTGCCTGGACTACAGAACAGCTTTTGATGTCCACGCTCCAGCTTTCATGGAGGTGCCCTGTAGGACTAGACTTGGGACATGCACATATGCAAGAGAAAGAGCTTCATATTCTCTGGGGTGAATCCTGTTAACCACCCTGAGAAGGCTCATTTCTGAGGAAGCCAGGACTAAGAGCAGCTGTCTTTCACCAGTAAAACAACTTTTTGGCCTTGTTTTTCCTTTCAGTGAGATGAGACAGAATTCTTCACACACACACAGTTTTTGTTTTAAGGAAAGGATGTCAGTGTATGCCGTCCAGCATCTTACCTACTTGTATAGCATATCTGTTCCATTGATGCTAATTTCTCCTACTGTACCAAGAGTGCTTCCTCATCTGATGCCCGCAGCATTCACAGTCCCCCTGAAACACTGAGTTTCCTGGGGCTCATTCGGTTTCCTCTCTCTGCTCTTTATATGCTGTTCCCTACCAAAATTTGAACAAGGTGGGTGCAGGTGTGTGCTTGGTTGGGAATTACTTTCTCCCCCTAATAAGTGGGAGGTTAACATCATTTAAGATCAGCTCCTGCTTGCTTTTCTGGCAGGAGCAGCTCCTTACACTCACCATTGATCCTACTCCATGTCATGCCATTCCTTCTAAGTTTAGTTTGCAAATATTTACCCCTCTGATAGAAGGATGAGGGAGAGAGACCCAAACCCAAAAAATAAACAACAAAAAAAATAAAAGCCATAAGAACTACTACTTCTTCACAACCATCTTAAGTTGGTAGCTCTCTCACCAAACCTTCTTTGTTATTGCATTGGGCAATGTTTTAAAACCAAACCCTT
Source organism: Pluvialis apricaria (assembly GCA_017639485.1). Lineage (NCBI taxonomy): Eukaryota > Metazoa > Chordata > Aves > Charadriiformes > Charadriidae > Pluvialis > Pluvialis apricaria. The sequence continues at coordinate 9,040,779 of CM030017.1, forward strand.
ACACTCTCCTACCAGGTGTGGTGTGGCACCGTAGAGCCCTTTGCACCAGCATCCTGAACCCAGTCAGTTTTATAATTACGGGAAAGGAGGCAGAAATGCAATAGGCTTAAATGGATTGCAGTAATAAATAAATGAATATACATAAATAAGTGGAATAAATAAATAATGGGGGATGGAAATGCACAGAAATGGGGCCAGAGCCTCGCTGTCAGAAGTTTGAGGCAGTTCCACTTGGGTGAAAATGTTTTAAGAGGCAAAGATCGCACTGGTCGTGTAGGAAGCAATAGTATGCTGGGGTATGTCAAAACAGATACTTGCCTCGTTCTTACTCTTTCTTTAGGTATCTGCTTTTGGTCACTGTTGAAGACAGGATACTGGGCTAGGTGGGCTTCTGGCCCCAGCCAGTCCAGTAGCTCTTATGTTCTTCTGTCTCTGGGTGCACTGGGCAATATTTTCTTTGTTTCCTTGTACGTAAGGTGAGGATGTCCGTGTTTCAGGGACTGATTCACAGTAAAATTCCAGTGTAGCCTGTCCCAGTAGGCACTGGCAGAGAGGTCTCCAGTACTGGCATAGGGCAGAGCAGCGGCTCTACCCCCTGCAAGAGCAGCTGATGCTCTTTCTCTGGAGGGCAGGGTGGCTCATAACTGCACCCTGCAGGGCAGTGTAACGAGGGGAGACAGGAGTTTTGAAGTAGGCACTTCTCAAGTGACAGCTTGATCCACCAGCTCTCACTTGCCCGAGGTATGCGGTGTCTGAAAAATGATGGGTGGAATGCAGGGAGATGAAGGGATGCTCTCTGTCGAGGTGGGGAGAGCTTCCTGCTGTGTGTGAGTGGTCCTCAGGCTCGAGTCCGTTCAGGCACATCCACAGACTAATCAGCTTGCTTTTGTACAAGAACCTTTAAGTGTAACTAGCGAATGTTAATTATGCTCACTTTTGAATATGTATATGTGGGGTTTTTTGCTTTTTGGTTTTTGGGCTCTTTTCCCCTGAAGTAGTTCTGTTCATTAATTGGAGTTTGTTACCAGGCAACTGCTAAGCAGCAGAGTGGCAGATTTCTCAAGGACGAGAGTACCAGATGGAATTGAACTGAAACCCCAAAGCACCGTCGCAGAACAGAAGGTAATTTGGCCATTTGTAAGGGGGTGGGTACAGTGGGGGGGAGTCAGATCGTTAATGTGCATGATAAACACTGTATCCATTTCTTCTCAGCAGCATTTTCACTCTGAAGTCCTGCTCTGTCATTGCAAATTATAGCTATGGGCCTTGAAAAAAACGTGTAGTTTCAGGTTTTGTGCTTCCTATAAAAACTCTTGCATTTAAGTATGAAATTGTGCTTCTTTATTCGTCCTTGTTATTGACCTGGTAGTAGTTTTTGATGTCAACGTATTTCTTGAAGGCACTGGGCAGGTTGCAAAAAAACAATACTGTTGATTCTTGTTGGTCTGCATTGTTGCTGTTTTTAAACATCTTGACCTTTTTTATTCAAATTTAAAGAGAACTACCTCTTACTATTTAAAATATTACCACAAGAGGGGAAAAACACTTCATCTCTCCTTACTGGCGAAGCAAAAATACACGTTTTTTCATATGTCATGTTGTGGTTCCTTCTCAGTTGTAGTTTCTAGTAGAGACTTCGAGTTATGTGGCTTTTCCCCTGTGATAAATATTACTGCAGAAAAGATGAAGACAGACAAAGCAGAACGATGTTCTTTGTGGTTGAAACAAAAAAAAATTACAGTAATAGGCCTTGCACTCAGCGTTAGAGCACTTCTCACATGTTACTGAGTGTACTCTTGTTTCACAGATAGGGGAAAATCAATTTCTGTGAAACTGGTGTTTTTCCCAGAGCTACTTGCGTGAGCTGCGGCAGGGCTAGCAAGAAAAAGCAGTTCCAGAGTGGCATCTTTACTGACTGGGGAAGAAGTCCCACTTTGCCTTCATCCCACCGTCCTCGAGGAGAAAAGACCCTGCTTTGGAGAAGGAATTATAAACGGGGCAAACCCAGTATTTTTCTTTTGGCAAAACAAGCCTAGTGCTTTCTCTTTCCCCTGATATCTGGACATTGGAAATAGGCTGCTTGAGGGAAGGGAGAAGGATGGGGTCTTCGAGGCCCAGAATGAGGACGAGGGAGGAGGGAAAAGAGTGGAGGTCACATTTTCTGGTGCATTTGGGGTGGACAATGCAGGAGGGAGAACAGACCAATGATTGCCACCTCTCCTTACAGATCTCTCTGCCTTCCAGTCTTCTCCCTCCTTCTCATGGAGAATCCTATCTGTTCCTCCCACCTCTGTTTCACCAACCACAGCCATCATGAGTCGCCATGGCCTCTTCCAACATCCTTTTCCCCAGCCCATCAGCATGAAGTGATTTGAAGTGGTTAGGGTGTACCAAGCTGCACAAATGATTCAAATGGGGGTTTGGTTCAGTTCAGCTGAATCTGACCAAAACTGAACAAAAAAGCACTATACTGGCTTGATTCCCTCATCTCAGATACTGACGTTTATGGTTTGCTTTGTTTTTTTACATCTTAATTAAAATGTAAAATACTTAGAGCATCAGTTTGTTTTCTAGTTAATTACTTGGCTTTTATAAGGCAAATATCTTTTATTTAGAATTATCTACTTCCCCCGCCCCCCGCCCCATTTTGGCCAGCATTCAAAAAAGCTGATCTGATTTCAGTAGATTGTTTATCAAAGTCAGTACTATGTACAGACTTGCCTTGAATTCAACCAGCCAGAAGCTGCTCGAGTTTGGTGGTGCTTTTTGCTTTGGTGTAATTCAGGAGGATTTTTCTAGTGTAGCACTTGGCTCCTGTCATTCCCTACGTTCCAGTGCCAATGGTGTTGAGGTACCCTGACGGATCATGGCCAGGGGTAGATCCCTCTGCACAGCCCTCCCTCTCTGGGACACCGCTTGCTTTACACATCCCATCTTTCTTCCTCTCACAGCTTATAGCGACGTATTCCCAGAAACCAACCCCAACTCTGTATTTTGTCCTGTCGGAGAGAGCGAGCTCGCGTGGTGCCTTGCACCTTACATAGCTCACAAACGTTTCCTTGAAGCTGGTAGGATCCTGTAAGGAGGTCTGCAGTACTAAACATCATTGTACTGGAAATGCTGATACCAGATCCTACTGAATGTCAGCATCTGGAAGAGTTTCCTAATTCAGTAAATGCAAAGTAGCAATGAAATTAATGATAAAGGGCTTAGAACTAAATGCAGGTCCAGAACCAAGAAGTGCCTACTTGTGACTGGTAGGTAGAGGTCATTTCTGTAAGGTTAGGACAAGTCGTTTGATTCTGTCTCAAGTGTCTCTGAGGATGAAGTTGCTTCTTTACCTCTGGCTTGAAGTAATGTACATGAGGAATGTTTGTGGAGCACTTCATGGGTGGAAGCCAGTGTTGATTTCTCAGGTGTTTGCCACACACTTTTGTATCTAATTTTTTATTTTAATCTCTCCAGAGGGCTTGTCTTTACATGATGTACCACGCAGAGCACCCCTCCCCATACGCTCATTACTACTTGTCCTAATTAAAAGGAGTTGCGTAGTGCATTGAAAGTATGCTAAATGTGGAGTTTAACGGTATGTTCTCATGTGCAGGATCAGATTTTAGGGAAACAAATTTCTAGCACCCAAGAAGGCGTCTGGAGTGTAAACAACCAGAACTATCTCCTGCCAGATCTCCTCCAGCAAAGCCAAATTTCAGACTCCTCTGTGAACCCACCAAAAGTGCCACTGACTAGCCAGGAAGCTCAGAACAAACCTCTGAATAAGGTAAGAGACAAATTACAAATTGAATGAATTGTACCGCTGTTTTCCTCCAGCCCTTAGGAGCCTGAGGTTGAGAGCCTTCTAACTTCATCTGTCCTGTCTCTTTTTGTGATGAGATTTTTCACCACATCCCTTCTTTTCTTTAGAAGTTTTATCTAGGGGACGAGTAAGAGATCTTGAGCTCCCTAATGGATTTTATTGTTCCACTTGTTTGCCCCCATCTCTCTCGCTGCTCCCTTTTCTTTCTTTCCTTCCCTCCTGCCCCCTTCTACACAAGCTGGAAGGGCTTGTACCCTCTGCTCCTTCACCTGCCACGTCAGCAACGCAGCGCGCTCATCTGCCTCTGCGCATTGTCCCTGGCTTTCTTCCACCCAGGTGTCAGGTGCGCAGGGGCCAGGGCAGCCCGTCTCCCTCGGCAGCCCCAGAGGGACTCCAGCGCCGTGGTGGGAACAGGGGTCTCTTGGGGAGAAGTGTGTTGCTGGAGGCAGATAACAGCTCTGTCAGAGGTCATGTCCTAAACTGCCTTACTTGAGGCAACAGTGTCCTCCTTGCTGCAAAGAGGTTTGAGCAACGCCCTGTTGCAGCCGAGACAGCAGGGAGTGACCGCCGGGCTCTTCTTCTGGGGATGGGTTAGTGCAGTGCGGCGCCGTGCCTGGCTAAGCATCCCAACACCACTCCTTGCTCACGGCCTCCTCTTCATCACTGAATTTCTACCGTGTATCTATGCTTTAAGACTGTTTGTCACGTCTAAGTATGCCACATGCCATTTCTTCTGAAGGTCAGAGGCACCACGTTGTTGTGTGCTGTCTGCTCCCTAGCATCGTCTTCCTGAAGCAGCTCTTGTTTTTCATTGCAGACCCCGTGCACTGAAAGCACACCTTCAAAGAGCAGTACGTCATCTACAACGTCGTTTACTTCATTCATAGATCCTAGACTTCTGCCGATCACCCCTCCCACCAGTCCAGTAGGACCTTCCTGTAGTTCTCGTGAGTGTGCTTCACCTTTCTCATAAAATGTCACTCCTGGTTTCTTTCTTTCTTTTGGGGGGGAGTGGGAAGGGCCTATTGCTTGGAGATGGAAACTGTCAGTAACATCTCCAGAAACTGAAGCTCCACATCGTTATGAATTTTCATTGTGCTGCTTCTGCCCTTCTCCCAGATGTGGCTTGCTCTACTCTACTGCTGTGTTACCACAGTGCTTGCTCAGGAATGCCTGAGGAATTTTCCAGATGTATGATTTTTTTTCTCTGGCTGTGTAATGCTCCTGAGGTGTTTTCTTGCCCCTCTGGGGTTTCTTTCATTCTGTCACAAACACGTCAAATGTGAGATGTAGCCAATCAATCACGTTTTTCATGATTGCATATGTCGTTCATTCTAGCGTCTAGTGCAAAACCTGAGCCTGTCAGGAGAGAAAATGCAAGGAAGGGCTCTGTTGTCAACGTCAACCCAACAAATATCCGCCCGCAGAGTGACAGTCCAGAAATCCGTAAATACAAGAAGAAATTTAACTCGGAGGTCCTTTGTGCTGCTTTGTGGGGTAAGCTCAGAAGTACTTGGGCATGTGTATGGAGGGAAGGCAGCAGCAGGAGAGGCTGGCAGTATACGCCAGGCAGATTTCACAGTTGTATTGCACCTCTCCTGTCAGAAAGTCCTGGAGTGGATCGCTGAGTAGATACCTGCGTCACTCGCACGACGCTGCCTTCCTGGTAGAAGATGGCAAACAGATGACTTACAGTTGCACAGGATTTTGTGCATCAGAATCAGAAAATGTTTTGATTGGGCATCAAATTGAACCTGCTCATTGGAAGAGCCAAAAGTTGCAAATGTTTTAGTAACTTCTGTGGCTCATGATACTTACTCTTGTCTTAGCTGCGTACAAGTACAGCTGATTGCACTTAGCCCTGACCCAGTGGAAATAATCCAAACCTGAAGCCTTTTGCTGTCATGTGTGTTAGGTATTCCAAGAATCTGAAGCAGGTCAGGTGTCAGTCTTTCCAAAAGTTTGGATTCCTTAGCTCCGGCTGTCAGCGCTTACTTAGAACCTTGCTGGATCATTGTTTTTACAGGGTCAGCTTTACATGGTGTAAACCCAAGATGAGTGCAGTCAGACCAGTTTTCAACAACTGTAGACCTTGTCCCAGTCTCGCGCTAGCTAAGCTCTTGAGTTGTTTTTAACCATCTTTCTACTTCAGAAGAACAGATGTATTTTATGGGATTCACCCAGCCTTTTACTCCTCCTCACTTTTTGACTCTGGAATGGAAAATGAATTAAGTAGATGAAAAATTATCTAAAGGAAATGTAGATTTCCAGTTTACAGCTTCACAGATTTTCTGTAATGTATGTTTGTAGGAGTCCAAGATTTTAAATTAAGTACAGACCTATGTGGCAAGGTCTGTAATTAAATGTGCGTTGAGGCTGAAGAGCACCAGGTACTCATCAGAGCATTGTCAGTAGAGGAGGTTGCTTGTTACAGCAGGATACCTCATGTCGTTTCTTTAGGACCTGCTGATTAGGAAACACAGCTGTCATGCCAGCCGAACACAATTTTTGACATCCTCTGATGTCAACAACCCACTGGAGCCTTCGCCTCCTTGGGAGCAGTTGGATTTCAGGTGGATTCACTCCTTTAATTTGGCATTTGAAAGCATTCTTGCAAAACACAGACCGTTTTCAAACACACACTCTGCTTTCTCCTAACAGCAGCCCTTCTTCCCCCAGATTTGGTCCTGCTGTGATTTGAGTGTTGTGTTTGGAGAAAGGGGGATTTTAAATTTTTTTCCCCAATTTTTTAATTGGCAGGGACCCTTAGATTATTTAGTTGGATCTCCTGTGTTGCCAGTGGAGTGGTGCTGGACGGGGACTTTTGCAGTGCTCACAGGCACTTTCCAAAGTCACCCGAGAAGTTCAAGTTCACAGAGCATTTTCCTTTTTGTTTAAATCAACATTGACTTCAGCAGAACTACTCGTTCTTCAAGTTACGTGGGCATATAAGTGTTCTGCTGAGTAAAAACTGTTAATAGTGAGGTCCCTTTTTCTATTCATTTTTCTGGAAGGTCATCCACAAAGCAACAGAGAAATTATCACGTACCGTTAAGTAAGACTAAGTAAGAATCAGTTCTTACAACAATGAGCACTCGGTGGCCTCTGAATCATTAGTGATTTATGCCGATTTTTTTCCATGTATCAACAGGAGTAAATTTACTGGTGGGAACAGAGAATGGGTTGTGGCTGCTGGACAGAAGTGGGCAAGGAAGAGTTTATTCGCTGATTACAAGGAGGCGATTCCAGCAAATGGATGTTCTGGAAGGACTCAATGTGCTAATTACTATATCAGGTTAGTTCAGTGTCTAAAAGTGTCTGACCTGCATTGGGGTTGGAAGCAATTAAAAAGAAGAATTGGGTTATAAACTAGGTTGAGGAATTTCCTCTTACAGAAAAATCACAGGACAGTTATTCTTGTTAATAAGAAAACTCTCTTGAATTTTTAACATTTACATTCTCATTTCAGAGAGGCTCTGGGATGTTTCATTACCTGGTTAACGTGTAAAATGGTTTGTGGGAATTATGAAGTGTTTCATATCCTTAAAATGAACTGGTTCTCAGCAAGTTATAGTTTGTCAGTGTGCTTGTTTCTGTGATGGGTGAGCATCTATCGAAGTGCAATTCTATTAAAATGTCATTAAATAACCTCATTCTGTGTTCAGCAAGATGTATGAGCAGTACCATGAGTGATCTATACTGTGAAAGCATCAGTAACATTAAATGGACTAGCATCTTCAATCTCTGCTGACAAACAGCTCGGACTCTGCCCGGCAAGGTGCTGAGGCCCTTATTCCCCATGGGTGAGTGGCCTCAAATGACACTTAGTCCATAACAAGGTCGTAGATGTAGGTCCAGCAAGGAATGGCAGCTCCTTCTCTCCAGTCCAGACTCACCGTGGTGGGTGATGGTGAGAGCTGTTTGTCCCATATTGCCAGGTCCCGCTGCTTCTGTGACACAGTCCTTCTCTTTTAGACTAACCTGAGATCCCAGACTGCTGTTGTACTTACCAACTAAAGGAACAGAAAGAGTGACTGAGATGAAAGCTGACAAAGTAATTCTCACCTGGAAAGGCATCCAAAAGAAAGTAGCTACTTGTAATGAAGATTGACAGTTAATTACAACTAAATGAGTCACTTATTCACAATGGCCATTGTAGGCCATACCTGTGTTCCTTCCTTCACATCAAAGAGTAAATCCAGACAGTGTGTGATTATCTCTGATAATGCATGCGTCTATAGAGGCCTTTTCTTTGGCCTGAGGGAAGAACTTTGGTCAGGTGTGAAAATCTTGCATGAAGCTTGAGTCACAAGGTAAGTGCGTGTGTGCCAAATGCCATAGGATCACTCATGTTCCCGTTCCCTCCTGCGTGTCACCATCACACAGGGCTTCGCTTTTGTGCTGCTGGACTCTTCTCTCACCTTAACAAGGCACAAAGTCCCACTCTACTCAAGGTCACGAGACTCTGGCTTTTTGTAAATATGGGAGAGTTTGTACTTCAGTGAGTGGAAGTATTATGTGTGTCTTTTTTTTTCAAATCCTAGGCAAGAAGAATAAGTTGAGGGTATATTACTTATCATGGCTGAGAAATAAAATTTTGCGCAATGATCCAGAGGTGGAGAAGCGGCAAGGCTGGGTGTCTGTGGGTGACCTGGAAGGCTGCGTACACTACAAAGTCGGTAAGGACTTTTGGTTTTTCCCTTGAGGAGCTGCTTAATCATCTTTTTGCATCTCGCGACACCTGCATTTTTCTCCACCTCTGTTTCAGGATTGTATTTTGCTGAATATCTCTGACTTCTTTCAGACCTCCTTGTTTTACGTGGCAGATGCTTTGCTCCCTGACACTCCAGGTAGCATCTCTTCATGCAGCAATTACCGGTTGACGTTACGGGTATTCCTGGTGGCGCCTGGAAGAAGGGAGTGCCACCCCTGGTCTGATGCTCAGTCAGTGGTTTATAAGTTCTGTAGTTACTTGAGGTTTTAATCAGACTGATGTTCTCCACCTCCACGCTATACAGCTTCCCTCCTGGCCCTGAATAACTGCTGAGAAACTGGACTAGTAAAGTGCTTGTAAATCATATTTGTAGGTAGATCAGATTGGATGTGCTACAACTCATCCTGGTCATAAAAGACGTAAATATACCTTTGTTTAAACTTACACGCTGGAAATGGTACTGTAGTAGTTGGAAAAAACATCTTGCTTTTATTTGGCTTTCAGGCAGTTCATTCTTGAAGATGAACATCAGTATTGTGATAGTTTCTGTTATTTAACTGCGTGAGGGGCTGTGATCTATAGCACAAGTTTTGCTTTGTTGAAAGGTGGTATATGAAAGTGGTGCTTTTTCAAAGTCAGAGAAATGCTATAAAGGAGTGCAGGAGACAGCGAGGTGCCTGGCTCTCAAATACTTTGCTTGACGTTTTTATTTTTTTTGCTTTTAGATCTCACAGCTTTAAAAGTAGCAAGGGTTAAATACAGTAAAGAATGTGAAACAGATGTGCGTTGTTACTTTCTTTGTGATTATAGCTAAGCACCCACTCATCTTTGGGTTTGGTGTGTTGTGTGCTTAGGGGGGTTTTGTGTGTGATTTTTTTTTTTTCTTTTTAAAAAAATAGTTATCCTAAAATTAGGCAAACATTTGGTAGGAGCTTCTGTATTTACATATGACAAGCCGCTCTTTCTTCTTTGACGAAAACAGCTGCTGTTGTTTTTCTCTTGGTGAATCTTCTCGTCTCAACCTTTGGTTTTCCAACCATTTGTCCAGGTAGAAGAGGAGAAAGATGTGCTGTTCTGCATTTTGGTGGAGTTCATTTGTGGGGTTTTTTGTTTTTTGGTTTTTTTTTTTCTTTCTCTGCCTATGTGAGGTTTTCCTGACCAGTGTCCATCCTTATCCACTCTTCATGCTTCTGCTGTGTTTGGTCTGTGCCAACTGCTCCATTTGTAAGCAGCAAGGGCTGATCAAGCCCTCCTCCCACAGAAAACAAACCTTACTTAGTAGCGTAACACCTGCATCTTTTAAAAATCCCTGCCAAGCAGACACTGAATATAAAATGAAGGGTGGATGCGTTGGGATGTGATACCCTAGCGTTCTGTTTCCAAAGCAAATGTTTATCTCTGGCAGAGTGAAAACGCAATGTACGAAGAAGCCTTAATTTTCAGTGCATTTCTTCTCGATGGGCCCAACATTACCTTAATTAACTTAGAGAAATTGCTCCTCTCTTAAATGCTTACTTCTCCCAGAAACATGGTAGTCCTTCGCCCACACTAGCACATGGGGATTTAACCCCACACATGAACAGTGAAATGAAAATTCATCCTGCAGAGCGTAACAGAAATGTTCAGCCAACAACCACCATTCCTCCAAAAGTAGCTTATTAACAACCAGCAATGTCAGTGTGCGTTCACACATAAAAACTAAAGTAGGTTGGCTTAGCTGCAGGGTCAGGACCTTCTTTTACGACTAAGTTGTTGGGTTTTTTTCATAGATATATGAAAAGCACATATAAATGTTGTTAACAGTCATCTGGCTTTACTGAGAATAAATGAACTATAGGTTTTTAGTCAAGGTACTGTCACTGGTGATATTAAACATTGATTTCCAGAATCCATTAGTCTTCCTTGCTGGATAATGTCTACCTCTACAAGTAATCCATTGAAATTATTTCATGTGGTGACATGGTTTTGATTTAAGTGTCTTTCTGGTACCTAAGGAATTGTTCTTCTTGTATTACAGTAAAATATGAAAGAATCAAATTCCTTGTAATTGCTTTGAAAAACTCAGTGGAGGTTTATGCTTGGGCTCCAAAGCCTTATCACAAATTCATGGCTTTTAAGGTAAGCGAAACTTCAGTTTGGTTCAGATGTATCACTGTCTCTCATCTACACTTTGCTTTTGCTCTTTGTTGCTTTGTATAACATTTATTTCTAGTTAAAGATAAAATGAGTATTCTTTTAAAGAAAATGTAGCTCGTTTGACATACATTGGAGATGGCAGGCATAAAACTGTCACAGTCATGATTCGGTTAGATGTAAATAACTTGTTTCAGTGCTGTGCCAAAATGTACGTTTGAGTTCACGAAGTTGATGCTGATTGCCCTTAAAAGAGCAGGAAATTTAACATGACTGGTACTCAGCCTAACTTTTGCCTAGTCTGTTTCTAGATTCCGTGTTTTTTTCAAAACACAAGTGAATCATCCAGCTCTTCTTGCAGCTCAGTGCACGACAGATACTTAGCTGCTTAAATATAACATGCTATTTAACAAAAATAGCTGTCTAACTTCTGAGTTTTGAAAATTCTTAAGATCGTGTATGTAGATCTGTAAACCAACAACTTTGTTGTGTTATATAGTGTATTTTTCTTTTTGCAGTCCTTCACCTCACTTCATCACAAACCACTGTCAGTTGACCTGACCGTTGAAAATGGACAGAGATTAAAAGTCGTATATGGCTCCCTAGTAGGCTTTCACGCTATTGATGTGGACTCTGGATCTGTGTATGACCTGTACCTTCCAACACACGTAAGATACTAAAAAAAAATTACGTAAATGCCTCTGTTCTTTGGGCTGTGTATTGACGATGATCAGGTTAAGAGGTGTGCTGTATTTCAAAAGACAGGGTAAGAGAATAATTATTGTATGCCAGCTAATAGAAAACCACTTTTCACATACTTTTATAACACTGAAGTTCTGTTAAAAGGCTTTTATCGCATTTAGAATATCAATTTTAATGGTTTAATGTCAGAAAGTCCAGAAATGGACAGTACTATTTTTAATTGATTTATCCTAGAAATTTAAGACTTCTTAAGCAATCAAAGACACAATAATATCTACATGAATTTACGTGATTTACAATCTGCCACTGTGCTTTTCAATCTTGCTAACAAGCTGATTAAATTATCACTGAATTGAGCTGAAATTTGGCCTGGATTACAAAGACCATTGCAATGTGTTTTAATCTTGATCCACTGGAAGCATGTTAGCCTTGCACCAATGAGTACCTGTAGGTGGAGGAGCCCGGTATATGTGTGCACCCATAAATAATCCCAATTTCTTCACCATGAAGCAAAGTTGCATTTGTTTCATATGATTACAGATGCAGGCTCTGTGCGCAAAATGTGATTTGCCTTTCGGTCATGACTTTGCTGAATCCCAACTTCCAGACTAAACAAATTTGCTGATTTTCTTACCGTTCAGTTGCCTGTGAAATCAGTCCTTAAATTCAAAAGAATTTTTACATTTTCCTCAGGATTTTCTCCTTAGATTGTCAAAAAGTTGGCATGAAGATGTTGATTTCAGGTTGATGTGTGCATACTGCATTGTGCATCTGTTCATTGAGGTGATGGGGATCACTAAATTCCCGCTTAAACTCAGACAACAGCAAAGTAATTCCCTGCAGAAGTGAATGACTGGCATGGGGCTGTCCAACATGAAGTCTGTGCTACGGTTTTAATCTTTTTTGTTTGTTTGATTATTTTTTCACTGTTCTAGATAGTTTAAAGCTGTGAGTCCCAAAAGCCAGAGAAACTTGGGGTCTTAAGTCCAGGAAACTAGCAGGTTCCCATGGCTCCGCTCTGATGGGAGGCTCCTGGCAAGGAAACTTCGGTGCACGCTGGAAAACCTCCCTGCAGTCAAGAGAGCTCCGTAGGGGCGGAGGGTTAGCTCACCCGCGTGCCGTGCCATGCCCTCCTTGTGTCCCAAGGCAGTGTGTCCCAAAGTTATGCTCAGGAGGTCTGAAGAAATCTCAGCCCAGATCTGCATGTTGCAGCCTGTGCCTTGAACCCTTTTATTTTTTTAACGCCTTTCTCTCCACTCTCAGCCCCACCTTTTCAAACTAAATGAAAACCTGCGCCTCCCGTGCGAGCCGCGTGATCCCTCTGCTGCCCTGACAAGTGACAGCCTTCAAATTCTGTCAGACCGGTGTTTCTGATGGACACAATGTCTGAGGACGGCTGTTAAGCTTATAAACTTCTCTTAATTAAAAAGTAACTTTTCTAGCTGTTCAGAACAAACTGTTGAATCATCTGCTAAAAGCTTGTATTGTTTATTTCTGCGTTGGGTTTTTTAAGGGATTTTATTTGTTTTGATAAGGAGGGTATATTTAATCTGACAATTAGTAGCTTTGTTAACTATGCAACTATGAAAAATTCCCATCAGCTCATAAATCTAAGCGTGGTGCCGGCGTACCGTCCCTGGAAGCTGGTTGCTAAGCAAGGTGACTAATGACTTGTCAAAAAGATCATTAGCGTAATTACCCAAGATAAGAAAGGCAAAGAAAAAAGTGAACCTTCTTAGAGGCTGTAGTTTTTCAACAGGCTGCAAATATAATTATGCACCTGATGAGAGAGATTTCCCAGGTGACTGTCCTGAGTATGTGGGGCACCTTTAGGACTGACTCCATTTGTGGTGCTCTTCAACCAAAAGTTAGCATGTACTAAAAATATATTTTCCCCTTAGAGTCTTAGACCTGAAATAAATCTGCTGCTCTGTCTGTGGCTCTATCTTTTTCGGTATTTTATTATTTTAAAGAGCATCTGCTAGAATTGCACAATTCTCTCAAGGAGCTTTGTGGTGGCAACAGACCAGACTTTAACAGGCTGACTTCAGATACTCTTGCTTTCTGGTAGCCTCTTTTCCTGGTTCCCCACCTCTTTCTTCATCTCTTACCTGCTTCGATCGCTCATGCGAGTACCAAGGCAACGCATTAAAATTGCTCTGCGACTCTGGATACCCGTTCTAGTGTTACGGATAGTTGTTGCGGAGGCACGGAGTCAAGTGGTTGGCCTGAGGGTGTTCAGTTTGGCAAGTACAGCTTCAGTGCTTCTTTTACTGTTCGTTGTGCCCTTACGGTGTGTGTAAATGTATGTGCTTGAAGAAAGATCTGTGTGTTGCTGGCTTGTGAAAATGATGTAGAAACTCCAGTTATATGCTTCCTATAAAAAATAGTAATTGTAGTGGTTTAATTTACTCTTTAAGATCCTGTTCTGAGTAGTGCTTTAAACAAGGAAATGCTTTGCTATTGTTCTTTAAGGCTATTCTCTTTTTCTTTCAAAAACACTTTCATAAAACCCCACCTTCACGGTTGTATACTGAGGCTTTTTTTTTTTTTTCACTTGGGGCATGTTGGCTTCTGGGAGAGATTCTGGTGCATTGAACAGCTGTTAAAATAATTTGTGTGAGTGAAATGCAGTGTTCCCGTGGCACGCAGAAAAAGTATTCTGAACAGCGTTTAGATGGCGAACTATTTTTAGTGAAGGATGTGGGAAGGAAGGACAGAGAGTGGCTTGTATCTGAAAGGTCCGGGTAACTTTTCAACTTGCTGGAGTTAAATTTACAGGTTTTAGCTTGTGAGTGGGGATAGGGAAGTATCATGGAAAGTGAAAGCACTGATTTCCTGGAATATGGAAGCTTTTGTCCTTCCTCCATCTTCTAAAATAATTATGAATTCAAATTTATTTCACCTTTCTTCTATCTATATACTGCAAGTGTTTTGTGAGTGAGTAAGTAAATATTATTGTGTCTCAGTGGCTCCACGGCTTCTTGAAACCATTTACTACTGGGAAATATAAAGTGAAATATTGAATGTTGATTTGTTTGCAAGCCTACTGTCATATTCAAAGCGGGGAGGAGGGGAGAAAGCCTGTTTCAGAGGCCGGCTAGCAAACTATACAGCCTTGCTGGAAACGGGCATTTCTTTCACTTTCCATGAGCCATGAGCTAGTTCTTTTTATTGCTCTGCCAAGCTAGTTAGATTGATGTAGTCACTAAAATTGCAGTCCATTTTCTGATATAAATCTTAGCAAAATATGATTCTAGATCCAGGGGACTATTCGCCCACATGCCATTATCATCCTCCCGAATACCAGCGGAATGGAGCTTTTACTCACCTATGAAGATGAAGGCATCTACATTGATATATACGGGCATTTCACGAAGGAAACTGTTTTACAGTGGGGAGAAATGCCAGCATCTGTAGGTATGTATGAAAAATAGCACTTCATTAAATATAAGATTCTGCTGCACGAAGCCTGACTTCTTTATGAGGTTTGTATCCATATGAAAGTGGTTGCACGGCACATAAAGCAACTTCTGAGCAAACCAGATGTGTAAAGAGCAAACAGATTTATGTGTGTTTGTGTTAAAACAGCCAATGATTGTAATAGGGTCTTCACATTTGGATCAGAGGCTGTATTGTTGTCACACTGTTTATTGCATCATACCTTGACTATACAGCCAAACTTCACTGAGGATACAGCTTACCACCAGTTTTCACAGAGAGTTACGTGAATTATAGAGGGGGAGGAAAGGCGTTCTTGTTTCCTACTTTGATCGTTCATAGCTCACAGCATTTTATGTAAAAATTCACAGCTATAGAGAGGTCAGTTACTGAAGAGGTCCGTAACTGCTGTCAAATGGCCCCTTAATTTTATCACTTTAAATTCACAGAGCTGCCAGCCCAGGGTATTTCTAATATATTCTCAATCTCTCCATGCTTGCAGTTGGCTTTGTAGGAGGAGATTTTAATTGTATTGTAGCCAGGACAGCTGTTTGTTTCACCTTTCCCAGAGGGCTTCAAGTTAACAGTGTGGGGAAAACCAAGAACAACACAGGCAGATTTTTGTTTTTATTATTTGTTGCTTTTAATGTCTTTTCTGGCTCGCTCCTGTTCTTCTGCCTCTTAACAAAAAAACATACCAACAAACAAAAAAAGCCCAAGACACTTAGATAGTACAAAAGCATATTATTAGCTTGGCAGAAACCGGATGCCACAGTGAAAAATTGAGGATGTTCACCTTTCTCCTTTCACTTCTACTGGGTAGTTCTAGGAAAAGTCCATTATAATCTGTAGAATAACACCTTTGAGTAAATGCCAGATTTGACATTTGCAGAGGGTTTTCAACAGTACTGAGGGCAAGCCCACCTCTGGAACACAAATAACTACAACAAAACTTATTCTTTGCACTATTTCAATAAAATCCAGCAACAAAGCTGCTTCAGTTTCAAAAAACAGGTATAAGGTTATAAGCTAACTATATAGTGTCTCCTTCACTGAGTAGCTCTACCTCCAATTTTCAGCCCATATTCAGAGCTACAGGGTGTAATTAAAATGTATCATATCAATTCTCCATTTTTCATAGCAATATCTAATGGCCTTTGATATGCTGAAATTTTACATCCCCTCTGAATTAACATTAGAAACACCATAAGAAATAATCAATAATCAAAAAGCAATTACTCAGCCAGGGTAAGAAGAGTTCTAGTGAGAAATATTGAATGCAATTGGAAGCTGCACTGACAAATGTTATCTGAAGGAGACAGAAGCTTTCAAGGAGCATGTCGTTATGGGACGTGCTTCCTTAGGCCTTACTAAAAGCAGCATGCTTACTCAACATGAACATTTTCTTCAAACAGTAATGTCTTATCCACCTTATGGTGTGCATATATGATACATGATTTTCATAAATATTTAAACTCTCCTTTGTTTACCCACATGTACTTCATCGGTTAGAACTCCTTTTTCCCACCTTGGGAAGAAAAAATTTTAAAATCAGCCACATTTATATAAGTGTCCTTATATACATATATGCCAGAGATTAACCCTAATCTCATGGTTAATGTTTTTTTAACCACGGGTGTTATTTGTAACTATTACAGGCGTCTCTAGTTGTATTATTCTTATTATATACTATGTCCTAAAGAGTCACTCTTAACAGATAATTAGTGTTGCACTATGATGATGGATGACGTGTAAGGAACAAAGGGTTTTCTTACATCCTGTTTTTTTAGAAAGGGGGATATTGTAAGAAGGATCACGTAGATCTATGACTCCTAATGGAAGTTTGCAGTTTGTGTCACTGAGCACAGATTGCTCTCAAAGCTTTTTCACTTAATCTAGATAAGAGTTTGTAGGAATGCCTCAGAAGTGGACCAGAGAGAGCTTAAGTCCTTCTTCCTAATGTTGCTGAAAGTACTGAATCATCAAACCCACGGATATGAGATAGGTTTGTAAAATATTCCTGTAGCCTGGAAATCACACTGCCTTAACTTCAGTAAAAGTTTCACCACTTTGGACCAGCTGAATATGTGATCTTTTGTGCCAGTTAAGTACTCTAACTTAAAACATCCTTCGGTATACATCTGGCTAGGCATGACATTCTCAATTTCTCAAGGTTGATTACATCTTAATAGAAGGAATGCCATTTGGACATTTGCCGTTCCACGTGCTCATGCAGCTATTTCTCCTGTTCTTCAGCACACCACTGTGATAATCATTTGCATGGAAAGCTATCAGTACAAAATGGCCTAAGCATTTTTGTTACAGTATTTTAGGGCAGCTAAATAGGAAGTGGATGGAGAAGATGCTTCTGATGGTGGCATCCTGTCTGGTGAATTTTAGTATCTAGGAATCCTGTCTATGTGAATAGTTTAGATTTTCTCTGTAGTCGGTCTAGAGGAATGGGCACCACCAGATGGGAAGATGGTGCCCATCCAGGGACAGGTAACCAGGACAGGTATAATGAAACATCCAGCTGAGGAAGCAGAGGGCGAGTCTGATGAAATATTTTGGATGGTAAGGTTAGGAGAGCTGAGTAAACAGCTAGCTCTTTGTAGAACTTCTCCCAGTGCTCAGAAAGCAAGACTTTAGGTTTTCACTGGAAGAGTTCTGTCTCCATCCGTCTGTCTTGTTCATTGTTTATACTTCAGCAGATTCCACAGCTGAAGGGAGGCAGTCTCCAAACAGCCCCTCGCAGTTGACATTTGAAAATTTTCCAGTATGTTAGCTTGAGAACCCTTGCGTTGCTGCTGCTGCAGCACTTCTGGTATCTCAGAAGTGGATTTATTTGGAACAGAAATTGCCTATCTTTGTGATGTGGTACAAGATTAATTTGACTTCTGATTGGAATCACATTTCCACTAAAAACAAATTAACCCAACCTATAACTCAACACACAACTCAAACTTTAAACAAAGAGCTCTGTTAACTATTATTTTAATAATTGTTTCCCACTAGCTCCTATTAATTTTCTTGATCCTTTGAAATTCCTGGCTCCAGACAAAAACAGTAACTATTATGCGAGAAGTATGAACAACTGTTATTTGCATGGCCAAACTTATGGGGAACTTGAAAGTTTCATAAGAGATCCCATTTTCCTGGGATTTTTAGACCCGTTTCAGACCTCCTAAAGTCTGAATGAGCTTATCGCAAAATTTTCACTCTGCATTTTAGAGATAGAAGGGTCTTGTGTTAACCTCAGGGTGCTCTCTAGTCATCCTTTGCTCATTTCTTAATTTCTTTAAACAATTATTTTGGAAGAAAACTTTTATAGTTGGTGAGAATATCTTGACTACAAACAATAAAAAATAGTTGTATTATAATTGATGGATTTAGGGCAGGGAATCTAAATATAGCTTACTCTCATAGTCTTTAAGTTGGGACCTCTGTGACCGACCCGTTAATAAGAAATTGGAGAGAGGAAACTTGTATCCCGTGGGAAATTAAAATTGTAGAAGTACTCTATCTATGTTTAATCTGAAAGATATTTCACATATGTAGGGCTAAATACAAATATAGCTGTAATATTTTCTTTCTATAAAACAGGATTAAAAAAAAGGCTTAAGAAACATCAAGTTAATAAGATTTGGGAGCACTTTTGCCCTTTTGTGTGAGTAATGAATTATTTACAGTATGTAGTCTTCAGAGGGTTGGCACAAAACTGGATATTCCAGAGTGGGGAACCAATAAAAGTCCTTATTTCCTTTGCCGTGTACATATTAGAAGCAAAAAGGATGTTATGTAGAGTAACAAACAGCATTACCAAAAGGTGGTTGAATTAGTGCCTCAGTTCTCTATCAACGTACTCACCAGTTCTTGAAACAGTTGCTGTCCAGCTCATGCACAGAAAATGCCTGCTCCTATCTGAATGATTCTTGTTGGCCACATCTCCTGCGCGCTTTTTCCTCAAGGAAACAACAAAAAGTATTGAAACAAGCAAACTGTCACCCCAGATACATTTCTGGGTTGCGTTATCAGTTCTACTGAAATAATTACAAAGGAGTGAACAACAACTGGGAGCAGAGAAGCTTTGGAACAGAGATGCATAGAAACATACATGTTTAGGAAAAAAAAAAAAAGATTTAGTCATAAATTTATTCATAGCTTGCTTGGGGTGGTTAGGGAACTGTATGTCTTAGCCCTTTGTCCAGTGCAATCTGACCAAAACATACAGCAGAAAAACACTTGCCTTCCATGGCTTATTTCTTACTTTGTCCATTTGTGACTTTAGTCAGCTTTACTTTTTATTCCTTCTTGATTTTTGACTCTCTAGCCCCTCTCATTTAGTAAAAGTTCTCCACAGTTGCAACTGGAGGAAGAACTTCTATCCAGGTAACATAAATAATAGCAGTAAAACTATTTAACGGAATTCCACAAGAGAAGTTAACGACTCCTTCCTCAGTTTTCCTACCCAAAACTGCTTAACTTTGGGAGCAGTAAGTTTTAAAGCGTGGACAACAGACAGGAGTACATGCAAGTAGCCAATCAGCCCCTCATTAGTGATCAGCAGCATCACTGGAGAGCTTGAGGCTGGGTTTCAGTGGGAAAAAGCTTTGCTACATCACAGGACACTGTGGTATCTCTGTGGGTTATTTCCATTCCCCATCCTCGATATGTATGTTTCCCTTCCATTTGTCTAAAAATAAATTAATAAACATGCTTTCCCCAAAGAGTGGGCAACCAATAAAACTCGTGATTTCATAGAGCATACTGGGTTTGACTGAAGGGCCAAAGAAGGGTTCTGTAGAAGTGTACTCAGTTTTAAGATCTGTATGGTCTCTAATAGGTGGTATCTTTTTCTGTCAGCAAAGTCATCACTGGGTATTCTACTTCTAATGTTCGTGCCCAGCTGCACACTTGCCTGAAGCAATTTTCTCAAACATGCAAAAGTAAAATTCAGTAGCTTTTTTTGCATTGAATTTCACCTACGCACATATTGTCTCCAAAAAGGAATACAGAAAAGCAGCATACACTCTCCTTTACCCTGCAGAATGGAGTTTGATATCATGACTCGGGCATGCAAAAGCGGGTCACTCTTTTAATTCACGTTCAGTTTGTTCATTTCAAACTGCTTGGTTTATCTGTAATCAGTTGCCTGGGGAATTTTTGGAGGCTCCATCACTAGAGGTCTTTAAGGTCAGGTTAGACAAACAACTGTCAGAAGTGATGCTGATGTGACACAGAGATATGGATGGAAGAGAAGGTGCATTAAGGTCCTTTCCTGTCCTATTTCTGTAACACTAATCAGAAAAGCCCAATTTTATGATATTTTGCTAAAAGCTGGCCTGATTCTGCTCTCATGCAGAGGTCAATTTGGAATAACTGCTTAGGGCAGTGAGCCAAATTCAGTACATCAGATCAGAAAAGGGATTTTTGAAGGGGAAAGAGTTTAAAAAATAAAAGTTAAGAAGGGAAGTGAGATTGTAGCAGTACTTGGGTTTTGTGGTACCAAGCACAATTGTCTCATTCAGACTGTGAGTACGCTACTGCTGTGAGACTGAGATCATTAGCTCATGTCAGTGACACTTCATAGAAGTTAATGGATCCAATATGGCTCAGTAATTTCTTTCACCTTTCCTATCTCCCTCAACCATTTTCTTGAAGCAGTCACTTCCCTGAATGGGGGCCTCTGCTCAACTTAGTGTTAATACACAGCGTAAACAGGAAATACCAAGTCTCGCCCCAAGTTTAGAGCATTGCTAATGCTTTCAGGATGTTAAGAAACTGATTTTGAGCTCACTTTGCTACACTGACTTTATGGCATATGTTCTTTGATGTCCAGGGAGTAATGCTGGTGTAAATGGTGTAACGAGAACCACAGCTCATGCACAACTGTAGATCTTTTAAGATATGTAGTAATCGGGGTGAAGCAGGGGAGCTTCAGGTAACTCTGTATAACTTTGTTCCAGTACATTAAGCAATATTGGCACGTCAGTCTGAGTCAGTATATGCATTTTTTGCTGAACTACTGTCCCAAGGACTAGAGTGGCTGTCTAAGTAAGTCTAGGGTTGCTAGAAACCAGTACAGTCTTGCATTGTGGGTAATATAAACACCCTTATATGTTGCCAGCTGGAAGCAGAGGATATTTTTATCTAAAGCTTATTGAGGTGGAAAATGGACTCAAAAATAACTATTCCCCAACCAAGTTGCTCATGGCGTAGGAGCTTTTGTCCCAGAATAAGACAACTTTATTCTGAGTATCTAATCTGCTCTCAGTTCATTTCACATGAAACACTTGTAAGTGCTCCCACATAGGAAGATTATCAACTCAGTGCTGACCTTTGAATTCACAGCCTGCTATCCTCCAAATTAATTTCCATGTGTAGATAAATCCTTATAACTGGACAGCCCCACAAACTGGGGCCTTTTTGTTGGCATGTTATTCCACAGATACTATTTAAGAAAGAATTTTTTGATTCTGCTACAAGAATGAGTTTTTGTGCTACTTGTACTTCGACTGAAATTTGCCAATTGACAAGATCTCAGTATATTGGCGGGCCAGCAGAGCATCAGTGGCTGAATTTAGTCCATCTGTTTTATTATGTTCTTATTGTAATGCTGTTTGGAGATCAGGTCTGTTCTGAACGTAGCAGCACTTGTCCAGTCATTCAGGGCTTTCTATCCCAGATGACCTAGAGGTTGCAACAGAGCCTAATTAAGCTGTTTCTGAGAGCTGCAAGGATGCTATCAAATTGAAATCTGCCAAAGGCCTGGGTACAGCTGATACAGACGTAGCATACTGACAACTTGAGTGCAGATTTCATGTAGCGGAAAAGATAAGGAGACTTATAAGTGGATTAGGTCTTTGTTGCTGGACCTATATGACCTAAACAGCAGAGCCACAGAATGCTTTCATGCTGTTTATGTATACGCACCTGCTTCACTGTCCCATCCCCAGAACTATAGTGCCTCTCTCTCTTTTGTGTTCAAAAGCGAAGTTTGAAAAGGTTAATGTGGTGTCAGTTGTTACAAAAAATATCAAATGTCTGAGTATTGTATGATTTTTATCTTCTTCACTTTATGTGTGGTCTGGGACTACCTTTTTAGATACTAACTGCACGTTGCATGGGTGCTGCCCTGGTGCTCATCGTGCTACTGCTGCAGTGATTCAGAAATGTTAATGACAGTCTTTCTTGCAGCCTACAGCAGTACTGCCCTGTTGTACAGCCTAGGAACTGAAGCATAAAGAAAATATTTTAAAATGTATTGATTCCAGGTGTTTGATTGTTAGAAAATGCCCCTCCCCGCCTTTTCTTCTCCCACTTACCCTCAGTTGCTCACTGCTGTTTTGCTTTTCAAACAGGATGGTTTCTTCCTCTTTCCACATGACTGGGATACTGGGAAAGAATTTTCTTGCTCTCAGCTCTAGTGGCAGGGAAGCCTCCAGTGTGCACAAAGAATAACTGAAAGTAAAGTATACTAAACAGATTTAGAGGATGTTCGTGGACTTTGAGGGAACTAAAATCACAACATTTTAGCCAAACCACACATGTTTCTAAGGAGGTATAATTTTCATACATTTGTTCTGACAAGAATTATAAAGCAAGGATTCCAAGTTAATATTAAATCAGCAGCTGCTAGAAGAAGATCCAGTTAGCTCAGACATATTGCCTTTATTTTCTGCTGGCCTTCTAAGGTTGGATCGCAGGCCATTGCTTCCTGAATCAGTGTATACTGAAAGTTTAATTTTTAGTCAAAAATCTAAATCAGCATAGGTTTTAAGCAACAGACATTGCTTGCACTAGTAATGTAGGGCAGGCAAGCACTATCCACTGAAGCTAAAAACTGAATGCACACATTCCCTCCAGATCATTTCAGAGCATCAGAATTCTCAGACTAATGAAATAACAGTTCATAGTTGAGCAAGAAGAACAGTTTCTGAGCACTGACTGTCAATAGAGCATAACTAATGTGTTTTTACCTTAGAAGACCATACATGTGCTAATCAGAGGGCTTTCATTGAAACTGTGCCTAATTTGAAATCTGTGGTGTTAACTCCTTCATTGCTATTCTAGTTTCTCATCTAATTGCCAGATTTAAAGTGAGTAATATAGTAAGCTTCCACAGTGCTGGAGTATCTTCTTTTGGTTTTGGAGATGCTGCACGTAACCAGTGATGGGAAGACAATAGCGAAGGACACCAAGTTAATTGTGCTGTAGTCTCAGATTCAAAAGTATTTAGGTTGCAGACTAAGCTGAAGTCCATAGTAAATACAAACCCAACTTCCAAATGGGAGGGTATAGAGAAGACAGTCAAGACTTTCTTAGACACCTACAGTGAAAGGATGAGAGGCAAAATGGGCACAAGTTGCACCAAGAGAAATTCCAATTAGGAAAGAAGAAATTTTTAACCTTGAAAGTAGTGATGCATTGCAGCAGGGGCTCAGAGAGGCTGTGAAATACCCATCAAAACATGTCTGGGCAAGGTCCTGAGTAACCTAATTTGGCCCTGCTTTGGGGGCAGGGCTTAAACAAGATGCCCTTCAGACGTTTCCTCCAACATTTTGTGACTAAAATATACAATAGTAGCATGCTTAAGATTTATGTTTAGAGTCCAAAATAAGTTTGAGAGGAGAAACTGAAATTTAGTAACTGTTCCCAAGGCTTTTTGTGTAAACTTAAAATATAAATAATTCAGCAGATAGTTATCAAAGATAAATGCTTCAGATCCATATTGACAGAAATAAGGCAAGAAACAGTCTTTCAGCAGTTAAACAGTATAAATTTTTTTTTTCTTTTCTTTTTTCTTTTAGCTTACCTTCAGTCTAATCAGGTCATGGGCTGGGGAGAGAAGGCAATTGAACTACGCTCTGTGGAAACAGGAAATCTGGAAGGAGTATTTATGCACAAGAAAGCACAGAAGCTAAAATTTCTGTGTGAAAGAAATGACAAGGTAAAGAGATGACTACAGTGTGGTGATTAAGCAAAAACGAGTAATAGTTTGCTATGGCACTAAGACCATTTAATTTTTGTAACTGTGTTTTTACATCCCTATTCAAAGCAAATATAGTCACTGACCCTACAAAGCACTCACTACCGATATTGCACACTTTCACATCACCCTACTTTAGCCAGCTCTGTTCGATCTCCTATTCCACCCAGCTTTAACTGATATCAGAGGTGATAATGAATACAGGCATTGCTAACTGGTCAGACTCCAGCACAACAGGGGGAGTGGGGAGGGCTAGTGAGCCCCGATAATGCCCAACTACAGGACTGCCTCTCTTGGGCTACTGAAAGTACAGGCAATTCAGAGCAGCCATTGTGGAAAAAAAAAACCCAACGCTCTAATATTTGAGATATTGCAGGCACTATGGATAACCAAGTGTAATTTCTTGCATATAGCAGTTCTTGATAAATGTTCTGTGAAACCTGCTTAGTTCCACTGACGTATTTAGAAAACTGGGGACCCAAAACTGTTTAGATTAATCAATTATTTTAAAATGTTCTCTTGTATCTTTCTAAATAGGGAAAAAAATATACCAAAAAATATATCCCAGTTGTACCACAAGCGCAGTTTCACTTTAAAAAGTTTCTCATGGGATTAAAATTGAATTGTGATATATATATCCTTGTATTTGGGACTGTGGCATTCTCTTAGATTTCCTGTATGGGTAAAAATATTGTCATAAATGTAAACTGACAGTAGCATATCTTTTTTTTCCCCCCCCTTTCAAGGTGTTCTTTGCATCTGTACAGTCAGGAGGCAGCAGTCAAATATACTTTATGACTCTTGGTCAAAATGTACTGTTCAACTGGTAAATCACATCAAAATGAAGGATGCTTGGAAATTCCCTGTAGGTAGCAGAGTAAAATGCTTGGAGGTAATATACACAAATTTGCACTTTTTACCTACAAAAATTTTGTTGTTATTAACTTACCAAAATTCATATTCTTTCAGTTTGGAAAGAATTCTATTTTCCTGTCAAAGTATTGCAAACATGTTTAGTTTGTCTTCTAAAATAGGTTGCAAACCAAGATTGTACTCACAGTGTTAGGAGAGAACAACTTTAATGAAGAATGTAGCCAATATAAGAAGCTCCTGTACTCTGAAAAGTGTACAGTTTCATTTTCATAGATGGTGTACTGTTGTTATTTTGAACTGAAGTCTCTTTCTTTTTTGGACAGCAACATCTGTAGGTAGATATAAAAACACAAACAAGTTGGGGTGGCAAATTGGAATCTATTTTGAATTGGGTTTTGGCTTGTCTTGCATTTTAAGTAAGCTGTAAGCTGTTCCTGTTTCACGAAGATTCCCTTGTCCGAGTCTTATGATCAGTGAAAGAGCAACTGTTGATGATGGGGCCTAACGCAGCCTGGGATGCTTGAGGGCTCACACGCTGCGTTAGGTAGAGAGGTGCGTTTCACTGCAGAGCTGTAAAAGCAGCTACTTGTAGATATGTGCCCCATCTGGTAGATTTTACAAAACGCAGGAGGCAGACTTCATGTTTCTCTCAGGGCTGGACGC
Organism: Pluvialis apricaria; assembly: GCA_017639485.1. NCBI lineage: Eukaryota > Metazoa > Chordata > Aves > Charadriiformes > Charadriidae > Pluvialis > Pluvialis apricaria. The sequence continues at coordinate 9,066,108 of CM030017.1, forward strand.
CTGAGCCCATAGACACAGTTACTGTAGAATGTATTTGTAAAAATAGTTTAAATAGTAGTTTGTCAAAATCATATATGCATAAAGCATTATGGACCTGAACCTGTAACTTCAGACACGGGACCCACGCTCATCTGAGTTGATTTAAAGGCACTACCCATGTATATAAGGGCACAGGATGAGGCACCTTCTTTTCTTCCCTTCTTGCTCTTTCAGCATAAAGTCTTCATGTATTTGTGTGTAAATATAATCTTTCCACAATGGATGTTAAGATTAACAAATATATTCTTAATATAGTTATGAAAATATCCAAAGAGTTAATCTATTATAAATAGAAAATATAAATAATTTCAGGTGCTTTCTGTGCTAATTACATCTAAATAAAGCTGCATCCACTAGTGTTATTGGTGCCAGTGTTTCTGCATAAACTCTGTTCTCAGGGGCTTGTAACTTGGCCATAAAACTATACAGATATAATATATATATACTATGTATAATCATATACTATGATTAAACTGTAGGGTTTAATACAATCCTCATTCAGCTGATTTTTGGATGTGCTTTGAAAACGTAAAGCATCAAATGTAATACAAAAGAGCTCATTCCAGACATGACACAGTATGGATGACACTGTAGGCAAAAGTGAACTCACTAGCTACAGTGTTTGAAAATAGGTATTTTTTACTTGAAATATGTGATACTGAAAGGTGCAGGGAAAGTGTGTTGGAATATCTGGTAGTCTACCTCAAGAATGATGATTCAAAGTTGACTAAGAAGGAGAGAAATAAAGTTGTTAAAACTGGTAGCTGTTTTGTACAGTATGTCAGGTTAAGTTCATGTTAGCAGTCGTGCTGTGACTGACAGGTGCTCAAATCGCAACCATCAGCTCCAGAACTTGTATCCTTGTATATGTCAGCACAGAATCGAACGAGGGGCTAATCCCCCTTCCCTGGGTTGGCACCTCGACTGCTGCAGGCAGGTCAGAGGTGCCTACGCTGTTGCTGTCTATGTTCTTTGGGTATGTGGAGGACTGCACTTTCCAAAGTTAATAACCTAGCACTTTTCACGAGCACTAGCTTATCTCGAAATGCATAGTGTTTTTTTATGAAGTATTCTCCTTTTAAATGTTTTAACTTACAGAAAAATAAGCCTAAGGTCATACTAAAAAATATGTGCAGTTAAATACTCAAAGTGGTTCTTAATGTATGCAAGTAATCAGCTTGTGTGCAGACGTAAAATCTGAACGGTATACTGTGCTCAGGCAGAGCTGTGTGAAAACAGGAGGTCTCTGTCGAGTTGTAGTCATGTCCCTACTCGTTGCCAACGCTAGGACTGGGGCAAACGAGGAAAACATGGCTTGGCTCCCTATGCTACTGAAGGCTGGGTTTGCTTTGTTCAACTTTCAACAACAACAAAGAAAAACCCCCAAAACAACAAACCAACCCTAACCTGTAACAGAAACAGAGATGAAAGTGACAATTACAGGCAAAAAATAATTTGCAGACAATCAGAAATAAAACTTACTTGCCTTTGACATAAATTAAAAAGTCTAAGAGACTGTGAAGAAAGAACAGCTTTGATTTTGTACCCAGTAGGTGTACAAAACTTGCTTGCAAAACTGCTCGTGCTACAAGCAATCAGTGATCCAGGCTGCCCTATAATAGTTTTTAAAGTGTGATTATCTCAGCAGCCTCTGCATTACATGGGATGCATGTGAATTTTTTCCCTCTCCCATTTTGGTGTCAACAGGTAGGAGGCAGATTTTTCCTGATGCTAGGCACTACATTAAAAGAATTTAGCAGAGAACAGCAGGAATTTAGAACAACCCATATCAACAGATTAAAGAAGCAAATGTGATCAAACTTGTTTAATATTATTGTAATGGAAAAGCGTGACAGTAAGTTGACACACTGTAAAGATGTTTAGCTCTATACCAAGAGGGGGGAAAAAAGCGCAAGTTCAAGAGAGGGAATGTGCACTATTACACTGAGATTTTAATTTTTCATTCTGTTTCCTTCTGTGAGCTCTCTTTCCTTTCCAGCTGTGATTCAAGGCAGTGGGTTGGATTTTCATCTGTCACTTTGCATGTAAAACGATTGGAATTATTGGGGTTACATCTAAGTGTAAATATGGAAAGAACGAGGCCCTTAGAAGTGAATGCTTTTTAAGGATTTAGAAGTGGTATTGCAAATAGCAACTGGATGAAACAAGAAGACTGTGGCCTTTTCTCTTTATCAAGAGAAAATCAGAATGGTTGAAGATAAGAAAGAGCCCAGAGATGTTGAGAAGAGTAACAAAAGAGAGTGGAAGTGACTAAAGAGGAGGGAAAAGCTGAAGAAAATAAATAGGAGTAGCTAAAGGGGAGGGAGTGGATGTCTGGAACAGTGTGTTGCTGTAGGAGGAATAAAAAAAGGTTGAGAGATGTTAAGGAAAAGAAAGTAACCAAAGAAACGGAAAGGTATCTGGAGTGACCGAGTGTTCTGAACACTGAATGAGAGTGTGTTCCAAATAACTGTTCAGCTCAAAGCAAAATTTCAAAGGCTGGAAGAAAAAGTTTCAGAGACCCAAGTTTAGCCTGACATAAATTTAACTATGCAAAATGTGTATCAGATTTGTAGTGTCATTTTGTGAGATGTTTCTCTAGCTGTACCCTTTCACTAACTTATAAAACCAAGGAGCGAACTGCTTAACAATGTGTTCTTCCAGTGATGTCACTTTGATGTGAACAAATGCTACAGGGGCAGGAGGGCAGAACATTAAGGATTCATGTCAGTAATCCTTTGGTACCTGCAGTATCTTAATGGCAGGTGGTGCTCCTGATGTTATATTTGCCAAACAAGATTGCTCTAATACTGCAGCAAAGTAGTATTGTATGTGCCTGCTTTTATTTTAGGAATGGTAAATGCTATTCTGCAACCTGAACCTTGACACATGACTTTAAAACCTGCGAACAACGCAAGCTATGTACTGTACATTATGTATTGTTCCCTAATGTTGAAATCGTACAACTGAAACAGCAATAAAAAATACTCTGAGAATTAAAACTATTATTGTGCATGTAAAATTCTGTTATATTGGTATAAGCTACTGTAAAAATCATAGAAAGCTTCGTTACTGTTACAGTATCCCTAGGGAAACATCTACATCTGCCTATACAGACAAAATGAATATATTTTCTTGCAGCGGATAAAGATGCTGAGGTGACAGTGTGAGAGTTCAGCCTAGACGGAGTGCTAGAAAGGGTGACAGCTGGCGCTGTGCTGTGCATGTTGCTAATGAGCTTCACAAGTGAATTTCTGTGCTTCCGCCTTTCTCTTTACACAAATACCCAGTGGGATGAGGGCAGTGGAACTAGAGTGAAATGAGAGCTTGCAATAGGAAAAACTAAAATATCTTCTTTAATTTACGATTATTTGCCAAACAGTAGAGCTAGGCAGTGAGATACAGCTACACACACAATGCACGTTACACAGTATATCAAACAAACTGTAAATAGCTTTGGTATTATCTGTTGCTATTGGAGCTCAAATGAAATGGCATTTTAATTTTAGCTTTGTTTTAAATTTAAAAGTAGTTTCGTTCATGGTACCAAATTGCTCTGGAATGAAATTGTTTCTCCAAAGACCATCATAAAAGCCAGCTTACAAGTTCAGTTCCGTGTTTAGACAGCTGTATTTAAGTTAAATGAAACATCAGCAAACCTGCAATCTATATAAAAGACCTCTACAGATTCTAAAACCTGTGCAATAAATCAAGGTTCCACATAACAAAAGTGTAGATCTACCTGCTGATAGCCCACCGCTTTCTTAAACTGCTCCTCAAAGTGCATAGAGCTGATTAAAGGGCAAGAGGATGTCTGCTGGGTAATCACCTCAAATGTTATTTTAGCGTTATAATCACTTCCTGTTATTTTGCTAGGTTGATTTAACAACAGCACCTAGAAGATAATGGTGAAATGTAGTAGAAAGGCTTTTCCATTTTTGTCCTCAAAACACTTTGTGGCAAACAACTGTGTTTTACAGTAAGCTTTATGATCTTGCACTATAGCTAATTATTTTTTGTTAAATCTACAGCATGCCCTTTTATTCTTTTGTGCTGTTCATTTCTCAAACATACATTAAATGTAACATTTAACAGAACGTAATAACATCCCCCCGTTCAGCATAGCCCACTCCTCACTGGCATTGCTATAGAGGCTACCTGCTGTTTTTTCTTAAGGTGTGCAGAAAAACTGAGATACTTGGCTGCTAATTATGTCTGAGAATTTCAGGCTATGTATTGATTCACCAGAGGTTGACACTGGTACAGTTCAGCATGCTTAGTTATAGGGATATGAAAAATCATACTGTCTTCAGTGAGTTTCTTACATGCCCCAATGGAACAGGCTCAACATAACACACCGAGCTCTTAGTTTTCGTGATCCTGATGAGCCGTGTGCCAATAGCTCAGCACCATTCATTACTGATTCTCCAAATGTATCTGAGCTTCCAATTTCTAACACAATCACATCTGTCCCACTGGTCAGGTATGGCAGGGAAATCGCATCTAGAGGAATTCACAGATGTAACCAGTCATTAAAACATGCTGTTGACATGCCATCAGCAGAAGAGAGTTACCCTGTTATAGTTTTGAAATTGGTATGTTAGCTAGACCTCTGCTGGTGAGAAAGAAGGTAACAGCAGCAAGTTCCTAAGAGAGGGAACTATCTTGTATCTGTAACTGCAATGCATACAAATGTATCCAAAATCATAAAGTATAAACTCTACTATCAGTCCATTATCACTCCGCAAAAGCTATAGCTTCACAGTTTTCACGACTGAAACCACAGTGACTTACAATAATAAAAAATCCTGACAAAGATGTACATGTAACGATTACCTCTCCTATAAATAAAATACGTTTCTTCTGCAAGTCATATCATGAGCACAGACGAAAGTGGAGAGAATCTGGGAACAGTCCACAGATGTCCTGATTATACCTACAGATTCATCTAATAGCTGAAAAAAAGAAGTCTACACCACAGCTCTACAGGTAAGGTGTGTATGTGATGGGAAATTACACCCCGTGCAACCTCAGTAAAAAGGCGTTTGGGTCGTGTGCATTTTTTTAAATAGTAAAAGCCATTTTATGAGTCCACACAACAGATCATGTGTTTACCGGGAAAAAAAAAGACACCACATTGAAATTTTACTAAATAGCTTGGCTTCAACATAAACATCAAGAATGACTGATTTAAATTTTCTCACTAAGGAGTGCACTGTTACATAAAATCCATAAACTCATACCATTCCTAGGGCAGTCTAAAGGCCAGAAAACACCTGGAGTTTCTATATGCTCTCGTCTCATTTCTCAGTCTGTTCTAAATGGTTCAAGCAACAGGTTTTCCAATTTCCCTAAAGTAAATGCTCCACAGTGGCAAAGGCAGTAGACTAAGAATACAATCATTCTCAAGCTGTGGGCTTGGAGAACTGCTTCTGGACCAGTGCATGAAGCAGCTCTGCCTAAGCTGCAACCCCACTTCAGTCTTCTGTATTTCCAAAGGCTATCTGGAGCAGTGACACTATAAATACTGGAAACTGCTTCTCTTCCTGCCCCTTTATCTTTACCCCTCTCCTCACTCTGTCCCGCTGCCTTATAGCCTAATGCTTCCTTTGATAGAAAAAAATACATATATTAGCAAACGCTAATAAAGTATTAAATACAAAATTCTTAATCCCGAGAAGTTTCATTGAACCATAAGTGATCATGGTATCATAAAGAAGAATAGGATGATCTTGATAGTAGCAGTGGGATGAGAATTAATATAAAAATAAAAAAGGACACACACTTAGGGACCACTAGTAAGAATTTCCTCCTGATAGATGGAAATTCAATCATTGCTGTTGGAAACAACAAAGACCCAGGAGACTTTTCAATGGCAGGATGATTGTGATTACCAACATGCTGCAACTATGAAAAAAGATAAATACAATTTTAGGACCTAGCCCGAGACACCTCCAGTACAACTAGGAACACATTCATCTTGAGATAGAATCAATAATGAGTATTATGCATCCTTTTAAATTAAAACTGAATCAGGAACAGGTGCAACAAGAAGTCCCTAACGGGACACAGGGAACAGAGAGCCTATTTCATGGAATGGGTTGGGTTGGAAGGGACCTTGAAGACCATGGAGTTCGAACCCCCCTGCCCTGGGCAGGGACACCTCCCACCAGCCCAGGTTGCTCAAAGCCCCATCCAACCTGGCCTTGAACACCTCCAGGGATGGGGCAGCCATAGCTTCTCTGGGCAACCTGGGCCAGTGTGGCTCTGGGCAACTCTTGCTGGTACTGGCATCAAACTGGTAGGAGTGGGGTGGATTGAGGTTCCCCTCCCCTGGCAGCTTTAGTTTAAAGCCCTCGTCACCAGCTCGGCAAGCCTCTGACAGATGTTTTTCCCCTTCTCTGACAGACGGACCCCATCAGCCCCCATAGACCTGGTTTCTCGAAGCGAGTCCCATGGTCCCAGTAGCTGAACCCCTGGCTGTGGCACCAGTCCCATAACCATTTGTTGATTCGCCAGATTTCTGTTGGTTATTTGTTTATTTTGATTTTATTTGTTATGCCAGAGGCTGGCAGGCCTGGCTGCCGTGCCGTACCCCACCGATGCCGAGCCGGGGGCACCCTGCGGGCTCTCCACCAGAGTTCCCCGAGAAGACGAGGGTGGGTGGCAGCTCAGCACCGCAGCAGAAGTACAAACGGCCCTTCCGTGCCGCAACCCCCGGGCTCGGCCTCTAACCGCCGAGCCGTGCCAGCCTACCGAGGGAACAAGCCCTGGGGTACCCCGAAGCAGGGCGGTGCCAACCACGGCCGCGACAACCCTTTCTCCCTGCCGGCGGCCCCGCGGCCGCTCCTCCCCGCCGGTTCCCCGGGCCTCCGCTTCCTCCTTCACACCCCCCCCGCCCCGGCCCTCAGCCCGCTCTCGCCGCCCCCGCCGCCTTCCTGTCACCGCCTGCCCTCCCCCCGCCGCGACCGTTGGGAGCTTTGAACAGAACGCGGCGCGCGCGCACACCAGCCCCGCCCCCGCGCGCGCGTCATGGCGGCGCCCTGGCTCAGCCGGTGACAGCGGGAGGCCGAGGCCGCCGTCTCCCGCCGCCCTCCCCCTCCTCAGCAGCGGCCCGGGCTGTCATGCAGGACCCTACCCCGGAAGGCGGCGGCGGCGGCGCCCGCCCCACCGAGGAGAGGCGGGGGGCGGCGGCGAGGGTACCGGCGAGCGGCGGGGCCTCCTGGCTGCAGCAGGTCTTCGAGGAAGTGCGGGGCTCCTCCCGGCTGAGCGTGGCCCCCGCCGAGCCGCCCCCCCTGACGGTGGTGGCGGTGGAGCGGTACCTGGCGGAGGCGCCGCCGCCGCCCGCCGCCGCCGCCCCGCAGTACTGGTACGACGTGACGCTGGCGGACGGCGCGTGCCAGGAGCGGTGCTACCTGGCGCCGCGCCTCAACGGCCTGGTGCAGCGCGCGCAGCTGCGCGCCGGCGCGCGCCTGCGCCTCAGGCGCTGCTCCTACCTGTACGACGAGAAGCGCCTCAACTACGGCTTCCTCTGCCTGGAGGAGCTGGAGCGGGCGGGGGGCGGCGGCGGCGGCGGGACACCCCCCCACCGCCCCGCCCCGCCGCCGCCCGCCGCCCCTCCGCGGGGAGAAGAAGCACTACCTGCCGCTGTGGAACAACGAGGACCCCTACGGAGGCATGTGGGTGACAGACAAGCCCCAGGCGCAGGTGGACGTCGACGGTAAGCGGGAGAGGAGGTGGGCTTTGGGGAAGGGGGTGTAGGTGGGAGCTGGCCCAGAGGCAGGCGAGTGCCCTGGGGAGGCCTGCGCTGCTGAAGCCTCTCCCAGGGCGCCTGCAAAGGTGAGAGGGTGCGGTTGCTTGTGCAGCTGGGCCGAGCTCCCTGCTCAGAGTGACCCTCTGGTTGCGTTAGGCAGTGATATGAATGTGCTGTAGGTATTGTCGTTTATGTGTTCATGTTACTTTTCAGAAGGTTTTTTAAACTCTGTGAAACATTGACTGAAAATACATAGCTGTGGTACTTGCACTCAGTCTTTTGAGGCATCATAGAACCGTTATGGTTGGAAGAGACCTTTAAGATTATCAAGTCCAACCATTAACCCAGCACTGCCAAGCTACCACTAAACCACGTCCCTCAGCACCACATCTATGTGTCTTTTAAATATCTCCAGGGATGGTGACTCAGCCACTTCCCTGGGCAGCCTGTTCCAATGCTTGACAACCCTTCCGGTGAAGAAATTTTTGCTACTATTCAATCTAAACCTCCCCTGGTGCAACTTGAAGGCATTTCCTCTTGTCCTATTGCCTGTTGCTTAGGAAAAGAAACCAACCCCCACCTCGCTGCAAGCTCCTTTCAGATAGTTGTAGAGAGCGGTAAGGTCTCCCGTGATTACACAAAACCATGTGTTCCAGTAGTCTCTTGGCTGGTCTGTGGGACTGGGTGTGCACAGCTGGAAGCTGCCACCCAAAATGCGGTCAGTGCTGAGGGGCTCAGGCCAGTCCATGCAGCCTGGTGAGGAGGGAGGGTATAAGCGGGATTTTTGCACAAGTGTGATGCCCTTGTAGTTTAACTCGTATGTCTTTTGTAGTAGTTCTTCTGCTCATCTGACAACACTTGTGTGTCATTATAAATTAAATTTTCAGTTTTCAATTAAAAAACAAAACTATGCTGTGTGCTGATAGCTCAGAACAGGATTTCATGGTGAATAGTGTCAGAAAATAAGCCTTTTTGAATGTTAAAAACATTAAGAACATACATGTGATGTCCTGGTCTGTGTACTTAACTACTGAAAACTTAAATGTTCACTTATGAATGCTCTTTTTTTGGTCTTTCTTCTTTTTCTTTTTTTTTTTTTTTTTCATTTAATCTTAGTCTCCAAGGTAACTTCTCTTGGTCAGCTGGAAATGACCTGGAGAAGCAGAGCTCACTTCCATCCACTTCTTGTGAGAGTCCTGCACAAATCGAGACTAAGGTACTATGGGAAACCAGAGAAAAAACTGGATATGCCTTATCAGGTAAAGATAAGTACATAGGTTAACACTTGAACAAATAGCTGTAGGATATTTGGAAATCATTATTCCCACATAGTAAGCACATAAAGTTAAGACTTATGTGGTAGCTACTTTATATTAAAAATGCTACCTTTACAAAAATGCTGAGCTATTTAGAGTAGGAAATGGTGAATTTAGTGATAGTATGTACAAACTTTGGTGGATGTGTTTCAGTTACTGTGGTTCAGTTGAGCTTTTTGTGAAGAAAAAAATATTTGGATTTTTTAGTATCTTGACAGCCTGAATGTTCCTGGTCTCTATGCTTTGGAAGTTGGAGTTAATCTGTCTTGTCCACAAAAAAAAAAAGCGAAGAAATTTTAACAATTTGTATCCACTACTTCCAGATATAGATTGTTTTACTGTAAACTTATTAAGGATTTTCTTAATATGTTTTACTTGTGATATTTTTGTGTAGAGCTTTTTGGAAATGGAAATAGGAGGTGTGGTGCATTGGTCCCAGCCAGCAACTAAACACTTGCCAGTTGGTTGTTTACTCTCCCCTGCCCCCTTGAGAGGGGTGGGGCAGAGAATTGGAAGAGCAAAAGTGAGGAAAAAAACCCATGGGTTGAGATAAAGACAGTTTAATAAGATGAAGGAGGGGGGAAAAATAAGGCAAACAAGTGATGCAAAGGCAATTGCTCACCACCTCTCACCAGCAGACCAATGGCCAGCCAGTCTCTGAACAATGGGTACTTTGGGAAGACTAGCAGCCGTTTTTGTATCTGACCATGATGTTACATGGCATGTAATATCCACTAGGTCAATTCAGCTATCTCAGCTGTATTCCCTCACAGCCTCTTGCCCATCCCTAGCTTACTTGCTGGGATGGCAGAGTGAGAAACAGAGAAAGACCTTGACATCGTGCAAGAACTGTTCAGCAACAGCTAAAACATTGGTGTGTCATCAACACTATTTTAGTCACAGATCTAAAACATGGCACTGTGCATGTTGGTACAAAGAAAATAAACTCCATCCCAGCCAGACCCTGTACAGGAGCGCAACAACAAAGAGCTCCAATAACGTGTATGAATTCTTCCTTGGGGAGAGAGAGGTATGAAACATCTTACTGAAAGGCTGTAGTTTTCTCTTATTCCAAGTTTCCATTCCCTTTGCACATGAAGAAAAATCTGTGTCTCTTTATTGGAGGTGCTTCTCAGTAGACTGTGTCAATGATACTCCTAATTTTCATGGCAGTTCATCAGTCACATTTCCTGGTTATTAGGTGTAGAACCAATACCCAGAGCTGATTTAGTTCAAGAAGTTAGGACACAGATTTTACATGCTTTTTGCGTTCCTTTTTTAGATAGTATTGTGTGTTGAATTATTGTTAATAGATAAAAACCAATGGGATTACAAAAGATTCTATGATATAAAGGTTTACATTCAGGGATGCACGGTTCATGACTAATTAGGAATATTAGAATGAACTAACAAGTGTTGATTTGTATAATCTCTGTATAGAACTTGGAATAAGGAAAAGAGAATTTTAGAAGCAGCAAGGGAGAGAAACACGTAACATGTTAATTATGTTCAGGAATGGTAATACACTAAAGAGAGTAGATGGTAGTATGAACAAAAGGAGATGATTGTTTGAGGATGACAGATGAATGGATAAAATGAAGCATTTTGGTAGAGCGGATGTGGGTTTTTTTGGTGGATTGCTACCTTTTAAGACCATTATAAGACTTGTTTAAAAATATTTTTCATTGCTCAGTGATCTGCTCAGTTATGGATTCAAAGTTTGCCCAGGTTAAAAAAAAAAAGGGTAGAAATCTTTGTCGTGAGAAAAACTTAAAAGACAGTGTTTTGCAATGCAGATTGTTTTCTGCATTTTTTTTTTTGCTTGAAAATCAAGACTTGTATCATGTTTTGATCAAGAATGTTTAGCAAATGGTCCTGTAACATCTCAAATTCCAAAATACGTTTTTCCTTCACGGATATTTTGAAATGTTATTCTAAATACAGCATTCTCGTTGATGTAGAAGAATCTTTTCAGTGTTGTTTCTTGTGCATGGTATTTCTCCAACCTCCTCCAAAAACCATAGAGTGAAACTGGCATCACCTACCATTACTGAGCACTGGAAAGATAAGAATTTGTGCTGAGGTAGTGGTGGAAAAATGATTTTGTGGAGATTAGGGATTTCTTCAACTCCAGTATTCAGTAGAAGTCTTGGAACATACTCTGTATCCATTTGTAATCATCAGAGAAATTGTTCATGAATTGAGTAGCTGATGTATTATCCAAAGTAAACACATACCAGAATGATGATAAGTAAAAGATGAACGTATTTTGTCTCTCTTTTTCTTCAGGCTTACTTCGAAGTTGCTGATGGTTCAGGCATGATGTCAATGGTTTTGTGGAATTCATTATGTCCTGAATGGTACAACAGTATGAAGGTTGGCACGGTACTTCTTCTTGAACAGTATGCTATCAAAACCAGTTACCCATTTAAAACACAGCCAACCCCAGGGGATTCACAGATGAAGAGATTTGCTACAATTGGTTAAGTATTACAGAAACCTGTTCTGATTCAATGAAATATAGCTGTAAAAAGGCAGCTCTTTATAGAAATAAAATAGAAAGTGATCCATTACTGAGACTAAATGATAAGGTATATATGCTTAAATATTAGCTCCGAAAGGTGTCTTAGCATCCAAGTTCTTATTGGTCCCTATTTATATTTGGATCGTGTTTATGAAGTTTATTGCCACAATTAGTTAAAACCTCTATTTAAAAAATTAAAAATCTAATTCCTGATTTCAAGTATTGGGGAAAGACAGGCTTTTGGTACTGAGTTTCTGATTCTACTTTCTGATTAATAATACAGGTATCATTTGTGCACTGCTTACCTTCTTCCAGGTCCTTGAAGCACATTGTCACCTGATCTGACTTTAGATTTTAGTGTATATGGTCAAAGCCCAGAGTATCTGCAAAGCTCCACTGAATGAAAAGTTGCATTGAGGATTGCTGTCTGTGCTGAAACGGCAGCACTGTGGGAGTACATATATGAAGAATATTCCTTGGCTATAGTATTTTCTTGCAGTTGTTTAGCATGACAGATATTCAAAGGAGCTATGCCACAGAAATACAAGTCCTGCAATATAACAATAATAGCCTTTTCAAACTGGATTTCGTCAACTTTTTTTTTTCTCTCCTTCACTGAACATGAGTTCTTCACCCTTTTGTGCTTTTATAGTCGGAACAAAACAACAGCCAACATTCAAAAAATTCAAATAGCTTCCTTGAAACAAGTAAATATGTGTGTTAGTGACAGATGATGTATGTATAACTTATTAACGATGACAGTTTCCTAATGCAGTTGCTACAGTACACAAAAATAAACAATATTTTCACTGCTAGAAGCAGTGTATTCTCTGCCTAATGTATCTTTGCCTTAAAACCAGACCTTAATGTCTGAAGTGTTTGTGATGAGTTGGCAGGAGAGAGAAATGTTTAGCCAGGAGTGAAAGTTTTTGAAGGAAGCTGATGATGATTACAAGCCAACCCTGAAAACTATTGTAATTGCCACAAAACCTTTCCATGGGAAGAAGACAGAATAAAATGTGCCGTCTGAGGTGGCTTTCTCTATGGGCAAATATCACTTCATTTTAATGGTTTCATTCACACTACACTACTGATTTGTGCAAGCACTATTGGGGTAGAAATGTTAACGAAGAGATCAAAATGGAAAATTAGGCCAATGGGCTGTAAATAGTAATAGATGTGTAATGGAAGAATTAAAAGTCAGTCTATAGTAAAGTGCTGTGCTGTATTTTCAGACAGTGGATAAACTGTAGAACTTAACAATTTTTGGTTCATGTATGTACAGTATCTTCTTTTCTCAGCACAAAGCTCAGAATTTTGTCTTAATATGAACTTACAAAGTGTATAGTACCATGCATTGGTGGATCTTATGCCCATATATCCTGTGAGAAGAGAGTCTAAAGAGAACCGAAAATCCAGAAAAGTATCTAGAGCAGTTAAAAAATTGATTTTATGCAACTCCTGGTGCGTAGTTGGGATTTCTTTGTGTTCAGCTGAAATGAAATTTAATGCCTCTGTGATTACTCCATTAGTGTAAATACCTCTGTATATGCCCAATATGGGGCAATATTTCAGGGTTTTTTTTAAGCATGCACGAGTGTTCCAAAAGTTCTTCAGCTAGCTAGTTAAAGCAATTAATTACACTGAATTGCTTAAGTAACAATTATTTTTTCATCACCTATTTCCAATTTGTAATTCCATCAAATCCCGACTTTCCAGTGTTTCCTTACATTTTACAACATTTACAGGTTAATGGTTGTATCTGGAGGGTTAACAAGACCGCAAGGGAAAGGGCTTTCCAAAGCAAGAGTTCTTGCAAGACAGTATGCTTCTGGCATATTTCTGTGATTTCTGGCAGATTTCTGTGAAGCGAGTCCTGCATTGCTTGCTTCTGTTTGCAGCTGCAGTGCTGTACGACATGCTGACAGGTGCTGTTTCAGGACCTAAAACCTTTGGAGCTTAAATAGTTAGTACCAGCACCTTGAATTCCGCTGCTAGGCGGTGTGTGCATTTCACAGATCACTGAATTTATGTGGTACTGACAAAAACTGCTGTTTTGAACAGCCTGGACTGACCTTAGCTTCTGAATCATCCTAGGGTATAGTCATGAGTTGAGTATATGACTTTCATCTAATCTCAAAGTGACAGAACAATTGATAAATGGTTTTGATGCATGGGAAAGTTTTGTTTTCAGGAATTTTGTCTGAGGTACTGTCCTAAAACACCACATGCAAAACCACAATTGTCTTCCAAATACATTTCTGGAAAGCAGCAGCCAAAAGAAAATTTTGAAGTAGAGAGTCTGATTTCAAGTATAACACCTTCCTAATGTTGCACCGCTAGGGTGAGGGGCCAGATATAATTATATAAACAATTGTATACGTTATTTACACCTATTTAGTTACTTTTCTGGGTGCGTTATTTGAATAATCCCTTACCCAAACCTAAGCATCTTACAGAAACTTCATCAGAATCTGTCTTTTTCATACCAGCAAGATTTGTCTTGTTAGGAGAAAGACCATAGAGTACCACCCTGTGAATTTCAGATGCTGGAGATATTCCTCCTCTTATTTTTTATCTGATTGCAGAACCCCTTGCCTCCCCCAATGCTCCATCATGTTTGTTATTCAGCATCTAAACAGTCTGCTTAATTTATTATTTTTTTCAGGTGCAATAGAATAGACATGAGAAGATCTTTTGTTTTCCTCCATGGCCATAGTGTATTTCTGTCATATTAATAACTACCTGAACTGGTATCAGATGTGGAAGTTCTCATCGCGTAGTTCTGTCTTCAGTTTTACTTCATTGCCTGCAACTCAGTTTTAGATCTTGGTGGCGTTTGAGAATGAAGCTAGCGTAAAAAGTATTTTGTATCTATTCAGTATTGTACTATTAGTTTCTGTAGCTGGTTTTTGAAATGTCTAGCTGGATTGGACTAATTGGCTTGTGTAGGGAATTGGAAAGTTTGACATTGCTCAGATTATAAAATTGGATTGTTGAATGCTGTACCTGAATTTCTTACTTTATTTTGATTAAAACATAAAGTCAGAGGAATTGATTCATAATTTCACAAGCAGTGAGAGAAAGTTGAAATACTTCATTTAAGAAACTTTACCCTGTTTTTTTTTTTTTCTGTGGTTTGGTTTTTTTTTTAGTTTGTACTCATGCCTTAAATGTTACTGACTTCTTTTTTTTGTCAGAAATCAGCCTTAATGTTCGAGACCCTCCTACTAAAATAAGTATTATTCCAGAAGAAATGGTTAAGCCAGAGTGGGGATTGCCTGAAGTTAAATACCGGTTTATCACAAGGTAAAATAGAATTTTGTTGATTGTCAAGCTGGAACTTAAAAATCACTATGTTACAATGAATGTTAATTGGAAATGTTTTTGGAAAAGTTTCTGAGAAAGCTTTATGTTTTGTTATTAACAAATACTCACATTTTTGTTCTGTTTTGATTTTAGGTCAGAACTGGATGACTTACCAAACAATCATTCCTGTGATGTCATTGGTCTTGTGACATTTGTAGGCAGGGCTGAACGAGCAAGAAAGAGAGGTTTTTCTATAAGCATGACTTTCAGGATTTATCAAACAATTTTTAACTCTCTGAATAAACGTTAATACATTTTTCTTAATATTTCTTTATGTAGAACATGGTGAAGACTTCTGGCTCTATCGTTGGGCGCATGCCATTGATGGGACCTCAGACCAACCATTCATACTGGAATTATTTGCAACTTCTCAGCCAGATGTGTTTGAACGTATTCACCCAAGTATTCCTCTCTCTACAATACTTATTAATAATTATTTATAGTGTTTTTCTAGTTGGTTGCTAATTTCAAATTCTGGGTATAGTTGCCACTGAATAAAAAATTGCCATGGTTTATCTCCTTAAACAGAAAATAACTGATCAGAAATGAAAATTTAAAAATAAAAAAAAAATTAGTTTAAGTATTTGAAACCCTTAACCATATTGCAATCTGCGAGTTAGTCTAAACACATAGATGGGCAGCTGGGCCTGGGGCTCACCTGATCTCATTAATTTCAAAGAGAAACTTAAGTGAAGCACCTGTGGCAACATTTCTTGCATCAGAAGCAAATAAAGGAGGCAGCTGGTCAAATCTATTACTCCTTTTGTCCCATAAATAGGTACTTTTTTATAGACAGGAATAATTTAAGAGGATTGGAGGAAGGGAGAGGTGAAAGTGGAATAGCTTCATTTCTTTGAATAAACATTTTTTGGTCAAACAGCAGTTATCACCCAGCTGTGTTAGTTATTGGATGTGAGCTAAGAATGATAAACTTCAAACTGGAGAATCCTTAATTAAGGCTTTTAAAAGAGCTTTAAATATTTCCTCTTGCCTTCTTTCTCTTTTCCTCCAAGCACTCATCCTTCCATTAACACTGGTTGGTGTCACGTGCTTTTTTTTTTTTATATCATATGATGCAGGACCAGCTGCACAACCCTGTTAGGATTATGGCTCATTCATCTTGAGTGTTCTGGGGAAATGGCAAAGAATGACATTCCAGTGTTTAACTGAGATATTAACAGAAGAGTGAGTTTGTACTCTATTTAGAAGGTTTGCAGTGGCGTGTCATGATTTCTTGTGCTTTCCATGATTTTATGCTTTTTATCGTTAAGAAACACAGCCATCTAATATCAATATTTTTACTAGTTGTTTCATTGATATCCTACCTGATAAAATATCACATACTTTAGTCCTAATATGTATGCTAACATTTTCTTGCACTGTTATTAAATTGAAAATTTAATTATATCTCCATATTGTAATTTATAATGGAGGCTCAATACATGCTGAGGCATTTGTAGGGTCAAGAATTAAAATGTCTTGTTTAGAGCACTTAATAAAATTAATCCAGTCTCTGTCAGGCTTGGCATTCTAAAATCAATGAAATATTAGGAAAAAAACCTGAAGGTTTTTTTTTCTCTCCAGTGACATATTTGGTGTGTACACAGATGAGAGTGGTACGGGACCTCACTGAGAATCCTTCCAGCACAATTTACCTTACGACTTCAAATGAAAGTCAAATATTCATTACAGGTAACTTAAACTAGTTTTAGTTTTGTGTAGTTCTCATGTTACTTCTTTGGAAACGGTATTTTCATTTTACAACAAAATAATTAGTATTAGTTTCCCTGTCAGAAATCACTTTGAGTTAATAATGATATACCATTGCAAAAAGAGAAAGGCAAGTTGTATTCTTGTGAGCAATTAATGGATGTATCTCATGAAAAGTACCTAAGTATTACTAGGTTAAGTCATATGTTCACCAAATATTCTTTCGGACTGTTTTAAACCTTTGATAGTGTAGCAATGTAGATTACCACTTCCTTAAAAACATTAAAAATCACTTGCAGCTTTTCTGTCTTACAGATTTTCTTATTAAAAAAAAAAAGGCAACCCTAAACTGGGTATAGTTGTCCTAAATTTATCTTAGGTTATCTTTTTCACCAAATATTTGGAGAGCTATTATGTTTCATCTTTGCTAATGTGCAGGGTCTTATGCAGACCACATGGTCTTGGTAGGGACGTGGTGCTGGGCTGAACTGAAGGAGCATTCCTTCTAGATAGTCTTGTTTGAATACTGCCGTCTGCAGTTACAATACTCTATGACCCTGTGATACTGTACACTAGATACCACTGGTCAGCAGGTCAGGGGCAGGACCAGGCACAGCTGTTTATCGTATATTTGCTCTTGAATCAGGAGGCAGATTATAGCAGTGCTGCAGGCTGGTGGTGTACTGGCCTAATTGCAAGGGACTATAAGATGCAGTAGGTGTATCTTTCCTGTGTTTGTTTATCCAGCTCGTTTCTTCAGGGTTCCTAACATATCAGTCATCCAGTCTGAATCTTTCTGCTGACAAGTACAAATAGAGAAAAATATGCGCTAAAAAAGTACCTGAACGTAGTCAGTTCTATATACATGGTCTTTCCTGACAAGCTGGGTAGGGTGTTTTATGCTTAATGGGACTAGCAAAGCAAGCTAGTCTTTTTGTTAATACGTTTCTAACAATTTAATGTACTCCTAAGTGAAGGGTTTGACAGGTTGTTTTTTTCCCTTTGTATTCATTTAGTATTGTGCTTATTTTCTAATTAGTGTGCTTAATTTTCTAATTAAATAGTTAATCTGTCCCCCACCCTAGCCTTAGTTCCTTTTATGTCTGTTTGGGTCCTAAATGAGAACTACAGCTGGAGATTGCAAACCATTGGATAAGGGCTGTTTCAGTTCACAGTTTAGGCATAGAACTGCTTAGATTACAATTTATTTGATAAAACTGGTATTTAGTCCGTATCTTGGTTTTAAACCAGCCAACAATTAATACATACTTTGCCAATTGCCTGTAACCTGCCAGTTAACTATCTTTGCTGAACCTTATGAAATGATTTATCTGCTCTTTCCTGCTAATAAAACAATTTCTGATCATTTTGTTCTTCTGTATGCTCCTATGAGAAAGTATTCTAGTAGCATTTTTGCTAGTTGCTTTATTTCTTTCCACTACTTAACATTTTTCTAACTTCCAATGTCAAACGCAAGTGTTAGTCAAAGAATTGAAGATACTAATTTCATAAAACGCTGTTGACCAGTGGAAAGATGTCTTTTGTATTCTTTGGTCCAGTTTTTCTTAATTTGTTTTTTTCTACATAGTGTTTAGGATAGTTTCAAGATGAGAACTGATGACAGTAACCTGCTTTGTTTTTGATACCTGATTATTTTTGTTTTAAAAGGGTGGCACAAGGGCCAGCCATACACCAAGGATACCAAAGTGAAAAATTTCATTCAGTGGATTAAAACACAAAGCGAAGCTGATCAAATGAAGAAAACTGTCATTGGTGGCTATTATCCTTTTCCACGACCTCCAAATAACTTTTTGAAATATTGTAAAAACAATAAAGGTATCATACTGTCAAATATCTTTAAGATTTGTAGCTTTTTTCAGTTCAGTCTTACTCCAAGCATTTAAAGCATCAGTTCAAAAGCAACACAGTTACTATACTGATTACACAAATTTGTAATGTCATTTAAGAAAAACTCCCTTTCATGACTAAATGTATTAGAGGCTAAATCCTCATCTTACGGAAAGTATTATGGCACCAGTAGCTGCAGGAGAACTGTAGCAGCTTACATGAGCTACAGATCTGCCCAGAAGTTTTACTGTGAATATTCTGCTAAATCAGGATCAAAGAAGTTATACTGAAGAATGCAGTGAATTAGGAATTTCACCTGAAACAGAAATTTTGGTATCTGATAATGCATACTAAAAGATGCGTGTGAGCTAAAAAGGTTTATTGTTTAAATTTTTTTCATGTGATGTGAACAACAAAAAGATTTAAAATTCTTCAAAAATGTAATTTTAAATCCATTTGATATTTAATAAAAAATTACCTTTTGAGTCTTGCATTCAGACATTTTTATACTGTATTTCTTTAAAACTTGATGGAATTTACTTTTTTGCAGTTGAATCGGTTTTGAAAGCCATAGGTGAAACGGGAAAAGAGATTGAAGATTTGCACTACAGAGAACACAAGCGCATTGCTGTTCAAGGAATAATTAGTGCGATAAGATATATCAGCTGTAGCAGTGCAGCTGAAGAAGCCTCAGGAGTGGAACTTGTTCAGGTACAGTGTTTGAGAGTTAATGCTATAGCACTTAAGCAACTACGGTTGTAATAAGAAGGGAGATTTTTGCATTTAAGTTCAGAACCTATTTGGATTGTCTCTTGGTTAACTTTATCTGAAAGTGTTATGACAGTCCTCTGTAAAACTACACAACTGTTTAGAAGTTACTAGTTTGACTGGCTAACCTAATGTAAGTTAGAATGTGGGAGAGGCAACTACTGCAACATGATCTCTGTCGCTTTCTAGACAGAATTTATCTTATTAATATGATTAGAAGATAATTTCTGCTAGATATAATGTGACTTCCAGAAGGTAGCATAAATTGTTCTGTTCCTTTAAAAGTTGCTTTTGAGTTGGAAGCAATAGCTTTAAGTGCTTTGAAACTCTTAATTTAAAAAAAAAAACAAACTGTCGTTGCAGAAAGATACTTCTCAGTCTCTTGAAAATTCTGCTATGTCCAGAGAAGACTGTATTCAGAAGAGAAAAGACACCAATGTTCAAAATAAAGAAGATAAGTCTTTTCTGGGGCCACATTGCCCTCCTGGGGAACAACATCAGCACCAAGCTCCACTGCCAAAAAAGAGTTCAGTCAAGAGAAAGATACCATGCAAATTAAATACAGATGCAAAACAGTAAGCTCTCTTCATAAATATTTAGTGAATCTTCTAAAAAGTGTTTACGGAAATGAGTTCAGAGCCCTGGCCACAGAAAATATATAAGGAAGCTTTAAAAGCATATATAGTTTAATTTTTAAAAGGTAGTTAGGTACTTTTCCTAGTATCAGTTAGTGGCAATTATACTGATCAGGCTGATGAAGGATTGATTAAAGCAGGTGTCTGGTTTGCAATGCTCTCTTCTGATTAATATTTATGCTACATTGTTGTTAATTTCACACATTTGAAATAAAAGTAGTTAATACTTGAGCCATACATAGTTTAGTAACATAGCTGTGGAACAAGCAACAGTTACAGTGGTGTGAGGAAATAAGATTTCTTCTCTGAAAATGCAGAATCAGGATCTGGTGTACCTGTTCCTTAATTTCAAACATACCTTATTTTTTTTCTTTCTGGTTAATAGAATGTACTGCAAGTAGCTGTAACTTACTGTCGGAGAGGCAAGTAGATGGTGGTCACCTAAAGGCTTGAAATAACTTGTAGTACTATGGCTCTGCCTGTGATGGGATTTCATGAAATTGTCTTGCACCTAGTCAGACATAAACAAAGGATATCAATCTGATATAAGGAAATGGAATAAGAAAAAATAATTTGTGGGATACAACTGTATTAGGTTCAAGAGTAAAATATTTGCTTGTAAAAGATTGCCCTTTGTTGCAATGTTTGTGCAAAATCTAATGTACTCATATTTAGTATTAAAAACCTGGTGTACACTCTGGCAGATTTAATGTTGGAAAAATCTAGCCAGTCACATCTTTTTTGTTGTAGTGGATTTCTCATGCTGTGGAGGGCATATTTTTCTTCTCGACTTTTCACATCTAAAAGTCGTAATGTGGCAAGAGGGTGGGTATTCAGAATACTTTGAGGGAAAATGAGATGAAATGTAATTAGGATTGAATGAAAACTTAAGACCAAGAAACCCCTGGTGAATACAAGTTCTGTCTGGGCAGTGTTACAGCACACTTGCTAATGGATTTCCATTCGTAAGGAAAATTCCAACATTTCAGTGTCTTAGGTTCATTCTGTCTGAAAGAAAACCATGCATGTTCTTTGCTTCGTGTATTTCCATTTGACTGAATGCTTTAAAATAATGGTGAATTTCCTACTTTAAGGGGAAGTGCGTCTGTTATTCCTGTATCATCTTACCCCTATTTCACACGGTCTGCAAGAAGAAAATTTGGGTAAGTCACGTGAAGTTAATTATGTTAAATATTTGCAATAATGAAACAAAGATATTTGAAGTGAAACTTTTACAGATCAAGAATCTGTATGGAAGTGAAATGAAAGAACAGATCAGGGTAGAGTTTAATATTTTCTGTTCAATTCCTCTGCACTGATTCTAATTCAAATATATTGGATTATTTTATTCTGAAACATAATTTTGAGTTTGTTATTAAATGTATTTTTATATTGTAACTAGTGCTGCTTAGGGAATGTGTAGTAACAGGGGGCCATAATGGTAAGCAGAGTAATATATGTAGTCTTTGTTTCAGAGATATTACAGTTCAAGTAGGAAAGTCAAAGGTAGTGGGGAGGGATGCTTAATTAGCAAGCAGAGTGAACAATGTAATAGCATTAATGGATTTGCTAGTGGTGGTTGAGCTATACATCATCCTTGGTGCTACAGAGGTGTAAGTATAGCTGTCCCTGAGAAGCCACTTAGCTCCTTCTGCTGCCTAACACTTGGTCTTTATTGAACTCAGTTTGGATCCAGAGAAGGATTTAAAAAAAACCAACAAAACAAACAGGTAGGAATTTAAAATCCAGAGCCCTGACAAATCTGGAACCTAATGAAATAACTACAAATGGGAAATTACGAAGAAAACCGAATGAGTGTTGTTATTTGCTAGTCTGGGGTAAAAAGCTACTTTCCTTCATGCATTTTGTTTAAGGGCATTGAATT
The DNA here is from genome assembly GCA_017639485.1 of Pluvialis apricaria. NCBI lineage: Eukaryota > Metazoa > Chordata > Aves > Charadriiformes > Charadriidae > Pluvialis > Pluvialis apricaria. Next base: position 9,087,955 of record CM030017.1, read on the forward strand.
CTTGTCATTTGTTCCAAACACAGCGGGTAACTTGAATGTTTGAACTCTTTGGTGTCAGTAACTTTGGATGTTTGGGTTTTTTGGCATTGGTGATTTGGGCTTGTGTCATGAGTACCTATGCCCCTCAGTTGCCGCCTTAGTTTACTTTTAGCTCCTCTTCCCTTCCCGCTAAAACAAAGCATCATGGTGCTAGGGATATAGCAACGATAGTAATGATGGAGTTGATCATAAGTTGTTGACCATTCTGCCAGTATTACTACCCTATAAGCATGCCTGTTTTCTTGAAAAAACATTTCTAGGAAGCTAATTTGCAAAAGATTTTTCTGTGGAATAAACTGGGCTCTTTTGAGTCACGTCTGTTGTTTCCTCTGGTCCTCTTGGGTAGAGTTCTAGGGGAAATGGTTGCCTGGCTCTGCAGGCCATTCATTAAAAGTGTGACACCTGGCTTTAAGGTCAGGTCCCTGCAGGTGGTGCAGGAGTTTGCAGGGACATGTGGCACAAATCCATAGGAAAATCAGGGTTTTTTGGAATGTGAGGACCCTTGTTTTCTTTCATTTGCTGAGAAATGTTCCATTTTTTCTTGGGGGTGGAGGGTGGGAAGAATGTTTTCTCCCCATTTCTTAAAAGTGAACCAAAAAAGTTAAGGCATGTTTACTTTGTTCTCTGCTTTTCTCAATCTGCTACTCTCCTCGCTACCTGTGTGTCCACTCTATGCCATTAGTGCTAGAACCCCAACTAAAGGAGGAGAAAGTCTGTGTTGGATTATGGAAAGCTGTTTCACTCTATATAATTAAAAGGTAACTTGTGTATTTCTGTAATTAACTATGAAGTTGTGCTGAGTTCTCCAAATTGCAGAAGAAAACCAGAAAGTTAGCCTGACATACCTTAAAATTGCATTGTTTTCTGTTCTGTTACTTAGAAGTAGCAGAATGCCAGCTCTTACTGATTTTTAATGCATTGATAAAATAACAACAGTAAAGATATATTTTTAAGTACATATTCTAGCTTAGATTTTTTTGCGTCAAGTATTTTGTGCAGTTTTTAAGCATGTGGTTGCATTTTTAATTTTTTTTTTGTTTTTAAGCAGTAATAGCTGATTTTAAGGCTCTTTATTGACAGCCTCAGTTCTTATGTTTCTGAGGTAACTTATTTATCTGATTATTAAGGGTTTCAGAAAGAACAAGGTAAGAGGAGACTGGTTAATTTAATATTATTGTTAATAAGAGACATTCAACATAAATGTACTTTTAAGCATTTAATATACCCCAAAGTAGTTTAATTGATAGTTTATTGTGAATGAGGAAAGATCAGGAATTTTAGAAAGGCTTATTTTTATGTGGAAGTGAAAGAAAACCACAGTAGTTTTATTAGCATTTTGATCTTTGTAAGTTTAGCACTGCAGTAACCACGGAGTTGCTCATGTGCTATACATGCTCACACTCTACGCTGCTTGAAAGTAACTTGTTCGTATGCTTCTATCCTTGCAGTTTCACTTCTAAATGTTGATGTAACTTAGACCCTTTTCTCCTTTTTTCCCTCCCCTCTGATGAGAGCTAAGGGGTGAGGATTCTATAATATGGGGAAATTCAGGTTGAGGTTTGCATGACTGAAAGTTTCCCAGAATTTGATGTTTCCTTCAGACCTCTTTTTCACATAAATCAGAAGTTTTCAGGGAGACATTGGTAGATACCAACAATCAATTTGTGTAGATTTGTCAAATTACTGTAGAAGGCTGTTTGGTTACTCTGTTACTTGCCGTGGTAGATGTGTATACCATAATGGTGTCGTGACAGTTAAGTTGATTTCTAACCAGTCTATAAAATAAGGATTTTACCAGTTATATCAGTGAGTGGGGCATTTGGTTTTGTTGTTTCAAGGCACTTTAATACCTTGCATCATTTGGGCATGACTACAAGTTGTAACTATTTTCTTAATTTTTTTTATCTCATTTGGTCCCAGTGCTTAGGAAATAGGCGTGAAGCACAAGACATGCTTATTTTCCCGATATATTCTAAAAGTATTCATCTGCCATCTATTTTGATTAATGTTATTTTTGTTGACAATACTTAAAGTAAAATGACTGAAAAGGTGAATACCAGTGCATCTGGAAGTACTGAATAAAGGCTTTTTTTGCAAGTGGGCACCTGTGAATCTGAAGCCTGCAGAATGCAGGCTGAGAATAGCAAATTTGGCGTGGCACAAGTTCTCATAAAGTTGGCATGGGCGAAATAGGAACGTGGGTGTTTTGGTGCACAACAGCCACAGCATATTGCAGTAAATGGAAGGATTTGGGTTTTATCAGGTGGCTTGCAGACATGCTGGCTGGCAGAGAAGCATGTAAACTGTGTGTATGGGCAAGTAGGTTTCCCTTAGGAACCTAGCTCAAGTTATGCTGTACACACATCCAGCACAAAACAGTCCTGCAGAAGTAACATGTCAGGCAGGTAGGAGAAATCGTCCCAGCTGCAGATCTGTGAAATAAGTGGGGAAAAATTGTGGCAAGTTATTTTCAAATTTTTTTCAGAGGCTTTACTAGCTCTAGATCAAAGCCTATTCACCTCTCAAACCAGACAATTTTTTTAAAAAAGACACCTTTTTGATAATATCAACCTGTCATCAGTATGATTTGGTTTAATCTTCTGCTTTAATGAAGAGGGAAGTTGGCATGTATCTAACTCGACACATTGATTTCTGAGCAAGCCTTTCCTAACATTGTGCTAGATTTTCATGTCTCTCATTGAGAAGTCCAGGTCTTGAAAGTGAGAATTAGTTTTGTGGGCACTACTTTTTAATTACACTACTTTTGTTCATACCTTTGAAAATGTTTTCTAATGGCTTGAAAATGTATTAATATAGCTGGTATGTAAATGTTTAATTTATCGTTATGCATACACACTAATTACTTTCCATTGATGGTGTTTGTAGAAGGAATTAATTCTTCCTTAGATACTGTTTTCATGGAAACATTCTTTTATCTAGAAATAGTACCATAGGAAGCACAATATAAGTACTGAATTATTGTTTTAGAAAGAGACAAACTTCATGTTCATTCAGATATCATGTTGAGTTTAAAATAAGAGGAATGGAGCAAAGAAGAAAGGAATAAATGGGCCTAAGAGCTTATTTTACCATGTTGTGGCTTCAGAGTATCTGTTACATTTTTATCCTGCATAATATCCTAGGTAATTCATTAGAGATTGTTAGAGAATAATTGTTTTCCATTAATTCAAAATTTCATGGTTAAAAATGAAAGTATAACAAAAATCTAGTTTGCTTGAGGGAACTGATTGTTACAACACGGTAGTATGTTCAAAGGAAAATATATATTTGGAATTTCTCTATCATTTTTGATTCTGGAGTGATGACGTGGTTCATGCTTTGGTTTTGACAGCTGAAGGGTGCTGATATGAAAGTGCAGCAGCATGCTGTGCAACTGTTTTTTAGAATCAAGTCATAAACCTGTTGGCCACTTGTTAGTGTCACACATGCTATTTCAGTAGGTGCCCAGTAGAGGGCAACAAACACTGGTTTTTGAGTGTAAAATACTTGCCTGTCTGTTTCGTAAAGCAAAGAAATACAGCGGTTCTTGTGCTAAGCTTTTCAAAACTGGTTTACTGAGCATAGTAGGTCTCATTATGTCAAGCTGCTGTATTACAAGTCTCATGATAGGAAACCAGGTACTAGTGCTTACTCATTCAAGCTTGTATCATTTATCACTACAAATTTATCAAGGTTTGAACTTTTGCTGCATAGTGTTTGAGGTTAAATAGGTTTTAAATATATACATACTATAACTTTCTTTTTATAGCTTGGATGAATTTCGACATGAAGATCTTGTGCAAGATAAAAATGGACAGGCTGTATCAGACAGTTTACAGTGCAGCACAGGTACGTTGCAAATAGTTGTTACATTAACCTTAGGAGGTTTAAGCCTACTTCTCTTCAGGTCCAAAACAGACAACAAAGATATCCTTATAACCCTTGTTTGTCAAGACAGCTCTTCTGTACATGTGGCTGCATGAACCTCTGGGGAGCCACCGTACCAATGTATTGTTAATGCCATTCTGCTCAGTCATGTCCCTGATGTGTTCTAAATGATGGCTGCAAGGACAGTGTCAGGCTGTTTCACAGTATGGGGAATAAATTCTCAGTGTTGCTTTATAAAAGTTTTAAGTTAGTTTTGTACCTCAGAAACACTTAGACCTCACATTTTCTGTTGGCAGTTTTCTTGCTATAGTGCATGTGATAAAATTGTCTCTCTCCAGGAAGGTAGCCCCAAAGCTATGAGAGTACCTAACTAAAAAGACAAATACAAGATGTGGGAGAAAATGGATGAAACACATAAGTCAGTAATAAGACTGATGTTTGATTTAGGGAATTTTTTTATAAGTTAATGTTATTAATGTTTTTCTTTCTTCCTCTGCAAATGAAAAATAAACTTGTGTTCCATGCGGTTAGTTTCTTGATACCTATTTTTGGATAAAGGAAGTCTAATTTGTCAGTTGTCATTATGTGCAGCTTGGTGTGGTTTTTATTTCATGCAAATATTTTGACATGTTTTCCTCTTTTCAAATTGACTGAATATACTCTGAGTCATGTAATTTTATCTAAAAGTTCGTTTACTACTAGCATCTGTCCCAACATTAGCATCTGCCAGTTTACTTCTATGTATAGCTATATTATGTATAATGCTGTCCATCCTTTTATTTTTGCAAGGCAGCAGTTCATGTGAATTTAGGAATGACCTCGATAGGTTTTCTTTGTAGCATATTGATAATCTGAATCTTTAAAATGTCCAACATTGGGGAATCTACCACTTCCCTGGGGAGATAGTCTAGTGGGAGGTGTCCCTGCCCATGGCAGAGGGGTTGGAACTAGATGGTCTTTAAGGTCCCTTCCAACCTGAACCATTTTAGGATTCTATGATTATTCCAATGGCTGATTGTTCTCATTGTGAAGAATTTTCCTCTTGTGTCCAGCTGGAATCTCCTCAGGAGTAACTTGTACCCATTGCCCCTCATCTTTTCCATGTGACTCCTTGTAAAAAGGGAGTCTTGATCTGTTTTGCAGCCACCCTTTAAATACTGGAGTATGGTGATAAGGTCTCCCCCAAGCCTTCTTTTCTCAAGGCTGAACAAACCCAGTTCTCTCAGCCTTTCCTCATATGACAAGCTTCCCAGTCCTATGATCATCTTGGTGGCCCTTCTCTGGACCCTCTCTGACACATCCACATCTTTTTTGTAATGCGGGGACCAAAACTGCACACCATATTCCATGTGTGGCCTGGCAAGCGCTGAGTAGAGTGGGATAATGACTTCATTGTCTCTGCTGGTGATGCCCTTGCTGATGTAACCCAGCATCCTGTTGGCTTGCTTTGCTGCAGCAGCACACTGTTCACTCCTATTGAGCTTGTTGTCCACCAGGACCCTCAGGTTCCTTTCCACAGAGCTGCTCCCCAGCCAGATAGATCCCAGCCTGTGCTGCATGCCTGCATTGTTTTCCCAGGTACAAGACCTTACACTTGTCCTTGTTGAACTTCAGAAGGTTCTTGTTAGCCCACTCTTCCAGCCTACCCAGGTCTTCCTGCAGGGTGTCCAATTCCCCACTCTGGTGTCATCAGGGTCAACTTCATCAGGGTACACTTGATCCCATCATCCAGATCACTTAAGTAGATATTAAACAGCGTTGGGCCCAATATCGGTCCCCCGCAGGTGGGGACCCCACTTGTGACAGGTTGCCAGTTTGAAAAAGAGCTATTTGCCACCACCGTCTGGGTGCGGCCTCTCAGCCGGTTCCCCATCCACCGCACAGACCACTTGTTTAGACCATAACACATCAGTTTCTCCAGGAGGAGGCTGCGCGGAACTTTTTATCTGTGTACATTCTGTTTTCTTCACTGTTGAACATCCTGATAGTCCATCATAGCAATTATGACACTAAAAAGTAGTAAATTAAATAAGTATATGTTCATAGAGAAATGTTGGGGTCGATAATATACCCAGTTCAAAAGGCTACTTGATGAGAAGTTATTGCACAGGAGATAGAGGAGACACAAGGCTATACTGGGAATATTTTAAATGAGCTTTCTGATAAGCTCAAAAGATGGGCTTTAACACTTGCCTTAAAAATTGGAAGTGGTGGTTGTATCAGCTTTTACCATTAACAATCTTTAAGTTACATGTAATAGGAAAGAAGAATAGAGCTTTCATTGACTGTAGCAAGAAAATTTAAATGTAGCATAGTCCTCAATGCAAGCATATAGTTATTATGCAAGGGATGGAAAAGTTTACCTTCACTTGTACTTACTTTTAACTGGTTTTCATGGTTTCTGGCTGTTCATTAAAGAAGTTACATGCTCTCCAAAAACAAGCCACGATGATGCTTTTCATATGATGAAATAAGTCTTTTTACTGCAAGTCTAGCCTCAAAGGTTACCAGTGTACTCACATTCCAACCCATTTAATTCATTGTGTTCTGTGTTTTGAACATTCTGCCACGTCTTCATAATTGAAGTGTTCTAACAAAAATATTTCTCATCTAGCAGAGAAGTGATACGATCCTACGAGCGTATAAGCAGCTAAATATTTTCTGTGTTTATAATAGACCGAGAAGGAATGAGTGATATACCTGAAACTGCAGAGACTGGAAGAAGTTGTGATTCATGGCAGAGTGACCTGTGGGCACAAGTGAAAGACAAGTTATTGAAATATTTGCATCACAGCACAATTTTCCCAGAAAGCATCCCACGTAAATTTGATTATGTGCACAAAGACTTACTTATGCAACAGTACAACCTTCATGCAGCAGTGCACCAGCCAAACGAAACCAGAACGGATAAAAATATCAATGAGTTTAAAAGTGCTAGTGGCCTTGGGTATTATGAAGTCACAGTTCTGGGTAAGTATTTGGTAGCTCGGCTTCTGAAAAAGGTAAAGCAAGAGCAGTGTAAGATCTTAGCTCTGCTGCGTTAACTTGAGAAGGATTTGAGCGTTTGTCAGGAACAAATGGATTTCTTTAAATTAATCAGTTGATTCTGAGTATTTCTTGAAGTCTAAAAAAGGTGATTGACAGTTCAAATTTTTGTTAGTCGTGATTGAGGATAATTTTTTACTGGAAAGCTGTAATTCTAATTAAAAATACCTTTAAATTAAATGACTGAATATCTTGTTTCTAGTATCATTTTCTATATATAATTGCAATTTTGTGCATAAGTTTGTGTGTCATTTGAAGAGTGTGTGTAGTCCTTAAACTATTGATTATTACAATTAGAGGTTTAGAGGTAGGTCCTATTCACTAGTTCAACCAGTCTGACATCATCAGGTAAATTATTCAATTGATTGTCAGCTGACTTTCCAGCTAGAGAGGTATTAATCAGAAACCTGTTAGTGTTCTTAAAGGTAAAAGGACAACTGTAATTGCTTCTTTTGAGCTTTATTCTCATTGAGTTGCTTTTTGAGTGGTTTTGCTCCTAAAGTGCCTTTCTTCCATGCTGGAAAATTAAGGGCTGTATTTTAGCCACACTCATCAGCTGCTCTCTGCTGTTTCTGGTTAGCACAAAGCTTCAGTTGATTGATCTTTATTTGTTAAAATATAAATATGCAAGTTGATGTGTATCTGTTTTTTAGCATTACAGTGGGATATTAATCTGTTTGATTTTGTTCTCCTATTAAAAGGAGAAGGAAATTGCCTAGCTTAACGATGCTTATGTTAAGTTCCCATAATTTATAAGTTTCCATTATTTGCTCAGGGAGCTTTGCAGAGAAGGTGTTTGAATATTTACAGTCATTAGAATCCTGGGACTTACAATATAATATTCAAGGTGAAAGCAGCACAAGTACTGCATTGCATACTGCATAGATACACTGGTTGTAAAACTATGTTCTCTGCCCTTGTAAGCAGCGATAAAGTTAAAAAGGAGTGTGAAATGGCTTCCAATGTTGGTTTCATATTTTCTGAGCTAACAGCATTGTTAGCCTTAAATCATAGTATAGCATCACATCAATTGGAATGTGCTTATGTATAAATATATATACCCATGTATATATAAAAATGCATTTTTAGATGTCAATTATTAAAGAGCAAGGACAAAGAGCAAGTAAATAAAAATCCGGGTTCAGCCTGCAATAGTTTGTTTTTTTTAAAAAAAGAAGAAATGGTGCATGAAGTTGCTAATGGGCTGAAGATGAAGTTTTCTGCTAACTTAAATATTTCTTTTCAACAGGTATAAATCACGATGTAGCAATAGATGTTGCATTTCTTCCACTGTTTTGTCCTGAAGATCCCCACTTATTTCAACTAGAAGACGTTCAAAATGATACATTATTATCTTGTATGAGTTGCATCTCCGCATGTCAGCAGAAGGCCACTAGCAATGGAAGGCTTTGTGACATGTTTCCACTTTCAAGTGAGACTGGCTTTCACTGGCGTTACTCATTTATCTTTCAATGCAAGAGTTAATCCTCTATAGAAATCCCTGCTGTAGGTCAGACATTGTTCACCACTTCAGTGAAAGATACGTGAATTTTATGTGACCACCTTTAGTAAATAAATGTAATACTGAACTTTCCAGGCAGTTCTTACTGGAGCTGTTCTCATACTCTGAAGATAATATTTAAAGATCCAAACCACAAACTCCTAAGTGACCTAGATAGTGTTTGCAGTTATTTGCTGATGCAGAATTATACTGACATAGAAGTCGGTATGTGTAGCTGAGCATGTGAATATTTGGCTTTATCTGCTTTGAAATAGAGTGGAATAACTGTTGATCAGTCAATCCATTTCACTGATGTCACTCTGAACAGCTGCTTTAACGCAACCTACAGTGCCTATAAACTGAAGTATTTGCCTGCTATGGAATTATTTGCCTTCAAATTATGCTTCTAATTACTGTCACCTCACAACAAATATGGTGAACGTGAATGGGTATCATGTTTATCATACTGCAAAGTGCTATATGAGCATTGTGTTTTCCTGCATGTAGACAGACCTGATTTAATTTAAATACATCTTTACTTTTCCTTGACTAATACTGTGAAATCTGAGAATCACTAATGGTTAAGTAATGAATATTTCAGCTTTTCCATATCTAACTTCTGATGCTGTCATTTCTAATAATTTAATTTACTAATAAAATCCTTCCAAAAAAAAGATCCCAGTAGGCCAGCATTTAATAGTTGAGTGAGGTTTTTCACTGAACGAGGTTGAATGTATACACATCACTGCATGGAAAACAATGTCAATTCAGTGTACCTTTTTACTGTATGTGTTTTAAAACGTGTTTTCTTAACTTCTAGATGAAATTGTAAAAGCAGCGATGGACCTAGACGGCAAACACGTTGTCTGCATCTTGGATATCTGTCACTTGGGTGATGATAAGGTGGAAGTCTTTCTGAGCAAAATCTACAAGGCAGCGGAACCTGGTGTGCTGGATACAGTGTAATTTAATAACTTATTTTTCAAATTTATATTGTTCAAAAGGAGGGAAATAAAATTGCTGTAACTTGGATACACCCTCTACACATTGCACTTTTCTAGAACTAGCAGACAGAAACATAAAATTACGATTCTTAGAGCAATTGTAATGGTCATCCATGTAACTGAGAAGGATGATTGTTCTCTTTATTTTTTCAGCAGTCTTGAAACTGATTACACAATGTCTTGGTCACTTATGTTCAGGAAGGATGAATAGGCAATTTGGTGAGCTTATCTTTTCATGGGATACCAAGGAGTATGATTGTCATGTCTCTTTCCCTGTGCATATACATGCACAGGAAATGTATATATCAGGGTGGGAACTGAAAAGAGAAGCAGGATTTCCCAATATTAAGGGCAATATTTGCAAAAGAATTAACTGGCTGTGATATGAATTTAGGCTGGAAATTAGAATCATTTTTAGGATTAGAGCTGTTATGTTCTATAGCGATCTTCTAGTGGGCAGCCTAACTGCTTGTAGTGTTTGTGAAAGGGATTAAATACCTTGGTGCCTTTAGTACCAGGGACTGGACTCAGTGATCCAAGAAGCCACTTTCAGTTCTTTTTACCTGAGCAAGGTCAGCTGTTGTGTTTTTATATGTCTGCTTTTGTATATACAGCGTTGTATAGTGAATGTAGCACTCAAAGTTTTTTAACATATTTTATTTATTAATAAAAAAATAATGAAATATTAAAAAAAAAAAAGAAACTGTTAATGGAACTTGCTTCTAGCTTTGCAAGAGGAAAACTGTCTTTCAGGAGTGCTTAGCATGGCAGGATACACAGATTGTCACACCATTAATTTTTTTCTGTTGATCACTGCTATCCTCTTTATTAGTAGCTGTATTCTGAGTACATGAAGGAGCTCAGCAACTTCGAGAAGCTGCTACTTCCACAAGAGCAAGAGACTGTAAAATCCTGTCAACTTTTTGCCTGTATACTAAGCAGCAGCTGGCTCCTGCTGAGTTCAGAACCAAGTCCTGCTTTTTCCTCCCATGTCAAACAGCTTCAAATCATTTAGACAACTGCATCTGTAGGAAATTATTCTCAAGCAGGAGCTAAAAACACATTGCTGTTTGACAACTTGTCCATGTGAAATGCTGGTCTCAGTTCAATTCTTTGAGAAGAAATGATTGCATTATGGAAGCTTCCCAATTAAATTGTACCATTATTGACCAAAGCCCACAGAGTTAATTTATAGGAACAGATTTATTCTTTTGTGGAAAACTTTTAGGTGCATTTTAGCAGCATCTTGGTAATTGGGGAGTATCTCTTTCAACTAGTAGCTGACTTGTCTGCCCTGGGGACGGTGGACTTTGTCTTCAAGTACTTAAATTCTATACCCTAACTTCAGTTAATAGTAACTGAAGGAGAAACATAATTGTCTTTATTATAATACAAGTTCATAGGCAACTGCAGATAAAAAGTAAAAGCCTGATAAGGCTAAAGAGATTGATAAAATTATTCTGTCTCTCTAGTGTGGTTTACAGTTTAAAAATGTATTAATGAGAAAAGTTTAACTTGAATTGCACAGGGACTAGAAGTTAATTAAATGTGACTATATATTGTATGCTTATATTTTGTATGGATCATATAGTATTAGTTCTAGAGCAATGTTTGTCAACCCATGCCTTTGAGAGTACCTTGTAACCTTGCCACAGAAGACAAATGAAAACATACCAACCCAAGAAGAGCACAGTATTGCTTGCAGTATGTTATTTGTGTAATTTTGGTGCTTATGGGTACGTGAAGATCAGAGGCCATTGCTCTAGAGTGAGAGAGATTAGCACCAGCACTTGTATACCAAACTGAGCCATGCTGACTGTGTCAGCCGGTATTTTTTATTTAGATGTACTTCAGGTCGAAGTCTAATTTTAATGAAACCATTATTTCTAGAAGCAATTTTTTAAGTAATTATCTTTGTATGAAAGGACTGATGTGGCTAACACTGTCACACAGCCACTCTATTCAGCTGTTCTAGACACTCCGTACATCCCATGCAACAGAAATGCAGCAAAGGCTGTTGGCCGCATTGCACTGCTTCCTGCGCTTTAAACATAGCATTAATCATTTCATCCTGCATGTTAGGACTTCCTAACTCTAGAAGAAATATCAGAACAGTGTGGAATATGTATTATACGCGCTTGAGACTTTAAAGTGGATGATTTTATTTTACAGAAGTGGTGTTTGAAATTTTTCATGGCAAAAGCTGCGAAGGAGAGAGATTTACTTTTGCAGAATGAAGTGACAGTGTTAGAAGCACAGGCTCTCTGTGTATAGCTAGAGAAAATTCAATGCCTGTAGTAGATGTGGAATTTCAATACTCTGGGTCATTCTGTAGAGGCACTTACCCCATCCCTCTAAGTTACACTGAACTTAATATGCCAACTTCAGTTTCTGAAGCATTGCAGCACGGGGGTGAAGGTCCTCTCTGCAAAGAAACTACTGTTGTATTTCACTTGGTGTTTATTGACAAAAGTATAAAACCAAAGTATTTTTGATCCCGGGTCTGTCAAAACATGTTAATTTTGCCATGTTAAACCAAGATACAGAATCTTTACTCCTGAAAAATGTCATAGGAGTCATCTTTCTTGCTGCTGTGTATTGCCACTGCTGAGGGTAAAATACTGTCAGAGCACATTCCCTAACTGCAGAATTCATACCCAACCAAAGAACTGTACTCTAAAACCTTACATTTGCATGTTTCTTACGTTTCCAGCATTAATTTCAAAGAAAAATAGAGGAAGGGAAACTGTGTGTAGCTAATGGTACTTTTGATTGTATAATAGAGGTAAGATCAGTTTTGAATTCATGTGATGTAGAATAGTGCAACACTGAAAACTGCAGAATATAAATAAATGAATTAATATATGTAAACATTTTGGATGATTTCTTTCAATTTCTTTCCATTTTCTTTTCACGTTGAAAGCTGTTTCAGTTTTCCAGGAATCTTCTCCACAGTCATGTTTACTCTTATAAAGAATCTTTACAGGAGAACAAGGTCGAGCTTCCATCAAAGCATATGCCACCAATTGCAGTTCTCTTGGCTTTCAAGACTGTGTGCAGCATGACTTTTGCAGAAAAACTGGAGAAAGGCCTTGATGACTTTAAAATTTGTCCTTCTCCTGGTTTGGATGACACAGGACTAAAATCTCTTCTAATGCTAGGGAAAACTGCATTCTTAGATGACTCTAGTGTCTGAATTTGTGAAAATATTTACAGCCAGCTATGGTATGCGCATTTCAAGGTCTCGGTGTTTTCAAGCTAGCTAGATGTGGAGACGAGGAGGAGTGAGAACTGGGCACTTGACCCAAGCTGGCCAGCAGGATTACTTCATACTGTGAATTTATATTCAATATAAATTAGAAGGTTTGTCGAGAAGTTCTCTCTGCCTTGATGGTGGCGATCCCAAGAACTTCTGGCCCCGGTGCTGGATCTCCACAGCCTTCCCTTTCTCCCAAAGCTGCAGCACTTGCAGTGTCCGACATTTGCTGTCCACTGCTGGGATATAATGGGCTGAGTATAAGCCTTGTATGTTTTATACTGGTATTGGGATCAATACTGGTTCTTTCGTATTATTAATTATTTAATCTTATTCAATATAAATCTGTTTATATTTCAGCCCTTGGGTTTCCTTTTTTTTCCCCGATTCCCCTTCCTGGGTGGGGAGTGGTCATCGGGTGACAGAGTAATTGTCTAAATCACAGTAAATTATTGTGGGTGCCTCAAAGCATAACGATCCTTTATTTTCATTATGGACTACAGAGTTCTGACATTAGAAAGGCTTTCATTTTTCTGTTCTAGCATAAGAAAACAGGAGCTGATACTAGTACTTGGTCTGGAAAACAGCACTGAGTTCAGAGAAAGAATCTATGGAGCCTACAGCCAGAAATGGAGAGTTGTGTGGTAATTATTCAAACATCCCAATGTACATCGTGAAAGTAAGCAAGAGTGTGAAAATGGGCTGAAAGAAGTAGTTTTCTTCTGTGATCAGCTTAGGTGATTCTGCAGCTCTTGCATTAAAATCAATTCATTATAAACACCAGAACAAGCTGGACCTGACAGAGCAGATGACTGAAAGAATCTGGAAGGAGAAATGTAGGGAATTACTTGGTTATCTTAGTCCATAAGATGGGTAATTTTTTTCAATATCTCCCTCCCTCCACTTGTGAACTTTTTAACAGGTTGCATTGTGAAGTGAGAAGCCTGAGCTTACATCGCTGAATGAAAGATGACCTGGTCCTCTGAAGTGACATTCAGGTGGAAATAGGAGCAGGGGCGGGGGGTGTGAGTGATCTCTTAGGAAGCATCATCAAAGCTACAATTTGTGCAGTAATGGGAGAGAAGGAGGGGGAGAAAGACGCTTTGTGAAAACGGAGCAGGAAGATAGGGCTGACAGTGACTTGCAGGCCCTTCTGTCTGCGTCTCACCGTACCTTCACAGTAGGCAGGTGTGTCACTCATGTCCCAGCCCTCTCTCCAGATAAGCTCACTGACACCACAAGGACTTACCTGGGTGGTGTCAGGTTCCTGCTGGAACTGAAATTTCAAACTCCTCAGTAGGCTGTGGGCTAACCACAACCACCACCTGCTGAAAATACCTGTTAGACATCTACATTTTGTGCTTCTGTGAACGAGGAATGAAGCAAGTGGATAAGTTCAGGTTTTTCTGCCTCCTGGTGATTGTTAGTATTTTATTCTCAACTACAGAGGCATTTTCTGTGAGGGCCTCGGTAAGTTTATTCTATTTCAACAGCGCTAGCAACAGCACTGTGTCCGAGCACTGCGAATGTGGCCTGTATGGATTAAATTCTCCTCTACTCAGTGCTCGAGGGCTTGTGGGCATTCCTAAATCTGCTAATCTTCAAGCCTGCGATCCGAACACCCAGTTCACCGTCACAAAACCACCATGGATAGCACTGATTGAAAGAGGCAATTGCACTTTTGCTGAAAAAATTAAGGTGGCCGCCCGAAGGAATGCGACGGCAGCCGTGATCTACAACGCGCTGGACAAGGGCAACGGCACCATCCTGATGTCGCATCTCGGTGAGTATCACAGCGGGAAGCGCTGAAACCTGATCGTTTCTCTGGAGTTGGGTCCAGGACGGCGCAGCCGGGCTATAAGGACGCAGTTGTGTTTGTGGGTGATCGTTGCTGTAATCGAGAATCCAATGGGGAAAAAATGTCTTATGCCGTTTGACTTCAGTGCTTAGTAAGAAATGCTCTGCTGCTACGCACTGAGCTTGGTACAGTGCAGCCCAACTGATGAGTCTCTGAAGTTGGTACCATTTTTAACTTGTACAGCACACAAATTATTTTAGACAGTGGTGTAGAGAAACCCATAGTGTCTGTTTTGAAGGCTCTAAGTTTATTTTTTGAGCTTAGAGGACACCAATGGCCTTACAAGTGTCTGCAGCACAGGTCTATGCTTTGTAGATTGCAAGTCAGACCTTGCTGGTTGTTTGGTTTTTTTCCTTAAGTTGTTCTAATCCTTTCTGAATAGTGGCTGATCTCAGCCTCTTTGAGGATTACCAAATTCCTTAACGAAAGGTTAGACAAAATGATAGTAATCGCCCATTCTGGCCCTAATAGCTATGAATCTGTCATTAGGGAAGAGCTGTGAAGCTAACTGGGACACCGTATTGCTTGGCTTTTATTTCTGTGTGTTTCCTCTAGGTCAGCCAGTCTAATAAGCATTTTTAGTACAAAGCATACTTGTACGTAGCTAATTCCTTGAAATAGACTTTGGTGGAGCTGCAGCAGGAATCCTTTGGCTTAAGTCGTGCTTGTCTGATTTTGTGAGCAAATTGAGCAATTTTAAATCCAGAGACGAGCCAGGGTTTTACTGATGACATCCCCGGGCTGGTTTGGGTTCCCGCTTCAGGATGTGTCTGGCTGTGGAGCCTGCAGCTGGGTGGTCCACAGGAGTCAGCCGACAGCGGCCGTGGAGCAGGCTGGTGCCCAGGTGCTGGTATGCACCTGCAGGAGCACCACAGGTGCTTCACGAACCCAACCATTGCATAAGACCGGGCTCAAAAAAAAGGGCGGGGAGGGGAGCATCTTGAACAAGGTATTGCACAAGACAATAAAAACTGTGCTGTACGGCACTGAAAGCGCAGCGGCTTGTTGTACTACACAGCCAGCTTTGACTCTCCTGAGATCGTGATAGAGCTGCTGTTGGCAAGTGGAGCTTAAATGTTTTACTGGAACCGTGTAGCCAATAAAACAAAGCTTTTGTTCTGTCTCTGGAGAAAGCGACTTAGACTTCAGTGGCCAGCATGTCAAGATTCAGATTAACTTGCTTTTTTCATTTGGTTTTGGAGCGTGCCGGCTCATACTAACACTGGATGAATAAAGAAAGAATTGTACTGGCTTTACGTAGCTGCAGAATTGGTGCCAGCTGCGTTTCTTGTGACCCCCAGCTGGCCCAAGGCGGGAGATGGGCAGCCCGTTCCCCCAGAGGTCAGCGGAGGAGAATGGGATGGAACCTTGTTTAGACACGCTGGGTAACTGGGATGTCACAAACCTGACAGACCAGACTCCAGAAATAAGGTAATTATTTAGGATGAGCTCTGAAAGCAGACCCTAATTTTCCAGATTTTTTTCTAGAACTAAAAAGATTTTTTAAATCTTGACTGGAACAGATATATCACCCAAGAGTGTATTTCATGAGACGTGAAGTCCCATCTCTCTTAATTTAATTCCTTTAGCTTTCTCAAAGACAAACTGTGATTTTTATAGGATTGTTTCCTATAGTCATCCTATAAGACTAAAGTGGATATTATAATCTATTTGATGGCAAGGAGGGTTTGTAAATCAGTGCAGTAGTCACCTGTGTTAAACACAGTGAGGGCAAAATACTTCAGTGAGAGGACCTCTTAGTCTTGTCAGTGTAGGAGAAGCATCTTCTCTCTGTGTTTCCCTCAGGGCAAAGTGTGGAGCCGTATGTTCTTTAGGTAGAAGAGAAAAAGCCTGGGAGAGGGGTGGGCACTGCAGCACAGCGCTGAGAGCAGAACAGTGATTGGACGTGATTTACTTTTACAGGAGAGTTGATCACAGGGCTGGGGAAGGAAATCTCCTATTTGGCTGGAATCTGCCAATGGTGGCATCACCCAGAGAAGTCTGAGGAGCCCTGGGGATTAACCCTCTGCCATTTGGGCAGGGGACCTGTGGAGATGAGATGCCCTGTCAGCAGCGCAGCCAGAGAAAAATCTGCCCTGCTGCTGCCAGTGATCTGCGAGCTCCTGATTAAATAAGGAGCAGCAGCCTCCGGTGTCACCCGCCGGCTCTTCAGCCATCCGCATGTATTGCTCTGCTACTGTGGAGGGCCACAGGAACCCCAGCACCCTGGTTATTTATTAGGCTTCGGGGCCTTGGCCATGGTTTCTCACCGTCCTTCTCCCTTCCTGCTGAATTCAACATAAAATCAATAGAGCTTTTGAGCCGACCTTATTTTCTGTTACAACAGTACAATATTATGTATGTATTGCACGTCGTAAAACACTCGCTCAGTCTTACAGCAATGAAATAGTTTGTTCTGGGCAAAGTCCGGGCTTGCAGGAAACGTTGGTAATTTAAAGCTGCTGGGAAGGAACAAAGAGAAGAAAAACTCCCCTCTTGGTGACGCCTTCCTCATCCCCTACCACAGTTCCTTTTACCTGTCATCGGTTTTACCTGTTACTGGGTATTGGTTTGTTGTTATACACACACCCCTAAGATAAAACTGTTACATTAATTGCTTTTACTATGGAAAATTTTAGAGGTCAAGATATTAGTAACAACTTTCCCATTCCTCTCCGATTACACAGATCGCTGGTGGGAAAATGCTCTCCTTCAATCTGAAAGATTTTCCGTAGGTGTTTGTGTCTTGTTTGCATGAAGTTAGATTGATCCAATGGTACAGACACTAAGCTGTCACTAGAAGAAAAAATGTCTCTTTTTAGTAGTTCCAGCAATTACTTGATTTTCTCTGGAAAGGAAACGGAACATGCGTTTGTAACAACATTTTTCCAGCATGGCTCCTTGAAGCTTAAATGGAAATTCCAGGAGTTATCAAGTTTTTGAAACATAGCCAAATTTAAACAAGGTATTTTGGGGCTCCTTTTTTAGTAACAAATACCAGACCACAGACGGTAGCAGAATAACCGTGCTCTGCAAAGTCACGAAGCAGTTGGTTTGGGCCCGTGCTTTGGCAGCAGTGCTGGCACGGGTCGGTAGAGGGCTGTATCCTCTTGTCACTGTGATTTTTTTTCCTTTCTTCCTATTCATTTACAAGAGAAAACCGGAGACTGGAGATAGTATTAAAAAAAGCCCAAACCAATAATAGAATTAAACCCCCCTTATTGCTGCCATTTGGATACTAGTCCAATATAGCAGTTAAGCTAAAATATCAAGTGTTTCCTGAAAGGCTTTCTCCAAGGGATTTACTAAGACCCGGTGAAAGGGAACTCTTACTGGTTGAAGCCTCCAAGACTCATGAAGAACAGCACCCTGGCAGAATGGTTGTAGAACAGGAGCAAGCAGGTATCTCAGTTTGCACGACACAAATAACGGGCAATCGTGCCAATAATTGAAAAAATGTTGTTGTGGCTCTGCCTTTCCTTTCAGCTTATTTCCAGGATATTCTGTAGCCTCAAAGTCTAACTTTTGTTATCTTGGAAGTATTTTGAGATAGGATCTTATGAGCTGTTGGTGCAATACCTGTTATAAACTTGTGGGTTAAATGCCTGACAATGGCGTTTGGGTTTGTCCTTTCTTTAGAAAAGGGGTATAAAATCTCGCCAGATTCCCCATCTTAATTCTCTGGAATACCGTTGCTTATTTGATCTTCAGAGTCATTTCTGTTTTACAGTACATTTTGAGTCATATCTCCTCTGTTAACTACAGAGAAAGCCAGGCTCTCTGTCCTAGCTTGGAACAGCCTGTGGGACCTGCACATGAAAACAAATTAACTTCCAATAACGTCCATGCAAAGCAGATACCGTGAACTTCCCTTTTCATTTGTTCCTTGTGAAGTAAGTGGCTCCCGATGCCTCTGTGAAGTCAATGTTCTCATTGCGTAGACTGAATTCCTCCATTTATTGTCTGAGAAAATTGTCCAAGTGGCTTCACGCCTTTGGTGCCGTGAGAGGTGCGGGTGCAGCGAGGGCAGCGGCAGGAAGGGCCAAGCACGCAGCCCTTCACCAGCGGCAGCCCTCACTGCAAGGAGAGGCTGGGAGAGCCGGGGCGGCTCCATCTGGAGAAGGCTTGAGGGGTTCTCATCCATGTGTACAAATTCCTGGTGGGGCCAGGGAGGGTAAATACGATGGAGCCAGACTCCTCTCAGTGGTGCCCAGTGAAAGAAATAGAGGCAACGGGCACAAGCAACAAATTACATAAGAAAAAACTTCTTCACTGTGAGGGTGGTTGAACAGTGTGGTGGGCTGCCCAAAGAGGTTGTGCTGTCTTCATGCTTGGAGATACTCAAAACCCGACTGGACATGGCCCTGGGCAGCTGTCTCCAGCTGGGTTGGATGGTCCAACCTCCAGAGCAGACAGTCTTTTCCTTCCAGAAAGGCTCCCAAGCAGCCATAAAAATCCCTGTGGGCTGTGCTTACCTCCACAGAGCACAGGCTGCCAGAGAGCTGCATTCAGATCTGGGATTTTCCAAGACCCCCCAGAACATGGAGTCACCAAAGCCTAGAACCTCACCATGCTGGCATTTAGGTCTGTTTCTTTAGCTTCCCAGGTAATCAATGTGATGAGCACTGGGTTTATTTCAGGTCACTATGTACTGTGGCCCACTTGTTCATTCATAAACTTGGTGATGAACATATACAGAGAGCCCAGGTTCTGCTTCTCTGGACAACCACCAGAAGATTTGTCCTGGGACCACAGTGCGGCTCTCTCATGAGCTTCAACTTTAACTGCCAGAACCAGAAAAAGAAGCCAACCTGCTGGCTAACCATTTTCCCTAAAAGAGAAAGATGGCATCCTCTGTTTAATCTGCTGGGAACAAAGAACAAGAGAAATATTTGTAGCTAATTGAATCAATCAATCGGGCTTCTAATCACAAGCATGTAATATATTCTAGAACATGCACAGCTTTCCTCAGTGACCTATCAGTGTAACCTTTCCTATCAGTCGTGCCATTGCTGTTGAAGTTGTGTTAGTTACAACCCAAAAACTGAAGAGAAAAAAAAAAGGTAATGGTGGAAGCTTGATGGTCACCTGCAGGTATGAGTGCGATGAGTCCTTGGGGGCATTGCAGAGCGCGCTGGTGAGGGTCAGCTCCTCTCCACACTGGCGCCGCTGTGGAACACCTCAGAAGGATCGATGAAAGCCAACAAGGCAAACCACGAACTGCCTGCGCGAGGAGCTGGGCGTGAATAGATAAGAGGAAAATGCTCAATACAGACCGAGTTTAAATTCTGATCTCCTCGAAGGCTCTTGTGGTTCGGGGCGTTGCTCAGGCTCAGGCCAAGACTCGGAGCGCGGAACCCGGCTGGACGTAAGCATTTCACGCATTGTCTCTCGCCGTGTTTTGGGACGGTCCCTCCTGGTGAAGCACAGAGGGTGTGGTGGAGACCTTTTCCTCCAGGAGCTCAGTGCACTGACTCACACCAGGGAAGAGCTGGGTTTGGTTCTTTTTATCACCTGAGAGGATTCAAACTCATTTTCTTGCTTCCTTGCAGATCCCCGAGCCTCAGGCTGCTGCCATGCAGTACGCCTTTTGCGCTCAGGGCTCTGGCAGGCAGTAGAGCCGAATGCTGGCCCTACCCAGACCGGGGCACATGTAGAAGCAGGACAGCGGGTGTCTGAAGTATATAAGTTGTTTTGTGAGCAAAACAACTCACAAAGTGGGATTTTTGTCCTAACACCTGTCCCCTGTGTCCCTATACCCCCTCTGACTCCACGTGGGTAACGTTTTCCTCTTTTCCCCCTTCCCACCCCTATGATTTCACCTCTGTTCCCACCACAAGCTCGAGAGTCCGTTTGCTTGCTTGCTCCTCGAACTAACAAACCCGACTCTCTCACAGGTGGGGCTCTCCCTGGGCAGAGGCAGTCGGGAGCTGGCAGCCCAAAGACAGCACGTGGCTGCTCACCCTCAGGTTTCTGCCTCTCATGAGGGACCTGCAGGATCCGATGGGGGTTTCTGTCC
Source organism: Pluvialis apricaria (assembly GCA_017639485.1). Taxonomy (NCBI): domain Eukaryota; kingdom Metazoa; phylum Chordata; class Aves; order Charadriiformes; family Charadriidae; genus Pluvialis; species Pluvialis apricaria. The sequence continues at coordinate 9,108,565 of CM030017.1, forward strand.
TCTAATCAGCTGCTGATGTTAAAAAACTTGTGGGAAACTTCTCCTTGACTCTTCCAAGTTTTCAGCTGAGTTTGGCTGAAATTGGTCATCAGTGTAGGCAAGCAGGGAAGCTATCTGCGGGGAGGAGATGGGGAAGGAGGAGGGATGCAAACAGAAAGGAAAACTATATGATTGCATATCTTGTTTCCTTTGAAAAGCAAACAAAAAATGAGCCAGCTTCAGATTTTGGAGGTGATCTCATCAGCAACTGATCAGAGGTCTTCAGAATATGTTTTGGACCCAAACTTCACTAAGTCTCTTTCAGGATCAGCCATTGGTTTCTTTTAAAATTGTTATTGCAATTTACTGTCCTGTCTACTTAACCTCCTAGTCCAGCTGGCTTTCTAAGTAAGGATTTACACAGGATCTTTACAGAAAAAAAAATAAATCTTAAAACTTACAAAATCAGCAGAAGCTTTTCCTTTGATTTCAGTGGACTCTAGACTGTGCCATTTGCACGTGGAAACGCTGGGTCAGCAAATGTGCAATAAGCTACGCCGACTATTTTATAGGTGTGTTTATTACTATCTCACTTAGGCATTCATCCTAAATATTGCAAAGTAGATATTTTAGAAGTTGTTTAGAAGGTATTTTAACATGGGCCATCGATTTTCTTGTAGTAGTCACTGCTTTCAGTTAAAATCTACTGCTACTTTCTATGCAGTTTTCCAGCTGGGTTGGTAGAACCACAAAAGGATCACCTGCATCACAGTGCATTATCGTCTGCATCCCCCTGCAGAGCAAAAATGTTAAGGGAAAAAACCTGAAATACAAATCTTGTACATAAATTGAAGAGATCTATAAATATCATTATTTGCTGTGAATACGGTCTGTTTCGATCTTGGAGAAGAGCCTGCAGGCGGTGGGCTGCCCTCTCCCCAGTCTTCTCCCAGGCCGTGGCCATGAGCACCTTCACATCAGTTGAGCAAAGATGCAAAAGGCACAGAGGAAAAATCCACCTGTGGTTTACAATTTCTTGCATCTGAAGGATGAAAGAAGCATACACTGGAAAGCATGGCTGAGCCTAACCCACCGTGCGAGGGCTCCGTCCTCTGGGACAGGGAGGAGCACCGCCTCTAGCTCCCGCCTTTGCAGTTCAGGCCCGTCAGGCTTTGAAGTCACATGCCAAAAATAAATCTCAGAAAAAAAAGTATGTCCTAAAACAAATCGTTTAGTCTAGAGCTGATGTTTGGTTTAGACAGTTCCGCGGGCCCTCTCAGAAAGGGAGTGAGCGCCGAGCGCTCCTGGCTGCGAGCCGTGACGACTGCCTGGTGCTGGGTGGCCCTCGGGGAGCTCGGGCGATCCCGGAACCCCCCCAGCCGCCAGCTGGGCCCAAGCACCGAAACCCGAAATCTCACACACTTCCCCAGAGAGGACTTTTCTCCTTCCCGGTTTTTCCGTTTCAATGCTTTGCTTTAATGCTCGTTTCCTCCTCCCGGGTCCCTTTCTGGGGGTGTCTCCGCTGGGGTGGCCGGTGCTTCTTGCTGCTTGTCAGCAGCTCTTGGGGGTGGAAGACAGGAACGAGAGAGCCTGGCAAGTCTTTGGCCCATTGGGGCCATTGGCAAAGCTCCCAGTGACATTACTGGGGTCACTGAACTCTGTCAAAACTTACGTCCTAATTATGCTGACAACCTAATTATGCTGTAAAAGCTGAGCTTTTACAGTTGTATGATCTTAAAAGCCCCTATTCAGTGTGTTCCTGCCTTCGCCTAGCGGGCCTTTAAACAAGGTTTTCAGGACCAGCTGGAGTCACCGCTAAGCTTTCCCTGTTGGACGCAGCGAGGGCTTTTCACAGAGGCCTGGGCAAATTTGATGGAGACAAAGTCAGAGCTGAAACTAGGCATGCTTGTACGTGGGATGACAAAGCTCCTCAGGGATGGGCTACTGATTTCTGCGAGCAGCTGCGATCTGGTACCCCATAGTTTGTGCATAGGCACAAACAAAGCCAGGAAGGGCAAACCTTTTGACTTTTAGACTCATTTCTTCCTCAAAGGGCCAAGTGTTGATATGTTCTGCTCTTGAGGATGTGTTCAGACTTCCAGTCACCTGACGCTCCTCAGTTGATCAACTGCATTACATGCATTGTATGGAAAATCGCGGTCCCCAGACTGGATGGAGATTGCCCAATGCACTGCAGGGGAAGGAAACCACTGGTTCAGTCCCCTGCTTGGAAACTCCACTGTCACTGAATAAAGACCACCACTGAATCAACAGGCTTGAGTAGCATCATGCTTCAGCTCCATGTGAAACCAAAACAGACCAAAAGTACATGTCATCTGGCAAGTTCTGGCCTTTCTTATTGGAAAGTGCTGTCACAACAATTGGTCACACTGTGCCAGAACTACAGAGAAATATTGTTTGCTTCCCTGGCACCGGGGACTCTTGTGCACATCTGGCTAGCTGAGGGAAGGTGTTTGGTGCCAGCCCACAGGGCGATCTGATGCACCTTTTTTTTCCCCATGTCCAGTGAACAGCGAGTTGTAGGCTGGAGCTTCCAGGTTGTGTTAGAGCCAAACAAGCTCCAAGATTCACAGTGAAACTTAGCCGGAACTGGCAACCTCAGTGTGTCTTCTGCATCTAGTGACAAGGATCACTTCAGATCCTTCTGGAAGCTCCTAAGCCCCACAGGCAGGAGGTTGGGAAGGTTTCCAGCCTCTGCGCCTCCTCCAGCCTGAGCCTCTCCTCTTTGTAAAGCGGCAAAGGACCACAAGCTCCTTTCTCATACCTTAATTTTTTTCAGCTAGCTTAAAAACTGGAGATGCTGTAGCCCACACTGTTGCCTACTCCAGAGCAAGTCACCTGCCCAAGATGCTTCCATTGCCGGTCATGGACATGAGCTGGTTTTGGATAAGGAAATGCAACATCTGTTGTCTTTAACTTGTGATTCAGAGTGGCATTTGTTCACGTTTTTTTTTTTTTGTCCCATGACATTTAGTCCTGGGTTTCATTTTAGGGCGCTCCTTTTGATTGCTTTTTCCATTTTTATAAGTGCTTCTCCTTTCCACTTTGTTGTTCAGCGGAGAAGGTCTGGAGACACGGTTCAGATGCACACGCAGCGCTTGGAGGGTTCAGTGCCAGCCCCTGTAATGCTTTGCCCTAACAAACAGGTTTCTTGTGCCCTTGTGAGCTTTCCTCCAAAGACAGATCCAGCGCTGGATACTTGAGTATGAAACAAATGCAGTTTTGAAGGACATGAACATACAGGTCTTTCATCAGCAAGATGCCCTGAGTGATCTGGCTTGACATTAGAAAGCAATATTTAGCATACACATTTTTTTTATCTTGAAAAAAGATGGTTAAATATTTACTCAAATAAGATAAAGCTCCAGATAATGATAGGGTCTATCCCTGTGGAAGGCAGTGACAGCGTTCCCAGGATTTCACTTTGTTTAGCTGAAAGTCATGCCCTACTTTCTAAACTTCTCAGAGCCTCCACCAGTGGCCATGGGGAAAACAAATGAAAAGCAAAATTATATAGCATAAGTTTTTAAATAATAAAAATATTTTAAGGTTAAAAAAATCAGCTCTGTGCCAGACATTCCTTCATGCTGTAACTATTTTAGACATAATTCTGTTTCTGATTTTGTGGGAGCCCATTAATGCTGCTTACCCTATCATTCTCACCCACCATGGGCTACAGTGCTTTTAATTTCAGAAACTTTTAGAAAGCTCTTGCAAACAAATGCAGCAGAAGTAAGTTGCCCTACTTGTTAATACATTGTACTATACATCACAGTACCTACAATGTCCAGTCTCTTTCTCCAAAACGTAATGTGCTTTCTCCCAACTATAAAATCTCAGCTTTTTATGTAAAGGAAGAAAAAAACCCCAAACCAACTAGCAAAAAACCCTATCAGCCCTCCTCTTGCCTGGACACTCCGGGCTTCCTGGTAGCAGTGACTATGTTTAATTGCTACTCAATATGCACCTTTTCTGTTGTCAATTAGAGGTAACAGCTGAAAGCCACCAGACAAACCATATTTTTCAACTGCAACTAAAGGATACACTTCGTAACGCTGCAGATCTGTTTATTATTTATCATTCTGGAAGAAGATTTAATAAATGAGAGCCCAGAAAGCTCTCAATGTGTGATATGCAGCTTAAAAAAGATATAATTGGCATGCTGTTTTTAAAACACACCGTTCTAGCTCTGCCGGGGTGTCTCTCTGCGCTCTGACACTGTCCCAGCCACCTCACCCGGCTCTTCTCAGTTGTGCTGGCCCGGAGGAGCCGCAGACCATGCCGGGATGCACAGGGACCGTTGGCCTCCTCCAAGTGCCTTCCCTGCCAAGCCGAGCAGGGCTGGTGCCTTCCCGTGTTGACTCGGAAGGACTGACCACCGTCACCATCTGCTTTTTTTGCCCCGATACAAACACTTGACTTCCTTTGCTAACCTGAGAAATTCCTCAACTGCAGTGAACAAGCTCTCTGTTTGTGCCTGCTCTTTGCTCTCTCGGTTATTTTCAAGCGAGTGGAAACACTGCCTGAGCATGGAGTCAGAAATAATGCCATGGCAGCGAAATGTCCGCAGTCACGTTTAGAGCAATTTTTTTTTTTCTTATTATCGCTCTCTGCGCCACACGGTGAGGAGTTCAAGTTTAGGCTCCGTGTTCGTTTTGGTGAGATTACCAAATGTGTTGTGGACGTTTTGCCACCAGGCAGCAGCCTGGACAGCGTGCACGTTTCCTGGTTCGTTAGTCCCCACCAAAGCCGGGCTGGAGGTGACAAGCAGCTGTGTCCCAGCGCAGAGCCACCATGATGCGCTGCAGGGCTGCTCCCAGCCCCAGAAATGCCTTCGCGCCCGTGCACAGCTGCAACATCTACACCCATGCTGTCGCTTTATTATACTCACGTTACAAACTAACGTATGGAAGAGCGTAGGAGACTCTAAGGCTAAGCCTTATGCTCAGCATCCCCAGAACCATAGGAAGCTTTGTATCCCGAGGAGGTTCCAACCTTTGTCTTTGGTCCAAGTTTGTCTCGGTGAAAACGCCAGAGCTGAACATCCCTAATGCTTGGGAGGCATTTGAAGCTGAGCAGTTTGGCTACTGTCTGTTGCATAAAGCTTGGTTATATTTCCAGAGTGTTATTAAGTTGTTCCCTGCACCTACATGGAACAGGTTTCAAAACAAAACCACGTCTCTCTGATGGCTTACAGATACACTTCTTATTATAGCTAGAGATGTTACTGTTGAAATAAGTCGTCTGCTTAGATGTGGGATGAGAAATTGAGAGGTTTGTTTAGGTTAGGACAAAAGGGTTAGTAAGCTTTGCATGTGTAGCAATATTGATCTTTAGCAAATTGCTTCATCTGCTCTTCATTACCTGCTCTGCACGCTGCTATTTCAGCAGCAAAACCAAACACTGAGCTCCCTGTGCTACTGAGCTACGAAAACCTGTGGATGCCGTGTCGGCAGGGGTGGTCGCCAGTAGAGCAGGTTGGTTTTCAAGCCCTTGCCCCCAGGTAGTCATTCAAACCTGAATCGGGTTTGACTGCCGACCGCTCGTTGTCCTGCATTTAGCGCAGGTGCGAGTGAAGGAAAACGTGCGCCATAGATCGACGCCGAGTTATCGCTTATCAGCCACATGGATTCAGAATCAGCCAAAAGCTGGTGTTAAAAACTAAGCAGTGCCGGCTCGTATCAGAAAGGGTTTAACTCTGTGTTTATACTAATTTTGTTGGTGATTTCATAGGCAGCAGTGCTCTGGTGCCATGTAATCACTGCACAGGAACAATCCTTTCTAAATGATGGGCTCCCATCCAGAGACCCAGCCTGCGCGTAGTGACACGGGGCCCTTTGGGGACATTTTGGGGCAATTCCTGCAGAGCAGCTGATAGGGGCAGGGCCTCTCAATCAGAAGAGCAGCTCTGGAGAAAAGAAGCTTGAAATGGTCTTGTTTCTCCTGTTATCTTCCTTTCTTGCCTCAAATTCTCTGGCGGGGCTCTACAGCGTATCATGCTCACGTTTGCAGGGATTCTGCAAGCACTCTGACCGCACTGACTGATGGGCACAACTCAGCAAAAATGTGCGTGCGCCGGAGCAAGGGACTTCCAAATGCAAACTGGCTGCCCAAAACGTAACTGCAGGGCCCTGAAGAAACCTGAATTTTCATTGTGAGTTACATCGATCAAATAATAATTAACTGTGCAAACACAACTAATACACAAATAGAAAAAGGTGGTTTTGGTTGAAGTGGCAGGTTTATAGTGTCTGTCTAATGACACGTCCAACAACGGCCAGTGAGTTAACACATCTAACCGCGTACTCTATAATCCCATTTCAGGCAGGACTGATACCGCATGTCGCCGAGTGTTCAGCAAATATCAACCCAACGGTGCGAAGCAGGCTGGGCACCGGGTGCCGGTGCTGCTGTGCTTGGTGGCTGGGGGGGGGGGTTGGCCCCTTCATGGGGTGCCCGCAGGCCTGCCGGTACCCCGGGTGCTCTGTCTGCTGCGGGCACTGGGGCAGATTCGGGGGGAGGCGGTCTGGCGGAGGGTCACCCCTGTGCTGGGAGGTGATGGAGGGGGGGGGTGACCCACCCTTCCTGGGAGCGATCCGGGGGCGGTCACCCCTCGCCCCTGAGAGGTGATGTCAGGAGGAACCATCACTTCTGAGGGGTGATGCGGATGGGCGACCCACCGCATCCCCCCAGGGCAGCAACCTGGGGTGGCGACCCACCGCCTTGGGAGGCGACCCGGCGAAGGGGACCCCCCCCCGGTGCCCCGGTGCCCCCTTCCCCAGTGCTTCCCCCCCCCGGTGCCCCGGTGCCCCTTTCCCCGGTGCCCCCCCCCCCCGCCCCCCCATCGGGCCGCCCGTGGCTGCGGCGCTCGGCACCCCCCGGCGGGCTCCCCGCTCCGGTGCGGGCGGGAGGGAGGGGGGATGCTTGCGGCGGGGCCGGGGACTCCCGGCGGGGTTCCCGCGGCGGGCGGGGCGTACCGCGGCGGGGGCGGCCCCGCTCCTCCCCCGTGGGCGGTGGCGGCGGCGGGGCCAGGGCGATTTTAGGCGGCGGCGGCGGCAGCGTGGCCGTGCCGTGGTGCCGTGCCGGGATGTCGTCGGGGGCCGCGTTGCTGGCGCTGGCCGCGCTGCTGTGCGCCGCCCCGCCGCCGGGTCCCCGCGGGGCGACAGCGGCGGCGGTGGTGTGGACCGCCTGGCTGAACGTGTCGTGGGAGGACAGCGCGAACGAGAACCGGAGCGGTTGGGAGGCGAGCGAGAGCGGCCTGTACGGGCAGGACTCGCCGGTGCGGGCGGCGGCGGGGCTGCTGGTGCTGCCCGACGGCCGCGACTCCTTCAACGCCTGCAGCGCCCGCACCAACTTCAGCGGGGCCCCCCCGTCCGACGGCGGCTCCCCGGGCTGGTTCGCCCTCATCCAGCGCGGCGGCGGCTGCTCCTTCGCCGACAAGATCCGGCTGGCGACGGAGCGCGGCGCCGACGCCGCCGTCATCTACAACTACGGCGGCACCGGCAACGAGGTGCTGGCCATGTCCCACCACGGTGAGCCAGCGGGGAGCGGGCAGGAGGGCGGCCCTGGAAGGGTCCCCGCCCTGGGAGCGGCCCCTTGCGTCCCCTCGGTCGGGTGGGAGAACGGGGCGCGGTTCGGGTTAAGCCCCGGCTGAGCAGAGGCAGCTTTGGTGCTCAGTAAGAAGCTGGAATTTCTTTCTGGCTCTCCCGCACAAGCGGAGTTTCTGCCCGGACGAGCCGGTCCTGTTCACGGCGCTGCTGTTGTTGGGTTTTCTCTGATTAATGAGTAACGATGTCTGTCTGATAGCCGAGGTCGCTGTTGGGGGCTGCGGGTGGGCAGGCAGCTGGCTGTGCTTTTTCGGCTGACGCTGGCTGCCGGTGTGCGTGGAGGGACGGTGGGAATAGTGTCCCCAGTTTGTTTGGGTTTCTGGCAAGACCAGGTACCTGCCCAGAGTTGATGGATGCTGGGTTTTTTTAAAGCCTGTGTTCTGTGAAGTAGATTCGGGCTCTGAAATAGGCTGGTTTTCCATGCTCAGACACAGTTTTCCCCCATGTCCTGCACACTAACCAGCGCAGAAATAGGCAGTGTATGAGACTCTTCAGAAGGTAACTCTTCACCAGCAAAATGTCACTTCCAATGCAACCTTTAAAGGCTGTTTCCATTTTGCAGAGGCTGATGACAGAGCCTCTCTTCCCTCACTATAGAAAGCCTCCTACTTGACAGCAGTGGGTTTTGTGGTTGGTTTGTGTTTTTTTTTTTTCCCCTCCCCAAGCTGCCCATCTTTCAAATGAAGAATGAGATTTGGCTGTGTTTCAGGCTGTGTTTCCCGAGAAACAGCCCTGGGCTGAAAGCTGTGTAACTGCCTTCTGGTCCCAGCAGGAGCCGGTGCCCTGCCTGCGGCGGGGCAGGGTGAGCTGGCTCTGGTGGCCCCGTCCAGGCAGGGTGAGCTGGCTCTGGTGGCCCCATCCAGCCCTTGGCTGTTGGATTGATGCTCACACACCTCACAGGTGTGGTGGTACTCTGCTAAGTGGCACTGCTTTGGGAAGCCATGTCTTCTGGAGAGAAATACAACAGTGAAAATGGATAGTCGGGCTTAAAGCTTTGGTTTGAAAAATAATTGTATGCTTGCAGCACCCCTCTTAGAAGGGGTGGAGAGGATTTCTGTCTGTTAGCGGTGGAGGTAAGTGGTCTGGTAGTGGTCTGGTGAGACAAGGAAACAGTAGCTGCCTCTGGAGGTTTGTTGTGCGCAATCGTAATGAGCTGTATGACTGTACTCTGCTTTAAGAATTTAAAACTTACAGCCTGGATGGGCTCTGGCCTTTCTGAGGCAGAGCTTTATGTAATCCAATCATCTGCTGACGAAGGCTATCAAGATCTGGCTATCGCTGGGCGATACTGTTGAACTGACAGTAGCATCCCTACCCTGTGCCCTGTTCACTGAGTGCCTGCCTAATCCTGCAGCTCTCGGAGGAGCTCCTTTGGCACCACTGACCTGGGTAGGTCACTGCTGAACCTGTTCTTGGGGGGAAGGTATATGTGCTCCTGCCCCCTTCTCTATCCTGGCCACTGGGAGACCTACAGCATCCTAATCTTGCCAGGAGCCGCCTCTTGAAATGAGCCGTCTGCTCCAAGAGGAGCTCCCTCCTTTCCCATGCTGTCCTTAAGCTTTCTGCTGAGGGATTTATGTCAGAGTGGCTCTGGCTGTCCTGATTATCCTACGTGATGGGTTACGGGCTCGAGGGCATGTTGAAACTTCATGGCTGAGCTGCAGACAAACAGGCCAGGGACTTCTTGGAGAAGACAGCTTCAGTCAAACTGCTTATTTCATCTGTGTGACTCCTCCTTGCCATGTCCTACTACAATTACTGTGCTAAGCTTGTTGCTGCTGTTGTGTTTATCCTTTGTCCCTGTTCTAGTCCCTCACTTTCTCTCCCATTCCACCCTCCCTTTTCTTCCTCTCTGGACTTGAGTTCTCTTTTTCTGTTGGTCACGGTGATCTGCGTGTCCCTGCTCTCACCTCTTCCCACAGCGATGCTCTTCCTTCTGCTCACGGGGCTTTGGTGGCACGCTGTGCTTGGGCCACCCCTGCCCTGTGCCCCTGCTGGGAGCCAGCGCTCTCCAGTCAAACTTGACAAATGTTGCAGGCTTTCAACATCGCATGGCCAAGAGGAAGCAAGTGACAAGTAATCAGCCTCACTCATTTTGCTGAGTGCGGGATATTGCTTGTATAATGCTGATGAGATGTAGTGCTGTAGGCTGAGCTCAAACTTAAGAGGCAAGAGCTGGTCGTAATGCCCTCTGCTGAACTGTGCTTTGGGATGGCTCTCCTCTTCTGGCCTCCAGTGGTGGACTGGATGCTCTAACTCTTCTGGAGGCGGTGGTGAAGGTAGTCCTGCTCATTAATGAACATTTTTTGTGCAACTACTACTCCTGCTGTTGCTGTAACGGCTGTAACTGTGCTAACGGAGACTTCACAATCTGCATTTCCTAATTGGCTTCATTTCTGCTTTAAGTGGGCCATTGTCTGCTGTCAGGTGAAACCAAACAAGGCCGAGCACTTCCTCCAAGCGGAGGCAGTGGGAAGTAGCAGGAGGTGGCTTTGCTGGGGCGAGAGGGAGCTAAAGCCTCAGGGCTCTCCTGTCTCCTGGCGTGGGTGCCTGGGGTGGCATCTCCTCCTGCCTGCACTGCAGTGGTGCCGACGGCTCCCCACTCCGCAGCGGGGTACGGGAGCTGTCGTCTGCCTGGCAGAGAAGGAAGATCCCCGTGGGTCAGCTTTGATAAAATGTATGGCACAACAAGCTTTTCTTTGCAGAACTTTGGTAGCAACAGAACACAAAGTTATTAACAGAAGCTTATCTAAAAGTACAGTGTGCTTTTCTGGGGCTGTCAAGCTTGGCTTTTGAAGCAACCTTCTTGTTTAGAGACTTAAATGTGCCTGTACTTGACAGTGGTGTTTGTCCTTGTCATCCTGCTTCCAGAGACTGGTTTTTTTTTCTTACAATCATCATGTTTAGTCTGATGAATTCTTTATTGCTTATATCAGTGCTCTATGTGGAAACTTTTTGGTGTGCCAACTGTTTGTTTTTTTTTTTTACAAGAAAAAAAACACACTAAAAAAACAAACCGCCCTGGCAATAAACCCAACAGAACGCAATAAATAGCCAAATCAGATATGATCAAATCCTGCCTAATCCTCTCTAACACATAGAATGTCAAGGATTTATTGGAATCTAGAGTAATATCTACTTTGTACTTTTATAAGCACAAAACCGTATCAATTAGCAAATTTGAGTTTTAATTGTGCTCATTTTAAGAAGATGGTACCGCTCTGTGGCAGGCTGAGCAGGGTTTCAAAGTACAGTTCTGTGTGCTTATAATTGCACCTCTCTGTAATCTGTATTGACCTTCTGCAAAAGACATTTGATTGGAGAAAAAGAGCAGCGTGTGGGGAAAAAGTGTGGAAAGAGAGTTGGTTTGTTTTAAAGGTGGACCTTGACTTAAGGTAGAACCAGGCTGTCGGGTGGCTTTGGGGTCAGGGTATGGTGGTAACCATGGAAAGTGTTCTTTGGTGTTAAGTATTTCCCTGCAGCTGGTAAAGAAGGATTCTTTGCAGGTCAGAAAGCTATTGTGATAATTTTCTTTGGTTTCCCTCTTGTCGTGTAACTCTAGCCTTGAGAAGCACATCACCCGATCTGCAGAGGGCTTATTCTGGGGGAACACAGCTAAATAATTCTGGCTAAAACAGTAACAGCGTGTCCCAGGCTAACAAGATCTGGTTCAAGTGTAAACCTGCATCAATGGGTGAAAGGAGAAGGAAAGGTTAAATATGTAGCGCTGCCACTTAACTTGTTCTGCAGGAATTTCACTGAGGTGAAGGCTAATCTCCATATGCTTAGAAGAAATAGCATATGGCAAAAGTGTATAACTGTGCTCTGCTCCAACTTTGTGTGAGGCATGATCTTTAGAAACAAGCTAAAACTTTCCCCTGCTATCAAAAGGCTGATATGACCTGTAAAACTCTTCCTGCTAAAGACTGAGACGGAGTAGTCGTCCCAAGGCAAGCTGTGCTGAGGCTTTGTAAGTGTTGTGTAAACAAATAGTGGACCTTTCCTTTGCAGTGAGTGCTGAGCACATCCCAGGTGAGGAATGAGGATGCAAGGTCTAATGTCACTTGCTGTCCCGTGTTCCCCGGCCATGGCTGGGTGAGCCCCTGCAGGTCACTTAGTCCTTCCTGCCCGCAGCTTCTCGCTGAGAAGGAACATGAATGGACCCACTGTGCCTGGATCGTGTTTGCAGGCTGTAGTGCCTGGAGTCTGTAGCTCTCCGAGTCTGGGAATAGCTATTTGATATGTATGTGCTGCAACTTTTGTCTTTATGTGCTCAATTCAGTTCTGGCTGCCCAGTTTAGAGGAAGCTAATGTCACAGCTATATTGACATTCAGATAACCGCCCGTGGGATGTGGAGTCTGGCTGATGACCCTGATCTCCCACCTACCTGTGGTGGAGGTGTAACAGTGAGTTGGGGTTGCCCACAGCACAGAGGTCTGAGCAAGCATGAGGGGCACTGAGAAGCAGGGTAGACTAACTGGTGCTACTGACAGCTTCTGATCCCTGCCCTTGCTCATCTTGGTCCAATTTAGGTCCCTCTGTGCCATGGAAAACTGCAGGGTATGCACCAACCTTTAGATAGCCTGGAGCAGGTCTGTGAAGTGCCCTTGCTCTTTGGGTTTACTGGGGTGCTGAAGTGTGAAAGGATGAATTAAAATACCAAGTGACAGCTGTGGTAGCAGAGGCTTCATTGTGTGGGACATATGGCCCTAAAACAATGATGGTGCTCGTTTGCCCCCAGTCTTAAATGTGCCAGTGAGCAAAGAGCGGTCGGGCTGAGCACTGTTCCCCACTGCATCAAATGCGACCTGTCGTCTTTCTGCAGACGGATGCCTTCTGGCTTACACTGTGCTGATTTATGTTATTTTTATCATTAGCTGTCTCAAACTTACTTGTTTCCAGTGAGCACTTAGCTGCTATGAGTATGTTGAGAGCAAGGGATATATCAGCTGTGAACTCAATCTCATTTGAAGAGGGTGAGCAATGTATTTAGTAAATCAAAACTGCTGAAAGCTGTTGAGTAAATTCAGCAAAGAATTTTCATTAGGCAACGTTGCTTGCTGTTTCTCCAGAGGGTTTTAGATGCTGTTTGCTAGATTGAAAGATGATACTTTACTCTTGCAAGTGCTACTGACCAAACAGCATGGGAAGAGAGCTGTCCTACAGATCTCATTCATCTCAGTGCCCTTAAGTGTACTGTCTTGGCTGCTCTTTTAAAGGATGATTTCATGTTCTAAATGTTCTAAGATTTAGGGCCTGGCAGCATTTACAGAAGTCTCAAAGGCTTAGAAGGAAAAAAAAAAGGCTGGTAACTGTTGTATTCACTTGGCAAATAATAACTTTTAGCACTATTTAAACTAAACAGAGCACAGGTTCATTTCCACCTCCAGTATCCCCTGGGCACCCATGGAAACTCACGTCATGTAAAACTACATTTGGTCTTGATGTGCTTGTTTAGACACCCAGCCTAGTTGGTAAAAGATTCCTCACGCTTCCTATTGTGGAAATCTTCCTTACCCACATTAACTGTTGGGTGACTGATCTGGAGGCCAACCTCACCAAAGAGTCTCCCTAGACATACATGGGTGGTAGTTCCCAAGCGGTGTAGTCCCATTAATAAATGTAGTGTTGGTGAGGAGCATATGGTGGTATGTGTTTCCAGGCAAAGACTCCTGTGGGCATGAGTTCTCCAAAATGGGTGTTTCTTTTGTGCAACACAACCACCACTTAGCAGGGAGTTTCTCTGCTTCCTTCTCTTCTGTCCTTACCATGCTGAGGATCTTCTAAGTCTCTCTCTCCCATCTTTAAATTTCATGCAATGCTCCTTCCCCCACCCTTTTTTAAAAAAATTTCTTTTTAAAGCCCTGGCTATTGCTTCCTACTCCTGAGTACTCCTGCCAATTTTTTGCAACTTCTTCAAGGATCTTGCTGTTGGATGTTTACCTCTGTACTTTGAAAGACTTGTATGTTGAGGGGGAAGAGATCGGGCATAGTGCCAGCTGCCAAGTAAAGCAAGCTGAAAGTAGATTTCATTAAGCTTAAGTGCTAGTGTGAGCAAGAAGACAGTTCAGTCAAAAAGCTGGGGTCATAAGGGGCTGTTGCTTTAAATAACTGCGGAGTAGCCTGGAAGTGAGCAATTCTTTTATCTTGGTGCCAGGTAATGTTTGAGATGGAGAGCGTGCAGAGCAGAAGGGGGAGGGACAAGCCTACCTACATGTCAGCTTATCCAGGCTTAAATTGCTCCTGGAACTAGGAGTTCAGTCACCTTCCCCTTTTGCAAAGGGGAGAGCTTATCGCAGGGCAGTAACGGCGCAAAGATGACGTTTCCCCGGACAGTGTCTGCGGTGGAGGATGAGCACTGGGATAGGTGTTCCTCAGTTGGACCTGCGTTCCTGATAAGACTTGGCCTTGCGCGTGTGGATGAAAGCAATCATTACTCTTTTTGTCAACATTGTACCATTGATGGGACCAGAGCTAGCCTGTGGGCGCCTGGGTTCAGAGTGCTCCTCTGGGGCTGGGTATAGCCCTCACATCCGTAGCGTGGTGTGGTGCCGAGACACGATGGCTTTTGTGTGCAGCGCTGGCCCTTCATCTGAGGTGAATTACATCACGTCTGTAATATCGGCTCAGCCTGTGTATGCTGTTACTTTATTTTCCCTTCTGCTGGAACAGATAACAGTAAACTTGTACCAGCCTGTTTGATAACCACCAGAAATCCCCTGTTTCTTACTATTTCAATGCAGTGAGATAAGCAATATTCAAAATGTTTTATCTTACACTTTTTTTAAACCTGAAAAGACAGTATATCAAATATTCTTCTTACATGCCTGAAGAGCCAGGTGTGCTAATCTGGTAGGAAATTATTGGAGAGGCAACTGACAGTGTCTTTCATGTTAAAGTAGAGGAGACTGCTGGATCTCCTGCTGCCTTTTTGCTGATGTTGGGGGTTGGAGGGATGCCAGGGGAATGCTACTAGCTCCTTTCACTACGGCTGAAGGCACAGCTAGTGCTGATCTTCTGTGCTGCCAGCACCATATCATGTAGCTAAAAGACCCAGCCACCATCTGACCAAGGCCAGGGTTTGTATTTCATCTCCCTAAAGAGTCTTCAGGTAGTGATCCTGCTGTGGCTAAGGAGAGCCTGTCCTTTCATTGAGAATTCAAACTCTGAAATCTGCTTTTTGTTCTTCTTTTTGTACATGAAGCAATCAAAATCAAACGCAATTTCTTCCATTCTGCTTTTGCTGAGCACATGGCTTATGTGGTGGTCAGCTGGGGCTTTATATAGCTGCAGAAAGGGGTGTGATGGGTTATTGCTGTGGTACTTCGAACAGTTCTTGTGTGACTGCATTCTCTGAAGACTTCTCTGCAAGATCATACAAGCTCTTTAAAAACAAAATGCTTCATCCTGTAGTAGTTCTCTGGCAGAACTTACACAGCTGTAGCAGAATGCCTGCAGCCTTTAATCTGTTAATAATTGCATCCTTCATTTCTCGGTCCTTTTAAAGCAGGCAGAGAAAACAGTTCATTGGTTGTCTGCTGAATTGCCGTTTAATTCCTTTGTAAAACAAAAAAGTGATCCTTTTTTTTAAAAAATAAATTTCTTAGTTTATCTGGAGTCACTCTGCCACTGCGATATTAAACAACTTCCGATCAGCCAGCCATGGCTAGGCTGTCAGGAAACCCCTTCTACACAGGGAAAGATAATGTTTAACTTTCAGATAGAATTACTGTACTGTTTCCTTTTCTTCCCCTTCCAGTGGCTTCTGTGAAACTGTTTCTCTTCAATATTAAAACCCCAGATGAATCCTAAGGAAAACTTAGTGTCGGTTGGATATTAGGTTAAAATATTCTTAAAATGGATTGCTGATACCACCAAGACCAAGGGCTGTTGGCGAAGTATAGCCAAGAGAGACATTAGGCAAGCCGTGGGGAGAGCTGTGCTGGTTACTGCGGCGAGGAAGCCGGGCTGTGCCACGGCAGACGCGTTGGTTGCACAAGGCGCTCTCTGGACAAAGTGAAATAATACTGGTGAGACTCTGGGTGCTTAATTTAGCTCTGCTTAAAGATGATGCAAAACTTTGGACTTTCAGAAAGGGGAGGGGGGAAAGATTACCAAATCTGAACTGTTGGAGCTTGTGCGCAGCATGCTAGCTTTTCCCTTGTTCTGAAATATAACTTGCCTAATGAACATGGTTTACACCTTCTTTCTTAAAAACACCTACAAAACTATTGCCTTCCTCAAACGCTTCCACCAAACTATGTTGTAGCTAGGTCCGCTCCCAAAGGGGAAAGGGTCCCATCATGCTGTTTTACAGCCTGTTCTTGGTAAACGGTGATAGACATTAGAGGGGTTTGGCTTTAGCTATCTGAGAAAATAAAGATTGATAGAATTTTCCCCAGGTTACACTGACGCCTTTAAACTGAAATCAAAGTGATTTAACTGAAGCTGAATTTCGTTGGTTTAAACAATGCAAAACAGTTCCAATGCCTGTAAGAGCCTGAGAACCCAATTTTAAGTGAGGCTAGAGGAGCTGGCTTGGAGCTGGAGTTCTTGAGTTGGCTTCCATGACATGTAAAGCTGTCAAACACTGGAAGTTAATTATTCACTGCAAAAAGCCTTGCCAGGGCCTCACAAGAGTCGGAAAAGCATACAGGGCGTTTGTCAGTGTCCCCTCAGAGTATTGCACAGAGAGAATGTTAAATATTTCTCTTAAGCTGAATTAATGTTCTCTGTGGTGTGAGGTGGGGTATAGAAGTCAGCGGTAGAGGAGGGGAAAGTGTGCAGAGATGGCAAGTTTCATAACTGAATTATTTGCTTAAGTTTTGAAGGCAAACAATATTTTCTATTAGGTACCAGTATATTAGACCTTGAAATAGGCTGCACCAGAAAAGAGCATACAATAGGAAAGCTGGTGGTGTGGTTAGCGGTCTGAGCCAGTTCAGTTTTCTTGGTTATGAAACTCGAGTGGTAAATATGAAACATGGTATTACAATAAAGATTCCTTAAATTCAAACACTAAAAAAGATTTCCTTAAAACTAAACTCTTTTTTTCTAGCAGTTAGTTAGCTGAGGAACTTAAATGTGGCCTTCATAACTTGAGAGGGGGGATTTGCTAACACAGCAGAGATTTAACTTACTGGAGGTGTTCTCTTTCCTCCCCTTTCCAGGTTGTGCTTCAGTTTTATTAAATACAAAAGCTACATTAAGATTAACACAGGGGTAAAGCTTTCTTTTTTTCCCTAACATCTGGAAGAAAAGGCAAAGATCTGAAAGTGCAACAGTGAAGTTTGACTGGTTGGAGCTCTGAGGAGGAGCAGCATGCACAGGAGGGCCCCTTTCCTCCTCTCGGGCTGGCTGCAGTGTGTGGAGTGGCTTCGACTTGTAGGAACCCGCACTGGAGCGTCCAGGAGGCAGGATTTTACCCTGGAAAACACACTGCTATAGCAACACCCTGCTCTCCTCAGGGGAAGATTTGCTTATGAAAGCTGTCTCGGAAGGGATGGTTGCTGTGAGCGGGTGAAGCGTAGGCAGTGCCCTGCGCTGGCTCTGGTGTTCTCGTGCAGTGAGTGGCTCGACTGCAAGGCAGGAGATGCAGGACTCGAGGGATAAATTTTAATTACGGTTAAGGTAGCATTCAACTTTCATCCCAGGTGAGGAAATCTGGCTGTATGTTTACACATATAGCTAGCAGCTGTGCTCTTGGAGGGCTGCTGGGCCTTCTCCTGCTCCCCAGAAGCACAGACTTCAAGTCAAGACAACAAGCAAGTGCAGTGTCACCACTGCAGAGTCCTGTGGGCACAGCTTCCCAGTAAGTCTGCATGCTGCGGCTCCAGTCTCTGGGCTTTTCAGTCTTAGTCTGCTGTATTTATTCCACCTGGAATGCTAGTGTACCTCCCTTGTAAAGTTTCATTTTCTTCTGTATTATAGAAGGGCTCTAATGGTAGTGAGCTTTTGTGGCTGGGCAGAAAGCCTTCACATGTAGTCTCTGATTACTGCAAAACCTGGTGCATTCCTTAATCTCTGAATCTCCTTGACTCTTGGTGAACTCCAGACCACCTGGAAGCTGTACTATAACTACCTGAAAGGGTGGACAACTTCAACAGGTGCCAACAGAGAAGTGAGCTAGGAATGCTCATTACTGAATATTAATAACTAATGTATGTGGAAAACTAGTTCCCTTTTCATTTAAAAAAAAAAAAAGGAAACTGTAACCCCCAGAAAAACCTGCTTGTAGTGTTTGTAGAAGTTGTAATTGTACTTGTAATATGCCTGGGAAGGAGGTAGTTCCTCGAAGCTGCTAGGGCTTCTAATGCCTTCACTTGCATGGGGGAAGAAGGGAAAAAAAAAATTAGGCCAGTCTGAAAATCCCACCTCCTTTGGGAATTGGCTTGCAGCTTTGTTCACCCTGAACACACGGTGACAGCTCTTCCAAGCTCCTTCTGTGGGGAGAGGGTTTATGATGGTAGCTGGGCAAGATACGGAGACTGGAGGCACCGATGCTGTGCTCTAGCATGGATCTGCAATGCAAGTGTTGCCTTGAGTTATGCCACAGAGTCCCACCATACTGAGCAATGGCATGTAGGGGGCCACTTCTCTGGGACTTGGTCATATGCAATGACTCAAAGAGCTAAAGTTTTGGTTATTCTGTACATTGTGTGTACTTAATCGGAATCAGGGAAGCAGTTCTTTGCCATACCTTGTTTTGAAGCAGGGGATTTGGTTGGCCCCAAGATCTAATCATTGCATCAATGTGCTTTAATGCATGGACAGATTGTGATTTTTTTTTTTTTTTAGCTAAAAATGACTGCTATTAAGACATTGATTAGGGTACATTGCAGTCTGGTAAATATTGTGGGGTGACTGTTCTCCGGGACCTACAATTTGCGTCGTTCAGAGTAGAGTTATGTGTAGCACACACAAGAGTAGCACTGGATTACAATAATCCCCTTAACAAATGTGAAAAAGCGGGTGTTTACTGTGCAAAAGTTAATGCTCCCAGTTCTGTGCACCTCTTGCACATTGCATATCTCTGCTGAATTGCCAAAACTGTAACATGTTTACAGGGAGCAGATGTGTAATGGCAGAACAAGTGAAGTATTTGCAGGGCAGAGTTTAATATAGGTATTTATCTTGGTATAAATAGATGCAACTCCACTCTGCATCTAAGTAAACCTGATACAGGAAGGTAAAACTTTGATCCCAGTCACAGGCACTCTCCTTGTGTGCCAAATGTGCTTGTGTCCCAGCGCTTCCTTGCCCCAACAAACCCTTTAAGTTCTTGTGCCTCATCTGTGCCAAGCCGTAGCTGCAAAACAGCATCCTTCAGATTTTGACCAGCGCGCTGCCTTATGGTTTGGGAGGTACCTTCTGCAAAACTGCACATCTACAGAGGCAGATTGTATTTGTCTACAGACTTGAATGACTTTCTCTCTCCCATTTCACAGGGGATGGGAAAGGACCGAGGCTGGGAAATGTTTAACTAAGCAGGTCTTGCTTCTGTTTAGCAATGAGCCCACTATTAGCTAATCAGGCAGAAGCTTAATCTCACCTTCTAGTGTCCCTTAAAAACTGTTACAGAAAGTGTTGCCTGAATCACAAAAGCTGATGGCTAGGCAAGGAACTTGTGTTTCTGTGAGGCTTTTGCCACACACAACTAATTGACTGTCCTCTTGCTTTGCTGGAGTCTGGGCAGGGAGAGGAAAGCTGACAGTTCAGTGCAGCTGCTATGCTTCAGACACATCTGTAGGTGTCCTCTCAAATAGCTCATTTCCATTAAGATGCCCAAGCGCTGTCAGGAGCCCCTGCCTAGGTGGGTGGTTTCCCGGCCCCAGTACCATGTTTCAGTACCTGTCATGGTGGGACCCATCTAGCAGCTCAGGGTGGGGGTGACCCTAGCTGGTTTTATTCTAGAAGCACAGCAGTAGTCCTAAACACGAATTCTGGGCTTCTGTCTTACCTTCAGGCTAACAGGGCATCATTGAATCTCCTCTTGGCAGGCGAAGGACGCCTTGTGTTCTGCCAGGTAAGGGTGATGCCCCCATGCCAGGCCCTGTGTGATGGTGCCAGAGCCTCGTTTAGTCCCTGTCCAAAAGGAGCATCTGAAGTGACTGAAATCCTGTGCTACTGATGGCCAGAAATTAGGTGCCGTTTCGGGACTCCTTTCCCCTGTTCTTGACAGAAGACATTTGGTTAACTTCATGTGATGTCAGGTTAGCTCACCTGCAGTTGCCTTGTTGGTCCTAAGAGTTTGCATTACAAAACATTGAAGATGGATGCCAGCGTACATCAGTGGGGGTTTGCTCCAAGGCGGGGAGTAGTGCAGGTGCTGATGGAAATGAGCACTCTCACTTCTGCCCTTGCTTCTCCAGTGTCACAACTACCAGCTGACCACGTGCATGTGTCTATGTAAAGCAGAGCTGAAATTGCAAGAGAAAGCTTTTATGGGGGAAAAGTCTTAGAAAACACTTGAAACTGTCATCTAAGACATCCTGGTGAACTGATTAGCCTGAAACTTAAATGGAAGATTTTCTTTTCTTCAAGGATAAAACTTGTTCACAACTGATGGCTTAGTAGCTGAAGTGGTTTTGCAGGCTGATGGTGACATTTCATTAACAGGAATCCCTATACTACATCTTGTATTGTGCTTAACCACAAGCTATATTTGACTAGTGAGACATGCGGAAGCAATGGGGAATAAGGCAGAACAAGCTTTTTTGCTTTTTTTGGCAGGCTTTTTATTTTCCTGTTGTCACAGTCTGTTCTTCCACAGTTTCTTCCATGCTTATGAAAGTAAGTCGCAGCTTCTGACTTGACCCTTGCTTAATTTTTTTTACTTGCTCCTAACACCTGACGCCAGCTCATTTTGTAACTGACGTATAAGCCCTAGGTCATCATAAAGGACAGTAGTTGCAGTCTGGCTGACTTTTTTTTTTTATTTTTCTCTGTGTGATGTACTTCTCATTACAAGGAGCTTTCTGAATAAAAGATGAGTTTAGTCACACTGAGTAGAGTTGCTAGACATCATGCTTAGCCATGTTGGATCAAAGGCCTTATGTGAACAGGCTGGAAAACTAGTAAGTGCTTTCTCAAATGAGAGCCTTTGTTTTAACACCAATTCTAAGTTTTTTTGGTAGCTGAAAGTTGGGTAAGGTTCCTCTTAATGGAGGGGGAAAAAAATTGGTCTCTTCCTTGGCTGGGAGGTTAGCTAAAAATAGCACTTCTGTAAGAGCCTTTATTCTTTTACCATGCAATATCTATTATGAATGTTGTGCAGCTGATGGTTTAATGCAGCGAGACTCCTGACCGGCTAGTGTTCGAATCCACATTTCTTGTATTTAGTTTAGAGACAGGCCAGTGACAATTCACTCATCTCCCTTTCTCCCTTTTTTTTTTCCCCCTCTTAAAAGGCTCTCTGTTATATTGGGACAGCAGGACTTAAGTTCCTGCAAATAGTATCAAGTGTACTCAAGCACTTGCTTGTCACAAAAATGAAAGCAGCTTTGTCCTGGTCTGTACTTGGTGATCAGAGTTGCTTGAAATTTCTTCCTACCATAAAACCCTTGTTCCACTCATGCCTTGTCATGGATGTTCAACTAAGTAAATGAAATCTGTTGTTAAAATCTGGATGGAGGTTGCCACCAACTGTTTAAAAGCTGAGCACACCTCAATATTTGCTTCCTTATGAATTTGCATTAGAAACGCACAACAGCTATAGTTCACAACCAAATTTCACTCAAACATTCCTCAATTGCTTCTGAAAATACAGAAGCAAAGGCTGATCTCTGGCTCTGATTGCTCAGTGTCTGGGGAAGTACTCAACAGTACTGCCAAATTTAGAAAAGAGGTGTTGAAGTAGCAACAGAGCAGGGAGGGAGCTGGACCTGTTACAGAAGGGTCCCTAAGTCACCAGCTGTGTCCCTGGCATCGCTGAGCTCCTGGAGATACTGCAATCCCGAGTGACCTCACTCTGTATACGATTTATTTTTAATTTCATGTAGTTCAAAGGCATGTTAAAATGTAAATCGCCAAAGTGTTGAGTCTAAAATGATGACAATTTGTGTCCTGTACGGGAGTGGGGAGTGCTATGGAGAGGAATGAATTCTAAATATGGTTCACTTATGCAGCTCACAGGTAATCAGACATACCTTTCAGCTGAACAAGCACATGGAGATCACACTTATTCCATCAGTTGGGTTGAATCTGCAAATGCTAGTCAGAAACTTCCCAGTCTGTTTTTTAGCACTTGAACATCTGAGACAGTGACTCTTGATACAACACCTGGGAACTGAGCATGGATTCCCCTTCTCCTTTGCAGGTGCTGAAAACATCGTTGCAATTATGATTGGCAACCTGAAAGGCATGGAGATCTTACATCGGATTGAGAGTGGCATGAAAGTGACTATGGTCATTGAAGTGGGGAAAAAGCATGGTCCTTGGATGAATCAATACTCCGTCTTCTTCATCTCTGTGTCATTTTTCATTGTCACAGCAGCAACCATGGGCTACTTTATTTTTTATTCTGCTCGGAGACTCAGGATCGCAAGGGCCCAGTCCAGGAATCAGGTGAGTTTTGTGTGCTGTTACTTTTTTTTTTGTATACCCCTGAGCCTCCATGCTGTGGGTTTTGAGGGCACAATACTGGTTGAGCACCAAAATTACTGAATTTGTTCATTCCCGTGGAAAGAGTGTGGTCTTTAAAATACTGAGATGTATCTTTAAACAGCTTAAAACTTTCCAAAGAAACAGCAAAAAGTAAACTGTCTGGACAAACCAACTGATCAGGTTTGGCTAACTTTGTCTCCTACAAATCTTACTCCCTGAACTGCAGTGCAGCCGTTAACGCTGATGTATTGGAGGCGGTGAGAGCGCGAAACTGCTTTTAGCTGACCCTCGCACTTCCCACGTAGCGCTGCCTGTGCGTTAGCTGTAATGTGAGACACGACTGCAAATGTCTCTGCAGAGCGGTGCATGACTCTGGCTGCCGTTCTGTAGACCACCAGTTAGGAAACTGCTGCTTGTTGAAAGCTGCTTTCTGATTGAAAGCTTTCTGAGAATTGCAGTGACAGCCTCAATTAAGAGTTGAAAAATAGCACTGTTAAATTGTGTTCTTTTTAAACCCCAGGCAGGGAGTTGCTAATGAGTTAAGTTTCCAAGTAACTCTCTTCTGTGTGATAATCTGATCAGCTGATAGGACTATGCTTATAGCTTTGTCTTCAGTCTGATCAGACCCACCTTATACCTGCTACTCCAGGGCTTAAATAAAAGCCTTAAAAGTGAGAATAAGGTCCTGGCATGACATCTGTTAGAGGTGATGGGCAGCAGCAGGAATGGGATCTGAGTGGTGCAGGTGTGAGTAGTAACTTCAGCCTTGCCCTTACGGCTGTGTTGCAAAGGAGACCAGTGGTATTTGCAGTGCTTCTTGCAGGAGCTACCTGAACTCTGAGAGAAGAGTTGTTAGAGTCCTTTCCTACCTAGAGCAATAGTACCAGCATCTCACCCTAGCTGGGCTCCGACTGTGTGAATTCTCTCTGGATCAGTGGTCAGATGGTTAAAGTGACAGACCTCTCTGCCACTGCAGAAGACCTGCCCTACTGAGCTTCTCTGCTGTCCTGGAGATTTCAGGCCCCTTGAGCAAGATCCTTCTGAAATAAGCTGATAAAGCTTGAAGTTGGACTCGGGTATTGAAATTCAGGCCAGTTTCAGGCTTCTGTAACATTTTAGGACTGGCTTCTTTTAAAATGTTAACATGCAGAACCATTGTTGTTCGTGGCAGAGAGACTAGCTAGGGTGAATGACAGCAATATTCCCACAGTCAAACAGTGGGTTCAAATATTGGCCAGAGTTGAATGCTGGGTTCTCTTTTGTAATCACAGAACCTAACTCAGTCCTGTTGACTAACCTGATCTCCTTCGACAACATGGTCACTCACTTAGTGGATGAGAGAAAAGCTATGGATGTTGTCTATCTGGACTTTGGTAAAGCTTTTGACACCGGTTCCCACAGCTTTTTCCTGGAGAAACTGGCTGCTCATGGCTTGGACGGGCATACACTTTGCTGGGTAAAAAACTGACTGGAAGGCTGGGCCCAGACAGTGGTGGTGAATGGAAATAATTCCAGTTGGCAGCTGGTCATGAGTGGTGTCCCCCAGGGCTCGGTACTGGGGCCAGTCCTGTTTAACATCTTCATCAGTGATCTGGATGACAGGGTTCAGGTGCACCCTCAGTAAGTTTGCAGATGACACCAAGCTGGGTGGCAGTGTTGATCTGCCTGAGGGTAGGGAGGCTCTGCAGAGGGATTTAGACAGACTGGATCGATGGGCCAAGGCGAACTGTATGAGTTTCAGTAAGGCCAAATGCCGGGTCTTACACTTTGGCCACAAGAACCCCCGCCAACGCTACAGCTGGAAAGCTGCTCAGCAGAGAGGGACCTGGGAGTGTTGATTGATAGCTGGCTGGACATGAGCCAGCAGTGTGCCCAGGTGGCCAAGAAGGCCAAAGGCATCCTGGCCTGAATCAGGAATAGTGTAGCCAGTAGGACCAGGGAGGTGATCTTGCCCCTGTACTTGGCAATGGTGAGGCCGCATCTTGAGTACTGTGTTCAGTTTTGGGCCCCTCACCACAAGAAGGACACTGAGGCGCTGGAGTGTGTCCAGAGAAGGACAGTGAAACTGGTGAGGAGTCTGGAGCACATGTCTTACGAGGAACGGCTGAGGGAACTGGGGTTGTTTAGCCTGGAGGAAAGGAGGCTGAGGGGTGACCTTATGGCTCTCTACAACTATCTGAAAGGAGGTTGCAGGGAGGTGGGAGTGGACCTCTTCTGTCAAGTAACAGGTGATAAAACAAGAGGAAACGGCTTCAAGTTGTGCCAAGGGAAGTTTAGATTGGATATTAGGAAGAATTTCTTTACTGAAAGGGTCATCAGGCATTGGAATGTGTTACCTGGGGCAGTGGTGGAGTCCCCATCCCTGGAGGTATTTAAGGGTTGTGTAGATACAGTGCTTAGGGACATGGTTTAGCGGTGGGCTTGACAGTGTTAGGTTAATGATTGAACTAGGTGATCTTATAGGTCTTTTCCAATCTAGGAGATTCTGTGATTCACTCCAGTTTGTGTTCTGAAATCCTGTTGTCTAAGTGTAACCTTGTGGATGATGGTCAGCTGGCTGTATCCTTACTGAGCCTAGAGATCTAACAGTGAGATGAAACTGTATTTGTGCCTCATGTGAGCTGTGTCTGTCTCAACTTCTGGACGAGGCCTCCTCTAAGTACATGTTCTGGTGTTACCTCACACCTGGAAGTGGCATGAGGATACAATAAGGCAATAAGCATACAATAAGTGAATAGTTGAAAGAGCAAGTTGTCATCTGCCAGTGGGATATATCATTGCCACTCCTGGATGTCAAATGGACTTGTCTCTGTAGTACCTTTCATGAGGGATGGCGTGGAGCTCTAACACGCTGTCCCCTTGCTGGTATGTGTGAACAGAGATGCACACTGTCTCCTGCTGGTGAATCCCCTCTTTCATTCCCTGCCATCTACCCTAGTATGAGAATTCTGCTCAATGCTAAACAACCCTTGGCAGGAAAAACTGGGTGCCTTAGAAGCTGGTCTGCAAAAGATACTGTTTATCAAATTGCATGAAAATTTTTCCTCCTTTGAAGTTGTTGAACAGAGCAATTGTGGAAGTCCATCTCTGTTCTGAGCTATCAGGCTTTCAACAAGCTACAAATGCTATTAATGCCTCGGTAGTACTGGGAAAATCCAGTCTGCTTGGCTAGCACCTTCACAAACTATTTCTATCTTGGGTTCTGTATGCACAAGGAATTTACTGTAGATTGAAAAATAACATTGATAAATGACATGCCAGTTCCACATGATTTCAGCTGAACTGAAATTAGGGAGCCTTAAAAAGTGCTTTATAAAGGATAAGAATAGAAGAAAGCGTCTCTGCTATCGGGGGGTAAAAATGTACTGTTTTGTAAAAATGAAACTCAATACAATCCAGAATTGTTTTCAATTGCTTTTATACCATGGCATCTAAAAACTGACCTCACAATGATTAGATAAGCAAAGAATAACAAGAAAGCCCTTGTTAGTGAAGGTGAACTACTAACAGGTGATGCTACAGTATTCCTGGTTAACTAGCTGATTGGATTTTCAGTGTATATCCAAAGCCCAACAACTTATCAGCTTGCATGCTAGATGGGGGGGGCTTTCCTGTCATCATTCAGCCCTTTGGAAACTTGGCTTGCCTGGAGTTCAGTCTGTTACTTGGTGGAGTAAAGGAGTGTGTTTTGTCTCCTTTATTGCACAGATGTTGAAGGGTTATACATTCTTTTGGGAGGTGCCTTTAGGAAAGTGAAGTATGTTGATAGCTATAAAAATTTTTTCCTCTTTCAGAAGTGAACCGCTATTCTGAATGCATCCCTTTACCCAGTGTTACTATTCTGCGAAGTATCTGTCTGCTTTCTTGACCTTTCCTGTGGGATTATATTGCTGTTGTGTGAGGAGTCTTTTAAAGTGTCAGTCTACCACTTGAACCAAAATGAACATTTTTTTTTTTAATTCTATACGGAGCTGATTGTGGTATGTGATAATGATGCTCTGCAGCTTGTCTCTTGTGTGTTCAAGTTCCTGAGTATCTGGCTTGTTCTTGTGGACTGAACCACAGCCCCAGGAGAGCTCTTGCTCTGGACTGAAAAGGGCAATGAAGCCGAGGGGTAGAACAGAAAGAGGGGAGGATGTTTTCTAGATGCTTTCTCTTCTGCAAAGGCTTCCTGAAAACAAGAGCCTGGCTAGATACACGTTTCATTCATGCATGGGACTAGTAGAAACCCCTGCTTGAATTGAATGGCTTTCCAGGTATTACTGTACTGGCAATATATTTTTCCTTTTCTTTTGGCTTGAGAAAAATGCTCAGACTTCAGTACTTTCTGAAGCAAATCTCTTGTTTTATAGATGGTCAGGCTGTTGAGTACCTTTGAACTTCACCATTTATCAGTACGGCTTCTGTACTTCTTGGTATGACTACTTGCTTCTTCTGGTGAAGGCATTTTTTCTGGATGGCTTGATCATGGAATCATGGAATTTTCAGAGTTGGAAGGGACCTCTAGAGATCATCTAGTCCAACTGCCCTGCTAAAGTAGGATTGCCTAGAGCACATCACTCAGGACTGCATCCAGGGGGGTCTTGAAAATCTCCAGAGAAGGGGACTCTACAACCTCCCTGGGCAGCCCGTGCTAGGGCTCTGCCACCCAAACCATAAAAAAGTTTTTCCTTGTGTTAGAGTGGAACTTCGTGTGTTCCAGCTTATGCCCGTTGCCCCTCGTCCTGGGAACCACTGGAAAGTCTGGCTCCATCTTCCTTCAACCCACGCTTTAGACACTTACAAGCAATAATAAGGTCTCCCCTCAGCCTTCTCTTCTCCAGGCTAGAGAGTCTCATATATATCATATATATCACATATAGCCTAGGTTTTAAACATGTTCTCCTCTGCGGACTTTTCTTGAAGGCAGCAGCTGTTTCTCACTCAGCTTGAGCAGGAATTGCATACAAGTCAGTAATGTAAAACTGCGCAAAGGGTTTCTTTAAAAAGTTGAGCGACTACAGAA
Source organism: Pluvialis apricaria (assembly GCA_017639485.1). Classification (NCBI taxonomy): domain Eukaryota; kingdom Metazoa; phylum Chordata; class Aves; order Charadriiformes; family Charadriidae; genus Pluvialis; species Pluvialis apricaria. Next base: position 9,135,782 of record CM030017.1, read on the forward strand.
AAGAGCCAGTCATGTTATCTCGCGGTCCAAGTGAAAACAAGTTTAGTAGCACATCTGTCCTAACTGTGAGTTAACATAGAGCAGCTTTTTCCTCATAAGCCAGCTAGCTAAACTGTTTACAACCTCCTAGTTCTTATCTGAATGCATATTTTCTTCTGGGCTTGAAATTCAGGTCCTCACCTCTGCGATCTTTTACTGCACCGCAAGGTCTGTGAGCAAGGAGGTGTAAAAACAAGGCAAGTGCAGTTAGGTGGCTTGCTAACTTTCTAGTCGGCAGAGTACTGGCAAACTCAGTTCCTCAATGTATTAACCTTTCTTAGTAATGCAAAATGGCCAGTGATGTTATCTGTGGCCTGGTTTCTAATTTAAGCTCAAGTCTTCACTTCCATTGATTTCATAAAGATTAGACGTTGCAGCTGAGACATTACCTAACTAATGGCTCTGGAGGAGGTGAGTTGCTCAACTTTCCACAATTGAGAACTGTTTTCATGGCAGTAGCTACCTGTGGGGAAGAACTTCCTTAGCTTACAGGAGAAAAGCAGGAGCTCCTGACCTCCTTAGAGCTCGCCAGTCTGCATTGCCATGACCATGCTCACAGGGTGCCTTCCTGGCATCTTACGCAGAAGGGGTTGGAGATGAAATCAGAAGTGTTGGACCAGGGAAGACTGAGGACTAAGTAACAGCAAACCTAATTCTCCCAGCTAGGTCCCTCTCTACCTCAACATGCTGGAACCTGGATAGGAGCTGGGACCTGACCTGTTTTGTAATGTCTTAGTTCTTTTTTTTTTTTTTCCTGCCTCAACTTGCTATTTTTTTATAGAGTTGCTGGGTTTTAGACTTTTAACATTAACATTTAATGTTTGCTTGAAAAACTTGGCTTCACAAAATGCTTTGACATTCCAAGCTTGAATATCCTGGATCTCCTGGTAGGCTATTCAATAAAAAGCTTCCTCTTGCAATCGTTCTCCGTCCCCCCGGAGGGGTGTTCTGCTGTACTTACCAGAATCAATGTTAAAGGTGACTTTGCCATTGGTGCGTTTCATGAAGAGCAATTAAACTTGTGCCCAGGCAAAACTTAAAATATCATTTCAGTAAATTATTAACGATACAGCCAGTTGGGTCCTGTCTAATATGCTTGGCCTGACATTAGATGTGTAGATTAGATACTGATGAGGGAGTACATTCCTAGAAAGTTTAGCTTTCAATTAATAACAAGTAGCAGTGGCAGATAGTTCTGGCTGCATATGAGAAGTACTAATATTGCTGCATTCCTGCTCTGTTGATGTTACCGCGTTTGCTGCTGAAACTTTTGTGGGCCTCGCTGTTTACTGAGATAGGTATGTGGCTGCTTCTCATGGCTTCAGTCTGAAACACTGACAAAGGGGAACATCGTTCTGAAGTTAACCTTAATTGACATACAGAAACATATTGATGTCTTCAGCAGAAGAACTTTACAAGCCTCAAAGAAAACTTGACTAGTTCTTGTTCCTGAAAAATATATCCAAGAACTTGTTTGGATCCTTTACCTTTGGCCTGTATGTGTCTCTTGGTAGTTATTAATAGCTATCAACTATTAAACTCCTAAAAGTATGCGTATTGATCCTATATCTTAGGATCCCAAAACAATGCTGATACACAAATAGGTCATTTTGTGCCAAAACTGTTTGGCAGGGTCCCAGTGGACCATATAAATCAACTTGTTTGAGATTAACTGCTTCAGCGCAGGGAGTCTTATGCAGACTTGAATTACCAATTCTCCCTGAGCTTCTTCGGTGGCAGCAGCAGCCCTCCACCTGCTTGTTCCTTCTGTACTTGTCCCACCAGCACTGCACCTTCATCCCAGAAAAGATTCTTCTAACCGAAGTCAAATGCGTAAGGGCAAGTAATACTGGAAAGCCAACAGTGCAGGCTTCCTGCACTGAGCAGCTGAATTGGGAGGAGGATTTTTGATTAGCTGCAAAACTTGAGTCCAGTCTGTCCCTAAACCAGGTGCCCGTTTTGGGACGGCACTGCCAGAGCTGCCGGATGCGCCTCCGTGTCCCGGGGCAGTAAGTGCAGCAGGGAGGGAAAGGACAGTCATATTCTTCATGTTGGTGGAACAGCACCAACCTGCGACCTTTAAACAGAGAGGCTCTGTGCTAATTAAATGTTTTGCAGTGACAGCTGGAGAGCAACAGTTGCCAGGCAAGCTGGGCTTCTGCTGTCCGCTCCTCTCTGCCCTGCTGTCCTGACAGCAGCACGCAAATTACTGCGTGAAGGGGAATGCTTCCTCCTCTGCTTTCATTAAAGCTTCCATGTAATCCACCCGGGGCTAGTCATTTGATTTGTTTCACGCCTTGTGTCATGGGGAGAGGGAGAAATAGCTCTGAGACTTTTTTTTTTCCCCCCTTTGTGCACATTACTTTGAACCAACATTGAGATAAAACTGCATTCTTCCACTTGAGGGGAGCGGTCGGTGCTAGGAGGCTCCTGGGCTGTTTGTGTGCTCTGTAAAGCGGTCGTGGCAGAGGACTAGTTCAGGGTGCGTTGGGTGGAACTGGGCCGATTGGTAAAGGATCTCACCTTTCATCAGGACGTGAGTCTGTGCCAGGAAGCTGTCATAAAGCGAGCAGTTAAAATTATTGGTTGTAGGACTCGATGTTCGGTCTTCTGTACTAAGTCAATTTGAAGGCTGCTGTTTGTTTTGGCTGGGTCTAATCTGATCAAGGTATTACCTTGCATCTCTTCAAAGAAGAAACCCTTGAAATTCCAGGGCTTTGTGAAAAGGTTAGGTAAAAACAAAGCATATGCAAATGCCTTGTAGGTGTGTCATCCAGAGTCAATAACTACATCAGTATGTCCTGAAATTCTATTTCACGTTGTTGTCTCTAAATAGCATGGTCATGCTTACTTGGCTTGTTTTGATAACACCTGGGTTATACAACTGGTGCCTGCTTGCAGTAAGCACCATGGTAAGTATTAGTAACTGCCACTCCAGGGAAAAAGCATTGTGTTTAACCAGGACCGCTTTCTGTTACAGCGACAACTAAAGGCCAGGGCTAAGAAGGCCATCGAGCAGTTACAGCTCCGCACCCTGAAGCAAGGGGACAAGGTATGGCTGATGCTAGAATTTCCCGAGCGTTACGGCACACCCTCTGCCCAGCGCCCAGAGAGTGGTCCATAGTACTGGTGCGGGATGCAGAAGTCTCTCTGAGCCTGTAACTGTCTCTGGCAGAGATGGTTCCTCTTTCAGACCAGGCCCTTTACTGGGGTTCAAGACTTCCCAATTTGTACATTCTTATAAATCAGATTATCTTTTTAGCTGCTTGCTTGTAGTCTTGCTGAGGTGAGAGGTCCTAATTTGCTGGCATGGATGCTTAAACATAAATTAGTATATCTAATCAGCTTCTGTGGCTGTTCTTTTTGTAATTAAAACTGGAGGTAGCTGTTTCTAAACTTCTACAGTACTGCCTCAGTCCAGTGATGGTTTGCAGCTGGACTTCTAAACCATGGGATTCACCTTTCAATGCTTCGGTTAAAGTGTCAGCTTGACTAGGAGTAATCTGCACAATGTGTTTATATAAGATTATATAGGGGAGATATCTTGGATTACTTCAGCTAGACCCCTTTGTCTGCAGTAAATCTGACTGCAGTTAAAAGGAAGCTTTCAAAGTCTGTTAATACTGTAAATTCATTTCCCTGCTCTAGGAAACCGGTCCTGATGGAGACAGCTGTGTTGTGTGCATTGAGCTGTACAAGCCGAACGAGGTAGTGCGTATTCTGACTTGCAAGTAAGTTGTCTTCCAAACTGCCCCTTCATCCAAAATCTGGAAGCGTGCCTCTTGCTACTTGTTCCTTCTGCTATGTTAACAAAGCTGATCAAACTTTAATCAAGCTGTTGCACAGCAAGAATTCTCGAATCTCTGTTAAACAATGTTTTGAACAACAGGAACTGTGTAAATACACACTTGTAGTGTGCCCCGATGGCCTGTGCTCATAACTTCCCCTGTGAGCGGATTGACGAGTATAACTTGGCAGAACACAGTGCCTCTCCAGGGCATGCCAGGGCTTTTTTTAAAGATTTCTTCCTTTGCTGGTGTATAAGAATGTTACCTCTAAACTGCAGATAACTGGCAAAACTATGCTTGTTTCTTGTCACTTAGTTTACTGGTTACTAAGAGGGTCCAGTTCCCACTAAACTTGTGAAACCATGTTAACTTTGGTGGATTAGAAAGGAAGCATTTCTATTTTTGTATGCATCATCTAAAATAGAGACCAAAATAGAGCTATAGCAGTTTATTTTTCTAGAATTCTCTACTGTAGTATCTCATTGCTGTGCTTCTGTGGGAGCCCAGTACTGTGGGACTAAGACTTTAATTTGATTGCTCCTAAGATGAGCAAGCCATTCCTAAGCCTTCTCAGGGCTTAAGGAAACTTGTTGTGTGGGACTTCCCCTGTGCTTGCTGGATGGGACTGCTCTGGCAAAGCTTCTAAAATCAGAGGGCTGCAATGTGAACTGCACGGATTTTATGGGAAGAGGTTTTGTAACCCTCGGGGGGTTGTTACAAAAAAACACTTGGAAAAATTTTGATGTAGGAAAAATCAAGTTCTGAAGAATGGAAAAAAAAGCTGCTGTTATGTGCTGAGCAGTGTTATTTGTCAAACACTATCAAATCTGAGCTGGGGTTACCTTTGCACCAGGTTAGTTTTGCAAAAGCAAAACTGCTCCCAAGCAGTAGGGCTTCTAAGCTGTTTTGATATCAAGAAGTTGGCCCATTAAGGTGTTATCAACAAACTTCCTTGATCTAATGTTTAATTGCTTAGAAAAAAAAACCCAAAACTGAATAAGCTTTCAGGCATGTGTGTTAATGATTATTCAGTTGTCTTGTCAGTTTTACGCTCATGGGTAGTCCTGTTTTAGTAATGAAGTAGGTCCCATGAGTACAGAAGCATTTAGGCAGGCTCTAGATACTTTTGGCTGATAGGAAACCTGACTTCTCATTATTTTCCTATAAACCCTGCTAATCTTGATAGGAACTTGCAAACAAAGCGTGACTTATTGGGTTAAGATGAGAGTAACTTCTTTTGAATGTATTCTTTATATACAAATCTGCATTATGCTTTGCTCTGAGACTGCTTTTACATACAGTTGTGATGCTTCATTCCTCTTTGGCCCAAATGTAGCTCTAAGAGGCACTAGCTTAAGATGACTGCATTTACTTGATAATCTTCCCCAGTGGTGATCTCTGCCAGTATCAACCATATTAAATTCTCTCTCACATGAGTTAAACTGATATTTACTGCAAGAACATACTTGATGTTGGTGGTTGACCTCAACACTGAGACCCTACTTGTTGAAAGCATTTAACTATATCCATGCAAGAAACAAGCAATCGAATGCTTCTGTGAGTCATATCAGTGGTATCTAAGTATCTGGGGCGTGTGTATTTGCAGAAGGCATTCTTGTCCAGATAGTCAAACTGAAGGCATTTATAGTAGCAGAGGTACACAAGACCAGTATTAAGTCCAAGTACTTAAAATAGTCATGCATCAAGGAAGTTTCAGGCTGTACTCTAGACATTACGTTGATGCAGCTGGAAGGAGGTGCTGGTTATGTGGCCTGAATTGGAGAATCCTGGTATCTTACTGGGGCGTAGGGTACTGAGTGCTGGATGTGGTGATCTCTGCACTTCTCTCATAATAGAGTTCTGATTAATACTGAGCAGTGCCTCTCTGCCTTGCTATTTCTATTCAGGCTGAGGGAACGGGCAGATTGCAGGATTTCAAGTCATCCTCCTAAATCTGTGGCCTAATTCAGACGCATTGTGTAATTGAGTGTCTTCACAGAAGCACACATTTGCATCTGTGATGGCTGAACTATATTTATTTTCTTGAGTACACAGCCTGTCAAATATCTACTTGGAATACGCAGTGACTGCATAGACAAAGTAAATGTGTGGGAGTATAGTTTCTGGAGGGCATAACTCTGTGACATGATTTTTCTATGTAGTTTCAATAGAAAAAAGTGCTATTTAGTCATCTGCATCTGCATGACAGAAGTTAACCTTAAAGCCAAGACTGAGATGTCAATATTTGTATTAGTTAAATTATCAGCTGGGAATGTATTGTACATAGATTAAAAAAAAAAGCTTAAGACTGATGTAGCAAAGATGATAATGCTGAATTCTAGCAAGTTGTCTAGAGATACTAATAAGCATAGACCAGCTACAGTCTGAGAGATCAACTATCCATAACTTTCAACTGACTCTTGAGGGAAAATAAGGTAATCTGTTTTAGAATGAATACATTCGCAGTGTTTCTAGATGAGCATTCATAGCTGCTACGTAAATAGTTTTCCTGGTGTGAAACCTAACTCTTTGGTTACCTTCTTCCACCAGCCATCTCTTCCACAAGAACTGTATTGACCCCTGGCTTCTGGAACACAGGACATGCCCGATGTGCAAATGTGACATACTCAAAGTTTTGGGTGTTGAGGTAAGCTAGTAGTCTTTCTTAGCGGCCATTATCAGTATTAAGCTAGTTTAGTAACCACATGCTGAGCTACTTCGTGCTGCATCTAGAGCACAGGTGATAAGCATAGGTGTTGCCATGTCAGTGGCGAGATGCTACAGGACTAATTGCCGTGTCCCCTTTAGCGAAGCCTGCAGTTGACCTGGTCTGAGTTGTTATCATCCAAAGCCTGAATGTCAACCAAAACTGACTGTAATGCATGACTGAAGAATTGCTCTTGGCTCTTGCGCTTGCAGCTAAGGGTGTTTCTCAAAGCTTCAGGCAGACTTTGACAACTCATAGTCTCCCTGAAACCAGCCTCTACTCGGTTACCAAGTACCCGGTGTCCTTGTAAAGCGAATGTGTTAGCATGTATGGCTTTCCTGGAGCCACATGTCTTCCTAGGATACGTAAGGAATTTCTGATGTGTTGTGCAGCTGCTCATTGTGGCAAGTGCCAGGGGAGGATGCTGCTGCCAATGCCTGACACGGCTTGCACCAGCTAAAATGTATGCCAGAGTTTGCCTGGGGGAGGGAGATCTGCTTTGAGTGGAAGGAAGAATCTATTTTCCGGGTACTGGGCAGTAAAAGGGAAGAGCTGGCAGAAGAGTGGAGAAGCTGCATCTGAACTTACTGCTCAATTAGGCAGTAACTGGTTTTCACCTATGATGCTGGAGGCTAACAGCAGAGCTTTTTTCAATTTTGAATTTATTTTTTTCTGGGTAAAAGTTCATTAGACTCCAGTCCTTGCAGGCATTGATCTCCTGGAAAGATACTACAAAGTTGTAACTCAATTGTTTTCTCTTTTTTCACAAAGGAGGATGTAGAAGAAGGGGCTGAGTCTGTGCAAGCCACAGTATCCAGTAGGACATCAAATGTCTCTACAGTTAATGAAGAGGATAATCGTAGTGAAACAGCATCATCTGGATATGCTTCTGTACAAGGAGCAGATGAATCTGTGCTGGAGGAACATGCACCATCAGAAAGTGCGTCTACTGTTTCATCTATCGTGCTAGATTGCATTGCGCTTTGTTGCTTAAGATGTGAATTGGGGGGGGGTTGCCTTAACATCTCACAGTGCTCGAATACCTTGTTTTTCAGGGTAATCGTAATCTCCCCTTTTGTTTTAGCACTTGGCTCTGACACTTGCTCTTTGTTTTCAAATGAAATACAACCTAAATGTGAATTAAACTGAAGTCTATGAAAAGAGTAGTTGAAAATCAGAGGCTTACTACTTAAAGGCCAAAGAGATTTTTTTTCTGAAGGTGTCCCTCATCTTGTTTTCTCATTGGAGATTTCATTTGGATGAGTGAGTGTTGCTTTGCCAGCAGATCTGTCTGCTTTAAGTAGTTAATTACTTACAGACAACTTTTGGGGAGTCAGTCCTGCTCTAGCTTAGATGATGCAAAATAGAGATGACAAATACTTCAGTTGAATTTCAGATTTTGCCAAGCTGAGTCATCCTTTAACACTTCCAGAGAATTTTAATTGGAAAAGACTATCAGCTTTTCCAAATACCTTATCTTTATGAATAAGAGCAAACTAATTGAAAGTGTCTTTTTAAGGCTCAACTTTGCCCACACACGGTCAGTGTTGCTGTTGATTTTAAAAATTGAAAGGTTCCAGGGAAACAGACAAAAGTAACTGTCCCCTAGACTGTGGAATGGCCTTGGGTAGAGGAGTGGGGAAGCTTTCAGAAGTGAAAGCGATGCTCCGGCTGTGTCTGCATAGATTTCCTGCGGGAAGCCTAGCTGATAGGAACGCGCAGGATTTGCCGCCTGCCTGCTGTGGGACATCTTGCTCCAGCGAGTGCTGTGTGTACAGGAGTGCCCTGTTTAGGCACCCCAGTAGAGCAGAGGGTGATTCCTATAAACCTTCCATCAGAAGGCAAAACTGCATCCCTATAAGCAACTGAAGTGATGCTGGACTAGTTACGTGGCTCAGGCCCTTGTGTATTCTCACTTTGAGTGGCAAGGACACACACTAACATCAGCCTAACAAGGTCAGTCTGTAGGGAGAAGGCCTTCCTCTCTGAATCAGCCTGTGTCCCACAGCTTATCCTGAACCTAATTTCTAGAAGTGGCTCCTGATGCCTGTCCTCAGCAGTCCTAAAGTTATATGAAAATTGCCGCTCTCCTTACAGTTGGATTTTGTAGCCTCGCACAACTTAGGCTTGCTCAGCACTGGTGAGAAATGAACTCCAGAGCCGAGCAGATGCCACTAGAAATGCCAGGTAGTGTCAAGAATGGGCTCACAAACTAATGAGGGGTGGCAGAAGAGTGGTAGGTGGAGCATGGCCTCGGATTTCCCACTCTGCAAGAAAAGTGCTGGGAAAAGACCGCTTGCAGAAATAAAGCAAGCGTGGTTTGCTTTGAGGTAGTAAAGCTTGCCTATGACACTCTGTAACTTGTCTTTTCTTGGTTTTGTTCTGGACAGATGACAACATGCACCTTGTAAACAATGAATCCCAGCCCTCCGCTGTGAACATCCTTCCACATGTTGACAACCCAAGTTTTGAGGCAGATGAAACACAAGTTCGTGAAGTCAAGTCCTAAGAACATGCCCAGCAACACGGTGTAAGCCTGCGGCCGCCAGGTGTATACCAAACATTGTGAGACTGTAGCAGAAGCATATTGCCTTGGCGATGCTGAGATCAAATGGACTTGTTCAAATCATAATTGTATGGTTTGCAATTCTTAAAACTGCGTCTCCCATGTGGAATTTAGTTTTAGCACTCTTCAGATAAAGCTGTCTTAAATATAAAGAAAACCATCAGATTTTAACACTAAAACAAAAGTTCCATCTTCAGCAAAGCTTCTCTTCAGTGTTTGAGTCATTTAAATAAGAAGACTCTTTGTTGTACCTGTCTCTACTGGGAATTGCTTTGACTTGTTTTTTTTTGTTGTTTATTGTTTTAATTCATGGGTTTTCATTGTAAACAAATTGATTTTGATCTGGTCTAATACTTATTTACCAGACACAGTTTAGTTTAAAGCAACACTGTATTTAATATTTCAGTGCACTAATTTGCTCCTGCCGAGACTTGTGTTGTTTTCCCTTTCCAGGAACGATAACGGGAATGATACCAGCACACTTCCCCTGGAGATGGGGTTAACCATTGGAGGATTGCTTATCCTTCTCGCAGGTGCACTAATTCGATAGGAGAAAGTACAAACCAATGCCTGTCAAACTGGATTTTGCCCACAGTGTCTTTGGCTTTCTAGTAAACTGATTGATACTCTACCTCTCAACTCCAACCTGCCAACCACACATTCCTAAAGGGAAAAAAAGAGCTTCAGGCTGACAGGCCAAATCTGACTTGCACAATACTGTAAAGGGAACAATTGTAGGAGCTTCTCAAACCTGTTAATATTAGACAGTCTGAAAGATCCTCCATGATTTTTGGAGTTATAACCATCTCTAGCACCAGCAGTATGCCAGAGTCCTGGCGCTGTGGGAGTGTGGGATGACTTCAGGAAGACTGAACTAAAGATGAAAAGATAAATTCTTCCCAAAGGATCTGCTGTGTTTTGTTCAGAATATGATCCAGCCCCTGAAAAATGCTGGACCGTTGCTGTGCATTGTCTCGCCTGTGTGCTACAGCTGCAGGGAGAGCTGACGTCCCGTAAACATGACAGGGGATGGGAGAAGTTGTCTGCCATCTGTGAGGAGTTGAACTGGGGTCAGGAGGATCACGGGGGGCCTCAATAGTAAGTGTAGGGCCTTGCCCAGTGAAGGTAACTAAGGACATCTTACAGATGCACTTTATTTTTTTTTTAATCTCTGTATCTATGGCTCATTTCTAATGTTAGTGGGACTTTGTCTTAAAGCCTACAATAAAGTACTATTGAATCTGGAGAGGAAAAGCAATGCATTTTCTTATCTATAGTAGAATTAAAATTATTGTAAATATTTCATGATTTGTATTGAATTTGCATATGAAAGTGTAAATAAAACTATATTTTGATGACCTTGACTGACATTAAATGTTGATTACTAGCTCTTATATGGAAACAGATGCTGAATCTGCCTTGTTCCATGACCCCAAAACGCATTCAGTTTTGGGAGGCCAAAAAGCAGCAGTGCTTGCTCAAACTAATTGGAACAAGGAATGCTAATTATGTGCAGGGTGCTACTGTTAATGGATTGAGATTGATATTGAAAGGCAAAAAAACAAGCAGCTTAGGGTGTGTTCAGTGAGCTGCTTGATATACCTCTGAAGTCATTTTCTGGGCACGTTCAGCACAAGGCAGTCTTACGTGAACTCTTCAGATCAGACAGGTTGCTCAGCATCCCTCCTCACTCAAAAGTTTATGCTTGCTTTGTAAGACAAAGCATTTTAAAAACAATCATCGAATGCCCTTTGTTCTGTACTATACTACTAGACGTATTAAAAACTTGTCACTCCCCTGGCCAGTTTGGTAGTAGTTAGTCTTGTGCTTCTTTTTAGCTCAGTTCCAAGTCTAGTCTGGGAAGCATTGGCTGGTTATGGGCTCAAACTGCAAAGCTGAGTATAATGGGACTCCACTCTGAAGCTGTATTTTGCTGGGATCACCGTTCTGCTCTACATCTGAAGCGCAGAGCAGAAAAAGGAACAGCCACGCAGTAAATGTATAACCCCCGAACGCTTAATTTCGCTTTCAAAAAGCTTTTATAAATTTGTTGTGGTGCGTAAGCTGTAATGTAGTAGAATTTCATGAGGATGCACTGTCATGAAATCATGTCAGTTCGCTGTGTTTAATAGGAATGAGATTTGACCTTAAAAAAAAAAAAGGGGGGGGGGGTAGTGTGTGACTCAGTTCAATACATTGAAAGGTGCTTTGGCTTTTTTTTTTGTTTTGTTCCAATCTATACATTTGGGTTGCTTTGTTTATAGAATTCAAACCTCTTTATTTACTGTCTTTTAAGAGCAATAAACCTGCTTTTTTTTCCAGTACTGATATTTCTAAGGGTAAGGTGGATATACAGCATTTTCTCAAGGAATGCGCTAGTGGGGTCGGGGGGGATGCAGCAGTTCATGTCAGTAGGATCAGATGATGTGCACATGTTCTGTAAAGATATGGAGTTGCTCAAAGCTTGTCCTGGTTTCAGCTGGGATAGAGTTAATTTTCTTTCTAGTAGCTGCTGTGTTTTGGATGTCCTGTGAGAATAATGTTGGTAACAGATATTGTTTTAGTTGTTACTTGGTAATGTTTACATTAGTCAAGGACTTTCTCAGCTTCCCATAGAAGCTGAGAGGGAGCATAGACAGGCCAAGCTGGCCAAAGCAATATTCCATACCACAGATGCTAAGCTCAGTATATAAATGGGGGTTGGCCAGGGGACGTAGATTGGCGATTGCTGCTTGGGCAAACCAGTCATTGGGTGGTGAGGGCAACTTGTGTTGTATTACTTTATTTTGTAAATTCTTTTATCATTATGATTTTCCTCTTCTGTTACTGTTCTGTTAAACTGTCTTTATCTCAACCCATGAGGTTTTTTCTCCCTCTTCTCCCTACCCTACTGGTGGTGGGGGAAGTTAGCAAGCGGCTGTGTGGTCCTAGTTGCTGGCTGGGGTTAAATCATGACGGAGTTCAAGGCATTTACAAGAATCTTAAAGATCTTCCTGAAAATTAGTGTATCAAATATGAAGTACTGCTAAAGGAATAAATGCAGCATTTGTACCTGAGCAGTATTTGAGCTACTGCTAGGCAGAAGGATTTAATGCTTCTCTGGTTTTGCAGGTTAACCTGTGAGTCTGCCACATTCTTCCCTGTGCAGTTTTATTTGTAAATATTAGCTGTGCAAGGGCTTTTGTTTAAAAATGAAAGTGTGCGAATTCCATGCATGCAGTCAGTGACACTGAACTTGGGTCTGTTGCTGTCTTTGAAAAAACCACTTTCTTATTTCACTGAATTCTGCAGAGGTTTTCCCCTTTGAGAAGAACAGTGTACAGTTTTACCTGAGTTAAAGAAATTTCAAAGCTCCACTCTCACTTTGTAGTTTCAGGTTTCCGTGGAGAGCAGCTGTCTTTAGCTGACCCTGCTTTAAAGCACTGCGCAGCAGACTTTTATTTTTTTTTCGGTGATGCTACAGGCTTGAATGGCTCTGTGTGATGTATGCGTACATATGTGCACTATGGCATGATGGACTCTTTCCTCTAAGCACGAGGCGAACAGGAATGTGCCTGGGGATAGGGTTGTTCCTGAAATGCAATGCAAGCTTGCTGTTATTATGCAATAATTTTGGGATTTGCTATACGTACACTAATACTTGCATGTAAGATTCTAGAAATCATGTGCCCACGAGTGGTAACGGTTGCTAAAATGTGTGATTCCCATCTAAATGTGTTCCCAACTAAATTGTGTTAATATTCCCATTGAGTCACACAGGCATGTCAATTATTCTGCCCCCAAAGAGAAAGCAGAACAGGCTCCAGCATCGTCTCTATGTGTTTACTCACTTCTGTCATTTATCTCTCCCACGGGAAAGCTCTGATCTAGACACTTCACTCAAAGGCTTGCATCCTCTCAAAGGGAAACTGGGAAAGATTTTTTTTTTTTTTTTTTTATCCCTGCATGAGAGGAAGCCTTGTTACCTGGTGCTGCATTACTGTTACTGTCTTGTAAACCAGGCTTTATAGCAGCGGGATTTTATTTTAAATCCCAAACCAAAATAATACAACTTTCTCATATTGAGGAAAATTTTCAGGTGTCCCTACAGAAATGTAGTTATAGCTGAGATTTTTGCTTAAGAGAAAAGCAGGACTTGTGATGAGAAGCTGCAAACATGTAAGAGCAGTTTTGAGTCAAAAAGGCAGCTGGGTTCTTCCCATAAAATAGAGAGACTTAGTCCATCTCAGTCTTCAGCTGGGAAGATCTGCACTTGTCAAATGACCCAACAGTTGGACAGAATAAATACGCACACCTACCTTGGCTGTGTGATTTAATGCAATTTCATTCCGTGTTTAACGTACAGGTAGCCATGCCTTTCACCCAGGTTTACACTGATGGTTTTACTGTGCAGACTTGAGCAGAGTTCCACTCCTGCAGGGGTGTAATGGCTGGCATTTTGGAATAGATGAAAGAAAAGCTGCTGGTTTTGGCAATTTAATTTTGGCCTTAAGGGAAACTTGACACCAAATTGCAGTGTTCACCCACTGTGAGTTAACAACTACATAATTCTCTGCATGGCTGTTCAATTGTTGGTTATACAGTGTGAAGCCAAAATTTATTTATATAGCTATTTATCTATTTATATAATCTTGGCTATGGTTACTTGAGGGAAGTAATTTACCATTTCTAGGAGGCCTTTATTAAAGTGAAAGAAAAACTCTGCAGTGATAAATGGATCTCTGTTGCTGTAGAATGCATTGATTAGACTGTAGGATGATTGTGCACTGATTAAGAAAGAATTTAAGTGCCTATAAATAAATTCCTCCAAGCAGAAAGAGGAGCACTCTTGCATCTTAACAGTATATGGTTAAGAATCCAGTGCCTGAGGGAACTGGAAAAAAGACAGACATTCAAGATCTTGAACGAAGGGAGAGGAAAACAAAACAAAACATTTTCCAAGTAGTAGCATTTTACTATTAAATTTTTATCCAATTAACAAAATTTGAATCTTACATAAGAAAGCAACATATGTCCTAACATGTCCAGCATGTGTGAGATGCCAAAAGCCAAGCTCTGGGTCGGAAATGCCAAGGACATCTCTCCTTACAATTAGCATCGGAATTAGAAGACCTGTGTTAGATCCTTAATAGGTATTTCCTATCCAAGGGCTTGGCTAATTGGGGAAAATTAAATGGTAAACACTCTCTCTGGGAATGTTCTTAGAAGAGCAGCATCCGTGCAGGAATCACTCTGTCAGTTCAGCTGGTAAATCTCCAGGAACCCGCTAATGTCTGTTACTCTCAGTCATTTCTAGTGGGGGGATTGAAGAAACTGCCACATGGAGAGTGTTGTGCTAGTGTATCTGGGAGTTGTTTGCCTTGTCTCATTAATGTTTTATCTGTTTTAGTTACCACATGCTGGCTAATGACTTTTAATTCATTTTTTTTCCCTGTCTAGTAAAGGTAAAGTACCAGAAGTTTGTTGCTTTCTACTCTATTATAAAAACAGGTAAAAAGAATAGTAGTATTAGTTAAATCTAAATTGCCAAAGGTAAAACTTTTTAATACTACAGCTTCTCTTGCTGTGGCGCAATGAGTCAGTGGAAGAAGAGGGGAAAAAAAAGTCTCATACCGGTGCAATTCACCCCTTTTTGAAGCCTTCCAGTGAGTTAAATGTGTTTACGCACTTAGTTCTGCTTTCATACTACTGCCTTTGGGTAGGCGATTCCTTACGCAGCTGGAACTGGACAGACATTGCCAAACATCTTTCTGTGAGTGCTTGGCAAAATCTCACTGTGCCTGTGCTCGCAAATAGATTAGTGCTGGCAGAAGCACTTTTGGTAGCGAAGTACATTTGGGACTGCTGAAAGGGATGAAAGGAAGACAGGATAAAGCAAAAGTGCCAAGTTTGCAACCTATAGTTAGAGCATGATATGCATAATTTTTTTTAGAAAGAGCTCAAAGTAGAGGCTGCATGTAAACAACTGTGTGCTGAATTTTTCATATGATACACAATCAATAAAGCATTATTCTTGAAAAATCTCAGGAAGGTCAATTATGCTGGAAAGAGTGCTACGGGAAGGATCCGACAGGACAGCAAACAGCAGAGAAGTTCCTGGGAGACGGGAATGTCCTACTTGCTCCATTTTTAATGAATGGCAGATTGTATCAGGACCAGGAGTGAATCTAACATGGAGATGGGAAAAGATGGTGACCCTGAGAAGTCCCTGGAGCGGAGGAGAAAGTGAGGCTTCCACTCCTGGAAGGTTTATATTTGTGCTATTGGTCAGACTGAACTGTGATCATGACTTCATGGGGAGCTGGGAGTTACACCGTGCTGACCAGTGCTCATGGAAAGCAAGTTCTGAGGTAGCTAAATCAGGAGACGGCAACAGAGGACAGCAGTAAGAGCAGATATTCAAGTGCAGTCCCTATGACCATGAAAGCTGCTGTCCTGTTCCTTAACAGGACAGATTGATTGATTCTAGCGCAGAACAACTGGTAAAGTCAGTCTGCAAATAATCTGGAGAGCTAGTCATTGAGGACAAATGCCAAAGGTCTTGCAGACAAATAATGAACATACTGAGACCGTGAGTCAAGTTGTTGTTAAGGCAACCAAAATGTCTCCTCTAAATTAGCGCTGAATTGTGTTGGGTGATCGAAGCAGTGACGTAGATGATTGTTTTTTTACGATGTGAAACGTAAATAGGCAATAGGCAACTGTTGACCGTCTTATCTGCTTCTGCAGCTGGTGGGGCCGCTCCTCCGCGTGGCCAGCGACCGGGAGGGGATGCGCAGGGGTGCTGGGACTGGGGTGCTGTAGCCGGTGGAGGTGCTGGTCACGGCTCCCTTCCTTGCAGGGCAGGCTTTCCCTCGTTCTTTATCTTCTGCGCCCCAGTCTCCTCCTGCAGCACAAGGCTTAGCCCTGACAGCAAAACAAACGCAAAAGCCAGAGTCTCGGGTGATGCCGTCTGTCTTCTGGGATGAAAATGGAGTAACTTTTGGTCAAAATTGAGAACAGGACTTCTCTGCCTGGCAGGGAGGACACACAACCCCCACCCAGCCTGCCTCACGAAGGCATTCCGGAGGCCCGTCGGGGAGGCCGGAGCCTGCCGCGGCCCTGCCTGACAGGAGCGCGGTCGGGGCGGCACAGCTGCGGGGCGGGGGCGGTGCCGTGTGCGGGGAGGACGAGTCTCTCCCCGAGCCCGTGGGGCAGAAGCAGCCGTAACTGTCGGGCCGCCTCCCCGCGCGGGGACGACCCGCGGCGGGGCTGCGAGCGCGGTCCCCCCGGTCCTCCCTCAGCGGCGGCGGCCGGGGCAGGCGGCAGCCACACAGCGCGGGAGGCGGGCGGCCGCGCAGGGCCCGACGGGAGCTGTAGTCCTTGGGGCAGCGGCGCCGCGCCGCCAGGCGGCCGCCAGGACTACAACTCCCAGCATCCCCCCCGGGGGGGGGGGCAGCGGCGCTCCCCCCGCTCGTTCTCCCCCCTCCTCCCTCCCCGGCGGCGGCGCTTGGCAGCGGGGCTGCGTACGTGGGAGCGGGAGGCCGGGCGGCGCGGCGGGCATGGGCGGCGGCGGCCGGGAGTGAGGTGAGGTGAGGTGAGGTGAAGTGAAGAAGTGGCCGCCGCCGCCGCGATGTGGCTGAAGCCCGAGGAGGTGCTGCTGAAAAATGCCCTCAAGCTGTGGGTGCAGGAGCGCTCCAACCAGTACTTCGTGCTGCAGAGGCGGCGGGGCTACGGCGAGGAGGGCGGAGGCGGGCTGGCAGGTACTGCCTCCCCCCCCGGGGGTGGGGGGGGGGCCGGGGCAGGGTCTCCCCTCGGCTGGGCGGCGGGGCGGGGCCGCCTCAGGCCCGCTCCCTCAGGGGCCGGCGGGAGGGCCGGAGGGGCGGGATGGCCGTTTGCCCGTCCTGGGACCCCCGGCTCCAGAGGGGCGGGCCGGAGGGGAGGCCTGGCCGAGTTTGGGAGCCCTTCACCTTCACGGGGCCTCTCAGGTGGTTCTCTTTTTCCTCCGTTCTCCTCCCCCCCCCCCCCCCCCCCCCCTTTTTTCCTCGCATGAGAGAGGCATTCCAAAAGACATCCCACCGGGAAAAGGAGGGTGTGATGAAGTTCCCGGCAGCTCCGCGGGATGGGGCCTGCTGTGCCCGCGGCAGCGGGGCAGCCCGGGGGGGCGGTGTGTGTCCCGGCAGGGCTGGGGGCCGGCAGCCGGCCGGGGGGGGACACGTCGAGGCGAGGTCAGTGCAGCCCAGCGCTTGGTACCGGTTTAATCAGCCCTTTGCTCCGTCCCGCACCCGGGCAGAGTTGGATTTGCGGCTTGTCGGAAGAAATGACGGCTCTGCCTTGCTTTGGCGAGATGCTCATCTCCGAATGCCTTTTCCTGCATGCATCTGAGGCTGCTTGAAGTGAGCTGCTGCTCGGGCATTTCTGATCCCTTGTTTTAATAGCAAGCGTATGATTTGACCGCTTGTCAGGAAAGCGACAGGGCATTGACCACCACATAATAAACTTTATTTCATGAGGACTTCAAGGTATGGAGCTGAGTTTCTATTTTTAAGTCTTGTCTGTTTGTATCATTGCGCACTGCAGGGACCCCAGCTGCCACCGAGACCTCGGTTGTGGTGGTAGCTATTGAGACTAGAACAGACTCCTTCATAGTTTGATGGCATCTGTCATTGACCCTGTCAAGGAGAAGTGCTACAGGGAAGCAGAGTAAAGTTGTTTCTGGGTGGGATATGGTTCTTGGTTTTTTTGCATGAGTTGCATTTCTCTGGGTTTTCTAGGCTCTCTCTAATTGTGTCGTCATAAAGCAAGCTGTATTAAACGTGAGGTGTAATTGTCTTGTTGAAACATTTATTCATTCTATCGGACAAAAACACAAAGTCCAGACTTCTGGCTCATGAATTTCAGGTACAGATCTCTCCCAGCTCGAGGTGGGGCATTCTTTATTGACATCTGAACCACTTGGAGAGTGCAAGGAAAGTGTAAAAAGAAAGCATCACAAAATCCCAGATTCTCTTCTAGGCATATCATAATTTTACAGGTAGATAGATAATGTTGGGCTTCAGCTTAGAACCAACGGTGGTATTTTGCAAGCTTGGAAGTCTTGTGGTCATCCGGCTGGATGGGTCATTCTCTGTTCCGGTATCTTTGGAAGCTAAGGAAGCTGAGTTGGTATGAAGGTCGTCTTTCTGTGTGTTGAAATTCATTTAAGAACTGTGACTAAAGTGAAATGATAACTAGAATTAGGTGTTCATTTTAAAACATCCTTGTAGGCTTACAGCTGGGCAGACAGCTGGGGCCTTGTAGTGCCCTTTGGATTTTGTTGAAGGTGAGGCTTCTACCACTAGTCTTCTGTCCTTGACGGCATTTGGCAGCATGGAAAAACACTTGAATGGGTTAGTTCCTGTAGTATGCTTTTTTATGTAGCGTTGCACATTTTATTTCAGTAGTTTTTCTTATAATGTTAGATTCATACAGATTTCATTTGTGCAAGTTATGTTTTTGACTGGACAGAAACAAAAAGAGTGAGATGTTACTGAATGTAAAATTGTGATTAAGAAAGATTAACAAGCAAATTGGAAAAACTGCAGTTACATTTGGGTTTGCAGGTTTGAAAATATTCAAACCTCCTAGGTATAAGCTAGCATAATTTGGTATGCCTGATTTTAATTTTATATTGCTATGTGTCATGCAAGATAATTAGCGCTTACTTTAGAATAAACCAATGAACAGCTATTATCTTATGAAGTCATTGCAAATGTGAAAAGTACAGTCTTGTTCTTCTGAACAGCATTTTTCAGCTGGTGAGACAAGGCTAGAGGTGCCTGGCAGCATTGAGGGACTGGGGAGTTATGAGTGAAGGAGGCAGGCAGCAGTGGAAGACTGTGCCTTGAGGGAAGAGAGGCACAATGCCTCAAGGCAGGAATGGGAAGAAAGATGAGCAGTATAGCAGTAATGGGGACTAGCTGAGGAGGCAGTAGCAAAGGATTCCCAAGAATACAGGGGTACGATTGGTAAGACAGACTTTACGGAGGGGAGATGGGAGTTTTGAGGAAGCAGCCAGTAGCTGGAAAAGGTACATGCCAAGGAGAAAAAGATAGATGGCAGGAGAAACCCTTACCTGAAGGAAGGCTGGGAATTCTGGTGCCGTCCTAGGTTTAGAAAGAAGGCTGCAGGTGGATTTATTTGTATGACCCTTCTGGACTGACTATTACAGCAGGACCAATTTATAATCTGTAGGTGATAGTTAGCTTTTACGGCTTGTGTCCTCACACAGCATAGTCGGCGTAGTTGGCTAGTGTGGATAAAAATGGACAGAAATATTGTGCGCTAGTTTTGCTTAGTCTTGGCTCTCTTCCTGCCGGTGTGCACCTGCTTAGCTTTACATTTCATTCTCTTCCCTTTTTTTAGACCTCACCTAAGGATACAGGTACTGTAACCTGTTTGACTAGTTCTACTTCCTGATAATTCAGCATGTAATAGACTGTCCCAAGGTATGTTTCTGTATGCCTGGCAGGGCAACTGTGTGACCGTGTCCTCTGGTTGTTCTGTCATCTGCAGACCCACTATGGGAGAGCTTCTCAGGTTTTCTGGAGTGTATTGATCAGAATATAGTTAGGCAAAATGGCCCATCTGCTGGCGTACAGTTACGATGACACAAAATGTTGTGTGTTGTGAATTCACATGTGGTAACCAAGGTCCAGTGAGATTAAGCATGTTGGTCACAAAGTGTTGCTTTGGTTATAGTTTAGACAGGACCTTCGTTAGGAGATGAATTCCTGGAGTAGTTATACAAATGAGTATTTGGTGTCATAAAATACGAGTCTTAAAAAACTGATTATTTGGTTTCTGCTTCCATTGTTTCAATTCACCTCTTCCTGCTTGAGAAATTTAAGTAAAATGCAACTGTGAGAGGAGAAAAACTTATCAGTGAAATACGTGGTTGGAACTAGTCTTTCCTGCTTCTTGTACGTGCCGTGCTTGGAAAAGTAGGGGAAAACCCTGACTCTTCAAGTCCTGGATTTCCTGCAGCAGTTATTGCCATCCTGAATCTGTAGAAGGCCCCTGCTGGTATGCTGCTTTTTAAAAGATGTAGCTTGTTGTGTGCATCATTGCTGGCTGGGTCCCAGGCATAAGAGTTTGGAGGAAGGGGAGATAGAGCTAGGCTTGTATGTGTGCTCTGGGGAAATTTTCCATATCTGCTATCTGTGCTTAATTTGAGGAAATAGAGAAAAGGGTCTTACTCACAAGCTGACATTCATGTGTTTTAAATCAAATACACAGCAACAATGGCTTTTCATGGTTTATATGGTATGTATTTGTATCTTAGTTTATCTCGTGAAAACTGGACGTTCAGTCTTTTTTTTTTAAAACTGAATGAAATTGCTCTGTAAAACTATTTGCTGTTATGGAATGAGGCTTTATCCTCTCTCTGTAAATAAATATTTACTGTAGTAGGGATTTACAGTTTGCGTCTCCTGCACTGTAATTTGGCAGCAGTTCACTCTGGGTGTGTGTTTCTCCCCTGATATTATATCCTGCACCGGAGAAGCCTTTGTGGACGTTACGTAGCGTCTGCTATGTTACTCTGGTAGCTTTGGTTTCAACAGACCTGCGCCTTCTGATTTTTTTAAAAAGGTTTTGCTGAGAAACACAGTCCCTTTAAATTGTAGTTGGGATACTTGAATTTGTCTTTGCTCACTTGTGCAATGGATTTCAGTTTTGTAGTAAATCTATACATTTCACACACTATTCCTATTGCTGTTACTCCTTGCAGTGGTGTCTGGGTATTACTTTGCCTTCATGATTTATTTTTCTTTTTAATTCACAATTTATTAACAGGATGACTTTATGGTTCAAAAACAACGGAAAAAAATCATTTGAAGTTCATTATTTTTATTCTTCACCTTTATACTTCTTCAAACCTAGAAATTTTAGTTGTCAGGACATAGCTATTTAAAACCTCTCTTCAGGTTGCTCTAGGCTTTCTTGCTGTGAGGTATCCTCTGTAGGATTCTATGGAGTCTCTTCCTGTACCTAAGAATCATACGCTGAAAGCTTAGGAGAATGCCTAGAAATGGTTTTAGCTCTTGAAGTATGACAGATACGTGATCAAAATGAAGGATGTTTGCTATTGTATTGGGTTTGTGCGGCAAGGTTCTGGGTAGCGAGGGGCTGCAGGGGTGGCTTTCGTGAGAAGCTGCCAGAAGCTTCCCCCATGTCTGATAGAGCCAATGCCACCTGGCTCCAAGATGGACCCACCGCTGGCCAAGGCTGAGCCCATCAGCGACAGCGGTAGCATCTCAGGGATAACATATTTAAGAAGGGGAAAGCACTGCCTTGCAACATCAGCCGGGAGAGAGGAGTGAGAACATGTGAGAGGAACAACTCTGCAGACACCCAGGTCAGTGAAGGAGGGGGAGGAGGTGCTCCAGGCGCTGGAGCAGAGATTCCCCTGCAGCCCATGGAGACCCAAGGTGGAGCAGATATCCACCTGCAGCCTGTGGAGGACCCCACGCCAGAGCAGGCGGATGCCCAAAGGAGGCTGTGACCCTGTGGGAAGCCCATGCTGGAGCAGGCTCCTGGCAGGACCTGTGGACCCATGGAGAGAGGAGCCCACGCTGGAGCAGGTTTGCTGGCAGCACTTGTGACCTGTGGGGGACCCACGCTGGAGCAGTGTGTTCCTGAAGGGTTGCACCCTGTGGAAAGGACCCACGGTGGAGCAGTTAGTGAAGAACACAGCCCGTGGGAAGTACTCGTGTTGGAGAAGTTCATGGAGGACTGTCTCCCATGGGAGGGACCCCACACTGGAGCAGGGGAAGAGTGTGAGGAGTTCTTCCTGTGAGGAAGAAGGAGCGGCAGAGACAACGTGTGATGAACTGACCACAATCCCCCATTCCCCATCCCCCTGCACCACTGGGGGGAGGAGGTGGAGAATTGGCAGTGAAGTTGAACCTGGGAAGAAGGGAGGCGTGGGGAGAAGGTGTTCTAAGATTTAGTTTTTATTTCTCATTAACTTACTCTGATTGGGTTGGCAATAAATTAAACTAATTTCCCCAAGTCGAGTCTGTTTTGCCCGTGATGGTAGTTGTTGGGTGATCTCTCCCTGTCCTTATCTCCACCCATGAGCCTTTCAATGTGTTTTTTCTCCCCGTCCAGATGAGGAGGGGAGTGATAGAGCCAGCCAAAGTGAACCCACCACAGCTGTCTATCACAAACTTGCTTGCTTTACAGTATTTTTTTCCCTCTTTGGTTCTGCTCTGAATAGCCTTTGAACTCTTCAGATTGTAGAAGTGAGCAGTTATTGCCGAAATGGACTGTAGCTGCAGAATATCACTTTCTGCAGTTGTTGCCACTCAGCCACTCACTTTTACAGTATTTTCGAACAGCTCCTTTTTATGGTGCTGTAAATAAACTAAGTGTGAGAACTCAACTGTACATCAAAGTGTCTACTTTTCAAAATTCTTAGTGTAATGGGGCTGACCAGTGTTGAGCTAATAGAACATTTCTGTTTGTAAGGAGCTCTTACAGTCTTATGAATATTTTACGTCCCTTAACACTTCTAATGTAGCAAATCAGGAGGCTGTCTGATCCAGTTTTAATATAATTAATTATTGACCTCAAAGGTACTGTTATGCATTAGAGGAGAGAACTGGCTTGTGCTAACTTTGCTTCAGAACAATAGTGCTCTTTAAAAAAAATAGGCAACATCATATTTTCTTTGCTCCCTATTCTTCATTGGTAAAATGGAACGTAGATTATTCTGTTTGCATTACATCAGTCCCACAAAGCATAGGAATTAGATTGGTGGGTATAATGTGTATATATTTAAAATAAAGAAGATTGTCAGCAGTAAAAAAGATGTAACTGAGAGCTATTCCAGGAAAAAAAAATCTTTGAGATTGTGGGTTGAAAAGGACCAAAAAAAAGAGCCAATATTAGTACTCTCTTGATGTACTTTGTGAAATAAATATAGGAAAACAAAGTGGTATTGCCCCCAAACGGCAAAATGCTGGGCAACTATTTTCATGTAACGTATTGGCCTTATTGTCTAAATTGGTACAAATGAGAGCAGAATTCATTGCTGATATGTTTTGGTGTATGTCTCTGCAGCTAATGTTGATACTTTGTTAACTGAGTGTTTCAGAGACTTTTGGGAAGAACACATCCTTATTTCAAAGCTATTCTGTATCCCTGGCCTTTTATTTTATTTTTTAGGGTATTTTACCCTATTTATTTAAGTATCTAGAGTATTTCCCAGTACTTTTACTCAAGTAGCTATGAAACTGAAAATGTTTTCTAAAAGCAGAGCCCTTTGTCCATGTAAATGTGCATCACCTTCCATATCTACAGCTGAAGGCATTCCCTGAGTGAGGCGAGAGGACCGTTTAGGTGGAATCCCCAGTAGAAACTGTGGGATCTAGCTTTGAGCAGAGATGAGAGTAGATGACCTTCTGTAGGTTGCCCCTAGAACTGGTTGGTTGAGAGCAACATCTACTGCGTTTCATTAGCGAGGGATTGGCAAGTATGGCCCGAGCTGCTTTTTCCCCTTGCCTCCCTTACGGAGATAACGTTAGTGCATGGGCTGAGCAGCTACTGATTTTTTTGTTGTTGTTGTTATTGCCTACTCCCTTATTTTACAATTAATATCCTTGTTGTTATACAGATGAATTTTAAATCTCTGCAACCCCAGAAGTGAATCATTCTTCATTAGGCTTGTGTGAGTGGAGGTAGCGGAGCGCCAGCAAACCGCTCAGCAGTGGCCTTACTTGCCTGGGTGAACCCGCTTCCTCGTTTCCTGTGGGGAAGTAGCAATAAAAGGGAGTACTTGCTGAGAAGCACCCAGTGACTTGTAGTTATGGAAACCCTGACTGATAATACAGTATTAAAAAAATTCGCAGCTCTTAGAGCGCTTTCAGAACTAGGGTAAGAAGGTGAGACTGCTGATTCCTCGCAATTATGCCAGTGGCCATAGCTGTGGCGTTAGTTCGTGATGTACAGAGTATTTATTGGCTTAAGTGCAAACCTGTAGTCTACATCACATTCGTGGACAAAGCTGTATTGACTAGTGGGCCTGTTGAAGTGACTGATACTAACCCGATACAGTTTATTGTGTCTAAAATCTAATGACTTTCCAAGTAGACAGAAGCTGTTATGGCATTTTGAGGAGTGCTGCTTTGTAGTGCACTGTTGTAATCATTCTCTCAAGCTGAGCAGTTGCATTGACCTTGTAAATGGTGACTAATGTCCTTGTACTGTATATCTTAACAGAAAATGGTATTAGGAGAATTGTGAATGAAATAATAAAACATTTGCTGAAGCAAAGCCAGCTTTGAGATCAGCTCAGTGTTATGACTCATTCAGTAAGCCAAAGCTCTTTAAATAGATATAAATGTTATCTAGTCAATGTCTGACTTCAGTTAGAAACTGCAAAAAAACCCTACTTTCCAACAGTAACTTTCAATCTACGACTTGCAGACAAGACAAGATAGTATTTTTGATTGATGTAATGTACTGGTCTTTGGTGGGTTTTTTTTTTTTTTTTTTCATTATTTTTAAATTCCATTTGTTTTAAGAGAAGCAAAAGCATTCTGAAACTTGAATAGCCACAGTGAAGTAGTCACACAAGCTCTATGCTGAAAGTGCATCCTTAGGAAAACCATGTACTGAGGATGATTGTGTAGACTTCTTAATTTTGGTCTTATTTTGCCTTCTTGTATTCTCTCACAACTGATATTTTTCAGAATTTGAGAGGACATTAATGGAAAGAAAGTGGAACAAAAAGTACCAGAAGCCAACCTAAAAATTCTGAAATAACTTTTGAGGGATGCACTTGAAATGATCTAAATCTAATGCTTCTATCGAATATTAAAAACCTGAATCAAAAGATGATTTTCGATTAAACATGGAAGGGTACTCAGAGGTTCTGTAAGGGATGTGTTAACTTTGCATACAAGATGTTTACCCTAGGAGCAATTATTTGTGAATGCCCTGCATCCATGATCTCAGCAGGTTTGTGGAACAGACTTTACAGCATCTCTTTGGGTAATTGCATCTCTCATATTTTTTTGGGTAATCTCATCTCTTATTTTGCAGTTCTTCTGTAGGAGCATACAAGCTGTGTGTGATTGCTTTGGTAGCTTTGCTTTAGTTGAACTTTCCATTTATGAGGCCATGCTAGAAGGATGGCAAGCATAGGAGATACAGGAAGGAAGCATAAGGTATTGTTGCTTGTGTTTTTGTTTCTGTTGTAACAAGAAGAAAAAGTTTTACTTGTGCATCAGGATCCAAAGCTTATGTTTTTTTCTGTATGGATTTTTAAAAATCTTTTAGAATTGCCCAATTCTTAGATTTGAAAGGAACTTTTAAGATATATGGGCTAATATTTTTATTACTGTGCAGAAAGAGTGATTTTGGCAGCCAAGGTAAAATGCGTACTCGTTTTCTCAGGAAACTTTTTGCTCCCAGTTATGGAGAGATAAAGTATGTCTCATTAATGAAATTAGTATATTTTGATCTGAACTCTGTTTAATAGGAGCTAATTCAATATTTAGTGACAGGGAGGTGACATGGCCATTGTATCTTGAGTATATAATGTATATGGGACTAATGCACTTTATGTAATAGGATGAAATATTAGTGTTCCATACTTTATGTAGGAGTCATCTGATAGACTGTTTATGAAGAATGGCAGGCATTTTCTACCTATGAGCAGCAAAATTTTTGTGTGTACACAAAGTATGATGTGGTGTTCTCATGTAAAAACAGTGGGATTTTCATAAAAATCAGACATAATGGAATTACAGTCTCCTAAGAGCTGTTTCCTGTGACTGGAAAACAGAACAGTAAATAACTAGTTAAGAGGTAGTTCGGTTACTGCTTGTACTCATTGAAGGCTGGGAACTACCATGTTACTTTGCAGGTTGTCCTCTGGTTTACCATACTATATGGGTCATCTAAAAAACTTCTTCAGCATCGTCTTGTGTTTATGAAATGGCTTTTACTGGATCAAAATACCATCACCTCCCAAAGAGGTTCCTCTGGGAGCACTTTTTGCTTTACTCTGTGCTTTTGTTTTCTCAGAGTTCATTAGTCCTTACTTGGGTGGCATTCCTATTCACTAAGAAAGGAATCAGAAGCGTATGTATATTTCAAAAACCTTAGTTTCACTATGCTGTATACGTTTTCTTGAACACAACAGGTCTTCTCGTGGGAACATTAGATGCAGTGTTGGATTCTACATCGAAAGTTGCCCCATTTCGCATCCTGCATCAGACACCAGACTCTCAAGTCTACTGGTCCATTGCATGTGGTATGTACTATGATTTAGAACCTAACTGAGTCTGTAAAGTGAAAAATGAAGGTACAAAGTACGGGATCCATTCCTGGGTTAATCCTCTTACGTCCTTATTCATTCCTGTGACCTCTAAATGGTTTAAAGTTATTTGGAAACCTGTGATTGACAGTAGTGTGGTTCCAGTTTTTCAGAATGTATCTATGGGCTCTTCACATTACAGCTTCTGATTGCCTGCTCTCTGCAGCAGTCTGTGAAGTACTGAAGAACTGCCTTGGTGCTCCAACAGAGGCACCACCTTTTCTTCTGTAAGCTGCAAGTGTATCTTGGCGCCGTTCAGGATGATAGGGATAAGGTGACCCTTGGGAGTACTAAGTGTGCTGTAGGTAGGAATAACAGGAACTGCTTATCCTAATGTTTTTTTCTACTTTATTTTTGCTTGTTAAAATGAGCCAGGTTCCCATTCATGGTCAGAGCTGAATTCTTCCTCATATCTGTTGCTGTCGTAGTGTTAGAAGGTCTTTCTCATGTTGCGATATTAATCAGTAGGACATGGAGAAAAAAATTGACCTTGAGAGTAGAGTATGTGATTTTTTCCTAATGCATGCTTTTTGATAGCATGTGTGGGTTTATTTTGTTGTGTTTTTTTTTTTTATTTTAAGTTTTGCAGCTTCTCCTGAAAACAAAGTGTTAATTCCTTTACACAGGCTGCTTAAGTACTGGATGTCCAAAGAGACCTCCATTCCAGAAGTTGAGAGGGCTCTTTTATTCTTCACATGCATCATTTGTTTTTCTTCTGAGACATGGTCTTGTCTTTATATTGAAGTTAATTAAGATTGTCATGTGATCTAATGCTAAAAAGTCACTGTTGTGGAATGAATCTATTTCTTAGGCTTATTGAAAACTCTCAAAACATCTATAATTACAGTAAAAAAGAACCACATATTTTAATTTATTTTTCCATGCTTTAATTTTTTTTCCATTAGTAGTCTTTAAAGAAACAAGGCTCCATCTAGACTCCTCCAGGCTCTAGGCCTTCCTTTTAGTTGCTGGGGGCAAAAGATGAGCTTTGCAGGAAATCTGCCTTTCTGAAAACACACGTGCATGAGTAATTCCACTAGTTAAGTGCTATGCTGTGTTTACGTTGGACTTTGCTGTTATCACTTTGAGTCTTCATTGCTTCACCTTAAATGAAAAATTGGGCCTCTTGCTGTCTTTTCTATACAGTTAGCTATTTTCAAAATACATATTTGTTCGTTTAGATGTTAATAGTTTACACATTTCTTGCTGTAATGCTAATCTGCTCCCGTTCATGTTCTGCAAGGACTATTCTGAAGGGCAGTAGTCAGTGAGCAAACTGTTTAATAATGATTTAATATAATTCATTACATGTCACTTTAAAAGGGCAGCCTTATAAAGTTGATAGAATTTGAACAGTTTGTGAACTGGCAGTGAATAAAATTTTAAGACTACTTCTGAAGAACTCAGAGCTGATGGTGACAGGCTATCAAAAAGGCACTTTGATAAGTATGTTGGAAACATACTCTGGGGAATTCTCATGCCATCAGGTCAGCCCTTGGGAAAATGTGAAGGGTAATCTTCACTTTAGGAATGAATTTATTTCAATTCTGTGCTGCGTAAGTATACTTTACAACGCAAGGCTACATAATGTGGTTGTACTTTGTGTTAGAAAACAGATTGTTCCTTCTGTGAAGTGAAGAAGTTGAAGAGACTACGTTTTGTTCCTGCCGTTACATTTTAAGGATCTGAAACGGTGCTCCTAAATCATTTAAATATTTATTTTAAAGTTTCATCTTTACTGTGTCACATCTGTGCCTGTGATTCACACTGTGACTCAAATAATTGGTCTACATGTGTAGTCGGAGAAAAATAATTAGTTTGCAATGTAATTGCTATGTTAATTACTCTTCATATAATTTTTTAAAGCGTTGTTGCAAATCCACCCTGTGTAGTGCAGTCTAACTATTTAACCGTATTTAGAACAATCTCTATTTATTCCCACGGCAACCTTAACTAATTCTGTGGAGTCCACTGAAAGTTGTTTAATTAGTCTTTACAAAGTAGATTGAGAAAAAAGAAGTTGTTAAAGGTGTGTTCTTGCTTAGGGGTATTGATAGGGTGTGATTACACTGGCTGATTTTAATTGTGAGCATTCCTGTGGAGGATGAAACTGCCAATTAATTTATATGCTAGGATCCCTTTATTCAAACCTACGTAAATTCTTTCCTTCTCCCTGCCTCCCACCATCTGATGGGGAGCCACCTGTCTTTAAAGAACTGACTCAGTATTGAATTTGCTGGAGCTCTGCTGTTGTTTCACTAGTGTAATCTCTGCTTATTACCAATTACCACTTGCATAATTTGTAATTGCGTATGTGAAAAGAATAAGATGAATTATCATAAGCATTTTGAAGTTGGCATACCATATTTCTCTAATTATAAAAGTAGCTAGTGGGTAAGAGTGTTCCTTTGTATTTAAAGTAAACCAGTAATCTAAATGTATTTCTGGAAAGTTCAGGTGAGTAGGTTTTTCGTTGCTATAAAGTTGCAGTGACATTCACCATATAGTAGGTGATAGCTCTCTGAAACTTAGATTAAAAAGCAGTGTAAAGTAAATAAAGTACAAGGTTGGCTTTTCTCTAAGGTGTTTGAAAATGCAGTATTTACATTTTTGGAACATTTAATTTTATCTTGGCTCTATGGCTTTTACATTCCTTATGGTTTATTGATAACAGGTTTTTTAAGTTACTCCTCCTCTTGCACATATGTAATGAAAGGAAAGAAAGCAGTCCTTATTCTCATGTGTTTGAGTCCCAGAGGGTCCAGAAGAAAAAAATACTAATTCTGGTGGTGCCAAACACTGTTTCAAGCTTGTATAAATCAGTGAGCCATTTTTCCTGCATCAGGAGTTAGTTCTGGTGTATGTTCTCCATATGAGGTGCAGCTGTGCTTCTCTCCTCTTGTAGAAGCCTGCAACTGCATGAAAACAATGTGTTGTTTGGAATGACAGCATAAGCAGAACTTTATTGTAGGTCGGATGACATTGTTTCCTGAACGGCGCTTGCCTCAGCTTGAGTGGTTAGAGATGTAATTGATAGAGAATGAGATAAAACCATGACCTATAATGAGCACAAGTAAGTAGCAATTGATTGTTTGTTGTCAGTAGCATAAATAGTTGTTTCATGTATCCAAAGAGAAATCTTTGCCACTTCGCTGGTTATGGTGATGTATGCTTTACATCCTTAACGTTTGTTAGAAGGGATTTTGCACAGCAGGTCTGAGTCTTGGAGTTCTACTCTGAAAAATGGTGTGGCCCAGTGATCACAGCGGAGGATATCAAAGGATCAGATTTCATTTTCTTCTTAGTGTCAGGAATTTGATCTCACATTTCCCACCTTCTAGACTGTTAGACTGGGAGTGTTCTAATGATGCTCTGCCATCCGTGTTGGGATGGTACAGGCTTCAGCACTGAGCCACACAATGTTGACAAAGCTGAGATGCTTCTGGATGTGAAGGCTAGAAATATAGCTGCCTAAAGGGCTTGGAAGATAATAATACAGCAGTGCACATTTTTAATGTACACCAAATACATTTTTAGTGTACACAAGAGTTGGACAATCCATTTCAGACTTGTGATTTGGGCTTGTGTATCTAAATTACTCTGTGAATCGGGAATTTGCTAAGTATTTTCTTGATAAATATTTTTAGTGAAATGATTAAAGCCTGTTCTAATTTTAAGTAATACTTTCTCTTTCAATCAGGATCCAGCAGAGAAGAAATAACAGAGCACTGGGACTGGTTAGAACACAATGTTATGAAGACTTTATCAGTATTTGATTCAAATGAAGATATTACGAGCTTTGTCCAGGGAAAGATAAGAGTAAGTAACAGGCACATGACATAATTGGGAAAGGCTAAGTATTTTTTTCCTCTAAACGTACGTGAATAATATGTCCTCTTTAGAATATCAAAGGACAGCATCGTAATGCTGCATACTTCTTACTGGGTAGTATGTGCCTGTTAACTACAACACACTCCATTGTTCCTGTGTATCTGCCCCACAGTTAAGTAAGGGTGGTTGACATAAACTCTTCTTGGTAAATGATAAACCAGATGCCTTTAGGTAGTGGCCTAAAACTGTTGATAAATTATTTCACAGTAATTTTAATAATGCCTGGAAAGTACATGGTATATTTTTGTGAAGGTGCGCTTCATGTATGCTAAATATTTAGACCAGGAATTCTTGTGATTAAGTGGGGAAAATATATCTATTTCAGAATAGTAGACCTGGGACTGTGTGTCTTGCCTAAGTTGTGTGGGGAACTTGGTGGGTGAGTCTGAAATAGCACATTTGATTTATGACCTGTGCTTTGATCCTCAGGCTGTTCTTCCTGTTCTAAAACTTACTACCCTGTTAGGAGACTGCTATGCTGTATGTATGCAGATGCATACGTCACCCCCACCCACATGGATGCATATATAAAATAACTGGTTCTTTTGTTTTAGGGTTTGATTGCTGAAGAGGGAAAAGGTTCTTTTGTAAAAGAAGAAGATCCTGAGAAGTTTCGTGAAGGTCTTATGAAGTTTGAAAAGTGTTTTGGATTACCAGAGCAGGAGAAGTTGGTTACCTATTACTCATGCAGTTACTGGAAGGGCAGAGTGCCCTGTCAAGGATGGCTTTATCTTAGTACCAACTTCCTTAGCTTTTACTCATTTTTGCTGGGAGCAGAAAGTAAGCAAGCCTTGATACTAAGCATAGTTCCTTCACATTTTACTGTTTATCTTTCAGATTTGGAAGATGGCCTGCCATCTGAGCAGATGATGCCAACACAGAATAGGAAAAAACTGCAAGCATAAAATACTTTATGGAAATTAATACATTTGTGTAACTTAATATACAATGTCCATTAATTTTCTTTCTCTATATAAGCTGCAGAGAGAAAGCAGACCTGTTACAGTTGACTGTGACTAAAAGGTGTTTCATCATCTTTAGTTCATGCTGCATATTAATTTGGTCTGTGAGGATTACAGTTATTCCTTCACAAGCAGACTTAATATTTCACATGGCTGCACTACGCATGGGTGATAATTGCACATATCTTTTTTTTCTGTGTAACATTATTTTGAAATGCCAAAACAAATGGCTCTAATAATGTGAGCTGTAACTGCATTTATGTGAAAACTAGATAGCACAAAGAAAGTAGGATCCTTTCTAAAGTACTTCTCATTTGTAGTGGGAAATGTCATAGCTAGTGGGCACAGTTCCTCTAAATGCCAGTACATGATCAATTTACTTTAAGAAGCCCTATTGATAACCCGTTAAAGTGGAGTAGCTTATATGATGGTGTTTGTTTGCAATTTGCGGTTTTACATGAGAGCCAAGAAAAGGTGATGTAAGCTTGCATTTTCATACATGGTGTGTCTTCAATGTTTTTCTTTCTGTAAAATTCTTTCAAATTGAATTGTTTTATAGGAATTGTGAAGAGAGTGTTTTTTGTGCTTGTGAATTTGTAGCCCTTTCCAAGTGGGTTATCATTTAACTGTATTGCTTAATTATATTTTATTAGTGCTGTTGACTACTACTTTTCTTTTTTTAATATGAGGCTAGCAACTAACGAGAAGTTACTCACATCTGCTTGTATTTGTATTTTCAGTAAAGCTTATTATCTCCTGGGATGAAATATCAAAACTTGAGAAGACTTCCAATGTGATTCTGACAGAGAGCATTCATGTGTGCTCCCGTGGGGAAGATCACTATTTTTCCATGTTTTTGCACATTAGTGAAACGTTTCTTCTCATGGAGCAGCTGGCAAACTATGCTGTTAGGAGACTTTTTGACAAGGAGACATTTGAAAATGACCTAGTCCTTCGTGATCCCCTGCAGATCACCAAGAGGTAATGTATTACTGAGAGTCTATCTGCTTGTCTCAAGGAGATATGTAAATGTCAGCAAAGCTGGTGTTCTCTTAAACAAGTGTCTCGTTAAAATTTGGGATCAAAGCAATGTGGAGCACTGTAATTTATTGTTACTTTGCAGTATCAAAAGTCTGTATGAAGGCAGGAGGTGATCCAACCTTCAGAGCTGGCCTTCAACTATAGTTTGAATTTTTAAAGTGTATTCTAGCAGCATCTAGGATTAGAAAATTAAGAATGAAGCTGCAGTGTCTCCGAATAGACCTGTTGAAGAAGGAGAAGGTGGAGAATAAATCATTTAATAAACATGTAAATAATAACTGCATGGCTTTTCTGCCACTGGAGATGGGTGATAAAATCAATGAGTTGCAGATGGGTGCATGGCTTTCCTTATTTATGACAGTACTTTAGGCAGTGGAAAAGTTGAGTATGTAAGTAACCTGATGGTTAGCCTCCTTCTCTCTCAAGGAAGGTGTGTGATTATTCCTTGCAGTAATTTTATGGTTTCTCTTCAGTTCTGGTTTCTGTTGAAGCAAATGTTGCCCTTTCCTCAGAGAGCTGTCCAAATTCTCACTCAGATGTTCAGGTTTTGATCTGTGGACCACAGCAATTTACTGTGAAAAGTAACCAGGAAAAGCAAATCTGTTCTTAGATAATTTAAATTCACATAAAGGGACTAAATCTTTGTTTGAAAATGTTACCTATCTGCAGATCAGAAATTATGATAAAGCATTTTTCTAATAATTATTGGTACTTAAAGCTCCATGCACCTATGATTTAAGGAAAAAAAAAAGCTATTCAATTTTATAGTACACTGATAATAAAACCTGATTTAGGTTGTATACCCCGGGTAATTGATACCTTGCTTTGGTAGCAATGCCGGAGAGGGATGTTGCCCTACAACATTGTTTCTGGCTGCAGTTACCTGTGCAGAATTAGCTGGTGGCAGATGTTTACAACATGTGCTACATTTCTAGCTAATTAACCCTCTGTCAAGCCAAAACTTGTTTTAGGTTTAAATGGACTATTCTGATGGTTTGGGAGCAGATTAGGCTATTAGCATGTTTTTCTGCACTACCTGTAGGCCCTGATTCAGAAAAGTGCTTTGCTGTGTAAGAACATGCTTGAATCTATTCCTGTTTAGTGAAGTATTTAAGTATTTTGTTAAGTGGGTATATATAGATAGCTGTGGTCCTGCCCTTTGTTGCCTCTTCAAGCAAACCCTCCGGATCGACTCCACACACTATGGGGGAATGTGGTGTTTTACTGTCTTTTCCCAAGGTTTTTTTAACTTTTGTATTTGTAAAGACATTTTAAACTTATTTAATTTTTCTTTTCTCTCTCCTCAAATATTTTTTTTTTTGTTTTGTTTTTAATCTAGAGGCCTAGAGAGCCGTGCCCACAGTGAGCAGTTTAGTGCATTCTTCAGGCTACCCAAAGAAGAGACCTTGAAAGAAGTTCATGAGTGCTTCTTATGGGTTCCTTTCAGTCATTACAACACCCATGGGAAAATGTGCATTTCAGAAAACTACATCTGCTTTGCGAGCCAGGATGGCAGCCTGTGCAGTGTAATCATTCCATTAAGAGAGGTAATGCAAACTTCAGATCAGAGCCAGGAGTTTTTCACTTGTGTAGTCTAATACCGGTTTAGCAGATTTTCATTAGAATCTGCTTACTTTACGTGATGTCATACATTTCCCCCTACCTTGGATACTGCATGTAGGAATTCTGTTTGTAGGTTTATAGAACTGCATTCGTGTTTCAGCTTTGTTCCCTGTATGCTCTTTCCCTTTTCTGTTTACTCTGATTTCTGTATCTGGGTACAGAATCCAGATTTTTTTAATACTTTTTTTTTTTTTAACATGAAAAAGCTTTTGCTTAATTCTTGATATTGAATTAATGAGAGATTCTCAAGATAGAAAGAATTGGAGAGGGTAGGGGGTCTTGTAGACTATTGGTCTGCTGTGTTTTTTTCTTAGTGCATTAGTGCAATTCTTTGCGCAGCAGTGGAGCAGTGCTGTCTGTTCAGAAGTCTATAGGAAAATTCGTTGGCAGTTGTCAGCTAACAACTATCAATGCCATTACAGCTGATAGTCTCAATAGACTGACTAAGGACCGTATTGTAAAGGACACAGCATTCATATTTCTATAGAGTACTGTAGCTAGATTGTGGAGTGACTTCTGGGGAGAAAAAACCCTCCATCCCTCTCTTGACTTCACGTGATCTGGGACATTGCCACATTTCAGTCTTCCAATGTTAAAAGCTTTTCATCAGCACCCAAATGTGTTTTACAGTAGCCTGAAAATTAACCAGGTTCTGTAATTGCTCTACATGCTCTGTGTACATACTGCCTGACATAAGACACCTGACGGAGGGGGTAATTTCAGCAATACACTTGGTGTTCCCTGCCCAGATAAAGCAATTTATTTGATCATCTGTAAATAGTCCTGCAAACAATAGAGGCTTCCATAACATGTGAAAAACAAGAAGAGACTGTGTTAAAGGAGCTGACTCTAAATTTATTCTTGTGGATTGTCAGGCCCTCGCTATTTGTTGTACAGTACTGCAGGGTTACTTTATTTCAGTGGTCTCTCATTCTTTACCTATAACAGTGTAAAAACATCAGCAACGGCAGTCAGTCTAGCTATTCATGATTGTCTCACTTGTACTTACATTATTAAAGTGTATTAACTGCTCTAATCTGTAACTGTTCCATCATGGCAATTAAAATCAGCTCCAGCTGTCATGTGTTATGACAGCTCTCTTTGAAAGGGTATTCTCAGTGGAAATTCATTCTTGTGAAACTTGTTTCATTTGATTACTTGCAAAAGCCATGTTTTGTCTGCTTTTGGATGGTAAGAAAAAAAGTAATAGCTTCAGCAGATAGAAGGAGGCAAGATTTTCAAATAAGCTCAGCACTCACAGCTGGGAAAACCTTTTCAAAGACTTTTGGTGCTCTCAAAAATCTATCGCATAATGCTTATTACCTTGTGCTAAAATAGCTGCAGACCACTGACCTTTAAAGTAGTAAGTTTTTTACTTGTGTTACTAATTCTGCTTGTGTGGTGCTTCATACTACTGTTTCATGTACACATGTATTTTTAACAGATTTTCTCTTTTAGAAGTAAGCTGGTAAAATTTCTTGCCCAATTTATGTATCCTTGCCTCCGCAGGTCACAGGGGTGGATAAGGCAGATCCAGCCTACAGAGGAGTCAGCATTAGTACCAAAGGAAAAACAGCTTTTCGTTTCACGGAGGTTAGAGATTTTGAACAGCTTGTGGCAAAGCTCAGAATGAAATGCAATGCAACTTCAAGTCCACAACACATCATAAATACAGAGGTAACTGCTCTGCTAATTCTAACTTCTTAGTGCCTGTTCCTAGGAATAAGGTCGTGTGGTCTTACTAAGAGCTCATGTATTGTTGGCAGTGTTTTGCTGTGTTAAGCAATACAGGTATATTTAAGCCTGAATCTAGACGTGAGATGGATAGCAATGTCTGCTGTACCTCTACATTTCAAGTTGTCTAAATCTTTTTTTTTCCTCTTTAAAAAATCTCTTGCCTTTAGACCCTTCACATGAAAACAAAAGTCCACCAGTCTGATGTAAAATTATATGTAGCTGTGTCTGTTTTTGCCAGCTGACTGTTTGACTCTGGAGATTGGTGGAATGATTGTAGTGTTGTTTCTAGATGTGAAGAAATCTGGATGTGCAGTTTTATGCATGAGAAATAAAAAAGCAATGACAAAATATCCCTACCAAGCATTACTTATTATAGTTGCTGTATCTGTTCCCTGAAGATTTTCCCCTGAAAAAAGATAACAGAATCAGCTGGAGTAGCCTCTAAAGTGGCAATTGTAAAGAGTGGAGAAGCATATAAATAAATACCTTTTGGTAGGAAATAATCAGTGTATCAGCAAAATCTCTACCTTGAGATTTTGATTCTTAAGGGTTAAAAGGCAGAAATGAGTAATGAAAGGAAGATAGTTTGGTATCAGCAGAAATGCTCAGCTGGTAAGGGCAGAGCACAGCCGTGGGAGACCTGAGTGGTAAGGTCTGCTGGTCTGGGGCTTTCCCTTTTAGATTACCTTATTTTGGGTTATATCTGCATTATTTTGACATAACATGCTAAGTCATGTACCTCTGGTTTCAAGGTGTGGAAAAATAAATAACTCTGTGCCCATATGAAAAAAGAATGTGTTGAACAATGGTGCTACTGTGAATGCATTCTGTTTTGTGTTCTTTTACTTTGTTTTCCATCAGGTTCTGAAAAACAATCCAGGTTCTAATGCGGGTTTTTAAATGCTCTCAGCATCTCTGTGTAGTTCAGTATATGGCTCCATTTAATTTACTGATTTTTCTTTTTACTTCAGTGGTGGTGGATGGTCAGGCCTCTCTATCTATTACAGTTCTCGTTATTAATGATTAAGTTTTTGTCTGTAGAGATGGATTTTTATTTCAAGTGCAGGCTCCTGAAAGCCCAGCTGTGCAGAGCAGGGATTGCTATTTTTAGTTTATTTTGGAAGTCTGTATCTGGTACCTGTAACAATATAATGAACAATGATGGTCTAGAAGCAAAGCTGTTTCTGGTATCAGTGCTGATTCTTGAAGGATTGTTTGGCATTTATAACTACCACTGTTAATTTTTTTTTCAAGGTTGCAGCTAGTTCTGCCTCTGACAGTCCGAAGGATTTTGATGCAGGACCATCAAAGCTGGATCAGAAAGATAACAGCAAAACTGTCAGTACAGAAGCCCTAATGACTGTCTACCATCCTCAGGATGCTGAGAATCTAGACTCTAAAATGGTAAGGGATAAAATGGCCAACAGTTTTTGGAATCTAATTGGAAAGGTCTGAAGTATATTCAAAATGTATTCCAGCAAGGCTGCTGATTTCCTCTGGGGCTTTGCCAGTCTTCTTTCATCTGCATTATCTGTATTTGGAGTCCACAGGGTGCTTCTTCATGGCTCCATTCAATTTTCTGCTCATCTTGTTTAATAATGATATGCCTTATCTTCATGGCGCTAATTCCTCTTGCTCTTCCACCCCTCAGGGAAGAGTTGGCTGTTTGTTTTGTGATAGTGAACATGTTTCATATCCATTCGAATTGTCAAGATACAAAGTCGCTACAAACTCTTTGGGGGCAAGGAGAATGTTATCAAGAAATTGACTTCATTTCTTCATTGCTTCATTGTTTTACACTTCCTGTCTAACCAAGTTATGCTCCGGGGAATGTTTTTTTTTTCTTTGTTTTTTTTTTAATTGTTTTTGTAGTAGGGCATCCTATTTTTGCTCCTCCATAGTGTGTGCAAGAAGACAGAAAGGTTTTATTTTAAAATTAAGTCTTTCAGCAGAACTGGGTAAATTAAGATCTGGAATTTTTGATATTAGAAATATCAAGAAATAAACACCCTTTGGGCAGAAGAAAAGGGAATCCAGATTTTTAAGTTCTGCTTTTTGTAGTATGTTGAACAGAAGTGGACAAAATCTTCTGTTCCTTTCAGAACCTTTAATTGCTTTAACAATGTTAAATCTTACTGCTGCATGCACAGAAGATGTAGTGGCAATGTTCACCCTGTCTCAGCCCTGGAGCCTCGCATGACTTGTGGCATCTGATCAGCAGTTGTTTTGCTTCAGAGAAATTGAATTGCGTTTTAGGTACATAATCAATAGTTTATTAGTAATCTTGTACTTTACACAGGATCTATTTCACTGTTTCTATCTCTGCCTCCTACTCTGCAGGTAAAAAACCTGTAACTTCAATTTTGTCTGAATGGGGAATTTTTACCAGTTTTCATTCTGTGTAGCAGGTTTTGCTTTCATGGCTGGTCCTACATGCGTACATCTTCTATGTTACCTTCTATGTTGACAGAAATTTCTAGTTTGTAAAAACGTTCTGATTGATAAATATTTGATTAAAGGTAAAACCTGTATGGGCATAAGTGTTTTCAGCTATTAGTTCTCCTCCTTAATGCAACTAGACTTCATTCTCCTGCACGTTTTCCTGATTATTGATTTTCTCCTAGTGCTAGATGGAGCTCATGTAAATAACCTGAGGAAAGACTGAGAAGCTGTGGGAGAATGACGACACTGGTGTCATGGCATCCTTCTGTGTGCTTTCCACCTTTTGTAGCTATTCTGTTCCAAATCTGTCAACTAGTATAATGCAGCAAAGCATGATGAATCAAAAAAAGGAAGCAACCTGTTTTGCCTCTTGAGTTTCTGTGGGGTATTGTTTCATCTGTAACAGAGTTAGTACATTTTTATTGCTTTTAGCAAAGAACAGTTCATAGGCATGTTGAAATCAAAATATGTTAATTTATCAGAATAATTAAGCAGGTGTCTGTGACAGTGACTTGACTTTGTAAATAATCACTTGCTTGATTTCTTTTTCATGGCCAAATACTTTGTCTCATAGTTTGTTTGTTAGAGCTCTCAAATTAGCACAGAGAAACCTGCCACCACACATAAGCAATCTGAACCTTCTTTTCACCCTGTTTTTCCTGGTTGTCTTCTCTACTGCTTTCATTCAATTTAATCTTTTTTTCCTTCTTCTGTTGATTTACCCTTTATCATGAAAATGTTACGCTGTTCATCACAAAGCAGCAACAAAAAAAGGGGATATTTTAAAATTGGCCCGAGTTACAATAAGCAGATTTGTACGTATGTATGTATGTATGTATCATACAAACATATATATATATATGGAAATAGCTGAAAAAGAATCTTATAAGAGGAAGTTTTAATGTACCCCTATTTTTTTGCCAGATGAATTATATCAAATGTTGAGTTTTCTTATCCATTATGCTGGCAATGCATTTTTGGAATGCCTCAGGAGAACAATGATGGCAGAATTTGTCTGCACAGTTGCACCTTGCGGCTGGTTAGCTGTCTTACTGCTTTATCACTGTCCATTGACTCCCTTTAAGTCCCTAGTACTTTGTGTTCCTTAGACGATAACATAGTTTTTGCTGATGTGGTGTTAAAGTTGCAAATGGCTCAATCTAGAGGTAGCAAATAGGGCTGTCTATCTATTGATTTTTAAAAAAAAAAAAAAAAAGTTCAGCAGAATAGTGAACAATAAAACATGACAAATAGGTGGTGATGACTTCATTTAAAATGAAAATCAGCTTGCATGCAGTTATTGCTGTTTACAGGTTGGAATTATTCTCAAGTGGAAATTAAGGAAAAAAGTTGAATTTAGGAGTGACTTGAAAAAGGTGAAAGGGAGAGATTATTTGCTGTCTTAATACAGTGAAATTAGAAGGTGGCAGGGGTGTCTTGGTTTAGACAATAATTTGCAGGGAAAAATCTGTATGTTGTTAAATTCAGAGAGATTGCCTTTGCTGGGGAGGTGACTGTGCTTCTGTTTGTTGGAGGATGGAGGAGGATTTTGCACGTGTTTGCTCGTCCTTACTGTCCTGTGGCACTTGCTGTTCATTTCTGTCAGATGAGATACGGGCTTAGATTTACCTTTTGTCTGCTCTGGTATAGACATTCTTGTAATAATATGCTTAGGTCGTGTAGGAGATTGCATTGTATGCCAAACTTATACTACGCACAGGTTTGATTTTGCTCTGATTTGTGTCAGCATTCACTTCACATATCAATATGGATGCCAATGCTGTCATTTTCAGTTTATATGAATATAACTGAGAGCAAAATTTGATTCTGTTCTCTGAAACATGAGGAGAATCTTCCAGTATACTTAATGCTTGTTGTCTTCTGCTTTTTGTAGTTGAAAGAAAAAATGAAAGAACAGTCCTGGAACATCCTTTTTGTCGAACGTGGACACGGTGTCAGTATGTTTCGAACAAAGAAGACTCGAGACCTAGTTGTAAGAGGGATCCCAGAGGCATTAAGAGGAGAGCTCTGGCTACTCTTCTCAGGTATTGCGTAGCAAGTATAACTGATCCTTTTGTGGACTCTCCTGCATAGGTGTTCTGCTTACTGACCGAATGTAGTCTGACAAAAAATGCTATTACCTCTGGCAATTTATCCAAATCTTTCTGAAGAAAGACACTTCGAAATGATAAGCAGGATAATTTTATCTATTATTTTGTTTTGCTTTGATGCAAACTTAACCCTGCATCTGTTTCTTTTACAGCAAACTCAATTGAAAAATAACGATAAGAATATATGGTGTTTCAGGGGACAGTTTCAGCACAGCCTGTTTACTTGCTAAGAAGAAAAGCATGTTTGTGGGACTGTGTTTCAATTGTTTCGATTTAAGCTTTCTGAGAGGATTGCATTACTAGACACAAAAAAAAATAAATGTTTTCCTGACAGAGAATTTGGCCACAGTCGTCGTTAGCTCTTTCCTATATGCTGTTGCTTGGTTTAAAGAGTGAGATATACAGGAATTGTGGACTTTCTTACACATATGGGATCTCTTGCCAAAGCTCTGAATGTGCTTTGTGGCCTTTTTCTGTAGAACACGTGTGTCACAGCACTTAACTTGAGGAAATGGAGGCCCAGGGATTTAAGACAGTGCTTTACAACACCTCTGTGCACATTCTATTCCTGTTCACTGAAGCACTTAGAAAAGCAGCAGCCACTGGCTTGAACAGGGTCACGCAGGAGGCCTGTGTCAGATTCAGAAAATGAGCTGCAGATTTTGAGGAGCCACCCAGGACCTTATCTGTTAGTTGTAGTCACTGTGTTCCCCTGGGCAGAGCTTTCTGCTGTTCCAGAGGATCTATTTATCGTAACAAATGCATTTTATACTCTTCATCCAGCCTA
Organism: Pluvialis apricaria; assembly: GCA_017639485.1. NCBI lineage: Eukaryota > Metazoa > Chordata > Aves > Charadriiformes > Charadriidae > Pluvialis > Pluvialis apricaria. The sequence goes on from CM030017.1 coordinate 9,176,823, forward strand.
CTGTATGGTAGTTCCTGTTGAGGACATGTGAACATGGATTTATCTTTGGTAGTGTTCTTTGAGCATTTGCGTTAGCATTTACGCTCCTGTTACCAGACTGATATCTCTGTCTTGGAAGGTGTTGACATAAAAGTTATGGAATACATTAGGTAAATATCAGTCCGTCGCCTTGTTTTTCTAATCTGTTCCCAGCTATTCAAATGAAAAAAGTATCGTTTGCCAGAAAACTTGGGCAAAATTGTAGGTGAAAGGAAGCTTCCCCCTGCCCCTAATGAAATAAAAAAGTAAGTCAATATCAACTTTATAATGGAAAGTGACTTAGATTTCCTCCAAGCCTTATTTTGTTTCATTTTTCTGTTTTCATTTCAGAGTAATTCCATTAATTTCAATAGAATTACTCTGATACATTACTGCAGTAGCATCTGGAGATCCGTGAGGTACCTCAGTAGTCACCAAAAATTTTTATACGAATTGTAGACAATCATGTAGATACTTCACTGTTGTCCTTTAATACTGTGCAATACAATGTATTGGCAGGTGCTGTAAATGATATGGCATCCAACCCTGGTTATTACACTGAACTGGTGGAAAAGTCCTTAGGAACATGCACTTTAGCTACTGATGAAATTGAACGAGATTTACGTCGCTCCTTACCAGAGCATCCTGCTTTTCAAAGTGACACAGGAATTTCTGCACTCAGGAGAGTTCTTACAGCTTATGCATACAGGAATCCCCAAATTGGATATTGTCAGGTACAGCTGTTTTGAGACTCTTAGTGTTGATTGTCTAAATATTAGCTCATGATGGCAGTATAGTGGCACCTTATAAAATCAATCACATAAATATGTAATGGTTTCTTGCTCGGTTGTTCACTTACTTTGCTTATTTTATCCCACTATGTAACATGAGTTTTTACATTGTACTTGAATTTGTTGATGAATGCTGTTGTGTCCACTTCATATATGCCTTTGCATTCTTACTAGACCTTTAGCGCTTAAAATATTTTTATGTGGTTTAAATAGTATGCTCTTTATTTGATAATACAGAGGTAAAAGTCTTGTACTGGGTAACTGTAGGTTATCCTAGCACTCTCAAAATGTGCTGTAAAGTGCTTTCAGAAATAAAAATTTCACAAATGACAGCAGTTTTGTTTTCACCATCTTTGCTCATAAATGCTTCCTTTCCTATTTAAATGTTACAGGCAATGAATATTTTGACATCAGTACTTCTGCTGTATGCTAAAGAAGAGGAGGCGTTCTGGCTTTTGGTTGCTGTGTGTGAAAGGATGCTACCCGATTATTTCAATCGTCGAATCATTGGTAACACCCGTCTGTCTTTTTATCTATCTAGAATTGAATATAAATGATCATTCGTGAAGAACAGATGTAAGGAATGAGCTGAAGTCTGAACAGTGGAGAGAAACTGTTGCGTTTGGTTCAGTGCTGTGAAGTAGAAAATGGAAGTTACAGAGACCGTCCCAAGACTCCTCCTTAAGCAGTAGTGGATATAATTTGCAGATATTGTCATTAATCTAGGCATAACTACTTGGGAAGTAGTCTATCATACTGTTGTTTTGGAATTATAACTGCAGTTCATACTGCTTATTTGAAACTTAGTCCGCTTAAATAAAGGAAAAAGAGTTACTCCAGATTCAGTCTTAGTCTTTGATCTCATGAACTCAGTACTTGCGGGTGTTTATGCAAGAAAAAAATTGGATGTGAAATTTCTAATTGCAGAGAGGGTGTATCAGCTGTCAGGAGAACCACTGGAAGTAGCCACATACCCACAAAAGTGCTAACACACTTTAGAGTGTGCAGCAAGGCTCTGGACCCGTGCACGGACTGCAGAGATTCCAGCATAGGGGACGAAGCCAATGGTTCCATGCAGCCAGGCCTGTGTTTGCTTTTACAACAAAGTTGCATTAGGACAGGGGCTTTATTACTGGCTGGTGCTCTGAGAAAAGTATGCTTCTCTGTATTAAGATTTGGGTGGTGGTTTTGTTATCCTTTCCCTGCAGGTGCCTTGGTAGATCAGGCAGTGTTTGAGGAGCTCATCAGGGTTCATCTGCCTCAGTTGACAGACCACATGACGGACATGACTTTTTTCTCCTCGGTCTCTCTCTCCTGGTTCCTTACCCTTTTTATCAGTGTGCTGCCTATTGAAAGTGCAGTCAATGTGGTGGACTGTTTCTTCTATGATGGAATAAAGGCGATCTTGCAGCTGGGTCTCGCAGTGCTGGAATACAACATGGAGAAGTTGCTGACTTGTAAGGATGATGCAGAAGCAGTCACTGTTCTCAACAGGTATCAGTGTTACTGTTATTCTTACAAGCTGCGTAGCAGCTGCTATAATTGCGAATAGATAAGTCATTCTGGGGCAGCTGAGACAGCATCTGGCCAAGACTTCCAAAGGCTTCAAAGGAATTAGGTGTTCATCTCAGGCTGAAATTCTGGAAAGGGTGGCTGGAAAGTGTGCCTGGATCCTCTGAAAATCCCATCCTCCATTAAAGTTCTAAAACCATTGCCATTTTGTGTATTTTAAAGAAAAAGCAATGTGATTTTTGCCTGGAATTTATATCAGTTATAGAAGGTGGCTTTCTTTAATGATAAGGTAATCTAGGGCACACTAAGACGGTTCCAGTTTGGGCATCAGCTTACTGAAAACATATTCTATAGCTCAGTTCTTGTAGTTTAGGCTACTGCCTCCTCTGCTGCTAATGGTTTAAAATAGACAAGAAAAATGCGATGAGGACAATCATGACTAGATTTTTGTTCTATATTAGCATTTGAAGAATAGATTCAAATGTGCAACATAAAGTGCATTTTAAACTGATGTATTGCAAGCAAAACTTGCCACAGTTTTTGCTTTGCTACCTACCTAAATTCTGTTGTTGCTGCTGTGATTGTGTATCATGGAGTATTAAAACAGAAAAATGACTGCTATAGGAGTCACCAAGTTATGACTGTTAAGAACTGATAATAAGAATTTCCTTTTGGTGAAACTTTTAAATGTTGCATGTTTGAATAGGATAGGAGCTACAGAATTAATGAGGAAAATGTAATTTTTATTACAGGAGACTATGCAGCCTGGTATTTATTGTAAAAACTAGCTGTACTCATTTAAATATTTAACACTTAAAACACCTAACAGTAAGAGCACATTCACCCATTTTAAACATATTAAAATTTAAAATCTAGAAGATGTGGTGAAATTTTAATTTTCACTTGAACTAAACAAGCTGCTGTTTCCGGTTGACACTCAAGATTTTGATGATTATTATGAACTCCTTTTGAACTCTTGCTTTCAACATTTTATGTGGCTGTAGCACTTCTGTTGCACAGTTAATCCAGCCTGCAGCATGCTGGTATATTTAAAACATTATTACAGTAGTTTGCCTCTCCTCAAGAAAAAGAAAGCTATCAGTCTGTAGATATTTGTGCCGTTCCTGGCAACAGAATTGGCCAGCCTCTGTAATGGATCTGTTTAGGCTGGTTAGCTAGGTGTGATGAATAGGTGCAGATCAGGCATGTCTTGGCTTATGCGTCTGCGGGAATTAAGATTGCCTCGGTCACAGTTCAGGACAAGCCTCTCTTCCTCTCTCCCAGTTTTGGAGTACAGCCTTGCGAGATGGAGTAGAGAACCAGGGGAATGCCGAGTGGAAGGGACCTTGGCAAATCTCTAGTCTAACTTCCCACTCAAAAGAGGATTACTGCTAGAACTAGATCACATCAGTCATGTTATTGTCTAGCTGGACCTTAAAAATTCCCAAGGCTAGAAGCTCTACAACCTTCTCTGGATAGCTGGTTCCCATGTTTGTATATCTTTGTTACTATTACAGCGTATTTGTGCTACTCATGCTGATATTCTTTGCTATTTCCCATTCTCTGCGCACTTTTTCTTCAGTAAATGCTGATGTTATTGTTTTGTTGTGATAAACTGGTTCCTGCTGATTTCTTGTGTGTTTGCTTTGTGCAGATTTTTTGACAGTGTCACTAACAAAGACAGTCCTTTGCCTCCAGCTGTGCAGCAGGGCTCCAACCTCAGCGATACAAAGAGTGACCATCCAAAAGTGGACATTACTGATTTGATCCGGGAGTCAAATGAAGTATGTGTTCTTGTGGGTATGTTTTTGCATCCCATGCAGCATTTACGTTGCATGAGCTACCTTGAAAATAGTGCAGCTGTGTTGTACAAATTAGAGTAGAAAATCTGTCTAGACAAGTAGAAATTGGGCTCAGTATTTGGTTGAGCCTCACTGAAAACTCTGTAGGTTAGGGGATAGGTTTGGTTTTGTATTGTTCTGGTTTTTTAACTGCCTGAAACGTGCTTGCTAGGCTGTCCTGAGTGGAGTTCCCTAGGTTCATCACAGGTCATGTATTGCCGTTCCTCATTCATTTTATTAGTATGTCAACTAAATGACAAAGTGCAGCAGAAATGGCCCTTGCATTTACTCATTTGAGACTGGTGACTGGACCAAAGCAATAGCTTCTGATTTGGTATGGCTTTTGAACATTGATTTGGGCAGATCTTTGAACCTGAATCTCCCACTTCCAAGTTGACAGCCCTGTTCCTAGGCCTGTATCCCCGTTTCTATCTCACAGCCCCTTTTTTGGATGCAAATTTTTAATGTTCGGTTGAAACTGAATTTCTTCAGTGCTGGTAAGTGTCACGATCTCTTGTTTGAGTACTGCAGATATAAAGTGAGAGTCAATTTCCTGCTTCTCATTTTGACCAGACAGTTAATTTCAACACAATTCTGTTCCAGTGAAGGATTTTATTTTCATATTGCTGTGGAAGTAAAATAAAACAAATTTCGAAATGGGAAGATTGCTGCAATGGAGAGTTGTCATTCTGCAGATAGGTCTAGTTACAAAACATGAATAAGTGAACAGAGATGTTCTTTGTGATACTGTTGCTTTGCCTGGGTGTTCACAAGATAAATGAGATTAAGGGGAAAGATATGGAGTTGAATTTTTAAGATGATGTTTAGTTTCATGCCTTTATGGCTCAGGCACAAACGCAAGAGTCATTCTTTGGCAGTCTAATCAGGTATGAAGAAGTCATGTTTAACTAGTGAATGGAAGAACATGTAACATTTTATCACATCACACTAATTCCAAGTTACATTATACATCTTGTTTATATTCTTACTGAGGCCATTGCACAATATCAGTACCCAGAAGACAGACCAGTGAATGAACTATGACTCAGCGATGCAATTTCTCTCTGCTTCCTCTTTGTTCCAAGTCAGAAGTATACCGGTAGCGGTCTTCACAGGAACATAGAAATACAGTTCTGGAAAAGAACTCCACAGGTCATCCAGTTCAGCTCCCTGTCCAGCATACACTCAGATCATCCTTGAAAAATGTCTAATGTTGTTAAAACTCTTCAACAAAAGAGGATCTGCAAAAACTTTAGCCCACTGTAGAGTGTCTGTGCCCTTGTCAGAAAATATCCTAATATCCAGTGTAGTTCCTCTTGGATGCTCGTAAAGCGCTGTTGAGGATAGTCAATTGCCGTTTTCTCTGCAATTCCTTCTTGCTATTAGGTTGTTGTTGTTCATCACTTACCCTTTTAACTCTGATCTTTTCTTTTTCTAGATTCAACAAAACCAGTTTTTCTAACCTTTCCTCAAAACTTCTGTGCTCAGACTTTTTATGACTGTGTTGCAGTTTTTCATACCTTGTTTAAAGTGCATTGCTGAAAAGGGAAACAAAACACACTGTGGAAAAACTTCTGAAAGTCCTGCCTAGTTCGGTCATTTATCACTCCTTTGTTCTCAAAGTTTGTTACTAGAACCAGTTGTGTGCGTGGTGCATGGTGATCATGGTTAGGCCATGTCTTCCTGGTTGCGTGTGTTGCTGAAGAGTGTCAGAAACCTTACAGAAGTAAAGATGTATCCTATCCGCTGTTTCGGTTCTGCACACTAGACTGAATTTCCTCATAGGAGGAAATTAAATCAATTTGACATGATCTTGATAGAGTGTTGGCCTGTTTTGATTTATCTGTATTTAGATTTTAATTATTTAATAATTTTTTCCATGATTTCTCTGGGAATTTGTTTCTAGTTCTTGCCTACTATCGCACTTTTCTTTAAAGGTAAATGTATTTATTGTACTCCAATGCTTAGACACCTTCCCTGTCCCTCAGAAATTCCAGAGGTAGCTAGGAACTGTTCAGAAATTACTTCAGCTAATTTCTAAAGTTCACTAGAGTGAACTTCAAGCCCTGACAACAAACATGTCTTAGATTTTGCCACCCTGCAGTAGTAGTTGCCATGTGATAGCAGAGTTGGATACAGAGCTGACACACTTTGTCTTCCCACACAGTGAACTACTCCAGTTTCTTCTTTCTCCATCACTGTTTGAAACACCTGCCCTTTTAAAAGTTACACTGGTTAGGGAGAATGTGAGTGCTCTAATAAATTATTTTTTGCTGAGAGTTTCTGGGATCTTCCTTTGTGTCCATACCTGTATTGTACTTAGATGCAAGAAAGACAAAAATACCTGCTTAGATGTGTCTAGCGATAGTTGATTTCATGGAATGATGCTTTTCTTCTTAGAGATATGGTGATATTCGATATGAGGATGTTGAGAGCATGCGCTGCAGGAACAGGCTTTATGTGATCCAGACGTTGGAAGCTACGACCAAGCAGAATGTGGTGAGTTGACTTGGAAGAGCTAAACCCTTCCCTCTGGTAACATTCATTCCCTTTTGTAAAATTCTGAGAAGAGCTACATTTTCCAGGGCCAAATATGTAATTTTCTATGCTGAAATCCCTCTCGTTTGCAGGGTTTCTGTTAACTGAGGTTTGGCCTGTGATGATTTTCAGTCTGTGAATCAGAGTATGACCTTCTGGTCTTGGTACAATTAACATTGTCACAGACAACTTCTAAAGGCTGGTGTATTTCTGAGACTTTGCATTGATTGGAAAAGGCTGACCTGTATTTCTATCTGCTGTTGTTAAATTGTTAATGCGTTTCTCTTAGAGGCATAGAGCAGTGTAAAATGTCCACAGTGCTACAGTAAAACAATTAATCACCTGCATTTTTACTCTGGGAAGCAATCCCAAATGGGACTGAAGAGATTATTGTACTGCATTCAACAAGGGTTGCTTTTTGTCTGTGGTGTGTGTGGATGTCTGGTGATGCGTGCGTGGTGCGGTAGGTCTTCGGCTGCCAGTATCGTCCTTTAAGTTCAGACTCCCGAATGAAGGTGGAGGTTGCAAGGTGCTTCCTTTGTTTGCCTGTTTTCTTCAGTGGCTCGTTTCCAATAACTGATGATAATAACAGTGGGGCTTCTTTCTGTAGTAAATGTGGCCTGTAGCAACTGATACTAAATGCTGTTGGCTGTGCTAAGGTGCTAACTGTTGTATTTCGTTTTACAAAACAAAGATACTGTGAAGATGGAATCTGGTCTTGTAGCTAACTTTGTTTTAAAAAGCTGTGAACAATTTTTATTTTTTTTTAAATTTAAAAAATGAGGATTCAGCTTCACTGCTGAGAGCTGAACATGCATTTGCCTGTTATAAAGGAAGCTATATGTTATATTATTGTAAATACTTGAGTTTTATATCCTGGGTTTCATAGTGTAGGTCCGTGTATGCTAGTAATGTGACTAGCTTTAAGCTCCCTTTTTTGGGGAGAAATTATTTCTTTCAGTCTATAATCTTCTGATTGCTTTTAAAAATAAGTTCTGTTCTTTCTTCTAATTATAACATGCCAAACCCTGGAATATTCAAACAGTGTCTTTTAATGTAAGGTTAAGTTCCCACTACTTTATTCTATGGGCTTGTTCCAAGGAGGGAAGACTCATTAATTAATTTTCTCTTACTTTTGTTTCAGCTACGTGTTGTGTCCCAGGAGGTAAAATTCAGTCCTAGTGATCTTGAAGAGCTTTATGAATTATTCAAGGTAATGTGCCATTTTCCTCACTTACCAAACATCCATCTTAATGGTGGACTGTGTTATGGGTGTGAAACAGTTTTAACAAATTGAGGTAAAAGCTAGATTCAACATATGTTTTACACATCCGCTTTAAATCAAATTACATACTTCATTTCTCACATCTTTCACCAAGAAAGGGGTGTTGTTCCAGAAAAGCTAACATTTTATCTTTCCTTTGCAGAAGGAGCACTTTCTTTCCTGTTATTGGAATGTAAATAGTCCTGTCTTGCAACATCATGATGCCAGTCTGCCGTATCTTGACCAATATCGGATTGATTGCCAGCAATTCAGGGTTCTCTGTCATCTCTTGAGCCCCTGGTCACACTGTGCAAACAGAGACTCACTTGCATTGTGGACATTCAGACTGATGGATGAGAGCTCTGATGGCCTTATAAACTTCAAACAATTTGCCTGTGTTCTTGGTATGAGAACAACACATGTATGTAGTGCATTCACAGGGGAATTCCATCTTGGGAGTAGTCCTGGAGTGTATCACCTTCCATACACTATATAAAGAGCCCAAGGAGACTAGCCTCTTAACTTAGGGTCAAAGAGTCTAATTTTTGTCATGTGGCATTAAATGCAAAGACTGTTTAAATGGCAAGCCAAATGCTCAAAGTATACGTATAAGCTCGAGAGTGGGAGCTACGTTGTTTAGGTGAATGATAAAGGCTTTCAGTTATGGAATTGTGCTCTCATTTTCTGTCTGTATTTCACCATGAAATAGCTAACACAAGGCTTTGTAAACTAGTAACTTTTCTGAGACGTTAATCCCCTGGAGAATAATCTCCTATTTCAGATTAAATTTAAAATATGCCTTTACCATCAAAATATCAGAAAATTAGGAAATGATATGACCTCATTGCCCAGCCTGTTTGGTTGATGATAAATGTTTCCTCATACTAAGTCATCTCATACATGGATGATGCAAGATGACCAACGCCTCATGTCTCTGAGGAACTGAAAGTTTTCTTGACTTAATATTCTGTTCCTTTCATCTTTTTTTTTTTCCAAAGTGGCATTGTTCAGGAAACAAAAATTTAAGGGAAAACGCTGAAAAGACAGTAGTGTTGTATTTCTTTGGTGCTGTGGTCCCATTTTAGTTAAGCCATAGACAGTGTTCGTTCCTCAGTGTAGGCAAACCCCAGGGTCAGCTGCAGGTGATACTGCCTTCCTTAACCTTCATCTCTAATTATACTCCATGTAAGGTAGAACACATGTCCAGCTCCAACCTCCCTGGGTTGTATTTGATTAGGTTAAGAGGGTGTTTTAATGTTTTGTCCGGTTGAACAGACTGTTTTGCGTCTTTCCTCTAACAGATACCATGTATAATGGAAGTTTCACTGACAAACTCAAGCTTCTTTTTAAGTTGCACATCCCTCCAGGTAAGTGAGAGGCAGTGGCATTTGGGGAGGGCTGTTCCTGGCTTTTATAATCTTTTCATTTTTTTTTTTTTTCTTAGCTTCACTTTTCTTCCTGTTGTCACTGGTCCTGGCTACAGTACAGTCCAGTAGTTGTAATACAGATATGTATTTCTTCCAGAGTGATGTATTCTTTGGGAAGGATTTAATCTGCTTCAACACAATTTCTCTTCATAGGGACTATTTTTCTATACAAAGCTTTTGCTTTTTATCACTGCTTTGGGAGCCCCAAAACCACTTTATTCATTTCTTTATTGCAGCTTTTACTGAAGTAGAATCTCTAAGCCCTTCCAAAGGTGGTGATCTTTCAAAAGAAGAACTGATCCACTTCAGTCAACTCAGTGGTAAGCTCCAGAGCGTGAGACTTTGCCTGCAGAATATTAGAAGGAATTTATTAATTATCTCTTGTTGAAAAATGGGGAGCTCTTTTCTGAAAACTAGTAAATCCAGTAAATCATATTACTGTTAAGAAGAATCCTCTGCAAAGATCTTCTGTAGGTAGTTACAGTTTCATAAGGTGGTGCAGAATTTGTGGATAGCTACTCTGATGATTGAATTCAAAGGCCACGGGTGTTTACGTGGAAATAGGGGAGTGCATTCGGTCAGCATTTTGCAGCATAGTAGGCAACCTGTTGCAGTGGTTGTTGAAGTGGTGGCCATTTCACTTTTGCATTCAAGGCATAAAGGGGATGATATTTCCTACCTCAAGAAACAAAATATCCTAATCCATAATTATTTTGAGATGCATAAGCAAGTATTTCAAAATCATTTGCCTCCATTTTAAACCAGTAAGCTGAAAAAAAGTTTTGTGGGTTCTAAGTTTATGGAGTTGATAAAATATTCTGTTTGGAAAGTGGTGTGGTTTTACTTCTTTGGAAGATGGATCCTTTTTTGGTTTTTAAAAAACTATCCAAAAGTACCTTATCTCTAATACGTGGGTACTGTTCTCACCACTGTTCAAGACATTGGCCATGAAGATTGTTTGCTTGATGTAACTGATTGCAACTTCTTTTGCAATCTCCAGTCTCATGATGGCTTCTATTTTTATAGAAAGTATACAAAACTTACCATGTGGTTTCCTCCTGGCCTAATTTGTGTTGAGAACATAGGGTTCGGTGAGGGTCTTGCTCCTCAAGGAAGGAATTTTTGATAAAAGGAAATGAACCATTGGTCCTCTTTTCTCAAATAAATAACTTTGTTCTTTTTCTCCTCCTAAACTGTAGTTTCATCTGTTGGGGATAGTCTTGAAAGTGATTATTTGAAGAGCAGCCCAGAAAAAGGTAAAGAATCCTGGAGACGCATTCAGTAATTGTGTGTCTTTTTGGGGAGCAGAGCTAGGAAAGTGTGAGGTGACAAAGTGAGTAACATCCCTAGAGTAGTGCTAACATTATATCCACTTTTATAAGTCTAGTCCTGGGGGGCGAGAGGGTAATGTAAACTCTGATCTCTTTGAGTCCTTGGCCCCACCACTCTGTTGAGAAGCAATGACATTGAGGATGCCAGTTCTTTTGGTCATCATCCCTCATGGGAAGCTCTTAGGTCTTGTTTGTTCACTTCCTTCTTTTTTTTTTTTTTTTTTTCTTTTTTTCAAGTAGGGAAGGGGAAGGTTGATATTCAGGCATATCTGAAGCAATGGCAAGATGAACTTCTTAAAAAAGAAGAAAACATTAAGGATTTGCCAAGAATGAATCAGGTAAACTGTTTGTCTGAGGCTTATATAAGTCTGGTTTTGACTGCTGTTTATCCTTTAAGCCCTATTAGTAGGTTTCTAAAGGATTTGTAGGATCCCTTACATTTCAAACCTTCACATTAATCATTAGACTGTGTTTTTTTTAAACTGCTGTAACTGTAAGCTTACGTCCTAAGGGCCTTTCATACACACTTAGGTTTATCAGGGCTGGTCCGTGCCCATATTGTCGTTAGAGCAGATGTTGTACCAGGTGCCTGGCAGCAGCAGGCACTGGATCAAGATCTTGATGTGTAGTGAAACAGGGCAGTTGCGGTGCTGTTCTCTGAATAGTCTCCTCTGTATCTCTCTGTAGTCTCAGTTCATCCAGTTCTCAAAAACTCTGTACAATCTGTTCCATGGGGATCCTGAGGAGGAATTGTTATATCGGGCTATAGCGGTGGTTACCAGCCTCCTGCTGAAAATGGAAGAAGTTGGGAGAAGACTGCAGAGTCCCACGTCACCAGTCAAAAGTCCAGTTGCCGTTGCGGAGGTGCCTGATGAAATCCCCAGAAAAGAGCAGGAGGAAAGAAGCTCTGAGCCAACTGAAGGCAGTAGAGCACAGAGTTTGAGAGGGAACCATGAATGGTCTTTTGCCTTTGAACAGATTCTGGCATCCTTATTAAATGAGCCAGCCTTTGTGAGATTTTTTGAGAAACCTCATGACATAAAAGTTAAAATAGAGAGTGCTAAAAATTTGCAACTTAAAGCAAGAATCAGTGTGTAATTTTCTTTACCTTTTACTCTGAGTTAACCACATAAAACACTTACAGATGAAGGTTGTTACTATGGAAATTGAGGCTGGTGTTTACATAGGGAATGGAGTTTGAAGAGTTAGCTTTAAATATCAGCTTACTGGTATGTAATGTAAATAAAAATAGTTTGAAGCACAATCACTTTCTTGCATTGTTCATAAGTTTCACTCCAAAAAAAGAACTGAATAATGAACTGTCTTTACTGTGTTATTAAAATATGCAACATTGCTTGGAAATACTGGATGTGACCTATTGCAAACCTATCTGAATGACAGCTTTTACAGTGTGTGTAACAGGTTCATTTCTATTACTGTGATAAAAGGAATGACTTCCAGCCATTTTTGCTTAAAAGAAGTATCGACAGCTTAGAGGTTGTCTTCCAAGTTAGTTCAATTAGTAATTTCCAAACTTGCACGTGGACTGGGATCAAAGCAGGGTGAAGACTAAGAATAGAGGCTATGGTAGGCACAAGAACATGAGGTTAGAGAAGAAAGTTGCCCTGCTCCCAGTTCCTCTGCTTTGGTGTTCCTGATGGTCCTGGACTCTTGCAGATTCCAGCTCCTCCTCAGCAGTTTGCAGACTGCATTTTCCCAGCCCATGTCTCAGTTCTTGCAGCAAACAACTGGTTTCCCGCTTTTCTACATCAGCCTATATATGAATTCTCTTTCCCATTTTCATACTAATCTCCCTCCAATACAGGTGAAAAGGGTGGAAGCTTTTTTGGTCATCCAGGCTGCACATGGATGCAAGATTGTTGAAATCAAGGGAAAGCAGTGGCTAAATCTGTCTGACCACATGATGGTTGTCATTGTCTTGCAAGAGGAGCCATTGTTGGCTTCTTAGGAGCACGTTGATGAAATATATAGTTTTGCTTATGTTTGGAAAGGCCCAGACCATGTTTAGCTGCTTCATAGTTAGCTGAATGCTGACTATTGAACTGCTAGGGACAGATTGCAGTTGCTCCTTTGCCTACCCTGAGTCCATACCTCAACCTAGTAATTATTTTTTCTTTTCTGTAGCTCTCTGGATCATTGCTGCTGTAATATTTTCTATCTGCCAGGATTCATGGCAGCAAGAAAATCTTCTGGAATCTGACTTGAAATTTTTAATATATAAAACATGATAAGGTAAAGATCCTGTGGAGGCAAGGTCTGTCAGCGTTAATGCTGATAAATGTTGACCTTGAACCTTTGGTAGCTGGAGCTAAAATGGATGTAGAGAAAGAAGGGAAGAGCTTGTATTTTAACAACAGAAAAGTAAACTGGGACTCTGCTAAAATGGTTAAAAATGGCTGTTTCTAAAGCCTGTATGACAATCTTCCTCTGCAGAGCAGCATTATTTTTATACTGTGCATGTTTTTTTTGTAAAGAAGCAGAATGGGGATGGTATCATTCACAGAGGCTTTTCTTGCAATACTAATATGAATGAAGAATAAAATGAAATTCTGACTTCTGTTATGAGCACTTGGTGAAATACCATAATTTCAATTGGTGTTAAAGTTCCCATGCTGCTTCTAAAGAATACAGTTTTGATCAGGAGAAATGAATTTACGAATTATTCCTTCTACTCTCCCCCATACTCTCAGGTATTAATGTAAAATAAAGGTTTATTGAATGAACAGTAGCTCCAAAAGCTATATCATATATGTGAGAAATGAGGAAGCTTTTTTCAGAAGGCTTCACAAAGTAATTATGCTTGATACAATATAATACTGATTTGTATTTTTATGCATAAAATATAAATACTAATTTATCCATTCATATGGATATGTTTCTGAGGCAAAGTAGGGCAACACTGTTACTTTTAAAATGTATTTACTCACTGTTTTCCTAATGTTGTTTTAGAAATACAAAGCAGATGATATTGTTGTCCTAGTCCAGGACGTACTCAGATAAGGTTTGCTCAGTGAGTAATTCTTCTGCAAAGAGCCATGCCGAAATTAATGAAGCCCCATGAAAATAGACGCAGCTATATATATGCAGATATATAGCCCAGAGATACAAAAGTCTTAAAACTCTATGACATTTTTTTGGTTGAGAGCCAAAATGTTAAGATCTACGTACAGAAGACTGTACTGAAGGAACCCGCAAAATACAATAGCCTTGTGACATTACTGGGTTTGGTTATGCAAAACTGAGCACCTTTTTAAAATACCATTTTTTATTAGTGTCAGTCCAAGAGACTGTAGAGCCGTTACCAGTTATGTAGTAGCTCATGTCAGCTATCATATCTATGTATAAAGGGAGATTACCAGCATATATATATTTATAAAAAAATAGATTTAAGGTGGAAAGTTAGGATATTTAGGGGAACACTAACTTTTATTAACTGCATGGATTTTCTATTCAATTTGTCTATATTTTTTCCCAAAAAGGGTAATGTCTTTAAATTGTTCCTGTAATATACTGCAGGTTGATGCAGCAAGACTAGTCAGAGTGGCCCGGCACCCAGCCTCGGCAGGATGGAGGGTGGCGCAAGGTGGCATCCAGCAGGCTGGCAGCACTCAGGCAGCTGCCTGACTGGCGGGTTCTCCTTTTGGAGCCTGGGGATCACGGGCTGATCCTTCGGGGAGGTTTAGATGTAGCAAATGCCGGCTATTTCCAAGGAGCGTGACCCAGAGGTGTGCTTGCTGAGCTGCTTCCACAGTGTGCCATAACACGGAGGGCCACTTGTGCGTTGCTAGTGACGGTAACTCTGGAGTTAGTGCCCAGCGCCTCTCCTTCCCTTCCCATTGTGGAGGCAGGCTGGCTCACAAATGCTCGCAGGCTTAGCTGGGGCTGGGGCAGCTAGAGCCATAGAAGCTCTTCAGTCCCAAAGGGTGATGCCTTGACTTCAAAGCCCTGCACAGTCCGGGGAAGAGATCCCCATGCAATACAGCTTTTTGGCCGTCTGAAGTTCTGGGTGATGCAAAGATGAACCCAGATTGACAGCACGTTGCATGAGGACGCTGTGGGTGCGCACGCTTCTGTTGCGGGAGGTCAACTGCCACACGTAGCTGGGAATTAAGCAGAAGTGCCGGCAAGGAGTCTGGCGGTTGCAGAGCGTCTGACCCAGAATTACTCAGCTACTTCCCAAAGCGGGGGGACTTTCTGTTTAAATTGCACCTTGGAAGTTTTTAGAAGTGTTCTTGAACTGTGAACAGTTCATTCACAACCAGGCAGCAGTGTGGTTAAGTGAGTACTGATGTGTCATTCCACTTATCTATGTTGGGGTTTTTTCCTGTAACAGTATTCATAAAGTTTTTTTTTTTGGTTCCGTCATGGGGAATAAATGAATGTGCATCATTCAGTACAAACTAGACAGTTAGCGGTAGGAAATAGATTGCTCACACTAGTGATGCTGTTCATACAATTTTAAAATTGCACTACCTGCTGCAGCGTCACCGGCGTGACGTGGCAGCTGTGCCATGGTTATTTCCCCTGAAACATTCTCAGTGGCGGTTCGCGTGCACTGCGCAGTGCTTTCCAGTGCCTGGGCCATTATTATTGTTGCTATTCACATACGATGCCTTTTGTCGAATGTAGTCGTTGGCCCAGGGGGTGGCCAGCGATGCTCCCTCGGTGCTGCGCTACGGAGCGTGGCGCTCGGGGAGCCTGTCGCCGTTGCAGGCGAACGCTGGCCGCTCTGACCAGCGCGAGGAGCTGGCTGCTTGACCTCCTTGTGCGCCCAGCTCAGGGCTTGAACACACGAGGTGAGGGAATAGCTCAACTAATAGGAATGAAAACACGAGCCCTTTCCACTGGGAATTACTGCTTGTAATTCAACCGGTAGCATTTCCCGGGACGTGGAAATGGTCGCTGCCATGCGATTCAGAAAAAGCACTCTGTGTTTCCATCCATTCCTCGAACAAGCCACTTGTTCATCACCCTAATGGCTTGATAATAATGTATTTTTAGAAGAGTTTGCTACCATAGTGACTAAGAAATAGCAGTATGTTGATTTTATTAGAAGTTTCTCGTCCAGTTGTACCATACAAGGCTCTTGATTGTGATTGCAGTTGTTACCTGGACTGAAACAAAAAGAAATACTCAAATTTGTTTCCAGAAAAATAGGCTATTTTGTCTTTTTTGCTATAGCTTTGTCACTTTACCAAGAAGGCAACACATGTTTGTGTTGGCAGGTTGGCTTTTTATCAAGTGTATTGTATGCAGAAGTACTGTAAGACAAATGGGGTGTTAAATAAAAAATTGTTTCGCTTAAGAAAAATAAATGTGTGTTTAGGGCACTATTATTTCTCATGATGGACTGTTTCAGAAGTTCCTTCAAGAGCATTGCTCATGTTAAAGCCACGTTTAGTCAGTGCTTTCCAAAGCAAGGACCAAGCCAAAATCCACGCTAGGATACCGGTGGAAGAAAAATGAAGAGGAGATCCAGATTTTGAAGCCAGGGACTGGTTGAGCCTTGCGCACAGCCTGAGCTTGCTTCAGTGCTGAGATGGCAAGCGAGTTAGCCCAGGAGGAGGACCATTCCTTGGTTTTTGCATCAAAATTAAAACATTTACGGTGTGCAGATATGTCTACACCGACTCTGATGCCTTGCTCTTTCTAATTTGTGCATTGCCCCCATTGCTTCTGGCACTGGTCATGGAAATCCCAGTCTCTGTCTTCAGCCCCATCCCAGTGACGAGTGGCGTTCCTCAGGGGTTGGTACTGGGACCTGGTTGGTACTGGGACTCTTTAACATCTTTATCGGCAACATGGACAGTGGGATTGAGTGCACCCTCAGCAAGTTTGCTGATGACACCAAGCTGTGTGGAGCAGTTGACACGCTGGAGGGGAGGGAGGCCATCCAGAGGGACCTGGACAGGCTGAAGGGGTGGGTCTGTGTGTACCTCATGAAATTTAACAAGGCCAAGTGCAAGGTCCTGTACCTGGGTCAGGGCAATCCCAATCACAAACACAGGCTGGGCGGCGAATGGATTGAGAGCAGCCCTGTGGAGAAGGACTCGGGGGTGTTGGTTGATGAGAAGCTCAACATGAGCCGGCAATGTGCACTCGCAGCCCAGAAGGGCAACTGTATCCTGGGCTGCATCAAAAGAAGCGTGGCCAGCAGGACAAGGGAGGGGATTCTGTCCCTCTACTCCACTCTGGTGAGACTGCACCTGGAGTACTGCATCCAGCTGTGGGGGGCCTCAACATAAGAAGGACATGGACCTGTTGGAGGGAGTCCAGAGGAGGGCCACGAAGATGATCCAAGAACCTATGAGGAGAGGCTGAGAGAGTTGGGGTTGTTCAGCCTGGAGAAGAGAAGGCTCCAGGGAGATTTTATAGCCCCTTCCAGTACCTAAAAGGGCCTACAGGGAGGATGGGGAGGGACTCTTTATCAGGGAGTGTAGTGATAGGACAAGGCGTAATGGCTTCAAACTGGAAGAGGGGAGCTTTAGATTAGATATTAGGAAGAAATTCTTTACTGTGAGGATGGTGAGACACTGGCCCAGAGAAGCTGGGGCTGCCCCATCCCTGGAGGTGTCCAAGGCCAGGCTGGATGGGGCTTGGAGCTACCTGGGCTGGTGGGAGGTGTCCCTGCCCGTGGCAGGGGGGTTGGAATGAGATGATCTTTAAGGTCCCTGCCAACGCTAATCATTCTAGGATTCTGCTGTTGTTACACACGTATACGCGATGGCTGCTGCTCTTGTGCCTCCTGGAGAGCAAGGAGCAGATTCTGATCCCCAACAGACCCGTACCACCCGGGAAAAAACAACAGCGCATATTGTGTAAGACATCTTACAAGTATTATTTTATTTCTTCTTCTTTTTTTTTTTTTTTTAAAATACTATGTACAATCTGTTTAAAGCTTGTCAAAATGCACGGGCTCCCATTCAATGGAGCTGTGCGGGGACATAGATTCAAGACAAGAATAAAATCTTTACTGTTCATCTTCATAAGACACTTCCTTTTTCCCATTACAAAATACTTTTAAGAATAGTAACATTTATAAATGTATCTATATTCAACATCATATAAAATAAACCAAGATTTATACTCAATTCTAAGACTTTTTCTTATTTTCTTGTTGTTTTTTTTTTTTTTTTACATGGAGTATATACAATATATACAGAAACTTTTCACTGTGTTTGTCAAACCAGCCTGATTATACCCACCAGGCTTTAGCTTATATGTACAAATATGCTAAAAGTGCAAGACTTTATTAATTAAAGCTGCCTGTGTTTTCAGAGGTCTGGAATTGTGTGGCCTATATATATATTTTTATATATAGATATACACATACACACATATATATGTATATTAAAAATACATATATCTGTATATCTATATAGAGACAGAGATATAGTATATAGGTGCTTGTGTACTAGAAAGCATCAGAACATTAATGACTAATAGGTCAACACCGGCACTGAAGCTCAACCCCGACGCAGGCGGCATCGGTCACGTTCCCACCCTCTGCTTGTCACCAACACGTCACGCTTGTGTTTGCCGGTAAGCACCCGGGGGTGTGCGAACCAAACCCACCAGCAACCCTCAATTCCAAATAGGTCCTAAAAACACAGGTCATCGCTAACACCGAGGTAAACAAATACAAATCAACCTGAATAAAAAGAGATCTATTTATTCATGTTATTTTTGAGAGTGAGTGACAATGTAAGGCAAAAACCCCGGTGGCCTTGTCTCAGCCTTCCCCCAGCCTGGAGGCAGACGGAGCAGGGACCAAGCAGCCCCCGAAAGGGGACTGTGGGATTTTTGTCCTTTGGAGCACGTCTGGAAAACACGGCTCTACCCGTGCGGCAGCGCCCGGGATGGCGCAGCCACCCACCGCCCGCCAGCAGCTGGGGGGGCACTGGGAATAAAGGGGGGGCACACAATAAAGTGCATTTTAGGTCTCTTGGTTTAGCAAGGCCAATCTAACATGTAAACATCCTCACAAATCTCCTGTGCCCCTCGCCAAGAGGCTGCAAGCGGGGGTGGCAATGCCCCCCCCCAGCCCCAGCTCTCCCTGTCTGTGCAGCCCAGGGCTGCCATCAGAAGGGCTGTGTCCACGGACAGCCCCGTCCGGCACACCCACCGCCCCCCACCTCCCCACAAAACCCCTTCCCAACCCCTTTTTGTTGGACTTGCTTTCAAAACCACAGCAATGCCCGAAAACTACCCTGCCTTGGCTACCTCCCTGCCCAGCCCTGGTCAAAAAAAAACAGCGCCCAAAGCCCCTGACCCCAACCACCACCACCTCTGAGCTGCAGCTGATGGACACCTGCCATGTCTGGCTCACGTGTGGTGATGGGACACTGCAGAACAGCCGTGGTGGTGTGTGTTGGGGCGATGCATTGGGCGATAAATTGGGTTTAATGAGCAAGAAAGGGAAATGCATTGCCTTCCCCTCCACCGCCAGCCACACCGGGCCCCAGACTGCGTACCACAGCAGAGCCTGAACATAAACGTGTGTGTTTGCCTCTCTGCTAACGTTATGTGCCAAGGTTAGTGGGGGAAAAAAATACCAGCCCTCAAACAACCCAGCCCCCAAAATACAGCAACCCCTCCTGCCCCAACCTCATGAGCAACCCTACTGTCTTAGGGTTAAAAAAAAAAAAAAAAAAAAAAAAAAAAAATTAAAAAAAAAAAAAGATTTCCTACCTCAAAGGCTCAGTGCTGGCCCTCGCTGCAGCCCCTCACGGGACGCTGCAGCACAAAGACCCCGTGCTCTGCCCAGGACTTGGGCTCTCAGAGCCGAGGGGGGAGGCTGCTATGAGTTCAGCTCCATCCCGCACGGCAAAGGCGGGTGCTCCATGTCCCACTGCCACCAGGGAGGCAGCCCCGGCCCCCATCCCGCACGGCAAAGGCGGGTGCTCCATGTCCCACTGCCACCAGGGAGGCGGCCCTGGCCCAAGGCTCCGCTGTAGCCACGGGTAATTGCAGGGGTTTGGAATGGAGGGGCCAGTTCAGGCTGTGCCCAAGAGCTGCCGCTCAGCCTCCCCGGTGCCTGTGCGTGCCGGTTGGGCTGGGTCCCGAGGCAGTAGCCCCGGTACTGTAAGCCCAGAGCTAAGGGCTGCTGGGCAACTCCTCGGCTCCGTCCTATGGCCCTCTGCACTCTGCCACCCATGACCTGCCACCGCTGGCATCCCTGGGAGGTGTGCGCCCAAAAGCCCCAGCTGAAGCCATCCCCTACTGATGCTTTTGCCAAGGGAGGAGCTCTGTGGGAAGCCGGGGGCTCGCACAGCTTTTGTTCGCATGCCCACCCCTGCCCCGGCCAAAACACCGGAGCAGCCCAGTGCCCGGCGTGAGCCCCATGAAAGCTCCCGGCTGCTGCGGGTGCACCCTGCGCCAAGAGCCTGTCCTCCTGCCACCACCGTGGGCAATGCGGTTCATCAAAACCCCGTCCCCTTCCTCAGGAAAAACCCGGCGGGTGGGAAACAGCCCCTTGCGCAAGGGTGCAGGCGGTGAATCCCGCTGCGCTGCGCCAGCTGCTGCCAAAGCCGGGTCTGGGGCAGATCTGTCACGCTCCCGTTTGGTTCCTTGAGCTCTCTCCCCGCAGCCTGTTCCAGTCAGGTTTTTCTGCCGCCCCCCCCGCCACCGAGCCCACACGCTCACACCTGGCCCGAAGCTAACAAAATCCTCCCAGTGCTGCAACACAGAAAATGCGTGTGGCTGGTGGGGGGAAGCGAGCTGGCTAGCTAGAGATAGATATAGCTATATCTACAGCACTAGATAGCTCTAGCTATCGATATATGTACCCTTAGCTATATGTCTTTTTTTTTTTGCATGCTAAATTTCCCATTTTCCCCCTTTTCTTGAAACACAGGGCTGCTTGGGGTTGCCCATGCCAAAGGCTGCTCCATCAGTAAGCAGCAGGGTCCAGCTGCTGTGGAGAGCTGAGCAAGCGGCTTGCACAAGGGAAAAAGCAAACTAATGCCAGAAAAAAAAAAAAAAAAAGGAAAGAAAAAAAAAAAAGGCGCGCTTTGCTTGGATCTGACAGTGGTTACGAACTAACTCGTCCCCAAACCTTGTTCTGACTGCCTGATGGAGCTTTGCTGCTAGATGGACCTCATCCTAACTAACCGGTTTCTTGCGAAGCTTCTAGTAATGGTCTAACCCATCGCCTACGTTTGGGCTCTAACAGCGCCCAAAGTTAGTACTCAGCTACTAACACCCCAAAAATGTACATTTTCATTTTCCTTTGGAAAGACACAAACAGTAGGGACACTTAACTATACACCCACTGAGGAATAAACTGTTTTTTCAATTCATAAATATAAACTTATAGTTAAAAAGTGACAATTTACAAAAATACAATTTATTGCTGACCCTACGGGCTTGTAACATCGCTTGTGTCGTCGTGATCATACGCTTCATGTTCGCCAAATTGAAACATGACCTAGCAAAACCACAAAGTTTGCCGTCATATGCTGTTCTATGCTTGTTTGTTTGTTTTCATGTATAGAAACATATACAACTACATCACTTGAAACAAAACAACCAAAAAAAGGAGGAGTAAGGATTCTTTGTCTGTAACCTGAAAAATATTTGGCTACAGGGAGTAAAAACCATATAAATTTATCTGCACTTCTTAACCAAAATAAAACACGACAAATATCTTACTAGCTGCGATGTGAGCTGGTATAACAACAGTAAGAAATTCAGGCAAAAGTGGTGTTATGTAAATTAGCAGCATTATCCAATCTCCTGGAAAACCAAAAATTGCGGGACTGAGGTATAGAAAAAAGGAAAAAAAATCCACAATGGACCTACTACAGCAAAACGAGTTATGTACATGGTAACCCAATGGTGTCCTGCGGACCGGTATAGTCTGTGTATGTGCTCCAAATGCTGGGCTTAAATTCACAGTGACTTTCAACATTGAAGTCCTGAATGGAAAAGGTTTTTCTCTGCTGCAAAGCAATCTTCGTGGCAACCTGATAAATAACCTCCCTGCAGCCAGAAAGCCATCGCCTTCCAGTTGTACTGCTGTGCTGGGCAAGAGCACGTACGGCTGCCGGAGCAGCATCACGGCTGCGTGGAAATCCCAACTGACGAGGTGCCCCCGGAGCCATCCGTCCCCGGTGGGGACCGTCCCTCCAGCCACCATCTTCCCCGCGGGGCCCGACCTCACCCGTCCTGTGCTCTGAGGGCGGCGTCCTCCCCTCCGCCTGCGCCCGGGGCGCCGCGCGGCTGCAGCCAAGGTGGTCCCTGCCTCCCGCTCCCGGCGTTCAGGGCAGCTGCATCTCGGGCAGGTCCGGCAGGTTGCAGGTCTGGCCCTGCGCGTGGCGGCTCTGCTGCTGTGGGTGGAGGAAATAGCTCAAGGGGTTCTGCTGCGGGGTGTGGGGGGGCTGGAAAACGCGCTGTGTCGGACCCCCGGGCACCGGCTCAGGTCCTTGCATCTGTTGGGCGACACAAATCCGACATGTCAAACCTGCGCCACCACCCATCTACTCCCTCTTTTGATGCAGGGCTGATGCTGAGGCTCGTACCCAGCAGTGTGAGTACCGATCCTAAAGGTAACCTCTGCCCATGGAGAGCAGGAGTCGTGGACAAGCGGCTTGGGATGCTGGTGGTATCAGCATGACTAACAATGCCTGTGGAGTACGGAGGGGAAGCAGGACCCATCCATCCTACCAGCCCCACGGGAAGCCCAGCAGGAATGGAGACCGTCAAAAGATACTTGAACATGAGGTAAAATCTGCAGGACATACAACCTCCATCTTCCATGGGAAGGACTTCCAGGCAACCAATGAAGAAGTTATAGAGGGACTTTGTCCACGTACCACCTTGTGGCTGGTACCCCAAAGACCAGGACTTGCTGGTTCACCCCCATCAAAGACACTGAGGCACCAAAGCCTGGTTTTCTGTTTCCCTGGAGCTATTTATCTCCCCCAGCATCACCATTCTGCTGTCCATATTGCTAGTCCTCAGGACCTCAGTGCAGCCTGTGAGCACAGGCACCCAAAGCAGGGATGGCTCATGTCCACATTTGCTGACAACAACGATTAATTTCTCACTCTAAATCCACTCCTGCTGCGTACTTTCAGCTGTACCTGCTCCTTCGGCTTTGTTTTCTACCATCTTTGCCTGGAGAACTGTAACTTACCTCTGCCAACCAGGCAAGTCTTGGAGAGTGTATTACTAATTAATTATTAGTTTCAACAACACCTCTCCTTGACAGCATCATTGGTTTGGCATGCACTGATGAACCTGTGCTTTGAAAAACCAAAATCACCTTCTCCAGAGATTTGTGTTGTGAAACATCCATTTATTAAAAGAAAGCAGTGACGGCAGCTGATAAAAAACCTTGCTATGCTGAGACATAATAGCAGGAGGCATGTTTTCAAAAGAGCTTATCTCTCATCATGTTTCATGTCTACAGCAAGATTCCCACCAGAGTTCCTCTGGATGACAAGCTGTGTTTGAAAAACTGGACACTAAGCGATAACTGAGTTCATTGGAAAATATGGCCTTGAATGGGTGCAGAAGCCATCCTGGAAAGGTTGAGCACGTGGGTACGTGCAGATACAATGGGAATGGAGGACGTGCGAGTGCACTGGCCAGGTTTGATTAGCCAAGTAAGCCCCATTTCTTCAAAAAAAATCAACCCAACCCTAAAGCCATTTCTGTGCATCCTCACAACTCTCTTCCAGTTCCATTACCTGAAGGTAGAGACGGTGCTGCTGAATCTGTTGCTGTGGCCACTGATGAAGATGAACCGGTGTGTTTGCCTGGTGGGATGTGAAGCTGGTGTGTGGGATCATCAGAGATGGGGAGAAAACGGGTGATGGGGCTGGAGGTCGGACGGTGCTACAGGTAATTGGCTGCATCTGTATTGGGGGAGGCAAGATCTGCTGCTCTGCGACGAATCTGCCACAAGGAAGAAAATAAGGCGTGAGAACCCAAACCCAGACCTACCACCACTGTGGGCCCTGGGGAGCCCAAGCGCTGCAGGAACCAGACTGGAGCAGGGTTTGTCAAACCACAAAGAGCCTGGTGAAAGCAGACCCCACACTTCTCCCCCCCATCAAGCACGGACTGGAACTGCAGAAAATTAAGGGTTTTAAGGCTGCACAGCTCCTCCATGACTTGATTAGACATTTTAAGCTTTGCAAAAGCTAGAAATTGGTTTAAAAAATATTTTTTCAGAGCATTTCAGTTATCATAAAGTTCTTTGCAAATAAAAAATATTCTCGTTACTTTTTCTCCTAACCAGCTGAGCTTTTGTTTCTTCTAAGACTGTTTGTGTTTGTGTTATCACATGCAAGTTTTTCAAAATAATTTTCAGCGCCATAAAGCACCCTGCTAAAACACCGCATGAAAACAAGGGCCAGCAAAGACTCACTTTCCTTGCTGCCTGCTGGCACTGCTCTGCGTGGACTGGCCGCTGCCGTTGGCGGCGGGCATCATGGCTTGGATAGACTGATCCAACAGCATCCTGTGGTGGAGGAAAAACAGAGGATGCTCAGGGAAGGGAGAGGGCCAAACTCCTGACTGCCAGTCTCCAGAAACAAATCTCTGAAAATCCTCCCTGAAAACATGCAAACCCTGAAGAAAAGCTAATGAAACAGGACGCTTATTATCACCTTGTCTAATGCACTCGCAGAGGCAAGCTGGAACTTGCTAAATCTTTCATGTTTTATCGACGGTGAGACCTCTAGGGTTTATCTTGTTTCCTTACACAGTATTTTGAAACAGCTGGATCCTATAGGCAGTGTCTGCAGACACCTCCCTGAAAGGTGACTGAATAGTTTGGGGCAGTTGTATACGATTTCTACAACATTTCCAGTGTTGTATGAAAGAAAAATGGCTTTGCCATGGCGCCTGTCCTGGCTGGAGAAAAGACACTCAGGAGCTTCAGAGGAAGCAGACACAGGTTTGGGAAAGGCTGTCCCTGCTAGTTTTTCCTGTTCACTCCCTCTGACAGTAGCAGATGTCCAAAGGTCACTGAGCTACATGGGCAATTTACGGAAATATGGAGAGAAAAGGATTTCAGGCCCCTGAGGGTAGGGCATGGCGTGCACAGCGCCCTGCTTGCACACACACTGGGCTCACCACTAACCTGGATCTCTGCAGGAGGGAACATCCCTATGACGCTGCTGTGGCACCCAGAGACCATCACCCCCCTGAGCCCATGCCTGCCCTCCCCACCGCCCCGGTATGGCTATTTTCTAGCACCGCCATCAGGACGGTCCCCGCGGGGCTGCGTTCGTACCTGAGGCTCCTGTCCTGGCTGTAGTCAGACTGCGGTTGCCTTTCGCTGCCGTCAGCCGGCACCTGTGCAGCCACTGCAATGGGGTGCGCTTGTGAAAACACCACGGGGTTGTTGTAGAGGGGCACTGAAATGCTCGTCTGCCCTGGCAGACACGTTTGCTGGGCTTGGCTTCCTCTCATTAGGTGCTGCTGCTGCTGCACCTGAAATGAAGACATAGATACCCACGTAAGTTTTTAAAGCTCCCTAACAGAAGGCTAAAATAACTGCTTCCAGCATGCAGGTGGGAAAAGGAGAAGGAACAGTACAATATTCTCCCTGAACACCTCAGTACGAACGGCATCTCTATTCAGGACAAACAACCTGTTTGCATTTATTGCCCCTGCAGGGCAGGTGCTGTGATCCCCAGCGCCAGGAGCAGACGGTCTCTTGAGAAATCAGAGTATAAGAGTAAGGGCACGCCAGGCTTGAGGGAGAAGAGATGAGCTTAAGAGGGGAGGAGGAGCGTAAACCTAAAGTCCCCAAGAAAAGCCTCTCCTCCTTCCTTTAAAGCTGTAGTTTTGACCTTCTTGCTTTCAGACATCTCAGTTCTTTCCCAAGGAGATGTGACCATCTAGACCGTGGATTTAAGTCTAGTGATGACAAAGTTTTTCAAAGCTACCTTCTAAGTCTTCTCAGGCAGAAGAAAATTAATATTTAAAAATTATGCCTACTTCCCCATGTTACGAAGTCACAACTCCCACTGGCTACAAACAAGCATCATGTTGCAATCACAAACGGCAGGAAATGAGAGCCCAAACCTCCCACTCAGTTCCTCTCCGGTCACCAGGACGGCCCCAGCGGTCCCCAGGGTTTAATGCTTTTAGGTTCCCTGGCTTTTACTTTTACAGCTGAATGACATCATTCTCAACTGACTCTTGACACATATTTTGTAATGCCAGCTATGGAGTAAAACCAGCACAGAGGAGATGCGCGGGACCACGGCGAGAGGGGACATGGCAGACAAGTATTTAAAAGCCAGGAAAGGGGATGATGAAGACAAGGAAGCAGGCAGCGACCTGGGCAGCGGTGCTGCAGGGGTCCCTGAGGAATTGGCGCGGTGACGGCAGGTGGGTGCTGCAGTAGTGCTTTGTCCCCATAAGGCCTTGCTGTTGTGACTTCTTGGCTGTCGTCTGCCTGGGAGTTCCTGGCGGCGGTGGTCTCCTGGGGCTCGGGTGCTGCACGTTGTTAAAGACAACGGGGATCGGCTGCTGCATCAGCATCTTTAAATAAAAGAGACACACAAGTTGTTGCAGCTCATACGATGGTTGTGCTGCTGTCCTGGCTTCAGCTGGCATAGAGTTAATTTTCTTCCTGGTTGCTGTGTTTGCTGTGTTTCAGATTTGGTATGAAAGGTATGTCAACAACGCATATTGCTTCAGTTGTTGCTAGGTGATGTCTATACCATTCAAGGACTTTTTTGCAGCTTCCCATAGAAGCCGAGAGGGAGCACAGGCAGAACAATGGAATGGCCAATGGAATATTCCGTACCGTAGATGCCAAGCTCAGTATATAAATGGGGGTATGCTGGGGGGTAGAAATCGGCGGTCTCTGCTCAGGACAGGCTGGGCAACCAACCATGGGGTGGCGAGAGTGACTTGTGTTGTATTACTTTATCTTGGATATTCTTTTACCATTATTATTATTATTATTGTTATTTTCCTTTTTCTGTTATTGTTCTATTAAACTGTCTTTATCTCAGCCCATGAGGTTTTTTTCCCTTTCCTTTCCCCTCCTTTTCTTCCTCTTCTCCCTGCCCTTCTGCGGGGAAGGAGGAGAACTGTGCAAGCGGCTGCATGGTCCCAGCTGCTGCCTCAGGTTAAACCATGACAACTGCCTGGGAGACACCGTCCCTGGCTCCCAGGCTGTCTCTATCAACATATAACACTGCAGCAGCAACATCTCTAAATCCAGGCGCAAAGTGAACCATGAATAATAGAAAATCAAACGTTAGCTTGTGCTCAAATATTTATTCAGAGCCACGACCGTTCCAGCTCCATTATGCCTGTTGCGTTTAGCAGGAATGGCGCTGGGGATCCAGCAGCGTTAACCAGCCACTGAACTGCCGAGCTTTTCCTGCAGGGGGGACTTTGGATTAGCTTGGGATTGCTTTTTTGTAAATAATGAAAATTACTGATTCAATACTTAAGCAGATACTGACGCCACTCATCTCTCGGGAGACTCTACTCCCACATCTGAGACCAAAGTACCAATTTATCCAGAGTTCATTTCTAAATGATTTTGCCACTGACAATTTTGTTACCGCTCTGCGTGCTTAAAGGAAAAGCAAACAGTTTGTGGGTTTGGGAACCCCGGGGGCAGCGGGTACCTGCAGGTTGGAGTCCTGCACTAGCTGGAGCTGCTCCTTGATGACGTGGAGCTCTTCTTGCTGCGTCTTGATGTCAGCCTGCAGTATGCGGGTCCTCTCCTCCAGCTGCTCTTTCAGCTGGTGCATCATCCCCAGCTGGGTCGGGAAATGGTACACTGGCTGCGGAGAACAGAGAACCAGATCACGGGGTAGGACCAGTCCTGCTACTCACATTCATAGTGATACTGGCTTCAGAAAAATCACTGCTTTTCAGCTTTTGCCATAGAAAACGTGACGCTGACAAAAAAATGGCAATTGCATATTTAACCAAAGAACCACTGCACTGCCAGAGCGGCAGCACAACTGGCGCGTACTCAGTGCCTCCCGCCCCACCTCGGGCTGCTGAATTTCTGCGCAGATGTAGTGTCTGCGCACGGGGCTCCGCTGTCCCTTCGGCGTGACACCCCGCTGGTTTCACACCACTTGCGTTTTGTGGCAGACACTGCACGCTAACCCTTGCCACACCTCCAGGCCGGGCTTTCCGTCGTGCTGCTAATTATATTACAAACGGCAGGCCCAAGTTAGGCTGTAATCCCACCCTGGGACCCTGCCTTCACACCTACACTGGCCGTCTTCAGTCCCTGTGTCACAGCCTGTACGTTTACTACACTGACCTCAAAGCTCAGTGAGGATGGGCCTCATTGTTATGGTTTATGACTCCCACATTTTTCTTGTGGTCTTTTTTTTTTTCTTTTTCTGGCCTAACTCAAACCTTCCATGACACCCCCTTCCCCTACCAGGGCAATAAAACTCTTCAGCACCCCATCAGCCTGTCGTTAGTCGCAAGCGATGCAGCGATGAGCCTTCAGCAGCCCCCAATGGTTTGACAAGTGTAAAGTAAACCTTCCTCTAAGCTATTCCCTTGGGTGTCCTACCTGCTCCGTCTCCTCGCTGAAATAAGTGGTTGCAATAATTTGGTTGCAGGTAAACCTCAGTAACAGCAATGGGAAGGGCACTGAAACCTTGCCCCCATGCCGGGACCAGCCAGCGAGGAGGTAAGAGCGGTGAACCGGAGCCACCGAGTCTGCCCCGCCGACTGGCCATCCCAGTGTGTTTAACAAAAATAAACCACGTACCATGACAGCGTGCTGAGAGGGGACTGCCGGCTGAGCCACGGGATGCTGAGGGAGGTGTTCACCAGGGGCTTGAGGAGCTGCTATGGCCTAGAAATGAAAACTTTGCCTTACTGTAGGTCCATAGCACCTCTAGTGCAGAGTTGGTGCAATACCAGCTCATACCGGTGATGAACAACCACAGGGAATTAAGACAACTCCACGTGGAGATCTGAGGATGAGTCTGAAGGGACAATTTAAGCTCCTGCATGCCCCCCGCTAACTGCAAATCCTCAGTGTCAGCATCCAGTGTTGGATAAAGGCCATTTCACCGTGGGCTCGTGGTGTGAGAAGATGTTTAGCCTGGAGGAGCAAACCGAATCCCGAGGGGAGGCTGCAGAGGAGCCTCTAGCAGCTCTCCACCGGCTCTGCCGGCCAGCAGCGCTCCCCACAGCCCCGGGAAACCCCACGCGCAGGCCCAGCACGCTCAGAGGTGGGGACCCAGTCTCTCAGGGCGAGATCAAGGTTTGACCAGCTCATTTCTTTATGGCGCCAGAAAGGCTTTTGCTCGCAGGCAGCACTGACCTGAGCGCTTCCAGCTGATGCCAGCCGCAGGGCTGCCTTCTCCGCCTGCCCCCCCGGCACCGACGGCCGGGTGGGAGTGCTGGTGTCCGTGTGTCGCATGGACGACGTGGCTGGAAAAGAGATGGTTTACTGTGATGTGGCACACCCGTGCCTGGGTACCCTGGCTGAGACTGAACTCCACGTACACAGATGAAACAGTGACCCAAACACTGCCAAACTGGTCCCCAGGCTGTCCCTCTGTGGTCCCTCTGGCTCCCCGCCTGCCTTGCGGGGTTCCCTTCTCATGCTAACGCCCCGTTTCGTCCCTCCCTCCACGGGTGTCTCCAGAAGAGCTTTCCCACTCTCTCCCTGGCAAGTACTTCAAGAAAAGCCCCCCGCGCCAGCTCCTACCCACGGCCCCACACGGGCACTGCCGTCATGGTGCTGCTGTCCCCAGGGCAGGGGGGGCACTCGTGGGAGCTGGGATGAAGTTGCCAGCAAAGGCGGGCAGGCTCCCGCGCTCCTTCTGACGGGATTTATCATCGGGGACCAAACCACCCCGTAATAAAAGTTTTGTCAGCGAGGTTCAGAGCTCGATCAAATTGCTTCAGCTTAGCGAGTCACCTCCTGTCCCCTGAGCCACAGCAACCAACCACAACCCTCAGCGGGTGGCAAACGGGGGGAAAGCTGCTCTCACGCTGGCAGTGGGCTAAGAGGGAAAAGGCAGCACACGGCTGCAGCTCCGCTGCCATACCATAACTTGTTACAGCGCAGTACATCACTCCCAGTGCTGAGCACCCTGCTCCTGCCCTGGCTCGGTCACCCCCAGCCAAACCGCAGTATTTTGGAGGCTGCTCTGCCCTCCAGCCCGCTCCTCGCCCCCACGCTGGGCTGCCCACGGCCGCGCTGGCACCTACACGCAGAGTCGGAGAGGGCGGTGTGCGAGGAGCGCCGGGAGCTGTGGGATGACAGTGACACTCCTTCCCGGCTGGCGTCCTGGCTGCTGCCGCACTGCCCCACGTCCAGGTAGCTGCTGTGGCTCTGCGGGGAGCGAAGCACAAGCGGTGAGATCGTCAGCAGGAGAGGACGGCGCTGGAGGGGACCTCCGCCTCCTGGACCACTTGTTTGCGGAGAAAAACAGCAGACTGGGTGCGCCGAGGGCCAGCACTGCAGCACCACACCACCCAGCCCTGGTGCAGTATTCCGTCAGCCCCGCAACGTTCACCCGAAAGCCTTCAGGTACCCCATGCTGACAGGACCCTCAGGATCTCACCCTGGGCACCCCTGGCTTTGGGGTGATGCCACACATTTCTGCCCCGGGACACCCATCTGGTGGCAGCGAGCGGTGATGGGGGGGATGCACTGGGCATTGGGTGAGTGCTGTGGGGACTGCTGCCTGTGCCCCGTGCTCTGGCGTGCCACCCTCCTGCCCATGCAGCTGTGTGCAAATGGAAACAGGCTTTTATAATTAGCTTCCTTCTGCCTGATTTCTTCAGGGATGTCACAAACGTTGGCCGTGGCGCACTGGGGAGTGGTGGCAGAGGTAACGAATGAAGGCTGGCTGGGGAATGGCTGTATTCATCGCAGTGATGGAGGGGGATGGCTGGGAAGGGACATGGAGCAGTGGCACAGGGCATCAGCTGCAGCCCCAGGAGAACCTACAGCAAACGGCTCCTGCGGGGGACAGGTACCGGGTGACACGGAGAGCTGCAACCCCGCTGGCCACTGCCTGGGGAGCAGTGGCACCCAGCAGGCTGTTCTGGGCAGGAGCCTGGCAGCACATCTGCGGAGGGGAACAGCCTACGCTAGTGAGCATTAACGGCTTTGGAGCTGTCACACCAAAACGACAGATGCCACCTGGCAGATGGTTTATGGCAAACAGCCCATAACAGTTGGGTAGTAGGAGACTGTTTCACCTGCAGGACGTGGGTGACCACAATGGCCATGCTACCACACTCCCCACGCCTCCCAGGGAGCTCCCCAGCTTCCCACTCCCCTCCAGAAGATCAGGCAATGGGATTGATGGCTCTGCCTCTCCTGCAGCTGCCTTACATCAGAGCTACAGAAAAATATCTCAGCTATCACTTGGAAAGGGGAGAAAGACACAGAAATGTGCTGTGGTGACAGAGAAGCAGCTGTTCGCAGGATGGTCCTTGCTCAAGTGCAAAAGGTCTCTAGGACAGCTTCCCCTCTACATCCCATAAACGGCTTCTATAAAACAATGGCTGAAGAGCAATGAGGCTAATGGAATGATAATCACACAACATTCCACTTGAAATTACTTTGATGACTGGTCTTATTTGTAAACTACTGAAAGGAAGAACTTAAAAGTAATTAAAATGACCTCATTAATTGGGCAGGTGTGTTGGGATGCCAGACTGATTCAAGCCATGGAAATTACTGCTCTGGTCACAATCCTACACTTGATGCGATCCTGCCCCATGGTGCAAACAGAGCTGAAATCTGCAGTAAGAATAAGCATTTTCCCTTCACTTCCAATCTTCGCCTAAGCCTCAGTGACGAGCTGGCGTTAACAAAACAGGTACCGTGTGGTACTGCCCTGCGCTCGGATCCCCTGCGCCTTACTAGCGGTGACAGGTACAGCAATCTAGCCTCCAGCCCCAGCTCTGCTTTTCTGCTTCTGAACTGAGGTGGTTTAACCTATCGTTTGCGTAATGGTCTCAGAAAGATAATGAACAGCAGCACTGCAACTGCTGAATTTGCAGTTATATGCCTGAACCAAGACGTGCAATTTAGAGCCATGCAGCGGGAAACTTCTCAGGGTTCGCCCGAGTCATAACCCAAGTGAAGGCTTGGAAGGAGATGGGAGTAAAGGAGAAGGAGAAGAAAGAACAGGTATTTTCCTAAGACTGGTAAGCTATTACTCAGTTTGGTTTAAACACCAACTCATTCAACTGTGAAGGGACATGGTACCTTTAGAGAAGAGGATGCCAGTTCAATTGATGACTCCTCAAGGCCAAGATCTCGCCTTCTTTCAGCTCGAACTTCTGCATAACTAAAAAAAATAAAAATTAAAAAACTAAAATCCACTTTTCCAGCCTGGATATTGTTTACTGTACAGTAACTATGCTACCATAAAGGTCACTATGGAGTTTTCATGTTGAGTCACAACCTTCGCACCGCACACACATACTCTCTCGTATAAAAGGTGCTTAGAGGAACATCATCGTACACCCTTGCGATCTGTGAATAACTGCTTGTGCTGAATATCCACTGATTAAAAACAACAGGGCAGCGTCCCAGTCCAGTTGCACCCAGGACTGGAGAGCCTGTATGATTCATTACACTAATCATTCCAAGCACAAACATAGACAGTCCTCTCCAAATTTTGGCCCTGGGTTGCCTTCAAACAAAACTAATCTAAAAGTAAAGTGCACTTGGTTATTGAAGACAAAATGGGTCTCTGTCCTCAGTACAATTTTCCTAATAAAGGAGATGATTGCCATTTTCCATGATCAGGCACAAAAATGATCCCACAGCTTCTGTGGAGGTAAACTGCCATGGCAAATGTACATTCATTTTGTAGCCTGCTGATGCTCAAGAATCGATTTTTTGCATGTTGTACGGTAGCTCAGTGAGACCTGCGCCAGTGCCTCGGGGAGGAGGAGGTCAGGTCCCCTCTTCCTGAGGGTGCACACAGCGCCGTGCAGCGTGCTACACCAGAGTCAACACCCCTCGCTTCCTGAAATCACATTTAACTTGTGTGTCTCAATAATATATTCTAAACCTTAACCATATGAGACAGAAGTGAATTTCAAAATCTATTTGGAATAATATCACTAGGTTTAAGAGGAAGCAGAAAGAAGAAACAATCCGCACAATAAATTCAGGGCTTAAAGTGAAGCCAAATTCCATGAAGAATGGCAGAAGCAGCACAACTCAGAAGCAATTCCTCTGTCTAACATTTGCGTATGATAACACTTGACATGTACTTTATATCGGCACACACAGCTCTGATCACTTACACCCATTTAGCGGTGTAAGGTATTCTCAGTCTGTGTTTCGGAATATCCCAGTTTACAAGTGTCTGTTCTTCCAGGTGTTTGGGGGGGAAAGAAGGGATCAGAAAAAAAATCACAAATGGATTCCTGACAGTAAAGAAAGATGCAGTGAGCCATATGTTTACTCAAGTTAATAGAACAAACCGGTGTGTCACTATTTCACAAGCCCTCCAGTAAATAAATTCTCAGTCTTAACATCATCTTTTTTGAGATGAAGGCGGTAATCAAGCAGATTCCCCTCCAGAAGGTGCGTATCACAGAGCATCCCACCCGCGCGCCGCCTTGCAGCAGGGCTTTGCAGCCCAGCACAAGCGGCTTCCCAC
The DNA here is from genome assembly GCA_017639485.1 of Pluvialis apricaria. Classification (NCBI taxonomy): domain Eukaryota; kingdom Metazoa; phylum Chordata; class Aves; order Charadriiformes; family Charadriidae; genus Pluvialis; species Pluvialis apricaria. The sequence continues at coordinate 9,210,179 of CM030017.1, forward strand.
TAGGGGGGGATCCTGGGCTGAATTTCGGGTGAGGAATAAAGGCTCGCAGGCCAGCAGCTAACTTCAAGTCATAAATATTTAAAGCTCTGATCAAAAGGTTTTGTAGGACATGTATGATCCCATTCATGCCCATAAAGCTGTCTGATTCTTAACAGCTTTAATTCTTCCCCCGGCCACGGCATTGCTAGGGATAAAAGGGGAATGCAACACACTGATAACACACTGATAGCCAACGGTGGCTTCCAGGCTTTTGGCCTGGTTGCCAAGAAAGAGAGTAATGAAAACACATTATGCTTTTCCCCATGTTCCCTGTCATAATAGTTTTCTAGAATTTCATACCATGTCAGTGCGTCAATACGCACAGCAAATATTTGGCTAACACAAAACAGGACTAGAAGAAAGTAACGGTCGAGCATGACATGCACGGTGAAGGGTTTGGTGCTTGCTCCTACCTAACCACCAGGTGAGTGCAAACGATGAACTCGGGTTTGGAATTCCACTGGTGGTAGGTGATGTAGTAGTGTGTCTGCAGCCATATCCACTGCTGGCCTTTGGTCAGGAACCGATAGTAACAGGACTTGCCTTTTCCAAACTGCATCACTGTTAAATAAAAAAGCAAGCTATTTACAGCAAACAGAAATTTCACTGTGCAAAGGTGATTAGAAAAGCCACTTGGACCCACTCCCCTCTCGCAGTCTGCTACTGCACTAAAATGGCTCTTGCGGCTTTATAAGCACGGCAGGTGATACACAACCATGAACTGAGCTTTTATTCGGGTTCTTTTCCGCTACTGTTTTTCAAGAGAGCACTTTGCTATTTGGACATTGTTCTTATACCTAATAATTGGTGTGACTATATAAGTAGCTATATTCTTGTAACTTATTCCTGGGCTCCTCTGAAATAAGCATAAATAGCATTAATTAAACAAAGTATTAGCCTTTCACAAGTACATGAGAATGCATTTCAAAGACTGGAGGCTTGAAGTCAGGATCCTAATAATGGCAAAAAACACTAACATAGTGGAGTTTTAGCGGTTTAACTGAGAGTTTTCTTCCAAGAGATGCCCTAAATACACTAACATAGTGGAGTTTTAGCGGTTTAACTGAGAGTTTTCTTCCAAGAGATGCCCTAAATACACCAGACCTGGTATGTATTATCAGGCTATGTCTAGAAAAATCTCAAGTGGTGTAATACAACTGGAACATAATGAGGGGAACTACATTAAATAACCACATTAATTGTTCCTAGACTGCTGGGAGTACAAAATGAAACATGCTCACTTAAAATACCCATAATTAATGCAAAGTAAAATACAAACGTGGTTTAAGCAAACCCATTTCACTTCACAGGAGGCAAGATGCCTGCCCAGAGCGGTCAACCTGATGAACAGGAACTTACCAAGCCACACTAACCCAAGTATTTTTACTCACCTGCAGACCTCTACTTTGTTAAATATCATGACTAACTTCTGTAGCGATCCCATTAACAGTGATGGGCTTCATATAAAGCACTTCGTGGAGGTCTTCTGGCTAACAGGCCATGCTGGGGATCACTCAGCTCCTAGTCCTGGCAGAGATTTCCTGATGCAACTTCTATAAGTCACTTTGCCAGCACCTTACTTTGTCCCTCTGCGCAGCAAGATTAAAAAGTCCTTCCCTTCAGGTGTGTTATGCAAATACTCTTTTAATATGTAAGAGGGGATCCGTGGCTAGTAGAGATGTAGAACATAAACCACTAAATAGGTTCTCTGCTGGATGATCCGACCCCACTCTCAATATAGTTAGCGTCTACTTCAAACTGCATGCACACATAACCAAAAGGACATCATCTGGTTAAGTAGCTCACTTCTGTCTGAATGGTCTTTTAGGCAAAGAGCACTAAAAAGCACTGTACTTGAGAGCAATTAAAATATTCCTTTAATATTCCCATCTACATGCTTGCTGCACTTGACGCAACTTGCATCTAGCCCCTTTCACAGCCTCCTTCAGGCGCTCAGCCAGGCAACCCGCCTCCCCACCGCCTGTTCTGTGCCAGCGCTTCGCCTTCACAGGGCAGAAAAGCCGGCAGGGAAGTGAGGTGGGGAAACTCGACATTCAGAGAAAAAGTCATTTTCTCCATTCTCTACTAGGTCCTTTGCCATCTTCTACGTGTAAGTGGTAGAGGGTACATGGTAGAGATGGGGGTGGTTCGCAACTCAGAGACAAAGCAGCTTGCCTAGCTCCCGTGTGCTGGGGGGCTCTGGAGTTTCTTGGTGTCCCTGCATCGCGCTGCTCTGCATCCCACCTTCTCCACTTTCTCCACTCTCTGGGGTGTCCTTGTTTTCTTTTGACAAAACACTCTCCTTTCAAATGGAGATAGCAGAGAGACAAACAGATAAAGAGTTTGCCCAACAGGAAACCTATAAGTAGTATTTCTTGGCAAAATACGTGATTACCTAGATGCTTTCTACAAAGTGTGCAGTTACTTCATTACAGTGCTTGGCAATGCAAACCAGCTGGAGGACAGACTGAATTCTGGCTCAATATCTCAGTCTGAAGTACAGGTAACAAAACGGAAAAATACAGTCTCAGGGACAGAACATCTCACATGCTCATCTGGTAGGAAAAGCACAGTGATTAATAGTAGACCACATCTGCCGCCACCTTTTGCCCTTCCTCAGATCAGCTCCAGCCTTCAGCAGGACACGGTGCTTCAGCCGCGGGCTGCACTGCTGCAGCATTTGGGCTAAGGGCTCCTTCTGGCCTGGCTCCTCCTGGGCTCTTGCGGGTCACAGCATTCCACCTTGCACAAAGATCAACTCCACGGACATTCTCTGGTGTTCACACATCAGCCTGAACTGGACTGTTTTGCTTTTCTGCTTTACTTTCAGATCGACCAAAAGTGAGCCATCCTCACCCACAGGGAATCTGTATCCGGTACTTTTGTATTTAAAAAAGAGTCTGAATCTGCAGAAGCATTTTACTAACAGTTAGGTGAGGCTCACAACATCCAATTGCATGGGCAGGTGATCCAAATGCGGCTTTCAGAAGGCATTTTGGTGAGCTGAGCTCTGGCTGACTCCGGAGCCCAGAGGCACAGCAAGACCCCATCGACTGTGACAATCAAGAAAACTCCCAGGATTTGGGGCTGCCCTCACAAACCAGGAGCAGAGGGTGGAAAGCTCTGACTTCCCATCTATTAATCTCATTTCACTCTCAGACAACCTGTGCTCAAACAGCGTATCTGCCAATTTGGGAAACCTGCACAAACAGTTCCTGATCGGAGTGAATTCTGCAGGGATTCAACCTCTCAGGTAAGCGTCAGCTGTGACAGTCTGTCATGGGGAGAGAGAATTCCCTCGTGCCCCAGATAAAAATGCCTTTTGCGACGACGAGTAAAAGGTTTTGCAGGAGTGACAAATGAGATCAAAGACAGGCACGCTGCAGAGGGAGAGGAACTTACAGTGTTCATGGCACCTAGCAAGAAGCTCCAGGTCATCTGCGTGGTAGTAATCATACCCTGATGTTCCCAGAACCTCAAAGGGTAAATATCCTATAATAGGCGGAGCCCTAGAAGGGAAGCAAAGGGCAGGGAGTGAGCACAAAACCTGACACACTGACATCCTGGCAGATACGCTGTGATACTACTGACCAAAACCATCTCGTATGTTCACTTGGCAGGGAAATCAGGAGCGGGTTTTCATATACACAACCATGTATTTTCATACACAAGCAAAAAAAAAAAAAAAAGAAAAAAACACCAATGAGGGAGAGGTAAAAATTGAGAAAATGAAAAGGTGTGTGTTTACTGTTTCATAGCCTATTCATTATGTGGGCGTAGAGAAAGGCATGTACGTACGCAAGTGACTCAATTCATTAAGCATGCTTGTGAGACACACAGCTTGAGAAACGCTACGGCTGCGCGTGTGCCTAATAACTCGGAGCTCGAGTAAAATTATCCAGTAGGTTGGATGTAAATGTCATCTGGGTAGTAACTGTGGAAGAAAGAGTAAGTGGGAAACTGCAATGTGTGTCAGGACCAGCCTGGGTAAAACAGAAAGTAATTGTTCCCATGGGAAAGCTTGGGAAATGATAACCAGCAAAAAATGTTTCTATGCTGGAAGTAAAGATAAGAATAGGCATGGGGCTGACTTTAAAGACTGTTATTTCTGTGACAGGTAAAGAAGGAATCGAGGAAGTATTTAGATGGGCACATTGCGATGACTTACCTGACTATTCTGCTGTCAATTCTAGATTTTTCATTTTCCAGGCAATATATGAGATTGTTTTTTTAAGCAGGTGTCCTAACAACACTGAGCTTATGCACAGCCTTCACTGGAGCCTGCTAGCTTATGATTATGAAACAACACTGAAATGTGAGGAGAAAACCACTATTTTTGCCTCTACTCCCTATACCAGCATGCCACTTTCTGTCCCCTAACGCTCAAGCGCTCCTGCTTGCACCAATTCAAGCACTGCATGTACTTTGTGAGGCAGGACTTGGGCTAATTTGGCTCCACCTATTTGTTTTGGCTGCGGATGTGCTGGTAGCATGAGGCTCACCTGCCAAGTTCAGGTTGTTCTGCAGGAATAAGGCTGCAGCGTGTGAGGGAAACGGTTAACGTTTCAAAACGAGGGCAGGCTGAAGGTGTCACTGCCTATCAAATGTGCCTTTCTCTTGGTGTGTCGAGTGACCCTCATAAGGAAGGTGAGTGCCATAAAGTGGCCAAGAATATGAGCAAAAAATTATTTAAGCGTAAGTACATTTGGGTTTGGATGGATCAGTCCTGAGTCTTCTGGATATTAACATGGGAAGTTCTCCTGTCCAGGCTCAGCGACCTAGCTCCACATTTGTGCTCCTGAGGGACATGGTGAGCATAGATTATTCAACTAAAGACCGCCTAGACAGGTCTATAACCTCTCTCTTCCCCACAATCACGAGCAGTTTGGCGCCAAATGGGAAACGGGGCAAAAAGGAAGGAGAGCCGGGATCTCCTCAAGAGCAGCCCCAAGAGGATCAAGGTCTCAGCAGGAGCTCCTGAGTCCCAGCACAAGGGTTGGCTGGAGGAGCCGGTCCTCCACACGCTCTGATGGCAAAGCTCTGGAAATGGAGTGCGCTTAGTACACAGTGGTCTCTAACACAATACAGTCTTATTTATTCAAATAACTTTTCATAGAGCACTGTGTTCCTTTTCCTCATGTGACCCACATTTCTGTTAATGACAATAATATGTGTATTTATTAAAGTGTCCTTCCTTGCTGTCTCTTTGGCAGAACGCGCCAGTGTCTCTCCTATCGTTAATGACATGCTTATATTCAAGACAATAAAGTCTTTCAGACGCACATCAGATAAACATTTAAGCTGATCAAGAAAGTATTATGCTTTCCCGACTTTTACCAGAATTCTTTAAATGCGAAAGCAACCACAAAATGCTCCTCATCTGTCATTTGACAAGGAGCTGCCTTGCTTGTGGAACAATTTAAGTGTCTCGTTAGCTTAAGTTCCAGCCTTGAGGCCTGCAACTCGCTGCGCAAATGGAAATGCACAGTCTTCAGGGAGCCTTTCGAGTGCAGTCTTTTAATAAAGGAAGGGAAAATAAGGAGAGGGCCACAGTGCAGAAGAGAAATAGATCATTATCAAAGTTGACAGGTTTTCTTCTTCTACACATATTTACAGGTAGACCCACAATACAGATTTTTCCTAGTTTTCTAATGTCTATCCAAATCTATGGAGTGTTTTCTGCATTATCTATCTTTACTCCAACTTATGTTGTGGTCATGACAGCAAAGGTCCTGACTCCAACCCATGCTGGGTACCCTCTGCCCCTGCTGACGGCACACCTCAGCATCAGGTGGTGCGAGTTGCCACAAATAAGCGAGGAACAGCAAAATGCCCAACAACATTTCACAGCGTCCCGTGGGCTGTACTGGAAAGAGGTTTGAACTGGTGTTTAAATGAGACAACCCACACTATCCCCCGCTCCTTCTTGGGTCTGGGCTCACCGCTCGCATCCAGGGCTGTCACAAATTCCGCCTCAGCATCTGCATCAGCTTAATTTACTCTCAGTAACAGTGGTTTCCTCACTGGGGATATCAGTGGGACCGGAATGGCTGCAAGCACCCGGCACAGAGAGATTCCTCTCTGAGTCATAACCCAGATTCATCAAAAGACTCTTTGATAGGTTTCAAAGCAGCTCCTGCTCACCTTATTCACAGGAGCTGCTGGGACACAGCCCTTCGGAAAACCAGCTCACTTCATCAGACAGCGAAACAAGGGGCTTAGGGCTCTTTTACGAATCTTAACATTAATCACCTGATTCTGAAAACGTGCATTCTTGGGCAGGCCAATTAAAGTCTAACAAAGTCACTCCAGCAAGATCTCGACAACATGAATAATAAGCCGACTGTCCCAAACCATACAGCATTAACCGTAGGGCTGTCGCAGGGTCAGTAAACACATCTTGTTTACTATATAAATGCGAGTTATTATTCATTCATATTTGCTCCCTCTCTTTCTTGCTCTAAATGTGCAGATGGTATTTAGGTTTTTTTCCTCCCAAATATTTTTTTTCCCTACAGCCTTATTTACTAGTGCTCTAGTAATGACTACCTTTGCACAGCTTGCAAAGGGAGGGATAATGGAAAGGGTAGGATTTTGCAATATGCTTATGCATACATGTCAAAAACAGAGAAGTAAAAGAGTGAACAAAAACCTCCAGCTTCTTTTGAAGAAAATGAATCCTGTATTAATCAGCTTAATAAAGTGGCTCCAGTCTGTTTCATTCACCAAGCTGAATCCTGGCCCACCGTATGGCCTTGTCAAAAACAAATCTGCAATTACATAATTTTATCCATGGCTTTTTCTTTTATTTTTATAAATGCCATCATTTCTCAAGGTGTAAATCAAAAGTTTATTAGCACAGCAAAAGACTTAGATGGATTCCTGGAAGCTGTAGCTGGAAAACAGAGGAGCTAAACCAATACATGGAACAGGACTCACACTGCTCAGTTTTAATGACTTAATATTTTGGTGAAGCTAGACATTTCTCTAGACATTTTCCCACTATTTTATATGGTTTCTTACCTGCCTGAAATACGGAAAAGAGCAAAGCATTTAAGGATGCCTGATAAATAAGTTCAGCGTATTATTACTTCCTCAGTTGCATTTAATTAGAGCTGTTCTACTTGGGATCTCAGGCAACAGCTACACAAAGTTTTCTATTTTTAAACTACAGTTTGTTTATTCTTCAGTGACTAAAACCAAATCGCTTACCTGTGGTCCAAGAATAAAAACTTCCATTCCAAACTATGCCTCGATGTAAATTCTTCACATGGCTCTTCAACGTTGCAGAGCTCCTGCAAAACAGTTGGCACATTCAGACATTTAATTCTATGAAATGACAAAAGGAGCCCTCTACCAAGACCAAGGATGCATCTTCTTGGAATAACAAACCCCAGCAAAACACAGTGCTTTTCAAGCACTTGACTTATTGTCCTCTAAGGAATGTATAAGCCTTGTTTTATAGATGCATAAACTGATGAAAAGTGGATGAATAATTTACCCTGGGCTGAATTTCAGAGCTACGATAAACAGTCCAGGGGCCTCAACTTGCAGTCTGTAGACAAAATCCCCCAGCTTTTTGTAAATATTGCTATCTGAAGATGGACGACAGCACCAGGTCCAGCCTCAAACCGAGCCGGCTAATGGTCTCTTGAGCAAGAAGCACCTACGGTCGTTACCCCTGCCACCACTGCACTGCACCACAGGACACTTCCAGACCAGCAGAAAGAGTCTATGAAACACGGTGTTCACAGTGTTTCAAGACGCGGGTGGCCTTCCTACGCAAAGGAACAGTGGGATGTATTTCTTTAAAGGCTGCAACTTTTCAAGTGGTTTAGCTGGTGCCCTTGTACTGGTGCTCCCCGGGCTGATGGCTCCGAGACGCCCCGTCACACAACCGCCTCCTCTCAAAAGCAGCTCCCACTTTACATCTCGCCATTCCAAAACACATACTTATGCTGTCTCCCACTCCCAAACACCGCGGTGTCCTCTCTCATTTACCAACCCTCTGCACACGCAATCTGTGCTGCTGAACGTGCCCTTGGAGAGGCTGCTGCAACACGGCTCCCCTCGCCGCAGCCGAGCACGCAGCTCTGCCGCTGAGCACCGGCCGATCCCCGCACGAAAGGGAAGATGCCATCGCAGAGCTCTCACCTTTAAGAACTGCGGTGTGACAAGACGAACAGTTGCTACGAGGCAAATCTGCTCCTCCGTGGCTGACCTGAAAGCTCGTGCAATAGCTGACTCAAAGCCATTACAGGAGGGTGTAGGCACTAGACACAACCAGACAATTTATTTAAGAAGAAGAGGAAGGAGAGCTTTCTTTTCATGTTAAGACAGGTACAATGACTGACGAAACCCAAGCAACAAACTCCTCCTACCCACAAGGTGATGCCACACTGATACACGCTGATGTTATTTAAAGCATGACCCTCTGGGCTCCGAGTTACAGAGTTGTAGCCACCTACCCCTGGCTTGCAGGGAAGCTTCAGGAGACAGCTCTGAGCAGCTCACAGCATGCAGCTACCGTCTCCTTGTCTGCCTTTCTCCTGCTCAACAACATTCAAGATTTTACAGGTTTCTCAAGCTATTCAATCTTTTTAAAGTGTCATTTGATTGCCACAAGTGAAACAGAATAGCGTATTTTACTGGTTATTTGGATAAGTAGGCTGCTTTACAATTGGCAGTGCATCAAATGGAGGTAGGATGAGTCTGGCATCACTTCTTTAAGCACAGCAGGCAGAAGAGTGCGATTTTCTGACCAACGGCCTCCCCACCACTTTTTTATGAAAAATATCTCAAACGTATCCACGGCTCATTCCATCCCTGCCGATTACGGGGCATTTTCAGCTGAGACAAGGCCTTTAGGAGGCTACAGGTCAACACACAATTTAAAGGAGAGAGGTAGAGAGGTAAAGGTAGGCTGGAGCAGTAACTTACCATGAGTAAAATATTTAAAATCCACTACAAATTTCACATATTCATACATGAGGGGTTCATTTGGATCTAAGCTGCCTCTTGCTAAATGGCAGCAAAACTCTATTTGTTTTTCCGCTGAAACGAGAGAAAAAGAGAGAGACATGCACACTGTTACTAGAAGTCTGCACTTTAGCACACTCCATATATTGAACCTATCTCAGTGCTTAAACCAACCCTGCTGCTACAGTACCTGAGCACACCCTGCTGGGATGCTTTTGATACCCGTAAGTAAATATGTAACTACCAGGAGCAACGATCAGCTGGTTCTGCTTAAGGAAATGTATTCTCACTCCTTCTCCCATGGCTTTACAGCCACCCCACTATGCTGGGCGTGAAGCCCTGCCAATATCCGTCAGCGGTATTTTCCCCTGACTTCGTGCCTGCACGATTTCAAGCAAAGCCGTTAAGTGATATTGCAGTACTCTGCTCTGACCCCGCTCAGTAGGACCCAGATCCAAAGGGCGCTGAAGTCACCCTAAGCCTTTCCATTAACGGTTGGAGGGCACCATGCCAAGCTCTTATTCAGTTTTCTGCCCGAGGTCTGAACTCCATGGATTAGGCCACGCGGTCTTCGGTCGGAGGGAAACCACCAACGGGGCAGCAGAGCGGGGATGCTCGCACTGCCCGGCCACGGCGAACCCACCGGGAAAGGGGGCTCCCAACACAGGCTGGGTGAAATGTGGATGTGAGGAAGACGCTGCTGCCCGCTCTGGCGCTGGGGACGTTTTCTAGGGGAAAGGGACATTTTGGGGGTAGGACAGCAGCCAGCAGTAGAGATCCGGATGGACTGTTCAGATAGGACGGCTGTTGCTTTAATTACAGGTAGGGTTTCTCAGGTGTCCTCAGACATGCAAGCTGCCTAAGGAACAAAGACTCTGCCAAAACCCTTGGGAATTTCTCCTACCCCCTTCCTTCCCCCAAACCCCTCCCTCCTTTCACAGGCTCAGTCCAGCATCCTGCCCTGGGAAAAATATCTAACGAGGGCAACTTCACTGGCCTATGATGCAAAGCAGACAGTAAAACAAAGACTGTCCAAATCAAAGACCAAGTACTGGGAGCATGTAGGAACATTAGGTGATGTGCTGCATTAAACCCCAGAAATATTAACTGCGGCAAAACAGAAGTGGCAGGCAGGAGAATTAAATAGCTGGAGAGCCCCGTGCAGGCTCCCCCGGGAGCTGTTTGCCTTTGGCAAATTTCCCTGACCGACAGACAAGAGCAGAGCTTACCGTTTAGAAAATCAGCTGCAACGGGATCTGTCATGAGCACATGTGGAGAAAGGAGCTTGTAGACCTCGCTCTGCTCCCGCTCAGGCAGAAAGTTTAATATATTTTGGTCCACCAAATCTGACTGATACAAAAGAATGCTTTGTCATGTTCAGCAGTACAGCCTGACACAACCACACGCCTTTTCATCCCGCAGCGGAGCACAGACGCTGCCGGTCTAGCGTGGATGCTTAAGACAAGGAAGCCCAGTCAACCTGCAGATGGATCTAGGGCAGAATATAACCTGCAGGTTGTTTTTCCCTGGGGTTGCTATCTATTTGCAAAAGTTTGTATGGGTCCCAGAGGTTGCCCTTCAGTTCAGCCAGATGCAAGCTGGAGAAGAATCCCTGGTACCACAGGAATACAACGTGATAAGAAATATCACGTCAAAATGAAAATTTTAAACATTTCCCTTTGGAAGCGCAAGACAGAAGTGGGGGAGCTCCTCCTCACATCCTGCATTTGTCTTCTAGTCTGAACATCTGGCAAAATCAGCTCGACTTGCAAGTGTTTCAGTGCTGATAAACCCACACATCCTGACTGAAGGGGTTCTACCAAAATGTCAGCACATACTTGTTTCTTTGCACACCAGGACATTCAGCCAGGTTAACTGTGTGCTCCAATGTGCCCTCACATAGCGTCACTGGTGCCTCATGCCTGGCACCAGATAAAAATAAAAAAGTTTCTGAGGGGCCAGCAGGAACTTCTGTACCCAGCAGCTGACTGATGGCCAGAAATTCTCCCAGAAAACTCTGAGGCCACGTATTTGTTACTAAAGACCATGGGCTCAAAGCAGAAAAAAACGACATTAGAAGAGCAGATGTTCAGTCCAGAAATGATCTTTAAATTATCTGAGAAGAACTTCAGCACACAGAGATTTCACAAGCATGAGATTTTCCATATACCTGGTGGGATAAACACCACCCAGACCCTCCTTCAGACATGCTGCCAAGTGGTGCGCTACGAGTACAGTGATTTTGCATAGGTATTTTTTAGCTAAGTCGCAGACCTGGACAGAGAATCTGTTATTCACAGGAGCTTTAGAAACTCCCTACCAGTTTGTTGGTTTATCCCCCACCCGCAGTCAGTTGGCTCTTTGGCTGGACAAAACCGAGCCCCAGCCCTGCAGTGACAGGGCTGCGTTAAGGCAGGAGAACGATTCTCCAACGTATTGCTTTGTCAGAACTTACCGGTAAGTGTCCAAGCAGAGATGAGACGCTATCAGATACATAAATAATAATCCCATCAGTGGTAAGCGCAATGAGAAAGCCATCTAGTGCCTAATGAGAAAAGGCAGGCAAACAGAAAAAAAATAAAAAGAATTATGCCAGGGAACAACTTAAAATGTAATAAGCTAATTTATTCTTTGGTGATGCTTATAATAGCCTAAAACTAATATAAATCAATTACGGAAATGATAGTTCAATGCGGCAAAATAAAAATTACACATGCTATCTAATTCAACATTTTTCTTATATTCTTATTTGCTCATTAATATTAAATTGACATGTATTTCTCACCTAGTGAACATTTATTTAACATGAAGCAAGACAGTGGTGGTTAGAATTTCTACACCCACACAATCCTAGTGACTTCAGTCACTTCATTATGTGTTCTGAATTACACAATAGCTAACCAATTCAGTGCGTAAGGAGATGTTAGATATTATCATGGCAAACCCAGCATTGTGGATGGGTGGATGGATAAGCAGAGACAGAAAAACTATACAACGCTGTATTTTTAGGAATTTATGGACAATATGGACAAGATCTAAAGCCTTATGCATTTTGCTTAAAGTATTCATTTGTCAGGCTAGCGACACAACTATTTTTAAGTTTGTTTTGTTTCCCCTTTCTTATTCACAATGGTTTCTGTCCCGGAATCGAAGTTCTCTGTCCCTTTTAAGTCACTGCATGTGCTTTCCTCTTTGGGCGTTCTCCCTGTTCTTCATGATATCTTCTTGTACCATTGACCCAATGCCTGTCCCTATTCTTTTCTAACACTTACCAATGTCTGGGAGGTTTAATGTTTGGTCAGCACCATGCACAAAGCCAACTATTCTACAGACGCTGTTAGGCTGCTCTGCAGCTTAGCTACAGGGAGCCAAAGATGCAGCACTCACCACCTTCTCCCACAGCCAGTTATCCCCCTCCTCGCTGTCATAGAATCATGGAATCACAGAATAGTTTTGGGTCGGAAGGGACCTTTAAAGGTCATCTAGTCCCACCCTCCTGCAATAAGCAGGGACATCTTCAATGAGATCAGGTTGCTCAGAGCCCCGTCCAACCTGACTTTGAATGTTTCCAGGGATGGGGCATCTACCACCTCTCTGGGAAACCTGTTCTGGTGTTTCACCACTTCACCAGTTGTAAAAAACTTCTTCCTTATACCTAGTCTAAATCTATCATCTTTTAGTTTAAAACCATTACCCCTTGTCCTATTGCAACATGCTCTGCTAAAAAGTTTGTCCCCGTCTTTCTTATAGGTCATACTCTGTCTTCAATGAAAATAAGCCCTCTCTGGAAAAAAACACTGATTTTAAGTAAACTGGTCAACAGTCTAACACAGCCCAGCAAGCCAACAGTTATTAAAGGGCACTGTCTCCCCTGACACTTCTAAAGGGGGAATTTGTTTTGATTCAGCTGGAACAAACTAGCTTGTTTGGTGAGAGAAATTCCCAGAAAGAACGAACAGACTTTTCCAGGGAGGTGAGTCATGACGTCCTGATGAAAAGGAATAACTAAGACACTGCAGCACCTCCCAGCTCAGCCCAGCATACACCCTTATTTTGGTGGGGCAAAGAGCAACAGCTGCCCACGCAGGGTAGGAGATGTCCTCGCCAGAGGAGCACGCAGCACAAGCCCAAAGCAGCATCCTGAAGAAAGGAAAAAATGTAGGCTCATGGGGTGTTTCTAGATCAGCCGAGCATTTTACAGGTGAGAGTATCAGAGCTCTTCTCCCGAAAGCACTTAAAGGCAATCCAAGCAAAAGATACAGCTCACATCACAAGTACAGCACCGCGCAGCCAGCTGCAGCCAAGGCAGCGAAGTCGATGCTGCCTGGCTAATGGGGTGTGGGAGGAAGAGAGCTGCTCGGGTTTTTTTCAGGTCCTTTCAAGTTTTTGCTACAACTGCTAGCTCTAGCGGCTCTTCTGAGAGGAGAAATTCTCTTTTTCCTCTCTCACCAGGCCAAATCTGGGCCAAATTGGTCTTCGTTCCTAAATGAAAAGCTGTTTATCTTTAAGGGGAAGCAATCATATTTTTAATTCTGTGTCTGCAAAGCATTTAGCACGACATTGGTCTCTGTCAGGTTTGGATTATATGTACCAGCAGAGTAGAAATAATTAACATTAACATTGGGACCCACAGGTGAAAAAGAACTATATCCCTGAACTACTCCACTGAACTGATTACTTCTCACTAATCTATGCAGCTTTAATTTCATCTTACCTCTAACATCAACTGGGTGAACTCCTCGTTGCTAAGAAATGAAGGCTTCCAGTCTTGTCTAATCTCACAGGCTTCTGTCTGTGCTGTGATTTCTTAAAGAGAAAACATCAAAAAAAGCAACATGACTCATGCTAGTTGGAATTTTTTTTTCATTTTCAAGTAACACTAGATTTCTTTTGAGAGGCTTTCAGAGGAATCATCCTCAGATCATTCTCCACACAAAGCCTTCTTGTATGCAACAGTCATTTTCCACGCCATCACGACACAAGTGCATTAGAAATCAAGAAAAAGGAAGAGGAGACGTTTTCAGTGGTCTGAAGAAATCCTTCAAAAATTAAGGTCAACGGGCTAATTTCAGAGTAGCTGAGCATCACCGTGAGCAGAGGGTGTCTGCGACTCTGGAGCTGTTTCAGGAAGGCTCACAGGAGCGCCCAGGCAGCGGGACAGGCTGCACCCAGCCATGTCCTACCCCAGGAGACCTGGGACAGAAAGCCCTCTCCCCTGGCTTTTGTAGTGCATGCTGTTCCACAGCTCTTCCTCCATCACGCTCTCTTTGAGAGCGTACAAAGCATGCCAGGGCGTGCGGCGGCCAGTGAGGGAAGTGGAGCGATGTCACTACATTAAAAAGCACACAGCACTGCATCCTTTCAAGTATATCTATGTTTAACTGGTCAGCACTGCGTTCAAACCCTAGCCCATTTCCTGAGGCCAACTGCTATGCCTTATTCCGCCCCTCACTTAGGTTCACGTCCTCTCTGGAGGTTTTGGATGCTTGGAAAAAACAGTTTTCATCTTCTGAGTGGAAACCGGCTGCTGGGCAGAAGCAGAGCCAGCGCCTGCACTGGGAGCCGGCCAGCGCCCTCCAGTACCTTTCTGTTTCTGTAAGAAGTCGATGGTCCTCTGCAGTATTGTGGACTTGTCCATCTTGAGAGGGTGGCCGTGGCCCTGCAGCATCGTGCAAAGCTCTTTGATGAGGACATTGAACTGGTCTCGCCTCTTCTTTTCAGATTTGTTGCGTGATGCCCTGGGTGACAGAAACATAAATGCCGCTAAGTAAAATGAAGGACGTACAGCTCGACCCAGGGAGAGGTAAATGGCCCTGCCTCAGCAAAACACTTTAAATACAAGAATCTAAACTCTGCTGGGGCTGCTCATTTGTTTAAAATTAAGCTCGGGCACAAACACCTTGCTGGCGCTTACAGCCCTGCAGCAGGACTGAGCTCACCGTCAGCAAGGAACACCTGGAGATAACAAATATGATTTACGTTCATTTGAGCAAGACCATACCCTTCTGTACATTTCAGCAGCAGTTCCCACTGTTTCAAAAGCGGTGATAAGGAGGTGACGGTGTTATGGGCAAAATTTCTTCAGTAAGAGAAGTCCTGGCATCTACATGCTCACGTTTTGCCCACCTCATTTCTACGACCTTCTGTTTTGCAGTTAGTACACACACATGTAAAGGTCAAAATGTGAAGGATTCCTTATTCCCTGACTTGTACTTGCAAAAGTAGCTTACAGACAGATAAATAGGAAATGGTCTCAAGTTGGACATGGGGAGGTTTAGGATGGATATTAGGAAAAATTTCTTCACCGAAAGGATTATCAAACATTGGAACAGGCTGCCCAGGGAAGTGGTGGAATCACCATCCCTGGAGGTATTTAAAAGACAGGCAGACGTGGTGCTGAGGGACATGGTTTAGTGGTGGACTTGGCAGTGTTATGTTGATGGTTGGACTCAGTGATCTTAAAGGTCCCTTCCAACCTAGATGATTCTATGAATACCGTGCAGAGACATCTCAACTGCAGAATGAAGTCACGCACATGCTCTTGTATCTGGTTTTGAAAATCTGCTGCCATGATATATGCAACTGGGAATGTTAAGAGTCTGGCTGCAGAAACCACAGACAAGTTTCCAGCTTGCATTAATATAATTTAAAAATGTTTTATTAGGATTTTCCCCTCCATTAAAAACAATAAAGGAGAAAGAAAATCCATTCAGTTTCTTCCAAAATGTTCTTTCCATGCTCATGTCTGAGATAACTGTATTTTCATACAACCTCTTCCAGTAGTAATTAATTTTCTTTACAAGTGTATTCATGATGATACACGCTTCCTGTGATCTAGACCGAGTGTGGCATGCACAAAGCATTTCCATTCATATTCAGGTTGGCATCTGGAGGTTCTCAGATCCAGCATTTGTGTTCACAGCTATCTCTGTTTTGGCACTCATGTATGATGACTAATTAGAACTGAGCTAAATGCTTCTCTGAAGGGAAACTAACTCATACCTGTGCTAAAGCAGGACTGCTCTCTAAGTTTCTCAGGGAACTCTACCCCAGGTGGGCAGCACTGCGTGATGTCAGTAAAATCACAGGTCAGGAGTCCTGCATCAAGATAATAAATAGCCATAGGATAACATGAGATTCTGAGGGCACAACAACGTAATTTAAGGATGATTCAGCTGATTAACCCATTGCAGGGGTGGTCAAACACACTATGAGAAGCTTGAAAACGGTGACTTAATTATGCTGTTTGTGGTCCACTATACACAGCCTGCAAACTGCACGGGGGTTTTGCCTCTGACATCAGTGGTCCCAAGTACTTTTTCAAGCATCGGACAACACAGCATTTACAATTCTACCCCGAGAGAGCGTCCACTGTCAGTGCTCTGTGCATCCCTTCATACCTCTTTGCCCTGTCCTTCTCATCTTCATCCATCAGTTCGTTTACACAACGCAGGGCTCTGGAAGGAAAAGACAGAAGTACTTACTGAGACATATTCCCTGATCCTGTTGAGAATGTCAGAGCTTACTGGTTTGTACTTTATGACCTCCCGGATGTTTCAGTCTTCCCTTTCCCAAACTCCACTCTCGTTATGTAGTTTCTTGCTTGTTCTGTCAGCTACCGAGGCTTGAGAAGCGAGAGCATTGCTATATGCCCAAATGTACAGCTACAATAAGCATGATTTTAGAGGGAAAGAGCTAAGAGCCGGCAGCCCCTCAGCCTGCCTTTGCACCCCCGTCTGCCACAGGATGGGGAACCCTGCCGAAGCACTGACCTCTGCACAGGAATTGGCATCTCCCTTGCAAACGTGAGAGGCGATTTGACTCTGATGTCTGTACTAGGCAGCACTGCGCCTGGTCCTGTTTTGGGAAATCAAAGGGGCTGCTGGCTGATTTCAAGCATTGCAATGCTTGAAAAGCATCTGAGATTTCTTGCCCAGTGGAAGGGCATAGGAGGAAGAAAGAAACTGTGCTAATCCCCCAAAGGATTAGCATTAGGCAACAGCAGGGTAATATCAGGACATCTAAGAGATACGATAGACAGGTTCATCCAAAGCACTCTGCAGCCAATGACTGCTGCTTGCACTGGTGGACTTCCACCACAGCATCTGAGCTGTGTCCTACCAGTGGAATTCATATCCAACACTTCAAGTTAAAATTTCCTCACCTGGCACTAACCAGTGAAAAGAAGGGAATGTGACCCGAGTTCCCTGGGTTCTATATGTCCCTGCACCAGAACAGCCATTGTGGGCTGCTATCTTTATCTTA
The DNA here is from genome assembly GCA_017639485.1 of Pluvialis apricaria. Classification (NCBI taxonomy): domain Eukaryota; kingdom Metazoa; phylum Chordata; class Aves; order Charadriiformes; family Charadriidae; genus Pluvialis; species Pluvialis apricaria. Next base: position 9,227,462 of record CM030017.1, read on the forward strand.
ACTGTTCCTGCAGCACAGGTAAGGAGAACAGTTGGCAACAACTCCCAGTAAGGACACTGTACTCTCAAGCTCTGTGAAATGATGGAAAATTCAACATGAGGGTACCCTCTTTACCGGTGACTTGCTTTCTGTGACTCAGACGGGCTAAGTCCGAGGGATGGGGAGCCAGGCAGATGCAGGCAAGCCAGCTGCCATCACTCCACGCCACATTGCCCGGGTCAGCTCTGCTGGGTTGCACTCCCCTCAGACACCTCCAAAGAGGAGATTGCCCCCATCCCCAGCATCAGCCCCAACCTGCCTCCATCTCTAACAAGCACTTTCACTGGCAAAACCCTGTCACCCCACCCAGCACCCAAGGGGCATTTTTTAATGGGTACATCCAAATGTTTTTCCCTGCTTTGAGACTACTCCAGGCTCAAACAACTTGGTGGCTATAAAACTAACACCAAATAAAACCACCCGCAACTGATAGAAAGTCAAAGATGCTGCTCACAGTAAAAGCTACAAAAATTTACCTTCCCTTTCCTGCTCCAGGGCAAGGATCTCCCTCCCTGCAGATGACCCGGGCAGAAGAAACTGTACCATTTCTTTTGTCCTGCAATAGGAATGCACTCCATGGGGAGGGAGTGGTTCTCACTGCCTGAGTCACTGAAAGCTCTGAGCCAAATTAGAAATTACCTGTTCTATTCCTCAGATTCATCAGTCCAGACTGACAGAGTGGGATTAGCACTTCTTATCACCATGTAAATAGAGACGGAGAAAAATTAATCCTGGAAGGAAAAGCAAATCCAGTTAAAACACAGTTGCAGGCAAGATTTAGCCCAGGGAGCAGCAATCACTTCAAGCTGAAAATGTCTACCATCATAAATTAGACACATGTTCAAGTATAACTGGTGAAAGCTCAGCAAAGCCCCCAGGAATGGGGGCTGGACCATGTTCTGGGGGTCCCTGCAGCAGAAGCAGCCTAGGAAGGCCAACTTGACCTCTCATGTCCAAAAAGCCGTGTGGCCCAGCAGGGTGGAGGAATGGCCCTAGTAGCCTGGGGCCACTGAGGATCGATTGGAGTCCTTCCAAAGTATGACAGTTTACCTGGCATGCGTGCTATCAAAACCAGTGACTATGATCCATACTTCATCTATCCAATCTTGCAACCAAAAAACTCCTTCAAGGGCAACACGATCACCTAAATTCAGCACAAGCCACAACCACCCACCTGTGGATGGATTTAAAGCCTCCCACTAAGACTTGCTACTGACAGGACACACATGCCTCCTATTTCTTTGTGATTTAAACGGTTACTAACGAATACCCTGAACTTTAGACTATGCCCACACCACAGTGCCCATCTCCCTGAAATTGCTGATGTTGAAATTTGTTTGGCTTTGGATGAGCCTCATTCTCAGGAAGGACACAGATGCAACCAAACCGTCCACGACTGACAGTAATACCCTCAATAGCGGCCAAATGCTGGTCTTCCACACTGAACAAGCTTTTAATGCCCTTGAAGTGACGTCCCTGCTCTGACAAGCCCCAGGTTCATGGCTGTTTCTCCTGTTACCATTAGTTCCAGCATCAGCTCAAGACACCGCAAAAAACTCGCTGCCACTACCAGGGATTACATATTTGTAACCATGGCGAACAAGCAAACATACCCCCACATTTTCAACCATCTAAAGGACTAGCAAGAGCTTGTTCATTTCTCCAACTACTGAAAACACCTCAAAGGGAAGGAAACACAAGATGGTGGCTGAAGAACCACTGCAAGAGACGCACATCAGGCATGCATGCTGGAAAGGGTGGCTGCAACGGAGTAGGGGCTGACAGCGTGGGGCTGCTGCTGAACACCACGAGCAACACAGATCCTGAGCAGTGATATGGGGGGAGTGCTTCACAGGGAAGGTTTGTGTGAGTCACGTGAGACAATGGGCTAAATTCCTGATCGTTGCAGCTAAATGAAATTATGTTGTCAGATTGTTTGTTCAAAAAAATTGGCTCAGATAAAGTGTTATAGCGGGGTTGTAAATGTAATACGGAAGTTACCTGCAAGAGGCTTGAACCTCCTCACACAACAGACACGCAGGAGTAACATATAAAATAACTTATGTGTTCCAATAGTAAGTGATTCATTAAAAAATGCAGTTGGGATGAAGTGATCATTTTCAGCTTGGAACATGAACTTCCAGAGGAAATCTCACACAACTCCTGATGGCCCCAGTGAAGCCGCAACTAAAAACAACTGCTACGTAACAAGTTTAAACACGGTGGATCTGCTATGCTTCTGTTCTCGCAGTCGTTGTATGCTGGTCAAGTTACAAGCTTTTTTCCCAGTTCAAAAGGAGCACGTGATCTTATTTGTTACCCTATTGAGCTACCATAGAACCGAGGTGCTTATCTTAGTCACTGCTGCTCATCGGTCAGCGCAGTTTTATCAAAATCATGCAGTTGCTTTTCCTCTAGAAGAATGACTCATACAGAACTTTTGCCGACTCGTAATAATTTCAGAGATATGCAGGTATAAAGAAAATTCTTTTTAAAGCAATGGGCTAAATTCTAAAAAACGCTTATGAATACACAAACAAATCTATCACAATTTTTCAGGAAACATTTTTTTCTATACAGGCTTAAGCATGCAAAAATTCAGCCAAAGAAAAGGATTCTTCCCGAGCTTTGAGTGCCAAGCTTTATGCAGAAACCTTCACACTGCCTTGCCCATAGATTGTCTAACAACCGAAATCTCCCGGGAAGCCTGACAGGTTTTCTGCCTTGGACGCGTGGTTGCCCTCCCAGCCAGCTTGAACAGCAGTAAGTTGAGGGAAGCTCAACTTACTCAGTGTTTGGTCACTGAGGGAGACAACAGGCCGGTTAATGCTCACTGAGTCTAAATTGGGAAACAAAGCCCCAGTTCTCCAGTCTCTAGCAGCAGCTATCGCATCCCGCTGCCGTACGGCTGATGTGAGCAGCAAGGGGCAGAGTGAGGCTTCCCAGGACAGTCCCAGCGGGACACCCCCAATGAACCTGAGAGACATCCTCAGTCAACACCAGCCTTCGAGGCTCTAACAGAATAAATGGCCATAAAAGAATTCCCAGGCCCAAACACACGGGGAAGCTTTTTGCATGATGCAGCAGGATGGTGAGCTACAAAAAGTCTTAGTAGAAGACACCTAAGGACAAAATATTCTTAACCGGATTAAGCACTTCAGGACTACATTTAGCTAAGTGCTTTTTGTCTTGTTATGAGCCAGAGCTAAATATAGTAACCAGAATACTTAAGAATAGTTTCATAAGGGTTGTATACACTCCTCAGCAAGATAAGGCACTTAGCACTACTGACAGCAGTATGTCTGCATGTTAAGAGTATTTTAAATAGCTCCAGATAGAATCTCTTTGACCTTAACTGTATTAACCAGAGGGATCAAAATTTATTTATTGCCTCCTGAAAATCCTCTCCTGCAGCACTTGGAGAGAAGGATTCCTGAACTCTATGGGCAGGTAAAGAGAGAGGACACTTGTCAGTGCTGCTAGCGTCGTTTTTCACCCCACTTACAACAGGTGAGGATCAGCTTTCTCATAAAGAAATGCACATCTGTCATTGCTTAATGACCTCTGTAAAGGGAAAAGATTTTAAGGGCAAGTTATATTTTAGACTTTTCAAATATCACAGCATTTGAAGTTGTTTCCAGGGTTACAGAAAGGGTAATGTGGTATGACAGCCTTAACAAGACAAATGGACTTCTCAGACACACAGCTAATAGTTAAAGGACTATTCCATGCTGTCTGCAATATTCTGGCACATTTTTTACTGAAGAGAGAATGGGAGAGGGAATTTGTTTAAAATTCTTTGTTTTGCAGAACTGTCTGACTTCAGGAGCTATCCAAAATTGCAAACTCTTGACTAAAGAAAATGCTTACTTATTGGCTTGCTGCAAATCATCAGAATATTAATATTACCTTAGGATAACTCTTAATGGAACATCACATTAGTAAGAATTATCCCCTGAAAACAGCAGTTTCTATGAATGCTTCACTATGGCTTTAATTTTAATTATTTGGTTATGTCACTGATGGCAAGGCAAAGATCACTCTGAGTGTAATGCTGCACATTTCTTTGTGATCAGCAGCAAATAAAGCTTCCACTGGTCACCTAAAAAGGGTCCCTGAACCCAGCTAACTTGATTGCTTTTCCCAACTATATCAACTGGTCTAATTAAAAATACTCTCCACGCATAAAAACAGTTGTGCTTATATTTAAATTTTCATAAAATCTTGCATTTGAGTAATGTACGGCAGTTAGGGAGTCTTCAAATGTATACCGTAGGAAATATTTTAATTATGGAAATGTGCTGTGCTAATAATTTCCACAGATTTTACATGCAACGAATTCAGCAGAGAGCCCTCAATTACAAGATGCAGCACTCTGTGGCACAATGCAGTCATAAATAACGGAGTTAATGCATTCTCCAGCAATACGATTTATATGTCAATATGCCAATGTTTCATTCTTCTTGAGGCAACAGGAGGGCATGGCTGCAGTTGACAGCTAAACAGCTGATTTAATTTTTAAAAGGCAGAATTTAACCTTTTCAGTAAAGCGCGACTGATTCAATTATAAGATGCTAATGTAAATGACATTTGAAAACCCAAACAGAGCCGTTTAGCACAACAAGTGATCACCACCTCCGCTCACGCACTGGCGCACGGAGCCCCGCCGCCCGTCCCGTGCCGCCCGCTGCGGAGCTGCCCGGGCACCCACCCATCGCACAGAGCAGGGAGGAGAGCCACGGCAGCGGCTCCCACAGCCCTCCGCTTCAAAGGTCTTCCTCTTACACTGAACAGACCCCAGTGACCAACTTAGCCACCTCTGGGACAAATGTTTCTGGACGGGCTTTGTCCCAGCGAGCCAGCAATAGGAGCAGGAGCTGCTCTGTAGGGCTCCAGCATTACTTTCTGCCGGAGTACCCCACCCGGCACCGCCTCGCCGCGGCCGAGTCACGGCTCAGTGTGAAGGCACAACGCAGAAATGCAAAGACCAAAACATTACCTACATTATTTGACTGACTTGCTTTTTTTTTTTTTTTTTACTGCTTGCACTATACCCTCTCCCTTCCTTGCCATGTTGTGCTTCACTCTTTCCAGCTCTTCTTTCACTTATCCCCCTTACTTAACAGCCTTTGGTTTCCAATTCAGAGAATGGGATCTTTCTTGAATGCGTTTTCGCTCCATCTTGTTTCTTATCTCATCTGCCTACACCTTTCCATTGCTTTTTATTCTCTGTGTTCTTCACTTTCCTCTTCTCAAAAGAGAAAAAAATGTTACAACGATCTCAGTATTGATAATCAATTCACCCGCAGGAACTCCCGGCTTGCCCAGGTCTGAGGCGTGCAGGACTGCTAAACTCTGTTTAGGGACACACTGCCGTAGGGATCATGCTGGTGGGGATCAGATGGGTGTCTTCAACACAGTCAGCTCCCATACCACCTTGGTCCAGGTCCAGGAGCACTGGGTCCTGTCCCGCCTCATAGCTCCTCATTCCAGTTTCAGGCCCTTTGCCTCTTTGGAGGCACTGGGACCTCCCCTCGGTTCAGAGGTGGCTGTGCAGCTCCATCCTTTACAGAAACACGGCCCTACGTCTCCACCGCGGGATGGCTGAGGGAGCACACTCATCCGGGGCAGCTAACACACACCGTCACTCCTTGGGGGTGCCAAGGCAGGGTGACATGCCGGGACTGTACCTATATTTTCACACAGCATCTTTGTTTACTGGAGCGTGGGTAAGGGTGGTGAATTGGTGAGGGAACAAAATATTATGCCCTCTTTTGTTAATCTGTCAGAAGTGGACTTTTTGTGCCACTACTGTAACTATTGCATCTCGATGTGCTCACTTATCTACAGCATACTTTCCCCCAGTTTATTGAGCTCTAAATTTAGCTTGTTACCTGTGACAGATTTATTACTACATTCATTATAGCAGAAACCGCTTCAGACACAAGCTAAGAGGTGCCCAAAGAAAATGGATTATACAAAACAATTAAACCATAAAAAGCCTATATCAGAACACTGTGATTCAGCACAGAAATGAAATGAAAGATACAGGGAGGAACAATAGAGGTATGTTGTTTTTTTAGTTTTTTTGGTCTTTTTAACCAGGATATGCCATTTTCTGACAAAAGAAAGGGGGGAAAGGATTAAAAACTAACAGACACTTGAAAAGAAAAGATGATTACTGGAACATTTTGTCCTCTAGGATTTTTGTCAGATCCTGGAGAAAATAGCTGGCCAAGTTTGTTCTGTTCCAGCAAATTATTGAACCTTGCAGGGTAAAGATACAACACTGTAGAATATTATTTAAAATGTCTCCAGGGTTTCTGCAACGAGAAAGGCATGCATTTAATTCATTCTATCAATTTGTCTAATAGCCCCTTAAAATTCTCAAAACATGGAAAAAAGCAGAACTGCTGATTCACGACCCTAAGCAGTACAAAACTATACTTCTACTGGCACAAGCCGGGTAAGATAAAAATGCATATGCAAATAATACTTCTCCTGCAGTCTTGGATGAATACCTGCGTTCATTTGTAGCCATTCAGTTACTACAGGAAAGGTAAATGTGTGTTGTAGTATGAAATGATGATATCTAACCCATAAACAATTCTTTAACACACCTGATTCAGACAAAAAGCCAAATAATCCTCAAATAATAACATAGTTTTCTCTCCTGTAGAATGGGAGCAAAAGCAGTTGCCCACAGTTAATCCTTCAGCAGAAATAGAGATGTGTGTTTTCACGAGACTGTTTCCAGGAAAGGCACATAGAGCTAAAGAGAAGGCAGCAATATTGAAATCTAACAGTCAGAACAGAATAGTCTCTAAAAATTCCAGTAAATATGAATGATCTTAAAGCGCTGCTGCTGCTTATGGCTGATCCTGATGGTGCAAATGCATGGGGGGTGGGGTGGGGTGCACAGACACACATATATAAATACACAGTTTACTTCAGAGCAATTTGCAAAAAAAAAATAAATACCGAGAGCAATTTCCACCATGGAAAGCAGTGGTGACATCCAGGATGACTCCTGCACCGCTCACCTCCTGATGTTGGAAGTTAAGTACCCATCCTGCTGGGCGCATTGGAAAGGAGGGTGAGCAGAGCTCCCTCTCACGCCTCAGGCCACTTTCTGTCGTATTCACTTCTCTAGGGGGGTGTGCGGGAAGGTTAACCCAATAAATTTCAGCAATTAAAAGAGTGGCTCAGCAAGCTAAAAATATCCCCAAAGCTATTGATTCTGCAGCTTAAACAATACGTACAACATCAGATGATAAACCCACTGCTGAAATTCTGGCTGATTTCAGGGTTTCATTCAGCGTAGTTTCAGCACTACCAGAGCAAACCAGCTAGGAACGCTTTTAAAAGGAACCAACACTTTGTGCGAACTCGACAGCGTTGGCTTCCGCACCTTCTGCGGAAGAGCTGCCTACGAAGCGGGTGCTGGGCACCCTGACACCTTGTGCTCCGTTTTCAGGGATCACCAGCTGGAGCTTCTCCCTGGGAGGTGCTGTGTGTTACTCCCACCAAGAGGAGGTAGCTTGCATCAACTGTATTTATGGCATTTCGTGAGGTCATTGGGTCCTTTTTTAGTTTCGGATTTTGTTTTGGCAACTATGTAGATACTAGGAAAAACATGTCAAAGCTGTCTTTTTGGATGTGTTACCCTGAAATCCCTCTTGTAATTCCTCTTCTCTTCTATTTACTATGGGCGAAACTCATCCCAAGCTACATAAAGTCTATGTGTCATTAAACTACCTACTTTTATGCCTTATGCTCTCCCTGTGCACAGAATAAATGTAATCATTAGACAATTAGCAAATCAGCTAATGAAACTAAAATCTTCTCCTCTACTTTTCTCAGCAAGAGAACAGCCCCAGCAACTACCAGTTCATTGAAAGAGGCAATAGTACCATTCATGTCCTTAGCTACTCTCTTTTTCTCCTCAAACAATACATTTTTTTGCTTTGCTTCTTCTTTGCCCTTCCCAGTCTTGCATATAAAATGAATTTAAGATGCTTGAAGATGGTACAGATGAGGGGACGAGCACTTGTGCTTTGTGCTTGCTTGTGCTGGAGGTTGAGCTTATAATGTGAAAACAAACATAAGGCCCAAGGGCTGCTTGCCTTGCTCTGTAAAAGCAGGCGCCTTCAACTGCATCAGGACTGGGTCCTAGGTGGTTCCAGGACCACACTTCCAAACTGTTCTGCTCCAGTGAAGAGAAAAATGCTGTGTACGACTTGGCTTCAAAGTCCATCTGCTCACAGGTTGCAGGACCAGCTGGTGGTGGGAGCTATTTGTGGACTGGAGGATCTTCCTTCAAACTCAAACATCTTCTGTCTATGTACAGTACTCCCCTGGTCACTGCCCTGTTAATGTGCCTCAGCTCACTTCAAAGCCTGACAGCAACCAGAGTCGATCTTGGAGTCAGGATGCACCTGTGAAAGTGCTGTACACTCCTATCGCCCGTGAAAGCAAGAAGAGTCTGCCAACTCCCTAGCCCATGTAATGAAAGGAGTCTGATACTATCAGAACTCTTTCACTACATGACCAGATGTTTGGCATAGTTGATCCACACCTGCACAGTAGGTCTGCCCCTTTCTGGCACGCACAGACTGACCATGTGTGGCACAAATCAGAGCCTCCGGGAAGCACAGGGCTTGCTACACCTGCACTGCCCCGGCCACACGCAATGCTACGTCCCTGGGTCCCCTTCTCCAAGAAAGGGGAACTCAGCTAGCTGATCTTCTGCTGCCGTTGGGCAACACGTGGGAAGGCAGCTGGACGGGCTGGGCGCTGTACAGACAGGCTGCAGAACAGACGGCTATCCTTGACTCTGTCATTTCTGCTCTTCCTTAGATCTGCTCGGTCCTCTACGCTGCCTGGGGAGCCCTTCGGCGGGTAAAGTGGGAGGTCTTGGAAGTCTGGTTCTTGTTCAGCATCCTTTGATTTGAGCTGAACAACGTCTACTTTTCTGATGCTTTGCAAGCAGCTTGCTGCCATCCTTCCTCTCCTCTGATGCTTTTACATCAGGAAACCTCGGTGCACTCCATAAACACAGTTATCCTTGTTGTACAAGTGAGGAAACAGGGGCACACACTTTACTTCCATCTCTTTTTGTGAGTGTCCCAGTTTTGGGAAGCTGAATTTGAAACAGTAAATGCAGTTACAGCCTAATTTCCAGTAATGCTGAAACCCAGCATAAGCACCTACAGACAACACACATTTTGGAAAAGCTCGACCTAAATCATTGACCCAAGGTCACGCAGCAGAGTTAAGAAGTGAATCCAGATGTCCGCATGATTAGCTCCGTCTATTGGCATTCAGTCAAGTCTTCCCTCCTAAAATAAGCTTCCTGAAGCATCTAAGACTATAGTCTTAGAACTCCCTTAAATACACAGCACTGGTAAGAACTGATTTTCAAATGAAGGAGGGGGGAAAAAAAAACGGTTCATTATTTTTTCCTCGAGTGATCACTGACTGACCAATGAAAGTGCAGCTCAGAGTCATTTTATCTCAAACTTCTTCCTATAAATAAAAAAAGGGAAGATTCTTCTCCCTTTTCAAAGAACATGAAGAAAAAATGTTCTGCCTCAGTAATCCTAGACCTGAGTAATTTAATCTGCTCTCTGTTGCAATCTGTTTCCCATGTGTATCACCAGCCTGGAATTTCTGGAACTCAATACATAAGGAAGCTATTCGAAAAAAGGAAATACTATGACAAAAGGATTAGAAGTAGGTCTGAACCAGACTGAAAGCCTCCCTATACCAGAAGAGAATTCAGGTCCTGATCCAGAGTTCAACTTGTTGACTTCAGCCCAAATCTCAAACCCTAAGACTGCCGAAATGGTGAATTTCCCAGAGCCAGACCACCTCCGGTCCAGAGAGAGAAGAAATGAGAAAACAGGTTGAGGAGACCTGCAGTGGCATTGCAGCAGCAGTGGAACAGCATCAGCTGTCCAAACACTTAAACTGCCCTACAGAATAGAATAGACTGTTTCAGTTGGAAGGGACCTACAACCATCATCTAGTCCAACTGCCTGACCAATTCAGGGCTGACCAAGTTAAAGCATGTTATTAAGGGCATTGTCCAAATGCCTCTTAAACTCTGACAGGCTTGGGGCATCGACCACCTCTCTACGAAGACAGTTCCAGTGTTTGACCACCCCCTTGGTAAAGAAATGCTTCCTAATGTTCAGTCTATGCAAAAGACCTGTGAGAAAATTATAAAGAGCTTTAGTAGTTAAAATTCAAAGTCTGCCATGCAAGCTTACTTAGAGTTTTATCTACTTATCCATTAAATGAATATCAAAGGATTCACTGCAGCTGAGCTAACTGACCTCATTTTACATCTTCGGCTTCACGCGTCCAAGTTCAAGCATAAGAAACTTCTTTACCCTCTTGGTGTGTTTAATTCTGGAGCATTCCAGGTATAATGTGCACATCAGTCAAAAGGAATTTAAACAAAGCCCTTACATTTCAAAATTTGTCTTATCCTCATTTGGCTCCGAGAATTTCAGCTGCTTTCCTTAAATGATCTGCTCACATCTGCTCTCCAGCTGAGCCCTGTTCATGCCCCACTGACCTTACCACTGCCATCTCTGTAATCTTGCAGCTGAGAATAACCAGCAATGCACCCAGCCCCTGTAAGCGTCAAGAGCCTTTCAAGAAAGAGGAGGTAGAAAAGAACCAGCCTTTATATAACAGAGAACAGAAGGATTTCAGAGAAAAACCATTGTTTGACTAAGGTGAGTAATGGGAGCCGCGCGCCTGAAGTGCCCTGGCCCAGCTCCCTCGGGCAACAGGAACCGGAGGCGTCAGCATCTTGCAGGATTATACTCTACAACGGCAGCTGGCAGATATTTTTCTAATAGAAAGCACAGCAGCATCGTTCACACTCATTTGATTCTATTTGCTGCTGTTCCTATTCAAACTCGGCTAATCCGATCAAGTTATTTCTTGGCCTGTGCCTTAAAGCTGAATAAGTAAACACCTTTCATAAGGTCTGAGCCCACTTGTTTCAAGTGTATGATTAAGGGCTGGACTTGAGCATTATTGTGAGAAAACTCATCTCATTACTCAGAATTTCCAAAATCACTCAGTTGTCCTGAAGTGGCACTTTTCCATCCAGTGTTTTACTTCCTGCATTACAAATATATAATATGGTTGCAAAGGGTCCCAAACACCAAATGTACAGCTGGGTCTCAGCTGCCCTAAAGAGCAGTTCTTTGAGCTGAGAATAGCTCATCATGGCACCAGTGACACACTACGATGCAAAATATTTTCCGTGGCTACCAGACCTTCTCCACAGATGTCTCTTCATGTTTACTATGAAGAAGACAGATGATAAATATAGTCAGTAAATGCATTTTGGACAAAGTCATGCTCATTTGTAGTGTTTGCATTAAGGAACACTAGGAGACGTGCACCGGGAAAGATGTTGATCCAAGTGTAATTCCATCGCTTTTACACCAAAGATGGATTTGAACTATTGAAGCTTACAAATTTCTTTCAAAAAGAATTGCTGCCACTTATGTTACTGGCATCGTTAAGAATATAACTGCTTTTCTTTCCTTCCTTAAAACACCCCTCCCATACTTTTTCTCTTCTCTGAGGCCCTTTTAACTTCACATCCAGTATTCTCTTTTGCACTATCTTGCCCACGCCACTTCTCAACTAGCTCCTCAAAAGATGGTTATTTGTTTTGAAAGCTTCACGAATAAAAGAATTTTTAAACAATTAACTGCAATCATATTCATCATTCTGCATGGTACCACTGATACGCGCCAGAAATGTAATGAGAAAGCAAAACTTTCCTCCAGAAAGAAGAAAAGAGAAGATAAACATCCACAGATCTCTCTCTCTCTCTTATTACTTTGTTATCTCTTTTAGACTGCAAATATGTCAGTCACTGGAACACTTTCATACTAGGTCATTATTGTTACACAAATTATGCACAGAGACCCAAGGCCTCATTCTGTCGTAGATAAGATATTCGCACACATCCTTTTTTCCCCCTTGCAGTTTATCTGCATGGCTGGCTGGATAATCAGCCATAATAACAAAATATGACTCAGCACGACTGAATGTCCACTTTGCTTTGGGGATTCTCTTGGAGGTTGTTTTTTTTTTTTTAACTATTTAAGACCGGAAAAGATGTGTCTCTCGCAGATAATGTTCATGTAAAAAAGATTTGAGTAAACACAGAGGCTCAGGGGAAAGGGTCAAACAGCAACATTTCTGCTATCGTGCTCTCGAAGAGGTTTTGGTCCCTCGCAGAGTAACCAGTGCTGCAGAGCACACGGTCCCTCGTCGCCCGCTGCAGCACGGGCAGATGGGGATTTCTCACCGATGGCAGAGGAAGGATGCGGGACAGAGAACTGGTCACATCCCACAAGGAGGGGCATCCCTGAAATTAAGGACATAGGGGTTTTTGTGGACATCTAAATGCTGTCTATGGATTGCAATTGTGCAAGAACATCTAAAATTTTAACATATGCTTTATTTCACATCTGCAGTGGTCCAGTACTAAGAATCGCCCTAGTATGAGTCAAAATCAAGACTACAATATGGCCAGTAAATTAAATACATGGGTATTTATCAATCTCGAAGGATAACTCTCCTCTATGAAGTAGTAAATGGCAGCAGCGATGGATACTGCCATCCCGCGGAGCAGTCCCGGCTGTATGGATCTGGCTGACAAGGCTGCTGGATCTGCACCTATCTGTGGTCCCTGGGTTTCGAGTAAGAGACTGCGCCAGCTGAAAAAGCTGCAGGGTGAGATCGCAGCTGACCTGGGACAGAGTGAAAAGAGCATTGAAAAGCTTGGCCCTTCATTTAGCCAGATCCTTTGGCACAGGCCTCTTTTTTTTAACCATCTGTGTAATTCTTGAAACAGCGAAAACAGTGGGATTTATTTGTATTTCCAGAATTAGGATAAACAGGAATTTATTACCTAGGGCTTTCCTGACTGAAGCACCTTAAACCGTATATCTGTGCACTAACAATGTCCATATTGTATTTAACACAACAAAATCAGGCGGGCTGAGAAAATACACATTAAAACCAGCTGATGAAAATAATCATACCGTAATGCACGTGCATAAAAACCACATGGGTTAAAAGGGAGCTTGTTTCTGTGATAATCTGACTACGTAAGACCACCAAGGCCAGCAAGTTCCCTGACAAACATCTACGCAGTAGCATGAAGCCAGCAGCAGAAGCTAAAAACGCCCATGACCTTTAGCTGGCAGTCCCAGTTTCCTCAGAATTTCGCACCATGTTTGAGGTGCCAAGTATCATCTGTAGTCCCAGCCTCCTTCTTTCATGCACTGCTTTTGTGCATGTCTCCTAAAGATCACAAGCAAGCTATACAATAGTTTAGCCAAAACTCAAGCAGGGAAAACATTGACTTAGGCAGAGAGAGAGAAGCTAACTTCCCCCTTCCTTTTCGTCCTCTCGTCAGCCCTTCTGCAAAAGATCAGTAGTAAAATTCCTACCTACTTCACCGAAATTAGTATTACACCCATCCTGACTTAACACTAAAGTTTCTTCCAAATTAATTCAGCTTTGCTTTCAACAAGTGAGAAGTGAAAAAAAAACCCAGGAAATTAAAGCCGGGTCCTTAACTATTGCTGATGTATAGCCAACGCTTCAGAGAGCCAGCCGAGTCACCGCGTAGCCATTGCCCGACAGGGGCGCAGAGCCGCCCGTCCTGGCTCCGCTCCCAGCCGCGGGCTCCGCTCACCCCCAGAGCCTGGCTTCGGCCGGGCCGCTGCTGCGCCGAGGCAGGGGATGGAGGTTTTGGCACGCAGGCTGTCATCTTCCTCCCAAAGCCAAAATTCACTCCTGTGCCATGATCACATCCCACTGGCAAAATCGGCAGCTTTGTGCTCATCCTGTGGGAGAATGCTGCGCCCTGGAAAGCAGGATGGCCGTGTTTATTAGGGTTATTTGTTAGCACGTTGGGCGCTCTTCAAAGTGAGCCCCTGGCTGTGATCAGTGCTGTCACAAAAAGTAATCTGACGAACCTACGCTGCTTTCTTCTACACTAAAGTTTAAATGAATAAGAAATCAAGTACAGCACCGCAAAATGCTTCTCTTCAGCCTCAGAAGCTTGTTTACCACTGCTGTAGTAGCTGAATTGCTGAATGAAATATTTACAACTATTCATGCAATCAAACTCATTTTCCTTAGGAAATAACTGATTAGGTATCTCACATCTGTTCCTGACAATGATTTAAGCCTATGCTGATCCATATCTAGACCTGACATGAATGTTAATGTTTTAGAAACAGTCATCTTTAATAGGAGGGTGACGACAGGCTGCCTGGGTCTGGTGGCGATTGACCGCAATTGGGAAGTTCTGTATCTACAGGTGAAGGATGACACAACCAGCCCACAGTTTTCTCTAACCTTATGACCTAGGGCTTAGGGAAGCCTGGCAGGAGACAGACGTTGGAGCAAAGCTTGATGTGGAATTATCTTGAGAATTATCTTCCTATCCCTGTCAAAAGTTTTTAATATCTCACAGATGTTTGCTGCTCCTCTGCAGAGCAGCAATCCTGCTCTGCCGGACTCCAGCATTGCACAGCATCCTTCCTGCAATGTTTCCCCATCAGGGCTCTCTGATTGAAGCTGCTGCAAGCGTTGCAACGCTGGGAGGAAAATCAGCTGCTAGTAAAGCTGATTGAGATGATTCCCTAATAAAATGTGACGTTCACGTCAGGAAAGACACAAAAATAAATGATACACTTTTGCTCAAAAAATAGCTGTTTTACTGATAAATGGTCAATGCCAATGCACTGTTAGAAACAGAGAGAGATATCTAATGTTTAGTTAATCTGATGTAACTCATCCAGTCATCCTCTTTTCCACAGGAACCTTATCGCAAGAACTTACAAAAAAGCAGGAAAAAGAAGTATTTATCGCAATGGCTCCAAACTCCATACTCTCAGTTACTGCACAGACCAAGGGAGAAATCTTCGTCCCTCTCAGGTCAACTGCAAACCTCTTCAACGTTGTGTCAAAGATGCCAATGACAAAGGAGATGATCTATATTGCTGCTCCTTCTGGTAAAGTGTATCCATTGAGATAACAGTGCTTCCTAAGTTCTGACAAGAGCAACTAGGTCAGAAGAAAACTTTTGGCAACGCCTATAATCACTACAAATTTTACTTCAAGGTCAAGGAACCAAATAAAAACAACTGAAGAAAATGAACATTTGCCTGCAAAAGACCTTGTAGAGCTGTAAATCAAATATAAAAGAAGTCTATATAAGTGTCTGAACAGTAATCTCTGGAACAGGCAGGAATGCCTCATAAAAGTAGATTTGAAACACAATCCAAAGAAGATTAAACTGACAATTCATCTCTCTCAGGACTTCTATACATCATAAATAGGCATTATGCCTTCTATGTAAAGCAGCTCATTATCTGATTTATTCACTGATATCTCTTCTTATTCAAACAATTCAAACCGGACTATATTAGAAAATCCCAGAATAGTTTCCTCGGCACTGCAGCTTTTGAAATAAGATGATGATTTATATTTATAAAATTTTACTTACCGTGCAATCAAATTCATGTTAATATAATACACTATCTCTAAGGACGATTTTTAAGAAAGATGCTATTCCAGCTGGATCACTTATTAATATTCATATGCTTTCCTTCAAAAAAAATCAAAACACAGAAGTTGTTCTTCTTTGTGTTAGTCTTTTTTCCATCCCTCCAGTGAAAACAGAGATTCTGCTCTAGTCACAACAGCCTACTACCAACAAACTAATCAATCTAACACTCTAGATCTTGATAGCTCTACTAATTGCCTTTTTAACTATGAATACACCCAAGATAAGGAATTCAGCTCCAGATTCAAAACATGTGCCCTGGATAAGACAAAGTTCTGATTCAGCTTCATTTCTTGTTTCCAAATGGTTTAGTGGCAATTTTAGTCCATTGCATTTATTATTCCCCCATTTCAGGCAATGGATCTTTGCCCTCTCCAGCCAGTATACCAGGACTATTACAGAATCATATACACTCCCCTACTCTAACAACCTTCTTCTGGGACCCTCTCCTTCCAAACTCTAATTTATGTCCAGAAAGCAGAAAAATGGAGTTGTAGACAATTTTCCCCGGTAACAAAATTTTCAGCAAGGGTTCCCGAGTTGTGCAAACTTCCCCAGATAACGGACTTCTGCTCTGGGCCCGGTGAGACATAGATACCAGGAGGTCTTGCAGTTGTAGAGCCAAGTCCCAAGAGATGTGAAGATGCCCCAGATAAGTGATTTAGCTTCGCAGAAGTCCATGCTCCAGCAGAATGAGCACGAGAGCTGTCTTTCCCAGGACCAGCACCCAAGGGCCAATGTATACTCCCTCTGCAATTACCCAGCTCCACATCACCGCTGCCATGTGGGAGGCTAACCCCAGAGCTTAGGATGGAAAGAAAATAAAGTAACTCACTTTTTCTGTGTTGACACATTGTCTCCACTAATGACAAGGCTCAGCCCTCTGCAATAAGCAAGATTAAATAGAAAATGTAGGTGTTAAGATTAGCACAAAGAGTTTGTTATATTAATACTTCCTACTGTGCCCCTTCCACTAAAAGCCTGTGCCAAAATGAAGCCATTACAATCATTCTATCTGAGAGAAAAAGCAAACTGTTCATACTCATCTTTAATACATACATCAGTAGCGGAGTCAACTAAAGTCCTGCCTTTTTTCCGCACATGACTCGCTTAACACACACACACTTAATACAATTCGATTGGAAACAGTTTAATCATATTTTTTATTTACTGTAAATCATGCCAGTGTACATTGCACTCAGGGACAGGACAAACAGGTTTATGGCCAAACTTCCTCAGCAAGGGGTGTAACCCTCCCCAGCTATTACAGCCTCTCTAATTGCTGTGTTTGCTGTGACAAGCCAACAGGGGACCAAACACACAGCATCCTCCTCTATACATAAAAACAGATTTGCAGTTTGTGCAGTAGAGCCTTAAACACCCTCAATCCAAGGGCTGACTCCCAGGGACATTTATTTTTCCCTTCAGCTGGTACTCTGGGAGAGGTTCTCACTGCACAGAAGTTGATGGAAGTTCAGCTTTTGCCTGCGTCAGGGCCGGGGATTCATCTCACCCCCTTCAGATAAGCCCTCTGCATTTGCTTGAAAATCTTGCTATAATGCTGCCATGTCTATGCAAAATAATTAAGGGCAATGGGAGCCATTATCAGCTCATCCATTGTTCATTTATTTCTTAAAAAATGGTTTACTTAGTATGTTGCTTATGGTCAAAACTTTACTATCCTGAAGCAATAACCACGCTGTGCTGTGAGTTAAAACAAGATTAAAGTAGGCTGAGCCCAGAAGAGAACAAACAAACCTTATTAATTTCTTTTAAGCCTGTGTGTATGCGTGTGTTTGTGGGCTGAACAGATGAAGCAAGAGAGGAGATTAGCATTTTTATGGATATGATTCCTGCCATTGCTACATACTTAAAAATCTTGCCTAAGCTTGGGCAGTTTGTAAACAAGAATAAACACACCTACAAATATCTTTGCATTTATCTATTAGCCAATTAATCAATCTCTCTATACCCAGCACTCAACGAAGCCCCTCACATTGACTTATAGATCACCTATAGGTGAGGGGGAACACACACCGTGGGGAGACAGAGGTCCAGCGTAAGTGCCTGCTGAGCCGTGACCCTGCCACGGGGAGCAGAGGGGCTTGCCTAAATCCCTGCCCAGAGCCAGGGCGCAGAGAGCAGCCCAGGTGGCAACTGCAGGTACAACACAGCTACCGGCCAAGCCCTGGGTCCTCGGGGCTCAGTGTAAAACTCCACACATTTCTGTTTTATGCAGCAAATCCCTGAGAAGCAGCCCTGGGAGACTGAGGTCCCAGAACCTGATGGAGGGTGATGTGCAGGATGGCATAGCCCTTCACGCCACGTGAGTGGTGGTGCAGGGAAGACCAAGCCCTTTGCCCTCCCTGCCTGTTCGGGACTCCCAGGTGTTAAGGACCTGGTGGGAGGGTGGCACAGTTGCCCCCGGTCCATCTGCTCCACAAAAGGCAGGTAGCACTAGTGTTCGATGCAGTTGTTAGCCAGTGTCACTTCTTCAATCATACCCTGAACACCTACATCACGAGCAACCCATTCTGTGCTCATCTTCCACCACCATCAACAGGAGGCCATTTCCAACTGCTCACGCGTGTGCTTGGGTGCGTTTGTGTGTGTGTGTATCAGTCCTCCAAAGTTACAGCTCCAAGGTCTTGCTCTGCCTCCCTCCCTCCCTCCCTCCCGCCGGAGGAAAAATATATTTTACAGTGTTCTCTGTGACAATGTTTAGCGAGCCTCTTGGTTACCATAGTGCTATGCACTAAAGAAATGTCGACAAATTAATCAATTATACAATTGTGTTTGCCTAAGAATACAAGTCACAGTCAGATGATTCAATGCGTTTCAACAGCTCTGTGGAGTTTAGTTAACACACTTCCTCTTCTACCATCTCAATATTATCCTCATCTGCACTGTCATTTTTCCATATTTCAGTTTCTCTTTACAGGCAGCTTATCAGGTATGCGATCTCTGCTTCAGGCTAAGTCAAGCTGTTTTCCTTCTCGCTTGCCTGCTTGTTTTCTGTCCATTTTTTTTTTCTTTGCGTCTCTCTCTCTTGTAATAAGATGCACATTATACATTCAACTTTCCTATAACAAAACTGTGTTTTTAAAATTACTAATCCATCGCTAACGGTTAGCAGTCTCATTTCTTCCAGAGGTTACCCTACACAATTTACAGAATTTTGCTCTGATCAGCACCAGAGAAGAGCTGATTTTAAGTCCAGCTTTGCAATTTATTTTAGGAATATCAGGTAGAAAGGCAACAGTGGGGACACCAATGCCAGCACTCCAGTCTCAGAAAACAGTGCTATTAATGGCTACTTCACAACATCTCTTCAACCTACCGAGATGCACCAGGAGCCCCAGAACACGTCCTCACATCCTACAACAAATTTATGATACACATCAGAACCACAAAAGATTAAACTGTGTTGTGACACAGAAAAGGGCAGGTGAAGATCACTGCCAGTACTGCATGTCCTTGGATCCACACAAGTTCATTAAACACTTGCAGCAGATCCCAGAAATACACCATGAAATACAATATGGTTATTGGCAACCCAACCTGAAGGAAAAATGCCTCTCTGGTCCAAAGTCTGATGAACAGGTTAAACCAGGGAGCGTGCCAGAAAAAAAATGCAGGCAATTGTGCCCACTTAATGCTACAAGGAGTCTCTACATTGCACACTTTCAATGTCTAGTGCTTGAGAGGAAGGCAAATATGAGGAAAAAAAAGATTCAAATCTGCAGCAACAGGGAGAATTCATTCTTGCCTTGGATCCCAAGAAAACAGCAGAAGTCTTGATGCATAGGGTTAATAGTGCAAACAAAACCAGGTCCATTCTCCTTTCAACCTTACATTAAAAATATGACTATCCTGGAGACCAAAGGACTAACTCTGCAAACTTAATTTCCTATCTCCAGGAACTCTCTAATTTAATTGCATAATCTCTTTCATAAGATTATCAAGATCTATCTCAAAACTACCCTAATTGAAAGACTATTACACAACTTCAGTCCTCAGGTAGCTAGAAGCTTTCTTCTAATTTCCCATCCAAATTTATTCATGACCAACTCAGACAATTTGATCTTCTGTGGATGCTATCTCTTGACTTAGTTTTTCTGCTGTCTTGCTCTTTAGTCCCAACTATGTGTAAAAAGACCTACTGTCACCTGTCCTTTCATTTGTTCAACTGGCCAGAGCTAAACAAATTATGCTCTTTAACCTCACTTCATACAGTAGATGGTCCATTTGTGTAACCACATCTCTAGCCCTCCTACTGTTGTAATGTAACATTTTTTTGGCTGAGGTGTCCAGAGCTATGCAAAATCCCAATGGGATACTCCATGGGCAACAGAAAGCTCTTGTACTGGTGCTTTGTAGGATGATTTGTACAATAACAACATCACGCTTCCCTGGATCACTTATATTATTTCCCTTTGATATCCAAGGATGTCATTGGTCTCCTTCTCAGCTGTATCTCACTGCTTGCTTGCAGGTATCTCCTGACCAGCCAGTGCATCCACATCTCTCCCTTCTGTCACAGACAGCTGACGAGCTCCTGTTTCACACTGGAAATTCTTGTTACTGGTCTCCACGCTTAAAACTTTGCATGACTTTGCACTCAGCATTATTAAATGTCATTTTATTTCTATCACTCCGATCAACAAAGTCATCTAAATTCCTTTCATATGATAATCTGGTCCTTCTCCACATTGACAATACCTCCCAACTTTGTGTCATCCCGTACAGCTCCTGGGCACACACCCAAGTCCCTACCCACAGGTCAGAGCGGCTGCGTGCAACAGGCGCAAGCCTGGTCCCAAGGGAGCAACAGCACTAATCTCTCTCCATCCTGACGACTTTCTTTGGATACCTCCTTCCATTCAGACAACTTTATTTGCATGCAGCTGTTGTATCTTTCCCTTAGCCACCTCTTTTTCCACCTTTCAATACTTGTATTGAACCACCATCTTCATTTGAAGCGATAATGTCCTGTGGGGCATGGTATCAAATGCTTGGCTTTAGATAAATTACATTCCTGCCTTACCCCAGCTAAATAATCTGTTATACAAAAAAAGATGTTAGATTAGTTAGCACAATCCATCTTTGATAAAATCTTGTCGTAATTTAGCCTGCTTCCTCATTATTTCCATGTCTAATTATTCTTTCCTACAAAATACATCATGAGACACCGTGTACTACTGCATTCAAATCAGCAGGCCTATAGTTTCCTGCATCACTTTTTTATTTTTTTGACTGTATAGAGACTCCGTGTACAGGACACAAATGCTCCCCCTCTTCAGCAGCTGAAGAGCCATGGGAGAGCCTTGCCGCAAGCCTTCTGCCACTGCTTTTGGTATTCCAGGGTTATTGGCATTTCTTCATTTGTCTCACTAAGATATTTAAGTTTTTGCTTGTTTTCTTTTTTTTAACTTTGCTATGAATAGCTTTCAGTCTCCTGCAGATTTGTTAGTAATTACACTGTGTTCCAGATTTACAGAAGGTTCTGCTTTCATGAGAAAGTTGTGTCATTATTTAGAGACAACAGTTCTCCTTTCAGTTTAGGCATGGCTAATTTCAGTTCTGTGTAAATTGACTAAGTGCAGGTTTTGGTTGAACCCAAATAAGTTCATTCGAACCAAAATAAGAATGTCCTTACGTGAGGTCACGTCAGGTTAATCAAATCACTTTAAAAATGGACTTAAACTAAATTGGTGTAATCTCCCCATGTAGACAAGGCCAAAGCCAATAATGGAATATGAAGTAGGTCAAAGTCTCTCATTAATTGTACACACCTCTGCGGTTTGACTGAATCTGGTGCTTCTGAGGCTGAGCAGATGTGCAGCCAGCAAGCCCAGCTGCGTGCAGAGCGCTTGTCGAGGCCTCACCCTCACTTAAAACTGGGGTTCGAGTGGGACGGGAGTAAGAATAGAGGCTTCTGCAGGGCTTCTGCACAGGGGCACTGTTGGTTGGGCACAGAGGCCACAGGCCGGGCCAGCCCCACCATCTGCGGCTGCGCCGGTGGGCACAGAGTCACTGTTGCAGCAGGACAACGTGGGGCACAGTGAGCAGAGCCTCAGGTGAACAAAGATTCGTGTGAAAGAAGGGTGTCATCCAGGCCGTAACACATAAACACAGTTTTTGTACCTGCCTCGCTTCCTTAATAGGGATTTGGAACCGAAGTGATACCGAGGTGTACCATTTCAATATCAATCACCAAAGACTGCTCCATACTATTTTGGTTTCTACAGGTTTTACTCTTTTGGTTAAAGCCAGATTATTCCACTAGAATCCATAAGTGTTCCAGTACACGCCTGGATTCAGTTGTTCCGGTATAGGCACATAGCGCATTCCCCCAGTCTTGAAGGAATGAGCTATGTTGGCATCAAAACCTTTGTACCATTACATGTGAATCTTGGGAGGTTGCGTAATTTAAGGCAAAACAATGCAACTTCTGTGCATGGGCAAGCCCTAGCTCCAAACTGTAAAGACATCCTACCAATTTTTTTGGTACTACTAATGAGCAGAAGTTGCATTCGACATTAGTATCTCTGAAATGTAATGCTGCTTCCAACACCATGAGACTTTAATTATGAACTACTCATTTGCTAATTTTAATCTTTAACCCTGAGCTATTTTTGAGTACTTTATGTGTGTCTTAAACCAGCAAAATAATTTAATACAGACATAGTCTACACAGCTAAAAAACAGGAACCATCACATTCCTCACTGCCAAATTTCACTGAAGTTTGTAGTTTATCAAAAAAAATTTCAAACCAATTTTACATTTTCCTCTAGATTGAGTAACTCTAACCCATAACTCTGAATGAACAGAATAAATGAGCAGTAAGCAACCACTCCTAAAGCAATTTGCATTTTTCCTATTACATCTTCCACGAAAAGTCTAAAGATTCAGTAGTAAACATGTTTAGCCCAAAAGACACGAATGCCCCCCTTCCACACAAACTTCCACTTTTGGCTTAACTCCTGAGCCTCCTCTCCTCATTAGTGCTTTCTGCATTTGTCAGAACTTCATCAGCCACAGAGCCCTGGAGTGCTGTCGTGATGCCGCATCAGTGCACAGGGTGCTCCGTTCCTCTGCGATGCATCACTGACACACTGGTTTACTCTGATTAGCACACTACAGGAAAAATATCTTTTTTTAAATACAAATCCAAATGTTTGGGTTTTTTTTTTAGTACACATCCAAATGTATTTTTTCCGACTGGATAACTATGGTGAGGCATTGCAGCCTAAGAAGTTTACAAAAATTACACAAATTCCCAATCAAAACAGCACATGTTGTAGTACGTTCAGTACAAGGGGTTCACGCTGCACACTCCTCAAATTATCTGCTGCTACAAACAACACGCACAGGACTTATGAGGACTGCAAAGCCTGCATATCAAAACCATGAAGAGCTAGCCGGCTCTTTAAGGCAAGTTCCCTTTTCCAGAGCTGGGGATTAGTGAGCAGCGATCCAGCAAAATAAAGACAGGGGAGCACCATCATTCCACCTAAAAATGAAGCGACTCCTGACATTTTCCCATCTATACACCAGAATGCCTTGTCCCATTAGATAAATCAGCACCGCCGCTTTCACTGCATACGACAAAATAAACCCAGGCTAATACGCAACCCTGCCCTCCCGGCTTATACCGCACCCTCGCAGGCGGGTAACGCACGGGACATTTTAACAGCTTTGATTTCAGGTACGTTATCTCCAGGGCTACTCTCCTGCTGCAGAATACAACTTCATTCAGGGATCAGCGCTAGTTGGCACTTTGGTGCTTGGTTCTGCCCCCAAAAAGGGACTACTGCTGCGCTGGACTCCTCCGAAATCCACTTAGGAGGGACCTGCTCTGCGGATGGCTCAGGAGCCTCCTGCCTTTGGGGACTCTGGCATTTTACAAAGGCCAAGTGCTCTCTAAAGTGCATATGACACCTCATTTATGAATCAGGCTGAGCTCAGCTTTGAACTGTGCTTCCAGCGCAAGCTACCCAGAGCAATCAGTTCGCAATTTCTGCCACGAAGGACCAAGGCTTGGAGTTATCATTCACAAATCCATAGCTGAAACATATGAGGGACTTTTCAAAGCCTTCATAATTCCCCGCTTATAATGTAAACAGTCTGGAAAATCAAGACTCCTGGTGGGAGGAGTAACTTTTCAACCTGGATTTTAGCTGCTATATTTAGGCGCGAGGCTCAGTTCGGAGGTTTTTTTCCCCCCACCGTGTTTTCAGACAAACGCATTCCGTGAACGACAGAAATTCAAGATGACGAGAAAACTGCCATCGGGCCCATTTTAGCCCCCCAACATAAACGGTGTCCCCCCCCCCCCCAACCCCAACCCCAACCCCTCCGCAGCTCTCAGCCGTGCCCTGCCCGAGCCGGTCCGTAACGCGGGGTCGGCGGGCACCTGCGGGGCCGGCATGAGGCGGGTGCCCGGCCGCGCTCCAGCATCCCCGCCCGGGCGCCGCGGCTGCAGCACCCGGAGCCCCCTCCCCGCCTCCCCTCTACACCGGGACACCCACCGGGCAGCCTCCGCCGCAGCCCCGTGCCCGTCCTGCCGATACACGGAATATTTTTTTTTTGGGGGGGGGGGAGGGAAGGGGAATCAGACGACTTAAGTCGCGGCTGTAAATTTTCCACTCCAAAACTTAATTGGGACCGTCCTGGCGGTGTTGGAGGAGAAGGCGAAGCTGGTGGGTGCTCTTCCCGGGGCACACCGCCGCTCCCCGCGGGCTGCGAGTGAGGGGACACCACCACCACCACCACCACCACCCCCCACCCGCACCCCCCCGCCCCGCGAGTGTCCGCGGCACCCGTGTCCCCGCCGCGGGGGGGGGGGTACGTACCGTCCAGGAGGATGCGTGTCCCGCAGCCGCTCTCAGTGCCATGCCCGGCCCCGGCGCGGTGCCCCCCCGGCGCCAGGGGTTACCGCCCGCCGCGGGGTCCCGCTGCCCGGAGGAGACATGGCATGAGGGCGGGCGGGCAGGGGGATGGGGGTGGTCGCCCGGTGGGTGCGGGCTACCGGCGAGCTGCGGCGGGACTTGTGAAACTCGCCGATTGCGGCGGCCGGTTGTGTAACGCGGCGGCGGGGCTGAGCCCGTCCTCCCGGCACTGCACAGGCGCGCTCCTCCTCCCCTCCCCGCCGCCACCGGGGCGGGCAGCGCCGGGACGGACCGCGGGCGGACCCCGGGCGGGCGGGAGAAGGGGCGCAGGAGGGGCGCAGCAGGCGCGCAGCCCGGGCAGGGCAGGGCAGGGCAGGGCAGGTCGCGCCGGTGCCCTCCGCCGGGAGGAGCCGGCGGAAAGTAGGTCAGCGGCAGCGGGGGGGACTCGGCGGCGGAGCCCGGTCGGCACCGGCCCTTCCTCCCTTCCCCGGTTCTCGCCGGGCGCCGTGCGGAGGGGAGCGGGGCACGGCCTGGGGCTGCCCGGCGGCGGCGGCGGCAGAACGGCCCCTCCGCTCCCGCGGTCCCCCCTGGCCCCGGCTGCCCCCGCCGGGTCCCGCAGCCGCTCTGCTCTCCCCACCGGGCGCTCGGCACCAGTTCCATGCCCGACACGAGCTGCGCTTTGACGGGATTACTCATCCCGTACCATGAGTCACTGATTTAACATTTGCTGCTTCCTTCCTCGTACCACTTTTTTCCTTTTTTTTTTTCCCCCCTTCCCTTTCTTTCCCTTTCTCTACGGTAATTATTTTCCCTTCTCTCCAGGGACAGTGGGTTCCCGCGACAACAACCGTGCCCAGCTCCGGGCGAGGAGCCGGAGCCGGTGGCAGCGGGTCCCGCCGGCCCCGCCGCCGTAGCTCCGGAGGTGAGGCCGCTTTCCGCTTGTTCCATGAGGTGATGCCGATTGCCGGGGATCTGATTTATGCTTCTCTTGTTTCTGGAAGCAGTAGATACCACAAGCTGTGGCATCGAGATTGGTCTATAGCCTCCTCCGTTCTCTTCCGAAGGCGCTGCCGGGAAGGGATGAGCGCTCGCAGGGCCGCTGCAGTGGGAAACGCGTGTTTTATGTCCCCGTTGGGGTGACCTGAGAGAACGCGGGGCTGGGGGCATCGCTTGGGTCCCTCACCCAGCGTGCTGCAAGCAGCCACGTCTTGTAATCCCCTTCCAAAACTGAGTGCGCGCTCTCTCTCACTAACAAGTTAAATTTTTTTTGGTGGGTATTTTTTGGGTTGGGTTTGGATTTGTGGGGTTTTTTTCACCCCCTTCAACTCCTCTTGGAAAGCTGCTCCTCAACCTGTGCAGTGCCGGGAGATCTGCTCCTTCTGGGAGCACGTTCCAGCCCAGTAGCCCTTTCCCACAGCTGGCATACCTGACCCCTGGCTTTTTTTGCTCAGTCAAAACTTCTGTTCCTCTCCCAGCCCTCGCTCTGCCAGAGGAAGGGGGCAGGCGGGCAGCCTGCCTGCATGGCCCTGTCCCCCGCACCAGCCAGTGCCCCAAAGCACAGCACAGGGCACAAAACCGAAACCAAAAAGGGGACAGTGGACATAAGGCTTTGCTATGAGGTTTTTAACATAAACCTGATGCCACTGAGGAAAGGGAAGTGACGTTGTTACAGCAATAACCCTGAGGAACATCGGCTATTATTGATGAAGACAAGAGAAAGGGCACCTCGGCACGCAGTTAATATTTCTTAGTTTCTTTCTTATCAGAGGCAAAGCAAATAGCGTGGTTGTGCTGACTGCCACAAGTGGCAAATCTCATTTTCCCACTGAGAGCGGGTTTTCGAGGCGCGCAGCCTTGTCATGAGAAACACAGCAACCCTTCCCTCGAAAATGTGGGAAAAATCCTTCTTGCCCTCTTTCAGGCAAGGTGCAAACAGGTATCGACTGCAGTGTTTCTCTCCTTTTTCACCTGAGTTAAGGGGTGTCTGTGCAGCCTGCAGGGTAGCCCTGTCACCCGAGTGATGGTCACTGAGAGGATGCCATTGCCCGCGTAGGTGGGCATGCAGATACACATTTGGGGAATTAGATCAGAATACTGCACACTGCGGCTGAGGCACCTACGATCGAGCACCCGCTGACGGATGCTGTGGGCAGCGCAGGCAGGATGTGGCCCCAGAGGGGCTGGGCTGGGGCTGGGGCAGGTTTCCCCTGGAGGCACCCAGTGCCACCGCCATTGCCCCGGGTTGTGCTGGCAGCCACTGGGTGTGCTGGCACTGCCCGGCCAGGTCTGCACCTGGGACACTTCCACGGCCACCCCCCACCTCGTGAGCCCGGCGAGAACAGCAAACAGCATCAATGCTCTCTTCTAATACAGCAAAAAACTCAGAGATGCCACGTTGCACGTTAATTTCAATAACGTGATTTTCTGACCAGAATTCATGTTCTATTTGAAGTGTTTCAACCAACTCCCCTGCAGCGCCCGGCAGGTAGAGACAGCAGGCTGGGCAAACGCAGGGGCTACTCTTCCTATAGCCATGCTGGAAGAGTTTTCATGTCAATGATTGTAAGTATATCTCATTTAGAACATGCTCTTCACTAAGACCCTTCCAAAAGTTAAAAAAGAATGGGGAAACAGACATTTCTGACACAACAACATTGACACATTGCTTGGCAAGCTGCGGCGCTGGGCAGCTTTGGCTGTACTCTGCGATGGTTGGCACAGCCTCAGATTTGTTTATAGTATTAGTTTTTTAACAGTGCTGTGTTGCAAAGACATGCCAGCAGCAATAAAACCAAGAGAAACTCGTGTTTGGCCAGAAAATAAGAACAGCAAAGAAAATATATATATATATATATATATATATAAACCAGCCCGTCCCTGCTGCACTCACCCGGCACACTGGAGAATCCTGCAGCCTGGCAGGCACTATGAAGGAGTAACATAATTAAACGAAGAAATAGAGGGGTAGCTTGGGCTGTATTTTGCAAGATCACACTCCCATGCACACAATCTTTCATCCAGAGCAAAGGGTTGTCCAAACTAGCTTTTAAATTACATGCTGCAAAAATTCATAGCCAGGAAATGATTGCGTTGTGCAGCGCTAAATTGAGAACCAGCTCCGGGACAGGATCAGGCACCTCAGCCTCATCTTACTCCAGAGTATGCCCAGAAATCCAACATGATGTTCTTGCTTTTCACGCGGCAGTAACCGGCAGGCTTGGGATAATGCCAGCCAAAAGGAAAGAGACGAACAGAGACAACAAAATGGGAAAAAATACCCTTGCCTTGATCCGCAGAGGCTGGCTCGGTGTAGGGTTCGCTGTGACTCCGGGATGCGGTGGCGAGCGGAGAGTTGAAGCGGTGGAGCCCACCCTGCCCCGCCATGGGAGCGCGCAGGCGAGGCCGGCGGGAGCCCGGTTCCCGGCGCTGCCCAAGGCAGGGACACGGCGTTAATTGTGTCGGTGCTATTGCACAACACTGTTGCCTTGACACTGTGTCATGTAAAGATTTTAAACTGCCTCTTTATTAGTCATCCTCTATTCATTTTAATTGTGCCTGATAAACAGGGCCATTTCACCTTTGTGTTCTAGTGTACGCACTTATCTTGCGTATTTATATCACCCAAGAGACTTTCCGTCTTTTACTGTAGGGTTGGTAGAGGCAGAGGAATAGCGAGGCATCGCCATCACAGCCCGCTGGTGTTCTCACACATTTGCGTGCTACGCTTTCAGACCTCTGCTCGCCCAGTGCGGAGATCTCCACACCTTGATCCTGGCGCTGAAAATGTTCAGGCAGAGGCTTAGGGTAATGCATGGGAACCAGTAAGAAGGGATAGGCTGACTGAAACACACACACAATTTTTTTTTCAGGATCGAGTGCTGTAGGTGTGTGCTTAACACCACGGGACTCACTTTGATCTTCTCCGAGGACAGAATTTTCCATGGATTAAATTCTTGCCTCTGAATTATGGTATTGGTTATTTAACAAAATCAAAGTTGGGAGATTAATAAATAATTATTGGATTTAATGTAAAGAATATAGTTGAGGTTTCTGGAATATTTCAGTCATATTTACTTGCAACATAAAAATATAATGGCCAAGAGTTTGCCTATGTGAAACTCTGTCCCTGCAATTCCTTATCTATCCTTATGTTTGTGAATTCTAAAGTTTCACTGAAAACTCCTGGAAACAGCAGTGCATTTTCCTTTCCGTGGTATTATGACCTTCTCCTCATCCCAAACACCCCCCCACGCTTGCGGTGGGGAGAAGGAAGGGCATTTTGGCCAGGCACAACCCGGCCACCTGTAAAAGAACCACAGGCAGACTTCGTAGCAGCTTCTCCAGCACCCCAGAGCGCTGCTGGCATCGCTGCTGCGCTGCCGGGACTCTTTGCTTGGAGCTCACATCTCGGCTTCAAGCAACACCCTACAGTTACTGGACTCCTCCTCCCTCTGGAGGTGCATCTGTTCTCTGGGCTTATATAGTTTCACCATCATTTTCCCCCTTTAAAAAAGACTCAAAAGTAAAATTCAGGTTTGCACCACTATCACGTGAGGAGATGGGTAAAATCCCATCCTCATTTGAGTTCAGAAAAAGGAACGGAAACTCCATTAAAGGCAGAGCAAAAACCACATTTACTCCAGTGTGAACAGGATTTCCCCCTTAGCATAAAATCTTGCATCCCTGTGGGCTGGAAGGAGCTACTTGCTGTCCTACCCAGCATCTTTGAGAGCCACTTTGAATCTTTATGCAACTGCTTAAAAGGATTAGAAACACAAATGAGTTAAACACCATTTAGGACAAAATTCCACCCAATCTTTTGAAAACCAACTGGAATACTTTTATTTCCATCATCCAGCACCTTATTTTGTAGAAAATATTTTAAGATGGTTCTTGTTGAGGCAAGATTAGTATCCAAATTTTTTGTGTGCCTAAGACCCTGCATTTCCTTGTGCTGGGGTAATAGCACGGCCAGATAAATGAATTTATTTGAAAAGCTGAGAGGTGCCCAAGTCAGAGATCTGGCCAGGAAAAATAGTAAAAGCATACTTTTAATGTGGCTGATCATACTTTCAACAATAATTATTATTTTTATAATGGAAAAAGTGTTCTCTTTTAACTGCAGTAAAATATTCCCTGATAAGTATTCTTGTGATCTGTTATTCTGCCTAACTCAAAGTGGGGAAAAAGTCTTGCACAAACAAGAGCACGGCTACCTTCTTCTGCCTGTATCCATCCATGAGAGCATACGCTGATTCTAAAGCTCTTTGACCACATTTTAGCTCAATCCCATAGGATAATGTACCTATGAATTAATTTTCTTTGATGCTGGGTTCATATCTTCTGGAGACTGCGCTGAAGACAAATTCAGGCTGCTGCATTTAAATATGGGTTAAGTGGGTACAGGCAATAATCACCTCTGATTAGTATAATCAGCTACTGAGGGGCCTCAAGAACAGAGACATAAAATAGAAACTTAATAATAATTATGTTAAAGGCCCAAATTCCCCTGATTTCAGCAGTCAGAGGACAAATGGGCAGAGGGAGCATCAGGCAATGGCAGCAGCTGCAGTGTCACCCATGGATGAAGAACAGAGGAAGAACGGGCAAGTTAGGGCAGAATTACTGTCCATCATCTGCAAGTGCATCCTTCCTAATAAATCACAGTTGTTACTAACTAGCACATCAAATCTACGTTGATAAACACAGATATTTCCTATTAATACTGCTGCTGCTGTTAAGCTTTATTCATACAAGGTGATAACACTTGAAAGCTTCTCTCTGGTACTTGCCTGTCCTTAGTTACCTGATCCCACACACAGCTGTTGGGAATTCTGCAGCTCAACTATTCCTCGCACTGAAAAGTTTCCATTTCTCCTCCCTGGCCTTTACCTAGGGCAAACGCAATGTTAACGGTGTCATCTGATGGAGTTTTCAACATCATGGGTCAGAGCAGCAACGGCTGACTCCAAGACAAGAAACTATGTACTCCGGGCCAAACATGGCAGAGAGAAAGCTGTCCTTGTCACCTGATCTTCCTGCTATAACCCAGGGTCTGACCAGAGCCCCAGGTTACACGTGTGGGTGACAAAGGACACGTGTGTTGGGAGGTCCTAGCAGGCTGTGCTGGGACCAGCTGCCTCCATCCCTACCTTCCCGTCTGTCTCCCAGCTACTGACATTCCCCTCCTTTGCTCTGCCTGGACTGGTCTGCAGCCAGAGGGCTCCCAACTACATCCTAATCTCCTTTGGAAACTGGGTAACTGGGACGGAGAGTGGCATTAGGATGGCTGTGACCTGCAGGCACAGAGCACTGCCGTTCCCGCGGCCCCGCTGGTCTCCTGCTCAGCCTTGCTGGTGGGGAGACCTCCCGCTGCAAAACCATGTGCAACGGGGTGCTGAGAGGAGCTATTGCCTGATTTTGCTTTGGAAGGAAAGCAAAATCTTCCTCTCCAAGGCAAAGTGACCTGTGTGGTCCTTTCCCAGCTCTGCAGCTTGTGCAAGAAGACATTAAAATCAAGGCTACTGAGGACTGTGGAAGGACCCGGTAGAAAGCAGACAGGGCATTTGCGTTGAGAAGACTGCAGGGCTGACAGTCCTTCTACCACACCCCGATTCGCAAAGACTGAAAAACAATACGTATATATCTGTATATGCATCTGACACCACGCAAACTCACTCACCACAAACAGTTGCATGTACGTAACCACCAAGGAAAGACCAGGCGGCGTTTCAGAGTCAGCCGGATTACAAATGTCAAGCGGTGGCTTCTTAAGCACAAGCTGTGCCCGTGGTTCTTTAGAAGAATTGAGCAGCTTGATTGTCTCCAGGGACCACAGACAACACAGCCCAGATGCTAAAAAGGACAGGAGCCCAGAGCACCAGCCCCAGGGCACAGCTCTCCAAACACCTCGCTTAATGGTTTTTTAGGATACGCAGGAAAGAAAACAATGTTTGTCCCTGATCCCCAGTGCACCAAAGTCAACAGAGTTCCCAGGTAACTTCCACCATTTTCCTTCTGCCTTCTTTAAAAACACAGAAACTTTCTAAATAAATTCATGAATGCATAAAACAAGAGGCCTGATATTCAACAGAGATTTTACCTTGGGAGCAGATTGAACCAAAAGCATCACGTGTTGCTGATGCAGTACCACTGTGCTCATACCTTAACAAAAGCAAGTTAAAACGCAAGTCTGTGAGACTTTATCCTGGTGTTTTGCCACTAAATGATACTGAAATATGTCAAAAAGTACTCAGAGCTGTGTGGGATGTTACTGCGCGCTCTACTCACAGAAATGCACATGTTTTTTTCTGGGCACAGGGGAGGTGCTGAACATCATCAATGAATTGGCTGTGATGCTAGAAACGAGTGTTACGTGACAGATTTTGTCTACAAGCAGCATTGCAAAAAGTCAGTCCTAATAAATGGAAACAAACCCCTGATTGACCCGGTGAAATCAGTTTCTATTATGCAGCTATAAGTGACTGATCACATTTTTATGTGTCTATGGAAAATGAATATGCAAGACAGTTGGAATTTCCTCATCTAAACAGGAATATCAAGGTCAGTTTTGGTCAGGACTTGCAAATGAGGGGCTGGGGCCGGAGAGAGGAGCTGTCTAATGAATGTGCTTGTCGTGAAACTCGGGACACATTTTGCAGAAGCAAGACCTGGGGGGAAATGGATTGGATTTTTTAAATTTGGCCAGCTTGTCTCTTTTCTTGGCCTAAATATGGTGGTGACCACGTGGGCAGTTAAGTAGTGCCACCCTTCTCATCCTGACCCCAAGACCCTCCATTGCACCCCTGACTGTTATAGCAACAGATCCTGCTGGTCCTCTCCACATCAAGAAACCCCTTCTGCTTTCTTTCTCCAGGGGAGCATCCATCTTCTGTGGTGAGCCAAGCAGCACCTTCCCAGCACATTTGCAGGCAGCCAGATGAGCCCGAGGTGTTTTGCTTCAGAAAAACAGTTCCTAGTTGTCTTGCTCTAACCGACTCCTGTCCAGTTGCGGTGTTTCTCACAGATGCCATCCACCTTTGCACCCAATTTTGCATTCAGCAGAGTATACAAACAACACAGTTCTGCAGAGCAGAGCCCAGGGCTTCTCAGAGCACTGCAAACCACTGTTTAGGAAAACGCTGGCTTACAGGTTTCTTTTGATTAGAGCGAAAGACTGTCCTGCTTTGGAGCATTGTTGCTGTTACGGTGACATCTCCTAGTTCCCCCCAGTTTTCACCCTCCCCTTGTCCATTTAATACATCTGCCTGCCCTTAATGCCAGTGGTGGTGCTAATCTGCAGAATAAATAAGTCATTTCAACTGAGGAAAAACAAGAGAGAGAGACTCCAAAAATAAATGAAAAAAGTGCATTGTTTCCTGTAGAGCTTCAGCCCTTTCACTTGCAGAACTTCAGTTGACCTGCATTGGCCAGCACTTGCACAAAGTGCTACAAAACCAGCGCTCACTGCGGGTTTGCTGCCCTGTCATCATCTCCTTCAGTTAATTCAGACACCATGCAGTAGTACGTATGCGGTGCAGATAGTGTCACTAGCGTAGCAACCGGTGGGTGAATCATAATGAAACTGTGAAGAGGAAGCATGTCACAAACTGAAGGAAAAGCTTGTTTTTCAGTGGAGTGTTTCATCTACAGAAGAGTGCTCAAGTTAAGGATGCCGATGAGAGAATTAACTTGTGCCCTGGTCACTTAATGTAGCTTTTTATGCAGTTATTCACTGGTTCTGTTGCTATGGGAAATATGAATACTCGCCATGACAACTGCAGCAGAGCGTGGCACACAATCCACTTCACGCAGAGCATCTTCTTAAGGAACCGCTCCCATTCATGCATCCTACAAAATTCTGTGTCCTTGAGAGCAATTCAGCATGGGGTTTTCAGGCACAGTGATTAATTCTTCTGCATCTTACAGTAGGATATTGCCTGGTGTCCAGTATTATATATTACTTGGATCTTACACAGCCCTTTCTGTATTACATCTAAAAGTACTTTGCAAAGGTAATCCTTACACAAAAAAAAAAAAAAAAAAAAGAAGCTTATTTTACAGATGAGTAATTCAGGCAAAAAAATCCACATAAGAACCCACAGGACAGCAGTATGGGGACTGGCATTTGCCCCCATGTCCCTTGGGGCAGCACATAAGTAAGAGGAGCACAGCTCTCATTGCAACAGGGCGGGATGACCCTATGAACTCTGCAGCCAAAATGTGCATCATCGGGGCAGAGCGGCTGCTGGGGAAAACTTCCATAAGCTCGGGGCATCCGTACCTCTGACGGAACAGGAGCAGCACACCACGCCGCTCTGGCCCGAACCCCGATGTAAGGTGTAGGCGGGTGACTGCTGTGGGCAGGCGGGGGGCGCAGGGCGCTCCCCAGCACGCTGCAGGAAAAGGATTGCACGCTCTGTAACGTTTTGTTCCAGAAGATGCTTCTGGAAACATCCTTCCCTCTTCGCAGGGAGGGGTTTATGCGTGCTGCCGCAGACGCCAGTTGTGCGCACTGAAATA
This sequence comes from Pluvialis apricaria, assembly GCA_017639485.1. Classification (NCBI taxonomy): domain Eukaryota; kingdom Metazoa; phylum Chordata; class Aves; order Charadriiformes; family Charadriidae; genus Pluvialis; species Pluvialis apricaria. The sequence goes on from CM030017.1 coordinate 9,261,546, forward strand.
ACGCATGTGCTGTCCTTGTTTTGCTCACCCTCGCCAACACGCAGCTCCAAACACCCTGCAAGCCTGTGCTGCGCTTTGGCAGACGCACTGCCCCGTCCCACATCATACGCTGCTCACCAGGGGCAGAGACCCGCCGCTCCTGGCAGGCACGGGCTGCGAGCGCGGCGTGAACCAACGCCGCAGAGGTAGATGGCTGGGGTGCACTTACTTTAGGATATGAACTCATCGAAACTCTGTCCTGCCTTGGCCATTAGTGGAGCATGGAGTATTCTAAAGTTATTTGCCTTAAAATGATTTCTGGAGGGGAAAAAAAAAACCCAACAAATGGGATCGAGAGTTATGAGTAACCTGGAACACAAAGAATGCGCTCAGAGTAAATATGTGGCTGAGAAAACCATTACCAACCCAGACGATAATCATTCTGGCTATTTACCTCTTAACCTTGCCAGACGTGTTCAAAAGTGCATAATAAGTGACATCTCTCCTTTATCACAAGGTTTAGCCTAGAGGGAAACACTCTCTTTTAGTTACCGATGTTAACCATGTTGCTTTTGGCATTGGATTTACTTCTCTACTTTAAAAAACAGCATTGACAACTTTTTTCCACTGTTTAATTTGTGCAGTCACAGTAATTAAATATGAATCTTCAAATATTGCTTGACATATTGCAGATTTATCATCAGTGAAACAGTCTTCTGCACATTTCCATAATTGCTGCTGTTCAGAACAAAATGGTTATGCACTGAAAGACTGACAATTTTCTCTTTTGGTTAAGTTCTCATTTGTTTGCCCTCTTGGCAGTGCTGTACAGCCGTTTCATTTCATAATTAAATTATTTTCCATTCGCGTATGGAGACAACAGTTTACTTTCCAAATTTTTTTTTTTTTTTAATTTTACATTGTTTCTGAAGATGTGGAATCCAATATGTACTGCGAGGAGCCAACATACCCTTTAACAGCATCTTTTGAAACGCTGTTCATGTGCCACCCCAGCTAAGTAACAGACAAATAAAAATCACATAGATATTTCTTTTGAATATAGTGGCCTTCATGGCCAAGAAAGAGTTTTGCCTGACTGGTGGCTTTAACCCTTTGTGCTTCTCTGGGTGGGAAATTTTGCAAAGAATTAACAGTGACTTCAGGCCTTAGTTCGGATTGAAGGGTTGGGTTTTTGCCATCTGCACGCTGAGCACATTTACATCAGGACTGCCCACCATCTCTGCATGTTTTCTTCGAAAGGACAAAGACTTACATTTCCTGAACAGATCAGTTTTGCAGTAAAGAGGAAAGATGAAAGGAGAAATAATTTTGGAGACCCATAGACCCTGGCAGGAGCAGCCTGTGTGATTTCCGTGTCTCAGAAAGTGCCGGGGTGAAGCGCTCCCCATCCCAGCTCCCCATCCCAGCTCCCCAGGCAGGCGGCTGGCTACACGTTACCTGTCCGTCAATCGTGCTGTTACACAAGCTGTCGTAATAGTCTCTGCCTCACTGTTCACACGTTTGTATCCGCTCAGAAACCCTTCTGGCTGTCTTCCCTTCGGTAAGTAAATATATAGCTTCTTGTGAACAAAGCTTTATCAGATTGAACAAGCCTCTTGGGAACGTTTGAGGTATGAGAACTAGCACAAAAAAACTGCAGACAGGTCAAAATACTTAAAGTACTAAGAAGCCCCAGTGATTTTTTTTCACTGAAATCCAGGATTTCATTCTAGGGCCCAGGTTACCTCCGCTCCCTCCCTGTTAAAGATGAGAAAGGAACAGGCTGTTCCTGTTGCACGTGCCTTTTGTAAACCCTCAGCAAGCAGAACTGGCCGTGTCTCACCGCCCCGCTATCGCTGGGTGCTCTCAGGTGAGCCCCAGCACGGGTGCTGCACTCACCACCCCTGGTGGACGGTGCTGAGAGCCCAGGTGCCTCCAGGGAGGGTGAGGGGGGACCAAAGGCAAAGCGGGGGTTGAAAACATGACCACTGCCTGAGGAAGGAGCAAGGCGTTTTGCCCAGCCATGATTAAACACAAGCTTTCAGCGGCCTCCCATGTACACCCAGGACCCGCCACCGGTGCAAGAGACCTCCTGATTCAACCAGACCTGCAACTCCTGCCCTCCTGGTGGGATGAAGCAGCATGTGCTCTCATGCAGCTCCTGCCCATCTCATCACACATCCCAGGGGCTCATCACAGCCCCTGAGAGCAGAAGTCAGATCAGGCCTCTTTGAAAAGCAGTTTTCCTCACAGATTAGCGACTGTGAGACTGCAGCTTTTTTTTTTTTTTTCTTTTTTTTAAATATTCAGGCTTCAGTACACAAGGTTAGAGTCACAGCCTGTGGTGGGGATGGACAATCCTCAACTTTTCAACCGACCAGTTCAGCATGAGGGGCCGAACTGATTGATTCAGTAATTTCCTGCTTGCCACGGGCAAACCCCACTGTCTGCACGGCCATCAGGCACTTTTGCTAGCACTGACAAAAACATGCTGGGGCCAGAGAGCAATGAAATGATCTCTGAGCAAGGTGTCCTCCTCCTCCTCCCATGAGGACACTGGAGATCTTCCAGTGCATGGCCAACACTCAGCTGTGCGTTTCTATTTCAGGTCTCGGCTGCTGGGGCTGGCTGGAGCGGTTGATCGGCTTACCCACTGTCTTGCCAGGATCAGGGCTTGAACGAGGGCAAGCTGGCTGTGACCCAACCCAGATAAGTGTAAGGTTGTGCTGACAGGCTGGGGAAGAGAGGGAGCTGGGATAACTTCTGTTCTCTGCCAGGATAGTTTGCTTTTTATTGTTCACATTTTCGGACCCAGGGACCTTAGTGGACTGGCTTCTGCCCCATCAATTATAAGAAGAACCAAGGATGGTCTGTTTGCTTTGGTTTGGCTGCTTTTCCGGATCAGAAAGTGGACCCCACTCTTTCGAACATGGGTCTTTCCCATACCAACTCATCTTGAGAGTGGACTTCAAATGTCCAGGCCACCCTCAGACCACCCTCATAACTATGTCTGCCCCAGGAGTGATGGAAGCTTTCCTTTGGCCAGGCTGAGGCAGCAGTTTGAACGCACAGCTTCCCCTGTACACAAAGGCTGCAGCACTGAGAGAGTGCACAGCAAATGAAGATAAGAGGCAAAAGCGTTTGCATCCTGTGTACTGGGTGCTGGAAAAGTGGATATCCACAGGACAGACTCTCCATCCTGAGACTGACTGGCAGAGCCGAGGCATCCGAGCTAATGCTTGTTTGTCATCCTGGGAAGAATCATCTTCCCCTTTATGTAGCCTTTCCACTGCTCGCATCTACAAAGGGACTTAATGGCTCTGTATCGTGACCTTCGTGACCTTCCCTCGTTCAGAGGACTCTAAGCAAATTAACGTTTTGATAGATCTAACAGACAAGAGCCCAGATGCAACTCTAGAAACAAGTACTGAATCTTTGACAGAGGAAAACTGCAAGGGTGGGTCTCGCTGCCTCCTCATGATGGCCCATCTGAGCACGGCCTCTAATGCTGACAAGAGTTGCCGTGGAGAGCTTTTTGGAATAATGTGCACTGTTGACGTGTAAAGGTGAGACATTAAACCTTGCATAAGTCTGACACTTGTAAAAACAAAGCTGAACAACTAGGTGGTATTTTTTGACTACAAAACTGGTATTGCTTGCACTGCCCAGAAGGAGTGGAAAGGCATCCCTTCCTTCACAAAGTCTGGTGGGGAGAGAACTTGCTTGCATTTTCTGAAAAGCCTCTCAGAATGGTGATAGAAGGGACATTTGCTCCTGTGTACGCATAAAACACATAATGGGCAAAATCTTAAAGGGAACTAAGCCTTTGTGAATATCAATTCTCTTCTCTAATGAGTGCAGGGGTGATAACTGTGTGCTGTGAAGCATACTCTTTTAGGATACCCTGCATGTTGGAGCAGTGGATTTAAATTTCTGGGGCTGCAGGGCCCCAGTTGTATTTTTAGAATAGCTTGGAAGGTATAATCAAGATTCCGGCGTTTTGTGTGCAATTTGCAAATGGGAGATATCAGAGCCATATCCCTCCACTGAACAAAAAGACAACAGAAATCTTCAGGCAGCATTCTCTTCTCAGATCTACCCACGCTGCACACAGTGATGGCAAAGAAAGGCATCTGCTGTGCTGCTTGCAGAGAGAATGCAGCATGAAAACAGATGCCCGAAGCACATATCTTAGAAGAATATATTTAGCCTAGAAGTGTTTTAGACTGAGAAGTGATCGTGCAAAATACAGTTTTCTTGCCAGCATTATTTTAGTAAATAAGGAGGAAAATTTTATCCTACTTACTATTACAGATAATCTGGTTAAAGTGGAGATGAAGGAGTAGCTTTGGGTGTGCATTGATAAGAAGTACCGTGATATAGATGATCTCCAAAGGTCCCTTCTAACCTCTACCATTCTGTGATTCTATGATTCTGTGACATTTAGTATACTCAAGCTCTTAGATCTTCATTTCGGATTTGACAGTGAATTAATGGAGCAGAGCTTTCAGTTTTTAGTCTTTTTTTGGGGAAATGGAACAGGTAAAACCAAGGAGTTTGAAACTTGTTCAGTCAGCTTACCAGGGGGAAATCTGCCAGTTTGCAGTGGAAGGTGATACATACAACTTCAGAGGGCTGATTGTTTTGTTTAAGGGAACTACGCAAGCGTGTGAACCATTGCATTGCAATAGAGAGAGCTCTGGAGGTTTTAGAAGGCCCATCCTAAGGAGAGGGGGGAGAGACCCCTGAGGCTCGTGCCAGCAGACACACTGGGCGCAGCGCGTCGCCTTCAGTGCTGCCAGGACGTTGGCACATGCCCATCAGTATCTTCCATCCTTTCCCATGTACCACACCTCTATTACCTGGTGTTACCACTATGCCAAATGGAGTTTTGCTCTCACTCTTTGTCCTTAAAGAACGGACTTCTAGATGTTCCTACAGCACCAGAAGTTTGCCAAGCATGTAGTTCATTGCTAATGCAGGAACATATTTCAGGCACTGTCAAAATTAATCAATACCCTTCAATTTGGGACACAATCAGCCTAAACTGAGGAGCAGGCAGTCTTGAGCAGCCTGTCATTATCCTCTGTAGGGACAAGCTGAGACCTAAATGCATCAGATGAACAGTGACAAAGTGCAGAGGATACTAGAAGAGTAAATATCATAAATTCAGAACAGAGTACGCATTTTCTAGTGATTTGATCCACTCCATTCCAGAATAAAACTAATAGACCCAATCCTGAAATTGGTATGTAGAAAATACCTCCACAATGTAACTAGAGCACTGAACACAGCACTTTCAGTGCAAAAGTATTCAGAATTCAACACACCATTAACATTTATATTATAATAGCTATTTAGCTATTCTTGTATGGGGAAGCCCTTATTAACACTGATAAAACATTGTGAAGATAGGAGTTACTATTTCTAAGAGTCATAATCGTCCCTAATAAAATTCTTCTTTTGGAGTTCACTGAAAATAAGAAATTCTGTCTCTAGTCTAGAATTATTAGAAATTACATGATTTCTTCTCCCATAGATGCAGGACAGATAAAAGGCTTTTAAGGTGAATTGTGGTAAAAATCTAGCAGGCCTATGACTCTTAGCAAGGATATTATTATTATTTTATATTATTATTGTTGTTGTTATTGTTATTATTGCTGTCATATGCCAGCTGCAGCTGGATAAAAACACGGTTAAGTTTATTTAAAAAAAAAAGCCCCACTGCATTTAGGCTTCCATTATTAATGCACTTACCAAATTGAGCTAAATGACTGGGGTTTTTAAACAGTTCAGACTTTGCAGTCAATGCATAGTTACATTCATTTATTTCATTAGATGCTTTTCAGGTAGAAATTCAATAACTTAAATGTTCTTCAATGTGAAGTTGAACCCAGTATCCTCAATTCATACCTGCAGCCCTTTGATGTAAGTGCAATCTTAAATCTCTACTTCACACAAGCATAAAGCTATAAAGATAATGGCAGTGCTACTGCCCTATGTGTTTCAAGCTCTTTCCATTTTATATAACCCAGCAGCACAAGTGGGCTTTTCGTCTATTGATAATAACTCCAGATGTGGCACAGCCATACCTATGACTAACACACTCAACAATAACATTCACAAAATATATCGGTCAGGAGGGCAATCAAGCACACAGCACTAGCCCACATCACCTCTGGAATTCAGCATCTATGGAACACAGTCACCCACTTGCAAGAAAGGCTCAAAAATAAAGGAAGATGCAGCCTCCACTGCCACAACTACTACAGCGAACAAGAGAACGCTACCTTTGCATTCTGGGCTTCGAAGAGCATAGTTTCTGAATAAGAAAAGTTGAGCCGCTGGAATAGTTTGACTTTGATCTGTACTTGTTTGGGTCAGCCTCAAAGCAACTATGAGCGTGCCTTACTTTCTCTTCGCTGTCCTCACATGTTTCGCTGTGTTCCCCACCCATTTGGTAATGCTTCTCGTTTTCTTATTAAATGCATTTACATCACCAACAAAGTGCAGCTTTAGATAAAGAGATGGGAAGAAAAATGATACTGGTTCCCCATGGCAGTAACTTGTGTGTGTGTGACCTTACACGGGGTCTCGACTCCCTTCCTTGGGCCGTAACAGCCCAAATACGCCACAGAGGAGGCAGCACTATGGCAAACCAGAACTATAGGCACTGGCAGAGAAGAAGCATCACTGGACTTTTAAAAAATCAGCTGTATCATGGAGACATCCTCTGGTAACAGAGGAATAAGGTGAGGTTTGGCCTGATAAAACGGGCTGGTTTGGTTTGGCCAGCTGTTTCTCTAAATATGCTATTATGCCCAAATGAGCTGGCAATTATATTTTCATCACTCATTGCACGTGCTGCTCAAAAGCTGCTCCCTTCAGTCACTGGGCACCATCCTAGGGGATACTCCACCAAAGCTAGCTCAGGAACTTCTGCTGATTAACATCCCTTCTCCAAAAGCAGGAGCCCATCTCCTCTGCAAAACCAGATCACTTTCACACCGAGAGGACTGGAGCCACGTTTCCTTCCCCTTTGCCAGGTCTCCTGGGATCTCCGTCCCCATGTGCCTGAGGAGTCAAGCCTGCTCCCCGGCTCCACTGGGAAAAAGGATGACGCTGGGTGGGGAAACCCCGCTTCCCTGAGCCGCCCTGCTCAGGGACTGACTCTGCCACAGGCAGGTGTCCCCGGCCAGGGCTGGCACTTCCCTCGCTCCATCCCCTGCGCTGGCTCCCAAACCCGGCACGCTGCGGCTGGCACCTCAGGCTGTCACAGCATCTGCTGTACGCGGAGTGGCAGGGAAACAACCCGTTTGCTTCACGTCAGAAAGCCACCTGGTTTTCGCAGGCGTTTAAGGCACAGCTTGCCAGCACCGCGCAGCGTGCTCTGTAGCCACTCCGCTCCCTCTGGCCTGTCCGCTGCATGGGCTGCGGCCAGAGGAGAGTTTCCATCCCATCACCGAGTGTGGGCGTAGCAGCGTTTGCACCATTTCCTCACCTGTGCCAAAAGGCAGGCGAAGGATTCGCATTTGGACAGATCCGTATCTGCACAAAAGACATCTCAGTGAAACATCAGGGTGGGGGACTCTGGACAAACCACCACATGAGCCATGAGGCGTAAGCAAGGGGCTGCCAGCTTTACATATTACAATACATAACTTGCTGACAGGCAGGACTTCCCTTCCAGGACCACTCCATCTCTCGGATGAACTCCTCCTCCATGAGGATCCTGCAAACACTTACTTCCCTGGGCGGGAAAGCGGACGTCAGAAAGACAACGATGATGCATATGATTAAAGCAATCTGTGGATCGCTTACCATACAGTGAAGGACACAAGTACTCACAGGACGTTCGTAAACACTGCTGTAATAGTGAAGAACATGAGCCAGAGGAGTCTGTCCCTTGCGGTGTCACTGCAAAGAGGTTCCGTTCTATCAGATGGCTCTGTTAAAGTCAGTTTTGCACTGGGAATGGCCACTGGCAGGATGACAGCCTACACTTTGCTCCTTAATCTTCTTGGCACATTTAGTTGGCCAGAGTTTAATTAAAATTAATACTAGATTGATTCATAGATGCAATCATGAGGGATGAGAAAGTTGTAAGAAGGATATGCAAAATAAGGACACCTTCTAGACTCTCATTTTTGCTGTCCAAAATTTCTTTCGAAGCCTCCAAACATCTCTGACTTCTCTGAGTGGGAACTTGGAGGTGGGATGGCTCCATAAATGCATTGGGAAATAACACTTAGTAATGGACAAACCTGAATCAGTGAGTGCTCTCGGCTCCTTTGAGTTGCCAGCGGAGCCAGAAGTTGTGCAATCCGCTGGCAGAGCAGTGGAATGTGCCCTCTGCAACACCGCCCGAGCCCAGCGTAACGGGAGGTGGCCATTTGTGCCTGTGCAACGTGGAGAAGTGTCCATTCTGAATCAAATTAAAAAACCCTCCCTCTCAGCACTCCAGGAGCACCCGTGGGTAATGACTGTGCACGACAGCTCCTGCGCGGCTCAGGGAGCAGGTGGGACAAGCCTGGGACCGGCGCTGCAAGTGGCCTTGCACCATGAGCGGTGCGAGGCAAACCCAAATGACACCACCACCCTCTCCGTTCCACATCTGGAAGTGATAACAGCACAAATGGACGGCGCAGGTTCAGGCCTAAAACATTACTGCTCTCTTCCCACCAGTTTCTCTAACTGGGCAGCCCAATGGCTGATGGCTGCTGTTTATCAATATTAAAGCGCATACAAATCCCCCACTCAAGATGGATGAGACCGATGAGGGCCCAAGTACACCAGCCCTACACGCACAAAAATCTTAAGTTGGTTCTACCAACCAGCAGAGGTTATGATCTGAATAATTTATTTAACTACACCGCAGTACAACTCTACCGTGATGTGGATTTCAAGCCAAAAGTGAGTAATGCTTTGAATGGCCTCCTGACATGGGGGCATGAGTTCCTCTCACTCTCTGTAAATTCACCAGAGGACAAGGATTACTCACTTCTGAGGAAAGAAAACAGGCATTTTTTGGAAATGTCACACATTAATCTTGCTTTTCCAAGCACACTGAGATACAGGCAGGGAAAGTACTAGTCACGAGGAAAATTGTGACTGTGTTGAATAACTGCCTGGCCAATAGGATCTCCATAAACAGTTATTCAGATATGGCCTGTTCACACCTATCACCAACTAATTGCAACATGACTATAAGATCACCAGGACCATATTGACATGTGAGGAAGTGATTATGAACACAGAGGTTCCTAAGAAGTAAGGGCTGTCCCACTTTTCACAATGATGTTGGAGAACAGAAATCTCTGCGGAGCTCTAATGGGCTACAGGGGTGAGCTGACAATAAGCACTCTTTAATTAAGCTCTTTGTGAAAGTCAGGCTCCCACTGGGCTTGTTGTGAGAGCAGCAAAGCTCTTGATTTATAGCAATTCAATGCCCAAGCTCCCTAATACTGATGTAGGGCACCAAATCACCAAGACCTCTTCAGTGTAGTTAAAGGCAGGCTGTGCTCCAGGCTTTTACCTCAAACCAGGACACAACTCTGACGGGGAATGCAGTCGGGTGTACTCTTGGGGTTTGGTCCTGTAGTTTATATGCTCTATGTTATATAACAGATTGCACTGATGACAGTAAAAGATGAGTTAATTAGAAGGGGTAAAGAAGTAGCAATGGGGAGATTATTCAGGATCTTCCCAGTTCTGAATGTGCCACAAACACGCTGCAAAGTTTTGAGAAATCTAAAGTTTCTCTTTTCCTCACTTAAATTAAGTGGAAAAAATAATTAAGCACATAGGCATGCAGGGGTTAATTAGTTATGGTTTGATTTTCAGAAAAGCTAAGTAAATTTCAACTCATTCCTGGCACTCTATCTTTGAAAAATCAGGCCAAAGAGTGTTGTATTTCTTTGCAGCATTTACAAAAGCTAATATTGCTCCTATAACCTAAATCTATCTTGGCCATCTCATCAGGGCTCTGGGCCTTAATGTGGCACATACGATGTATGCATTAACTCCTGCCTGAACTAGTGCTCAACCACACAAAGAGTGTCAGACCAGCGGTATGCCACCAATTAGTGCGGCACGTGACCGCTGGCCGCGCTGTGCTGTCTTTACGAGGAGGTACAAGAGGGAGCGCTGCCAGCGTCCATGGCTGGGAGCACCTTCGAGCCAGCCACCAGCATTTTAGAAAGTCAGTCTGTCTGGGCTTGGAACTGCCCTGCATGGGAGGATCTGTCCTGACCCTTGATGAACCACAATGATCCATGCAAACTGAATCGATTTGGGAATTCTCCTCACTTCACCTTCTAGCCATCGACTCTCATTATGCCTTTATCTGCTAAATAGGAGAACACCCTACTAATAAATGTTCCTTCCTGGGAATATTAGCTCCTTCTAGGCTGCAGTCAAGTCAGCCCTAAACCTTTTCTTTGTTAAGCCAACCTGATGGAAGTCCTGGAGTCCTTCACCAACATTTTCCAGTCCCTCTGCAGCTTTTCATCACCCTTTTTGAATTAAAAGAAGCCTTGCATCAGCATTGCCATGAGCACCAAATAACAGAAGTAATATAACTTAATATCCCTGATTGTATTCCTTCTAACCACAGCATTGTGGCTATCTAACCGTGACTCTTAAAGTCTTGTTCAGAGTCATTGCTTTCAATCCTGTGAGCCTACCTTCCCATCTTTGTCCTTTGAAGCGTGACTCTCTATTAGTCCAGACTGAAATGAAAGCTATGTGCTTGCCATGGGTAGCAATTGCCTTTGTGTTACCTTACAGGGCTAAATAAAAACAGGAAGAAAATAACTGCACGATTTGAATCACCATTATTCCTACTTTTTCATCAGAAAAAATATGTCAATATTTGAAAAAAAAAACCCCAAACCATAAAGAATTTAAGTTTTCTGCTTTGCGACAAAAATACCATAGGAAAGAAAATGCCGACAACAAAAATATCTGGATACATTTACAACCCTAGAGGCCATGGCTGTGCTGTGGCCAGCGGGACTCTTTTGTCAGTGAAGTTAGTTCCTCTGTGGAGGCCAATCTGAGGTCTTTGTCCCAAAAATTCTTCAAAAATAGGTTGCCCACAGCAGGTAGGTCGCTCTTTTACTCAGGATTGAATTTCAGCCTGTGTGCATATCAGATGAATAGGATTTGGTTCAATGAAAGAGTCTGAAGAGAACATTTTTTCAAGCTGTGTGATGTGCAAAAACACCCAACCCATCAAGAAGAAAGGCATGAAAAAAACAATAGAGAAACCAAAAGTATAAAGGAGGAATAAAGACATCCTTTGGGATAAGGCAATGGAACACGTGTGGGTGGAAAAGCACACAGGAGAGATATGGAAAGTATTCAAAGAGAAATTACTGTATGCCCAATGGTTATGTGTGCCATTGAGCTATAAATACTTCAGGACTGGAGACAAGGGTAAAATTGATACAAGGAAGTGGAAAAAGTCATCTGATGTAAGGAAAAGCTCTCTAAAAGCACAGGAAAAATGAAAAAATTGAGGTGGAGAATGGAAAAAAAAAAAAAAGAGACCAGTTAATGATGTGAAGAGAGCAGGTCCAAAGACACATTTGCTTCTTCCACGTATGGGTCTCTTAGTGTGCGTGTTTATTAAAATCTTACTGGTACCAATCGTGGCATCAACTGCGAAAGAGTATGTCAGAAGTGGGCTGTACCACAAAGGCTTAGTACGGCCCTTCGGAGCCACCCTGGCTAAACCTCCTGGTTACCCTGCGTTTCCCCCATCGCTCGCTGATCCACCCACTGCCTCCCGCATCGTCCTACGCTTGACGCTCCTGCGTGTCCTGACTGCTTTTCTATGCTGTGTTTGTTCAGTACCAGCAGAGCCTGGTGCCTCCATGTGCCCCGAGACCAAGCAGAGCTACAAATGACACTGCCAGTGCCAAGGCTGGCTGTTTATATCTCCACAGGTGACGTACATTCATTTCTGTTTGCCCAGCGGCATACCTGTCTATTGACACAGGAATTTCACATCCCCAGGTGATGGATGTGAGTACACAAATAAAATGCTGCAAATCCTGTAACTACCACTACACACTGAGAACCACCTACGAGAACTATGCCCAGAGGTGTGAACAACTTCCAGCAAGGATAACCATGCATTACCTTAAGGAATTCAGGTTCCCCGGGGCAGGATTCATCTCACCTGAATTCAGTTATTTAAGAGCTCAGTGCTCACTCCCAACTAATTGTGTAGGCTCAGTTCTAGAAACAGTGGAGGGAGAGAGGCTCCTTCAGACTCCAGCTCTGACTTTCCGACGAGGATTGCATGGAAGGGCCCATCTCTTGCCGTGGACAAGCAGCTCGTTGGGCAAGGCATGGGTGGCTGCCGGGTGACCTCAATCGCGCTGCCGGCAATTCTCTTTTCCATAGCAGAAATGGTTGTGCTGTTGTAATATTTTGGGGGGATGTGTCAAGAGCTGCGAAGGAATATTTTAAAGAAGGGGTTGAAGTATACCTTCAAAACCCCCTTTGACCTACCACAAGCAGTGAAGCCCTGTGAAAGTTCATCCCAACGGGAGACGCTTCTACCACCGCTGCCATTTCACGATGGGCAAGTACATTTGTTCTCTTTTTAACCATATAGCCTCTGCTGAGTGAAATCGGCCCCCTGTAGAGAAGGAACACGAATCCCACGTGCCCTCATACTTTCCGCTGAGAAGCGGGCAGGCGAAAGCCGAGCACGACTGCCCGGGTCTCTCCCCTGTCCTACTTGCTTTGCCGTAATTACATAAGCAACATTTGCCTGGCTCCTACTTTCTTGCTTCCTTCGCTTGTTTTCTCATTTTTAGGACACACTTTTACTCGAGTTACACTGACCTCTTTTGCGAGAGAGGGTAACATATTTTCTAACTAAAGCCTCTTATCTTTAATAACCCGGCACATTTACTGCCCAAGTCAATAGTTAGACTCAGGAATTCTTTTAATTAGAAAAGCGACCACTCTAATCGATAGCGAAACCTGAAAGCCCCATGTAACAGAGAAGCAGCTATGCAGAAATCTAGACCATCCGCAAGCAAAGCAGACACCTACAACAAGTATCATACTCACTTTCCCCTTTTCATTCAGCAGTGGAAAATACGTGAATGTATCGCAGGGCGTCCAAACGACCCTAAGCACAGTCATCTGCGAGAAGTTCTGCTTTAGTTATAGCGGAATAAAACATGGCAACACTCCTGATACCCAGGCCTGCTGAATATCACGCTCCTCATAAAAAAACTGGGTGCCAGTTATTATATTCCACAATGCTCCCTCGGCTCGTGCCATCATGGCTTAACCACGCGGCTGCGGGAGACCATCAGCAGCACGGTGGCTTATCTGCCTTCGCTAGGAGCTTACCAAACCCGAGCTGAGGGTTTCCTTCTGAGGTCTGCAGATATGTAGCACGGGTGGCAGCTAATGCAACGGCACAGAGAGCCAAACCCCCACCACAGCTAGCTGGCACAGCGATGGATTTTTCTCTTTAACCCATGACAGAACCAGGGTAATATGAAAACTATTTTATCCAGCATATAAGAAAACTTGGCACCTGGAGGGCAGGGGTGAACAAGGGACCAGAAGGCATGTGATGGTGGGGAGAGGAGAGAAATGGGCTAAACAGAGGATAACAAAGTGCAGAAGGTCCAGCTGGGTCCAGAGGTCCCATCCTCAGCCCACGGGCTGTCATCCAGCACTGCCACGGCAGGCGCAGGGGCACAGCGCATGCATGGGTCGTGCTCTGTGCGCATCCTAGAGATGCGTTAGGATGTTGGAAGGTTGCTTTAAAACCTACTTGTCACAGGCTCCTATGGAGAAAGATCTGGTCCCCCAACTTTAGGCTAAGCGGTTGCCAACCTCCCAGCTGGCAGGGCTGAAAACCGACACGAGGGATTTTGCTGGAAAGCCTTTGCACGGGGTGACTGCTGGTTAGTGAGTACCAAGCGCCTTTTGCACCCTGCCCAGCACGATGGGGCTTCTCTGCTCAAGCAGAATGGAAGATTAATCAGATGTCAAAAATTACTATTCAAAAGATATTCTGTGTCATAAATATCCAGACTGGCAGCAGCACATTCGGCAGCATGTCGGAACCCCCTTCCTCTTCGCGAGAGGAACAGAAACTGCTTCTCAAACAAATGAGAACAAGACTTTTGTTTTGCTTTGTTACAAAGAAAAATCAACTGATGATAGCAGACATTAAAAAAACAACCCCGCTTAACTATAATCTTTCTGGAGCAACCGGGATGGCTTCAGATTATTTTACATAACTGTGTTAAATCCCCCCCGAGAATTATTCGCCTCCTACACTCCAGGGTGCCTGAGCTTAAAAGATGGCCAGTTATTTAACAGGCTTGTGAGTGGCTTAAAAATGTACCAGCACTTGCTGCAAAAGAACAATTGCGAGTGGGTTTACTTCATTATCTTCACAGCCCCTCTACGATGGGCAGGAGATTGTTCTTTGATGGTGCATTTTATTTTGAAGTGTGTAGTGCACCTGTCCTGCTGTGTATTCAAATTGTAATGAGCTTAAAATATATATATATAAAATATATACATATGGTCAAGGCTTGGAGTCTCTTTTCAAGCAGTATTTGCAGTAGCAGCCTTGCAAAACTTTACTAGTCAGCTTACACGAAGACAGCATTTTTTGCTTCTATAATTTGGAAAAGGAAGGAACATCTTACTTTCCTGCATCGCTTTCCTAGAAAAGGAGAAGCAATCTGACTAATGAATAGCCCAATATTTTTGCGGGGACTTAGAAATGCGACTCGGAAAGGAAAAGACGGCAAAATTCAGCCCCAGCTGTGCTGTGCTCATTCCTTCTTGGGTTACACCAATTTCTTTTGATTTTTTGGTATTTAAAGGTATCTTTCTAACCACAGTTCTCTATGTTTACTTAACATAAATTATGAAGATAAATAACGAAGTGAGGAGAGAACTGAAATTTTGTTCGCGGACTTTTATGGCCAGTAACTTTCAGTACAGTTTGCATGCAGACTCCTGGAAGCAGCGCCTTTGTATCACCTGAGTATCCCTCAGCAGAGGGCAAGGCTCTTGCCTGGGCTTGAGCAGGCAGAAGGACAATTTGTGTCTTCTCTCCCTCCTCTGGGCTGTCTTTTCTGAGTAGAGGCAGGTTTTAAAGCAGGTAGGTAAAAGGAGTAAGCAGTGCGTGGGCTTTAGCATGGCCCAGATATTATCTTCACTGCCGTAGAGACAACAAACAAGAACACTGGTAATACCTTCCTTTCCCTCTGATGGCCTGGCAGCAAAATATGTCATCTGCTAATCAAATTCTCGTGAGCTATACAGGGACAGGAGTGGCTATTAGCTGCAACCACGAAAATGGAAGAAGTACAAAGGTCTTTCTCAGCTGCTGATGGTAAAAACCCACCCAAATATCCCACAGAGCTGTAGAGTGGAGCTGAAGCCGTTCCTGAGCATCACTGCACCACCCACCCTTGCGACCGTGGCTAACGACTTCAGAAGCCTCTTCTATTGTTATTATTTTTGATGGTTCATCCAGCTGAGAGCTGGAAGAGCCGCATCATGATCATGGCAGGCAGACAGTCTTCAGAGGGACACCTGGACTCTGCCAGCATCGGCTCCCAGCCCACCCATAGGAACCTTTTGGTTATAACCATGACCCTGCCGTCTTCCAGCAGCTGTAAGGACTGGAGTTATCACTGCTGGGCTCAGGGTTAAATCTCATGATGAGAGGCTCAGAGGAATGTCCCCCTGTGCCCGATGGCTCTGGTCCCTCCTGCTGGCCCCCTCCACCCGGTAACCCCTGTCCTGTTCTTGCACAGAGGGGCTGATGCAGGACAGGGAACGGGAGGAGGAGGCACTTTGTGGAATCAGTGTGCCCCCTGGGGCCGGATTGGCTGTGTCTGTGGCACGGCAGAAGGGAAAATATGGCCCTGAGCATGATGACCATCGTTCTTGTAACCAGGTACTGATGTGAAACCTTCAGCACCCAAATCAAAACTGAACAAGGGGGCCTGTAAGCTGATCACTGTGTGAAAAAAACAATCATCTCCTGTGAACTGGCCAGAAAGGAGTACGGACCTCAGTCACCAGTTACAAACAAGTTGAGAAGGACAGAAGTTCATCATGTGCCCGGCAAGACTAGGTCACGTGCAGGCAGCATCCCCGAGCTGCAGACAGACCCTAATGCTTAATGAAAGGGTAAACTGAACCTTGATGCAAACCCGACTGTAGGGAAACCTGCAGGGTCGCGTCTGCTGCCGGGAATCCCTCGGCACTGCAGCACTGCGGGTCAGCGCCGCACCTCCCTTCACACTTGGTTGAAGCTGTTCAAGAGGATGTGCCAAAACATGGATCTCTATGCTCAGAGGGGAAAGAGTACAAGCAGAGTTCAAGCTGACAGAGAGACTGTGCCACAACAGCCAAGACAAGGTCCAGGGCAAATGGAAGAAGTGACCGAGCCTGAGCAGCCCTGCAGTGGCCAGAGGACCAGGTAGTGGCTAAAACATAGCCAGCTTCTCATAAAAGCTCTTTGCAGAGCTGGAGATGGCAGCAGCGGGCAGCATGTCATGCTGGCTTGGATGAACAGATCAGTAGCATGGAGGAACTAATCAACCCTGCACTGGCACCTTTGCTGCGATCTCAGACCACGCCAGGGTCCAGTCCCTGCATCTCTGCATCCCAACCCATCCCATATACCGTGGGCTGTGCCCGGCTCTGGGCTCAGCCTCTTGGGGCTGCGGGGTAGGAAAGAGGAACTCTCCTTCCCTCTCTCTCTTTCTCTGTATATGTAAAACTTTTATTCTGAAATAATGTAAGCAAGCTCATCTAGAAACAAGAAACTCAAGTCAGCTTTCCGAGAACACTTTGGAGAGAGATTAATTTCATGTTTGCGAGGGTGTAAATTCGGCCCTCGTGACTTCAGCAGAACTATTTTGAATTTGCCCCGTATAACGAAGCTGGCCATTTTTGAATACAAATAGAAAATACAACAATTGATTTTAAATACCTTCAATCCCATTTTAATGGGCTCTGTATTTCAGAGCTGGGATAAGTGCCTTCACCGTCTGCTATTAATATAAAAGCTACATGACTACCCGGTATTATTATGTGGCAGAACTGACAGGGAGGTACAAACCTCATCTTAATTGCTGGAAAGAAAGTTAAATGTACCTAGTTGACGAGCTTATCTTATTCACCCTCTGGGTTTGCCACTTATTCAGTTCAGGGGAATAAACATACATCATTTACACTTGTAAGTACATTATGTCCTTTCTTCCCCTTAAATAAGTCCCGGTAGGGAGCACTGCAATTGAGCTGCCAAAAAGGAAACCTTGGAAAAAGTCAAAACACACGATTTTAAAGCTTGAGCACATTAAAAATCCACATTGTCAGTGTGACAGATCTGTATTTTATAAATGAGGCCTCTAACCAGCTTTTTAAAATATAATGGAGCAGTCCCAATTACTACTGGCAGCTCAGCGAGTGGGGAGTGGGGACATAAGTGGGTGCTAAAGAAGGAGCACTGTAAAGAGCAGTCCCCAGCACCCGCCCCATGCAAGAACGTCGTCACTGCCACAGCGCCCGAGTCCACCAGGTGCGGGGAGAAACCTGCCACTGTGGAAGCGATAAAGTATGCGGGGAAATTTTTACTCTATTCTGTAACTTTTCAGAGGAATTCTAGCAGCACTCAAAACACCGGGTCCATCTCTGAAACGTGCTGCCCCGGCTGGCGAGGAGCGCGTGGCTGAGCCGAGATTTGGGTTTGAAATGGAGGAAATGGTCCACCCCCTCTGGGAGTCCCCACCGGCAGGTACAAGCGGCCGGGTCACCTCCCCTCCTGCCTGTGGCAGGGATGGCCCAGGGAAGCCTGCAGAAGGACCCTCACTGAGGTGCCGGTCTGGATCCAGAGCGTTGTGCTGCCCTGGGCATCTGCTGTCCTGAGCCTGAGGGGATCATCATAACCTGGGACTGCATCATCTTACCTCCCTGCTTGGCAATAAAGAGAAGGGATACACTCAAAGCACATACTCCATACGCTAATGTAGGTGTTCACCTATAGCACATAGGTACCCAAAGTATCTCCATTGACTGGACATTAAAAGTCTGAAACACAGACGCCCTAGCAGGCGCTGAAGTTGATCTCCTGGTGGCGTACAGGCTGTCTAAATAAGTGCCAAGGAGAAAGGACTTCCAAAGGATGGCCCAAAATTATCCCCAGGGGAACCAAATAATCTTCCCTTTTCCACCCAGCCTGAGATAATTTCCATAGCACGGAAGGAGCGCCGCCCCTTCCTCAGCGCAACCAAATGCTACGCTGGAAAATAAAGTTGGAATATTCTTGAGCACAAGGCGATTAGTGGAGTGTTAGGCTAAGCAAGTATGATTTCCATTGAAAATAAAAGATATTTAAGGTTTACGTAACTTAAACATTGCTGCTGTTCGATGAACTGTAGAAATTAAAGAGTAAAAAAAACCCAAACCCTGCATCAAGCCATCTGTGCCTCCTGTCTGTTCAGCGTGGGGTAGAGTCTTAACAAAGAAAGATTAATGTGTGGAAACGGAAAGAACCGTGTACAGAAAAATGCTAATAAGCAGCAGGACTGCAGAGCCGGAGCAGGGCCTGAATCCTAACCTTGAGACAAATGCACAGGGCAGCTTTTCCACAGTTCGCCAAGAATCAACCTGTGTGTCAACTAAACCTTTCCAGCTGCAAGCAGAGAATTAAGGAAGGGCAGAGAGGAAGGGAGCGTTGTGCTGCACAGAAGAGTTGCACCTCGCAGGCTGCAAACGCCTCAGGGCTGGGTTACTGCAAACGTTATGAAGGATACAGAGGATAAGCGTGAGGGAAACAACAGGGAGAGGAAAAACTTCCCTTGCTCAGGGCCTGAGCCCCACAGAAAGGTAAAAGGGACAAATGACCCACACAGGGAGGGTAGCACAAGGTAGCATTTACACACCGCGGGGCAGAAGGATGCTCAGGACAGCCCCTCACCAGCGTGAAGCTGAGGGCTCTGGGTGAATCACACCTCCTGCGGATCTGGTCCTCTCTACATCATCTAGGCATGAGTATTTGTGTCAATCATCCAAGGCCAACCTCGTTATCCAGCCTCAAAGAACCTGTCTTTAGTTTTTCATGGAGCACGCGTGGAAATAACAGAAGAGCATTTTTACTTGAAACCTAAAACAAAACTCCATGAAATCTTTTGGTTGCAGTTCTCACTGAAAAGTAACAGAACCATTTGCAAATGGCACCGCTGCTCAGTCTTGTTTGTTCCCTTTCCCAGGGGAGCTCTGACCTCAAAAATCCCCGAGGGTTTCATAATCGATCAGGATCCGTATTTTCCAGGAGAATGCCTTATTTAAAAAGCATCTGAAAGCTGACTCTCAGCTAATCACTTACACAACAAAAAGGCACCTTCTTTCCATGCTTTCTTCTCTCTGCTGTTTTTTCTCTCGCCCTGCCATTTCCTACACTTTTATGCATATCCAAATTTTCTGATTCTTCCCTGTCCCCCTCTCTCCGGTCAGTTCTTAGTAAAAGGGTAAGTAAAAGACGTGGCCCACTCCATGCTTCTGTGCTCCTTGGGGAAGAGCAGGTTACAGGAAAGAAAGAAATGGGTGCGTGAGCCACACACCCCCTCTCCATCACCGAGCGTGCGAGCAGGATGGCAGCTCTGATCTCAGAGTACAGAAATACCAACAGCCCCTGGCTGGAAAAGGTAAATTTTCCTAAACACTTAGGCAAACCAAAGGCTTTGGAGCTGTTATTAATAGAGCGGGATAGCTGGGAGAAAGCTCACTGTATACACTGATGAAAATGTGTCTAAGTACTTTAGAGCCATGAATTTCTATTTTTAGAGAGGTGTGGGTAGTTAAGTAACCCCTGGCTGCTTGTGTCAGAGGAACAGCAGCAAGTGTCCTGCCTACGGAAAACCTCAAGCCACAAGGGATGGAGGAATGAAATAATTTCCTATAAGACCGAAACGGAGCCTTTCAGCTGAGGGACACCCGTAGCGCAATGAAAAATCCGGACAGACAGACAGCCACACATCACTAGGCGAAGCCCAGCCAAGTCCAGGGTAAAAAGCAGCAGTGAAATAGCAAAAGAAGGGCATGACCCACCAGCCGAGGACAGGAGGTGCGGGAGAGAGCTTTCCCATCGACATCGCAGGGAGCACCTCAGGTAGGCACCGTGCAAATATTCCTGCTGGGATTCAGCCACGGAGCCGGAACCCACAGCCCTTCCTCAGCCAACAAATCCCACAAGCGGTCAGAGCCCCTCAGCCCAGGAAGAGCACGGCTCCAGCAGCCCTGAGCTGCTGCACGTCGGCTCGGCCGCGGCTCCAAAAGCAGAGCGGCCACGAGCAGCATCCGAGGCTGCAGCACCCCAAGCTGCACTGTCCCCCCTCAAACGTTTCCCCTGCAACACCGACTGCATTTCAAACCTCGTTATCGTGTCAAACAACATTGAAAGGGGTGAGAGGGAGGAGCAGAAAAGTGAAAGATTTCTGTAGTTTCAGATGAAATATAAATAAAAGCATTTTTCATCACTGCACAGTCTAAGGAAAAGGCTGTTCAGGGCTCAGTCGCCTGCAGAGCGTGCGGGGTTCACCGCTCCATCGCTACAGGCTTTGGCAAATCTGGGGTTGAGGTGACCAAATGCCCCAACCATGCGCAAACGCTCCCTGCGAATGCCTGATTTGCCCAATTTCCAGCTAACGTTCTTAACTTGGTACTTCATGGGGGACAATTAAATCGTCATAAGCAAAAGGCATGGACACAGCCTGCTGTGGGCTCTCAAGACTTTTTCTACAAGTCTAGTGTTTAAAAGGTTAATCACTCCCTGTGGTGGCCAAAAAAGCCTACTCTAGAACTCATTTGCCTTTATCACTTCCTATTCATAAGAACAAAAAAAAAAAATGACATATTTTAGTGCAATTAAGAGAATGTGGCTAATGTCCAAGCTTGGCTTTGGCCACTTAATTCATCTGGATCAGTACCACCGAGCATTTGGGGAGCTGCAGAGAGGTAAGCAGGCCAAGAGCTGATGAGGATTTGATGATTTGATCTGTGTCACAGTCCTCTTCCGTCTTTAAAAAGAACTGAACATTTTAGTAGGGGCATCCAAGAGGATGCTTGTGATCCTTCTACGTATGGTACAGGTGCTTATCTTGATGGCATTTCTGCCCATCATCAGCTCAGACTATTAAACACAAAAATGGAAAAACAAAATAGCCATCTTAGAAGAGGAAGGGAGGAAGGGAGGAAGGGAAGGAGGGAGGGAGGGAGGGAGGGAGGAAGTTCCTTCTTTCTGAAAGGAAGAAAGTTCAATTCTCCAGTTCATTCAAAGCGGAGATTCTCAGTCTCTTTGCCTTTGGCATGTTCCAAAATCTTAAGCAAAAATATTCAGCGAGGATTTCTCCCTGCAGATATATTAATTATATTCTGACATAAACTCTGCAAACCACCTCCCACGCCACAGACAGCTATTCCAGGCATTAGCTGACTCTCACTTCAAACACCAGAGAGAAAATGGATGTAGTGGGACCACTGGCGCCTCTGGGCTCTGACCAACAAGGACCACCAGCACCATCACTGTTTCCAGGAGCATCACTCAGAGGCAATGTCTCATGTACCTGCTGGCAGTCAGTCTGGGTTTGGGGTTCACCATGTCATGGTGATGAAGGCAACAGAGCTGATGTCTGTCTGGGATCTTTGGATCAGGCTCAACTTGGTTTCTTGGAAGAGTTTAACTCCTTCAGGTGCAGAGACCTGGGGAGCAGATGGCAGAGGTGGAACAGGACCAGTGAGAAGGTGCAGTATGGAGATAATTAGGGTGCTTGGCATAGAAGCAGCAGAGATGTGGTGTGGCCACCATTGAACTGCTAAGCAAGACTGGACCCAAGCTTGATTCCTGCAAAAGTTCCTGAGTGACTCCATGATTCCTCCTGGGAGTCTAAGGTAGGGCAGGGTTTGTTCGCGTGAGAACAGCTCACGTAGCTCCAGCAGTCACTATGCTGCACGTGAGCGAACCTTTCTCCCTGAATCTGGGAGCTCAGGGCGGGTACACCAGGACAGTGCTTACCTAAAGGGATGACCCAAACAAATTTGTTAGAAACTGCCCTCTACAAACTTAGGGAGGCTGTATTAGCTGTTGCCTTCCCTTGTTGTCACAGGGGTCCTCCTTACAAACACAGAAGGAAAACACTTGCCAGTTTTTACAACATCACAATGTATTATATATGCCCAGGAAAGGGGGAAATCCCCAGCTCACATCCAGCCTGGCTCTCATGAAGCCAAAGGTTCTGGGCCAAAAATTTTAGATCCTGAGGAGACGAAAAGGTAACATCTAAGTAACTGTGGAGCTCCAGTAAGGAGCACTGCAGGGACTGCTGTGCCATGCTTTTAATCGGTGTGACCCACTATGAGCAGACCAACAGTGATACACACCAGTTCGTGGTCTGGCTCGCTGATTCTGCTTTGCATTTCCTGCTCACGAGGTAAAGGCGGTGCCGACGGAGATGTTGTTAGCTGTCCGAGAGGGGATGTAAACTCCGACAGAAGAATTCAAAGCTCCCAAAGGTACTGAGAAAAGGGAAGCGGGAGATTCCCAGCCCTGCTGTTCTGGCATGCCATTTGGCAAATTTTCCTTAGGACCTACAACTGGGAGTAGGTGCATCTTTCAAAACAGAGAAAAGAGGAACAATGTCCTGACACTGCAGTATTTCCACTGGGAGGGAATCTCCCAGGACTGAGATCTTCACCAGGGAAGACATTGCTCAGGAGCTGCTTGAAAGCAGCAGGTTTTGCTAATGTATTCCAGGCAATTGGTGTTCACTTGCGTCCTCTCCTTCTCTTTCCATTTTCCTCCAAAACCTGCGATGTTTCACAAGAGCCTGGAGGCATGGGAAGTGGGACCTTCCTCTGGAGCTGGGTCAGGCAGCTTCTCAGGTGGCCATGGTCTGGGGAGGTCAGTGTCAGGCTCCCAGCCCTACAAGGAAGGGCAGCCACGAATCCTCCATGCTGTTCCCAGTGAAGCGGACATAGGTGGCAGAGGAACAAGACAGATTGACTTGATGGCACGTGACTATGAAGATGGAGCTGCCTGGCCCCTGAGAAACCCCCGTTCCCCTCTGCTTAGAGGGGGATCGCTCGAACCACAGCTGCAAGTCACAGACCCGGGGTCAGCTCACAGGGAATTTGAATTCTGTGCTTGACCAGCCATTGATAACAATGGTCTTCACTGGTGTAAAACTCTTTAGCACGCAAACATCTGTGTGTGAACATTACCATGGCCTTGACTTGATGACAGAAAAAGAAACACCTCCTTTCACACAGTTCTTGCCAGGGTGGATGGTAACTACGGAGCTTTTCACACACATTGGGTGTTTTCAGATGGGGAAAAAAAACCAATCTTACCAGGTATAAATGAACGGGAAAGATATATATAATATAAAGTCTCACCATAATTAATGGAATACAAACATATCTGTGTCTGAATGAAATTACAGCAGTAAGTAAAGGTTTTCTTCGTTCTCTCCCATTTTTCAAATAATTCTTGAAAATAAATATTTGGGGTATTTTTCATGCAAGAGACAGAAAGAGAGGAAACACATGCATCATTCTTTACAAGCTATTATTTTTATATTCCTAAATAGCTGCCGTATTAAGAAGCCAAGAGAACACAACCACGTATTTAGTCCCAAAACAAACTCAGTATGAGGAGAGCCAGCCCTGGCTGCTCTCCCGAGAGCCTTGCTCTAACATACTTCAGCTTTGATTTGGAAAATCATCTTTAGGGAAAGAAAATGCGACGGCCCCGTGTCTGCCTGGCCGCTTGCCTGCCTACAAACAGCTGGCCACAGTGCTAATGAAGGCAGGAACGGGCTTGCAAAAGACGTTCCCCCCCTCAAAAGAAAAGAAGAAAAGAGGAAAAAAAAACCCCAAGAACCTGAAACCCCAAAAGTTTTAGCGCTGGCTGCTGAGCTGAGACTCATTTTGCACAGGCCACTGGACAGACATCAGATGGTAAGACGTTTTAATTGCTAATGGCCTGGTCTGGATTTCAACGCGTGACACAGAGATAAAGGACTCTATATCCTATTATCAGTCCCCTGAGCAACTGTTATATCTTATTAAGTGTAACTAGATTCATAGGTCAGAATCCTGTACACGGAGAGTATGTGTATCTTCTTTGACTGGGAGCAGAGCGTTATTAGGGCATTCCTTTGCCATAATAATGGTTTGCGAGTTCCTAAGCAGAGCCCTTATATCGGGCTTTGATATTTTTACTTTCATGCTACAGCTGTTGAAGTGACAAAGCTGGGCTGGAGAGCTGTTTGTGAAGCAGGGATGAAGAACAGAGAGATTGCTGCTCTTTTATGTCACTTTGCACCCCCCAAAAAAGTCTAGGTAAAAGCACCCAGATAGCACTGTCGTCATCGTTTTGCAGAGAGAGAAATCAATGCCAAGCACAGCTACGGGCTTTGCATAAGATCACACAACAAAGCCGGCAGAAGCAGAAGTGAGCACGTGTGATGTGGCAGCGCTCTCTAACCAACAGACCGTCGCTTCCTTCGCTAACCCTGCAAGGGGAAGAGGGGGAAGGCAGAACCGAGTCGCGCGGTGACTGCAAACTCACCAATGACTCCGTGCCCAAGAGCAAGACACGGATTTTCACACGGGTCAACTTCCAGGCCAAGTGAGCATCCACACAGTCCCCTAATAAACAAGGCCAACAAGAACTAAGGCTGGATATTTTGCATTTTAAATGCACGCCTCTCCTTAAAGCTTTAGAGCTTTTACTTCTAGACGCCTGGCCAGATTGTGATCCATCGTACACCAGCGCAGCTCCTCGGAAGGCAAAGGAGCCGTGTCTATTTTTATCAGCTAAGAATCTGATCCAGCCCTCTAAGAAAGTAGTGGGCGCGCAGGGGGTGAGCCGCTCGCCTCCTCGCTGCCTCTTGTAATGCTGCTTCCCACACCAAACACTCAGCACCTCGCAGGACTGGGGTCTTCGGGGTGAGGCTTAACATCTATTCTCTGGTAGTCGCTGAACTGATTGCCAGCAGAGAGGGAACTGTAAGTCAGCGGTGATAACCGGGGCCCTGCTGAGCCGTCGCCGGCGGGGAACCTTTGCAGCTCCGAGAGGTTGATAGTCTCTCATAAATAACACATCTTCTAAGAGATGCTGCAGTTTGACTTGCATTTCATTAAACGGTAAGAAAATGAGCTGACCCCTACTCTGAAACGTGGAGACTTGCGGGTTTATTAGCCGCATTACCCACCTCGCCCTTCTTTGAGCAACATATTTTTCCTCCAGTTGCAGAAAGTCAGATGTTTTCAAGTTGCGGGCAAGAAACATGAAGAGGCATGTGAAAAGCACAGTGCTGAGGGTGGCCTTTGCCGGCTGCGCGAACCATTTTCTGGGTGCGCTGCTGATGCGTTGTGATTAGATGCCATTTTAGCTCGGCGAGGACCATTAAGCAATGCTGTTCTCTCTCTGTCCTGCTACATCTGGTCTGGCAGCAGAAAGCTCTCTGATTTAAGAGAGAGATTTTGCAAGGTGCAATCTTTTTTCAAAGCCTGCCTTTTTTTTTTTTCTTCTTCCTCTTTACTTTCTTTTAGGTGAGTCTTCGGAAGCACTGAAGACTCGATGAATCACTTGGCTGAATGGCCCACATAGTTTCTTCTTAAGTCAGCTTTGGCAGCAAGCCACTGAACATATTCTGAGGCTTTGCTTCGAGTAAGATTTTTATTGGTGAGATTATTCAAATATTTGAAGCCAGACCACCCATCCCTTGCCCCACTCTTTGCACTTAACCAGAAGGAAGGCTGCAGGATCGGGCTGTAGAAATCTGGGCACAAAGGCACCGATCAAGAGGAAAGCTTGCCTCCAGCACCGAAGGGATTTCCCTTTGGATATGGCATTATACGCCCAACTACAAGGCTGGGGCAGTCCAGCTGGGTGCCGCTGGTGTTAGTGGCAGCTGGATGCAACCCCTGGAGCGATCAGGCCCAGAAAGGGCTCGTGCCAGCCCTGCGGATGAAGAGGCTGCTGCTGTTGCCTTCACGGTCCCCTCATGGGGTGATGGAGCCTGCGGCAGCACCAGGACAAGCGGTCTGCTCCCAGGCTGCCATCACCCAGCACGTGAGGGACTGCAGGGCACGATGCTCGGGGCAGGTACAAACCCACGCGCAGCGTGAGTCAGCTTCGCCTCCGCGATCATAGAAGCGTTTAGGTTGGAAAAGACCTTTAAGTTCATCGAGTCCAACCGTAACCCTCCTGCCCCTTTGCTCTCGCTGGGAAGGCGGCTGCAATTGCGTTCCTTGTGTTCCCCGTCAGGTTTCCCACCCTCAGCCTGGCACCTTGCTCTCCTCCGGCGATCCGATCCTGTTGGCAGCCGCCCTCCGTCCGCATGCCCGGCAGCACGGTGATGAGCTCTGGCTCTGCGGGGGCTTAAAAGGACACAGTGCCTGCAGGGGGAGGAACCAGTTTTGGACAAAGCTGTGCAAGTAGCTGGGGGGATGTTTCAAACAGATCAGAGCCTGAATCAAAACTCCTTTATTCCAAAATTCACTGTTCTGAGCTAGATTCAAATTTTGCAGATGTCCCAAGGGATCGTCTCTAACATATCGCTGGACTTGGGAGCAAATTCTTCCAGTACTGAATTCTGAGTGGCCCCACGTCTCTGCACTCTCCAGTGAATTCAGAAAGTTTTTTGACTTGAAGCTCAACATTTAAGAAGGACAGTTTTTTTCTAGCAACTGGATTCCAATTACCTTTACTTTTCATTTCAAAAAAGGAAGCCACCATAGAGCAAGCATCCTGCAAACCGATAATCTGATGCAAGTACAGAAGGACAAGTTCAAACACATCTTAATGTTTTAAAGCACTGCTTGCATTCATTTTAGACTCATTTTAGCATGGCAGGTCACAGCAGTATAAACATTGTGGGGAAAAAAAAAGGCCGAGCTGGCAAACAGTCAGAACTTGCTGTTCCTGACCCAGTAACCTACTTTTTGAGCACCACGTAACATGAAAGCCACCCCTAGCTCAGACTGCGACGTCACCT
Source organism: Pluvialis apricaria (assembly GCA_017639485.1). Classification (NCBI taxonomy): domain Eukaryota; kingdom Metazoa; phylum Chordata; class Aves; order Charadriiformes; family Charadriidae; genus Pluvialis; species Pluvialis apricaria. The sequence continues at coordinate 9,288,605 of CM030017.1, forward strand.
CTTACTTAACTTCTTAGAGGCAAATAGTGGGTCTGGCTGGGGAGAGTCAGACCAGATGTGGTCATCGTTTACTTCATTCTGGCCACAAAACCCATTTTAGGTTAGGCAGGAATACAGACAGCGGTTTCTAACCTCGAGTCATTGAAAGCCACCATCTGAACATGCACGCTCCATGCGCCAGAGTTTGGACCTGGGAGTCCATCATGCTGGCACACAGAGCAACCTCAAGTTTTGTCTACAGCACCAGTGCCACCATCAGCATCACGGCATGGGTAAAGAAACTGTCCAAGGGAACACTTCACGAAGGAGAAGTTTTACCTCCATAGTGCTGCTTTAGCTATTTTCACTCCAACTCACTCATCCTGACCTGATGTGGTATACAGAGACCACATAGCTCAGTCTTTAAAGGCAGGGAAGGCTTGAGGGCCTCTGTGACCAGCAAAAGCTGCTCTCTTGCAATAGCTCTCCATGCCCGTTCTCCCTTCAACAGGGCAACAGCCATCAATGCCTACCAACTCTAGGATGGCATCCACCTTCCCCTTCCCCTCTTTACTCCCCCAGCTTTCTCCCCCATCTCAGGCTTCCCTTCCATCTGAGTAGCAGCCAGGCTACTCCTGTGCTCATACACTTTGCCACCTCTGTTCAGGTTGATGAAGGATCTTGGGGAACTGCTAAATATGGTGAGAAAATGTGTATTCTCAAGGATATGCAGTATCCTTTTTCTCCAGGGCAACTCCTGGAGTCCTGGGAATTTTCTCCTACATCTTCTTTATAGTTTCTCTTCATTTTTTTAATGACAAAAGCAGCATCACTGGTTGAAGTGCACCCGGATGCAGTGTCGGGTAGCCTGCAGACAGGAAAAGCAGTAACCTGTGGCACTTATTATCCAGAGACAGTCCACGCTTTAACACCTGCTGTCCCCAATGGGTCAGGCACCAAACAGTTGTAGTGCCCATCTGACAGCATGGTGGATCATCTGTTTTCATGTCACTTTCCCGGGACTTTGGGGGCGGCGGGGGGGAGGAGAAGTCAATTGTATGACTGCTACTCTCCTGACAGAGCAAAGGAGGAGAGCTGGATCATTGGATCAACGCCAGAGCAGAAAGGAGCAAGACGACTTCTTGGGTCTTTTGGTAGCCTACATTTCACTTGAGCTAGTGGAGAGATAGCGAGCAGCCCTTGCAGACTGCGGCAGAAGGCATGAGTGGAAAACTATCCAGAAGCCCGGCAAAAAGAAACCATAGTTGCAAGATTTGCATGAGTGCCATGGAGTCTCAGCACAGCCCTGGCGTTGCAGGACCAGAGAGCGCTTAATGGGGCCCCAGTTCAGCAAAACACTGTCTACATCTTCAAAGCATGTTGTTTGCCTAAAGCCAGATGGAGTTTTCCTATCAAAACACAAATAGAGACAGGCTAGGAGTAAAGTTTTCAGGCAGTTTTCTACTTAAAATAAAAGAAGCACAGAAATGGAAAATTATACATATCCAGTGTTGTTTGAAACTATATCTGCCTCTGTGAACATCCTTAGAAATGAGTGTTTAATACTAGCCATTAAGAAGCAAAAGATAAACTGAAAGACTAAATTCAGGCTTAACATTTGAAAGGATTAGTATTTTACTGAACGACAGCGAAAACAAGTAGGAGTAGTAAGACAGAGAGAAATTACAGAGGGGGCTCTTTAGGGAAACGATGGGAAATTATTCTTCACTGGAATATGCCCATTTTTGCAGGCGATTGCTGCAAAGCACACATACACACGCAAAATCGGAAGACGTGGAAATGAAATTACTTTTGGTTGAACATTCCCGCTACATGCAAAAAGAAGTGGTTGAAAAAATTGGAACAAAATGTCTTGAAGTTATTCTACCTTCCAGCTGCCTCAAACTAAGATTTTATTTCTGTTGACACTTTGACTTCCCTGTTGCAGAGCAGGAGGGGACAGGGCACGGTATCTAAAAATTCTAGCTACATTTTCTTGCATCATCACAAACCATTTGTCCACCATCTCGTTTACCAGCAGTTTTAACTTAACCTAGGATTAAAAACATATGGAAGTATTTCACTCTAGCTGGCATAAGCACAACGCAAAAGTAAATGCTCTAATAGACATAAAAAGTCGTTTTTCTTTACCACAATGTCTAATTTAGATCTCTGAAATTGTAAAATTAAAATCTATTCTAATCCATACTTACACAAAAATGCATTTCTAGCAGATTATAATATCTAACTGCTTATTACACAAAAATCTTGGAATGATGGTATTGTAAAAAAAATAATTGCCTAATTATGAAATCCTGATGATAAAGACACCATTGTCATGAAAACATCTGGGCTACCAGCCCCCCAGAATGCACGAAATTTCAATAGGCAGAGAAAAATCAGGAGGCATATGAAAGAGGAGTTATAAAGAGGTCCAGAGAAAAACATCACCACTGCAATTTCTATATCGAAGTGCGGGTGATGACTTACAAACAAACAAGTCAGTAATAATCTATTCACAGTAGCAGAGCAGTAAACGTGTATGGGGATATGAGGGACAACTAACAAATATTATGCCTATTCTTGCATAACCTTGGAAAAAATATACATCTACTTTACCTCTCTATAATGACAACCTGGAAAAATATTGATTGTATCAGGGTGTTAGAAGACCGTTTAGCAATCTGATGCCTTAGAATAGGAGTTGTCAAATTTGAACAGAGCAGCAATCAGTAGCATTTCTATAGGGTTTAACTCACATTAAACATGATTTAAATTATATTTGAAGAACAAAACAGGAACAAGAATAGGAATGAGGGAGGGGGAAAGGTCAGTTACACACAAACAGGAGAACTATTGAGAAAAGTAAGAGAAGTTTGACTGTTGCGTTCAGTTCGGCCCAATAGGGCTAATCACCAACAAGAAATCCAGTCCTTGTTGTTAAGCCTGTTGTAAATGTTATGTTAATAACGAAGTTAGTGGCTATGCATATTTTAGCCGCTTATGAAACGATGAAAGCTTTTCTTGGAAAACAGGGAGTACAGTGACATTGCTATCCCAGATGAAAGATGTTACACCAAAAGGACCAGAGGAAGCACGAGAGCATCTGCAGTAGAATGGAGGATGCAGTCTAGGGAAAGCAGATGTTGCCTGTGAGTCAGGATACGATCATGTTGGAAGGACCTCTCCCAAAGCAGGGCTTTTCTCCTTTTCCACCTGAGCCCAAGCCCTGAAGATGTGTACACATATAACTGGCCCTGAGCATGCAGGTGATTCCAGGGAAGCTAATGGGGACTCATTGCTCAGATGGTTAAAAGTTAAATGTGTAAGTCTCCAGTAAGGCTTGATTTCTTATCTCTAACTGGAGCTCCACCACTGGCAGTGACTTTTCACCACTGATCAGCCTGAACCTTGGACTCCGCAATGCAAACCTCATGTGCAAATAATCTGCAAGACCCCAGAGCCAGACTTTATGGATGAAACATCAGAGGATGATGTATCACTGATAGGCTAAGCCACTTTTTTATGGGGGTGATTACAATGCAGATGGCATCAAAAGCACAGTAGCCTTCTCACATGGTTGCCATCTGTGATTCTCTGCTAAAGGTTATATCAGGACTCCTATTATAAAATGCCGCTGGCTGAGATTTGTAATTCAGTGGACAGCCAAGTTCTCAGCCAAGAAGTCCTTCCAAATGAAAACTGTTCAGTTGTGAGTATTCTGCTCATGTTGGATATTTTTGATTGCTAACACGATAAAATCCACAAGGCAGCGTCAGCCTGTGCATCTGATACGTTTTCCATAAATGGCTCTGCACAACAGCCAAACTGATGGAGTCGATCATCTCCTTTGGCCTCAGGTTTGCCTGCTTGTTTGCACGGTGTTCAGATGGTAGGGTGAAAATCACCCCCTGTGCAAAGGCTCACCACAAGATTTGTACAGCGCTTAAGTCTCCCCTAAGCCTGATATTTGGGTTTACTGGGGATTTAAGAAGTGTGTGCGCTGTGAAATGGCCTGCAGGATACTGGTGAACGGAGTCGCATGCACTAGGAAAATCTTTCATATCTTCTAAAGAAGTGTTACTCTTCTGCCAAGTAAATAAAGATGCGCCTGCTATTTACTTTCCAGCACAGACTGTAAAGCTCATGTTAATTAAACTTCTAAAACACACAACAGAATAAATCCGTATTGACGTAATGCCAACAAATTGTATATGAACTCTCCCCCATGCACTCAGTAAATATTTGCTTGGAAGAAAATAACTTGAGCTGTCCTGGATAAAGGACAAGCCAGTTAGGGCACTGGAGCCAAGAGGCTCCTTTCTGCTGTCCTGGGCTCCAGAGCTGAAAATCCAGGATCCCTGAGTCGCTCGAACAGGTTGCCCAGAGAAATTGTTGAGGCCCCATCCCTGGAGGTGTTCGAGGCCGGGCTGGATGGGGCTTTGAGCAGCCTGGGCTGGTGGGAGGTGTCCCTGCCCATGGCAGGGGGTTGGAACTCGATGGTCTTTAAGGTCCCTTCCAACCTAAACCATTCTATGAGTCTATGACTTACACAGAGTTCAAACATCAGGCAAACACATCAGAGAGGAGACAGCCAGGATAAACCTCACAGCCCTGATGCCAGGCTCACCATTACAGTGGCCACTCGTAGCTCTGTGGCGCTAAAGGATCTTGACACAATATCAAAGACCTCAGGTTTTTCCCTGGGTGGTTTAAAGTTTGTAGCATAGGGATATGTCAGTGGTTGAAAGGATGGCTCAAATCCAAAATCAGCCCCAAAGCTCAACACACATTATATTGTTGTTGTCAAGTCCCCTTTTCTTCAGAGAAGCCAGTCCTTTTAAAGACTACTGTAGCTCTCAAAATCCAAGCACGAGAAACCTAGGAATACTGAGTCTGTTACTCATTTCCTTTTAGGTGAATTTCCAAAGTACCCTATGTATGGATAGATTTCTAAAATATATTTTCTCTTGTCCAAAATCTAGTTACTGCAAATAAAACCCACAAAGAACCCCAGTCAAGCCTTGTTTGACATTTACATATTGCCCTTTTAGATAATTCTAGTCTATTAAGGCAATTGCAGACTACACAGTGACTAAATACCCTTGTTAATGGCAAAGCTGCCTCTGACTTCAGCAGACAGAGGTTCATCCCTAAAATCCCATGAAATTTCAATCTGTTAGCATCCCTCTCATTATTAATATATTTTTCTATATCTTTAAAGCAGATGGACTGATTGCACAAAGCTGAAAGATGTCCAAAAGAGCTGTGTCTTCTACTTGGGAACAGGGTATGAAGCGCAAGCACTCCCAAAATAAGTGAATCACACTGGCAGGCTGTCACAGCACTTTTCTGACTTTGAACCTACGCAATCTGAGATCTTTTTTCTTGGTGTCACACCATATTTTGACTCTTGCCAGTTCTCACTGGCCAGCTACAACTCACTTCTGACAAACTTCAGGAAAATTGCAACTATGCTAACAAAGGCTCTTAACATTCACGTCGCCTCCCTGCTGAAGCACACACAGAGATACGTACAAGTGGAAGAAAAAGGAAGATTATTGTCAACAGACACAGTACTCAGACTCTCATACCTGTCTTTCAAAAACAGATTAGATCGCATTACTGTCCTGGATTAGAGGGTCTGGGACTTTGAGTTTCCAAGTAACAGTCATGGGGAATTGCTTTTAGTTGGTCTCGTCTTCTGCAATCCACAGGGATAATGGATACCCACAACGCTGCTTATCAAAATACCATACCCCATACCTACATCACTGCTGCTCAGGAAAGACAGGAGCATTATTATTGATTCCTCTATATGAATAAGATAAATACAGCTTATAAGAAGGCATATTTACATAAGTTTTGATGACTCACACAACAGATAGAGAAGCCTTAGTGCACTTTTTTCTTCTCCTACACACTGCCGTGTGCTCAGTGCTTTGTCTGGAGCTATTTCACAAAAGAATGTCTTAACAGCCTTTTTTTTCTCCCATATAAGAGCTGTTTCCAAACCCCAATGCTATCTTCTGTTTCAACAGCACTGTCACCCAGTGTATCGGTACTGAGCTGTTTGCAATGCAAATCCATTGCAACCCACCAAATTTCAGCATTGGCGAATGCCAAGTGAATTTTTCATTCTGGTGTTGCAACGCAATGTAATTGAGGAATACAACCTCGAATTTCCTACATAGCTGAAGCCAGTTCTTGTACCAACTATTACTTGATGTTATTAATTTAGGCCCTTATTCAGCAAATGCTGCAGTGAAACTTGAGCTCGTGCTTAGGTTCATCCCGATTCAACAAACTGCTGCTATGCAAGTTGAAAATTCAGTCTAGCTTTTCACAGCTTTTGTTTTTCAATACTTTTCGTTCATCAGGGGGCAAGATTGTAAATGTTACCCGTGTTATTTCTAACACAGCTCAACTTCCTTGGTTTAGTGCCTTTACGAAGAAGCCTTCACCACAGCATCCAGCTCAAAAAGATCAAAACCACCCCAGACCTCCCCCCACAAAAGAACCAAACAAAAACACCCCAAACAAAACGAACAGCTTTAGCATGCATTTATGGGTAGCTGGAGGATGTTAGAACATCAGAACTGCCGCAGAAATACCTTCTGGTAGAGCCCAACGAGGACTTACAGTGAAGCGAGCGAGGTGAAGCCAGGCTGCAGCAGCGTCCCCCTGGCACGCCGGCGGGAGCAGAGTGCCTACCTTCCCGCTTCCCAGGAACAAATCCTGGCTTGCATAAACACAGCCGCACTCGTGAGAGCCGGCAGTAGCTCACATGCAATCAGCGGCCCCTTCAGAGTAAGTTCTCTTCTAACCATGATAGAGATCTAGACAGGGGAAATGTTATTTAAAACTAAATTCCTCCAACAAACCCTTGGTTCAGGGCAGGCCAAGCAATCAGTGACCAGCTGGATTTTCAGAACACACTGTGCGCGGCACCAGGATGCAAAACCCACAGCCGGATTCACTTGAGACAAATAGTGTCGCACTTCTCAAAAGCAACTCAGGACATCCAAAGTGAAATGCCTGGAAAGGGCGCAGCTTCCAAGAAACGTTCAATGTCTGAAACAAACGGACCTAGACTCACTCCTGCCCAACATGGTCACTAGGGCCTCGTTGCTTTTATGTGCCACTGATTTTAAATTATGCCACCTTCCTGCCAGATGAGCTACTTTTTGGGACGTAATACCAGTTTTCCAACCCCAGTGATTTAATTTACTAATGTTCTTTGATGTCTGCACATTTTCTTTTTTTTAATTTTTATTTATTTATTCTGAATTGCATCAGAGTCCCAGATTACTGGGAAACTAAATCTCACCTGCAAAGTAAAACTTTTGGATAAGTTTCCTTTAAAGACTTCAGCAGGACAGCAGTATATAGTAAAAAAATTCTATTACCTACATAGCAAGGGTTTGAGAAGATGACAACTCAAAAACTTTTTTGTTTTGTTCAGCTTCATAGAGAAAAAGATGAATTCTGCACTGACGGCTGATCCACTGGCACAGACACGAACAGAATGACACCTCTTGATGAATTCTACTGCATGCTTTAGAAAAAATAATTTATGGGAAAGAATTCAGTCTACCTAATTCTGCAAGTTTTTAAGTACTTTCTAGAGCTGGTCACAATTTGTACGCAACACTTAAAAAAATAAAATCCACAGCATTAAGGAAGACAAAACCTTTCTGCCTAAAATAGCTGTCTTACATTGCTTTGGAGGATTTCTTTTCATATATTTCCCACCAAGAACTTTTAACTCACAGTATTGCTTGCCATTGACCTTCTGGGAACATGGGGTTTAGGACCAGGGCAGCAAACAGGTGCAAATCTTCTCTGAGAGTAGACCACAAAGGGATTTTACAGGCTACATCTGTGACACCTAGCTTTGAATACAAGTTGTAGCCTGTGAATCAATTGGTTAGCAAGTACCAATCTGAATGCACATGGCCTAAAACGCTTTGAGGAACCACTTTTTTGGGGTGCTCTCCAACACTGTCCATGGGTTCCTCGGCAAGGCCTTCAAGCCCTCAGTAGGTGGATCTCCCATCTGGTAGGTGGGCTAATTTGGGGTGTCCTTTTTAGGCATAAATGCCTGATTAGATGTCTCCAGTGGCAATACAGCATGCTCATCCTCATAGCCCTCATCCTAGAGAACCATCTAAAGAGTACTCAAAATCCTATACTGTCCATCACCTCCTAAATAATTGCTAAAGCCATCCAAGAAAACCCGAACCGAATTGCTGAAGACTGCAGAGAACACACAAACCAAACGTATAAGCCTACCAGTAAACATTTTTCCACCTTAAAAAAAAAAAAAGATACAGGTACTCATAGGTACCATTCCAATTAGAAATGTCTTCACCTTTTGGGAGTCACAGGCTAATTTCAACAAATATTTCCTCATGAAGATAAAAATAAGAGTGCTGTTATGGTAACAGAGCTGTGTTTTTCAACAGCCTCTATATTACAGCTGGTTAAAGCTACCAATGATGTGCTCTCCAGTAAGACACAACAAACTGTTTGAAATTCAGAAGAGCGATAAGGTACCTTCAGCTTTGCTATGTTTAGCCATCGGTAACCAAAACACATCCTGAGGTAAACACCAGAGAAGCTGGGCATGCGCTTCCCCAGGGCTCTGCTCTGTGACCCCGTTTCCCTGAGGCTATCGCTTTATCCTCATTATAACACTTCAAGAAAGGACATAAACATCTCGTACATTAAAATGCTCTTGACTTTTACGAGCAGCCTGAATCAGCAGCCCTCAGGGTGCAGTTGCATGACCAGCTCAAGCACGTCTTGCCCTCGAAGCAGCACTTCCACCACTCCCAGCCTCCCTCGCATGGAAAAACCGTGCTTCCGTGGTTGAAAGCTAATGCTGGAAGAAAAGTTTTAAAAAGATCAGCTTTCAACTACTTTGCCACTACTGTGCTGATACAGCGGAGATGGCAGGAAGCAGGAGAAGACAGAATCTTGTCTTCTTCTGTCTTCTTTGGTCTTAAACCAGCTACTCATGAATTGGTATCCTTGGTCGCACAACCCATCATCTATGATGGCCACCAAGGATTCTCATGTGCAGCCTGCCTGGCATCTGCAGGAAATGGAGGGGACCTCAGAAGCACATGATTGTTGTTGGCATCAGTGGCCTGACAGGAATTCCACACTGAATCCGCAGCCCTGCCACTAAGTGATTTTCATAAGGCATTTAATCTATCTCCCATCTCATTTTCCTGATAGCATTTAAAAGCACTTTCCTGGCTTGTTTTCTTAAGCTTTAACTCTAGAAGTCACTTAGGCACATCTCTACCTTTGACTGTTGTGGATCTCCTTGTGGGGAGCAACAAAAAGGCCCCCTGAAGATCCTTCCGGACATATTTTGTCTAGTCCTATCATTTCAAAATGCATATTGTGATTGACAGCCTTCAAACTCCATGTACTATCTACTTTCCCAGCTTAACACAGCACTACAACCTCATTTGGAGCTTCTCGTACAACTGCAAGACAGACAATAGCATCTGCAAGCCCCCTCTACATGGGGAGTGCTGCACAGATGACAGGGCAATTTAAGGGGAATGAAGATATTAAGCACTATTAAATGCCACTGAGGAACGGTTGTGAAGAGCGGATATAAAGACCTGTGAAGAGGAAACTATTCACAGCATTCAGCACTGACTTTTATTGTCCCATAAAGCTCAGCATTGTGCCCCATATGCTACAGCGTCAGCTGAAGAAACTGTACCTACAATCTAATGTTTACATCTATAAACACTTCTGCAGCACAAAGGTTGCCAAAGATCAGGAAGCTGATTCAGCAACAGACTTAGTTTAATATTAAGCAGCACCTCCATCAACAGGATTATTTATCTACTCAAATTCAAGGATCTGCCACACACTTTGGCCAAATAGGGCCGAAATGGGGGATCATTTCCAAAAGACATGTTGTGCCCTGTGACACATGGGTTAAGTCTCACTCGCAAAAAGAGAGGGAGAAATCCACTCTTTTCCTACCATGGAAGCATGAAGGGACAGTCATGCCCAATGCAGTAACAGGGAAGAACGACCTAGGGCTGAACATGAACGGGAGGTGGTGCAGGAAGGTACCAGCAGATGCAGGTGCCCACACCTTCCTCCCTGCCCCAAACCCACCGTACAGCCATCGCAAAGCACACGGGCAGCACTCACACTGGTGCAGGTGAGGTCCTGGCAGGGTCTCTGGGTTAGGTATTGACATCTTGCTACACAGGGAATAGAAGGAGACAGCCAAGAGCCTCTTTGTGTGCCACTTGCCACAGCTCCCAGCTGTGAAAGCTTTGCTGAGAGTCCTGTACTGCTGACCGGGTCTCACAACGTTCCCCTTTTCTAGATAAGGCTCTGTTCCAGCTTCTCAGGTTGCTTGCAAATCTGTGCTGCATTGCTAAGCAGCGTACAAGGATATGTTTTCTGACAAATTCTGTGTCGCTTCTGTTCCTCAGAAGTCCTGTAACATATCATTGCTCAGGGATGAGGGTCTACAAGCCCTTGAGCAGACACGCAGATGGAGTTTATTCAGCAAAGCTGGTGCCTGTTCTGCTCCTTACCTTTCTTTGTGCTTCCGAGACAACAGTTTCCAAGGGACAACCGTGTTCTTGAGAAAAGCAGGCTCCAAATTTGACTTTGGGTAGAGCCCTAAGGTGGATTAGACTGTCATTCTGCCCTCCTCAACTACATGCTGTAAGCAGCTTACTTGCAATATGACAGATTTAGCAAAAGTGACAGTTGCTCACTGTCCAATATCATTAGCTAGCCCTGCCACAAGAGCTCAGACGCAGTGCTCCATGTCCCTACAAAATCAGCTTATTAATAAAGATACAGCCTGGCTCAGTATTTTCCATACAGCTGAAGCAGTACTTTGAGCAGGGGGCTGCCCGGTCCACCCACCTGTGGAGACTCACAATCACATTCTTGCCAAGATGAGGTCAGAACAGCAAATAGGTTCAATGAACTGGCATGTCGGAGGGACTGGGATGGCTAAGCATCTGTGCTTAGCTTTATTACTCATCCTTCATTACCTTTATTACTCTGGTCCTCGAAGCTATGGAGGGAATGGCAATCTAATCAAAAGGCTACTGAAGTCAACAAAAACACTGCAATTTATTGGTCTGCCTTGGGCTCAGCTCCCCAAGGTATCGGACAGCATCAGCACCCCTTTCCCCAGCCAACAGGGCTCAGCACCTTCCCCAAGGTGCTCTGTGTCAGCAGTTCAGAGCCAGATGGCTCTTCCAGGTAGACAGAGGAGGATGCACAGAGGAAGACCTCTGCTTCCTACATACACATTTGTATTGCAATGTTAAAACAAGTAGTTAGATATCTGTTAATTCCTGCAACAAAGCACTTCAACTAGAAAAAAAATTGGCTGAGACAATCAGATTGTGGCAAACAATACCAGTCATAGTAAAGCCTCACTTTTAGTTTAAAAAGTTTAAATTAAAGAACAGAACCAGTTTCACTGCTGATGACATAAAGGTTTAAATATAACCCCAGTCAAACCTATGATTTCCCCCTTCACAGCCAGGCAGGCAAGACTGTGTGCTGAACCGTTCCCTCCCCTGCTATACAAAACTGTGGACTTGCGTAGCTGTAGCACATCTCATGTAATGCAGCCCAGGAGAATGATTTCCCAAAACCCTTCACAGTAATCCCAAGACCAGGTAATTCTAGAATAATTTCAAGTGGAGAAAATGAAATGTTTGTATTTTAACATATACCTGTAGGGAAAGAACATCCCACTATTTTACAATGAGCTCTTTAAAGACATCCTGGGAAATTTTTCAAGAGCTACACTGAAATGGAAGAATGCTTAGTTATTTACTTTAGGGTTTTGCTTAGCATGTTGGAAATAATTCTTGTCCTCTCCCGTCCTCCCCCCAAAATAAAAGCCTTTATTTTCTGAAGCTGGGGCACTTCTGACAAAGCTGGCTCTGACCCCGCCGCTGAGGTTTGCATGCGAGAGCTTCCCTGGCTGCAGCTTGGAGCTGAACTCTCGGGCTCAGCCTGCCCCGAAGGCATCGGGGTGAACGGGGGCTGGGGAAGGCAGGGATTCCTCATCCCATCCCAAAGAACTTAAACTGCAAGCAGCGGCTGAGTTGCCAGTCAAACCCTGCTCTGAGCCACCTCCAAGCTAAAGCAAGAAACGCAGTAGGTTTTAAGCCCGTTTTAATTCCCTGAAAGATTTGTAAGCACCGGAGAGTCATTTTACTGCAAAGTGCATCAAATGGCTTTACCTTGGTGAGACGGGTGCTCATGGCTCTGGCACCTACCACGAGGTGGCCCTTCGCAATGTGAGGGGATGGGTGAGGTGGGTCGGTTGCTGGGGGTGTCTCCTATGGAGCCAGGGGACCCTTCCTGATGCTCCTTGGGCCATTTGGGCTCTCTACTCTGACAAGTGCCGTTGCTGTACCCCAGGCATGCACGCAGCAGTCTGCCAGAAGAAGACCTCCTCCTGGCCTGCAGGCAAAAGGGGTTTGCCACACGCTGGGCACCCTCCGAAAAGCAAGGTGAGGAGTGTGAGTGGGAGCAGGGGGGAGGTGGGTGCTGGTCCCATCCCTGGACCACGCAGCTGGGGCGCAGTTGTGTGGGGATCCCATGGCCCCTGCCCTGGGGCAGGCTCCTGTCCAGTCCCATGGAGGTCCAGCCCTGCTACCCGGCTGCCCCTCGCCAGCTCTTGCTGGCCACCGCAGCTGCCCTGGACCATGCCACAGACAGCTGTTCCAAGGATGTGAACAAAAGTGGGGGGTAAAAAAGTGAAATGTATGTACCATATAAAGGCCAAGATCACACCAGGGCAGACAGACGGCGACACGAACCCACTCACCAGCCCACTCAGCTCAGATTCTCCAAATCATTCTCTCTGTTACGTGACATGCTTCTACACTGCTTGGCCCAAAAACTTCTCAAGGACTTTCGCCTACCCTTGCAGCAATGAATAAGTGCAAACATTTACAGTTCTCAAATTCAACAAACAGGCAAGGAGACTTACGAGGGCAGCATGAAGAACACACTATGAAATTGTCAAGGTTTCAACAGGAGACATCCAGATACCTTCGATTACCTGAAAACCTCTTCTCTTCACCGTCAGTACCCATCCCTTCCCTCTACATTTATCACCGATGCCTTCACCTAAGTCTTTATGGCTATTTATAACCTTAGAATTGGGTTAACACTGCAAGTTTTTAGGGTTATTTGAGTGTTCCCCATGTGCATTTTAACAGTCTGCTAATCTGGATGCTAGGTCGTGCTTTGATTTATTCTAGAAACACGTAATATAAACACAAGTCCAGGAACTCTCCTCCACAGCAGAGTTGCTGAAACAACTTCAGGCGGGTGGTAATACTGGGGGGGGGATAAATAAAAAAAAAAAATTAAAAATCACTCTCATGACCACCGACATGTCCAGCTTTCTCATCTGAGTAGTGGCAAAAGAAATACAACCGCTCACTCCAAGTTCTGGTCATTGCAGAAGTGACCAAGTGCTGTTGCCATCTGATGATTACACATGTGGATCTTTGTTTCCACTCTGCTTTTTGTTCTTTTAACACATCCCTGCCTCCAGCAGAACCGCCAACAAACAAGCTGAAGGAGACTCTCCAGCAGCAGTTAGCAGGATGAGGCCTGATGTCCAAATACACAGTAGATGGTTGTCTCCAGCATGTACGAGAGGCATCAGGGCACTGGATGAACAGTTTCTAATGCAGCAAGGTTGCTTCAAATACTCAGTTTAGAACTTTATACATGTCTGGGAGCAAATCTGCACTTTAGAGTCTCTGGCAAAGCTCTCAAACCTTTTTATCTATCTATCATATCCTAAGCAGAAATGCTTGAGCAATCTTGTGCACTATTGCCTCTCCTTGGTCACTTTGTGATTTCTTTGCCAGCTTCAGATCAGCCTTGTCAGAAGTTTCAAGGAGAGCCAGGCTCCTACAGTTGTGCGAGAGCAAGCATCTGACCTCAGTACCATGGCTGAGCAGAGGCATTCATTGCATATGGGAGAAGATGTTACAAGTGCTCTGACTGCAGCTCAACTTCGTGGGCACCTTCCATTAGAGCCACCCCAATGCAAATTAAGGGCCAAACTGCTCAGTCTAAGGACTGACAACTGGTGGGGAACGTGTGTTGAGGGCTGGAGCAGCTGCCAGCAAACATCAGCACCATAGAATCACAGAATGGTTTAGGTTGGAAGGGACCTTGAAGACCATCAAGTTCCAACCCCCTGCCATGGGCAGGGACACCTCCCACCAGCCCAGGGTGCTCCAAGCCCCGTCCAGCCTGGCCTTGAACACCTCCAGGGATGGGGCAGCCACAGCTTCTCTGGGCGACCTGTTCCAGTGCCTCACCTCCCTCAAAGTGAAGAATTTCTTCCTAATGTTTAATCTAAACCTGCCCTCTTCCAGTTCAAAGCCATTCCCCCTCGTCCTATCACTACATGCCCTTGTAAAAAGTCCTTCCCCAGCTCTCCTGTAGGCCCCCTTTAGGTGCTGGAAGGCCGCAATAAGGTCTCCCTGGAGCCATCACAGGGCTGTGCTGGTTTCCTGCTGCAGACTTGCTGGGCTGGTTTACTCCTTGGGGCACAGCAAAGCAAATGCCAAAGTTGCTCCGTTGGGCATCTCTCCACCTGGTGTTTTAAGGGAAGCAAGGGAAACTACCCGCAGGTACCTTTGGTAGGATGGCTGTCGACTAACAGGCACAAAGATGCTCAGCATTCAGCCCCGCGATGTAACACAGCACCGTGCCTCTGCTCTCTCGCAGGCAGCACTGCTCCTGCAGCTGCACCAGGGAGACAGGCGTTCAGTGACATTAAGTTATCTCCACGGGGACTTTCTCAGAATTCGTACAAACATCAGGAAGCCAAAGCAGTCCTAATGACCCTCGTCTACATCAAAATAACTCTCCTTCAAGAAGCAAGTTACTCCTTGGGCACAGCATGCCTAGCACTGCTCTTGCTGAGGCGTCTGGCTGGTGGGAGTTTTAACCAGGCTAAATTTCCACCACAGGAAAGACTCAGGAAAGGTGCTGGCACAGTCATATCCCGGCAAGTCAGTGACAAACAACAAAAGCAACGTCAGCCAGCTCAGAGAGCGGTTCATAGAGGGGAACTACAGCCCAACAGCAGAGTTCAGATAAGCTCGGAGCAGCTTCGCCAACAGGAGACTTGCAGCTGGATTGCAAATCCCAGCTCCGCACCACATTGTAATGACATTTTAAATTTTTTATTACCATTTCATAATGGTAATTAAACACAGGCATGCGCACAAAGGGAAATCTGCTTGATATATAGGGCAAGGCTCACCACCTGCAGGCAGCAACCGGGACCCTGCGGGCTCAGCTAATGGGGCTGCAAGAGTTACAAAGCCACCGACACCACGGTGATCACACATGAAAAACTAGGCAGCTATGTGATATTTTTATACCTATGATCACTTATAGCGTTCTACCTGTGCTCAACGATGCACACAGTGCTTGGGGGCTTGCAGCATTGGAAGGCCAAACTCCATTGCTGTCTTTCTAGACCTGGGGGAACTGTTGCACTGCTGATACATGCAGGACTAACTCATCTCTCCCTCCTGGAAAGGGAGAGCAGAGGTTTCAGCCCACCCTCCTGCCCAGCAACACAGAAATTACCTCAAGGAGACAGTGGAGCATAGTCTTTGAGGTGTGGTTAACTCTTGGCATCTACGTTTAAGTTCCCAGCAAGGCTGCCCATCACTTTCAATTATTATAATGATTTTTATGACTAAGTATGTGCATTTAGCAGTCTTTGTTTCCTGGCCAGTCCTGTGCTGCTTCTATTCAATTGCACCCTGCCCCAGAAGTAGGGAGCCTGGTAGACTGAAGCTGAGCTTTTCAGCCCTGGTGTGACCAAAATTGTTCCAGTTCAGTTTTAAGCCCAGGACCAAACCAGCTTGTTAGATTCCAACCTGCTGAAACGAGCTCACATGGAGAAAAGTAACGTGGATGAAACAGAGACAGCCTATCCCCAAGTATCTCCACAGCACAGCACCACTTGGAGTCTCAATACTGTCCACTGCTTCTGATTCCTACATCTGCCATGGAGGATGGGTGACACAGCACAGGAGAGGGAGGGAGAGCGTGGACAGGGGAGTGTAGTATGGCACTAGGTTTTGGGTCCTGGGAGTCCTGCTGGGGAACAGGTCTAGCAGATACCAGTTTTCAGCTGGACCACTATTCTGGACCAGAATCAGACCACGTTTTGGTTTGGTTCTGGTTAAAAAAATTTACAAATCAAAGCAAGCCAAAAAAACAGCCAAATCAGGCTCAGTTCCTGCCCGAGGGAAAAAAAAAAAAAAAAGCAACAATCCCAGCTAACTTGCAGCTCAGTGCCACACTGCAAGCTCTCACCAGGCAGCAGTGTGAGCCTGCTCAGGGCTCTGCTCCTTCCATTTTGTCCAGTTCTGTCCACAGACAGCCGTTACTGGAATACAGACCTGCTCCACTAAACCTCTTACACTTTGACACCAGACGACCTGCAGGTCAAACCGTCCTCTGCCTCTGGCTGGCACCAGCTGGGAACTGGCCAGCAAGAGAGACATCTCTCTACCTAAACCCTAACCATATTTTCAAATCTGGCATCCGTTTCTGGCCCAGGGGATGAGCCTGGTGGGATCCAGAAGGGAGCTCCAAGCCACGTTTTTACAGACCCATTGACCCATTGCACCGCGTGCGTGCTCCCTCCTTGCCCTTCTCCCCTGCTTCTTGCAGGGCCACAGAAACTCACAGCTGTGATATCAGGAGCACGTTCAGAGCAATAAAAGATGGAATTACACTTTGACATCTGGTATGGTAATTACCAGCCGCCCACCCTCCTCCCCAGGGTATAACCTAGAGTGAGCACAGACCCCAGACAGGGTCATGCTTGTAGGCCAGTCGTGGAGTGATCTTTACCGCAGCAGATAGCTCGTAGCAAGAAACAGCGCCTGCCTTAACCCGCCTGCAATCTTCATGCACCATGTTTCTCATTAGTTGCATGCACTTACAGCAGGCAACTGATGATCCTTCCCAAAGCACCAAGGTGTTTCTGCAGCACAGAGAATCCACCTCCCCTGGCACAAAGATGTTATATGCCACGCTTGCCACCAAGGTGGGATTTCACCAGCTCATATCGCTTCCCGAGGTCCGAGTCCTGGACACTGGGGCCACCAGTCTCAGCCAGCCCTGCTGCAACCCTCCCGGTGTGCCTGGTGTTGGGGTACGAAACGTCGGGGACCTGCTCCCTCCAACGCTTCTGCAACAAACCAGAAGCTTGCTGGCGATGGTGAGATGCAAAAGTGGCGGCCACCACACATGTCTGCCCACCACCCCAGAGATTCAGCATAAAAACTGTTCAGGAACCAGTCCTCACGCAGCTCACATGAGTCTGGAGTGGGACATGCCATGGGGTTAAGTCTCCTCTGCTTACACACATCTCCTCACACAAGGGCCACGTAACCCGCCGGGGACCAGCCGGATCTATGGGACCACCAGAGCCAAGCGCAGTGAGAGAAGGAGAACAAAGATGAAATAGGATGTGGGCCCCAGCAGTGTGCTGTGCCAGCTGAATACTGCAAGGAACAAATGCAAAAGTCAAAGTGACAGGAATTGTGGCATCAAGTACCTTTTAGATTATAACAAAAAAAAAAGAAGAGCCTAAAAACTGAGTACAAGAGATTCACAGTCCCAGGGGAATATGAGTTTGTATCTAATACCCAGTGATTTTTCTGCTGCACAGTTCATTTTAGGACAACGCTCACCCCTGCAATGCCAGTCCCACAGCCTGGGGCTGCTCCGGATTTAGGCACCTGACTGTTCAGGAACAAACATTTCTGTTTGTGAATAATTCAGATCCCCTTGCTTGTTTAGGTTCATTTGAGCTCTGTTTCTGGCTGTTTGAATCTTCTGAGCTTACAGCTAACGGGGATGTACAGCCCCTCTCCACAGCCCTTCTGTTTCTGTAGGGGAACCATCAGTCTCACCAGTAACTGCCGCATACTTTAAGTGCCTACAGCACTTACAGAGCAAGCATAACCCCTGTAACATAACCCCAAAAAGCTCAGACATTCTCTTTATTGTTCATCTTGCTGCAAACCGAGATTGCTTTCTGCTCTGAGATGCACATTTGACAGTGGCTCCACGAGAATGCTGCACATAGGAGCGGCTCTTCTGTGACAGTGGCAAGCGTGCCCAGACCTATAGCTCCAGTCTTAAATCCAAACAGACGTGGGTATCCGGCACTCAGGGACACAGCCGTCCAGCGTGCACTCACCAGTCAACATCAGCATTTTCACTCCCACAAGCAAACGTACCAGCTGAGCTGCGAACAGGCACAACTCCGCAAGCGCAAAAAGCAACAGCAAAGCCCCAGCAAGCTATATTCTGAATAATATCAACATCTTGCAATCGTTAGATGTAAAGCACTTCGCTGCCCGAGCGCAGCCATCTCTCAGAAAGTGTTATTACCACTATTAAGGAAAAGCCATTGTGGCTTAAGCACAGCATATTCTTAATTGTGTTTCAGACACATTAGAGGAAACCAGAAAAACAGTACAAACAAGTTACAGAGCTCTTTCACAAAGCAGCAACTTCCTAAAATGCTGTGTTTCAAGCAAGGCGCTAACTGTGCAGAGGGGCCGTGCTTGCAGAGGTACCATCGCCTGCACCCACATCTCAGCCTGTAATTTTGGAGCCCCTTTCCAGCACCATCCACACTAACACATGCGTTGTGCACCCCCCACCCCCACCCCGAGAAACACATTCCTGACTTACCCTTTAGCCCGCCAGCAGCCCCCAAACCCTCTGAAAGCTCCTGCAGAAGAGTTGACGGAGTTTTACCTTGTTACCCAGCCAGGGCGTTATATAAGCGGCCCCGTTCCCGCCGGCGGCGGCGAGGATGCACCAGCCGCGCGTCCCCGCATCCCGCTCCTTCCCATCCCGCTCCCACACAGCGCCCAGCAGCAGCCCGGGGGGGGGGGCAAGGTGGGCTTGGGGGCACTCGTGAAAAGCACAGCTAACAGTATCAAAGAAAGTTCAAAAGGTGCCTGACGGTTATTAAGAGGCATCGCTACTATGAAAGGACGCGGTGCGATACTATAATGTTCCTTAGCCCGCTGAAAGCAGCTTGGCCTAGATTTTCCTGTACTGCTTGATGTGACCATTCATGCAAACAAGAGTAAAACTTTCTCTTTGCTTTTAATTAAGCGAAAGAAAAAAAAGTGACACGTACCAAAGACCTTTTTCTGCTGTCATCTGGGTCTTCTGGGCTACCGTCAGACAGAGAATATGCAGCAATCAGCCCCATTGATTAAACTATTAATAGAGGCAGACAAACAGATGTGCTCAGCAAAAGACAGGACAAACCTCATGCCCTGTAATTCTGGACTAGATACAGGAATAAACATTATTTTACCAAAGGCTTGTTTGGTATTTTAGCAAAGTGGAAACATTCTCTAGCATGCTGGGCAGAAGCGAAGCACGCAGCATTTTAATCTGCAGAAATCAAGATGAATAAATAACATTATTGCCTTCACTCTGTTCCCACAGACAAAACCCCACCAGCTTTCGCAAGACAGGTGCCAGATCCTGTATTTGAGATCGCATTTTGAACAAAACATGGCCTGTAGTCATTCAGGAGGTCCTGGCGTCCACGAATCAGTGGCAGACACAGTACACAGCCCACAAACGCATAGGGGCTGTAGCTTTAGGACAGACATAAAACTCTTATGTAAGCCATAATCCTCTCAGACTCCTTATTCAGTGATTTTAAGATCTGTGCCGTAGGAGCCTGCTGGCATCCCAGTGGCTTTTAACCAATTTGGAAATGGGGAGACTCCAGTGGCAGTGCAATCCCCTCGCCGACACCGGTGTCATCGTCGGTACATGGCACCACCTCGCCGGGTTTCGGCACAGAGAGCATTTCTGTACACTAATATTTCAGTCCTCTGCAGAACTGGCACTGTTGCTTTCTGTGCTGAGTGAATCACCAGGATTAATCTCCTGCAGAGTTCACTGAGGCTAACGATAATCAAGTTAAATTTACACTATATGATCAGAGTTTAATTAGGTACTGTTATACAACTCCTATTAATTACAGCGATAATACCCTTACGAAATGCCGATGGGAGGGTGGGGCTGTGGTCGGAGGGGGTTTGGCTGCTCAGATGGCTTCAGGAAAAAGCCACATTAAAATGCTCTGGGTGCACCTTTCGTTACCTGCATGCCTCTGCCAGTGCTCGAGATGAAACCAAAAGCTTAAAAAAAATTATAGTCCTTCAACATGTAAACGTAGGAGACAAGATTAAAGACCTCCCACATGCTGTGCTATCACCTTCTGTTTATACCAAGAAGCAAGAATGCCATTTAAAATCCCAATGAGCCAGAATCATTATTAGCTTGCTCTGCTCAAAATCCTACCCAGAAAAGCCCAAGGTGATAGAACTCATTTATTTTGCACAGATATTAACTCACGTGACACCAAGGCAGGTCTTCCTAATATTATTTAAGTAACTTTCTCTTTCCTTCTCTGAGTTTACCCCCCCCAGATGACCTGTTAGGTCAGGGCAGACGCCGGCTCGTGCTCAGCATTTGCTTTGTAGAGACACAACCTCCTCCCCTGGGACAGGGACCCCACGTACGCCCAGGTGACCCCTCCTCTCTGTGCCCCTGCAGCACATCAGGAGGATGCTGTGGGGAGAGGTGGCTCACCCAAACCCGTCGGTGTTCTGCCAGCAGCCGGGGCGTCCCTGCCGGTGAGGAGCAACCAGGAGAACACCAGACCACGAGCGCCGGAGCAGCCTCCAGCTTCGAGCGCTCGATAGTGGCTGTGTTAGGAGACAGCTTGCACAGCGTGACATTTCAAGCCTGAGACTAGGTCTTTCCTTTCGGTAAATCTTGCCTGAGGTGTCCTGTAGGAAGAGCAAAGCTTGTGTCATGTGGCTTCCACGTCGCATCTGCTCCACGTGTTGTGGGAAGGCTTTAGTGAAACCCGCAAGAGACCGTAAGCTGTAACCACTTTTCACGTGGTAACACCAGAACTCTGGCCTTGCACCCGTGTGGTCAAAGCCGCAGGTAAAGGTCTCCTCTTCCTTAAGTAAAGTAAATAACACAAAGAGCGAGGGTTGCTGGCAAGAACAGATGCTGTTCTTGAACGCAGACACCTGTATGAGCCTCCTACACGCAGACTCCCTCTCCTCCGCAACTCGCTTGATCAGCGAGCGTGTCCCAGGAGAAGCCCTGGCACTTTGCCATTGCTGCCACTGCTGATTATTTAATTAAAATCCCAAAGGACAGGAAATGCATTGCCTTCTTCCTGTAGGTTTTTCCACCCTCCTCACCGGACAGCAGCAAACTAGCAGAACTAGCACACCTCAGCACCCCCACTTTGTGCAACACACACTTAAATGAAGCAGTATGTTGTACTAGATATTAATTATCTGGCCCTGCCAACTATGTGATTATCTTGTTAAGTTTTGCCTATATACATTAAACCGGCCCTTTACAAAAATGGCTGGAGGACACTGTTGCATGGGATCCAGGAGCAGAGGGCTGTTCCTGAACCCCACCATTACAGACAGCTGAACTGCACGTGGAGGAGTTATTTTGCCCCCCCCAGCAACTCCAGAGCTGCCTCCATGGCCCTGTGCCCTCAAATCCCCCTCTCTGTCCCTTCATGGACAGCTCTTCTGGGGGTTCACAGGAACTGCGGCAGGGGAGGGAGATGATGGTTTCCTGACAGCTCCTTGCTCTGCAGGCAGACTGCGATGTGCTCCAGGACCGTAGTATGTTCTTCTCATGGTTCACAGGCAGCAGAGATGTGTATGCTTTAGAAGATCCTTAGTTTCTCCCAGCCCTGGGAGCTCCTAGCCAAGGTTATGAAAGGACCCTTGCTTTTCTGGAAGCACAGGGCTAGCGGAACATCTCAGTTCCCTTGCTGGGATTTTTGTTTGATTTAGGCACAAAGGACTCGCTATTTCTCCTCATTCCTAACTTGAGCAGGGGCTGGCCACAAAGCATAGCTGGGACCAGGACATTCCCCGCAAAGGGATGCCTGGAGCACCTCCACATCCTTCTCTCAGGACAGCAGCGCTCTGAGAGGAGAGGCACCAGGCTTCGGCCAAGGCCTTTATCTGCTGTTGTGATGCTTTTTGGTCCCTGACTGCCAAGAACGGCACTTGTGACACACTAATGGGAGTGCAGCAACGCTCCTGCAGCAAGGCGTTGATTTAGGAAGCAGAACTGCTCAGCCCACTCTGCTCTTGCTGATGTAGTGACCTGGTTTTGTCAAGACTGTTTTTCTCCTTTCATCTTTGATGTCATTTTGGAAAGCAAGTCATGAGATTTTCATGGAGGCATTGACTCAAAGTTGGACTAAAACAAAGCCAATGACAATGCCATTATAAATGAGTGAGGGTGCAATTTCCCCTTAGAGGATTATTATACTATTTAGGGTTCTAGTGCATTTATTTCTGCAGTTTAGTAATCACTTTCATGCTTCTCATCGGACTATACTCTAATCCATTTATATTTTAATGTAACAAGTTACAAGGATTATCAGCTCATAATAAATATGCTCATCCCCTAAAGCATTTAAACAGCTCCTACAGTTTGTAAAGAAGATCTTGCTCAACGAGCACACATCTACAAATGGATGAGGAAACAATAGCGTGTTATATGGAATACCACGAAGCTGCAAAATATGCACCGCATAAGTGACTTTTCTGTGAAACAAGATATTTTTGGGCACACAGATACTATCTTCGTTATAGTATACTTCTAAATTACTTTTAGCATAAGGGAGGGTTTGGAAATCACAGAGATTGCATTTTGGGTTAGGAATTTGTTTACCTTGCACTCTCTAAGTTTGGAATGATATATTACATTCAGCCCATGCACAGGTTGATGTGAAACCAATAGATCGCTCATGAAATTCAAGCTAAGGAAACCTGTTGATAGCAGCTAAGGGGAATCCACCCCAAAAAACCCCACCTCACTTGCACTTAGGTCAGTCCTAGTGCTGAAGTGTCCATGAAACCATGCTCACCGAAGCCAGCTGAAAGCCACTCTCTCTGTCAGAGAGTTAAAAACCTCTCTTGGCCTACTGGCCTGTAGTCAATCACAGTATTTTTCCACTTGCAGTTGTCCTGAGAAGAGATGGGAAACTAATTATTACCTGTCAAACTCTGAAGACATTCCTTGTCTATTCATTGAGCTGCCCAACGTATTTTTCAGCAGAATCATCTCACCTATGCTTTTGGTGTATACTCTACCTGCAACCAAAATCCTGAGTTTGTAAGGCAGGAGCATGAATTACCCTGCAGAGCCTTAAGTCTTTGAACTTCAGCGCACAGTTCAACTTCCCATTTCTGCCATGGTGGAATCTCTTCCTCCTCCCACACGCTGCATCTGCCCAAAGTGGTTTTCACCATTGGAAAATGTGAAGTTGATGGTCTAGGCTGCTTTCATCTTTTATTCTTGCAGATGCATGTTCTGTTTAGCATCCCGTGGCATATAAAGCTTAACCCTTTGCTACACATGACCCAGTCAATCACTTGCACTTCTGCAGGTTCATCTATCAAGAACTCCATTCACAGCACCACACTTGCTGTGGAAAGTTCCAGGAAAATAGAAGTGCTGCAATATCTCCAAAACCCTTTGAACAGGAATCCACAGATAGTCTGGCCTTAGCCACAGCCATACAGAAAGAAGCCTGTAGCTCTGGCTGATGGAGCACGGACATGTCTATTCTGCCACCTCTGTAACTGCAGCCAGTCCCTCCCACCCTAGGGAACAGTGAAGGGAGGAGATAGTTACACACGGAGTTCTTATTGTTTCTGGAAAATCAATCTCAACAGCCTTTTCTTAGTTAAGTACCAGTCATCCCAACATCTGCAAGGCAGTAATAAGTATGCAGTGACCAAACAGGAAAAAAATTGATGTTCAGATGTGGGTCTCTTTCTGCAAGTCATCTTCTTTTGCTTTACCTCTCCAGATTTCACCAAAAAGGAGTACTTGGAAAAACAGGGCTTGCTCTTGTGAAGCTGCTGAATTCTTAACAATATGGAAAAGAGGGCAAAATACCTGTCCACACTGAGAATTCACACCCAAGACACTGTTTTGGCTTCATGCACTGTCTACAGCCAGACACTGATCAGCATCTAGGCAGAACCAATTCAAGAGCTCAGCTCTGTTCCAGGCTACACAGTATTTACATCGTAAAAGGAACAAAGCATTATAAATGAACATAATCAGTATCAGGCTCAGCTATGTAACAGAAGTCAAGTATCTCTTTGCCCAAGAGTTTAAGGTTAAATGGACAACTTAAACATCCACCAGTAAGGCAGCTTTCAGGGCCAGCTCTCCACAGTAACCAATTCCTACTACAACTGGTTCCTCCTCACGCTCTCTCCCTAACGCGTTGACAGAGAGGACTCAATACTGCCCCTAGTCGTGTCACCTGGTGTATAATCACATTTTGAGCAAAGAGCAGAGTTAGAGAAGCCAGATCCTATATGTGAAACTTTTGCCAGACATGGGCTGGGAGACACCAAGAAGGCCTCTTACTCTGGTGCACCGCTATCAGGGATCCCCCACGGGAGGCTTTAAACCAGGATCTGCCAGCCGGGATGCTCAGAAGACCTTTGCTCCATGTCAAGAAAGCCCAGTGCAAAATCTGCAGCTTCGCAGAGAAATCAGCTACCTTTTACACAGTGACTTGTACTGAACAAGCTCTCTTTTCCTCTCAGCTAAAACTCACAGTGCATCCACACTGCAGAGCTGCAAGGCCATACCTCAGTTTAGCTTTAAACGAGCTTGGCTGCGTTAACGTGGGAGTCAGCTCCAGCTAAGGGTGCCTCCTCACAGCATGGGGCTGCAGCAGTGACACTGACTCGAAGTACCCCCACGCTCCCCTAGTCACACCAGGACAACCACTTGCAGGACTGTTTCAGTCAGAATGAAAACAGAGGGGAGTTTTTATCCTAGATCAGTGTAGCATCTCGTATATCCCGATACTCTCCACCTGCAGGACTAACAGGCCCAAAGACAAAATACTACAGGTCTCTGCTTTCTGCTGCTTGTATATGTATCAGAGCCACAAACCTTCTGGCGTCACCATGAAGAGTCACAAGCACACCAGACTAACATCACTGGAAATGCGAGCAATGAATTAAATCTAATGCTGTTTTCTTCACTCAGGGAGCAAACTTTGTAAAGCTCCTTAATGCCCAGAGATGCAGTTTTACTGTGGCAAGGAATTCTCCTCTTGTGAACTCAACGTTCAAACAAGCTCCCTGGTGAGGTAAGCATAGGCTGCCTTTTCATACAAACACAAAACTCACATTTAACTTATTAACTGGGGGAGGAATAGAGATGAGGGTTGGATGAATCTCATGAGTCATCGTTTCTGTAGGATAAAAAGCAAGCTTGTCTCAAAAAAATCAATTCATTTGCCTCTATTGTGTATTGCAGATAGAAGAACTTAAATAATAAAAAGATTAATAAAAACACTTCCACCAATTGTTCTAGAAAAAATGAAAAATAGTTTTTGGATTATGAAAGAATATTCTTTAAATACAAAAAAAAAAAAACATTTCAAATGGCACAATGTTTTAGGAGAGGGAGACAAATGCAGATTAGTCATGCTTGAACGTACTTCCCCAAACAATACACTGCTTAGAGCTAAGGCTAAGACACGTACACACCCAAAGGCATACATGAAAAGTTAGGGTCTGTGTATTAGTTTAATTCCTTTATCATCTACTCACTGCCTTATTCCTTCCAGCCTCGTGCCAACCCTTCCCCCAGATACCACCACATGCGGATTCTGCACCCTGACCACTGAGCTCATTCCCAGCTCAATCTTCTGGGCAGATGAAGGGATGTGCTCCCGGAGTGTGAAGCAGGACAAAAGCACAGCGCTAACACTATTGAAAGGATAATGGAATCACACAGTTCCAGTGCAGCAGCATCCTGCAAATTTCAACTAGCCTTTTTTTTTTTTTTAATTGTTTTCATTTAAAATTTTAGAAGGATGTGGAAGGAAAGGATCAGGCAGAGAAAAGGTATGCCTGAAAGCAGCCTAGAGAAGTCTAAAGGCAGCTGAACAATGGCAATGATCTGCCGAGACAGGGATTTCATGGAATGCTCAGAAGAACTGACAAAGAAGGAAAGCATGTGCTAAAGTGTGAGCTGCAAAGACTTTGAAAAGAACATCAAGCTATGCAAAAGTGGGTAACATTTCAGGTATCCCCTTATTCAAGATCTGACCAGAAACAATCCCGAAAAAAAATCCTTGTGGATGAATGGTGGTGAATGGCAGACAGTGCTGAGAGTGCAGTGGGTCAAAAGATTCAGGTTCCAGTCCCTCCCTCCATTTCTAAACCTGATATCTGCCATAGCACGCAAAGCTATGCCCTTTACCTCTCCGAGTGTATCTACACACAGTAAAGATGTGTTATTTTTTCTTCTGTGGAGACACAGCTCAGAGGCCCGGCCCAAGGACCCCAGGAATCACCATGTACGAACTGCACTAAAATCCTCTCTACTTCCACTTTGGCACGTTTGCTGTGTTTGTTTCCCAACGCCCCGTTAGCCCGACCTATCTGGTTATACGGTGACTTCTTCAGGATAGCGATCAGCTCTCACTGTGCATTCATAAAGATGTAGCGCAGCAGGATCCTGTCTTGTTCTCTGGGTATTAGTGCAATGAAGAGCAGTCAGTACACGAAAAGGCAATCACTACAGAGGGTGATATCTGGACACTTAGTGGTACAGTCTCTAGGAAGGTTAACTACTCCATTGCAACACAATGAACCTGGGGATCCTGCCACGCATAGTATTTTGTGATGTTAACATTAGGGTTTTTTTGCACAAAGGGAATATGCAGGGTATTCTGGGGAAAAAAATCCATCAATACCAACCACCAGAGTTTTACCCAAAAGCTCTTTTTTTTTGGCTAAAGAGTAAGTAGCTTAAATTTGTACTGAGTCTCAAAAGCCTAGCTGAAGTAAATTTTTTTCCTAGGGAAATACTAAAAACAGATTGTGTTTTTCAAAGACTCTTAGAGTAAATGATGGCTTTATACTCATTTCCCAGTGCTAGGAATGCACACGAGAAAAAGAAGAGTCATTTAAAGAAGAGTCATTTGATGTCCCATTACTGACAGGTAACTCTTCTTATCCATCCGTATCACACTACTCCTCACACAGATACCTCCAATACCTCAGTTTCTGCATTTCATATTGTTACCAAATTTGGGATCAGCCCTTGTTAATTCTGCAAAAGCCGGGATCACAGGCAAGGGGACTTCCCTGACGATGCAAAGCCTCACCTGTTCATCACAGGAGTCTGGAGCACACTGGCTTTCACAAACACAGCAATTTGTCTTACTGGTCCATCAATCTGTACAGTAATCTTTGAGGCTGAGCAAGCCGCTGAGTTTGAACTGACAGAAAACTGTCTTGGCAGAACTCAAGGAGACAAGACAAAATAAATTACTGTGTCTGCTTTACTGGGCCCTATATATATATATATATACAGTTCACATATTATATCCACATACAGATGCGATCAACTGAACTTGTGCTTATGTTATCAGCCATGTTATTGCATTGCTGCATCTTTAACTGAATAAAATTGTAGCAGATTAGTTCTGGTGGTGTGCAGAATTACCTGCTGTGAAGAATTATGTGTTCGCTCTTTGAACAAAGTCCATAAAAAGCATGCAAAAGTTGTTTATCCCATCAAATTGCAATTTGGACCATGCAAGCTGACCTGAAGTAGAAAGTTCACAAGCCACTCAGCTCTGCTTCCAAATTAATCCCTTGCATAAGCTTGACATAATGCAAACACGGCTTTTTGGCACGGGCAGGCTTCTTGAAGAGCTGCATCACACATTCCAAGGTGGTCTCTAAGATTTCCTTATCAAAAGGCTCAATGTATTTTCTTTCAGAGCTGGAAAAGTGAAAGCAGCCTTGATCACACTGACAATGCTACTCAGGGTACTTAAATGTTAAGTTTTGTAATATGCTAAAAGAAAACTACATTTGAACGTGGAGTTGGACTGTTTTGAATCTAATAAGCATATGCCAACACAGAAGCACGCTATTATTTTAGTGTTTGTTAATTACTCCTCCCAAGGCCCATGACAAGTAGCTATCTGATTAAGAATTGTTTATAAAATTGGAAAGTTTTCCCCTGGCATTCCTGTTTTTATGCCTCAAATACCACAGCTGATAGCACTAACAATTCTGAAAATTCATGGGCAGGAAAGCACAATCACCACCAACTGGTACAAAAACCTCATCTCTCCCTACAAAGCTCAATGTAGTCTTAACTAGGGATCACAACAGATGTCACACTATAGAAAATTATTTGCTCCCATCAAACGCACTAGACAAACAGCTAGGAGAGGTAAAGAGGGAGAAGTGCTAAAAAGAGTGAGGAACTTGCTGCTGCTTGCAAAAGTATAATGGGTTAGAAATAAACGCTAGCTAGAAATAAAGGAACTGGCTTAATGTTAACAGTTCAGTCAAGTCATTACCATGAAGAGAGGCGCCATTATAATTTTATTTCAAATATAAAAACCAAGTAAAGATCCAGTTTTCACTTAGTAAAACTGGGAGCTGTGTGTGAAACAGCTGCTATTCAATATTATTTCTAATAACCCTGCTGAAGCCACTAAGCATTAAGGCAAACAGAGAACCCCCCTATTAAACACACAGCGCACAGAATGTTAGGCTAAACCTGCAGATGAGGAGCTACAGCCACTCCACACTCAAACACAGCTGGCTGCGCCTAACACACAAACAGCCATCGAAACAGTTCCAACACCCAAATCATCAGAATCACCTTTGCTTTGGATTTTTTGGTGAGGGCATACTTTACCCTAGGAGAAAAAAACGCCGTATTGAAGACGTACACAAGCTTCTAGAGGAAACTGGCTCTATCATAATGCTTCAAATTAAGAATCATCCAGTGCTTGCTATAGGAATTGTTCTAGGAAAGGGCTCAAACTGCAGTAAGGTTTGAAAGCAGAGTGGGTTCTTCTGTCTTCTCTATTGGACACAAAACCACCGAAACATCAAAGGTTCATTCCCTTGAAATAAGCTGTATGAAGCATTCCAGCTGTGGAGGAAAATTTTGGTACTTCCAGTTGATCTCCAGCACCAGCAGAGCCATATTAGTAAGTCAAGCACGTTAAAAGAAACTCTGCATCTTGACGATGAAAAACTGCGAAGGTATTAAATGGTTCCTCAGTGCTGCCTGCAGCATGGGCCCATACCCACAGCAGTTTGTGTCTTTTAACTTCTACTGTGTTACTCTCACTCATAAATCATCCTTCAATTAAAAAGAGTTTTAATTAATAACACACCCCCTGTGCCTACGCCGTGGGCCATTTACACTACAACTATTAAACCACACTGTGTCATGTGCCAACTGTAAGCATCAAAAGCTTTTTGCAGCCCTATGAGTAGTTTGCAGTACCGTCAAAGCACAGTTGCAAGCAAGCAACTGATCACTCCAAGAAACATTGGGCACCCACGGGGAATCATCTTGGCAAGAAAATGCCATCCAAAGCCGGCAGGACAAAGAGGGTTGTGAAACGTGACAGCAAACCAGCATAGAGAAAACTCAGTCCCAGGCATTCAGCCAGACAGCCGCCAAGTTAGCTACTCGACTTCCCAAGCTCTTCTCCCTGGTCATCCTTCACCACAAAGCTTCCCAGGGGGTATCCCTGCCTTCAGATACGAGAATGACTCAGGGCACCCCAAACTACGCAGTATTGCCTTGTTGTAAGCTCCAGCCAAGCACAAGAGAGCCTCCCCTTGCAGGGAAACAGCAAGCACTGTTCCCTGTGAACTTGAAACAAGAAGCTCATGGGTCTCCCTTAAACTGCCAGTTGATTAGAACTAATGAAACATTAGAGTGGCAGTTGCTCTTTGCTATTTTTAAAGAAATATTTACACTCCGAGGGCTTGACCCTGCCCTCAGAGCCAGTAACGATGCTCGTTTGTACAAGACAAAGCTGAATAAATGTGCCCCAGATCGCACATTGCAAAGCTGTCAACCTATGAGCAACTTCAACTGGAAGTTAAAAATGGAACTGGCTTGCTGTTTTCTATGATTTAATATTTCAGATCAATGTCTCTGCATAATCCCCTGGAGAACAGCGGAATAAACACTTCTGAGCAAAAACATACGGTGCTTCAGTCATCATACAGCAAGCTGTGCCAGCGCCTTCCAGTCCTCACCCTACCCCACATCCACCCCACCTCCCCAAGTCACTCCTTTGCTTCACAGGACCCCTTCCCCCCTGGGCTGGAGCCCTACATTTCAGTCATAGCCATATTATATTAGCTTGTAATAATACATGTGTGGCTTAGTTTGCTATTTTAAGGGCCCTCTCCTTTCCCATCTCTTACTCATCTGCACTATTACCAGCAATACCCTGCCTGCAGGCTTTGAGCACACCCTGTCCAACTGCGTGGGCTATCAGAAGCCTTAACACAGTTTATTTAACTACAATAATTGTGCAGCAGTCTAAAAACCGTCAAAATTGCAGTAACATCAAACATTTTACTGTTCACGGATGCACTAAGTGAGAACGTAATTTTTCAGCCAGCACTAGCTCCCCTCCCCCCCGACGGGAATCAGGCAGAAGAGCCTGCCATCTAGTTTGTCATGCTGCATTAGCAGCGTGGCAAAATCATATCCCTTAACTTCCTAGCAGTTTGATAGCATCCAACAACCGCCGCTGTGAAAATTATGCAGGGAGCTGTGGTTTTTGCAGGGTTGGTTTATATGTTTTTTTGTGGGGGTTTTTTTTTGTTTGTTTGCTTGTTTTTTAAGTGAGAGTTATTACTAGGTCCTCTCTTACATAGCAAAACACAGGTAAGTAGTATTTTGTTTTGTTTCAAATATACTGTAAAGACTGTTTAATGTTTATGTACGTTAATCAATGTTAGGGTATGACAAACAATATCATACGTTAACAACACGACCACCCAACATCATCATTTCGTCTGGAGACTTGCTACTCAGTGCGAACAGTTAACAGATTAATTAAAGCTGGGCATCCCTAACCACAAACCAAGGGTGATCCGCTGCATGCTTTCATAGGCTGGGCACCCACCACAATGTTCTGCAGGCATTTCAAAAAACCCAAGAGATACAATAAGTACAGAAGAAAACTAAAGTAATTTTGAGAAGTCACTGATTTTCTGCTTCTCAGTTCTCCCCACCACCTTTGCTATTTATAGTCTTGGAAAACATTCCAGAAAATTTCTGCATCTCAGTCTCAAGATATTTGCTCACGGGTAGATACAATTGCTTGCTTTAGCTAAACTGCCTAATTGTCAAGCTATACAAACACATGATGTGTTTGTGAGAGGCAATTATGAAGTGGCTTCATAATGGCTTATGCAGACCAAGTTTTCCCAATTTTGTCTTTAACTACAGTTGTCTCAAATCAATTCCTAGTAATAAAACGAACAAACTTACAGTACCACTTTAACACACATCACCATTTTATGGAAAATAAAAACCAAAGCAACAATATTAATCACTCCACAACTCGGATCACTTTCTGTATTTGTCCTGTATTATTTAAACTCTAGAAGAATCACAATCGCCACGAAAAAATTTAAAATTGCCAAGAAAATTAGCTTTAACATTAACAGGAACATCAGATACATGGAAGGAAACACTCAACCTAAAGTGAACACAACACAGTTCTTGAAAGATAATAAATCTTAGTATTGGTAAGGCACAACAGGAGTCCCAGTAGGGCACCTACTCCATGTATGCTCCACATTGTATGGCTGCAGTTTCTGTCCTTTGAGCCCCCTAGTCACGGTGTAATTCCACTGCTTGACTGTTTTCGTCGCACCACTTACCTGAGTGGTTGTTTCAGCTTCCAAGCATAGGCAACGTAAAACCCGGTACATGGCTGTCACTACGCACAGACTCATGTGTTGCCTCTTTTCTCAAGGAGAACATTGAGGATTAAAGCATTATCAATGGATGGGTTAACGTCAGCTCATTACCCCCAACTGCTGAGACATTATAGGGCCTATACTTACCGCACAGGTCAAACTTTTCAGTTTTTTCTAACTAAACAATTATAATAAGCAATTATTTCCCTATTATTCCTAGGAAATTAACTTAGTGTCTAGGGATCCTGCTATGTGAAACATAGAATACATACATATAGCACAAGACCCAGCTAGTAAAGCGTGACAGCTATGTTCCCATTTATTCTACACTATAAATAGAGTTAAAAAAAAAAAGCTATGAACAGTACTACACCTGATCTATTTGTTGTAAGCTGAGCGTTGTTGTAATACACGAGCAGTATTAAAGTGATTATTCAAAAACTGTTCAGCACAAGTGGCTGTTTACCAGATCTTGTATTGCGGGGTAGTTCTTTATTAAAAGGCAGGATTTGCTCTACAATATACAATTCATATACTGGAGAACAGGAAGCCAACATGCCAACGTACAAAATAAATTTGTGTTTCAAACAAAATAAATTTGTGTTTCAAGCACTATGAGACCGTTCTCCAGTTTGCTGGCAGCAACCTGACAATAGGCTTCTGGGTGAGAAAAGTTAATGTTTCAGAAACAAAATGTAAAAATTGATTTGTGTGTGACATGGTGTGCTTGCTTGCACACACCTGGAATGAGGGGGGAGGTGAGAGGAATGAGACCTGGGAACACGTTCCTCAAGCTATGGGGTATGGATAGCTAATTTTTGTCTCATTTATGGATAAGTTTTACCACAGACAAATGTAGCATCAAAACAATTCCAAGCCCTATATTAAGCAAAACACTTGTAAAAAAGGCTCAACTAATACAACCGGAAAACTCAAATTAACAGAACGACCTCAAGCACAACAGCTTAACAGCAATCATCAGCGTTAGGAAAGTTTTATGCATTGCTAGAACCTTCCTAAAAATGTTTTATCTACAGATTAAAAAGCTTGTTAACAACATCCCACCAGTGAAATGAAATTCAGGTTATCCTACAACACAAAAATCTCACTATGGTTTGACTACAGAAAATTTCTATACACAACCAAGAGAAAAGAAAACAATCAACATTTGTATCACTTAACAGTGTACAAGTTAATATTTATGAAGAGAAGCAAATATTCCATGTGATCACCCTTGTGTTTTGCTTCATAAAGGACAACGTTTGCAGATGGCTACAGCTTGTTTTCTCTTGCTCATTCCTCAACTAGCCATTAGAGTGGCAGTTACTGACATTACTTTACCACAGGAAATCCTACAACATCCTTTAGCAATCATCAAGGAGATACATAGATTTAAAGGCATATAAAAAAATGCTATGCCATTTCCTTTGCATCATCAAGATTAACTGTAGATGAGTGGAAAGATGAGCAATGCAGTAATACACAATCCTCCCCAAAAGAAATTAAAGAGTAAATTTTACACTGTAATAAAAAAATACATATGAAAACAAAAAACCCTTTGTACTTCACATTAGAAAAACATGACCTGAGTTTCTAACCAATTCTATTTTTGCAATTACTTCTAAACTCAGAAATATATTCTTTACGTCTGTCCCACTGTGCTGGTTTTTGCTGGGATAGAGTAAATTTTCTTCATAGTAGCTAGTATGGGGCTATGTAACAGTGTTGATGACACAGATGTTTTCATTATTGCTGAGCAGTGCTTACACAGAGCCAAGGCCCCTTCTGCTCCTCACACCGCCCCACCAGTGAGGGCCGGCGGTGCACAAGAAGTTGGGAGGGGACACAGCCTGGACAGCTGACCCCAACTGACCCAAGGGACATTCCATACCATATGATGTCATGCTCAGCAATAAAAGCTGGGGGACATTTGGAGTGATGGCATTTGTCTTCCCAAGTAACCATTACGTGTGATAGAGCCCTGCTTTCCAGGAGATGGCGGAACACCTGCCTGTCAATGGGAAATGGTGAATGAATTCCTTGTTTTGCTTTGCTTGCACGTGCAGCTTTTGCTTTACCTATTAAACCATCTTTATCTCAACCCACAAGTTTTCCCACTTTTAGTCGTCTGAGTCACTCCCTCATCCCTTTGAGGGGAGTGAATGAGCAGCTGCATGGTGCTTAGTTGCCAGCTGGGGTTAAACCACGACACCCATAAATTGGGAAACTATCCACAGCAAAGTGACATCCCATCTTTTCCACTGTAGTTGGAAAGTCGGTATTGTAGCTTTTTTTAACTAGCAATTTAATTACTTGAAAACATAATGCTTGCTTCATGCCAATATTATGTTCAGAGCAAGCCAGAAAAATACTAGGAATATAGCTACAAGATTTTTTAAGAAATATATAATTATTTAATTCTAATTCCAGTTGAAGACCTCCTCAGCTCAACCTAGTAGAGCCTGGCTAAAAAACAAACTTCCATCACCATGAAAGAAAACACTGGTACACATTCAAGATGAGCACAAGTCTTATTCTAACCAGAGTTGAGGCATTCGCCTCATCTTTGTACGCATGTATTACACATTTTGAAGAATGCTTTTCCTTCAGCTCACAAAAATTTAGTTTACAGTCTGTAGGCATCACATGACGATGATCTTCATTCTAGTCCTGTTTGCCTTCCCGCCACTGTCGAGAACCTTCATTCCACGCTACATATACAAAGAGAGCAAGTACCACATGAACAGTAACTACAGCGACTATGGCAGCATAAAAATAGCTGTCTCTGTCGGACATTCCTAAGGTACCTGAGAAAATAAAGAAAGTAAAGAACATTAGTTATTAGGAACACTGAAACGGCAAATCACAATTCTTCCTAAAGGCCAGTTACACTTACTCCTGTATCAAAAGACTGAGCTCAGAAAGATTTATAGGAAAGAATTCACCGTGATAATTACAGACCTTGAAACTATTTCTGGAATAAAGCAATGCTGCAATAATTCAGTACTTAAGATAAAATACCTTGGTTTTGAAGTCAACATCTTAGAGTTCTGTAACATTCATTTTTTCTGTTACTATCTTCCACCATCAAATAAACCTCAACATCCTTTTTTCATAAGTGTGACTCTCTTTGTGGGGCGGGAAAATGGGGGGAGGGGAATAATTATATAATTTATTTGCCACTATAACTGGATAAAACAGTAGAACAACAATTAAATTTAGAGGACCTCTACCTTCCATATTGAGACCAAAACCCAGTAATTCCTCGCCAATTAAGATACATGAATGCATCTCACATGAAATAAGCCTTCAAAAATCAGAAGACCAAATACCAAAATACCATTTCTCTTCATTTTAAAAAAACAAAAACCAACCAAACAAAACCACACACTTTACACCACACCAAAAATACCATCCTTCAAACACAAATCCAATCCTATCAGTGCTGGCAGATCTTGCCATTAACTGACAGAGCGAAGTTAAGGGTCAGCT
Organism: Pluvialis apricaria; assembly: GCA_017639485.1. Classification (NCBI taxonomy): domain Eukaryota; kingdom Metazoa; phylum Chordata; class Aves; order Charadriiformes; family Charadriidae; genus Pluvialis; species Pluvialis apricaria. Next base: position 9,324,040 of record CM030017.1, read on the forward strand.
GGCTACACCTCAGGTAAAAAAAAAACCCAAACTCAAAAAACCCCACACATGCTAAAAAGGAAAAAAGGATCTTGAAAGTTACTTAACAAGCTTTCAGCTACAGCCTTCAGAACTACATAAAACAGTACACACCAAAGACGACTCATCTTGGAACAACTCAGTTATATATTCACAAACTGTTCTTAAAAGCAGCAGCTTTTTCCCTCCCTCCTCCCCACTTCTGAAGGAGATACTTCTCTCCTGCAGTATTAGGAAGTTATTAAACCCTTGCAGAATCAAGGCTAGAACATGGCTGGTTATTAGCAGTTTGACAGAACTGCTCCAAACAAACAGCTAAAATCTCTTTTTTTTTAATTAAAAGAAAGCTCTACAAGCAACCACATTCAATATCTGAAACTGGGTATAAAACTTAACTGGTTTACACTTACAAATGCAGGTATGTTTTAAAAACCATAAAATAAACCCAGTAAACAACATTATTCTGTCTTGAATAGGCAATTAGTTTGCCACACCTGCAGGACACATATCCCTGATGCTGCACGATGGTGTTAGCTACCCTTTAGGTAAGGGGAACAATGCACCTGTATACTAGATAAACCACTGGATAACAAACAGCAAATATCAGATTGCAGACCACATTGTAGGGAAGGTGCATTAACCATTTATATAATTTTCTGTACTAATTAGACATTATAAAGCCTTTAGTCTGCATAAGGAAACAAATACTCAAAACAGGAAGGAGAACAAAGATGTTATTAGAGGATTGTGCTTTTCCTCTTTTTTGTAATAGTAACGCTAATTGGCAGAAACAGAATTACCTTCAAATATATAAGCCTTTGATGAAAAATACAGCCCAACAGGTAATGTGATCATTAGAGCTGTGAAGAATAGAAGTGTTCTTAAAGTTGATGTTAATGAACCCTCATTTCTGAAATAAATAAGAAAAGTTACACACAAAAGAAAGTCGCAATATATATGCTTGAAACAGGACAAGAATTTGTCCTAAACAGAAGCCAATTACTTTTCAAGAATTGCGTATGTATATCATTTAGAAGCGATAAAGACTTTGAGTATGTAGTTGTTGGTTGCAATAGAAAAATCACAGTATTCAAAACGATGTAATGATTTTGCCAGTCAAAGCTCACAAACAAGATTGAAACCAGTATTTAGATCTTCCCTGATATTGCTTTGCAAGCATTAACAACATAGGGGGTTCACATTAATATGCTTATCAGTGTATTATTGCATAATTATTAAATATCTAATATTAGATACACACGTACTTGTCATATGACAGTATTCTACATTAAAACTTGCCAAGTTCCCTCTTTAAAAAAAAAACAAGCCTCGGAAAATGACAAATTCTACAGGCTAGGGCACGGAGGGAAGTACACAGAATGACTTTAACAGCTTACTGTTGGAAGTGAAGTTCCTTTTTATTAGTTATTGTTCCTCTATTTAAAATAATTTCTCAATTTCCATTGAGAAAGTTGGAATAACTGCAGCAATAATCAGAACATGGAGCCAATGCACCAAAACATTCATAACATTTTTTGCCTCCACACACCTAAACCTAGAAGATCTTGAGCAAGAGCATTACAATGAAGGATTATGTAATTGAAAAGGTCTCCTTGAACTTGATCTGCTAGAACAGGTTTTGTATCAACAAAACACCACATAGAGCTTGGTTTTGTGTGTGTGCTTCCACCAGTTTTCACTCACTCTGCTTGGTTAACTGCATTATTTTATGCTGAAGTAAACACGTAAGCCAAGCAATACCCTTCTGACTTTCAAGGACTACCAGATTCAATGGCATGTGTCCTTAAGGCTTTGACACACAAATATGCATAAAAAACAATTCACATCAGGGATACACAACTCTTAAAACTCTAAGGCACCTTCACAGCAATTTTCGTATAAATAGCTTTAGAAAGTTTTATCAAGACATATTTATGCCATAGTATATTGCTTGAAATCACATTTTATCCTTGACATTTCTTTGGAAAAATCAGTGAAAGCGGGGACAAAAATAATCTCATCCTCTGACAGTCATCAAAAGATGATGATGTGCAGCCACACACAGCTTTTACACTAAAGCCAATAGCACTTTTTGCTGACCATGTACTGCCATACACGTAGGTAACATATTAAGTAGACTAAAAAAGACATTCAGAATATTTTCTTTTACTAGAGTTTGTCTCAAGATCTGTCGGGGTGGAAAGCATAACCCCATTCAAACGTTCCCTACAGAAATTAGAAACTATTCCCTATTTAACACCTACCGATAAAAGAGTAAGATGACCTCCAGCTTATTGCCAAAGTTAAAAACTCCACTGTTGACAACTACTTTTGTTACACTGACACACCCTCATCAACGCCCTACACAGCAAAACCACATATTTCGTGTATAACCTCAGCCCCATCACGGGGCTTTTAACAGCACACCAGCCTCCACGCTCAGGTTTTGGGGTCGCTCGGGCTTACGCAGCACGGCCAAGGCAAACCCGGGGCCTCCTCCACCCCCTCCGGCTCCTCCTGCCCCGGGCTGCCGCTGCCCCCGTCTCGCCAACGGCTGCAACCCCCACCTCCGCCGCCACCCCGGGCTGGCGGCACCAGGAGCCATACCGGCCCGCCGCGGCCTAGCAGACACCCCTTCCCCCGGACAGGCTGCGGCCCGCCGCCAGGCCCAGCCACCCCGCAGCGGTGCCTGTCCCCCCCCGCCCTCCCGCCAGCACAGGCCCTTCCCCTCCTCTCCCCCCCGCGGAAACTTACTGCCTGAAGTCGGGCACAGAGGCCGCGTTCAGCGCCGCCTCGCCGTAACGCTCCATCGCCGCCGCCGTCCCCCCGGCGCCCCGCGCTACCGAAGCTTCTGGTCTGCCGGAAGCCCGCCGCAGGGGGCGCGCGCATGCGCAGGGCGGCAGGGCCGCGCGCCGCCGTCTCCATAGCAACCGCGGGGCCGCGGCGGCCTAGCGGAGGGCCTGGGCGCCTGGCCGGGGCGGAGGGCGCGGCGAGGTGGCGGGCGGTGGCTGCTAGCCAGGGCGCCAGGCGGCAGCCACGCTGTCTGTCGTGCTGCGGCAGTGCCGTGGCTGTACAGGGAAAACTACCCCGGGCGGGCTTCACCGCGGCCTTGAAACAGCAGCGCGGATCTGTGCCGCCTGTGCGTGCTCCCCTCGAGGGAGATGGGAAGCGTGTGTGGTGAAATGGCAATGGAGCACACCGGCGCGGGGATGTATTGGGTGAAGGTCAAAGCTTTCCAGCAAATGGCAGTGGTCTCGGTGCCAAAAAGATAAAGGTGTTACTGAGGTGTTTTGGTAAACTGGCTAGTACAGAACACCATAAATGAAAAAACACTGGCAAGGCCTAAGGCATTTTCTAAAGGGAAACTGCAAAGTTTCTCTGTGTTGTCCTGTTAAGAGGGGAAGGTTTGTTCTCTTACAGGTTTCCTGCTCTCCTGGCACTAAAGTTAATCAAAATTCCTTCTCCTGCCAAAACCAAAATTTCTGGTCAAAATCCGAGAGAAACAGTCCCCGCTGTAACTAGTGGGTGCTGCAAACGAGAGGGCGAGGACTCAGGCAGCTTTCACTGTCCTGTAGCCTGGCTGAGCACTAACCATTTCCAAGATGATGCTCTTTTTAAGCTATTAATTCACATTCCCGTTGAAGCTACTCTGCTTACATACTCGCCAAAGTATGGACTTGAACCCAGCTTTTCAACAGAAGACTGGAGTGTTAACGATCTCTGTGCTATGCAATCAGCCTCATTTGCAAGGGAATTAATTGTTTATACTCAGTGAACAGCTCTAGCAGGAACGCAAAGCTTTGCAACTTCAAACAATAGCTCTGGAAGACGCTTAATTGAACGTTGCCATTTAATTGAATCTCATATACCACAGCAACAACATATTTGCCCCTTTTATGGTAAAACCATGTCGCTATCTTGCCACTCGGCCATGCCAAGTCTTAATTGCGTGAGTCACTGACTCCACACATGACTCTTTCCTCGTGTTTTCCTGCAGTGTGCAGACATCCAGCATTTCTGCAGCCCAGCGTGGTCGCCTCTGCCCTGCTCCTTGTTGCAGTGCCACACAGCACGTGGCACGGCACGGTGGGCTCTCTTTCTCTCACAGGCCAGCGTGGCATCCTGCTACCTATGACCCTGGAAGAGAAGACATGTAAGAAAGGGTTGTTTTCCTTGCAAGCGGCAAGATCAGGAAATAAGCACTTTGTTCTTGGTAACTCCTGCTGTGAGCTTGCCTCTCAGAGCTTACTCAGGGTGAATTTTCCTTGTCTGGGCTACAGGCAGTGGACACGACGCTGCACCAGCAGCTACAGTGGGTACAGGTGGGAGGGAAGGAGCAACGCTGTCTGCAGCACTGATTTTGTCCCCTCTGATTATGAATAGTAAGCCTTTTATTATGTTTTCTCCAGTAAATATGAGAAAGAAGGTGAATTTTGCTAGAAGCATTTTTTTTCCATCAAGGAACATAGCTCAGCAGGCGACTCCCTCCTGTTTGTTAAGATGCAGCAGAGTTCAGGCTGTTCAGTACTTACAGAAGAAGGTCTGGTTCTCGTGGTCACACTTTCACTATAAACCAACCGATTTTACGCCCTTTTAAAACATGACAGCCCTCTTCTCATTTGATTCCATTTCTGCCTGAGCCAGCAAGAAGGAAAATTTGTGTGAGGGGGCCAGAAGGGAGCTGCTGTGGATCAGGGGCTGCCTTGTAGCCCATACCCAGTTGGATGGGGTTGGAAGGAGGGTTTGCTGTGTAAGGTGAGCTTAAAACTGCAAACTAGTTCTTAAAAACATTTAATTAAACTCCAGTTAGCCGCTTACAAAATCCAGCCCAAATGTGTGAGCAGGTTTTGTTTATTCTTATTTGTTCACTTAGTGAACAAAAATAATTTGGCAAAGAAATCAGTGCATAGTTAAGATATAAATCAGATGACTGAAAAATATTGAATGTAGGTGCAGCGAACATTTAATCACTAGATACATGATGTTCTTTCCACTTCTGTTTTGACTTTCCTGTTTCTTTCCCCAGTAGGAAAAGCAATGACATAAGACAGTTTAATAACAAAACAACAAACCAAGGAAACACAAAAGTGGAATAAAGCTCACATCATATAAACTTACCATGAAGATGCATATCAATCATTAGAAAGTAGCAAATCACTCAAAGCTTAACAGCCTAAGTCATTAATTTTTAATATAAAATTACTTCATATCTCATCATACTGATGCTTTCATCTACTAGACTAATAACAGTTTTGCTGAATGATTTCCTGCACATTTAACTGCTTTTCTTTCATGAGCACGTAAGGGAAATAAAAACCTATTAGAAAAATTTCACAAGTGTGAGAAAAAAAGGCTTTTTATTTGCATTTTTCTGTCAGTTATTTTAAAAGATCTGGAGCATACAAAGTCTTGTCAGCTTGCTTCAGGTTTTATATGTTGAGTACTCTGAAATTTCAGGCAGACCACAGACTTGTCTTACCTTTTGCATTATGGAACTAATATAAAATTTGCCCTCAAGCAGAAACTGTGCTGCAAGCACAAGAAGCCGCCAATTTAGCTGAGACCAAAGATCTGGTATTCTAAGATGTCCTGAAAAACAGTCACCAGGGGATGCTTGAAGAATATGAAAAATAAAGCCCATACAGAGCAGTTCCTTTCCTGGGACACTGTCCCAGCTCCCAGCAGTGAGCTCTATGGAGAGCACTGCTGGCCGGTGAAGGGATTCCTGTTTGTCCAGCAACTGGAGTGAGAAAGCCTGTTAGTCTGGTAACTCTGGCCACGCACCTCCAAATGCTTGGAGCATTTTCTTTTTCTCCTCCTTCGTTCGTGCTGCAGCCCCTTTAGCCGGTCCCGGTGAACTGCCTTGCAGCCTGGCCCGTAAAAGACTAAAAGTAACGTGAAAACGCAACCTGTTGTGTAACTGCCGAACTTTGTTCATTTGGGCTCATTCGGCATAGGGGGCACATTTTGATATTCAGGCTGAGAAGGGAGCCTGTGGGGACAGGGTGCTCTGGAGCCCAGGAGCACTGAGGCCCCTGCTCTTCTCGGGGTCCGCATCTCGGCAAGGGTGCGGAGCAGCCGGGAAGGTGCCCGCTGAAGCAATACCATCTAGTGGCAGATGGAGATAAAGAATCCCCCCAACGTGCAGAGCTGGAAAGGTGAAAACTGAAAAGATAATATTTAAAAACAAAACCACCTGCTTGTGAATATTTTTTTTTTTCAATGTTTGTTTCCATGGTGATGTGTCAAAGAGGAAGATGTAAAACAGATGATCAGAAAAGGAGCTGGAGCAGGCAAGGGCCCGTGGTTACTGGGGCCAGTAGCAGGTTACAAGGCCTGATCTTGCAGAAGTGCCAAGTGACCCCGAGGTTCCGGCTTCTGAAATGAGATTTCCCAGCAACAAACAAGCAGCGCTGTGCAGCGTTAGCCTCGAAGCTGTTAACCACTTGCTTAGAATTAGCAAATGTTTTTGAGTGGTTAGAGCGTAGCCCCAGAGGAGATGGTGTAGGAGAAAGAGCAGCTGTGAGACAGGGCTTTATTTCAAGTCATGGCTTGCCATGGTTGGAGGAAGGATGTATAACATTTGTGACTGGATTCGAAGTGTGGAGGGACCATTCCTATATACGAGAGCTGGCATTTGTAGGGACCGATGTCTTATATTACACCATCTGATAGAGCCTGAGCAAAAAAAGAGATAATTCTAGGGGCTCTCAATCTCTTTTGCTGAATAATAAGGACTTCTGTGCTGGAACATTGTCCATTTTTTTCCAGTGATGTCAGTTGATCTAATTAAAAATGTTAGCTCTTCCTACCAAACCCTTCCTCTTTCAGTCTCTTAACATTGTTGGTTCCAACAATACTACAAATATTCTCTATTTAACTGTTCTGTGAACCTCTACACCCCAGAAAGAAAGATACACATTTCACAAAAGGTGAAATGAATGGATTGGCTAACTCTTCATGATACTCCAGGCCAAAAGCCCAACTTTTCGATACAAAGCATAGAGCATGTTGCATAGTTGGCCACCGGCTTCTGTGGAAATAGAACCAGAGTAACATCAATGCTTTCGGTTAGAAAAGAAACGGTTTATAGGGCATTATAGGGGTATATTCACCATTACAATCCTGCTGCTGTTATTGCACATCCCGGGATAAGTTAGAGCAAAGACACCACTATTAGCTAATGGAGCTTAGAAGTCTCACAGCCTAATTTCCACCTCCCACTATTATTGCTGTCATTTTGCAAAGAAAACATAGGGCTACTGATGGAAGTGGCTGCCTTCCACACGCGTTGTGAAATAGCTGAGGCACCTACATTAATGGAGTGGGAAAGACTTCATTCCCACAGCTGATGCAAGTCAACCCTTACTTACCAGTTAAAGGTGAGACTCTCAATACTGAAGGAAGGAGAAATCCCCTTTTTTCCGTAGAGCCAAATGTTACATGCAATTAAACCAGTATGTGACATTTTATACCTCTGCCCAGACAAACAATGCTGACTATAGAGTCAATGCTGATTGTTTTTGCAGGTTTGGGGGGTACTTTTCTGAAAAATAGTGTATGGTAGCACAAATGCACAGAAAACACAGCCCAAAGTTAGCTTTGGAAAATACAACAGAGTTTTGTGAAGATGGAGGGTTATAGGGGTGACATTTATCTTCTACAGATTAAGGAAAAAAAAAAGCCAGATAGTCCAATCCAGTGCATCAGACAGCACAGGAAAGACCCCATGCTGGGAGCAGCAGCCTCACAGCACTGGTTTGCCATGATGGGTGAACTGTATAAAAAGTGCTTGGAATTTGAAAACCATTAGAGAGTTCATTAAAATCCCAGTTTTGAGCTACTGTAGCAGTAAGCTGCAAAGGGATGGGCTTATCCCTCAGGCAGGCAGGCTGGCACCCGCGTTCAACTGCAGGGGCTCGTAGGGCTGGTTTTATTTCACAGCATCAGTGCATCCAGGGTTTACCTCTGAGCTCAAGACCAGATGAAAATCTGTTCCTTGACTGTAACTTGATCACGCGTGCAAAAAAACAGTCACATCTAACTAATTTCACACTAGATTATTAGATAAAATTTCACAGCATTGTTTAGCTGACACAGACCACAGACCACTTTCCAACTTTGCCAAAAGGGTTTTGTCACAAGGGGGAGATTATTTTTCTGGTTAATACTAGAAATTTTCCAGGAAAAAAAAATCTTCAGCAAAGGCAGAACAACTGAGCTGCTCTAAGCACCCAGGAAAACCATGACAAACTGGAGACCTTTCTACCTTTTCATCCAAACACAGAGGCACTAAACCATTCATCTAGGGTTATGTAGGGTCTTCTGCATTTATTCTGTTAGGTGTTTATCTTCCCTGTCTGATTCTCTAAGGAATTTACCTGCATCTATACCAAAAAAACAATTAGGGGTGAGGCACAGGCACGAACTCTTCCTGCCACCATGCCCATTACGCCTTTGCCAGCTTGCCCCTGGCGTGGTTTTGTCCTGCGGCAGCCAGCGCTCTGCAGGCACTGAGCAGGGACAGCCGGGCAGCACTGGGTCCCAGCAGGCGACATAGGAAAAAACATGTTCCCTTGCTGTGTTCACAGGCACCACTGGAAGGAAGACAGTGGCTAGAACAAATACAACCAGGCAATACCTTGTACCAGCAGAGCAGGTTTCGAGGTTGGCATACTCACCTCTAGGCAGGGCGGGATTTGTCCAGGGCTGGAGTGCACTGGGAGCAGTAGTGGAAGAGAGATCCATCAGTCGGAATAGCAGGGGATTGTGTGACAAACATTCAATGTGGCCCTCGACTCCACACATGCAAATAGACTGGAAAAGCAGTTGTTTCCTGGAGAGGTCTAGAGACACATTTTATAGAGTACAGAAACATGAGTGGGTTTTACGGCTTGAATAATGTCTACTCATAAAAAGGATGTTGTTTTATGCAGTGGGAACTGTAAGACTTTATGCCTACTAGCTCTGGGATGACAGCCCTCTTCCTTCAAAAGATACCCTCGGTAGCAGAATTACAGCCATGCCTTGCTTACAGGTGAGCACAGAAGAAGCAGGAAAAATCACGGGTGTCCAGTAAGTTCTTCAGAAGGGCTGGTGTGAAGCGTTCCCCTTTGGCTTTGAGACTGATATTATTAGTAGAGAATAAGCGGGAAAGGGTCCTTTGCTATGGGGCTGGATTATGGCCATACCGACGTGGCTTTCCGTCTGCCGTAGAAAGCGTTTCTGCTGCCTGGCAGTCAGGTTGGCCACGGTGTTACGTTACAGCCTTCTTACCCAGCACATGGGGTCCGACGACAGCAGAGTGATGCTGTTTGCATTCTGTTCCCCACGATACACCTTCCGATGGGAGATTCATGGCTCCCCTGCTGCTTCAGCACTGGCTGTCGGGATCTAGTACCATTATTTCAGCAAAGAATTGGACCACATTTTACCCTAATCTTGCGGAGTTGGAAACAAAACAAAAAACCCCAAAGCCCCACATACTTGAAAAGGGCGCTGAAAAGACCGATGGTTATAAAAGTGACCTGGTGAACAAAAAATTACTTCTCAGTGCTGTGACTCTGCTCCATCAGAAATGGCTGAGAATGAGAGTGAAAATATAATTGTTACCACTATTTGTATTCACGAGTGCACTCTGACTGTAAACCCTTCCCCTCCCCAGATCTGCGAACCTCTCTCTCAAAGGCTGCTGTCCTTGGCAGACCTGTAATAATACAGTTACATCACCTACTACTAACGTTAAGTCCTTGAAAGGACAGTACAGGGGTAAAAGTACTCCCAAAGCCTATTCAGGGACATGAATGCAAATTCTCTGTTCTGAAAAGAATCCAATTTATGAAATACAGTACTTATCTTGGTTAGGTCTCAAAGTCCCAAACTCCTTCAAAATGCATCAGAAACCAAAGATTTCTGGCCCCAACCAGGTCCTGGCAGACCTCTTGCCATCTTTTTATAAACAGAAATTTTTATAGACTGGCACTGTGAGCAACTGGCAACAGAGACTGGAGACCTTTAAGAAGGTCTTAGCAGAGCAGTCAAACCCCAACAGATTCAGCTAAATACTTCTAGGACCCCCATCCCCATATCTGATACTAAAGAACCTGCCCAAGTAGTACAAACTTGTCCAGATGGTGGCAAAGGAGGGCCTTAAACTCGCATTTCTCATGTCATGGTTACGTGCATGAAACAGGTTTTTTTCCTTTAATAAAAGGGAATCTCCTGAGGATTTTTCACCTAAAACTACTGTGTTGATAGATAAGTCAAAATGAAGAAACTGGAAGAAATGCATGTATTTAATTGTTGTTTGCGCCTGCTTTTTGTTGCTGCCATTGAAGATCGTTGTGAAAATGTGAGATAAAGTTAGGGGCTTTGCATATTTGTCTGCAAGTGCAAAACTTAGAAGATAAGGTGGAAAGAACAGCTGCTGTATTCAAAAGTGGCCCCCCAAAGTAGTCATTGGCGCATTTGAGTAGTCACCAGAGTTCAAACAAATAGTATTACCAGGTGAGATCTACAAGCCAGCTATATCCAAGCTGTGTAGACAGACAAACTGGGAATAAAGATAAAAGAGGCAAAGTCCTTTGGCTGACCAGCTAAAAGAGCATGCTTTGGGGGACGGTGTTTCTGTGGATCACTGTAGAGAAGAAAGAACTAAAACTGTCTCCACGCTCCAGAAAAAAATATCAGAAATACAGGTGTTGGCTTCTCCTAGACATCTCAGAACTGTATCTCTCCAATTCCTAAAACATTTGGCTTTGCGGTGGAAGTACCCACTCCCAAGAGAGGAGAAAGAGCACCTTCAGCTGAGCTGTAGCTCTGCAGTTGCTGCTCAACATTTCCCTCGGGGCTGTGGCACAGGCTGACTTCAGGTGAACCACAGGACTCTCAAGCTAAGCGGAAAATTTAGTTTAGACAGATAGATCGGTAGATACAAACACATACATACACACGTGCTTTAAACCAAAGATAAGAAAGAGTGCTTGGGAGTAAATAATGCCATATCACAACAATTAGTGGTACTACTATATGACTGCATTGTGTGGGAGGATTTTAAAACCTGTCATTTCTTTGTTGAAACAGTCCTAAAAGTGAAGGATTTCTGATAAGCTTCACAACATCAATTACATGAAAATTGCTTTCCTTTCTCCCTGCTCCGGAGAATCTCTATTTTATTTTCATTGCAACTGACACAAAAAATGGTCCCTGTTCATCCTGTGCCCCGGAAAGCATTGCAGAGATCCAACATGCTGGGCCATGCCCCATCACAAAATTTATAAAATTTTATAAAATTACCAGCTTTTCCCCCATCCTGTTACATGCTAAGCCATCCATCAGCATGACAGTGATGTTATTTGCATTCTCCGGTAAAACGAATGGTAATATTCTTATAGCCATACAGGATGCCAACAGCTTAGGATGTAAGCCAGACTTCCTCAACTCAATTAATAGAGTAGCTAAATTTTAAGTGAGGCTGCGGTTTCAGTTCTGTCCTTTGCGTGTGGCATCTTAATTAGCTAATAAAAATCTCCAAGGTCAGCTACGCTGACAGGAGTTATTTGTATGGATCCAGTACTCACCCCAAAGGTATCTGAATCCAGCCAGGTCCTCAATTTGGCTTTCAGGTGAATGAACACTGCTCAAAGGAGCCCACAAATGTCTGTATTTAACTTACCGACTAGCACAGTTCATAGTTTCTTCATCAAGAAGGATGGAGAGGTACAAGTCAGGCTTCTCTCTTCGCCCAGCTTTCCTGCTAGGCACAGGGAGGAGCAAGTCACCAGGAGATGCTGCAGAGTGAATCAACAACGTGTCCTCACTGCTGTCCCAGGGCTCTCCAGCAAAACGCTTTGCATCATCCAAAGCACAGAGTCTCGCACTTTGCTCCTGGAAAAAGGCAAACACAGCATGTGCCACTCAGCAGCAGCCACTGCACAACGGTGGAGTCAAGTATGTACAAGGATAGTTTGTTTTTACACTTTTAAGAGATAAATATGTGTTTGTTTGGTTTTTAATCACAGGAAGACTATGGAATATGAAAATCTGGAGCTTTGGAGATTTTCATATCTGGAGATATCAAAAAGATGTGAGAAAGCCACCACTTTCCCTGCACACCAGAACCAGAGATGCTCTCCCTGGACACGTGGAAGCCCTGTACGCCACTCCTCTGAGTTCTCACCAGGGACATGAGTTACAGCCTTTAAATTTCACATGGGAAAACACCTGAAGCTCTCAGAGGAGTTCAAGCATTTAGACTTCATTTTTGCTGATTTTCTAGATAAACTAGCAAAGAACAGACGAAACACTCCAAACCTGCTACTGGAGACCCCTCGTTAGTCACAGGGACAGATAGGGATCCTTGGAGCAGCTCTCTAGCAGGCAAAGGGTCCTGCTCCAGACGCCAGCAGGATGGGATGCAGTCACAGGGAGACATGAAGGGGGCAGAGCACCCTTTGTGTTGCAGAGGCCAGTGTTTCTCAACCTTTGCCTTCCACAAGATGACCCCTCCTTCCAAGCGAAGACTTCTCATCACCTCTAGTCTTTTCAGCATACAGGCAAACACATCTGTGCTGCCTCTGTAATTGGTTTGCCTGTAGGGACTTGTGTGTTTTGAGAAGCTGGGGAAGAACAGCGAGCCTCGGAGAACCTTGAGATGCAGAAGTCTGGGCAAGATTCTCTTTGCTTTCCACTGTCATAACTTTCCATTACCTCATGTCTCTGCCCCATGACTTCCCTCCCCATAGAGGCGCACATTCCTGTTAGCCGTGTGAAAATGAGAAAACATCCTTTCCCTCTGTCAGGTCTGTCACCAGGACACCAAAAGTTTGCTACCCCTTCATCTCCCTCATTTACAACTGAACCGACTGCTTCAGTAGTAGAGGTAGTCCCACAGTGGTTATCCACTTGGTGCTGTATGAAAGGTCTCTTCTCTGTCATCTCCTCATGGTAAAAATTACAGACAATAATTAAAGTTAGTAATTAAACATGTTAGAAAATATAAAACACTAAAAGGTTTGCTGTGTGCTAGTTATGCTTCAAGGCTGCAAAGGCTGCAGTGAATGGCACATGTCTGAGTACAATGTGTACCGGACATGGAAACGTGAGCATTAGCTCTGTGGTCGCCCCAGGCCAGATGACGGATGCTTCTGTTTCACTGACGCCCACCAATGATATGGCAATCATTTTCTAAATAAATAATATTCACATTTCATTGACTCTCCCTGCCTCATTCTCATGGGGAGATGTTTCTCTTGCTGGTCTTTCCTTTGCTTGTTACTCTTTCTGCTGAAGTTAGTAGGAATTTGGCCTTGAACGAAATCTCATGTTAAGACATGGTAACTTGCATGCAGAGGGAAAAAAAAAAAAGTCTCTTTCTGGCCAATTCTTCAGCTTAGAAGGTCCCGTTCAAAATTAATCTGATATTTTGAAAAATGGGTGAGTATGATGTAACTGCAGTTATCAGTAAATTCAATTAAGGATTGGGGTGTTCCATTCACTGCTATGGCAAAACTGTGATTTTTCCCCTGGGAACGTTAACTAGCAAACACTTAACTTTATGTGCGTAGGCTCTCGCTGCTGCTGATCTGTTCCTGAATACGCATAAGATAGGGCCAGCAGATACCCTGTCAGCTGTACCTGCCCTGGAGCCGGTTTTCCACTTATTTGAAGGTAACTGGTTCTTGATCATATTACCACTCAGCAGCCTCTGCAGCAAGCCTGGAGCAGAGGGACTTGGCTTGCAGTTTGACTTCCCCAGCCCTTCCCCTACGTTAGACATTCAGATACTGCATGCTATTAGGGTTTAATTCTTCTATAGAGGCAAATGCAAAATTCCACTGCCCAACATTGCCCATCTGTTTTCCTCGCCTCAGAGTGGCCTCATGGGGCACGAGCAACACCAAGCCTTATGAGGACCTGAAGAACAAGGTCCTCCTCAGAGGAAGACCTCAGCAAAGTCCTTTCTAAGTAGTCCAGCAAAGAAAAACATACCAGAAACTTCCCCTGCTATATGTCAGCATCTCAGGGCCTCACTCTGTTTAACTGTAGATCACTACTAGCTGCAAAAGAAGCGTCCCTGAAAGACAGCAAAATTTCGCCTTAGCTGAAGCTCAGAGAGACATGGTGGTGCTCAGCTGCTGTGCTTCCAGAGCCCAGCTGCCACTGTCCTGTTCCTCACTTTACACAGTACCTCCACTGAGTGAGCTGTGTAAATGCTCTTGAACCTTCTTCCCAGCTCCTGGATTTCCCAGTGCCTGGAGAAGCAGGAGACCAGGGTGAATCGCACCAAACGAGGCTTAACTCAGGTGAGCAAGAAGACACCTGGTGAAAAGAGGGGATGCTTCAAAGAGCCTGAGACAATGCGTTCAGTGCTGGGGACCTCCTCCAGCTGCCACCTGTGCAGAGTGCATTGCAAGTAGAAGAGTCGCCTGTGCCTGGCCAAAACACCGCACACATCCCATTTGTGCTTCCCAGGCGCGATTCCTGCTGGTGCCAGGGCTGCAGGACATCAGATAACAGAATCACAAAATGGTCAGGGTTGGAAGGGACCTCTGGAGATCATCTAAGTCCAACCCCCTTGCCACAGCAGGGACACCTACAGCAGTTGCACAGGACGGCGTCCAGGCGGGTTTGGAATGTCTCCAGAGTGGGAGACTCCACCACCTCTCTGGGCAGCCTTTGCCAGTGCTCTGCCACCATCACAGTAAAGAAGTTCCTCCTTGTGTTAAGATGGAAGTTCCTATGTTCAAGTTTGTGCCTGTTACCTCTTGTCCTGTCACTGGGCACCACTGAAAAAAGACTGTCCCCATCCACCTGGCACCCTCCCCTTAAGTATTGATAAGCATTAATAAGATCCCCCCTCAGTCTTCTTTTCTCCAGACTAAAAAAGACCCAAGTCCCTGAGCCTTTCCTCGTAAGAAAGATCACAGAATCGCAGAACGGTCAAGGCTGGAAGGGACCTCTGGAGATCCTCTAGTCCAACCCCCCTGCCACAGCAGGGACACCTACAGCAGGTGATGCTCCAGTCCCCTACTCATCTTCATAGCCCTTTGCTGGACCCTCTCCAGCAGTTCCCTGTCCTTCTTCACCCGGGGAGCCCACAGCTGGACACAGTGCTCCAGATGCGGCCTCCCCGGGAAATTCTTCACCTCCCCCCGCCACCGACCAGGGCTGGAGGCAGCCCCGGAGCCGGCACACCCCGGTGCGCCCCCAGCCACGCCGTCCCCTGCCGGGAGCAGCCGGGGGGGGGACGGACAGCCCCGGCCCAGGGATGCCGCCCCCGGAGGCAGCAGGGCGGGTTCCCGGCGCCCTGGGAAGGCAGCGGCCTCTAGATGGTGCTGCTCAGCAGGGAATGAGCTCCGGCTGCCGGGGAGCCCCCCCGGCACCCCCCCCGTCCCCGCGGGCGCCCGGGGAAGCGCAGCCGCGCTGCGGGGTCCTCCTGTTCAGCATCACTGTGCAGCGCCCCCCCAAACAGGTTTGGGGTGCGGTGAAAGTCCAGCCGTTCCGGCAGCCCTGGGCAGGAAGGGTGGTTGGGTCTGGGAGGTTTATTTAACTGTGTTTTATTAAAACTGCTGTTTTAAGGCCCGTTCTAGAAGCAGGCTGCACTTCTCTGGAACTATTTCAGTGGAGAAGGAAACATAGCCGGGCCCTAGTCAAAGAAGTTTATTTCTGGCTGTTAAAGGGGAAAAAAAAAGTTAGCTTAATTGCATAATATTTTATAATCCAGCATCCACTTTTCATTTACAGACTCTGCAGTTCTACAGTCCTTGCCCGCTTGGCTCACCGGTGAGCTGTCAGATGCCTGAACGCAGGCTCAAACCACACCAGCACCCGGGAGGACCCAGCCGCGAGCAGAACCCCAAGCGTGCAGCGCACAGCTGTCCTCACACTGGGACCACGGATGCTTTGCACAGCCATTTCTGCCACAGACTGGGGGCATACCCAGGGGTGCTAATGAAAGGCTCCACACGAGCTCAGGAGCTGTCAACGCTCACGTCCAATCTAGCCTTCAGTGCAGGTAATTACCCTGTATCTAAATTATCTCTGTGTTTTGCTGGGATACTAATTCTTTTTTTGAAGTTAATGCTATATAATGGAAATCACAGACTGAGCTCTGAAGAATCTGTCCCATTAGCATCAGCACTGTTTGACAGGCCAGAGTCTGACCCAAAGGCCGTGAAAGCAGAAAAGACTGCTGTTGCCTTGGGTGAATATTGGCAGGTTGCTACGACCACACCGCGGGGGAAATTTGTGCTCTGCAATAGCTGCGTGAGAGCAGCCAGCCTGAAGGTGACAATTTCCCAAGACAGAACATCTCATCTCCCCAGAGACCAGGTCAGGTGTAAACACACTTCTCCTTTGATACACAAAAGCATAATTACAGTTCCTGGAATTGCTCTGGGAAGAGCGCTGATAGCTTTCCCCTGCACAGAAAATGAAACTCACAGGAATGCCTTTTTCTTCTCCCTTTCTTCCATCAAATTATGTCCAGGAACTCCCTCAGATATGTATTTTTTCGCTCAGGACATGCCCCTTCAGATCAGTCGGGCTGGATCCATCCACAAAAGATGCTGAACAGTTGGTGCTTAGCCCACACAAAATCCCATCCACATCCACAAACAAGGTGTTCCTCTCCTTTTCTCACCTACAGGACTTGATTCAGATGGTATTTTCAGAGAACACAGAAGCCAGAGAAGCAACTATTGTCCCCAGCACATTTACCCAGTTTCAGTGGTTGGGTGGTCTTCCCAGACTGGTGAGAAATGGGCTTTTCTTCTGGGATACACTGTGAAAGTTCAGATTCACATCTGTCTCCTAGGGGACTGCCCCCAAAAATCCAGCGATAGGCGAGTCCGGGATGGCTGCTTTCTTAGGCACTTTTCTGTTCTGTTGGCTTTATGTAAGGAAAGGTCCTTATTGCTTATAATCTTCTAGCATATCACATAACCCCCAAGCAAAACTCCAACCCACTGAAAGATTTTTCAAAGAACAAAGATTTGTCTTACAAGTACGAAGGTCTAAGCGCCACTTGGGATGCAGTGAGGTCCTCCCAGGCGTGTCCCAAGCAGACCTGCCAGGTGCCACGTGCACCCCAGCCCTCTGTAGCCAAACTCCAGGACAAGAACAGAGCAAGGAGTAGCAGTGTTCGAGGGGAAGATTGCACGGCTGCATGGCACGCAGTGGAAACTATTCCTGAAAATACAAAAAGCAGGATGTTTCTGCCCTGTGTGTAATCCGACCACAGCAGTGAGATAAATGAACTTTTACTTTTTTTTCCCCACTATATGGTTGTTGTGAAATTTTTAATAATCACAAGTAATCAAGGTGGTGTCATGCCTCATTCAACACACCATGCCCCCAAATACCTTGGCTTGCTCCTCTCGCCAAAGAAGCATTGTGTTCTGCAACTCAGGTTTTAATTTTGCAGCCTCATATCCCAGTTTGAGCCTGGGCTGGTTTTATGAATTCTGATTAGGTTGCAGCCTAATGTGGCAGCCTGATAGATGCAGACTGAAAGAAATGGAGGGATTTAATAGCCCTGGCCCGAGCACTGAGCTGGTAATGAAGAAGGGTTGTTATTAGTCATTTGCATAACATAAAAAGAAGATCCAGATCTGGGCTTAATAAATTCTTCCTCCTATGAAATAACACAGTTATAGCCGTTTCTATAAAAATGTCAAAGCTTTTATGTGAAGTAAGTGTTCCTTCAGAACATAAAATACAGTCCTACAACTTAATAAAAATCACTTGTGTCACGACATGGACTTCTTTGAAGCGCCGCTCTGCAAGGGAAGGGGTGTGAACTTAAGGAGCACGCTCGTTCTCACATGGGGTGTGAGACACCACGATGAGAAGGAAAGCTAAAGTTGCAAGAACTAAACCAGGGCCACTGAGGAGCAGGCACGAAGAAGCAATGACCTGCGCGTGGATATATGGAAAAGGCACGCTGCTTTCTCTGGTTTGGTGATGTTTTGGCCCTATTTTCCCTTGAGAAACTCTAGGCCATCACCCAAGATGTTATCAGAGATAACAGTGAGCTCCGAGACGGGTCAAACCCCCAGCCGATGGGAGGTGGATGGATTAGGCAGCTGGGCAGCAAACGGCTAACCCAGCACTGTGCGATTAGTTTGGGTACCGGGCACAACTTATGGAAGGCGGATTCAGGTTCTCAAAGACAACCGGTGATGCTGTGAGTGGGAAAAAGTCACTGCAGTGGTGGGGCCGGCGCAGCTGTGAGCAGCCTGACTGCGGGGAGATGAAGGTGGTGTTGAAGGAGCCTCAGCCAGCTGCTCCACACGGTTTCCTTTCTGGCATTGTCCCCCTGGGAGGGCTGCAAATGCCCCGTAGCTGGGCCAGTGTCTGGCCTGGTTGGTACTCAGTGCTCTGATCCCTCCAAGCACAGCTCAGCCACAGCTCCTGCAGAGTAACAGGAGGTTGCTGGAGCCCAGGAGGCTTAGTCATGCCCTTCAGGGAGTCCCAGGATAGCCATGAGTGGTAGCGTAAAGGTCCACGGCTTTCATTCTTCTTCTCCTTGAGTGGCCCAAGGAGCTGAAGCCTGTCTGGATCACAAATAGCAACTAGTTTCCCTGGAAGACAGATATACTTTTCATACTTTGAGATGTTGAGACACAGGCATCATGGTGACCCTGGAAGACTTATCGCACCACAGCAGGAGTGCTATTTCTCAATGAACTAGCTGAGACGCCAGACGCAGCGTAAGTGCAAATTCAGTGCTCCTTCTGGGTTAAAGTAGCCTCTGAAAGGGTACGAACCGCTGCAGAGCTCAGCAACAGCAGTTTGAGGAAAGTCATATTTCTTCCCACAGCACCCCGTTGTGCCTTGTCAACATTTCTCTGAAAGGACAGAGAACAGCAAGTGCCCAGACCTCTCCTGCCCTGGTGTGGGCAGGTACTAGCACAAACTCTCTACAACGGCTACCATCGAGCATCAGAACTTGGAAAAGATGAACCCTGAAAAAATGTTACCCAAAAAGTAGCATTGCAAAGAGGTACCCGTGGAAGCGTACAATCCACCCCAGCAGGTCCTGGAACACCAGGGAGGAGGGGATCAGAGGACCAAAGCAGCAGGTGGAAGCCTGCTGGCATGGCCAACCTGTGTGTCCCCCACAGCCTGAGCCCTGCGCAGTCAGCACCTCCAGCTCTGCAGGGTTTGGGTTCACAAAATCCACATGACGTAACGGAAAGCACATGCGTGGCTGCTTTTCTCGTAGTCCCGTACACAAGAGGTGAGAGGCTGGAGCCTATGGGATACTTCTCTGTTGGGTGACTAAGAGCTCTTCAGTGTAGTTCCAGTGCAGAAGCACAGCTATGTTGGCAGCAACAGCCACCCACTCAGCTCGACTTCTGTGAGCCAGTATCTCCAGTAGAGCCCCTAAACTGGGTTTCTAAAATAACTCACCTCCCCAGCAGCATGCTGGCATCGCACAGGGGATGGGGAACTCATTGAAAGAAGCACCCATAGCCAGACCTGGGAATTTGCACTTTGCAGGGCTTTTGGGACTTGCTCAGAGCAGCCAGGTAGCCCAGGGGACCTTTAGCACCTGATGCCATTCTGCAGGGTTTGCCTACAGAGGGGACAATGTTGTCAGTTACCTCGCCATTTTTACTCCTGCCGCCTGCTTTGGTCCCCAGGGTCTCCGTAGGGAAAAGCTCTCCCACACCTGCTTAACCACATCCTCATCCAACTTTCATCTGTTCTGTGACTGATGGGGGGCACTAAACTCTACCTTTCCAGTGGACTTTGGCTCACACTACAAAAATGAAATTGGATCTAAGCTTCTCCCAAACCCATCTGCCTTTGGAGCAGCCCGGGCAGAGAGCGCAGTAGCAAAAACAGATCTGTGCCCATCCATTACTATCAGGACATCTTTCTAATGAGCAGTCTATTGCAGAGTCAACGGCAGGGTACTCCATCCTAAAGGAAGGATCTGAAAGGCAGAGAAATGCGCCTTTGAAGTCAAGGCTTACCTAGCAAAATATTCTTTTTTTATTAAAAAAACCCACATTTCAGCCATCAGATTCAAACCCAGGAAGATAAAACAATCCTCATCTTGCAGCCAGGGACCATGCACAAGAACTGAAACGTAATGAGTGCGCACCACTGCAAGCAAAAAATCACTAGAATCCAATGTTGATCTATACTCAGGCTTTAAATACATTTTAATTAAAGAAAATGTAGAAATAGTGAGTATTTAGTGTTTCTGCAATGCCAATATGCAACATCATTTATGGGTGTGCAGGGACATGCAGTAAAATATGCTTGGCGATTAAATTTACTGCTGATATATAGTCCTGGGTGCAGAACAAGCCTTGGATCCTTACTGTGCAGCCACCCCTTAAAGCATTGATCCTGCCACAGAGCAGTGCCTGAGGGCCAGCTGCTTATAGTGCTTAAACTTAGACTGGTCTGAGACACAGGCTTATTGAAAAGGAGTTAGCTAGTAAAATCCTTTCAGAAGCTCTGCATACTAAATTCATGTTCCAGGCAGCTTAGAAAGCATCTATGCTCGCTGATTTTAAAAATGGAATTGCCATTGTAGGAACATGCGTCCTTTCCATCACAGGTGGAAGGGCTAACTCCCAGCTCCGTCCATACTGGCGCTGGCAGAGGGAAATTCCCCGTGGCAGATGAACCCGTTCTTTCCCAGGGAGCCCTGCCCTTGCAGTCGGACTCTGAAAGGATGATGAAGCCACTGGCCTGAGACTCATCATTTGGAGATTACTCTTCCTCCACAGAGGTCCCAGGAGAGAGAGCTGGCCATGGCCGGGGTCCCTGCCTCTCACAGGTGCGCAAGGTGCAGTCTGCTCCAGCTCTATCAAATACCTGCAGGGCGGTGAAAGAGGAACAGAGCAAAACGAAGCAAACCTCCTGCTCACGGGAGGGACCACAGAGCTGTTGAAGTCTGTTTGGTTAAAAGAAAGCAAGGTCGAGCTCAAAGGCAGAAAAGCAGGTTGCCAGAGCGGGAGAGAAGAGGAGAGGATGCTCCTGCCTGCAGAGCAGATTTGCAGGGTTAAATTGTCCGCTGGGACTTCCATCAAACCCAGGGCCCTGACCTTTCCGCGGATAAGTGGATTTTCCTTGCCCCTTTCCACAGACCTGTCTCTGCTCAACGTTAAACACCTCTGGGCAAAAGGGAAGCAGCTCAGCTGTCGCTGAGCTCGTATCTGTGGTCGCTAAAGGGATCAGTACAGATGAAAACTCAGATCAAGCACAAGAGTTTTCCCGGCCTCACACCAACCGTGCTGCATGTCTACAGCGTAGGAGCACTCTCTGCTTAGCGTGTCTGGAGAGAAGCATTTCAGAGATACCAGCTTCGCACCGTCTGCTTTTCCAGTTCGCATTTTCCCCTGAAGACATCTTCTACAGCTCATGGATTTTCTGGGCAAGACGACAAAAGCATCCATATTCATTACAGCAATCTTTTATTAACTTTGTTAGAAAAAAACTTTTACCAAGGGGAAAAATAGACCACCTGTAATTTTAAAAACCATTTTCTTTAGTCCCTTAAGTTACTCTCAGATGTAATAATACTCCAATAACAACAAGATCATCCTGCACTAATACAGAGTCTTTCCTCCCAAAGTGCTTTAAAAACTACTTCACCCTCCTCTTCCCACCAGCATTTCAGCAGAATTTCAGGCTGCACAAGGAGAACATGATCATCTCCTCTGGCCCGTGGCCGAGACCCATGGCTGGGAACTGGCCAACTGGAGAGCGAGTTGTGACTTTGTTTGGAAATGGGCAGACTGAAGCCAGTGCTCTGCCATGCACGCAGGCCTGTTATTACCTTCACAAACGTTCAGAAGTCCCGGGGGATTCAGGCTGTGGTTCTGCAAGATGCAAGAAATCTGGTTTTAGGCTCGGAGCACTCGATCAAGAGCATCACAGCCACACGACACAAACCAGCGGCCTGGTACCAACCCAACCAGCTGACTCAGATCTGCTCAAGACTTTCCAAGAAGTGACTTTCTGGCAGAAGATTTCATGCAGGATCAAATACCAGCTGTGCTCCCGTAGCCAGCATAAAGCACAAAAGCTAATACACTAATGCTGTGTTTGCATGCAGACACTTGACTATGGAAGAAGTTCGTCCAGCCTGGAGGTGGATGCAATGTCATGTGGATGCAGTACTTAATGAACCGAAATTTTCCAATATTTTAAGTTCTGTTCCCATGCACCATACACAGTATCATGCATTTCTACATGCTTATTTGGCTGAGTTTGGTCAACCTGAGGAACAACAATCTGGAATTTGACACAATTTCCCCAAATAATTCCATGCTACAAAAAGGTTTGAGTCCCAGTGAAGGTTTTCAGGCCGTCCCAGAGCTTGGAAAAGCTTCTTGGGCTTGGGCACAGCCCCAGCAGGACACGCGATCTGGATTTGGCTGCAGGATGCTGAACCAGCAATTCTCTCTCCTGCATTTTTCATATATATATATGTATAAAACCACATGCATACATAAGTGTAGCTGGATCTCTGTGATCCCACCACACTGACTAGCAGCACATCCTTTAAAAGCAAAGAGGAGAATACATCCACTGTTACATACACGCCAACTTCCACATGTGTATAAGCCATTCTCGTTGAAGGGAGAGTTATGGTGCACAGGGAGAATAAATCATCCCGGGCATATTTGGGGATGTCCCACACTCCCTCACCACTCCCTCAGGAAATAGAATGTGGAGAAGCTAAAATAAATTGGAGAGATGAGCAGTAATTTATTTTCCCGTCTGGAAAAGATAATTTAACTACTCAATTAAATATTGCCTAAAGTCATACTATTAGAGTTGCACATCCCATCTGTAATACAGACGGATCTTGCTCTCTTATTACTGGTTTTCATGCTGTCTGGTACTTAAAAATTCTGGTTTAATTAGATGACACCTTCCACAAATGCTGAGCTATTGGCACATGATAATTCAAATAGTATCTAGGAATTTTTGCCATCCAAGAAAACCTTCTGTAGGAATCATATGTTCTCTTATCTCTGACACATGATAGCAGGTTGCAAGCAATGCTGAATAAACTGATGATACATTATTTCTTAACTTGTGTTATTTTGAAGCACAGGGCTTCAGTCTGGGCTCCTTTCTCTCATTTTTTCAATAGTTTTCACCCAAGACCATCCACAAATCAGATAGTTTTACAATGTGTTTTTCATTGATTTCTCTGAAGTGTTGATTCAATATTGAAATAGACCATTTTAATACTGAATTAAGAAGCAAATATCCCCATTATGAGGAGCTTTAATTATGATTGCAGTTATTACACCTAATTATAGCTGCCTTGAAACAATCCAGTTAGTTGGAGAGGTTTGCGAGCGACGCCTGGACGGGCAGTCAACTCTTTGATATGTTGAAATACGTTCAATCATTTCCCCATCAAGCGCGATGCTGAGGAACTCTGCGGGAGCATTAAAAGGGCACATCAAACACGTGCCTTAAAGACTTGTTGCAACACCGCTGTGGAGGAGGTGGGCTCGGCAGCCTGCCCTGCCGAGGGCTGGCAGCAGGCACCGAGCCCTCGGGTGCCACCAGCTCTTCACCCGCTTGTAGGCGGCAGCAAGTAACCCCGTCTTCCTACCACAGCTTCCCCCTGGGTAGGGACGTGTATGTGTGGAGGGGGGGGATATTTCACAAGGGGCTATTTTCAGGAGCTCCTGGCAATGCCTCCGAGCTCCTCGCCACCCCTCGCCCTGCCTGAGCCCACAGCACGGCAGGCAATTCCCTGCAGTAAGCACAAAAAACGTGAGTTTATGGGGTTAAAACTCACAGAGCCCCTCGGCAGTCCCACCTGAGAGCTGAAAACCACCAAGATCCACAAACCGGTGTTCAGAGGATCTCCTCCAGCCCGTATGTGCTCCTGGCTCTCCATACTTCCCCAGCTGTGCCCGGGGAAGGCAGCGCCGCTGCCCGCCTGGCTCCGCTCCCCACAGCCGCCCCGTCCTGGGGCACGCACCCGGCTCAGGGGCAGTCCCTCAGGTGCTGGGGAAAGGCAAGCTCAGCGGTGGGCTTGTCCATTCTGGCCAGCCCACAGCCAGTTACTGCTTGGCAAGCTTTAGCAAGAGCATTTTAAAAGCATATATTAAAGCAGCTCTGCAACAACAGTTACAAAGAGCTAAAACTGAAAGAGGATTACGGTTGCAGTTAACAGTAAGGCTCCATCCTCCTCAGATGATCATCTAAGCTCCCTTGTGAGGCTGTGATCCACCTCAGGACTGATGTGCCCAGACCTTCACCTCTACTGAGGTGCAGATAACACCCTGCTCCTGGTTTGCTCTGGGGTGACTCCCTCCCTCTCTGCCTACACACCTGCACCATATTCCTAAGACGCTGGGGCATCACCTGGCAAAAAGGCAGCATGGAGTCATCCCCTCATCCCTCCTCATTAAGCCTCCTTAGTTAGTGTCTGTCCTTTCCTCTGCACATCCCCAGCTTTTTAAAGCTCAGTCTTGCAAATCATGAGGGAACTGGGTCGTAGGGGCTCCATCACAGTTTCAGTAAAAGGTATCATTGGGATTCTCAGAGAACCTAGAGGTGTTACAGACACTCAAGGGTTGTTCAGACCAAGCCTTTTCTCTCCCCTCCCTTCTCACCTCCAGGTAACAGCACACATTAGACCCTTCTGTGGTGCCAGGAATAGTAAGGTGCAGGCTGTAGGACCCACCAGCTGTGCTGCTGGGGTATGTCCTGGCTGTGGTCTCAGGGTGCCTGAAATGCAAACAAAATGGACCAACTTTAAATCTGAAATGCGAGGAGATCCTCCTCTATGTGATAGCTTCCTGTTTGCAATGGTAGCACAAATGATATATTCCAGTAAGGCCTTTACGCATGCTATACAAACAGAAAGTGTGTGTGGGGAAACCCAGCCATGATCGGAGCACAAGAACATCACCCGCTCTGATCTGGTAGTGGTGGTGCTGCCAGGCAGCAGCTCCTCAGCACCTCCAGCCTGAAAACACCCTGCAAACCCCAACATTTAGACATTCCCATTAGACCCGTGTGCATTATTATACCACTTTCTTGCACAAGGCAGACGGGAGGATGCAGGTGAAGAATTCTTCCGTCAGGGAGCGAGCAACACAAGTCATGAACGCAACCCAGATGACTCACTTTCCCCCACCTCCCATCTGCTTTAACCCATCAGTAGTCCACACACCGTAGGATGATGAAGAGATGCACACAGAATGCTGTCGGGAATACATTTATATTTATGAACCAGTTCAATCAGTTCCTCCGTTTGTTTTGTCAGATGATCTTCCATCTCTTCACCCCCTCTCCACCCCCACCATCTGCCTAAAAAATCCATCTGCTTAAAAGTTTGGGGGAATTTACATGGGATTGAGCATTTTGCACCACAAGTACAACTGAACGAGGTGGATCTTTTTGCATTCACAATGTCTAGGAGAAGCACTTCACGCTTCAGATCCCCATGACAGGGCTCTTCCGGAGCTCCATCCCTCCTGCTCAGTGGGGAACTGGACAAATATCACTTTATTCACTGATTTGTGGTATTTCCCCTAAGCCTTTTTGCCTAACAACTTTTGCCAGGATGGGAGATTCCCTTCGCTAGGTGCCACATGAACACAACACAGAATCGGTGTTTTATAAACTTCTTGATGAAGATGCTGTAACTTTGGGGAATACGGAAGGATTTCCATATACAATGAACAGATCTCCTGTGGCCACTGCTTCTGGATGTCTTGGATTAACCAGGCAGCTGGGCTGTCAGTGAACATCTTTAAGCCTAAGGAGCAGTGTTCACTATCCTATTTCATCTGAACTGCTATGACCACAGATTTTTTTGTTGTTGTTCAGCTCATTTTTGTAACCCTATTAAATTCTTTACCCTAACAACGTCACCGTTGGATGCACGGTACATTTTGATTTTTTTTATATTGTACTATATTTACAAGTCATAGGAATTGGCCAGGGATAAAAAGGATGGCTGAAGATGCAAAAATATCTGTTTAGGTTGTTTGAATAATTTTAGTTTGAATCGTTTTGCTCTTCTGCTGCTTGCTTGGTAGCAGTGGTTTATGGAAGAGTTTTGGACAACTCATTCAGCCTTCAGACATCCCCAGGGATGGCTGCAGCGTTGATAGCTCCTAGACAAACAACTGCCAGTACCTTCTACGTGCACCAGTCCCTGCAGGTTTCGTGAAATCCCGTGAAGACAAAGCCAGGAGGCTGACTTCCCTCAAAAAGCCTTAGAGATTAAAATAAATAAATAAATAATCCAAAAGATAATTCCTTCACTGTTAGATTTGTAAAAGAAGCTCATCACATATTTCAGATCCCTGGGTACATATGCAGATGTTTCAGCCATATGCAACAACATATGGCATGCTTCTCACAATAAGTAGTCTTTTTTCCTGCATGAGGCTACGAAACCATGAAAACATAAACACGGAGTGTCCCAGCCTGCTTAGGACAGAAGGGTCTCTGCTGCCTTCAGCTCCCCCTGCCAGGCTAACTGCCCACCAGCCAAACACTGGTTCAGCTTCCTCTCTCTCTCCAGTCCGCTTCCCAGTTAACCTGGCACAATTCAGGCTCTGCAGAAAATAACTTTCTCCCATACCACCTGCAAGTTGAGGCATGTCTGGCCACCTGGGCAAGTCCCTGAAACCCAAGAGCTTCTCCTTGCCTTCCTCCCGCACAGCAGTGGTGGTGGTTGCTCCACCACAACGAGCCTCATAACGGCCGTGTTATTAGCAAACTAAATTAGAAGCACTTTTTATCTTGGTTGAACAGCCAGGTGTTTGATCACAGTGCCTGGTGCCTCTGCTGGAAGATCAATAGCAGCAAATTAAGCGCTGCTCAGCCTCTACTCATCAGATCACCTCCCTGCCCCAGACAGCCCCGTGGTGGAAGAGGCTGGTTGCAAACACCAGCGAAACTTCCTTCCCAGGCATCCTTTAACAGCAGCGCGCGTGTTGACAGCCACCAGCTTAGCGAGTCTCACCAAATGCCAGACATTTCTCCTGTCTGCTTAGCGACCGGTTTTTGCATTTGTGAAAGTTATTTGTAGGGCAAAGAGGGGTTTTTTTCTGGATGATGTAGGAAAAGTTGCTAGCTCAGATGAAATTCAGTACAAGCACTTGAGATTGAAAAGGTCACGGCTGTTAGACTGGGCAAAATTTAATTCTTTTTTGGTTATAACAGCCAGAAAGAGGGAAAGAGAAGCTGGGGGCTCCAGCCTGACTCACAGGGAAATATGAAAACAGACCTACAGGATATTTTAAGCTTATAAACCAAAAAGCAGATCGGTGTGCTTGACAATGTGGGATCACGGAGAGATGCTTCAAATTGTTACAAAATTCCCAAAATGGAGAAAATCAGAATAGCTGCTGGGATTAGGGAGTGCTTCATCCAAAATAATTCAAGTGGCTGCACACGTCACGTACACCAGAGAGGACTGAAGACCTCACAGCCAAAAGCCTGTGTCAGGCGGGCTCCTGCTCACTGCCCCAAAAACCTTTGTGGTGTCTTTGTGAAGCTGTAATTGAAGCACGAAGCTTCAGTCAGGTCAGAGTGGGTGGCTTTGGTGGACGTGCCAATCAAAAAGTAGATCCCTTTTAAACTGAAACCTTTCTGGATATTTTGATTTGCAAAACAGTTATGATTTTTTAACACTTTTCCCACTCCCCAACACATACTCAAACATTGCCAGCTTCCCCAGGGCTTAGAGCTTCATTTCCTACTTGCTCTACATAACTTGCAACATCACTGCTTTGCTCGACACAAATACAGTCTGCCGACTCCTTAAACACAAAATTGTCATTTCCAGTAGAAATATGAACTGGAGCATAAGTGCAGCAATAAAACCCGTGAATTTTTGAGATTTTTATTCTTCAAAGTACTGCAAAAAAGTTCACTGCAAAAAAAGGGGGTACTCTACTCACAGACAACTTTCTGTTTCCTAAATGCCTGTCAGAAGCAGGAATTATTCAAATAATGTGACTATCTGGAGAGAGACAGTTATTTCAGACCTCTGCTGGAAGTTTATTGAAGGAAATACTGGTGTTTACATGTAAGAGAAAATGATTGTTTGGGAGGAAAAATAAATAAATCAGAGCTACAAAGATATGAAAGGATAAAACCTGTTTACTTTTGCGTTCTGCTTCTCAGTTCGTTGTCTAAATAAAAGACTCTGCAGCTCTAAAAGGACGTGGCTGTGAAGCCCTGAACCTCTGCCCGCTTTCTCTCCGGTCCCCACATGAGAAGTAGCTGGGGAGGACGTGGAGGTGCAAACCAGTGCTCTGGTCATTTGAGAGCAGAGGAGGAGCAGGTTTAGTTATGGAAACCAGAGGATATCTCCAGCTGGTCCCCAACCCATCCTGCCCCGTCTGCTCACAGAGGTGCAGCCTGGAAGGAGCCCGTCCCGCTCGGCAGAGCCTGCCAGCCCCCGGTACGGGGCACAGCAACGAGCCACAACTCACAGTAAGGACGTTTAACAACATTTAGAGCAAGACTTTAGTTCAAATGCTGCTTTGACGCCTGTTAAGAGGCCTGCCTTGCCCTTGTTTTCCCCGACTCTTTTCAAGGGCCAACACCTACTTTGAGCCCTCGCTGGGAATAAGGGAGCTCTGTGAGCACCGGCTGCAGGGCACGCGCTGCATCTCGGGGCAGGCAGGGCTGCGATGCCCACTCTGTGCCTGGCTTGAAACCATCCCTGTTTGTTCCTCACCTCCGTAAGCCCCACGCTGATGCTGTTTTAAAACTAGAGGGAGAAGTGTTGCCACTGCCATCCGAGCAAAGCTGCTCCTCTCCCGGGCAGCTCTCCCCAGCACGGTGGCTTCCCGGTGCCACGGCCAGCTTGCCGCGGGTCCAGCTGGGCAGCGCCACCGCGTGCTGCTCAGGGGGGACGAGGGGCTCGGAGGGTGCGTTTTGCTATGCACCCACCACTGCTTCTGGCACCCTGGGGCTCGAAAGCTTGCCGAAAGCTGGCTGTCTCCGGTTCAGTTTGAGGAGCAGTGGGAAGGCGTTAGAGGGCTGTCAGCACTCTGGGCGTTTTGCTTCCCCCTTGCAGCCAAGCGGGGCTGTTTCAGGCGGAGTAAAAGTGGGAGCTGGACTCCAGCATCCCCCTCACAGCCTGGCAAGCAACTCCCAGGCTCAGGTCTGAGGCTTTTCTGCATGGACAGAAGGGGTGAAGGGGGAGCTGCGCCAGACAAGGCCTGGGGAAAGGACTAGGTGCCACCATCGCTGTCAGGGTCCACAGAGGAGACTGCCATGATGAAGGTTGGCCCTTGAGGAGTAGCGTTTGATGGCAAATCTGCATCGCTGTGGTTGGATGTCCAAAGGCTATTTAAACATTTGCCTGATAAAAAGCACAATTATGAACTCTGGTGGCTTAACCCCAAGGAAACAACAGCTCCAGCAAACACCATCTTATCTCGCTGCAGGGCATCAGCTCTGGCTGACAGCAAAGGACAGGCTCTAGTTACCAGGTGGGCAATTTCTTTTAAAACAAGAGCAACAGCTCAGTACAAAATACAATAGCACGTCCATCTTTGCAAGCGCTCCTGCTCTTATTTAGGTTGTCCTGGTGTAAAAGTCTATACGGGTCAATAGCTTACATCAGTGCAACAGCCTACACAGGGAAAGAGGCACTGGGAAATAAACCAGTGGACTGAAAGTCATCTTAGGGATGAAATGGATGCCCGAGCAGGGACAGGGAAGCAGCTGGTGCAGAGGGACAAGGGTTGTCTGCAGATCTGGGGGACGATCAGCAAGTTCACATTGCAAGGCATGGGTTCAGCAGTAGGCAAAAGAAGTTGTTGCCCCCCATGCCGCTGGTGGCTGGGGGACGTGGGGAGAGCACCAGCACCCCAAACGCTGCTGCTGCGTCCCCACGGCGAAACAACGCTCACAGCGCTTTGCTGGCCAGGCTTGCTTTTCTCCAGTCCAGGTCAGTCACCCTCATTGATTTGTTCCCCAGCAGCAATGGCAGGCGTTTGTTTTTCCAGGCTGGGCTTAGGACGCTGCCACCAGTATAAATTTGCTACCTGTGTGCCGCAGGGAGACTCGGGGAGCCTCATGGAGCCCTTTGATAGGGAAGAGCTATTGCCAAACCCAGACAGCTTCCAGGTACAGATATGCGCATCTCTCCTAGCACCGCCACTCTGAGCATTTTATTATTTAAGCTATTTCTTTTGTTTATGACCTAGAGGCTTAGCAGTTTATTGTGCTAGATGAAGAATGCCTCCATCTATTAGAAAACAGAAGAAAATCCCCAAACCCACACATTTCACTTTTCTCCTGGGTTCCCCTTGACAGCTCTGTAGCTGCTGCCTTACTGAACGTATGTACTAGGGGAAGTCAAGTTTATCTCCTTTTGCTCCTCAGGGGCAAGACTCAGTCCCTGGCCCAAGGTCAAGCCACCGTCCGGGTACCTAACCTGGGGCAGGCCACCACACGGGCACCACCCTTCAGCCGGGGAGCTGGCGTGCCGCGGGAAAGCAGAGGGTGTGAAGGGCAAAGGATGCTGACTGGTGTCTGGGGAAAACATCCAACCCTCCCAGAAGAGGATGACGGCAAATTGAGCAACGGTCCCATAAAAATGTGGCATTGAGGGAAGTGAGGGGAAAAGATAGATATAATAATCTGTGTTTTTACAAGTTTGACAGCTGAACCATGTGTTCTGGGAATAATAAAAATACACCCATTCTTAAGGGTGTTTCTTTAAAGAGAATAAGCTTCAGCATATTCCTTGCTTATCTCCAGAGCAAAGCCACATCTCAGGAGCCACAGAGATAATTAAAGGACTGGAGGGGCTGACGCATGAGAAGTGACTGAGAACCGGGACTGTTCAGCCTGGAGAAGATCCCCTGGAGCCATCTCTTACACCTGATGGGGGGAAAGCAAAGAAGATAGAGCCAAGCTCTCCTCTGTGGACTCTTCTAGGCACAGTGACAGGACAAAATTGAAACACAGGAAGTTTTCTTTAAAAATTAAAGCTGCTTTCCCCTGCCCCTTCCCCCACCCCATGAGGGTGGTCAAACGCAGGAATAGGTTGCCCAGAGAGGTTGTGGACTTCCCGTCCTTGGAGGGTCCCCGGTGGGGATGGCACTGGGCAGCCTGCTGTAGCTCATTCTGCTCTGCGCAGGGCTGGTCTGGCCTATCTCCAGAGATGCCTGCTCACCGCAACCGTCCTGTGATGCTAAATTAGACAAGGCCCATAGCCAGCCTAAGAACAATCCCTCACCTGGTATAGATGTGTTGTACCACCTTTCATCTTGTGAGAGAATGGAGGGCACCCTTAAATTCTACTTCAACAAAGAATAAACTTAGTGAAGGACATCATTTGCATATGGGAAAAAAAACCTCAACCCTCCACATCTTCTGGGCATACTTTGATCTTCTCAGTGAAAGGGAGAAAGGCTTCAGAATAACCAGTGCAATCAGGGACCCAATTTCTTCAAACAAGACGGCTCAAGTGACTCATCCCATATTCCTGGCACAAACCGCTGCTAGCTCTCGCATGCTAAGTGAGATGGGCAGGATATACTGGGCAGCAGCCGGACTGTACATGAATTGAGAATTGGATTTGATCATGCCAATTGCTTTCAGACATTAGCCTTTGCAAACACACTTTCTACAACCAAATCAATCGCTGGCCCTGTTCAAGCTCCCCTGTTCCCTCACCTCCTCTGTCACCTACCACCCTGCAGCAAAGCAGCCAGCTTCTTCACACGCTGAGCTAGCTCAGCGATTCTCCCACCTGGGTTTTAGTTTCTGCCTGTGTCTCCTTGCATGGCTAGGGCACACCTAGCACAGAGCTCCTGTTTGCTTTCCATCCTGCCTGCTGTATTTTAACAAACTGAATCCAGAGCACACAAGGGTGAAGTCTTCGTTCCAGGCAGCACAGAGACGTGACACGTTTCTGTGCTTACTGACAACCTTGACACGCCATAGGCGTAATCATTTCTACTTTGTCATTCTAGAACAAGAATAAAGCAAGTCAATGACCCCTGTTTGACTCCAAATTGTTTTCTACATTGTCAAAACACACAGATTTAGAAAGATAATTACTCCATTACTTCTGGATGACAATCTCAAATTAAACTACAAGACCTCCATGGTCTGTCTGTCTCTTTGCAGCTGAACTCACTCCAGATGCACACAAACCAGAAAGGAAGATAACCAGGAAAGCTTCCCAGGGCTTACACCTCAACCTCTCACTACAGAGAGAAAGGGCCAAGTAGTGCCCCTGTCCTGGGCGGGCATGGAAGCCCCCACAGCCTGGGTGGGCACTGGGGTGGGTATAACCTCCCCCGGAGCTGCAGCAGCCCACCCACAGTAACCTGCCTGGCTGCCCTGGGAAGGAGCATGTAGAGCAAAATGGAAAAGCAACCACCTACTGATGGCACCTCCCCTGGAAAACTGCGGGATACAGACAGGCTTGTACACCCCAGGCACAACAGCAGGGCACTGAGCTTTCTATGTCACCCCCCACTCTCAGCTACCTGAATCGACGGGGGCAAATCCTGCCCTCTCTCCACCTCCCTTGGCTCCAGGTGCTGGATGCTGCTGGCTGAGCTGGTCCAGAGGAGCTGTGTCGCTGTGCAAGTGTGACAGCTCACAGGGTCAAAGGCGCCCCGGGGTGTCCAGAGAGCCGGGACTCCCTAAAGTGCCACTAGAAAATGGTAGGACAGAGTAGCCCAAACAAGTAACATACCATGAAAAGAGCAACTGCATCCCAGCAAGCAGAGCTCAACCACCACAAACCTCCAGCTGCCCCTGCCTGAGTGGAGCTAATTTAACAACGAGCAACTGGGGAATTGGCTGGGTCTCAATTAGGCTAAATTGGGTAATGGCGTGAGTCATGCAGCTAGCGATGAAGAGGCTGAGGCTGGCAACTTGGTTTCATTTGGGGACCTGACAGAGGTTAACACTGATGTTGTGCTTGAGTATTTGCTTGAAAATCTGTGTGTCTCGCAAGATCTCTGTCTTTCCCATGGGGATTTGGGCTGCCCTGTAAGCTCAGCCCTTCCTCTGCAGACACAGCATAACACCTCTTACCATGCCTCTTATGATACTCGCTAATTTGATTTTGCAGTTTCTTTCTATCGAGCAATCCCCCTTCCTTGCGGTTTCTGCGGTGGATCATCACTGAGGACTGTTTGTTCAATCACTGTTTTGTCAGTGAGAAAACATCACACGCTCTTGCATACGTTTGTCAAGTGTGCAACCCAACCTGGACACGCTCTTTCACAGCGGGAGTGCAGCCGGGACCCTCTGCACAGGTCACCGCCAGCCCTGGGCCCGGCTCAAGGCACACACGTCCCGCACAAAACCATGCCCAGAGTCCCACCTCCCTGCTTCGTATGTGACTGTGCGTCTCACCCACTGTCAGAGCCTCTGTCTGACATGATCTCTACCAAAAGGTGCTGGAATAGAAGATGATAACACACTCATGGAATAACTATCAGACTCAAACTCAAAATCTGCACTCTTGGCCTCAAAACATGGTCAATCACCAGCTGTAACCTTGCCTGACTCAGAGTTCACAGATGTTCAGTGTAATGGCTTTAGTATAGATACACATCTCTTCATTTTTTCCATCATAATTATAGAGTAATTAGAAAATAATCCAGGCGTGTTTTATTCTAGGTAAAAGATATAAGTTCTTAATAATATAAGCAGGTATGATATGTCTTTCAAGAGAAAGCTGGTCTCAATTCTGGCTTTTTCCCAATCAGAAAATGTATTATTTCACTTCTGGATCCACGTGGAAGCCGATGTGAGGTAGTCCTCTGTATTTATGTTCATTGATTTAGCTTATACTGTTATATATTAATGTAGGCTGCCACTTAGCCAAGGCCAAGATTTAAGGTGTTATTGTGCTCTCCTTAGGATGCTAATTCTTCCCTGAGTGCTCTTGCTATTACTGCACAAATCGGGTGGTTAATCACACCTCAGGTAAGGGGTCTCAGGGTGCCCAGGGACTTAGCCATATCTTTTTTGTTGTTGTTGTTACTGTGTTTTTTTGATGTTTTAAGGTAATGTGGCAGTATCGGGATGTGGGGTACAGCGGAGTTAAACTAGGCAGTTCAGTGTTGGACACACAGCTGGAGGGTGAACTATTGAAAAGCAACACAATTAACCAGTGGATATCTCTGCCATAGATCTGAGACCAAGAGCTCATTTAGGATTTCAGAGGAGGAAGAAATATTTCTCTGGCTGCTGGGGACAACATTGGTCCGGGCTCTGAAAACATTTGAAGCCCTGTAAGCTTTATGTTCCAAAAGAAATACCTGCTTCTGATTTCTGGGGCTGAAGAGGCCAAAGATTGAGCCCGTCCCTTCGGTGAGCTGCCCAGGCAGGGACGTGCCACAGGGCAGGGAGGTGGCTCCAGGCGCTGCTGGTGGTCACTGCTCCTTCACACACTGCACCACGTTTTGCAGTCGGATTATCAGGGATATTAGTATTTACCTGCTGTGCTTAGAGAGATAAATAAAACTGTACCTACTATTAATTTTTTTTTTTTTGCCTCAGCTTAATTTTTTTGTTGCTGTACCATGAAATTTTCTGCTTTCTTCCAATTGCCTTAAAAACTTAATTGTTTAAAACGGGGAAATGTTTTAC
This sequence comes from Pluvialis apricaria, assembly GCA_017639485.1. Lineage (NCBI taxonomy): Eukaryota > Metazoa > Chordata > Aves > Charadriiformes > Charadriidae > Pluvialis > Pluvialis apricaria. The sequence goes on from CM030017.1 coordinate 9,358,669, forward strand.
TCTTTAGCTTGGGATCTTTTCCTGGGACTTGTCTACTGTCCTTAACTAATGAGGGATGTGGGAGAGACCATAACTCCAGTGTCACGGTGGGGTTGAGGGACCCTAACGTCAATGAGAAATGAGCTCCACTTGCTTCTCTACTCGTACCTACTGTAAATGCTTTTGTTTACTACAAACTCTAATTATCTGCTTTGGTTTTACCAGTTGCATTGCTGATGAGTGAAACGAATGTGTGATCATCATGTTCCATTATGCCGTCAGCAATTTAGCCCTGATAAAATACGTCTGTGTTGCAAAACCCGGCTAGCACTGAACCAGTCACTCCTTTAGCTCTCAGAAACACAACCAAAAAGCGTCCAAACACGGCTGCCCACATACAGCACCTTACCGATCTAGTAACGATGAGCATCACTCTCTCACCTAAAGGCTCTCCCTCAGCCAGGGTGCTGGCCATGTCCCCCTCCCAAGGGTGCGGGAAGAGGGTCCTCCCGGTTCACACTCACCCATTGCTTTTCGCATACCTCCGTAGTCCTCAGCCGGGCTCTTCCCCTCCTGGCTGAACTGGGGCTGCTTCGTTCCGCAGCACAAGGGATCAGCTGCATCTGTCAGGGTGTCAGCGGAGCAGTGCGTCCCTGGGGGAGACTCGTTTTGAAGAGGAACATACCTGAGTTCCCAACAGATGCAAAGGAGCCAAAATGCCGTATTAAGATGCTTGCCTGTACCGTCAATTCACATTAGATGTAGTCAAGCTATTGACTTAAAACCTCAGTTGCCCTTCTTAAGAAAAGAATGAAGCTGGATTTGGAACAGGAAAAATAAATCTGCATTTTAATGAGCCAGGGCCTTTGATTTTTCTGTGCGCTGATGAAAATGGAGAGGAATGCAGTGCAATAAACCAGGAGAGGAAACAGGCCAGTCATGAAGTTGTCATCAGGAAACCTCAGGCAAAGGTTGTACAGCCTCTACAAGTCATGTGTTACCTCTCCAGTGAGAGGCAATGGGGTTCAAACAGCCCATGAAAAGACTTTAAAGGTGATTATACAGAATTAAAAATAAATCTGGAAGACTGAGCGAGCTGAGGAAAGAGACCTCAGATGTTCTTGCTGCCAGTGTCTGGCCAGGACTCTGCTCTTGGCAAGGAGGCTGCCTGCTCCTTGCCTGATTTGGGTCTGTCGGGATCTACAAAGCTCTGAGGTGATGAAGTTTCCACGGATGCCTGCAACTGAATCCTTATTCTTCTCTTCTCCGGCATGCGAGAGGGAAGTTTTAATAGTTGTGACAGCATTAGGAGTATTGATCCTTGGGAAATGATCACCCCATAGCATTTGCAAAGTCCACCCAGAGCTACCCATTCACCTGAGTAGGTTATTCCTTGAAAAAAATGTACAACTTGTATTCCTGATTTATGTTACACCTGTATCGATGTGTCTAAAATATCTGTATAATAACTGCTATGATTATTTTGCATGCTGGTTATAGAGCCTTTACTCTATATTTATTTAAGATAAAACTAAAAAAAGGTTCCAAGACAACCCAGTGGAGGTACGTGACTCCTAGCAAAATGAGGTTGTGACTAAGATTTATTCAAATTAAATACAGAAATAAAGTCAAGAAAGTAATCAAAAGTATATTTAGTGGACTCTCAGATGATTAACCAACACATTCACAGAGCCAAACCTCTATATCAGTCTTTTAACTGGTTCATTAGTTTCTCTTGGCATGAACTAATTTACAAACCTCTAGCTGACCTTGACATTTGAGAAAAGTGAATTCTGACAATACCTTGTTTTATGTTGGGAAAAAATTATTTGTCAGAGAGTAGCTTGAAATAGGGATTCAAATATTGTTGCTTTTTTCTTCCCTTGAACTGGAATCACAGAATAAAAGCATTGCTATCCTCATACAGCACACGCAGTACTATGAAAATGAAATTGCTGTGAATTAAAGAAACATTTAATGCAAAAAGATTCAAATGGATTTATTTTCTTGCAATGACTGCTGAATTCTGAATGACTTCATTATGAAACTTCACGGTCAGACACAGCACTGAGTAAGGAGCTCTGAAGGTGCATGAGTGACTTCTGTACCCTCACAAGCAGGCTCAGAACTTCTCACACATATTAATAAATTGACTGTGCCCTATGCTCAAAACTTGCAGAAGTGGTTTAATACTGGTTCTTTTCCTTGTCTGGATGACACTTGCTGATATTCAAGGTAGCCTGTGACTCTTAAAACTAGACCCACTGCTTGAGCTTTATTTTCACCCGTGGTGGTAGAAAAAAAAAACCCAGAAAATATGAACTCAAATTAAACCACTTTAATCCAGCCTTGTTCACCACACTCTTCACGTGCATCTTCTACAAATGCTCAGCCGGTAAAACGTTACGAGAATGAATGCAAGCAAAACTGTGCTTGAATCTATCCCACATTCAATTTTGCCTTAGATCAAACCCTATTTTACAGAATATTAGGTAGCCTTGAGCAATAACTTTCTCCAGATTTAGGACTTAATGCAGGACAGCCTCCCCACCCATAAAATTAAGTGAGTATTTAAATATTTTGCAAAATTAGGACCTAAATCCTACAGCTGTTCAGTTTCTGCTCACATCAGTTCATATCTGACCTATTCAACCATCATTCTTTTAATCATCTTGTATTAGTTATATTACTTTGATAATATAAAATGATCTTATATTAGTTTCTCATAAATATAAATTGCATTAAAAAGCCAAACCTTTCATTTCAGTTAAGGTTCCTAAGTGACAGCATTACACTTCCCTATCCCATCATTTACAAAAATCCAGGCACTTATGAGCAAGAAAATTAATAATTAAGAACATAATAAATCATATACTGCCAACTTAATAAACACATTAAAAAGTACATTTCATCTCAGTGTAACAACCCAATTACGATTTCAAGGACAGTTTATGGGTGGAGGTGGCATTATTTCTGCCTCGGTGGCAGGTTCCCTGCGTCTGCACTACCCGTGGCCGGGCAGCTGGATTGCCCCATCACAGCGTGGAGGCAGGGGGGCTTTTTCCCTCCTACCTCAAGGGGCTGTTGAGAAAATCATAGAATGGTTTAGGTTGGAAGGGACCTTGAAGATCATCGAGTTCCAACCCCCCTGCCATGGGCTGGGACACCTCCCACCAGCCCAGGTTGCTCAAAACCCCATCCAACCTGGCCTTGGACACCTCCAGGGATGGGGCAGCCACAGCTTCTCTGGGCAACCTGGGCCAGTGCCTCACCACCCTCAAAGTGAAAAATTTTACTAATGTTTAATCTAAACCTGCCCTCTTCCAGTTTAAAGCCATTCCCCCTCATCCTATCACTACATGCCCTAGTAAAAAGTCCTTCCCCAGCTCTCCGGTAGGCACCCCTGGGGTACTGGAAGGCTGCAATAAGGTCTCCCTGGAGCCTTCTCCAGGCTGAACAGCCCCAACTCTCTCAGCCTGTCCTCATAGCAGAGGTGCTTCAGCCCTTGGATCATCCTCGTGGCCCTCTTCTGGACCCACTCCAACAGGTCCATGTTCTTCTTATGTTGGGGGCTCCAGAGCTGGATGCAGTACTCTAAGTGGGGTCTCACAAGAGTGGAGTAGAGGGGCGGAATCATCTCCCTGTAAATGTAAGCAAAGTGTCGGAAGCGAGAGAGGAGAGCCAGGCTTCCTCTCTTTTCCAGCTACGGCATCTCCCCCAGTGACCCGTGGCAGTGTCCTCACGTTCCATCGCCCTGACCTGGCTGTAGGAGAGCGGTCTTTGAATATTTCTGAATACTCAGGGCCAAGCGAGGACATGCAAGAGCAGGCTGGTTTAGGGCAGAGAATCCCTTTCCCCTTTCGGGGGAACATACCAGCTTTCCCTAGCAGTGTGAGATAAAGGGCAGCCTGTCAAACATACAAAGGATCTGGAACATTGGGAAGAGAAGGAGGAATATCGCATTGGAAGGGCTACCAGGAATTGTTTTGAATGCACTGCAGCCCTTCATAAAACTCACTGGTCTAAAAAATACGCTTCAGACCCTTAGAAGTAAAAACAGTGGCTAAAAAAGCTTCATTTTTTATTTGAGCCATTCCTGTAATTGAAGATATACAAATTTACCCAGATAAGAAATATTGACTAATATGCTTATTAAGTTCAGCTGAGTTACCCTTTAATTAAATCAGATGACTGGTAATTTGCTGAGAGCGGTGAAGCAGGAATACGCAAAAGACCTTTCTGTTTTGAACACACTGTATGAGTTAAAGGATTGCAACAACACACTCATCCCTACGGGCAAACAAAAACATCGCTATGAACTGCGATACGAACTCTTCTGCAGCAGACAAACTGCCTATCGGGGAAGAGATTTATGCTTTAACAAGCGACTCAAGACAGAAAGAGGCTCTCTGGAGACCAGTTTTGAATCCCCGACTGGGATTCACCCTTACTGGTGATCACTTATGGACACTGCTAGAGCCAGCTGCCATAAATATGGGCAAAAATAAGCTGTTCTTTTTTTCACTCCAAGCCAAAACCATAGCTCCCGTTGATCGCTGTGGGAGCTAGGTCTGGAGGGGCACTGCCAGTGTCTCTGGGCCAGGCTGATTTCCTGCAAGAAGGAAGAGAACAGAAGCTGTAGGGAACCTCTCCTGGCTCCAAGAGTCAGGTGTATGCAATAGGTTTCTTTTACGCTGCCATAATAAATTATAAAGACTACATTCTCATTGCACAGATAAAGAGGATTTCTTTTTTAATTTATTACTGTTGGACAGTTTCATTTTGCTGTAACAAATCACTCCTCGGCAGACATGGTAAGGACTATCTGCTGGGTAATTTCTGTCTTTCACAGGACTGTTTGGGATAGCTTTGAACAAGAGTTTCCAGTTCAGCGTGATGAAGCATTCAGACTGAATTTAAAGATGAATCATTTTTATATCACACTTAAGCCTTTTGAAGAAAGCTTGCTAAAAAGATTGACTGATGTGATCACACCTAGGCAGTAGGACCGTGTTCTCACTTAGCAATACAGGTACAGTTCCATTAGACACAAGAAAAGATAGAAACCTAAATATATGGGATAAATCTTGCTTTACTTCCTTGGTTTTCCCCCAGACGACCCTCCTGGCACCCCCCAGCCCCCTTTGGAAAGGAGCCTGGCCCATACACACGTGCCAGGGTGTGCTCCCTACATCAGCAACGTTATTCTGGAAACCCAGACCGAAAAAGACCGGAGAAAGCCAGATGGGAACCTGGATTGCTTGCACAGGGCAGCCATCCTCAACAGCATCGCCTCTTAATCATTCATGTCTCATAAGCCCTATTTATAAGCAGATGGAAAATGAGAAAGATGGCCAAGTGCAGCTTTGACAGCGCAAGAGCTTATTGAAAATGATGGGAAGGTTACAGTGTAAAACACCTTATTAAAAAGAAGGGACAAGTCCTTTTGGGAGCCTGCCACTGCTCCTGATTCATCAGCACCTTTCCCCTTGCTAAAGCAAAGCTGCCCCAGCACTCCTCAATGGGACGCAATGAGCGGCAACGGCAAAGGGTCGCTGGATTCATTGCCCGAAGGTGGGAAATGAGTTCCTCCTACTCAGCTTGGCACGGCACGGGCCATTAACTGAATGAATCTCTGAGTAAATTGCAGCCTGACCTAGAAAACACCTGCTCAGGGGACCATGACAGCAGTAAGTAGGTGGCAGGAAGGATGGGAAGGCCACCGAGTCCTGTCCTCGCTGCGTGCGGTCGGAGCAGCACTGAGCCCAACGCTGTGCAGTGGCCCCAGCAGCAGGAATGGGAACATAAATAAAACTGTGGCAGGCAGGGGGAAAACTGCATAATCTGTTTAATACTTCTCCACAGGCAGGCCATGAGCAGCTTGGAGTACTAACATCATCTCCAAAACACTTTTTAAATGAGTCAGAGCAACCGTATATAGTTGCTGAGCAGGGGGAGGAAAGACAGAGCTCCCTTAGCACCCAAGCCTGTCTAAGGCTGGCTGCTGATCCAACACATCTACCTCACACCATCCCTCCATGCCTGGGATGCTGACTGCAATCCTCAGCCTTTCCAAAAGGACACCCAGCCAAGTGCGCTTCTGCCGCCCGGCCCAGCAGCGAGGGCTCGCTCTTCAGCCTTCACTGAGCCAAAATCCAACAATCCTGCCAAGCAATTTCTCCCTTCCCAGAAATTTCAAAGCATGTTACTAATTCTGCAAAAAAAAATTGTGCCTTGGAAATCCCTTCCGATACCCTTGAACAGGATTCAGTTTTGACAGGCTGCGTGAATTTCTGCTAGCTCGGGTCAGACAACACCATCCCGTATCTGCTCCCAACCAAGGTCACGCAGCCCGTTGGTTTAGCAGGGCTCTTGATAACCGTTACTCTTGTAATGCCTCAACCGTTTCACCACCTGCTTTTCAATAACCTTTATTTAATCTTTTTCCTTTAAGTCTACACTGGGTTTTATTATTTCTTTCTAGTCTCATAAGCTGCTGCGGGTTAAATACCTTCCCCTCCGAATCAGGCTATAGATCACGCAGCAGAAGTTATGAGCAGTTATCAGATAATGTACTTGATCAGCCGAACACTGCTCTAACATATGCTTTCCAACAGGTGAGCTGCCATAAATTTTAATCACTCCGAATTACAATCATGCTAAGTTGGCCGTGAGCTGTGGCTGTGCCCTGGGAGGAGGATAGTTGAGAGCAGTGTTTGAACGGTGTATGTGTTTCGGAGGGGCCTTTTGAAAACGGGTGAGTTACAGCCCCTACCTAAACTTAAAGATGTGGTTTCCCAGATAGAAAGGGGAGGAGTGGGGAGGGGGTTCGCCATATAAAATGCAGATTAAAACCATGATACAAGCAAGCTCAGCAACAAGTCCCATGGTGCCAAATGGCACACGCCAGCAAAGGGACTTAAAGTTTGGTCCCTTCTGCTAGAGAGTGTCCAGCCACAAGACTCCATCATGTTCCAAAACTAATTTACCATAGCATTCAGTCCTTTCCTCAACTACTGCAGTAATTTAATCTGTGGGTTTTTTTAAAAAAAAACAGATCAAATGTTTCAATTAAAGGGTATTTGTAGCTGTTCTGGGGGCTTCTGTTGGGTGTCACTAAAGTGTGCAATCTCTGCCAGCACCAGAACAACGTCGGTCCCTTAAGCTCCAGAGCCCGGCGGTTGGATGCCCACCGCAGGTGCCAGGACCTGAGCTTTCCGTAGGAGCACTGCCAACAGGATCCCAGGAAGATCCTTAGGTGTAAGCTGTGCAAATATTTCCAGCCCATGTGCAGCTGCCAGGAGCATTATTACTCACCCCCTGGTTAAATTACAGCGTTGTTTGAACCTTTGGCAGGTGGCCATTTCACACTTCTTCAGTGTCCTAAACATGAAATCAGTCTGTTTGCCGTGGTGTACCCTTGCTTCAGGCATAATCCCAGCAATGTTTTAATCGCTCTTCTTCTCTCTGGCCTTCTCATACACTCACTTTCAAAAGCATCAGAGTTTAGTCTCAGGATATTATATTCAGAGCTTTCAACTCAGTAGAAACAACTGAAACTTCAAGAGTTTAGAGACCAGTAAACCTGTCAGAAGCACATACCATGTTATTAACTGCTACATGAACCTCAGATTGCCCTCAAGTTAACTGAAAACCTCCTAAAACCTGGTGTCCTTGCTGAAGTTTGCTCCATCGTTTTCTAACTGTGCCACAGTCAAATGGATTATTGGGCCTTTCCCAGCGCTCTCCCTGGGCAGCTCCTCCTAGCAAGGAGAAAGCAAAGCAATGGGGATGTTCAGTAGCATGGCAGGAGAGATCCAGGAGCAGTCCTGGGACCAGCGAGCTTCCCATCACACCTGCTGGGACACCTTGAACGCAGCCCTCAGCCTCGCATCGCCTGTGAGCTGAGACTGATCTTTCCAAACATCCTCTGAGCTGCAGAGAGGCGAGTTCCCGCACTGGAGAGTAATCTATAGGTCAGTCATTAGTCAAGCCCATAAAACATCAGATTCCCCCAAGTCATTGTCTCAAAAAAGTGCAAAAGTAACCCCATTTCCACAAAACCGTTGTGATTTGTATCTTGCTTTTCTCTGCATGTACTCAGTCCAGGGGAAAAGGTTCACTGTGTGCCAATCCTACACACAGTGTTTCTTGCTTTATTATCTATAGCAAATTTCTAGTGCAGATGGGTCTTAAACTGTAATAAAGAGGATTCAAGGAGTCAGGAGAAAAACATGCCCACAAGACAGGGAAGGGCAGAAAGAGGAGCAGACTGCCATGGGAGGCTGTGCTCAATGTCCTGGGACACCTGGATGAGAGGGGTCCCCAGGAAGGGCTCTGACCTGGTGCCGTGATGCTGCCCATGGCTGTGCCCATATGGGCACCGGCAGAACTCCTGCCGTGCCAGGGGGATCCCGGACCAAGCACAGTGCGCCTCTCCGAGTGGGTTATACCAGTTCCTGTCACCTCTTGCTTGGGGGGGGGGAAGCTCATCTTGACAGATTATTTGTGGGATTTGTTCAAGCACTTACTGCAACACAGAGATGCGCATCTCTTGTGCTAGCACACTGCAGCTACTCTACAACTGGCTGAGTAGTGACCGCTTATAAAAATAGTCACAAATCTATGGACCTGCATGCATTATGAGGTAAGAGGGGGTTGTGACAGAGGAACGACAGGCTGCTTGTTTTTGGCAGGGTTTCTGTGCAGTTCTGGCAAGTATCAGGCACCAAACCGAGGTGGCTCCAGGCCTGCAGCGACTGACTCCCCAGCTGCACAGGTGGATTTACAGTAAATACAAAAATGTGGCCCCATATGGATAACTTGCTACTTGCCATATTTAACTTTTGTTATGAAAACACGAGGAGACAAAACAAGGGCTTGTCCAATGTAAACCAGTGGCTTTCCTCATGCTGGCTCGCTCTGTTGTCTCTTGCCCTGTCCCTGCCTCAGTCAGTTCCTGACGTGGCTCTTTCTCAGCCTCTCCCTTTCCCCACAGCTCACCCACACCCACCCCATCACTCACCTGGTGTCAGTCCCCATCCCACAAGGCTTAAATCATTAATGAAGTTGACTTCCCCCCAGAGTCCGCCTGCAAGCGATGACCAGAGAGGGTCTGGGAAGCGGCAGTGCTCTCAGGGAAAGGCAGCAGTTTCCAAGAGCTGCTTGTACTTCATGTGGAGCAGATCCAAACCAGAGGAGGACTTAAACTCAGATCTTCTGGGCCCCAGAGGCACCATGGGGCTACCAGCTTGTGTGGGACAGTGTCACTGTGCCTCCTGTTCTTCCCCCTCCACTATTTGGTTGTGAGGAAAAAGCATATTCTGATAGAAAAAGCATGGTGACGCTTTTAGCTGTACTCCTCAGCCCTGGCAGAGAGCCTTCATCTGCACCCCCTTCTCGGGAAGCTTCACCCCGTGCACCCACTGTTCACTGCGAGGGCACAACCTCAGCGATCCCCTGCTCTGTGCTTTCCGCGACTCCAGGGAGCAGCTCCAGGATCGCCCGCGTCCCTGCGGCTCCCGCCCACCGCTGTGCTTCCCAGAGAGGAGGGATGAAGCGGCCGCACGGGTCGCGTCCCCGCAGTCACTAGGGCCGGGGCTGCCAGTTCAGCAAAACACCGTTGCTCTCCCGCAGCCCAAAAGACTCTCACAGGGGCACTTTTCAGGCTCAGACTCACCATCTGCCAACAAACCTTGCTGTGCCGGTGCACAGATGTGCTAACATCCTTCTAAAATAAACAAAAATAAAATCCCATTTGTTTTCTAACTGCCAAACTAATTTTCAGAATTGGCTGCTGGTTTTCGATAAAATCCAACCTATGTAGGGGCCAACGATGGAAAAAAATCAGCCGAAACGATCTTCAATGTTAGCACCAGGCTGAAAAGTCGCTGCCCTCGGGTAAAGCACCGCCTAGCAGCTATAACCAGCCCCACGGTTCTGCCAAAAATGGTCAATTAAAGCACCAGGGTTGAGTGGGAAAAGGTTTTCCAATCACATCGTGTTTGAGACTGAAGATTTTCCATATTCTAGGACCGAAGCCAGTCAAAAACTTCTGTGAATTGAAAATGTCAAAAAGCCTCTCACAGCCTGGGACTGATTCATTCAAACTGAAGCCCTGAAAAATTACTGAATGTTTTGATTTTGACCTTGAAAGTATTCTACTACACAGAAACACTGTCAGGGAAACATTTTTGTTACTTCAAAAGTCAAGATGTGATTATTTCCATTATTTCAAAACAATTCTTTTTAATTTAAAAAGCTGACATTATTCCCCACACAGTCTTGGCATTCCCGAAATTTCTTTATCATTCAAATGTTAATAATCCAAATAGCTCACAGGCTTTATTTTTAGTTTGCAGAGATTAAACATCCTTCACGTTAATGGATCTTCTAATGTTTTACTTCAGTTCGTTCATTTTCCTCCCTTAGTGAATAGCAGACTACTCAGAAATCAACACAGCTTGTTAGAAAAAAGACAAAATGCCTATTAAATTATCAAGTGCATTTCTCATCAGAGTGCAGCTATCATTCTCTGCAAAGAAAAACTACAGCTTAATTGACTTCCTAGCAAAAGCAATGTTTAGACAGATGGTGCTGAGAATCATCTGACTGTTATTCTTTAAATTGCCATGTTTAAGTGACAGGGACGTTTGGGAAACATGAGTAGGCAAGAGCCGGTGCTGCCTCTGTTGGGGACCGCTGCAGCAGGGGACAGCCGTCCCACTCCGGCCACTGCCTGCCGCAGGAGGCAGTTGGCATCACAGCCTGCTGGCCCCAGCAAAACCCTTTAAAAGCAGCTTGCTGGTATGTCACTGGTTTTGTCAGACTCCCACAAGCTTCACGGAGGCTTTGTGCCCGGCATCACGGGGCTCAGTGCCCCGCAGTGCGGCACGCAGCTGGGCAAAGAGCAGGGACCGCTGGTTGGGATGCGGGTGCAGCCAGGTCTTTGCTTAAAAAATGGGTAGTGAACCTTTTCAGAAAAAAAAAAATAATCCTGAAAAAAAAAAAAAAGTCTTCCACCCACACATAGGAAAAAAGATTTCTAAGGGTGTGAGGTGGTACGGAGCTGGCAGGCTATAACTGAGCCAGCTCAGCATCCCTGAGCACCTGCATGTCGGGTTCAGAGCAGAACGCTCAGCGGTGCGGGTACCACTGCAGGGACCCCAAAGCGTTTCCTCGAGGAGCCTGCGTCCCCCTCTGCCGCCATGCAGAAACAGCCTGAAGAATATCCCAACAAAAGACAACCGCTTTACTGCTTATTAATCTGCAAACTCATCTGAAAACTAGAGATGCTGCAGAGGTAAATTAAGCTTTAAGGCAGGAGAGTTAAAAAACCAAATCCTATTAACGAGCTTTCCAAGTTAAAAAGCCCCATTTGTAAAGTAAATATCAATACTCTGCTCATTAACAGACCTTTCTAGAAACAAAGCCCATTTACTTAAATTCTTTTACATTTCATTTTTATTATTTTGATATTTGAGTTTTATATATAAACAAGGATTTGGTTGTGCATTCAAATTACATAAAATATAAAAGTAAAAATAAATCCTGAACAATTTTAGGCTTGTGATCTTTGGAAAAGTGATGGTATTGGTGATCATCTCCAAACTTTTTTTCTATGGTGATAAAAATGGAAGATGTTCCTTCAAGTTACATTTCACTTAAGAAGCTTTTCAGGGCAGGAAAGAACCCTGCCTATAAGTTATTTAGACCTGCTCTTGCTGGGAAACAAAGTGGCAGAATCAATGCCAACCACAGAGGAACAAGAACATTTTCGGATGGCAGGCTATCCTGCCCTCTTCCCGCAGTGCTTCACTGCAGCAGCTGCCAGAAGAGCCTGTTGAAGAGCTAAGCACATTGCTTAGGACTGTCTCCTCGCAAAGCCGAAAGGAAATCCTGTAAATGGGATTTTAAGAGTGGTTGGAGTCAGACCGCGGCTGCCGAAACATTTGACCGGCAACGTCACCACTGCAGTGAGTGTCAGGACACGCACCCAGCCAGCAAAGGAGCTTAAGCTAGGAGCTGATAATGGGAGGCAGGGTTATTAGGACAACCGGTTGCTCATCTGGTTGCCAAACCGCCCAAGGGCTCTTACGCTGTGCCAAGAGAAAGCTTTTGGAGTGACCCAGGGAGCAAGGCAGAAAGGACCCTGGAAACGACTCCAAAAGCCTTCCTGCCCGACCCACTTCACAGCAGCTTTGGCTACTCTTATAAAAGTCTGCGGTGATAAAAGCCACCTGTAGCTTTACAGTATGAAAGTTTGGCTTACCTGGGTTTGCCAGATAATGGCCCGGGCATGGATTCTTCTTCAGGGTGAATGTTCCCAAAGTGTTGCTATCAGGGCAAACCCGAGGCGGTGCCGCCGGGTCTCACGGGAGGATGCTGAGCTCTGCTGGATGCGGGCTGAGGAATAGCGGGGGCCATGCGAGGCTGCCCTTGCTGGAGCAGCAGGCAGCTGGGTCCCGCTGGACTCTGCTGCGATAAAGCGAACAAGAGCGGTGCCACATGCTCTGCCCCACGCTGTGGAGAGTGCACCACAGCCGGAGGCAACGCAGAAGCTGCCGCCCTTTAAGAAACCTCTGTCCCTCTGTAAATCTGCCTGGATGGTAGGGAAACATCAGAGGAGGCTAAAAGACGTGCACAGAAGGTGTGTGACACCCTTTTCTTTTCCCAGCTTTACCCTGTGTGCCAGCGATGCTTCCAGAGGGGCCATCCACGTCAGTGGTCACGGGCTCTTGGGTAGAGATTGCAGGGAGCTGACATCCAGGCTGCTTTCATCACCCCAAGCCCCAGCAGGTAACACTTGCCAAACAGGGCTTTCCTTAAACAGGAGCTCTCCCTGTCTGTGACGGCACTAACAAAACACAGGAGAAGCACCATCTGTTCCTCTAGCCGGGTACCAGCGGTACCAATCCTCACCGCAGCAGTTGCAGCCTTTAACAAATACATACCATTCAGTTTTTCTAAATATTGGGAATGGGCCTAACCACAGAATCGCTATTCCAGCAGGATTTATTGTTATTTATGTTGCACCAACAGCCTGCCTTTGGCAACAGGCATCATAGGCTGATACAACAGCTTGTACGACCGTTAAGCGAGTCCTGTAACGAACACTTCATGCTCAGCTTCCCATTCCCTGCTCCGCACTTGGGGCAAGTGGGACTGGGAGATGTGACGGAGGTGCGCCCGCCCCGAGCATCACCAGCAGCATCACAGAGAGAAGAAAGCCCTCTCCAGCAGCTTTCCCTATGGCTTTACGGGCACAGGCCGGGTCTCTCGCAGGCACCTGGCGTATCCTCAGCCCTGCATGCACACCCTTCTCCAGCACCACCTTCTTTTTTTTGACCCCAGCTCTCCCACTGCAGCGAAGCTGGATTGTTTTCTGGTTTTGCACATGTCAGCAAATGCTATATGGACTGGAGCAGAGAAAAATAAATGCCCATTCTAAACTGGCAGGGTTGCCACCCCCTGCATTCAGCCTCGCAGGCCAGCCTCGTCGCACCCTGAGGTTTCTGCTCACTGATTTTGGATTCCCTGGTGTTGGCTGTAGGACAAGAGCTGTTTTAATGGGACATTTCCTGGCAAAAGCAGTATGATCTGAACAGGGATGTGAGATTAATAACCTTGCTAAAACCTTGTCTTTTTTTTCCTGAATCTTGTCTAGAAACCACATACCGGAGCCGGACTCTGCTGGCACGGAGAATATCAGGTAGGTTGAGGGTGTCACCCCCAACCACTCTATAATTTGGAGCAAGCGTGGAGCATCATGGAAAGTAAATTTGGGTCCCAGCACCCAAAGCCAGGAGCCGTGGGGCCAGCTGTGCCCTCAGGCACTGCTATTTTCCTTGCTTTGCCAACAGATGGTACCTCAGGCTCTTGAAATAAATAACATTTTGTTACCTAAGCTGAAAATGCTGGCTTGAGCTCTTCAGATAAGAAGAAAATAGCCACGTAGGGGGGCTGTGTTATGAGTATGTTTTTAAAGATGCTGTGGATTACCAGGGAAAGGGAGGGCTTTAAGTGGAACCATTTCATTGATGGTAGCAGGGATTGCTGAACGGGACTCTCTTTCATCTGACGGGGATGGTTATAGGAGCACGCGGCAGCTGAGAGGGGGTGTATCCACCCAGCCTGCTCCCTAATGACAGACCCATCAGATCAGCGTGTGCGTACTGCCTCATTGCTGTTTTAGTCAATAAAACCCACTGGGTGAAACTACCAGGATGTTTATTACAAATAATATTTGACAGGATGAAATTAGCACATAGACGCTCTTATGTTGCTTAATGAGGTCTGAAATATAATCCTATAAATCATCAACAACAGCCGTCTGGTGACAGACACATGAGAAGAAGAGCAGGTGATTATAACACATCCACATCATTGCAGTGACAAGGGTTTAAAATAGCAGCGTACCTTTACACAGGACACCGCTGCGGTAGATTGGGAGACGATCAGTTATGTATCCTGGTTGCACGGTTTCCCTTGCAAGCAGACATCATGCTCAGAAGCCGGAGTGCAACTCGGGGCCGCTGAAGCGATCAAAGCCTTCCACCACATCCAGGTGCAGCGTGATGGGTACCGGAATCACACTTTTGGATAAGAAACCTCTGGTTATGTTGTCCCTTCCTCCAACAAAGGAGAGGAAAGTTGGATCTGCTATGTTAGAATGGTCTAGATCTGGACTTACAGAGTCAAATAGAAAGGAAAGTCTCCGGGTGCTTTCCAACCCTGACTGGGCAAGCATCAAGATAACAGTTCTATAGAAGTGCCCTACTTTGGTGCCAGTGAATATAAAGGAAAATGACGAGCAGTCTGAAATTGTTAAACAATTATTAGAAGTACTAAATTAATTTATAGTATTTATTATCCAACAGAATTCCTCGCTTTCATTATTTAGAAGGAAGTAAGGTTTTCCAAATATATACATATATATATTTATCTAAGGTCTATAATAAAACACAGCAGGAGTGAGTAAATTACTTTATCAGAGCAATTTACATTTACCCTCCAGTATTTTTTATTTAGGAAGTAAATCAACTTGGAAAAAGACCACAGGTACCGAGAGAGTAGGAGATAAAAGCGTGGGGAGACATCACAAAATCTTTCCACGTACAGCTGGATCACGGCTGCAAGCACATCTCTGCAAACAGTTCTCTTAGTAGCTTGGGCTTGTTTTAAGGGCAAACAGGTCTCCTGCTTTAGTACTCAATTCACAGCCCATTGCAGTGTTGGGAATAAGTTCCAGGACTCTACTTAATTATTAATTTTATTTTTTTATCACCCCCAGTCATCACCTGGGGTCATATCTGACTGCTCCAGACAGGCCCCTGCCTCCTGCCCCTCCCAGCAGGCATCGCAATCTTTTGATAGAGGGTAAATAAGCATCTCCTGACCTGTTTTCTCACTCATACAAGTACTTTCCAGAGGACCAGAATATTCTTCACTACAGGCGGGGTTCTGGGAGAGGAGTATATTGCAAACACTTAATACATGACTAAATGCTGTGCAAAAGTGATAGCCCTAAATCATTTCTCACTGCTGCTTTGCCTGTGCTTTAAATTATCCTATGATGGAGTTTTAAAATATACATACATATTTAAGATTTCTCCTATTTTGTATCCCACTACAATCTGCTATATAGCTGTGGGTTTTACTTCAATTTTTAACAGTGCTCCTTCAGTTTTCCCACCTGTGCGAATGCACTGCTGACACTTCACCTCACCTCTATCATTTTGATGCTTAAGATCATCCTATGACAGCATAAGATTTGCTGCGGTGACATTCTTCACAATAACAACAGTTATATTTACCTATTTCTTATATTTTACTCAGTCCTTTGGTATTTTAAGTTATGTCAGGCTCCCATTCGGGACTGAACTCTGGGTTGGATGCTGCAAGTATTCCCCTTTGAATGAGTCAGGAAACTTAGCAGAATGTGTGCGACTTACATTCACCAAGGAAACAAGTGGTCTGGAAATTTGGGATGAAGGAATCTCTCATCTGATAAACAATAGTCATTTTTGCGAAAAAGAATAGCCTGTTGTTGATTTGAGCGTAAGGTTATATTTTGCTGTGCCCACATTATGAGAATGAAGCAACATTTCAAGTCTCCAAGAACCAGCATGTTCCAGCGACGCCTGTGAATATTCCTCCTGCTCAGTGAACTGGGAGTTAGCTCAGAAGAAAAACCAAACATAACCAGGTGTGTAAGAGGCTTTGTCTGTACTCTGGGTATTTTTTGAAGCACACTTTCTTGCACATTGTCCACTGAAATGGGTTGTGGATGACTGTTATATTGACCAGGACAAAAAGAGGTTCACGAAAAGCCAGTATGAGAACATGGAAACAGTCAATGGGGACATGAGAGGCGAAGCAGGAAGCTCCTTGCTTAGCACTAGCAGGGAGAAAGAAATTTATAAGCAACGCCAGCAGTTACAGTAATCCTCAGAGACACTCACTCTGTAGTTGATCTTAAGTATAAAACTGCTTATCGTACAGCGACAAGCAACAAAAAGCTGATCAGATTTGTATGAACTAGCACAGAAGAACAAGAAGCCCAAGAAGAAAATAAAAAATTGTGACGTGTGTAATGCCACTGCTGAAGAGCAGAACATCAGGTGGGGACAGAGCTGCAGAAGACCAGGTACATCAGCCTTGGCTGATACAGCTCTGCATTCGGTAACCCCCTGGGCTGCAGCAAGGGAAGGAATCAGCATGGGAAACATTTGACAGAGAAAGTCTGTGTTCCAATGAGTTCATTGTGAGAAAACGTGGCACTCAGACTTTTTGGGACACAGAAAGGATCTAACTTACAATACAGGACATGTTTGGACTCCTTCTGCTAAATGCACCATCAGCAATGGCGGGAAACATCTTTGGAAAAGCTGGGCACTGATTCTGAGGCACAGAGCAAAGAATGTGATCTAAAGCTACATTTCTTTTATGACTAGATATCAAACTGCTTTTCAACCCACAAACAAGAACAGATTTTGCTCCGTTGCTTGCTCTGCTGATATAACCTCATCACTTCCAACACACAAAGTGCAGCGATGGCTTTGCTGCTGCAGTCGCTGTCCTTTATAGTGGCAGTTATATGCCATAAGATTAACCAGCAAGCATTCATTGCAAGTCTCTTAATGCAAATAACCCACACCTTGTAGTCATCCCATGGAAAATATTACATTTGCAAAAAGATGCAGTGCTTTAAAACGTTGCCACATCTCACAGTCTACGAATGCAATGTATTTCTAAGTCAGCCTTGTCATAGAAAGCAGACATACCATTCCAAGAAACAGCAGCCTGCCTCATTTATTTTTAGAGGTAACTAAAAAAGGAAAACTTTCCTCGATGTAAGACTGGAGAGGAGAAGAATTCTGCTTAAATCACTGCTGTCATGCATGCAGTAAGGCTAAAAAATGACAACTGCACTTCTAACAAAAGTACACCCTGATTTACTAAACAGAGCGCTGCGTCGATCACCCAACCGGACGCGGAGACAATCCTTGCTTGGTGCGCGGGATGTGGCAGAGCCGCTGCTTCCCACTCCGCAGAGACAGCCCTCGGGCACAGGAAGGCACAGCCTCGGTCCTCATGCCTGGGATGCCGCTACTGCAACAGGCGTCGTGTCTGCCAGCGATCCCCGGTCTGTCGAAAAGCATCTGGGATGTGCTCTGACATCCCTGGTCCTTACAGAAGTCTATGACTCAATTCTTTCTTCTGGCCTTTGCAGAACTATGTGGGCTCCAACCCTCAGAACTGACTACTGCTGTTTTGCAAAACCCACGTCTTTAAATATTTGATCACCTAACACCAAAAGGGCCACAAGACCACAGCGATTCTCGAAGCAACATTGACTGCATCTGCTAGAGGTAAAAAAGCAATTACTCAAAGTGCACTGATGGCAGAATATTTAAGCTGAATATTTAAGGTGTTTTAGAAGCTTATCAGGGATCTCAATTTTGCGACTTGTTTTCAAATTTCCTCCATGAGTCATGTGTCAAAAAAAAAAAAAGAACGCAAATAAACAATGAAAAAGATATTGAAAATATTATTTCAGTCAGCAGTAAAGTGAAACAATACAATGGAAGATTAATTTCACCTCAGACCATGCTGAGTGATGACACAAATGCTCATTTCAAAAGATGCAAAAGGCGTTGTGCCCCAAAAGATGGAGTGTGATTATGAGCTTAATGGGTTGTTTAACTTGATAAAGTGCCAGTTTCTAAATAGAAACCAGGCTTTAAATATTTAATCAAATTTTGAACGATCTCCCATTTTTTCCTTGGCTAAAAACAGACATCCAAAAATTGCATTTTTCTTTAAGCATCTAAAAACGTTGATATAGAAATTAAGCAGGAGGAGGAAGATTTAGTTAAATTCGAAGCTGTTTGGGTGCGTTCTAGTCAAAGCAGTGAATTTTCAGTGCAGATCCCAGCACCTTATAAAGCACTGTGCCTTATACAACGATGCGATTAGCCCATGCCTTTTGACTTTCCAATGCCTTCTGCACCTATGACTAGATGTGTGTGGGGGGGTGTGGGTCTTTCCCACACATCACCACCTCTCCAACACCTTACACCAAGCATCAGTATGGTACCACTGTCACAGCCTGGTGTCCCCTTGTCCAGAGAAAAGGTGCTGGCCCTAGTGCAAGGCTGGTGACAGGACACGCCAGGTGCACTGCATCCCACCGTTTGCACACTAACCCCACCGAGCAGGGACCTTTTGCTTCCCATCACACCTTCCACATTGCTGCCCTCTCCCATCTGCTTTTGTCTCTGTCGCTGTTTCACTCCCTGCTCCTCTCCAGCCCCTGGGCAGTTCAGAGCATCCCCTGGTTTTCCTGGGGGCCGGCCACCCCCAGCCCAGGAGTTCTGCCATGAACAGCAGCCACCCAGCAAGGTGGCTTCCCTTCTGCCCACACATCCATGGAAAGACCTACGTACGTCCATCAAAAGATGTCGCAAACACTTATAAGAACTAGAAGCGAGATGACAAACAGTCCTGTTTGAACCCAGGCCAGGGCCATCGGCTGCTATCTCGCCACCTTGAAAAGGACAAGGTAAAACTCAGAGGGGTGGCAAGAAGGTCTGAGGGCCCCATGGCAGGGCCCTGATATGACAGGGTCACCCCCACCCAGAGGGCTCCCCTGAGGCAAAGGGATTCCCAACCTGCCTCTGAAGGACCTTGTACCCAGGTGCTGTGGGAGCAGCAAGATGATGGCACAGGAAAGTTCCTGGTGGCTTTAGCTCTGGTTCCACAAGGGCTGGATCACCCACACTGACCTGCCCGTACTCACGATGCCTCTCTGCTATCCCCCATCCAAGGACCAGGGTGCTTTGCAGTACCCCAGCTCCAGAAACCCAAGAGGCTTTTCCCTTTCCAAATATTCCCCCGTGCCCTCTCCAGCTGTCACCTCCCACAGCACAGAAAAGTTGCTGTCCTTTTATTATTTTTTTCTTTTTTTTGCCAAGGTCACAGCGTTGCACTTTGAAAGAAGGAAACGCCTTTGTGGCTGGACGTTTTATATCCCCATGACGGACTGCTCCCCGACTGCAGCAAGGCAGCGTCCCCGGCGCGCGCCTCCAGCCCCAGCCCGGCCGAGCAGCGACGGGAGCAGCCCCTCCGGCAGGCACGGGGCTCCGACGCCTTCGGCTTTTCACAGAGTTGGGTCCTTGGCAGCCGGGAACAAATTAACATTCAAGTGAGTCTGTTTGGATAACAGAAAATGCAAAAACTCCACATGGCAAGTGATCCCTTTTAGAGCAGCATTACAAGCCTGGCAGGTGTCCAACTGGCACGGTAGCTCCGAGCAGCAAACACACAGCACTTCGCTGGTGATGTGTAAAGGGCACTTCTGAACAATTTCCGCCTCGAAAACTGTCTTGTGAAATCTTCCAACTTGGGTTGTATTCATACATCACCCGAATCAGCTGCATATCATTCAGCGCAGCTATTAGTCCCAGGCTTTAAATAAGTCTAGCATCTGTGTCACCCACCAGCAGTAACAGTGTGACACTTTTTTTTTTAGTTTGACTGTTTTCCCTTCCATTTGGCACAGACGGTTGGTTGATGAAAAGTCGTGGATGCTTCCTAGAGTGACTAGTTTTGCACCCCTCATTTATCAGAAGCTTGCTATGTTTGGAGCTAAAAATCCCACTGCATTCCCATCTATAGATTAAACTTCCCTAAAAGCTTCCTTTTCCAATCCCATTTTCACTAATGCTGCCACTGCATCAAACTCCGCAGTCAACTACCAGAGGTGTGCTGCTCCTTTATTTTATCAGAGATCATTTGAGCCAGGCGATAGGTACCTCACAGCCCAGACTGACTTTTCTTGAAGGGACGTGGTGGGACCATGTCTCCCCCCTGCTGAGCTGCATGGGCACAAAGGGAAGAACCCAGATGGCAATTCCTCCCCAAAGCATGTGCCTCGGAGCCCACGTCTCCTTTCTCAGGTGCCAGAGCACTCGCCATACCTCCTTATGGGGAGGGTAAACAATCACACCTGGAGTTCCTGTGCAGATTAGACTTGCCCGTTGCTAAAGGTTACCACTTTTAATTTGTAAGCTTGGACCTTCTGGCAGTTCTGCAGAGAGACACACACACAAAACAAGGAACAGGAAAGCATCAAGCACAGCGTGGCTCCTTCTTTGCCTGCCTGTGGTGACCCCAGCCTCCGCTCTCCCTCTGGCACCCCTCAACACACTGACCTTGCAGCCTGCCCCAGAGGGCGACACATTCGAACTATTTTGTTGCTGCTGTTGCAGGAACAAAAGGCAGCGGGATGGACGGCACGGGGCACCCAACACCAGGGCGTCAGGGCGAAACGGCCCCGGGGCCTGGAGGGGACAGTCCGCAGCAGCGTGGAGCATCCTGCCCTAGGGGAGCAGCGCCGGCTGGAAGTAAGCGGAGCAGTCTCAGACTGATGGGCTATGCAGCCCATCTCCTTTGCTACCAGCCGAGTCTTGCTCTTTCCCGGTAGATTTTGTTTTGCTTTGCACTCCCCCACTGCTTTTTAGGCTTCTTGGGAATTTCACGGATCAAACACAGTCTAAAACCAAGCAACCAACCCCGACCTCCAGCAATAGCTTATTTTTTCTGCAAAGAGGTGGTGAAAGGGATTTGGACAAATCTGTCAAAGGGGTGTGGAACCCCACAAGAGCACCCTGCCATTTGTACAGGAGTGAGAGAGACTTAACGTGCACGGGCAGAGTTGTCACTCACCCGCACAGGCACAAGTACGATGCCATCACAGAAAGAATAATGAGAAAACAAGCAGTAAGAGGGAAAGATACTTCGGTAACTTAAGTAGGAAAATGGAAAACATTTTGCCTGACAAATTTGAACTGGTTTTGAAACGTGAGGGCCTTATTCCTGGCATGAGGGAGGGCCATAAGAAAAACACACTTCAAGATTTGACATCGTGAACACAATTTCTACAGTAAATCCTCAGTGTTTCATGTGTGCTCTAAGTCACCAAAAGCCGGCTGGGTGGGAGGGGTGAGGTTACCCCAGGCACTGCATGGAAGAGCATCCAACCAGCCCAGAACACACACCCTCCTGTGGCCTCACAGCACATCAGGAGGTTTTTGATGCTTGCTTCTGCCCAAAGCATTTTTGAAGTGTTTGATGCTTGCTCCTGCCCAGAGCGGCCCATAGGGACAGGCTGAGCATAGCTCAGCCCAAGACTGACTTATAGATGGTTTTCCCTCATGACCTGGACAAATCTATGATGTTTGAATTTCATTAAAAGCACGCAGTTCTGCACGGCCCTTTGTGGGATCAAATTCCCTTAAGCCATTCTGGCTATCTCAGACACCAAGACTGTGACCTTTCAGGCCATATCATCACTGCACGTCACGTTCACCCCACCAGCAGTTGGGTTTGCAGAGTTCAGACCCCCATGGGGCACAGACTCAGCTAATGTTGCAGCCTCTTCTGCGCGCCGCACGCAGACCACATCCACCAGACAGACTGACAGCAGCAAATCGGTTCTGTGCAGAGCAGTGGGACCCTGCTATGCTTTTCCTCCTTTCTGCAAACCCACCTGCAGCCATCTCCATGCGAGAGGCTTCCTTCCCAGATCAAAACGAATGGAGCATATGCCAACGCTATCAGCGTGTGGATATTTTACTTGCAGGACTCCATTTGCTTTGCTTAAAAATCAAACAAGATAAAATATCAAGCTACCTTATTGTGCTGGCCTGATCTTGTCTAATGAGAATGTGTTGAAAACAGCCAGAATCGCTTTTTTTCTGCAGACATTCAAGCTCAGGAAGAAAGTCTATTGCAAGAGATCTTTTAGGGGTGGATTTAGAGCGCAGAGGACACACAGGGTGGTGGCACTGAGGGGACGCCCAGATCTGCTGGCACATGCAACCAACGCAAAAGCCACTCTGCTGGGCTGGGGGGAGACGGGGCTCCTGGGGAGGGCTGCCAGCACAGCCTGGTGCCAAGCTGCACCACCTCCCGGAGCTGGATTTTCTCCTGGGAGCATATTTGGGCTTGTTTAGCTAAGTGCATCAAAGTAAAAAAATAGACAAAAGCATGAAGAAATGGAAGACAAAATTAGCTAGGATAAAATCTGTCTGATGGGTGGCATTATAAATGCCTAGGAATAATCATTGCCCACCCGAAGACTATTTTCAAAGGAAAGTAGCTCAGCTTTGATGCCTTTGGAATCCAAGGACTTTGGCTTTTTGCTTAAACTCCTTCCATTGTGTTTCTTATTTTCTCAGGGGAAAACACAGGCATCAGAAAAACACCCCTTTCCTTAAGTAGGCTGCCGCTAAAGAGATGGCTTCATCTCCCGTGCAGAGATAAGAAGTGCTTTGCTTTTCAAGAGGTTGAAGTAAACAAAAATCAGCAATCAAGGGAATCAAAATGCCCAAAGACTCTTTGCTCACTGCTTGTCACTGCTGAACAAGTTCTATTAAACTCAAAAAACCCAAACCAGGCCACAACCCCAGGAACACAACAGATGTTCAGGCACTCACACAGCCCTGTCTGGCTACAAGAGGAAGAAGAAGACACAGCAAGAAGAGACACTGATCCCCAGGAAGACAAAAATAAAAGCTCTGCGAGAGACACGTGTGAAACCTGCACCCCGTGGAGTGCAGTGGGAACATCGCTTGCGCTCACCACTGCATTTCTGCTACCCGCAGTCCCGAGCGAGTGTCCTGCGAGGGCTGATGTTTCCCTCCATCCCAATGCAGCCCTGCTCTGGCCACATCTTGCAGCCCCCTCATGAGCTGTGACCACTGCCCTCCCCTTCTGTCCTACTGTCCATGTGGTGATGGAGGTCTGCTCCTGGCCCTCCAGCATCACCACTACCTGCTCCCACACCCGCTGGCCGCCCCCATCCCCGCAGCACAGCCAGGGGGGCCGGAGAGCCGACAGCAAATCCCCGGGGCCACAGGCATCACCCTGCCCATAAAACCTCCAGCCTCTGCACCCCGTGGGGCACTCTGCCTTGATACAGACGATGCCCCGCAGCCCTCCCATGAAGCACCGGCAGTAGGCTGGAGGCCACGGGGGTGAGATTGTGGGGTGATGGCACTCGAGGGCCCATGGTCAGCACTCAAACGTTCAAGCAAGGAGCAGACGGTGTGTCAGGAAGCGGTGCACGTACCTGGGCTGGAGGCCAGAACCACGCTGGCTACGGCATTAACTTAGCAGCAGCAGACAAGTTTGCAAACAGCCTGCAAAACAGCTCCTACATAAATCAAAGAGCCTCAGACGGGGTGAGAAACCCCATCCACAAAGTTCACAGCAGTGAGATGCCATTTCCTAAACAAGGCAGTGATGCAGAGACCAGCAACAGGCAGCGAGGTGCAGCACAGCCCCTAGAGCAGTGTGCCAGGAGGAGGACATCCCAGAGACCTGCTTGCCGCCCCCTCAGCTCCCAGCAGAGACAGACTCTAGATGCTGAATCCAGCGTTCATACTCTAGCTTTGTTTTTATCTTAGGCTGGCCATAGTGTTATTTCCCTCATGGGAACACAGCTCCCAGGTTTGTCCCATCTCCACACAGTGCTTCCACGTCCCTAATAACTTCAGGTCCCACCACCAAACCTCAGCCACAGCTGAAGTCTTTAAGGCACTGCGTCTGGCTGGTCCTGGGAAAGCAGCAGATGGGTACAATCATCTCACTTCTGTAGCAGAAAGGCTACAAAATAAGCCAAGACCTTCTTTATCATGCACCACAAGATTTACTTCTGCATCTTCAGGCAACTCAGTTTCCATGTTTCTGCGACAGTCAGATAGACTTTGATATTTTTTACGATCAAACAGTCCTTTAAAAGGATGTGTCGTGCAGGGCCTTTTTAGATTAAAGGGGCTTTCAATAAAAAGACAGTTTCTAGTCTCATAAATGATAATATTATTTGAAATAACTCAGCAAAGTTGTTAGCGAACCATTCTCAATCAGCATTTAATGAACAAGAACACAAGAAACCTACTACCATAATTATCTGCTGTGGTAATTTCACATTTTCTTTTACTAAGTGAATGGAAAATAAAGTGACCGCAATTATCTGAGATTTTAAGTGGAGTCCTGCAGCCCTCCCACAATTACTTGACTAGATGACACCATAGTTCCCTCTAACTGCCCAGATGACAGGAGAAGGAGGCCCCGGGGTGCAGCGCCACGTGCATTTGATAGGCAAGCAGAAAAGAGAGGCAGTTTTACCTACTACAGGACATGGATACAACTATTTTGGAGGCAGCCTGCAGGACCAGATCTTGTCTTCACCAGCAACAATGAACTCCAGCAAAGCGCCATCAGGCCAAACCTGGTGTCAGCCAGACCAAAATCAGTATTTAGGCTGCAGCTAAAAGACCAGCTTCATCAGTAACGTGCGGTCAGTGCCAGTCCCCTGGGTGGCAGGAGGGTCCACGCTGGCCTGGGAACACTGCAAAGCTCCCGAAAACATGCAGAGGTCATTCCTTTCCAGGGGCATGGGACGCTGTTAAGCTGGGAAGCGGTCAGTGAAGGGAGTCTCCTGTTCAGTTGTGCTACCGGTGACATGACCCAGCACGGGAGTGAATCTCTGTACGACAAATACGTTTTCAATGACGGGATCCTGGTCCTGATCCCTGGACAAGCCTGGCGCAGAGCTTTCCCTCAACTGGATCTGCCTCAACAGCATCGTCTCTCTGCAGGGCCCTGTCCAGAGAAAAATGACTGTGTCTTGTTTCAGTCTGTAGGGTACCACTCAGATTTATAGGCCATCCCTAAACAGCCCCCTCTATGTTTTGACCTGCAGCTTTTCAGAGAGCAACCTGTGCCTAGACCCTGGTTTCTGTATTCTGGCCTTCGCCACCTTTCACCATTCCCAGAAGATTCAAACAAAACTCCAACCACCACCACCGTCTTCTGCAAATCACCAGAAAGATGTACTCATGCCAACTGGCAAACTGGGCACAGCACCCTGGAGTCAGGTCCTGGCTTGGTGAGTCCCTGCCTCCGTTGCCCTTGCCATTAAACATGACTACGCGGACCTCTCCCAGGAGTGCCACCACGACTATCAAGGTTGTACTGCTGCAGCGAGGAGAGTATTAAAACACTCCAGACTTCTGCTCTGCCGTGAAGTCTATAAACCCAGTGACCTGGCGCTGTTTGACAGGCAGGGGAGTAGACGTACAGCATATTGAGGCTATTAGCAAGAGCCAGGCAACAACAAACAGCATCGTGCTACAAAATTATACTGAAACGCAATAAAAATCCCAAATGGGAAAATATGCAGATCAACCTGAACTTTGTCACTTTGCTGAATAACAGCATGTTTAGTGACAGGGATTGCTTTTCAACTGGAAACTAACAGATTTTTCTATCTGATGTTGCTGAGATCTGGGCATAAAAAGCAGTTTTCTTGGGAACTGACAGTGGAAACACAATAGATCTTCTAGAGGACATTGCCTCCTTTCATTCAAAGGGATATCTGTTTTAAGGAGAACTGAAGTTTTAATCAAAGTTCTTTCTTACGTTTGTCAAAAGCGGGAAAAAGTGACAACTGCTTGTCGGTTGCTGGCTCGTGCTGAGCCAACCATTTGAATATTATTCTGGTTGATTAAATTTGCATTGCTAATAGGGGAGAAGCCATATGCCTCGCACACCTGTAGAATACAGCTCCGGGTTTTGAAAGGTTATTAGCACACTATTATGTTCTGGCGAGAAAGGAATTTTTCGGAGTGGGATGAGGAGCTCCTGGGGGCGCAGAGGAATGCAGCAGGTCCTCCATCACTGCTCCCCTTCCCGCACTGCGCAGGTCCTCCCTGCACGGCTCGCCCGCAGCCGGCCACGCAAACAGCAGCACCAGGGGAGGGCAGAAACCTGCCCCTTCCTGGGCAAAACCCCTTGGGCACTAGCAGGGAAGTGTCCATCAGGGCAGCGTGAAGTCTCACTTAAGAAGAAAAAAAAAAAAAATAAAATGGAGCACGCAAGAGATTTAAATCTTACAGAATGGCTTATAAAGATAATGGAATTGCTGCTCTCTGTTTGGCTTCAGCTGAATTTTAAATGGCTTGGGTAAAAATGAAGGGTTTGTTTTTCATGTTGTCCAATTAAGAACTTTGTCATCACTGGAAATTGCTGAAATTATTGCTTTCTCCTTCAGGTTATATTCCAAAAATTAAACAGGCACTCTCCTACTCCCCGTAAGACTTCGTAGAGGGATTTTACCCTGATTAAAGTGTTAAAAATTAATGCCACTCTGACAAGTCCCTTTGGATTCTACATACTGCAGTTACTCCCTGTCTCCTCCAGGTATTTCAGTCGATGTTATCTGTAATTAACATTACGTCTTAGCCACTGGCTTTTTCTCAGGGAATTTTCAGCAGTGCTAAATGGGGACCATCCCTGCCTGCTGTGAAAACCAGACTCGAATGCCAGGCAGTCCTAGTCTTGTCCCCTTTCTGGCATGCAGCAGCGAAGCAAACACTGTATTGAGAAAATTCATTGTGCATTTTACTTTCCAGGCTAGGGATCCTGCTTAGGGATCACCTCTCAGTACTCACTCCCATCCCTGCTATATTCCAGGCTCAGAGACACCATTTGCTTTTTTCATTTAAAAGCTGTTGCCTGGCAAGAGGACAGAGCATTTCAGGAAAGCCAGGCAGGCTAACCCTGTATGTGATAGAGGTGGGAATGTGTTTGGCCCCAGGATGGAGAATCTCTGCAAGGAAAGCCCATAAAAGCCAAGATGCATCATCAGAAGAGCCCTGGACAAGCATGTTCAACCGTACTGTTCAACATCTTTGTTAGCGACATGGACAGTGGGGTAGAGTGCACCCTCAGCAAGTTTGCTGATGACACCAAGCTGTGTGGCGAGGCAGACACGCTGGAGGGGAGGGATGCCATCCAGAGGGACCTGGACAAGCTGGAGAGGTGGGCCCAAGCCAACCTCATGCAGTTCAATAAGGCCAAGCGCAAGGTCCTACATCTGGGTCGGGGCAATCCCAAGCACAAATACAGGCTCAGCGGGGAATGGCTGGAGAGCAGCCCTGTGGAGAAGGACCTGGGGGTGATGATTGATGAGAAGCTCGACATGAGCCAGCAATGCGCGATCGCAGCCCAGAAGGCCAACCGTATCCTGGGCTGCATCAAAAGAAGTGTGGCCAGCAGGTCAAGGGAGGTGATTCTGCCCCTCTACTCCGCTCTGGTGAGACCCCACCTGGAGTACTGCATCCAGCTGTGGAGTCCCCAACATAAGAAGGACATGGACCTGCTGGAGCGTGTCCAGAGGAGAGCCACGAGGATGATCAGAGGACTGGAGCACCTCTCCTATCAGGAGAGGCTGAGAGAGTTGGGGCTGTTCAGCCTGGAGAAGAGAAGGCTCCGGGGAGATCTTATTGCGGCCTTCCAGTACCTAAAGGGGGCCTACAGGAGAGCTGGGGAAGGACTTTTTACTAGGGCATGTAGTGATAGGACGAGGGGGAACGGCTTTAAGCTGGAAGAGGGCAGGTTTAGATTAAACATTATGAAAAAGTTTTTCACTTTAAGGGTGGTGAGGCACTGGAACAGGTTGCCCAGAGAGGTTGTTGAAGCCCCGTCCCTGGAGGTGTTCAAGGCCAGGCTGGACGTGGCCTTGGGCAACCTGGTCTAGTGAGAGGTATCCCTGCCTATGGTAGGGGGGTTGGAACTCGGTGGTCTTCAAGGTCCCTTCCAACCTAAACCATTCTATGATTCTATGACTTTTGCCAGTTACCAACCCAGACTCAGCATTTGAGAATTACAAGTTTCACTCTCCCCTGAATTTCCAAAAATTTATTGGGCTAAGCGATAACCCTTTAAAGACAGCCAGGCAGAGAAGTACTTCACAGCAATGCTGTAGAAATCACAATAAAGAGACAGAAACATGAGCTGGTGAGTATTTGTTCAGCGGTATGTATGTGCATGCGCCTTACTCCACAGGTATTTATGGACAGACAGAAGTACAGATAAGCCTGAACACAATTTTCCCCAAAACATGCTGATAATCCTGACTCAGCAAAGAGGATCCAGCAGAACAAACACTACTTTTTGTGCAAAAATGTAGAGGAAATACCTGATGTAATGAGCTCAGGGATGAGCATTCAGAGCAGAGTCAAGTGGTGCCGGGGAGCGAGAGCCAGGCTGTCACCGCAGGGACCAGGAGGGCCCCAGGAAGGAGTTCTGGGAGGCAAAGGGACATGGGGAGGGAGGTGCAGTGGTTGCAGGAGACACCTCTGGCCCAGCGTTCGTGACAATCAATGCTTTGCTGCAAATACCTAAGGAAAAACTTGGCACTTGGGACCTTTAATGACACAGAAGAGGAGTTGCCCCGTTTCCTAGTTATATTAATGTATATATTAAACTTGCACTGCTCATTGGCAGCCCCTGTGCTGGCTGGAGAGAGGCAGCATTGGCTGCATTCTCTTCCGACGCACTATGCCAGTCCCTTTCCACCTGCATCTCTCTTGGTTTTAAAAAAATACGTCCACATCAAGACAGTTACTTCCTATCGTGATGTCTGGACTCACAGATTGTCTTAAATAAAGGACGTTTTTCAGAGCTGATAAGAACACTGTTACTGTGGACAGTTTGTCAGAAAGTTTTGTTGGAGTTCAATAGCAATTGCCTTTTTTAATTGCAAAGTCATTTAGATTTTGATAAAACCTGCTGTCAATTTCCCAGAAACATCTGAGGTGATAATTGCCGTTTTTAAAACGGTCTTCAGGAAAAGTTTTATTTCAACTAATTTGTTGAATTATGAGGTGTTTTTAAAACTGACAAAATATTTTTTGGGGGCATTTCCAAAGTGAAAATATCTAGGATGACAGACAAGATGAGGGAAGCAGTGTCGAGATGAAATCACACTGAAAATTCCAAGGTTTTGACCTAACGCAAGACAGAAACGTCAAACCCTCAAAAATACTGGTAGGAGAAGAAACCAAACCACCCAAAGGAACCTTGTATTAATGCCTCAGTGCCCACACAGGGTTCACTGTAGCATCAGCCACTGTCAATATGATGTTGTTAGCTACCTGCTTTTCCAAGACTTCAAATTACTTGGCTTCCCAGGCACGGGAGAGCTGCCTCCTCCCGTGGCAGCCGGTGCGGCTCAGGAGTCTGGCACAGATGCACAGGCTGTTCCTGTTGTCTTTCCCAGAGTTGTAAGGGTGGACGTGCAGTTGGAAAAAGCTTTTTACAGAAAAGGGCAGCTCTGCTCAGTGCGAGGAAGGCACAGAGCATAGGTTCCTACAGCAGGCTTTTTCTAAGCTTCCCCAGCATTTAATTCTTCCCAGGTAAGAAGACAACAACCAAGGAAAGCAACAATTGCCGCGTAATCGCAGTGTTCTGAAAATAATAAGCTTCCTTTGGTAAAGGAGCATGTTACTAACATAAACGTACAGGACTAAGATTGAAAGAAGGCTCCAAGGTAATGAAAAATGTGCTAGGACTCTAAAATACTTCCCTGCAGAACAACAGAGCCTCTCCCAGGCTCAGCACTGACATCCCACATCGGGGATAGCTCATGAAAAACCACCTACAATGCCAAGCAACGCCTGAGCCCGGGACAGGAGCAAAAACCTCAGTGGAAGAGGAGAGGTTGGAGCACTCTTCAAGGTGAACCAAGGCAACTCAAGCGGTGTAAGATGGAGAAGCCATCGGCACAGCCAACCTTAAGAGACAGCTATCAAGGGACAAACGCATCCCTTCAGGAAAACAAGACAACCCCTCCTCAGCCATACCGCACAGTAAGCTCAAGGACATGCAATGTTTCAGCACGCAGATCTCTGCTCTCTACTCTCTAAATTGGGAAGGACCTTGAATGCTCTGTTTAAATTTAATTTATAGACAAGAAACGCAAAGTTTCTTAAAAGAGCACATCAATAAATTAGCATCAAATTTTGCTGCTTTGTCAAGGATTAGCAGTTTTAATCCATTTCAAGCATGAATTGGGAATTAGAAAATAGTGCTGAGATATTAATAACAAGTAGTTCAGTGTGTGCCCTTAATTTGCTTAACTTTAAAGGGCTGGTAGGAATTTTTATACAGAATGAGGAAGGAGCTGAGCAGATAGAATAAAAACGTCTTAATGGCATAACATACCTAGAGCTTTCAGGCTAAAGCTCTGTTTGCCTATTGGTTCGTGCATCAGTCATTTGCTGGCTGAACTCATTAGTAGCTGAGGTGTATATCAAGAGTAATTCATTTTCAATCACTTGAGTGAGCAGGACTAGCTGCTGCGGACAGAAGTACACAACTGGGCTTCAGCTGCAGACTGCACGTTTGACTTTTACCTCTAAACCAAAGCATCCTAGTTGTTAGGTTAGCTTGCTCCTCTGAATGTACCAGCAAGCTTCGCAGCTTGACTACAAGGACCCTCCTTTTACAACTAAATCTTTTAGCCCCAAAGGCTACGAAGCCCAGTTTTCCAGAAGAGGCTGGGTATGGTCTCTTTCTAGCATGAATACTAAAAAGGGATCTACGTTCTAAATTGGAGAGTGGATCTTAAACAGACATCCTATTATGACGTGAAAATAATTGTTTGCACCCATGCAATGCACCCTGTTTTGTGGAAATGTGTGTTTAAACCCAGATTGTAAGTATCCATATATTCTGCGTGTGTTAATGCTGTTAGTGCAGAACGTGTCTGCATGACTTATGGTATACACTTTGATGAAGAAGTGAAATCCTACACATAAATCAACTTAAAGGCAGGGAGATTGGTCCAGGGTTAAGGGACTAGCCTTGGGTGTTGAACGCCAAGGCTCACGTCTCTCCTTTGTAGCTGAATATGCTCACAGACGAGTGCTGCAGGATCCTCGCAACCCAGTTCTCCCTCAGTAAAATAGGGTTATAGAAATGCCATAGTGCAGTCCAGGGGTTGTAAGCACTCCCCAGACTGGGAAAAATTCAGCTATGATTATTGAAGAAAGTGATGAAAAAGTCTTCATTTCATATGAAAATTATTTTTTATGGAAACGTTGCCACAGGGCAACATACACTCAGGTTCAGGAGATGAATTTTCTAGCTTCAGCAGACTTTAGCCTCAGCAGCTTGATCGCTGCGTCTACAGCTCACAGATTAAACAGCAATACTCCCCATTTGGGATCTCCACACCAGAGCCTTTGTGGAAATTCGTAAGATGTGGTTGTCTCCCAGCCGTGTCAAAACAGTCACTTTTTCTGTCCCTTTAAAATCCACATACAGTTTCCAATTAAATTTCAATCCAGTGCTAAAAATAAGTCAAACCCAGTGTGAAAGAGGAACTGTTATATGTGCAAGTAACAAAACTACTAGGAGACTCTCTAAACGTACTTCTCCCATGAGCCACAGGGAGCCAGCTCTGCATGCCCAGCAGCAGTATCCTCCATCCTCCTCCTGCTCCTCCCTGCCCGGCCGGCTCCTGCCCTCCCACCTCCAGGCGCTACAACAGTCCATGCTGAGATCTGTTTAGCAAATGCAGCATTGTGAGCCCTCAGAATAAATAAAAAACAAACCCAGAGATTTTCATCCTGATGGGCCACACAAGGATGAAATGTGTGCTCACACATTGCTCCCAGATCTTTTACAAGCCTGGAATAATTTGCAAAAATCACTCTCCTGGGGTAGTATCATACCATATTCTTCAAATACCACCTTAAATGCACCCATGTACACACACACTGGCTGGGGATGAGTTTTTGAATCTGTTTTAATTCACATTTGGTCTTTGGGTGAATAGCAAACAACACAGGGCCAAGACTCAGAGGTCTGCCTGAGGTCTTCCGCTAAACCCCTCTGGCACTGATGGTTGCTGTCTGCAGCCATTCACCTCATCTTTCCATCAGCAACTGGGAAGGCAACTGAAGATGTACTTGAATAATCAGAAGTTGCCTGTTAGACCCCGTGAAACAGAGTCTCAGGGTCATCCCACAGAGAGTGCTCACACACCCCTTCACGCATTCACACCGTCTCTTCAGACGTGGTACCTGTGCACATAGGAGCCTCCAGCCAAGGTGCTCTGCTTCTGAGAGCAGAACAGGTGGGAATATAGGAGGCCTGATACACCAAAGGGCTTTTAAACTGATTGCCAGCACTTCAGGGAGAAAATTAGCATACCTCAAGTTGTTTAGAGAACGCCCACAAAGCCCGCTCCCTAGCACAGTCCCATATATCATCGATTTAATGGGTGTTAATGGGCTGGTGCCTTCAAAGCTTTTCAGTTAGCACAGATGTTTGCCCTTTGACAAACCACTTTGATCATTTATGCTACTAATTATTTTTAATTCGGAAAATGTCATATGAATTGTTTGAAATGCGCTGTACAACGGGGCATGGTATTGTTGATTACCTCCCCTAAATTTCTGCAAAACAACTAGCAAAAGTTTGGTCTAGGCACATAGAAAGGAAATGAAATTAATATAAATTGAGCTGTAAGTTAAGGTCCCCTTTCTCCTCCCGGATAACAGTAGATGACATTAGGATAAGTTGTGCAAAGAAGTTGAGACGAGACTGCAATATTATGGTGATAAATCACAGTGTCTTGACATAACCTCATTTACAACATGTACCGCATTCTCCTGGCCCTTGCCATTATGCAGGAAAATGCAGAGATGCTCCAAAACCAAGAACAGATTGCAGAACCAAAGTGAAGAGAGCAGAGACCATGTCAATCTATAGTTGCTTTCCAGTGGCAGAAAGCAGCCTCTTTTTCTAGGCAGAACAACAGCAGAAATCTCATCGTGTCACACAGTCACTATACATTACATCTATAATCCAGTCTGCCCAAAGTTTTTCAACAGTTCAGTACCTTTTCCCCTCTAAAAAGAACGGCTGCAGTTTACCTGGAGCAAAACAAGTAGGGTGACAAAAAAAGGAAGCTAAACCCAACAGTTTTGGATCAACCAAAACTACTGGAACTGATACTAAGAGTGCTTAATTCGATGCAAAGTTAGGTTTTGAGGGTTTTCATTTCAGCAAAAAGAAAAAATACAAGTGTTTGTAACTCCGGGCAGTTCAGCCACCCATCAGCAAAAATAATAGCTAGTTATTTACACATCTCTACTCATAACCTTTGTCACAGAATGAGGCAGGGCAGAGTGCCTCTGGACTGCCCCTTGTTTATGACTTTTTCTGACCTGTATTTAGAGCCCAGAAGAGTGTTTGAGTTCACGGCTGGAATCATAGCATGAAGGACACACAGGACAAGCTCTCCAGTGATAACATTTTACCTGGGGCTCCTGAAGATGTGCCTTGGAGTGCAGCAGGAGATGCGGGTCATGCTGGGTTTGCTAGAGCCACCACAAAGAGGTGCAGCTGACCAGAGAAGCAGGTAAGGAGGGATGCTTAATGCTCCCTCTAAGAAGTGACAGCTTTTTCTGGACAGGCACTTCCATGGGCAAGAAATCCTGGACAAAGTCCATGACTCCACAGAGCTGGAAAGCAGAGTGGGAATAGTGTGTTGTCTCATGTCTTAGGGTGGACAGAATCATGGTGAAGTTGCCCCTTGTCAGACTCATAGGAAGGCTCCTGTTACACACCATCTCCATGCAAAGTGAGACAGATGACTGCCTCAGGCACTCCATCAGTAGCTCTGGATGTTGGTCCTCAGATGAACTCCCACCATGGGGTGTGCAGGACTGCTTACTGGTCCCAAAGACCACCAAACAGTTAGGAAAGTGCTTTTATAAAAGGAAGAGGAGGTATTTTGTTCCCTAGACAGACCAGGTTCCAAATCTTTTTCCAGATAACAAATTGTTCTTAAATAAAAATTTCTCATAATTTAAGATTTTCCTTCTGCTAAAATTAAAGCTATTTAGAATTATTTCCTATCAACCACTCCGTACCAGTTTTGCTAGGATATCTTAGGCTAAGACAAAGGAAATCACAAAAACAGTAGGAAATACAGAAAGAAAATGGGTAAGATTATATTTCTCTGCAGTTTGACCTTATTTTGGAATAGGCCATAAAAAAGTGAAAGTGACTCTTTTGAAATAGAGATACAGGTTTTAATCATTCCTAATTAAAAAATAGCTGTAAACAGTCTATTTAAATGAAAGAGCTTGAACAAACGAGGGGAAGAGGTGCATCCCACCTCCTCCCTTCCTTTGTAACAGGCCAGATCAGCTTTCTGCACTTCCAAGTTGTTGACATTATCCCAGAAGTAATCATGTTGCTGTCTAGCCAGGGAAGATTGATGCCTACCTGTGCTGACAGACATGCTGATGCCTCTTTTCCTTAGGTTTCCAAGGTTATGGTTTGACAGTCAATTTAAAAGTTCTCTCTTCCCTGACAAACTGTTGGGCTCCAATGACCTTTTTTCCCCCCTCTCTTCCCTTCTCATAAAGCACATTAACGTTCTCCCCTTGATCACAGGGATTTTATTAGCACCCTGTTGCGGCAGGTTTTTTTGGATGACTTTCTTCATACTGGTCTGTACCATGGAGGGGAACCACGGTACCTGCAACTGGGCACCCCCCATGTCTCCTGCAGAGATGACAGAGGAACACGAACTTCACAGCCGCTCTCATTTACACAGTTGCAGCCATATAGCACAAACTCGCCGGTTCCCTGCTGCCTACACCAACCCTGCCAGAGACAGAGCAATGGGGGTCCGCACCCGGAGCACTGCCCTCGCCCCTTCCTGCCGGTCGCTGCTGTGCACGGCAGAGCCCATCACAACCGTAGCAGAATCTGAGAGCGCAAACCTGGACAGCGGGGGAGATATCAAAAGTCGTACATTCCCAGCTTCATTCTTCTACCTGTAGATGGCATGGATATACCTTGCTATCTCAAGCAGCTCTCCACCTCTGCTCACTTGCTTAGCAAGCAGCATCCTAGAGAGATCAATGCTTTTAAATACGAAGCACTATTTAGTGGGCGAAATTAACTCCCATCAGATGATACAAAACGCCTATACAAAATATCTGCTTGAAACATGGATGCTTTTAAGGGCATTGAATTTAAGTGAGAAACAACTGTAGGAACTATTGCACTTTGCTTTGCAATGAAGTCTTTATGCGGTGAAGGTTTCCCATGGCAAGTGGGGTTGCCCACAGAGGGAAAAACAAAACCCAACAAACCTCCAAAGAAACAAACAATCAGGAGGAAACCATCCGAGTGACATTCAAGCTATATGAGGTGTAGGACTACACCTATGAACTCCACTCACTGAGACATCTCAGCAAATACTGCCACTGAGATAAGATGTAGGAGGCTATTCTTAGGAGAAGCGGCATATCTGGCTAAATTTGCAACCATGCCTGTGTAGCTTTGGGCTGGATATGCAAAAAAATATTTAATTGCCTCAAGGTTCAGAGCAGCAGTTAGTGAGAATGACAGGAAAAGACGAAAACCTTAGCAAGTGCGACTGCAAAGAGAATGAGGTACCTTTGCATTTCTGTAACTCCCAGTAAACATCCCTCCATAGTTTTAACCGGCTAAAAATACCTTTGTAAATCAGATCCACAGCATCTTTGTTTAGGCACTCTTGAAAAGTTTATCCTTAACCTTAACTACAAAAACACTCAATTTTTCCAAAACTCTGTATGTGATTAAAATGAGAGATTTACCCTATGCAGAACGCAGATCTCCATACAGAACTTCTTTAATACCTTCAGATGGGAACCTCCAAAAGTGACTCTGTGTCTGCAGGAAGCTGCGGGTTGTCTGTAAAACCCTGCTTGCTGCAATGCCTCTTCTCTACAGAAAAATAATAATGAAATTAATTTTGGGCACTCCATTAAGCTGCAGTGTTCAGAAGCCATTCCTGCAAAGACTTCTCACATGGTACCATTAGCACCCACTTGCAATGCACCAAATTAAGTGTGTAGGCAGGACTGTGGAGAAGTAAAGTCAAAATAATTCATATGTGCAGCTACCTAGGACACTGCTTAAAAAACACAACAGAACTCCTGAACATGTCTTAATTCCCACGGCCGTTTCAGTAAGACACCAAAATTTTCCACTAAGAGAGCTAAGCAGTTTCAGGTCCCCTTAACTTCTTACTTGGACAAGTAACTTCACCTTGGATCAATGGCTATTTGCTGAGAGCGTATCCTTGTTTTACCTCTCCCTCTAGCTGAGGGCGGCTCTGCTAGTCATCACAGAACATCTAAATCGCACACTCTTTTGAAAACAAAAAAGAACTTGAAATCTGGGCAGACTTCATGCTGTGAACATGCCAAAAGTTTGAAGAATTAAGTTGGAGAAGAAAGAATAAGCATTAAGTCATGCATACATTAGGGACAAGGGTTCACGGTGCTCTCATTTTATTTTCTGCTTCTTTTTATACTTGAGGAAAGGGGCAAAAAACAACAGATTAAAAAATGACAAAGATGATGATATTTTAATGATGGCTTCTGTATTTTGAGTTTTGAAAACACGCCCATACTCTTCAATGAATTTGAGAGACACTAACCTCTGCTCTTAAGTGACTGAGAAGATACCTTGTTCATATTCATAAAAATCCTGATTTACTCTGGGGGGATGAGCCATAATGAACTGTTTATCCTTTGAGAAAGATGAAATGAAGCTGCTGGAAATGCAATTAACTTCCTCAAAATGCATAAGAAATTATATAGGCAGTTTTCCTAGTTGTACAGAGATACTACATGTGTTTAGTACCCTGCACCAAAATTCAACCTTGTTTAAGATAGAAAGCCACAGGGGGAAACGGGACTGGAAGCCCAATGCCCTCTTATAGACCCGTGAAATGTTCAGGGCTGCATTTCAGCCAACTAAGATGTTTCAGCTCAAATCAGGACATTACAGGACAGTGCCAGCAGCAGTGAGCTGGTTCCCTTCGGTCTTGTGTACCTAGACTTCACCTGAATTTAATCAAGACAAATTGGCATTGCCTTATAATTCACTGTATTCGAGGGTCTCATAAACACCTCTAGTTTGTGCTATGCTGTGCAAATTATTAAGCGAATATAAAAATGGAGACAAGCCTCTCCAAGTTGTTGTAAGTACTGAAAAGAATAAATTAATTTGTTCTTAGCTCTATTTTGATGCTCGATTTCTCAATTTTCAATACCAAAATAATTTTTCTCCCCCTACATTTATAAATCACAGTCATTTTTCAGTTCTGTCCCTCATTAAGATAAGTAATTGCTCAAGTTGTTGTTGTCTGTATTCATTTAGCTAAGAACTGGGTTTTGGCTTTATTTTTAATCCTAGTTGATTGGTGTTTCCACATCTCCTCCCTCTCCGTGACAAAATACTTATCATAATACGTCTATCCAAAAGGGTCATCTTTTTGCTCCATCGCTTTCAGCTTCTTACAACCATTTGAATTCTACCAGATTGAATTTTAGTGAAGTAAGTCTGCTTTTCTAGATGACAGACTGATTCAGCTGAAAACATCCAGTGAAAGTAGCTGCAGGTTTACTTGGGAGACTGGAGCCAAAGTCCTCCAGGTACCTTCACTAGGAATATTGCCAACGGCCTTTGGGTCTTACAGCTTTTTCTCCATGGTCCTGTGCATTTCTCAGCACTGCTGCCAGGTTTCATGCAAATCTTGCAATACACTGGCAAGGTGCTATTATAAGAAAGCCAACAATCAGTGTTAATTATTCTGAAGGCTGAACATGCACATGGGATGCAGAAGCACCTCACGTTACTTACGCCAAATGTGCATTTTGATACCAGATCTACTGTAGCTGGAAACAACATCTCTTCTATCCTTCCAGTGCCAGCCCAAATCTCACATTTTTAAATACATTTGGGCAAGTTGTCCTATCATTCCCCTAGCAGAACTGCAAAAGCTCTTTTTTTTAAATTACACTATTTTTAGTAAGATACAGAGAGTCCTTCGGGTTCAGCCATTCCCCATCGCTGCACATTCTTCACCCTCAATGCAGTTGTATCAAAACAACACAAGTGTTAAGGGCACAGAAGGTCTTGACTACTCAGGGTGAGCCCAGCTATAAGTCATTTGCTCCTCGGGCACATCCAATTCTTGTGCTTTGTGATGTTTATAGCTGTATACACAGGGCTATCCCAGGGTTTTTGAAGAGCTTTACCAGCATGGCCAAGGCAGCTATTTACCAGGGGCCTACACAAGGGGGGTAGGTCACTCCTGGTGTCTCTTCCACTATGCCCTTGGCTCTTAATGCCACAGAGGTGCCCTTTGTTACGGTCAAATCTTATGCCAGTATCTCAGCTGAAGTAAAGCTGTGGGCAACCAAACTGAAATTATCTCCTCAACCATCAGCTGAGGCAAGGCCTTCCGTGAAATTAATGGTCTACAAGTCTCCCAAACTCAGCTACAGGCTGCTGGGAAGAAGTAACGTTGATCTTCAGGGAGTCTTTTATGGAAAATAAGTGTCAAACTTGGAAGATAAGCACCCTTATAGTATTGTTAAGCTAAGGTGGCCAGGAAAACAAAAGCTTAGAAAAAACTGCTTAGAGAAAGCTGATATTGGCATTGATCACTAATGCCCCAAATCAAGGGACAACTGTGAAGTCCATGAGCCTGAGAGGATCTCTCTTGCACAAGGGTTTGTAGCATGAGACTTTGCTAACAGTACTTTTCACTGCGCCTGATCATTTTTGATTCTCGCAACAAAACAATTTGGCTGAAGAGAGATACCTGCAAGCATCAATTATTCCATTTCCCCTGACACCCATTATCATCCATTAGTGTTGACTTCTGACAAAACTTGGAATGCTATGGGTGTTCCAGAGGGCTAGAAAGAAATAAATAGATGGCCAGAATAAGCAGACAGCCAAGAAGCCATAATCCTGCATGAACCGCAAGCAAAATCACAGAAAACCTAATATGATACACAAACATGAAAGAATTATAAGAAGAGAGTGTAACTGAATGCCCATCAAGGTAACTCTTTCTTTGTTGTGAAATTATCAGCTCTGGCTGATAAAGATCACCGTGTTGGTCCAACATGCTTCAGTAAGGTTTTTCGCTTAAGTGAGTGACTTCATGACCCCTGGTGTTGCAGGACATTACGGTCTAGAGTCAGCATTATAGATAAATCAGTGTAGAACAAAGTTAATTGAAAGATCATCAACTGATAAATCACAAGAAGCAACTGTAACCTCATCCATCATAAACCATCTCACACTTGCAAGCTAAGTTCAGGCAAGTGATTCTTGATTTCCCATAGAGATAAGGAGACTACACAGGAATGGATACCACCAGTCAGCTGGCAGGTAGCCATAGCCTCATTAGGTCTGTGAGCCCCAGGCCAAAGCTGCAATTTCACATTAGATCTGAAATGAAGATACCATGTCTACATAGCTTGGGACTTGATCCAATCCTTCTGCGGAGCAACAGACTCTCATCTGTCTCTCCCAGTTGTGCTGCCAGTGGAGGAACTTTTATAAAGAGCATTGCCTGGCTGGCTTCTCTTCCTAGATACATGTTGGACAAAGCGCTGTATACTCTCCCCTTGCCAAGCCTGCTTAGATACCTCCTTTCCTTTTATCTGAAGATATAAAGGCCCATTGTAACCATCACCCCCCCTAAATGGTCATAATCTGTCATTTTGTGCTCTTCCTGGGTTCTCATAGTGAAAATGTGCCCAAATCCTGTAAACTCTTTCAGCATAATTTCACTTAATGCACAGACCATGTTCTGTATCCACCTAGCCAAAATTGTCATCCAGATGGTCGTTTCATGTCTGGATCACTGACGCACTGTCATTGACTTCCTTCTAGCTTGGAACATATGCTCTTGCCCTACATGGTTCTGCCAAATACGACTCCATGGCAATGATCTGCTCTAATGATTGCAGTTGCCCCTTCTCCCCCTACCATTCTTTGTGTTTGGGAGAAATTGCTTCTCCACTTCCACAAACATGTTGCCTTCCTTCAGACCCTTTCTTGCATAAAGCCTTTTCTGCAGGACCACCAAACTTACAAATTGCAATGCTCACCATTATCACCTTCTTCCATATTTCCTGTTCTGTCCCACCTGACCGCTTCTTTCACTCGGACTAGAATGTTTTGAGGGATGAAGGCCATCTCTTACCTGTGCATTACTACACTCAATGCAGTAATGTTCCAGTCTCTGACAAAGGGTACCGAGTCCTACACATATTCCTACTAGAGTCTCATTTCCAGGTTTATAAACTAGAAAAAAAAATGGCAAGCAATTTCCCAGCGATACCCAGATGTCTGAACCGCAACTTTCACAGTCCTTTCTTGATCCACTATGATTGTATTTGTTACTCGCATGAGTGTCAACACGGCAGGAATAACAAGCCTGTCCTAACCAACACTGCTGCTTCTCATTTGCACAAGGGCAGATGGACAGAACTGAACATGCCTCCAGACTGCGGGAGCTGAGTGACACACCATCTTTCCAGCTTTCAGAAAAACCCCCACTAGGGATTTATTCATCCAGAAGTTGTGACAAATCAGAATTGCCCAATGCTGAAGCATTAACGCCGTGTGTTTTGATGACTCTCGCGTTCCAGCTAACCACATCCCTCCTGAAGCGACCGGCACTCTTCCTCCTTGTATCCCAGGACACCAAGATGCAAACTACTGAGCAAAAAAGCAGGTCTTGATGGTGCTCAAAGCCTGTCCCCTGCTGGGAGGCTCCTCTGCTGCATTGATATGAAATGAAGTATTGAAGTGAAATGCTGTACTGAATTCTCCCCATGACTGCTTTGTGTGGAACCAACCAGGAACACTTCCAGATTTTAGATTATACACAACATAAGAGCTCATCTGTCTGGGAGGTTTTAGAGCACGAGTCAGACCTGCTCTTCACACACAAGCGTGTCCGCACACCAAACGCGACAGGCAGGACAAGGCAGGGTGGCTGCCCACAGAGCCGGCTCTGGTACCCTCAGGAACAGGCACTGTGCAGACTGCAGGACCAGACCTGTCAAGAATAGATTCAAGGTTTAGAGGCACACAGTTTTACTGGGGGAAAGCTTCCAGGGCCAGTAATGGCTCTGACGATACCTCACTGCTTTCCTCCTTTCCTAGAGTAAATTCAAGGAGCCCTGGAAGGAGAACCGTTTTACCAAAAGAAGGTGACCTGTTAAGTCTAGTTAAAAATTAAAAAAAGAAAAAAAAAGGAGCAGTTTTATTCCTGGCCTGGAGGCTCTCACATCCTTAATCACAGCAGGACAGCACAATGGTAGGGTTTTTTGAAAACAGAGGGAAACATGTAATCCTGCCTCAGCAGGGAATGAAGATGAGCCATGTAAATACAATCTCTTGGACACTGACAGATGCTCTGCACACATCTGCCAGATGCAGCCTGGCACATCCCTTATGGCAACATCCCTCTGTCCCGACTTTCATCAGGCTACTAGCCTTTTCCAAGAGGTCCCAGGGCGAGCCTGGTAGCTCTGCAGCTACAGACCTGCTTTCGAATCTGGAAGATTACTTTTTTCTGCACAGTCCTGGTAGAAATAAAGCCCATTTTATTTACCAACAGCAACCAAAGATGCAGGATTCAGAGCTACTACTGTAGAAGACAGCAAAGTCAGCACATAATTTCAATTACTTGGGTTAGAAAACCAATTTCCATTACTGCTAATGGGATTTATGCATCCATTCTGCTGAGCACGTTACTGAAAATCTGCACCTCATTCTGACCCCAGAAGTTTTTCTTCTTCTGTGTAGATTTAAAAAAATAGAATAAAATGCAAATAAAGTGAAGGCTGTGTTAATTGCTGCCTTAGCTTAGGGCCATTTGCAATGCCGCTGCTTCTCTAGAGTTACATATTTTATTTTCAATAGATGTCTCTCCTCACTCCTGTGGTGAAGCAGTTGTCTGAGGTACTCTGTCCACTCTGGGTTTCTATGTTGCCTGTACTAGCATGTTCC
This sequence comes from Pluvialis apricaria, assembly GCA_017639485.1. Classification (NCBI taxonomy): domain Eukaryota; kingdom Metazoa; phylum Chordata; class Aves; order Charadriiformes; family Charadriidae; genus Pluvialis; species Pluvialis apricaria. The sequence continues at coordinate 9,400,912 of CM030017.1, forward strand.
CCTTTCGTACCTCTTCCCAGATAACCGGTTTGAGCTCCTTGGCTTTGCCAGGTGTCTTCAGGACTTGATCTTTCACTCCTGTTCTTCAATTAGTACTACATGGGGAATACCTCGTTCCTCAGCTGTTTCCCACGTGGAAGGCACAGGCCTGGAGAAGCACTCACCTCCAAGAGGTGCTGGGAAAAAGTCTGTTTAATGACACTGTGCTGTCACTCATGTTCAAAAAAATCTCACAATCATATTTTACAGTGCTAAGAAACAGTTAAAACTTTAAACACAACAATGAAAATGAGAATGCAGACACCTTTTTGTCTCTTGGATGATGTCCAGACTAGCTCTGTTTATTAAATAAGAAACCATGACATGACCACCTGTTTAGCAAAGTCTCGGCAAGCCTCTTGCTAACCTTTGCATTTCATTTTTCTTAAACTGTTTATATACACAGGAGGGCTCAATCCTAACTGGAGCCTCAGGGCTTCCCGGTAATTTTAATAAAAAGGTCAAACTGAGAAAGGAATGATTGTGTATTGACGCAGGCAACAAAGCTCACGAGAACAGTGCTCCTGCACGGGCTGCAGCGTGGAGGGATGCCATCAAGGAAGTTCTAGAAATTTTGTTCTCGTTGCTCAGTTTGGTCATGTTTTATCACCAAGGAATCTGTGAAGCACATACTCCAGTAATGGAGTATGATGGGATGTTTGGATTTATGAGTTGGATGAAATGGTTATAGGTGAAATCGCATGGAACAACAGAGCTCTGCAAGAATCTACCATGAGGCTGGACTCCCACATCCCAGCTGCTGAAAGGAAAACAGCCTTTAAAAACCACCATCCTCTCTCTCTACCTTGACTTGCGCTTCTCAGACACAGCCCTTTCCCCCTTTCTAGCCAGTTTGGTCATTCTAAGACTTCCAATCACTTAAAAGCAGTCAACTGTTTCAATATAAACATCACTTAAATGTCATCGGGATTAAATTTATATTAGCAAGACACAAATATCACTTCACACTGTATGAAGTCCGCTACTGATGAAAGCTGCCCCCAATAACACAGATGTTTTGTAGATGCTCCTCCTGACCCCGCTGAGCTGGGACATGTCAGCAGTCTTGTCAGTCCCACAGCCTACTCCCAGGATCTGTCAGAGGGGCATAGACAGACTTTTCCAGTTTCCTCTCAATATTAAGCTGGCGTAACCTGACCTTAGTTTAACAATTACAGCAGATCAATGCTTAAATTGATGCTTTAAGGCAGCTGAAAGTCACACCCCAGATCTAGTGAAGAACCCGGAATAGCTATAGGTAAAGTTGCAACAGCTTAAATACCAGTTTAGCAACCGTGAGGTAATAGAATAGTTTGTGCTTAAGCTTGTACTCCAGGTAAAATTCCATTTCCAGGGCAGCCAAAAAAAGCAGAAACCACATCTTTGGCCATAGCATTAAGAAGACAGGCTTCTTACCTATACCCCATATGTAAATGTGGTCTGGGCTCCTTGGAGAATCAATTCAGCAAACACTGCAGGGCCTAAAGGAACCCCTTAGCATTCAGGTTGAGCAGTTGAGCTCCCTCTGTGAAATATAGGGGATAATTAAGCCCAAAGCTGGACAAGGAATCACCATAGGTGGCTGAAGGAAATGCCTAGAAGGTTCAGTCTCAAATCCTGCTCCCCTTTAGAAACTTCCAGCCTAGTAGTTTTGCTGTAGCAGTGCAGACCCCTCCACACAAGGGTGGGATGGCTGCATGGGACTTGCTCTGCTCTGTTACCTTCCATTGACCCTGTAGAAACAGTCTGCGGCTCCTGGCAGATCTGTGACTAAGCCAAAACAAAAAAAGAAAAAAAAAAAAGGAGGTGGAAGGCTGGAGCAGGTGACTGAAAGAAGGCTGGGGAACCAGCTAATGGAGAGTTTGGTTTGGGGAATGGCAGACACGACTGTGAGAGCAAGATATAATAGACAGAGGAGATCAAAAGAGAAGGGAAGTGCAGGCAGAGGAACCAGAAAACCCAGTTCTTGTCCTGGCTTTCCCCATACCTATCTGTATGTCCTTAAGCATGTCATTTTGCCTCTGCACTTCTCTTTCCTGTGCACTCAGACATGAACTACCTTAAGGCAGAGATTATTTCTTCCTATAGCTCTATACAGATCTTAGCACAGTGACCATAACTGACACCTATGGCCTCTGATGTAATGCAGTTGCTAATGTGCTAACAAGGAATAGGATGTACTCAAAACAAGTGCTCAAGTACAGGATTAATGCTGCAAAAAGGTCAGTATTCATCCTGGAGCTGCATTAATGGCTGCCATAAAAACAGCCAAGGTGAGGAAAGTGTGGCTGCGGAGAGTAAGAGAAAAAAAAGCTGCCTTTCTCTGGGGTCTGCTTGAGGCTGGTACACAGCCTGTGCTGACCACGGACATGTCTGAGGCCCCATACAGTGCATCCCACTGCAGAGCAATTCTGCGTGGGGACCAGCTGGGCAAAAAGGAGAGGGCAGGAGCCTGGCCCCTGAGATCATCCACACTGTCATCACACGGGAGGAAGAACCAAGCCTCAGCATCCTGGATTCACAACCCAGCCTGCAAAATTGGCAGCGAAAAGGATGGGAATAGGATCTTTGTACTTGAAGCATGAACATTTCTATGTTAGAAGTCTGAGAAATACCTAATGCTCCTTTTAAAAAGAAAGAAAAGGCTTACAGATAATTCTGGTCATGTCTGAGAAGAAAACCACACTTTCAGACTCATCATTCATTCATAGCTATTCTCAGTTTCCTGCCAACAGCTATCAGTCTACCTGAACGGGCAAAAAGACACCATACAGACAAAGTGAACACCACAGTCGGACACGATGGTCTGCAGGACCCGCTGCTTCCCTTACAGGCTTCGCTGAATGAGAAACACTGCTGCACCACAGCCTTGTGCGGAGTTTGCTTTTAAGTTATGGTTTGTGCCTCATTCAGAAAATTGTAGTGACGTTATAAAGCTAGAAGAGTAACCGAGGTCTCTTCATTTGCTATTCCCCGTGAGAAAGCGTTGCAAATTCATAGGCGTGATTTCAACAGGCAGTCTGTCATTCCAGACCAGGAAAGAGCAATTGCTACTGATCCCTTAAGGACAGGGGACAATCAGCATCCGTCTGCCGCCCTCCCTCCGAGACATGCGGTGCCTGGCAAGAACACTGTGGGATCGCTGATGGCCCTCTCTCCATGACAGGGAAGGAAACAACAAAGCAAAGACTCTGACTATCACACAACCAGTTAAGTCTCTTCTGGTGGGATGTACAAATGAAAAATCAACAGCATTTCCATTTCTCGTCCAGTGCCCGTGCATGGTAGTCCAGCACCTTCAAAGAGGTAGAGCTGTGCTCCACAGGAGGAGCGCGGGACACTTGGCGTGACTCTACAGACTGCCCAGGCTCTCCATGGGGAGCATCACCTTCAGATTCAGGGCTTTCATTTGGAGACCTGCTCTCAGACAGCTCACATGCCATATCAAACCCCAGGTCCTCCCCACATTCCTACAGCCCCCATGAGAGCATAGCAAGTGCAGGAGTCTATCGTAATTTAGGATTAGTTTGGGGGTTATGAAGGACTGTTGAGCATTCGTTGTTACTAGTTTCATGCAAGTGTTAGATATTTGTTCTGCACTCCAAAATAGACGCTGTGCAGATAGGCTTCAAAAGCCCTTAGTCCTCCTCACACTCATGTCCTTTAGGTCACAGAAATCACTTTAAAGTCAGCAATGAAAAAAAAATCCCTGCTGTCTTCTGACAACTAAATGGGGCGTACCCTCATGCTGACAGCAAGATTGAACATAGCCTTTGTGCACTGTGAGACGATAAATCCCTTTATTGGCACAGATTACCAACTGGATTGCTTGCATACAGATCAATGCAACAGCATGAGTTCTCTGGGCGACTGCAGAGCAGGGAAAGCAGGAGGGGTGAAGTTATTTGCTCAGATGCTTGTGATATTTATCTATCAATCACCAAGGAAAAAAACATTGTGAGCTTAATTACAAAAACATCTTTGTATACAGAGAAGAGAGGGCTGTGAAGATTACCCAAATTTAAAAAGGAACCCCAAGGTTGCGTACACAAAAGCCCAAAGCTGGTGCCACCTGCCCAGGGTCATTCCTGCCCAACACCACACCTGAGGTGTCCCCTCCAGCCGCAGGATTTCCTGCCCTGCCTCACTCCAGCAGCACACAGCAGTAACACCAAGAGCATTACTGAAAGAGGAGACCTGACATGTGAAGCAAATCATTCATCTTCTTGAGAGCCTCGGCAAATTCTTTCCATTTCCATTTTCAATTCACCAACAAATATGGCGAATTAAAGAGAGGCAGCGGAACCTTTCTTACAGCAGGGAAGATGAAGGAACAGACCCTTCACATTAATTAACTCTGCATTGAATGATGACAATTGATAGTTTATCACCCCTGTTTCATGCTCCTGACCCAGTCCCCGCCTTGCTGGCTGCAATTGGCCATAGGTGGCACAGCGTGAGTCGCGGTCCCTCACCCCAGGGAGGGGTCCATCCTCCCTAGCCCACTGCCTGCCAAACTCCAGTGATGTTGCTGCTGATGGGACAGCCTGATTTCTTAAAGCATTGAATGAACTATGTCCAAGTTGTAAAGCATTAAACAAGCAGCAGCAACGAACCACGTAACAGTTGTATTAGTTGTAGTGTAAGTTGTGTTGGAACTTATCTCTGAGAACAGAATGCAAAGCTGCCATGAGATAAAGAAGTACGGGATGTCTCAAGGCTGCAGACTGCAGACTCTGCGGCTTTGTTAGCAGAATAAGGAGATAAAGAGCTAAAGTTCACTAAAAGAACACTCTGATGAAGAGGAGCGGAAGAAGTAAACAACCACCAGATGCCTCTGAGGACCACCGAGAAACTATAGAGCGCATGCAGGAGTGGGCAGTAACCTATGATAATGAGTTAATGAATATGTTGATCATTTCTTGGAAACCTTGTGAATATGTATAAGTGGCATGCATATAAGCTATATAACTAACCCTTTAAGGCACGCACATTAGGAGGAGTGATTCCCTGTGCGTCCAGCGCTGCAATAAAGAATACCTGCTTAATAGTCACTCTGACTATTGAGCCCCGACTTCAGCTTTTCACGGCAACACTGCCATCAATAATGGACCGCCCCTGCACAGCCATTGTGCTGCCAAGGGGAGACAGGTCCCAGCCCCGCAACATGCTGCACCTATAAACGAAGGGCCAGCACTGAAAAGGTCCAGCTGCTTCCAGGGACCCTGAGAGGACCCAGCCTGGGGAATCGAGAGGTTTCCCCTCCTGCAAGAGGCTGCCTGGAACCAGGGACCTATCGCTCAACCAACCAACCCAATTTAAAGACCTGTCTAATTAGTGAGATATTGCTCTGATGCTCGAAAGCAGGTAGGTGCCTGGCTAGCACCCAAGTCATTTCAGGGTACTGGGACTGGCCTGCCTGAGGCCAACATTTTTTGGCAGCTGGACGTACTAGCTTGGCACCCCGGGAAACTACTCAGTCCCCACGTTTGAAAACTGGCCTCAGACATGAGAGTATGACTTAGAAAATAGACACAAACTGTGCTAAACTAAGGCAGCAGCGCGTTCTCATTTTTTTCTTTTTTAATTTTCCTGAGCTTGGCTCCTGAAATCTTTCACTAATGAAATTACTTGAGAAAATTTCTCAGGAGACAATAAACATCACAGCCTCATTTGGCATAAGGGAATTCTTCTAAGCTGAATTGACTCTCCTACATTAAAATGGAGATCTGCTGCTAAATACTCTGTCTCCCCCAAAGAGCAAACTATAAATCCAATAATAAACACAATGATGTATTTACCAAGGAACTAGAGGGCAAAAATAATTGAAACGATCTGTTCCTAAACATATTCCAGTGTTGGGAAAGCGGAGCCTGCTTCCATTTCTGATGTAAATACTTTTTCCCGATCCTAGTATCCTTTAGGGATGACTTTAGCACATGGTGGGAAAAACAAGTACCACCATGCAAGTGCCAAACCCATGGGTGCTCCTCATCAGCTTTCCACCTGCTCGGGGAGAGGCAGGTCCCCACCAGAGCACCCACAGCCACCGGGAACGCTGGCACCAGGCGCTGGGCAGGCTCATCCCAGGGGCTGGGATGCCTTATGTGAGGGTGCCAGGGTGCTTTGCACCACTTCCCTGCGGCCTCCTCACTCCTCCCCTGCTTGCATTTGCTATATACTGCTCTCGTCTTTACTGTCCTTCCATGTCTGGAGACCAGCAAGTGAAGTGAATTAAACTGGATGTTCATCAGCTCTTGTGGGATCAGCAGGCACCTCCAAGCCTCCACGAGGCTGGAGTTACGCTACTGCTTGCACAACCTGTGTCTTGGCCAGTTTAGTGGCGATAACTCATTGTTTCAGCTTTCTGAACACAACAAGAACAATAACCATAATAAATAAAAATAAAAACCAGAGCGATCAGCACAAAAACATTCCAGCTGTCCACTTGATTAATTTTTGTTAATTATGCATGGGACTACAGACGGTATTTGCTTTCTGTCTTGCTGCGGATACTTTGTGCGGGCCATAAAAGTGACTTTACTTGGAGGAAAAGAAAATATTATCTATGGGAAGTATTGCTGCCAAAAGCAAAAAAATAATTCTTCCCAAGTAATTTCAAAAGTTTTGGGTTCAGGCAACAGGGCACCATTTTTAAGTAATTTAATTTAAAAAGTAAAAGTGACAACACCATAACAGCACTATCTGGACACAATCCAGTCAAATGGATTTCATTCAGGACTTGAATATAAGATTAGGTGGAAAACTAGAAAGGGAAAGTCAGTATTGACTTGCAGTATTTGCAATTATTTTACTGATTAATTTTTTTAAAAGTTAAACACCGAGAATTGTTTAGCACAATGTAATAGGACTGCACCAGTGCCCTACGTTAATTTGCAGCAAAAGCTGGGGGCCCACATTCTTCTGAGAGCATCCAGCCATCCACGGTGATCCCTACCAGGGAGACAGGTCAGGAGATTGGTACCAAATGAAAACAGGAGGGGAGAAAGTAGGAGCAGTAACAGGGCTGTGCCTGAGCATTTGGGCAACACAGATGGACCGACCCCTTCCCTATTTCCCCTCCTCTCCCAGGAGCAGCGGGGAAGTAACAGCATGTCTGAGGGTGGCATCACAGCTCCTCCAGTCCTGCTTAGCTGGAGGAGACAGCGAGGGAGCTGCCAAGGGCAAGGTTAAGAGGGCAAAGCAGAGCTTCAGCTGGAAGCCAAGTGCAGAGCCCTGTGCAGTCAGTCAGGCTTTTCTCATCGCCTGCACAGCCCTCGGGGTGCCCTTTCCTGGCTGTCGCCCCTGGAGAGCTGGTGCTTGGTAGTGGTGTAGCGGGGAGAGCCAGACCTCTGCTAAGGAGAGCTCAGGGAGGAGAGAAGGGAGGAAGACAGTGAAAGCTGCAGGCACACAGCATGCCTCTTTAACCCAAGGACAAAACTGCAGCCAGTTTGAGTCTAAGATAATTAAAAGGCAACTTTAAAATCATAAAATCATAGAATGGTTTAGGTTGGAAGGGACCTTAAAGACCATCCAGTTCCAATCCCCTGCCCTGGGCAGGGACACCTCCCACCAGACCAGGTTGGTCAAAACCTCATCCAGCCTGGCCTTGAACATCTCCAGGGATGGGGCAGCCACAGCTTCTCTGGGCAACCTGGGCCAGTGTCTCACCACCCTCAGTGAAAAATTTCTTCCCAATACCTATTCTAAATCTCCCGTCTTCCAGTTTGAAGCCATTACCCTCTTGTCCTATCGCTACAAGCCCATTGTAAAAAGTCCCCCTCTAGCTTTCTTGTAGGCCCCCTTCAGATACTGGAAGACTGCTACAAGGTCTACCCAGAGTAAAATATAGTGTTTTAAAGGAAGAAAAGTAGGGCATGATGCTGCTTCTGCCCCGCAGTGCACACTGGATGCAGTGATTCTGCACAGGTGGGCTGGGGCAATGCTGCATGGACCTTTGCTGGAGTTGGAGCACACAAGACCAGCATGATAAAAAGGAGAGAATCTGTTTGCAAGGATTCACACGGACCTGCCACTCTCTTGAGCACTGTCCTCACTACTACACACAGCCGGGTCATGCACTTTCACAACAGCAGAAAAGCTCTTTGATTTCCCAGAAAGTAACAAATTATTCCATAAAACCTAACTGGTGCCTAACGCAGCATTTTTGTAACGCAGCAAAGCACGCTGAGGGTGGGAAGAGAATCCTCGCGTGGAAGGATGATAACCCCGTGACCTATGCATTCATGATCTGCGCTGTAATCATACTCCCCAAAAGATATATAAAATACACTGAACAGAAGTCAAGATGTGTTAAAAGCTAACCAGGTTCTCTGGCAGCTTTCTTGAATTCAGGGAATTTAACATTTTCTTTCTCTTGCTCTGAATTTCCCTCAAAATAAAAACATGACCCTTAGAAATATCTGTACCCAGTTTAACATGCAAGTGTGTCATTAAAAAGCTGTGTTTGTTTTTGTAGACAATAAGCGGACATAGAGATATGCATTTCCTCTTAATTTTTGTGTTTCCAGCCATAAACATTAAGTGTCACCATAGCTCTCCCTGGCCCCTCTCTGCAGGTACAGGCAGAGGTCCATCCTCAAGTTCTCCAGCAACCACGTGCTGCTGTTCGACAGTGTCACGAGCAAGTGATGCACTTGGAGATTTCACAAGCAGCAAGTGAATCCATTAGCGCTGGATCAAAGGTTGCATTTTCAGCCCTTGCATACACTGCAGCACAAGGAACACCCTGATCAAGGCTGCCACAGGCCTCTCGAATCCTCTCAAAGATGACATTTCTTGCAAACTTACTCTGTCCCCGTCCTGCGCTGGCAGCAGACAGGGCAGCTCTTGCACACAGAGGCATTTATTTGCTTACACTGTAATTTCATGAGTGGCTTAAGATGACATAAAGCACCACTTAAAGGAAAGAGCTGGTTCCTCTCTGCTTCCATCCTCCCCTCCTCCACTCAGAAAAGCAGTATCAAAGGACTGATTTGGATCAAAACAGTTTTTGTCCTGCAGGCTGATTTTCCCATAGAACGTTAGCCCAGTCCCGCCGCCTGCACAGCCTCCCTAACACCCCTGCCAGTGCTGCGGGGGGCCTGGGGGTCACGGAGCAGGAACGAGCAGCACGGGTGGTGGAGGAAGGACGCTGCAGCATTCCCACATTGAGTTTCGACATTGGTTTCAGCTGACCTTGGCTGCCCTTGCTGCTAGAACAGGTACCCCAGTGGTTTGCCCCCACATCCCAGCCTGTGTTTCCATCACTGTCTTTGTGCCAACACTAGACTGGCTGAAAAATAAACTTGTGAACAAAATGGTTTTCCATCTTTTTATATTTTGTCAAACTAAGAAACAGGTGTTTACCTCCAACTGAAGCGGTTATTAAAACTTAGCATTAGGCTCAAAAAACAAACACCGTATTTCAGCTAAGATGCTGCAAGTCTAAAGGCTCGAAGCACCCCAGGATACAGGTCCAACACCAAGTTTGTCTCCTGGCACTAATTTGAGTCAGCATAATGCACCACCAGGGTGGAGCACACCTGGGTCCCCCTGTGTGTGCTGCTTGCTGGGTTGTCCCCTTTGAGCGGCTTTACTTCATGTGAGCATGTAGTACCTTAACGCAACCTTCATTTCATTTGTTCTTGTTTCTCACGCAAAGCCTTGGCCACCAGCGCCCTGCCAGCAGGGAGCGGGCTTCGTGGCTGAAGCAAGCCAGCAGCCCGTGGTGTCAGCAAGAGATGGGTGTTGATCTTACCAGAGCTCACACAGTTCAGGGCCTTTCAGCATCGCACAGGCCTTATCTGCACTCTTAGAGAAAAAAAAGCAATGTGCTAGCCTTGACCAACAAATTCGCTGAGAAGCATTAATAAAATCTTACCCAAAAAGCCTTCTGATTCATACTAGTTTGATGGACACCCCAATGTTATCATCAGAGAGCCACCCTCCGGCACACTGCCAGCAGATGTACTTGTGCAGCGTGGAGGTGCCCTGGTAGCACAGCCCACACCCTGAATGGATGAGGACAACCATCACACGCTTGTCACGACACAAGAACCCAGAGACCTTGTAACAGCAAACAAAGAGCAGTCTGAAGATAATCTTTTTGGAAGAACACCAAGGCGGACGTGGTTAATTAGCCAGAAGGAAAGCAAATTGATTAAGAAAACCAAAATAAGAAGTAAAAAAGCTGTGACAGCTCACACATCACAGCTAACAACAACAGATGACAGGAAAACAGTATAAAAAGCAGTTGTTTAGCCATGTCCTTCACTAAGTAGTTCAAGACACCTTTCTCCAGTTTCTTGCATAGCAAAAACAATGTAGAGGGAGATGACGTATGCAAATACCTATGTAATTATCTGTTCTGTCTCACAGACTTCACGTGATCGCAGTGGCACCCCTAAGTGGGAAAGCGAGCTCAGCTATGAAGACAGAGGGAGAGGAACTGCCCCTGCCCAGCCCTGGCCTGGGAGGAACCGTCATGGGAGGAGGGATGAAAATGCAGCAGAATTAATGAAGAGTAAAGTACTGTTTTAGTGTGCAGTTTCATTTTTTCCTACCGGCAAAAAAAGTTTTGTGCATTTTTTGGGGGCTGTTCTCAAGTAGATCATTTCCGCTTTAAGAAGCGTTCCTATAAAATTGACTTTTAGGGTCTGTCTAGACTCAGAAACATTCCTAACTTGTTTTAGAGCCAGTTCTGCCTAAATGATTTCTAAATTGGTTAAAGTCATCATATAGATTTCAGATAGTCTAAAGCAAGCAGACAATTCTTTTCTTTGCACTAAATTCAAGGTAACTTTGAAAAGTCCATTAAAGCTAATGCAATAAAAATGTTCAGATCACCTGCAGTCCTGTACAAACAGGCTAGTGCTATGGCTTTAGCATTAATTTAGATTTAAACCTTGTAGAGGATTCCTCCCAGTCAGGGGAAATCCATGTAGGTCAGGTGTCGAATAAGCAGGTGATTTCCTTTCATGTTTTAGCTATAGCCTCACATACATCACATTTTCAAAATGTAAAGCAAGAAATGAACATAAAGCAGCTTCTGATTTCATATTTACTAAAAATTTAACAACTATAGCAGAAATTACTATAAGTGTCAGGTAATTCTCACCACTGGAAGGCAGAGGTGTGCCTCAGATTCCTGCTGATTATTTTTCCTTTAAGTGACCCAAAACCAGTGTGTACATCAGACTTCAAAAATTTCCCCTAGGTTTATTCAAACACAAAGACTTAAGAGGTCTTCACCCACCCAACTTTGAAATCATTGCAAACAAAACACTCGGCAAAAGCTTTGGATTGCCAAACCCGAGGTCCAAGCAGGTACTGAGTTAACCGGTGAGGAATCACTGTGTTGCTTCTTTTAAAGTAAACTACACAAGGTAAGAGCTAGTGCCAGAAAAGATGGGGCCAGCTGGGAATTGACTATTGCCTGAAAGAAGAACTGAGAACGAGCTATCAAAAAAGGGGGGCTGGTTTTTAAACCAGCCTTGATCAAATAAAGAGCCGTCCGAATCACCAGTCTCCTGAGTGAACACGTATCTATCCCATCCAGATGGTGAGTACCTGTCTGTGATGGAGGGACTCGCCCATGTCAGGAAAGACCTGACACTCTAGATGTCATTCCTGCTACCCAGTCTTAGCGTTGCCACTGTCCAAAGGCTAAGCTGACCCATCTGCCTTTCCTTCCAGTCCCCCTGACAATTTCTTCCCCAGCACAACCCCACACATTTCTATCCCAAATTATGGCTCAGTCCCCCACAGCAGATCTGAGCTGGATGGGCTGCAGGACTGCTCAGCTGGCCCATGGGCCTTCTTGGTTCATCATGGGTCACATCTCAGTGTGCCTCTTCACTACATTTGCATCTACCTCAGGGCAGGAGCAAAGGTGGGGTTGAAACTAACTCTTCACTTCCCCTCCCAGCCATGCTCTCATCTCACGACGGACCTCATCCCTGGAGTACTTTGTTGCTCCATTAATTGGTTCAAAGGTATAGTCTAAAAGCCAGAAACGACAAGTACCCATTCACCCCACCTCTTTCTCTTCATCAAAATCCCAGGCTTATGCAGTCAGATATAAACTAATTCCTGATCATGAGACTGCAAGTGAATATGTGCCTTAAAATGCAAGCTCAGACTGGCTTGAGTTCACATAACCTGATTTTTATTCATTAATCATAGTCTGATTCCTTGCGTGAGTTTGTCTTTCTTGACTCCAAATTTCTTGGCCTTTGCCAGTTTATTTAAGTGTGAAAGAGGAGGGGGCACAAGTCTGCTCCACTAACAAATACAGTATCAAATTAATATTTACTTTTCTCTGGCTGACCTTAAGTGTTTGTTATTTTTAAGCATTCTACACTTTCCCAGAGCCCCTGTTGTTTTTGCAATCCTAAATCTCAATCCTAGTTCACAAAGTTGGGAGAGCAGTGGTATTTGTTTCTTTTGCCTAAATGCATGTAGAAATCATGGAAATAAACAAGAAAAGCAATAGCCAGTCAGTAAGTAATGAAGGAAGGTCGTCTTGCTGGTTCCAAGAGTCTCTCACCATAATCCTTCATAATTTCAGGAGAAATTAGGAAAAAACCTTCACATGAAGTTTGAGAGTTAGAGCTTAGAAGTCTGAATGTTACCAAGAAAAGCACAGAAACCTCATAGGCCATAAAAGTACTGAAAACTGGGAAATTACTTGACAGTAAGTCATTACTCCCTATTTATTAAACCATCCACCAAACAAGTCACAGCTGAAGCACTGTTCATGATGAATACATCCAGCAGTAAGAACCACTTACGGATCTGCTTTGCACAGTCTCACAGAGCCCAGGACGACCTCAGTGTTTGCACAAACACTTCCCTGAGGTGAGATTACCAGGTTGCTCACAGTAAACGACGTGTTCCTATCTTGCTAAATCTGAGAGCCATCTTCTAGGATACCAGGTTTGGTTACTGTCCACACTGTCCCTGTTGCAGCACCAGTCCCTGGTGCTATGCAGAAACACAGATGCTCACCACTCTGCAAGATGCTGCCTCTGCTTTGTGGTTAGCAGGTAGCCGAGTTCACCAGGGCTAACTGCAAGCTCGAGCTGAAAGGTCCCATGGAAGATGGAGATATAACGGGACATGAAAAGGTCCAGATTGTCCAGGTGTGGGATCTGAGGTGTCAAACCACCGGTGCCCGACTTCCCATGAACACTCAGGCATGCACAAGCTATCCTTTGCAGAGTAAAGATCTACGTGGAGATCTACCTAATGGCTTTAGAGTTCAGCAGGTCACTCAAGTCACAGCAAAACCTGTTATACAGGCTTGGCTGACCACTTCATTTCTGCACTTTGCTTTAACTTCACTAGGCCTAAAAGAGCATTTCACTGATCTTATTAGCAATACTAGCTCATCCTAATGCTCTGGCTACACCTCACTGAAGATATTTTCAGTACAGTCCTGACTGGCTATTATTCAAAACAAAGAGATTAATCTGCTGGAAAGCAAAAACACAAAAAGCAAACGGAAAGTAAATGTCATCTTCTCAGCTACACAGTTCAGCTTCTTCATAGCCTGTGTGCTGCATAAATCCTATTAGGCATCAGAGAATCTGCAACCACATTCATCCTTGGTACTTAAGTCCACGTGAAAACACGTTTCACATTCACCAGGCACAGTGAGTAAAGTTATATTTGTTATTGAACACTGACTTCGTGACACTTAGAGAGTTACAGTCTCCAAACAGAAACCATATTGCTATTCCACAACATGGAAAGACATTCAGCATTTTACCTGGGCTTCACACAAGGCCTGAATTCAGCTTGATTGATCCCACTCAGACTCATACGAAGTGCCTCTAGGTCAAGCTGCTCTTGCCCGACAGTGTAGCAGTCTACTTACAAGTGCAGATCACTGCTTGTGAACTGATGGGACTTTTTATCTCACACAACCCTGCAAGATGCTCAGAGTTATAGAGCTCAGGGGTGTAATGAAGCCAGATATGTTTTGTTGTTACCTACACTAACTTAGGACACTGCCCAGAGAGCCACATGTACTTATGCTAGACTGTAAGCTCTCAGTCCCAAAGATATCATCTGAAGCCACAGATAACTTCAGCCCTTGCAATTAAGCACAAGCTTCTGGAACAACACTTCCTGTGGCTGAGCGCCCAGTGGGCTGAACCTCTGGGGGAGACAAACTGCATATAGATGTCGGTTCCCACAGTCTGCGATCAAGATCCCCATGGTTCCTACAAGCTAAGCACTTATGGCATTTAAATAATTTAAATATAGGAGCCCTTTGATAAAGCCCTGGAAGCTCTGCTAGGCATACAGCTACAAGAAATCTGAGGATGTTGCAAGTTTCTTTTAAGCCTATTGAGGTGTAGGACATCACAAGGAATCATCGCAGCCTGAGGTTGACCCCATGTCCTGGTTTGAGGAGCTCAAATCCTCTAGCAAACATTGTGCAGATGTCAGTTAAGTACCAGACTATGATGTCATCAAAGCTCTTCCCAAAGACATCACCATCCCCTACTCATGGTCTGGACACTGGTGGAAAACAGAGACAGAAGAGACCAGTACTCCACATCAAGAAAAAAAAGAACTAGTATGAACTTGGAAAAAATCCTCTCTCTTTGGAAGGCAATAACTGAGTCACCAGGAGGTGACAGACTGGATAGAACTACCCATTGATGTCTTCAAGGGGACCCAGAGAAGAGCTGCCCATACAGTATGTAATCACCTCCCCTTAATAATCCTCCTTAGAAGAGACCCATCCCTCACCAAACCTTGTCCTTCCAATCAACTTGTGGAGCAGTACTCTCCATCAGGACAAAGCTTGTTCTTGTAGCTGATGACACAGATTGATTCAACACAGCTAATATTTTCTCTGAGTTTCTTCCATTTTGTTCTTTCTTCTGGGATTTATTGGTACAGCATGTGCTTGTAAGTGATAACACAATTCTCCACTAAGGCAGAGAGGAGGGTGCTGCTGGCTTGTTTTCTACACAGTTAGAAGGTTTTTTTCCTTTTTAAAGAAAATTGGGTAGCTGATGATATTCACTTCAGATTCTGTTCCTATTTCACACAATCTTGCTTTTCTCCCTCCGATAAAAATCAAGCATAATACATACTGCATATTAAGTCCCAAGAGACTTCATTCCTCCGTCACCTACAATCCTGCATTGGTTCCCATGCCCTTCACCTGAGATTTGGTCATGTTTCAGGCTGAGTTCAGAATTCTGAGGTGCGAAACACCTCAGCTCAGATGGGACTGAGGTACTTAAAGTCTCCTCATCCAGGATCAGGGGAGGGCGTCCAGTGTGGGGAAGCAGATGGCCTAGGAGGCCATTCCACACTATTTAAATGCAAGAGGCAAGATCTTCAAAGCTGTTCATTTCAGACCCCCCCTCTCCATTGCAACCATGCAGAACTGTGCATTGCAAGGGGTCTTGCCTACCAAGTCTTGACATTTGTGAAACAGACTTTTTCTTAGGTAATTCAAGATCATTCCTCAAGCCTCCTGATAAGTTCCATTTTTACAGTGTTTAAATGTCACAAGCATCTTCGGAGGCACATCAAATGAACAGCTTCGCTATGCTACACAGGCTGTAAAAGCTCTCTTCTCAAAATACAGTGTGTTTTAGTAGCAGTGCAATATGTTTTATTACCATATAAATCTCTCTGATAAGTTTTTTCTTTAACAAAGCAGCTTCAACCTTCTGTTCCAGAACCAGCTCATGCAGCCACCTGCATTAATTCTTCACATCGTACAAAGAGGGGTGCTGGCTGCAGGGCACATAAAACAGAGCCTCCCTCCACACTTCAGCTCTTCCTTGTTTTACAGGAGTGTGAAATAGGACGAACTGCATTTGAAGTAAACCATAGTCATCCTTTTACTAGTGCAGAAAGGTGAGAAAACTGTCAGTCAAGATGAGGTCCGCCAGCAGAGACTCCATCCCCAGAAGCTTGCCCCATCGCAAGTGGCAGAAATCTAGTTTGAACAGGATTCATGTAAGAGCCAAGAAGATGGAGAGAAAGCCAGCTGAGGCTATTTTGGATTACAAACCTCACATAAATACCAGTCTTCCCTTTTCCACGTTCCTGAATCAAGGCAGAAACATTGCCAGGTTCTCATCCGTAACGTGAATGTGGTACCCCAAGGTACCAGGCACCAGATTAACTAGAGGCAGAGCACATATACACAAAGTCTGGGCACACAGGAAGCCCTTTCTTTCTGAAATACTGCTGATTTTCTAGAGATAAACATGGTCTTTATGATGTTCTTAAATCTCCAGTCCCTTCTTTATTGGCCACTCCATTTGTGGTCTCTGCTGGATTTAGCCTCTCATGAGCTGCATCGAATGCTTCCCCATTGACTTCAGCAGATGCAGAAACAGCTGCTGGGCTGGCTAGAGACTCCATCTTTGAGTTAAGGAGTAGCCTCTAGTCCTAATGAAGTTGTAGGTGCTCCAAAATTTGCAGTCTCAAAACCTAACAGTCTTATTAATATTACAGTACTCGCTGTAGTTACAGACCAGCTGATATGGCTCCCTCAAACTTCTGAATTTTAACTTAAAATTTGCGTATAATCAATGGTGTAGATCCAAACATCTGAGTTTTCCAAACCCACAGCCTAAAAAGGTTAAGTTCATTTTTAATTAGCGTGCTTGCACTTTCATATATCTTTTCAGCATCTGTTCTGCACACCAGAACTTAAGATCTCAACTTTAAGTAAATGTTATTCTGCATAATTGAAACCATTTCAGTAACCCACTTTGTTTATTTCTCCCAAAACATCCATTTTCTAGTATGCTTCAATAAAACGGAGCTGCAAACCCAATGGGGGAAGATACAGATATACCCAGCTCTGCCAGGAAAATCTGTAATGTTTTATGCCTTGGCAAGATAAATCTGTGTCTAGGGCACCCACTACACACCCACGGTATGTCTTTTAATTGTTACGGGCCACTTCAAGCTGGTATCTAAAGAGTCTTTAAACGTTCTGGATTAAAAGAGAACTAAATGGTTTCTGAAGACCCAAACTGCCATAGAAAATTTTAGTTCAAATAAAAACAGATTGTGGTAGTTCATGCCAATGTGTCAAAACTGCTTATGGTCTTACCTCCCTATTAGCTGGTGGAATTCATGAATATTCAATGTTATTAGCTATTATGTTCTCAGGGCAGACGTATCCAGTCCTTTATAAATTATGCATGGACTCTTTGCACTCATTGCAGACAGCTGAGAAAGCCAATTAGCCAAGTGGAATTTGCATATCAATCAAGAAGAGAGTATCCCATGTTCAGCCTCCATACAAGAAGCATCTTAGATTCACGTTCTACATGTGTAGGTAGGTTTTTTGTCAACCTTCCTCCACAGTTATTAATATCTTTAACTAGGGCTTTAACTAGAATCATAGAATCGTCTAGGTTGGAAGGGACCTTTAAGATCATCAAGCCCAACCATCAACCTAATGCTGCCAAGAGCACCACTAGACCATGTCCCTAAGCACCACATCTATCCATCTTTTAAATACTTCCAGGGATTAAATACCTTTAGTATACCTTTAAATACTTTTTAAATATCTCCAGGGATCCACCACCTCCCTGGGTAGCCTATTCCAATGCTTAACAACTCTTTCTGTGAAGAACTTTTTCCTGATATCCATCCTAAACCTACCCTGGTCTAACTTGAGACCATTTCCTCTTGTCCTATTGCTTGTTACAAGCGAGAAGAGGTCAACACCCACCTCTCTACAATTTCCTTTCAGGTAATTGTAGAGAGCAATAAGGTCTCCCCTCAGCCTCCTTTTCTCCAGGCTAAACAACCCAATTACCTTAGCCACTCCTCACAAGACTTGTTCTCCAGACCCCTCACCAGCTTCATTGCCCTCCTCTAGACATGCTCCAGCACCTCAACATGTTTCTTGTAGTGACAGGCCCAAAACTGAACACAGTACTCGAGGTGGGGCCTCACCAGTGCCAAGTACAGGGGGATGATCACTTCCCTAGTTGCACATTTGGGAAGCAACAGAGAAGCCCAGGGAGGCAGCCCAGCACCGATCCTGTGGCCCAGGCTGCATCTGCTTTTGGAGCCCAGGAACTTGGCCACAGCAGGAAGGGCTTGGGGCTGCCCTTCCTGAAGCTCCCAACTGCCTGTCCATACACTCTGCCAGAAGCACTGCAGGGACCCGGGGGTTCCCTGGACCCCGTGGTCCATGCAGACCGCTAGGTCAGTCTGTGGAGGAGGCACAGAGGAACCCAGCAACTCCCAAGCCCCACCTAAGGGGAGACCTCAGGTTCACAGCAGAGGTGGAAGAACATCTGCAGAAAGCACAATGGCCTGAAAGCCAGGTCAGGAGGTTTAACAGTCACAAATGGGACTATAAAAACACCTGTAACATCCCAATGGGTCAGCAGAGCTGAAACATTGGTCTCTCAGAGACCAGCCCAGCACTGCCATAGCTGCTTTGCACAAGCGGGTGTGAAGTAGCACCCTTCTCTGCCCATTTCTTCCCATGGTCGCTATGCTCTTTTTCAGCCTACATTCATCTGGACTTGTGATTTATCTCACCATGTTGTGACCTCAGGTGCTGACTTTTTCTGCTCTATAGCTCCCTGTTTCCCTCTCAGCAAACCCCATCAGTCAGGAGGAACTGGGACCAGCTCTGAGTTGTATTTACTAGCTCAGCAACCAGCTCCCATGATTACTCCATGTGGGCTGACGAGAGGCTATATTTAGGGCATGAAATCCCCGTCGTACCTCTATAAATGCTTTACAATGACTCATCACAGGGAAATTAGCAGCACTACACAATCAGGAAAACAGAGAGAAGGATACTTTTGGGAAAACCGCCAACACCCTTTCTCTCCAATGGGAGTTTTAATTGGCATCAGCATTTGTGTTCATATTGATCCACGCTCTTCTACACTCAGCACCAGTGTTTAAGCATGAGAAGGCGTAGAAACAGTACAGATGAGGTGTGTGACTGTGAAAGCCATATGGGAAAGTGCTGATCCCTTCTCTCTCTGGTATCAGCCTGTATTTATTGCAGTGTCTCTGTTTGCAACTCAAGGCTTATACAAACTCAGCAAAGAGGGTATTTGCAGTCAGCTAGGAGCACACAGATGGTCAGCTGCTACATCGCAGCCGATGCATGGTAACACCCGCTCACGTTCCGATACTGGAATTTGGAATATGGCTGGACAAAGTTCTGTTAGAGATGCCATATCCAGGGCTGCAGGGAGATGTCTACTCAAGCACTGATACCAGCAGGAGACAGAAATCCTCTACAAAAGACCGAAAAGTCTGGTCCTTACCCCCTCACTAGACATGGATGGATCTGGGGGAGAGCATTGCCCACAGCCTCAGGACCCATCAGCCGCACCAGAAGCAGCCATTTGCTGGAACATGCACAGCCTTTCTCTGCAGCTCTTAACTGAGCAGAAGCTGTGGGCACCATCAACCTCTGCTATTCCAAAATTGTAGTGAGCTTGGGTTTTGTCAAAGAAGAGAATGTGTAAAAGAATATGGAAATACAAACAAAACAACACTGTCAACAGTGGTGGGTGATTGTATTCATGATTGGAATTAGTTTGACAGCAAGAAGACATTTTGCAAGCAAATAGCCTGTTTTGCAGTCCAGCACGTTTTGCTGTTTTCCAAAAGAACAAAATGCACTGAAATATAAAGCTGCAGCGTAAGAGCCGCCTGTCCTGCTCACCCAGTAAACCACAAAGATGAAATTTCACATGCAGTTTGGTTAAACACATATTTAAGGACTACAGATATTACAACCTGCTGGATATATAAAAGTGAGATTTTTTTGTTGTTGTTAAGTGTGCTTGTGCTCTACCTGTGCATTCGCCCACCTCGTCAGGCTGGGTGCGCAAGGAGAGGACACCAGGAGCTGGTTCTCTCACCTGCTCTATAAGCTTGGTTGTGCCTCCTCTAGGCTGTATTTGCCATTCTCCCTGCCTTCTCCTAGCCATGGTCCGTGTCCTCCAAGAAGGGCTGCCAGCCTGGTGCCCTGGCCAGGCCATGTCCTGCCTGTGGATCCCAGTGGGGTCACCATGTAGCCTGGCCTGACAGTCCCAGCCATAAGGTGCTCCCTCGAACTCCCACATTGACTGCGTTCAGGCCCTACAAAGAAAGGACAAAAGGCTAATCGCATGGAGTAGTTTCTCCTCCACATCCCAGCAAGACAGGGCAGGCCTTAGCTGAGCACACCCAGAAAAGTGTTATTAAGATCAACCAACCCTGCTGAGGCCCTTGAGGTCCCCCAGAAAGACAAAACCACAACCACCTTGGTACAGAGCAGGGGCACAACAGTCCCACCACCACCAGTAGGACAAATGACCAGTGTCCCAGGGAATCCCCCTCCCATGCAGCTCTGGAAAGGTCTCAGCTTTCCCCTAGGAGGCACAGGCAGGAGGTTCACCTTTCTCCAAACATCTTACACGCATACAGTTTCTCTCCTCCACAGCCTCCTAAAAATCTGAGAGCTCTTGCAGCTCAAGCAGGGGCTGACCCAGCTTGCCATGTTTCAGCACTGCTAATAAATGCTTAGAAACAACCTTGGAGAAAAAAAAAACCCAGAGTTTTGCAGAAACTACAGATTGGTACCATTCAGTTTTTGTAAGGTGGGAATTTAATTGGTGTTTCAGAGGGAAAGCTGGGTTTGTCACGATTAACTTTTCCTTTTGTAAAAACAACTTAAACCAATCTCATTAGTCACTGTCCATGGCTAATCAACTCAAGCGGGAATCAGGACTCCAAAAGGACAACAGTAAATTCAGTAATATTCACTTTTCTGTATAAAAAAAATATTACAAAGTTGATAATTTGGTTGGAATGAACGTTTCTGCATTTTCTGTTCATTTTCCCTTAGGTAGCTTCTTGTGAACTTCAGGTCTCTCTGAACCTGCCATGGTGGGCAACACCATCCAGTTTAACGCTGTGAGCATTAGGAGCTTACTACAGAAGAAGCCCAAAGTCATCGGTATTTCTGCCTAGCAGGGTTGAAAGAGAAAAGAAAGCTGGCTGGCCATAGTTAACTTGCGTGCAAAGGGAAAGGGCACAAAGCACAAAATATAGGCATTGCGGTTATAGCTTCCAGTGGCCTGCCATGCCCCGTTGCTGAGCCAAGGCAGCTCCTGCCACCAAAATCCCACCAGTGCCCATGTAAGCCACGGCAAAAGCAGGAGCTGGAGCTGCTCCAGCATTGCTGAGCTGTCCTGCAAGTAATAGCCCTGCCAAAGCAAGCAAAGTGTTTCCTCCAAAACAGGGGCCCCAAGACAGGCTGACATCAGGGAGATAAGGCAGGAGCCCGAGCTGCCGGTCCCAAACATCACCGCATGCTCCTGGCCAGTTCCTGAGGCAAATGAGGCTGGATGTGATCAGCGAATGACAAACTCCTGGCTGTGCAGAACAGCAATCCTGGACTGTGCCGGGAGCATTGTGCAGAGGCTACAGCACCTTCAGGCACCCCCAGCTTGGGCACCTCAAGGGCAATCCCAAACTGGTGGTCAGTGAAGGCCCTGGCAGACGGAGGTGGGAAGACAGATGATGTTGCCCACTGAAAGGGGAGGTTGTTTGCACGTCTGCAGGCAGAGCAGACCCTCGATTAATCCCAACCCCAGGCTTGTGTTAAGCTTAATTGTGTCATCAGCAAGGATAATTTATTGTAGAACGTTTGCAAAGTAGGTAGGTAGAGGTTCAAGATGAAAGCTGAGCAAGATCTATTATGCGTTCCACCACAGACTTAGTGAGAATCTGCTTTCTTCAAAGAGCACCTCATTTGTCCGGGGATGGCTAACGAAGCACTCCTAGCCCGACGCAGCAGGGCAGAGGCTGCCCCAGCAGGCTGGCACATGAGCCGCTGCGGTTGGCACTGTGCAGGGCGCAGGATTGCTGGCAGCGGTGTGGTCACACCAGCGTGCGAACAGCACCGCTCGTAGCACACGCAGGTCCCCTTCTCGCCCCAGCATGGGAGACAATTACACCCTGCACACTCCTGTACAGTTAATCTTGTTAACCTATTTTGCAAGATTGGAATCTAATTCAGCAGCTTTACTGCAAGACTGATGCCACACCAGGCTGCTTCCACTACACGGTGTATTAGGAGGAATCCGTGTTACCTCTAGCAAATATATGCACAGCCCCGGTTGGGTCAATACCATACAACACAATGCAGCAGCCCTGCACCATGAAAGCTGATGCTCTGCTGAGCCAGAGGATGCTGTATCCGTGGGCACCACCAGCACAGGACACACTGGCTGACTTGGGACAAGTAGGCAGCATTGATAAAGAGGAAAGAAAGTGTTTCTTTCCAAAAATCTTCATTTCGTCCTCAGCTGCAAGGGACTGGCTGAGTCCCATACAACCACGCTAAAACCTCAGTGATAAAAGTTTTAGTATCCTTGAGCATCTAAATGCTCCAGAGATATCCGAGTTTGGAGCATGCTTTCCTCTCCCATCACCTTTCCCGCTACTTCGCCCTGCACTAACAGCTGTAATAACGTATAACAAGGGAGTCACTCCCATGGGCTATGATCCATGCCAGAAGTCTGGGCTTAGACTCTGGCAAGCAGCAGCTCAGGAGACATGGACCGATTCAGCCCCTGACAGTAACCTCACCAATATTGCTGATAATAAGTGGACACAGACAATTAGAAGCCGGGGAAAAGCTCTGTGGTTTCATTGAGTCCTCATGAAGTAAGAACCCTACAGTGGGAAAGTCTCTCAAAAACAGCTGAAGCAATTTGTGTTTGGGTTTTGTTTCCCCACGTGCAGAAATTACGAATGAAATACTGCTGTAAATCAGGCTGTTACAAGAGCTCCCACAGCCGCTTTGGTCATGTCAATCATCTGATTGCCTTCAGTGAGAGCGTTTCCATGAGTGAGGACCTTTGGCAGGAATAAAGTTTGAAAGATGAAGCACTTGCACATAATGACAGATTCATAGAATAATATGAATATTTATACACGCTGGCACAGGAGCACTAAGATTCCCATACAATTATTTAAAGCGCCGTGTTCAGGCACACCATTTGTCTTGGCTACTTTCAGTTGAGCAGCTTTGTGGCTCGCAGAGGCAGTCAACACACACCCGACCACATTTTGCTCTGTTTCGCATCAGTGCTGATTCAATGCCGCAGCCTCTGCAGAACGATGCCAAGGCAGCAAAGGCAGATTTCACCCCAGCGTTATTGCAAGGACCGCAGCAGTACACTACCCTCACTGTGAGCTTTACCGACTGGGTCTCTCCTACCCACAGCTCTGCTTCCCCTTCCCTTTTGCGCGAAGCCAGAGGGGGGTTTTTTCCCCCTTCACTGACATCCCTCAAGGTCTCACCAAGGCTGCGGCCCCAAAGACAGAGTTTGAGAGCACTGTACTCTCTCTACAGGTTTGTTCATGTGGCAAACACACCTTTTTTGGTGCCAAAACAGTATTTCCAAGAGAGTGAGGTCAGCTGCAGGAGGGCAAGCAATTAAGCACGGACACTGTAGACCTGGTATGCCCGCTTGCTACAGCGTGCTGCAGGAAAAGAAGATATTTTGCTATTGTTACTTCTCTTAATCAACACTGGCAGCAGGAGTGAATCCACAAAATCCAGCATGAAACAGTGGAATACAAATGTTGCAGGGAAAAACTACAAGACATCTCACGGGGTAAGGGATGTGAGCAGGCACAGCATGGAAAAGGTGTGATCTCCAACCCAAGAAAACCAGCCTGGGAGAGGCATCCACCATGGTGAGGTAAGAAACCTTACAGACCTACTTATGGTTTTTACTGAGTTTTTTTCCCCACCTGGAGTATTTTTCTTTATAGAACAGAAATCAGCAGAGAATTACTCCTCCTGAGCCCATGGCGTGGGTGGCAGCCCAGAGACTCACATCCTACCAGAAACTCTGAACCCCTAAGCCCAGAGTGCTAGTAAAAGGTATACCCAGGGAAGACTGCTTTCTAGCAGAATTTACCCATTTTTTGCTTTGTTTGTTTTTGTTTTGTTTTTAAATAAACAGGAATAGTACTGCACCCACAGACTGTCAGCAGCAACAGTGTAAGAGACCGGGGTGGGGAATTCACAGCCTGCCCTCCCCTATAACACCTTCCTGATGACTCCTGCCATCTTGCACAATCAATACTAATTATAGCCGCACTGTCACTCCACTAGCGAGGAGTAAAATGGTGATGATAATGATGATGGTGTAATAGAAATGTTCACCCTATGCACATCAGTAATCTGAACTCACTCGTGTGCTCTGAATCCAGAGATATTCAGATCATACTACGGAATAGCTGTGCAAACCATTCCAACAATAACCCTTTAAAAGTTAATTAAAACATCAACAGCTTCCAAACCAGTGCCCTGTAAAAAATATTTTTCACAGGCACTCTCATTCATGCAAACTTGTAAGATGGACTGCATCAGTAACAAGGAGACATCTGCACAGTGCACTAGAGATGTTAAACAAGGCAGTGTTATAACCTCCCTTCAACTGGGGGGTTTCAAAGGAGAATTTCTGGACATTTCTGTCCCACTTTTGGTTGGGGTCAGTGCGACAGCTCAGAAACTGACCCATTTGCCATTGTTTGAGGGGAAACAAGCCCAGGCTCAGTTTCCTTCAGTACCAAATGCAGCGGTTTAGGAGTGCCAGATCCAGCACAAGCAGCTCTGCGGTGGGTAGTAAACTTGTGCTGGATGGTATAGTCTGGAATAGAGCCCCAGTGTCCCCCAGATCCATTGCTTTTTGCTCCATACCAAAACTCAATTTCCTGCCTTTCCCCTCTCACCGGGGGAGAAGATTTATGTAAGACCCAAGCAGGCCTGTGTCAAATCCAAAGGCATTAAGCATACGGAAGGGTGCTTTACCTATCACAATGCAAATTATATCAGCCATAAGCCATAAAAAAGAACTCATTTCAAACAACAGTAATTTAACAGAGTTATTCCAAGGAGAACTAGTGGCTATATTTGTTTTCTTTCTGATATTGCAGTAGCAAACCATGCATGAAGTTTATTAAGCCATGCTAATTGTCTTTCTGTTCTAGTACATTTTAGCCATATGGAGAATCTGGCTGGTGCTCAAAAGACAAAATTGTTATTTGGGGAAAGATATCCTGAAAAGCTTTGACTGCTTCAAATGTTAATTTCTTCAACAATGTGAATAATACATAATCAAAATGTCATCCTGGCTGTGGTACAACATGTTGGAATCCATCAGAGAAAGGTAATTTGCAAACCCCGAGGAGACACACATAGGAAGACAGCCGAGTTCATGTAAAACATTTGCCATTAACCTGAAGAGTTTACGCTCACCGGGGAGAGCAGATGAGTGCTCTGGGTGCAGTGCCCATCCAGAAGCATGTGCTAGTGCTGCGTCACAGAGAAATCCCCACCAGAGCAGTCAAGTTGAAGGCTGGAGATACTAAATCCGTAGGAAGAAGTCAGGGTCATGCTCAGATACTCAAGTCTACTTTTCACCGTGACGGTGGGAGAAGCCCCAGAAAGCACACAGCCCATCCAGGGAGACAACCCCTGCCCAGGGCGCTGGGCACTGAATGGGAGAGAGAGATTCAAAGGGAAGAAGGTTGTCACTGGAGTTATTGACACCGCTTCCATGAATCATCCATTCAAAAAGTTTACACGCAGAAACAAAAATCTGAGAAGCCTTCTCAGCATAGACAACACCCTAGATGTTACATATAAGTGATTTTTCAGGCGGAAAATCTATTTCAGGTGGTAAATTCTCATTCAGCTACTATTCACAAGGTAAATCTCAGCAAAGGCTGAGACTTTAATGAAGTTCATCACCATAAACTATCTTTGTTAAACTTTCCAGACCCTTTCAGCTGTACAACAAATGAGTATCAATACACAAGATTAATATTTCATGACCACTTGCATGCCTTGCTTAATTATTTTTTATTTAGACATCTATTTTTTATTTCATGGAGAGATGACACAATGTCTATAAATTAATTCCAAGAAACATTTTACATGCCATGATATTTTTCCACCCTTAGCGCACATTGTTCTGCTGCTGCTGTAATTCATGTCACCATTTGAAACAGCAACTTTCAGCAAGGTTAGCCATAAAACAAGTCACTGCTGATAGTCTTATGATACAACCCAGGTATTCATGAAAAAGGATATGTTATTTTATTATTCCCTTCTATCTTAAACAATAAAGTGTCATGACTTGCTGCTGAGAAGGAAGATACAGGAGCACCAAAGTCATGACATATAGGACACAGTTAATATGAATAATATGGTAGATTTTTATTTTTAAATGTTTAAAATAATACTGATTGCGGATTAACAGAATTTATGGTTGCACAATTCTCAACTTTTTCATTACGTGGCTCTGACCCCCAGAATGGCAGAATAATTGCTATATTATGTATTTCTTTATAAGTCATGGATTACAGAAGGTGGATATTTAGAACAAGCTAATATGTACAAAACATCCGAAAGAAAATTGTCATCTCGGGGGGCTTGAGGAAAATTCACATGCAGACACGGTGCCATTACGAACTGTTTTAACTGTTACTTTGAGAAAGATAATAGACTATCTCAGAAATGGAGGGCAGGCCGTATCGAGGTAATCAAAAGATTACCCAAGGGGATGCTTTTGGACAAGCACCACAGCCTTGGCTGGAAGCACGTCTGTCCTCCACCAGAGCTCAGAGCCTGGAGGAAAAGCGGATGCTTTCCTACAAACACAACACATTGCAAGCCAGAAAGGACCGGCTGGCAAGGCCGGTCTCCCACGCCTCCGCACAGACAGCTCGTGCCAGCTCCTCCTCCAGCACGTCCCGCACTGCGGCCTCTGTCCTCCTGTCCGGCTGCTGGGAAGCTACTGCCCTGAAAGATGGGGCTGGAAGGCCTTGAAGAGTGGCTTCTTGCAACTTCACCCATGTGAGCTAAAGCAAGCTAGGCCTGCCTTACACCAAGAGTCTACCACCAGGTCTACCATCAATTGCAATAAACTACTGAAAGGATACAAATGGGCTAAGGTAATTGGGGATTATACAATGCTCTGGCATCAATGGTTGTTGGGGTTAGGGGTTTTTGGGGGTTTGTTTGTTTGTTTTTTTATGCAAGCAGTCATCTCAGGGAAGAAGAAAGCAAGATCAAATCTTTTGTTGTTTCTCATTGTTTACACACCTTATTGTATGGCAGAATAAGGTTTTCAGCTGACTTTTAACACCAAAAGTCACGCTCTGCTACTGGACTAGGCACAGTTGGTCCTGAATATAATTACACTCTAAAGAAGTTCAGAAACCCACGTTTCTATTGCCTCATCGAGCTTCCTTCCAAATGTAAACTGCTCAAGGCAATTCTCCTTCTCTGTAGCTCAAGTGATTCTCACGAAAAACCAGATGGCATGAACCATGTTCCAGGAAAAGACGGCATTTGCTATGCAGTGCGAAATGTTAGAGGGCAAACAAGCTCCCCTGCCTGTGCCTGACACATCTTCCCCATGTCAAAACAAACCCTTCATTTTGCCTGCTGAAAACCAGCAGGAGAAAAAAGTTTTAAAAAAAAAATCAATCATCAGATGTCGTCATGTAGCCTCTCCTGCTTAAGCTACATGGAAAGCTCCCATGACTCACCTCTTCAGTCACGCAGCAGAGGAATGAGTGAAGCTGCAGTGAGGAAGAGTAACTTTCACGACAACTTTTTATTCCAATAAAGTTCTGTTTTCAGCATTAAAAGCAGGTTATTTTTTTTTTCACAGTACTTGTACGCAGGCAGGCACTGCAGCCCAGATGGAGACAAGCCCCACGCCGTTTCAGCACCTTTATAAATGCATGGGAGCCATTAACTCACCCAGGACCTTGACGGGCGCTTGCTAAACAAGGGGAACAGCCTCACATGGTTCTCACCCCCATCTGGCAGTTTTGGAAAGCCAGACATGAAGACCAAGTCTTGCAGGGCCTCAGGCTTCAGAGCTGGTGTTGGTGGAGACCTCCAGGAGTCAGCCCTCCCTGCACCAAGCTAAGTCACCAACGAAGCACCCTGGCATCTACAACGGGAAAGGACTTCCAGCCCAAACCACCAAACATGCACAGGAGGTGCCCAGGCCGCCTCCTGCTATCTTGCCTAATTTCAGCTCATTGCAGTCACTTTGCTGCTTTTCCTCAATTTTGCCATTCCCTGAGCCCACCCGCACCCTCCGGGTGCCGTCGCAGCGCCCCGGGCACCACACTCCTCCTCGCGCCTGCGTGTGCCCACCAAGGCAGGGGCCGCCCCGGGCCACTCCTCTCCCCTCTCTGCCCTTCCATTTGTTCCACAAATAACACGTTCATGTGAGAGCTGGGTTTACAGCCCTGGGTTTTTGCAAATGGAAAAGGCAAGCTCTAATGAGGGAGAAGTAGGAATATTTTTGCATCAAACAGCAATTACTGAACACGCTGCCTTCTGAAGATTAAAAGGGTTTTTAAAAAAATAATGAATACACCTGGGCTTGTGCATTCAGTTGAGTCTTAAAACTCAAAGAATCTGAATTAGCCTTATTTCCTCAGGGAAGATAATTTTTTGTAAGAGTAGTTTATACATTCTAGACACTCAATCTGTCACCTGCAGTGCTGTGAACCAATTCCAGGGACTTGCACACGAAAGGGTGGGAAAAAAAACAACCCAAGTGAAACATCCTTTCAATAGCTCGTTTCTGGTTGATTGCCCTTGGAAATACAGAAAGTAAAGAAGAGCAAAGAGGAAAGAAAAGTGAGTGTCTTCATATGTCCACTCTTACTAGCAGCACACATCAGCATTTCCTCACCTGTGCAGCCTTTGTTGCTATTTGCATTTTAATTAGTTTTGCTTGGTTAATTGCACAGTCAGTAAGGCACAGAAGTCCACAGCATCCTGGTCATCAGAGATGTTAACCCTAGGTTCATCTGAGAATATAGGCACTGAAAAATAAATTCACCTACTAGCACTGCAATAAAACCTACAGATAGGCTTTATCTGATACAGAATCGAGCGCAAAAGAACAAACTCCCCTTACAACTAGAGGGACAGCCTGTGCGGTGCAGGTGGAGCGGGCCCACACATCTTATCCCTTGGCCTTGAACGGTCATTTCTTCCTAAAGACATGTGCATGCTGCAAGTCACCCTGCGCCACCAACCCCCGGCCTCCCCGCCTGGCCTCTGCCAGCTGGCCCAGTATTTAGGGTCCCACAAATTCCAAAGCAAGGACATTGCTATTTGCTCCTACGAGCTTTCCGCACTTCAGTTCCTCCTTTTGCAAACTGCAGACCCCCTGATATGGTGGCCCTGGGCTAGCCACACACCCCTCCTCAAAGGGGTTCCCTTCCTCCCTGCAGCACGCACTGGGCTTCCCCGTGCTCCACCTGTGGGATTCAGCTCTGCCTCTGCCCCATCCCCGCAGCGGCACATTTTTGGAAAGATCAAATTTTCCCACAGGACACTTTCCTGTGTCAGATGTATATAGCTGTCACTGCCATCTGCACTTTGAGCTTCAAATGGTCTTAAGCATGGGGGGGTCAGGTCAAAAAAGTATCTACAATATAAAAGCCACAGATCCTAGGAAGTTTCCTCAACCCAAGCACAAAAGTCCAGTCCTAGGCCCAAGCCTCTTTGTAAGCCTCCCATCAGGACACTATTAGCTCAAACTTGAAAACTGGTAGAGAAAAACATCATTTCTTTTCTGTCCAACCTCCCCCAAAAACCTTCTTCTCTGCTCCAGACCCCACCACAGCTGAGCTTTACCAACTTTTCCCCAACTTACTGGTTCCCTTCCCAAAGCAGGATCACAACCAAGGGGTGAGGCAGTGCCAGCTTGCTCAGGGACAGCCCAACCCCTCATCTTAAGCTTGCTGCTGCAGGGCAGGCTGGTGGAAGGACCAGAACACGCTCACAATAGCCTGTGCACCTGACGAAGCCCATGGCATCATATCAGGGTATGCTGCTGTGACCTTGCAGGGAGCAGAGAACCACGTGAAGAGCAGAGCCAAGCCACTGCTTGCCAAGACATGTCTGGGTCTGGCAGGAGGCAATGCTGGGGAGCAGCCCCTGGTTTGCTTTGGTGCTGCTACAGGTCCCACATACTGAAACTCCCCAGATGCCTAACTCGACAAGAAACCAGACGGAACAGAAAAGATACCTAAAGAACTCAGCAG
This sequence comes from Pluvialis apricaria, assembly GCA_017639485.1. Classification (NCBI taxonomy): domain Eukaryota; kingdom Metazoa; phylum Chordata; class Aves; order Charadriiformes; family Charadriidae; genus Pluvialis; species Pluvialis apricaria. The sequence goes on from CM030017.1 coordinate 9,431,092, forward strand.
TCACAGCTTAAAATGCGTTTTCCTTCGATGGGTTTAATAAAGCTCTATCATTTGGTTGTTTCAGTGGCTGAAAATGCATCAGAAAAGGAAGCATCACCTGGCCTGTCCCAATACACAGCTCCTCTAATTACTGTGGGGTAAGCAGACAGAGGACTCCAGATTCAAAAAAAGTCTTGAAAGCGCTGCAAAACACCAACATCACCAGATTTACCAAACCTACTTGCAGTCAGTGCTCATTTCCCTAAGGTGCAGGCACCTATAAAAGCTAAGAAATGTTCACTTCTCCTGTGACATGGAGATACACGCGTTCATGCCCTTACCACAGCTTTTCCCAGTGAAACAGTGTTTTAATTTACGGACCTTGTTTCTTCATCCCACAAGCCCGTATATTGTGCTGCAGGCAATTAGTGTTGGGAACCTCAGCTAGTAAAGGGACACTTCTCTAGGTTACAGCACAGGAGCGCTGTGCAGCCACCACAGCTGTGTCCATGGGACTGGGTGTACACACACACATTCCTTGCTCTCCCCTATTGCTAAAGTACAATTTAAGCAAGGAAACCCTCTTTTGAGGAGGGGGCACCAACCGCTTTGTGGTTACACCGCATCAGCTCTGTGCTTTACTTTGGTCCAAACAGAGCTGAGTTACTCCACACAAGCTGAGCTGTGGTAACTGTATGTACTCCTCTTACTCCAAAAGAAACATGAAAAGTCCCTGTGGTGGGTAGCACCACGCCAGGATGAAATAGAGAAGCTGTAGCAAAGCTACAAGCTAACGCCAGATCTTCTTCCTCTCACTGATACTTTTAGCTGTAAGGCCATCTGGTAAGAGGAATATAAAGCGAATTTTAACTTGCACTCACAAACGCAAGCATGGTTGAAAACTAGATTAACTATAGTCCATTTGCATTCACTGGAGATGTACCAATTACCAAATTAGATTGATCACCACTAATCTCCATCACTGCTGGTCTCTGGTTGAGCTCAGGGAAAGAACCAGTAGAGCCAAATGGGAGAAAATTGAATCAAGTTTTGATTGCATTTCTTCGATAATTTTAAGGAACACACCGAGAGACCAGGCCACACTCTGAGCTTCCAACCCCTTGTGGTGGCGAAGCTGCAGAGAATTAATTTGCAGAAAGTTTGTCCAAACTTTTGAACCTTGATTAAAACAAGATGATGATAGCCTCATTAACTCAGCCAACCAATTCCTACCAACTCTGACCCTTAACTGCATTTCAGTAGAACACAAGGATCTTTTATTTAATCAGTCTCAAAACAAGACAGCCTGTACATTTTAGAAAACAACACATACACTCCCCAAACGTCAGACTCAGAGGATTTCCTTTACATCCTTCCATCCACACGTTTTCCTTTGTTCCCATGGCCCAGTTTCCCTGTGAGTGAGTGGTGGCTCAGATTCCAGGCCTTGAAAACAGCACCAGGATCTTTATCCAAGACCTAGGCAGGATTTGCTGTTGGCCAACAGCAGGCACAGCCATACAAGTGCCATTAGTTACCATGAGCTGCTAAAAGCCTTCAGTAGAGGTCCCGTCTCTGCTCCTATGCTTGTTCCTGGCTATTTTGGGCAGAGACTGGGGAAAACCCCACAGAGGGCTCAGGAGAAAATCAGCACAATACCTGCCCCTCCTCCCATGTACGCACCCAACAGCTGCCTTTCTCTGCTCTCTCAGCTGGGTCCCTCCACCACCATGAAGCCACGTCCACACCTGGGAGCAAAGGCATTCATCAGCCTCAGAGCACCCAGAAAAGGGTCTCCTCAAGGCTTTCCTGGAGCTTAAACATTGCAAATCAAAAGCATAACTATCACTGAAGGGAAGAAAGGGAGAAAATAAAAGTCTTCTCTCACTCATGGAACAAGTCATGCTCCCAACTGCACCAAAAACTGCTCAAGGACATCTTAAGCCAAGAAGCCCACACGTTGTTCAAAAGTATCTTGGGGAAAGAAATTTATGCAGATTTCCTGAGCCAGACTTAATTAGCTCAGACACCCGATGTGCAATCCCATGGTATGGGTCAGGTGAGAGCTCTCAACAGTTTGTGGGTGACCTTGTGCAAGTTGTTCAGCCTCCTCCTTCACAGCCCCAGAGGAAAGAATTTTTACACTACTTTCTTCAGATAAACTAATTCAAGCCTGCACTGACATGCAGTGCCTGGGTGCAAACATGCAACGGATGTACCCTACAAGGCATTCACATTACAATTTCTGCTCCTGTTATTGTCATAAAAAAAGTTGTTTAGTCTATACACACTCTCTACCACACAGATCATGTGTACTCTGCAAAAAGAGATCCTGCAAAATTCCAGGCAATGGACAAAGGTATTGCATGTTTGCGATGTTCAGATGCAAAGCTGGCTGAACTAACATTTATCTCTACCACAACAGAAATGTCTGTCTGTGCTGAAAATTTCCATAAGAAAAAACAAGCCACTTCCTGATGTTTAAATTCCTTGTTAAAGAACCAAGAGAAAAACAGCACATTGTGTCACTGTTGATTTACACTGTCCTCATTTTTGTATCACTAGGGCATGATCCTTCCCTGCTGAGCCCAACTTGAGCACAAGACAGCCTTTAAACCACCACTTCTAAATCAAATACCCATGAACTAGCTGTGCAGCATGCAAGTAAACACAAAGGGTCCTCCTCTACTGAGTGATTCAGGGGTTAAGTATGATGGGTCAATGTAGCTTCCATTTAGACACAGCTTTCTAGCATTAATAGCATTTCTCAAAAATATTATGTTGACTATTTCTACATCTCACTGACCCTCAGCCATATCTTTATTTTTCAACTGCCTTCCTCCTTGCTACTGCTCCATTTCCTTCCTAAGTTTTCAACTAAATCCAAGCTATTGACGTAATTCAGGCATTCAGAGGGCAAAACAAAACCCACCCTTGATCTTGATCCAGAAGTCTTTAAAAACCAAACTGAGGTCAAGCTGTCAGGATTGCTCGACTGGCCGGGGGACCGTGTGGAAGGAGCACCCGGGTGCTGAACAGCTCAGGAGAGAAGTACTGTTTCTTAGACTACAACAGCCTCTGCAGTAGTGCTAATGGCCTCAGCGGCTGCCAACACCAGTTGCTAAAGAAGCTTTCTAAGTCCAACATAGCAGAGTGGGATTTCACTTGTGTAGCACTGCATAGACGAGCAAAAATAAGATCTTAAATGCCTCTCAGTTCAAAAACCTACGTATGAACCGACCTTAAAGGTTTAAGCTCTCCATTTCCAAACAATTTTGTCCCTTCCTTCATCTAAAGCAAAAGAAAAATTACCCTCAGGGACTCCCCATTTGACATTTGTGAGAGATTATCAGCACTAAAGCCATAATCTAAACTGATGCCAGATTTTAGGTTCAAATACTGCTGGTCTCTGCCTGTGTCTTCTAGTTTTGAACTTTCGATATCTGCATTCAGAAAGACATATCCCTGGTGTAAATATTAACAACATTCTACTTTGAATGTGATTTGAACTGTTACGGAACGAAAGCTTGAGATATCTGCCAGGAAAAACAGCAGAGAGCAAGAAAAGCAGTAGCTAGTGTTAAAAGAGAATCAGAAAAATTGTAACTGAACAGTAGTTAGAAAATAACAGCATCCAACCTGCATTATAACTACACACCCCATCTCTAGAAGACATCACAATACAAAATTTATAATATCTTGGTTATTAGCAGGGTCACATGTGCAAAGCTGTTTATAAAACAGCAGCATTTCAGTAGTCTCAGATCTCCAGCATTACTTGCAAATTGTCTAAACCTGCAACATTTTCTGTTTTAATTATCTGTCAGTCTTTGCTTCATTACCTTTAGTAATCAAAATGCAGCACCAGCAGAAATATTAACCCTGAAAATTGCAGGAAGTGCCAAACCGGACATGTATTTTGGCAATTTAACTGCACTTTACTCCATGCAGTTAAATAAGCTATGTGATTTCCATCTGCTTTGTGTGACTGGCAGGTAACGCTGGACAGATGTTAGAACAGATCTTTTCTGCATCTGGTAGTTGGATTCCCTGCTTCCCCAAGCATGAACCAAGATCCTAAACAAGGTGCCAATACTTCTCTGGCAAAAAAGGAGGGCTGATAGTAGGTGGGCTGAGCTCCTGTCAGCAGAAAGTAGGTCTTCAGGAATTAATTCTTTGCAGTTCTCAGGAATGACAATAATTCAGAATTTCATAGATTAAGAAATTGAGCCAAGGAATAATGCGCTTATCTGCAATTCCATGGGAAAAGGACAGTTTCTCCTCTGTATGTCTTAGCAGCATCTTCCAGTTACTTTTACTGAGGCTGCTTAAACTAGCAAGCTAAGATACACGTTAAGAGTGCAGTTAGCTGGCCATGTTACAGCCTGCTTGCCAGTACTCAATCAGAATAAAGCAGTCAGCAGATGCAGCTTCAGACATAACTTGTCAACTGGACTGTGCTACCATGGTGGGGTAAGAAACTGGAAAAAAAGTTGTTTCAGGACAACACAGTTAGTCGCACCAAACCCAGACACTAGCTCCAGAATTCAGCTAGCTAAAAGGCATCCAGGCCCCTTGGCTTGCTGCAGAAGCGTTCAGCTCCCCACAGGTCACGGTTGGGCTGGAGGCAGTCAGCTTGTGGGAAAACCAGCCAGACCCTGCAGCAGCCTGGCCCCAGCCTGCCACCTCTGACACAGCAGCATCTCCCTCCTCCAACCCCATCGACTGTCCTTGCCAACAGCTCCATTCATCATTTACTTGCTCAGGCCAGATAGATCCCAACCTTGTGTCACATGTGGGAAACCAGTCCCTACTGTGTCCCTTACCCCAGCTCCAACCCAGATCACACTGAAAGGACAGAATTTTTTATCATGGTATCTTTAGTTGAGATTTCACTCTTATTTGTAACAGGTTTCTCGCCAGTTGATTTTAATGTGATATTAACTGCTTTTGTAGTGGTGCAGGCTCACATTACACTCTGAACTGCTGCCAGAGTTTCCCATTGCTGAAACTGGGAAAATATGGATGGAAAGTTGGAATTGCCAGATAACTCCCTCAACCCCGTGCTCACCTGCTTCAAAAAATGTAAAGCAGCAAGGCTGCACTGTCACCAGGAAAAGGTTTTCCACTAAGTAAGGATAAGGACTTCACCAATGATTAGATTGATAGCACCACTCTTGGTGATCAGCAGCACGAAGTCTAGTACATTTGTTGTACTACTGTGATTCCCTGGAAATGGGTCCAAGTCACAGGTGGCTTCATTTAGAGCTGAATCAGCTCTCTAAGGGTTACAAATACTACATTTTTAGCAGGATTTTTTTTTCCCCTCAACTGTGTACTCAACAGTCTAATCTCCTACTGCTGCTGGAACAGTTTATCTGGTATGACTATAGGCCATTGGGAAGGTGCTTACAGAGCCATCGATCTGCTAATGTATGTTCCAGAGCTCAGAGCCATTTGCTCTTCCTCTGGATCCCCAGTGCCTCCTACCAAAATACCTCATCCCATGAGGCTCAGTTGTAGCATCATGGTTATGCTGAGGGACGTGTTACTAAGCACGTAGCCACCTCTTTCTGAATGTCACTGCTGCATCTCAAGAGGCAAGATGTGGATTCATGCTGGCTGACTTCAGATACTTCAGTTCTGCTTTTTCACAGCCCTGACAGTGTCCCACACAGGTAGCTTAGGTGGTGGCAACGGCAGTGACTCACCAGCACAGCCTGGATCTGCTCTGGGTGGCAGCTATGGTGCCTGCTGCACAACTAGACAGGCCTCATGTCCCAGGCAGAGGGTTCCTTCTGCAACTCCAGAGCGGGGGAGTTGACTTCCACAGATAGAAGACTGCAGACCACGTTGTCCCTTGGTGCCTCCCACAGTCTCACTTCAGTCAGCTTCCTGATCACCATTTTGCCTTTCGAGACATCTGATTTTCCACACGCCCCATTGCAGCCCATTTCACTGTTCCAGACCTAAACGTCAGGAACTGCAACTGGCACCAGCCCATTGCCACAGCAATGCCCTCTGAGTCTTGTCCATCGAAATGGATTATACCAGCCTGTTCCCCTGGAGTGTCATGGAGATTCTGTCAAGTGTTTTGTGCTCCAAAAGGCTTGTTTACAAGTGCCTTACTTTTAGCCAACGGTATGAATTCTATTTAAAAAGTTACTCAGATACTTGTCTGAAGTTCTTTCTCAAGCTACAGACAGCCAACCCATTTCAGCCACCCCAATAAGCTACAAGGGTTGAGGAAGAAAGAAAGATATTTTTTTTTTAAGCCATTAAAAAAAATCAAAAGCCAAAGAAGAGCAATGAGTTTTTCCTGAGTAATACTCCATCATGCCAATGAGACAACAGGGTTTGATTTGGAGGAAGTAAAAGGCAATGGCGTTATTTCCTAGCAGCCTTTACTTCCCAGGCAAACAGGGCTGGGAGTAGAATAAGGAAAAAAACAGACCGACCTAGGGATGATTCCAGCACTCAGTAACTCGCTGGGCACTGAAGCTGACAGTGATGGGTTTGGGAGTAGCTTAAGGAGCGGCATTCATGAAAAAGAACCAGGCTTTCGGAGAACAGTGGAAGAGTCTTCCCAAGAAACAGAAAAAAGAGAAATATATAAATAGTAGCTATCATTAGCAGTGAATACAGACTGAAAGGGAATAAGGCATTAATAATCATACCACAAATGTTCTTTCAAGACATGATCAGAGTATATTTAATATACCCTCATATTTGTAAAGGTAGACGCATGCTAGGGTTGCACTGAACACAAGATGTCTATCCACATAGGAAATTTTCTTCTTAGCATCTATGTCTCACCATCAAGTAAACGCACCTCATCAAGTAAGTGTAGGCACTTACTTCTTATTGGGCCATTCAGCAGGCTACACCATCAGCACAATACCAGGATGCACTGGAAATCATGCAGTGCTCCGTGATGGAAGAAATCAGATCCCAACTGAAAAAACTCCTTAGGCTTTTATGGTAATTAGGTGCCTGCACCACCTTCTGCCTCTCAGGGAGGGAGGGAAAGAAGTAATTATCAGCCATCCAAACTCCCTGCTACACAAAGAGGGCTCCCACACTCCTGTCAGCTGTGACAACAGCCAGTACTCTGTGGGCAGCGCCTGTTTCATTCCCCTGCCAAACAGCACCTGAAAGAGGCTGGTTTCACCAGTCTGCCTGTACTGGCATGGGCAACACATGTACATTACACACTCCACAGCTCAAACCAAGGAGCTCCTTCTGAGCAATCCCTAGAGCACCTTAGAGACAGAGCTGATGACTACCAGTATCACCACTTACATGCGCGATCTGTAGAGATCGGCTTGTGGGATCACATCTGGCCAAAGAGGGTCTGCCGGCAGATACCGCCAAGCCATCTCTTGCCAAGTACGGCACAGCAGCTTTGAAAGCAGGCTGGGAGGGTGGGATTGCTGTCCTTGCCCCATGGGCAACAGCTCTGCTCTCTGAATTTATGGGATGGCTGCCGCCTGCCTCAAGAAACAGCAAGAGCAGAACAGGGGCCTTCAGTCTGTGCCCATAGACTTCGGTAATCAAGTTCCAGTCAACTTCAACAAGGGCAGAATGGATTTTTCTTAGTCAGTTTTTTTTCTTCCAATTGAAATAGGTGACATCAATTTGACTTGTCAGTTTTAATTAACATTTGCATTATGTTCTGCTCTGAAGAAGTTGTTCTGTTTTGACAAACAAGGGGGGGGAAAAGTCTAATACATAACTCAGGCCTAGAATTTAGGACATCAACATGAAAGGCAAAACTAATTAAGATGCTTCACAGGAGATCCCGGCGCTTCCCACAGACACCAGTGACATGATGCTTTCGACAGGCATTCTGTACATTTGTATATATACAAACACATCCAAACAGTCAGGGATTCACAAAATGAAAACTGACATCAGTTAGTACTAGCAATGGAACAGAGCCCAAGACTTGCAGCTAAATTCAAGCCTCATAATACTGGATACTGTTGCAAGAACAGAGCAAGAATCAATCCCTCTTTCAAATAACGGGATGTAGTGTCTCAGGATAAATATGCACAGAAAGCGTTATCAGCAGCAGCTAATGAATGGAAAACTGATACAAAAGTACAGATTCTCTAGAGCGTATTTGGTTCATATCACCTGCTGTAGTCAGTATTACATACACATACCTCCTGGGACACCAATAGAAATAAGCATCACTTTTAAAAAGTTATTAGACTTAGACATTTCAATTGACTCTAAAGCAAGCTGACATTTTTTTTCTTTTTTTTAAGCATCTAACTTGACCAAACTTACAGGCAAAGTGCGCAGCCAGGGCGAACCCATATGTAAGTGCCAATTATTTTGTTTAATGTGTAGTGCCAGGTGTGGTACTGCAGAACATTGCTGGAAGCATGAATGATGCAGATCATTGAGGAGCATCACTGGAAGAGTCACTGTCAAAGCACACTTGGAGGTTCTTCACAGGGCTTCTCCAACACTTTGAGAAACATCTCAGCTCTTACAGCGGGAAAAGACCCAAAAGATAGGAGCCATCTTCAGTCCTAGAGCAACATGCAAGGCTGCAGTTGGGTTTGGACTATTTTTCCACTGACCATAGTTTGCTTAGATGTCACTGATGCTTTTAAAACTGGATGAAATGCACACAGGGCAGCTCTGCACAACAGAAACAGACCACGTGCCCAGCAGCGTGTGTTCCCCTCTGCTCCCTCACTTGTTCCCAAACAAAGAGATGCCTCTCCAAGCAAGGCTTCCCACAGCCGCAGGGAGGTAGAGCTGCACACAGCATTTCTCCTATTTTATATTTCTGGCATTACCTGGCCTGGAAACAGCACCTGACAGCATTAACAAAGACATGAATAAGGACAGACACAGCAACTTTATTGAAATACAACAGTGAGATAAACACATTGAAGATGGGGAAAAAGCTACCCAAGATGAACAGGGCAAGAAAAGCACTGACATATGCAGGAAAGTTTCCATTTTGACTGAAAACGAAAAGAGGCACCAGAACAGCCTTCTAGGAGCTGGAAAGGGAACATCTTTTCCAGTTTTAAGATAGAGTTTGTTCTGCTTGTGATAGTTTATGTGACACAGCTGGCTGCAATTATGAGTGATGGGGGACACAGACAGGATCCTCCATGACCAAGGTGGCCCCTTGTACATTGCTCCTGCCAACATCAACTGCTCGCTCGCTTGCAGCATGTCTAAAGTTTGGAAGGAGAGGTGGGGGAGGGCTTGGGGGGAACAGAGAGGAAGAGGGAGGAGAAGGCATTCATAATTTAAAGACAGTTCCTCAGTTTAACAGGACAACAGCTATTTACTTGTTTTACAGGCAAGTTATGAGGCTCTTGGGAATCGAGGTTTGTATTGAAGTACCAACTGGCCTTTGATTACAGCAGCGTGAACATGCTGCTCTAATAAATCACCAAAATCAAAGCTGAACCATGCCATGAAGAGGAGATTTCAGAAAAGGAATTTGTTTTGTTTGGGTTTTGGTGTTTTGTCAGAATCAGATTAGCCAAAAAGCAATTTATTTTTTCCCTTAATATGACAGGGAGAAGAGAAGAGCGTAGACAAGAAAGGTAACTCACAAAAAAAATGGAAGCATTTGGGTTAATAGAAAGGCTGGAATGTTTCAGTGGGAGACAAAGTGCTTTGCTGCATCTTCCTCTTCTGCCACAACCTCTCCCCTTAACATCCCACTGTGTTAGGACCAGGGCACGCCAGAGGGAAGCCACACTCAGTGACACTGCAGGGCTAAACCACCACAACTCCTTCAGGGAAAGCTCTCTGCCTACCTCAATGGACCTGTAGAAACCACCAGGTTTTATGCCTCCCGCCCTTTCCTGAAATGCTCTTTCCCTTTACCTAGATTTAATTACAGCACTCACCAGCAGAGGAATTCAGGCTACTCCAGGGATTTAAATCTCTCCTCCCCAGAGCTAGAATAAACGATTCAAATTCAAGTATAGATTTATAAGTTTGAACACAGTAGAGCCAAGATGGGGACCATTAAGCATCTTTTGCACACTGCCAGAGCAACCACCCCTATCTCATTTGTCAGATGGGATCACACGACCCTCCAAAATTAGACCCCAAAGATGAAGGCAGCAAGGCCTCTGAATGACACTGCTGGGCTACGTGACCTGTATTTCAGTTTCCCTCTGGGCACCTACATTATTGAGGTATTTGGGCACACAACTACTAAAACTGAGGTGCAGAGTTGAACGTTACCCAGGATGGGATCTGCTCCAGCTTGCTGCTAAGTTAACAGTAAGACTTCCCGTCGTGTCTCACGAGCTCCATGTCCCATGTCATATTTACAAGAGGAATCTGCACCATGACGAGGATCAAGAACAGTGTGGTCCCATCATTTTGGTTTAAAGCTCTAACTGTGCAGAACAACTTCACGTGAATCAAGTCCATGCTATCAGCCTATAGGTCTGTTTCCAGAGTTAAATTCTTTCCCTAAGTCAACACAAAATAAAGGAGGCTGAGAAAAAAAAATCTCACCAGGCTCTCAAATGCTTCTACTTCACAATGAAATATTGATGTTAATATAGAACATGAATAATTGAGCTTTTCTGATCTTTTTGAAGATTCTAGCCTTACTGAATGTTACTGGACATATAATTTATATTATTTGGACAGTAGAGGAAATAACAAATGGCTTCACCTCCTAACCCTGTCTAATAGGCAGCCTTAAGAACACCAAAGTACAGTAATTGCTATAATGGCAGTTTGCCAAGTTCAGTCTTAATAATGTTATAATTAAAAAGGTCTTTTTGGCTCTTATTTTTAAGATTGATTCACCCTGAAAAGCAATCAATAAATGCAATTTTTCACCCCCTTACTGCAAACACTTGCTTGTTTTTTCTTAACTTTTCTTGCATTCAGCTTTGCTGGAGTCCCATGACAGCGAGCCACCCAGTCATTTATACTCCAGGTACCCCCTGGGTCTGGAACTGGCCAGATACAGCTAACAGGACAGAAGCTGAGACAAGGAGCAGTAATCCTGGCATGTTTCAGTCTTTCCTCCAGACGCCTTAGTCCCCATTTCCCACTACTAGACTCCCAAGCCTATTTTTCCCTGACAAGAAGAGACCTAAAAATAAACATTGGATGAGCACTGACCAGGGTTTGGCTGGCTACCAAAGCCTCTTCCACAGACTTTCCCAAGCAGTGTTGTGTACTGCTAAGGACTCCGTGGCTGAAGTTGCATCCCACAGGTCAAGCCACCAGTCCCAAGCCAGGGTGATGGTGCTTCTGCCATAAGTGACTGCAGAGCTCTGGACTGATGGAACACATAGATCCCATGACCAGGGAACCCTCAGAGCAATTACTGTTCATCCTTGCAGACTTGACTGGTGTTACTTTTCCCTTTTGACTTACACTCTCCACTGTTAACAGAATGGAGGGTATAAAATAGAATACCTTCATTTCACCTGATTTAATAGCTGATTTAACCAGCTTGTTATTACAAATAAGTCAAATGAAAAAATGATTGCATTTCCCTTTACAGAAAGAAATATCTTAATTATTCTTTACTAGCCTAACACTAATATTCTGATCTCTCAGCTAGAGCCAAAGGCAGCCCAGTGGGAGCCAGGCAGGTGCTCAAAGATCCCCATGTCAAGCCTGGCCCAGTACTGAGGTGGTCTCTTAACTCAGGCCCATGTTTCTTGGGATTCTTGCTTAACGCTTTTGGAATATATCCTTTTAGGGTCATATTTGAGCACTGAAATCACCCATGCCCCAGTGGCAGGGCAGTGGAGAGAAGCAGGTATCTAAGGCACATGGCAAAGAGCCAGGGAAGTCACTGCATGAGCTGCTTGCCTGAACCTGGCACTAATAAAGACCAGGCACAGAGATAAAGAAGAATTTCACACAGCTAACTATGGTCCTAAAAGCAGTTAAATCATTTAGGAAAGGATGGGTACAAATGTTCTAGACATCTTTCTGAATAATGAAACCCAGCAGGTAATATAATTGAATATTTAGTTTCACAGTAGCTCTGAACTTGTCTGCAAAACATTTACCCCTAATGTGTCCTGTCCCATCTACACAAAATTCATCCCAAGTGAATTACAAGCAGTAGGGACTTGGTCTAGCTGACAAACTGAAGCAGTGGATGCAATTTTACAACTAATTATGACAAGTGATAAAATATTCTTCTAGAGCACGAGTTATTATGCCTCACTTTTGACAGGCTTTCACTCTAGCTTAAAATACGTGTTTCCTACAGGAATGTATCACTCACTAGTTCACAAAACCTCCCACATTTCTTCAAATTGAAAGACTCCAGCAGCAACAACATTACCTGTGTGCATATATATATTAATGCAGTATCTCCAATTTCTCTCTCCAAATACAGTCATCCATTAGACTTAAGGATACCCAATTCAGACACAGTTTTGTCGAGCACAGAAATGAATTTTTAATACCAGAAGGAATCAGTATAGTGAGACAGACTGACCTCCAGCCTCACACAGACTACAACTCCTGCATTGCGTTCTTAAAAGGGCTGCTGCTTCTGCATGCCAACTCCAGCTAAATCCCTAGCCCCATGCCACCTGAACGTATTACTTTTCCCCCACAACATGATGGATATTGTTAGTTTTGCCTGCACATGGACTCCTGAAGCAGTCTAAGACTGTTTTTATCTATGTCTACTTGTATCATTAAAATCATTTTCCACTTCCATTTTTTGTTGCCATTAATATAACTTAGAAAGACTCCAACAGTCCTAATTTCTAACTGATAAAAAAATCATACTGAATTTGGTCCAGTTCTCCTACACTAGCATTACTTTAGTGTAACCACAGCTTTCAGTGAAGTTATTCTCATTCACTCCTCTGGGAAACAAAGAGAAAAGGTCAGTCCTGCCATTTTCCTCCTACTACACTTAGAGTAAGGGTTTAATCCACAAATACATATGTATGACCCAAGCTCTGGAGGGAGAATTACTCAGTATGGCCAAATATTATTGCAGCAAATCTGATAATGTTTCATTACTTCTAATCATTTTCACGAAGAAAATCGGTACTTTTAAGGTATCACAACACCTGCATGCACCAGAATTAGACAGTACACATTAGTATGAACAGCAAAAACTAAAATAAAATCAGTCCTATGTCTGCAATAAAACAACTCAACAAATATCACAAGGGAAAAATTATGAGTTAGCTCGAATGGACTACTGATAATTGCACATTCAATCAAATTAAACATGGCATGCAGATCTCTTCTGTCTTTCCCCCACTGCTTTTGACTGTTCTCACAACACTTGCTGTTACAGACAAAAAGGATCCTACTGCTTTCAAGGCTGAGCAGATCACAACCCCATTTGGGTACCTGGGGATGTTTCTGGCCACAGTGTTTGACATCCAAGTGTGCTACCAAGATAACTCCCCCTGTTGTCACAGATGCTTTTAACAAGTTATTGTTGTCCCAAGCAAACCCATATCCAACCTACACACGAAGCATCAATAGCAGAGTGCACACATTCCTACCTTTCACAGATCATGTTCAGGGGGAAATCATGATCGAGAAGATCATATCAAAACTCAGCTTTTGTTTCTTTGTTGTCAGTGGTTTTCTGCTACATGGTGTTTGGGGTTTGGGTTTGTTTGGGTTTTTTTTTTCCTCTCCTCCCATTCCTCCCCCACATAGAAGCACATCAGTAGAAAAAAAAAAAGAATCAGAGGACTGCAGCAGCGTAACAACCTGCTACTCAGTAGCCAAGTCCTGGGTTTTGTCCCAGGCCAATATAATACAAGGGGGTCTGCAAAGCCTTGTTGCAGCTGACTTAGTCCTCTACACTTCTAAGAATGATGTTCATCTTTGATTTTCATTTCAAAGGTCCTGCTTCAGCAGGGTTAATGAGAAAGAAAGAAATCATATAGCAAATTAAGGCTTAATCATTGTGCAATTCCCTTCGATAAATGTTAATTGTTCCATCCTCAGTGCTTTGCAGTGTAATTAACTATACCTCTGTACCAAAGGGGAAAAAAACACAGCATGCTTCATTTCAAGGTCACAAAACAAGTGAGAAAGAAGCAAGAACAGAGAGAGGCAAGATCTCCTGACTTGTCACCTCTATTCAGCCCCCTGCTTCAACCACTAGGCAGCATCCACTCTTCAAGTTGACACAAAGCATAGAAAATCAAAGTCAATGCCAGCTACTAACTAAAAAGCTATGAGAACAGAGGCTGGGAAAAGGGAGCCTTTCCACATTTATCATATAAAGGAACTGCAGTTTAAATCAATGTTTGATATGCAATAAATTTGACAAATAGACTTGTATACAAAGTTATCTAGCTCTTTTTACATATCCTTGTAATAACTACAGCAACTATGGACTTAAAGATTCAAGTACCACCTCTGAGCTCAGCTGTAATTTACTCTTCTTTGCCGAGCTATTTATCATCCTAATGTCCCTGCCAAAACAAAAATAAATTTCACTAGACATATCATTAAAGTATTTAGTAATCAGTACAAGTGATACAATTCACTAAACCCAAAATACCCCAAAAACACTAGCTGCTGCTATCCCTTTACAGTTACAAAAGTGCCTGAATGAAATTCTATCTGACTACAAAGGGAAAATATGGATGGATTTACACGTAACAGTCCATTTAATTAGCAGCTAGGAGGTTTAATGGCTAATATTAATTTCTGTTAAACAGTGAGCCATACCTCTCAGCTGAAGTCTCTGAATTCAGACAGTTGTTTGGGATTCATTTTACTTCAAAGGCTCAAACAAAGGTGAATTCAGACTTCACTGCACAGTTGCATCTGAAATTATGACCAAATCAGGAGACAAACATCCAGAACTGAAAAGACCTATAGAAATTGCAATAAGGAGGCCATCCTATGTCCCAGTCCATAAGTACTCTATGCTGTAGCCCCAGATGACAGCACAGTTTGAGAGGTGCAATTTGTTCCTTACCCAAAAGCCTGATTACCGTACTCCCCAAAGTGGGAGTTTTGAGAGATTGTGCAATTACCATCCCAGCTATTATCACCGACTGTGCTGTTCCAACTCAGCTCAGTGTCCCTTCAAAGAAGTCTCTTGGATGTAACAGTAATTCCTCAAACAATACCCACAAACACACTCTAAGGCAAGCATCCAGCTACACACACTTGCAAGATGCCGCCTCTTAAGGCGGGAGCAGTAAAAACCATTCTTTGCTTTCCAAAGCTTCAGCATCAGAGAACAGAGTGAGGGAAAGGTCTGGCATCTGAAACAACACAGTCTGTCAGCCCGAGGACCTGCAGTTACAAACTAACTCTTTATTTCCTTCTTGGAATAAAGTCAGCCCAAATCTCTCTGGTCTGCAGACGGGATCAGCAGGGGAGAAGCATCCCCATTTTTGAGCTCTTATAGAGCCAGGCACACAAAGGTATGAGCAGTGCCTGTTCCTACTGCAGAGCCGGACTCAGGCAGATGAGCCAGCAGGACTTGCCTTGCTTTTTATCTTCTACAAACTTCACTTTTTAAACATGCTGAGCACAGGAACCCTCCAGTGTCTGTACTACCAACCCTCAAATTCTTTTTCTGTGCAGTCCTAACAACATGCCAAAAATAAACTGAGGTTTCCATCGCCTGTTGAAAAAGCAAGGGAAAAGCACATGCACAGCAGCTAAAGCAATGCTTATTTTACACTCTCCAGTCACTAATACACAAAGTGCAAAGCCCTGCAGTGCCTGATATTTTCTCAGTAAAAATAAAAATACCAGCCTTCCTCCACATGCACAAAAAAAGACATTTTTCTTTGTTGCTTGTAGCTTATTGATTTTCAGTTGTTCAAGTCTAAGTGAATCTGTGAGACTTCACCTCTAACCGCCCTGCATGTGCTTTTATGTTACAGAGCAGTTTCAGGCAGTAAAATGTCAAAATAAACAAGATAAACAGGTAACTGTGACAAGTTTTCCCAAGGGCAGAAAAACATTATCAGCACCTGCTGCTTTTTCCATCTGCTCTGAAGTACCCAGGAGAAAAATCAGAACTTTTATATAGTCAATACTTTGTAAGTTATGATTGGTATTGATTCCTTTAAAAAAAAACCCCAGGCTGTGCGTGTACATATATATGTTTGTATACAATGAGGAGAGAAGTAGAAATAAGATCTATTCTTGAATCCAAGGGGCTTTAGGCCATGGTGCACCTCTTTTTCCTTCACCTGTATATTCCTTTGTTTCAGTGTTGGCCTGCAGGTAAGGGCGAGCTGACCAGGGCTGCTACAGATGAGTCCTCAGTATTGCTTGGAAGACAGAGAAGTGGCAATGGAGAAGGAAAGAAGTTAATTTCTAGTCTAGGACACAGCAAGAGACAGTCTCATGGAAGAAACTGCCCTCGAGGTTTGCAGATAAGGGCTGCTTCTGGCCCTGCTACCACTTTCATGCATGGCTTGGTTCTGACTGGCTCAAGTTGGGTTTAACCTGGCTCATCGCCTAAATACTTATTGTTTCTCACACATTCCAGGCGGAGCTGGATGTGTTGGGGCTCAGTGTCATTCGCAGAGTCCCAAACACAGCAGCTCTGCAGGGCCATGCAGACCGTGTGGTGGCCACTGCCAACACAGAACAGCAGCAAGGAGAGGTTTTGCCACTGAATAACACCCCTTGTTGTCACCTTAATTCCTGCACTGCCACCAGTGGGGCAGGGAAAGCCATAAGCTACCAGAACAGAGCAGCCCACCCAATTTTTCCAGAGGGGACATCTGCTTTCCAAAAAGCTTTTTGACTTCCCAGCAAAAAGAGCTTTGTCCCAAGAAAGCCAGCCTCACCTCCCTCAGTGCCCCCTGCTCCTGGGGCAGGATGGTCCCCTCCTACCTCAGCAAGATGCCTCTCATGGTTGGGTCTCACCAGTTCCCATTGCAAGTGGATATTGGATACAGGTTCTGTTTCACATTGCCTCTGGGTGCTGAATCCCTCCAGAACCCCACCAGCAGTTGGGGCAAACATGGTGGGCACAGCACCATCATCCTCTTCCAGCCATACTCTGCCAGAGAAGGAAGAACCTCTCCCCAGGGCAATTTAAGCCCATGGAGTCAGGTGGGACATCGCCCTGCCCAGGGGCAGCTCGTCAGCCCATCAGCCCCATCCCATCCCCGACCAGCCCAGCCACTCCCAGGCCACCATCCGTGCAACTCCAAAGCCACCATCAAACCAAACCAAACCAAACCAGTCCTTTGGGAGCGTTTGACAGTAAACAGTTTGGTTTATTTACAACTAAATCACAGCTGGTGGGGGGCAGGGGGGAAGAGGAAAAATATTTTCTTCAAGATCTGGCTGAGAATTACTGGCAGAGCCCCCGTCTCCTCGAGGCACGGGCTCCTCAGCTCACCCCGCCAAGGCGCTGAGGGGCTCCTGTGATGGTGACCACCTCACCTGCCCGTGCAAAGCGCCAGGCCGGCAGCACCAGCATGGCGTGGACCTGGCCTCCCGCGTGCCCCGGCCTCCTGAAGTGCTTTTTTGACTCATTTCCAAGCAGGAGAAGCTTGAAAGAACTTACTTGTCCCCAGCCGTGCCAGGCCGACGTGGCGGGGAGCCGGGGTGCTGCGATGACAGGAGGACAAATGCCCATAAAAAATGAGTGTTCAATGTGACTGACAGTGTTTTGTAGTATTTCAAAAGCATTAGAAAGGGAAATGTTGGTTTTTCACAAAAAGAAAAAAAAAAAAGAAAAGAAATGAAAAGAACAAAAGACAAGGAAGAAAGAAAAAAGAACAAAAGAAAAAAACAACAAAAAGCAAAACATTACTAAACTTTTATCTTAACCACCAATACATTTGTGCATTTAATATTTTCAGAAGTATGCTCAGGTTTTCCCTAGGTTTCTTTAGTTTTACCTACTGTTTTGCCTTTTCTCGTGCTCGTGCCGCGGGGGCTCCCGCAGCCAGACACCCAGCTCCATGCCAGCTCTGTGCCCCAGCGCCATGAAACTCCCTGGGTCAATTTTTATATTAATAGGCTCATTAACTTTATTGTCCTGGCCAGATCCCAGTTTGAGTAAGTACAATCCCTCTCTTATTTCGACCACAAATGTATTTTTCAATTTTTTTTCCTGCAAATTGTTTTGTGCTTTTTTCCATGCTTTTTTCCCCCCTGCTTTAATTGCAAAACAGCTGTCACTTTTCACCCAGGAGATGGTGGTATTTTGATGCCACATTAATGCCTCTGTCCTACACACTTAAAACCACTGGAAGCCTACCTCGAGGCAAAGCAACCCACTTACAGTTGAGGAAACAATTTTGCATCCTACTTCCAGGGAAATTCAGAAGTTTTGCTCACAGGAGGAGCACAGTGCAGAAGGAAAGACAGCACTATTTATTAAACGTGTTACCTATAAAATATTCTACATACAAAATAAATTATGTGCTTCAGCTGGACAGCTTTATAAAATGGTTTGATGGCTCAGTCTATTTAAAAGGTAATCTAAGCAAGCCATGACTGCACAGCCATTGCCACTAATCTAAAGGACATTAAAGTTTCCCTGGCCCCTTAGAAGCTATTATTTGAGTCTAAAACCTTATAGGCAGACCATGCTTGGGAGAAAACATAGAAACACATTTCAGTTAATGGCTCAGACCCACCTTGTTTGCTCTGGAAACTGACCCCATACTGTAAATTCTATCTCCGCTGTACAGTGCATTACTTATGGCATATGAATAATGGATATTATAAACAAGCATTACAAAATGAAAATTCAGTTAACAATATTATGGAGCTTCCATTCACAAACGTAGTTCATGAGTGATACAAATTTTATGGTTCTTATCACCAATGCAAAAATTTGCATATCCCATCACAGAGTTCTTGCAAGAACATTCTGCACTTCTTATCTCAGGGCTTTTATGGTAAGAAATATTGCATTAGGCGCAGTAATTTACATTTTTCCAATAAAATTCTAAATACATATGCAGCAGCTCTGTACTGACTGGCTTCATGTTATAAATTATAAGCTTGGAAGTAAATACATTAGGACAAATATTGATTTCTAAATGGTCACCATGATTGAGATTTTATCCTGGTGTTGAATTATCGCACCTCTTGTCTTTTATAGCCGTATCTTATCTCCCCGCTACTATACTTTCTGGAAAGTAAGTAAATAAATAACACTGCCTCACTTGTGACAGTTGAATTCATTCAGCTCTACATGGCAGAAATAGCAGGTATGACTCTGCGCAAAGGTTTTCTAGCAGCTCTGCTCAGACAGACATTTTGGGATCTGCAACTATTATAAACACTACTTTCAGCGTGTCACATCACCAAGCATTGCAGGCTTTACTGTGGAAGTAGCAGATGAAGTCCAGCATCTATTGGAAAATACTAGCAAAAAAAGTAGCAGTACTGGTCTGGGATGTCATTGAATGGACAGTACTTGTTCGTTCAACACGCCTGCTCCATGGTTGTTCAGCAATTCTTTGTTTTAATGGATAATCTCAGCCTTTACTATGTTAACTCTGTGATTACACATGGCATCTGGTTAGGAAACAGGAACAAGGCACTTGGTCAGTGTGAAAAATGAAACAGAGGGCTCAAGTTGCTGTTACAACTGGACCACCTTCCGTACTTCCATCACTCCCACTTCGGAATTGGCACTGAGACTCCCCAAAAAACAGCTCCAGTCAAGCCAGCATGGAAATATAGTTGCTGCAACCTATGGACAGAACCTATTGCCTGAAGAACTGCATGAATACAGCAAAATCTGCTCCAAAACAGAGGTGGGGAAAAAAATAAAGAAAAACAGCAGTCCTCATCCTCACAAAGCTCCTCAATGGAGACCAAGTGCGTGGTAGCCCTCACTGTTCCTCCAGCCCAGGGGGACTCTCTCTGTTCCCAATCCTCCCCTACAACCCAAATGACACCTCGTGCCCTGACTTGCAACCACCGTGGCTCCCGCACCCTCCCATTCACAGCTTGGCTGTGCTTTTCCATCCCAGCTGCAACCCAGTTTGTAGGGCAAGGAACTGGATGTGGCACAGTCTTTGCTTCCATAGCACCTGATGGATAGACATAGACACAAGAAAGGCAAAGGGCTTTGGAGGGACACACAGCGATGAGACCAACGGCAGTATGGAGAACGTTTCTTCCCTGATGAGAACGGCTGTAGTGCATCAGGCAGTTGGCTCACAGGCAGGTCGAAGAAAAACACATGAATCCGAGGAGATGTTCAAGGCCAGGTTGGATGGGGCTTTGAGCAACCTGGTCTAGTGGAAGGTGTCCCTGCCCATGGCAGGGGGGCTTGGCACTAGATGATCTTTAAGATCCCTTCCAACCTAAACCATTCTACAACTCTATGATTCTATGTCCCAGACGCACTGGGTCATTCTCTTCCAGGTCTGCGCTGGGCAGCTGAGGTATGCCTGAACTCAATTATATTTGTCAATTCCATCTGCTTTCTGGGAGTCAACAAAACCCAAGGTGTTGTTCCAAATATTTATTAAAAAATAACCGTAAGTGGAAAAAAAAAATCAATAAGCAGTCCAATGGCAGATTTATTACAATTTTAACAGGTAAAGGGAATGAACCTACTTTATAAACAAAAGTAATAACAGGGAAGTATGCTGAAGGATTCTTAATCAAATGATAAAATGGAAACAGAATATGCAATATATATTTATATATAAATATATTGGTTACATTCTTCTTAAATAGATTAAACATTCAGTAGCAACATCCAAAAGTATTTCTTTGTAGCAAGAAAGTATTTCTTTGTGGCATTCCTTCATGGCAATACTGCTTCTCCATAAGTTTATGTCCACTGCAACAATTTTAGAGTTTGTGGCTAGAATAGGTATTCAACACCACCAGGTCAAATCCAGAGCAGGTGATTTAAAACCAGTTTATAGGAGATCTCAATGTTATTTCCAAAACTCAAGGCCAGGTACGCAACAGGTGGAATTGGCAGATTGTGGTTTAAGCTGTGGGATCTCCTTGAAAGCTCAGATTTGGATTAAAGCTAGATTCCCACAAGGAAACTCTGACACTGCTCAGGATTCCAAGTTTAAGACACACTTCCCTTTTTCTGTAAACAAACCTTAACAAAATAAACTCTCTGTACCCTGTTAACCATTTCCTAACATAAAAATAAGGAGCTGCTTGGGTAGTCTTAAAATAAGTCAGTATAAAAATCTATCCTATCCTAAGCACTGTCTCTGTATCAAAGTGCTAGCAAACGGCACAGTGTTTTCTGTTTGAAGCCATGTTCCCTGCTTTTCATGTTTCATATTGCAAACCTCAGCTCCAGCAGGACTGAGCTCAGGACTCCAACCGTGGCAGCTGAATCATCCCAGCTTGAGGCTTACTCTTGGGCAGCCCTCGCTTATACTGGGACAACCAAAGCACTTCTGAACAGGTCGTGTTAGGGCAAGCTCTCTGTGCTGTTAGATGGACGGTGCCCATCGCAGATCCGTCCCCACCCTGCGGGGTGGTGGCAGGGTCCCCATGTGCAGGGAGCTGCTCAGGACCCACCCCAGCACAGCAGGTACTTAGCCCGTCCCCTGCAAAGACCTGGGCAGGAGTCGGGCTCAGACCCTACAGCAGAAGATGAGCAGATTCCCCCGTCACTTTGCATAGTTTGGTTCAGCAGTGACTCTCTGCGAGTCATGGGGAGATGCCCCATCATGCTCCAGCTGCTCCCCTTCCTATAGATGCTAGCAGAGACTCCCACAGCTTGCCTGTTTGGGACCTCTTTGGCTTACTTGGTTTGGTTCGAATGCTCGCTGGCTGTTACTTTGGAGCCTGAATAAGAAATAGTGCAATTACAAGCTTAAAGAAAAAAAATACCACATTGCCTTCACTGAACGTTCAGTTAAAAAGACAACGATCCATAAGATGAAACCCCAGTTGTGGGGTATTGCAGATATTTGGCAAACCTGTACAAGATTCTTCATGATTGTCTTAAAGAAGTATATTTGGCTTGGCACTCATGCTTAAAATTATTTGCTAATGTGATTCTCGCTAACACTGCTGTGGCTAATTACAAACAACTTTGAAGACTAGTCACTGAACACGGGACATCTCCTTGGTGTGATGGGACAAACAGTCCCTGCAGTTATGGATTCCTCGATGCTTTTCTTATCCAAGTTTGACTCAAAATGATTTTGTTTGCATGGAATGGTGTGAATTCATCCAGACTGGTTTAGCTGGAAGGCAAGCGGACCACATTATTTCTGAGGGTCAAGATACCTTTATTTGGCCATGCTCAGGCAGATGAAGAGGCCAAAACAGAACTCAGTTTGATTCCTATTATGGGAGGCTGGCTGCGGTGCATTTTAAAACAATAATCATCTGAAGTGGCTGAGATGCTCAAGTTTGAAACTTCATGAAGTGCCAGGGCGCCCTATAAATGCAGAGACCCCCCCCCTTGCATGGCAGCAACCTTCACCACGTAGCAGCACGCCCACGCTGCAGGCCTCGCTGAAGCAATGCGCCATGCAATGTTTCTTGGCCCGCATCATAAAGGGGCTTAATTTCTCTCAACTCCTCTTCCCCCAGAAAATCGGCAGAAGGGACATTCAGCAGCAAGCTGCTTTCAGAAAGCAATGCACAAATGGCTTGTTAGCTTCACTAAGGATTAGGCACTTAGCCTGCTCGGGTTTTTTGTAAATCCTACACACCTCCATCTCTAGGCACGTGCATGCTATTGCAAAGCCTGGTTCTCAGTGTTTCAGGGTTCAGCCCTAGGAACTAGTCCTGCTTTGACGATGATCGAAGAGAAAAGACTGCACTCTTTGAGCAGGAGAAGGGCTGACTGCTGTCCTCATCAGACCCACGGGGCTCAGACCTGCTCCTCTCCATCACACAGCTCCCGTTGTGCCTCTCAGTACACCAGCATCGAGCCAGGTTTGCTAGCTTGAAGATAGAGCTGCACCAGGAGAGTTTTACCTGTTGATTTTATGGAACTGTTTCGAAGCAGGATCCGCACATTTAAAACCATAAAGAAATGAATTCACAATGAAGCTAAGGAAAAAAAGAAGTCATATTTACAGACAGCTGCCATCACCCCTCTCACACTCCATTAAAGAAACAGCTTTATCTTGCCCATGTGCTTGCTTCTAATTACTGGTCTTCCCAGCACTTCAGGACATTGTTTCCAATGACAAAGATAACACAGTTCAGGCTTTAACTGAGAACCGATGCGTGAATATGCTTAAGTAGCTTTCCTCTCCCAGCTCCATAAATTAATTACAGCTTTGCACATGAATAAAATGCAAAAGTTCTCCACTTTTTTTCCTTCCCCATCAAATTCATGTTATGTGGTGGGCAAAAGGAGAGATGTTAGAAACAAAGACTTCCTTCCCCTTCTCCCTTTGTCTGCAAGTGTAAATACTACCGGAACTTAAAAGCCAGCATCTGCATTAAACAGATGTGACTCTGCTACGTTCATCTTTTTCATGATGTTCATGTAGCAGGGACTTCTGAAAGATGTTTGGAATGAATGCTGGCCATGACAGGATACTGCCTAAATTAGAATCAGGCTCCAAGAATCTTCCTGCAATTAGATTATGTCGTATGCTATACTCCTACTCATGGCCTGGGAAGGAGAGTGCAAGAGTACTTAGTATCTGTAGATATTCAATTAAAATGACTACATCAGACCCTCGCTAGGTCTGGTTTTTGCCTGCCTCACATCTAGCCCAGGCTAGTGTCTAAACCTTAAGAGAAAAGAAAAGGGAAAACAAACGCACACACAGTGGAAGTCATTACACCCATATGTATGCCTGCTGGCTAATACTGTTAACTAACTGAAAAGGTAAAAAGTCATGCAGTTTACACTTTGTTTGCTATAGTTTGTATTATATTAATGCTAAAAAATAGCATTCAGAGGGAGGGGAGAAAGGTTTGTTTGTAATACATGGCAATTTTGCTGGCTCTTGAAGGTTGCATTTCAAGCATAACTGCATTTCTCCATGCACTCTGAACACTTCCCTTGTCAAGGGTATTGGCATGCTTGTGGCAAAAGCAACCAAACCGATTAATTAGGCACATGGTGAAAGTTAAAAAGAAAAAAAAATAAAAATCAGTCATTTCCATTCTGAAAATCCTTACTCAAAGCCTCGATGTCTCAGCAATTAGCTAAGCATGAAAGGTAGCAGACTCCTTTCTTGCAGGAGGGACCCAGCAACACCAGCTGTGAAATGCACACATAGAAAGGCTATTATATATTATATATTATATATACAACTGTAATCCAAAATAAATTGTATTGTTCTGACTCATAAGTGTATTTCAGCTTGGTTGTTGTTGTTTGTCACGGCTGGAGATGGCTTGCTTTTCATCCCTTCTGTCCCACCCTTGGACACATCAATGAACAGCAATCTGGGAGTCCGGAGCGTCAGCAATATCCTTTTGTACTCCTTCCGGAAATTCTGGTTAAGAAGCCCATAGATCACAGCATTGAGGCAGCTATTAAAATAGGCCATAAAATAGCTCAGGACAAAAAGCCATTCTGGAATGTGTGGCTGCACTTTTGAAGGATTAATTGAAACAGCAAGGCCAATAAAGTTTAATGGTCCCCAGCAAACAGCAAAAAGGACAAAAACCACAAACATAGTCAAGAAATTCCGGATGTCAGCCGCTCTGAGCTTCTGCTTGCAGTCTTGTCTCACCCGGTGTTTGACTTGAATCACCAAAATCCAGATCCGTAGGTAGCAAAATGTCACGATGGACAGTGGGACAATGAAGTGAACCACCACCACTGTGATGGTGTATGATGTACTCACTGTCTGGGCAAAGGTGCAGGAGTAAATCCGGGGGTCATACTGCAAGGAGCCAACGAAGAAGTTTGGCACAATTGCCACCACTGTGAGTATCCAGGTCAGGCAGAGATAGCAGCAGGTGTTCTTCAGGTTGAAGAGCTTATCGTACCGAAGGCTGTGGCAGATATAGCAGTAGCGGTTGATTGCAATCGCTGTGATGTTGAAAATGGACCCGATGACACTTAAGCCCATCAGGAACCCGCTTATCTGGCAGTGAACATTTCCCATGGTCCATCCATTATGGAAAATGGCACTCAAGATCAGAGGGTACGGATAAACTGCAACTACAAGGTCTGCAACAGACAAACTGACGACAAAGATGTTGCCTACAAAAAAGGAGAAGAGACCATGAGAGGTTAGGGTAGGTCCAGATAGACAACTTGCAACTCACAACTCCTCTTTAGGCCTAACTGTTCTCACGGGCTTCACTCTACCTTCCACTTGGAATTTGAAACCCTAGAAAATAAGAGCTTGCTCCGCTAGTGACCGCAATAGTTAACCTGCATGTTCCTTCTTTAGAAATTTCTAAACTGGAAGCACTACCCCTAACTCAGCTACAGCTGTGGGTCAGGTTCCTGCATTCCTCTAAGTTATGTAGGAGAGAAGGATCTTGCTCTCCTTGTTATCTGCATGCACAACTGTAGTCACCAGGCAGCCATGCTGCATTCGCTGTCCTGTGGAGAACTTCATTCCTTTAAATACTATATAGGACACAATACTTTTATAACATCACATAGTGACACTTTACATAAGCTCTGTCCATCATGGGGCAAAAAACTGGGGCAGTGGTTTTCGGTGTTTTATTCATTGCACTGACAGCAGTTGCATGGGAAAAGTCTTTTTTGGTGTTTTGCACATGAACAGGTATATTTTCACCAGAATTTCTGCAGTGTTCATGCTAAGGAGCGTGTGTTCTTCCAGGAGCCATGGTGCAGACAGCCTTTTTGTGTTTATCTTATTTGATATGTTTTCCTGTTCCTTTAATATTAAAGTTGTCCAAAGCAATGTGGAAGGTCAATCACTCCTACACTGTCTGGGCCTGGGCAGGGAATATGATTAATAAGCTCTGTCAGCCACTTCAGCAGAGTATATGCTGCAGGTTGTCCATTTAGGCTCTAAAACAAAGAGAGCTGAGAGTCTGTGCAAATATAAAATAATTTAAGCCTTGCTGGATTGCAAATGGCACATTGCGGGGGACACCACTTGTCAACTCCACTGTGTGGAGCAGCCTCCAGCGACCTGGGCAACCAGTGACTTCCTAACAGCAGTTACTGCTCATTTTATGAGTCCGGTGTATTTTTAGGTAGGCAAAAAGCCTTTCTGTTCAGTTGCCAGTCAGAGTAGAGGAGTGCATTAAGAAAGGGACCTTGAGGTCTTTTGGGAATTGGTATAACTATAGGACCAGCTATAGCGTTGAAAAGGATATCTGTCGATCTTCAGCTTTTTGACGACTAGACAAATTGTCATTTCAGGAGGAGCTCAACATGGCAGTTAGAGGACAGCACACTACAAAAAGTAGGGTTTTTTCCTAACTCTACTATCTTCAGGTATATCTGCAGTGGCAGGAAGGAAAATATCACTAGAGTAGCAGTAGAGGCTATGTTTAACACATTTAAGGTGTTAACACCTATGCCCCTATGTGTTGTAGGCAACATCCCAGCCCGCTGATCACACCTGCACCTTCTCTTCAAATCCTCACATCCTGCTGTCTACAAGATTATATGAAAATAACACTAAAAAGAGGTCTTTTTTCTGTAGTATCCATGAAAGAAATCTCAGATCTCAGTTCAGCTAGGTCACTGGCTTCAGTATTTGGAAAATACAGCCCTGGGCTGGCAGAAATCATGGCCGCATTGCCATTGCAGTTGGCTTATCCCTATGTATGTTGCCAACAAAAACTATCAGGACAAGTCAACAGTTCATATCAGGCAGCAGAGTCGACTTCACGCTGACTGGAAAACAGTCCAGACTTGAGAATAGCCCACGGCAGTGTGGAGCTGAGACAGCTGACACAAAGCGACATTTTAAAATAAATATTAGCAGAGGTCATGTGAAGTGCTGAAATCTTTTTAGAGAGATATTTCACATACACAGGTTTACCACAGCATGCAGCTTCTGTGGCTGTGGTACCTCAGTGCTGCTTTTTTTGCTGATTTAATATCTTACTTGGAGCTTTTTAAAATGCAGTCACTGAACCTGGTCCCCATATAAATAACTCTATTTATGCCTGCTGTCAAGGGCAGAACCACCTGTGGTCAGGCTTAGCGCTCACGCAAGCACCCTAGAGAGGGAATGCTCTTCTGCAGCAAAACGCTTATTCATTCTATCACAAATACGTCACTTCAACAAAAAGCAAAATGTGTCCCCAGCACCAGAATTTCTTTTTGGAAAGGTTTTCCAAAACAATTTTCAAGACAGCAAGATAGAGAGGTATCAGCAACCTGATTTAGGAGACTTCCAGAGGATGCTGGAGACAGACTCCACTGACGGGACCACAACCCTTCCTCTTCACTGGACCTGTCCCACTTGGATATACATTTATATACACAGGCAGTCGGAGAGCAAGCCTCTGCATTTGCTGGGGATGAAAGACAGCCACATTCAACACTGAGTTCTGAATCAGGCAAAGCAGAACAAAGCTGGATATTCTCTACTTAAGACAGCACATCAGCGGATTTAATCCAAAGCTTAGCAAAATCATAGGGAAAATTATTAGCCTCACATCACTGCCAGCTGCTGGGAGAAATGAGCAGTCTCTGTCAGTCTTTCTTCACTAACTGGGATAGCTGGGAGGAAGTAAAAATATAGAGGGGAAAAAAATCTATA
The DNA here is from genome assembly GCA_017639485.1 of Pluvialis apricaria. Classification (NCBI taxonomy): domain Eukaryota; kingdom Metazoa; phylum Chordata; class Aves; order Charadriiformes; family Charadriidae; genus Pluvialis; species Pluvialis apricaria. Next base: position 9,458,670 of record CM030017.1, read on the forward strand.
AAAATAATATTCCCAGGATGGATTTAGTAGCTTGGATTCAATCCAAGCGCACAGTATTGTATGTATTATTTTGACACCACTTCATTGCATGTTGCTCCAGCAGGGAGAAAATGAGACTGTTTTATCAAGACAAGAATTAATAATCTCCTCCTTTACTTGGAGAGCAAACCTGCCATCCTCTGCTCTGTGCTTTCACCTTGCAGTCTTGGCTCTCCTATCAGCGAGAAGGGCTATCGCCCCGGCAGGGTGTCGGGTCCCTGAAAATAAGGTCAGAAAGGTTCACCCAGCACTATTTCACAGAAACAAACCCATCTTCCATTTTATTTGGCAATGTGGTCAACTTCCTAATTTTCTTCTGGTGAGATGAAGGTGAAGGTGAGACCCATATAATAGCCACTTGCCAGTCAGGCATGAAAATCAGCGCATTCTTAACGACTGAGGACTGAAAAAAGGGGGCACACTGCATGCCTCCAAACACGCCCTTCAAAGTATGGGAACTGGCTGCTGGCTAATTATTAAAATAAGAGTAACTTGAGTTAAACATTGCTTCAGCCTCACAATCCCTAGTTTGCTATAAGACCACCGTGTGCTGAGCCCTGCGGGCAAAGGCTCACGTCCTTGCCCTCTGTAGGACGAGATTGGACCCTCACACCCAAAAATATTGCAGAATGGCAAGCCGTCTAATGTGCGGCTTTTAGGGAAGGTAAAGACCAGTCTCCTGCCAATGACCATCACTACTGCATTATTTTTTTTACATTTTTCCACTATAAAACAAAGGAGCCCTGCCCATAAATAATACCAGCAGGACTTTATCTCAAATTTAAAGTTATCTGCTTCTGTGACACTATTTTCAGATGTATCTTTTTGTTGGCATGTGACTATATTTCCTTATTAGCTTTCACATTTTCCGTCCTGTTTTTAACTTCTACTTAGTATAAATTGGTTTGTGTGCCACTATGCTCTATCCCCCAGTTATGAAGTCATACATGAAGAAGCACAAATGGTGGAGAAAGGCAAGTCTGTCACAAGCATACCAGTAATACAGACTTGGCCACCTTTTCAGAGAAACTTTAAGTTTTTATTCATTACAGAGGTCCAACACAAAGCTATAGATTATAGAGGTATGATACACTGTTCACAGTGTAATACACAAATTTTTTGGAAAAAAAAAACAACCCGAAGCCCGGCAGCAGAGCAGATTATAAACACGTGTGAGTAATACAAAAGGGAATTTATCCCGGAACATTTTCTGCCTTGGTACTCCTGCCTTTGAGCTACCCTGCTCCCCCCCATACTCCTATGATCCTGTTTCTGCTCGCTCCAACAGCCTGCTCCTGTATTCCAGCAGTTCCCTGGCCCTGCCTCTCATTTTGCCTGGATTATCCAACAACACAGGTTATCTGAGGACTTACTGTCAAGTCCTGGTGCTAGGAAACGAGGAAATACTGCCATGAGTTCTGCAAATCAATAAACCACATACATAAAGGTCTTCAATGGCAGGCTGCCCGAACAGCACCTGACTTCATACAAACGGACATCATTCTCCTATAGAGATTAACGGAGCATCGCTGTACAAACACAAGGGTCATTGGCCCTGCCTGCCTCGAGAGGCTGTTGGAAATCCCTCGGTGCACAAGCTCCGGTTGCAGAGATCTGGCCTCTCCCTGCTGTTCCCACACAGCAGCTGTGGGCTGTCCTTTAGGACACACGGGCTGCGTTTTAGGTATTCTGAACCTAGAAGTGGGGTTAAAAGGCTGGGGGGGGCGGGGGGGAGGAGGTAAAATATTTTTCTGCAAATTGGCTATTTTCCTACATCTCAAAATGTCCAAAGCAAGCACCCAAAACTCTTGTTCTCTGTTATCCATATAAAGCTCTCTTACACTCACATTCCTTGCTGAAATATTACAGAACTGTTTGCTTCAGGTTAAGGAGATATAAATACTCAACGCAGCCTGAAGTTAACACTGTTATCCATAAACCCAGTGCTGAAATTGAAATGTCCTGAGCGACAGGAGTGGCACCAAAGCAAACTGACAGTTTTGTGGCCCAACTTCTCATCGCCTGGCAGAATTCAGCTCCAACTGAGGAGGAAAGAGGGCTTTGCTGTCCAGGTTGTCCCTTCCTGCCAGCCACCTTGCAGGCATCTGAGTTGCTCTCGAATAGCTGGTGCCCAGCACAGCATTTGGGGGCAAACAGAACCCCATACGACAGCCTCAAGCCCAGCAGGTGAGAAGCCGACCCATGCGCATGATGGACACGAGTGCCATGGGGACTCAGTGCATGACCAGTCTCCCCGCTGTCTCAACCTCTTCCCAGCAGTGAGATCAGATCCCGGCGTCTGTCCAGCTGCAGCCAGAATAACTTGACAGTTGAAGAACAGCGGGTAGAAAAACCTATGTTGAGAAAAACGTGCTAAGATACACAATGAAACAATGCTAAACGTTTACCGGAGTGACTGGTATGTTTGTGGTGACACCTTACTATTTATGACTTACAATAAAAAGTCTTAAGCTTTATGTTTGCCCTTTCGGGTTTTATGAAAAACTCAACAGACTCATGTCTACAAGGAGATAAACTGGAATTAAGACTCACAGCAACCCCACAGAGATATAATAAGGTTCAGTAAACAATTTAACAGGCCGTGACTGTAAAGCAAGCCTCTGATGACCACTTACCATAACCTAATACTCTCCATTTAACCTTCCAAAGCTTATGCTCACTGCAAAACAGAAACAAAATGTACTGTTTGCCCCAAGCAAAAAGATAAAGTCATAAAAGCTTTATTCAGCATGCAGCAACTCTTTATTAGCTTTGATAGCCTCCTTTTCTTGTTTGTTTTTACCTGCCACTCGCTGTGTGTTTGCTTGTATTTCCCTGACCTACGGTCTGCAGACGTGAAGTGCACACTCAGTTCTGCAAACTAAGTGGCAGTTCATAGAAAACACTTTCAGACCAATTTTGTTCTTTTTATAATATAAAGATACCATTGAGCACATGCAATCGTATTGATCGTATAGTGCTGTAATTCAGATAATAATACCATGGTGTTGGGGGATCCTGATCCTGCAGCCCTCACTGACAAGCGTTTCTTGCATCACAAACTCAAAAAGATCACTCGGGGGAAGACAGCGTTTGCACCATCAAAGAGCATTAAGAACCATTCTTCTATAGGGGACTACAGCCCATGTCACTGCTCCACGCAAGCTCTTGGCTTCCAGGGTGCTATGAACACCGCACGCGCAGCAACAAAACGGCACACGAGAAATCGCAGACTGTTAACTGGTGTCTCTCTTCAGCATTCTGATAAGCACTGATGCACCTGATGTGCCCGTACAACAGCCCAGCGTGTACTTACCCATGTTGACAACTGAAAATGTTTGACAGGGGAGCACAAGTGAAAAATCAGAGAAATTGTCCCTGAAACCCAGGCAACAGGGAAGAAAAAAAAAAGTAATCTGTTTTTCAATTCATTAATCCACAAATTTTAATTGTGGATTTTATTTGTGTGTTTAGGGAGTCTGCTCAAAAACAGGAATAAAAAAAAAAAAAAAAACAAAGGAAAAAGCATTCAATCCATTCTCTGTCATCATTACTCCATCAGGATTCAGAGGGGGATAAAGCGTGGTTTCCTGCAGTCAAACAGGCAGTGCAGTTGGGCTGCCAGCTGGTCTCAAATTCTGACTGCGCTGCAGAAAACGATACAGAGAGTAATGAACAGACAGGACAGGAGGTATTGCCAGCCCACAGCATCCTTAGCATGTAAGGTTACAAAACACGGAAATATCCAATTTAAGGACACCATGAAGGTCCTAGACAAAAGCACAAAACTCCAGAACACAATTTAACTTTTTCCTGGCGGAAGTCCTTCGAGATCTCTCAGCACAACTGTGAAGCCAGAGAACAGCAGTATGCTCTGGGCTACCAACCGTTACCTGGTTTACGGGCATTGCTCCCCACGGGAAAACCGTGGGCGCTTAATGCTGCTCCCTGCCTCGTGCCGGCCCTGCGTCCACGCAAGAGCGAGGCCAAGGCAGAGCAGGAGGCAGTCTGCAAAGCCAACTCTCAGCCTCCTCCTGCGCCCTTCCGTGACCGGACGTTTCGGCATCACGACTGCAAGCTTCATTAGCCATTTCATCAGCGTATCGCCACGGCTGCGTGAAAGCTGCCTTTCCCTCTGGACCCATGAGAAAGGCGTGCTTCCAGGAGGAGGAGAAAAACCGCACAGTATTTACCGAAGTAGAAAGGACCAGCTCCCAAGCACTTCAATTACGTATTTTGTTATGGGCCATATATTATTTTGGCTGATGGTTAAAGAAAGGAATTGCTTACGCTGCCAGGTGGAGGACTGGGTTACTGGATTTTAGACTTACTTTTAGGTCATGACCTTTTAATTGTATTGCTGTCAAAAACATATTTGAGCCATGCCTTCAGCTGCAGCGAAGGGCAATCATTTGCAGCGTTTACACCCCAGTCAGTCATAAGTTCCATTTGGCTAAGGCCAGCCAGATTCAAAGTCGTATCGGAGCTCAGAAGTCTGTGGAAATGCGCTGGAAATTAGAAACCAGCCCTGCTCACATGATTTCATATCTTTCCCTATATCAGTTACCATTACATTGCAAACAATGTAAAGGAGGTGGTTTTTCCCTTAGGTGTGACGCAGATGGTAGCTGGATACTCACTCTCGACTGAATAAAAATGAGTTTAATTACCTCTTCTTCTGGACCTTTAAAAAGGGGTCGGCCCTCTTTTGGTACCAGTGCAGGGTGACTTCCCCATTTTCAGAGTCTCAGATATTTTAAAAACAAAAAGAAATTTTTAAACCATCCCAGAGAAATGCTGTTTGGAAAGCTTCCCCCTGTTACTCCATTTTAATCCTAACGTGTCCTGCATACCTTCCCAAAAAGATGGTGTGAAGATGTTATAAAGAAAGGGGAAACTACATAAAGTTGAAGTTTTACCTACCTCCAACAGTTTTCAACTTTTTAAAAAGTACCGTTTTCTGTTCATTTACGTGCTTTTTAATGACTTCTTTCTGTGTTTTCCTGCAAATTCTGATCCTTCGCATGAAATAAAACCACGATGCTTCAATTCTTCTGGATTTCTAAACTTAGATCTTGTTAGCATGATGTTTTTCCTGGATGCGTTTATGGCAACTGGATCTGCTACTAATGGAGGAGGAATAAGTGGTAGTCTCGACCTGTCTCTTAATATATACAAAAAAAGTGCTAAAAAGTACCCCTTCTGGTCATGTGCCCCAGACTCCTGCCATTTAGCTGTTGTATCCATCAAACTCATAGCCTGCAGTAAGCCTACGAGACAGCAAACCAATCAACTTAAAAACTCTGTTCCTCCCTGTATCACTTCCAAATGCTTGGGGTAACGATTGGGCTCAGAAACACCACCTGCCTTCACAGCACATCCCAGCAAGGCTGATGGAGAGCAAGTGTTGGAGGCAGGAGGCCCCTGGGGCCACTCTCCAATTTGACCAAGCGAGAAGAAGCCTCAGCACCTCTGTCAGTGCCAGCTGAGCCCGCGCGGCACTGGCTGCAGTGTCTCACTCTGCAAGGACAGCATGACGGATGGCTACCTATTCCCTATGGCAGCTTCTCGTGGGAGATGGCAGGTCTTTGGGAAGACCTCTTGCAGCCGTAGGAGAGTGTCCTGGTGCCCAAACTCCCACTTGACACCCTGGCTGCTCATGCCACCCTCTGAATTCCAGCAGTTTACCCTCCTTTTCTGCCTGAAAACCCTGCTGAGAGGTACTATGTGATTTTAAGCCACTGCCTAATTGCCATCCAGGCTGCGTAAGGAGTGCAGGCTGATGCTCTTATGTTTACCCTCACACACTGGCCACGCAAGCACAGAGACAAGCTCTACCAGCCCACATTAACTCCAAGCCCATTATTTATCAACTGGTTTGTAAAGCGCTCTGAAACAGGAAAGGCCCTGTATAAACATAAATGTGAATTACCGCCAGCATCCACTAAACTGACAAACCAGCATCCATCCTCTCCCAGTCCCAGCAGCTGTACCACCACCATTTGCCATCTGTTACTGTTCTAAAATAAAATCTGTGAACTCAGGCTCAATAGCCTTAATAATGCTCTTTTGCTATTGGTGCCGGTCAAAGCGTGTTTCTGGCCTGGACAGGAGCTATGTGCAAGAAACCGATTCCTCGGCAGCTGACAGGCAGAGCGTACAGTCAGATCTGAAAACACAGCTGATTTTAGCAATAAAAATCATGTCCGACTGCCCCGGTGAGCCCTGCCGAACCAACACAGCTGAGCCCAGGAGCTGGCTCCTGCTCCTTCTGTGTCACCAGCAGGGTTTGTTGACTAAACCTTGGTGACAGCACCAGTCACTATACCCATGGACCTCCACTGCAAGGGGCAGGTGTTACCCTGCCATGACTAAGAGCTTGTTTTGGCCTCCCAGCCCTGCAATCCCAGGGAAGAGTCTCTCTCCAGTCCCAGCTCTTTCTGGTTAGTTGGTGGGGATGGGAGGCAATATCTTTTCCTTGTAACTCTTTTGAATTGTATATGGAAATGATGAAGCTATTAAAAAAAAAAAAAATCACCACAGAAAAATGTTTCTATCAGTAAAGGACATTTAGCCTTTAACTCATTCTGCCCCAAATCTTGCCCAAGTCTGCTACAGGCAACACATTTTCAGACTGTGGCTGGTCTGTTGGTTAAGGGTCAGGACAGGCTGAAGAAGTTGTGTGAGATGAGGGCTGTCCTAGGCAAAGAGGTGGAGACTCAAAGCAGTCAGCTTTCCTATCAAGACTTAAAGGTGTTTTTTACAAAGGTTCTTTGCGCACACACATAGGTTCATTTTCGGACTGCATCAGATGCTGTAATACCAAATTCAGATGCCCTTTTCAAGATACACCTTAATATTCTTTTTAAAGATTCAGACTTGAAACAAAGTAGTATGGTACAGTACCCAACTTCAGGAGAGAGCAAGTTGATCAACATATGAAATAACTAAGCCTAAATCAATTATTAGAGGAACAGTACCAGAAGACCTTGAGTTAACAGAACAGAGTTATGTTGGGTACCTGTGCTAAGGCAGAGCAGCAGTGGTCTGAGCGTCCTCAACTCAGGGATGCTGAGATGGGCTCGTGTGCCCAGAGGAAGCTTATCCGCTTTTCCCATTCTGTGTTGCTCTAAGGAGGGCTGTTTCCCTTCCCAGCAAATCTCGCCTCCTCAGGAACTTCACAAATTGCTGTTCTCCACTGCCAAGACAGATTAGTCTGTGCCACACAGACTATTTAGCTGAAATTCCTTTCTTGTCTGTTTTGGAGAGGGTGAACAAATGCCATTCCTTGAACCGGAATCTGACCTCGCACAGGTAGGGCAAGTCTGAAACAACCCCAGTGCAAGTGGGCTTGTCAATCTGCTGCCTTTGCAGGCTGTCTCAAAAAGCATGCAATTGAAGTTGTACCAGCCTGCACTTTTCTTACAGTATTACAGGGCAAATCTTAGGTTTATTAAGAAAAACTGCCCTGCAAGCAGGTGTCAAAGCCCAAAGCAAGGGGAATGGGAGGATACAGGGAAGAGAGCCATCATGCAGAGCTGCAGGATGCAGAACCTGCAGGGGGAAAGCAGACCTGCTCACAGGCAAACGAGCACTGCAGTCTGCCGTAACAGAGCTACGCTGAATTTGCCTTGTTGTTAAATCTGTCCTCACTGTAATTACACAGCATCCTCCTCCTCTTGCTATAAACAACGCATTGAGTAAACACGCTGAAAATGTGGCTAGCAGGAGACGGAGGGAAAGCAGGCCTCTTCCTCTCCTTCTTTACTCTCCCCTTGGCGCCCTTAGATATTCTCCAGACTTAATATGCTCGGGGCTTTCTGTCTTACACACCAAGTCTGCACCCTGACACCCCATGATCTCATCTGTCAAAGGCTCCTCGATTTGGGCTTGGGGTGAGGAATTCACCGGCCAAGCAAAGATCTTGCTGACCGTGACTTGTGGGCAGGGGCCAGCCCACCCTGGTGTGGACGGACACGTGCTGAGCACATACCAGATTTCTCAGCAGTAGCCTTTTCACCAATCACTGTAACAAACCAGCTCTTTTCTGCTCGTCTTTTCAGCACTGAAAACAGAGGGTCTGCTAGTTAAATATCGAATTGAATAGAGGTTACCTAAATGAAGGTTCGGGAGTTAGTGCCATAGCAGGGTGATAATTAGGGTAGGATATTTATTCTGCTTCTGCACAGCAGTTGCCACTAGAGTTAGGAAAAAGAAACATAATTGGGATCTCATTTATCTCCAAGGTGATAGGCTACAGCATGGTCCTGGTATGCCTTACAGTGCTGCACTGCAATCGATTGGCTTTTCTTCTGATGACCTTAATGTATTTTTTTCAAACATTTGGTGGCCAATGTTATAAAATCAGGTTATACAAAAAAATACATGGGGTAGATTTAGTCCACAGAATTCCTTCCAGCCCACATTTTTAACTCCTGTGGCTCACACTGGACCCGGCGATGAAGCAGGTACTGCCACAGTATGCACATGCAGTGAGGCTGAGGCTGGAAGAGAAATGGTACCACGAGGGACAGGAAAGTTGCATAGCTGGGGGGAGCTACTTACATTCCTGTGCGTAGTCAGTCCTCCAAACCCAGAATCCAGCCCCATGGCAAGGAAAAAGGTTGAGTTACCTGAATTACTACTGTTCATCCAGCCTTCACCATCTGCTAGGAAGAGGAGTAATACTGCTCACATTACTGATGGGGAAAGAAAGAGACCCAAGGTTTGATGGCTTCGTCACGACTATGTGAAATGTGAGAGAAGTAGCACATGTAAGTAAGAGACTAGAAGGTGAAAGAAAATCTATTCTGGACCTCCTGGTTCATTCACAACTATGTGCTAATCCTGTTGGAAATGGAGAGTTACGTTCACCTGGGAACACTTTAGGGACTCTGATACAATTGCATTGGCAAAAGTCCAGTGCAAACAGTTAAAGTTGATTCAATAAGAATAATAATGATATGGGAAAAAATTACCTCAAAAAAGTAACGCATGCCTAAAAGACCTTTTCAATTTTCCCAGAAATAAGTCCAAAAAACAGTGTTTCCCAGAACATCAGCAAAAGCTTCACTCCAGATATTCCACAGGGTTTACAGGACTCACGTCAAGGCTGGGTACAGGACAGGCAACAAGAAATTATCGATAATATGAGAAACTCAAACTAGGGAGTCCCAAGTGTATTACTGGAAGGCATCTGCTTCTGATTTTTTCCTAATGATTTACGAAACTTAATCATCTTTGAGGTGCAATGTGTGAGTATATTAATAGAGAAAAGACGTTTTGCAGTAAAGTCCACAGTAAACATGTTCTGACATGAGCCTGTGTGAACAAACGATTCAAACGGGTGTGCTCTAACACTGATCTTGATAGCGAGTCTAATGGTGACTGGCTCGAAGTAGAATAAGATTTCATGGGACTATATGATACCTAAATTACAAAACCTCTGGAAGTAGCCATACTTGTAGGCAGCAGTACACACATTAAAAGGTAAATGTTACACTGGTGGATCATAACTGATGAGGCTGGCAGACACCTCTGCCATCGACAGCTCCCAGTACAAAAGCATCACTGCATTCTGCTCTTACACAAACAACATTTTGCCCTCAGCAGAAAACACCAGAAAGCATAAAAGATGCTGAAAGAAAGGCCATCCACGTAAGCCAAAGAAACTCGGAGGTACTTAGCTCTATTGCCTAATCCTGAAATACCCCCGAGTCCTACTTTCTTGTCTGTAATAAGGGCAGGCCTACTGTTGGACTTGTATAATCACCATCAAGTGATGGTGCTTTTAGTGTCCCCTTAAACTTCCCCCCCCCCCGCTTCCCCTTTTTACCTCTATTGAACTTTTCTCAGCAAGAAATAAATCACAGAGATTTCTTCTCTCTGAAACTACTTAACATCCATACCAGGATACTTCAAAGCAGTAACGAGTAACTTGAGCCTTATGACTCCCATCAGAGCCAAGGAAGCTTAGAGAGGGCTGCAAGCAACCCTTCAAATGCTGACCCCGAGTGGACCTTTTAAGCCAGTCAGTGGTTAGTAAGGGAGACTCTGCTCCCTCCTTCGGTGTTTGTATGGCCAAGCATATGACTAAGAAACCCATCAGGGACAACTGAGCTGGAAGGGACCCTGGGAGGTTAGTTGACCATCCCCCTCAGGCACAGCGTCTCCTCCTAAAAATTACTGACAAGAGGGAGCGTTTCCAGATCAAGGACATTGCCCTTACTCAAATCCAAGCTGCCTTCTACTCTGCTTGCTACAAAAAGAGGTTTTAGATGCGTGCTGGTTGAGCAAGCTCGGAAACAAAGGAATAACTCAACAGCACCTTAAGTCAGCGTGAGACCTCCCCCCAGGCAGGGGCGAAATAGAAGAACTACGGCTTTTCACACTGCCTTGTGCTCCTAAAGTGTTGGAGTTTCTATCAGTTTTAGAGGGCACACTTTCATTTGGCATCCTTTCCAAAGACAAGGGAAACAGTCAAGACTACTAAATTTCTAAAAGAAAAACCTCACTTCACTCTATGCAATTTCTGAAAAGCCCTCTTCCCCACTCCTAGGCTTGCTTTATCTAACAACAGCATTTTTTTAAAGAGCTGTTACTCATTAAGCATAAGATATCACCTCCTGCCTCCCAGTCTCCTCAGAACCATTTGTGACCCTCCATTTCCTCTCCTTAGGAGGATTCACTGATATTTTTCATTTAATTGCAGAAATCCCATGTTATTATCTGTCCCAAATGAAGTATTTTTGTTTATCAACAAACTCCAAAGTAACAGAGTACTTACAGATGAAATGAAGCACGGGCTTAATACAGAGGCTTCTAGTGAGACGTCCTTGTGTTCAAGTGCACGCACAGATGTCATACATTCATCCTGAAATCTTAAGGGTATTTGCAGTATCACGTATCATTAAAAACACCTTCCTGAGAGGGGGTTGGTTTGACAGGGTTAGAAAGGAGGAGAATTTCTAGTCCTCAGCAGGAGCGTAACACACGCCTATCAAGGTAGGCAACAAAAACGCACAGCGTGTTGCCCACCTCCTTCTTCACAGGGAGCCCCAAAAGCAAGCTGTTAGGAACGCAGACAGGACAGGGAGATCTAAGGCGAGCTTAGCGTGCACTGCAAAGGGCTTTGCAGCAATTCTGTCAAAAAAATTGCTTGGCACATTGCCGGCTATGGCTGAGAGCTTTGCACATTAATGAGAAACTGAGCGGAGTCCAGCAAACGCTCTCCGCTTTCTGAGCGGAGCTGGCAGCACGGCGTGCTACGGCGTGTATTTCCCTCTCAGGCATGTGAACACACCAACATGGGTTGTCCATTCGTTTGACCAGCTCAAGAAACACCTCTGAGAGCAAGGGGGTCATCTTCAGTCTGGCAGGACCACCATGTGAAGTTTTTAACAGGCTCAAATAGCTCAGTCAAGTATCTGTATATATTCTAAGGAGTCCAGGGAGTTACTTGCAATGTCAGAGCTAGACGGAACCAGGATTTGCAGCCTCAGTAACAGATTTACACACCATTACAGCGACCAGCTCTTGCAGCAAACTCTCCAGCCTGAACCACCCAAGAACCTCCCCAGAGGCACACACTGCCCAGGCTGGCACGTCACCCAGCTCCGCTGTCACATCTCCCTGGCTCCAGGGTGGGGAAGAAGCACCCCAAGGAGCACGGACCCATGTCTGCTAACTCAGCAGATGCAACAGCCTTCATTTGGGAGCATGGTGGAGAAACACGCGGTGTCGACTGCACCACAACGAAAAACAAACCTGAAGCGATGGGCAGAAGCCAGCTTCTCAGCACCAAGAGTGCAGGGTGTGGAGTTTAACTGCTAATTAGGACAAGGCAGTAGCAAAGGGCAGAAGAGGGGAAGAGGTTGGCTTTGGTTCCCCTCAGGAGTTCAAAGTCTTTCCCAAATTCAGCTACAAAACACATCCTTTAAAAGAAGAGCGATGGCTTTTTCTACGTTAGCAACAAAGCAGAAACTCTCATGCCGGCACTGCCTTCTGATACTAACTGTCCTTTTATCATTTTTTCAGGAATAAAACTGTAATGAGGCAGATTTATATCAAATGACAAATAACAGCTGTGGGGAAAAGAAAAAAGTGTTGCACTTCATTAGAACTCTGTAAGACTCTGACAGCCAGAAACACACCACCAAAGTGGCAAATACAGCCAAAAAGACAAGACAGAACTCACAGCAGCTGTTAAACCAAATGGGAACTTGTTAAATTTAAGGGCCATTTTCCCCCTTTCATATTTAGTCTCAAAACACCATGTAAAGAAATTCAACCTCTTACAGAGACAGGCTCAGGCATCAGCGCAGAAGTGACATGAGACACTTGCAAAGATTTCAGATTAAAAGGTAACCATTAATACCCAAGCGGTTCCTAAAACTCTATGAATATGTTAATCTGGAATCAGCTGGAACCCTCTGATATTAAAGGAATAAATCTTACCAGACTGAATTTTACCGTTATCCACTTGGTGTTTCAATATTCCTAAAAATATGCAAGCATTCAACATGGCGGATGCTGATGGGTCTGCAGCACCAATACCAGTGCCAACCTGGACCAAACCACACGTTTCCTTCTTCCCAGAGAAGTCAAGGCCATACCTGCCCCCGAGTCTCAGCACTCCCAAATTCTCCACGCCACCAGGCACCGGACCCAACCATGAAGGCTGCTGGGATTGCCAGGAGGGAACAGGAGTGCACAAGGCTTACACAAGTCACACCTGGGGTTGGTTTTGTAGAAGTACCACAGCAGCCACCGAGAGATGCTCAGGACTGAAAAGTATCCTGCAAGCCAAGCCATAGATCTTGCCTGAAGGATCCCGACTTCCAGAGGGGATGGGATGATTCTGCTTCAATCAGGCCCAAAATAAACATTGAAAAATGCAATTAATTAAGTACCTCACCAGCCAGGCCCAGATTATCCCACAGCGTGAGGGTGCAGCACTGACAGGTTTTGTTCTGTACTTCTTTAGAGGGCAGGAGGTGATGGCACTGTGTAATTCTGCATTTAATTAGTCATAGCTAGTCTCACATTGGAGCACTGACTGTAAGGACAAACAAGAGACCCATTCTTGTTTTGAGCAAGGACTTTCCCAGTTAATTGCCATGTAGCTTTGAGCAAACCACTGCCTCTGCATGTTTCAGCTTCCTGCTCTGCCAGAAGATCTGCCTTCCTTACATTCACTGATGTTTAAAAGTACAAGGAGATGGTTCAGTGGAAGGCAGAACAGAAATAGAAATTACCATATTTCTGACGTGCTCACCTTTTGGCTCTTGGGCAGTTCTCCCAAACTGAACACTTCATTTTGCACAGCCCTGCGCAGAGCAGTCTTGGGAGCCTGCGATATGCAAGAACTGAAAGAAGTGGGATAAAACCGGCAGAAGCACAGCCCTATTTACCTGTCCTGGCATTCCCCTCAATCACCCAAACTGAGAGGGGTTTAGATGAAGAATGCAGCACATGCCACTGTGAATTCAGTAGACAACGCTCTTCCCGCTCAACTAGATGGAGTTGTTACCCCACCATGGTACAGACAGAGCTAGCTGGGTTAACAAACGTCACTGGGGGTTCATAACAATAGCGGTCTGAACCAGGAGAGCCCTTGACTAACTCCTAACTTGGACTGCTGCATCCAGCAGTTATCCTACAGCTTCCACTTGACTTGGAAATCTTTCATGCTCTAAGCTGGATGCAATTGAATACGGTCATGGTCCATTCCTGGACTGTCAACACTTCCATGCTTGCAGCCTTTGTCAAAGCGCCTGAAGATCTGTTCCAGAGAAACCTCACTAGCTGATTTCTAGGGGATAATTGGAAGGTCCATTGTAAATCACACTGCACAGGAATAAACATGCTGTTGTCCTTCTGGCGCAGGGTCAAAGCTGCCTATGGCCTCACAGGTCAGCATCTGAGAAAGCAGTGATGCGGCTCATGGGTAAACTATGAGTGTTGCTTGTTTAATTTATGCCTATTTTGGAATAGAGGTGGTCACACACAGCCTGCAGACAATTCCCTCTTTGTAACTGGAGCCCAAAACTAATTCCTTCTTCCCAGGGACCATGGCCTTAGGAACTGAGGTCCAGCCTTGGTTTCCCTTTTGGGCTCCTGCTGCTTGCACATCTCCCAGTGGGTCTCACTTAACAAAAAGCTCACACATACCTCTTGGCTTCCCAAAACTGAACACTTGCTCATGTGCCAGGAAAACGAGCTTTGCTGCCTCTGTACAACAGCATGGCTTTGTAACCCTGGCCATAACAACAGCGCTACGTAATAGCCAAGATGACCGAAGCAGCTAAAACTACCAGCAACTGTACAATACGTTGCTATATGACTGCAACATCTGCTCCGGAAAGGAACATGCAAAGGACATTGAAGTACCAAGAGCAAAAGCAACGACATTTTCATCAAAAGAACAAAATGCCCCCTTTGCCTCCTGGTACACACGCACAGCTCAACGCACTGCAGGACCCTGTTCCCCGAGCCCCGCGTGGGAATATTTAAGCACACGTGGCAGAGATTCAAAAGTGACGTGGCCCTGTGGAAGTAACGCCTACTGAAGCGTCTGCGAAGAAGTCTTTGCACCAGGAGCAGTTACAGCTGCACTATGGACCTTGATGTGCTCTCTGACAGGAACTCACCTATTCTCTTTACTCTGCTTTATTATTTGGGTTTCTTTATCAGCACTTTCTGCACAATCCTCAGATGGTCTGGTAATTAGGGAAGGCAGGGCACTGAGAATCATTGTTATGGTAAATGCTACAGGTTTCTCAGAGCGCCTGAAAGACAGGCATGGGTGGAAGCATACGCAGAGACTACTTTGGTATAATGGCAGCATTTACAATGCCAACTTCCAGCAAGTCAATTCCGGTAATCACAAAATCACATAAAACAGGGCTGTCACCTGCCTCCTCAGGAGACAGGGAAATATCAAGAACAAAGATGCATGCCTTAGACACTCCAGACACCAACAAGCTGTTTCTCACAGGCTCAAGGAGCTACACCATCCTGAACCTCCACACAACCACCCTGACTGTCCCCCAAAAGGCCCTGCGTTGAGGTACACATGAAGTTGCTGCTACATCATTACTATATAAACCATAAATTACAAATATTCCCAACACACGAAGATGGCTTTCACAGTAAAAGGACCTACCAACAACAGCTGGACATGAATACATTCTTCCCTCATAGGTATAAACCTCAGAATATCAGTGCTGCTCTTCTCCATTTTTCACCCCGGTTTCCTGGAGAAATGAAGTGTGTCTGATCATGCTGCCTGTCTTTCCCCAGTAATTTCTGTTCCCGAAGGCCAACTTCATTCACATCTTATAGAAGATTGGATGACTCATTAAAAAAAAAAGTTTCTACACAATGGAAGCTGGTGCCCAGCAGAGCAGGGGTATTGTAAGTGATTGCACTATTAAAAAAGGTATGGAGTGACCTCAAGTTTTCCAGGAAACCAGGTAATTCAGTTGTTACAAAATCACATACTGGGACGAGTTTCAGTCGAGTTCATACTCACACAACACAGAACCAGCCTATGGTAAAACTGGCTTCATTTTGATGCTCAACGTTTAACTCATCCTGTGTACGAATGGCGCTAAAGACCAAGGAAATCAGATGTAACATCACAGTACCGTTGAGAGGCTGCTGCTGGCTTCAGGTCAGACTAACTCATCTTCTGTGTCTCAGCCTAGAAGAGGAAAACTGAATATCTCATCATGGGCAAGGAGTTATTAGCAGAAGTCTCCTCTAAACCAAGACTTCCCCCTGAAGTCCTGACTCCTTCAGCAAGGCTAACAAAGGCAGGGATAACAGTCGCTGTACATGTTTCTTGATAGAACTTGTAAAATCCAAGACCAGGAAATTAGCAAAGAATCCACAAAAGACAGACACATTATAAATATCCCAAAGGTGGAAAACGTCTCCGTCAGAGGTTAGACTTTAACTGATACCAGAACCTCTGTCAATGAGGCTCCAATCTTCCAGTCAGTAGGAAACTAAAATGAGGAAAACAAAGACTGGTGACACAATTACAAGCAGGCCCACCATGGAGACCAGGGAGAGGTCTCCTGAAAGGAAGCTCAAAGCTGACACTGAATAATAATGGACACATATACATGTGCAATTAATAAAAGGCAACTTCTTTGTTACAGGCATGCTCTGCAGTAGCCTCCAATGATTAGGGTTGCATATTCCCAGAAATCAAGTTCTATGAGCTTTTGAAGAAATGGTACTATTGCAGAAGAAGAAAAAGTTGCCAAGAAAAAAATAAAATTAAACTAAACCTGCTTAAAAAACATTAAGAGGGCAGTAAACCTAGTTTTAAGCAAAGCAATCGCCACGTAACGCTGCAATACAGCAGCGAGATTGTGGGTTACCTAAACTGCCACCCAAGGAAAAAAAATAAATAGGCAAGACAGAGGCTGAAATGGTGTTAGCCAACATAGATAAATTAGTTCACTAATGGATTTGATGCTGACTTAATCTTCTTACTTGGCAGTACCCCAAAAAGCCTGCTCTTTTTGCCTTCCCTCACCTAAACGAAATTAACCTATTCCAGAAAACTAAGAACAATTTATCAGGCCACTGAAGGCAGACTGCTTGTTGGATCTCGATCTGTGTTATTCCATCCAAGAAACAAGAGAAACTTTGTCATTTAAAAAACCTGAAAATGGGCGGATCGGTGAAGTGTCGCATCCAGAGCCTCGCTGCTTTTTTCTCGCACGCTTTCTGGCTGCTGGGCACGCTCCAGGACACAGGTTGTGCAAACAACCTTTTGTTTGGTACAAGAGCATTTGGCTCCTGCTACAACACAATTTGTTCTTCAGTACTTCAGAAAATGTAACTTCCAGTGCATCAACCAAGAAGAAATTTCTGAATGAACAAAATGGGACCAGAATATTTCACTCTGGTTTCAAGCTCTTTTACTTTCTTGATAAAACTGAAGATGTTTTTTTTCCAAGGAAGTTTTACATGGAAACCTTTTTTTCTGAAGATGTCAAAACCACTATTTTATTCTTCCTCATAACACAAAAGAATTGGGTTTTGCAAAACTAATCTAAGGAATGGATGACTGCACTTTTCACCAACATGGGTTCGTACTGTAAAACGTTACCATCATGCGCTCATCTGAGGACGTGCAGTCCTGCCATTGCCCACTCCCTGGAAGAAAACACATAAAAATCCACATCTCAACATTTCAGAAGTCTCACGGGTTTGAAAGCCAACAGGGGAAAACCTAAGAGTAAGAACCAAAGGCCATATTTTCTTCCAGTATTAGCTGGTCATATTCTGAAATGAAGGCTGAGAAAGAAAATTTAGCTAAAGAATTGGCTGGAGCGAGAATGCTCCATCAAGAAGGAAGTCCTCTTAGGCAGAACTGCAGTTTGGTGCATCTTTCCTCTCAACCTTTGGGCTGTGTCTGTAGGAAATAGTAAAAATAAGCAGTTATCTGTCAAACCCTTAATGTTGATTATTAACTTTTTCATTCTGGGGAGATGAAGTAGGGCAGGAGGGAACACATTCAAGAATAACAATAAGAAGACATAAAGGTTTTAAGTGAGAAAAAGCCTAAGGAAAACACTAGTGCTAGGATGCCTTACACACCTACAGCAATACAACTGTCTGAGTGGATTTCCTGCTCTCGTGCGGTACTCACAGACGTGACGGCAAAGGCTGGCATCACGCCTGGAAGCAATGGGAGCTGGTGAGTAAAGTGTCCCCTCCTACCGTACTGCCTTCCTGCTGCAGAGCCAGCAGGACAATTCCCTCTCTAACACGAGGTGGCATTCCATGAATAAAGGAAAAATAGGGAGCAAGAGCAGGATGTGCAGGATGATGCTTAAAACTGCTGCTAGTTCATTTTAAATTCAGAAGCCACCCTCAAATTCACTCTGTGATGGACGTGAGAGCAGGAGCATGGTGCTCCCACCCTGCTGGGATGGCTCCAGCCTGCAGAGCTGGAAGAAGGAAAATGATACCCCCTCCCGTTTCTCTCCCTGTTGTTTGCATATAGGATTGGGCTGAAGGAAATTTGCTGTTTCTTGGAAGCATCAGGTCCAGCGCCTTTGGGCGCACAATGAGAAAGATGGTTTGTGCCTTACCTCACCACGGTGCATCCTACGACACGTTCCTGGGCGATGTGTCCACATCACACACCCACTAGCTTCAGGCTACAAGAGTACCTTTTTCTTCTTTAAATATTTACCCTCCCTCACTTCTACGTTCTCCTGAAATGTGCAAAAAAGATGATATTGGGATTTAGTGGGCTTATTATCCATGTACAGGGTTTTGTTGTAAAGGAAGGTAAAGCTGGCTCTTCTCTGTATTATGAAGGAAAGTGAAAACGCGTTGGGAAGGTAACAGTTCTGCTGACACTATTTCAAGTCCCAGGAAGGAAAGCCCTACTTCAGTGTACATCAAAGTCTTTTGATCATTTACAGATTTCTTTCCATGGATGTGGTCTTGTGTTTACATCAATATTTGCAGCTGCTGCAACAGCCACACAAACATTGAGAGGACACAAATTCAAAGGCTCAAAAAAATGACACGTCTATAATTATGATTAATGTTCATTACAAATCATCCAAGAACTCTTCCAATCCCTAATACAGGGCAAAACAGAATTCAGAATTTCCCAATACTCTGGAGACGTATTTTGGAAACTTGCATGACACAATGTGGATTACCCAAATAATATCCAAGACAAAACTAGATATTAGATAAAGTCCAGGTTAGAAGCTGCACATTTCTTCAACTCTGTAGCTCACAGAGTATGCATTCTTTTAGATAATTACAGATTTTGACTCTGGCACACAATATCATGCAAATGATTACCTATCTATACTCATTTCCCAGAGATACACAGTCACAGAGGCCTTAATGGAGGACACCACGCAATCTCATCTGGGAAAAAAACACAACAAACACACTTTATCTTCACAAGAGATTGTTGAGGCGCTGAAAGGATGTGGAAAATTTGAAATAGCATCCATGCTGAGAGCATAAATGATCCTTCTCTTTAAGAGAACAGAATTGGACTACTGCTTCTCACTAGGCAAAGCAGAAAAACATTTGCAAACATAAGCACTATTATGAAACCCATAAATCTACATCCCACAGCCTAGGGAATCTTTCATGTCCTTAACACTCCTCTTCTCATGTCTATCCCGCTGCTTTGGTGTTTTCTTCTGTTTTTCAGCAAAGGACAAGTATGGTGGCACACCTGATATTGCTGTAGGCGAACCCACCCTACTTCTCTTCTCAGTACCGACAAGTCTCAAGGGTAGATCCCCTCTTTCACCCTTTGATGCTACTTGGGACGTTCCCGACAGAGCTGATGCTGGCATACCAAAGCGAGCCACTGTGGCAACAGCAGCAGGAGCATCATTTTAAAAAAATGGGTTTGAAGGATGTATTTAACAGGGGTTTGTAGGCAACATTGCAAGTTAAGAAGTTGTTTCTGGTGCTTTTCTGTTCTTCAAAATCTGCCTCATCTCATCCCGAGACATGAACTGTCCTGTTTTCAAGTTTTAGGAGGATAAAGAGCATCAAGCACCTTAAAAAAATAAAACCCGTAAAAAGTAGTTGCTCATCAAGTAACTTTTAAATTCTCCCTCTTGATTGGCAACATACTTGTATACATCTACAATGGATCAATTCAAATAGTGATTTCCAATATAATAAATAACAGGCTTCCCCAGAAATGACATCGAGCACTAAGGCAAGGGGTTGCAATATACCATGTCTTGGACAAGCTGTAGAAAGCTTACATTTTGATTGTTTTTCTTTTGCTTCAGTTCCCTGTGTTTTCAGCTCTCTATATAAATAATACCTCGGACTTTCTGAGTGCCACTAGAAGCAAAAATGTTTAGAAAGACAGGTAGATAAGATCAATATTTACCACATTGAATTACTCCACAGAGGTCTGTTAAGGTAATGCTTTCTCATACCTCATGGAGACCAAAGGGTTGATGAGCGCTCTCAGCATGAGAACGGCCTTATCAAAGCAGACCTGAGCTCATCTGGTCCCGTGCCCCATCGCCAACAGCTGCCAGAAGGAGCTGCCTCACGGAAAAGTTTAAGGAAACTCATATTGGGCAAGAGGGAGATAATGTGCCTTAAGGGAGCGCTGCTCCCTGACACACAGCCAAGCACAGCAGAGTCGTATATAATATTAATAAAACATAGCAGCTTTTCTAATAGAAGAGTTCATTTTTAAACACTACTACAGTGAATCTGTAAGAAAATCTTACAAGACAGTTGATGCACAAAGCTTTCACTTAAGAAGTTACCGAACTGGTGAAGAAAATATGCCAGAAAGCAGCGGCTGAGGGTAGGCAGGGAGGGAAGATGCTGTGCCTGGCACGAGCTGATGCTATAGGAGCCCACGCTTGAACAGTGGCCAGTAAAGGTTTAGGATATATCCACAGAAGATGCATGTTTGCAAATCTGACAGATCTTTACAGCTTTCCTCCAAGATAAGCCTGCATCAGTTAAGCCTAACATCCCGGTTAGCTCAGCGATCTCCAAGAAAACCATAACCACGTTGTCTGTCTGGGGGAGAGCTGCACCGGGCATGAGGCTCCCACAGGTGACAAAGAGCAGAACCGGTAGAAGATGCCACCCATACCTGAGGACAACCTGGTTACCCAGACGAAAGGCACTTCTTTATCTAAAGTAAAGCCTCCACAGTTTATAGAATTGTTCATTGTACAAGACATTACACAAGAAAAAAAGGTCACCTCTGTGTCCCCTGCCAAATCCCAGCCAGCCCCTCCTCCCCGGGGCGAGCTGCGCATCCCCGAGGCACGGCTGCCGATGGGCTGAAGGAGCTGCCGTCCTGTAGGCAGAGCTGGGGGCTGAATACCCAGAGGCCCAGGTCCTCTTTCCAACTGTGCGGAGCTGTTAGGAACACGTGTTTTTCAAAGGCAGTGTTCTCTATCAAGTAAACAAAATGTTGCTGCACCAAAAGCCAAAATCTTCATGGGAAACATGCTGATATTTGGATGGAGTTTTCAGTAGCAAATGACGAAATGAATTCACTTGATAGGTAAACGTGCTTCAGCTTACTTCATCTCAACTTATCTGCATGCAAGTATTCAATTTTATCTTATATGCACATGTACATGTTTGCATGTTTCAGCAGTAACAGTGTTTTGACAAGCTGGAATCAACCTTCTTCAGTCTGCAGGGAATTTCGACTTTTTGTTCCAATTCCAAACACCAAAATCCAAATCTGGACATGGCAATTCCCCAAAGAAGAGGTATTAAGAGTCAAAGCCACTCTCTTCCTAAAACAATATACAAGGCCAAATTTGTAATCTTCCTTTGACTTTCCCCATTCAGCAGAGGGGAATAATCCCACACAACAGCACACGTCTGATATGATTGCTACGGAGAAATTAGAGGCTTACATCTAGACAAGCATAAATCCTGCATTACTAAGGTTTCCTCGGCTGCAAGGGAAAGAAACATTGCCTCCTGGTGATTAAGAATGTAATTATTATTATTAATTCTGAAACACTTTGAATTACATGGTACATTTTCTTTAAATGGGCACTATCGTTAGTGCAAGCTGATTTGAACCAATGATTTATTCATGGCTTAATAACCCCGCTTGTTTCATATGCTCAGCACATTTTGCTCAGTATATTGTATTACTGGCTGGTTGCTATAAACAGTCCATTTAAATTTAGACAGAAGCTTTTGGAAAAGTTCTATTTAGAACAGATATGTGAATTAAAACACTAACTACATTGATCGGTAACTACTGGTTTCTTCCAAGTTCTTAACGTTTATGTGCATGCGTTAGGATCTCAAGAAAGTTCACAGGTAACCTCTAGCTGAAGTTCACATTCAAACAAAGCTTTCTACTCAGACCGATCCTAATATCCAGTCCTTTGAAAATCAAGAGGAGGTCTGCCAAACAGCACTGCCAAACTGTGAAATTTCTGCAAATGAATCAGAATCAGGCTTCCCTCATGGTGTCAATAAAATACTTTCAGCTTGCTGATTAATCTGCAGTACCTTCCTCCACTCGCTGAAGTAACAAAGCCTGGCTTTACTGGCTTTGCTGCAAAGCAGGTCTTAAACAAAACTAGCCATGGAAGAAAAAAAAAAAAAGCCTTTACAATTTGGCCAGATACACTTCTGACAAGAAATGATACCCTTTTAACCGCTGCGTAATGACAAAGTACTTTTCTTACTGAAATTCCCCCAAAGTTTTGGCTTGATGGTGTCGGGTGCTGAGCAAAACCAGACTGCACCATCGATGATGTACACAGCTGTACAACCAGCTCCTCTTGGGTTACTTCACATTTTAAAGATAACCGCAGGAACCAAGTCCAGTTGTTTTGTTCTCCACAGTTGCTACAGCCCTTTATAAGGGCCACGTGCTGTTCCCTCTCCTAATATTTCCATGCTGCAGTTTCTTAATCGGTCATCAGTTTCAGGATGTCAGTTCTTATTTGGCTCTTTGGAGAAGGAAACATTCCTTAAAGAGCACCATAGCCAAGTATGTGTAAAGTTGGCGTGAGTAGTACCTGCTCCCTGTTACACTCCTTTTATCTACTCAGAGCAGGAGACGAAGCCGTGTGTAAGTTAAGAGGCATTGCCCGATTTGACAACCTCCTCCTCACAACCCTGCAAGACAGTGGGTTGCATCTATGAGTTTATGCAAAATGCTATCCTCAAGTTAATCTTGCTTTGTTAATTAGATGAGGAGTAAGATTGTAGAGGACTGGGCCGCTAGAGCCAACAAGTGCTCAGCTTTCCGTAGCCTTTCCTGCTCCTTGTTCAGGGAAGTTTTCTGAATGGTGGGAGAAATTAGAATCTAAATCAAAAGTTAAATTAGGTGAAGCCGTGAGGTAGGATGATGTGTTGGTATCCTACGGATGCAATCATTTTTTGTTTTTTTAACCAGCACATTTCAAGAAAACATGTGGATATCAATTAGCACGCAAAGAGCCCGCTGTTCAGCTCAAACACGGTGGTTGGCGGTGTCTGTGAGCACAAGCCAGCTCTGAAGGCTCAGCTCCATTCTCTCAGAACAACAGTGTAAAACACGCATCCCTGTTCGGTCCCTTTAGCCTTTAGGGAAGCTCTTCATACAAATCCCCGGGCTGCCAGAGTCACTGAGAAAATGATTTTTTAATTTTTTTTTAAATAGGAGTTGCAACTTTGGGTAAGATGGCAACGCATGCGAGTCACGCGTGTCGGTGTTGGAGTGCCCAGGCAGAGCCGCAGAGGAGCTGGGCACGCAGGCTGCCTTCGGGCAGGGGACAGGCAGCCTGAGCACACGGGACGCGCGAAGGACGCAACGCGACATCACTGGTGTTAGACCTTTCCAGCCACCTAAACCTCCCCGGGCGCAGCTCTGCAAAACAGATGTCCCACAGCAGGGCTGCGACACACACACACCAGCTCTTTCCTTTCCACAACTACCTAAAAAGGTTGTGCAGTTCTCAGATAAAACTCTGCAAGTTTAACTCCTTAAAGACAATTACTACTTTTGCTTGAATACTTGGGAAGTCTTGCACACAGCTTGTGGTTAGGCTTTTTTTTTTTTTCCCCAAAAAACAGAAAAAGAGCTGGTTTTGTCTGTGTTTTTTAAATACACACTACATTCCTGACTTCAAACAAAGGAAAATAAAAATCCGTTTTTTAACATAAGTGAAAGAGAACGAAAGATATATAAGCAAATAGATAAAGTAGTTATGAGGTACCATAGTCTCGGTTCCAATTTGGTTATATTTATAGGAGAGATTATGCATGGAGATGTTCAGAGATTAGGGAAAAGGAAGGAGAAGACTGGCAAAAAAGAACATTTTCCATGCCGTGAAACCCTGCTCACTGGCTTTACGTCACTTCCCCGTGTGAAACTGCCTTGGCCTGCTTCCAAAGGAGCGTCACAGGGAAGGGGGGACTGAGAGGATGGCAGCAGAGGTGACCCCCAAAAGGCAGTGCGTCCTCATCACACGGCAAACCCAAGCACCAGACTTCATGTCACCCTTTCCTTTCAAAGTCTATCCGAATCCATTCATATGGAAAAAGGGTTATTCTTCTGCACAATGATTCAGAACACAGATCCTAAGTTAGAAGGCTCCAAGCTGCTTCACAAAAGCATTTTGCACTCATCTTGCTCTATTTCTGTCTTTTTGCTGCTTACATATAGATGTGTTTTGTTGCTCGCCTAAACTGTTTTAATGCGGGTCATTTACTGCTCACAGGGAAGGGAAAAGGACAGAACAGCTTTTGAAACAGAGGGCCTTGATCTCTCTTAGGTATAATTTTGCAGCACTTTCAAATTCCATCTCGAGATTGCCTTGTCCTGCTTTGAGTTTTTCTTGGCTTCTTACTTCTCAAGATACTCCCAGCACAATTGTAGGCAGACACTGTTAATCACTGAAGGAATTAATACAGCGTGATTGTGAGGAAGACGGGGAAATATCAGAGGCACGAGGAACAGATCTGATGCGTACATTCTGAACACATAGAGTTAATATATTTAAACAACCCATAGATGTTTTAAAAACTTAGGTGCTACTTGAATAACGAATAATAAAATGCTTGTTGACAGAGAATGCAGAAGAATTGCATTCTCTGTGGTAGAGAATGAGAGTTTCTGAATGTCAGTAGCTTTCCACAGCTTGGAAAAGCACTTAAAAACAAGATAATTTTAAAAGGGGGGAGAAGGAATAAAGCATAGAAACAAATACAATGCAGGTGAAACTATAGCTCCACAAGCAGCTGATCTATAGGTCTCACGCCCTACCACCAGCAGTACTCAAAAGGAAGAAGCATTATCCCTGATGCATCTGTCAAAATGCAAACTAGGCATTTCTGGCAGAAGTAAACTCAACCTGATGGTGAGACGGACACAAACACATCTTTGCTTTTTCCAGGTACCACAGCTCTAAATCTCCTTGTCTCGGGCAGAGAAAGCAGCACATAGTGGGTCTGACATGTATTTGCCCAGCATCAGTCCCCTGGAAAGGATGCTCCCGTTACAGTCCCCAGCTCATCACCATGCTAAAGAAATCACATCTTCTGTCTTACTCTCCCAAGTGTGAAGGAGAAGAATAAAAGTTGCCAGGCCCGGTTGGTGGTAGGAATATCAATAGCATTGGGTTTTACTCCCGGCTGCCCACAAAGCCAGCACAAGAGCTTTCTAAATCTGACACCCTCCACAACAGGAAACTGAAAACCATTTTTGACAAATACATGGCCACAAAGATCACAGGCGGAGGTATAAGAAGGGGGCCGTGTTCCAGCAAAAGCTACTTTCGTCTCTTTTGCAATTGAATGACATTTCAGCTTCAAGCTGTCCTTTTACCAACTTTGCAGGGAATTTCCACTCCAGCCTCCCCTGTTGCTATTCCTGCGCCACTCCAGTGGATACCTCACCTGCCTTAAAGTCGGCACCAGCCAGAAGGACTTTGATTGCAAAGTACCTATCCTCCCATTACAGCAGAGGCGTTCAAGTACTTTGAGCTCCGGGATGCCCAGGAGGGAGAGAGTCATTCTCTCTCCTGATTCCACCCTGTTTTCCCCCCGCGCTCCTTCCCCGCAGGAACGCACAGCGCAGCAGGAGAACAGGACGGGCGCTCAATACCCTATACACGGACATCACACACGTTGTGTGCATCACCTTTTGTTCCCGACAGCGACGTCCCGAGCTCTGCAGCCCCCCCTCGATGGGGCAGCTCATGCGTCAGTGCTCCAGCGCAGCCGTGCTCCAGCCTTCAGCAGGGGCCGTCGGGCTGACCATTTGAATCCCACCCAATTACTCTGAAAGGGACTGGGCGCACACCGAGAACCCTGCTTTGAGGAAAGTCCAAGAGTTAAAACAGACCCATCAGAACAAAAAAAAGGCCGCTGGGTTTCCAAAGATAGAAGTGCAATACACTGCCAGCACCCATCTGCCCTGGCATCCTCATCCTGCAGTCAGCAACCAAACGCATTTAGATGCCCCGGACACAGCACCTTTCCCCTCCCTTCTTGGTTTCCCCGGTGAAAGAGCGGTCTCAGCAGAATTAGAGGTGTGTGGAAGGACATGCACAAAATTAATGCTTTGCAGGAATTGGCTTCTCTTTCTCTTCTTCTTTAAAAAAACAGAAGTGCTTTTCTTGGGTTACACGGTGCAGAATAACCAGTCAGCTTTCTATTTCAAAATGAACTTGCCTTAGATGTCCATGGCAGAAAGCTAAACCAGACAAAGGGCTGCTCAGCAATTTCTTTTCATTGATGTGCTGTATCCTTCCACCCCAGTTGGGGTAGGGGGGAGGATTCTACCACAGCGAAGGACAGCTTGTGGCTAAGGGCTTTTTCCTTTTTCCTCGCCAGCTTTGCAGTAAGGACCCTTACAACACGGGGGTATCGGCCAAGTCCTACAGCCATCCACCAACTAACACAGGACCACAGTGCACAACTTGGCAGCACAACCTGGCAGCACAACCACCCTCCCCTTAACAGCAAAACTACTTTCCTGCCAACCACCCTCTCTGCCAGCTCTTATCTTTTGTGACTACAAACCATCAAAACCTCACGAGCAAACCTCACCAATGAGATACACACATGGGTGCACATCCAGAGGGTAAAATCTGCTTGGAGGGGTCCATTAGAAAGTTTTGTTGATTGCTGGGAACTGAAACTCATTTGAAAACAGGGGAGAGAAAAATAGAAAGGTTGATTACAAACCAGGATCACATTCCAGGAAAAAAGTGTCAGAGTTTGATCATTTGTCTTCATTCCACATGGGAGGAGAAGTGGGTATCTTTCCACACTTGCTGCAAATGGGCAGAAGAATCGCTTTCAAAGGTAAGAAAAAACTGTGAAAGACCTGTTCATCAAAGCAATGGGAATAGTCCAGCAGCAGCAACTGGTCCTGTAAAGCTAACAATCAATCAATCCAGCCTCTCCTGGGAGAAAGCTGCCTCAAAAAAAAGAAATAACAAACAAGAGAACTGCAGTCGAAATACCAGTAAGGAAGAACAGATGCTGCCACAGGAAGGCTGAAACAGTCTGGTTCCTTGCAAGCCCTGTTTGTTTCTTGCCCGCTGCTCCGTTTCCATATCTGTATAATTTATTCCAAAGCAAATTTATTATTTTAAAGACTCCACGGAGAAGGTGGAGAAGGCTGCGTGTCTGCCAAGGGACACAACGCTGGTGTTCATCCATTGGTTATTTCTTGCTCCCACACTAATCTCAAAGGCTCTGTCTAGCCTGGGATTTAGCAAGACTTTTAATTAATGGCTTCCGTTGGTACATCCACACTGGGAAGGCTTCTCTCATTAGCTACTTAGTCTATTGCCCTAATTAGGCAGGGCAAGCCAGTTTCACTCCCTCATTGCCCTGCATGGGAAACCCTAGTTTTCCCACCTAGGTCTTCCCTCAAGTGAGTTCCCAGCTCCTCTGTCCTGACTTGCCTTTCAGAAGGACTTAGCTAGCTGGTGGCAGACAGCATCACCTCACCTATCAACGCTAATGTAGACCAGGCAGGGAATGTTTTGTTCACTGCAGCTGTCCTCCTGAAAGCAGAGCCCTCTGAAGTCCCCGGCGAGGTCTTGGGTCATTAAGAACTGGCTGGTCAGCATCCCTCAGGAAAAACACCAGTACATTGCCTAAGAAGTTTTCTGTTTTCCTGTGTATATCTCTGAAGGACCAAAAGACCACTGCATGTGCCTAGATGTTCAGTGCACTCCTAACCTGTGCGAGAAGTGCCCTGAAAGAGGGCACCTTGCAACAGGCTGGGTTTGTCGAAACCTTAAAACACAGGATGCCATGCAAGGGCACAGCTGGTGCTGGCAGAAAGGCACCCAGATGCATCACAGCAAGAAATGCAAGCCGGTCGCCCGCGGGAGCTGCGAGCTTGCGTCTCGTCTAGAACAGCACAGAGCTGTGGCTGCCGCTGCTCCTCCTTGCCCTAACTGCTGGCCACGATAGCTCTCAGCAGGCAGGACTGCCTGTTTGAAAGCAGAGATTAGCTTGACAGCCTCCCACTAAACAAGTCCTTCCTTCTCCCATGGCACATGCCTTTTTCTGCAACTCCTCGCACCACACCTCTGCCTTCCCTACAGAAACTCCCATGGATGAGCACGGGAGAGGCAGAGCTTGCAATCCATACTGCAATATCTGATCGTTTTGGTGCCTATCAACTACACCTACTCTTAAAGGGTTTTGTCAGCAAGCTTTCAACTTAGTCCAATCAGTTCTGCCTAATCAGTTTTGATTAGTAGAAAGACATGAGACCTAAGACATAAAGGCAGAGCTTGCCGCTGACTTAACACTCCCATCTTCGGTACAGTAGAAAAGGTTTCTTTCATTTCTAGTCTTCCCTTGGAAAAGCCAAGATATGATCTCTGACTTGACACCATCTACCTCTGCATAACAGGGAGCAGTATACTTTATACTAGCTTAATTTCTCCCTGCAAAGTAGAGCACTGAAAAGCCCGGAGATGGTGCCAATATTTTTGGAAAGGCCAGAAAGAAAAAAGGCAGAACTAGAGATGGAAAGCAGAGGACAGCTAACTAACTTTTTAACCCGTCTTCATCTTTGCCGCTGCTGTTTATTGAGACGCTGAGATGATACCGGCTATTTGTAAATACGCTAATGGCGCAAACCTTGGAAGAGACAGATATATTTTCAGTCAGATATTAACAGATACTGTTAGTGTGAGCATGACCTGCCCTCCACCAGGAGTCAGGAGAGTGGAGGCGGGAGGGGAGCATGAGGGAGGATGATGTTGAGTGTGAGAGAAAAGCAGGAACACTAATTCTGCCAACTCCAGACTACTCCAAACGCTACTGGAAGCCTCTGCCAGGGTTATTTTATCTTGTCATGCCTTGCTTTTAGTCTCTGTACCAGGAACTGGAAAGAGTGTTTACTACACTCGAGATGAAGTTAACACACTTTATGCCCATGTCCTCATGGCACCGTTGGCCAGACTCTTCCTGAACTGCAGCTCTGCCCTCTTTCCCGACCACACAGAAAAAACGCAGGCTTGGCTGTAAGGCTGGGCTACTTCACTTGGCTGGGGAATCAGTCGCAGGGGCTGGGGTTTGCTTCTGTTTGGGCTAGCAGAGAAGACACCAGACCAGTGTCGAGAGGCCTCCACCACCTTCCCAGCTCTCCACAACTGAGGCAACTTCCAAAAAGTTCTAGAGCATCTCAAACTAAAGGATGAAGAGGGAGGAGCTTGACACGTGAAGACTGAAAAAGTCTCTAGAGGTGCAGAGGCTGAAGAACAAATTAACCTGGAAAAGGTGTAGTCGTAGAGGAAGGCTACCCAGCAGCCACTCAGCCCTGGCTCTGCTCCCCACGGCACCTCTCTAGTGGTGTCAACACAGAGATATGACCCAGAAAACTCTGGTGAAAAGCTGTAGGTAATGAATGGTATAATGCACAGCCACTGTCCTCAGACAGCACGGGGCCAGAGTTACCAACACAGGCTATTGTTCTCCCCTTCTATTTACAACAGCGATGACTTGCATGAACGTTGGCTTTGGAGTACGTGCTTGGCAACCTCAGCAGATAAACAGACAGCATTTCCATGGAATACTGTAAGGTTCTGAAAGAAATACATTTAAGTTATTTTCACAATATTATTAAATCCAGGAGTGAATATTTTGAATATGGTATAATCCATTTTCCTAGGAACCAGCCAAGAACAACACTAGGTTTTGCTTGGAAATGGACAGCAGCGCAGAGAAAGTACCACCAGGCTGCCATCCCTGCCTCACCATTCCCTTGGGGACAGGGGAGGCATGCACGCCTCCCCTGACACCGCCAACCCTTCCCTCCTTTGTCAGCATGCCTTGAAACACAGCTCCCATCGGCTCTTCCCTTGCCCGCCACACGGGTGAGCCCCAATCCCTCCTGCCCACGCTGGCGTGGCTCTGCTCTCCTCCCAGCCAGGGACTCTCCACTGGCCCAAGGAAGCCCCAAAGCTGGGTGCTGACGAGTACATTGGGAGGGAAAATGCACAACACTAAGAAGGTGAGGCAGGAGTATTTCAGCAGCCTGCGGATGAGACTCAGGGCCAAAGAAGCGAGAGGACAGTGAGATTTGGATGGCTCCTGCCATCAAAACTGGCCAGCAGATCCAAGCCGGAGAATAAGTAGGTGGACTGGGTAGGTACAGAAGAACCAGCCCTCAGCACAGGTCATCTCCTCCCGCTCTCCAGCATTTGCACCCTAAAAGCAGAGCCCAAACCCATTCCCATGCATCAGGACCCCAGTCTTTTACTCTCTCTGCCTGCTGCCCACTCCACAAACCCTCCTATGCCATGTTTGGATGCAAGTCCCAGGGCAGGCTTAAGCTGCTGTCGTCCCCTAAATCAACAGGTTCTTCTCACCCCGCAGCACGTAGGAAAGCAAGTTAGTCACCCTGCACAAGTCACTGGAAAATCCTGGACCACCTGGAGAACATCTCCTTTTCCTAAATCCCTCCTCGTGACTCTCCTCACACGTAGGACAGAGCTAAAGCCAGGGGAACCCTGTGCCCCACATCTCCTCTCATGTGGGCAGCCCGTGCCTCGCAGGAGCCATGCCGTGGGCACAAAGGGAGGCTGCTCCCTCCCGCCTGGCTCTCGGGCAGCATTTCCCCCCGGCAGCACGGGCCAGCGCTCCCGTCCCTAATGCACCCAAATGGGACTCTGCTGGGCATTTCACCTACCCCATTAAGATTCAATTTGCTCTACTTTCTACTGCAATATCTGCTGAAATAAAACTCACAGCTGAGCTCTGAAGGCCAGACACAGGGCCAGGAGCACGATGAATTACGTTAGACTCCATTTAACTTATGGCTCATAAGGCCCATGGGAATTGCAGGCTGCGCGCCTGCTCGGCACCCATGGGGACAGCTACGTTCCCTCCCAGAAGACATCAGGGTCTCTTGAGCTCTCCTGCCCTCACTGTCAAACACGAATGTCTGCAGCAGGCAGAGGTGCCAGTTCTCCCCACCTTTCCCCTCGGGATGGGGAGAAGGCGCAGCTCCATTAGTCTGAGCATCCTCCCGCCCGCCCTTGTTCGCTTTGGCTGTGGTTGGCACATCCTGCCACCACGCCTCCTGCTGTGCTGGACTCTCGCTACTCCATCAGCATTCCCACTTATCCCCCTTCTCCCTCACCTTCTGTGATTCCTCCTGCCCCAGGCCTTGCTGTACCCATCTCTCCCTGGATCCTTTTATGTTGGCCCGGGATCCACAGCTGTGACACACTCATTCCTGGGCAGCTCTCGCATTCAGCTCAGTTGTGCCTGAAATTCCCCCAGGACCAAGCCCAGGCCCACGAGTGTTGCATCTAGGTCAAAGAACAAGCAGGGATTCAGGGCAGGTCGGACCCTGGGCTGGTGGACCACAGTCCCCCACAGCCATCGCAGCATTTGTCAACATGACATCTGAAGGTGATGATGGGGACTGTTCAACAAAGCAAGATCTGAGGTCTCTCAACAGAAGACACCAAGCGGATGGTCTCAGAAGACAGGGACTCACTGGCCTCACTCCAAATTTCGGGAATGAGAATAGTTAAACATGAGAAAGCTATGCTACAGATTTCCTTCTACATGTTCCGCAAAGAGCAGTCCCATCAGACTGGGGCAGTTGGGGGACAGGAGTGTTTTGGGACTGTGGCACGGCCTCCTCCTTGCCAACCAGCCCAAAGGACGATTCCGTCCTCCTCTGCCCCACTCTCTGCTGTGGGACGGACTTGGAAGGGATAAAACGTCCTGCACAGAGAAAGAAAAGCAAACAAAATGCAATGAAAATGCAAAAAGTAAAAAAAAATAGCAAACAAAAAACCATGTCTGAATTAATTTCCATGTTATTTATAGACCATCATGTGATAGTTGTCTTTTTAAGCCTTTTAATTTATCATTCCACAAGTCACACAGGGAACAGCTACTTTGAGCACGTATGCCCACCTTCCTTCTTCCCGAAACATGTTCCAGGTTGTGCTGAGGGACTGTCTGCAAGGTAATTAATTATTTGCTATTGTCTAAGCCAGTACTTGGCTCTCCAAATCTTTCAGGAACATCAAGTCCTGGGGCAGTAACGCTCTTTGGGGCTGAAAGGAAAAAAAGAAAAGTCTTTGCTAGAGGCAAGGAAGGGCAAAGGAGCTGGAAGGATTCAGAGAGGGAGAAAGGGAGCTCAGCAGCGGGCTGAACCTGGCTGGCTAACTCTTGTTGAGGTCCATGGGGTGGCCGTCCCGGGGAGGCAGGGTGTTATTTTGTGTTATACAAGAAGCAGATCTTCCTAATCAGAGGATTTTTGTTTCAACTAATTCGAGGGTAACTGTATAGAGAACTGCACCAACACGTAACAAAACTTTCGTTGAACGCTTTGCAAAGACAAATAGTTCTCAGTTCAGAAATGCCAGAATTACTGTTTCTGCTGGAAACCTGATTCATTTCTCTCAAATTATGTATTTATCATATAATCACCCACTTGACCACATACCATCTGGCTATCAAACAACCGGTACACCTGAAGCACGTGCTGAGCACTTCTGACTTACTGAGTGACTAACAGTATTTTAACTCCGTTCCCCAGCCGCACATCCACAACGTACGGTGCTGTGTTCAAGTCCTGCTCCAAACAGGAGGTGTCCTGAAAACGAACAGCTGGGAGTGGGGGGAGTAGAGATTTCTGCTGGAAGTTCTGCAAAGTTTCACAAAGGGGTTCCTGAGAGCCAGCACTCCTAAAAATACTCCCATCTACGTGAACTGTAAGGAGAGGGGTTTCCTGAAAAAAAAACAAGGGGGAAAAAACCAAAAAGGCAAAATCAAAAATTGGTGGCTTTGACCTCACACAGTTGATGGGATGGAATCCCCTTGGGATCCCCCAAGGACCAATTTAGAAATATTTCTAAAGCTACTGTACTCCAAAAAAACTTATGAGCTGCTCACGGCCGAGCAAGCTGCTGCCTCATCTGGAGCTCCGGGAGCACAGCGTGGGAGCGGCACAGTGCCGGACTTCGAACGCCACTCAGAGCAGGACAGCAGCTCTGAGCCTCCTCCTTGGCACTCTGGGCACCTCGCACCTCCCGCAGCCCAGGAGGAGCCCAGCGCAGCACTGCTGGGAGGAGAGATGTGCGAGGGTCCAGGTGGGAACACGACCTGAACCCCCACCAAAGCTGGAGCATGCGAAGGTGATGCTGTCAGAGATCTCTCCAAATCAGCTTGGCCACAGGGCTGTGCCCTGCAGCTGTGACATGGATCAAGCAAAGCACCATTCCTCTGTGTCTCACTATGCAAATCGCCCTCTAGGGAAAAACAGGTAAAGACTGTTCTTCACTTTACACTGCTATTACACTTACAGCTCACGCTTTCATACAATCATAGAGTGGTTTGAGTTGAAAGGGACATTAAAGATCATCGAGTTCCAACCCCCTGCCATGGGCAGGGACACCTCCACCAGCCCAGGTTGCTCCAAGCCCCATCCAGCCTGGCCTTGGACACCTCCAGGGATGGGGCAGCCACAGCTTCTCTGGGCAGCCTGGGCCAGTGCCTCACCTCCCTCACAGTAAAGAATCTCTTCCTGATACTTAATCTAAATCTACCCTTTTTCAGTTTAAAACCATTACCCCTCATCCTATCACTCCACACCTGACAAAGAGTCCCTCCCCAGCTCTCCTGTAGGCCCCCGTTAAGTACTGGAAGAGGCTATAAGGTCTCCCCGGAGCCTTCTCTCCTCCAGGCTGAACAGCCCCAACTCCCTCAGCCTGTCCTCATAGCAGAGGTGCTCCAGCTCTCTGATCACAGCCCTCCTCTGGACTTGCTTTACCTTAATCCAAATTAATTTTTTCCCAGGTTTCATCCTGCTGTCACTCCCGCTTCTCCCACCTCCTGCGGCCAGTGGCCCCACTCCAGCCCCCGCCTGCAGAGCCACAGGGGCAGGGAGCTGCAGAAGAGGGACGCAGGGACAACACATCCCCACCAGCACACCTGCTCCAC
This sequence comes from Pluvialis apricaria, assembly GCA_017639485.1. Taxonomy (NCBI): domain Eukaryota; kingdom Metazoa; phylum Chordata; class Aves; order Charadriiformes; family Charadriidae; genus Pluvialis; species Pluvialis apricaria. The sequence continues at coordinate 9,492,675 of CM030017.1, forward strand.
CGGGTGCACCTCCGCTGCTCACACGACAGCCCGCTTCCAACAACTTCTCTGCACCAACCATACAGCCCGTGCCATCACCGCGCCATCGCCACGCCGAGCCCCAGCCCGGCTCCTCCGGAGCAGCCCTATCGCTGCAGTTACCATTCCCCCGGCTGATGGCGCAGGGAGCATCGCTGGCGGTCAGCTTGACATGGCAAATTCATCACCGTCCAGTTGAGTGAGCCGATAATAAAGCTAAAAGCAAAACACGGTCATGGATTATTCCCCACCAACAGCGGAGAAGCATCAGCGAGACCATTTGCCAGCAGCTCCCCCATTCGATGGCACAGGCACCCACCCCCGTAGAAGGGCCAGGGGGTGCCGGGTGCCACCCTTCCACACTGCAGGACCAAACTGTTTCATCAGCAAACGGCACGTTTCCCTCAACAGAGCCCACCAGAAAGCCAAGACGCCTGCTGCAGAGTCCCTGGCATTTCGGGGGGGTCAGAGGCTGGGTAAATCAGGAGCACCGGTGGGAGTCTGCCGCAGACAAATGAATCAGCGGAACAGATGAGCAGATCGTGAAGCACCTACCCGCAACGTGCCAAAAGCAAAGATGTCATTTCAGGCTTTGTGGCAGATGCTGGAGAGTTTGCGGTGCTAAAAAAATAAAATAAAATAAAATAAAATAGAAAACCCTCTCAGCACACCTACATATAATAGATAGCTTTCCAGGAGAAGGAAATCCTGCAATAGCTGGAAGAAAACCAATCACAGCTCTCAACTGCACTTGAGAGAAGGAAACAGAACGTGGTCCAACACAACCTCTCTAAAAGGTCAGTTTCCCAAAACTGGAAACAATCAGACACAAAAGTAGCTGAGAGAAAACACCTAAATATAAGAAACAGGACAGTGCTCATTAGGAGATGTTTAAAGATGCCTTAGTAGGGCCCTCGTTTCCCCCCCCAAAAAGCAACACTATATTCAAAAAAAGTTTATTTTCTTTAAAATAAGATTTTTTTTTAAGACAAGAGCCAAATTAGGAAATAAATAAAATACACAACAAGCAGAAAACGCACTATAAAATTAATGGCTGGAAATCAACACATTTTATCAGGAAAGCTAAAAGATATCACAAAACTAATGGCAATAGGTACGTCAGGAAAAAGGCAACAACCAATCAATACAATAGGCTTGATGCTCAAAAAAGTACGGTGAAATTATCCTGATATAGAAGATGTAGAAAGTATAAGCGTTTCTTTTTACCTTTGCAGATAAGGGTGCCACGTATCTCTGCTATAACAAAATTCTCTGAATTGCAGCAGCGAGCTGGGATGATGCCCACCACCGCCCGCTAACCATTTCTCACATCTGTAACCAGAAAACCTGCGGGTCAGAGCCTATAAAGGGGCTCACCAAATCCCTAACACGGACTTTTCAATAAAACAGGGGACAGAAACACATCCCAGGCCAGCCAGGAAGTTCCGGAGGTCTCGGAACAATAAATAAAAAAACCTCACTCGAGCAAACAAAAACTCAGCGTTGTGCCAATATTTTCAGAGGGCAAACGGGCTGACCCGGGAGGTGCGGGCTGGTTACCCTGCCGGCGGTCCCCGGCAGAGGCAGGGAACGGCCAGTATTAGGGGACAGGAACACAATTAGTGCCAGTCAACACAGTTTTCTGGTCAGAGGGCTTGTCAAACCGATCTCGTGGTTCTTCTAAGAGTACACATTTGGCTGACAAAGGTAACCGTGTTGACATAATACATGCAGACTTGTGTGCGACGCTTGACTTTGGCCGGCGTGACAGTCCAAGAACAAAATCCCCAGCGCTATGCAAACATCAGTGTATAGTGCATACTCAGAGGATTAAAAGCCGGTTGAGCCCGGCAACCTCATTAGAGTTATACCTGCGCCGCCTGCCCCCACAGAGGCCGCAGCTCCCCCGAGAGACGATGTATCCACCAGGGAAAGGGGCCCACGAGGCGGCGGAAATCGCTTTCCGCGCGCGGAGCTCCAGGCAGCAGTGTGGGAGACGCGGGTTTTCAGGGAATGCACGTTTTTGGCTGCATGCCTGAGTTTGCAGCAAGTTCAGGAGGGCTAGAGACGGGTCTTTCCAGAGCCTCTGCCCCAAGGGCAGGCTAACGCATGGAGAACTAGCGGCTGGGGTTAGTGCAGATTTACACACTCGTGAAGCTAGCAGGAGCCACAAATGAAAAACCGTGAACTCAGCCATGCCACAGCCTTCGCTTGGTCGTGCTTCTGCACGGGCCACGTAACACACAGCTCACACATGATTTCCTACGTGGACCTTAATCTGTGCGCAGCGCTCTGAGCACCTTCCAGTAACAACACCGGACACACCAACACCCACCCGACATACATTACTCCTTCCCAGAGGGAAAGAGTAGCGGAGCGATTTCTCTTGGAAAGTTTTAGAGGTCAGGCCTTTTGCTTTTAAACTCCACCAGTGCAGGGACAGCAGGGCGGCCAGGTTTGTGAAGGCTTTCGGCTGCCAAAAACATTCACCCCTTCTCACCTGCCTCCCATGAAGACGGACAGATATCTCTCCTGGCAGAGGAGCAGAGTTATTCCCCATGCCCTTCACCCTCAGCCATTTAAGTGTCCTGCACTGTGGACATGTGGATCAACGCCTGCAGCTTTGTTTGAAGCTCTTGGACCTCACGGGCAGCTCTGAGTGTCCAGGTAGCTGGGTGTTACTCTAGAAAAGCTTAGCACCTGCAGTTCTCCAGTATGACTGACTGAACAACCAACCATGGACGTGAACTGTCCACCCCAGAGGAAGCCTGGGACTTTCAGTGAACCCAGATTTCCTCTGCCCACAGGCATCACTCACCTCCTTCTGCTCATTCAGCTCCGGGCAACTGCTGGCAGCTGACCACACCGGTGAGGGTAGCCCTTGTGAGACCCTGCTCATACTCTGCCCATCGTAGCTACAGGCTGCGCAGCAGTGCTGCGGTGTGCCAAGTGCCGTGGAGAGGTCCAGGGGAACGGACCGAAAACCCCATCGGCACAAGAGTGATCACCCACCACAGCTACCGAAGCAGTGCCAGTCTGACATCCCATCCTGAATCCAGTTTATCCTGGCAATACAGTTTTAGCTCCAGCTGGACAACCTTGTAGCTGGGCTCTTCCCTGCGAGCTTGCTCCAGAAATGGAGGGTTTGGCGCTTCCGGGACCTGGCAAGAGCTGACACATCCATAACGGCTGCCCTTCTCATTTATTGTACTGGCTTAGGGTAGGTTTGAACTTGAGCAGAGAAACTTTTTGTTCAAAGGATTCCAACCCGGCTGCTGCGCTCCAGCTGAGCCCCTCTTGTTCGTGGTGTCGCTCATGTGTCAGGAGGAGCAGGAGCTGTGCCAAGACCCCTGATTTCTCCTTCTGCATCCAGGAAAGCAGACAGCCCACCTGCTTCCCATCATGGAGAGATGCAGGATATTGTCTGGGCATCCTAAACACACATGATATTTTCAGCAAAACAAGATGACAACAGTTAGATGCTGGTTAGAAGTTTTACCTGACTTCAGTCCATCTGTCTGACCACCTCGCTTTCCTGCTGCTGAACCCCTCTAGTGACTTGGCAAAGGTATTCCCAGTTTAGGCTGTTGACGGAAAGAGGAACGATGCTCAGGTCAACAAAGCAGGACAAGTCTCTTGACACCTACCACCGCTTCGAGGCACGTACTGCTGAACTCCCCACTAATCACACCTGAGCTCTCACCCAGAGCCACCTCATCTCAAATCAGGGAGCTTAACAAAGATTTCACTTGTGCTGGTTTTACTCGTACATCCCAATAGCTTGTATGTAGAGCAGACAACAGGCTCCTGACAAGGATTAAGATTTGGAAAATATCTCCGTGGTCACTTCAAGGGAAAGCTGTTCTTTTTCACTTTCGCAGGAACTTTAACTCAACTCACAGCAGAGGCAGTCTTAAGACATGAAATGCACTCAAGTGATTAACAATTTGAAAGGTGATAAAAGCAGCTAAATAGTTCCAAATCTGCTTGCTGCCCAGCCAGCCAGATAGCATAAACCACTAGTTATCTTGGGGAGAAGGGAAGGGTGTCTCTATTTTTCTTTCCCAGAACCACTGATCGCAAGCTCACAGCACTCACGTTTCAAAGCAAAGCTGAAGAGAATGGAAAATATTCATTCCCAACTATATTGAAGTTCTCATAAATCCAGTACAGCATGGTCGTGTATTGGGGATGCTATGGGCCGCGTTTCGTGTACTAGTTAGAGAGCAACTCGCTGGTCAAGGTCACTGCATGCAGCACCTGCCCAAGCCAACAGCCATGTGTGTGCTATCATTAATAAATCAATCAAATGTTAAAGGCACTGGGGGTAAATTGTCCCATCAGCCTTCCCCATCAGCTGCTTTTACTGAACTCTGTTGAGTTACTCCACACTTGCAGAAGATTGAGAGAGAGACAGAGAGAGATCAGCATCTCCAAAATGCTTACAGCTTTGTCTTACACATTATAAACACTGGAGATATTTCATTAAAACCATTTTACAAGCTATAAAACTGAAAGTCATTTTATGTCTTTCGCTGTACGAGCAGACAGTGGGGTACTCCTTAGCAAAACATACTCTACAGTACATTTTAAGCAGCACTACACAGACTACTTGAAACTCCTTACAGAGCAATTTACATCCAATGTTATTTCTTTGCTAAAATTTATATCCAGTGCTATTTCTTTGCTAAAATGACAAGACTCTGAAGGCAAAAAAAACCCAAAACAACATTACAGCCTCAAAAAATACAGCCTTTTTAAAAATGGTTAATATCAGTATCAACTTAACAATCTTCCTAGATTAATTCATTAGGGAGGTCTATACCCAAGGCTCCAAAGCAGACTTTCAAATTACCCCTGGAAAAAAAACATGGAACATCTTCACTGTGCTTTCAGTTGGTCATCTAAAGCACAGCAGCTTTACGATGAAAATGCTAAAACGCACGCAAGGCTGGGACATAAAAGCAAGTGTTCAGCGCTGTAACAGGCTCGTCTTAAAGCTACGGGCAGTCTCCCTCTGCACCTGACTCCGGCACTTGGAGTTTTATTCATCCGCTCCCGCTTCCCTCGCTCTCTCCCCGGGCGCCGAAGCAACGCGGGCTTTCCCTGAGCCGCGACGTGAGCCCGGGCTCCGCGACCCGCGGCTGCCTCCGGCACACAGAAGTTCCGAGAAGTTGGGAGGACAGAAGCCGCGGTACGGGACGGACAGACAGCGAGTCGGGAACCCCGGCGGTACCTCGGGTCACCGGAGAGGAGGGACGAGCGGGCACTGCTCCGGCTCACCGGCACCTCGCCACCCCTTCCCCGGGGGACAGCGCGGCTCCCGCCGCTCAGATGCCCTTTACCGCCCCGCTGCTAAGAGAGGGGCTGCGGCCCTGTCCCCGCCGACCCCCGCGGAGCTCCCACCGAGCGGGGAGCGCTGCCGTGCGGGGCCGGCGGAGCCCCGGGCGCGGTGCGGGGCCGCTCCGCTCCTCTCCCGTTCCGCCGCCACCGGCAAAGTTGGCAGCGCGGCCGCCCCCCCCCACCCGCCCCGCGCTCACCGGCGTTACGGAGCTTCTTATTCCTCAGCACCGAGAGGATGACCAGCGCGTTGCCCAGCACGTCCACCACGATGGTGAAGATGAGCACGGCCGCCAGGGCGGTGGCGGCCCGCGCCGACGGACCCCCCTCCAACGGGCAGCCCGGGCAGCTCCCGTTGCTCCCCGGCCGCTCCATGCGCGCCTCTGCCCGCCGCCGCCGCCGGGGCGGCACCTCCTCCTCCTCCTCCTCCCGCCCCGACGGCAGCCCCCCGGGCCGCCGCCACCGCGCCGCGGGGAGGAGCGCGCCTCGGTACCCGTCCCGGGGGGGCGCGGGCCGCCCCCTCCCCCGGCGGTGCCGCCGCCCTGACCGGGGCGGGGCGGGGGCGGTGGAGGCGGGGGGGGGGGGGGGGGGTAGAGGGGGACACACGGCCCGGTACGCGGCGCGGGGCACCCGCAGCGCTCCCCGGTGCGATGGCGCCACCGCGCGGCGGCGGCGGGGAGCGGCGGCGGCGGAGAGCCCCCGGGAGGGAGCCCCGGGGCGCGGGGGGAGCCCGGCAGCGGGAGCGGGGCTCGGCAGCGGCTTCAGCCCCGGGACGAGCGGGGCAGCGCGGCGGTGGCGGCCCGCATCGACGTGAGCCGGCGGTGCGCGCTGGCAGCCCCGGGAGCCAACGGCGGCCGCAGGGGTGGGGGAGGCGGTTCTGCCCCTCCGGTGGGACCCCGCCTGGAGTCCCGCGTCCTGCTGTGGGGGCACCACCAGAAGGACGACACGGACCTGTTGGAGCGGGTCCAGAGGGGGCCACGAAGATGATGCAAGGGCTGGAGCACCTCTGCTGCGAGGACAGGCTGGGAGAGTTGGGGTGGTTCAGCCTGGAGAAGGCTCCGGGGAGACCTTATAGCCCCTTCCAGTACCTAACTTCCTTCCAGTTGGCCAGAACATCATGGTAAGAACTCGGCAGAAGACCATGGCCTCCCTGAGCTCTGCACCGAGCAGCTCCGAAGTGGCCACCCAGACAGAGCTAGCATGGCAACATGCTGTCACCCAGGTGTCGGGCTGCAGGGAGTGCCCTGCTTTTGCGCCGGTGTTGAATAGTAACGGTGAGCAGGCCTGTGGGCGGTGTGCCCAAGTAGAGGAACTCCTTCAGCTAGTGATGGAGCTCCGCGAGGAGGTAAGCTGCTTAAGAAGTATAAGGGAAAGTGAACAGGAGATAGATAGCTGGAGTCATGCTCTGTCTTCCCTGAGAGAAGCCCCCCAGAAAGATCGAGCTCCACATACAATGAGCCCAACACCCTCTAGCGTTGAATCTGAACGTGAAGATTCAGAAGACGGGGGCCAGTGGCAACAAGTCCCCACCCGACGTGGCAGGCGTGCCTCCCAGGAAACCCCCACACTATCCCAGGTGCTGTTACAGAACAGATATGATGTTCTGGAAAGGGAAGTGGAGGATGACAATAACAGTGCCTTGCCAAACTCTGAATTGCCACTGAAGCCAAGACAGGTTACACCTCGTGTAACAACATCATCATTTAGGAAAAAAAGACGGGTCCTTGTAGTAGGGGACTCGATTCTGAAGGGAGTGGAAGGTCCCATATGTAGACCGGACCCAATCTGTAGGGAGGTCTGCTGTCTCCCTGCAGCCAAGGTTAAGGATGTCCAGAGGAAACTCCCTACCCTAGTTAGGCCTACCGACTACTACCCTTTATTGGTTTTTCAGTTGGGTAATGATGAAATGCCAGTAAGGAGTCTGAGGGCGATAAAGAGAGACTTCAGGGCCCTGGGACGGCTGGTCAGGGGATCAGGAGCGCAAATAGTGTTTGCTTCTATCCCAACAATTGCAAAGATGGATGCGAAGATTAACAGGAAATGCCAGCTAATCAATGCCTGGCTCAGAGACTGGTGTCGTCGGCAAGATTATGGGTTCTATGACCATGGGCTGCTTTTCAGGACACCAGGCCTGCTGGCAACAGACACCAAAAGCCTGTCTCAGAGGGGGAAAAGGGTTTTAGGGCAGCAGTTGGCGGGGCTCATTGACAGGGCTTTAAACTAGGTTCGAAGGGGGATGGGGATAGATCCAAGGTTGCTAGCAAAAATCCTGAAATTGGTGGGCTGGCACTAGACTTGGAAAAGACAGGGGGTGTAACCGGGCTCCTTAGGAAGATGTCTGGGGATAGCAGAACTTTAGCTCCCTCCAGTAAAAAGGAGAAAGGACCTATAGCCCACCTGAAGTGCTTATACACTAATGCACGTAGCATGGGCAACAAACAAGAGGAGCTGGAAGCCATCGTGCACCAGGGTAATTATGATGTAGTTGCCATCACAGAAACATGGTGGGATGACTCTCATGACTATAATGTTGCCATGGATGGCTATAGACTCTTCAGGAAGGATAGGCGAGCAAGAAGAGGCGGGGGTGTGGCCCTCTATATCAGGGAGTGTTATGAATGCTTTGAATTAGAAGATGGTGATAATGGGATTGAGTGTTTATGGGTAAAGATCAGGGGGAGGGCTAACAAGGCAGATATTGTAGTAGGAGTCTGTTATAGACCGCCCAACCAGGATGAGGAGACAGATGAAATATTCTATAAACGGCTGGGAGAAGTCTCAAGGTCGCGAGCTCTAGTCCTCGTGGGTGACTTCAATTTGCCAGACATCTGCTGGGAATACAATACAGCAGGGAGGGAACAGTCTAGAAAGTTCCTGGAAGGTACTGGGGATAACTTCTTAACACAGTTAGTGAAAGAGCCAACTAGGGAAAGTGCCCTGCTGGATCTGTTGTTTGTCAACAGGGAAGGTCTTGTGGGGGATGTGATGGTCGGAGGCCGTCTTGGCAACAGTGACCACGAAATGATAGAGTTCTCAATTCTGGGAGAAGCAAGGAAGGGGGTCAGCAGAACTGCCACCTTGGACTTCCGGAGGGCGGACTTTGGGCTCTTCAGGAGCCTGGTTGAAAAAGTCCCCTGGGAGGCGGTCCTCCAGGGCAAAGGAGCCCAGGAAGCCTGGATGTTTTTCAAGAAGGAAGTCCTAAAGGCGCAGGAGCAGGCTGTCCCCATGTGCCGGAAGACAAGCCGTCGGGGAAAAAGACCGGCCTGGCTAAGCAGGGAGCTAGTGTTGCAGCTTAGGGAAAAAAAGAGGATATATGGCCTTTGGAAAGAAGGGCAGGCCGCTCAGGAGGACTACAAAGAGGTAGTGAAGCTATGTAGGGAAAAAATTAGGAAGGCCAAAGCCCAGCTAGAACTAAACCTGGCTTCTGTTGTCAAGGACAACAAAAAAAGTTTCTATAAATATATTGGCAATAAAAAGAGGACTAAGGATAATCTCTGTCCTCTAGTAGACCAGGCTGGTAACGTATTGACTAAGGACGAGGATAAGGCTGAGGTACTTAATGCCGTCTTTGCCTCAGTCTTCAGCAGTAGGACCAGTTGTTCCTTGAGTTCCCTAACCCCTGAGCTAGAATACAGGGATGGGGAGCAGAATGAAGCCCCTGTAATCCAAAGGGAAATGGTGAGGGACCTGCTTCAGCACCTGGAGGTGCACAAATCTATGGGGCCGGATAGGATCCATCCAAGGGTACTGAAGGAGCTGGCGGAAGTGCTCACCAGGCCACTCTGCATCATTTATGAACAGTCCTGGATAACCGGGGAGGTCCCAGCTGACTGGAGGTTGGCAAATGTGACACCCATCCATAAGAAGGGCCGGAAGGAGGATCCGGGGAACTATAGGCCAGTCAGTCTGACATCGGTGCCTGGGAAGGTCATGGAACAGATCATCCTCAGTGCCATCACACGGCACATGCAGGAGAACAAGGTGATCAGGCCCAGTCAGCATGGGTTTGTGAAAGGCAGGTCATGCCTGTCAAACCTGATCTCCTTCTATGATGAGGTGACCCGCTTAGTGGATGAAGGAAAAGCTGTGGATGTTGTCTACCTGGACTTTTGCAAGGCTTTTGACACCGTTTCCCATAGCATTCTACTGGAGAAACTGGCTGCTCGTGGCCTGGACAGGTGTACCCTTCGCTGGGTAAAAAACTGGTTGGATGGCCGTACCCAGAGAGTGGTGATAAATGGAGTTAAATCCAGTTGGTGTCCAGTGACAAGTGGTGTCCCCCAGGGATCGGTGCTGGGACCTGTTCTCTTTAATATCTTTATTAATGATCTGGATGAGGGGATCGAGTGCACCCTCAGTAAGTTCGCAGACGACACTAAACTGGGGGGGCGTGTTGATCTGCTTGAGGGTAGATTGGCTCTGCAGAGAGATCTGGACAGGCTGGACAGATGGGCTGAGGCCAATGGTATGAGGTTCAACAAGGCCAAGTGTCGGGTCCTGCACTTGGGTCACAACAACCCCATGCAGTGCTACAGACTGGGGGCGGAGTGGCTCGAAAGCTGCCTGGCAGAGAAGGATCTGGGGGTGTTGGTGGACAGCCGGCTGAGTATGAGCCAGCAGTGTGCCCAGGCAGCCAAGAGGGCCAACAACATCCTGGCCTGCATCAGGAATAGTGTAGTGAGCCGGAGTAGGGAAGTAATCATCCCCCTGTACTCGGCACTGGTGAGGCCTCACCTCGAGTACTGTGTTCAGTTTTGGGCCCCTCACTACAAGAAGGACATTGAGGTGCTGGAGCGTGTCCAGAGAAGGGCTACCAGGCTGGTGAGGGGTCTGGAGGACAAGCCTTATGAGGAACGACTGAGGGAGCTGGGGTTGTTTAGCCTGGAGAAGAGGAGGCTGAGGGGTGACCTTATCACCCTCTACAACTACCTGAAGGGAGGTTTTAGAGAGATGGGGGCTGACCTCTTCTCCTACGTGGCAAGTGATAGGACAAGAGGAAACGGGTTCAAGTTATGTCAGGGCAGGTTTAGATTGGATATTAGGAAGCATTTTTTCACTCAAAGGGTTATTAAACATTGGAATGGGCTGCCCAGAGAGGTGGTGGATTCACCATCCCTGGAGGTGTTTAAGAAAAGGGTAGATGAGGTGCTTAGGGACATGGTTTAGAAGTGGGTGTTTTTAAATCAGGGTAGGTTAACGGTTGGACTTGATGATCTTAATGGTCCCTTCCAACCTCACTTATTCTATGATTCTATGATTCTAAAGGGAGCCTAGAGGAGAGCTGGGGAGGGACTCCTTATCAGGGAGTGGAGCGACAGGACGAGGGGGAATGGCTTCAAACTGAAAAAAGAGTAGATTTAGATTACGTATCAGGAGGAGATTCTTCACTTTGAGGGAAGTGAGGCACTGGCCCAGGTCGCCCAGAGAAGCTGTGGCTGCCCCATCCCTGGAGGTGTCCAAGGCCAGGCTGGATGGGGCTTGGAGCAACCTGGGCTGGTGGGAGGTGTCCCTGCCCATGGCAGGGGGGTTGGAACTCGATGGTCTTCAAGGTCCCTTCCAACCTAAGCCATTCTAGGATTCTATGATCATCCCTGCCTGCTCTACAGAGCTTTTACTTCCCTCCTCTCCCTCACAGCTGGTTGCAGCCAGCAGCACCATGCTGAGGGGGAAACTGAGTCAAGGTGAAGGATTTTATCTTTTTGTCCAAGGACAAGGTCACGGGCAGCAGCTCCAGCTCGCACAGCCTCCGCCAGCATGAAGCAGTGCTTTAAAGAAGCCCCCAGGGAGGCAGCCGGCGGAGAGCACCTTTGCTGCCCCGCAGACGTGCCAGGCAAGCACCCGCAGCCCCTCCATCTGCAGGGCTGCCGGGGGGAGTGACACGGCTCCTGCCCCCGGACAGGGGTAGCAAGAAGGGAGAAATTACGAGGCAAAGTTTCACGTTTTCCACGTCACAAGCGTTTTCTTCACCTTTGTTTCCCACTGCAAAGAGTGCCCCGCGGCTCTGCAGCCAGCGTGTCACCAGCCCCCTGCCGCCTGTCACAGCCGGCCACCCTGGAGCCAAACCCATCCTCACAAGAACTTTTTTTGACCAATTACCTCAGAACAAAACCATTTGCTTTCATTTTAATGCTTTTTACTGATTCTAGGGCGCGCAGTGCAGGAGCCCCAGCACCAATTTCAACCCCAGCAGCCCACGTGGATGCTCCTCAGCCGGAGGAAAGCGGCGCTCAGCAGGGATTTCCACCTCCCTCAGCCCAGCCTCGGGGCTGAGCCTTCCAGGCACCGTCTGTGCTTTACTCCACACCAGCACGAGCAAGGAGAGACCAAGCCCCTGCGGTCAGATTGCAGCTGCAATACAGCAACCGCATGAATTCGCGGCTTTATTTAGAAAATTAACCTGGAAAATAGGTTTTATGGGCTGTGGAGATCAGCCGTGATGCTGCGCTAGGGCCTGGGTGGGGGCAGGCGAGAGGGCCGAGAGGCGCCGAGGTTGCCCACTGCCCGGGGCTTCGGGCCAAAGCCACTTCTCTGCGTGCGGGTCAAAGTGCCCGAGCAAACGTAAAGGCTGTGTCACAACCCGGCCTGGGGGTTTTACAACTGCCCAGTCGAGTGAGTCAACAACAAAGGTAAAAGCAAACGGTTTGATGGCTCGTTCCCCGCCAGCAGCGCACAAGCAGCAGTGGGGCACAGCCAAAACGAGCAGCACACAGGGTGTGCCCCAGCCCGGTGGCACGGGGTCAGAGCCAGCCCCCCATCTGCGCCCAGGCCCTGGCTGAGCCAAGCTGCTTTAAGCAGCTTTCCCCATGACTGGGGAATGCTCAATTTTGAAACAAGATGGGGGTGGGTTTGGTTTTGGTTGGGTTTTTTTGGCTTTTTTTTTTTGACGATAATGATCAAAATCGTGCATTTTCAAATTGTCAAAAAGAGCATTTTGGCTCGAAGTGTGATTTCTTTAGGCTTCTTGGTTGACACTCTGCACTGAATTCTGCATAGTTTTACAAATACTTTCTCTGTGTAAACCAAATAATTTTGCTGACAGACTTTCAGCTGGTCTACGTTCAGGACCTACCTGCAGTACAGGAGCAGGGGCGGGAGCAGCTCGCGTGGACGCATCCTTCCAGCGCCTTTCGCCTTCACGCCGCTCTGCTCTGGCAGCTGTCTGTACCGTTTTTAAGAGGCTCTCAGATGTATTTCAGATGCGGAGAACTGAGATGTGACCAGAGGACCTGAACTTTATATGCAGGTGTCTTGGACTTGCTAGTAGAAACGTGGTTTGAAACTAATGAAGATGGTGTTTGAAGTCAGGGAAGAAGCTGCTTTTCCGAGCGCTTTGTGTGAAGATGCATGCAATGCTGTCACTTCTGCCCCAGCTCTGGCGGCTTTCAAGAGCCCCTGCAAACCTACACCCACAACAATTATCTCCTGCTAGCACCAAATTTGCCTGTGCTGTCTTCCAGCCCCTTCCATTATGGAGGTCGCCAAGCTGGGATGTCCCACAGGGAACTGGTTTTGCCTGGTGACAGCCAACAGTGGTCGATTGCTGAATAACGGGAAGAGAATTAATGCAAATTCTGGTGAACCCCACTGACCTTCACCAGTTGCAGGGCCGGGGTGGTTGTGCTGGTGCTGTCTGGGACAAGAGCACCGATGGGAGCACCAAAGCTGCCCAATGAAGATCTTGGCCTCACTTACACCTAAAAAAAAACTTGCTAGCAGAGCAGTGCGAGGTAGAGGGGGTTGCATTTTGTGAAAGTGCTCCAACTGGAAAAGACAGAAAAAATGTTTTTTCATCTGGTAACTCCTTTTGGTGCATAATTTATACCTGCAAAAAGTAGTGTTTTTCCACAGCCCGGTGCAACTGCCCTAGATGGGAAGGTCTGCATAGCTCTACCAGGCATGTGTGCATCTGCACAGTTATAACAACTAATCTCTCATAAGACTCTTAGAAGAAATTATGATAGATGTAGTGAGCAACTGTTTTCATCAGCGGAGTGATTTAGATGACTGATCTTCAGGCGGTTTCCTCCCACCTTCCTGCTAAATGGACTCTTCACTGCTTCAATTAAGAAAAGGCTGGCACTCTAGGAAGCAGTGGCAAGGAAAAAAAAATGAAGGTAGAGGTATCAATAAGACCTTTTTAATTACACTTTACCGGAACCTCTGACGTAAATCATACCGAAATAAAAAATATCCCCAGTATGTTCGAAGAATTTAGGCTCATTTGATTGTGCAAGGACCATGAATGTGATCACAAGAGAACACAACTGAAATAGGGTCAGAAACCAGAGCCCTTCGGTACCCAAACCACACCAGGGAGGGTACGTACATGTACACAAACAGGCAGACCAAGCAGAATGCCGTCAGTGCAAAATATTCAAGCACCATAAATGCTTTTCAAACACACCTTTTGCAAAAATGTAATAGCTTTTCTAACGGTGAGGCTTAGAGGGGCAGCGCCTGGCCATCTCCCGCCGTGCCGCTCGCACCCATCACAGCAGCCACGTGCAGAGAATCGCTCGTCCCTCGCTGAGCGCGGGACTCGTCCAGCGGCATCAAACACCCCCCTTCCCCACCGTACCTACCAAAGCACACGGCTCGGTAAGAGTTAATCCAGGTATACTATAATAAATGAAAGCTTGCATAATTGAAAAATAGCTGAGGCATTAATCTTCCTTCTCGGTACCTTGAGTCCTCTTTAAAAAGATTATTTTGTCTTCAGAGACAGCTTTAATGCTACTTAATGAATCGCTTATAAATGAAGGATTCCCCCCCCCCCCCACGCACACACAGGGACAGGCTGACTACTACGCTGATTTTGTCAAAGAGACAATTAACTTTTGTCAAATATACAAAGATAATGGCTGTTCTCCACAAATACTACTGTACCAAATTTGGCATATTTAAGGCCAATTTGTCTTGTCGTTTTGACTGAGCCTGCTTAGCGACAGTGACATACCCATTCCCTTTAGCTGGACCTGGGGAACTCTTCGTGCTTACCAAAACAATTAGCAGCACCCTGAGCACCCCCGGGAACAGGGAGGTTAGTGCTGGATAAGGAACACCAGGCTGGGAAATTCAGAATCCCAACACGAGCTCATTCAGAGGTGTTTCGGTGTCCAGCTTCAAAGAAGGCAAGAGACATGAGAAGGAAGGGGAGAGATAGAAAACCAGGGCACCAGGAGACCTTACCCTGAACTTCTGCGCCGAGTGTCTCAGTTGCAGACAGGGTGCAGGCAGGTTTTCTTTGAGCTGTAACTCCCACGCTGCAAAAGCAGACACCATGGGATAGGTTAGTTGTTTCCCCGCTGCAAGAAAAACTCCCAGTGAGCTGCAAAGGCAATGTTGTAGCATGAAGTCATTCCTAACGTGGAGGTCCCCAAGCAGAAATGCTCGGTTGTCTCCCTTGCCCATGTCCCACCGAGCACCCGCTCCGTTCCCCAGATCCACACACGCAGCGCAAAGACGCCGAAGGAAGGTGAATCCCTCCCCTCCCACCACGCCAGCCTGGCTCAGTACCCGTATTTATTTCCAGCAAGAACAACAGGCAATAAGAGTTGCAATTTCTCAACAAGTCGGCCTTTTGACTCAAGCAGTGGCCTTTGGGAGAGACACACAAGCAGACGCAGAAACAGAGCTAATAAATCCTTTGCCACGTGGGCTGCTCCCACGCTGTTCAGCCCCGGACAGGACACGGACGAGCCCTGCGGGACTGCTCCCGGTCACGGGCAGAGCGGGTTTCCTCCACCCTGGGCAGACCAGGCAAAGGTTTAGAGGTCTTCTCCTGCCTCCCGTATCGACCCCAGCAGCCTGCGGTGGTTTAACGCCACCAGGATGGGGTGCTCAGCCGTTGGAGGGCTTCAGCACGTGCCTTTCCAGCACAGTCTGGTTTTCTTGTTTAAAATTCTGGTCAAGACCCCAAACAACGGAGGTTCATTCCTTGGCACAGTCTTAGGCTCCTCGAGCTGACAAACCCAGCTGAAATAAGCCATTTAGTCCATCCATGCATCATGGTCATTATCTTCAAAATAAGGACCAACACCTTTTTTCCCCCCTCCTTGTCTCAATACTGCCCTTAAAGCCAGCGTGTGGTCAGGAGGCAGAGTTATTTCCAAACCATTACCAAATGGGGAAATCACCATTTTCCACCCACCATTCTCTAGCCAAACGCACACAGCAAGAGTTCTTCTCTCCCCAACACTTTTTTTTGGTCTGTTTGGACTGGGCGGCTATTTATTGCAGAGGCAACACAGCTGTACTGTGCATGGTGTAAGAGAACCCCAGTCTTGGGGGGGAAAAAAGCACTAGTTGCTTCAGCAATAAATAGATGAATACAGCAGCTTGCCCTGAGCTGCCATGGCAGAAGAGATCAACAAACAAGTGGCTCTATTTATGCCGTCCTGCACGCATAGAAACTCCAGACAAACTAATAACCTCGTGTTCAGCCACTTCCCCGCTTTGTCCCTGAAGCGGCAGCCTCACGCAGAGCGCACAGCTCGCTCGCCCAGAACAGGATTTTTTTTGTTAATCGCTCAAAAAGCCGCGGACACAGGCCTGTTCATTCAGCTCAACTGCTTAACGCTGCAATCTAAATAAAAAGGGAAAGAAGGAAAACTTTGTATTCCTCTTGCACCCTGAATGTTAAATGACACCATCGATGTTGCCTTGGGACGCAACATCAAACCACTTCCTTTGCTCCGAGATGGGATGCAAGAAGAATGACTTTGAGGCTGACTTGCCGTTTCAAATCTCCCATTTCCCCCCCCCCCCATCTCAAACTTGAGGATGCAACATGAACGAAATCAGAATGAGCCTTGTTACAAACAAGCAAGGGGGGTGACCTAGATTCGCTTTGCCTCTCAGAAGGAAGTGACGGCCAAAGTTTAAAACCCACCATACGGGGCTGTCGGCTGCAGCACATTCAGGTCAAAGTTTGTTGCGATCAAATCGTGCTTTCCGAAAAGGCTTTTACTAGCGGGATGATTTGTATGGCAGTGGCTGAATTATGCATGGGATTTGTACAGCCTCTGCTAGCAAATAACTCCAACCCTTCTGGCACGGGCTGAGCATCTCAAGCTTTTCCCTGCAGCACCTTCAGGGGCTTCAACCCAGTCCTGCGACCCTGGGGACACACGTGGTGCTGGGGTGTCAGGATAGCCCTCACCACCAGCCACATCAGGTAGCATCCCATGCTGTGCCCGGCTGGAGCCAGTCTTGCTGCAGGTCTCCATGTGCCAGGATGAAATGTGGGGGGTTTTTTTTCAATGATCTTACTGAATCCCACCCAAAAGCTCCCAAATCAGAGGGCCTGCTCCCAGCAAAGGCAGCCTGGCTGCTGTGCGGGCTGCGGGGGCTGCTCGGATGGCAGCTGGGTGGTAGCACAGGACTCTGCCCAAGTGACGGTCACACTAAAGGCAATATACAGCAATGATCAAGCTGATCATTTGTTGTGGTGAACTGGGGAGAGAAAAAAAAAACACAAAAAAACCCCATCAAAACTCAGGGAAGGCCACAACTGTTTACCCCATTTAAGCCAGGAAGATTTAATTGATGTATTTCATGGCTAACATATCCTAAAGAATTTTAAGTGCTTTAGTATCCGAGTAAGAAACTCCTACATTGCCCAACCGCAGGCAAGTAACTCAAGGTGCTGCTAGCTCAGCGCTTGTCAGCAAGGCAGTGAATCTGAAAAAAAAAAAAAGAAATGCACAGCGAAGAAAGGAAAGCTGGTTCATGACAGACCAGTCCCCCCACACAGTGGCCCTATTTGTCTTCACGATCTGCCTTTAACTTGAGCAAAAGAAGGATTGCTCATCCTCCTCACACCATCCCCACGGAGAGTGTGCTCAAGCGAGGGTGGGCAAGGCTTTCCCCTTACGCCCATAGCTCCTGGGGTGGCAAGGGGGAAAAAGAGCATTTTGTATTTTTCTCATTGAAATTCCTCATTCACTCCCTTTTTCTGCCAGTGAGAACGAACAACAAGCCCAGTCCTGCTCCTTATGGGTCTCCTTTCACTGGTCCCTTTCCAGTCCATCCCTTCTGCCCCGACACGCCGTGCACACAGGAATCCCGCTGCTCCCGCAGACTCCCTGCTCGGTGCCCGCAGGGATGCTGGCTGGGTCGCTCTCGGTTTTCCCAGTGCAGCTCTCACAGCCTCTCCCCTCCCTTTCCCTCCCCTTTCTTTCTTCCCCCTCCCGAAGCCCAGGGTCCGTCCCAGTTAGGGGATGCTGGGGGGAGTCTCAGGCCAATCTTTTGGACACACCAGGGTCTTACCCAGTTTACCACTGCCTGTATGCGGAGAAAGGACCTCAGCTTCTCCTCTGGCTGTGCTTCCATCCCAATAAAAAAGGCTAGTTAGCACTTCACAAGGAGGTAAGACTGGCCGTCCCCTTGCGAACCTGGAGGGAAAGCTCTTCACTCCAGAGGCAGTGCCCAAGCAGAGGTGGTTGCTCTTTTCTCTGACACCCCCAAAAGTTTGTGCGGCATCTCAGACATTCAGCGTCGCCTGCCAGGCACCTGGCCTTGCCGTAGGGGGAACGGTGTGAGATGGAAACTGCTGAGATGCTCTGGGGACTCTCCCCTGCCCATCCACAATTTGCGTTGGGGTTCACCCGGATGCTCACCCACCTGCAAGCATTTTGCCCGCACCCGCTCTGCTGCCCAGCACTATGGCCAAGCTGCTTTTCCAGCTGGGGACGGCACGAGCCCAGCGTGGGGCAAACCCGGCTGGGCTCCAGCCAGCACAGCCCGCTGCCACCCGTGTTCCCCACCCAGCCGCACCGTCACTGTGGGGACACTCACAGTTGATGCCACTCTCTTGTCAAAATCACTCCATTGCCATTGGCAGCTGCTTTCCAACGCTAAGGCTGAATTGCCATGGTTGTCCTCAGCAAGTGGAGAAATAACAGCCTTAAAGAAAACAAGGAGACTTCCCTTCCCCGGGCAGCCCCTCCTGCAGCCTGGCTGTGGGAGCCGCGACTCGAGCAAGCTTCAGGAGCGCTCGCCACTAACTGCCTCGTCACAAGCCAGCGGCGCAGGAAGGACAGCGCGACACGCCGTACTCCAAATATCGGGCTCTTAATTACGTCCCAAGCAGCACCTCTGCGCCTGCAGTAATGGGAGCTCAGCTATATCCGCGGCTGTTAGTGAGATCCTGTTTTGCTTCATCCTCATTATGGGAAATAGCCTGCTCGGATCCAGCAGCCGGTGGAGATGTTTCCTCTCGTGAAGCAGATTGCTTTCTCCTGTCAATTATGAGCAGAGAGCTCGACAGCCCTGTGCAAATTGCTGGGTGAAAGCATAAATAGGAGTACACGGGAACCGATTACAGTCTTGGTAGCAGGCTTGCTTAAAAACAGCTGATGGAAACACAGAGGTCAAGAGAAATAAAAAGCGTAGAGGAGATGGCGCTGATGGCTGGCATGGCAGTACCGTGGAGCCGGGGGGGGATGCGTGGCCCCCGCCTGCCCTTGCAGAAGTGCAGCCATCTGCAGCGGTGGCACGGCAGGGGTTAACAGAGGGGCTGCAGCGAGTTGGCTCTGAAGCCACAGTTTTTTCCCCAATGAAGAGATCCCCTTCTCTCAGGCTGTCGCTTTGGTAGTGTCAGCAGTGTGCATCCCGCAGCTGGGAAACTCAGCACTCCTTGGGGAAAGGGAAATGCCTCCCCCTCTCACGCTGTACTCCTACCAAAAACCCCGATTGCACCGGACGCTCCGGCACACCCGCAAAGCCCTGCAGGATTTCTAAGCGGGGAGCAAACAGGTCTCTGGGCTGAGGTTACGCACCAAACCTTTACGCAGCGCACAGCACCGGTGCTCTCACTGCTGCCAGTGACTGCCCCTACCCGGGGAAGTCCAGGCTGGTTAAAGTTCAGCCGAGCATCATAACCAGACCCTTGTCCTGACGGGGTCCCACTGCAGAGAAAAGGATGAAAAAGTGTGTACGCATTTTAACCAATGGTCTCAGAGCTGTTTTCTTCAGCCCTACAGACCTTGCTGGCTCCTCCTGGGCCAGGGTCACAGCCCCCACCGCCCCGCCTGACCCCCGGAGCCTGCCTTTGCTCCTTCCTCGGGGGAGGGTGGTAGCCATGTCTCTTCTGCCCCTGGTTTGGGGCTGCTTCAGCGAAGGGACCGCTTTCCTGCCTGTCGCTGGCAGGGAACAAGCTGAGTGCCCATCTTACACTGTTCACTTTGCTCTGCCCTCTAATACATTACTGCTCATGAACTTTCGTTGGTCTTCAACCCGCTCCCCATTGCCTGGTCTGATCTTCAGCTGTCCCCAGACCTTTAGCCCATCACCTTGAGGTCCACACCTACACCCAACATACACGTGAAGCATCACTCGCGCTCAGTCCAATCCTACCCATCTCTTCAATAGCTCCATCCAGAAATCTACTCGGCACCAGCTCTGCGCGCTCGCGCCCATCAGCATTTTTGCAGGCTCTGCAGAAGGGTATTGATTCCTGCTCGTAGAGCAGTTCTGTCTGAAGAAAAGGCATTGCATTTGCCTGAGTGGGCTTTGGGAGCTGGCCCCTCTATGCCGTGCAGATCCCTTCTTCGCCTTTCCACTCCTGCTTCCCCACAGACCCACTGGGAAGTGGGGTTTGCTCACCCGCCTCACCCCGGCCCCCTTGCTTTCCTCCTAGACCCCGCAGGCAGAGCTGCCGGGGATTTATTTCCTTGTATTTAATACTGCTAAGTCAGAGGCACCAGAAACCCGCAGCTGGCAACTTCAGGCTGCTTTCCAGCTCCTCCATCCAGACCTGCCAGCAGACGTTTTCAGTTTTGGTTCTCAGATCTCCGCTACAGTCTGGTCTCAAAACAGCGAATCCACCAGCCCTCCAACTGCGCGCATTCAACTCCGCAGCCTCAAAGCTGTTACAAACGAGCCGCGAGTTCCTCCCGCTTCTCACAAGAAATGGGTATCCCTCCGACGCGTCTGTCTTTGGCGGAGAGTGATACCCTTCAGATCTCTCGAGCACAGTTTGGTGCCTGGTTTTCCCTCCTACCCGATTGTAGGCTGGTAAGCAAAGACAGCTCCTCAGATCTGGCGATGTTCAAACCCTTCTTTATCAGTAACTCCACTTACCTCAGTGACAAGGGGAAAGCTGTGCTTGAATTTCTGCTGCTTTCCTGGAGAATTTAAGCAAAGCTGAACTGCGGGTGCATCCGTCCTCCTGCTGCCTTTCCCTCGGCTCCTGGGAGCGCTCTGCCCTTCCTGCAGACATTTCTGGACCCGGGTTTTACTCAGTCGTGGAGAAGTGAGAGCTGTGGTTCATAACTCATATGAAATTTCACTTAAAGTTGAATTAATAACTTGCGAGAAGAAAGACAGGAAGAGAAAAGGGATTTGCACGTCTCAGGTTCACCCCACTCTCCTACAATCTGTCTGGAAGAAAGAAGGTTTGGAGGTGTTAGGTCAGTTATGAAGTTTAGCGGGGTTGCATGCATTTTAAACAAAACCCCCAATAGATGGAATGAACCCCCTCATCAGGGTTTGTCCCTGCTCCTGGCCGGGCGCCGAGCACTCTCCCCAGCCAGAGGACTTGAGCCTGGCACGTGGCACGCACGGAAGAGCCCAAAGCAGAAGGTGAGGCTCGCTGAAGGAAAGCTGGATGCAAATCCTAAGGAGAAATACAGACCTGAGATACAGAGAGCTTGAAATTAAATATAAATTCAACAGTGTAAAAAGTTGCCAGAGATATTTAGGGTTTGTATATGTATGTTACATATATATATATACACACATACATACATATATATATAAAGACCAACAAATCCTCTCTGTATGCAATGTGAGCAAGATGTTGCTATAGTAATCTTAATTTTACATTCCTTACATTAAGAGGAAGATTGTGAGTTGTTTGGCACCCAGACTGTCTTTTTGTTGTAGCACGTGCTGCATTTAACGCAGTGGGACCCTGTTCTCTGCCTCTTAGAGCTGTGGAAATAGAAATAACTACTGACAATAATATCAGCGCTTCACGGCAGCCTGGGATTCAGTTTCCTTTAAAAAAAAAAAAAAAGAAGAGAGAGAAAAAGAAACTGTCTGTGCACATTAGCATCAAGTTCAGGCATGGACACAGACACATCCCCGAGGATGAGCAGGGACCCAGGGAGCAGCGCTGGGAGCTGCCGGGGGAGCGGGACGGACCGGGAGCGTCCTGGGTGGGAGTGGGCGAGCAGGGGGCAGGAGGAGCGGCGCCCGCCTCGCGTTTCGTGCGACACCAGCTGTCAATCAGAAGCGACTCTGCCCAAGTCAGCAAAGGCACAGGGGTACCAAAAAAGGATGGAAAGCCAAGTGGGGCTTCAGCACTGCAAACGTGCTGCTCGTGCTGCGGTGGGGAGGCTTCTCCACGACCTGATGTGCCGGCACGGGATGGGGCTTTCAGCCCACGGTGAGGGTCCCTGCCTGCAAGATGGGGAACTGAAGTTAAAATCCAAACAATCCTCTCAAAGCAGCCACCCTCTCCGGCAGGAGCCCTGCTCCCTGCGGGGCGGTGAGGGGGCCCCCAGTGCGAATGCTGGCGGCGCCCCTGCCAGCTCCACGCGGCCAGGCTTCGAGCACCCATCGCTCTCGCACAAGACACCTCTGAGCAGCGACAAGGCCATGCCCAGGGCTCTCTGTCCCCCCCACAGGAGCTGAACAGCTTCCCAGGGGTGAAAATCCCCGGCAGAAAGCCCCAGGAGCCACACCGACCAACAAGTTCGGAGCATCCTTCCTTCGTCTCCCTCCAAGAGCAAAAGCAGGCGGTGCATTAAGGCCACCTCCCCCACAGCAGCTAACCCCTACCTGGGTCCCCCCTCCCGAGAGGGGCTGCACGAGGGGCTACAGAGCTCCAAAAGGCAAGGATGCGAGCCCTCCCAGGGACGGGGAGAGGCAGCACTTTGCCTCCCTGGCTTTGCTGCAGCTTCAGGCGGTGACAGACTCGGGGGAAGTCTGAGGTTGGGGATCCACGCGACCCACGGGCACATCCCATGCACTGCAGGGGCAAGCGCTGCCTTCGAACATCCTCACCCGCCAGCAGCTCCCAGGGACGTTTGTTTTCTCCAGATTGATGGTGTTTACAACTTCAGGCATCTTCTCAGTCATCTATGATCTCTGGCCGCGAGCAGGTCTCTTTGGGACACTGAGTGACAAGTATTGTTACAGTGCCAAGGAGATGGGACTCTCAACTGCCTGTGGCAGGCAGATCGCTGCGAAATCATGATTTATCTGGAGTTAAATTAAGTTATGTCTCTGTTCGCTGCCTGCCCTGGCAGCGGCTGCATACAGGTGTGCCGTATTTCTTCCTCTAAAAGGGAAACCACGGGGCCATTTACCAACGGCTAGAGATCAGAAGGTGCCCGAATGTAAACTCCAGGACAAAACTCATCTGAGCGTAGTTGAGGGAGGGAGCTGACAAGTGACAAACAGCCAGAGCTGAGTTTGCTCTATTTTGGCTTACGCCATTGCTTGGGGAATCACGGGAAGGGAAAACAGGTGAATTATTGTCACCTCCAGACTTAAACAAATGGAGGCTTCAAACAAAATTGCATTGCTTAGACATTCAGAGGGGGAAATATTTACCTCGCGTGCAGAAATAAATGTTATAGTTTATGAGTCATATAAAGCCTTTTATGCTGAAAATCCCCGTCTGGATGAGGATGGGGATATTTCTCATCGTGGTCTTGATCCATCCAATTTATTTGCAGAGCAAAAGGATCAGCGAGGGCCTTATTCTCCAGAAGATCTGGCAATGGGAGAAGTTCTTCCAGTGGGGGCTGGATGCCCACCTGCGCCTCCCCATCCCGGCTCACGCAGATTCCTTCGCCCACCCAGGCAGCCCCCATCGCCCCTGGCAGAAGAGGCTCTGGGATCTCCTTTGAACCGAGGGTTTTGGAGTCATGGCATGCTTGGCTGAAATAACGGGGTTGCTCTGCCACGTGGCTATTCCCCAGGGGATGCAGTGGGGCTGCAGCACCTGGGGGTTCTCCAAAACTCCCTGTTTTGGGGTGCACACAGCTGGGTTCAGGGTGCATGAGGAACAGAGCAAGGTGGAGCATAGGGACAGGCAGGAGGAGGGTGGTCTCTCTTTCTGCAGTCCTGGGTGTCCCAAACCGCCAAACACTGGTACCCGCTCGTCTCCCCTCAGCCCATTAGAGATGTGCGTGTGCACCGATACGCGCATTAATGGATGAGCTGAAGACGGGTGACCCTAAGCCTTGGGGTGCACTATGCCCTAGCCGCTGGCAGCACATCCTGGGAGCAGCAAAAGCAGGAAAAACTCATTCGTGTGTGAGTGGTTTGGGTCTCGGGGTGACTGGCAGCAAGTTCAGGTAGCGCAGAACGAGCCTGCCCTGATTCTTCTGCCTTTTGGGAAAGACATTGCTATCGCCAGAGCCTCATGCCTTCTGAAAACCGCCGTTCCCGCCATTGCTGATGATTCATAGGGGAAGAAGCCTCATTTTTCACTGATCATATTAGAAGCACAGAACGGATTACAGCATGGAGTAACCTTGATAGCTGAGGAATTCAGTGTATGCAAATGTGAGCCTTAAATGGCTCTCTCTGTGAAAGATTGCCTGTAGGGGGGACATCTTTGCGACATGGCACCAATGAATGGACTGGTATTTAAAAGCAGGGACTTTGCCACAAGCCACAATGCATGGTCTACTGACGTCCACAAACAGCAGCTTTTCCCCGTGAGCACAATTCGCATCTCTGCTCTGCAAACCTGCTCATTTCACTGCACAGCCCCGTGCCCGTCGGGATGCCCGGTATACCAGCACACGTGCACCAAAAGATGCCAGTCTACTAAAAGCAAACCACTAAGTCACCTGCAGCACCAACGACCTCCCAGGCCCACCCATACCCTTCCCTCGCACCTGAACCGCAGCCTGAGGGTGGCCAGGAGGGAGCACCAAGGGCCTGGGGCTGTTTCAGCCTCTCCCACCTCCTCCAGCCCCTCGGAGCTCGGGCATTAGAGGGGAGCAGGCGCAGGTATGAAGAGGGATGAGGCGAAACTCGTGTTTTCCCTGGACTGATGCTGCCCATTGCCTGGCTCACCTGGTGCCAGGCTGCAGCGACCATCCTCCCTTGGGCATCCCCTGCGGTACCCAGGCTGGACCCACCACCTCCGACCAGCGCAGGGATGGACGGGGATGCACAGGGATGCTGTGCAGTGCGTGGCAGCTGCCTGAAGATGGCAAGCCAACACTGCAGTTTATAATACATGCAAATAACCCCGCTGGAGGAAGAAGGGGGCTCCCTACAAATAAGAGGGCTATATTTTCTTTGCAGCCCATGTAATGCCAGAGCAGAATTTAAATTGCGGTGTTTATCAAACAGTTCTGAGCCCTTTTTCTTTCCTCCTCTTTGTTAAACACTGCCCGTCTTGCAGAATTTCGAGTGGTACTCCCGGTACTGCACCAGTCCTCGAGCCCAAATGCAAAGTCTGAGGAAGAAATTGCAATGCATCCTTTGGCACCAGGGAGCCATAGAGCTAGCGTGTGCATGCAATAATTTATCCTAAGCCTTCTAGTGGCATTTTATGTCTTTTTGCTGTAGTGCCATTACAGCTTTGATTACTCCATTTTTATGTTTGTCAGCACAGCATATGGGCAAGATAATTTGTATTCAAAGTATTAAACTGGTAATGTAAATTATTAAAGACCCAATTCATAAAAGCATTACACACCATATGCAGATTCCTTCCCCTGAACTCTCCCCTCCTCCTCCCCGTTTTGCAGAGCCAGTTTCACACCATTTGAGCGGGACCAGGACCGCTGCCAGCTCCCACCCCATGGGCACCAGCTTCATCCGAGAGGATGTCAGATGAGGACCCAGCACCTTCCTCTTTCTGCTGCCTCCTGCACAACTCATTTGTCCCCAGGCGCCTGTTGCCCATCAGCTCATCTCATTTTGGCATCTCCAAAAATATGATAGAGAAGAAACTGTTTTCCCATAAAAATTTTACCCCCACCCCCATTTGCTGCAGAGCACCCTCCAAAGTATGTACATCTCTGAGCACGGACATTGCAGGAGGTGTTGGAGGGGGCACAGGAGGAGGAGGTGAAGACAACCGCTGTGGCGGTCCCGTCTCATTGCCCATCTGGGGCTGCACAACTGCAGGATGATGGCAGCTCACCACTGGTTTCGCGGTGGGGACTGCCGTTCCTGTGGGCAACAGGTCACCTCTTCCTGCGCTCAGCCCCAACAGGATTCCGGCAGCCGCTCCGAAGGGCTGTGGGCAGCGAAACCCACCCATCCTGCAGGGAAATTGGGATTTTCAGCTGTAACCCCTGCAATAACGGGCAACTCATTTCAGTAGCTGTTTACCAGACCATACACAGTACCACCATGTTGAGCAGATGCCATCTTCTGTTTTTCTCATTACCAAGATTTACTGTCTTATAAGCTTATTATTGACTGAGGCTTTAGGCTTTCTTCAGGGCCGAGGGCGAGGGGGATGCAAACTCCCAGCAGCTCCTGTTTGCAGGAGCATCCCCCGCCGAAGCCAGCAGGACTGACCCGGTGCTCGGGGCTGCCTCCCCCAGACCTGGACTCCTCTACCTTGCAGCAAAGGCTTGGGCAGCCCAGAAGGGCAGCGAGGAGATACAGTGCACCCTGTCCCTGCCATGGGGTCTCCCAAAGCTCCCCAGCGTGGGGAAGTTCCAATGCATTGCACTTCCAGCGATTCTGAAAAATGACGTTAAAACGGAGCAAGAATTGGGGCCATAATGCTTAACTACACTTGGTTTGGGTAAAATCACGCGAGTCTCCTGACCTACAGTCTCCCCACAGCACACAAATGCTTTTATGGCCCTGCTTTTCAGGAGAAACACACGCCTCCTCCCATCCTGGGGGGAAAAGGAGGATTTTGTATCCAGCTTCCAGAGGTTTGGCATCCAGGGGGGCCCATGGGTGAGCTGTACCACTTCTCCAGACCTCCTTCTCTCCAGCCAAAAACTGCTGCTAACACGGACCAAGATGCAGGCTCTCTGGCACGCAGGCACCCGGCAAAGGAGCCGGCTTACCTGCACGTCCATGCACCGCTCGGTGCTCACACATCGCTCTCAGCAGCGGCGCCTAAGCTCACACGGAGAAAATGTAAGGACATCGTGTTTCAACCCCAGTAAGACACGAAGGTCTCCCCCCCCCCCCCCCCCCCCCCCAAAAAAAAAGGCAGTTTTGCTGAAAATCGACAATAAACCGAGGAAGCGCAGCAGGCACTGCCGGCCATCAGTACGGCGCTGAGAGGCCGTGGGGCCGGATCAGCACGTGCATAGCCGACAGGTAAAACAAGAACATCCCGCGCAACATACAAGAAATGGAAGTTTGGTCCTCCCCTTCTCTCCCTGCGTTTTTAACGTCTTTGACGCAACACAGGCACATTTCACCGAGTCAGCGCTTTCAGCGGACACTGCTGCACGGCTGCACTGGACTCACTCCTCAGTCCCACTTTTAATTCCCTGGGGCATCGTGTCCGGCAGTGAAGGATATATGCCAGTCAACCACCCTTTATTAATGCCCTGCCCGGGTACCTGCCTCTTCTACAGCACTGATTTTTTTTTTTTTTTTTTAATTAAAAAAATCCCCTTGCTTTTAATCATCCCAAGCATGACCCAAAGCACCGCCAAGCTCTTCATCTGCTTTAGGGCGACGCATTTGTGCCTGGAGGTCCCCTCTTTACTTTACCCCAAACCGCTTCGCTTTGGCTTTGCCGCAGACGGGGCAGGGTGGGAATTACACTGCCCACGGCACCTATCCCGACCCTCTCGATGCCGGCTTGCTCAACACGGTGTTGCCCCCTCCCCGCGGGCAGGCGCGCTGCTGGCCAGGCAGCAGTGGGTATTTGGTGGGAGCGCTGCTAGGCTCCAGCTGTGCGCAGCCACGTTGTGGCACGTTACAGCTGTGGCCAACATCGAAGCCACCAAAGCAGGTTGTCCGGGAAGGGGATGGAAACATGAGCAAAGCAAAGGGTTGGGGATGGAGGAGGAGAAAGGGAGCACACACCAAGAGGCTGGTAAAGAAATTACTTTTGGGGGGGAAAACAAAAGCAAAAACAAACCACTATTTGGCTTCTTCTGTTCACAACATATTTGGAATTCCTTCTCCAATATTGTGTTTTCAAAAGGGCAAAAGCATTTTTCAATTCATATTTCATCATCAAATGAAGAAAACCCCACACATCTGTCCCCTTCTCCACCCACGGCTCTGCACCCTGAGCCCCATCCTCGTGCCCGCAGGGGGACAGGGCGAGGGGGCAACGGGACGGGGCAGGCGAAGCCGACCCCGGAGGGATGGTACTGCCCGCGGCAGATGCTGGTGGTGGCAGAAGCAGCCCTGCGCTGTAATGATGGGCTCAACTTCGGCAGAACCACGGTCCGCACACGGGGAGCATCCAGAAGCCCCGAATCTGGTTTACCTCCTCCTCTCCCGTGCATTTGCTTTTCTACCGGGCTCTGCCCGAAGAGTGGGGAGCACCGTGTGAGGGAGGGCCTGAGCATCCGTCGTCTGCGTAACACCAGCCACGTGCAATGTTTCTCCCCAAAACCTCAAAGCAGCAGGCAGCGGCGGTGTGCGCAAACAGTGCCGTAAAACCTGAACGCATCCCTCCAGCTTCAGAGGGCTCTGCCGGCCCCGGTGGTTGGGTTCGTGTTAAACGCACAGAGCTCTGCTGGGGAGGGCAGGGTGCTCCGTAAACAACAACAGAAATTGTTATTTCAGAATATATCCACAGAGAGCAACCGCGATCCCAGCACGCTGTTCATTTTCGGCACGTCTAACCCATATAATGAAGACGCAACCCACCCCAGCAGACAAGCTAAACAGCAGGCTTCCAGATGTCCACCCCGCTCGCCCATCTCAGACTCCTAATCCCCTACTTTGTCTGAGCTCTAGCTGATTTCTGATGCATTCAGATTATCCAGCGAGCATAACTGCTCGTGAACATCTGAATATTTGCCCCCCCCCCCCCCCCGCTCCATCTCACATTTCACCTTGGAGGAGAAGCACTTTACAGAGCCCAGGCCCTTCTTTATCAAGCCAATTAGTGTAACACAAAAGCAGTGAATAGGACCAGGCAAAGCTCAATGGCCTGTAAAATCCCCAATATTTCAAGATGGGCTGAGGCCAAATATGACTGGTTTTTAAATTAAAAAAAAAAAAAAAAAAAAAAAGGAAAAAGCCAAGGGTGAGTAACCGAGGCGCTGGCCTTTCCAACCGCATTAAAAGGAAAACCCAGCGAATTCGCCTAACGTACAAGCCAGTTCATGTATCATAAAGGAAAGTTTACAAACAGAGCGGCTATAATTCCTTCTATAACATTGGAGGACCAAAGTTTGCGAGGAACAAAAGGAAATGATTAACAGGGGAAATATGCATGGTACAAAAACGACTTTTTAGTCCAAAAAGGGATGTCCATATTTAGAAACACTCGATTCCTGTTGTCAGGGCCCTGCTTTTTCCTGAATGCGTTTCTCCCCCGTGAAAGAAAGAAGTCACAAAGGGAGTTTGTGCACAGCCGTGTCACGTGCACACAGGGCACCACTGATTTTCCTCCAGGATTAAGGGAAAAATGCAAAGATTCCAGAGCAAGCAAATAAATAAATAAAAATAATCGTGTCCATATTTAGGAGACGGCTTCTAGCAAACCATCAGCTCCTCCGGCACAATCCCCTCTCCCACCACGGGCACCCCCAGCCCTTGCCGGGGTGGGCTGCCCCCACGGGACCCTCCCCGGGTCTGAGCACCCACGTCCGCGGCGAGAGGGCGGCTCTCGCTCCGGGGCCGGAGGCAACCCTGCTCCGGCTTGGGGAGGTTTGCAGCTCTGCCTCAGGAGAGGCTGTCGCCTGGCAGCTCCGCAACATGCTCCGGCACAGCCTCGCCACCTCCTGCGAGAGCCGGTGCCCCAGCACGGCCTGGAAGGGGGTACATGGGGAAGAGACCCTCCCAGAGCGCCTCTGAAGGGCGAGAATCTCGCGTTTAGCAGGATGAGAATATATATGAAGACGCTTCCCATCCACACGTTAATTAACACCTTATCTCACCCTGCAGCAGCCTATTCCCGTTCCCTGCCATGGGAAGGTGTTCCCAGCCAGCACGTTACAGGAACCCAGCACGGCCGTGGGATAACCTAACATATTTCATCACCCATAACCATCTCCACGAGAGGCCCGAGCACAAGCAACAGCAAACATTTTTGAGACCACCCGTTCCCTTTCGTCTATACGAGCTGCCGAAACCTTATCTCACAGGGCCAGCTGTGAAATACAGCACCATATGGTCCCCGACACAGAGAGGGACCCTGCGGGCTGGATGCCGTCTGCTCGAGACCTGGAGACCCGCATCTCTCGGCTGCCTCCCGCTCCCATTTCCCACCTCCACCGCGACCACTCGGCTCCACGTGCACCGACCGACCCGGCACGCTCCCAGCCGGCAGCGGCTCACGCATCCGTGATAGCTGCCACCCTCGCCCCCACGCTGCCGTGAGCCCAAAAATCTCAGGGGAACAGGTCAGGGATCTCAGGCGGGTGGTCGGAGCTGGCACAGAGCAATAGCCCACATCACCTGAAGATCTTCCCCTAAAGCGTCCGACTAGCGGGAAGACACAGGCTAGTCTGCTCTCAAAGTTCGGGAGTGAGTTACGCCACCTCAAACAAGCCGTTGGGTCCGGTTTGCTGACCACAGCTGCGTCGCTGGGCAGAGGGAGAGCGAGGGCAGGGAACAGCAGGAGCAGGGGAAACAAGACGGGTGAAGGAACGGGTCTTTAAAAGCTCAGATCTGTGAAACGGCACCTGGAAAAAAGCGTTGTGGGGGCATTTATTTGGAGGGGACAGAGAAAAAAGGGGTTTGGGGGCTTCTTTCCACCTCACACTTGGAAAGATCATCCTGAGCCACTGTTGGAGAGGGTTTTTTTGTTGTTGTTGGGTTTTTGGTTTTTTGGGTTTTTTTTTTTTTTTTAGGATGTCACTTTCCAGTAAATGACGAGTGTCAAGGGTGATCTGCCCTGAGTCTGCAGGAGTATTTCTTGGTGCCCCCTATAGATGAGTAATCGCACATTAATGGGAAAGGCGAAGGGCTGAGCCTGTGAGGGAGACACCTTCGCTTTCTCCCCAGGCAAAGCACTAAGAGGGGAATCGGAGAAAAACAACCAGACCAAGTGTTCCTACCTTTAAAACCATTAAAGGCCTTTTGCGAGCCACCCTCAAGGTTCAAAACACCAGGTCCGGTCTAGGTGATTTTTTTGCTAGACAACTCTCTCTAGTGGGGAATCACCAACGAATGAAACACGAGCAACGGTGAGGAGCGGGAGATCTTTCATTAGACAGTTAACGCTATTTGGTCAGATTTTATTCCACTTCCAGACAAGCCCTTGGAAGCAAGGGCTCCCTTTCAGGCTTTTACTGACACCTCGGTCTTTGAGCTCGGCCTGAAAAACCTCCCAGCAGCTTGCAAAAGTGACATGACCACACGAAGCAACGCGACAAAGCGACGGCAGACCCAGCACATGCTTCCTTTTGCTCTCCCTGCTTCCCGGGAGCGACCTTCACCAGGAGCTGCGGGTAGCACAATACCTTGAACAACTGCAGGAGCCGAGCGCAGGGACGATGCCCAGCTGGAGCTCTAAAACTAAAGAGAACAAAACCCAACCAACGTATTCTTTTAAGAAAACTGGAGACCAAATTGCCCCTGCTCCCACCTTTCTCCAGCCCCTTTTGCCAGACCATGAATCATCGCTGGTACATCCCAGGTAGCGCGTAGTAAAAGAGCAATCACACAGTAATTAGCAACAGGCAAGAGACATTTGTCTGAAGCAATCCCCCAAACAACTTCACCCTTCTACACGTATTAATTTTCTAAACTAACATAAAGCAAATCTTAAGCTTCACAAAGAAGCAGTTAAAAACACTTACAAGTAATAAGCTCTTACAACAACAAAGCCAGGCCACGCTTGATTAATATTTTTTAAAAAAAGAGCTCTTTTTTCTGACTTGAAATACCTGAGGGAGCTTTACAAGGGGAGGGGCTAGGAAGAAAAAGCAACTTTATGACTCATAGCATCCTACCTGCCTCTCACCTGCAACACAGGCCGGGCTCCAGCAGCGCGCCCAGGGGTGCGACACCCGCACGGAGGGGCCGCTCCGGCGCCCCGGGGCTCTTGGTGGGGAGAGCTCGGCCAGAAGCAAGGCGAGGTGGCAGGTACAGGGGGCACAGCAGCAGCACTCTGGACTTCAGGGGCTCAAAAGTCAACGCAGCAAACACCATCGACACACGCAGCCCCACAGCAAGGCTCGCTTCCCAGCTGTGATTTTTTTTTTTTTTTTCCCCCAGCTGCTGGATTCAGCCAGGGACACGAAGTCACCCACATCAGGGGACGCAGTTACAGGACAGGCATCCCCTTACCACATGTAATGCGGTTCCATCTCTCAACATCAACAAGACAAGGATTTGCTTTCGTGCCTCCCAGCCTCTAAAGGTCTCCCCCCACCACCCCAGCACCAGGATTGCTGCCCCACACAGGCTCCCCAGTCCCGGGGAGGTCACTGGTTCTCTCTGCCCTGGTTCAACAGAACAACTAACCCTGATGTAGCTCCTTCATAGGTGTTTCTGCAAGGCCATGGCACACCCAGGAACAAGAGAAGGAGGTACTCACCACCCAGGAGATGCAGCCATCAGCTCTAGCAAGGCTGTAGCTGCTTCCTCCTGCCAAATTTAGGGATGCAGGTGTGGGAGGGCACTCAGGGAAAAGCTCTTAGCAGCAGACAACTCTAATCAAGGTCATTAGCACAGGCAAGGAACTACCCCTCATCCTCATCCCACTTTAGCACATACGTATCAGACCTATCAGAAGGATGAGATGTTTGCAGAGTGCTTTAGGCACAGGTTTTCCAATCTTTCCCAAGCAGGCGCAGGCACACACCGTGCTCCCACCGGAGCCCAGCCCGCCGAGAGGGGATGAAGACACTTGGTAGGGCATGAATCCCCTGCCAAGCACGCTGGTTATTCAGTCCCTTCTCTACTGCAAGATGAAACCTGTTTAGAGAGCAACTGATGGGTAACGGGGTCTCCAGCACTCTGTGTTTTGCAGCACAGCTGCAATTTGTAATTCAGTTTATTGCATTAAAATCTGGTGTAGCCCTAGCGGAAAGAAATAAATAAATATGTCACTTGTCACAGTTCCTCCCGTTATCTCTTAGGGGACAGCGAGCACGGGCTCACACTCACGGAGGGGAGAGTGGAGCTTGTCAGAAAGCCAACGGCAGCGTGGCCATAGACGCAGCATCCCGCTCTCGCCCCAGCAAAGCCAGCGGGGAGGTCCCATCCCAGCCGCTTCTCCTGGTCCAAGCCATGCTTCCCAAAACCCTCAGCAGAAGAAGGCTTACCTGGGGGGTGTTTCTCTGCCCGTGCAACAACAGCCCGAGCGAGCAGAGGGAAAACATAAACTCCAGGCGGCTGCCAGAACTGTGCCGGGGGCTGGGAGCGAAAAGCCATTCACCTGCCACCGCCTGAGCCAGGGCCAAGAGAAGCCCTCGCACCTCACGGCTGTGCCTGCAGGGTTTCTCAGGGGTGAATACAACTATATAAAAATCAGCCTTTCAAAGGGAGCGGATGAGAGAGGTGTTTCGACTCTGCCTGTATCCCCGGTACGATCCCCAAAGCACACTCTCACCTTCCTATGGACCTCCGTTAGAGCTGAAGCCGTTCGCTGCTAATTGATTCAACGTGCATTTGGACTAGGATTTTTAATTAATTTTATTACAGAAAAATTAATGCACTGCTTCCCCACAGATGCATTAGGATACCGACATGAGTGGTAGGAAACCACCCGGCAGCGTGGTTTTTGTTGTGACTGCTCGCGGGGAGCGAACCCCCCACCAGCAGCGGGGCTTTCCCCATGCAGTCCCTCCCCCCGAGCCCCCCTCTAGTTTAAGGGCTCACATTTGGCTCACGCCAAATGTTTACCACGTTTCAACTGAATTTAGAAATGTACAGCCTCCAGAGCAGCAGGAGAGCATCACTCCTCTGCCTCCCTGGGCCGTGCTAATAGATTGCCGGGCTCGTTTTCGGCAGCGGCAGGCTCTGACCTGCGCAGAGCAGCTGGGCAGCCCCCTTCCTCCCATCACCCTCCCAATGGGTTCGATTTCCGAGGGACACGGTGCGTTTTGGTAGCCACTGCGTTCTCAAGACTCCGTACAGTCCCCAGTGCAAAGCAAACGGTACCAACCACGGGAAACGACCCGCAGGAGGCGGGTGAGTGCCGCCGGGCAGCGCCCTGCCTGCCTCTGCCCATCATCCAGCATCCGCCCCGCATCGGCACCAGCAGATGTCTTCCCTTGCGCAAAAGCTCGCACACCTCTGCCACTGTTTTAGGCACCCGGAGGGACCACCTCGTCCAGTCGAGCCGTCCCGCGCCTCCCCAGAGCAGCGAGCGGGCTTCAACGGCTGCACTACCGACACCGTCCCTTCTTCTTCTCCACCGAGCCCCTCACCCTCCCAGCCCACCTCAGCACGCACAGGGGGGATGCAACAAACCACGTTTTGGGAACACCAGTGATCTCATAGTCAGCTCTGTCCAATTCACACATGGAAAAGTGTCTCTTCATCCCTCCCTCTCCCTAAATCTATTTTATCATTACCCTTCCCTACATATAATGGAGTTAATAAGAGACATATTTACTCTACTTGGCTTGGGACTAAAGTCAAACTAGACGTTTTAGCTGTACCGCAGCCCAAAGCAGAAATGTCTGCTCTGCACCACCACAAGCATTTCAAAGCAGAGAGAAAGAGCATTTGGAGGGTGTTCTATCAAAAAAAAAAAACAGAGCTGGGTGAAATTAAGCAGTTCCCAATATTTGAGATGACATCTCAGAACACAAAAACCAGCACTGGGGGGGGGGGGGGGGGGGGGGAATCATGTGTTATTTATATACATTCACACTATGGTATTTATCAATGGCAGAGTATTGGGCGAAGGAACATCATCACTACATCTGCAATATCCAAATTTGCGTTCCTGGAGTCCTGCACCAGCATTGTACTGAACAGCACCCCCGAGGCATGCCGTATTTTAGGAATTTGCAGAGCAGGAATAGGTAGCGCACTGTAAGGTCCAAGACCTTCATCAAGCCCCGCAACTCGATAGATTTCCAATATAACGAAGACAAAGAGGTGTCAGCTCTAGTTCTTATTTGCTAACACTATCAATAGGGGCTCAGCTCACTAGCAGTTAATTCAAAGCCAAGCTCGATTTGCACAGCAGTGATCTACACTAATTCCCATATGTGGCTAAGGGGAGATTTTGCCAACTAGACAATAGAAACAGTATTACAGCTCCTGAAACGATGCCATGGCTTTTCTCTTCTGCTCCACCACTTCCCCATCAAATTCCCACGTGCTGGAATCTCCAGTCGTCTTCTCCCTTGCATCAGAAGACGTGCAGAAAGGGTAGCGAATACAGAGGTGCCTATTTCACAGAATCTCCTGGATTGGAGAAGACCTGTAAGATCATCTAGTCCAATCGTTTCTTTGCCAGATGCAGCTTTATTGAGGCTTTTAAAATGCAACTTCCCATAAAACGGGGGCCAATTCACACTTGGGGTTTTGTGCATTAAAAACACCAAGAATTGCCCTAATTAAGCAGTTACAGAAATGTTTAAGTGATCCAACTGTAACTTAGCCTTAAAAAAAAAAATTTGCCACATGTTGCTACATTTCATAGAAGTTTATTAGCTTGCTTCATACCACGCTTTGCTTGGTTTTGCTTTCAGGTTCTAGTCCATCTCGACACTAGATCAGACTGTTTTGCCAAGACACTACGGTTGTTGAGAAGTCACAGGAAGCCAGATGTGCTACCCAATTAGGCAACGAAGCAGTTTTAGCCACATTAGAAGCAGTTACTGCCTGTAAGCCTGGCCCTCATTAATCTGCAGTTTGGCTCAAAGGAAGGGGTGGCAGCAGCCCATACCCACAGTTGACACTAATGAGTTACCCTCTTAAGTCAGCTGCACCCCGCATCTTTGACCTGCTATTAACGCAAGTATCCTCACACCCCCGTCTCCTCCACACTGCCAAGCAAACACCGACTGCTAACTACGGCCAGCGCCAGGAAGGAATTCGAGGGTAGCGAGGAGGTGCTATAGTTTTCCCAGTTTGTGCAGTTTCCGTGCTAAGGAAAAACGAGGTTAGGCACCGGCTGGAGACCTGGTATCACCTCTCCCTTCCAGGGGCTGCAAAACATCCCCAGCTCGGAATGGGAAAGACAGCAAGCCGGTGACTGCGACACAGCCAGCGGGTCACCAAAGGGGACAAGAGACCTGCGTTGCTCCCCCCCAACCCACCTCACAGCACCCAATTCGTATGAGAACTTGAGTCGCTAGGGAGAGGACACAGACTGCAGTACCTGCGCCATGCTCCTACTTCAGCAGGGAGTTAGACCAGGCGCCTGGCTCCTGCCACGAATTCAAGTGCTAGAAAAAACCACAAGTCTGAAACAGCGTAACACAGGACAAAAAAGGCACATTTTAATATGTACAGCAATGCATTTGGGCTATAAATTTACCCAACACAACTGGAAAAAAAAAAAATCCAAACTATGCTTTTATACTTATTTCATGGTGTCAGCCTCATTCCTAGCCACCTACCTTTCTCTGCATCTCTGAATGCTGCTATATACACACACAAACAAACAATTACGTCATGAATGTTCATTTAGGCTCCCAAGTTCAAGTAATAAAGTTCAAACTTGCATAGCATCTTATGCCACTCAGCCATAAACAGTTAAGATTGCATATTAGCTGGAGCAGCCATCTCTTTCAATTCAGCCAGTTTTGGCTGGCCACCATTTATTTTTTTTATTTTTTATTTTTATTTTTTTTTAATCCTTGAGTCAGAATGTTTCCTAAGTCACCAGCCCTGAGGGATGCCACAGACTTCAAAATGAACCTCTTGCTGTTGTTAAGATCCTTTTAAACCAGAAATTTAGAGTGTTGTCAAGAACAGTTTTAAAAATGTAATACTGTTTATTTTGCTTCAAAAACATTTCAGCATTCTAAACATACAAAAAAAACAGAACGTTGCAAATTCGTTTAAGTACAGAGTGTTTTTGAACTTCAGTTGCTGCACTGGCTCTTCACTTGGTTGACGATGAAGAGATGTCTACAGTTTCAGTTTAAAAACTACCGCACTTAACTAAAAAAATCCATACACTTCTCATGCCAGCTGAACCCCCTTCCACAACTAAGAATGGCAGCAGAATGCTATTTCACTATATACAGAAAGACAACTTTAAGCTAAATGGACGCCCACTGTAGTGTAAATAGATCTACCCTCACAGTGCATGCTTCGGGCCATGGCACCCCGGGGAACGTACAGCCTTTCCAAGTAATCACTGCTCCTCTAAGGCATCATAACTCTAAGCATGTACCACAAGAATCTGTCTAGTTTTTACAAACTATAGATATGTACAGTTTATAACCCAGGATTTTCTAGCCAATAACCATATAGTAACACCACCTTACAAATTAAAAAAATGCTTGAAACATTTTTAAATGCTTTGTTACACCAACAGCAAAGTGCACAGAGTTAGGAGAACACTAGAGCGCCTTTTCATTTTAAAAATGTTTGGAAATATGTACAACTTTGATACAGTTTCAGGGTGCTCGCTACACCCATGGCCACTTCATGTAAACCAGTTACAATTTCTAGAGCACTTTTAGAAACTACAACGCGATCGGAATCCAAATTTTTTTTTTTTTAATTAAGCCTAATAAGGGCAAGAGACACCATCTCAAATAAGAGGTGCTTCATTTATGGTGTTTCCCCTACTCTATGGTATTCACATGGAGACAAGTATTGTACAGTTTTATTCATCATCATCATCTTCATCCTCCTCTTCTTCATCCTCCTCCTCCTCTTCGTCTTCTTCCTCTACCTTTTTCCGAGCAGCTTTGGTTGCTGCTCCCTTTGCGCCATCAAACTTTCCTTTAGACTTGTAGTCTGCAACATCCTGCAAAGTCAAGGGGACGTCTTAATTTGCTCTAAGCAGCAAACACATACAGCATTT
Organism: Pluvialis apricaria; assembly: GCA_017639485.1. Lineage (NCBI taxonomy): Eukaryota > Metazoa > Chordata > Aves > Charadriiformes > Charadriidae > Pluvialis > Pluvialis apricaria. Next base: position 9,530,077 of record CM030017.1, read on the forward strand.
GTACAGCGGTGGGCGTTAACGGAAAGGGACCGGCCTTCCACGGCTGCACCCCCAAAAGGGGACAGCCAGCATTATAGCACACAGGTATGCAGACACCTACGCGTACTCAACCGCCTCCGGATGACGGAGGCCTTGAACCCTGCGCTCGTGGTTATTTCTGAGGAGGAGAAGAGAACCCAGCCTCTCTTAGAAGTTTCCAGCTGACGGGACAAAGCTCCTTTGACAGCACAGCACACCCTTTGCTGGAGCAACACGAGCAGCCGCTGCTGCGCATCACTGGGGGAAAGCTCTCCCTCCTCGCTGGAATCCGCCCGCGCCTCTCTAACCTACTCCGTCCCAACGTACACAACGTTCGGCCACGTTGCGCGCAGCGCAATGAGAACAGGTCTGTAAGCTGGAGATGCTCGCTACGCTGGGGCCGCCTTAGCTGGGTCTACGCTACAGAAACACATCAACACGAGAGCCGGTACAGAAGAGGCACAAGTGAAAAGCAGCCTTACCTTCTCGTACTTCTCCTTCAGTTTAGCTGCCTTATTATTGTAAGGCTGCTTTTCACCATCGCTGAGGTTGTTCCACATTTCGCCCAGTTTCTTTGCTACATCCCCGATGGATATGCCAGGGTTTGTGGACTTGATCTTGGGGCGGAACTCTGAACAGAAGAGGAAGAAGCCAGACCTTGGGGAGAAGCACCAGAGGACAGTCAGCACCGCAGCAGCGTGCCCGGGGAGCATCCCCTTCCTCCATCCCTCACCCACAACATCCACACATGCACGCGCAGGCTGAGTACAAACACTTTATTTTCTTGAAAAACCTCAAAACGCTAACAAACCGACCCACAAAACCAAACATATTTTGATTTTACTGAGACCCACGCTTGCAGCCTTCACCCAATGCTCTTTTTAATCAAGTGTTGTCTATCCCCCCCCCCCCCCCCAATTTCATCTTAGATACACAAGTCTCACTGTGACCCAGGTCACTTCCACATCTTCCATCACCATGAGTTTAAGGGTACCAAGCACTGACAATTCCCGTTAGTGCTCTACATGCTCAAGATTACAAGCTGCCTACAAGATTTACGAGACAGTACCAGTACACTACGAGCATCACCAATACTGCTACACCAACAGTACGCCCCATCTACTTCCTTCATGGAACCCTACCAGCTGTGTTACAGGGTGTGAAAACAAACCAAAATACCAGTGCATTTAATGCCTCAAAGTTACTTACGGTGGTCGTTTCGGGGCATTGGGGTCCTTCTTCTTCTTGCCACCCTTAGCTGGTCCATAGTCCTTCATTTCTCTATCATATCGTACCTTATCAGCCTTTGCCATTTCATCAAATTTAGCCTTCTCCTTGCTTGACATGGTCTAAAAAACCAAAAAACAAGACACCGAACCTGTGATTACCCAACTGTTCAATAGCTGGCAAACTTTAAGTAAACAAGCCAACCCATACTGACTCGATAGGGGAGTTCCAGAATTTGTTTGTTTTCTAACTGGACCACCTTGGGGACGAAGGTCCTGTACCGGGGACCGCAGCCACCGCTGGCATAGTCAACAAGAGGGAAACAACGGGAATGGGACAAGCACAGCCAGAGTCCTCCTTGAGGACACAGGCCTGGAGGGAGGTGGCTGCTGAAGGGCACTGCTTGGGAACAGGAAAAAAGGCCAGGCTGTAGTGGAAGCACCGAGACGGGCAGTTACACCGGGCTGGAGCCTTCAGGATCCTTACAGGAATCAGCAGCACCTGATCAATGGCCGGGATGTGGGGCCAAGAACAGCACACAGACCAAAACAGCACCAGCTCCCTTCACGTTCAGACACATGCACATCCTAGCAGATACCATAAGAAGTTATCCCGTCAGGAATTCACAGATTATGGTACCTTCCACCTCTCTGAGCACTTCTTGGAAAACTCTGCAAAGTTGACTGGAACCTCTGGGTTCTTTTTCTTATGTTCCTCACGGCACGTCTGCACAAAGAAGGCATAGGCAGACATCTTGCCCTTGGGCTTCTTCGGATCACCTTTAGCCATCTTGACTCTGCAGGGAAGAGGAGAAAAAAAAAAATAACAAGAGAACACATATAGGGATGAATGTATATATACGTGTATACATATATGGTATGCATATATTTGTATATACATATATATACACACACACCACCATCCCCTGAAGTGACGTCCCATCAGTACCACATTCCTTTCTTCCCCCCCAACGCCTCTTACCACCCCCAACACCGAGACCTAAATTATTCTTCCCTGACACTGGGGTTGCAGGCTTGAGCCAAGTGAAACTGGTGGCTGGGTTTAAGTTTTACATCGACACATGTTTACATCATGTCCAAAGACCGGAGACGGGCTATTAAATACACATACTCCTGCCCATTAAGAGTTATATACGAACTAATATAAAATATTTGTTTTAGTTGGCTACCGCACTGGGGCTTGAGTGGCACGCACAGTGCCAGGCTGTGACTTAGCCCTTTAGGAGCGGCAGTCTGTGTGTTAGCAGCTGTTGTCCAGGTAAAAAGGCAGGATAGATTATTTCCCCCCGTAAAAGCGCAACAGCCCTGTGTGTATCGGAAGGTGTGCAAATAAAGGCTACTTTTAACCACAATAGGACCCGTGGAGCTCCGCGAGGTGAGCAGCGCTTGCTCTTGCTCCACCAAGTGACACATGTTCGGAGGCGTAGTGGTCAGCGCAGAGATGCGATTAGCAAGTCACCGAGAGGACGATGCTAACTTTTGGGATGTATTTCTTTCCCCCTCTTCCGTATTATTTTTTTTTCCCCCCCCACAAAAAAAAAAAAAAAAAGGGAAAAAAAAGACACCCATCCCGCAGCAATATTTCCTATTTACAGCTTCCCAAGCGCTTGAAAATTTAATTTTTATCGGCGCGACGTTAATATTTAATTGCGCCCGTTCGCCCCCCCGCGAGCGCGGCAGAAGCGGCACGAAGCCGCCCGGCCCCCGCGGCGGCGGAGCGCGGAGCCCGACGGGCCGGGCCGGGCCGGGCCGGGGGCAGCGGGCGGGCCGGGCCGGGCCGGGCCGGGCGGCGGAGCGGGGCCGCCGCCTGCTCCCGAAGTTGGGGGCGAGCGGCCCGCCGCGGCCGGCCTGCCCTCCGCTCCGCTCCCGCCATCTTCTCCTCCCCCTTCCCCCCCCCCCCCGCCGCCGCCACCGCCGCCAAGGTCACCGCGGCCGCCGGGCTCCGCCGCGCGGGGTAGCGGGCACCTGCGGCGGGGCCGGGGCCGGCGGGCGGAGGGGGGCAGCGGCGGCTCCGCCAGACGCCAATAATTCATCTTCCATTTTGTGAAATGCCTCCTGATGAAAGAAAGTGCCCCTGAAATGCGGCGGGGCGGCGGGCGGGGGGCGCCGGGGGGCCGGGGGGCGGCCGGGGGCGCCGGGCCGGCCCCGGGGCGGCCGGTACGAGCGGCAGCGGGGAGCGGCGGCGGCGGCGGCCGCTCCGCGCCCAGGGCCGGCCCCGCTCGCTAAGATGGCTTCTCCCGGCGCCGCCGCCGCGCCGCCGAACAAAGCCGCGCTTACCACCACCACCACCACCACCCCCCCCCCTCGCCCGCCTTTCCCTTCGCCGCCGCGCTCGGCCCCCCGCGCCCGCCAGCCCCCGGCCCCGCCCAAAACGCCGCCCCCGCCGAGAAGGGGCTCCCCGCTCGGCCCCCCGCCGGGCGGCGGGGGCGGCGGGGCCGGGGCGCGGGCGGGGGGGCGCCCCCCCCCCCCCCCCCCCCCCCCCCCCCCCCCCTCCCGGCCCCTGCCTAGCGCAGCGCTCTCTAACAAAGGCTCCCGTGCAGCCATTATCGCCGCCGCTACGCTCCTCCGCGCCGCCAGAAAAAAAAGAGTGCGGAGAGCCCCGGGGCGGCCCCCCGGAGCCCGGCCGAGGGCGCGGGGCGGTGGGGAGAGAGGAGCCGGGGCGAAAGCGAAAGGTTTGAGCCCCCTGCGGGGCGCCGGGAAGGAGATTTCCCCCGCCGCGACCCCCCTCCCCATCCCTGTGCCGCTTACACGTCTTTCTTCCCTTCGCCGGGGCTCTCCAGCGCCAGCCATATTAATGCCCACAGCACGGGCGGCGCGGCGCGGGGAAGAGGCGATGCGGGGCCCCGCGGCGGGCGCAGCCCCGCCGGAGACACCTTCCCGGGTAGGGGAAGAGCGGCGGAGGCAGTGGCGAAGGGATCGGGGGAGTTTGGAGGCGGCGGCGGCGAGAAAAAAACTGCTTCGCCGGGACAGACGGGCGCAGCGCGCAGGGTTTATCCCTGTCAGATGCTAAAGCGACAGCCATATTAATGCAGAATAAACAGCGGGCACGGCACTGCGCACGGCCAACAACTTTCCCACCGCCGCCAGCCCCACCGAGCCCACCCGGGGAGGGGAGAGGGGGGCAAATAAAAAGCCGAGGGCGCCGCGCGTTTTGCCGTGCGACATTAGGAGGCGGCAGAGAAAAAATCCCTGCCCATGCGGGGGGGAGAAGAGGAGTTAGTCCCGGTGTAGTTGCTGCACCAGCCATATTACTCTCGGCGGTACGGGAGCCCGGCGCGGAGAAACCGGGCTGCACCGGGGACAGGTAGCCCCTCCGCGCCGGGGGCGGGGTGGGGGTCCCGGTGGGGCAGGGGAGGAGGACCGGTGGGGGGGGGGTGGTAGGGGGCAAACACTGCGCCTCGCCCGCCGCCCCTCCAGCTGCGCGCAGCATCTGCCCCGCCACCACCGATCCGCTTGCGAGCGGGGAAGAAAGTTTTGGGTGTTTTTCCTTAATTTTTTTTTTTTTAATTTAAAAAAAAAAAAAAAAAACTCGAAGAAAAAAAAAAAAAGAATAACGATAATTTTTTTTTTTTTAAAAAAAAAAAAAAAAAAAAAGGCGCCCGGGGCAGGCAGAGCAGAGGGGGCGAAGGCGCGGGGGGCAGGGCGGGGCGGGCAGGGGGCAGCCGCCCCCCGAAAAGTTGCGGCGGGGCTGCACGTACCTGTATTGTTCGCGGTAGTGTGGACAGGAGCTGGAGCGCAGGGCACGACGCGGGGCTCGGCGCGGCGCGGCGCGGCTCAGCCTCGCGTTGGCTGCCTACGAGAGCGGCCTGATTGGCTGCGGGGCTCTGCCGTTTAAAACAACCTCCTCGCCCGCTCATTGGCGCGCCGCCTCATGAATATTAAGCCCGGCCGCCCGGCGGTTGGCCGGCGCGGGTGAGGTCATTCATTCAAAACCAGCGCCCGCCGGGGAAAGGGGAGCGCGGCGCCGCGCGCCAACTTCCCCCCCCCGCCCTCCCTCCTCTTCGCCCCCCTCCTCCCGGCGCTGCGCGCCCCGCGGAGCCCCCGGGCCCGGGGCCCAAAACTGCCCTCGCCACGTGGTTGCGGCTGCCCCGGGGGACCCGGTTGCCCCGTTCACGGCGGAGCGGATCGGGGCCGTGCGCGGCGTTGCGGTGCTCAACATCCCCCCCGCCCCGCGCAGAGCCGCCGCGATGGGCAACGCGGGGTCCCGCGGCGGCACAGGGGCGGCGGGCGGCTCCGCACGGCCCCCCCCGGGTGCCCGGTTGAAGATGAGATCCGCGGCGAGAGCACGGGGCCGAGGGGAGCCGCTTCCTCGGGGAGTCCGCGGAAAGGGACAAGGGACAGCGACGGCAGCATCCCGGGGGAGAGGGTGGGAACCCCCGGCCTACAATAGCCCTTTATTGCCAATTTCTGCCCCAAAGCCGTAAGGGCCCGATTCCAATTTCAATGGCACTGTTTGCAGGGCCGGTTACTACTGTGCATAACAGGGAGGGAACCGAGCCCAAAATAAACTCCGCTGACAGTCCCAACACACGATGGATGGAAAAGGAACTACAGAGCAAGAAACAGCGTGTTTGTCGGGGGGGGATCAGAGAGTTTCACCTACTCATCCGTCAAATACAACTCCAAAATAATTAACTCGAGTTACTATTTCTAACCTACTTCCTCAATTTGTTTGTTATTAACTTTCTAGGATTCGGTTGCTATTTTAGAGACTGGTCGTACACTGGGAAATCTGTAAACATGCCCTTCTGACTGAAACCGACCCTGCGTTGCTCCGGGGCCGAGGGGACAAGGGCTCCTTTGGCTCTCTTGGAAGAGTTATTTCCTATGGGGCAGCTGCCAAATGGTTAAACTGGTATTAGTGGCTCACCACAATTGTTGGTTGGCTCGGGAAAAAAAGCTGTTATTTTAAGGCTGGAGCGGTAAGACTCAGAAACCACCGTATACTGTTATGGGCCTGGGCGTAACTGCCACCCTCCTTTTATGATAGCCAGAAGAAACAGTTGCCCTCTTTAAGAAACAGATAGTAAAAAGAAGCCTCCACCCTGGGCTGAGACCCCGACAGGCAGCGGGGTTCACCAGATACTGCCCTGTGGAAGCGCTTATGGCTATAACAACATATGGTCACAGGTTGCCTTTGCCGGAAGAGATCAAAACAAAACGACTGACGAGACATTGAGGAGTGCCAACCTCCTGCTGACAGATCCACTGGGAAGCGTGCAGAATTTCACCCAGGATTTTAGCCAAAGTCCTGCCTGGATTTCTCCCTGTAGGTACACCTTTTCAGCTGGTCTAATAAGTGCCCAAATCCAATTGCCATCCATACGCAGGACCGCTGAGGCTTATAGAGACCTTACACCCGCATCCTTGAGCTTTCCAAGGCATATACGGTAAAACCAGTCTTACTAGCCTCTCGCCCTATTTCTACCTTTTAAAACCGAAAGCATAAAACAAGGGGTTCATTCACAAACATTAATGAGGCTACCTGAGGGACTGTATTCTGTAGCATCATCATAAAATAAGACAAGCGATACTACTGCAGGAAAATCTCTTTGTAGCTGACAAACATCCCTCTCACCTATTTTTAGGGATACTTTAAAGTGTTTCAAACTAGTTGAATAATTAAGGCTTTTTTTTTTTTTTTGGCTCTGGAGTTGCACAATTTTTTGATCTGAAGCCCTTTCTTCCTTGAACCACAATCTCCTCCTCCAGAGCACACCGAGCTGGCAGCATTACAAAGGCGAGGGGTAGCAGCCCCGATGGACAGGCTCGCTTAGGACAGGCACCTGGCATCGAATGCGCAGTCCTGCTAGTCGTCTCCAGAGCATCCCTCCCGTTTCTCATAGGCCAAGGGAAACATTCCCTAAGACGCTTGTTCTAGGAAGGCCAGGAAAGTTTTGACAGCTGGTCAAGGGGCAAAGGAGATATTTTGGTAGCTGAGAGACAGCTGGGTTGACGGTTTTGTTCTAGCACTCGCAGCATGGTTTTGAAAGCAGCGGAGAGCTGAGTAGCAAATGGGTGAACATTACCCCCATTGGGAAAGCTTCTACTCACCCCCAGAACTGTCACTGCTGAAAGAAATTATCCTGCATTGCCCTCTGCCCTGCACATTGCACCTGGCCCCCGGGTCTGAGCGCCTTCCTGTGCTGCACCAAGAAAACAGCCCAGAAAGTTGGCTGAGCAAATCTAACCTTTTTCTGCAACCTCTTCCAGGCCACGCAGCCCCACTGCCTCCCACGGCCCAGCTCTGGCCTTCACCTCACCCCTCTGGGAGCCAAGGCAGCTCACTAACCTAACGAAAAATAAACAAACAAAGCCCCAAATTCAGCCTCCTTTTTTGCTGGGTTAGTTTTCTGCTGGATTAGCAGACCGAGCCAGCATACCAAGGAGTCAGTACCAGAGCCGAGGCAAAGGACGGTGCGGAAGGGTACAGCCAGGAGCAGGGACACACTGCTAAGCAGTGTGTGTTTGGCAAATTTTAGGGTTTTGATTGTTTGTTTTAATATTACAGATTACCATGTATTTATGCTATAGGAACCGTGAGAAGAAGACCCAAACTAAAAGACATTTCAGGATGCCTGGCTCTTGGCACAGGAGGCAGCAAGGTTTGCAGTGATGCTAGGAGAGCTCAGTGCAAAGTCTTGTACCTTCCCTTCAGAAAGTTCTGACCTGATCCCCACCATGATTGCTACAGGCAGGATTTGTTTTGCAAACACGCCCTACGTTTTTAAGCAACTGCCAACCATATCCTACATCCCACAGCAGGGATCCAGGCCAGGGAATATCTTGAATATAAGGACTGAGGCATAAAATTTGGTTCAAGGTCCCATAGCAAGCAGACAGCTTCCAATACTTGCAGTAGCTTGTTGCTGAGAAGATTGACCACAAAGTACTGTCCCAGCTGGAGTTGCCAAACGCTGAAGGCTTCTGGCCCGTGTACATCACGTTGGTGCTGTCCGGGACACGACAGAGATACAAACAGCTGAGGCCATGTCATTACCTGCCAAGATGGAATGACACCTCCTCTTCAGCTAGAGATGACAGAACAGGGAGGCTGCTGCGAAAAAATCTGGAGTCACCAAGGAGTCCTCCAACGAATCAACAGATTACATAAATACACTTGAAATTCAGGAAAGTTATCCATGGTTAGAAACAAAATGCCTTCTTCTGCTCCCTAGAATTGCCCGAGGTCTAGAGTAAATTCTCCTAATCTTCAACCAACAGGCAGATCTCATCTGAGCACTAGTGGCAGCTTGGTGGGGTCGGCCTTCTCACAGCTCTGTCCTGCTCCAGCCAGCTAGCAAAATAAGGCCCACCATGTATTTAAGATGTTCAGAAATCAGAAGTGCTAAAAAGGACCAGAGCGATAACTGATCTTTGTGGAATACCGTAGAATGGGTGTAGTAAGGAAACTGCATCCTCACCACCACTGATCAGCTCCGCGGCTCATCCAGCCATTCTCACAAAGTACCTTGACCGTCTCGTTCCTGTCAGTGAGGCCATGAATGCCTCGGAGGGATCCTGGAGGAGACCAACTGTGTGTAAAAGATTAGTCCTCACGACCTTTAACAAGCCTCCCAGTCTGAATCCAGATCGTCTTGATGTAGAAAGTTAGCCTGACGTTAACTTGAACTTGACCTCTTGTTAGTTTCACGAGGCATTTGCTCAGCACTTGGGATGATTTCAGCCAAAGATGTCGTGCCCTTACAGGGTTTGTCCAATACTGGTCAGAGCGCAGTGTGCTTGTTGTGTTGGCTATCTTCATCATGGGTAGCATCACCTACTAATAGCTAGGAGGAGGCTGGGAGGGATTCACACATTGAAATTTCAAAGCATCTCAGTGAATTAAAAACACACCAGTTGTGACTAGAGCCCTCGATGCAATGATATCCTCAAAATGAGCTACTGTGGCTGAAAAGCTTCCCAAACATACATGATCATTTCCAGGAGGAATACAACAGTTACCCGGTTCCCATTTTGGATGGGCAGCTCAAATACCTAGCGCATTGCCGAAGCAGTTTCCTTAAGGAGGAGCTTCTTGGGCTCAGATTTGGCAGCATCACTGGGAATAGCCACAGTTGTTCTGGTCTGCAGCCTACAGGCTCGGAGATGTGCTGTTTCACCCCGTCAGCATTTATTTTCCAGTGCTGATACCCGAATTTCCAGCTTTCTATCCGCCAGCTGGGGCAGGTATCAGAAAGCCAAGAAAGTCTGTGGGGGCAAATGACTGCAATGAGGTATTGGATGCCAATACAGCATCAGTCCTTTTGCCCTTCACCCAGCTTTGGAACATGCTGAGCCCACGATTGTGTGGTTAAATTAGGAGCACCCATGTTGTTGTGCTCCTGACCACCACACTGGGGAGTCCATTCAAGGCAAGGAGTCCAGGAGGCATCAAGAAATCTCACTGGAAAGCCTGGGGACATCTGCCTGCTGTCCTCCTGAGCTAAGAAGTAATTTTCTGAGGCCTTCTAGGCCACGGAACGCCGTGGGTCACAGGAAAAATAGAAGTCTCCCAAGAAGAAACATGCTTGCTGCTCACAGGGTGAGGAAGCTCAGGAAAGCGTTTCTGATAAATGTTCAGCTCTATCAGGTATGCAACTTGGTTCTCGTAAAACGTTTTTTCAAGCAACCTGGACATCCGACGTCAGCACGCTAAAGACGTGCTCAAGGCGCTGGTAGAAACACCAGAGAGGGGTCTCTGCCGCGAGGGGTTAGCTAGTTAGCTGCAAGGCGGATGTCAGCAGAAGGCTCCGCTCCACCAGCCCCATTCACAGCCCTTCCGCGAGCCGGGGACCGCACCGGGCTCCCACGGTTCACAGGCAGCGGCACTCCAGCACACCAGCTCTGTGAAACGGTCCTAGCGTAGACACAGCAATCCCGGCACATCGTCCTACGTTCCCCACAGCAGCGTATCAAACCATCCTGCCCTTCCCAAAGGCAGTTATTCCATTGTGGTCGGTGAGCTGCAGTTTAAGCAGTATAATTACAACTGCATTTGGCGCTTCCACATCTGTCTGGATCGCATCTCTTCACAACCCTTACCCACCGGCAAAATTCTCTAGTGAAGACTTGACCCGAATGAAAGGGCTGATATAAATACATCCGTAAGGTTCTGCCAGCAATTAGGAATACGGACGGGGGGAAATCCCTCCTAGGAATCTAACAAAGCCAGAAAACCTTTTTAAGCACAACCAGCCTATCAGAGTGACAGAGTTGACATTTAAGGTTGGATGGACAATAGCGACATGAAAAGTGTTAAATGACCTGTTCATCTCAACAGCATATTCATTAGGCTAGTTAGGGGGCTGTTTCAAAAGCCTTCGGTTTGGACCTGGCTTCTCCCACCACTGACCTCCTGTGTTCGCATGCAATAGAGATGAAGAGGCTCAATTAACCCTTCTCTAACTGGTACAGTCAAAAGCTGTTTGCAGAGGTTTCATTTCCAAGTACAAGAGCTATTTTATTTAGTTATTTATTTTTAATCAAGGGTTTGACTTCAGTAAAGATGAGGAGGAATCCCTCCATATGCAACCCTCCCAGTCTTACAACACGTGGGATTTCCATGCATGGATTTTCTGATGCCCACGGCCTGAGGCTGAATTCCAAGTCCTGTAACTATAGTAAAATATTTGTAATTGCTCACTGGGATGTCAGCCAGTAAGAATATTTCCTCTTTAACCTACGAAACAAGAAGAGTTATCTTAAATACGTGCTGAAAGTAGAAAATAAAATTAGCAATGGTGTTTAAGGAGCTTGCCAGCACGCAAGTTCAGAGAGACAGAGGTTAATCTGATCCCAATTCAACTACGGGAAACCTAATGTTCCAACAATTAAAATATTAGTGCAGATGAACAGGTGACCCCCCCCAAATCCCCTCACGGGGTGGCACAGCCTGTTATCCCCTGTAGCCATATCCCATTAAGCTGACACCTCTGCAGGAGTAGGATACGCTCCCAGTTGCACACACAAATTAATTATTGTCAAATGCACTTCATGGGGACTGAGGTGAGAAATACAAGTTTAAATAATTGACAGTCATATTAGGCAGCAGTTCAAAACCTCCTTGCAGTGTAACCACAGGCAAGATAAACAGAAACTCATGGCTACCTTCACAGGTGGGCTCCCCCCGCTTCTTGTCACGTTGTCCCCACTCCTCTTGGCTTTTTTTCTTCCTTTCTCTCCCTTCTCCCCCTCCTGTTTCTGCTTCCCTTCACACCTCGCCCTGGCTCTTTCCCAGCACACGCCACCAGGCTGCCCAAGGGGGGGGCAGGCGGGCAGTTTGCCCCTGCACACCTGCTCCAAGAGATTGGCCACCGCAGTACAGCACCTCCTACGCTACCAGACTCCTGGAAATCGCGTGCCCCCCGCACACTGCCTCCTTACACACCCGGCTCGTCTCTGCTCCCTCATCTAACGCATCCTTCCTGCCACAACACACGTTCTTCAGGCGTCTCCTTCCACGCTCAGCTACCGCAGGACCATCTGCTTCCACGTATCTTCGTTTTAAAGAGGCACTATCCCAAACCTTGTAAACCCCAAGCGACCTGGCGTGTGAGCAATGAGCAAAATTCGTTTTCAGAAGGGCGCTTCTGCTTCCATTTTGCGTGCAAAGAACCACACTCAAAAAATTTAAAGGCACTGGAAAAAGAAAAACAACCCACAGCATTTATCTACCTATCCCACCAAGCCGAATACTAACAGTAGGAAGACAGGACAACTGGAAACAATCTCTGCAAGTTTCCCATAGCCTTCAGAAGAGATGGAATCTCGACGTGATTTTAAAGGAGAAGATTGTAAGTGTCTTCCTTGCACTTTAATTGGCAAGTAATCAAGACCACATTCAATGCAACACAAGTTCCCGCAATCACGCTGTGACAGCAGACCAAGAAACTCTATTAGGAATCCAATGCAATTACAACCCAACAGCAGTCCAGCGAAGGACTAGATATAAAGGGAGGCACGACCCCGCACTAGAAAGAAGCTGGTGATGATACGGCCGAGGTGTAGTTCAGACACCACCGAAGTGACACTAACGGAAGCAATCAGAAGGGCTGGCGCTGGGACAAGAAAGCTGCCACTGGGTACTTATTTCACAGTCCTGAAATGTTGCTGTACTCAGAGTTGCTTTCAGATCGTCAAATAACTGTTTCCAAAACCACGAATACCCGCCTGCACTCAGCAGTATCTGAACACAAGTGTGTATCCTTTTCTCTTTGGCCATCCTGCCACTGTCCGCACTTCAAAACAGGACTCGGGCAGCACACGGCACACAGACAACATGGTACATTAAAACCACTCACATTCAAAAGAACGAAAGAGGAGGATGTTCTGTAAGAAGCATAATCTTGGTGCTACACTATCTCACAACACTTTTCTGAACGAAGCTTTGGGTCTGGCCATGGTTTGTAACTTTTAAAGACAGGCTGCCTGTCTCCAGGTGCCCGTGTCACTGCAGGGACGGGGAGTGACGTACCAAGTCCTTGGCTGGAGAGAAGGAGGGACAAGTTTTCTCGGCAGGAACTGTGAACCAAGCGCTCGGTCTCTTCCCTGCCTGGTCATGCTGCCGGGGCGATCAGCTGCTGGAGTGCATTGCACAGACCAGCTGCTCCGGCTGGCATCTTAAGTAGGTTGAAGGTCTGGGTGTAAGAAAACAAGGAGGGCGTTGGGTCATTCCAGCCTGGTGGGGAAACACACTGCTAACACAACAGGGCTTTAAGCAGGGTTAAAAATCTAATTGTCAGAAAAGACATAAACAATACAGGTCCTGCAAAGGTGGAGACTAAAGCAGCTTTTCTTGATCTGTGACCTGTACCACACTGCTGGGACACAAGGTCTCCAAAACTGACCGTAAAGCTGGGAAAAGAATACATTGCCCATATGGGTGTAGACTCCCAAAAAGCAAGGGGAAAAATGCAAACTAAAGTTAAAAGTATTTACAGTTTAGGAGAATGTTTAACTGATTGTAAAAAAAAAAACCCAAACCACCAGGGTGACACTGCACGAGATGATTCTTGGATTGTCTTCAAAGGGTTAGGTAGACCTTCAGTTAAAAAGGGAACGAGAAACGCTGGCTCAGGAAAGCCCTCAAAGTCCCTTAAGCTTCCCCCACTCTCCTCCATGACCTCTCTGTCCCCTATAGGTTTTTTCTTCTCATAAATCTGTTCAGAAAATATCGTTTCCTTTTTGATATCAGTTTGGTGCTATCACTTCACCATAGCAACAGACAGCAAACAGCAGCTCCAACAACTGGAAGTTGTTGGCTGGCTCAGGTAGGCTCTCCTGCGGCAGCAGGCTTGAGTGACTCTCTGCTTCTGGAAAAACGATCAGTTGCATAATTCTAGATTTCATTCCACTAAAAGAGAATATACACAATTAAATAAATGCCACCAATTAAACTATCAAGAAGGCAGGAATATTTTCAGTCACTGCACTTTGTATGCAGCTACACTGTAATCAAGGTATGACAGCAGCTCCTGTAGGCACACCAAGCTACTTTTAAAGTAACTACCTCAAGCCCTGGAGATAGGCATGGACCACAAACCCCACCAGGGCAGCTGGGTCCATTCCAGGCAGTTCCCCGACCTACATAGAATCATAGAATGGTTTAGGTTGGAAAGGACCTTAAAGATCATCTCATTCCAGCCCCCTGCCATGGGCAGGGACACCTCCCACCAGCCCAGGTTGCTCCAAGCCCCATCCAGTCTGGCCTTGAACACTTCCAGGGGTGGGGCAGCCACAGCTTCCCTGGGCAATTTGTTCCAGTGGAACATCTCTGTGGTGGCACGGGCCAAAACACCAGCGGTGCCCGAGCTACCAGGGCCTGGGGGTGAAATTTTGTGAAAGACCAAAAGTTGGGGTCACTCCCAAGCAACGCCCAGTGGTGAGGATGGATCTGATCTAAGACACCAGAGCACGAACTGAAGCAGCCGAGGCTCAATCCTGCTGCTTGACTGTGGAGGTATTACGCTTAGCAGGACAGCAGGGAGATAAAGAAGTTAACAGGCTGATGAAGCAATGAAGGAGAGGAAGGGGAGTGTTGCAACACACAGTTGGGACTTACACAAATATCCTTACATTACTGAAAAGCACAGGAGGGTCATAGACACCGACAGGGTATCCAGCTCAGGTTGCTACCACCAGCCGCTTACATCCACCCTTGATGATGCGGAAGGAACAACTGGTTTTGGGGGGGGAAAATTAATAATAAAGGGTGTAGATTTCTGCCAAGTGCTCCTGAATTCCTTTTCTTGCTTTGTATTTGCTGAACATCTGCATTGTTAACATATTTAATCCCCGCTCTGCATAGGATTGTAGGAACATTACAATGAGTGACCAGCAAATACATTTACAGTGAAATTGTTTTTAAAATTGTATAATTTATGTGTGCACAAATTCTTTATAGAGACACACTTATGTACACACACATACAGTAAGAATCGCTCTACAGTTAAAGGAAGGTGAACTTCCCCCAAAAAATTTGCAACTATTTTAATTTTTTTTAGGCTTGTTAACTCATTTCAGGTTTAAAAGACATTGTCTATTGAGATCAGGCTGTATATTGTATACCTATCATCAAAGACTCCACTGAAGTCAATTAACATTTTTTTTTAATTACAACTTCTCATATCAAGACAAAGGTGTTTGATAAAATTCTCCCAAAATGTCTCAGCTTTGTGCTTTTCCCCAACTAAAAGTAGAAGCCTTTCAAAGAAAAATGGCTTCAATCACAAAAGAAAGACAAACACACTGAAAAGATTAAAACAAAATAAAAATCAAAAAACCTGCCAAACTTCCTTCCCTGTATCATCAGAGACAGCACATTTTCAGGATATCAGCAGCAGCCCAGTATATCTGGCATTTTAAAATATCCAAATAGCTTAGACCCTGCACAGCCCTCACTGTACTTTAATTTATAAACTAGCATCCAAATCCTGACCTCCAGTTACAAAACCCCACTGAATTCACTGGAATTTCATAGGTGAAATTCAGGACAGAATTCAATGTTGTGTTGCTTAAGTATAATTTGCCCATAGTATATTGGTTGGTGGGAGATTTTTTTTTCCCCACCACTGCATAAACTGATGAGATAAAAATTTAGTAACTAAAAATATTTTTCAGAATCCCGTTTTCCTGGGGGCAGAGAAAAAAATGTAATTATATGGAAACGGCAAAGTTATTTGGTCTTACTGTGAACATGGTAACTGTGGTCTCTGGGTCATCTCATGCTCTTTCTGTCTTTCCATCAGCTCATTTGTTTTCCATGTGGCTGCTTGTATATATACAATTGTCTCTGGTTATCATACGCTGAACATGATTGTTACGTGCTCAGATTTATTCCCAGCATGAAAATTATTTGAAAACGGGCGGAACGAGGGGGAGAAACACAGCCATCATTTGAGGAACTCGCACAGTAGAGTGCTCAAGAGCTTCCTTTCAGATCTGCCTTCCCTGCCAAGAAAAGGCATTGTTACAGTGACAGCCAAGAGGCGTGTGTTACAACAGGAAAATCATATGGGATGCAAAATTAAAATTTCAATCACAGGTGAGAAATCAAGGCGGCAGAGGAGCGTACGTGCAGCGTTGCTCTTTTCTCCCTGCCTTCCAGAGAAAGTTGCAAAAGCCTTGTCCTTCCTGAGGTGACGCTGTGAGATGGCCAATGCCTACAGCAGGGGAGCTGAGCACCCTCCCAGCACCGCGACCTTTCTCCACACCGTTTAGGGCAGGAGAGCAGCGACTCTCCGGTCACCGGGTAGCTTCACTGCACCGAGACCTGCCTGTACTCCACCAGCCCGCGTCCCTGGTCCTGCCAGGTCTGCAACTCTAGACCAGCTATCGCCCGTCTGACCAACTGTTTGTCACTGCTCGGAAGGAGCTCAGACTGCATCTGCAGCAGGGTGCAGCAAGCGGGGAGGTCACCCTTTCCACCTGGGCAGCACCCGACGGCCCCTTCCAGCCCCGAGCTCAGAGAAGACCTCTGCCAGCACAGCCAGACCTGCGACAGGTCCTCACCAGCCGATCCCATCAAAGGAAGAGCGCGACTTTCCGATGCCCTGAGCCGGCGTGGCCACACTGGCAGGGTTTTGCAGCATGGCTTGAGCGCCAGTGTGAGCAGTACACCGTGTTACGGTTTCCACAGGGGTGGTTAGCATGGGCGCTAACACCTACGCTCGCTCAGCTGAGGATTCGAATCGCGCCTGATGACAATTTAAGACAACCTGGTCAAGCCCGTGCAGACCCAGATAGAAATCAGGCGGGATTTCCACAGACCGCTGTATTTCTGAATGGCCGATTATGCTCCTCAGGTTCCCCTGCTCCCAGCAACTCAGCATTTCTCCCCTGTTGCAGTAATTCTGGCCGACAACGCTCACTACTACTTACCCTCTTTGGATAATCACACCCTTACAGTACCTCTCGCAGCCTAATGTTTTACAATGAAATCTGAGAAGGTCTGAATAATCCTAATAGCAGTTCGGCAGCGGCACTCGCACAATTATTGTATAAAAGGTAAGTGTGCTCCTACCAGCTCTCCATTTAAATTTATAGTGATTGGTTCCATACAGTAACATGGTAAATGAAAAAATCCCCCAGCCTTCATTTAAGAGGTTTATAGTAAATAAAAAAATGCCGAGGGCTGTGTGTTGGCCCCCATTCTGTCAGCTCCCTGTGCAGGAAGGGGATTCAGGCTCCCTTTCCCAGGCACGCATAAAATGCCGGGTGATATACGGCTCTGCTCCGCGAGGAGCGCGGCTGCAGTGAAAGCCGGAGGAACTCAGGCTGCTGGTCCTAAGGAAACCTCCTCCGCAAGCCCAGGGTGGAAGGGCTGAGGCAGAAATCACCCGTGCCCTCCTGCAGCCTGCTTCCCCAGCGACACTCCAGCATCTTTTCAGGATTTGGTGATGCCCCGTTTCCCAGGTACAAGGCAGCGGGGAGTTGAATCTCTGATTAATTCGGCACAGAGTGCCCTTACCGTACTGAACAAAGGCTGGCAACTGTCAGATGCGGTGAGTATCATCTGAATTATTTTTTTCCACAAGGAGCACAGACCTTGAGAAGGTTTTTAAACTATCTCCAGAGATGAAAGGCCACTCTGTTGTTCTGAATTTAGACTGCAGGGAAGACAGGTCTTCACTCGTGAGATTTTAATTTCAGTAGCTGCACGAGTAACTTTAGAAAATACACCTTGGGTCTGATCCTGACTCTTACTGAGGTCAAAAGCCAAGATCCTGTACAAGTTAATGGGAAGAAAGGTGTGATTCTGCTACACAAAGCCAAGCACCTGGGGGATGCTCAGCCCTGTCCTGCTGCAAAATTCATCGCTTCTGGGTGAAAACACCAGGGTGCGTGCTCCTCCGTGCTGAAGCCACCCTGGCAGCCTACAAGCCCCCTCCTGCTCCTCACCATGAGACCCCACACCACAACCTCAGGGGAAAGAAGAGCCCATACAAGCCACACTGCCCCCAATTCATTGCGTATGTGGAAGGCTTTGGAAGTACTGATCAATGAGAAATGCCCACAGCTGCTCCCCCTAGACCAGCTCCAAGAAGGGTCCTACAGCTGAGTCAATCAGCATAGGCACCAGAGAGATCCACATTACCTTTACGCTCCCTATATCACCTTTACATTCCCTGCATCACCTTTACATTGCCTGCATTGCCTTTATGCTGCCCAGACCTTCCTCCCTTGCCATGAGCCTGCCATCCCTGATCCTGGTGAGGAAGGGAGGGCAGATCCTTCATCAAGCTGTTTCTCCAATGGCACTCAACACTCCTGCACTGCCACGGTGTCTTGACCAAGGGCACTTCCCAATGGGCTCCACCACCCAGACTGGCCATGGCTGCTGGACGGGATAGCTCAAAAACTGCCCCTACATGGAGCCTGGCCACCAGGACCAGCTTGGCAGAGCCCCTGGCCCACATGGGAGCTGAGGAGCAGGTTAGCAGACGGTGGGAAACTTGCTCGTTGTCATTAGGGAAGACGATTCTCTCCCGCTGTGCTGTTACAGAGTGGAACGTGGGCCAACAAGGACTGGCTCAGCGACAAGGAGCCAGAAGTGAGTCAAGGAGTCCATAAGTACTGGCTGGGAGAGAGAAACAGCGTGTCTGACCCCAGGAAGCTCAGTTTTTCCACTAGCAACTGCAGTAGATCCTAAACCCCTTGTTTTTGTCTGAAGCTGCTCCTCATCGTGGCAGGTCAGGAGAGATGCCGGCCTCTCCTTCCTCCCTTCACCACATCTCTGAGATGGTTCAACCAAGAGGACTAAGAGCCATCGTCCACGTGGAGGCCACTCTCTCCAGAGCAGCAGGGTTACTGGAGCACTCCTCAGGCTCTGCCGCAGCCCTCCCATGATGGCCGGCACAATGAGTACACACAGCTGGATACCATTGCATTGGTGTGGGACAAACCATTCCAGCCAAGAGTAGGCAACCTCACAAGGAGGAAAGAGTTTTCCCCTCACATTACTCCCCATCCGTTTTCTCCTTAAAATAAACAAACGAATGCGTTGCTGGCTGAGCCTCGACCCTACACAGCCCATACTGCTCACAGGTCCCTGCTGCTCCCTGGCGAGGCCCCTCTGCCCCAGAGCTGTCACACACAGCACACCCTGACCCTGCTGCAGCCTTTCCCCTTGCACACCCACACGGGGATATTGCCTGCCCCCTATTTTGCCGGCATTTCACAGCAAGAAGTGAACGCCAGTGTTTCTGTGAAGGGGGAGAGAGTCACCAGCCGTGCAACATCCAGTGACAGATCCCAGCCCCTGGCGTGGCTGGCATCTACCCGACGATCACTTCGTTCATGCATTTTTTTCAAGGCTCACCCCATACTTAGAGAATTTCTCCCCTCCCTACGAGAGGGCACAAAGCAGAACTGGCCAGTTTGCATCTCTCAAGGTGTACTGGGTGGATCGGTGGTGAACCTGAGCGCAGGAGGGGGTCTGCAAAACCGCACTTGTCAGTCTCTCAGTGGGAGAAGTTCCAGTGCCCCCTCCCCCTGCTGACAGGATCTCTAGCGTCAGGGGCTTTACACTCCAGTGGCACGCTCCCAGTGTGCCTTGCACATCTGCTGAACTAAGGTAAAACCGGACACTGCAGAGCTGTGATTTATATCACCAGGGAAAGGCACTCCTGCTGGAGTGGTCCCTCCCTGCTGCAGGAGGAACACGCGCTCACTTCTCTTTCTCCCCTCACGCATCCCGCCCTTGCGATCACTGCACAGTTGCAGAGGGGAAGCCCGGTATGAGATTGTCACCGCTCCTCCTCCTCCTTTTGCACCATCCACAAATCCCAAGGCATGCGGCTACTGTGCCACCCTGCAGAGGCACCGGGCAGGAGAAAGGCGCAGGCATCCCTGCGACAGTCCCTGCCGCAAGGTACCCTCCACCTCAGTGCTTTGGAGCAGCTTGGGCAGCTTTACCTTTCACAGGTCCTAACTGGATGCTCGAAGAGCTCCACCAGCGCTGGCTGGCTAGCTTGGCTGCAAGAAGGGTCAACTCCATGGAAGAAGGCGGAGGAATAAAAGGCCTTCCTTTCTCCATCTGCCAGGCAACGGGTCACACATGTTTGCAGACAGATCCCAAAACCAGTCTCTGCTCTCAAATTTCCTCTCCTCCTTTCCCTGACGCTTTCCTGACACATCTTCTTGTGCACTTTGCTCAGCTTTCGAAGTAACACTCCTCCCTGCTTGTTCTCCTTCCCACTCCCTGTCACTGGAGTCCTGCTGCTGTCATCACACTCCCGTCAGACTTCTCCTTTCAACTGTGCGTTTCCACGCTGTCTCTCCCAACTGTCACATACGCTTCTGGTTCAAACATCTGTTCCTCCCCCTCCCAGGGAAGTTACTCCAAAACATGCTGCTTTCTGTCTGAATGGCAGCAAGGATGGATTTGGTTGTGCACATGGCGCTACACAACCATCCGTGCCGCCGAGTGAGAGGTTCCCCTCCTGCGATTCGGTCCCATCAGTTCCCAGGGCTGCAGGCTCAGTCCCTCCTTGTTCTGCCAGGATGAAGAGCGAGAAGCCTGTTTCTTGCATCCTACAGCCCAGTTGCTCAGGGCTAACAGCCTCTGCTCTGCGGGGAAGGAAAGGAGAGGGATACTCGCTGCCGCACGCAGAGGGAAGGTCCGCACGATCGTTTTCTGCAACAGGGTAAACGGGTGCCCCTGCAAGAATGTCTCAACTCAGTGGTGGCACAGGGGAGCCACGCGTTGCACAGTGCCAACAAGGGACTGACCATTTAGAGGAGCAACATGACTACCCAGCACCTACCAGCTAGCGTTGCCCAGCGGTCTCAAAGGGCTTGCGCCGTTGCATGGCGAGGCTCAGGCCAGTGCTGGATCCAGAGGTAGGGGTTCAGCCAGGCAGGTGCGCAGCAAGATGTCCTGCACGGTTTGCGAGCATCTTGGGGCGCAGAGGCAGAGCGTGTTCCCAGGCGGCCGCAGTGGCCCCAGCAGCCCCGCTGCCTGCGCGCCCGGCTCTGCCAGCAGCCCTGGACCCGTCCAGCCTCACCAACACCACGCGGGGAAGAACATCTGGTCTTGGCCTCCTCCTTGCCCTGTCCCCGTGCACTGGCTGGGGCAAGGCTGCCGTGCAGGAGCAGCATGCCTCAGCAGCGTTACTTTGTCTCCGTGCTCAGACAGACAGAAACCCAAAATATAGCTCTGCGTAAAACCTCAGGGTAGAAAATGACATTTCAGTCCTTGAGTCCTTCTGTCTTTCTCCAAAGCGTTTGGTGTCACTTGGCAGAGATAGCGACGGGAGCTGTGAGGACTCTTTGGCCAGGCTTCGCCTAGTGATCCTCTGCTTCTAGGCAGAGGGAGGACTTCGACCCACATTATACATCCACCATCAAACCAGCAACAGCTCCTTCGACACCTCCCCTCAGCCGTGCCCGCGGGCTGGGTACCAGTCACCAACATTCTCGTTCACCAGGCGCACCACATGCAAGTCTCCGAGGCTGCTCCACATCCCTGGCAAGCCTCTGAACAAATGGTGCAGCTGGTCACAAACCACTTGAGTTAACGCAGGTGAAGCGGTCAGTTCCTCTATTAGTGCAGTCACTGAGAGTCCCTCCTTTCATGGGGAAAATTGGTCTTTCATGGGCTTCAGGCACATCCCCAAACCAGGTGTCAGAACTTAGAGAAGAAGGTTCAGAGGGTTTTTGTTGCTGGTGGTAAGTTCTGCCCATAGCTGCAACCCCAGTGAAGAAACTGAGCTGTAGTTTCTATTCTATTCTATTCTATTCCCTTTTCAGCTGCTTATAAGTTTCTCAAACAGATTCCTATTCAGGGTGAAATGTTCAGTGCTTGGTCTCAGCTCAGAGATGATTTCTTTTATTTCCCCCTGCAGGAACTGTGAGCAAAATACTAAATGCAGTAGATTTGGAGTTTGGGGAGTGCGAGCAATCAGATATTTCCCCCTCGTTCCCTCTGATACCATATGTTCCAATTGGAAATTTTGCACTTGCATACTGGTAACTCGTAAATGGTGGAGATGATAGACTTCAAATGTTCTCATTGAGAGGCAGAAAACAAATCCAGATTTAACAAAATAATTGGTTCAATACTGTTAAGATGAGTTTAAAGAATTCTGATAATGCTTTTCCCTTCCCCGGTGTCCCAGGAGGGACAAGTACACACGTTTTATTTTAATCTATGTGCTATAATTTTAAGGATAGCTGACACAAGATGGTCTTTGTTAAGATGTATCTATTTGCTTTGAAATCCAAAGAAGTTCAGCACTTACAGGCTGCCAGAAATCACAGACCTATTACTCAAGCAACTTTTGAGCTCCACTGTCAAAACCATCAGAAGTCTGTAAGCTGAACAGCTCCCATTCAGTGCATTTTTGTGCTCATTTGCAAACTCTGTGGTGGGATTGCCTGGAGCTTTATTTCCCTCAACCCCAAACTCACTTAAAACTAAAGGCAGAGAACCCCAGTGTTCCCGTAACGGCATGTTTGGAAAGCCAGCCTTCCAGAAGCAGTGGCACCCTTGTCATCCTCACCCACCGTGTCGGCTAGGTCACCTTTCAAGTCACACAGTTGGGGTTTTTTTACTTCAAAGTCAGCTCTGCAAACCCCATGCAAGCTTTGGATAACCCATTCCTACTCTACGTGTTGGTATAAATACAGAAGTTATAAGACACAGTCAATGAACTTTAAGCACAGGTACTTGCCGATCACAAGCGCTCAATCATTATCAAATCCATGTACGCACGTAGACGGTTATATACATTCTCTTTTCCAGGGGCAGGTTTGCTAAGGGGATGTAGGGAGGCAATATCCCTCCGTTCTTTCTCCCGTTACCATCGCACGGCACGGATGTCCTTTTGTACGTGGCTGGGGAGTTACGGCCCAGCTGCCCAGCCCATCTTGCTTCCCCCGCTCCATCCGTGGTCCTGTTTACGGACGAGAGAGCCACTACTGACAGCTCACATGTATTTAACAACTTGGGCAGCAGATCACTACCAAAACAAACTAGCACATCATGGCATAATAAAACAGCATACAGAACCGCCCTGTTTGGGCAAGAAAGTCTCGTGACCTGAAACTCACCAAACACAAGGGCTGGCAGACCATCGAGGAAGCAGATGATGGCTCTCCTCCAATCCCGCTGACCAAAGTGACCCAACAGCCACCTGGAACACAGCAAGAGATGAAACCTCTTTGGCAAGCAGCTCCCAGCCTGTTCTCCGCCTCCACGGCATCTGGCACGAGGTAGTTTCACATCTAGAGCTCCTGAGCACTTCAACCTCTCAGATAGTTATGTACCTTAACGATTCATGATTGTTACCCAAGTCCCACCTGCAAGGAAGGAAGCCTCCACGCCGGCCTGCTCACACTACGGGACAGCCGTGGGCTCACTTCCCCAACCTCCTGGGAGCTACTTCATTGCACCAGTGTCACAGCGTGGTGGTTCTATTAAGTGCTATGGAATTAATCTTGATTTATGCCAGTGGGAGGGAGAGAATAATCAAGTCCTGTGTCCTCACCTTCTGAGCTACTGGTACTGCTCTAATCTTCTTCATACTTTGAAGTGCTTCATTCCGGTCAGGTTGGTAGAATTACTTTGCTTCTGCATCCTTAAGCTCTGGTCATTCTTTGCTGTAATTCCTTGCAGCAGCTTCTGGAAAGGTGTTTTTCTCCCTCCACTCCCCACAATAAATGAGTTTGTCACTTGAAATATACTGCCAATGTGTTACATGTCCCACAGTGTTTGTGGTTATATCAGAAGTGTTTGTTTATAGCACCATAATTCAGCAATATCTTGATTACAGGAGAGATGGTGTTGTAACTCACTGTGGCTAGAGAGAATATTATTTTTCTTTTCCTTTAATATAAAATGTTGATTTTCAGTCAATACACTGAAAGAAAAAAGTTCAGTTGTTGCCCTAGTAACCAGCTGCCTTGTAAACCATAAGATGTTAGGAGCACAAGGTGTTAATTGTTCCAAGTGCTGCTTGTGGTCAGGGATAAAAGCTAGAATGGGAGAGATCATGAGAAACATCTGGGAAGATAAAGTCAGCTGGTCTCTGCTTGGAGAAAGCCTGGACAACAGCAAGTAGAGAGACAAGGCGAGGAGAAGTAACACTGCCGCTGGAGAAGCAGAATGAACTGAATTGTGGCCGTGTGTGAAAGCATCCCTGAGCGAAGCCCCTGAGAGCACAACACGCTTCTGGGAGCCTGACAGGTTTTTCCCAGGAGCGCTCAGAGTTCAGCACCTCCACCACTAGATGCAGTGGCTTCTCCTGCCACTGCTCGTTCCCTCCTCCTGACCAGACCCATCTCCGTCTCCCCTTCTGCTCCGTGTCCTGGGGTTTCCGTGTGCTGTGCTCCAGGATGCTCCTTCCCATGCGCTATTCAGTGTGAATTAAGGGGGGCTGTCCTGCAGAAGGTGCCACCACCCCTCTGCAAAGCATTTCCTCCAGCCAGGCAGGCCAGGACAGGACACCCTCCCTGTCACATACCTACATGTGTTGCAACACAACTTCATTGCCCTGCCGAGCAGCTCTGGCTTTCAGGCTCCTTGTGCCGCACAGCACACAACATCTCCCCGGCTGCTCCCGCTGCGTGCTTGACCCAGCCGCGCTGTCTGATGAGAAGTGGGAGCAGTTGACTGCCCGGAGGGCAAGACTGAACTCCACAAAGCATCTGTGTTTCTGCCCCAACCTCCTACGAGACAGAGCTCCTCAACTCCGGCAGGCTGCGCACCGGGGCTGGGAAAGCAGCACCAGAAGGGCTCCTTCTGCAAGAGGCCTCCAAGGGAGAAAAACTGCATGAGGGCTTCTCTCCCATGTCTCTCCTCTCTCTAAGATGAGAGCAAGCTGGCGAGACAGCAGCCTCATGCTCTGCAGCATCTGCCACCTCTCCCTTCCCTCCTCCCCCTCCCGGCCCCGGCAAACTGGAGAGCAGACGTGAACACGGCTAGATTTGGAGGAAAGTTTTCTACTTTAGCCATTTACCTGCTCTGGATGCTCACCGAACCTGCCGCTATCTGCATTGCCTTAGGGAATAAAGGCAAGGAGCATAGAAAAAGCAGCATGTTTATGAGCTAAGCCCCTCCCGCGGGCAGGGCTATGCTGATCGGGGACCCTCTGGCCCAGCGTGGTCCATGGATTACATATTCAGATAGTAACATATGGAGAGGAGGGTTTATGTTCCGCACGCCGCCGCCCTCCCCAGCGTGCGTGGCTGGAGGGCTTGGTGCCACGCGTTAGCCACAGGCACCCGAGGACAGAGGAGCAAGGCCAAGCTCCTGCTTTGACCTCAAGAGGAAAAGGATGGGACAGCAAGATTGGTGCCCCCTTGGACTCCAGTTTCCACATCTATATTCCCGCTGTCTCATTAACTTCTGGGAAGAAGTTTTTTCCCCCTGTTGTTTTTATTTACTAACTCTCAGTGTTTATACTGGGTAATAAAGTGCAATATTGCAGTAAGCCACACCACAAAGCCCTGTATGCAATCTAACGACTCTTCATCACACTGATGATGAAGACTACATCTAGCTACACAGCCTTCATATAAAATTAGCAGTTTATTTTCTTCCTCTTGCTCCCCCTGGTACAGTTGCCTGTGATAATGCAGCCATCTCCATCTCAGCACAGCCTAACGTAGACCTCTGCCACTGACCGGGGCTGGGATTTCTGCCATGCATCCTTTACACTAAGAAAAAGCAGTTTGAGCGAATAAAGCTGAGAAACCGTGAATTTTTCCAAGTGGAGAGTGCCTGGGCAGCACTTCACATAGCAAAGCTGCATTTAAACTGGGGTCTGTGGGTAAGACTGAAAAATAAAGATGAATGAGGTTGGTTGGGTAATTAGATAATAAAATTGAAGGCTCTGGAGTTTAGCCCAGGAATATAATGCAGTATATGTGGCTGGCTAACCTGCTCCCTCTCCTACTGCTAGCAGCACCGTCTTAACCTAGCAAGGAGATCTGCCCTTCACAGGGACTCCAAAGACAGGAATGGGTTTGGGTCACCCAGCCGGTGTGCCAGCACAGGATCGGCTCTGTCAGTCTGCCAGCAGCTGGTTTTGTTCCCCACGTGCGAGGCAGGGCTGCAGAGAGGCGCTGCAGGACGGGAGGCGGCCTTGCCTGTACCCATAACTGCACAGGTGAACAAACCCCATCCCAGGGAGGGTTTGCAGGAGGCTCCGTGTTTGGTAGGAGCACAGCGCAGGTGTTTCGGGGCCGGCAACCTGGCTGATAGCCTGGGGGCTTCACGCGGCTCGTCTGGGCACAGTGGAAGCCACCCCATGGGTGGGTGCGAGGGACACCTCTGCTCAGGACCCACCAGGGCAAAGCTGGCTCAGGCTCGGAGATATGTTTGGGCAGAGCCGGAGCTAACTCTTACGCATACCCCACCGTGCCAGTAAATGCTAACGTGGCTATGTAGAGGGTGGCGTCTAAGGGTGGAAAGGGCAGCACAGCCCACCTGAAAGGAAAACTGAGCGACCTCTTTCCTACATTCAGCTTTCAAATTGCTGCAGAACTGAAAAGCAAGGCAGAGGCAAGTTCTCTTTGACTTGGGAAATCCTTCAAAAATAAAGCAAACCCGTTTTGAAAGGCAGACTTTGTCAGCTGCCCTATTTTTAGGATTGACTCCTACAGGTCCTTCCTTCAATGATAGCAGTTTTGCCTGAGCAATGGCTAGGGACCGCAGGATTTAGGCTTTTAATAAAGCAATTGTGTAATTAAAAATAAATGGGTCTCTAGTGTCACTATTTAAAAAAAAAAGAAAACTTAGATCAAATAAGGAATTTCTTTCTTTTTGGTTTAGTCTGCTTGGATCATGCAGAGCTTTAATGACGCAGTCACAAATGTTGTATTTAAAAGGCCTCTTAGTTGCTGAGAGGAGCCCCAGGAGAGGGCTATTAACTGGCCAAATTAGGCTATTTATTTTTGTGAGTTTTGCAAGTTTGAAAAAGAGAGGCACATTTTCACTTAGGAGAGTGATATTTCAAATAGGTCACAGGAAACTCTGGCAGGCGGGGAGCAAAGCAGAGCGTCGGTAGGAAAACATTAACCAGAGACATTTTGCAAGTGCAAGTCGACATTTGGGTTCCTAATGGCTTCTGAAGTCCATTCAAAAATCTTTCAGTGGATGTAAAATAGGGGCAAGGCATGGCAGCTGTGCAGGAGCCCTGGCCTAATCCTGAAAGCCCTAAAACGGCAGAGCCGTGCCTGCGGGTGCTGCTGCGGGAGAAGCCGGCGCTGTCAGCGCAGCCGACAAGCTCGGCAGTAAGCGTGTGAAGGAGATGGACTCTGCCTGTTGGTTAGGAGATAGCTGGTGCTTGCACAGATGGCCGGTCGGTCCTGAAATGTCCCTGCACCTTGCCCTCCTCCAGCTTTGATTTGGATTCTTCAGGCAGAAGAGTCGCTTTCCTCTCACATCATCAGAGCCCGGAGCAAATCAGGAGCGACGTCACTGACGCCCACAAAGCGAGCGGCACGCACACCGTAAGAATCAGTCCCGATGCTTTTCATGCATGTGAGGCTGGTTGGGAAAGATCCCTCCACACCACCTCAAGGGGGATGCCAAAAGCACATCATTTCCTCCTTTCCGTATTTGCAAACAGAATCAATTAACTTAAAGTCTGCTCAGGAATGATTCATGTGAAGTTACTTTGAAGGACTGGCCAATCTCCCGATGACCTCAGCAGCTCAGGATGAAGCTACTCAGGAGCTGACGAAGCCTCTGGGGCAATGTTGGGCTGCCGCTGGGTCCTGTCCCCGCTCTAGCAGGGCTGGGACCCTTTGAGCTGCCCCCACACAAGTGACAAGAGCACCGCTGCATCTACACGTGATGGAAAAGCTTTGCAGGATCGGGATCAGGATGAGAAAATATATGATATGATATGATATAATAAGATAATAAAAAGCAGTGTTCCTAGACAGTGATGTCTAGTGGGTTCCTCTTGATGGATTGTAAATCCACCAGTCACACAAGTCATAAAACGGAACCAAAGTTAAAGGAAAAGTAACCACACACCTATTAGAGCAACCTTTCTCTTCCTCACTTTTTTTTCCTATATAAACCAGTTAATTTGAGGACTCAGAGGACTGGTATGTCTGAGGCTGTGACTGTTTGTCACATCAGTGCTTTGGTCAGTGAATAACAAATCTCTATCAAAACACCTTTGCGTGGCTCTGGCGGGCCGGGCTGCCAGTACCACGTTCCCCTCCCCTGGCTGGGTGACCATGAGGAGTTGCAGGCGCTTTGTCCCCAGCATTTCCATAGGACTGCAAGTTTTTACGCCACAGACAAACCAGGATCGGAATGAGGGAGCTGGCACTGGAGCGAACGGAGCTGGAAGGGAAATACGGAGCGCGTACCTTCACCGAAAACCTTGTCAGTCGATACACAAAATGTCAAACGGACCTGACCCCTAGATTTATTCTCCCGTAATCGTTGTATTCTGTCCTACTAACATAAAACAACCCATGCCACCCTGCACAAAACCCAACCTAAACCAGGAGGGATTTCTGGCGTGGTGGAGGCCGTGGGTTGGACTGTGACCACCACTGTACGCTCAGCAGAAGAAAACCACAGGAAGAGAGAGTCTCTCCAGCTGTGCCAGAGAAGAAACACCTGCTCCAACCTGTGTCACCGGTAGCGTGCGACAGGGCAGGCGTTAAAGTCCACACAGTTTCGCAGAGGTGAAGAGGGAATTTATAGGGACAGGGAACAGACAGACACGTCACTTGTCCATTCGGCATGAAAGGAGCTATAAATATTGTGATAATTGTCTCCAGGATCCCAGGACAACCTCTGCCCTGACTCGCAACCACACACTTTCCCTTTGGACTTTACTGAAGCTATTCAGGTTGCAAGCCACCAGCTCAGCTGACTCAGTTGTCTGTTATTCCCATTAAAAATCCCCTAGCGAAACTAGCGCTTTCCGAGGAGATACGGAGGCCGGTTCTCTGTCTCACACAAACCCGCTGAAGCTCCAGTTTCGTTCATCGCCCAGTTGAACAGTGCTGTTCTCCAGCTGGACCTTGTGTCTGCTCCAGTGTGGTAATGCCTCCAGATCTACTCTGTGTATTAGCTTAGCCTGGCAATATTTATTTAGCAGATAAAACTTTGATGCTGCTCCTGTAGAAATAGTTTGCAATATATTAACAGGGCCATAATATTAGTCAAAAGCATTTCTCGTGTGCCCTCAAATGTCTGGCATAAAAGAAGCAGCAGATGCCAAAGGTCACAGAGCAAATTGAGTCCTTATGAGAAGTTAACCATTAGATAAAGAAAAAGGATGAGGATGATCTGGGGGTACCATAAACAACTCTTTCCTCCAGGACCTTGCTGCTCACAGCATGCTGTGTATAATACATGCAAGGTTGCAGCTTAAAACAACTAAACATGGGTCCAAGCCCATCCAGACCCAAAGACATGATTCATGCGTTTCTCATGGATGGGCACAAAGCAAACCACACCACCGTGCGGTCCCGGGACAAATAAGTGTTTCTTGATTGACATGCCTGCATACATGCCCCATCGCCCGCCTGGCCAAGATGGGGCTTTCGGGAAGACCTGCAGGGATTTGGGTCACTCCTGCTTTCCCTAAACTGCCAGCTCCCCGTCCATGCACTGGGGCACCTCATCCCACTGCTCCCCTCCACGCACAGCCTCGGGCAGCAGCCCCCGGCCAACACCAGCCACAATGGCACCTCCGGCTCTGCCGCCATGCCGGGGGGCGAGAGGGGAGGCCCCGCCGGCGGCTGGGCTGCCTTCCCCAGCCAAGGGCAGAGATGTTCCTCATGGCGGTGGGGGGCTGGCAATGCCCACCGCAGAAACCTCTCCTTGGCCTGTTTTCTTTTTGTCTCTGTTTCCCCATTCAGGAAAAAGCTTCTGTCACAACAGCTGCTGATTCATTTTCTGACTTGGTGCCGAGCGTGCCAGACATAACATTCGTTTGCTGCCAAAGTGGTAAAAACAATGACTTACCAGCTCATTTTTCTTCAGTTGATTATGTTGGGGGGGGGGGTTGGGGGGGAAGGGGAGAGGAGAAAGGAGCTTTAATTAAAATTAGATAAGGAGAAGAATAAATCGACTGAGATGCAAAGAGCAATGCTCTGATGCTCTGCAAGGCAGGAAAGGGGAGAGCATCCGAGGTGGTGCGGGAATGCCCACCACCGAACAAAGAAAAACAAAGGGGTCTGTGGGCAATGGTGAGGGACTCTGTGGTCACTTGCTGCCCTCACCAACTTCTCCTTCTCTTTATGCTTTCCGCCTTTCAGGTGTCAACAGCTTCCCAGACCAGAAACTCTCAGATCCGACACGATGCCTTCTGGACTGAGAGGAGAGAAGCTGCCCAATGATGGCTCTGATGAGGGTGGAGAAGTACATCGGTCTTTGACACTTCCCTTCTTTCTTTCCTGACTTCTTCCTGGGATGAAGGAGTCCCACCATCAACATTTATTTGCTTCTTAAAACACTGACTAACGATTTGCCCAGGAGACAGAATCCACGTCCAACCCATCTTTTGGAGGTGCTGAGGACAGCAGTGATTGGACTGAGATTTTGGCTTGTCTGTTAGACATCAGAGACAAAAGAGCCAAGTCTGGACCTGATGAGCGAAGTCTGACCTGTTAGACTCTCCGATATTTTTCTCAGTATTTGACAGGGTGCTTTGGACACATGGGAATTAAGCTGATCCATATTCCCTGACCTCAATCATACGCCACAGGTCATATTTGGAAATAGCTCACCAGGTCGCTAACTGTCATGGCAAACATCCAAGTGAAGTTTAGATGCCAAGCACACAATGGCACACATAGCCTCACCACAGTATTGTCATACTGATGTTTAGCAACAAATTCATTTCCTAACAGACCGGCCCATCTGCAACCAACACAGAGAAAACAGTGCCCTGGCCCAATTCTGCTGGCCAAAGTGGATGGAGAACCATATTAACTCACATATTTAAGTTCTCTAATCTTTCTATTAGGAGTTAGTGTAGAACATAGCACAGTGAAGTGCTGATACCCCACCTGTAGGCGTTGGCTCCACTGTCTTCAAATAACAGCCAAACCAAGCTGCTGTCCTCCTCCAAGTGATTCATTCCCATGGGACTTATTTCAGCTCTTATTTGGAAAGGAATGGGAGTCAATCAGTGCAAGGAAATGCAGAAGAGTCATGGTAACCAGCACCAGGGTGAGGACCTGGTGGAAGAACCATCTAAAGTTGTTATCCTGATACTACCATTGTCATCAAGTCCAATGATAAAGTTGTTTAGAGCACCAGAGGCTACAAGAGAGGTTTTTAAGGCAGCTGAAGAACAGTCATTCCACAGATGTCTGGCTAACTCTGATGAGATAATATGATTGAAACCAAGGACTCATCAAGGACTACTTACATAATGCCCAGTAACCACTTCAAACATACAAGGAAGAAAAGCCTTACCTTTATACTTAGGAAGCTCTTGCATTCTTTGCTTTAAATGGTTGGTTGTTCGCTTTACTTGAGGAGAGTACAAAGAATGGCTATTCGGGAACGCAAAACCCAAGATCAAGAAGTCATTCTTGTTCACCAGAGAAAATTAAATACGCACTAGGGAACCTCTTAAGCAGGGATGAAGGATTTTCAAGAATACCAAATGAGGCACCTATTTACCACCAACAAGCCACCGAAAAAGCTGCCCACCTTCTTGGAATATTTTTGGAAATCCACCTCATTATGTCAACTTCTATTCAGAACCCAAAGGGAATATTTTCACCACCATCCTCTCACAGAACAGGGAAGAAGCGACTCTAGAGATATCTCAGGTTCTCCTCTCTTCTCTCTGCTACCCAACGAAACTACTTTGTGCTTGACTTGATCACCTGCATCATTTCACGAGGGCTTGTATACACTGTCCCTTGGATGACATTGCTAAATTACTTCGCTAGAGCAAAATATAAGTATTTAAGAAAATCTCTAGCTCAATCAACCATGCTATGAGAACACCCACCCAGAAAGATTTCTCCCTCCCATTACCTTTTGCTGATTCAGATTCTACAGAGCGCAATGCTGTACTACAGAGCAATGCTCATGCTGTGGATCAACATATCTGACCGTCCAGAGACACCCTGCTCTTCTTGGCTTCACTTGGACCTGTAGTTCCTCGGCACCTTTGCAAATTGAGCCTAGAAACTAGCACATTAAATTGTATTGCTGCATAAGGACCTTCATTTCGAGGCTTTTATCTGCAGGAATGATATTGCCATTCTACACACTAGACCTGTTTTTGTAATACTATGGTTCATCAGAAGTTTTTATGTTAATACCGAATCAGAAATAATACACATGTGATTCATAATAATCTAACTGAATGGCTGCACTGAATGCATTGTAAGAAATTCTGGTTAGGAAAGAAACTCATTAAAGAAATAGTGACTACTATTATCCCACTGCATATATTGTTCTACTGGAAAGTTTCCTTGAGTAGTTTCTTTAATTAGCAATTTGATATTTTGAAATAGTGTGATCTCCACCACACACAATTTGTAGAACAGACTTGGCTGGCAATACAGAGGAAAACAAGCAGTCTTTTCAGAGTTTGCATCTCTAGGGCATATCTTGTCATTTTCTAGCTATTCAGCTGCTGTATGTGTGTGTATAACACGGTGACACTGTTCTTGTGGGATTTTGATTCTTAAAAGTTACATAGATAAAGAGCTTTTTTATTGGAACAGAATATATTGTCCTTTTTTTAAAAAAAAAAAATCCACATAAAAATATTTGCATAACTTTGGGCTATTCAGCTAGAAGGTGTTGACCCCAGCTGTGTTCTAGTGAATGAATCATTTATGTACACGCTCATTGCACAGAACGTATGGTATTTTATCTTTGCTGGTTTTCTGCCAAATACAGTCTGTAACAATTTTTCCCCTTTGCCACATTTGCCGCTTGATATCCTTTAAAGTATACCAGCTCCAAGTGTGAGAAAGCAAAACAGATTCTGGACCCGCTTTGGCTGAGAACTCTTTGTCCGGATCCTCCCGTGCTGGCACCAGGGCGCCCTTGCTTCTGGAGAACATCCCTTCCAGACCTGGGATCTCCTTGCACTGAATGCTTTGAATCAACGTTGATTTAAAGTTCTTTTAAATCTGCAGGGAACTGCAAAAACCCAGGAGCAAGCACAGAAACAGGAATCCTCTTCATTTACGAAACAGGAGCTGCCCCGAAGTAGAAGGACAAACTTCCACCACCTCGAACACCCTAAGCTCTGCACCTGCAGGGAAAGCCTGGAGGAAGCGAGAACGTTTCTGCCATAGCTCTACTCCATCGTGACTATCCTCCAGGTATCACTTAAGTGGCATTTTGGCAAGACATATTTCTACCCCCAAGGGCAGGAAACAAGATTATTTCATTAAGTGACTGAGGCACTGCATGGCCAAAGCCACTGCTACACCAGGTCTGATTTGAAACGGTAAGCGAGAGCTCAAACTCTCTCAACACTGATCTCCCGGGGGAGAAGAGATAAGGTGGAGTGCTAAGATTTCCACGCTCCCACATGAGTAGATAAGGTCTGAATGAGCAGCCTCATCCGTAGGCTGCTTCCCTAAGCGTTTTTTTTTAATAGCTTACACTGGAAACCCTCATACCTCTCTACACTGAATCACATAATTATGGTTTCCACAAGAAATTCAAAGCAGGATCTCCTCCCACAAAATTTCCTCTCACCTGCACTCCTTTCATCACGGAAGATGACTGTTTGTCAGCACTACCTCTACTGCTGAGAGAGTTCACATGCAGCTCAATTTAGCAGCCGGCGGAGGCGAGAATATTCCCCCATGTGCAAGCTTCTAAAATGCTCGCCCATGATTGTGTGTGGCACGAACATCTCCATGAGGAACCGTTCATTCAGGACAGGCTTGGAGTCTTGGTGTGTTCTCTCTGCTAAGCAAGGAACTGCTTTTACAATAGACAGCCTCCGTCATCAGGAGGTTACCTTCCAGTTTCCCAGGAAAGCCTTGCTCAGATGGAGATATTACAGAGGGGATGCAGCCCCATTAATCTCTGCCATCCCCGCTTCCTCATGCCTGAGCTCTTCTCCGTCATAGGAGGCTCCCTCTTCATTACGCCTTTCCTCCCACGTGCCACAGAAACATAATAGCCCAGCTAAACCTGACCCTGGGTAAACACTGAACACAGACAAGACACTGCTCTCAAAGTCACCGGTTAATTCGTCTTTCTGAAGCAGATTATTTCTGATGTGAAACGTTTGCTCCCATCCCCTCACATCAGCAAACCGGGGTTTATATACAGCTCTGCAGGAAGGCTCTTCCTGAGAGAGCCACCCAAGAACTTACAGTGACACATGTGCCAATGTTACAGGCAGAGTTGAAAGCACCACTGTAATTACAGTTGACTATTGTATAACTCCAGTTTTGGTTGCTCATAACTTCATCTATAATTAATTGTTTGGGCTGAAAATTTCTCCAGCTGGGTCTGGCCCCAGGCTAAACTTTTTCATTTCAGCTGAAATGGCTCAAGTCTTTTCCAAGAATACGTTTAAGGAAAAAGACTCTCTTTTGCCCCTGTTAAAAGAATCTTTTTGTCATTTACTGAAATGCTCTCACATCTCCATGCTTCTGAAAGCAGCACCTTGAAATAACGGCAAACTGGACTGCTGTGAAATACATGTCTTTTCATATTCTCAGGGGGGAAAAAGGATCATTATTTGGCTGTTTTCAGCCTCAGACTTTATATATATATATATATTTGCTGTTCACACATGTGCAGCAGAGATCCAGCAGCTACTTTGACTACCCTCAGTGCTGAGCAAGCTCAGCGCCCCGCTGTGCCAGACACACCAGTGAGGCAACACACGCAGCATCCCACTGTGAGCAAGGATGCTCCTGCGGCTGCAGGGTTTGGTAGGGCTTTCATTGCAAATGTGCCCTTTGGTTGCGGGGCCTCTGTGGTACCAGGCCAGAAGAGAGCTGGGAGACAGTTCAGGCTGAGCGAGGATACGGACACTACATCTCGGTCAACACTGGGGAAGCAGCTACTGAAAAGAGCCTGTGATCAGCCTACCTCGGGAGCAAGGTCTGACCCACAGACAACGAAGACGAAGCAAAATATTCAAGAGATGTTCAGCAAAGAGCTGCTGTGTATTCTGGTTACCCGAAGAGACGGAGGTGGAGAAAATGATCACTCATTAAAAAGAGCACAGCCCAACTCAACGGGCCTGAACGTAATCTGGAAGAACAACCTTAACTTAATGTTTCCTTCTTCTGGAATATTTGAACTTGAAACCTGATGACATATGAAAGGTGTTGTACCCACTTTCAGCGCGGGTACACACCCAGTGACTTCTGGTCATGCAGAAAACAGGCAGAAAGCGCATCTCACTACAGAGAACAAACCCCAGAAACATGGGAAGGGAAGTCTTGAAAAATCTGAACGGAAAAATGCAAACTACTTCATTACAATCTATACCAACCCAATAGAGTCCAGAGATGTCATTAAGAAAAAAGAAAACCCAGCGCTCAGCTGCCTAGGAGATAACTGGAAAAGCAAAATGGGCCCACTCTAACGCAGAAATTAAAACACAGAGACGGTTCTTACTACTCTGCGAACATGAGTCAGTACAAGTGAAAATGGTGCACAGATGGGCCAGCACAGAAGCAACAGAAGTGCCGTGATATTTACAAGGGGAAAAAAAAAAAAAATCTTCCCTTACAAGTGTAAATATACCAGAGAAATCATCCGCTCACAGCACAAACCAGGGCTTTGATGTAGCAAACACTCCCACCAGGGACAGCACTGGCTCCGCCGGGAGGAGTAGGGATGGTAGACGTTGCATCTGGAAAACAGTAGGCTCCCAGCACTGAGCCTTCCCAAGGAGGCACAACACGCAGAAACACGCCAGATGACATGGACCATTTTATAGTCTTTATGCAACCAGCAGCAGGGGACCAAGTGCCGTCCCAGGCCACGGAGAGACGCTACGAAGGGAAGAACGGTGGTGCGTGTTGGCTCTAACACCTGGCAGCAGCAGGGTGAGAGCCCCACCAGCCTGGGCTCCAGATGCACACCGCCTGCACGCCTCAGCCCGGGGCACACCACAGCTGCCCGTGCCACCAGCAACGCAACGGCTTAAAGACACACGAGTCAAAGCTGGTGGTGTTCCGCAGGGAGCCAAGCAGGTGGCATTTTGGGCTCCCCCAGCCTCTCCCAGAGCAGCGATAACACATGGGGTCTCTTTCTCCAGCCTCTCCCAGGTCACCGCACCAGTGCAAGCTGCTCAGTTCACAGCGCGGCCGCAGGGCTGAGCTCTCCGGGAAAATCACGTTTCTCTCCACCCGTCTTCCCCTCACCTGTGAAACAGCAGCAACACTTTTACACTTCTGCAGTTGGTTCAAACTGATGGAATCATAAACTCATAGAATGGTTTAGGTTGGAAGGGACCTTGAAGATCATCGAGTTCCAACCCCCCTGCCGTAGGCAGGGACACCTCCCACCAGCCCAGGTTGCTCAAAGCCCCATCCAGCCTGGCCTTGAACACCTCCAGGGATGGGGCAGCCACAGCTTCTCTGGGCAACCTGGGCCAGTGCCTCACCTCCCTCAAAGTGAAGAATTTCTTCCTAATGTTTAATCTAAACCTGCCCTCTTCCAGCTTAAAGCCGTTCCCCCTCGTCCTATCACTACATGCCCTTGTAAAAAGTCCTTCCCCAGCTCTCCTGTAGGCCCCCTTTAGGTACTGGAAGGCCGCAATAAGATCTCCCCGGAGCCTTCTCCAGGCTGAACAGCCCCAACTCTCTCAGCCTGCCCTCATAGGAGAGGAAAACTTAATTATAATCAGTGCTATTCGCCGAGGAACAGCTCATGGCCTGACTGTGGCAGGAACGACAACGGAGTCCAAAAAGCAGACGGAGCTCCCAGAGCAGAGCTGCGGGAGATAGCACAAACCTCACCCCAGCGGTAAAAAGTTCTGACAGCTGCGAATGGGAAAGAAACAGCTTCCCTGGCACTTAAAAACTTGCTTCAGTGAATTATCACAGAATTTCGTAACGGGTTTCCAAGCGGGTCAACCAAACTCCTTCCCGTTAGCTGCTCTGACCGCTGACACTGCAGTGGCACATGCACTTGTGTTCTACAGGAAAACCATTTTTAAACAATAAAACCAACTTTCAGAACCTCTCACCTGCCCCGGGTCCCTCTAACAACTTTTGTGAGTTCACGCCACATTGTCTCACTCTCGAAGACTTTTTTCCCCCGTGTTGTGTGAAAAACCAGAGCACGGGAGGAGAAATTAATTAACTGAGCAGACAGCAATTCTGCCATCAAATGAACAAAATGAAAGAGTAACAGAGACTTACACTTATAGTCACCCCTAAGTGTTTCACATGACAACAGCAGGGAAAACACAGTCCAGACTGTTGTTTTAATGTTGATAATATTCCAAAATCTGCAGCGCTTACTAATTTCTCAGTGGAAATAAAACCTTTGACATCAGTGGGAATTCTGTCTGGGCATAGAAGTTTGTTGTTACATTACAGCCTAGCAATAAGAAGTCTAGTTTGAGGGTAGGATCTTTAGCACAGAGATAGTTCGTCTCTACGCCTGACCAGAGCGCCTGGACTGATGAGCAGAGGATAAAACTTCAGTCGAATCGCGTTAGACCCGAATACGTCCAGGCACACACATACCTTCTGCCAACACCTGTGCTGGCGGAGAGTTTATTCTGTTCCTTGCTACGGGCAGGGTTTATACTCTGCAATCACCTGCCGGCAGCCGGGGCTCTGCCCGATGTGTCTGCCCGCTCCGCTGGACCGGGTTTGCTCTTTTACATCTCAGCGGGTCTGTTATTGCCGCAGGCATCCCACGCGAACGCCGAGCGGGACGGGACAAAACAAGGTTCTTAAATTCCCCCCAAATCAGGAAGATGTTAAAGAATACAGGAGGCGAGGGGGGAGGGAAGAGGGGAAGGAAAGCGTTACAATCACGGTGATAGTAACAGGGAGAGGAAGAGAGTTAAAATTAAGACAGGAAAAAAAAAATTCAAAGCCGTACAGGCGTAAAATGGAATCACTTCAGGCATATGTCAAAATAGTGTCAGATCTTTTTCTGTAAATTAGCTCAGCAGTTAAACACCCACCAGCTCCGCTTTTTGCTAGCCCTGGGGTTTCGCTACACCTGGAGATCCACTCTATGGCATCAGCAGTAGAAACAAGTGCGTTTGTAGGCAAATAACCGCATTTAAGCGCACGTGGAGTGAACCCTTCCACACTGACTCGTGTTACCAGTAGGGGTCAGGTCACATACTCTGTATGGTGGAGACCAGGCCAAGAGCTGGGATCAGAGCACAACAAAAACAATGGGAAAAGGGCCTGAATTTTATAGATTTTTTCCTATTTTTAAGTCACACATAATTGCACTTAATATATGTCCCCAGGGTTTGATAAAAAGAAAATCACCCCCATAATACTAAGTCAAAAGCATCAAATTCATAACTATCCAGCTAATGGGGCAGAGATTACCAGCCTGGAGCACGCCTGAACAGTCCCACCAAGGGAAAAAACTGTGTGCTGGTCTGAGAAGAACCTGTCCATCTCCAGCACTTGGGCTTTTTAACTCTCTCTCACGTTTACGGAAGTCTCACAGAAAGTACCAGACACACGAGCACTTTTCGACAGGGCGTTGAACCTGTAGCAAAATTTAATATAAAATCACTGCCCAATTACAAAATTTTATGGTATGGTTAAAAAAAAACCCAACTCACAATAACTTCAGTACAACCCCAAACTTTTTGGATTTTATAAGCTTTAGTTTCCTTTTTTTACATAACTTCTGTTATGTACATATGATCCAAGTGGTTCCTTTAAAAAAAAAATGTTGTTTGTACCTAACTTCTGTTACTTGATGAAATTCAACTCATCATTACAGGTAGAATGATGAGTTAACAAGCAAAGTCTTACATACAAAAGAGGGATAACATCGTAGAAGACAGAGTGCATATTAGATTGAGACCACAGTAATTTCCTAGGCCTGTATCTAGATGAAAGGGTCTGGGTTTTTTAGTGGTTTTGGCCTCAAAAACCTTCCCAAGAGATACATACAATTTAGCTGTGCTAAAAGTCTCCTTTAGGTTCAGGAGCCAAGAAGATAGAGTCTTTTCTCTTCTCCAAGGGTCAGCATCCAGGATTTGGCAACAAAACCACTTTTCTCCCAACCAGTAGCAGCCCTGGGGCACACCTGAGCTTTGCCAGTGCCCACCCCACCATTATACTAACCCGGCCACGTAGATCACGCCTGTCCAGTGCGAGGGAAAAAAAACCAAGCAGAGACCTTGATTGCCTGACTCTACCTGTTCTGCACTCATATTTCCACACTCCTCGGTCTGAATAAGGTTGCTTTATGCACCATGTTATTACTGCAGGTAATACTGCACACTCTCAGCAACAGGAATAAAGATTTTGGTGAAAGCAAGTTTGTTTGTTTGAGGGTTTGGGGTTTTTTTCCTCTTAAAAAAAGAAAAAAAAAAATAAAAATCTCTGTTCGTAACGATGAACATTCCTCGCCAGTTCTCAGTCAGCCAAAAAACACATGAGGTCTTTCTGAAAAACTAAGTTCTGTGCAACAAAGTTATGAACTGCTGGGAAAGGCAGGAAAGCTCTTTTACAGCTGTTCATTGATCCACTGAACGTCACCTTACACTCTGTAGTCCCTTTTGGATTCTGCAGACTTCTGGAGCAGGCTGAGAAAAGGAAAAAAATACTTGGCCAGAGCAGTTACGCTGCTTCTTGAGACATGTTTTCTTTGGGTTCAGGCCTCAGATTCTCAGCCAGCAATTTCTGTCCCTAGTGGAAAATTACAAAAAAAAAAACAAACCACCAAAAAACCACAACCAGGTTTTTCTGCTTTTCAGGAATCTAGAGAACAAACATGAGTTTCTAATGCGTTTGTGAAAGATGTGAATTGACCCCAATGGCCCAGTGTCCTTCCATTTGAGATGACAGCTACTCTGAGAAAATAAAGTCCTGAGTGTCTCTGCCCGCGAGTCCTGCTGTCGGAAGAGCTCACACTCCAGCATGCCCAGTGCTGGACCAGCACGCTCCCAATGTCACCGTGCTGGGAAGAGGGAGAGGAGGCAGCACAGCCACGCCAGCTCCCATTCAGCACTGGGGACGTCCAGGCACCCTGCAAGGGACATCCCTGTGCACGCTCCGCTCGTGCTCCCGTGGAAGGGGAGAGCCTGGCCCACCCAATGCCGAAGTCCCCATCGCCGACACTTGAGCATGTCCACACGACGGCTTTAACGACTCTCGGAAACCTCTTCGTAGGCACCGTGGCTTGTGTCGGTTACTCCGGTTTCAAACAGGTGCACGTAAGCCTTGTTTAAAGCAACTGGCTATCGTCCCAGGGAAGACAAGGCCAGAATTAATTTTCTCTATTTAATTTACAATTCAACAATTTTATTCTAAAACTGTACCCTGATGCTTGGGGACTGGCAGGTGCATTTAATCAGTACATAAACCATACCCAAGCAGTCCCGTTCCTTCTCATTCCTGCGCTCTCTTGCACGAGCACACCATTCCTCACACCCAATCTGCCGCTTGGCTTTCTGTCCCCTTTCCCTTTTAAATGGCACAGACAGCTGACGAAGAGCCAGGCACTCACCTTGACCCAGACTCGAAGCTCCATCAGACTTTCTCAGCAGGAACAGCCAGGCTTGAAATGAGAGGTGATGCTTGGCAGGCGCTCCCGGGGGGCTGGCCAAAAATAAATGCACTCTCCAGTTAATTTCCATCCGAGCACTACTAACATTTCTCCTTTAAGAGTGCAGCTCAAGCTTTTGATTTACGCAAGGTGAGGAGGTCCTGTGCTTGTTTGCAGTAGCAGTGGCGGACCCAGCACGCAACTGGGAATATTGAGACCCATTTCAAGCACCGGCGTAAGGCGCCCACACTCCCCATACAGGCAAGGGATCTTCTGGGTGTGATTCAGAGCACTGTAATTAGGAACCTGCCTCTCACCTTTGAGTATAGCAGGAGTCTAGACATCTAATTTAGGCAGAGAAATGACATACTTGAAATTAGCTTGTGCAAATAACCCCCCCCGATGCATCAGTTCTGCAAGGAACCAGGCTGGAGGCTCTCTGGGAAGATGGTTACGGAGAGCAGGACTCGGCACTTGGCAGGCGGTGGGAAGCGGAGTAAGAGTGTTTACGGGGAGCTCTACTCAGCCGTGACTTCCACCAGGCGAGCCACTGCAGCCAGCCACAGCACGCCGCGGGCCGGGGGGGAACCGAGCCCCGAAGACCCCCCCAGCCGCTTCCCTCAGCTCAGCTGCTGGCGTTGGAGGAGGAGAAAGTCTGTTGGATGTCAGCTCTGGCGCAGGACCAGAGCCGGCAGCACGGCCACCCGCCAGCCCATTGCCCAGGGAAACCTACTCCGTCCTTCTCCGGGGTGATGCAGCTCTGACGGAAGAGACCGGGAATATCCCCGAGTCCTTTAACCACAGGGCTGCTGGGGTGGTGCAGGTGAGGGCTGGTTGTAGCCTCGCCATCTCATGCTACTGCTTGCCTTTTTTTTTCCCCCCTCTTTTTTTTTTAAAGGAACCACTTGGATCATAATTTTAATCGCGACTTTAGAAAACTATGCATTTAGAAAATTTGACCAGATGCCTTCCAGCTTCATAAAGGAATTTAAAACACCCCCAAATTAGCAAATTTTTTACTTAAAAAAGAATTGTTGTATTTGGAAACAGGGCCATAAAACAACAATACCTCAGGCAGGAGAGGGGCACAGGTGGAAATGTAATTCAGCCTCTGAAATTGCTCATTTTAAATTGTGTATAGTATTTTCATTTTCCGTCACAGATAACTGTGTGGCAAGGCTATGCATTGCTACATGACAGCTCATTCTGCTTTTAAAACAGCAGCACTTCAGCAGCAGCTAAATTGATGCTTTTTATGTGTCCATCACGTATCAAGGGTAATTGATTAGTGCCTGCGAGGGGCTCTGAGATCTAACGGATTACATGTTCTGAGCCTGCTAAATTATTTGAATAGATTTAGGAAGAAAAAGATTCTAAATCAGATTTTTGTCTGACCCAGCATTACCTTTCCTGACCAGCGTCTCCCCTTCCCTTTAAACATCTTACTGCTCCGAGAGACAAGAGCACGCTAATCCCAGGCGAGCGGATTTTCAAAGGCAGCAAGAAGAGTTCAGCGTGATACCTGTTAAAACATAACGGGAAGCAAGCGTATTTTTCCCACCGAAAGTTTCCTCCCATGGCTGCTTAGTCCGTTATTTAAAGATTGCAGCTTTAATCTAGCTCCGGAGAAGAGAATTAAAAGGTCGTAGCCCCTTCAAGCTCGGAGGAAAGCGATCCGCACCGCGCTCCTGGACAACCCGAGGCGTGCGGGGCTCCGGCCTCGGCACCGGCGCATCCTCCGCCGGGCGAGTGGGAGCCTCCCGGCCCGGGCCGCCTGCCTTAAACGCAGCCCGGACCAAGAATAGCCCGGGCACGGGTCAGGCGGCGCTGAGTCACTCGCTGGCCGGTCCCCAGGCTCTCCAGCTGCCTCGGGCTCGGCCTCCCTTAAAGACACAACTTGTGCCCGCGTCGCACAGCCCCGGCCCCGGCCGGGCACGGCGCCCCCCGGTACCGGCGGGTTTAGCCGGCTGCGGGGTTCCCACATGAATTCCCGCTTCCCTCCAGCTTCGGAGCGCAGCACCGCTGCTGCCTTCCTGCCAATTAAACGCTACGTTCATACATTTCTTTGTAATTATGAACCAACTCACAAGCATCGGTGCGCACCCCGGGCTCACACAGAACGGCAAACAATATACTGTCACGGGTTGCATCAGCTGCCGCGATGCTCTCTCATGCCTTCAGGCTTGCTAAAGCTGATCTAACGCTAATAGAATAGCCTTTCTACCCGCCTCCTCCCCCAACAATTACCAGAGGCTCGGAAAGCCATTGAAATGCAAATAGGGGATGGAGAGGTTATTGGGGAACCAGGCTGGGAAGGTACAAATGTTGTCCTGCTAGTTTCCTTTAGTTTGACTCCAACGGGACTGTAATCCCGATTTTCTCCTCGTATAAATAGGAAGAGAGGCAATATAGTGAGTGCACGGGCAGCCTTGCGTAGCAGCTGAACCGCGTCTTCTCCAGTTTAGCCTCTCTGGAAGCCGGCAGCACCGTCACTCCCGTCAGCTGCTGCAGCGGCAGAGGGAATTGCACAGTGCAGGAGCATCTGCAGCTCCCAGGGTGTGATACGGGCGCGCTGAACTACGTTACCTTACTGAAACCCCGCTCTGGTGCAGGCTTTGGAGACCTTCCCCCCAGAAGGTTTGTGGAAGGCAAGGCACTGGGACCCGCGGAGCCTGCAAGCTTCTGCGTGGCCATAGGTGAAATTCAGCAACGGAGCATCCCTGCTATCCCACTGCTTCCTCCAACCCGGGCACTTCTAACGAGGACTGTAACTCCTCCGTGGTCTGTTTGCTCACTATCTTTTCAAGTGATGTTCTCACCAAAGACAAAAAGCACCGTCTGGACCCAAGGCTGTCCCAAGGCTCTGCTGGAGCAGCCACAGACAGCAGTATGTCCCAACTGCTGCAAGATGGAGAGTGACTAGGACAACCCAGACATTTCCTCAGGCTTTCAGCCCCCACTAAGGCTTTAGGAATTCCTCCTAAATGTAGGCTGCTTCCTCACCCCCTTTTCTGTGGTGAAAGAACCTATAAACATCAACGAAGATGACATTTACTGTATTACTAACAATTCTCTCCCCCCACTTACAAGAGATGTAGAGAAGAGGGTCCAGCACCTGGCGCACACGAACGGCAAGGGGCAACTTGTTTGCTTTGGCAAGGAGGTGGCTGACGGCAGAGCTAATCGCAGCTTACAGCTACTTAGGGGCAGTTATTAAGATGACAGAGCCAAACTCCTCTTGGCAGTGGCAGGCAACACAACGGGGGGTGATGGCCAAAGAAGCGGTTGGGGTCAGTAAGAGGGTCAGACTGGACCCAGGAGAATCTCCTTCACCGGACAGCACTGCCGCAGGTCACCCAGGGGAGAGCCTCCATCCCTGGAGGTTTTCACTCCCCACCAGACGAAGCCATGGCTGATGGGACCTGCTGCCCGTGGGTCCCACTCCGAGGGGGCGTTTGGGCTAGAGACCTCCAGAGGTCGCTTCCAGCCAACATTTCTATGGCTCCGTAACCTCCACATTAAAAACTTGGCATGAAAGGGTGAAATTGCAGCAGCTCCCTCCCTCTGCACTTCTGCGGAGCCCCTTCCCGCCAGTGGGGCACAACACCCAACGCCCGCCACCATCGCCCCATCCCGGCACCACTGCTGCCCCCCCCGCCGCCACAGACGGCTCCCACAGCCCCCGGGGGTCCTATCCACCGCCACAGACGGCTCCCACAGCCCCCGGGGGTACTGCCCACCGCCACAGACGGCTCCCGCAGCCCCCGGGGGTACTGCCCACCGCCACAGACGGCTCCCGCAGCCCCCGGGGGTACTGCCCACCGCCA
The DNA here is from genome assembly GCA_017639485.1 of Pluvialis apricaria. Lineage (NCBI taxonomy): Eukaryota > Metazoa > Chordata > Aves > Charadriiformes > Charadriidae > Pluvialis > Pluvialis apricaria. Next base: position 9,574,323 of record CM030017.1, read on the forward strand.
CAGACGGCTCCCACAGCCCCCGGGGGTCCTATCCACCGCCACACGCGGCTCCCACAGCCCCCCGGGGGTACTGCCCACCGCCACAGACGGCTCCCACAGCCCCCGGGGGTCCTATCCACCGCCACAGACGGCTCCCACAGCCCCCGGGGGTGCTGCCCACAGCCACACGCGGCTCCCACAGCCCCCCGGGGGTACTGCCCACCGCCACAGACGGCTCCCACAGCCCCCGGGGGTGCTGCCCACAGCCACACGCGGCTCCCACAGCCCCCCGGGGGTACTGCCCACCGCCACAGACGGCTCCCGCAGCCCCCGGGGGTGCTGCCCACAGCCACACGCGGCTCCCACAGCCCCCGGGGGTACTGCCCGCCGGTCCCTCCCCACCTCCCCCCCCCCCCCGCGGCTACAGCAGCACCGCATCCAGGCAGCGGCAACCCCCGCACAGGCTGCCCGCGCGTCCCCTCCTCGCTATCTGCGGCGCGGATTATCCCCCATTCGGCGAGTAAACAGGGGGCTGAGCCCAGCGCACACACCCGGCGGGGGCTCGGCGATGCCCCGGGGCCCGCAGCTCCCGCCGGGCGGAGGCTCCGCCGCTTACCGGGCCCGTCCCCTCCCCGCCGGGGGGGGAGCGCAGCCCGGGGGTGCGGGAGCGGGTGGTGGTGGTGGTGGTGGGGGCGGCGGCGGCGGCAGCGTGCGCCCGCCCCGTCCCGCCCCGTCCCGCCCCGTCGGAGGGAGGCGGCCGTGCCCACGGCAGACGCGCAGCCCCGCCGCGACATGGCCGGCCGCCGCCTCCTGGGGCTCCTCCTCGCCTCCGCCGCGCTGCTGGGCGCAGGTAGGGCGGCCCGGCCGCCGGCACCGCGGGAGGGGGGCGGCCCGGGGAGGGGGGGCGGGAGGGTGGCGGGGGTGGGGGGGGTGTCGGTCCCCGCGGGGTGGGGGGGGGGGGGGGGGGTTGCGGCGCGGTTTGCGCATGATCGCGGCGCCGGGCCCGGCCCAGGCACGGCGGAACCCCCCCCTCCCCTCCCCTCCCTGGGGTCACCCCGCGGAGTGCACCCCCGAAGGGAAACCCCGGGTTGCAGCCCCCCTCCATCCGCCGTGGGGGCTCCCCGGGTTGGATGCATTCCCCACACACACCCCCCCTCCGGTAGCACGCAGCCTTCCCCGGGGGTCTGACGGGGAGATGCACCCCCGAGGGGGTCCCTAGCACGGGCTCGCAGGAGGATGCACCGCCCGGGGGATCGCCCCTTTTTGGGGGGTGGGGTGGGGCTGCACCCCCCCCCCCGGGGCCCCACCCTGCGCAGAGCACCCCGACACCGCAGCAGATGGCGGGGTGCCAGCCTGTGCGCCAGGGCCAGGCCCGGCCAAAGCCATCCCCTTGTCACCCCCCTGTCCCCCCCGCCCGGGCTCTTACCGACCCCCCCGACGGCGCCTCTCCCTTCTCCCCCCCGCCGGGCGGCTGGGGATGCTCCCGCGCGGGTCCCCGGCACATCTGACGGCTCTGAACCCGTCGTTAGATGACAATAGCGGTGATCAGAGCATCTCGGAAGGCAGCGGGTGCCCCTCCGTGAGAAAGCGTCGCGGCGATGTTTAAACAAAACGTGCGGCGCTGCAGGTACGGAGCTCGGCAGCAGCCCGGGGGGGGGGGGGGGGGGGGGGGGGATAACCCAAAACAGAGGGACTCACGGAGCCCTCATGAGAGGAGTTGGGTTTTGTCGCTCGGCGTACTGAGCTCTTGGATTAGCAGATTCTCCGGGTGACCCAAATTTCTCGCGCTGCTGGTTGTATTCTCCCTCTTTTTCAGTCCCACTGCTATTTCTGCAGATCAGGACAGCCTAACCCAGAAATCAGTCCCAGCTGGACGGTGGCAGGGAAGATAGGGGAAAAAAACATGCTTTTCCTTTTTTTTTTTTTTTTTTTGGGGAGGACACACTAAAATCCACGCACCTCTTACCACAACTCTGTGTTTGTTTCCTATTAAAAAAAACCAAACCACCTCTTAAAAAGCTGTTTGTTTCTTTGAATAGAAAAAAAGGTCCTCTTAAAGGTTGCAGAGAGGAAATAGACAGCAATTATGTAAAAGGCCTTGGGAAAGTTTTTCTAAAAAAAAAATATCTGCTGTTAGCAAGGAGGCACCCGTCAAATACACGTTGGTTAAAGGATCTTCGCAGCCAAAGAGTGAACTGGGCTGCGAGCGGCTTTTGCTGTTGGAAGAGATTAGGTTTGCCGTGAGTCAGCCTGGAATTAGTCTCGTTTACGTGGGGTACTTACATGCTGGTGTACCTGGGAGGGTAATAGCACGCTGCAGAGTTACTTGCGCTCACCAGTTTAGCGGCCCCATCTTTAATTGGTGGACATCAGTTTGACAGGGCTGAGCTAAGAGACTCTGCGTAAAGTCCTGATTTTAGATTAAAATAATAAAAGAAAATCTGATTAGTCAGCAGTAAAGCTATTTGTGTTCCGTCTTGTTTGCAACGTGGGCAGAGAAAAATGCTGTTCTGTTGCCTTTCGGAGCGCGGGGCTGCAGGGGCCAGCTCTTAAATATCCTTGGCTGTGTTTGTATCAAAACGAATTTCACTGAAACCTTCATAAATCATTCCTGCCAGCGCGAGGCTTCACAGGTAATTGAACAACATTAAGTTCAGCTCCTGTCTGAGCTGCTCTAAATTGCCTCTCCGTGGAAATAACTATATAAAGGTAAGCGGGCTCTGCACTTGCAGCCTCTTCTGGGCAGAGCCCTGCCGGCACCGGACGCGTACAGACGAGGGACTGGTGCGCGGCTTCAGCCGTTCCACGTGGCTTCTGGTTCCTCATCGGGGGTTTATTTCGGTAGTGGCTCTCCTGACCCGGGGGTGGGTGCCTGCTCCTCCCGCTGTCTCCCTCACAAAAGTTTTGGAGGGGCTTTGCAGCGCCCTGACGGAGGCTCCGAGAGCCCTTCCCCACCTGAGCGCTGAACTGGCTTTTTGGGTACCCGGGCGGCCTCCCCGCCGTCATCCGGTGCCCACAGGAAAATACCAGCTGGTGGTGAGGACGTGGGTTTCCGAGGCAGGGCTTTCCGCCCCGGCTCCTTAATACAGCAGCAGTAGAAACCAAATTTCTTCAGTGCCTCCATTCGCTGGCTTTTTTCTTTTTGGCTTCTTGTTCCGAAAGAGTCTTTCCAGCGCTGCGGGCAGTGGGTCGCAGACAGCCCGGCCTCTTGCAAGCTCGGAGGTTTACAAACCGCCAAGGAAAGCGAACTAGACAACAAAATCGGTCCGTAGCGTGATTCCTGCAGCTGAGGTCCGGCTCCACCACTGACACCAGAACAATGTGCATCCTGGCTGAGGCTGTCCGGTAAAGCAGGAACAAACCCTCACTTTTTAATTGAAAAAATATGGTAGGTTTTGGGTTTCTCTTTGGTCAAATTCCACTGCGTTTCCCTTCATATGTGACTGTGCGGTTCAGCGCCCGGTGGGCTGTGGGACACAGCTGTGCCGCATCTGTCCACGCATCCGAGCTGCCGCGCTCCCTCCGCCCGTCTGGCTGTGGCTGCGGTGCTGGAAATGGGAATTCCTCGCAGGGCACCACGCCGTTTTCCAGCGCTCCTAAACTCCGGCGTATTCCCACAGTGCAGTGGGGGGCAGAAGCGTTATGGTAGTTTGAGGTGGTGGAGGAAACCGAATGCCCTGCGAAACCTTTCCGCTGCCACCGGAGCAGCAGCCAGAGGCGAGCGTTCCCTATGCTTGCGCGTCACATGTTTTAAATGCGCAGATCCGTGGCTTTTCCAGAAAGTAGTTATGCTTGAGTCGTCCAGGGTTGGCCACACGTTTGTACAAAATGAGAAGGAAAACAGTCAAACGAGGAACTTTTCCACAGCTGTTTTTTTTCCCACCTCTTCTGTCCCCACTCTCATGGTAAGCCAGGACAGAAATGCGCTGATGTGTTTTCATGGAAAGGTGGGAAATTTGACACTGAGGTCACTGTTCTGGCAGGGAGCGAAGGTTACCTCTAACAGGCCAGGTGGAAGGGGCATGTCCAGGTTTACATTGTGTAAGAAAAGCTTGAAGAAAAACTTAATGACTACGAACCAGCAGTAAGAATAGTTGGGCACCTCCTCCAGAGCTGCAGTACGAGCAGTGACGGGCGACTCTTCGTGTTGTCATCCCGTGTCTTAACAGACAGCGTGTCACAGATCACCTCTCCTCTCAAGTGTGACTACAATATCCCGCCAGCAATTACAATAATTACTTAAATGTGAAAGTAATATTAGACAGTATAATTAGCTATTTATAACTGTTGCACAGATGGCTGCAGTCACTGCAGGCGGCTCCTCTGCACACTCTCTGCACAACGGTGCCCGACCGAGAGCGCGGAGAAAGCAGAAAGGAACCAGCTCTTCTCCAGATGTTTTTCCAGGTGTCCGGGCCCCGCTTTGCCGCGGGCGGCGCTGGACGCAGCTGGCAGAAAAGGGGGTGCCGGTGCGGGGTGACCCGCCGGCTCGGCGCCCGTCGCTTGCCGGGGTCGCTCGCCACGGTTGTGCCGGGAGAGTTGCAGGGAGGAATTATTTGGAGTAGAAGCGAAAGCCATGGTTTGGCATTGCTGTCGAAACTGAAGGAGATGGCAGCGTTGTGTAGAGCGTTTACCTGCGCTAAAAATCTTTGTTATAATACATTATTATGTTATTAAATTTATAATTACTAGGTATCAGCAGCGAGTCAAAGTAATACATTTAAAGAATAATTTTTACTTTGATAGTGTCTTTAGCGCGTATGACAAAGCGGGAGAAGCTAAATTGGTTTTCTTACAAATTATCTCTGATCTTTGAACAAATATGCATTAATTAAATGTGCCATGCCCAGATATTTATGTACAGAGCTTTGGAAATAATTAATTTCCATACTTCTGCTTGTATTTCGGAACTTTTTCTTCTACCAGCTTAGTGATATTTATGCTTGGAAGCGGCCATTTAACTCTTGGGGTTTTTTTACCCTCTACAAAAATGTATTTTTTTTCCTTACATCTGTTGCAACCTTTTCAGCCCTTAAAGCACATAAAACAGAAGAGTCTATTGATCTCCAGTGTTGACTAGAATAAACTTTTAGGACTGCTCAGTTTAAAAAACAATTTTGTTTCTCCTTGGAAAAAAAAATATCTCCTGGAGGTTTAAGGCATTGACTTTGCAATTAACTAAAGGAAAAACTGGGGTTTTATGAGACAGTGCTTCTGAAGCCACTCTAATAACAAAACATATGTTTAATAAACTACATAGCACTGATGCCAAAGAGAAAACCTTCGCAATAATTCCTTTGTAAGCTGATTGACTGATATAATTCACGGCTGGTGGAAGAACGTGAACAGAGGGAAATGGGAGAAGATGAACGTGGCATATCAAAACGCAGAACATGAAAGGACTTTTTTTGAAAAGGAAACTTCAAAGTTGGGGATGCAGATGCTGGAGTCACTAGCTGTGATTTGGGATGCGAGCACAAGAACGTGTTTGCCGAGTGAACGACGCTTTTGAGACAAAAACAGAGAGCCCCAACACAGGCCCGTTAGCCATTGCAGAGCGAGGCAAACGCTTTCTGTACACTGGCAGGGATTTCAGCGGAGCCACACAGAGTCAGGTTTGGATTTGATCTTCTGAAAGCTCAGCCTGCTGGTGCGATGTGGGTAAAGTTAGCGCTACTGCATACTTACGAAACTGTCTCATAGTCACTCCAAAATCCTTTTTCATTGCTTTCCAACCTTGTCTGGGGAAGACGGAAAATTATTGCGGTAGGAGTACTGGGACCACAGGCAGAAAGCTGATGCTGAGTGCAAGCTCCTTGTCCCCGAGATACCCAACCACATGAGCAGCGTCTTCAGGGAAGGAGCGGGGCAGGTCCGCTGTAGGGATTCAGTGCTGGCACGGCATGGATGTGCAGAAAAGCCAAAGAAAACAAAACCAGAGGCATTGGCAAGATTTTGGAGGCGGTGGCTCAGACAGGGGGGAGGGATGCTCCAAACAGATTGGTTCTGCTGTGGGAAGGCTCCGCAGGCGAGGGGCGGCGCAGCTGGCACGGGGCTGTCTCCAGCCGGCAAGGTGCTTGGGAAGGGGAATTGCCCAGCGTTTTGCTTGCGCCTTGAAACGCTCTCTTCGCCTGTGCACAAAGACATCTGGGTGAAAGAACTTGTGAAAGTTGGAAGAATCTTACTGAAATCGCGCTTCAGAAGGACGTGCTCCTGGTGTGGTGTTTAGGGGTAAGGGCAGTGCAGGCTCCAGGAGGGCAGGAGGCAAAAGCTGAACAAGCAGAAGAGGTTTCCAGCCCCAGCTGGGGGTGACAAAGGAGGTGCTTGTGCTGCAGAGGGACATTAGAGATGCCATAAGATTGTGAACAGCACATTGATCTGTGACCTTGAAGCGTTGTCTGCTGACAGACGTGTGCTTTTAGGGGTAGGAGCTTAGGAAAAAGTCTCCATATCAGATCTCTGTATGACCTATGAGGGATGAAGGCAAGCAGCTTGGTGGAACATGTGTCTCCATTTTGAGCAGCCACCTCCATTCAGGTGTCCCTGCGACTGCAGGACTTGCGTCATCTTTCCAGACAAGGGGATCTGAGCGAAGCCAGGCCCCATCTACCTTGTTTGGAGTAAAAACCTCCCTGGGTTCCATCCTGCCGTCCGGTACATGGCGTTCCTCTTGGAGATTTGCACAATTTCCACTACAGAGCCTCTCACGCAGTGAAGAGGTAGAAAGACCAGGAATTGGCAAAACTTGCCCCATGCCCAGCACATTTTCCCACCCTGGAAGTTCTTCTGGCCAGAGAAATCCCCATGCAACTCGACCTGGCCCCAGCAGGATGCTGGGCTGAAGAGGCTGCAGCCCCCCAAAGCTGAAGCATCCGGGGCGATGCTTCCAGCTGGTGCAAGCCTGCCCTGAGCACCCCCCTCGCCCCCAGGCGCATCCCTGCTTTCTGACCCAGAAACAGGCTGGTTTCTCGCCCAGGTGCTTCAGCTGGGGTGGGTGTTCAGCCTGGCCCCGCTCGCCGGGCACCAGCTACTGCTGCTGGTGACAGACTGTCTCACGCACTGTCAAGAGACACTGAGCGGGTGCCATGCAGTTTGCGTGTAATCATTTGCCAGGAAAACGGAATTTGTTATTTCCAAAAATCCACAGGACAGCACTAAGCTTTGAGCCGGTGTGCGTTTTTTTAAAATGCACGCAGATCCCAATCCATGTCTTTGGCCTCACGCAGAAAATAGGGCATTAAGTCGGGTTAAACACGTTTGGAAAAAAAACCCAAAACGTATATTTCTTCATTTCTTCTTTCTCTTTTGTAGTGATGGTCTTAACCAAGCGAATGGTTTGGATACTTTTGCAGAGGAAATCTCAGAGCTGTAACACTTGAATTAAAGTAACAGTTTACAAACAGTTGGTTTTGTAAACGTTGGTGCTGTTTCCTCCATAAGTAGGGTCAGAGGGAGCGAGAGCAGAGTTGGTGGATTTCTGTTTGAGCTCAGTGAGCTCCTGTTTTTATGTTTGAAGTTATTTCATGCCACATCAGTAGCAAATGGTGCTCTGGTTGTAAGGCAGCTGTTCCCCTGATGATGGGAGGCAGAAGCAGGTAGCCTCGCACCTCCTTCATCTAGAACAGCGTTTTATCTCAGGATTAAATAGCTGTCTTTCATGACTTAAAAAATGACATTTTATATAATAGCCATTAACCATTTTTTAAAAAAAAATCCATGGAATTGTGTAACAAAAACTTCCAGAGTTTGTCCTGATAAGTTGTCATTGCCCTAACAGAAACACTTTTCTCCACTGGCAGAAGCATTTCAGTAGATCTTTCTGACCTGTGTAACAGAGGACTCTGCTTTTGCCTCCTGGTAGTGCATTTGGGAGGCGGTGGGAGCACAGCGGGCGCTCACCAGCCGGCGGCAGGCTCTGGGTGAATCATAGAATCATAGAATGGTTTAGGTTGGAAGGGACCTTGAAGATCATCAAGTTCCAACCCCCCTGCCACAGGGCTTTACCTCCCCAGTAGCAGACACAGCCCACGCTGGGCACAGGACACAGCAGAGACTGGACGCACACCCCAAACTCTGCTTCCCAGGGGACTTCTCCAAACTCCTCTATGAAAGTGAAAAGCCAAACCCACCTTAGTGAAAATGAGCCGGTGCAAAAGGGATGAAGGATGAGGCACAGCTTCCCACCACAGGCCCAACCAGTGGCTCCCCTTGCCGTGGGTGACCCCAGAGGGGTGATCTCGGAGCTGCCGGGCTGGGTGGGGGTGGCCTGACCCAGCTGGCCGTGGTTAATCACCACCAGTTCCTGCACCACCTGCTCAAAATTACCTCCAGCAGCTCTCTGCTCCTGCTTCCTCCCTGGGAGGGGTGCAGCCCCCACCCCGTTGTCTCTCCATGCTGGATGCCCCTTCCCATGGCGGGACAGAGTGGTCCCTTGGCAGCACCGCCCGGGTCCGCGATGCTCCGGGGAGCAGCGGAGCCACCTCACCCAAAGCATCGGGGGAGCGGGAGCAGGGCCAGGGCCAGCCCTGCGCATCCCAGCACGCCTGATGCCCGGAGGGCGCAGACAGCGAGCAGCAGAGCCTGCATCCTAAACAACTCCCCACCCCGGTCCCAGTACGCGACATTTGCGCGGTGAGGTGCCGTGGGCAGGCAAGCAGGCGGTTGCAGGCGCTGCGCCGCAGCAGCCGGGCAGGAGCCCTGCATTGCAGGCTGCGGTGACAGGGACAGACAAATGCCTTCAGCCAGCGGAGAGGGCTGTGACCCCCCGCGCTCTCCCAGGGCCTCGCTCCATCTGTCAGCGTCGCCCAAGTCTTCATTTCCACTGCCGCTCCGCTTCCAATTTTAAATAGCGCAGTACAGCAGGAGCAGCACATCCCAAGTGATGAACCAGCATTTTCACCGTGTAATTCCCTATTTACCTACTTTTAACTACAGCTTCTTCTCTTGATCTTTATCTGATGAGAGCGATCTCTTCCCATCGGGAATCGGGTGATAAGCATTTAATCTCCCGCTTCAGTTTTCTTTGGGCTCCTGCGTCGCTGGCTTTGTCGTCGGTTGTTCCGTGCTGGGTTATGAACAAAATGCTTTCATGCCACAATTTGTTGTCTGGTTGATAAAGAGGCGTCTTTGGCCCTCGGCAAATTCGTAGCCGTTACTTGATGTGGAAGCAGAAATCAAGTGGCTAATGGGAACGTACCTCGTAACGTTTCTGGGTGGACAGCATGCAGGAAAACACAAAAGCACCCCAATTTTCAGCCCTGCACCCACAGGCATAGGAAGAAAAGGAACTTGCTGTGTTTTTCTCACCTTCGCTAGGGATGACGAACCGAGCGAGTTGGGGTGCGTGTTTCCCGCCCTGCGCCTGGCGAGGCTGGGCTGGGCGAAGCGCACGGGGACACGGGTGGTGCCGAGGTGGTCTCCAAAGGGGTTTCAGCTCAGATCCTGCCTTTCCCTGGCAGGGCTGGCTCTCAGCATCGCCGCACCGCGCCGTGGCCGTCTGCCCTCCACGGTGGGGAAACCTGCTCGGGAGCGGGGCCACAGCACCCCCGCGTCTCCCCTTCCCTGGCTGCGGGAGCAGGAATCACTTCTCCAGCAGACCCCTGCACACGGCATCTGGAGGGGGACAAACCCGAGTCCTGGATGACAGCGTTGGTTCTTCCGTGACCTGAGAAAGTCACCTTTAACCGTTCCCTAACCTGTGCAGCGGGGTCAGTGCTAATTTCCCCTCTGCCACTTGCAAAGTGGTTGGGGTCTGGGAATAAAAACAAAATACGCCATCCACACCCTTTTCCCCTTTAGGAATAATAAATTGTTCTTCCTTAAAAAAAAACCAAACCGAGCAAGCAGCAAGAGCGAAAAGAAGAAACAGCTCCCTTTCCTATCAGATGCACCTTTGAATTATCGAGGGTTACCTGGGGCATCTTCCCAGAGTCCCAGAGAGCGTCAGAGATTTGCTTTCTAGGCTCAGCAGCAGAGCCCGGGAGGGCTGGGACTGCCTCAGCTCCCCCGGCCCTCGTTAGCCCTTGGCCACAATGTCCCTGTACCCAACCCAGGCGTGGAAAGCTGGGCATCATCCCATCCTCATCACAGGTACAGGGAGGAACCTTAAATTCTTGTGCTCAAAACCTTCCAGCCTTTTGCTCCCGATGCAATTGATTTGGGACTAATTGAAAGCAGGTTTTGGCAATGCTGCGGCAGAGACCTCTTTGACACAAACCTCAAAGAACGACTGTCTTATTAAAGTCGCTTAGAAAACGTCACCCACTCTATGCGCAGAGATGTCAGAGCCTCGGAAACCTTGAAAGCTTTGAGTGCTGATACCGAAGAAAACTGTTTCGATTGGCATCTTTATTGCCTGAACGGGGCGGCCCACTCTCCAACCACACGCGGGTGGAGGACCACCTGGGGAAGTGTTTGTTTTGCGTGGGGTCAGAGAGGGGATGATGCTGTGGAGCCAGAGATGGGGGGCGCTGGGCAGCGGCCACCGGTCCAAGGCATCCCGTGGGGAACCCCGGTGCGAAGCCTTTCCGAGCTCCGGTAGCGCTGCCCCTGGCGGGGCTTTGCTTTTCACCCCGAGCTGTGAGGGTTGCTGGAGGTGTTCGTCTGCCCGTGGTGGGGGGTACCGCTCTGGCCGGTGCTTTTGGGGAGCCTGGGGTGCACGAGGCGGTCGGGGAGCTGCTGGTCTCCTGGGGAGCTGAGGGCTCAGCCTGGGGCTTTGCAGCCTCCCGGGGGCCACACACATTCATTCGGCAGATGGAGCCCTCGGTGGTCCCTGCACAGAGGTGGCTGCTGGGGGGGATGGAGTTCATGGCGCCGTGCAGCCATACTCCTCCTCGGGGTTCTTCCCAAAGAGTGGGGTGGGAGTCGCGTTGAAGGACACGCAAGGGCCCTTGGCTGTGCCGCCAGCACCGGGGCTGTGGCCGGCGCCCTGCCAGCCTGCAGGGACAGGGTGGCCACCGGGGCTCCTCCGTGGCCTCTCTGCTGACTTCTGTCACATCGCGTGGCAGCGGCTGATGCGACGTGGCGCGAGCCCCTCGCTCCCCCCTTGCGTGCGTCCCTGGGCTGGGCACCCCCCGAAACAGATGCTGTGTGGCTGCCCACGGCCGGCGGGTACGTCAGCCCCGGGATTAGCCCGTCTCTAGCAGAGCCGCGGTGTCTCGGGGCCAGCTGGCACTTGCGGCCCCCTCCCGCTCGCAGCTTTAACACGGTGACGGGCTGACACCGACACCGGCAGAGCAGGCAAACACGCGGAAACGCTTTGTTTCCCTCCGACGGCAAATTTGCTCCGCTGGTGTCTCAATCCTCAAGCGAGCGGAGAGAGACCCCTTTGCCACGCTCCTGCAGCCTCCGAGCTGGCAGCCCTGCGCGGGCTTGAAAAGCAAAATCGACTGGCAGGGACCAAACCGCTCCACTAAGAGCCTTTCTCACCTCAGTTTTTAAATAAAACGTAGAAATACAGTAATGGCCACTGGTTTGAGTCGGTGGGACTGAGAGCAGGTGAAAGAGAAACTCTGGGAAGAAGGAGAAAGTTAGGATGAGAGCTCAGCAGGAAGAAATACCTCTGGATTTGAGGGTGCTTTCTGCCCCTTTGGAAGCCGGCTGGGTGGTCATGGAGACTGGTGGGTTTGGCGATGGAGGCTGGTGGGTTTGGCGGTGGAGGCTGGGTGGGTTTGATGGTGGGAGCTGCCATAGCTCCAAGAAGGGCAGCACTCAGGGAATAGCAACCTGGTGGTAAAGCTCATCCTCCTGCAGACAGGTCTGGAGCAGGGGCTCTTCTCACATGCCAAATTTAGGAGAAGGAGGCCAGCACCTGTCCTCCACCCACAGCTTTCGGGGTTTCCTTGCAGCCTCCGTGCCGGCACACCTGGTGAACACCGCAGACTCTCTGTGAGCCGGTTACCAGATGCGGCTGTTGGGAAAGAGGAGACGAGGACGCTTCCCTCCGGGGTTTTAAATCTTGCTGTGGAGGAGTGAGAAGGGTGCCTGAGATGGCAGCGGATGGGAAACTCCTCCCCGCCATGTTTTTTGTCTGGTCTCTGTAGAGTGACCTCCCGGCAGCTCCCGGTGTGGCCGTGGTGGCAGATGCTGAGCTGCCGGTTGCTCCCCGGGGCTGTGGGAGACCGCGGGGTACGTGCGGCAGCGCTGCTTCTTCAGGTGCTTTGGGAGCAACCTGGAGGTCTCTCCTTCCGCCCGAGGTGGGGACAAGCTGCGTGGGGACTTTCGGGCAGCCCACAGCATGGTGCAGGGCAGATGGACACCGGCGTCCCTCGAGCGTGCAGTGCCTGGCTGGGGAGCACCCAGCGAGGGTGCCTTCTCCTGCCCGCCGGGACGGTGGCCTTTCTGGCCCAGCCCCTCATCGTGGTGCAAATGGTGTTGAGAAGGAGCCTGGAGCCCACCAGATGCAGGCTGGTTTTGCTGGTCGTGTTTTCCTCGCCACCTCCATCACTCTCGCTGGGTGCCGCGCGTACCGGGTGCTGCCACCCACCCCAGGTGCGTCGCCCGGAGCTGCCGACAGCAGTGCTGGCGCGGGGGCCACGCTGCCCGTCCTGCCCCAGCCGCGGAGAGGGCAGAACCGGGGCTGTTGCGGAGCGGAGGTTGCCGGCAGGGCCCGGCGGTGTGGGGGGACAGCAGGGGTGACGGAGCCTGCGCGGGTCACAGTGGCTCGGCAGCAACGCGCTGACTTTCGCGGAGGCTTTTAGGCATTTCCGTTAATAGGTTTCAAACATAACCACCATTAGTCCCTCCACAAAGAGAAGGTCTTCATTATGCAAATTCTCATCTTACAGCTTTATTCATGTGCTTCCTGGCAGGCTTTCCTTTAATCTCAAGAGCAAGATTGCTTGGAATTACCATATACCCTTGTTAATTGCATAAAAAAAAAAAAAAAAAAAAAAAAATTCAGCAGAGGTTGTTTTTGCCATAATCAAGAGTGATTTTGATTAGTACTTGTGGAAATCAAAACGTTTCGCTGGGAATGGAGAATGAGGACGGCAGCGTTGCCTCGTCCCCGGCGAGGAGCAGGGGCCGTCCCAGCCGGGGGGCTGTGTCCCACCGCTCTCACCTGGCCGTGCCCCGGGCCGGGGCGATGTACCTCCGGTGTCAGCCGTCAGTCCCACTGCCACGGTGGGTGCAGGGGGCTGAGTTTGTCCCCCGTGTTGCTTTCCGGCTGAGCCCTGCTTCTCCTGGCCCCGGCGGGCTGCCGGCAGGGGTGTTTGAGCAGGAGCGTGTCCCTGGGCAGTCTGTCTTCCCTGGCAGCGGCTGAGGAGCTGGAGGAAGGTCAGGGTCTGCTTTTCAGAGCAGGGCTAACTCCAGGAGGAGGTCTGTGTTCAGGAGACAGCCCGGGCATGTCTCCAGAGAGAAGCGCGGCTGCTCCGAGGCTGTCCATGCCCCGCCAGCGCTGCTCCCAGAGACCATCCGTAGTGCCCCAGCTCCAAGGAGCTCTGCTCTCCCTACGTGTGTAGGACTGTGCTTTGGTGTTAGTAGTCGCCAAGAACTCCAGGTTTGCAAGCAACTTGGCACTTGGAGGTGAATTTGCCGCGTGTTTGGCAGGCGGCTGGGGCCGGCACCCAGGCAGTGGTGGTGGAGAGCATCAGCAAGTCTGGAGCTCTGGGCTGTGCTGCCCAGGATCACTGCTCTGGCCGGCGGGGTGGTGCCGGCCCCTGCTCCAGGAGAGGTCCCCGGGGACCCCTGGGTGCTGCTGGAGGCAGCTGCGGAGCAGACCTGCACCCATGGAGGAGCAGCCGTTTGCTCCCTGCAGACCTTCGGGGCTGTATCTTTGCTGAGACGTTGGGAGACGCCGCTGCGAGGATGCAGTCCAGCACCGGCAGCCCGACACAGCCCTGCGCCCAAAAAGCCTCCGTCCCCAGCACCCCGCAGAGTAACTCACAGCCAAAAAGACGAGGTCGGTCAGGGGGGAGACCCTGGTGCTTTCGGTTACCTCGGCACGCTTTTGTCCTGCTCTCCCACCCGCTGCCCGCCGCATCACTCCTAAGGTAGGTGCACAAAAGTCAGGCAGTTTGAATTACTTTCGGCTGCCCTTGTACCTGCTTTGCATTCTCCCGTAATCTCCCGGGCTGTCAATCTCGTACCGTCGCAGGCGCTCAATTCCCAGGGAAGCTAAACACATATATATTGCACAAAGAGATCCGTGGGCTGGCACTAAAAATGGAGCACACCTCGCTCTGAGTGCTGCAGACGGCCCAGCAATACACTGGGTGTGAATTATGATACTGTAATTCAAGCTTTGTCAAACAGTGGGGCTTAATTAGAATATATATATAATTGTAAAAACTAAAAAGCTGACGAATACAATTGCGCGTTTGAGCTGCCTGCTACAGAAAATAATGAGGAGAGAATACATTAAGGCACAAAACCCTTCTACCTTCAAAGAGCAGCTAGCTCTGATTAAAAGTACCCCTGGCAAGGCGAGGGGACTCGGCGAGAGGCGGGAGAGCCTGCGGCACTGGCTTGGCCAGGACTCTCACCTCTGCTTTACAGCCTCCACCCGGCACACCTGCAGCCTTGGGGTCCCCCCACCTCCCCGCTCTGGCGTTGGGGGAGTCGTATTGGGTACCACGAGATGTCCCAGCTCGGTTTCTTTTAATTGTCTTATTAAAGAAAAATATGGAAAACACGTCTCGTTTGCCCCTTGTCCCCCCCGCCATAGACCCGCCGTCCTGCGGATGCTCCAGTGCCCTTGGCCAGCTGGCACGCAGGGCTCGAATCGCCGCCCAGCGCCCCTGGGGATGCGCGTTTGCTCCCAGCAGCCAGAGACAAGAGTTCTGCCAAGGACCCAGTGCAAGGGTGGGGAAAAAAAACCCCAAACTAGTCTAGTCATCAACCCCGGCGAAGATCCCGTACCGCTCCCCAGCACCGAGCAACCAGCGGAGGATGATTGTGCCGATCGGTGGTACTGTAGTCCCGTAGCAGGGCGCAGGCAGCGTGGGTGTATCCTACAGGGGGGGTGAAACATCGGGGTGCGCAGGACCCCGACCGCTGTGCCTGCCTTACACACAAACACCTCTGCAACTCCCCAGCGGGCAGCTTGTGAGACCTGGTACGTAGGAACGCCCCCCAGCTTCTCCTGGAGAATACAAACCCTTAATATAAAGACACTCTGGGCTGTGCTTGGGCTCCCATCAGAGGATGGGCTTTGGGAGCCCGGCAGCCCCACTCTGGTGATGGCAGAGCGGGACCGGCGTCCCAGCAGCATTGGGATTTGTGGGAGACAGCGCAGGGAACAGCAGCGCTGCCTCCCGAAAAACTGCATTGGCAAGGTAAACGTGCATACCGAGCGCTGGTTGGGGTTTAAGCGTCTGGCTGTGAAGTGCCGGGTTTGTTACCGCTTAATAACTGAATAAAAGAACACGGAGGAGAGCGTTCAGCGCTTGTGTGTCGGAGCGAGCAGGCGAGTTTGCGTGCCTTTGACGGCAGCGCTCGGTTATTGATCCATAAAAGGTGTAATATGTCTCTCTGACACCCTTTGCATGGAATAAAGATGTTGTCAACTGAAATTAACTGGCAATCTATTATTAATCCTTGCCAACGCCTGGGGGATTCCTGGATTTAAATTGCCCTGGAAAAGGATCTGGGTTTGCCGTGGGCAGCGGCGGGAAAAGCGCTGGGAGAAGGGCTGTGCCAAGGCGCCGCAGCTCCCCGGGAAGGTTGTGCCGGGTGACTCAGAGCATCGACGCTTCTCCCAGCCACGCCGCCGGCTGCGTGCACGCCGCTCCCGCTGCCGGGGAGTCCCCCGCACGCAGCTGCAGCCCAGGACGGGTTAGCGGCGGCTGTTTGACATCAGCCCCACGAGGATGGAGCGCCCTGAGCCCCTTTCACCCCCCAGACCCGCTGGTGCGTCAGCTGGCTCCTTGGAGGGTGATTTTTGGCAGGGGAGAGGTGCCGAGGGGAGCCGTCACCGAACCTGGGGGGGTGTAAGTGCTGCTCAGCCGGTGGGTCCTGCGAGCCCCCCCAAAGCCAGCCAGGGGGGAGCCCATTTTTTGGGGCACTCACATTCCCTGCAGGGCCCATCGCCCCCTCCAGGGGTGTCTCCGTGCAGCCCCACGACCCCCATAGCCCTTCATCAGGAGAGCGGGCGAGCTGCGCACCCCCCGGGGCCACCCGCTCCCCCTCACTTGGTGTTTGGGCTCGTACAGCAAAGGTGAAGCACGGGGAGGACGCGCTAACAGCAGGGCTCGGCGTGCCGCAAATCAGCGCCCTTAACATTTACTTAATCACAGAGAGCGGAGGGAGCGGGGAGAGGGAAGGGATGGCTCCCAGCATACCAATGCGAGTCGTGGTGCCGCCACCATATCCCTCCTGCCGGCTCGCCCTGCCCACCGCGGAGACGGGGAACCGAAATGAAACACGGCGACGGCGCTTTTTCCCCTTGATCAGGTCTGTAGCGCTTCTCATCCTGCCAGAGGCGCGCCGCGGTTTTCCCCTTCCACCTTTTTTTTTAAACACAGTTTAAAATAGAAAGACAAGAATGACGGAGCCCTGCCGGTTCCTCAGAACCCGGTAAAGGCTGGGGAAAAAGCCTTGCTGGGAAAAGGGTCCTGCAGAAAACTGCCGGAGTAGCAAGCTTGGGGCGGTCAGCCACTGCAGTCATGAGCTTGTGGGGTCTCAGCGGGGGCGTGCTGGTGGTTCGGCAGCGCCCCGTGCAAGTGCTGGAGCCGGGCGGGTGTTTTTTTAGCATCACGGATGATCTTGCACGTTCCTTACTTTGCTCCTTTGCACCGACAGACCGCTTGATAACCCTGTGGCTTCGTCCAGGCTGTCGGGGCAGGAGAGCATCGCCTGTCTGACGGTGCCAATATTCCACCAGCAATAAGGCCCAAGAGGCAAATATTTTGGCAAGGGAGCGGAGGGGCGTGCGGGGGAGGCTGAGGGTGCCCGGCACAGCTCTGCCGTGCTGCTGCGCCGCGCCAGGGGCTCGTCCGCACGCCCCGCTCGGCGGCGTTCGCGCGGTGGTAACGGGGCTCCACCTGCAACGGGGCATCGCCCGCTGCCGGCCGTTCCTGCGGGCGCACAGGGCAGGCGTTGGCGTCCCTCATCTCCATGAGGAACACAGCTGCGGGGATGGGACATCTATTACTTACACACTCCCGCCCCCAGCAGCAGCGTAACGCCGAGCGAGAGGAGCCTATAGCAAGTTTGCAGCCATGGACCCTGCATTTAAATCAGCCTCAGGTTTGCTGAGTGTACATTTAAATGGACGGCAAATGAAACGAGATGTGATGTGCCAGTAAGTGAAACCGGAGCTGGAGGTGTTGCAGTACTTAGTGACCACTCTCGGTAGAAGTTTTTCACCGAAATGCTGATACCTGCTTTCTGATGGACTGGTACCTTCCCGTTGTTATTGTCCTTGTCAGTAAAGCTTTAAATTTATTCATGAAGCACGCCGGAGCTCAGGTGGCAATAGCTAAATCCATTTAGCAGTAGGAATAAGAGGAAAGCCATTTCAATGTTCTCTTGCAGTGCTGCAGTACTTAGCAAACCCAAAGGATATTAATTACTCAGCATGCTCGGAGATGTAAAAGCATGAATTTATCAAGACAAATACATCCAGAACTAGGGTAAGTCAACAGTAATTAACGCGATGCAAAAAAAAGACAGAGAAAGGAAGGATTAGCTGGCCCTATCGCAGGAGAACACGGTGTAGCGCCGAGTTATCCCCGGGATATTATAAAGTGACTGGGCTTGTGGGGAGGCATCTCTAACGAAAAAATCCGCGTGTGCCCGTCAGGTGTATCCCCGGGATGGGGGTTTGGTCCTGGTTTGCATTCCCAAGGCAGAATGATGCAGGAGGTCTCTGAAATGCTAAGTTGTGCTTGGCAGCCAGCAGCAGCATTTCCGTACGGAGCCTTTGATGTTGGAAGGCGCTTGCGAAGAAGAGGTGCATAGGGCTTTTTTGTTTTTCACTGACTTTATCTGCGCTGTCCCAATGTTTTCACAGTGTTTAGCAAATGTATAATGGTGAGCACAGCCACAGATGAGTGGCAGCTCGAGAGATGAATTGGTAGGCGCTCCTTGACAAATTTAAGCATAGCATGTGTTTTTATCCCGCATCCATTAGGGCAGACAAATGGAAAATCCAGAGATGACTGCTCTGCAATTTAGCAGTCACAGCATTTGGAGAAGGCTGATGTCTTCCTCATCACCAATGATGGGTCAGGCTCAGAAAAAAAACAGAAAGCCCTTTAAAAACTAAAGCAATTTGAGCAAATGAGTCTAGCCACGCCGTATTTAAAGGCTGTTTACTTTGTGCAAAGCAAGAACAACCAGTGCTGATTCTTTCTCTCCAGGTCATGGGGACGACCCAGGTGACTTCAGCCTAGAAGACGCCCTGTATGACCTCACCACCAAGCGGCGTAAGTCACATTTATTTATTCTCTTAAAGAGGAGAAAACAAGTAGTCGTTAACAGATGCAGTTTGTTCTTTGGGACCCGGTGCTGGTGGGAGGGTGGTGGGGATACGGGCTACCTCCTCGTCCCTGCCCGGGGAGATGCGGTGTCCAGGCTTGCCAACAGGTGGGACTGGGGACAGTCCTGGAGAAGCTGGTTGCTGACCGCGCGCCCTTCGCTTTCTGATTCCCGTGAGCAAACCGCAGAGGCACAGCAGTGCTTTGACGTAGCGGCGGCACTGAACGTGTCCTTTTGGCTTCCTTGCGTTCGTTGGTAACACCTCCCATGGAACGTGCTCCTCTTTGCCTGGAAGCCAACGCGTTAACCGCTCTCCTCCTCCAGCCGGTGAGGGAAACCTCCAGAGCCCGGCCGGGCCAGGGCAGCGCCGGGTCCTTCCCTCGTCCCACTGCAACGCGGCGCCTGGGGAGAGCAAACGGCGCGTTGGGTTGCTGCTCTGCTTCGCTTAATTTCGAACACAACCCATCAGTTAAGGCAAGCTCATTTCGGAAGGGGGTGCCTCGCTGCTGGCGTGCTGATATTTAATATTTGGCTTTGAAATGGATCATTTTTATGTAAGGTGAGGCCGGGCTGCGTCGCTGAGGGGACAGTGGTGCCTGGCAGAAAGAGCGGGGAGCACAGGGGGCCAGCAGGGGGCTGCACCCCACTGGCAGCGGGAGATTCAGCGGAGCAGCTCTCATTTTACACCCAAAAGAGAGAAGCTGCCCGCCAGCGCGGCGGCTCCTCTCCCTCCCAGGGGCACGTCGCACGCCTTCCCCCAGCGCCGAGGGCTGAGCCCGAGGGCGGTCTGCACCCAGACACGTCCCCAGCTCCCCTTGCTGCCCGGCCACGGAGACACCGTGGCAGAACCACAAATGCCGGTACCCAGGACCCCTCGCTGCCTGTCCCTCCCCATGCGGTTCATGGTGGCTGTCCCCGAGGCCAGCGCCCGGCCAGGTGGTAGCAGGGAGCACTCTACGAGCGATGCCGGCCTCTGTCATCACACAAAATACACCTACAGGTATTCAAGTGAGAGCTATAACAGGGTTTGAAACCTCTTACTTTATAGTCTAACACCGCACAGACACGTGTGCTGTGTTACGTTGGAGTTTACGTGGAGTAGAGTCAGGATGCTCCGTGCATCCCTCCCACGGCACACAGGAGGGGGAGAGGGTCGACTGTGGGGTATCAAACTTGGTCACAGGTCTGAGGGATCTCATCTAGGATTTTGCAGGTCCTTTAATACAGTATGTGGGGAGACCTGGTTAGAAACGCCTAACGGCCCCCCGGTGCAGAGGGAAAGCAGCGTTTCCCCGGGCTGGGGTGCCAGCCGTGAGCTGGGGGGAGAGGCAGCGCTGTCCCCGCAGCCTGCCCGGCTGCCGCATCCCGCTCTGGACTTCATCGCGTCAGCCCCGGAATAAAAGCACATGAAGAGTCTGGGGTCGGGTCACATCAAACCATACTGGCACACTGGAAATGAAGCCCAGCAGCAGCACTCTGGTATTCAGAGGAGCAAGTGGAAATTAATGGGAATAGAGCAGCCACAACTCTTGCTCATAATTTATTCATATACTTGGTAATGCTAGCCCCTATTAATAGACAGTGGTTTACAGGGGGTGAAAAAAAATAAATACTCAAGCCCCCCAAAGGCTGACTAAAGCTTGTTTTACCCCAGGAGCAGCCAGGGGAGCTGGAATCTGAGCATCGGCGTGTCACCAAAATTCCTCCAGCTGACGGGGAACCTCCCGTACATAACACAGCCCTGGAAATTACCTGTCGTTTAACTAACCGACCGGGCAGAGGACGGCAAAACACTGGCAGCTCACTCTTGTTTTGCAGGCTCTTCCGTGCAGTGTCTGTCCTTGCTCTGTTTGCTGCTGTCTCCGGGCGCCTTAATTGGGCGCGGTCGGTCGCAGCGCTCTGCGTTGTGCGCGGTGGGATGCTGCCCTGCGCGGAGGCAGCGTGCGGCCCCGGAGACGGCTGTGCCCGGCACAGCTCTGGGCCCGATCCTGCGTGGGGCGGCAGCGCAGGCGGTCCGGCGCCCTCTGCGTGGGCCTTTCACGGCTCTGGGCTGCGAGTTTCCAAACGCAGACCCAGCGATGGTCAGCTGGAAAGCCCGTGGTGAAATCTCTGCCATTCATTCTCAAAGCAGGAGTGACACGTTTTCGGTGATGCCCACGACTAACACCTTCCTCCCTGTCTGTTTTGTCACAGCCACTCCCAAGGGCCCCAGGAAGCCGGCAGGTGGGACAGGTGGGACAGGTGAGACCTTCTTGCGTGCATATCATTTACGTTTGCGTATCGTTCGGGTTTGCTTCCCACGGGGGTCTGAAGCGTGTGGGCCCCCCCCGTGGGCTCGGCCGGGTGCTGCTGCCTCAGCAGAGGCTTTGGCGTGGACACCTTCGCTTGCCCGTAAGAAAGCTGGTGCCAGCGTGCGTGTGTGCACTCCTCCCATGCGGCCAAAGTAAATGCAATATTGATGTTTCTGTCCGTGCTGAAGGCGAGTGGCATTGGAGCATTTACAGCCAGGGCTGAATTTCGCACACTTTGCAGTATCCGAATGGAAAAGACACAAATCACCGCTCAGCTACACGAGGGCTTTCCTTTCTGCCTGTGCGGCACCTGCGAGCTTTGCCTCCACAAGGGAGCCCAGAGGATATTTTCCTTCCTTTTTTTTTTCCTCCAAGAAATCCCCAACCTCCACAGAAAGCCCCCAGTCTGGTGACATTTCCCCATCCAGCGCAAAAATGTTTGTGCCCGTCAGATGTCCTGGCTGGCTGGCTCCACAGCATCTGCCCCGGTTGAGGAAGCTCCCTTAACTTCACCCGAGTTTCGTCGCTGGCAGCTCCTCTGGCCAAAATACCTACTTAAATATAGCACGGTCACAAGAGCCGAGGGTTGCTCAACCCCACCAGACGAGCCTGAAATAAACTGCAGCGGGGCAGCGCTCAGAAGTGAACCCGCCTGCCCCTGCGTGAGCATCTTGGCACAAATTTAAGCAAATCCGACTGTCCATCTCCTTGGCCACTGTGATCTTTGCTAGGGACAAGAAAAGCCGAGTGCCAGAAGCACACGCGGGGCTCCATCGTTTGGATCGCAGCCCGAACGAGAGGTTGTTTGATCCAATAAATTTCTCCCCGGGAAATGGATGCATGCCGAGGCTGAGGCTGTGTCTCGGCGAGTTTATTCTTCCCCGAGGACTGCTTTTTGGTTGAGTGGTGGCACTGAAGGTCTCCTGTGGTGGGTTCCCATGCCCTGGCCCCATCTCCTGTGCGCAATCCACTCTGCTCAGGGTCACTCGTGGGCGGCTGTGCAGGGAGCAGAGCGGGTCCCAGCCACCGGCTCGATCCCCGCAGCACCTTCTCACCTGCAGCCTCCGCCTCTCGGGCGATGCTGCAGGACACGGGCAGGTCTCCCCCCAGAACGCATTATTTTGGAGTTGCTCAGGCTGGGGGTGGGCAGCAGCCACGGCTCGGGTGGGGAGAGCGAAACGATGGCCAGGCTGATCTGATGGCTCTGCAGTAGGGTTGCGATGGAGCAGCGGAGCAGCTGGACGCCCTTTTCAGCCCCAGGCTGACGCGGGCGCTGGTGGCCTCCGGCAGTGGTGAAACATCACTTGCACAGCACCCGCAGAGCTGCCGCCCGGGGGGGATGTGGGCCGAAAGCCTCGCACCGTCCCCACAAAGGATGGGGGGTTTAACGATCCTTTCTCTCCTGCAACAGACTTTGATTTGGCTGATTACTTTGATTCCCCTCTGGAGCCTACCACCAAACCAGCCAAGCCGACCCTGAAGCCCTTCCCCAGGCCGGGGAAGCCAGGTACTGCGGGTGCACGCGTGCTCACCTTCGGGGCTCCAGACAGGGGAAAACGCTCCCCGAGGAAACGGGGAGCCACCCCGGCAGCCGGGGGGCTGGGATCGGGTGTTGACAGATGAGCTCCGACAAGTTTTGGTGACCACCAACAGGTGACTTGAAAAGGTGACCGCCTCCTCCTGCTCCGCTGTGGTAGCGGAGGAGATGCTCCAGGCTCTCGCTGATGTGCCAGGAGGGTCGGCACCACCATTTAGCCATCCTCCCTCCCTCCCTCCCTCGCTGCCCACGTGCCCCCTGCATGACCCATACCAGGGGGCTTCGCCGGGCAGCATTTCTGAAAGGTTTTCACCAGGACGGACCCATTTGCTGCCGTTAGGTGGGAGATTTCATCACCAAATCAACACACCCTTAAGCATCATTTCGGCGGCGCCTGGTCCTGCCGCTGCGTGCCGCGGGTGACCGGTGGGGGTGGCCCGGGGCTGCTCATGGTGGCACAGCACCCGTGAGCGGGCAGCGGCGTGCGTCCCACTGGCAGCGCGTTTGGGGGGGATTTTCCCGGCAGCCCTGCTTGTCCCCTCCTCAAATTCAAGCTCCACTGACGCGTGCCCCGGCACAGGGGATCCCTGCGAAGGCGCCCACCACCCACAGCGAGGGCTCGAACATCCCCGGGGCGCCGACGGCCGGGGGTGCCCCTGGTGCGAGGGGCAGCTGAGGCTGTGGAGGGACCACAGCACCGAACCCCCCAGTGGGTCTCCCTGCGGGGAGGGGGTTCCCCTCGCAGCGCTCGTCCGAACGCACATTTGAGAGGGTAACATCATTTTGGTCTCTCTTTTTTTTTTTTTTTTTTCCCCTTCCCTTCAGACAACAGCTTTTGGGATGTCATCCGCACCACCACGACCAAGCAGCCAAAAACTACGAGGGCTCCCCCAAGCATAACCCAGGTGAGGGCAAGCTCCCCGGACCCCGCGCCTTCGCCCCGGCTCCGCTGCCAGCGCGGGCAGAGGCGTGGGGACACGCGGTGGCGGCGGCACTGCCCCTCGCCCCGGTACGTCCAGCCTCCAGTTTGTTTGTTCGCGTGAGACATGTAGGATAAAAAAAATAAAAAATAGAAAACCACGCGGCAGAGAGCGCATCTCGGCGCCCTGTCAGCCGGGCGCTTTGCTGCCTGTTCGGCTGGAGTCTTGGCAAAAGGCGCTCCCAGGCTTCAAAAATAAATAATCAGTTTTGCATCGGAATAAACTCAGGTGCGAGCGGGCGGGAGGGCTGAGGAGCTCAGGTTGGCTCCGTGCGGCGGTTTTCGCTGCCGTTCAGCGGAGGCGATAGCTGCTCTGTCGGAGCCGGGCTGCTCAGGGCACTGGCGGGGCGGTTCGTGGAGGCAAATAACACCAGGCAATCCAACCGCCGGCCGCTCCAGCCGGCACGGCACAGCCACCGCCATCCCCTCCCGGGCATCCGCCCCCGGCACTGCGGCTGGCTGGGCCCTCGGCAGCGCCTGTTTGGCTCCGACCTTTTCTATCTGGCCTGATTTATCCGACCGCCCAGCCCTCGAGCCGCGGCGCGAGACTCTCTCTGCGGGAAGAACGCGACATTTCTCACCGCAGCGGCGCGGGGGCACGAAACGGGATGGGTTGGGAAGATCCGCCACGACGCTGCATAGCGAAACCGGGAGATGCTTGTGTCGGGGGCTTCGTCTCTTTCACCGATACTTTTCCCTAGCAAAGCTGAGCATTTCCTTGATTAATTAATTAATTGCGGAGTTCCCCATCCTGTGGCCAGCACTCCTAACTCCCGTATTGTTTTTTTTTAGCAAAGAACCCTATGGATTTTGACTTGGCTGATGCCCTTGATGATAAGAACGACGGGAAAGATGCTGGGAGGCCGGACATAAGGCCGGGTGAAGGTACGTTGACGTCCCCTCTCTGTCCTGCTTGCCACGCGCCGGGTACAGGCTCTCGCTGCCAGACACCGTCCCCGCTAAGCGACGGGGTAAGGAGACACAATGGCGCTGCCGTGTCGGAGGCTCCTGCCCGCAGCCAGCGCCCCGCTGCCCCTGCCGAGGAGGGGGACGCCCCCACAGGCAGCGCAGCCCCTTCCTCTGGGACCGCAGGGACGGCGGGAGCCCCCCTCGGCGGTCCTTGGCGGAGAGGGGCTCTGCCTAACGACCTGTTGCCTGTCTGCAGGTTTCTTTCCCAGGGTCTCTTCTGACCCATTAAATTGCGGCGATTGTGTTAAGTTCCCCCTCGTCCCCCAACCTGACAGCTCTTTAACCGAGGGCATGTGCTGTTGGGGTTCGCACCCGTTGCCAAGACATAAATCTCGAGCGGGGTTAAGTCCTGCCGTAACATACGCTATGGGCTGGGAGATTTTTTATTTTTTTTTCCATCTCTAAAATACTCCGGTGAATGAATCATTTGTCTACGAGGATTGTTCCCTTGAGCACTTGAGCTGGAAAACAGACTTTGCACGGCTAGTTTATTGATGTCGAGATGGCCGTATACCCTGCTCGCACGTGTAATTAATAGTCAGATATTTTATTAGATTGTATTAACTAGGTGACTTGTCTGCACTTTGATATTCTGGGCTTGTTGAGGTTTCAGACTGCTGCAGGAGAGGTGGAGGCGTTGAACCGCTGGAACGTGGCACCGGTCACAAACCAGCCCAGGCGTTCCCCCGGCATCGCTGCACCCCTGCCTGCCTGGGACCGCTCCAGGTTCCAGCATAGCCAGGGCTTTTTTCTCTTTTTACACTCATTACTAAGCCCATAAATCTAGGTTTTGGGGTAAGGTGGTGAATAAGGCAGTGTCTTCCAGGCTGTCCAGGCAAAGGTAACCCTTCCCAAGGCGCAGCATCAGAGAAGGAGCTTTTTGCTGGCTCAGCGTTGGGTCTCTTCTCCCATCCCACGCTTTGCTGCACCCCGAGGCTCCCACTGGGACCGGAGCCCGGGGGTGCAACACCTCCTCTCATTCACCTGCTGATGCCCAGACCATGTTTCTCTGTGCTTATCCTACACAAATTAAACATTCCCACTACAACCATGTCCAAGATAACTTTTTCACCTGTACCGAGACGTGCTGGTGCTCAGTTCTTCCACTGGAGCTGCTCTGTCCCTCCGGGAAGGAGGAGAGTCCGCTCGCTGCCAGCGGGACCTGCCAGGGGCTCGCCGGTGGCAGGGCAAGGGCATGCCAGTCCCCGGCAGCACGGCCACCACACACACAAACTGCTTCTTCCTTCCTCCTCCGCTGTCAGCTGAGGCTGAGCAGCCAAAACTTCTCATGAACTCATAAATACATCAGTCATTTCATTTAAAAAAAACCCCAAACAGTAGTATTTAAACTTTGATTCAAGGGTAGTTGTTTCAAGCTAGACTTAAAGTCAATTTTTACCTCTTTTATGAGCTTAAAATAATCTGGGTTAAATGTTTTGTTAACATCTGGTAACTGCGAGAGAAGCAGAACTGCGTAGTGACCAGTCCCAGTTCTCACTGGGGACGGAGTAGCCGGCTGACTGGGAGCCGCTGGTTGAAACGGGCGTGCAGACCCCAGCTCTGGGCCCTGCTGCGCACAAAGCCCCACACGGCTCTTCGAAACAGCTGGAGAGTTTGAGAGAAAACTACTCCAATGAGTCGAGCAGCCTCCGTCTGCCCGGCAGAGGAACGTTCCCCAGGAGCAGGGGTGCGCGGGAGGCCAGTCCCAGCCCGGGTGGGTGATGCTCGCAGGTGACCTTCACCCCCACAGAATCCCCCAAAAGTCCCGTTTCCAGGCCTTGCCCATCCAAAGGCAGTGGGTTTTGGGGATCCCTCTCATCCCAAGCAAGCCAGGCGCTACTTTTCCTTCCTGCTATGTTGTTTTCCAGGCAGCTCCGGCTGCGTTCGCCCTCCCGGGAAGGCGGCTGTGGTGTTTTGCTGGGTGAATTTGGCTCTATGCGGGTCGAGAGGGTGAGCTCCCCCACTGCCGCCGGGCACACGAGGAGCCCGTGCCAGCTCTCCATGGGACAGCCCGTGGCCACTACCTCCCGGTGGGGCCGCATCTCCCTTCGGGTGCCAACCACCATTTGTTCCTGTTATTTTTTTTAAGCATTTTCAGACGACGACCTGGCCGGCATTGTGGATGGCGGCTACAGCCCGGATGAGAAGAAAGGTAAGCGGTGATTTACATACGCTCGTTTGCTTTCGCGGTCGCAGCTCGGGCAATAATCACAGCATCAGCCAAACTCGCCTTCTCGACGGGGGCACGCGTGCGGGGAAAGGGGCTCTCAGCCGCGGGGCCAGGGGAACACACAGTTTTTGGCCGCCGTGGTCGCACGTTGTGCCAGTGGGTGGAGAGTCTGCAGCTCCAGCTGCCACCAGAGCAGACGGGACCCGCATCTCCCCATCCACCTCGAAAGCAGATGCCCACCCCTGTGCCGTGAGAGGGTTTGCCTTCCACCACGCGACCGCCCGTGGTTGAAACAAGGAGGAAAACCAGCAACAATCGGATAAGCCTGCGCGCTTGCGAGGATCCACAGCATTAAATATTAAAAGCAGTCGAGTAAAGAGATGAACACCACAAGCCCAATCAACATTTAATGAATCCCCATGCCAAGGACAAACCGCAACGGAGGCATTAATACACCGCTGACCTGCTTCCATAAATTCAGGATGCGAGCGACTCGGTAAGGACTGCAGCTTCTCCTCCCAACCCAGTGCCTCCAGGGAAGGCGATTTTAAAATAGACTCCAAGCCGAGTGAGGATTCCCTGACGCTACAGAGGTTGGCCGGTCACCCCCCTGCGACGGCCCACGCGTGCTGTGGAACTACCTGACGACGTGTCATTCATCCGGGGGGACCGCTGACGGGCTTGTGTCTCTTGCAGGTGCCGGGGGCAACACCGACAACAGCTACAGCGGAGGTGGGTGCCACCACGGGCGCGGGGGCAGCAGTGGGATGGGGCGGGATGGGTGGTGCGTGCGCCCCCGCCGCACAGCACCCCGCTCTCTCTGTGCCCTGCAGTGGCGGAGACGGGGACGATCGCCGGCATCGCCAGCGCCTTGGCCATGGCACTCATCGGGGCTGTCTCCAGCTACATCTCCTACCAGCAGAAGAAGTTCTGCTTCAGCATCCAGCGTAAGTCTCCCCGCACGAAAACACTTTGGGGGCACAGAGCAAGCACCCACCTATTTACCCCCAACCCGCTGCCCTTTTCCAGCCCAGAGGCAGGAGGGGGTGTCAGGCATCCAGTGACCCGGGGCTGGCAGAGCAGAGCCCCGGCGGTGGGTTGTTGAGCCCCCGGCCTCATCGGGCACCCACCAGCAGCGACAGCCCCAGGACTCGCTGCCAGCCTGGAGACTGCACGCAGCGCCTCAAACGCACCCACTGACAGTCACAGCCAAAGACCAAACCGCCCACGCCAAACAGGGTAAATACAGAAAAAAAAACCCCACCCCATCCCAAAACATACAAACCAAATAAACCCACCCCAAATCTCAGCAAGAGGTAAGAACTCACCGGGCGGCAGCAGCAGCGAAGGGAGCACAACGAGCATCTGCGACTACAGCAGCGGTGGGTGGTGCAGCCCAGCCCACCCTCCTGCAGGTGTGCAGCAATCACTGCAATTAAGTGCAAATTAAGCAGCAAAGCTTCCTATTCCCAGAAAGTGCCTTTTTCACGAGCTGCCCCATAACGTTGCTCTGTGTAAACGTCGTGGGAGGTGTCACGACAGCCTCACCCACAACACCGCTCCGGCCATGGTGGGCTCCTGAGCCCGTTAAGGGGCGGTTGCAAACAGCTGGAAAAAGCTCTTCTTAAATTAATCAAATGAAATCTCCTGCGAGTCTCCTTTGCTCTGGGGGAAGGGTGTTTGGGGTTGGAAACTTCTGCTGGAATCGTGCTATTTTCCCAGTTGTGCCTGAAACAAACAGGAGCATTTCGGTAAATTAGATCAGCAGGAAAAGTCAAATGAATGTGATGGAATGAAACACCCTTGCATATTCCCCCCACTTAAATGATATTTTGGCAAGAATAAATAATTTAAAAAAAAAAGAGTAAACGCTTTGATGAGGGGGAAGCTGAGAGACACAAAGCCCCAGAAAGGCGGCAGGAAATTAAAGTTAATTATAAAGGAGGATTAATTTAAGCCATCAGACATGGCATGCTGGGCTAATGTCAGGCCTTAGATGCATTGCAATGCATGACAGAAATCTAAGAGCCGTCAGCCACTGCAAAAGTGGCTTTTTTTATTGAAAAACATAAATTGCATTTGGTGTTATCCCAGCAAAACACATGTCTTGGGGGAGGCAGCGGTGGCGTGTGATGACCGCTCGCCCGAAGCACAGAGGAACGGGCTCGGCTTGTTCCGTTCCCTGCCCGGCCGTCCTCCTGCGGTGCCGAGGCGGCAGCTCCATTTCTCGGTTTTGAGCCTCTTCTGACGAGGATTTGCTGAGTCCTCTAAAGGACGTGTAACAGCGCTGCCTAATATTCTTTATCCCACTTTTTTCCTTGCGGCGCGTCTCCCGCTGGCGAGCCGTGCCCTAGCCTGTGGCTCGGCCCCTCGGTGTCCCTCTGTCCCCAGCGCTCGCTGTGCCCGGGTGGGACGGGGGCTGTCGGTGCTCCTCCGGCACCTCCTCGCCTGCCTCCGCGGCTCGGCCGGCCGCAGACTGCACCGTCTCTGCTGGCATGGGGGTTTATGGTGGGGTTTTTGTTTTAGCCAGTTGCAGAAACTTTTCCTCTCTCCTACACCTCGGAGGCAGCGGCTGCCGTCGTGCTGCTTTGCCCGGGCCCCCGCACCGTTCCCTGCCTCCCTCCTTCCCCGAGCGGCGGGAACGAGCCCCACCAGAACGCGGCGGTGAGGCACGGCGGGTCCCTGCCACACTCCACGCTGCACTCAGAGGCATATTGAGTTTCGACGCCTAAAAAGCGCGTGTTGCATGGCCGCGGCGCGGATTGCCCCAGCCTTCCTCCGCAAACCCGCACGGCCATCTGCCCTCCCCGCTCCCGCCCTAAGGGGATGAAACAGCACAGCACTCCCCCCTCTGCCTCTCTCCAAAGAGGTCCTTTGGAGGGGCTGTAGAGGACAGCTGAGGTCCATGGCACGCACCAGACAGGCTTAACTCCATCTTCTGCAGCTCTGAGCCGGACCACGGCGAGCGGTGCCACCCCCCCGCAGCGCCCAGCCTTGCCCCTGGGCGCTTGTGGCAAACACTGGAAACTTCTTTGCGTTCAAATCGGGGACTTATTCGGGATTTGACACCCCACTGGGATCCCTCCTCATCACCACAGCCCTGCTCTAAACTGCCTCTCGCAGCAATGTGTAACTTGGCCTCTAACGAGGCCGATACCACCGATCTACGCTGCTGTGCTGCAGCGCGCTCCGTCCGGAAGACCTAGCGGAGTAATTAGCCCCGCTGCCGCGCCTGATAAAGATGAAGCAAGAGACTCAGATGAAAAGGGGTGCTGCGAGCAGCTGTGCCTTCTAGAGAAGCCTCTGTGGTCACTTTAAAATCCGGCAGCGCTTTCTCGGCACCGTCTCTGGTTTGCTGATGTTTCTGTGCTGCCGGTGGCACAGAAAGGCACCTCAGCTGTTACGGCACAAAGGCCCGTTACCAGAGTTTTTAGGGCATCAAAGCAGGTCATTTTTACTTTCTACCCTCCCGTCTCACTCTCTTTATTGTTACTTCTCAGAGGGACTTAACGCGGAATACGTGAAAGGAGAAAACATGGAAGCTGTCGTAAGCGAGGAACCCCAAGGTGAGACCCTTCGCTGCTCCCCCTGTCCGCGTCGGGCCACAAAAGCAGCTTTACGGGGGGACTTTCTCCAAGCCCCCCGCGCTGTACCGAGCTGCCCTGTCTCTTTGATGCAGACGCCACTTTGGCGATGCTGCGGCATTTTGTGAAGCACCCACCACAGGGTTTTTCCCCCTTTACTGCACACAGGGGAGAGCCACGCTCAGAGACCCAGGAGCTCGCGCTGCAAACGGGGGCAGCTAATATTTAGCTTTCGTGTTTTCAGCCATCGAGAGCATCTTAGACAGGAAAAGCGTGATCCTTCCTTCAGTGACAGATAACCGAGGCTGCTGCAAAGGCTTTTCCAATGGTGTCACGTACAACCATCCAGCACTGAGCACCCATTGCTTGCACTCTGCTTCCATCGTGTGCGGTTGTACTCATGATTTCTTTTTTTTCCTTTCTCCCCAGTTAAATATTCAGTACTGGAAACGCAGTCAGCAGAACCACCGAAACAAGACAGTGCGAAGATGTAAAGCATGACCCGGGGCTCGAAGAGAATCGGTCCGCAGCAAACGCAGATCTTACATGCTTGTAATTTAGCTTTTTATTTAATTTGACTCCAAAGCTATTTAACGTATACTCAAGCTTGAACTGGCTTCTTGTTGCTCTAGGCTTTAGGGTTAGAGTGGTAGTATGTGTTTACTTTTTGTAAAGAGGTATATGTTTACATTGAAGTAATATGTAGGTTTGATGTCCAGTTGTATGCAAACCAACCGAAGGTGTGTCAGTAGCGGTCAATTTTCACTTAAGGGAGAAGATCTTTTTCAAGGAGCGGAAGAGCTCACAGGTGTGAGGACAGCGAAGTGCCTGTAAATAGCAATCCAAAGCAAACCATCCAAAGCCCTTCTTCGTAAAGCACCTCCAGCCAAACCTCTGCCACCAGCTGTGGGCATGTCACTTCCCAGGGCGGTGATGAAAACGGCACGTTTCCCGAGGGCAGATCGCGGCCCTTGGCGTGGTGACACCTAAACGTGAAGTGCCTATGGGTACGTCCTCAGGTGGGGCCTCGGGCTGAGGCAGGTGACTCCCTGCTCTGAAGCCAGGAGTCGAGGATGCTTCGCCACCACGCAGCGCTGGGCTTCAAACTGCATAAAAGGACCTGCTTTTCACGCCAGGTCACAAATACCGGTAAGAGCGGGGTGTGCAGCGGTCACTTTTAGCAATACCATTTGAATGCTCGGCTGTGCTGGAGATCAGAACGGAGCTGGAGGTGCCAAGCGATACAGTTTGTCTGTGTGACACGAGATTGTCACCGAAATGAGAACTGCGTGTGTTTGGATGTTCTCGAGGACAGGTTCAGATCTCATTCACAGTAGAACAAATTACAGATTTAACCCAAAAGAAAACAAAGTATGTATCCATTAAGACCTGTAACGCTCACTGCCACAAGAGAAGTCAAGCTTAGCAAGAGGCAGCATCCTCCCGCTTCTCCTTTTATCATTAACACAACTATTGCGAGCGCTCCCTGGCGCCCGAGGCAGAAAAAGGATCTAAAGCTCCATCCGTTGTGTCACCGACTAACCTTTAAAAGAGGCAGAATCTCCCGAGAGGATGGGTCCTCCATCGCTGTCCTGCGTGGGGTTCCTGCGGCTCCCTGGGTGGCGCGGGGCCGCCAGCGGTGCTCAGCAGGACGCGACGCAGCCGCCACAGCACCGCCACCCCTCACCGGGCTCGGGCAGCCCTCTTCAGCCTCCCCGTACCGGTACCAAGACCCGACCCTCGCTGCCTTGCAAGAATTTGTGTTTATATTTGTAGTCCCTCCCCAACCCTTTTTTATTGCTGCTACAATGTGGGCGCTGCCGCTTGCCGATACGTTTATCCAAATCAACGATTGCTTAAAAAGCACGCTCGCAAGCGAAGGGGAATTCACGTGGTGTAAGAGGTACTCGCTATTTATATAGAAACCCGGCATGTGTGCGTTTTTTACTGCGTTGCAAGTCCCGTACATTGTGAATGTGTGTGAGAAGCAGCCCGTCAGCCTGGTGTACAAATGCACGGCTTTCGGGTCGACGGGACGGGGGGAAGGCCTCGCCGGGGGGTGAGTGAGCCCAGGAGCGTTGCTGCCGGCGGATCCCTGTGAGAGGAAATCACCGCGTAACACGGCCGAGTATTTTGCAATAGCTGCACAATTCTTTATGCTCTTTTTTAACACTTGCGTTTTTAAAGCCTTACACTAGCTCTAGCAGAACAGCTGCGGTGTTTTATAAGGGAGACGAGTTCTAGGGGTGTACGGCGCCTCGCGCGCATTCCGAATACCTGGGCTGCAACAACGCTGCTACCAACTACTGCTGCTTTGGTTTAGGAATGTGTTTGGATTAGGAAACAAACTATTTAATTATCGGCTGCTCAGAGACTGGAAGCAGAGGAACTAGAGATGGGACGCACTCTGCTGGCGTCCTCCCCGAGAAGGATCCCGACGGCGGCGGCGTGCTCCGCGGGCTGCCCATCATCGCGTGCAGCAGCCCCGATGCCGACATCGCCCCGCGGCCGAGTGTGTGTTATCTCCATTCCCAAACACCAGCACCTGTTTTTCTTTCTTAGCCAAACACGCTGGGAAGCTGTAGCACGAAAAATGTTTTCAGAAAGTCATTGTAGATGAGGTGTTCCCGCATGGCACTGATGACCACTAGCAGCCGTCTCCCCAGCTTAGATCAAGCGACCCCCATTCCGTGTCTCCTCCTGCCGATGACGGGGGTTTCTGGAGGTGCGGATCCCCGGGATTATTGCGTTTCTGTTACCGTGCCCGCCCCGTTTGTCTAGTGGACAGTGCAGTGGAGCATCCAGCGTTGCTTAATATAGCACCTACCCCTCCTTTGGGAAGCTCTTACACTAGAACATATGAGAAACACGTGGCTAATTCATGAATGCTGCAGGTTAAAAAAAAAAAAAAGGGGCCCCAAAAAAAAGCTGTTTCACTGAAAAAACCACCCAGTTTTTAGAACTCAGAAGTTGCTCCATTCCCCAAGGCCTTTTCTATGACTTCGGTGAATACTTATGCCTTCATGTAGTTCCTAGGTACGTGGCAAACCATAAATGCACAGTCAAAGGGAGCACTTTTTCAAAGATTTACAGTAACAGAATTCAAGATCTCTTTCTCTAGTTCAAATAGGAAAATATTGACAAATACCACAGTACTAATCTTGGTCTTCTCTTCAAAACTGGACAAAAGTCAAAGTCTCAATGTGCTAAATGTCAGTAAAGGCTCAAATTGCTTTTTATTGCAGTCTGTCTCCTTCTCCATCTGAACTCTCAGACCCGTCTCTGAGAAACAGGGAGTTTATACACCATCTATATTTTAGGCACTATAGCAACTGAGAGGATTCCTGTGCATTTTCCTAGTCGTGATCCAAGTTCTGAAACAACTGACCCAGCACTGACCTCTCTAACTACTTTCATTTCATTAGTATCTATTCTCCTTAAATCCGGACATGGAATTTTTAAAAAATCCTGCACCTTAGGCTTTGTATACACGGTGTGAACTTTCTCATCCTTTATAAAAAAAGTCCATAAAAGATGGGATATTTTTTTCATATAGTCCAAAAACTATATAGACAGCTGCCCTTGAGAGTTTACGCTACCTGTGCTGTGAGCCCTTTTTCTTACCACACTTCACTTCTTCAGCTTAACTAAAGCTATTTTTAACAAAATTATTCAGAAGAGGTTTCTCAATTACAGAGAAAACAGAATTGAAAGAATTTAACTAGCTCTCTTCCTGTTGTTTATCAATTACTTGCATTTTCCTTTGGCAATCCTGTACTAGTTTCTTCGGTTTAGATTCTTCGGTTGAGTATACTCTGACCTGAATTTCAGATATTTTGGTACTCTAAATTCCATCATTTTCATGCAGCCCCCCTAAGGAACCCTCACAAGTGCTGTATTGTCATTTTTAACTACTCATTTGTCGTGATAAAAATGGAATTAGTCCATAACACCATTTCAGATTCTGAGATGAGTCAACAGGCTAAGGCTTTAAAAATTTGCTTCTGCAACAAAGGAGGTTCAGCAACAAATGAAGTTCAGGAACAACAGTACTGTGAAATTAGAGAATCCTTTCTTTTGAGTGAAGGTCTTACTTAAAAGCAAGGCGCCGTGTTTGCTGATGCAGAAGCGATCTATACCAAATAAGGGTTGAATGTTATGCTATGAAAAGAGGAGATTCATTT
This sequence comes from Pluvialis apricaria, assembly GCA_017639485.1. NCBI lineage: Eukaryota > Metazoa > Chordata > Aves > Charadriiformes > Charadriidae > Pluvialis > Pluvialis apricaria. The sequence goes on from CM030017.1 coordinate 9,608,436, forward strand.
TGCTAATGTGCATGTAAAGGTCATGGGGGTAAAAATCAGAACTTGACTACTGTCGGAAAACACCAAATAAAACCAGTTGTCTACTAGGACATTTTAGACTTGCTTTTTTGTGGTTTTTTTTTTTCACATTGGAAGTAAAGTGAAAATGGTGGGCTGTACCCTTATTGCACATCACCTCTTCTAGAACTACACTGAAGATTTTATTTAAAAAACCAAAACAAACTGGACTTTGTGAAAAAACAAGTATCATTATGAAAACTTTAATTTAATGGTAAAAGTGAAGTATTTGTATGCACACACATGCTCTCCTCGGCTCACCCAGCAAGTAAGCTGGCGGTAGCGCGCTGTGCCCCTGCCTGCTCTCAGCACGGCTGGGTTTTGGTCCTTTTCGCTGCCCTACGTTTCCTGCAGTTTTCTTTGGAATGTCACATTGCGTAGATGAATCTCCCGTGCAGTGCAAACTTAAGTTTGTGACCTTTGTATAATGGTGCAGTGCTTAGTGTCACAGTCAAAAAAGGTGGTTTATGTTTCAAACTAGCTACTTCTGACTCATACTTCTTGTAGAGATAAAATGCCCTCTTCCCAACTGCACGAGATCTGGCAGTCAAAAGATCTCTAATATGATACCCACTTTGTTCAGCAGATGTGATCCCCCAGCAAACAGACGCTCCCTTTTGCTTTTTAACATAAGTGCTTTATGTGGGGAATACTCTAAATTGTCCATTTTTACTTTGTCCTCTGCTGTGGGGCTCAATGAATGGGAGTTGTTGATCCCAACAACTGTTCTCCGTTACAGAGCCAGCCATTCCTGGTGTTACTACAGACAGCATATGGATTAGTACAGCTTTCCTCAGAAAAGAAGAGAAAAATCACACACTTCTTGTTTAAAGCTTTAACTCCTTGAGAGGAAGGCTGCCTGTGCAGGGAACAAAACCAGGCAGATAGGGTTCACCAGCTTTAAAAGCCGCCTTCCATTTTAATGAAACAACACAACAAAAAAATTACTTTTATCTACACGGGAGGAAAATGTGTAATTCAGCTCTGAAACGGGACTAAAATGGCAAAGTGTCTGATGCTGATGAGTCACTTAACTTACGTTACAATCAAAAACGTTTCAGTTGGTTACCAAGGCTTCAGCCCATTCTGGGACACCGAATTCAGGTTGTTCCCGCTTCTCACACGTCACTGACAATAGGAAAACCCTACAGGTCAAATTTAACTGCTTGCTGTCTTTGCACATTCTCTTTATACTCAGCAGAGTCAAAACCCCAAACCAAAGGCAAAGACCCAGCTTTTGAATAAGTTAATAGTTCTGTCCAAGGTGCATCAGACAGGAAACAGGGTTCTGCGCTTTCCTCAACCAGTTCAATACTGCTTTATTAAAAAATAACAGATAATGACAGAATTAGTTGTTAAATCAATAGGAAAAAATCTGATTATCAGGAATCAGACTGAGTACAAAGACTGTCACCTCTTAAATATAAAACTATGCTTTAACTAGCACATACGAGCTATATAATGCCTCTGAAACTTTCCATGCTTTCTTTGCACACAAGAACATCCGCTGGGCCTACACATGCTGCAGCAGGACCCCTCGCCCAGTGCTCCCCCTTCAGATCAGAGAAGCTGTGTTGAAAATTGCGGATAAGCAGCCAGTCGGCTGAAATAACTGCTATTCTTCTATGCAAAACCGAATTCTCAGATTTTAGCTCTAGGAATCTAAGCTTTAAAAATCTCAGAATGCCCAAACTAATCCAGTCATCACTTTTACAATAATTATAGAGAAAATGTTGTGATTATTAGCAGCAATCAAGAGGAAAACTTCAAAAGATTTTCTTTAGCACTGCATTTTAGAGATAATGTGCTTTGCTTTAATATACAGTTAAAATGTCAAGGAAATCCGAAGTATGGAAGAATTTAATTCAATACCAGCTCAACATATTTTGGCAATGTAAAATTCACTGCTGGCATACTGTTCAGCAGAACCATTTTTACAAGAAAACATCTTTCATCTATTTATAAAAAGCCTGAGGTTGATTAAGAGACGCAACATTGCAAGCCTTCCTAAACTTTGTTCTTGTAGGTATCTATTATAAAAAGCATTCACTGTAATAAAAAGGACACGTTGAAACACCCTGCACTGCACAGTAAACTCGTGAGACTGGATACAGCACATCTGCCTTCCCAGTTGAAGTTGCAAAAGTGCTCAGCGGCTCACCTTATGCATGAACTATACACTCCATACATGAATGCAGAGAAACAGGAAAGCGCCCTCGCGTATTAAGAACAAATGCACAGTAATAAACGAATACTCGCAGGCAATAAAACCCACAATCAGCATATAGAATCAACTGGCTCTTAAGAACGAGGCTTAATTTGCACTAGCAGAACTTGGACAATACAAGCACGAGTCAAAAAGCAGAGCTGCAGTATTTAAGTGCCCTAAGGAGAAGAACCAGATTCTCATGAAACACAGCAAGGAAAACAATGCAGGGAAAATTTTCAGTGTGCGCCGTTTCTGGGCCGTCCAAGCAAGCCACATTTTTTAAAAGGTTGGATGTTATAGTAATCAAATCTCTGATACGAATATTTTAGGGGGGAGATGAAAGACAGTTGGAAATGTATATTTTATATGAAAACACCACTAAATTATTCACTTTGCAGAAAAGACTGCTAGCAGCAATTTAAAAAAACAAAAAGCCATGAGGCTTTATTTCAAGAAAACCAATTAAGATCATATTATTTAAAAACTCTGTCAAACAAAGTCATTACAAGTTAAGGTCTTCAAAAGAGTTTGGACAGGCAGGATCCATTTTCTGAACTTACAGCTTAAAACCACGGGAATATGCATATGTTTAACATCACATACACATGTGTATAAATGGACACAGCTTTGCATTTTGTGTGTTCACTTTAAAACAAAACACGTTTAACAAAATGTGGAGCTATACAGACTATACAATTTACACAGCTGGGTGTCATTCCAACCCCAAATATTACCATTTGCTAGAAAACAAACTTTTACTTTGTACAAGACTTTGACATGAGTAAGGTTACCCCTCGCTCAGGAGGCTGAAACTGAACAATAAGCTAAACAGTCAAAAGACTTTATTTCAACTTGTACAAAAGGCATTAAAAAACCTAAAATACATGCTTTAACAAATATATTACATCATACAAGTCAGTGTGGTGTACTTGATAAATCCAGCTTAACTTCATCCACTTTTAATGGCATATTTAGTCGAAATGTAAAACTGACTACACTGGAAAACATTTATTTTAAAATCAATTTCCAAGTGCATTAATTACCTAAAAAAAAATAAAATGCTCTAGCCAAAAAAAAATAAAATATATATATTACTGAGTGAAATAAGGAGCTCCCATTCAGAAAAACGTTCTGTGTTCTGTGTAAGCATCATGTGGCATTTAATCTGATTCCCTCAACCAGGCATGGTACCCTAGGCAGTGTGAGAGGCATTTTTCTGTCTGCTTGGCAGATGGATTCCTTTTTAGGATGGTTAAATTGTTAGCTTCTCCAAACAAAGTTTAATTTCACAATTGGTGATTTAGCTAGAGATGTCAAAACACATGTGGGTACTGCCAACAAGAAAATACATCACATCTATTGAAGCTCTTTTTGGCCTCATCATGATAATATCAGACGCAGAGTAAGGCATGTAGATCATAGCAATTACAAGTCACTGACAACCCTTTTGTGATGGGAAAAGCACTTCACCCTCCTCTCTCTATTACCTGACAAATTTTTTCACATGGCTTTTGTTACACATCACACAGAGGTGTGCACCGGTGTGGCTGAATGGGAAGGAGATGAACCTCTATCAGAGGAGGAAGAAATGGATCGTGTAGCAGCTTCCCGCTGCAAATCTTCAACCTTCTTCTGAAGCTCCGTCCGGATGGCGAGGAGCTCTTTAAGATTTTGATGGATTGGAACCTGCCGGGTGAAGAAACAAAAGGCGTATTTTGAATCTCATAGTGAGTTATCTTCTCAAGCAATACTTCTGCTGTTTCCTTCAGTAACACAATGAATCCAACAACTATGAATTTCAGTGTATCGATATTTAGGGGAAGTGCTTCTTTAGTCGTTTGAAATGAAACATTTCAGCAAACTGTCCCTTTCTAACACCACAGTTGGCAGGAAATCTATTCAAAAGACTGTTTGCAAACGGTCTTGATGGGCTACCAAACATATTCCAATAAATGTACCCTTATCAATACCGCTTTCAGTTGAACTTAAAATGCCTTTCCCAGGAACTAGTTCCCCTGCCCGTTGGGACAGAAATTATTTTGTAAAGAGAGTAGAGTTCACAGAGCTGGCTCCATACGGAGCATCTTGTTACTCTTCTAACCAGGCATCTTTCCAAGAGTCTGACCCCTTCCAACTTGTCAGGCAGAGAAGCGCAGCAGCCAAGTGAATTGTGCTTGTGGTGGACCTCCCAGAGTCACATTCTGATAAACCTTTCATAGAAGTGGATCGGGTTTCTGCCTCTACTTCTGACAGTGCCCAAAAAACACCAGAGATGCACCTCTCCGCATCAGACTTTCCCCGCTCATCTGGAACACTCATTCATACAATGGCCAACGGAAGATGCAAGCCACACTGGTTTTTGCAGCTGGATCTGTTATCTCAGGCAAGCACAGAGACCTGCCCTCCTTCCAAATGCTACAGAAATGCCAAAAAAGTTTGACTCTGAATTGCTTTTAATTTATTTTATCCTGTATAAACTCTAATTGTTTACAGCTTTTGGAAAGAGCAAGATGGGAAAATAATTTAATTGGGCTGGCGAGACAATCACAGGGAAATGCAGCAATAGGAAACCTTTGGATTGCTAGACGTTCTAAGTAATTTATACCCTGGGATTCTGGAATGCCAGGCTCCAGGGAACTGCATTCACCCATGATCCCTTCCTACTGCTTAAAAGTGATTACAGGGCTAGGATGCACACCTGAGCGTGAAATTCTCACACGGTGCTATGTGAAGAAGATATAAAAAAAACCAGAAAGGGTTTCTCTTCTTGCCATCAACACTCAACTCACTCACAATTTATGTTTTTGTGAATTCAGGCTTTTGAAAGAAAGTCCATCAAAAATCCATGCATTTGATGCTGACATTTTCAAAATCTAACACTCGTGTTTGTGAAAAAGAAAAATAACATTTCATTTCTAACTTTATTCTAACTTAAAAGAATAGAATAGCACCAGTCTGGTTTAGGTCAACATCTTTTTGGCGATATGCTTTTTTCTTGTTTGTGATTTAGCCCATGAACAGAAACTTGTATTCACAAAGTGCTGCTCCCTGGGACTCATCAATTCATCCAGCATGCCATCTACAGCAACTTTAAAAGCATAGCTTTTTCAGCCTTCAGCAGAACAATTGCTGCACACCATGAAGTTCCCAGTGGTGCCGGAATCCTGCCTTCGCTGTGCAATGAATTCCTTCTCTTCTTGCAATCTTCTCTTGCACCCATCATACAAACTCCTCAGGAAGTAAGGCCACAAGTCTACAGACAACAGCCTCCTTCGCTAATCGAACACAAAGCAGAAAGCCAAGCTCATTTTTCTGAGGTGGTCTACAGAAAATGTATACACCTAAAAACATGGCAAACTGAGTCTGGTGATGAAGTTTGTGCAAGATGCTGTACTACACGTTACAGAAAATTCAAATTTCACTGAAGACCAAGACTTTCCGGAATTACCACTCCCTTTCTATTATTCTTTTCGTTCCTCAAGTAAAAGATCCCCTCCTCATACACTCTCACACTTCAGATTTCTTCTTTATGAAGATGTTTTCCTGAAAGACTTAGGTCTGTAACAGAGCGGTTTACCATTGGCATCATTAGTCACACAAGCCCTAGGTCACAGGAGATTTGTACACCTGATTTCTGCACAGCTTTACCATCATTCAGTGTAACAGGCCAATTTCTCTTAGACACCTTTCACACGGGCATTAGCCGGTGTGTTCCACTGCACAATGCTCAAGCACTCATAAAAAGCAGTTCCATACAACTGGCTTTTGGGGAACCCACTACAGATCCTTTCAGGATACACGACACAAAAGCCGCTGCAGAACTCGGCACACTGAGTAAAGTGCTTCAAGGAGGAAAAGTGTGGTTGCACATCCCAATCCTTCTGCATTCCCCCAGAACCTAATTCAACAAGACACATGCTCAAACTTTGACACAAGTGCTGTTCTCCCCACGCGTCCATCTCAAAGAACAGGACTGTCTTTAAATAAATTAGCCAAATAATAATAAAATAAAAAGTCTGTTTATATTCAAGTCACACAAAAAACTCTTCAACATTAAGGTTGCAAAATTACACCCTCAAGAAATTAGGAGGTGTCAGAATGAAGATTACTTCTCTAAACTCAATTCAGCCTTCCTGTACATCTGTATAAAATCATTGGTTAAATAAACATTAAAGTACTATCTTCCCCCTTGTATTCTTCATTTATTCAGTGCACAGTTTGATGCTGTGAGCAGTTATTCAATATTTAGTTTTCTTTGCAGTGTCTGACCCCATCCTTTATTTATTCTTCTGAACGTAAAATGCTTAAATTTCCTTTTCTGTACTTTCATCTCATGTGAAGAAACAAATTTATTTCTGCAGCACCCTAATGAGGTATGGGAGTACTAACACTCCACTTTTACAGACAAGGATCTGGAGCAAGCACCTTCTAATTTTGCGTACTGGATCTCAAATTGCTTTAACAGAGAACTTAGGAATTCTGCAATTCAGCCTTCTGGGTATCAAGCAGGACACCCAGTAAATAAGGAGCACACACATGGCGACCATTCTGCTCCAGGTATCTCCTGTACAACAGAGGAATCCTGGGGCAAAGGCAGGGAGAAACTTCATTTCTCCAGAGCAGCATCCTGCTCCCCCACCCACGGGACGATTTTTCTTTGTCTGCAGCTGTGCCCCCTCCAGCCTACTGTCGCAGATTGTATTCCATGGGTTGAACAGAAAGCAAAGACCTCCAACACTTGGAGCATTATTCACTCCTAGTTCCTATTCCCAGTTCGTCACAACTCTTATAGACTCTGTTTCAAATTCATCTGTCAGTCCTTTTACTCTCATTTATTCTCAGTCCTTGAGAATTCGATGAGATTGTTCCAGCCTCAGACCTCCAAATTGGATGAATTTCCTCCCAAATACGAGCAGGCATATTTCTGAAACATAATCTCTCTTACTGAAATCTCACGTTTGCCCTAGAGATGGAATATTTACAGAAAAACAGCCCCTTGCCCCAACAAAAGAAGTCTACAATACCAATGTTTTCATATGGGAAAACATTTTTCTTAGTCACATTCTCATAAGCAACTGAGCTTTCTTGGATGGAGTTTTACAAACAATTCAGTCAGACACACATCATTTGGTGACTCAATCATTAGAGTCCAGCAAAGCTGTAAGCAAGGCAGAGCAGGGTCTTACAATGGGGAAAAAAAAAAGGGCCACCTTTAAAATGTTAGCCATCCTTTAGCAAGTGCACGTTAGATGTAAACACCACAAGATAGTTCTGCGTAAAGATCATCATGCCTTTTCATATGGTAGCGTAAAGATCATCATGCCATTTCATACGGTAGCGTAAACACGAATGGTTTTCTAATGTCAAATCTTTCCCTGGAAAAGATTCTCGTCGCTTGCCATTTAACACAGCATCATGTAGATGCACACTGATGTAAAACAATAAAATTCCAAAAACAGATTTCACGCACTAAAATTCCGATATATACTTTAATTTCATGAAATAACATGTCAAATTCAGTCTATGGAAATCTTTAGCACTTTCAGAGTATTTTCAAGCAGCTGACAGTAACTGATTTATTAGTGATAAAGGTCCATATTAGAATTACATACTCATGGGCTAAAAAAAAGGCGGTATAGGCAGCTGAGAGATATAAAAAAATATTATACAAGTTCTTATAAAAAGACCTAAAAAGCAGCCTGGCATGAGGAGCTGTGTTTTCCCCCAGATGTCTTCAATTCTGCTACTGTAACTTCCCTTTTTTGAAAAAAGCAGCAAATTCAAATGTGGTAGAGGGGAAAAAGGGGGAAAATGCCCAAAACAAAGCCTCAACCTCAAGTCATGTGTATTTTATTTTTTTTAATGAAACCATTAAGAGAACCAAATAGAACTGGGATTATGCAGCATTCTGGAAGCCTCCTTTCATCTTGGAAGGAGGAGGAAGAATAAGAGGACGAAGCATCTTCACAAAAACCATTAAAATAATAATACTAAAAAAGAAGTTTAGTTCATTTCCACATTTTGTAAAGACTTATTCCTGGGCAGACCTGTTGCTGCCAGTGTTCCCTCATACCACCCTGTGCAAATTCTTACAGATAACTGTCTCCATTTTTGTCACTTCACGCCATTATATCTCAGCGTGTGATTCCTCTCTCAAATAAAGCCTTCTTCAGAAAGGAATGGGTCCAACAGCCTTCACAATAACACCTGTAATGGCTCGCTGTGAACGAGGTTCTCCTTCCCTTTGCCACTGTTTAGAATAAAAGGAAGTGGAAGTGTGACAGATTCTGTAAGGAACAAGAAGTTTGGAGAAGATCGTTTATTAAAAGATCTTGTTACCACCTTAACCCTAGAAGTGTACACTTGCACAGCACAAGTGGTGTCGCCATGGCAAGCTTTTATTACAGTCCTGTTAAGAAATCGTATAATTGATTTGACTGAGATGAATTTGTTGGGAGTCCAACAGCAGTTGTACAGCTTTCTACTCTCTCATCCCGCCTCTCAAATTAGGAGTGGAAGCTCAAAAAGATGACTCTGGACCCACCACCCAGTTGCAGTCAAGTTCTTTTTTGCTGCTTTACTCCACTGTATCGATACCAGATTTTCAGAAAAGTGTGCATCCTTTCCTTTGTAACCCCATCCTCCCAGAGTGTTGCTGCAGTAATGCTGCTAGGCAACACCCGGCCGCTGCAGCCAGGTCCCCGGCATTTCTGCCCCTACTCCAGGGGAAAGCAAAGACCTACTTCTGCTGCACAAGAGAAGCCTGCACAGACGAAACCTAACTCGGCAGTGCATCTGCAGTTTTTGTTGGGCTGGAAAATTGGCTGGGCCATTGCTTATTTGGTCTTCGGGATGTTTTTTCACATGTTATTTAAACTATTACCTCAATGTGCTGAAAAACAATAAATTTCATTTCGGTTATTTAACAAAATATTCCATTAAAAAATAAAGTAGAAACATAAAGGTGAATGTACCACATTTTAACAGATTCTGGTGAGTTTTGGTGGGTAGCCAATTCTGTCATTTGGCTATTTATAAGAAATAAAATTAGATTTCTCTAATTACATAAAATTCACTAAAAGCAGAATAGAAGTTCATCAATCCAAAACCAAAATTGGCATTTACATCTAATATAGCTAGCAATACAATCCAAGCAGGGTCTTGGTAAGTATTGGTACTTGGTAAGTACTTGATAATCCGAGTAAGGGGTTTGTCAGCAGCACTAAGTGGTGGGGATAAGGGCCTGAATCCTTGGGAATTCTGGCCTTGATCCAGGCATTGACCAAAAAGTTGGCCCTGTAAAAGCTGGAGAAGAATTTATCTGCAACATTTCAAGAAGATTTTTCAGTGTTTTTTTTTTTTTTTTTCCTTTTAATCGCTACTGTAATATTGACTCAGAAACTAAGAAGAATAACAATTCACATTTTTGCCCAATTTAACATTTTTTTAAGTTTCCAGCCCAACTTGTCTGCATCAAGCCATGATTAAACTTAGGACCTCATCCCCCTCCTCATACAATCTATTCACCCATATCCACCTTCTACTCTTGCACTTCTTCCCTGCTACTTGCTGCTTCTCCCTTCCCCTGCTTATCTGCGATACTGCCAGCTGCCCCGTCTCTCCAGGGAGTTTCCTCTCTCTGGAACGAGCAGCTTCTTTCCCCTGGAAGACTTGATATGATTCCCCCGCTGCTAGTGAGACTTGCAATATTTGAAAGCCTGCCCCCAACCAGTAAAAAACAGCAAAATGCTGCAAAATTAGTGAGCCAAGGAGCGTTCTTCGCTCAAACAACCGATTGTACGTTCCTGCAAATTAATCAGTTAAAATGGATGTGGTTTTATTTTCCTGATTAGGTAGCTTTGCTGCCTGTTTGATTCAAAAGCAGATACTTTGCCTACGCTTCGAAGATAAGGTACCTACTCCCTATAATGAGCTAAAAAATACTTAGAACACTGCTAAGGAATCACTCTTTACTGCTTAAAATACCATTGATATGAAACCATTTTTTAAACTGAATTATCCACATATACATCAAAAGCAGAACCTGGTGTACTGGAACTCTCAGAACACACCACTTCACAGTTACAATAAATTATTCCTGCTCAGTGAGGACTTGAGGAAAGATAAAGCTGCGTTTTTTTTTAATTATACCCACACAGAAACTACAATTATGCTGTACAATCTACATACTACAACACATAAAAAACATTTAGACATAATACAGCTTCATTTCCTAAAAAATTCAAACCTTCCTCTTCACAGAATTAGTACAGTTCACTTTCAGTATTCATTTTCAGGTTTTCATTCCCAAGTAATCCTTCAGGATTCTGGAGTGCTTTTGGATAGCAAAATTTGTCAACACAAGGATAGGTATAAAAGAAATTATAATAGCTACTCACTTATAGTACCGCCAAGTCTTAATTGGATGGATATCTACTGTGTATTACTGTACTGGCTCAAGGACAGTCATTCACATGAAAATCGTTCAACAGTGAATGCATTTTGTCTTGTTCAGCCAGTATACTTTATCTATTTTAGCAACAGGGAAGAAAGGCTGCAGAGCAAAATGGTTATTTTAAATTCATTGCTTGACTTAAGACTGTCGGTTTTTCAAAAACCTACTCTGTGCATTGGAAAGACAACAATATCTTTCACTTGAGCTTTTTGTTCCTCTTCATGAAGAGCTGGAACTCTGACAGACTTGCTTTTAAAACCTAGTTAACAGTATACTCATAGAAAAAGGAAATCTCAAATGATGAAAACATTTTTTTTTTTTTTCAATAATAATCAATACTTCCATATTTCTTGTAGTGGTATGCTCCTGGGAACCATGTAGAACCCCCCGGCCTTCTGGAAAAGCAGTGACTAGCAAACAGAAATTATGAATCCTATGATGGTGGAACTGGAACAGAGATTTTTGCAAACAACTGCACAGATTTCCAGAGACTCAGGAAACTCTACACGCTACAAGCTGATGCCATTGCTTCATGAAACCTACAGCCCATTTACATTTAGACATCTGATAGATTAGAGCAATGCTTTGAGTGCTTGCTCTTCAGATACGTTAGAAACTCCAAAAATGAAGATTATTTGTACAGTACTAGTTTCTCCCTTTATGTGCATGTTCTGATGCTGTGCTTATTACAGGATACCAGTGTGGGTTTTTTTCTTTAGTAGCTACAGACTCTTTCAGCACACAGGGTAAGCAGGTGTCTTTATTTTCTTCTGTATCAATTGAATGCTGAGAGTTTTATCTGCAGATAAAAGTTACCTGCAGTAAATCAGACTGGAAATCTTGAATTAGACACCCAGACAGAGAGAAACTATCAGGTACTGTAAGAAACTTGCCTTGTCTCACAAGAAACTCTGCGGTAAACGCAGGGATGAAATCTCCTTAGCTATGGCAGCGATTCCTTCTCCTGACATCTCCTGCCTCATTCTTTCATGCAAAAAGGTGGACTCAAGACCATGGCTCGTGGACCAGCACTGCCAAGCATTTCCAGAGCCATATGATGGCTTTCTCCTGCCACAAAATGGTCTTAAATCATCTGTATGAACTTTGAAAATATCACAACCAATGTCAACATGCTCAGAGAGGAAAATGCCAGGCAACTTGACTGAAGGCAGGTATACATAACATGAAGACCCCACTTGAAAGACAGTTAAGTCCTATCCTGTTATATGCAAGATAAAGCATCTCAGAAAGTATGTTTTCCAGTTTATTCTCAACATTTTTTCCAGTGATGCTTAGCATCTTATTTGTTCTTTAAATATGTAATATTTTCTGTTTATTGACACTGAAGTTCAGCTGACATCTAATCACTCAACTGTTAACACATCAAATCCTTCTACAAGTCTATACTCAGCATATAAAAAGCAGCAATCATTGTAACCTATTTATATGCTTTCCAGATCATTTCTGTATGTACTGAACAAACAGTTATTTATTCCTACCTTTTCCTTTCTTTTTTTTAAGCCAGCTGTTACCCTATGAACAGACTTTCCCTGGCTTTCCATGGAAACCCAGAAGACTACCTTTAGCAGATGATCCCATTCCAGCAGCTGCATTGAATTTCTAGGTTATAGATGGTGCCAGCCTTATATTCTGGATGAAAGTCCGTACACACAAAGAAAAGAATGAATCTGAAAAACTTATAGGGATTCCTATAATATTATCTCTAGCACAGTGGCCACATCTCCAGAACACAGCTTGGAGAAAAATTTTAAAAAAACCAATAAAAATAAAACAAGTTTAAGCCCTGTACTCCGAGGGTTAAAATGTCATTATCCAGAAGGCATAAAACCAACTAAACATATCATAACAGACTATGTAAATTTTATGACTAAAATACATTCTTTTCCTTGCCTCTTACATAGGAAGGCCCAGCTTGAATTGAAAGGACCAGAACTTTTACTCATGCTCTGCATACATGAATGATAAGAGTGTACTATTTCAAAAACAAAAAGTAATTATTTCAAAAATACTGCAGAAGTCATATTCAGGAAAATCATTTGTTGTGTTCTCCCCACCTTCCAGAGTTGCCCAAGCAGATAACTGACATCTGGCAGCCAGAACTCCTCAAACTAGTGTAAAGAAGAGGTTTGAATGATTACATAGGAAAGGAAAGAGAAATATATGACATTAACTGAAAAAATTCAAAAGCATCATACAATCTTATCTATTCCAGACTAGTAGGGTCATCTGTAAGTCCAGTGGCAGGTACCCACAGAGCACACACCTCTGTATGAGAGAATGAAAGACCTCATCCCTCCACGTCACATACAAATACACATTTCTCAATCCAAGGAAAGGGCAAATCTGAAAAAAACCCCTTCTCAGTCAATGAACTCAAATAAGATACGACTAAAATCTATCTAATTTTCTTGGGACAAGAAGTCAATAATGATGTAACACCTCCAAACTGAAACCGAGGAACATTTTATTTCACTTAAGAATTAGAATGACATTGCTGAAGCACAGGTTAGCAAAAAGGGAATCTACAAGAGCTGTCCACATTTATCCTAGAATTTTCCACATTGTTCACTTCTCGGACACTTGAGCTTTGAACCCCGTGGAAGGAGACTGTGTCACCTAATTGCACATCATCTATTGCAATACAGCTGTAACCCTAAATCGAGGCTCTTGATGCAAATAAACACCATCAAAGCCACCAATTCAGCCATCCTCAAAACACAGACAGAACTTAAGATGTATCATTAGAAGCAATCTTCTCTTTACAGAACATAAGAATAACTCTGAACTCTGTATGTCCCAGTGCCATGACGAATACGATCAGACCTTACTGTACTGTTAGAGGTCTGATGAGACAGAGATTTGAAGACAGAGTACCACAAAGCAAAAATAAATGCTTATATCCAGTTAGCATTCAGTAATTTTCAAATTAAAAAAATTGGTGATAAGGTGATGTTTGAACATTCCCAATAGAAAAGTCAATGAAGTGCAATGATTAACTTCTCAGTCCATTTAAAAATTCAACCCTCACTCACTAATAAAGCTGAAATTAGAAAACCTAAAATATTGCCTCAAACCAAAAATTACCCTTTTGTTCCTCTCCCATAATATAAAGATGGTTGATAATGGGTATCAAACATCCATTCTGATTATATTAAAGGACTATTCTTCATCTTCCCTCAAACTCATGTAATCAGGCATTTCTCCTTTTTGCTGAGCTCCTAGAAAACAATAAGCATTTTCTAGCTTCCTAAAGAAGTTTTTGGAGCAGATAAAACAGTAGGTGAGGCTGCCTTGAATTGCTGTTCATCAGAGAGCTCTCCATTAACATTAAATATTTAACTTTCTCTTATTCTAGTTGAAAAACAAAAGAACCACATTAAAAGTTATTAAACAAAAACACCTTTTCTCAGTAGGCAGAGATGTCCATTGTTTTAATTAATCCACTGATTGTTTAAGAAATCTCTTCACTAAAGATAAGTGAAGACCTGCTGGGCATCGCAATGGTGATTGTCTTTTTTGCTGTTACTGAAAGGGTCTGAATGCTACTGAATCGGCTAACGGGGTGTGAAACTAGACAATGCAAATACAGAAGAGAGCAAACTCAGTATGTTGTGATTACAAGGACTGTTATTGACTTGTTTGCGTGAGTTCGTGCTTTCATAATTAGATTGGAGAACACAATTCTGCAACAAAAAACTATAATTTCTGCAGCAAATTTATCCAAGTAGATGTGAAACACTTCTGAATATTTCTCACAAATATCACACAGATTCAGGACAGAGACAAGAGGAAAGGTATGACGCATCTTCACAAGACAAAGCTAATGTGGTAGCTCTAAAAAGTCGAAACAGTTGTATTAGTTCTTCAAGAAAAGAAGGTGGCAGTAAAGTTAAAGCAGTTACCAGGATCATTAAATTTTGTTACCTTCAACCTGCTGATTTGAGGGACCTGTTCCCAAAGACCAGGGAAGATAATGATTCACACCTGCTAGAGGCCTGAGTGCTCTCCAACAGCAGTGGGCAGAGCGCTCCCCAGCAGAGAGGCAGGGAGCAGAGCTTCCCACTCGGTATACGGCAGTTCTGGTATTTTCTCGTTATGTCATCTCTTCCACACCCTCATCTCTTTTGGACCGGGACTACCTTTCATGTGTGTTTACAAAGCCTGCTCGCTTTCAGGGCCTATAGATCGCAATTACATACAAGTAATAAACTGACACTGCAGCACGTCGATTACACTAAAACGTGCATAAACCACACAAATGGGTTTTGGCAAACAGGCTAGGGGACAGATGATATTTTGTTAAAAAGCAGTTGACGATTTTACTTTAAAACCATAAAGATTAAAATACACCATCTTTCAAGTTTTAACACATGCTAACACCTAACAGGTACCTACCAGTCACAGAACTACCTCAACCAAAATAGAAGAAGGAAGCGAAACGAAGCAGCTCAGAGGAAACACCTCAGTGAGAAAAGCAAGCAATCCAGACTTCACCAGGACCTTAAAAGGTATTTCGCAGATGCTTGGACTTCTACCACTGTACTGTCCTTGAAACTTACCTTGGAACACCGTCTTTTACCACAGCCTCTGACTTGTGGGTGTCTCATAAATTTGAAACTCATGGCTCATTCTAACTGCTAGAAGATGAAAGCAGCTTTCGAGCAGTCACTTAATACAGGTAATTTATCTTAATATGCTTGGGGGTACCTTGGAAAGTTACCTCAATAGAGAGATGGTGCAGCACCCTCAGATATATTATGGTTGTGACACAAATGTTCTCTCTTCAGGCTTCTAAGCATGAGAGCATATGGAGTATTTGTCTGACGAGATTTAGAGATTTATCTGAATAGCAGACATTCCTTATAAGAACAAACACTGGATGAATCAAGGAGCATGTATAGGGAGTATTTAATCTTTAGCGTGCCAGCTTGAAACCGTAAAGGTCAACTGAAAACAAGCATCTATGTGATGCTGAGTTTAGAGAGCCCACAAAATGAGTCGGTACTTAGTCCAATTCTTTCAGAAACTGCTGCTGTATTTTCTATCATTATTGGTAAAGGGAAAACACCATTAAAAACAAAGGTACACTAAGCTCTCCAAGAAGGTTAAGACAATAAAAGTATTTAAAAGTATTACAAAGTATTCTAGAAGTGTTATAAAAATAATCTTCTGCCAACAAAGCCTACTAATCTGTTACCCTACACAAACCAATAAAGTGATACTGTAACTCCCTATTCTCCTGATGACTTTAATGAAAACATCATTTTACCAAGTTTGAACACATCCCGCACCTTCTTCAAGAAAATCACCTTTTCCCCATTCAGCTGAAATGATGAGCACTTTTGAAATTAAACGCTGCATTTGACACTATAAAAAAACCCCATTTTTTAAAAATCTCTGTGCTCTTCACTAAAACAAAAAAGTCATGTGAAAGCTCATACCTGAGGCCGCATCCTTGGGTTCCATCTGACGTAGTAGTTCACCCACAGCTCCAAATGGTTCAGACTGGCAACAGGATACAGGACATGGTTTTCATAGTTTACGTAGAAAGGATTTGTGAACTCATCTAACTGGCTGTTTATATACGACCACAGCGATACAGTCTTTGTGCTTACCTCCTGATTGAAAAAAAATATATATTAATTGTATGGATAGCAAAACCTTAAAATATGAGGTTAATATCTAAATATCAGTAATTTTCTCTGTGAAATTTACCTTATCTACTAGAAAATTGCAAGCATTCTGAGAACACTTCCAGTAGCTGATCATTAAACAGCCTCAAAACTTTAGCAAGACATTTGAACATTTACTCTGGTCCAACGCTAACTGCGAAAGGACTTTCAGGCATATTACTTTCAGAGACACTAAGGTCTAGTTGAGCAAAAGCAAGCTGTATTGCTCGTAATTTACAGCAATGTTAACAGCTACTTAAATATATGGTTACACACTGACCAACCAAAAAAATTAAAATTACATTAGCTTTGACAAGAAAATCAGTGCAGAGATATGTAGTTTGGAAGATCCAAAAAAGCATCTGTGAAAAACAGTTATTCAATTCTCCTACTCACACTATTTGCTCCTATCAAATGATATTATGCTTTAAAATGCCTATTTTATCTTTATTTGCACTTCTGAAAGGTGTATTCTTCTAAATGTAATCAGCATAATCATGGTTAGATCAAAGATTGGAAATCTGAACTTACATCAGATTCATCTTGCAATTTTACACTCCCTCAGTGTTGTAAAGCATGTGTTTCTACTACCGCTGTGTCTTAAATTGCATTTCTTTATTGAGAATCGCATCTGACTATTCATTTATGAAAGAAAGCTGTCTGGAAACCCTGCATTTGCTGAGAACATGTTATTCAGCTCCATCTTGTGGTATTACATGCAAGTTTTTCCCTATAGAAGCAGAAGAGAAACCAAAAAAATAGCAAAGCTAAATACAGCAAGGAATTGTTACTTGATTTAAAAAATATGAAGTATTAAAACCGACAAAGCCAAAAGTAAGCAAAAGTGTACTTGGAATATTAACAAACTGTAAACTATTTTTTTTCCAAACTCAAAGTGTTTCATTGAGTCCCAGTTTCACTCATTTAGATATTTTAAATTTCCATATGTTTCAACCATAAGTTCCATCTAATTATGTCCTCAAGTGACCTGCAAAGTCATCCATAGGAGTTCCTCTGGAAATAGAGAAAGAAATGCTAATATAATTTGATAATGATTATTCAAAACTGTCTATGTTGGTTAGAAATATCTGAAAGAGGACTTTCTAAAACCCTCAAATCCCTGAACAGAAAATAAAGAAAAATCAGTGCCACCTCATTTAATAGCAGGGTATTCTGTACATATTTCTCATACCATGAAATTTCATGTCCACATTGTCTTTTAAGACTATGTGACAAATATATCCAAAAACACAACTTAGATGTTCTTAGGTCTTATACTCTAAGCCTTGTCAACAGATTAAGAATGTGTATTATACTAATTACTTACCTCTTTTAATCTCTCTTTTTCACAGTTGCATAAGAAAGTCCCAAAGAGACAACTATAAAGGTGATCCAGAATAGTGATCAAAAACAACTCATTGAATTCAAAGGCTGCAGGAAACTGAAATAAAAAATTGGTAAAATTACTTTAAACTTTATTTTAAGCAGTGTAGAAAGGAAGAAACTCAGACATAAGAAATAACCAAAAGATTCAGATAAGACTTTTTTTTTTCTTATTTAGTGATTATTTTCAGCAAAACTCAGCAATTTCAGTAACTCCCATTGCAATAATACGTTTCACCTACACACTTCTTTATAAATACTCCTCGGAGACAATTCTTACATTCATTATGCAAGTATACTAGAATATAAACATAGAAACATTAGGTAATGTCAAACCGGTGACACAAAGACATCCATTTTAAGGACCTCTATTGTATTCTAACCCACCCAAAACCATCTTCAACATATGCTTTATTTCTCTTGTTACAGGACAATAAATCATTTGAGGAGAAAGGAAGATTACGACATTTAAGAGTTTTATTTCCTATTTTAGCATGCAATAAATTAGATAATAAAGACTAGTGCACATAAATGTGCTTAACGTATTTAAAATGTTTCTTTCACTGTCTATCCAAGTAAGTTACTTTTCTCCATTTCACCCCTTGAGTTTACCACCAGCCTTTAATCCCTCTTCTCTTATATTGGGAAGTAAATCCTGTACATCTGAAATGAAAGAACTGCTATTCCACTGAGCACCGCTAGGTATTTTATTCACAAGTAGAGGTTACCTGATACCTTCTAGGAAAAAGAGTTAGAAATTTGAAAACACTCAAAATGTTTAAGATATATCTTAATATGTAGTGCTCTAAAACCATAAAGGAAGAAATTAATGCAAACTGCATGGGCTGCTACCTATTCAGATGGAAAAGGTCCCTCTTCAATCAAATTTTATGATAGGACTACATATGGCAACTGTTTGATGTGTCAAAATAACTTTGCGATCAGTATGACAAGGGTCTAAAACACAGATACAGAATGGTAAACATTTAGGAGAAAAAAAAATTTAGAAGACTGAAGGAAAAGTTAAGAAGTAGCATTTATCTCATTACCATGAAAGAGATGTTATAAGAGACTAATTTTCAGAACAAATTAAACAAATTTTGTTCATTCCCACTAAAGGAGTAAATCTTTACAGAAAGCCAAAATGCAAAGTTACGGACCCATAAGGAAGAATTTCCTGGTGTATGGAGAAATCTCAAGTCAACATTTCAGATCTGAAGAAAGCAGCGGACTGGTTTCTGTTATGTGCCACTGAAGAATACTGAACACCTTGGCACAAGTGATTCAAGAGCTACTTTAAATAAATAATAAAAAAAAAAGACGACAAGTATAGCTAGGAGGAATAACACAGCAATTGGGACTGCGGATGAACTAGCTGATCCAGAAATTCCTCTTCAGTGTCATCTGTGATTTACGAAGGGCAAATGTTTATTCATGTTGAAAGTAAAGAGTTGAATAACACACAATGGGTGCGCTGGTATTAAACCCGGAAAGATCTAAGTTTTAAGCAATGTTCTTTTACAAGAAGATTGATTTAAGTCAAACATCGCAAAAACATTCTCTTTCTAAGACTTCTCAAGCTAAGATATTCCAACTTTCAACTGAAAATTTTGAGTAAAGAAATTATCAATATTGTGGCACACAGGATGAAAAGCAGCCTTTCTTCTTCTGACTCTGCTATGGATTACGCCCTGTCGAACAGCATGGCATGCTCACACCAGGGCTTCTCTCTCAAATCACTGGTTTGCTTTCAATCACCTAGCCATTTGTTTTCACAAAACACATAGGAACTTAAGATTATCGAATTCTCTCAGTCATGTTCAAAAGTTATCATTTACAGCACTTCCTTCTCTCTAGGAAATCATGACAAAACTCAATTACAATACAATGACGTTAACAACACAGCTATGATTTTAAAAAAGTACGAATGGAACTTGATAAGCAGGTGTGCTGAACCAGGTCAGGAGACCAGTGGGTCTCAGACCTCAGTCGCCTGCATCCAGCCCAAAGCAGCAATCAGATACAGAGAGCAAAAATAATTTACAAAGGACCAAAATGACATTTGGAAATAACTTTGAAGACAAAGCCTCTCCTAAAGGGACTCTCTTTAACTGAAAGCACTTAATGAGCCTTGTCACATTAGGGTTCTGTGTTGTGACGGGTCCATACTAATCAGATGGATGCTGACATGGCCGCTATTCCAATCCAGTGAAGCATATTCAAAATTCCATACATCAGTGGTTGCACTCCAACTAATTTATTAATAAGTGATAGCACTTTATTGAAACCCTGTCTTTGGATACAAGAGTTGTACTGTTGGAGCTGATGTATCAAGACTGCAAAGCTTCTATTACTGCTGCTGAAAAATCACTGACCTAAAAATGCTTTCCTCTGTAGTTTCAAGCCCATTAGCGTCTGTTTGAAGATTCAGGTGGAAAAATTCCTCAAATGAAAATTTACTTCTTGTCAAATCCACTAATTGTGAGAGGACACATGGGTCATTAAAATCTCCTACTTGATGCTGCTGGAGTTGTTGGGGATTTTTGTAAAGGAGGTATTTAAAAGAAGAATTCTCTTGTTTGAAAGTCTGACGATGCCAAGTGGCATCTGATTCAGATGCAAAATAAACTTGCTTGTTAATCAAGGAACTTGTTTTGTACTACAGTAACATTTAAAGTTGAAACACTTTGCGTAGTAGTTTTATGATTGTGGAATTGGACCGAATCGGGGTGACTGAACACTAGATATCATAACAGAGTACACGGCTGAAACTATTGAAAAACGCATCTCTGGCAACAGATGACAGCCGGTAGGAAAGAGGATGCAACTTTCTACCGACTTTAAACATACCTTCCTCTTCTGTGGGTACTGTGCGTGAAAGGTAGAAAGCGACTATTTGAGCGGCAATGCTACACGCAAATTTTAGTTTTGTTCCATTTTTAACAGGGCACCGGTATTTCCTCAGATCACACGTGGCCTTTCCAATTTGACATCTGCTATTCAAAATCACCAGAATTTACCAACAGAGGAGGGAAATCACTTCACCATACGTTTTTTATTAAAATACGATATCAATGTACTTCTCTCAAGTTCTCTTTTACTGTATTTGTGTGTCATGAAGACCATAAAAAACCAAGGGAAAATATAAGGCTGTCAAGCATTAAGTTTCATTGTCTGAAGCTACCTGGAAATTTGTATCTTAGTGGGAAGTTAGAGATTCTCTCACTGTATTAAGCTGACTGTTTTAAGAATGTAATTCTCAGAACCCAAAAGAGAAAATTTGCTTGCTTTGAGCCCATGCCCAAACCCGAGCCCTGACACCCTCCCGCAGTCATTAACACTTATTTGAGCTTTGGAACATTTCACATATGTTTACCATGGATTCTAAAGCATGAAACTAGCACTGTTTTACGAGCAAGTGATCTACACAAGGATAAAACAGAATCCTGGTTTTCATAGGGCCATGTCAAGGCAATAACAATCCTCAAACCTATTTTCTAGGTGTTGAAGTCAACTAAAAGATAAAAATAAGAGGGCAAGAACCCTCCAAGAATGACGTTTTCAATTTTTTTCCTGCTGCAACATTAACGATTTTTCAATGCCACTGCTGTTTGGGAATTTCAGAACAGTTTCTGGATCCAGGTTTTGAACAGATGTGGTATTGGCAAAATGTTTCACAGTTTCCCCCCAGCCCCTCGTCCCTTTTTTTTTTTAAACGAGAGAGAACTAAACTGTTTATAGCAAGAAATAGGAGGCAGCAAGGGAGATCACAAAAATAGAAGAGGCTGCTCTCAATTAAGGATCTCCCCAGAGGACTTTTGTTCCTACCAGGTGTTTAGAACTGCTTCTCTTTGCTATTGTTATTAGCTTTCCTCTGAGACAGGGGCAGAATTTTTCATTTATTTCTCCAGCCATACTAAACATCACATGAATGCCGAAATATAGATACACAGAAAGAGAAAGTCTTCAAGGGACTCTGGACAAGGGCCCAGTATTACAGCAGGAAACTTTCATAAAGCACTGAAGACAACTGTTTTGAATACAAGTTTTGGAAACTATGATGTAAGTAAGTTTTTAAGAACCATGTTGAGAACAAGACGACTAAGGTAAGAGATCTGGGAGTGCTAGCGTCATGGGAAACCAGACTGTCACCCTCCTCTCTTCAAAACAAATCCCACACTACACAGGCTTCAGTATAATAGCCTTTACCGTAAAAGCACAAACCTATGTTAGGCTTCACGGAGGCAAAAAAAAGAGAGAAAAAAAAATAAAAGAAGGAGCCAAGCACTTCTGATTTACTTGGAAATAAAGCCTTTATCATGTGGACCACCTATTTCAGTAACCCCATTGAAGAACAGCAACATAAAAGCTCAGAAAAATCTTAAGTTTATGTTCATGGAGGGACAAATAAGGCAAATGAAGGCTAAAACCATCCTATAATTTAACATCTATAGAAAAAAAAAAGGTAGTTTTAATATCTTGATATCTTAAATATCACTAATTTCAAAGATCTCCCCTGATCCAGAGGTAAAAGCAGTGCTGGAAGTAAGAAAATTTATCAGAGAACAGCATGTTAGAAATGCTGTCCTGTATGCATAATGATGTCAACATTAACTTACATTTCATATTTGAGACACATATAGAAGAACCCTCTCCTCCCCTCTGTTCACAATCAGCCTGGATTTCTGCCGTTTCTTAAGGACAATATAAATCCATATGAACATTTACTCCATCAGTGATTATGCAATGCAAATAATTTCTCTCATCAATAACCCTCATTTACGTCATCAGAGAATCCTTTGAAAAGCCTGTTTTAAACAAAAAGTATTTTGGTTTCAAGTCAGTACTTCTACCCTAGCTCCTTGTACCTCACTTTGAGCAAAAAGTTTCCCTGTGAATGCACGGTGCAGCCATAGCGTGACCGATTTTAGGAAAACATGCTCTGCAAAGGAATGTGTTCTCCTACATGAATTCCGTTTCCAAGATAAAGACTGAGACCTCAAAGAAATACACTCATAAGCATCTTACCTGCTTTGTCATTTGCCAAACACAGTCGATGAACTGAAGGAAAATGGGAGATCTGTCTGCATCAGCATGATCATCATCTCCATGTCCTACTCGCTGAAAGTCAAAACAAACTTTTCATTTCAGCCTAGTGTACTCACAGTACCATCTCAACACTTTAAACCTGAGTAACTCTTAAATATGTTCCAGTGGTGGACAAGACAAGCAAATCTTCCACAACGCTAACCTATATTTTTCAACTACTAAAAATGCATCCCAATATTCACTTATGGACACGCCTTTGCTGTTGTCCAGAGCTGGAAAGACACTTGGTCAACACAGCTGTGCCAGTTGTTTCCCCATCTTTCAGCGCACAGCCATTTATTTCTATCAGTGGGTCAAACTGGTAGGCATTTACTAAGACTGTACTGAAACAATGATTCTTCCATATGCACCTGCCATAATTATATGTCATTCCTCCTAAACCATCTTGAGTCAGAGCCCACAAAATGTCATAATAATTTATGTCCTAATTCCCCACTAGCCCATGTGTTAAATAAACACTTCAACCTTAAATCAGAGTAATGGTTCCAGCAATTTTACCTTCTAGACACCTTAATTGTTTTCCTCGTTTTTCCATTCGTAAGATTGTTAAAGATGAAGCAATATGTTACAATCCCACTTCCTCATAAAAAAGTCATGTGATGTTTTTTAACCATTATGTTCAAGCCACTTAATTCTTATTTATTTTATATTATACCTCACATACAGATTTCCTGTTAAAAATGAACAGGTCACAATTGTCTGACCCACTCACACCCTTAAAAGAAGGACACCAGAGAAAATAACTAAAATGTGGCAGAGTACTGTGAGAAAAAATACTATTCAAAATAAAAGTCTTGAAGGTGACAAACTGCACACTAAATCTTTCAGCTTACCATTGCAAATCGGTGTCCAAAACTTATCCATTCTTTCTCTATAAGAACTTCAAACCCCTTGATAGTTCTGTAATAGCTGTCCAGCATAAGCATAGCTAACGCAGTGAGCTGTGCAGTTCGATCCCAACCATCACTGCAATGTACCACTACAGATGTTTTACCAGATTCAATTTTATCCGCAATTCTTACTGCTCCGGCAAGAAGCATCTTAAATAAACAAAAATAAACAAACAAGCATATTAAATACTACCCAAAACTCTACCAAAAAAAAGTTACCATTTTATACTCTTAAGGTTAATATATTTTAAAATTTCAGATTAATTACATAATCATCTGAACAGCATTGCTTTAAATTAGAGATTTCCAAATGGTGGCATGCATACTTCTAGAGGTACAAAAACTGTGTGCACTCTGTTGTCCAGGAGAGAGTTCTTAACAGCTCTCTATTATCAGTAGCACGTAGCAAAAGAACCTGGGAATCCCTCCTCTAAATTAAATCCGAAATGCTGTATCATGATGAAAAGACACAAATACTGTAACCTACTCCAAAGGCTGAAGGTTCCATGTTTTCAAAGTTCATTTCCACAGTAATCAATCACTCCTTGTTCCTCAGCTTTCAGTTCTCAACTACTAAGTTTAAAGAAAGGGACAAACTATCCAGCTAATCTAAATCAAAACACAACCCCAAAAAACCCAGAAGCCCTGACCGGGAGTCTGTGCTGATTTGTTGGTGCATGACATATACATTGTATTCAACCCACGAACAGACCATTAATAGCGTGGATTCAGGAGCATGCTGGAGAGCAAAGGATAAAGGTGGTACAGGACTAAGATCACCTGTGTGGACTTGTTACTCTTCTCCCCCACAAAAAACCCTCTCTTGTTCTCTTATGCCGCTCTGTAGTTTTTTAAAAACTTGAATAATCTCTCTCCTGTGAAGATTTGTCTCTGTAACATGACCTATAATGGCACTGAAAAATATGTGAAAAAAACCAACCACTAGAATAGAACTACAGAAGAAATTCCTACTCCGCATTCCAACATCAGAAAATGGAATCTTGCAAAATACTTGCATTTTTCCCTTCCCAGGCATGTAAAAACATCTTCTGGGAAGTAGAAAAGCCATCATCCACTGGTAAAGCTGTGCACAAGACCAGTCTTTAAAGCTATTTCAAGAATCATGCTTTAGAGACAATTTTCATTGATTATGTCTTTCTTGATCATATCTTTCATGGTAAAACTGAAGGATGCCAGGACGGAAATATCAGGAAACAACACAAAAGCTTCTATGGGAGAATACAGCTTGTGGTCTCAACTAGTTAATTGCTAATTACTTCAGTTACAAAACTCTACTGCACCAAAAAAGTGCAAATATTAAAACAGTTTGGTCTTCAATAAGAAGAGAAAACTAATCTATATAACGTACAGGTACGCAATAGCTTGCTCTATGCTGTCCTAAAGAGAACACAAATGCCTCTGAAGGAGTACAGCTGAAACTAAACGGACAGAACACATCCAGGCAATAAGCAGAGAATGGGAGACAGAAAATAGAGTTACTATTAATTCAGTAAGTATCTGTGGAGTAGGTGAAGCATTTTATTCTACTTCAGACAAAAGCCTTTAGAAAACAGCTTCCTCCACAACCTATTATTATTGTTTATAGATGTTTCAAAACTTAGCAACCATCACAGTATTTCAGCTGGGGTTCCTCATGAATAACTGGCTTTGGATTGGTTTAGAAAACAAGAACTAGTTTAAAAATAATTAATAGCACAAGTTCTACCCTGAAAGACAGAAAATACGCTAGAGGGGATGAGGAAACATCCTGGGTGTGCAAAAAGCAACAAGTGACTCTACTCCTGTTGTTACTACTGTCTTCACACAGACAGAACGTTACTGCCACCTCCCCAGGCACTCCTGGACCATCTTCAGAAAGGGCTGTGGGTGCCCAGTGCTAGGAGGGTGAATTTCCAGAAATGCATCGCATTAAACTGGGACATAATCACACTGGTCTGAACCCAGAAAACAGAAGATGTGTTAGCGTAAAGCTGTGGATTTGTTAATTGCTATTACAAGCCAAATCAAACAGGTAAGGCAGGCAAGCAATTCTTGGATAAAAGCACAGGGAGATACTATCAATGCTGTTAACACAGTAATAGCAGCTTTTAAGAAATCAGGCTGCAGCTTGTGCTGTCAATACCGTAACGTGAAGCATCATGTAAGGGACAGATTCATGAAGAATGTTACATGTGTGTCAACTCTTTAAAATAATTTACACGCAATTTCAAATTGCTGTGCTACTGTCATCTGTGCAACAGTGGTATCAAGGTCCCCTTCTGACACCGTCTAAGCCCAAGAACCCCACTGAAGTCAATCTCAATGAAAGGTGACCACTGGCCCAAACACTTTTTAAAGGTCCGCTTTTAAAAACAGACTATTTTTATTAAGGCCAGGCTAATAAGAAAAGGTTTCCAGATACTCAGATTCCAAAAGCTGTTTGAAATAGTCCAACTTCAAGAGAACAAGAAAATTAAACTGTTCCCAAAAGGTCATTAAATTTGTTTAATTCTTAATTTAAGTGTTTGCTCCCTCTACTGGTTCCCCTGCAGCATTTAGCAAACACTAGTTAATACGAGAGTAAAACTAATGAACAATCCCAAACATGTTTTGCATGAGTGACATTTGAGTCAGTTGCTAATAAAACAAATTCCACTCCATCCATATTCATCATAAACAGGGGAGCGAATGTGGTAATGAAATAATCTATTCTAAAAGCATTTCAGAGGTTAGTGAAACAGACTGTAAAACTAAGTATGGTAGTGATTTATTTTAATATTATGTTAAATAATGGAGCAGATTATAACCCAGTAGAGCACTGACTATAAACAGCCCATGAAAATGTAGGTGCCCGACACATGAACACCGACGTTGCACTGAAGGAGAGAAGGATGAGAAAGACTGCAGAATTTACAGTCAAGTCCTTTTGGCAGTTGTTCAAATATAATCTGAAGTTCCCAGGGCATTCTTCCAAAAAGCAGGGATAACCCTGGACTGCTCACAAACATTCCCTCTCAAGAAAATAAAATGCTGTCCAACACTCACTACGATACTGTGCTATCACGAATTAACTCATTACCTACCAACACATAAAACTGGAAATACAAAGTTATAAGGGAATGCTTAAAAAGCTTTTTTAGAAGATCATCCTGATCAAAACAACATGCTTAAATCTAGACATTATTTTAGTAATATTTTCAGAAATGCAAGTTAAAAACATGGCTTAAAAAACCAACTGATTATTGTCATCAAAAGTATTTTACCCTTATATATTCCAGCCAGTGTGTGGAGTCCACATTTGATAACCACCGAGTCTCATCAATCGTAGGATAAACTATTTCTTTAAGTTTACGCAGGGATTCTCTCATTACGTGTATATTATGAATTTCCAGAAAGACCAGCTCTGCATTTGGGTAGGCACTTTCACTTTCATATCCTCCACCTTTTGCCTGTCATTCAAAAAAGTAAAAACAGACAAAGAACGAACATGACCTTATACTGAAGTCCTGTACAAGAGAGCTATTTTGGTCAGGTGTCAGGATTTTCTGAGAGAAAAGGGCTATTTTAGCACTAATGAAAACATACTTTTGGCTTTTGTTTTTCTAAGAAGCACTAGGGTATTTTTTTTAGGTGAAAGAAATTCTAATTGTAATAGGCTACATTTGATAATACATCCACATACCTTCCCCTTTTTACTACTGAAACCTTTGGTCTTGAGTGGGCTTTACCGCATTATTTCTCACCTATGTCTTCAAGCTGCCGTCAATTCCTGCTGGCCTTTCCAAAATGCTACCAGCAACTTATCTTCCTTCCCATGCCCTCTTTAGAGACCCCTCCTTACCTCTTTTCAACATCAAATTCTCCTCATCCTCATCTCTTACTCAATCTTCAGCCTGGTAATAAAGGTAGAACTACTAATGCTAGTTATGATACCAACCTACCTTGTTTGTATCCGCAACACTATTCTGTCTGGCATCAAAGATGATAAGTTTATGCGACTGAGCGTTGGCATCCATTATTGTCTGCAAATATTTTTCATCTTCTTTGCAACGCTTATCATTTGGGCCTACCGATGGCTGACTGCATCGTGTTATTGTTGCTTGGCTCTCAGGATGAATCCAGGATAACACCTGGAATAAAAGAAAATTATTTTAGTTTACTACACTACTATAAAAGCAGCAGGCCAGACTGCAATTAGGTAAACACACTGCCCACATGACATTATTTCCTGGCAAATCAACAAATGCAAATTTAAGTACAAGCTGATGTAAAACCATATTGACAGCACACTAGAGCTGCTCATCCCAAATCTGAGCTTGAAATATGAAGTGATTCTAAACATCATAGCTTTTATTTCTAATAAAAACTATGCCTGCTACTGCATCATACTAATTAGAAAACAAAAAGAACAATGGAGGAAGAAAAACTGCTTCCATATGGACCTGTACACCACCTTGCTAAGCAGATCTATAGCATGAAAACAGTCATCATATTTAAAGGGGTTCTTATGCTACCTGCAAAATTCATCTATCCTCAAGCAAACTGCTATGGCTGTACCACATTCCACATCAAATCAGAACACAAGCCAATACGTGAATTAGCATCAGATAAAGTTATTAACTCCAAACAAAAATTTACTACACGGCACAATAACCAAGCAAATAGGCTCACATTTGTGTTGCTCTCCTCAGTTCTAAACCCATCAAGCCTAATTCTTCTCTTTTTGCCCCCCCCCTTTTCAGGAATGAAGCCGGCCCACTGTTATTTAAAAAAAAGCCTAAAAGAACTCTGACAATTTCTTATAAGCTGCAGATTCGTAGAGCACATCTCCTTGTAAAAGTTTCACTTACTGGAACTCTGCCTTTTGCTCTAAACGCTGCCACTTTTGAGAGGTCATCATCCTTTACACTGGTTGGCACAACAAGAATTGCGGGATATGTATCACAAAGCTCATAGGTGCTGTTAATTTTGGATATTTTCCAACTCTCATTGGGCAAGCCCTGTATGGAAGCAAAACATTTTTACATTTTTCAGGTTAGAGCTTTATGTGTCTGAGTTTGGGGCGACAAAAATTTTTATGTGCTACGTACTTTTTTGAGAAAAGTGTGCCCCCATTTTTCTTTTAAATAAGCTATAAACTTTAGGTCTTCATATTGAACCATAAACCAAAACACTGAAAGTCTTTCCTATTTATTATCTTTAATAATTATATGCAAAATAACCATTTGAATAGGCTGCACACTCAGGTAAAAAGTGATCACATAGCGAAATAAAAATACTTTTGTAGCTAGGAAACTGTATATTTACAATGATAAACCACAGTTACTCTTCTGTTTAACGCTGCTTATTCAAATCCAAATTTTTATAAAGCCTACATTTTCTAGAAATAGCACTTGGAAAATGTGGATTTAAGAATGCATGTTAACATAGACCAAACTGCTCAAGTACTCAGCACCTGTTATCTCCATCAACTTTAGCAAGCACTCAACACTCTCAAGACAGGCATTTTATTATCTAAACATGAGATCTAGACAGTGCCTGTATGTAGCTAGAGATGAAAATTTTGATTTTTCTTTAATATTTTTTTCTTGTTTAAATGGCTGTGGGGGAGATGGAGAAAAAAATAATACACCAAGTACTTCTATAACTTACCTGCCTCTTATATTCTGCCATTGGATCATACACTTTCCAGCCATTAACAGCAAACTTTTCTTTATAGCTGAATGCAAAAAGAGGCTAAAGAAAACAAAGCAAAGGCATAAATTGCCATCTGATGGGCTACAAGCACAATAAGCTCCAAGACAGTGAACCTTGTAATTTTTCAAATGTAACACTTCCAAAACTCTTTAACAGCAAACATAAAACCTTCAGTCATGACTGGACAACGCTGTGCTAGAAAGAAAATGAAAGACAGTTTCCTCCTTCAAGTACATGCTATATTATTAATAAAGTCAAGATAGGAAACAGCCAGAGAGAGTTGAAGGTACTCGCTTGCGATCATACAACACATCAATGGCAAAGTGAGGATAAGACCATTGGTGTCCTACTCCCAACCAGTCCCTTACTCATACAAGCAAATCAAATAGCATTCTGCACTTAACTAAGACTAATTGTACCTACTTGTTGTTTTAGACAGAACTTCTAGACTGAATTATCTACTGCAGAAAATAAGAGTCAATACATACATATTTTTAATCAGCAACATTAGGCAAATCTAGATCTCAAGGGTTATGTACAAATTAACTAACTTCACTGATAGCAGGACAGAGCATAATGTTTTACGAATTAATGCAAAAAGGCAACAGGGTCAGAGTAGTTTGCATGTTCTGTAAGATTCTATGAATCTACATTTCAGTGTTTGTTATACAGCCCTTGTACTTCCCCGACTACACTTTCCAAAAAGAGAAGAGCTGCTGACAGCCTCTCTACATTTTAAGACTTACCAGCCCATTAGAAACAGGAAACGCACGTGTTACAAGGTTTTCAAAAATCTCCAATCTGTTTTGCTCTTCCTGTTTATAGGCCAGCCGCAAGTTTCTCATATCCTGTCAAAAATAAGTCACGCTATTTTACTCTATGATAAATTAAAAAAAAAAGCAGTTATAAGAAATTTGATTGAAGGAAGGCATATATGTAACACTAAGTCACTGACATAATCTAACCCGCATTAGAACAGAGTTCTGTAAGTGTTCATGATGACTAGGATCTTCATCAGAGCTGCTAGACATCATAAAAATAGATATTTTTCCTTTGAATTCACTCTTGGGCCAAAAGGCAGAAGTGTTTAAGACTGCAAGTATCATAAGAGGAATTGAAATATACTATCTAAATGAAGCAGGCTTCAAATACGGGGAACTGATGAGACAAAACCAGCACATCTGCAGCATGCAGATTCCTCTTACAGGAAAATGAAATGAAAATACTTTAATACCATGCCATACCTTGCAAACTATTTCTATACCACACGAGTTGTCTCCATGGCTCTGTACTCCAATTTTTTCAACTCTACTTATGACTCCAAGGGGAACATCAACAACAAAAGGTGGATCCTGAAATTTGTATATAAAACAAATGAACTTTGTTACATTAGGAGGAACACAAAACTAATATTATTCATGTATGTTTCACTAGAGTCAGCTATAATTCCTTTTTAATAGATTGCTGTGCAACATCACACGTCACTTACACCAAATTTGTCACTTTCTGAAATCTACTTCACAACATTCCTACCTGAAACAATATGCAGATAGATAGCGAAGTCTTACCCTCTCAACACTTTTGATATACATTCGGAAGTCCGTCACTGTTAGTGTACCACTGACTGCTCCCATAAATGGACAGATATACATAACATCTTTAGCTGGAAAACAGACCAATTAAAACTTTGGTTTACTATTATAGACATTTGTTCCATAAAAATCTATTTCCATTTAAAAACAGCAAGATTTTTGCAGTTCTGTAAGATTTTGATGCTTGACCTCTATAGGAAAGCCTACTCTTCAGATGCTGTCAGGACTGAAAGCGCTATCTATCTCAACAATGAAAACAACCACAGTTCTCAGTCCCACTGCTGCTCAGCAGCTACGGAGCCACCAGGGCTGGGCTCAGCTAGCATGTGCTGCAGTGAGGTAACCGAGCACCCTGCTGGTGCTCTCAGCTGCAGGCAGCTCCGCTCCCTGCCCCGAGGTGTAACGCTCCCACACACCTCAAGGGAGAGCATCCAAATCGGCAATTACTGATGTACACGCAACTGACCTCCAACTCATTCAGTTATATGCCTACATCTTCGTTTTCACCTTTCTTTGAAAGAGCTAGTATTCTTTTCTAGCCAAGCACTGTACTGCTAATGCAGAGCTTGTCATCACAGGCCAAAGTGAAATAAATCTCATTAAGCACTGGAAACTAAGTTTTCCATAACTTCACCTTCTTCGCTATCACAATTTTGAAGCTTTTGAGTCTATGAAGTATCCTTAGCATCCCCAAGCAGAAATACTACCCACACACCTATATGGAACAAACCAGTCCTTGAAAAAAAAAAATTTATCTATATGGAGCAAGTCATCCTCTGGAACTGATTTCTCCTTCCTACATCTGGATTTAAAAGACAAAGAAAAGAAATCCACATCAAATCAGCTAATCTAAAGTGGCAATAAATTAAAATAACAAAAGTCAAAAGGGAATAATATTTTGTTTTTAAATAAATAAACTAGTAATTTAATAGTATTCAGTACTCAATAGTATGCTTACCAATAACTTTGATTGATTCTCCAGGAAAAAGTGGAGCCTCTTCCATCTGTGCTAGTTTGTTTCCATCCCGCAGTGCCTGGCAGAAATCCAAAACCATGAGTAAATCTCACTTTCCATCTGTACTACATCGATACATTTTGACGCAAAGTGCTTTTACTACCAGATTACTGGAACACAAGAAGTGTATCTTTTTTTACAAGGCACAACTGTATTCAACAGTACCATATTAAAAAAAAAAACCAAACACAAAACTCGGTACTATAAATATTACGCAGACATACATGTTAGTAACACATTAGTAATAAAGCATTTATGCAACAATTAGTTTCACATGCTAGCTACATATAGCATACAAGAACATGAACAATAAGATCAGCCAAAATTTGTAATTAATAATTTGTTAGTCTTTTGCTAAATGCAGGTGTTATTTTGGGTATTTTATCTACTTGAGAACATTTTAGAGCTCTTATTATTTTTTTTCTATTCTTAATGTTGTTTATTTAATATTTGAGTATTTTCATCTGAGAGAATTATATGGCAGATGCTTTATTTATTTAACATTTTAACTTTGTATTTTTGATAGCAAGAAGTCAGAAGCACCCCACGATGCTCTATTTCAATCAATACCCTACTGAGAGCGCCACAGGTTATGGAAGAGGTCCATTATAGGAATTTTGGATCCAGAAGGTCAGATTAAGAACAGAGTAATAATGAAACATAGAAGAACAAATAGCAATTTTAAAATAAGGGCTAGTTCCATAAATTTTCATTTAGGTAAATGGCTTCACTCCTGAATGATACAAGATTGATCCTTTGGGTCCTTCGTTGGCGGCTAAGATTTGCAATGTACGAAAGATTTTAATTAAGAATAAAAGGGTTTGTGGGACTTTTAAGGACCTTGTGAGAAAGTGATCTCTCTCAGATCAACATGATGGGATATTAAGGTTTCAATTTTTTACATCCTGAAGTGAGAATAAATATAATGAGCTATGTTACAGTAAACAAATAACTCTTCCCTTGTATTACAGCTCTGATACACACACAAATAATTGGTAGAATCTCTCTGCCTCCAAACAAACTACCCCAAGCCCTCATTAATTAATAATTTCTAAAGATATTTAAATTGATCTCTGGCTTTAGATTTTCTTGGAAACTAACAGAATTTTATATTCAGCATCAAATTGCAAAAGAAGATGATGTGTAGAGAATTAGCAAATACTTACAAACTTAGAAGGACGGATGGATGTGCTCTGTCGGACAGGGGCTTACGTGCAGTATTACATTCTAGACTACATGCCATTACACGAAAACCCTACCTAGCACATAACCAGTTACCACACTAAATACTTTCTATCGATTCTCTTGCATGAGAAACATAAGATTTCTATGTACTGTACAAGTACTAATATACAGTACCTTGCTACACAGTTAATGAATGAAAGATGAGTAAAACTTGCCACCTGATCAGGTTCTGCTTCAGAATGATAGCCATTGTGTCCATCCTGAATCTCCTGCATTGCATGAGGCAGCAGTAGGGCAAGAGAGAAGTAACAGGAAAAAACATGCAGACAATAGGTGAAAGGACAGAATCTTTTCTTTTTTGTTTGCCTTTTTTTTTTCTATCCTTAAAAAGACAGCATATACTTTAACTCCGGTTTAGCTATTCAAAATCTCCCAGTCCTGGCACAAACTACTTTCCACAGAAAGGAATCCAAGCTATTAGTACTATCCTTTTAATGTTATTTGGCACAACACTAAATGAAAAACTTACTCCCTTTTTCACAAGAGTCAGTGCTGGTAGATAAGAACATAAAAGTATGCACTGTCTTTTTAAGACAAACAATCTTATAGTGAAGAAAACAAATTCAAAGAATGCCACATGCTTATCAATAGAAGAAACTGAGTACAGCTTGCAATGGTAGCATTAGGGGAAAAATCATGCAACCTTTCAAGAAAAAAATAGGCTGACATCAAATAGAAGTATCCAGACAATTTAAAAAATGTTTTGCTGTGTAAATCATGTTTTAATTGAACTTTCAGTTCTATGGTTTCACATATTTTTCCAGCAACTTCTGTGTTGTTGCTGGAAACCTAGTCAGTAACTTTACAGAACCTAAAATTACTCCTTGTAGCATAATATGCAAACAATTTGCATTTTTATGTTAATTTATTTTTGCATCATATTGGCAGCAAATCCTGAATATTAATTAAATCTCTTTAATAAGCATAAGGTCCCTCTGCACTCCAGAGAGAAGCACAAAAGTCATAGGGTCATATGAAGTAATTGTTTTAATCCATTCAGCCAAATTTGTTTTTCCATCTTCTTTCTTTATGAACTGGAGAGAAGTTGTGTTCATGGTAGTCTATTACTCCCACTTCACACGCAAAGTGCTTCTCACTTGATAGACCATAAAACCAGCCTCAGTCTAAATTTACAAATGTTTGCTAAAGTTAATTTTTCTTTTTACAATATTTTTACAGAACCCTCAAAAAAGAAAAACTTAGAAGAAGGACTTCAGATATCTTCAGATAATTTGAATTCTACAAAGAGTTTAAGAAGTTATAATTAATTAAAAAACCCCTTTCAAATTATAAAGGACTCCTAACATTTATGTAGAATTCTGTTAAATAGAAATTACTTAAATTTCAGACCATAAAAATGTTATTTCTGAAATTAAAGCAAAGTAGATATTGTGATCTCTAGAAGAACACCAGGACAACCAGCAAATACACCAAAAGATTTTAAACAAATGAAAGAGAGAGAAGCACAGCAGATCATTCAAAGATCAAAGCCTTTACAAAGAACTATGAAAAACTAAACAAAAACAATCAATTTCTGTTACTCAACCCAGACCAATTATTTCAAAAGCTATCCATTTAAAAAAAAAAAAAAAAAGATCAACTTGTGGATTTGTATGATAGGACTAAACACATCATTTTCAAATATGTAAACAACAGATGAGAAAAAGAAATCATTCAGACTTCATCTCTTGGTTTGAGACTGAACAAGAGGTCTTTGTTTGAATAAAAGTGTCGGACGCATTTCACGAACAATGTCAGAACACTATCCAGATCATCTCTCAGTCCATAAATGTTACTGAGAGAGAGGGACAGGAAAACAAGGCATGCTCTTTTCATATCTCCAATGAACAATTGGCAAGACCTAGTCTCAAAATTATCATTAAAAAGATGCAGGTCATTGCACTAGTGTCTAACTTCAAACCAAACTTTCAATCCCACTACAGGGTAGTAACAATTAAGGTAAAACATGTACAAAGGCAAGCATGAATTGGTACCTTATTTAAACAGGATAGACAAAGACATAACGCTTTTACCACTAATATTCTTTAGCATAGATAACACATTAGAGCCGCTAATACGGTAGTCTGTAGTCCGAAGCATGTAAGCCTCAGTTGCAAGCATCCCTTTTGTCAAAATTAATGTAATAAAACTGAAGTTAGTATTGCACATTCATAACATAATTTAAAAATACTGCTCTCTTACACATTGATTTTTATTGCTCATGAAAACATTGTAATGTATATAAAGCATTTCTATGGCAAAGAAGCTGTCGCACTGCATAGCAAAATGGTCTGACTGGTCCATAAAAACCATTAATGAAGTAAAGAAGAACGCTTGACACACCAAGATCTCACACAGCACAAAAGACAAACAGGTAGGAGGCTGTTTTACTGCTAGCCAAAGGTAATCTTACCCGTATAACAGGCCTCCTGTACACCTGTTAGTTAAAATATAAAATGTTATCCAACAAAACACAGAGATTTGATTTCTTCAAGATATAATATCTTACTTCATCAGATTTTCAGAAAAACTCTACTTCCAAACATTTTAATTATAGCTCGATTTTGAAAGAACAAAACAAAACCATGCAGATCTAGCAGCTCTCATTTGCAGAATTGTTTTTGGTCTAAAAACAATCTAGCCACTTCATTTTAGTGATGAAACAAATGCCAAGCTCTTTTGAAACATTCATTCCTAATCACCCTTTTATCCAGTTACAATGTGCTATTGTGAAAAGAGAAGAAAGAGCCTGGTAATCCTTCTAGGTGGAAGACAATAAGCCTGCAATAACAGCCATGAAGTATAACCACCATATCTTTTAGATTCAAATGGCAAAACAAGGATAGTGACAACTCAACTTATTGCTGAAGGTGTCTCTATTCTGCTACTGTAATCTAAGCAGTTTTCATTTATATGAACCCCTCATTCAAGAATACTGTCCAGGCAGAGAGTATGTCAGAGAAGACACACATAGCAGAGTTCAAACCCAGAGTGAGATCGTGCTGCTGCAGGCTTTAGCAAGCAAGAGCTCGCTCAGTGCTCTCCAGTTTTGACGATTTCATTTGCAGCTCCTTTGCTTCCGTTTGATTCCCCCCTCCCCTAAATTATATTCTGGTAAAGTAAGCAGAGTACACAGAGTAACAGGAGTAATACCATTAGACACCTGAATTGATTTATTTACCTGTTTTTGCAAACATATTGATTGAAACATTAAAGAAAGGATGAAATAAAGACTAAAGCAGTAAGTTCTAGCAGAAGCAACAGAACTGCCTCACATGTTCCAGAAGCAAACACACACATCTGGCCCTACCTGAAGTTTCTGAGTTGTTATAAGATAGTCTCTAAATGCAGCAATTAGAGGTAACCAAAGGCAATGAAGAACCAGAAAATTGACCAGCGTGCATCAAAAGGGAAAGATGTCTCAAAGGAAAACTGAGTTATAAATGGGCATTACCTTTTTGCATGTGAATTCCACAGTAATAATGAAAAAACCCAGCCCGTCAGTGGTACTGACTAAGCAACTAATCGTACCACCAAACTTCTGCAGCAGCTAAGTGCAAAGGAAACCCTCGCCTAAAGCACAGACACCCCTATACAATATACTGGTCCTGAATGTAACTAAAGATACTCTGGGACAAAAAGTTCCATGATGTTATACGCAAATATGGGATTTCAAATCACAGCAATGCAATGATGCCAAACACAGTTTATACACAAAAATTCTGAATACCACCAGCCTTAAATTCTTTTCTTTCATTTCTAAAAAACAGAGAATGAAGTAAAACTTTAACTAGGCCTTAAAAGATTTATCCCTGTCAAATAACATCCAGGACGAGTTTGGTATAGAGAAGGAGGTTATTTAGAATTAAAAAGTGCTCTTCATTCCGGAGGAATGCGTTCCAACTCAGAGATAAACTGAACACCAAGCTTACACAGTTGGATTTTACTAAAATGAAGTCCTTGACCTACAGGGCAAATACAACATCGACAGCTGTAATGCAAGCTTTCCCCCAATGTTTTATCAAAGATGTTAGCCTTGACCTGAAGTAAGCATTTGCAATTCAGCTGCCATAGTACGGAAGAGCTACGCTTTTTTATGAGTATAAGCTGCTGACTGTGCCAATAGTGTGAAACTCTGTGAGGTGAATTTTTAAGCAGATTAGGGTCAAAAACATCTTCAGGCTTGGGCTGAATCTGACCTGCTGCCACGGAATCTAAAATACGGTGTTTCTGGACAACAAACTTTTTAATCACAGAGCATATTAGAAAATTATATAAAATCTAGTTAAAAACAAAAAAAAAAAAGATAAAATCTTCATTTGGCCATATTGCATGAAGACCATGAAACTGTTCCAAATCGAGGAACAAAAATAGATCTAGACAGCAGCAGCCTGGGTTTCTCAAAGGGACGTGAAACACAGGTGACTTTTGTCAATTTGTAAGAGAAAGAAAACTGCATATGCTCCACTCTTGATATTTCAGCTGGCTGGCTGCATACAGGAAACACCAAATGAGCATGAAAGAATAGGGGTAAAAAAGTATAATGGAACCTACCAGGTAAACCATACTGTGCAATCATTACCTTAGTGACAAAAACATTGCTGGGAGGGAATGAAAAAGGTGGGGTTTTTGTTTGTTTGTTTGATGTTAAAGTCTCTGTCTTTGGTGAAACCCCATGAAAAATGATAGTCATTTATGTTCCTTGCACAGTAACAAAGACATAGGCATTTATTTTTTGTGAAATCTGCAAAGCTCAATTCTGTACTCTGCATGACACACACTAGAAAGAATTTCAACCTGTAACTATTAATCTACTTTACCAACATTTTTTATGTAGTAATCAAAAGAAAATACAACTCACTTTTGGCATTTTATTCGAAACATTTGACTTTTAATTTTCCTTTCACCTTTCTTTTAATTTTTATTCTCTAGACTTCAATGCCACTATTCTAGATATGGAGGAAAACACAAAGCAGATTCAAGAGATTTTTGTGCATAATGAGATGTTTCTGGTTCTGAAACATTCAGTGATCACTTAAGTACTTACCACCTGATAATCAAGGCAGTAAGGACTTTCCTGACCATTCCCTCTTTTATCTTAAACAAATCAATACATTCCCCAAGTCACTTACCCTGTAGTCTCTGGACACACCTTCTGACGGGACAGACCCTGAAATCTGACTAGAAATGGTTGCAGCTATCAGCTGTTTACACCATTCCACATGGGATCCAGTTGGGCTACAAAAACAGAATATTTCAAATTATTTAGCAGTAATTTAAAATGCATACTGAGAATAGCATAGCAACTGAGCACATCCAGAAAACAAGACGATAAATGATCACTAACATCATAAAAATTAGCTTGCTTTGTGGGCACAATGCGACTATTTCGCTGATCAAATTTGGGAAAAGAATTTTACTACATATTATCAGAGATGTAGAGCTGTCAGTAGGTTAAAAGCAAGGTTAGGGTCCTAGGAATTTATAAAAATGTTGGTTTCCTTATCCAATGCATTTTTTTTCACCATTCACACATTTTTTTCTTAAAGCCATCCATGGAATGAATTTGGTCAAGTAACAGGAAACTCCTTACACTTTCCTTATTATTATTTCCTGATTATTCAGTAAACCCTCAAAATTAAATTACTTTATGCTAGTAAACCTAACCACGAGACTAGTATTTAAAAACTTAAACTACGCTAGTGTTGTATTCTATATTAATATTCAATGTAGAAAATACATGTTTTCTAAAGGGTAACTTCTAGTTAGCCATATTTTTTTCCTATTCATAAAATAATCTCTGAATAATCTTGAGGATGGGCCTTCCCATGCCACAGCAAGGAATTCTGCAGCGTGATGTGTTTATAAGAACCCTAAAGACAAAGCAGAATGGCACTAAATCCCAGATGATGCGTTTTGAGAACAGTCGCCTGAAATAGCGCTGCTTACAAATAACGCAGTATTGAGAGTGAGAAGCAATTACGCAGTTTGTTGCCAGCCACTTTGAAGTGCAGTAGGTCTGCTTCAAAACATGCCAGTATCTGATGAGAAACTGGGAATGCCAGAGGGAACTGTTCCGTGAGTGCCATGGCAGCCTCAGCTGATGCCTTAGATAACTGCTATTTCTTCAAACAGTTTAGTTGGGCTCTTCTACAGATTTAGTGCTTATTCGGAAGTCAAATACGGAAAGAAAAAAATAATTCACTTTTAGAATTCATTCATATACAATCTTTGGATTCTATGAGTATCTCGTGACTTTGAAGCGAGTAACATACCCAGCACCCAAGAGGTGCGCCACAACTTGGACATTAAGAGGGTGGGATAAGGGCGTAAGATGACCAATTCCTACTTAGCTAAAGGCCTTTTCTTATGTTAACTCTGCTAGGATAGGTAGATATGAGGTGAAGATGCATGCAACAACTTCACACCTGAAACCAAAGCTCTTTAAGAACTTTTAGTAGCTTTCACCCCACCTGCAAAATCCTACACAGTACTAGATCACAAATTGTTGTTTTGCAACTGAAACAATCCATTATATTCCTGCTTGAATAATGAAGATACTCTCTCAAGTTAGAGCTGAACTCCAGTCCAGATTCACTCAGAGGAACTTTTCACCCAAGTTTCGCAAATGAGTGCATGAGCTGAAGTCCACAGTAATCCTTTTTTGATCTCATTTATTTCTCCTTCCCGCACATGTCTTAATCGCAAGCGTATCTCTTCAGGGTTAGCCTAAGTTTGTTTCCAAATAAGCATTTACTTGTTAATTAAGCAAATGAATTCTTTTTCTAGGTCTTATCTTCACCAGGAATCACTACATCAACAAATTTAATGCCAGTGAGGAAACAAATGTGAATGCAGGCCCATCTCCTACGATCCCCGTCTCAGGATGTATCAGCGGACCACAGGATGCTGATCATACCGGTGTGACTTATCACCATCTGTCAAGTGGGACACAGACCAGTGCATGTCTTTTCACCCTGTCTCATCTGAGGTCACGCACACTAGCGTAGCCTGGTACAACCGCACCGGCAAATAAATAACGTATATGATAAATGGACATATGGCTTTTCCAGGGTAGAATAAGATTAGGAGAAGAAAGATGAAAATTAAGGTAAGAAAGTACATTAATAAGGAGCACAAAGTTGTAA
Organism: Pluvialis apricaria; assembly: GCA_017639485.1. NCBI lineage: Eukaryota > Metazoa > Chordata > Aves > Charadriiformes > Charadriidae > Pluvialis > Pluvialis apricaria. The sequence continues at coordinate 9,648,929 of CM030017.1, forward strand.
GCTTTGGTGATAGAAAATGGACATTTGATTTCCACCTTCACTACAACGCTGTAAAACTCCAGCAGGTTGCTCCTAACAGAAAAGAGAGAGAATACAGAGACCGGAACCTGGCACTGATTCTTATGTCTTTTTTTCTTTATTTTTCATCTGAGTTAAATTTGAGCCAGTTTCTACTCCTCGTTTAAGGGTTTTTAAACTCAGGTCTGAAGTCTGCCTCCAGCTGGAGGCTTCTAAAGCACAGAACGACTGTGCCAGCGACGGTGAGACCCGGCCTGGGGCTGCCGCGCACCCAGCGCCGCCCGGTGACACCCGCGGCGACAGACCGACAGACCCACCGGCAGCCCGGGGGGCACCGGGCCGACAGACCGACAGACCCACCGGCAGCCCGGGGGGCACCGGGGCGACAGACCGACAGACCCACCGGCAGCCCGGGGGGCACCGGGGCGACAGACCGACAGACCCACCGGCAGCTCGGGGGGCACCGGGGCGACAGACCGACAGACCCACCGGCAGCCCGGGGGGCACCGGGCCGACAGACCGACAGACCCACCGGCAGCCCGGGGGGCACCGGGCCGACAGACCGACAGACCCACCGGCAGCCCGGGGGGCACCGCCTGCGCCGCCCTGGGGCAGCGACACCTCTGCAGGTGAAACACACTTGCGGGGGGGGGACGACGGGGACGACGACGACACGGACCCAAACAACAAAAACGGGAATAAAGGCTTAAAATGTGAGAATGGTCTCACTTGAGTTGGCGCAGATGAGGAGCTACGCGCTGCCCCCCCCCAAAAAAACCCGGGCAAAAATCCCGCAGGCAGCCTCAGCCTTCGCCAAGCGGTGACGTTAACGACAAAAAAACACACAACCGCAAGCAGGAAACTTTGACAACAGCGGTTCTTCCCTCCCCGAGGGGAATCTGCCCCTGCCCTGCGCAGAAATAAACCCCCAGATTTCACTCACCGGGCGGCCTCCGGGGCTGCCGGGCCCCGCCGGCGGCACCGCCTCCCTTTCCCCGCCGCTCCCGGGGCGCGGAGGCCGCCCCAAGGCCGGAGGTTCGCGCTCAGCGGAGGCGCGGGCCGAGGGGCTCCCGCCGCCGCCGCCTCCCGGCCCCGCGGGGAGGGCAAGGCCGCGGAGCGCCCCCCTCCTCCCGCCGGCTCCGCTCACCTGTCCAGCGTCTCCGTGCTGGCCTGCCGCGACCCTGCCGCCGCCGCCGCGCCGCCCGCCGCCCTCACGGCTCGCCGGTTCACGCCGCCGCCCTCCACCGCCGGCCCAGCCGCCGCCGCCGCCCGCTCCATGTTTCCGGCCGCCGGCGGGACTCGCTGCCCCCGCCGGGATGGCGGACTCCCGCCCCTCCGCGGCGCCCCCCCCCCCCGCCCCTTCCCTCAGCCCGGCCCGCTGGGGCCCCGCCGGCGGCCGAGAGCTGTCACCTGGCGGCGGGGCTTACCCACAGGCCTCCGCGCCGCCGGGAGGGCGGGCAGCGGCCCCGCGCGGCGGGGAAAGGCCTGGCTGCCGGCGGGCCGGGGGCTGAGGGCAGCGCGGCCTGCAGGGCCTGCGGGCACCCCCTCACGGCCGGCGCCCCTCCGACGGACGGAGCGACCGCGGCAGTCACGGAAATACGCAGTACAACGTCTGTCAGAGGCAAAGGGTTTAAAACCGACATCTTTATTTTTTTATTTTTTTTCCCCCCTTCACACACGTACCCGGCAGGCGGATGGTAAGCGCTCCCTCCCCCGCTCCGAGGAGAGTCCCGGTCAGTTATAAAAACCTTTTTTTCTCAAGTGTGACACAAAATGCTCACTGCGAGACCAAAAAAAAAAAAGAAAACACAAACTGAACTCAAGGCAGAGTTTAAAAATACATCAAAAGGAGGTAGTACGCAAATCATTCCTAGGGTATACCCATGACAGTGATGCTGGGGTGGGTAAGGCATAAGCAAATAAAGAAGGCATTCGACAAAAACTTTCTAAATAAGTAACTGAAGCCCAGCACAAAAACTGGGTTACCTGCTGGGGTCCATGGAAGTAAGAATACAGAAAGGAAAAAACCAAAAATAGCATTCCAAGACAGCTATTTCCTACTGGATATTGGGCATTTATAGCTGTTGTTCACGTGCCAGCCCTGCTCTGTTACCCCTCCTGGAGAAGGCACTCAGGGCCTGGAACTCCCCAGGTTTGCTCCTGGCTGCGGCGGCTCCGGGGGGCACAGGGGGTGCCCCGCAGACACAGCGTGTGCGCCGTCACACACAGCGCGCTGCAGAGCACAGCCCAGGTCACGCGTTTAACTGGCAAGGACACAAGCTTTCCGTTAACATTGATCAGTTTGTACGCCTACCCTCACAACTTTAAAGTAGTATTTTGCAGAAAGAAGTGGATTAAAAACACCCCTACATTTGCCCAATATTGCCATGTATAGATAGAATTAAACCAAGTATCTTATCTGTTGACTTGAAAAAAAAATCCAAGCCCGCACAGAGCTATGTTAGAGAGCTTCAAAGATTGAAATTCGACTGAACCAGTAACATGAAGAATGGTATATATGTAATGAAGTAAGTGCAAAAAGATCCTTTTCATTATATTACACTTTCCCAAATGCAATAGGTTATCATGTAGTGTTTACACAGTAAAAACTATTAGATTTTCTGAACTTCTCCACACTGCTCAGAGATGTCACCAATGCATTCAACTCAAATACAGAAACTTTAAATATTCTAATAAAAATAGCTTTTTTTTTTATATAAACCACAAGTAAGTAGAAGGCAAATATACCAGAGTATGCATAGCTGTCAAACTGTAAAGTATATCATGAGCAATTGAGTATCCTTCTTCATTTATCTGATGCAATGCATCTTATTTACCTTAACAAGTCAAGATTTTGGGACAGTGTTGTTATTTTGGAAACCCATACTGAAGAACGTTGACGGGAGAATGACATTTAGAGGACAAAAATAAGTCATATAAATCGCTTGTATTTAGAACACACATGCCGTATGCTCCGAGCTTCCCTGAAAAAAATAGTGCAATTCAGTGTATATACTGAATTAAATCAAGAGGCGGTATACTTTTATTCCTTTGAAAAAATACTGTTCTAAAAATATTCAGATGTCCTCTAAACTTTTACTTTATGGAAGTATAGCTTTAAATTTAGTTTTCATATGCAAAATATTTACACTTTATAAACTTGCAGAATTTCTAATAAACTATATTATATATATACTTACACAAAACTCAATTTATATATAATCCTATTATATCTTGCAGATCAAAACTCACCACATGTACAATAATTTACAGTGACAGAAGCCTTGAGCATCAAAACATCTCCTTTAAAATAACAATATTAGATAGAGTCCTCTACAGATTCTGAATTGCGATATTTCCTGGATTGCCTGAACATCATTAAACTTCTGAGAATATGCAAAATTTTAATTAAATATCAAGTAGCAAGATTTGGGCTGTCATTAAGAAATGCTTGCAACTATTTAAAAAAATACCTGACAGGAACAAATTAAAGGTTTACAAGAAGCCTTGAAACTAGAATTCACTGGAAGGTTCAATGTTAAGCGCACACACTATATGCATATACTTGTACACTAAAGTCCCTTAAATACTGAAGAATAAATTTGTTGAACAAAAGTTAAATTAAACAGTAAACTATAAATGTACAAGTTTTTAACAGTATTTGTAACTGAAAAATTTTGCCTACTTTGGTATAAAAGCTCCTTTAAACAGGCACATTTACTTTCAGAGGACAAACACAAGCTTTAACACTATGGCTACTGCTCGATATTTAAGCAATGCCTCTGTGGGTCTATTTTTAATTATATAAACCTTCTTTAGAACCATTTTGTTCTGTATTAATCCAAAGAACCAATATTGCCAACAGTGGTAATCTGTAGTATACTTCAGTGCTGAACAGTTAGCCAAAACAGGACTTCTCAGAATCTAGTACAATTGTCCTTTGTTAAAAAAAAGAAAAATATCAATTTACAATTAAAAAATAGATTTTTTTCTTTTATTTTGATATCTACTGAGCTATTTGAACTTTTTAATTAGATGCATATCAGTGAAATCCCTTCCATGGTTTTGTTTATTTTGAAAAAGGAAAATTTGGAATTCTCAGATAACCAGAAAATTTCACCACTTCTCTCTGAAATCTTACGATAGAATTTATTTTTATCTCATGAACTCCACAAATGTATTCCTAACAGGAATACACACATACCTAATTTTACACAGTGTGAATATTCCTATTGCCATTAATGTGTCTATTCATGACAATGCGAGACTGAGCATGAATTTCCTTACAGGAACATGACCTATAATGTAATAAATTAAAGCATTCTTATGAAAACAATAAATCAATTTAATTTCAATTGTACCAGACTTTCCAAAATAACTCTTAAAGCCCTCCATAACTAGAAGTTGATTAATAACGTTCCCAGTCCACAGGTTCTGAAAGGCACATAATTGAAGAGTTGGTTTTGTTTGTTTTGAAGTCCTCCTCAAATGAAGACAGTCTAAAATAATTTGTGTTAGGACAGTCTAATGTAAGGCATTAAAATATTCCTCTTTATGCTATAGATCTATGTTAAGCACCACTTGCTATTACAGTATAAAAAGAAGCCAACATTTTCTTCAAAAGTGTGTTTGTACTTGGGACATCATTTGTGAGGGAGATGCTGATGAGGCTGATGAATTGGATATCTTAGAATTATTTGTGATCTGTAGTTCTTCAAGTCTCCTCATGTAATCGTCACGTAACGCAAGGAGCTCCATGTAACGCTGCTCCACTGGATTTGGCTGCTAGAAAGAGATCTATGTTAGTCTTATCACTTCAGTCCAACTACTGCTACACCGTCAGGCTGCTGTAGTATGTGCGTTTTCCTGGCATTACTCAGTATTTGTAGTTTCCAACATACATAACAAGTTGTAGCTAAACAGAAATACTTATTTCTATAATGCAAGAGCCCTCTGCCTTCCAGTTGTTCTCATCCAAAGAAAATCTTTACACAAAACAGTTCTTCCTACCTCAACAAAATCAGCCAGCCCTCCCTGGAACATATGGATTTTATTTTCTTATTATCTAATACTGTGTGGAAGATACGTGTGAATACCTTGTCTGAAGCTTTTCTCCTCTTGACTTATAAAAAGGTTTTAGATTCCAGGTCAGTAGTCTCGTCATCTTCCCTAAAAACAGTGTTTAGCCAGACTGACGATTTTAGCTACACTTATCAGATTAAGATGAAATCCATGTCTTCAGAGTAAATAACTTCCCTTACTGATGACATTTACTTCAGTTTTTAATAGTAAATTTGCAACTTTGTGTAAAATAAACAAGTGAAATAAGTGCAAAACTTTATTAGTGAATTCTGTAAATTAACTTGAATGTGTTTAAAATCAACTGCCCTAGCTTTCAGGAGATTACTCTTAGAAAGAGCATCTTAACTGTTCCCATTTTAAGCTTAGCTTCGTTTTTCAGAGAGAGTAATGAAACAAATGGAAAAGTAGTATTACAAATATCCAAGGCAGATACAAAGCCTAAAGTTACCTTCAGCTGTATATACCTGTCAAGAAGTTGCTGCTGTTTCACGGTTAACTGCCTGTAATTAAAAGCTATTAGCAGCAGTGGAGTTTCAGGAGCAAAACGTATATGCCTCACCAGTTCAAAACCAGCTGAACCAGCACTCTTACGTGCACCACTCGCTATGCACCCCAGATGAGGACAGCGATGGATGCTGAGGCAGCTGTGGAAGTCGGATCAATGACTGAATGTCGTTACTAAGATGATTAGAGACGTAGGGTTAATGATGTTGCTAGTGACAGACCAGACTCTTCATTAGACTGAAGTCTGCTCCAGAACATGCTTCTAAGCGATGGCACCAAGAAAGGTCATCGAAAAACTGGTTCAGGCCACATGTCCATTATTAGTTGCTTAAGTGAAGATGAAGTGTAAATTTTGTGTGCAGCAAAAAAAAAATTGTTGCATTTTGTATACAGAAATGGTGAAAATAAGGCACAAGTAGCAGCAGCACAGAAGATTATCACATAGGTTTGCATTTCTAATAAGAAACTCCTGCCAAAAACCTTTCCTGAATAATGGCAAAGCGCATTTTTAAGTAGATTTACAGCTAATTTGCATGCCCTATAATCCTTCATTTTCTAAAATAAGTCTTTGGATTCACCTTTTGCAAAATGCCCTCATCTTTCACAGCAAGCAACAAAAGCTTTAAAACTAGAACTTCAAATTGAAACTGGCAACATACTTGTTAGAAAATATAGCAAACCGTCTGGCTTTCTTGCAGCCTCTAAAGTGGTGTAAATAAAACAGGAGAATCAGCTGCGGAAAAGGAAGTGCGTGGCTTGAAAGCTCCTGATTCATTCCAGGGGCTGGACTGTGAAGACTGCTTCTGTCAAAGAAATTGCTCCTCTAGCTTCTCCTACTCAAAACTCCCCAGCTTGTTAAGAAGGACAAATAAATCACTGTACACTATCTTTACATGCTACATACATTGCTGAGATTTCTAGCAAGACTGTAACAAACAGAGCGTTCACGTATTAAACATTAAAAGCACAGAACTGAACTACGTGTAATTTGATAAAAAACTTTTCTGGGCTTCCAATCTGATCGATTTGTATAATTTTCAATAAGAGCTTTCATCAAACAGTTACAGGGTGTAAACAATGTTGGGTCAAAGTTACATAAAAATAACATCTTGCCACAAGCCATCAATACAGATAGCAGTTTTGAAAAAGAAAGGACTGAATAGGTCATCTTAATTTGTAAAAAGACTTCATAGCTCTCTCAGAAAAAGGCAAAGACTAAGCACATGCAGCTAAGCGTGTTTGTGATGCTAATGCCCTAACTCTTCAGGGATCACTAAGCCCTATTTCTAAGCGTTGCCATTCATCCTTTAGTCGCATCAAATGCCCTTAAAAAGTGTTCCCCCAGCGCTGTCCCCAAGAAAAGGGGCTAGAAAGAGCTCGAGGATGACTTGATACTAAGCAGTGAAATAAGCTCAGTGCTCTGAGAAGAGCTGAGTGAGTCAAGAAAAAAAACCAAACAAATTGAATAATCATTTTCACCTTTTTTCTTCATCTTTACAAATACAATATTCAAAACTTGAACAGATTATAGACACTATTCTACAAGTCAGCTATGGCACAAAATCCTATTTCTGAAGCCTAAAAGCATTTTGTACATTATAGAGAATTTACTTACTTGTTGCCGAATTCTTGGGTTCCATCGAATGTAGTAATTGACCCAGAGCTCTAAATGACGCATACTGGCTACCGGATAGAGTGCTCGATTTAGTTCTTTAGTATAAAAAGGATTGGTGTATTTAGATTTTTCACTGTTTACCAAAGACCATAATGATAATGTTTTTTCAGTCACTTTCTAAAATGAAATTGAAATAAGAACAGTAAGTATCTGCACAAAATCAGAAAATCCATCCCAGAAGCCATGGTTACATTCTAGAATTAATACACTTCTGATTTACTTAGAAGCATAATAAGTTACTGTATTAGAAACATCACAAAGCCAGTGGCTGACAAGTATGTTAGTGACTGCATAGTCTTTAAGCTACCAAATCCAAGGACTTTACCACGCAACTATTCTACAGAAACAAAGCCCGTTCAAAAACACTGTCATACAAGGAATATAACCAAATACAATATAATCAAAAATTTTTGTAATGATCAAGATAGCAAGACAATTAAACAATCAGCGGTTTGACTAACCTCCTTTTCTCTGAGAGACTCACTGTTGTATAAGAAAGTACCAAACCGGCAACTGTACAAGTGATCCAGGATTGTAATCAAGAACTGCTCATTGAATTCAAAGGCTGTAGGAAACTAACAACAGAAAAGACAAATTAGTTTTAAACATCATCATAAAAGCAGGGAGAGATGCACGTGCCCTGGTTAAGAGGCTAAAGGCAGCATTTAGAAGCCTGAATATATCTACAAGTAATTTTAAGATAATAATTTCATATACTTTATAGCAGAGTAAGTGTTCAGATGACATGAGGTTTTCAACTTTCTCAAACTAGTCACTGAAAAGGACTCTCCTCCTTCTAATTCTATTGCCTTTAATTTCTAAAAAGAAGAATAAACCACCGAATAGTTACAGTTACATTTTTACTAGCAAGACAGAATGAGATATCCATAGTGCACTCTTTATAGCACAGCATCATACAAGAAAATAAGGGTTTAGTGCCTGCCTTGACCCAAAATGGACTAAGTTTGCTGCTTTGTTTCATTACTTATTGAAAACACAACGTTTAAATCACAGCACTCAACAGGTCCCAAGCTTCCTTTTCAAGCTTTGACAAAACAACATTTGTCCCTGTAGTTCAAGGGACAGCTTCACAAAAATGGCAAAATGAAACAACAAACTATCAAGCTAGTTGGATGCAATGCCTGTAAAAGCGTTCTGCTGGGTCACATCTCTCAATATGTTTCTGAGAAGCCCATATCCAAGACACACCAGCCTTGCATGCCTAGCCAATGCCATATTACAACATCACTACAGCTGGAATACCATTTTGTGAAACAGGGTAGAGAGATGGTATGGCTTAAAACTAAATACACTCTTTTTGAATAGAGCGTCAGAGCAGAGAGATATGCTCCTCCTCAAATACTTTTTTTTTTTTTAAATAAAGATCTAGGTTTTAAATTCAGTAATCTCTTAACAATGTTACCTTCTGAAGAATGATATAACATACCTGTTTAGACATCTGCCACACACAATCAATAAACTGGAGAAAGATAGGCGATCTGTCTGCATCAGCATGATTTTTATCACCATGGCCTATTCTCTGAAATGAAGCAATACAGCCTCCTGTTAACCAAAACAGTCTACTTCATGGCCAATAGACATTGTTTCTTCCTTTGCACTAGAATATTAATGCTTCTGTAATAGAACAACCTGTTCTTATGATTTCAAAATTAGTTATAGCACCAAGGAGGGGAGATTCAGATCTACAGAAATACTGCAGAAGTGTTCCATAGATGTCTGAGAAAAATTCCAAAGTGATAATTGGTCCTGTTATAAAAACCTGCTAGTTACTGGACAAGCAGAACTGTCAAAGCATCCATTAATTTGCAAATAATCAATACCTATCTTGAACTATATTTACATAATAAGGTTGTCAAAAGCCAAGTTATATACTTAGTCATCTTTTGTAATTTAAGCCACTGGAGAACCCAGATCAAACTATCCACACAGATTCTCCTCTTCCCCCTCCACACTTCAACCTGAAGGTTGGCCCTGAGGTAGACAGTGAACATGAGTGAGCTCAAAGAAATGTTCATGTTCTTGACAGAAAATTACTGCACATTTTTAAAATTTGGGTGAGCTGCTTATTCTGAGGAGTACAAAGTAAGAATCAACGGCATTCTCCCCACAGACAAAAGGTAGGTTTGGTAAAAGCTGTTTCCTTCCTTTTCATATTTGACAGTTGAGAACAGATAAGATATTCGGGGAAAAGAGATTCTATTAACTTTGTAACATCTGCCTGTAAGGTAACAGGCTTAGTGTCTTAAGGACATGAGAAAATCATAAAACAAGTACACTACTCTCTACAATGATCTGCAAGATAGTTTAAACTAACGGAATTGAGTGGCAGGAAACAGGGAGATGAGGGATTGCAGCTGAACTCAGTAAACAATAGCAAATGACTAGAAAAGCACTATAGGGAAGACAAATTGAGCTCCTTGTTCTCCAGTTTTCATGGTTTAAAATATGTGGTATCTGTTGACAGAGTCATACATGTATTCAGTGAGGAGTGACTTTCACTATGGGTAGCAGCTTTAGGATGTCTGAGTATCTTCCATCTATAGTTATGTTTAGGATGTCTGAGTATCTTCCATCTATAGTTATGTTTATGTCTCATATTTCTTATATTAGAATGCATTATTAGAACGACATTCCACATAGCAAGCTATTTCATCATCTGGATTGTGCACTAAGTTCACTATACATGGAAAAGTTGGGGCAGGGAATTCCTTTTCAACAAGGGAAACTTATGTGCTTCATTAGATAGAAAATATAGAGAGGAACTATTAAGTAGTCTACTATTTAGTTATTTGTTATTAAAACACCCAAATTGCAACCCTGGTAACACGAAAACGTGAAGCTTGCTCTAAGCCAGACAATATAAGAAACCCCCTACTCTCCTCCAACTCCTCACTTGAGGGAAGGCTTCAGAGATGAGGTTCAGGAAATACTAACTGCACCAAAGTGTCTACACCCCTCTATTAAAACTCACAGTTCTATCAAATAACTACCAAACTAAAACAAAGTGATCAAAATATTTTCTGCTTGTGTTACTAGTTTTTATTCTACAGAACATTGCAGAAAAGGACTATCTTCATTAAAAGGTAAACCACCCATCAAATCAAAATATACGGTACTCTCAGAAAACAGCAGATGGCTAAAGGAGAGTGGCTTCAACCATTTCCAAAGATTATTACTTGAGTGAGCAAGTTGGGAAAATAAAGTAGTAGTTTAGGCAAAAGCAAGCTATTTAAATCAGTTATTGCTGCTACATTGTCAGAGCTGAACCAGCAGACTGAGCTGGTCATCTGGAAGGGGTCTAAAAGTCCTACCTCCCTAACAGGAGAAAAACATTATCTGTCGAGAGAGAACAAACTCCTTTGATTACTCCAAAATTAACGTTTTAATAAAAAGAATCATAGATTATTCAAATTTATGCATAATGGTGAAGGGCACACAGATCTCCCTAAGCTTTGTGTTAAACCATAACATATGCGGTAGGTAGCCTACACGTCTCCTCGTGACACAATCTAATTTTATCTGCATCATAACTTTTTTTAAAATATAAAATAAAATACAACAAGAATAAAAAGACAAGCCAGTGTTCTCCTGTGCCTGTACCAAGACAGAGTACTTCAAAGGTTTAGAAAACACATCACTACTAGAAGACTACAGGTAAGTACACAAAAGCCTGGACTACAGCAGATACCATTCACACCAATCAAAACGCAAATCTCCTAAGCCTCAAAGCACCTTTAGAATATCAGATCAAAGACCGCCGCAGCCTACAAGCCCACTTAAATGGTGAAGCGATCCATGCTGAGTAGCTATACGTGAATCTCCAAATGACTGAGACACTCTTACAAACATAAAATGGGCATGAAATACACACATGGGTGTATTTTTCCATTTCTTGATTTTTCCAGATTGCCTATTTTCCCAATTTTAGCAATATTAAGTAATATATTTAGAATATTCCACTACAGATTAATTGTTTGTGCAAATAACTTCTACTGAAGGTGTGGAAGCTTCTTACTGTGAATTACAGGGTTCAGCATCAACAAGTAAGATTGCTGCAAAGCTCCCAACTTCCGTTTTATAATTACATATCCCAGCACACTCACCCTGGCAACCTATTCTGCTTCTCAAGGTTCCTCATATAGAATTCCTGGTTAAATGGTTAGCTGCCAAATTTAAGGGAAGTTCCACTAAGACTCTGAAAAGTTTCCTAACACAAATACCCTTGACTTTGCATTACACACAGGTAGGATATTAAGGACTTGCTATAGACAATTTCTACTTAACCTTCTAGGCATCCAGAAGACAATTGAACAGAACTGGAGCCAGCATTACTAGTGACAACCTCTTGAGAGCTATTATGACAAGTTTAGAACATTTGGGAAGATGCATTCAAAATGTCACTTAAGAGACATTGGCCAGACTCATACATCAGCCTCTTATGACATTCAAAATAGTCCAAAGGGAGGGTTAAGGGAGAAGCCTTATTTCCCAACCTTATTTGATCATCACCTGAAAGGTTTGGGAGGACATAATTTTTCTGCCTTCTCCTTTTCTTTGCTCAGTGACCACAGTAACCCTAGCAATTCCACATTTTTAAAAGGGTGTAAAGGACAAAATATGAGTTCTCAGAGAAGAACAGCAAAAAAATATTAATCAAACAGATCCAAAACCAAAAGCTCTGCTCAGATTTACCTGGAAGTGTTTTAAATCAGAATTCCAAAATAATGAAAAGAATTATCAAACCTTGATGCAATGAGTAGTTTAACATTAAAAGCTTCTTAGAACGTTAATGTTGCATGGTCCTCGCAGTTATCTTCTAATTCTTACCGATGCAAATTTGTGTCCAAAGCTTATCCACTCTTTTTGCACCAGAACTTCAAAGCCTTCAATCGTTCTGTAGTAGCTGTCTAGCATCAACATGGCCAGCGATGTCAGCTGTGCTGTCCGGTCCCAGCCATCACTGCAGTGAACCAACACAGAGCTCCTTCCTGAGGATACCTTGTCTGCCACTTGAATAGCTCCTGTCAAGACAAGCTAGCAAAGAGGAACAGACACCAAACAACATAGAAGATTAGTGTTATCGTTCTAACAAAAATAAATTGATTTCTTTGTAGCTACACAATATCTAAATTGATGTTGTTTTCATTAAAAGACCTAAAGAGCATGGTGTAGTTAATTGGAAAAGAATTTTCTGGGAGATCAAGTAAATTTCTTGTGTAAAAATAGAGAAACAGATTGGTTCCCTAATCCCTTACTAAGATCTAATTCATCTCACAGCAAATTCTTAAAAAATGGGGCAGAAAACAGTAACCTTGACAAGCCGAAGAAGATAAGCAGCTTTTTTTAAAGAAAGAGAGGATTTACCATAGGAAATACTCTCTAAAAATTCTGTATTTCATTGGACTCTCTTCTTTGAACTAAATTACTGAAATGTCTCAGTTGTTGGAAAAAGGAACTTGTACCCTTCTAATACGCTTGTTTTCCAAATATTAACTTAAAATGAAAATTTTATTAAGTAGGATTCATTACATAATACTCTAAATACTTTTGCACAGCTGTACTTAAGGCAAAAGGTTCAAAGGTCAACTAGTAAGAACACTGGTGAATTACCAGTTTAAGTATTTTATTTGTGCTACAAAATGAAAATTACAAAATTGACAAATAAATTTACAAGATTTATTTACAAACCCATAATTCACAGCATAAAAATCACATACATACTGACAACTGAATTACTAATCTTTCACAATAAGTTATCTGTAGTCCTGTGTTGCTAGAAACCAAAATAAATCAGTTCTCATACATGTGAAGACAATCAGACTAACAATGCGCTCCTCTATTAAAGACTGACATTTGACTTGAGGCAGACAATAAACATTGAATTTCACCTGCTGCTACTTAGTAATGATATCTTATAAGATACTCTAAGACTAATTGGCAAAAAGTCAACATTCAGTGATACCGGTTTTGTAGTCCCAGTAGTTTGATGCGTTCCATATCAGGACTATCTCAAAGTCTAGCAGAGAAAGCGAGTCTGATACACCAGATTTGGGCAAACACTATTTCAAACATACAGCAAAAAGTTACCTTTATATGTTCTAACCAATGGGTTGATTCCAGACTTGACAACCAGTGTGATTCTTCCACATTAGGATAAACAATGTCCTTCAACTTCTTCAAAGATTCCCGCATGACATGAATATTATGAATGTCCAAGAAGAAAAGTTCTGCATTAGGATATGCGTCTTCACCTTCATATCCTCCCCCAGTTGCCTACAAACAGGAGATCTAAAATTAATTTCATAGTCATACACACACTATTGTAGCAGCTTTTTGAGAGAGCAAGAAGGGACTGAATTTTATTTACACTTTATTTTGTAGTTGGGCAATATATAATTTCAGTTGCTTGTTTAAAACGTCAGTCTCAGATAAAAGCTTTGGAGGGGCAAATGCCGGAGAAGAATACTCGGGGGGACTTTTCTTTGTCCAAAAGGACAAACTATATTAAGTACAGCATATGGCCAGAAAGACATTCATGTTGCTCCAGCTAGCCTAGTTCCTTTGAAAACCTCAAGAGAGTAACCCTAAAAGGGAAAATTAATTATTTTACATTAACACTAAGAGGTTGTTTGTACTGTTGGGCCTGGAGACCTTCGAATAGGATTGAACCAGCCAGGTAAGGGACAGTGGGCCAGCATGGCATCAGTCAGGACTCGCACTGCTTTGAGAATAAAACAACATTTGTATCTTCCCCATTACTTTTGAGATTCATGATGGAAACAGCTTTTCCTTGACCAACTGACATTATAACGTCAATATTTTTTCTTCATTTATGTTCACTTTTCCCACCAAGGATTAAACAAACTCATGATTCCAAATACAAGAGAAATCAACTTACTTCCCAGACAGATTATAAAGGTTAGATTAAAATGTAAAGTACATCACAGAAGACAGCAGTTACTTATAACATACTAGATCACCTCTTCCAGGGAATAAAATTGCTCATTTCTTTGTTTCTGTACCAACTAGGAAGAAATTCAGTCAAAAGGATTGGTCTGTTTCTTTACACCACTAATTTCAAAGAGAGCAAATCTTTTTACCAGTGCAAACTTGCTACCAAAAAACCCACCACCAAACCCCACCTTCCTGCGTTTGAACTGCCTAGTTATTTACTACTAAAATTGAACTGATATTTAAATAGATAAAAATGATAAAATGTTTGGCCAAGTAAAATTAAATTTAAGGGTTCAGTTAAGAATAAGCTACATTTCATTTAAGAATTAAGTTCAAAAATCGTTAGATTCTGCCTCTAAGAAGTAAATGAGTAATAACATTAAAATTTACTTTAAAGTAACTCTTCTAACATTAAATTTTATTGAAGACTAAACGTCTATTTAGATCATTAAGAAATTAAAGAGCCACATAAGTAGAGAGTCTATTGTACTGCTGCTCTCTTAAAACATTTAATCACCACCACAGCAGAGGATGTCCCTGGTTGCAAACGGAAGCGGAAAACACACACATATTTTAGGGCACAGTACCACTGATGAGGTTTTCCAAAGATAGCTGCAAAATCACAGCATTTCCTGCAGACAGCAAAAACATGCCACGCCATGAATTGCGATAAATAAATTTTGCCTTTATAAGCCATTACAGCCACCAACTACACATCAGACAACAGCCTAAAGTATGGTATAGCCTTTCCCGATTAGTACCACCTGCATTTCTGTATAGGAGCACAGTATCTCTATTCTATGCTCTCGATCTCCTTCTCAGATGTGGGGGCATTCTCAGAGCTGCCAGGTAATGACTGTATTTTCTCTTTCCTTTGAGTATTATGAAGTCCTGGTGAGGAATGATTGTAATTTTAGCATCAGGGCTGCTGCAACTCCTACTGACTGTGTGGTCTTGACCTATCCACAAAGAACACAGGAATGCAGGAGCAGCATAGCCCAAGGTTTTACTCATACTAATCTTCACAGCTGTTCAAGAAAACTTTTTTCAGTGCTGATCAACACTGGCTTGTGCTCTTTACGTTATTGTTCCTCAGACCCAGAAATGCACCCTACTGCTTTTACTACTATGGCTGAGTATATCATATTTAGACATATATGAGGAGTTCATCAAAACACATGGGTGAAATACACAGACCATTTTAAAAAGCTGAAAACTGTGCTTCATACTTCAATAAGTACGTGTATATAATGTTTGGCCAGAATACATCTTTGAAACGAACGGAGTAAAAATTTGAATTTGTCCAAGAACTGGGGAAAAATTTAAGTTCATGTAAGAATTTACATCCCTTCCACAAAGCAAACAGAAGGATTACATGTTTTGTTCAGCTATAAACATTCAGTGTGCAGAGGATAATGCAATTTGTAGAGTAAAATGCAAGCAATTGAGGCAGACCTTTAAAATACAAAACATCAGATTAAAACCTATCCAAACAGCCCCTCGGATAGAGTGTCTGAAAGAATGTGTGTTATACACAGAAAAGCACCTTGTTTCTTGCTTAATAAGTTACATTCTCTGTTACAGAGAAGAGGGCTGTAAAGGTACAGATGTGCACATTTAAGTTGCACTGAGCGAAACACTAACGTTATTGTCCCTCTTGAATTCTGAAGCAACTTAACATTTGTTACATATAAACCTCCTAGGGGCAAACAAGTTTTACCATTTCATATTCCTTTCAGCACAAACATCAGAGAGGATTCATTCCACTAGATTAGTGTTCATTTTGTGCCAAAAATACTATTCAGAAGCTAGAATTCCTTCTCTCCCCGGCAAGCATGCTCATCATTTCACTGCGATCTCAAATCCTCTTGAGCTCATCTCTCTCATGCTCTTTGCTGTGCAGACACACAACTTCACCACGAAGGACTGAAGAGCATGTCCACTTCATTTGTGCCTGAAGTTCAGTGAGTAAGGGACTACCCTAGACATGGAGGGAGTGAAGTTGGTACATTCTCATATGAAGAAAGCGTTAAACTTGTGTCCTCCACCGCCTCTCCCTAACTAGGCTTTTCATATAAACACGGAGCACATCCAGTGTGCTATGCTCTCTCCCAAATGCAACGCTGACCCGCTGTGACTGGCATTATTCGAGTATGCCTGAACAATCTGGTCCTCACCAGAGCTGAGGGAGGATAGAAGGGAAATCAAGGCACAGGGATACCATTTCTTCTTGAAAGGCTGGACCAGATGATCATTCGAAGTCCCTTCCAGTCTGGGCTGTTCTATGATTCTGATCCCATTTAGGCTTTGATCCCAGAAGAAATGGTCACTTTGTCAGATGGAAACACTACTTCTGTTACTGCACTTACCAACTACAGGCACCTAGGGAAGAATAGGTATGTAGGTATCCAAGATCCTACTCATACTGCTGTTCAGAGTGCAAACCCCCAAATTAACTTATTCATCCCCTTCTCTTTATTTACTGGATGCCTGGATAGGTCTGAAGTGGTTCACGTAATTGTTTGGAAGAACCAAACAAAGGATGCCTATCAGTGGGCCCGGCTTTATGCACCCAGCCTTTTCTGAATAGAATTTTCACAGAGGATATGAAGCAGAGCTGTGGCTTGGACAGAGGTGGCACGTCATTCCAGCAGACGACATGCTCTACAGCTCAGCCTACATCTACCTCACAGTGCAGAGCGTCGTCGTATCTGACTTCAGTAACATGCTAAGATCTGTGCTTGACTGATAACAGACAGGGTAAAGCGTGTCTGGAAATCCACATAAGGTCCTGAAATCCTGCTTATGACCTACTTTAGGCACTCATGTCCTCTCATGGCCTTGAGCCTCAGTATTTGATTATGTAAATATATATTTTATTATGTAAATTTATCTACATTAAGATTACTACTGTTCCCAAAAACCTCCTCACAGAAAACTTCAAGCTAAGTCTCCTCCCCATCCCTGTATTAAGCATCTGTTTACCTTGTTTGCCACTGCATTGACATTGGGCCTAGCATCATAGATGGTCAGTTTTGAGATTTGCCCATTAGCCTCCCTGATGATGTCAAGATATCTTTCATCATCTTTATTCCTCTTGCCACTCATTCCAACAAGGGGCTGACTGCAGCGCATAATAACAGCTTGAGTCTCTGGATGAATCCATGACAGAACCTAATCACATGTCAAAAACATGTTAGAAGAAATACATTTTCTTAAAAAAACAGAACTTACATTCTTTAAAATAGACAATATGAAAATTAACTTTTTATTTTCTTTCTTCAAAAGATTGTCACCAGACATCTCAACTGCTTCACTTTAGTCTCATAAAATTTAATAATAATAATAATCTTTAACAGTTCATTCTCTTACATATTTAACTCATTGAAATTATACTTACCTATATAATCCAGTGTATTTTAATATTTTCCTACAAATCTTAGGTTGCACAGATAATTCTGAAAAGCACACTGGAAACAAACAAAGCAATGCCTGCTGAAACTAAGAAATGATTCAGAAGAATGAACTCATTGTAGAAATGGCGACTAAGATGCTCCAATTCTACAGGAACAACTTTTCCCTTCGTTTGGATAAAGAAGGAAAGTTGAACCTGTCTGCAGTATCGTGAATGTTTCCCCTTCTCTTTAAAGTACATTTTGTTCCTCAGCCCTCTTTACAAAGAGGCAGCACTGGAGCAGAGTACACGCTGCCTTTGTTGTTGTTCTGAGCCAGAGGGGATTTATCACAAACAAGAGATAGTGAGCTGCCTAGGGAACAGACTGCCGTGCAAGAGATTAAAGATAAGCACCCCAAGACGCGGGTAAAAACTCCAACTTCATCACTGAAAAATATTAAGAAACAGTATTCTCACCCATAATGAAAGTTGTGGGTTACAGAGTGAAAGAACGTTGGAGTTAAAAAAATCCTCAGAAAGTATTCACTCCTGAAATACAACCCTTAGTTGCATATGTAGAAACAAGACCTGTCAGTGTGTGTGCGGGTGAGTATGATTGGTTATTTCCTGACAAGAATAAAGTTACTATTACCAAGGAAATGACTCTCACTGTACAGGCATACAAAAGCCCTGTCATGAATTTTGAGATGACAGAGAAGATACAGCTTGGTTATGGGAACTATGTGCACACACTACATATTTAACATCTATATTTTATATGCGTTATATATTATACATATACAACATACGTATGTGTATATATAGTAAATTTATAATGATAGGCCTAGCCTGACAGTAAATACCATATCTACTAAATATTTATCATATTGAGCTTCACATCTGTTTGAAATTAACTGAGCTACAAGGCAGCTTTCTGATGCTAAGAATCTAGCACCTTTTCTGAGTTTGCCAAATTGAAATATTAGTTAAAACAGATTGTATTGTGATAGAAATTAGTATTTTCTATAGTGCTGTAAAGAGCTGATACATAAAAATTCTCTTACCTCAAAGAATTTTAGTTACAGAAATAGAGTCAAAAAGTCAAATGGGTTTATCTTAAAATTCCATAGCCCAATTTAAAGGGCTAAAAAGCCCAAGAATTCGCTACAGAGACTATGCATGAGGTCTTATTTTAGGACTGACCATTGGAACTATGTTTAAATGCCATGCAGTTTGCTTACAGGACAACATTTGCGATCACTTTTTATATGCATCCAACAATAGTCAACAAACTAGTACAGATGGCAGTCCAAGGCTCGTACTTCATTAAGAAAAGGGAATCTGCAATGCTAGCAGTTGTTGCTAGAAAAGTCAAGTCAAAACCAACAAAGTTGGAATGGGTGATTGTTGTGGGGGGAAAACGGAAATGTGGCTTGGCGAAGACGCTAGTTTCAAGCAGTAAAAACCGCCAGCCAATCAAATCTATTTTGCTGTAACCATTTCCAAAAAAAGCATCCTCTGCGTTGTGTTGAGCAGAAAGTTGTTTGGATGCGTACTTAAAACTAGCTACACTACAAGGTAACTTTCATCACATAATACTCACCGGGATTCTATTTCGGGACCTAAAGGCAGCAACTTTCTTGAGATCATCATCTGTTGCATTATATGGCACTACTAAGAGCGATGGGTATGTGTCACACAGTCCGTAATGTTCATTAATAAAAGTTACTCGCCACCGTTCATTAGGCAGTCCCTAAAAGGTAACACAAAGTTTTTCAATGTATATTTTTGGCTGTACAAATAGTAATTCTGTTCTTGAATTTTACATGACATTATGGCCACATGGTGGCAACAACCTACCAATTTAACCTAACTACAGTACTGTTTCAAAACAATAGAAGAAAAAAGATTGCGAGACCACACAAAACAGCTCATTGCTGGCAGATTCACAGCCTTAAACAACATAGGTATCTCATATACTCTTACATACACAATTGTATTCTCACAACAAGTTTCAAAACAATGATTAAAACTAGTAGATGTATTTCTTTAACTGTGGGATTGAGGAAAAAAAATTGTCTTCTCTTCTCCCTCAAAGCTCTGCCTTTGCATTTTGCCTGCTGAAGAGAGACCATAGTCCTGAGAAGGCAGGGAGAAGTCGTCTCATCTCAACCTTTCTTCCCTGTAGCCTAATACTACTTTCAGGTTAAAAATAAGATTCAGGGAAGCTTTCTTACTGAGAAACAACAACTTTTAGTTGCAGCCTGCTCAGTAAGGAATTTCACAAAGAGCAGCCAGGAAATTGAGAAAGACTGATAAGCCCTCCACACACACACAGTGGGGTTCGTGTGGGTGTTTGTGTTTTACCTTTTTTGGGTCTTGGGCCTCTAAGCCTTGACCCAAGAAAACACGGAGGGGGGAAAAAAAAAATCTAAGGAAGTCCTTATTGTTTGCTATTTAATTTATTTTTTTAAGTCATATTTAAAGCAAAAATAAATCATCTGAAAGACATTTAAAAATCAAAATATATCATTCTCTTTCCTTGTAATTTTTCCAAAATCACCTAAAAAGCAAGGCAGAATACTGATAGACATATAAATAACTCCTGTAAAGCAACGCTGCTTCTAAAATAAGATGGCTTTTTTTTCCCTTCACTTCAGGAAGACGACGACCAAATCAAAAATCAAATCAAATCTATATTTAGGACAATGTAGTTACATATTTAGCATGTTCTCCTCACCCCCTGCTCACTTAACAGTGGCATATTGTAAGAAGTATCAATAATTTTCCTCAAAGAGCAAAGACTACCTTCCTGTGACATTCTAATTGTTTTAAAGGTTCCAGTGTTTTATTTCTTTTCTTTACTTTTTTTCAAGTTTTATTTCCATCTTCCCTCATTCTCAGCTCCCCCCCTTCAAAAGAGCTGATAAGAGAAATGTACAAACAGTAACTCCTCTATGTAAGTTGTCAGATATGAAAGCATCAGGCAACTGCAGCTTTAATAACTCACTTGTCTCCTGTATTCAGACATCGGATTGTACACCATCCATCCATTTTCAGAAAACTTTTCTTCATTTGCAAATGCAAAAAAAAGCTGTAGGATGTAGAAGCAGCTTGTTACACCAAACATGAGAGCTCATCATCAGTTACACCCCTAATGCCCGCCACAAAACAGGACTGACTTTTCCATGCCAATCCCCTTCTCTCCATTTAAATCTGATACTTATGAGACCATCAAGCAAAGAGCAAGAAGTAATAAATAACACAGATCTGCTAATGAAATAATGAAAATGTGGCAATAGTTAAAATGAGAAGTGACAAAGTAATAAAAATTACAAAGCTTAAACTTTTGGGTTTTTTTTACTGTCAGGCGGTTGAAATGTTTTTAAATAGTTTATATTGGTTTATTTCTCATATTTCATCTCTTCACCAAATGATCTACCATCTTCTCACCAAAATTTCTCCAAAAGGTACAGCTGCAATCACTACATAAAATATTAGACATAAAATGGAAAGCGTAAAAAGGTTTTAAGTGTTATTCATTGCCATTAGGAACCAGTCTTCTTTCTGCATCCCTTCCTCAATTGATCTTTACTAACAGAAATCAGGTTTTCTGTAAAACTCTGTAAAAATTAAAAGTTGCCATTAAAAATGAAACAAAATATGTCGTTAGCAGGTAACATAACACTACCTACTTTTCTGTTGCTTTGTTGCTCACTCTCAAGACTCATTTATACAACACAGCAACCTCACCCAGGATTCTGACAACTTCCTCATACCTTTTAGTTTCCTTTTCCTTTCAACCAATTCCAAGTGGGCTGTATTACCTAACTAACCCCTATTTTCCTTGGGTTGTTTTTACAGTTTATGATGAAAGCAAAAGTAATGTTTATTTTAAGAATCTCCTTCATTGAGAAAATTTACTTTGGTGGCTTACGAATTCTTCGGATGCCAACTGGAGCATGAAAGTGAGCTATTTCAAAAAAAAAAAAAAGGGAAAAAGGAAAACGCAGAAGAGAATGTGTTGTCCTGAGCTAACTGAGCAACAGCAGCCAGAGCAGAAAGCATTCAAGAGCCACAGCTCATTTGTAACAAAAAAGCTGAAAGTCTCCTAGCTATTCAAAGACATTAAAAGAAGAAATTGAATGCCAAACTGAACTTCCCAAATCTACATCATTTTCCCAGGCGTAGACATGAACGAAGCAGAAATGCAGAAAACCTGGCAAGCAAGGAAAAAAAAAAATAAATCATGGTTCTAAGGTGCCATGATTGTCTACAGAGGTAAGGGAATGCTTCATAAGTGCACCATAGGCCCAGATGGGGGTTTCTTTAGATCTTGTGAGGGCAGACTCTAACAGCTCACGGCAATTCTGTTTAGCCTAACACCTTACAATGGTTTAAACAGTAAACAGCTCTAATCAAAACACAAAATTGAATCCCTCCAGAAGGAGGGTTTTTTTTTTCCCCTCATGCGTTTCAAATCAACAAGTATTTTAAAAGGACATTACTGCTTAGACAAGATACTTTATCCCACCAGTTTTAGAAACTGAAATTTTAAATTAAAATCATTATTTTACAGCAAGCACATTCACTGGCAATTTTGCAGAAGTAAACAATGCAGTCCCACGTTCTGTGTTCTGAATGTCTTCACCATTTTTAAAAGGTTAGGCCTTCAGTGTAAGTAAACATTACAGATTCTTTTGACTAAAGTAAGCTGCTACCGAGTGGGATGGAGGGAGAGATGAAGAAGGAAAGAGGTGGACATCAACTGCATCAGAAAAAAACCATTCTATTACAAGTAGATGCAAGTACCAGAAGCTAAGCAGAAAAACTGAAAAAAAGGTTGGTTATTTAACTGAAACAAATTATTATTATATTTTAGTGAAACAGAAATATCACTATCTAAAGCAGTAGATGCAACTGATTTGCTGAAATATTAATAAATAGCTACACGCAAGAACCAACCCCTCCTCCCCAAAGAAATTTGCCGTATCCTGAAGAGCAACTATGCTAAGAGTTCACCAAGGAGCCAAAGAGACAAAGGAGAATCTTATAACAGGAGGAAACAGAAACACTGGAATCCTAACAGATCACTTAAAAGATGTCTCAAAGGCAGGAATACGTTATTTAAGTTGCTACTTACTGCAAGTTTCCTGGTGAGAACTTAAAAATTACCCAACTTAAGCCCTGATAAGTAAAATATGTAAGTTTATTACAGCGCCCTGTCATAGCTGTTACATAGCGTATTTTTTTTCATATCTTAAAAACACAGGGTTAAATTTACTATGCATGAGGAAGGGATGGACAAAATCCTTCCCAAAACAGTGTCCTACTATGTACAGCATGTTTCATTTAAAACGCTTAACTACAGCAGCTTTACCACATCTGCTACAAAAGCTTTCAAGTCACACAACCTACAACTATTAAAGTTGCCAATTAAGCTTTATCAGTTCTGTTGACATTGCAGGTAGTGCAAATTCTTCCTATATCGCTGAAGAAAAGAATCATTAATAGCACGGATTAACCAGCAAAAGTCTGAAGACTAGCAAATAGCAGAACACTACAATGAATGTGCAAGTGTATGGAGCAAAGTTTGCGCTTACATCTTTACATGAACTATTCAGATAAAACTCTTGAAGTATACTCCAACACGAACAGTATTTAAAGATGAACAGTATCTAAAAAACTGGAAACAAAAATTATTTTTCTTCTGCAAGTGTTGACTACATTCTAACAAAAATTTATACACACATTTATATGTGCACATTGTGTACAGACTGTATACTTAATCTGATTACTACTGAAAGTCTTACTCATTGTACAAAAGAGATTAAAGATCTGAATCCCACCCCCACCGCCTCCAACATCCTTTCACTCAAGAGCTGAAATATCAAGTCTTGAAATATTCTGCGAAGACGGTGTGAACTTTAGTTCAGGCTAAATGCTAATCTGTAATACAGCAACATCCCCACCCTACCTTAGGCCCATCTTACCACAAAATACACAAAGCAATATACAAAGCAGTTTCAAAGAGCAAAAATGCTCTCTTTTCCACTCTGACAATCATAGAAGCATAATTCCATTTAACAATATACAGTTAAAATCTTAAGTTGAGAAATTACTTTAAATTCATTCACCTCCACTTACGCAGCTCATTAGATGAAAGAAAAATTTGTATCCCTCTCTGTATTCCAACATGACACAGCAGAAAAGTCAGAGTAGGAGAACATGCATTTAAAATGCTCCACATCCATTTATACCCATTTCATAGAGTTCTATTTAATTTCAATCTACAGTTTAACTTCAGTGTAACAAGCAACCCACATTTATAATCATTTTAATACTAAGAATCATATACGTAAGCAAACCTAACAGATATGCCTGGATACAAATGTAATTTCTTGCTTGTGTCAGTACAAGCTATATTTGGCACACATTTGTACATTGCTCATTATCACATTTTGTTTCTAATAAATAAAAGTAATGTGAAGTAATTTCTATAGAGTAACATATTTTTTCTTGAATTGGACCTTTTATTATTCTGATGCACCAAATTGATAAACCACATTATCATGAACAAATCAATGTGATAAATATATATTTAGATCTCAGAAGAGTTTGTTACAGTTCAGGTACGCTTCACATCTGCACTAACGACCCATGTATTTCCACTTTTGTCCTAAATAACCCAAGCTTACAAATTAAAAGCAGTGCATTTGTACCTGTATGTCTTGATTAACTTAACACTGCTGAAGCTTTCACATCACAGTGCACATAATCTGAATGCAATTCTACAGTGCAGCAGCCAAACGGGACAGAAGAAGAAATTATGCCATTTACAGTATATTCTGCATAGGTTCTCATATCACTTGATGTAAGATTTGAGAGGTGCTATCTTAGTAAAAATACATGACTTAGCCTTTTGTAGGTACAGGTTCCTTCATATTAGTGCCCCTCACATACACACCCCTCTGGTGGCAGGATGAAAACAGGGAAGCCCCTTCACTGCCCATAAGCATTCAGTATGGACCAACTAGGTGCGCATTCATATCCTTCAGAGCGTGGAGGGCAGAGGAAGGTCGGAGAAGCAAACTACATGACCAGCTATGGGAATCGCATGACTCCACAAAACAGAAAAGCCCTGCCAACCTCACTCCATGCGTCATTATGCACATAGGCAAACCTTTCAAATAGCAGATTATAATAAAAAGTTGGCCAGTTCTGCTCCATGCCTTCGTCACACATTTTTCCTTCCCTCTGCATCTGTCATACATCCCTGCTAAACCCTCCTTCTCCCCAAACAATACTTTAGGTACCCTGAGCCTCCACCCTAACCTCCACTCATTTCTTTCTTCCCTCTACACACAAAATTCCATTTCCTTCTATCATCATTAATCCTGCCTCTCCAACAAAAAGCACTTCTCCACAGCTCCTATTGCCCACCCAGCCTATTTTCCCAGGCATTAAATCAACCGCAGCTTCATTAGATGTGTTTAAATTTGACAAAAATGGTTGGAAATTTAAGAAAATAAAACCTACACACAAGGACATTCATGTTCAGAACAATACTCCAGTAAAATAAAAGTGTGTTTTGGATTTTTAAAAATCACGAACAGGCTTTTTTAAAATCATGAATCAGAAAGCGTAACTGTGGTTTGTACAGGCATACCTGAGCCAACTCTAGATTAGTGTGGTTGGACACTGCCTGAGCACAAGTAGCAGTACAAGTTTCAGGTAGACTACCTGCTCAATAAATCAGTGTTTCAAGCAGCGAGCCTGAGCTTCCCTCACTCCTCTCAGCACTGAGGCCACTTAGCCAAAAGCCACTTGAATAAAGCACAGATTCACCTTAAATTATAATGATTACTGGGTTTATCTCACATCTTGGATTCAAAGCAAGATAGTTTGCAATCAATGTACTGACCATATCTGTCCTACGTTTGATGGAGACCAGTGCTACATGTCTGATGGAAACCCATCAATTCTTATTAGTCTATCAACTAATTAAAAATCAGTTTCAAGTACTTTTCAGCTGCCATAGGAAACAGAAAGAAGAAATCAAGGAAAATATTAAAGAGGTAAGAAATAAAAATTAAGTATAGTAAATCACCACTCAGAAAACTTATGGGGTGCAAGGCTTGTGACTTCTCAATACCTGTAGTTGGTAAAAACAAGTAAGACTTATAACACATTAGTTAAGATTTTTGCAAAAGCAAATTAAAATCTCTTTGCATAGAATGGAAGTAGGGATTTCACTGCAGATCTATAGTCTGAAAGCAGAAGACTACTGCTCCACTTGAAGCAGAAGGCTACTACTTCACTTTAAAAAAGGCTCTCAAATTTTGTAACATTTTTGGTAAGCTACTTTTTATGCTTCACTATGCAAATAATTCTGTTTACTTCCTTGCAGGTGCTAAGCCACAATTTCACCACAGTCTGTTTCAGTACTCCTACAGACTAAATGCTTGCCTTCAATATTCAATTTATCATTACCATTTTGAACACAAAAATAACATGCGATACACTGGTTGCTCACAACACAACGTAGTTCTGCAAGATAAAGGAGAGAGCAGCTGCAATCTGACAATACAGTTTGGCAAGCAGTCTATTTATAAATAGTTATACATTTATTCTATTTACCAAATCACAGTACATAAATATATACTCGTGTGCAAGTAGAACATGTAACATACACACAATTTATTAAATATTTGACCAATCTTTATGCATTACAAAAGAAGAAAGCAGAAAAACTATAACAAGAAGGTGTTACACACATAAAAAGAAAGTAAATTGTTTTTTCTATTTCTAACTTACTGGTTTATGCTTTTCGTATCTTAGAAATCACTCAGCTTCTACTCAGTGAGAAGGCTGTCAGCTTCTCAGTGTGTTTAAAAATAAAGATGTAATTACCCTTGCTTTTAATATGCCCTTACTACAACTCAGACGTTTGTCTCACCTGTTCATCTAAAAACTAAGATCAGATATTGTAGTATTTACATAATTAGCTTCTGATCATTTGCAAATATGGTAACCTCACACCATTACTGCACTGAGACTGACATAAGGCATTCAGAATGAAGCCTCAAGTCAATACGTTTTTTGCAAAACAAAGGGCTCCATCAGATCGGCACCTATGCCAGGCCTCACCGCCACGTAAATCACCTTTGTAGATGCAATGGCGACACTGGCATGATCTGGCCCTCAGACATTTTAAATGACCAGGATAACTACCTACATCAGGAGTGGGAGACGTCAAAGTCAGACAGAATGACTACCAGTGTCTCCTATCAAAACTGGCATTCCCACAGAGCTATCATAGTCAGAAATAAATACATATCATGCAGGTATTATGGTGGTGAATAATCTTATAAAAATGATGATGTATAGTTTCAAGATAAGATCAGGAAGTAAAGCAGCTGCTGTGCAGAAACTAAACTACAGAGACTAAATATATCTCATCTTTTATGGGGTACTACACACATATAATTTTGGGGGGTTTCGTTTTTTTGGTTGTTTGTGTTTTGTTTTTTTCTAAACTTTTTTAAAAACACTTTCAGCACCAATTTTCTTTCAATTAGCACAAGTTTGCAAATGCCACAGAGGATTATGGGTAGCAGCTGTTTATTCCATATCAACAAAGCTGTTGATCAGATAAGCTATCGGATTTTACATTGTTATTTATTCAAGGAGATCTGAACCCAACCTATGCTCAAACTGGAGAGAGACAAGAATTAGTTTCTGGAAGTAAGCACAAGGACAATGTTGAGACACTGACGGACAGTGCCAAACAGACCTGTGATTTATTATAGGCTCTCAAAAACTACTGTTGGAATGGTGACGGAGAGAAGTCTTGAAAACAGTAAGTACACTCCACTCACAAATAATGTTTTGGGCTGTATTTACCATCCATTTGTCGAGAATGCTATAGCATGAAGAAAATGGAAGCAAGGCATTTCTAAACATTCTTATTTAGGATCAGCTCTAAGGAAATGGTTCCACTACAGATAAAAATCTGACATAAAATATAAAAATATAGATAAAAATCAGTAAAGGTCTATACCTTTACCGTCCTGACATTGCCTTCTTTCCACTGCACAGCTGCACAAGCATCAGTGCTGCTGAAGCAGCTGAAGATCAAGCATGCATTTCCACGAGGTGGTCTCAGCAAAATTACCAGTTTAATACTGCTAAAAATAGGATATCACTCTCTTTCCTTCTCTCCTGCCTGCTCCCTGTCCCACTCACATGCCCTCTCTCGCCCTGGTTCTGGTGCATACTGATTTCTAACCAGGTCTCCTCAGATTATTAAAACTGGCACAAGACTAACTCAGAAAACAGAATATTTTGTGCTGGATAAGTGAGCTACATTGGCTTACTTGGAATTATACAACTGTCAGTTTGGTACAAGAGGAATAATAAGCCATGCGGCTGGAAGGTAGAGACAAGGAGACCAGAGAAAAGCAAGACCTCAGCATTTTAGTAGCAGAGGGCTGCCATCTTCACAGCTGTCATATGAAGCCACAGCACATTCTTTATAAAAGATGTCCTTGATTGAGCTGGCTGCACGATCAGAGTACAGCATACGTTCAAAAGAGAAGGCAGGCGTGTACAGCCCAGACATACTGTCATATTCGGACAGTGAAACCTTGTTCTAAACCAGCCACTCGAAGAGGCAGTCCCCATCATTCCTCTTCATTCACATCCACCCGTAGATGTCCTGACCCCATCCTCACACTGGGCTAACAAGATTGAGGACATGACTCAGGGTAAAGCTTTTATTTTTTTCCTCCTTGTTTAGCTTTAGTCCCTTTCAGTTCCCTATCTGGTTCATCATGGAACCTCAAACTCATGCAGGGAAAACCAAGGCAGGAATGAACAACCAGGCAGAAAGGGCCACCTTTGGCAGGATCAATTTAAACTGCTTGCTGAAATATGGTGAAAGCACACCAAAAATATCACATACTTGCTCAGCTCATTTTAAAGTTAAGGGCTCATCCACATTGTGACATTAGAAAATAAGGACAGGTGCAACTATATAACATATATATAACAGTACAAAGATTTTGGCAAAGTGGAAGATAATGAATAGTAAACATCATTGTAGCTCAATTCGTTCCATAAGATGTTTTTTTTTTAACCTGAAATAAATCTGGGTAAATTCATTACTGTATTAGCTGCCTGTTATACTTTTCATCAATTTCATCAATAAAACAAGTGTCTTACCATGTCATCTTTTCCTGAAGTAAAACTTTTGGTGACTCATATTTATCATTGCCTTGGAGACTGCCCAACAGTTTAACATTTTCAAGAAATCAAATAAGGCATGTACTATTATCTTTCCTAATTAGGGAGGATAACTTGCAGTCTCTAAGCAATGGAATCTGTATGGAACAGAGACGCTCAATAGTTTACCTGAAGTATAGCATATAACATCCATAATTTTACAAATACATAGATGTAAGTGTTGTAAATGTACAAAAAAAATCCCCATTAATTCTCTTTAGTTTATGCTGACACCAGATTCTGTGGCTGTTCTGTGGCAGCCATGATGTCCATTAGTAGGTCAAACAGTTAAAAGTTAATTGTCAAGCACTCTGCATTAAGATGACTCAATAGTATATATGATGTAACTTACCAAGTTATGTGACTGAGGAAAAGCGTATTTTGTGAGGACTTCAAATATATCCCTTCTACTGTGCCCTTCTTGTTTTAAGGCAAACCGTAAATTTCTCATATCCTAAAACAAAGGCATTATCTTTTAAGTGAACCAAAGCAGTGAGATACTTTTATCTGATGTACAAATGCTATATTACACACTCAACATGATTTAGAATCTGCTTGCAACACACCTCAAACCATTGTGAATGTTCAGTTTTATTTCTTATCCCATAAAATAGAATAGAGCATAAGAATCCTACAAATAAAGCATTCTGTGCAATGCAAACGCTGTTTTGGCATAAAGCTATCAGAAATGACTATCCGATTCACTAAAAAGTCTCATGGGCTATTGAATGCTTGCAGGACGGGAGTTACTCTATGTTTTCAAAATGAAAATTTGCCAATAATCTGTCTAGACTACATTGTTCCTAGCTATTTTCTCATCACTAATGTCAAAAATAAGCAGTCTGCACAGTAGCTACTAAGAATCAAATGTGTATACATACTCCATTAATGAGTCACGGAAAGGATCCTGAACTATCCACTGGGAACTCCCCTATGATCGTATTTTTTCATTGCAACCTAATTTTTTTGTGAGATGAAGGAAGGAAATAAGTGATAGCTGTTACATAAGCTTTTCACTACTTTTACAGCTTACAAAGCTCCCGTTTGAGGTCTGCTTCAAAGATTTTAGGATTATAGAAAAATTATTTTCAGAACAAATGAAATAATGAGGCAATGCAGAATAACACCCTAAAACAAGACTACTGTGCAAAGCCTCTTGTCAATTAGTGGCCTGGAAAGGAAGACCAATCCCTCTCTTCGCATGCAGAGAGGATAGTTAAACAGCCCTTGTATTGGGTTTGCATGGCAAGGTTTTGGTAGCAGGGAAGGGGCTGCAGGGGTGGCTTCACTGAGAAGTTGCTAAAAGCTTCCCCTGTGTCCGATAGAGCCAATGCCACCCGGCTCCAAGACACACCCGCTGCTGGCCAAGGCCGAGCCCATCAGCAACGCTGGTAGCACCTCTGGAATAACATATTTAAGAAGGGGAAAAAGTTACTGCCCAACAGCAGCTGGGAGAGAGGAGTGAGAACATGTGAGGGGAACAACTCTGCAGACACCCAGGTCAGTGAAGAAGGAGGGGGAGGAGGTGCTCCAGGCGCTGGAGCAGAGATTCCCCTGCAGCCCGTGGTGAAGACCATGGTGAGGCAGGCTGTCCCCCTGCAGCCCATGGAGCTCTGTGGTGGAGCAGATATCCACCTGTGGCCCGTGAAGTACCCCATGCCAAAGCAGCTAGATGCCTGAAGGAAGCTGGGACCCCATGGAAAGCCCGCGCTGGAGCAGGCTCCTGGCAGGACCTGTGGACCCATGGAGAGAGGAGCCCACGCTGGAGCAGGTTTGCTGGCAGCACTTGTGACCCCATGGGGGACCCACGCTGGAGCAGTGTGTTCCTGAAGGACTGCGCCCTGTGGAAAGGACTCACGGTGGAGCAGTTCATGAAGAACTGCAGCCCACGGGAAGGACTCACATTGGATAAGTTTGTGGAGGACTGTCTCCCATGGGAGAGACCCCACACTGGAGCAGGGGAAGAGTGTGAGGAGTCCTCCCCCTGAGGAGGAAAGAGCAGCAGAAACAACGAGTGATAAACTGACCACAACCCACACTCCCTGTCCCCCTGCACTGCCCAGGGGGAGGAGGTGGAGAACTGGGAGTGAAGTTGAGCCGGGAAGAAGGGAGGGGTGGGGGAAGGTGTTTAAGATTTGGTTTTATTTCTCACTACCCTACTCTGATTGGATTGGTAATAAATTAAACTAATTTCCCCAAGTCGACTCTGTTTGGCCCGTGATGGTAGTTGGTGGGTGATCACTCCCTGTCCTTATGTCCACCCATGAGCCTTCCATTATATTTTCTCTCCCCTGTCCAGCTGAGGAGGGGAGTGATAGTGGGCACCTGGCATCCAGCCAGGGTGAACACACCACAGCCTTTTATACAAAAGGTATTTCCTTGTCCAGTTCCAAAAAGCTCTTTTTAAATTCATCTATGAGGAACATGTGTTTTTTCATTCCTATAAATAGGTAAGCAGTGAGAAAAGGAACCTCCAGATTTCATTTCCTACTGAATTACTGGAAAGTCTTACTTTACAGGTTATATCTAATCCATAAGAGTTCTCTCCTCTGCTTGAAGCTCCTCCCATTTTTTCAATCCTTGAAATTACGCCCAATGGAACATTTAATACCACAACTGGATCCTGCAAGGGAAGGTTAAAGAAAAGATTAAACTGAAAAGAAGGCTCAAGCAAAATGTTCTAGAATAGAAAGCAAACATGAAATACATACAGGAAGCAAAAGTGTGTTTCTGCGTTTGATTGAGTCTCCCCCCCCAACATGTTATGAAGTTTGTACAGTCACTCTACAACCTCAAACTCCAATTTAACATGCAACAAAAATACTGCATGCCTAATACAGCATGCAGGGAAAAAAGGTGGCAACACCCTAAAAGATGCCTTCTGCTACATACTTCTGATTGCCTCTGCTTGCTAAGACTGCTTTATTGCTATACAGAATAAAGCAGAACAAAAGAGATTACTAGTAGAGTTAGCTGCAACCAGAAGGACCCTGTTCAATAGTGTTCAAAACCTTATTTTTTAAAAGAAGTATTATGAAACAGATAACAAGCACATTTTATTCTATTTCATGTTGTTGCTTATCGAACACACTACTACTCCCTCCACCTATGTGAGGTTCTATTGATCAAAGTATTTTTCTTTTCCTCCAGCAAGGACAATCAAAACCTTGGTTTACTGAGAGCCATTTTAAGAACTATTGCACATCATTAGTTGCTGCCCTTGATCTATTACAGAACAAGTGTAAAGAGAACAGCTATCAAAAAAGCTCCAGACAGAAGTAAAGGTATCAGTTCAGTGTAAGTGATTAAACTAATTTTACCAGGCAAAAAAAATTTTAAAAAAAATTAAAAAAAAAAAAATCACACTTTTACAACGCATTTAACTTCAAAGAACTTCAATTTTTATACAGACTTCTCAGTGGCACGAAGGCAATTACTATTTAGTCATTACACAATTAAGATACGGTTATTATAAACATAAGACCATTTCAAGTAAAAAGCCTCCCAAGCAATTCCACAAGCAAACGTGTGCCAAAACTAAAACAAATGAACCGGCCACAAAATAAATCAAAGGCAGTGGGGGTGAAGGGAAGGGGGTTTAAAGCCAACTCATCCCACGGAAGTAATTGTGGCATATTACTCACATTCTCCACACTTCTCAGGTACAGCCTGTAGTTTGTGATGTACACTCTTCCTTTAACAGGGCCATTAAATGGACACATATAAATAACATCCTTGTCTGTAAGAAATGCAGCATTTCTTAAAGATTGTGAAAAGAAAAAAATCAGAGCTAAAGACAGCATCGGTTAAGTAGCAGTAAAATAAAGACAGCTGCCCTCATAAGAGCCGCTCAGAGATGAATGAATTTTAAAAGTCTGAATTTTGTCCACTTGAATCATTAAGAAAATATTAAAGTTTGCCAAATTTGCCCAAATTAAATCAGATTATTTCAGTAGCCTTCCCTAGTTACATTTGTGTTTTCTCAGCACTACCTGGGAGTGGGCAGGACATAGAACAGCAAGTAGATTTAAGTCCTCTCTGTGATTACTGAACCAGTGTATTCACTATCCTAGAACAAATACATTCTTCTATTGATACTATTACATCTTTCAGTGCTCTGTAAATAATTCTGCACTGAAGTATGTAGTTCAAGTTGTAAAGTGTTTAGGGAACTCACCATCCTGAAGAGAAACATTACATTTCAATTTAAGGCAATCAAGTACAGCACGGCTATCAGCAATGTTTCAGCAAGGACAGCAACAAAACGAGTATTAACACATACCACTCAAAACAGAAAGATTTCATTGAAGCAATGCCATTAAAGACTTACATGAAGCACTACAAACCACTTCTCCCTGTCCACTCATTTCTTTAGCCCAATCTATTTATCTGCCTTCCACAACAAGCACCCTCCTTCCAGCGTGCTGCCCCAAAGCACAGACAATTTTCGTAAGAATCATATCAAACAATCATCTTAGTCCCACACCCTCTCCCTCATTAAAATTAAACCCCCACAACTTTCCTCATTAAAAACATAACTACTTCCTCTGAATCACCACTTTGGTTCCATCTCAGCCAATCTTGTTTACAAACCCACCTAACAAATTCTCAGGCGGGGGGGATAGGCTTCACAAATAAAAGACAGACCACTTTCAATTGCATTCTGATACCTCAAAACAAACTTCTATGAGCCTTCAAGTAAGAAACCACTGTACACAACACATTAATCTTCCTTATGCTACAACATTACTGCACGTAAAGGCTAATAAGCGCATAGTAGCTACGTGCATGCCATGTTGTGTCAAGGAAGCATGAGATTGCACTTAGGGTAGTCACAGTTTGGGCTAAGGTTCCACACTACTGTACAAGATATCAATACTTAGTGGGTGGCATGTAGAACTCTCTCGACTTTGGAAAGCTTGGAGGAGCTCTCATTTCTAGACATGTGCTACTTAGTCTGTAGATACAATTATGACATATCTTGACTTGCAATTTCCTTGTATCAGAGAATCAGCCATGTGCGGAAACCAAGATTTTAAAGACTTAAAAAGTTATTTGTGATAAGTGATAAAGTTTCTATCGCAACTACTTAAAAAAATTCATGACATTTTAGCATGACTTACCCCTGCCCCCAACCCAAACCAGTCCAAATTATGAAACAATGCAGTAAGACACATGTATATGCCAGAGTCCTAAACACACACAGCATTAGGCAGCTATATACCTTCATACCTGTAACTCTAGTCTCTCCTGGCAGACGAGGTATTTCTTCATTTTGTTCCCAGTTAGTTCCATCTTTTAGAGTCTAAAGAAAGACAAGTACAACAGCACATTGTATTTTCTTTACAATTCCTTCAAGTTCCAGATTCAAAAAAATCTCAAAGGTAATTTCTGCATGGGAAAGAACAGGTTTTTCCGCAGTAGAAATTGACAGACCAAACCAAACCAGGAACATACATCACTATCCTAAACTGCAACTATTAAACATTTAAAGGTTGAACAGATCTGAAACATAAGCATGTTTTAGTCTTTCTCCTTCTAAAAGGACAGTTAACTATATTTGCATTAAATTGGAATTAAATTTCTATACTGTAAGTTCTCTGAAAATTTCGTGCATTTAATTTTTTAAGTATGCTGGGCTTGGAAGAACAAATCAACTGAAATCACTTAAGCAACATACTCACAACTACTACACACAATCTACTAATTTGTGACTTTCCCACATCCAGTAGTTCTTAAAAATGATTAATAGAAAACAATCTTTGTTTTTGAAGAAATGTTTAAGAAGGTAAATAAAACCTTAGTTTCTGTTTTCTTGCACACAGGTTATGTTTTCTTCAGCCACACAGCATCAAAAAGCAGAGGGGAATGCCATTTAAATTATCTTAATGTATTTCCCACTACAGATTAATATTTTAAAACTAAGCCAGCCAGTACAGCTTATCAATTGCAGTACAGAATCTTTCTACAGCATCAAAGTGCCAAAAATTTTCAGGAATGCCACAGCAAAATGCCACAGTTTCAATGTAGAAAGCAAGAATAAGAGTAATATTTAGATTAATTTGATTTTAAGGAGGCTCTCAATTTGTGATACAGAGAATATTTCACCCATTCACTCTGAGAGACATTTAAATCAATTCAGTTGACTGCCTTAGAATTTTAGCAATAAAAATAAGTCTATACATTCAAGAAAAGAGTCACTCAAATACTCATTTTTCTACCCAAATATGGAAGATAACGATCTCTGGGACATCTGATGTAAAAAACATGAAAAAAGTTACACTCACCCTTTTACTTGAGGAATTCTCCAAGGAGTTTGAATTATATTTAGGTGTTGATGACGAGGCCATACCGGCTATCTGACGAGAAAGCATAAATTGGAGACTTAAACTTCCTCCTGGACTACATACTATTTACAGGAGAGATTTTAGAATTTGAAGGTCCACAGGTAGACATTAAGAGCTTCCAAGAATGTTCTGCAAGTTACTACTAATTAAAAAAAATTATACAATGCCTTATAATTGAAGGTCACTATTTAAAAGCACCCGAATCTAACAAGAAATTCATTACTAGCTCTGGGATTGGTTCTTATTATAAGGAATATTCTGACTCAAGCTGTATTTTGGAATTCAGTTGTTTGAATACTATTATTAGTTAAGTCAACAGACATTAGAGTGCTTGTTTTAAGCAACAGGATACACACGCTGTGAAATGCAAACTATTTGGAGCATTAGTATGAAGACTTTTCATTTAGGAAAACAGGAACAAACTACGAAATTATTGCACAGCTCTTGAAATCACAAGCATGTAAGTGTTTCAAGTTTAAAAAAAAAAAAAAAAAGAGAGAAGGAAAAAGCAGGAGTTCCACAGTACTTCTACATTTAAAAACAATCTCCCATTTCCTAAACTGAAACTTCAGTTAGCACACCAGAAGGGGGAGTGTCCAGCCCTCTGGTCTGAATACCCCTGATATGTTTGAAGGAAGAGGACTTCATTTTTTTTTTTATGGCATTGATTAAAGACAGAATCGCATGATACAGGATGCATCTTCTTAATCATTTCCTGACATTGCACAAGGGATCTCTACAACAAACACTGCGAAAACGCTCATACTTGAAGTTACTCCAAACAGTAACTTCGTACCAAATTATACTTCCCTTTCACTGGTCACACACCCTTCATCAAGCCGATTTGACACTGTATGGCAATCTTGAAGAGGTTTCTTTTGTTTGTGATTACAGACCACACAATCTTTGTTTCTGTTCCAGAAATGAAACATTGTAGCCTTAAATAAGCACTTTCTCTCCCTTCTCAACACTGGAAAAAGTTTGCACAGACCCCTCTGCACCGTGACAAGTGTCAGCCCGTGCTCCTGCACAACTGCGGGCTCACGGTGACACTGCAACAGTCCTACACGAGCCACAGCGACACACTAAACTGCAAAATCCAAAATGCTTTGAAGTTGCTATAACAATAAAGGAATGTGTCTGTGCAGGAAGAACGTGGAAAACCACAAGCCAAAGTTCTACAGGTTACTTCCTTACAGTGCCCAAGTCTTCCACATCTCATAAAGAAAACATAGGAAATCTGACATTGTGTTTAAAACAGTAATATATTCAGTGATACAGCTTATCAGTACAAAAACCACACCCCTCCACAAAAAAAAAAGGAGCCCATGTTAATCCAACCCTGACAATTCCGTGATTCTGCGATTAAGTTGAAAAATGAAGAAAAATGCTTTTGAATGCCGCAGAGCCTGTGTGCCCCTGTCACAGGGAGGTATTGCTTCCCTTCTGGGTCTCTGGCAGTCTCAGCTTTCTCCAAACGCTGAAACAGAGGGGTCCTGAACCGATTTTAGTGCGCCACCAACAATTTAAATGAAAAGAAATTAGCAATCAACATTAAATCATTGTTCTTTCAAACTACCCTCCACAGAAAAACTATTGCAACACTGTAGACTAATGTTTTTACTATAAAATTTGGAAGATTAGGAGAAGATAATTTCACCGTTTTTCCTTCCTTGCAATATCTTACATACTATAAAACTTAAGGTAGAGTTCACTTTTTCTATACTGCTATGTTAACTTGTGAACATCCAATATTTGTCCAGATGACTTTCCTTAATTTATAGAAGCTTAAGTTTTCCGATAACCACATATTTATAACAGTAAATGGTATATTTAGTCAGAAGCTGGTTTTAAAATGTTTTCCATATGAAGTAGGTTTTGTTCATATTTTAAGTGAGAAATACCAGGCGAGACAAAGCAACAAAGGCACAGTAGCCCCAGTTTTTCTATGTCAGCATAGAAAGTGGTTTCAACTAGAGCTCACGTAAATTTAAATTAAGGCTGCACCAACCATGAGAGACAAGCGAGCATAAACAAGCCCCAGAAAAGTGACTTTTAAAAGATGTGGCAACCCTGAATAGATCTGCACTGCAAAATGGAAATTTTGACTGCAGCAGGTACAGGCACACCCAAGCTAGTGTTGATCTTCCACCCGCAGCTACTCCACCAGCGAAGCCAGACAAGCTTCAGCAGAGGTCACACGAGCCCACCCAGGGTCCTGGACACTCACCTCGGTGCCAGCCCACTGCCTAAGCTCGTAAGAACAAAAGCTCATTTGGACATTCCTTATGCATTTCAATACTACCTCCAATCGTATCGTACTTCTGCTGCTCACACAGGGAACAGTATGAAGTGTTTTAAAAGCCTTCTGTTTCCTCCTTTGCTTTCTATATTATTTCCTCCCTTACTGCACATTCACTAAGTTTTGGCTGAACTGTAGCATTACATGACGTGAGTCACCATTCTGAAATTAATCATCTCACTCCAGAACACTGACTATAACTTTTCCAAACCCCAGTGTAAATTAGAAGGAATAAGCAAAGATCCTTGCAGATTCTCCGAAAAATTTCTTTGCAGAACCTGACAGTACAGCAGGACAGAGCTCGCCTCGCCTCCCCTCCACGCTGCCACCCCACCAGGCCACTCCAACCAAACGAGGTGTCTGTGCAGCTCTTGCAGCAGACCTGGGTACGCAAGTTTACTTTGTGTAAAATTCCGCCAACTCTCCAGGAAACTGATTTCTTTAAACATAATTTACAATGAGAACAAATTCACTCACTGACTTCAATTTCTATAGAATATCTCATTATAGAATTACAACCGACTACTCTGTTTCATTTCCAACACTTCAATTATGCAAATTAGACCTATTCAGAGCTAATTAAGTTGAATAAATATGTATCGAAGGTAAGGTGTTATCTGTCACGATTTTTTTTTTTTTAAATCCATCAAACATTTTCACTAACGTTAACTCAAGTTACTTCATCAGTATATAAGTGGAAGAATTCTTTTAAAGCTACCTAAATTTTGCCTAGAAATCCAACCACACTTTAAAATCCCAAGTACTAACAAGCACATTTATAACCACCCACATTTCCCTGACTTCTAGAAGTAAACTATGGTAAAGTAATTAAACTTCATATTATAGAACACCCATTAGACAGCATTTACAACAGTGTCCACTTTTGCACCTCAGTACAAGACAGGCATTGATAAACTTCAGTGAGTTCAGCAGAGGGTCACCAGGAGGACCAGGACCTGAAGCGCCTGCCATGTAATGAGAGGCTGAGGGACCTGGGAATCCTTCAGCCTGAAGAAGGGACAGCTTCAACGGGACCTCACAGCTCCCTACCAGTACGTTTGATGTGGTTACTGAGAAGACAGAACCAGGGTCCTCAAAGTGGTGAGCAAGGAGAGGACAAGACACAACAGAAACTAAAGCAAACTAGGTTCCAGCTTGATTTAAGGAAAAAAAAAACCAACAACCTACTTTTGCACTGTAAGGGCAGTTGGGCCGTGAAAAGAGGGCCCAGGGAGGTTGCAGTCTCCATCCTCAGAGGTTTTAAAGACCCAACTGAACAAAGCTTTGAGCAAGGGGTTGAACTACAGACCTCCTGAAGTCCCTTCCAACCTGAATTACTCTATGCTTCTGTGATGTTCAGGCGACAGACAAGGTTGAGTTCTCATCCCACAAACAAGGACACACCCTTAAAGAAGTGGACTACACTATATCAAAAGAGCAAAGAAGTTTTCAAACACATTTTAAATTAACATGAAATATTTCCTTTTATAATATTATTTCTTTTTCTGTCAAATTGTAGAAGCAGCTTCTGGCAACTTCCCCAAGTATTATTGCCATGAACAATTCAAAAACGTACTCCATCATAGTCCTAAAATAGCTACAACTTTCTCATTATCACAGAGCAGCAGTAGTCCTTCCACACAGGGAAAAATCTTGCAAGTAGTTTTCCACTGCAAACACATTTTATTCCCCAGTATCACCCATACGTACTTCCATACAAACTTCACGCTTGTCAGCAGCTGAACAGAAGTACAATTACTCTGCAAATTTAAAACAAATCAAGACAACTTTGTTTATGATATTTTGCAGTTACAAACAGTTGAACATTCTTCCCTGAATCAAGAATAGCAAGTAGACAAAGCAATTTTACTGGATTTAACTTGAACTAATAAACAAAGCTTTGTTAAAGATACCAGAACTTAATATAGTAACACTACCAAGAAATGTAGGCTCCAATGGTCTTACAATAACAATTAAACTACTTGGGAATCTGTATTTTCATTAAAGATTATATTTATACTTGTGCTTCCTAGGATTCATAGGAACGGAGGCACAACATTTGAAAGGGTAGGCGCTAAAGCCCAGATTTTAAGAAATCAGTTCAAGGATCCTATCTGGTCTTTACAAATAAATGCTGACAGACGTGAGCATATGCTCACACAGAAAATCTAAAACTTTAAAACATGTAAATAAGCTTTTGAGGGCTAAGAAACCTGAAACGACCAGCTATTCTTCCTTAAGGTTCTTCACTGCCAACAGGTTAGAGGATGTGTGCAGTGCAGCTTGGAAAGACCACCAAGACTCTTATAAGCCAGGTTTAGATTGACAACAGCCCGGTGAAAGTAGTTCTGATTGTTTATGATCCAGGAATAAATTAAAGCTCATTTCACATTTTGCTGGTCTTTTTAAAGCTTCATCTTCACATCGGAATCACACCAAGTAATTTGCAACTCTTCTGTAACTAAGCCATGCTTGTGTCAACCTAAAATCTTTACAAGTATAAAGAACTAGTTTATGCCCAAACACAACATAATCTGCATCTGCCAAAGGATTACTACCACAAACATCTGAGATCAAGTAAACTGCATCAAGTAACTTGTGAGCACCACTTTCCAGATATTTAGTATTTTTTACTCTCCATCACTGGATTAAAACTTTGGGAAGAAATGCTTTCAAGTTTGTACCTATATCAATCATTTGGAGCAACAACAATTTTGACAACACAATGTAAAATGAAGTTTTTAATTTTGTATAGTCTACAATGTTCAATATGTTAATCTGGAAAAATTGAGGAAATTAAACTGCTAAATCACCATACACAAGACATTTACAGAATATACTGAGTAAAAGGTAAACATGATGAAAATACATTAGTGGCACATATTATTATAGTTGAAACAGTTATAGTGTGTGTGTGTGTGTATATTTTTATATATATATATAAAAGAATATAAGGGGAACTGGACAAGCATGAGAATTACTTGCTTTTACCAGATCTACCAATGCGGTGAAAATGAACAACAAAAAGTTCAACAACATTTTCTAGAAGCATTCCAATTTCTGTCACACATCAATAACCATGACACAGGATAACACCAAAGTTCTCATAATCCTGCTCTAGATAACGATTTGTGCAAGAATGAAAAAAGTCTGTGCATCTCCAAGGCTTCTCCAAAAAATACTGTTACAGAATTTACTAAGCCCCTTCATTTGCTGTCATAGTAAATCAGAAAACAATTCAAACACTTCTAAAAAGAGCTACAATTGGACAATTAAATGACACATGAAAGC
Source organism: Pluvialis apricaria (assembly GCA_017639485.1). Lineage (NCBI taxonomy): Eukaryota > Metazoa > Chordata > Aves > Charadriiformes > Charadriidae > Pluvialis > Pluvialis apricaria. The sequence continues at coordinate 9,689,803 of CM030017.1, forward strand.
GATCAGTGCACTGGGTTCATCATTTAAGATCTGCAAGGTATCTGCCAGTCTAGATTAAAATTATTCACATAGTTAGATCTGATACCACATAAGGCGTTATTTCAAAAAGAAGACAAATAGTATTATATTAGTAAACAATTTTTCACTGTGTTTGAGAGGTAAGTGTAGTTTAGTTCAGGTATATCAAAAAAGCTGCTTGCAACCTCATTTAAACAGAAGATGCAAATAATTAAAAAACAGGTTTATAATGACAACGTATACTGGTGTTACACAAAGACTGTAGAGTTATTTGGTATAGTAACAACCTACAGAGCCAGTGTGACTATACTGCCTTGTGTTTCCCATAATAAAATTAGAAACATAAAATACAAAGTCCTAAAAACAAAACTACATCTGTCAGCACCACAACTGCACAGAAGAGATAACACATAATACATAGGTTTTCAGAAATAACACACAGAACAGAGCAGAACTCTAGGAATTTCTAAGACAGCAGCAATATTAAGCTAAGACAACCCCAAAGGAAGGAAAAAAAAAAAAGGTACTTTATTCTAAGTATTAAGAAGAAAGGATCATAAATCCTAAAAAAAAAAAAATTCCAGAAAAGCAACAATCCTGAAGGGTCAAGCCAACAACAGCATCTAAGTTACCATATCAGAGAATCACTGAAATAAGCATCAGCATCTTTAATACTAGTAAACGAGCATTTAATATAATTAATTCAAGAGTAATCATTCATCTCATTAAAGGTTAACAAAATTTTAGAATTAGATATAAGGATGTACAGGGATATGAAACAAAGATCTACAGCAACAAAGGCAGTTTTCCAGACATCAGCTGTCCCTACCCAAATAGCACCAATCAACCAAAAAGAAACACTGTGAGACCAAAGTGCCACAACCAACTAAGCAAGCCCATAGAAATAAATACATCTCTTTCAAACTCATTTAACCAGTAATATTTTGGCACAAAGGAACTATACTCAATAATGGAAACAAAAATAAGGTTGCAGACATCTCCAAAGTTTAACAAAGCTACAAAAAAGCAATAGCATAAGGCAGAGCATTCCAATTTCAAACAGATAAAATTAAAAAAAAAAAAAACAACCAAAACACAACACCAAAAAATCCACAGAAAATCCACACCATAGAAATATTTGCTTATATTTATTTCCAAATGAAATAAAAAAAAACACAAAACCTTCCTGCAACCCTGAAAGATACTAATGCAGGAGGTTTTTAGAAGCAAAACTCTATTTTGTTTTAAATGATGTCACTCATGCTCTCTGACCTGATACATTTAGACTACTTAACTAAAAACCAGATTTTAACATTTTAAAGTCATACTGTACTGACACCAAAAACATGCCTAGAGCAATGCCAATTCAGACATCATAGTTACATGCATTTAATTGTGGCCAGTAGCAATTACCTGTCACTTGTTATGCAACTGATGGCGCACGGAAGGAAAGGAAAACTGACTTATCTGTGAGATGTAAGTGTCATTTAAACAGGAAAAGGAAGAGGCTCTATTAAACCACTTAAGAGAGCATTTATGATGTCTTGCCATCAGAGTTCAAGGGCAAATCATACCTATGATGTACACCAACAGACCACCTTTGCATATGAAGTCATAAACTTCCACCTGCACTTACTCCAGAGTTGATCTTTGGCATCAACATGTATTGCCACATCATGGAATCTCCTATTTCTTCTTTACCATCACAGTCACAGGGTGTAAAATCTTTTCAAGTGTAACCTCTTAGTAATGGACCCTGCAGCCCTTACCTTTCCTCAAGTGGATCATCATGATCTGAAAGTGGATTACGCCACCAGTGGGTCTTCTCCCTTAATGTCTAAATAGCATTTCCCATTCACATGTAATTACTAGATCTACATTTACCAGGGAAACCATATGAGCTTTCAAGTCTCTTTGAAAGCCTTCTCAATTCAAGTCATAACTAGAACACCAAAAGCACACCAGCAGTACAAGCCTCAATGGGATACTGTGCATGTAGAAAGCATTCTAGTATTTGCCCTTCTGCACTGAAGTTTCTAAAACAGTTAATCAAATTCATCAGTAATGCACTATAAAAAAAAAAATAATCTGTATCCTACAAAAAAAAAGTATCACTCAGAAAAAAAACTTGCAATCTGGAGCTACCTGTTTGCTAAATGTTAACTCTCCACCAAACTTCCTCTCTAAGAAAAATGCACTCCAAAACCACTCACGTTGCCAAATCTCTGCTAGACTGTGAACGGCAAGCTGTGGAACTCCACACGGACTGCTGAAGTTGTTTGTGAAGAATCAGAAACGCTCCCTCTCCCAGAAAAAGCATTCTCTTGTTCCCTAATGTGCCCTGTATTTGAAAGGGCAAGTCATTGTCCCCAAAGGACTCAATATGAACAAGTGCAAATGACAAAAGTTCACAACAGTCAAGTGACTGCTAATTCAGCAAACAAATTACAAGTGTGCCAGCTGCCCCCCCACTCCTATTTTATAGGCTCGCTATACCAGGTAGTTTTGAAGATACCAGAAGGGAGACCTTGCACTAACAAAAAATAATACCCCAACAATGGAGTTCTACAAACCGCAGCAAGTAGCAACAGCTTGGCAGAAAGCCTGGCAAATATTTTCTCAGCACCACCAGATCCTATGCACTTCTGTGTATGTGTTTCTTCAAAAAAAAAAAAAAGTGTAGCTTGGACATGGAAGCCAGCTATTGAATAAACAATAGCTGGAGAGAGTAAAAAAAAAAAAAAAAAATCTTCACTTCTGTCTTGACTGATATTTCTACTGTCTTTATTTGAAGGTTTTCTTTTACTGTCTTAACTTCTGATGGAATTTGACTCCCACTCTATTTTCAAAGTAAATCACAACTTCCAGCAAGACCTAACATAAAAATTTGTAACATTACTTTTTCTAATTATCAACCTCATTGCTTCCTTCTTTCAAATCGTATGGAAAATGTAGCTCAGGGTGATATCCCTGGCTTTTATCCTGGCTAGCTTTCTTGCAAGAGAATTACAAGCTCTCTCACAAAGAGAGATGATACAGTAGGACATGTGCCATCGTGGACACTAAGTAACTTATTTGCTGATGGACTCTGATCTGTTAGTTAGATATTTCTCCTGTTTTATATCACAGTAACAAGGAAAAGCAGCACCTATTCAGTGGCAATAAATATAATTATTTGCTAAGGCCTGTTTTCTAGCAATTGTCAGAGGTCTATTCCTTGAAATTTACGCTAACAATTATTTCTGTACACTTGTACACACTTATTGCTTCTCCTGTATTTATTCTATGCGTAGTATCTTTCTCTTGCCATGATTATCTTTTTTCCTGACTTTTTCTTAATATTTGCTCTGGTAACTGAGTTCTAAAGTGGAAGTTCAGTCGTGTAAGTAGATCAAATAAAGTGGTAGTTTTCCCTCTATGCGTGTAGCCTTGTACAGCAAGTAGCTGTTAACAGAAGTGAGTTTAGGAACCATTTGTCACCTTACCTCTAGAATCAGCACTACATCTGTAGGAAACCCATGCCTGCAGGCTGATCTGTGGCTTTCTAAACCCACCCAGTCTATTTTCTCTACTCTGCATCCCCTACAGGGAACGTATACCTCCCACATTGTCAAAAGCTGATGCGGTTGACAGGAAAGCCTATGGGATAGCAAATACAGCTTCAAAGTTTTCTATTAAGAAAGCCTTCAGTTGCTCTCTGCTCATTCTTCTTGAAAGATATCCCCTTAGGCCACTGTAGTTCTATTGCTAAAGATTTAACCGATGATTCCACAAGAGAAATGGAAATTGTATCTATTATACAACGATATACTGTATAAAAAAAATGACACTGTAACAGTTAAAATGACATCCCCTGCTCAGGCTTTCCTCTGAGAACACGTACAACCGATGTATCTGATGACAACTCTCATCTACTGTGTTTAGTTCCTTCTTCCACCACATGAATTGCTTCTCTGAATACACATAACACCGCGGAGAAAGTACCATTCTGAGTTTGTCTCTGTTTAGAAAGAAACAGACTGAGGACTACAATGAAGTCATCCACAAACCGTTCTTTGCTTCAGTCCCTAAGAAAGAGGAGACTGGCACTATCCTGCCTAACTCATTCACGGGGCAGCACCATACCTCTGGCTCTTCTCTCTTTCAAGTAACAGGCAGGTACTTTGCCGGGCACAGAAAGTTTGATTCTTCTGTATTCCACATCTGCCTATGTATGTTATGGATTAACGGGTCCGGTCACATCACATGGTCTCTGGCACACAGCTTTTCTATTAATTATACGCGACAACCCAGCAAAGATGTTGGGCACCAATTACTTAGATTTTGTTGAAAAACACACATCTCATTTTACACAAAACTGTAACACAGTCTACTTGAAAACACTTACTTTTGTTTTCTCTTGTTCAGAAGCCTCCAGGTTTAATATGTCATTTCAGTTGTAGACAATATAGAGATGCCCACTTCAGTGTGAGATGAGAGGACAACAGTGTGTTCATTCCTTCAACTTTCAAACATTTGACTTTTGTGCTGTAGCTGGCCCCTGACAGGAATCGAACAGGTAGGAAGAAATTGTTAGCACTGCTAGCATATTTCAGTTGACATTACTTTTTAGAAAACTTCAAAACGGAAACAAAAGCCCAGAATAGTTGCTACTAAAAAAATTCTGGAGAAAGGAAACAAACAGTACTAGTTCTTCTTATGTTTTATCTTGTGTCAGGAGGTTTGGCATCAGGTAGTTGGAACTGAGAAGAACTCTCCCTTCTAAAACTTTAAGATACAGTTTTGAAATGTTTCTAATGTGTAAATCTTACGCAGACTTTTAATGATGCTTATGTTCCCCGTACATATTTGGGCATCTTACTGCACACAGTTAAGCACTTCCTCTCTCATCCCTTCCCAAAGAATACTGCCATGTATTTGTTTCTTCTTCAAAATACATCCAAGAGTGACTTTCATATGAAAGCTGCTATGTAACTTCACAAAGTCAGAAGGAACAGACCATGAAACAAAACGTATTTCACCTGATTCAAGTTCTTAGAAAAATTAGTATGTTCTCCCCTTTAAAAGAACACACGACATTAAAGATCTACAGTTACTTCTCATTAAACTAGTCTTGCATTCTAAATTAACTATTGTTAGTTAAGGCTGTAACTCTACATATCAGGAATACATTAACACTAGAGTTTGCTCAACCTCAATGATGCCAAGAGCTCACCTCTTCAGCAAGTGTGTCTTTTGGAAGCCTCCTTTTGACCAAGCATAGAACAATAAACAGTTCAAAACCAGAAAATTTTGCATCTCATTGAAAAATACCTCATCCCTTGTAACGTTTGCCGCACAACAATGCTACATATAGCACCAAAAGTTCTGTGTATTAAGGCTCGTTGCACTTACCAGCTTTGTTAGTAACCGTACAGCCTACCTTTTTTAACCACTTAAACCACAAATTAACATTAAAAAGAAAACTACAGCACAGTGCTAATCCTGTACCATGAGATATTTGCCCTTCAAATTTGGTTAATGATAAACAAATATATGACTACTAGCAAACAAGGAGCACAATACTGCCCCAAAACAGGTATTATGCAGTAAAGCCAAGGTACTTTTTAAACATACATAGTTTTGATTAGTACCTGGCATGACAAGTCAGTCTACAGACCAACTGCAAAACACTTAACACGTATACAATTTTAAAACTGCATTTGCCTATGTTGCTTTCTATAGCACCAAGAAAAATGGGCCTTTCTGTGAAAAGAAAAAAAGCCAATACTCCTCCTATGCTCTTAATTACATGCACATCTGAAAAAAACAAACCAACCAACCAAAACCCACCAATCAGTAGTAACTATGCTTTCTGACTACCACAGCACAAAGACCACCAAGCAGAAGCAGACTCTCATCTTCAAGAGTTATTTCTTGCTTTAAATCAACTAAAAACATTTGCTCTGACAGGGAAGGTTTCAGCTCTTCAGCCATGAACACCGAAAGAAGTCACATGCTTCACAACAAAATTTAAGCCAGTCAGAAATGAATACTACAGTGGCTTAAAAGTCTGAAAGCGAATAAAGAACACTCGGAACATTTTCATATCACAGCAGAGAACTTCTTTTCACAGGAAAGGCAGAAATTACAGTTCAAAGGTGTCTTTGCTAAGCCATGGGGCCGGGCTATGCACTTCAGCAACATCTCGCCTCCACATTGATTCAGCACATCAGGGCGCGAGTCAGGAGAAGCCGGAGCACAGCAGCAACGCAGAGCCTCCGCAGCCCGGCCCCGCCGGCCGCAGGGCCCCGCCGCCCGCTCGGCGGCCACAGGTGACTGCCGGAGATCGGGCGCGGCGGCCCGCCGGGGATGCGGGGCTCCCAAAGCGCCCTGGGCGGCAAAGGGGGGCCCCTCACAAAAGCCTCCAGCAACCCCCAGACCACCCCGGGAGGCGAAGAGGCAAGCGACGGGGGACGCGAGGTGCGCCGTGCCCTGAGGGAGAGGGGCTGGGCCGGAGGGAAGGCCCGGGCCGGCAGCAGCCCCACGCCGGGGCATTCTGAGGGGGGGGGGGGTACGGGAGGAGCGGATCCCCCGGGGCGGGGTGGGGACGGGGGTGCGGGGACGGGGGCGGAGCCCACCGGGGCAGCCCCCGCTGCCCGGCCCGGGCCCCACGGACACTCACCGCGACGCGGCCGCCGTCGCCGTCGCGGGCCCGAGTGCGGCGCCCAGCGCTCCCCGCCCCGCGCGGGCCCACCTCGCCCGCTCACGTGACCGGCCGGCGCCCGCCCCACCCCTGGGGCCGTGCCCCGGTGCCTGCCGGGAGCTGCAGTCCGCGGGGCCGCGGGGCCTGACGGGAGGTGTAGTCCTGGGGGCGGTGTGGGCGGGAAACGGCCGCCCGAGGCCGTGAGGGGAGGGGAGGCCGTGAGGGGAGGGGAGGCGGGTCGCCCTTCGGTCGCCTCCCGCGCCGTTACCGGCACCGGGCCCTGCCAAGCAGAGCATTCCGAAATGGAACAGCCGGGAAAAAAGGGAAGGGAAGAGAAGGAATACACGGGATGTGTGTCCAGCGTAAAGCAGATCAAGTTGATCGGTCGATGGCCGTTAGTGATCAGAGACACTGCAGCAGCCCAGGCCTTCTGGATGCTCCCCGACTACAAATAAAAACTGATATGAAATCAATACATTGGTTCACACCTATACTTTTATATGTATAGATATATATTTATTCGTCTAAATATATATGTGTGTCTGTATACATGCAGAGCATCCTTCTTATTTGATCATTCATTCAAGGTTTTGTTCAGATCACATTTTAAAGCTTTTCTCTGACATCATGAAAACTAGAAGTTGGGGTTTTTTTTCCTTACTCATTTCTGACTCTTTGTGGCTCAGATCACTAAAAGTGCTCTCCACAAATTCTCTCATAAATTTCTTTCCATCACTTTTGTTCTGGATCTTTTCCAACCTGGCTTATGCCCCTTGCATTTCTTCAAAGCCTCAGACAGCCTCTTGCTCATATGACCTTTAGTGCTTGCAAATGTTATTCCACCCTAATCAGTCAAGCAAAATACTCTCCACCCTTGTTCGGTGACTCTGTCCTCTCCTTTTTTTCCCCTCCTACATTCCTAACCCACCTACTGGCACATTTTTGAGGGGCTTTTTCTTACACGCCTTCCAGCATCCAGTAGATATTAACCAGGCCTTTCCCCCTGGGTCGCTTCTCTAGTCGCTCTATGTTTTAACCCTGGATAATGTGTACTACGACCACAGTTCAAACAACAGTTTCCACTCATATTTTTCACGGCTATGCCTCTTCACGGCGGATTGCCATGCTTTCCTAGCTAAACTCTTGGCTTGCGTCTCTGTTACCTTCTTATGGCTTCTCAGTGGGACTTCACCTTCTGCTGCACGCAGTCACAGACGCCCCGTGAGTCCCACACCTGCATGGTCAGATGCCCGAAGATGATGTGAACTGGAAGAAATGTGCTTTGAGTCACCTGACTGATGATTCACCTGATGGCTATTTGGATCTGCAAGAGCATACGTTATTAAAGTTTTGTGTATGAGTGGTTCTGGGATGTTTAGGCTGTCCCTGTACTTCTGAGCCTGGTCTTCATTCTTTTGTATTGCAGCATATGGTGCCTGGGTCGTAATCAGCCCAGACGGCACACAAATACTCCAGCCTCCAATCCCTGGACCATCTGGATAAAAACTGGTTAATTGACAACCCTAATGTCATTTTAAGCTCAGTGTAGTTAAAAAAGTGTCGAGTCTTCTCCCGCAAGTACTCTCAACTTTATCTATTGCCCTATTATCTGCCTGTATGTAATCATCTTTGACTCAGACCTTTGCTTGGTCCTTTATGTTCAGACTATATCTAAATCTGTCCATACAGCTAAAATTCCCATCTTCTCAAATCTCAATTACTGCGACATCCTTTCCTTTGGCCTTGGAAAATATAACCTTGTCTTGCTCATACTTATTGAGAACGCTGCAACAAAGACCATTTTTCTTAGTCTGTCATTTTCACCATGCTATTCCTCTCTTTTCATCCCTGTGCTGGCTCAGCCTACTCTATCGTGTCGATCCTGACCTATGTGTCTTTACTTTGGAAGGCCTCGGTAGCCTGTCTTCACCTTACTTGCCATTTCCATTCACTGCTGGGATCTAACAACAGCTCCAGTCAGCTCACAGAGACAGTTTTCACAGCCCACTTGTAATACATTTAAACAGCTGCTTTTGTTCATTCTTTTGGCTGCCTTTTATTTCCAAGGATCCTTTAAAGAGCCCAAAAGTCACTGATAATTTCTCTTCAAAACTCTCCTTAAAACTTTTCTTTCCTGTAATGTCTGCAATACAGTGTCACACTTCTTTACGCTGCCTCTCCTGCCTCTATTCCCTCAGTTTTCCCATTTCATACTTTGTAAAACTCTCAGGGCAGGACCAACCTTTGTGTTGATTCTGATCCATAACAGGGTCCTGTAGCACTACGGTAATGCAAATAATAAATACACACGTGGAACTGAGATGCCAGGGAAAACCTAGGTATTATGAGATTGAAGAAAACAAAGTGCAATTTGGGAGCATAACCATACCTGATAATAATATTAACTTAATTTCCTACTATTCTGGAGAGTAGGGGGGCAAAACTAAGTGGAGGTGGCGAGTCTGCAAATCAAGGCCATAGATCAAGTTAATGATGATTTATATCCAGCTACCTCACAAATATTTTCACTGGGTTCTAGTTGCTGCTGTGACAGATAAAATGGAAAAGACAATCTAGTGTTAAACATATGTATCATACATATATAGGTATGTCTGCATGTTCACATGTGTACATATTTTTTTCCTTTTATGAGTTAGATATTAGAAAAGATATGGTACATCAGCGATTCTTTTGCTTTTCTAGCACTGTGCCACTCACACCCTTTGTTTCCTGTTATTGTCCTTTGTTTGCTAACTTGATGTTTATTTTTGTCTCGGCTAAATAAAGACTGCCAGATTTAATTATTTTAAGCTGTACTTTAAGACCTCTTTAACCTATTTCTATCTAGCTTTTCCCTCAATTAGCCTAATCATTTCTTTATCAAGTAACTTGTTACCAAATAAAACACCTATAGCACCCTAAAAAAAAACCCCAATCTGCCCCTTGCTTCTTGACTCACAATAGCAGTAAGGTGAGTTATATAAGAGGCTAGTTGTATTTCTGGCTCCTGCGACTCCCAAGGGCTGGAAATAGCAATTGTATTTTGGGAACCATTTTCAGAAACACTGACTGAATGTACATACTTGTTATTGTGCACTCAGGCAGATGCTGGCTTTCAGATACCTAGGTTTTGCGCGCACGTTACTGCTGTCACCCGAACCTGGCACATGGCAACTGAAGCAAACATATACATATCTATGTGTATATATACGTATGTGCATATATACACATCTGCTGTGACTAGGAGACAGATACCTCCTGTTAGATGCTGATTCTTTGTCTTCAAAGACAGAGAAAATTAATGTCGGGTACTTGTTTTTATATTTAGGTAGGAAAAAACCCCATTATTTTCTCCATGCAAATATTAGAAGGAGTTAGTATGTTTTATTTGAGAAATAGCTGCATTTCACAGGAAGCCAAACTCATTCTTACATGTATCATACCTAATTTGCATAGTAAGTAAAAGGTTTTAAGAGAACTGGAATGAATTTGGATGAAAAGAACCAAACAAATGGAAGTTAGTAATATCCACTGAATTACCAGAACTGTTAGTGGAATTAATTTTAGTACCGTCAGAACAATGTCCCAAATTAAGAGAAATAGAAGAAAAACCTCTTAAATTAAATAGCACACAAAGGAATAAACTTCCAGTGCGCTTAAATGTAAATTGCAACAGAAAGTGACCTGTTAAATGTGTAAATATAGCTCATAAAGCAGGAGGACCTTTTAGATTAATACCTGTTAAGTGCTTTGCTTTTTCTCTGTGCTCTGAAGTTCTCTGAAGGGCTGAGGTTTCATTCAAATCCTGAAAGAACTCTAGTGACAGAGGGCAGCTGAGACTGCAGCAGTGAAGTGGGTAAAGTTAAAATACCCTGTAAAAGCATAGCACCTTGGCATCAAGCAGTTTTATCACTGTAAAAAAAGGTGTAAGATGGACCTCTCCAACACCCTCCTTCTATTGTCAGGGTCCACACGTGTACAACTCAAACTACGCTGGTGTCTGAATGACTTAAAATTCAGCATATAAGAGTTGTTTTAAGCACCATTTTAAATATGCCAATGAGCACAACAGAAATTGTCTGACAGAGTTAATATGTGCTCTATTCAGAAATACTGTTTGGTTTATAAGTACAAGAGTCACTGCAGCCGATAGGGCAGGAAGGGAAACGTTTTCACCAGCATTTCCTACTCACTGTGGAATATTTGTGCATTTTGAAAACACAGCACAGCCCCTCTCAGCTGTCATCCCTCAATGAAGAGGAGTTACCTTTAAAATCCGGACAAGCTCCGGGCAGGAGACTGCAGCTGCTGAACGCCAAAGAATCCCAAGGTCACAGGACCAGCCAGAGAGCCTGCAGAAGGATCAGCACTGGGAAAGCCCTTCCTCTTTCCTCTTTAGAAACATGCATCTGTTTACATCACAACATATTTTTTCTTGATTTCCATGATAGTATTTGGTGTCATATTGTCAACAGAAGTGACTGCTTATGCAGAATAGGCAATCAATGAGTTGGCAAGCTGTTCCATGCGCCACTACTCACCAGAGCTTTACCGATTTCTCTCTCTAGAGCCCAGTTGATCTATTAATTCGGAAGAAATTCTGCATTGTCAGGTGTTGGTGATGAACTTCAGGTTGGATTCAAGCCTGTTTCGGCAGAGGCTGCCAGTGCATAGCTAGAGGAACTGAGAACATGGTTTCTTTTGGGTTCTGCAAAACTCATGCTTTATCGATTTTGGTTTAATTCAAATTTCCCCTGACTAGGTTTTGTAGGGAAAACAGAGAGTCGGGTTTGCCTAAATACGTCATAGTGGGGAGAAGAGAAACTGGGTTTCAAATGCAATTTTCTTTCCCATTGTTAGAGAAAATTGCCATTTATTGGCAGGATTAAAAACAACTGGCATTCGTGGTGTTAGCAGGAACCTCCATTCCAGCAGTCAATGAAGGTTTTCTCTTAACTCCCGTGGGACCAAGGATCATTCCCATGGGATTGAAAGAGCCGTGCTGCTGTGAATCAGCTACCCTGGCTCGTCTTTGCACTCTGGCGAGCAGAAGAAAATCATTTTATTATGAAGCAGAATTTCCTTAGCTGATCTAATGAGTGAAACAAAACCCTCTCAGCTCTGCAAAATCGCTGAGACAAGTGGGGTCTTCGGAAGCCCTGACTATCACATCAGATGCTGATGTGGGTTTCTTCAGACAATTAGCAAAGCTTCAAGCAGCCACCTGAAAGAAATAATGGCTTTTATTGGAGCTAATGCAGTCATTTCTTCCATGAAGCTTCTTGTGAATAATTCTTGCTGGAAAAATTGTACATGATTTCTTTTCATTTATATTTTAATGCAATTTATTATACAACAGCGACCTCCATTCAGGGTTCAGAAGATCAGAGTACTTACAGTAATCTTCACAGCACTTTGTATCTCCAGCTACAGCTTACATTCTCAGCATGAAAAGAATAAGAAGTTAATGTACCAAATCAGAAAGTCTCTGTGTGGCAGTGTTAATCTCAGTGTTGAGTTATTATTTATTAGTAGTATTATGGTAGCATCTAGAGATCAGGGCCTCATTGTGTTGGGCACTGCATAAAATACACAAAGAATATATTTGCTCACTAGAATAGCTCACAGTTTAAGTTTGAGGATGTGGACAAGAGGTACTACAGCTATCATTACTGCCACAGCCAGAGGCAAAACTCTTTTCATGCTTATTGTGGATGCTGACACCAGGAATAAAATGACCTACTGACAGACAATTAAAATGAAAACATTATTCTAGGATCAGATCTCAAGGTGCAAGAAGATGAAAAGAGCCTCCCTGTCTGATTTCATGCCAGGCCGAGTATGGTTGCAGGTGGCGTCTTGCTACGCTCTTGGGTACGTTAGCCATCCATAAGAAGCTCAAGAGGTGTCAGGCGTTTGAGTTTCTAAACCAGTCGATCATGGAGATGTCTGCAAGATGAAACAGTGGGTAAAATGGTGAAGCAGTTACACAGCCCCGTGAGTTACAGAGCACTGGAAAAGCATGCGCGTGGGGTGGTAGAGCTGCACATGGCTTAGCATGTTAGCTTTTGGCATGGCAGCTGGAAATGTGGGCATGTTTTCTGGCTTACACACTGGTAACCTTTCCAGGATGCAAGCACCTTTTTTTGCTACCTCTAGCAAATAACACTTGGCTCCTCTCTGTTGAATGCTTTATTCATATCACAACTCACTTTTAGCCAGTTTCCTTCAAGAATGCAATAATTTCTGTGTGTGCCTGGGCACCCCCCACTAGATGGTTTTGAACCAATTTGGTTAATCGTACCAAATTCAAAATACACTAGGGGTCTCAAGATAATTAAGTTTCACAGCGTAGACAAACAGGGACAAGGGGGTCACTTCCCAAATACTCACCAGTTCACCTCTTAGAGCCTTGGATTCCCATCAACCATTGCTGGCAGCTGGACCTGGCAGTCCACAGGTTGTTGTCATGTGTGTGAAGGACTATGTGAAGAAAAAAAAAGGAAACATATAGGTGTGTGAGGAGATATACAAAAACCACACACCCCACACCCCCCAAAACCCACACAAAACCCCAAAGAAGCATACCTTAGTTAAAAAGTCAGAATAGCTAAAAATATCAGATCTGTAAGAAATCACTTCCACTGTTCAGGGAAAAACTGATCAAGTGACACATTAAAGCAGAATTGCGAATCCAAGAGCAGATACCCTCTTGGAGCACTCATGTAGCTGAACAGCATGAACTCAGCCTCAGAGTGGCTGCAAATAACTACAAATGCACAATTGCCCGCACAAACTGTGAGACACCAACAAAACACTAATTTTCCAGGTAGATTCAGAGCGTGGCCTGAAATTCATTGGTGTAAAAACTCATTTCCCTTTTCAACGAGGGATTGGGTTCCCAGTCGCTCAAGCAGCAAAACTCAGCTTGTTGCAGCCAAGCATTTACAAGTATTTAGTTTAAATTTTCCTTTGGATGCTCAGTCACCCGCCGCAGGCAGTGGGAACTGCTGCTTTTGCCCTGCGAAGGCTGGCTGTAGGCTAATCTGCTTTGCATGGCCTGTGCTGTGCGGGGAGCGGGTGCTGCAGGAGGCTGCTGCGGTACCAGGAGGCTCTTTGAGCTGGTTGACACAGTAAAGCAAAGACATGGGACTAATAATAATACTTGGCACTTTTACAGTCCTAGCTGCTTGAAGCACTTTATCAGTGTTAACCAATTACCCCTCAAACTATCTCTGTGGAAGAGGGACTATCTCAATTTTATGGGTAGGTAAACTGAGGTGCGGAGCTCGGCTGGGACACTAGCAGCCGCTGATTTACAGCGACGAGCACACCACTGGGCTAGAAAGCCTCCCCAAATGAGGGCAAGGGCTCTGCAGAGCAGCAACGGAGTATCCCATGGCAAGCCCACCCAACCACACTCCCACCTCTCCACTGACAAAGAGACACCATTACATTTCTGCTCTCATGAGACCCCACCTGGAGTCCCGTGTCCAGCTTTGGGGTCCCCAACGTAAGAAGGACATGGACCTGTTGGAGCAGGTCCATAGGAGGGCCACAAAGATGATCAGAGGGCTGGAGCACCTCTCCTATGAGGACAGGCTGAGAGAGTTGAGGTTGTTCAGCCTGGAGAAGAGAAGGCTCCAGGGAGAGCCTTACAGTCGTCTTCCAGCACTGAAAAGGGGCCTACAGGAAAGGTGGGGAGGGACTCCTTATAAGGGAGTGGAGTGATAGGACGAGGGGTAACAGTTTTAAACTGAAAGAGGGTAAATTTAGATTAGATATTTGGAAGAAATTATTTACTGTGAGGGTGGTGAGGCACTGGCCCAGGTTGCCCCGAGAAGCTGTGGCTGCCCCATCCCTGGAGGTGTCCAAGGCCAGGTTGGATGGGGCTTTGAGCAGCCTGGGCTGGTGGGAGGTGTCCCTGCCCATGGCAGGGGGGTTGGACCTAGACGATCTTTAATGTCCCATCCAACCTAAACCATTCTATGATTCTATGCCACAGGATTTGGGGAAAGGTCATCCCTGTGCAGAAGGGTCGCTTGAGGCTGGAAGTGAAGTCCTAGCCATGAAATCTGTCTCCCTCCGTCCTCCATTTCATGTTCACCCCAGGCGACGTTACGTTCACAGTAGTCCCGCTTTGGCAGCGTGGCCACGGCCAGCCTGGCTTTGGAGTGGTGACGCTGCTCCCTGCTACCCGGGCAGCCGCGGTCCCCAGCCCGAGAGGGAGGAGCTGGTCTGCACTGGGGCGAAATCCAGGCTCCCCATCTCAATGCATGCCTGTCGTCCCCGCTGTGAGCGGGAACCTGCTGCTTCCTCTGGAGATGGATCAGAACTCAGATCTGTCCCTTTCCTCCTGCTGTCTCCCCACAGGTCTTCCTTCTGGGCACTTGCTGCATTAGTAATACACAGCTACATTATTTCAACCACAGGTCAAAAACCTGAGCAAAGATCTGTAGGTTTGAAGCAGAAGCAGGACTCCACCTGCTCCTCAAGATGCACAGGTGGCACTTTCAAAGAGTTTGTTGGCAGGAATATTGGCCAAGAAGAGTGAGACACTCACGTTTTCCCCGTGAGCCCGAGCCCTCTGGCAGGGTGAGTTGTGCCACATCCTGGAGGTGGGAACACAGCGCTGGGGGGAGCGGAGAGCTTGCACAGGAGATAGGTGAAATGGATGGCTCATCCTCCGCTGCCTACCTGCCGGGCTGCATGCTCTCTCCGGCCGGGATGAGCCAACTGGCTCTTGAGGTTGGAAAATTAAGACACCAAGGGGCCTGACTCACCGTCCCGTTTTGCCCACATCAGGCCGCCCAGAAGCAGCCAGATTGTCCTCCCGGGTCTGCAGAATAAAGGCCAAACTTGTGCGCAGCAACTGGCGGTAATACACAACCCACTGGCCACGAGACGCGGCTGCCGGTCCTGCTTAACTATACTTAAAAAATCCGCCTGGTGTCTGCCTGCCTCGTTAGGCACTTAAATATCTTTGGGATTCGAGTCCTGAGCCTTTTGCGCCTCACGGTCCCCTGCTGCTAATGGACATCATCAACCATCCTGAAAGGCCGCAGGAAAAAATATATATATTTATTAAAGATTGTGAGGCTCAAACAGGGGGTTAATGGGAACTGCTTAGGCAAATAGTGTAGCCAGCTAATAGGTGAAAGAGAATAATAATTTATGGGCTGAGAAGAGGAAAGGAGCACAGGGCCCGGTCTGCCAGGTAATTCTGTTTCCCCGGCTGCCGTACAAAGCCAGCAGGGCTGACAAGGGGCAGCCTGTAAACCTGAAACAAAGCATGTTTCTGCAGCTGGATGGAGTCAAGCACAGCTCTATATTAGCAAATTTAAAAAGAGATTTCACAACTTTATAGCTTCAGGCTGGTTTCCCCTCAGGGAGTGAAAATGAGCCGGTCTCACCACCTCCTGCCGCTGCCCCGGGTCTTGTCTGTCCCAGCCGTTCATCAAACACAGCACCGCTCCGGGACGTGAAACCAAGCAGGGGCAACACTCGGGTCCTTTCACTCCTTGGAAAGGCATTAAGACAACATCAGAACAATTAAAACGCCCTTTTTCGGTACAAATCCAACTTTGAGCTTAAAATGGTATTTCTTTTTTCTTCTCCGACCAAACTGTTTAAATCTCAGACATTAAATTGCAGCATCATAAACCTTGATAAGGACAAAACCAACGTGAAGCACAAAAGCCAGGAGCTTCTCACTGGTTTCTGGCTCCGACACAGGTGAGACTGGCAGCAGGGTTCAGCCATGCAGCAAAGGGCCCTTTGGGCTGTGGGGACAAATTGCTGTAGCTGTAGGTTGTTTCCATAGCCGTGATGCAGCCCAGACCTCTGCCATGCCAACCTCCAGAAAAAGACAAAAATCCAACAGCCTCTACTTTGTGAGCTCAGGAGAGAAAAGACATTGGGCTCTGTGTCCCCATCACATCCACGGTCATGCGTGCTTGGCTGCCCAGAGGGCACACAGCCCAGCGCAAACAGCCCGACACACACAGCCCAACACCAACACACAGCCCAACACCAACACACACAGCCCAACACCAACACACAGCCCAACACCAGCACGCACAGCCCAACATCAACACACACAGCCCAGTGCCAACACACAGCCCAACACCGGCACACACAGCTCACTGCAGACAGCGTTGCCCTTGTTAGGCAAATGGCTGCCTCGGGCAGAGCGAGGGTGAAAGCCAAGTCCCAGACCTGCCGTGTAATGGGAAATGGATCAAGACGTCTATAAAGCAGCGTATTTGTTCTGCGCAGTGCTACAAAACCATCGAGTGAGCAGGGAGGGAGCACAGAAAATGGCTGTGATTAACTACAGCTCTACTGGTTTCAGCCTGGCTGCTTTAATAAGGCGCCTTTCCCCGGTTTTATGCAGGATTGTACACAGGAGGCCTCTTGACCAGCCGGAGTCTTAAGTTCTCAGTAACTCCTGCAGCTGCCAACCAGTACTTGTGTTTTAGCTTGCCCAGGAGAGACCCTTATTGGTATTTAAAACACCTCACTCTCTTCCAGACTCTGTTCTTTTTTTTTCTTCTTTTTTTTAAATTTGCTATATATACAGCAGGGAATAAAAGGTGAAACGGGCATTCATTTGGCATTAGGCACCAAAACCTGAGCTCAGCCGGAATAGATGGCTGGGCAGATGTGCCAGGGCCAAGTGCCCCCCCGGGAGCGTGTGCCACCTGCCCTTCAGTGCAGACATGCGGCAGGAGAGGCGGCAGAGCCGGCGCAGCGACCGGCCGCTCATCCTCACGCCTTCCCTCGTCCTTGCCTGCCCTGCAGCCAGGTGCCAGGGTCCTCTCCTGGGGCCACCCTGCACATCTGCGGCGCCGCTCCCGCAGCACGGGGCCGTCAGGGCAGGACCAGGAGCCAAGTGCCAGCCTCTCGCCAGGTGCTCGCTCCGGCTCCCAGACTGGGGTAAATCAGGGGTTACCCTGCTGCAGGCGGTGGAATAGCTCCTGATTTACAACATCCTACACAAGAGGAGAACTTGACCTTACACTTCAACATCAGTGCAGCTGCCTTTGTTGAAAGCTTCTTAAGAAAGACATGTAATCAATCCTGGAGAGCAACCGAGCAGCAGAGCTCAGGTTCTGCATAAGTCAGGGCTAGGCTTCCCGGGGAAATTGCCTGGCCCAGGCTCCCATGACATCTATTCCTGGGCGCTCCCTGTGTGCTTTCTGATAGGAAAGAGTGTGGTTTTCTGTTTTGCCTTTGTAAAAAAATGGGCTGCTTTAGATTAATACAATCCACAAAGAGAATTTTTCCGTAATAAGTCTGACTTACCTATGCTACTAACCTTTCAGACAGACAGGCTTTCAGTGAGCTCAGGTCTTTGGAAATTCTGGCCTTTATAGGCATTTGATGTTATTTTAGAATCCAAGAGGAAAAAGCTTACTGCCTTGCCTCTGTTTTCATGGCCGTAATTATGAGGGCAGTCTGGTGACGTAACTTGTTTGGGAAATAAATGATAGCTTTCTACAGCAAGTGCTGTCAGACACTTCATTCCTTGTAACTATTTTAGAAATCCAAATTCATTTTGCACTTCCACAGCACCAGATGCTGCTCTTATTTATGCTTGTGTAAGTCCCGTGCTACACCACAGCCTTCAGTAGACCTATTCCGTGTTCACGCTGCCCGCAAGGCAGCAGAATTTGGCTCGTGGCATAAGTCTGCGTACGCCCTGTGGTGCGGTCTGCTCGTCCAGTAAACGGAATGGGAGAGCCATGCAGATGTATTTAGTCTTACTCCCTCACTCGCTGTAACTATTCACCTCAGTGACACGGACCATGAGAGCAAAGGCAGGATCAGGCTTTGGGCATTTTCACGCTTTAAACAGAGGAGAAAAGGGGAAGGCGAAGCACAGACAAAGGTATTTCTTGCAGAACAAACCAGACAATTTACTGTGATCAAGGCTTTACCTGTTACAGCCTGACACCAACCAGAAGTGCAGTGCCAGTGCTCCAGTTGCTGAAATGTCACCTCACGGTCATCACGCCTTCACCCCGCACATCCCCGCGCTCTGCTCCAGCCCGAGCTGCCCGCTGACCGCCAGGAGAGGCAGCAGCCCAGCTCACGGGCTGCAACCCACGCAGAGCGCTGGCCATGGCGGATATGTGTGCCAACCCCCCCCAAAAGATACGCTTAAGAATCAGCAGTCACAAGTACAACCAGAGACAGCAAGATAATCCTACTACTTAGTCCCGTTCTTCTTCCGATCTTGATACAGTCCTGACTCCTCACAGCACCTCTGTGGCAAGGAAGGATCATCATTCCCTCTTGAGACGTGAGGAACTGGGATACAGAGGGGTGAAAAGCTCTGCCAGCTCAAAAGCTAGACAAAAAAACAGAATGAAAACAAGTGGGTACACAACTCAGGTACAAGATAAAATGTTTTCCGTACATTCTGTGGGAAACAGTTGGCTTTTGAAGACGTATGTGTGTCCCCCCCGCAGTGTTTGTAACCCAAACCCTGCAGAACTGAAAAGCTGGAAGGTGCATTGACACAAACAAAATGAAGAATGAAAAGAGGGCATTTTTTAATGTTTATTAATATCCTAAAGAAGAGCGTGTGGGCAGTCGCCTTCCCTGCCATCTGTGACTGCCGTGCTGCTAACCCGGAGGGGGTCCGGCGTTGCTGGCTCCCAGACCTGTGGTCAGAGCTGCTGCTCCGCGGAGCAGCGAAGGGCCGGCCGCAGCCAGCCCCGCTCCCCGGCAGGACACAGCTCACGACAGAAAAGCTGCTGAAACGGTGCCAGTTTTCATAGCCAAACAAACTCACCTTTGTCCTCACCACAGACATACTCACAGGCATTTCTCCCCCTCTCCGCGTCTGGAGGCGAGGCGGCGTTTCTGTCTCATTCAGACACTTGCCGAGTTTTACAGCCTGTTTCGGGCAATTGTTTGGTGGGGCTTTCCTGGGAAAACTGGCTGCTTTCCTCCTCGCCCTGGTTTCAGACAAGTACATGCCATTCTCGAGATGGAGCCGGTTGGGGGTCATTCCCCTCGGAGCTTCCTGCACCGCGAGGACCTGCCCTTGCCACACAAAGCCGCACGGATCTGTGACAAGGCCCAGGGTGGTTGTGCTTGGGAGAGGGCTCCTGCCCACCTGAGCACCAGCGTCAGAGCTCGTACCCAGCTGCTTTACACCCTGATGGTCCCATCACATTTTTGACTTCAGGAGCTGCTTTCTGTCATCTGGCTCTGGAGAAAAGGCTTCTAGAAGGACCTGCTCCAGGGTGGGGACAACCTTGCCAAACCCTCCCTCCAGCATGGACCACTTTGAGGGAGACACCCCACCCCAGGAGATTTCCTCAGGCTGTCCCACAGCGTGCCCAGGATGAAGGGCAGCACCCACGTGTCTTCTCCACCCGCCCTAGGAAGTGGGGGTGGCGTCCGGCCCTGTTCAAATGAGGCAATCTTAGCTACAGATTCTATTTTTTTATCTAAGATTGCTAAAGTTTTTCTGTTTCTTCCTAGCCCTGGTCCCAGCCAGGGCTCCCCCAGGGCAGGCGCCAGCTCTCTGCGTCCGAGGAGCGAGACGCCGGACCCACCATCACCATCACCCTCGCGGGCGTTGCTGACCGAGCAAGGTGGGACTGCGCCGCAGACCCCCAGCCCTCCTCACCACTTTATTTTCTGATGGGTCACCCGACAGGGGCATTTAGAAACAAGAACTGTAGCTTAAATAAACATGGTGCTATGTGAAAAAAAAACCCAACAGAGATTAATTTCATGTTCACCTATAATTACACTGGAAAAGGAGAGCAGACCTAAGAACTCCCATAAAATAAAATTAAAGTCTGCTTCAATTCTTCGTCTAGCTCATTGCTTCTACTAACAGCACACGCACATTTGTACATGTTGTTATATTGACGTTGTACCATCCTGGACAAATCAAATTAATTCAAATATCTGCAGGTACAAAACGTTGTAGCTGAGAAATGAGCACATAAAGGATATGCAATTTTCCCCTGGCAGTTTATTATGGTATGAAGAAAAAAACATTCTGTGCTTGAAGCTGACGTTATATTACAAATGTATTGCGAAGTATGATGTGACTATTAAAATATGATTACACAAAGTATGACCATTTTAAGAAGTTTACAGTACAGTGAATCTTTTATAAACAGACTCTTAAATATACATAGGACAATAGTAGCTGACAGAAAAACATCAAAAATTAACTATTCATGTTTATAGACTTTTCCCCTGAAAAAAGTCTCACATTAAAACAGAAATTATGAAAAGCCTTAAAACCAGGAACAAATCACCTGTACACTACAAACATACATGGCAGAGGTGCGCAAACCAGAGCTGCCTTTTCGGGGTCGGGCTGGGCGGCACCTCCGGGCCAGCATGACGCGTGGCGGGCGGCAGTGCCTCCCGTGCCTGCGCTGCCCGCGCACACGCGCCGCGCCGCAGCCGCAACAGCACGAGCACGCACTCACCGCGGGACAACGGACGCCGCCTTGCCGCTGTCGAATTGACCGACCTACGGGAGTGTATCACGTTGAGAACTTGCCCAGGATCTTGCAAAATGGATCTCCGCGGGCAGATCCCGGAATATCCCGGGAGCCCGGGTGGGACCCGCATACCGGAATCGGGCTGCAAGACTGAGCTACGAGGGAATCAGCAGCTCCTTTTATGGACTTCATTTCTTTTGGAACGCAACTTTTCCATCTTTCCTCTTGATATGAGAGAACAGATGCCACGTTTAATTTCTGCGTAGTCTGGTTGCAACGACACCCCTAGTTCATGTGTTAAGTTATGTCAAAAACATAAGTATTTTATGCTGTAATACACAGTATTACTGAAACTAACAATATTATTTGCATATTTATAACAAGGTTTAATGAAATCCCTATAATAAAACCAAAAGTTATGCTATAGATTTATTTACAAACAGTCCAGCAAAGAAGTATAAATACTTCTACATTTAAGGTTTAGGAAAACATAATTTACAAAATATTCAAATATATACAGTCATCTGAAAAACTGCCAATATTAAACTTTGATGCAGGCAAAGAATTGGCTGAGTCTATTCATTCCGTATTGAAAGAGGCGGCGGCTTTCACGGCTTGTCTGTTATTTTCAAAAGTCGTACGTATGTTATTTACAATGAGACTGCTTCTCGCCGAGCTAAACATGTCCGGAGCTTTGAGCGTGCTGTCCCAAAATGTCGTCTATCATTGTCAGATTGTTCAACCACTCCTCGTCGTTGCTGCCGCTGTTCTTCATGAGGGAGTCGAGGAAGTCCGTGTCACTGCAGTTGGCGGGCATGATCGCATTGCTGTGCTGGGACACGAAGTCGTACTGCGGCAGCTCGGCGGCGGTGGCGCTCATCCTGCCGAAGGCGTCGGGCGTCTGGCCCGTGGAAGGGTAGCTCGGCGGGCCAAGGCCCGGGGCAGGATTGAGCTGGTTAAAACTGGACACTCCTTGCGGCACCGATTTCATAACATTCATAGCTGGCAACGGTCCCCTGGTTAAATTGTGTCTCAAGTTCTGATTACTCATTGAGCTCAAGCCCTGGCCGGACTGCCCCATGCTCAGTTTCTGCATCTGTCTGACCTGGACACCGGGAGCGATCTGGTTAGGCGGCACTACAGCCGGCTGGGAGAACTGCTGGCCCGGTGCACTTGGTCTCGCGTTCTGTTTGGAGAAGAGAGTGTTACCGGAGAACTGCTGCATGCTGGTATCCATTTGGCTTTGACTGGGCATTCTTGGCACAGCAGTCGGCGTCCACATCTGGGCAGATGAGTTGGGGTAGACGTTAGGGATTCTTGGCATACTCGGCTGCCTCAAGTGTTGCTGAGTCGCAGAGTGGTTTGCTAAGGAACCAGAACTGAAGCCCGCCATCGGCATTCCCGGCCGCACAGCGGAGTGGCTGTGTACTGTTTGGCACCCCGAGTTCATGCCCAGCGAGTTCTGGCTCGGCCGCAGCGGCATGTTAAAGTCAGAATTAGGTGGAAAAATCCCCTGCTGCTTGCCAGGGTTGTGTGGAATCATCACCATCGTCCCGCTGCTCTGGCTGGCGGTGGCTGGGGCCACGCCAGAGCCCAAGGTGCTCTGGAGCATGGCTGGGTTAGACGGCAGCATGCGGTGGTTGGGCGGAGGAGCCGGCATCACCTGGCTGCAGTCAGCGGGAACGGGCTGCTGCACGCCTGCGTGCAAAGAGAAGCGTTAGCCGGTGAGTGCACATTCACCCTGGAATCATGGCAGGGCCTTAAAAGGCTGCCGCTCCGTCTTTCTCTTTCACTACATGGACCTCTCCTCTGTGCTCTTTGTCACAGAGTTATTACTGGAGCAATAAGGAAATGGGCGAATCTCATGATATGGGATAAAATGTGAAATGCTTTTATTTCAGGGCAGAGAATCATTAAGCGCCCTGTATTCAATCAGTCCCTGGGCCCTGGCTCCTCGAGGCTTTTCACAGCACGCCCTTCCCCTCCTTACCTTGAAACTGATTTATCTGCTGAGTTGCAAACAAACTCCTCTGCTCAGATGTTACTCCCAGCATGTTTTGTCTCTGCTTTTCCTGGAAAACAAGGGGTATAGTAGTCAAGTTGCAGACTCTGGACAAACAAGAATAGCAGCAGATGCCTGAAGTGTAGCCACTGTCATCATTAACGACCTCTCCCGTACACACACACCCCCCCTCTGATGAGACTCAGCCCAGACAGTTCATTTCAGACTGGATCTTAATTGCTCCCATGCCCCTTCTTGCAAAGGTGTCCTGACAACAGCCCAGCATCAGGAAGCACAGCCTTCAGCAGGCGCTGTGCAGGCGGCCCAAGGGGACCTGGATGAACATGGAGACCCTCGTGTTCACCACCTTATGAGTGGAGTGAAGTGCAGCACAGCCAGAGGCTGCAGAAATCCTGGTGTCTCCCCAGCACCCCTCGTACTGACTATTTGGATGTGTTCTCTGAAGTACCAGATCTGGGGACTAAAGGTGCCCGAAAGTCTATCAGTGAACAGAATCTGCGGCAGCATTGCTGGGACACACTGACAAACAGGAGACTGCTGGTGGCCATTACCTGGTTTGGAGGATGGCTCTGCTCGTGTGTACCATCACCTTTTGTGCTGGTTGCCACTTCTAACCAGAACATAGCAACGAACCACAGAAGCCAGGGATCCCTGGCAGGTGCTCCCTGAGCAAGACATTGCTGGCTTCTTCCAAGTGACCTGATTTGTGTCTCCTACCATTTAACCCCAGAACCCACCACCACACTCGCATCCCTGCTGTGGACAGCAGTGGTGACCTGGGGAACTCTCCGTGGACGGTGGAAGCTCAGGCCCGGCTGAACTCCCACTGTCTTAGAGCAGCACAGATAAACTTGAAGCCAACTGATGACAAGCAGGCAGAGCTGGTTTTGAAAGGCAGGGTGATCGAGGAGCAGGACAGTACTCAGCTGAGGGTTTTACCGAGCTGCTTCTCATTTCATTTCCCACTCAAAGAAATGAGCCTCCTTGACCCAAATCCAGCAGTGTGCTCAGAAAGTCAGAGGCACATGTTCAGTGCTGCCTCACCCAACTTGTCTGTGAGATTCCCTCATCCCTGCTCCTTCACACAGCATGTTACAGCCAAGTCCAGGACAAACTGGAGTCTAACATCTGCTCTGGTAAATCCCCAGGGAGCCAGAGAGAAAGGCAAGCATGGAGAACATCTCTCCTGGGGCTGACTCACTCTCCAAGCCTCCCTTCTCTGTATCTTCTCTCCCAGCTTTGTGGCTGACCAAGGATGACGGCAATGATACAGAGGTGACTGAATCCTTCCCTTGCATACGAGTGGGCAGATCTGCACTCGGACTTGCTGAGCAGCCCTTGGCCCTGGCCTCTCTTGGGCATGACATCCTGGACTCACCACAGCCCTAGTGTGACTCAACCCAACACTTCCAGGGTCACTCCTTAGCGTTTGCTGACTGGTGATTTCCCCATTCCAGTTAGTCCTGTCCTTCCCAGTGAGGTGGACAGCACAGGAACCCACAGAGGCACTCGGCATCGTACCTGCATCAACTGCCGTTTCATTATTTGCTGCTTCAGTAAATGGTTCCTCATCGTGTACCCATTCACCGTGGCTGGTGCCGGCACAGAGCCTCCGCTTGGGATGGAGCCCGGCTCCTGAAGTCTGGCAACAATTCCAGCGTTTTGATCCTGCCAAGAAAGATGAAAAAAGAAAATTAATCTCATCAGGGAGATAACAACAGAAGCCCTTATCCTCTCTGCTGATGCCCTCTCCCCAGTCTTTAGCTGTCCCAAGGCCAAACACCTTGTGGATTCACATGGACCCTCATGTCATGGTGAGGACAGCGAGGGACAGGGGACGGCTCTGATTTCTGAGGATCAGCACAGATGAAGTGAGAAAAGCAAAAGGTTAATCCAAAATTCTTTGTGACTAGCCCAAGGCTACCAGACTGATTCACTACCATTACTGGAGTCACATGGCTGCCTGGCCAGCAGAAGGGATGTGAGTAAAGCGTCACATTTCCCACCAGTTCCCCAACTGTTACACTGAAAGACACAAGGAAAGAAAAGTTGCATCAGGGGAGGATTTGGCAATTGGGTACAAAGAAGAAGCCTACAGTAAAAGAAAACGGCTAAAGGCAGAAGAGGGGAAAAGGTGCCATCAGACCAGGGACCTGGAAAGATGGGGAAGATGTAGGCCTGGGATTGAAGTGGTTCTTGTGGGTTCCATGATCAGACAAACGAGGAGAGCTAATTGTGAAAGGAGAGGAGAACATGCAAAAACACACGGTCGGTTCATGGCTAAGCACAAATCAGTAATGCAGTGGGTCTGAATCCTGGCTGGTGCAAACCGTCCTCGCTGTAAGTCCTCAATGAAAGATCTGAGTTGACTTACACCAGCTGAGGACTCGCCTCCAAAGAAAGAGCACTGGGGGGAGGAGAGAAAAAAAACTTTGCAAGAACCCGATGAAGACACAACCCAAAAGGGAAAAGGAATTAAAAATATACTGACATCTAAACAGCTTAGGAACTGGCAGGTAGTCAGGGAAATGCAAGAGAAAAACGAGGGAAGAAGTCAAGGCCTCACTGAGGACAAGACTCTGTAAGTGCTGTACCCAGGCGCAGCAGTACCAGTATATTCCCCTTTCTCCGTTTTCACATCTAGCTTCTACATTATTTATGATGTTTTGTTATTATTGGCAGGGAGAAGTATGTATATTATATCCAGCATCCTTAGCTGGGCCATGCTTCCTTTGTTTTCAGAATGGAAGCCCACATCCTTTGTTTGAGAATCAATGTTATCAGGAGATAAGCAAGAAGAAAATGGTTGTTGCCTTTTGACATCTGACAATTAGCAGCATGCTCAGATGGAGAAAACAGGATACGAGCCATGTTTCAGCATGGCCAGAAGAAAGCCTTGGAAGGCATTTGTCACCAAGGAAGCTTCTGGGGCCTGGGGCGCCTTTCCACAGCAGCTTCACCATGAGGAATCACCCAAGTCCTTCCAAGATATTCTCTGTAAGAGCGATTACCAAGAAGGTCACTGAAATTACTCATTTTTATGGTGCCTCCTTTTGTTGTAGCACTTCGGTCTATTATGCAAAAGCACAATTGATGAAATGTAAATGCCTGCTAGATAATTTACTAAAAAACACAAACCTGCAGCTCATCACTGCTCTCATTATCATTGCTATTCATGGGCAGTCTCATAAGACCAGACTTTATGGCTGGTCCTTTGCTTACAATTCTGCTGGACATCTCTCCTCCTCCCCCTTCCCTCCCACCCATTTTACTCCCTCTCACCCACAGAAAAAGAGGGAGGGGAGGAAAAAAGTAAATATGATTTACTACAGATGTAAATATGAAAGTTCATGTAAAGCTAGCACTCTGCTTTCATGTCAGACAGGATTCTGCAGCCATAGTTAAGCTTTGAATAATGCAGATTGCCTCTAGGGGAATATTTGAAAGTGCAGGGATTCAGTTTGTGTACTCTGCACATGAAAGACACTGAAATGTTCATACCACCAAAATCCCTGCCATCTATCCAATTTCCTCCAAACTTGTCTTGTTGCGTGCAGAGGGTCTGTGCTTACTGAAGCAAATGAGTTTAGTGCAAGGACAATCATTCTGATGTCTCGCTCAGGGCTATTGCATTAACAAGTCATAACATTAAAGTCTCTTTTCCTAATCATGTCCACCTCATTCTAATTTCTCCTAAGCATCATCAAGAAAATAATGTTGCTTTTTTCCATGTTATTAATGGTAAAGAAGTGTAAATCACATTTCTAATTGTGGCTCTTGTGCTGTGGCAGTACAACAGCTTAATTATATGGGACTTTCTGCAGGCACCCTATAGCAATAATGAGAATCAGCGAAGTTCATTTGCAAATACACAGAATGGGTTGCTGAGTTTTTCAGAGCAAAGTTGTATAACACTTAATTAGCCGGTAAAGAAACAATCTATAGATATAAACTTGCTTTTGGGGAAATTAGGACAAAATAGCATAGATGGGAAGACAAGGAATGAATTCAAAATCTTGCTGTCTACAGTTCACATTCAGGTTAAGCCAAAAAAGAAAAAAAAAAAAGAAAAAAGTTCTCTCTTTTCACCACTAGTGGGAACTACTGTATTCCTTTACAATAAAAAACAACCACCTAAACGTCATGACTAAGAATAGCTCTGGTGTAGTCTAAAGGACACTGCTATCTGTACCAAAGGTTAATGAACTTTAAACATTCTTCCTTTTCATCACTCCCCAAGAAAAATCATTTTCCTTCCCATAGTAAGGCCAAGCCAAACAAGCCATAATCTGAGCTTGTCTATAGTTTGGACTATCCCATTTTAAAATCCAGAAATACGGCAAAGAGAGGATTCTTTGGGAACGCTGGAAGCGGGTGTTCACACTCGCAGGGTTGTGCGGCTGGGCCAGCTGTAAGCTACACTGGAGGGTACAGATGGCTACAGGGGATTCCTATTCTTCAACTTTTAAAAAAATGCGTTGGCATGTAGGTATCGGGGTTTTGCCATTTTTCCCTGCAAAAACTCATATTAAAGCATCAAATGGGCAGAATCCCTAACCAAACGGCACGCCACGCAGAGCCGGAATTGGAGAGCATGTGTTTGAGAGCATGCTTCTGTTGCTACGGCGAACTGTCGCACAGCAGGTCCGGAGCTCCTGCAGCCCTCCCCGGGCTTCCCAGCGTGGCAATTTCTGTTCGGGAAGGCGCTGTGGCCAGCTGCACGGTTTCGACTCACTATCTCACACACTGGTTTCGAGAGTGAGGAGGAAAGAATCAGGTTCCAGGTTTACAGGAATGTTTACTGTTTGTGTCAGGATTCAGCCACTGACCGTAACTGTAAAAGCCGTTGCACAGCCCAGTGAAACCAGTCCCTCCCAGCCTGTGCACAGCAGCCGGCTGTTCAGGCTGGGCAAACGCGTCTGCAGGGTACCGTGTCCAGCTCTCGTGAGCGTAGGTCTGGGCCAACAAAACATTTGGGCACACGCTTAATGCAAAGCGTGCGAACAGTCCCACTGAGACCTACCACGTATATTTATGATTCTACATCCTTCTCAAAATCCACCGACGAGCTCGACCTGCCCAGCCCCATCAGCCGATTACGTACGAGATGCACAACTGCAGTAAATAAGCGCAGAGATGAATTGTTCTGTATGAACGCCGTTGATAAACTCCAGTCCTCAGCACTTAGTTATATATCCAGTAATCACTTTGTGGCTTCACTTAAGTGAGAATGAAGAAATTTATGGCCCCTAATTCCTCTGAATCCTCATTAACAAACAGTCCAAAAAGAATTTAAAAGCAAGACTTTCTGAGGATCTGAGCTAGAGCTTTAATCGCTCTCTGGCAAATATGTAAAAATCCCTCTAATCTTTAATAAAGAGCATTCATTGTTTTTTAGGACTCTGTGAAAACACTAAACTCATTTATCATTATTAAACTTTCCCATCTGCTCTTATGGTGTAACTCCAAAGAATCTAACAAAGAAATGTACATGTTAAATTTTATTGACTTAGGCCCAGAGCTATTGGAGATGTACAATTTATTTCAGTGAGGGCACGAAGGGGACTGCAGGCTGCTAGACGGAGTCATTTGTCCAATGCTGAAAAGACAGTTATCTGCACCAAAATGGCTCTTGGAAAGGCACATTTGCTTTATAAGAAATAAGCTGCCAGGTGAAACCATTCAGCATTATGTTACAGACCCAGACAATAAAACTAAGCCATGAATTTCAATAGTTAACAGATGGACTAATTAGAGACTGAATTCTTTGTGGTTCTAACAGATAACCAGGTCACGGCAAGGTTACTGAGAGAGAGAGACAGGCAGTTTTGCAAATTTCGGTAGATATTTGCAGAGTCGGGGAAGAACTGCACTTCCTAACTGAAAGCATCAGCAGCAGTGGAAGACCAGAAAACGTGTCTCATTAAAATGCACATAGTACCTGCATTTAAAAAGTTTCTTCCATTTCAAAAGACACCGCTGATTTGAGAAATACTCCCTCCACTTCCAATGGGGCATCCAGCTGAATCCAGCAATTACAGAGCTTAAAACAGAAGGGTTGTTGAGCTGAGCCACAGCACCCCAGAATAAAAGGAAAAGACCAAAGAAAACGGTTCGCTGAGGGTAAATGTTTGCTGGATGTACAAGAAAGGGACAAACTGCTTTTTCCACCAGTATTATTTTTTTGGTTTGTAACCAAAGATAACTTAGCTTGACATATTCACCACGACATCACGCGGTAAAAAAAAAAGAAACAAACCCCAGAGAGGAAGGACATGGCTATGGGACTCGCCAGGAGCCTGTGCTACTGGTCCGCTCCGAGGCCGCGGCTGCCCGGCGGGGACTGTAGGTGGATCCGTATTCACAGCAGGGCCAGCTATTCTCCAGGGGTGGGGTGAAGTTTCATTAACCGAGTTTTGTTCTGTATTTTAAGAACATCTGTTACGTATGAGGAGTTCTGTACTCTGCTGAGGAAATGCAAATTCTAGTTTCAAGCTAATGCCTCTGCGTTTCCCTGTGCTGCCGCCTGCCTGTCGGCGCATCCTCTCCTGTGTAATAGGTGTGCTCCAGCTCCTTGCTCGGGCTTTCATGCCGGGACAGCACTTCACTCTGAAGTCCAGGACTAAGACTCCTAGGCAACGACGACTCTACAACTACTACAAACTAAGCACTTAAAACACTAGTACTACAAAAGTTGGCTCGCCCATAAAATTGCATGGTTGTAAGAATTTTGTGTTTAGATCTACAGAAAAGCCACATGTAGACTCCTGGTGTCCAACAACCTTGTGCGGCCCCATAGAAAACCTTGATGCCACTTTGACAAAGGAGGATCGTGGCCTCCACAGCTGTTAATCCAAGTAGATACTAAGATGGTCAATCTGTTTGGCCAATGCATACAAATGATGCAAACAAAATCTAGGGTCATGGTTTGGCAGAATGATCGTGTCAGCCCACTGCAGAGTGTGATGTCTTCGAGATGCCATCATCGCTTGCTTCACGCAGAAGTCAGGGGTTACGTATGCTTCTTGCTTCTGCTTCTTGCCTTTAACAAAACTCTCCATTTGCTCTTTGGAAGTTTCCTCTTTTTTCTCTCCTCTATTCTGCTCCCAATTCAGAGATGCTCTTCAAGATAAAACAGCCTTTCAGTTCAGAAACGCTCCAAAGCTTTTTGTTTGTTTGCCTGTTTGTTTTAACACAATGTATGAACATTGATAAAACAAACTGTGCATCTCAGTGGATCTTTTTTTTACCCATCTTTCACCCATTTACTTGATATAGAAGCATGTGAAATACTACCAGACTCAAGTTTCTCAGCTTATCTTGGGGGCTGTCAGTCAGAAAAAGGCTCTGTTTGAAGACTAAATGATCCATGGGTATACGGTTTTGTTTAAAAAAAAAAAGTTCTTTTAAGTTTTTCTTTCTTTTCATACGGCACGAGCATGCACAGCTTCCTTCAAAGGTAGTCCTCCTTCTTTGCTAAGAGCAATGACAAGATCACCACACCTGGCTAGCAATTTTATCAGGATCTCCCCGCTTCAAGCAAAGCAGATGAAACACCGATTTCCCTATAGCTGCTCTTATACTGCATGCTGTTCAAAACATAACAAAATCCCATCAAAGTATCCAAAGTGCTTTTAAAAATGCACCCAGAATTTTAATAAGATGGAAACGGAGTCCACTTCCTCTCTTATAAAAAAAATTAATCTAATTAGTTAAAGCTTTTGTGCAAAGACTCTACCAATATTTTCAGAGCTGGTTTTATCCATCAAAACACACTGTTGAAGAGCAGCAGCAATCAGACCAAAAGAAAGACCAAAAATCCAGAGTGAATTATTGCAACAGTGATTTTTCTCTTGGATGAAAATGCATCCTTTAGCAGGCAAGTTGAAATCAAGCTGTGATGCTGTTACCAGCACCATGTTGTTAGAAAGAACATGGGAAACAGCTTTGGGAGCAGCCAAGAGCCTGAGGCACAACACGGATGGGAGAGCTGGTGTATCACAGACATGCACAACCTCCCAGGGACTGCGGTGCTTGTAAGGAGGCACGATCACGACTCCAGCAACAGCAGCTCCCCTGCAAATTTGGCCCACGACAAACTGCCAGGCCATGGGTGAAGGCAGCCCAGAGAACAGCTTTGCTCCACCATCCCCAGTGAAAGGCAAACCTTTCAACAGGACGAGACCCACGGAGGCTCTGCCAGACCCCTGATGGCAGCAGGGCCTTGGCATCAGCAGTATTAACACACTTCTCTTCAACCTGAGAGCAATGCTCTAGGGCTGGACTCATCCCCACCAGTCTTTGTACCACGGTACTGTAGCATAAACTGTACCTGTTACTGTTTTCACGTGTATACACCCAGAGATGCAGAGATGGGTGTTTTGTACCTGTCTATATAACATACAGTCAAGATCCAAAATTGAATTCTCTGCAAAGAACAAAATATTTATATTTGGTTTGTACAGCTATCATGATTCTCCAACCCTTGACACCCTGCTCTTGTTCCCATGGAGGGCAGCTTGCCTATAAATTCAATGAGATAATCTAAAACTGTATTTATCTCACCTAATTTCAGCTGGTAGTCCTTCTGCCTGTCTCTACAAGGTTACGCTAGCCGTGATGACAAACTACAACATCTCGTATCTATAAAGCGGTTTGACTCAAGTAATCCTTGTGTTATGTCAAGGCATGCTCTCGGAGGTGTCGATGAGATTCAAAAGGAGCCGGGTTAGCTCAGCACCCAGCAGAAGCTGCTACAGAGAAACGCAATGACTGGCTGCTGAATTTATGTATTAGGGAGAGCAGAAAATATCTGCTCAAAAAAAAAAAAAAGCGAAGATTTTACTCTAACAAAGCAAAAGTCAGGAAATCTTGAGCTAATGGGAAAAATCAGTTCTCTACCTGCCCAGTTCTGAAAAGCTCTGTGAACTGCAGTGAGGTGGTCTGGATCACAGAGATTTGTGAATCCCTTGATTTCTCTAAGTTAATGTTTCCATGAATTTCTTTTCTCCTTTTCATGCAAAGGTTCAATCTGCAGAGGCAGATGCCCAAGTCTTGTTAACTTTCAATAGCAGTTGGCTGCCTAACCGCTTCTGAGAAGCCCTTTGCATGAAAACCTGCCCACATGCAAAACCCAACAGTATACACTCCTGATTTCTCATGTAAGTGCACAAACAAAGCATGCTCTGGCACAAAGTATCACATCACTTTTTCAGTATTAAACCTCTCACAAGCTTACTCCTTCCTGACAGATGAAACTATTCAAACACCCAAAATGGTTGTATCAGATCGTCCACCCAATCAGGTGCCCAAAATCACCTCCACAACTTACAAAACAAAATCCAGCGATAAATAACGTGCTAAAATAATGGATCAAATTCTTAAAACCAAGATACTGACATGTTAAAAAAGAAAAATTTATTAAGGTGACCTTGAGTATGGGGAACAAGGAGTGATTCCATTATTTTTTTAAATGGAAATTATTATTAAAACACCCGAAGCTGAACTGCTGTAACCAAGTCAACTCAATCTCCCCTTAAAAATTCCTTTTCTCCCCTTCCATTCAGATTGTATTTACAAACTGTAGATGTCTCATTTTTTTCTTGTGTCATTTCATTATTACAGAGTTGAGATCACTAGCCATCTGCAGCTTCATTTCATCAAGCTCTGATTTGTCCTTGGAGCAAGGTCATCCGGGACAAGAACATAAAATGCTGCTTTCCTCAACTGACAGTTCTTTATGCCTTCCTGTAAATATTCCCCACTAATTTTAAATAATTTTACCACTTCATACTCCCCCTCACACACACTGAAAAGGCTGATATACACGCATATTAATAAGGATCTTGTCATTTAACCACTGCATGACATATTAGACACAATTAATGATGTTTATTTGCTGATAACATAGGCATTTCGAGCACCAGCTCAAGAATCCTTGGTAGCTTCATGTGACTTGTAGGATATTAGCTATGGGTCAGAAGTTGGGACCCCCCCCATTCAGCATTAGCATATGCTCGGAGCGACTCTGTTTTCCATTAAGCAGAAAAAAAATGCAGTCAATGCACAAAAATTACCAGCTGCTATATACCCTATGGTGGGTGAGTGATAATAAAACATCGCTAGGTGTATGTGGGTTCATTCATCGAAATCAATAGACCGGTAAGCAAAGATTTTCAGGCGCATCACACAATGTTCCAAGCTAAAAACAAAGAAAACAGAACACAGAATTTCTACTTCTACTTGGATCAGATTTGACTTGCCATACATTCTGAAGCATCTTCTCCAAAGAAAACATTGCTGGTCTGGGTTATGGCAAAACCAAACCAAACCAACCAACCACCCTCCTGCCCCCACCCAAACCAGGGTAAATTAATTTGAGAGTCTTTATTAGCACAATCATAAAGCAACAGGGAATAACTGAGTGATTGAGAATAATCAGCAGTAGCTCCGGGCATCAGCCTCCCCCTGGTCTCAGGCTGCAGATGCTGGCAACAGCAGACTGAAGGTCCCTGCTCCAATCTCCAACTCCAGTTGCATATCTTCTGGCCCCTGGAAAATTCACTACTGGGCTGATGTAGTGGATCCTGAGATACGCTCTGCTGTACGCACCCACCTGGCTCACAAATAACCCTGTGAGTTTTTACCTGCGTGTTTTTAATAGCCCCAATAGTCCTAGATGTGAAGGCGTGCACATCACAGAGGTCTGTTTGCAAACACACGCTGTGCAGGCAGGCACACCAGCCTCCGGCGGGTTTACCTGCACAAGCAAGTGTCCCTTTAGACACACAGTGGAGGGTTAACTCATGAGACTGTGAGCATGCGATCTATCAGAAGGAGCCACAGAAAATGGGATCATTAAAGGTGAATTCCCAAGCCACCCCTAAAGGAGACCATCTTGAAAGGTGAGTTTGCTTCATGACCGAGTCCCAGGATAAAAGCCAGTCACGTGGACTTGGGCTCATATGGCCAGGTTCACCTTCCAGTTCCATCACACATAGCTTCTTTGGGTGACTATGGACGAGTCGCTTCATTTCTCTCTCTGTCTTAGTTTTCCCCAAAAACGAGTTAAAGCTTCTCGCTGAATAGGAGGATGAGGGTCAATTCCTGGGGCAGCGTGGGGATTATGGCTTCATGCTCCTGAAACGGTGCCTGTCCCATGCCATGGGGTTATGACCCCAAAGACCTGCAGCAGAATGGCGCTCCACGCTGCTCACCAGCGAGAGGTGGAAGGGCTTTTTCTGGTTCACTCCACATACGAGATTCTGTCGTGTCCTCCTCTCCGCATCTCTCCTCCGGGTCCGGCCACAGCTGGTTGCATCTCGGAACAGCACTAAACTACACCAACTCATAATGGTCCCCTGGGGCCTCTAACCTGGCTGCGCAGACCAGTGGAGCGCAGCATGTCCCGGCCACACGCCCCGTGATCCCATGACTCGCCCCTTACGTGCCAGCAGAAGAAGCTGCTGCAACAACTACGGACATCGCCGCACCTGGAGAATCCCTCGGTGCCCAGCTGGGAGCTGTGTAAAGAGGGCTGTGTGTGCTCGGAGAAGTCAGCCCTGTGTTTTGGCTTGTACGAAAAGAAGAGGCTGGCTGGGTGAGAATCCTGTGATTTTCCTGCCAGTCCTGCTTGACATTTTATTGTAAGAGATTTTACTGCAGTGAGAACAGTCCCGCTTCACTCCGCATCCTCTCCCGCATCCCTGGCTTCTGCCCCCTTCCATCCCCGCTATATGCCCTTCTCTGTCCTTAGCAGGGCAG
Source organism: Pluvialis apricaria (assembly GCA_017639485.1). NCBI lineage: Eukaryota > Metazoa > Chordata > Aves > Charadriiformes > Charadriidae > Pluvialis > Pluvialis apricaria. The sequence goes on from CM030017.1 coordinate 9,724,778, forward strand.
GAGATACTTTTCATTCAAAACCTATCCACGATGAACATAAACATCCAAGTGCCTCTGAATACCATCTTCTCAAGTCAGCCAGCATTTCCCTGAAATTCTGTGGGATTTTGGTGCCTCTGTCACTTAAGATAATAGGAGTCTAGGAAACACGTGCCTTTGAACATTTGGCCAGCCACGCTTTTGCCGTAAGGAAAGAGGGAGGCGTATGAAAGAAGCAGGGATGCTGGAGCGAGTCCACGTTCCCTGCGAGGCAGAGATGTTGCAGAGCACTCGCAAGCGTGTCTTCCGCGGAGACACCGCATGTCAACAGTTAACTTCCCTTTGTTCCCATCCAAATGATTAAGGTTAGAAGCTTGCCTGGTGACATCACCAGAGTTTAAACATGCTGGATATGGTCCAGGGAGCCAAAGTTATTGCTGACCCCATGGTTACTGATCCGCTCCGCAAGTAGCTGATGTCTGCTCTCACTTTATGAATTATTTAATGGGTTAAAGATTGGTCAGATCTTCTTTATGCAATGTACAGCTATACAGTGGGCAGGAGGACATAAACATGCATTAACAAGGTTAAAGTCATATACTGTAACTACACTGTCTGTTTTCAGCTTGCAGCTTTATTGACTTAATCATGCCGGCACCGCAGCCAACAAATCATTAAATCCATTCCATTCTTTTGCTGGTTACCAACCACAAAAACAGAGGCAGGCAAACACGGAGCAAATCTCGGAGGGGGTGGGGAGCGGCGGCGGGGTGCGGGGCAGAGGGAGAACAGTGGGATCACTATGGAACGCCGCGCTGGCCTGTCACTGCCAGCACAAAGACGCCAAATCTGTCTTTACGGACTAAGTGGTTTCATGGTTTAAAGTGACACACTCATTTGTTCCTGTTTTGCAATGATTATAGAAAAGAAGAAGGCGGGGGGAGGAATAAAAAGCAAACTGAGGTTCTTCATACCGTAACAGTGCGTGTGTGCATGCATGTGTGTGTGTGTGTGTGTGCGCGTGTGTGTGTGCATCCTTGCAGAGCCACACAGCTCCTCTGTGAGCACACCCCGGGGCCGGGGATGAGGAGATCTGGGCACTCGCTGCACCCCGGGGGTCTCGGGCTCCGCACCGCACTCCCTGCTCACCGGCAGCCAAATGCAGGCATAATTAAGAGTTTAGCATAAAAGAAAAAAGACATGGAGCATTAAATCAGCCCTCCCATTGCCCTCCAGGAGCAGCTCTGACCACAGCGAGCAATGGGAGAAGTCCCTGTTTTCAGACTGAAGTAACAACTTCACTTGCAGACAAAGGCTTTAATTTTTGACCTGGCCCTTACTGTAACTTTCCGTACCCATGTCCAGCTCCCCCCCTGCCCCGGCCCAGAAGCACCCTGATTGCCACCAGTGCGGAGAACGCGGGTGCCCACTGCAGTCAGCAGATTGCCAAAATACTGTTTCTAGGTGGTTAGTTCAGGACATCCAGGTTTGAAAACGGAGCTGTCAGCTTATTCGTTTTGAACCCAAAAGATCTTTATTTGTCACTGCTGTCATCTCCATTCATTTCTTGATGGAAATCATCTTCTCTCTCACCATAAAATACAAGTGGCTTGTTCCGCGCTAGGGGAGCATCACGTCGGGACACGGCTCCTCTGTGTTACAAGCAGGCTATGGAGGAAGAATTCAGCACAAACTCTTGGAAACCTTCAGACATCAGGGTGTTTTGCTCCTTTTAGAGATGCTAGACACAGCCTATTTGCAAGCTTTCCTCCACTGAGAGAACAAGAAATAAGCTCCCCCTTTCTGGGGAAGACTGAGCTACACCAGGAGAGATTCCTGGCCCATTTCTATCTATTACGAAAAGAAGCAGCAGCCAACACGCTCCCTTTTCTTCACCTTCTGGGTACAGGCTGCTCAGAGCTCCCTGCAAGAATAACCCAGATTTTGGAATCCTACCAGTGCAGGGCCTCGGCAGATACATTTGCACTTTGTCCTGAGATACATCACTGCAGACCTTTCTGAACACCGTCATTATTTGGTTTTATGGTTGTTTTCTTTAGACCCAAACAAGCCTCCTTACAGTTTGAGTTCCAACCTTGCCTTCTTTTGTTTACTAGTCTCCAGATCCCTATCATCCCAGAGACGTCTCCTGGCTCCATATATTGCAAATAAACATATCATTACTTGGTGCAGGAGTCAGCCAGAATTCCTCTCGGAAAGAGCCACCAGAGAAGAGCCTGTCCCCCAGCCACTCGCCCGCAGTACCATCAAGGGTACTTCTTTCCAGCCACCGCACTGGAAAAACAGACAGAAACAGAAACGCCTTCTGAGGCAGAAGTCAGCTATTTAAGGTACCTATATGACTTTCAACTTCACAGACTTGTACATCGGATCACCTCAGCTGCTGCTGCTTCCAAAGATGGAGAACAAAGGTACCTCCAGCAGACAAGGGCCCAGCCTTGTTGTCCAGGCTTCCCTCACCACAGATCATCCATCACACCTTGGAGGTGCACATTAGAGTGAGGTGAAATTACCCTCTGAAGATCTTTCCTTCCACTGGCCACAGGAGGAGCCTAAATGATGGGAGCGGGAAGATGAATCCCAACCAGTCACAGGGGAAGGCTGACATCGGAGAGTGCCAAACCCACATCTCACAAGTCCCAAACCTGCGCTCAACCATGCAACTATTTTGCCTTTCGCCCGGGGTTCAGCAGCCCCGGCTCCACGGCTTGTGCTGAGCAGAGCGAGCTCCGCTTTTCCCTGCTAACGCTCCCTCCCACCCCCGAATCCCGGCCCCACAGCGGTCCCCGCCAGCGCCCACCCACCTTCCCATTGGCGTCTGCTCGCCCAGCGAGGGCTTGTGTGACGGGCACGTCAGCCTGGGGAGCATCTTATCATCGACCTGTGCTTATCAAGAGAACATGGAAAGGCAGAGGAGGCTCCGCTGCCGCCCTCATTAGCCGACAAGCTGCTTCAAAGGGACGTGACAGTTGTGGTGATGTTTTAGGACCGACACACCCAGCCAGGAGTAACACACCAGTCGGGCTATTTATAATCCCTGATTCCAGAGTCTTAAAATAGCACTGCTTTTATTTTTACATTTTTAGGCACGCTTGTATATTTAAGCAACTCCACTCGCAGGCTCCACATCAAACACATGACAGCCAGTCTCCGACATGAGAGACGGCGTTCCATGCCTCCCCACTGAAAGCAGAGGTGAATTCCCCTCTCCCCTTGCCCCTGTCTCCATGGCCAATGCGATTAGAGTCCCCAGGCCCATTTCCACGTATTTTTACATATAGACCGGCTCTTCCAAATGCACAAAGCACGGGACATGCAGCATCTGCCTGCAAACATCCAAATGCAGCAGAGCGGCAGAGGTGTTTCACAGGCTGCAGCACATGGCCACACGCATGCTGCTCTTACCACAGAGTCTCTGAAGGAGTTAATGGGTCCTAAAATAAAGCAATCCTGATTGTTTGTGTTTTTCTTCAACAACAAAGGTCAATATACAAAAGTCGTCAAACAAACCATGACTGCACCTCGGAAAGGAGAGCCCTCTACGGCCTCGGCACAGGCGTAGCTATTTGTTCTCTGCTCCCTGGTGCCACAATGTACCTTGGTTGGCATTTCTTAATGACTGGAGCGTCCATGTGCTCTTTGTAAAACAATTATAAAATATTGAGGGTGGGAGAAAACATTCCTTGCACAGCCAAGGCTCCGGCAGACTGCATAGGTGTCAAATGGTAAATCATTAGGCATTTTGGTTTAATTGCAGAGTTATTTATACCCTGGAACTTGTTATTAACATAGGAAAAAACAGAACCTATTGTTACCCATAATTAAAGGGACTATTATGGGACTGCAAAAGCACGGATGGCCCCAGCCAGACCACCCCTCCTTTGGCAGCGGCGACTGGCGTGGGGAGGAACGTTAAACAGAGGCCCCCGTCTTCAGACGCTTCAGCCGAGAGCTTCAGAGGGGTCGGTCCCAACATGTGAACCCCGATTCCTGTGCTGAGCCTCAGCCCCCAGCACCCCTCCTCCCGCCTCTGGCCACAGACCTGGCACGCAGCAGGGTGCTGCGGGGAGAGGGTACCGCAGCGTCCCACCCTGCCCATCACCACGGCCCTTCTGACCGAGGGGCGCGCGGAGAGGACACATCCTGGATTTGGCCCGCAGTTGCATAACCATCCTTGTTAAAATTCAGGATTAACAGGTTATATTTTCATTTGCGAGATTCTTATCTGCCCCGAGAAAGGTTTCCGATTTCACCAGCACTAATCAGGACGCCACAATGGGTTTCCGGTCCCGGCAATGAGGCTCAAGAGCCTTTGTAGCTTGTGGAGCCGGTTTTAATTCAAATCTAACTGGCAGAGCTATTGTAGGGCTGCGTGTTGAACAGATTAAAAAAAAAAAAAAAAGAAAGAAGTTACTTACATGCTACTGTACCTTATTTCTAAATTCATTTCTTACACACACAAATCCCTCTGACCCCCAAAGCAGCTGGTGGCTGCGCTACCCTTCCCGGCATGACACCTGCACTGGTGCCCACCTCGAGGTCTGGTTTATGTTGTTAAGGATATCATACAAAATGCACAGCAAGTATGTCCCGTATGAAGAGATTCACGTGCCCCGACAGCCTGTGCTCCCCCACAGTGTGGGGCTCCGGCCCCGCGTCGCGCTCTCGGCTCACCGGGCAGTTCACGTTCTCGTGCTGTCACCCGGCCACGCCGCCGCCGCAGAGGAGATGCAGTCGGCCTCGGAGGACAGTCAAGTACGAAACTACTGATGCCATAATTGTAACTGGGAGGCCAAACAGGCTCCCGAGAGGGGAAAGGCTCATTGACGCTTGGCTCTACCAGATGAGTGAATCAGACCTGGGTTATAGCCTTCTTGTTCTCCCCCTGCCTCCGCCCCCAAGGGCTGCGTGAGTCAGTGGAATTGGAGGAAAAATATACACTAAATTCTACAAGTGCAGGAATTAAAGAGACATCTACAAAGCTTGCCTCTGGCTCTCGATACCAGCTGCAAAATTGGGTTAGCTTGACATTGCTGCTGGAGGTGAAGAGAGCCAGGGAGGCTGGCTGAGCGCAGACGAGCAGAGTCCCGCTCCGCAAACCAGGTGAGCTGAAAGCCCGCTGCAGTCTCATTGCTAAGGCACGGAAACGCGTTTTCAAATGTTTAAATCTGGGAGTGGAGTGAGAGCAATTAAGAAAACAAACTCTGTTTCCTGCACAAACATGAGGTTCAGGCAGTTTGGGATTAGGAGATACATGCAAGGCTGGTCCGAGCCAGTTTCTGAGGGCTGGAGACCCCTGCAGGTCCCCCGAGGTTCAAAAAAGCTTTTCCATTAATAGTCAGGTGAAGAACCACTTTGGTGTTGAGGCTCTTTTACCCATGAGAGCACCACCAAGTCAACCCCCACCAACATTCACGCCACCAGGCACCGCTCTGGGAGATCTCCGTAACCGGTGTCCCAGCTCCGGAGAGGAAATCTCCCACGTCTCGTAAATCCCGCTGCCGGGAGCGCCGCACCGCAGGGGGCTCCTTCGAAGCCTCTCCCGGTTTGTCCGCTCCCTGGAGAGGACGCCAGGACCCGCCGGCGATGACACCCAGCTGCCTCTCCCCGAAGGATGCCAGCCGAGACATCTGCCTGTCGCTGCCCTGTCCCCTGTCCCAGCCCACCCCACGCCACGAGCGGCGTTCAGAAACCACTGGACAAACCAACCCGCAACAAGGTGACAAATTACTAGGTTATGCCGAAGAGTCTCTTTTTTTTTTTTTTTTTTCCCTTAATACTTTCCTTTCTCTCCCTGTTTGCTGCTGGAGTTGAGGGAAGGGCGTAAAGGCGGATAAAAATGAGTCCGGGAGCCTTCGGTGCTGCTCCCCGGGTTGGCGCGGCTCCCTTGGGGCCGGAGCCGCGGCTGCCGCCGGGGTCAGCCGGGAGGAGGGAGAGGAGGGCAGGGGAGGGAGAAGGGGAAAAAATGAACAGCTGCAAAGCAATTAAGCCTGCCTCTCTGCCTTACTGTCCAAAGCAGGAGGCAATCTAATTCAGCCTGGTGCCTCTCTTCCTTCAGCCGTCTGGTGCCTGCCTGGGATTCAGGAAAGGGGCTGTCTGCCTGCCCACTTTGTCTGCCGAGCCAAAGGGGCCCTTCCCAGCCACAATTTCCAAAGGAAAGAGATCTTGGCTGGCGGTGTCTCTTCTTTTCTGAGAAAAACATGCGCCGAATGTAGCGGCAGCGGCTTTATAACCCTCTCCTGCCCTTCCTCAGCAAACAACCAAAGTGGAGCTGGAGCAAGAAAATGACCCCGCTGGCTCCTCCACTCAGCACTTGTCTCCCAGCACAATGAATCAATTAGCGTCCGATCATTATTGTGGTAACTGTATCTTTCACAAGCAAGATTTTATATAGAGATAGAATAGGATGTTTTCTGCTCATTTCCTTCCTGTCATTCCAATCACGAACTACTGTTAAAAATACAATGCATTTAAAGTGTGCAATATTTGCGAGCCCGTGTTCCAGCTTCCCAGCCGAATGGCCGCCCTTTTGTTTCCCGCCCAGTATAGGTATGGAGGAACAGCGATAAAGGGGAGCCTATAGTGCAACTGGGTTAGAAACTCACACAGGGCATATACGGGTCATCTCATTTTCATGCTCCTAATGTCGGGGATTACTTTAATTCCTTATTCTGGCCAACTGTTTCAGTGTATAATCTATGGCGCAGGACTCCTCCCAGCATGTCTAAGGTGGTACTCGTTCTGATATTTCTTCAGAAACTGACAAAACCGTTTCATTCGGAAAATGTTAGTGCAGCAGTAAAAGCCCTTTAGTCCCCAGTCAGAAGGAGAAAATGGGCTCTGTTAGGAGAACGGAGTACAATTCAACTTTACTTTCAGTTAAGTTTGACAGTGATCTAGACAGCAGGTAGGTACCCTCCCTCTAGCTTAAGACAAAAATAGGCAAAAATGTGTATTTTAAATGCAGCTAGATGGCATTTCATCTTATGAAAAGCCTCAATACTGTTATCATAAGCAGAAAGAATAAGAAATCACAGAGAGCAAGATTTTAGCTCACCATACTGATAAATGCCTTATAAAGTATGAAATTTGAGGAAACGTCTGTAAGTTAAACCATAGTCGTTTTATATATTGTGTCAACTTAGAATGGAGCAGCACACCCACGTCAGGAGTCCCTTTCTAATCTTATTCCACACAGGGTCCCTGATGCAGGTCACAGTTCTTTTTAAAATTAAAATTTATAGACATATAGATATATGCCATCTATGCATGAAAAAGCTCAGACTCTGGACTGGGCACGAAATGGATTTGTCCATTTCTGCCCTCACTGCCAATATTTTTTCTCAATAAAAAAAATTCTTATTAAATGGTCAAGTTATTTTTTTTTTGGTGTGGTGGGTTTTTTTTGTTTGATTGACTTTTTTTTTAAAAGTAAAATACAACATAAATAAATATTGGGGATTTTAGACAAAGTCCTAAACTATGGGAAAACACCAATATGTCTCGCAAAACTTTTTTCAGTTAAAGATTTACTGACATTTCAGGACCATCACAGAGTCTATGGTGATGTTATCAGCCTTTCCCTGTTCTTGCTGACCTTAAGCACTCTTAAACCATTAAATACATAATATTTTCTGATAATAGAATGCCATTCACATTTCAGTAACAATAATTCACTTTAATGAGATAAGAACTTACATATCATTCTATCTCTGTTTGAGAAATACTAGCACACTTTGGGGAACTGTAGACTCACAAATAATGACATCAAGAGTCCAACACTATTCCTGGAGAACTTGTAACTCCTGGTTACATCAATAGGAATTTGAGATGTGTAAGGATTGCAAAATCAGATGTTAATCTGCAGTGAACAACACAGGTATGGGCAGTCTGCATTTTTGCCTTAAGCAAACAAGAACCAACAAGACTATTAATGAGAGAAAACAGCACCAGTTTCTAACTGCACGTATAAACAGGCATTAAAAACAACTGTATTCCTTAAGTGAGTCATTACATCGTAAAGAAAACTTTTACAAGAAACTTCATGTTGTTTACAAATTTCCCTTTTACATATTTTTTTTAGTTCTTTCCTTCCCACTCATAACACACGTACCAACCTCAGCAAAGAGAGCTGCAAGAGACAGAAACCTGATGTTTAAATTAAAAAACCCCACAGAATCACCGATATCGACTCCGGCACCTTCAGTTAACAGCTCCTCCACTTTTTCTGCAGTCGAAACGCTAACGCAATCGAAACACAGACCTTCTTATCAAACTAAGGCAAGATTACTCAGCTCTCTCCTGGCACAGGGAGACTCAGCTCCGTGCATCCCGGAGGCTGCTCCCTGGGCCAGGCTGGGTCCGGGCGCTGGGAACGGCCGCGCTGCCTTCAGCACTCCCCCGGCGCTATCGCCAAGCCAAGGACGAAAAATACAGCAGGAATAGCTTAATTCCAGCTCTAAATGAGCTCAGCGGGGAATCTAAACAGTCAAGTCAATTGCCAGAATCTGCACTTTTCAACCTCGTTCTGCTCCTTTGATCAGACTGAATTTTGAGCTACGGCGATTAATGGACTAATAGAGGAAGTCACAGGGTATCTCTGGGGAGAAGAGGAAAAGGAGAAAAAAAGTCTCTCATCCTTGGTATGCATCTATTCTGCTAAACGCCACATTTCCACGCAGAAAACTAAAACGCCGCTGCAGAAGGTGTGCTGACTGAGCTGGAAAGCAGGAGAAGAAGAGGGTTGTATGAAACGAAAAAATAATGCTCATACAATCATTCATTCATTGCTTAAACACACCCTCCGGAGCAAGGGTAAAAGAAAACAGACTATCCAAATACAAGCGCCGTGTAAACTACCCTTCCATCCAGTACAGTAACAGTTTATACTTAATAACGAGGCAGAGTAAAGGAAATATTAAACACATTTATTATGCAAAGAGAAGCTTCCAAAAGCCCTGAGTATTTAAGTACTGAGAGAAACGGATTTGTTTATGACAGGGATACAGACTACTGGTATCCCAGGATACTATGTCCTCATCTTTCTGGAAAGGGAAGAAACACATTAGCAGCCTGCAGTCATCAAAGAAAAAGGGGGGGGGGGCGGGACAGTTTTTGTTAAGAATTTTTTTTTTCTTCCTCATTTGCCTTTGTTATTGCTGTGCCTGAGAGGAGGGGGCAGCTTTTCTTCCTGCAAGGGGCAAATTTTGCTTCTGCAATTCGTGAGTGTACAAAACAAACCCCAGAGGACTGCAAATAATCACTGGATTGATTAAAACATAAACTTATTCAAAGTCTGTCACGTTCACAGAATGCTGGTACTAACCCCCAGAAAATAAAAACAGAAAAGCCAAAAATAATTCAGACACAGACTTGAGCTGAGGTAGGAACAAGCGCATCAAAGCTTCCAACTCTCTTTTTTTGTCGTAGCACTTATATGCCATTGCCGATGATTACCGTGCCCTTTGCTGCATCCTTCTCCTCCACCTTTGGTCTTTCTTGAGCATACAAAGACATACATACATGATTCACCCTGCTCTCAGAAATAATCCTGCAGTTGTCCTGGGATGACCTCCCGCTGTGTAAATTTAGGTCTGTGTGTTCGAATCTTTACAAGATCAAGCTGTTAATGTAACGTCTTAGCCCAGGATATCACGCTATTCTGTCTACGTTATAGGGCTTACCCTGCTTGTGTGGGTCTCTTACCAATTCTGTAACGGGGAAAAATAGCTCCGCATAGCTTGTCCATAGCCTGCATTCACTTCTGCATCTGTCTGACACTGATCTAAGGTATCTTGTTTTCATTACTACAATGAGAAATATTAAATCATTTTGCTGGTCATACAGAGAATATTATTGATGCTCAAGTAATGTATTGCCTATCTTCTTCTTTTAACATTCCCATATGCAAAGGGTTAAATTGTAATACAGCATTACTGCTTGTTAACAGTAGAGCTTTTAAGAATTACATACTGATAATGAGAATATTTGCCTTTATATACGCTATAAAAATTGTAACTTAAAAACGCACATGTAATAGAGTGATTAGCCTTCAAAGCCCTAAGAAGAGCTGCTACTTTCTGATTGTGGATTTCTATCAATTATCAGTGCCGGCTGCTTGAAATAGTCCAAAGTGCTCGAGACAGAAATATTGCCCGGCCAACACGGCAGACTGATATGCTCCCTAAATGGACAGAGTTTTTGAAGACAGCTCATAATAGTGTTTGGCTTTCAAACCTTAATGTTAACAGCTTTGATGGGACTGCTTCTAATTTGTATTTAAGACCCATTACCTCTTCCTCTAAGCAATCTTCGTGAAACATCATTTGTTCTAGGGAGATATTTGCCATCCAGCGCAGCTCTGTAATGGCCGTTAATTCACACCATTTTGCTTGCTCCTGTATTAATCAGCAAACCGTGAATCATCCCAGTGTTTCCAGACTCGCAGATGTACGAGAGAACCACTGAGGCCAGTTCAGTTTCTCTCCCCATTGAGGCACGGAGACAATATCAGTTCCTGTTTACAGCCACGGCTTTGTTTTCCCCCACCCACACGCTGAAATTTCTCCAAAATGCCCAGAGAAAAAGAAAAAAAAAGAGAGACTGAGTTCATTTTACCAGGAAAGTTATTTCTAGGTATTCCATCTGAAACAAAACATGTTTGTACTTTTATTTTGCGTGCAGCGTTTACTGCAGCGAGGCAGAAATGACAGAGGAGCAGAGCAGGAGGACAAAGTGGGCTGCTCCAGTCACCCCACCCTGCCCAACCGCCGGCCGGCGCCAGGCACATGATTTAACAGCATCTGAGGGCCTCCCTTATTTATTTGTTTGCTTTTTAGTCTAATTGTTAAATTAAACTTCGGTTCTGTAAGTATTTCTGCCTTGCGGAATACAGATGTAATTTTAGACTGCTACAAGAGAATACTAGGTAGAAACCACCCCAAAAATCAAGGGTACAAACTGTGCTCGCACAGTAACACTGCAAACAGTATTAAAATTAATTATTAATTTAGGCATCAAATTTGAGGTAGTAAGAAGGGCATGGTTTTAGGGAAGTGAGCACATTTTCTGAAAGCCAGGCTGGTTTTCGTTCAAAATAAACTCCCCAAACTGCCATGTACTAAGAAAGATACAGAAAATGCAGGCAACGAACAAATCTGTCTTCTGCAAATGTGGGAAAAAAATGGAATGAAGATGTTCTGATATTAATGAGAATTTACAGCACAGCTGAAACGAGCTGGGTGTACAAGAGGGTCATGGAAACCATTTCCTCGTTGCTATTCATCAGCCCACCGTGCCACGAACACACCTTTTCAATGTAAGAATTATGGGTGCACTGACTTGTAAGTGAGGGTGCAAGTAGCGTGTCTTACCCATCACTAACCACTGTTCACGTTGTTATTTTTAAGAATGATGCACAGAAGGAAGTTACGGCATTCATTATGAAGCCAAACAGTGAGAAAGTCCCCGAGTCTTCCCCTGGATTCCTGGGATGTTTATAGCTTCATTGCATCTGAGGGCATAGTTGAGAAAACTCAACTGCTTATAAATTAAAGATTTCTGCATATAGGATGGGTTTGGGGTTGTTTTTTTTTTGTGGTAATAAAGAAAGCAAAATGGGTTACTTGAAAAAAAAAGCAAGCAAGAAAATCTGCAGTTGGGGCCTGACTGAGCTGATGTTTAGCCCAGGAAAACTTGTGAATACTGCTACCAAGCTGCCTAGAAAACCTGAGAGAAACTTCCCACCTGGGCTGGCAGCATCAGAGTGGTTTTGATACAAATCGGTGTCAGAATATGGTTTCACATCAAATGAATCGGACACTTTTTAGCATGATACCACCGCTTTCCCATCACCTTCGAAAGAAGAGATGCTCTCCCACCCCCCACTGCAGAACAGAAGGAAACAACTGTCTGTTGCTTAAAGCTCAAAACCACAAAAGCAAGAGGGTTTGGTTTTTCTTTTTAGAGTTAATGCAGAACCTCGGTGCGATGGCACACTCTCCTCCGCTCCCCCCGTGGCTGTACGGCCCTGCCAGGAGTGGAGGGGGGGACACAGCACTGACATCCAGCCCGTGTCCTGGGCACCGGGAAAGTCAATAAAAGCAGCCTGTCAGGCTGAAATTCAGCGCCTTGTCCTCAATTTCTCTGAGCTAAGTCACATTTTCACCTACATGTTCACATGTAGTGTACTAAGTACTACTTCCTCCTGTCTTTCTCCACCGAAAACCTGGACAATACTATGTCAGCCCGCACACACATCGCTCCATCGTCCTGCAGGTAATGAAGAGAAAGGCTTCCCTGAACGCCTCCCAGCGCCCCGCGCTGGTGTTTACAGTACCACCCGCGTCTCTTTTTCCTGCCCAAGTGGATTTTAATTTGTCCAGCGTGAGATTCCCATAGAGTTGTCTGTGTCCTGAATGCTAAATTGCTGGTAGAACATCTCCCATTTTATTAAACATGTAATAACTAAGGGAAAGACCCGGCTTGATTGAGGCTGGATTGTAGTGTCCACATTAATTTCAGATCCAAAAGGAGGGCAATGGTGAGGGCGGGGGAGGATGCTCCCTACATGGTGTTCAGAAGGACTTGGTCTATTTACAAGCTTCTCCTCTGCAGATTGCTTCCCCTAATGATGTGCTGCGTGGTGTCCAAAAGTGCTTTCAGCACAACAGATAACTAAACGGGAAGGAATGATGAGTGCATTAGGCAGAGCCGCTAGAAATATCAGTGCCTGTAAACATCTTAAAATACAAGCCAAAGAACTGGGAGGGTTACGACATGGCCACAAGGGCTCCACTACAACAGGGAAATGCTTTGAAATACCTGTAATCTAACAGAAAACAACAACACAGGCGATTTAAAAAACATTGCAAAAGAGCAATGGTCTGAGCAGATCAGATGTGAACTAAGTTTTTTTATCTTGATTAGTGCACTTCTGAAAATGTTGTATTACTTTTGGCATGTTGAGGCCAAACATCCCATTTCTTTCCACAAGTTTACTCCTTACTTTCCAAAACTTATCCCACATTATTTATTCGCAGGGGAGGGAGGGGAAGAGAGAAGATGGCGGTCTGATAGTTTCAGTCAAGCTCTTTTCAGACTCTTGAAAGAAAGGAGGGGAGAATCTCCAAGTTTGAAAAAAAATATCAACTCAGTTGCAAGTGCACAGATAAATATAAATTAAGAAATGACCATTCAAGAAGATGTTTTTACACCTGTGGAGAGGTCAAACTCCAGGCTCAGCCTTATTGCTCTCTGTAATCCAGATTCATCACCAGCTTCCTTTATTTGCCTATTCAAAGGTACTTAATTAGCTGAAGGGCTTGTTGCTTTGCCTTCAAAAGCTCTCCACTCCCTCAAAGGCTTTGCTTCGGTATTGTGCTATCATTGCCCTTTGAAATCAAATCTGTTTTTCTTCTCCACAGCATTAGTAAAAGAAAAAAAAAAGTAATATTTTAAAAGCTTTTGCCAGAAAAAGAAGAAAAAGAAGAAGAAGAAGAAGAAAAACCAATAGAAAAGGAAAAAGAAAAAGAAAAAGAAAAAAGAAAAAAAAGAAAAAAGAAAAAAGGAAAAAGAAAAAGAAGATGAGGGGGAAATACAAGCAGAACTTCATTCAAAGTGGCTTTAAAGTTTGACACTTTAAAAAGGAAAGAAGAAAAAGGAGGTGGGGGGGTTGAAACTGCAGATGAAATTTGGCCAGTACTTTTGGTCTCATTAATAATACATGATACCGTAGTTGTTTTATGCGTTAGGAAGACTACTTGTGACATCTCGGAAATCCCAACTAAAACATGATTTTTCCCTGTACTTGTAAGAGGACTGTATGTACTCAGATGCTGTGGGCTGCGTTTTCTGCTTTTCCAAACTCTTAATCAATCTGCACCAGAGCTTATAAACATAAAATGCCACTCAATCAGAACAGTCTCACCTAACAGTCACGGTGCGCTGACTTTTCATGGGCAGAAATAACTTCACATAACATAGGATGCCCAGGAATCAGTCTGTGGTATTAACGTTTCTGTTTATATTAATAAAAGCTGTATTTTTTATACCATTATATTTATTTAACCTTTGACATTTAAGCTCTGGGTCAGTTTGCTCTTTATAACAGTGCATTTCTTCTTCAGTTTTGTTTCTATATTTAGAGAACTCATGCTCAGAAACAAGATTTTTTGTTTAATTTTTCACCCCCTAGTATATTTAATCTAGCTCAGGGGTTTTGGCGTTTCTCTGCAACCTATAATTTACTCTGCCAACACAGATACTGTATTGCTGCTTTTACAGTTAAAGAAACACTGTCAAGTTCTTTTCAAAGGTTTTTTTTAGTCTTCAGCACCTTCTTCACTATCTCATATGCAGTCCACACGTAGTAAAATATAGCCATTTTTTCTGCAAATGATATGATTTTTCTCTCTGTCTCTTCTCTATCATTTTTCCCCTACCATCATTTTTGGCAACGGAGCCGAAACAAATATACCCTTCGCTGACCATCCAGTATACAACTCTCTGGATGTCAGCAGGAATGCGGAGAGCTCTAAGAATAGCGCGTTTGGTTCCTACAGCGCACGCGGAGCTCAGAAATGCACAGTGTGTCCCACCCAGACAATGGCTATTTATTAGCCGCATCCCCCAACAAAACAACCTTTTCAGTTGTGTTTTGGTTTTCAACATTCGGCACGCTGAGCGGTGGGCAATGCTGCCCTCCTCCCCGAGAATCTCAAATTTTAACTCAGCCAAACTTGGGCTTGGAAAAGTAATGGCCACCCGAAGGGTTTCCTTTATGCCAGCCTGGCTTAAACTGCAAGGGTCGCCGGCTCATTTTGCTGCCTTCGGGGGAACCCTCCTCTGCCTGCGCAAAGCCCGACCTCTCTGTTCTGACATTGGAGGGAGTAAAGGCAGAGCTTTTCTGGAGGAGGAGGTGATGCTGTACCAGCATTGCTGAAGGCAGAATTGGGCCCAATGCCTCTGACATGCCAGAATAGGCGATCTGCAAGCACAAACTGTATTTAGACATGAAAATCAGGGAGATGCCCAACTATTTAACCTGCCTGGGCAAAGGCAGCCTTCCATACACCCAGAAACAGGCAATAAAGTCAAGTGGCTGAGCTTAAGCCCAGAAAACAGTGTGTGATAGCTTTGTAGACTGTCTTTGACTCTCTGGCATTTACTACCATCTTTATATTGCGGATTTATGAGTCCAGACCTTTGAGTATAATTTCACTCGGCAAGTATCAGTCCTACATGAGTAAAATGAAAACCTGCACATATCCACAAGAGCCAACGTTAGCACCACCAGGCTTTGCAATAACGCACAATGCAAACTGTCAGTGCCTCAATCAATATCCGTCAGTGCTCGACAATAAAGACATAGTGCTTCAGATGGGAAAAGACAAGCCCTTATCAGATTTACCAGTCGTCCAGGCAATACAGGATCTGGGATGCAGACTGATTACGCTTAAGAGATGTATCATTAAGTAAAAAAATGGCAGGGCTGTGAGGCGCCGGTAGTCACCCAGCTTTTGGAATGGGGAGTCTTTGCTTTAATACGCACTGAAACACCAGCAACAAGCGCGCTCTGGGTCCACGTCCCAGCCGCTGCCGCTCTCCTCCCCGTGCTGCTCTGCCTGCTACAAGGATCAAATTTCATGGTTTATTGTTCCCCCTCCAACTGGCCACCATCCACATTCTTCCTCTGTACAAAGCTGCACCTCTTGCTCAAAAGAAGAGAGCACTATGCCTTCTTTTTATAAATTTTAGTCACATTTACAAACACACACATGCAGAGCAAGGGGATGACTTTTAAACACTAAACGGCGTTCCAGGCAACACTGTTATTTTTCTTTGAGCAAATTTCTTTGAATGAGCCTAAAAAAGGCAATTTTCCACCAGAAGTTTACTAATTTTTGAAGATGCAGAAGTCGTCTCCCCTGTCTTCCGAATCTTTAACATTTTTTGCCTTTTAATGAAATAACTGCTCTATGCTTGAAAAGTCCTATTCATCACCCACCTCAGGAGAGAATTGGCACCGAGATTCTGCAAAGCTCAAATTCAGCTCTCAGGTACACTGCTGGAAGTCAAACCCACAGTCACTGGAGCTACTTCGCTATAATGGGAGTAAAATTGGTACACAGCAGGTCGGGTCCCAAATTTCAGTATCAATGTTTCAATGTAAATAAGGAATCTATTGCAGACAAATAACAAATCTACATGCTAGATGGGGCTTTGAGCAACCTGGTTTGGTGGGAGGTGTCCCTGCCCATGACAGGGGGGTTGGAACTAGATGATCTTTTAGGTCCTTTCCAACCTAAACCATTCTATGATTCTATGATTCTATGCTAGATTCAAAGAAACGTAGCAGATATCCCAGAATTTTAAGGTTTCCTACCTAGAATATTTTTTCCGTGTCATTTTTCTTTTAGTTCAGCACGCAGGATCCATTTTCTTCTATGAGATTTGCAGTAAAGTTATCAAAACCTAACAAAATGTTCCACTCCTGAACATCCACCATCTTTCTTCAGCAGCTCAACAGACTGTAAAACTGAAGCACTGTCATCTGGTGTATAATTATTGTAATAAGTCTTACTTGTAAAATGAGGGAGGCACCATAAGCTTACCTAACTAGTCTGAAAATGTAAAATGCTCATCACCTGTAATCATTGTCTTAACTGTCCTTGATCTTTACTGATAGCCGCCAAATTACAATAACTCTCTCTCTGACAGTGAGAATCAACTAAAAATGCAGCACAGGCAGAGCACTGGGAAAGCTGCTGGAAGAGGGGCCATTTTGGCCAATTAAAGAGACTGACTGCAGAAATTTTTCTCCTTTTTTTTTTTGGCTAATCAATGATGTAGGGGGTTCAGAGGTGTAAGACAAAAATGCAAAGCAGGGAAAAGTAGGGCACAGGAAACCTCAGGAATCCAACAGGGACGTGGCAATTCCACACACCCAGCGGGGGAGCCAAAAAAAAAAGAAATAATGCTCAGGGGTTGTGGACATCCGATCAAAAGCGATCACATTACTGCAGTTTAACGACTTACCGGCCATCATCCGAAATGCAGCAAAACACCGTGAATGTATATTCTTCACCCACACTGCCTCCAGAGTAAAACGTCTGACGGGCAGTCATTCACGAAGCTGCAGCAACTTACTCACTTCCGATCGTGTGTCCATCCCCGCTCCCAGACCCCAAGGCCACAAGACCCTCTACTTCGTGTTTAATGTGGGTCCCACTGAGCACAAACAGGGTCCTCACGTGCTTAAAGCAACATAACTGCTTCAGGCCTTTGCTGAATTAGCGTCCCTATATTGATAAACCTTTGAAGTGAACTATATATGCCATATCGTTCCACACTATATATTTGGATAAGCAAATCCGGCAGCTCACCAGTCCGTCCCAGCTGTCTGTTTTAAGCTGCTGTATGGAAGCAAGGGAGTACCGAGCGTGCACAACTTGGAAAAGAATGAGTCGATCCTAAAGTGGCACAGCGGAAACACACCTCATTGATTTACCACTAAGAAGCTGACATTTATTAACTATCCCCTTATTTCTCATTGCTGTCATAGGAAAAGGCTACACCAAGCCACCTCCACTGAAGAAATCCACCTCTACAAGAACCAGTCACTGAGCAGGGAAGAAGAGCAAAGCAGCCCAGGCTCTGGAGTGTATTCCCCGGGTAAGCACCTCGAGCAGATCCTAGCAGAGCTTCAGAGATCCATCTCTGGTTAGCTGGGTGAGAAGTATCCTTCAATCCAGCCGGAGCTGATGCAGTGCCTGTGAGCACAGCCAAGCAGCTTGAAGGGGTTCTGCTTCCAGAGCGTTGGTTCAGCCTAACGAGGCGCTTGGCTTTGGTGGTGAGGTTCAATGTTTCCTACTATTCTTCCGAACAGAATGATAGCTCTTTATTCCTCACGCCCAGGCTGCTCTCCAACTGAGTCCCCAAACCCTCCCTTGCTCTACGTCCCCGTTCACAGTAAACCCCTCTGATCCGGAATGGTAGTGGATACTGCCCTGCACAGCTCCTTGAGTCTCAGGGAGAAAGCTGCTGGGGAGGAATCAGGGCTGTGGCTCACTCCTGCCAGCTGCATTTTTGCATTTACCAGCTCGGTGGTATCGCAGATCAACAGAGGGTGGGGAATGGCCCTCATCCAAAGCAGGGCACTGCTTCTGGCAAATGCTGGTAACAGGTATTTCAAGTCTGCCTCTTTGCTATTTGGGAGCTGTACTGTTTGACCTGCTGTCCATGAAGGAGTCATATTTTGTCTTCACTTCTCACCCCGCCTGATCTTTTCTAGCCTCAGAAGCATAACACAGAGATGAATTTGTTGAAGAGCAAAGAAAAAAAAAATATTCCCCACTAAAAAGATGATGGGAAACAAGTTACGGGAACAACTCTGCAGCTTACAATATAAACTAAATAAGAATACCACCTATACATGTAAAAATAACTTATTTTAGTGGTACGAAATGCGTTTTGCCTAATAGCACAAAGTTCTCCACTGGGCTAGAAGAGACAATGCATGGTGGAATTACAGTACATTTCAACTGAAGAAATAAATAAAGTTACTCTGATAACACCAGAATATTATTATTGCCTTGGCCATACGTGCACTGCGCACACCCCAGAAATTTAGCAACGTTGCATTTGAAACACAAAGGAAAGTAAGAATAAGAAAATAAATGACTCAATATTTTCACATAAGCCCTATAAGGCAGAAGAGATGTTCTCACCTGTCTGCTTTGAGACGGCAATGTGGCAGGCTGCATGTGTCTCTGCATCCGATGCGGCTGTATCAGCTGTCGAAACTGCTGCTGGAGAAACTGGCTGTTGTTGGGCTGCTGGGACTGCTGCGTGGCTGGAGACTGCTGCTGCTGCTGCTGCTGCTGCTGGAGATAGTGAATGAGAGTCTGCTGCCCTTGTCCTGCTGTCAGAGGTGACATCTTTTGAGTAGCTGACTCTGAGGCAAAGTGAGACAGTGGTTTGGTGTTATTGAAAGAAAACTGGTCTTGGCTAACAGGGCTCTCGCTCACCAGACCTGGCTGTAAGCTACTGGATGGCTGTTGCATAATTATGTTCATATTTTTGGACTGGTTTGTAGTCATTGATTTAAAAAGCGAGCTCTGCATACTTGTGGGATTGCTGGTGGGAGTGATGTTAGAGATTAATGTACCTTGAGGACTGAAGGGCTGCTGATGCAGAGCCGGGCTCGACAGCTTTTCTGGCCTGTATGGTGGAGAAGGTCCAGTATTTGTGGAGGCCATGCTGGCAACCAAGTTGTTCTGTGGACTTTTAATGTTGTTGGCTGGTAAACTGGCTGCCGTCAGGGTGGGCAACATGGAGCTCTGCGGGCTGAAGGGTTGCTGGTTCAGAGCCGGGCTGGAGAGCTTCTCAGACCCATAAGGAGGAGAGGGCCCATTGGATGGCGTGCTGCTGGAAGTCATGCTTGAAAGCAGACTGTTTTGAGGACTCTGAATGTTGTTTCCTGGTAAATTATTAGCAGGCATGCCAGACACCATAACGTTTTGAGGACTGAAAGGTTGATGGTGTGGGGATGATCCTGCCCTGTAAGGCGGAGAGAGACCAGGAGGAGACATAGTTGGCCAGCTGGGAGCCTGTACTTGTTGCTTGGTAGTAGACACCTGCTTGCTAGCTGCCAGCTGCTTTAGCTGCTGAGCGTGCCAGTTGGAGCCAGGTATGTTGGGTAAGGGTACTGGAAGCATAGGTGGTGGCTGGTTCTTGCTCTGAGCTGCTGTAGAGATGGGCGATGCAGCAGGTTTGTTTGAGGGAGGAACTTGGAAGTTAGCTCCAGCAGATGACGGTCTCATCTGAGGAGATCCTCCACTTGTTGGATTGCAGCCCGGAGAAAAATCTTTGTTAGCAACATGGTTCTCCAAGTGGGAAGTCTGTGGGGAGGACTTTGGAGTGGTACTTATGCTTGGTTGAGAGTGACTCAGCCCAAGTGGCTCTTCAGCCTTGCTGCACAAAATCTTCTCCAGGTCCAGGTCATTGGGAGAAGGATCAGGCATTTTCGTCAGCTCTTCCAATAGATCTTGCAGCTCTTGGTCCACAGACTGTAAGCTGTTTCCTTTCTCATCATAGTGGACAATACTATTGTTTTGTCCTCCTATTGACCCCTTCTGATTTATTTCCGCATTGGGTGGCACTGAAAACGGGGAACCAATGCCACCGCCATTCATGTGATTGTTTTCGAGGAGCACTGGATGACCTGCGACGCCCAGGGAAGATGCGCTGTGACTGGTGGAGAACGGAGAACTTTGCATTTCTGGACATGCCACATTGGGATTGGCACCTTGGCCCATGGCAAGGTTTACGTCATCAAGACAAAGTCTTTTACTCTCATTTGGGAAAATGACATCAGGCACGCCACTGGAGGCAGGAGAGCTATCATCTTCCAGTTTTCTTTTAATTGATCCCTGTAACTGGGAAGATAAAAAGGGAAGAAGAAAGGATCCATTATTGACCTTACTCTAACATGCTCTGAAGCTCCATACTGTAACACCGGGTTGGAGATAAAGAAAATTAAATCATACAATTAAAAAACCAATCACGTGAGACAAATTCAATCAGGATTTAAGTGGGTGCAACTTCACTGAAATTAAAAGAGTTATAGTCAGACAAAGGCTAAATCTCACATGTTGACCTTAAAACAGATGTTAAAGCTATAAAATACTGTCTGTCATGTGAACTGTAATAGAAGTTTTTTAAATAGTTTCTGGTACCATTTCAATTAAGACATTATACTCCCTGAATAACAAACATGCCAGCATTTTTATGGTAACATTTTTTAGGTCTAAACAATGGCAGATCTGAATGAAACCCTGGACTGAATTTAGTGACCTTCTGCCAGTGCCTCAGATTAAATTCAGACCTGAGACAACTAAATTGTTTTACATTCTTTATAGGCAGAACATCTGAAATAACTGGCATACTTTCTAAACAAACCAAAACAAAACAAATTCTCAACTATCTACCTAAACAGACTTTCAAGCTTCCTAATCACAGATGTTTCAGATTTCAGAAACCAGTAAATAACAGCTAAACCTCTTAATTTTTGTTTATTCTTCTCAGTCTAAGGCAGTACAGGCTTTGTTCTTTTGAAGGATTGCAACTCATTCATAAAAACTGAAGTGTTTTCAAAATACAATTATATAAATATCTTGATCTACAAGAAATGGTAGAGTTGTAAATCCATGAATCTTAGGGGAAAAAACCTGCCTTATATATATAAAGAAAGTGAAACTGAAAACAATGCTTCTAATACTAATTCAGCACGATCCGGCAATCTCTTCCAAATATAATCATCTGCGGCTTTCAATTTTAACAAGCATGACCTGTATGTCATAGGATTAATCAGACATTAATGTTGCTGCTTCAGGTTAAGGGAAATAAGCGTTATGTCCTTGTTTATCAATAGAGGGAAGCAGCATTTAGAAAAGTATCTAATCAGCAATGGGAAAACCATAGAAAGTCACTGTTCCTCTAAGCCGGCTCACAGTAAAGCCCCCCCCAGCCCTGGCCTACAGTTGCCAGTCATCTACTACCAGGGAAAAAATTCACATCTAATCATCTAACAGCTCGTATCACCAGAAAAGCCCCACCACCTAACCCCAGTGTAACCAGACCCACTCTAGAGCTGTGATGGGTATGACCAGCTTCTACATTTTACACTAATTATTAAGCACATCACAGTTTTGCCTAAAAGTCAGTACGCGACGGCCAGCCACTTTGGCGCTCTCAGACAACACTGTCACAGGACCATCACCGTAGGGTGTGCAGAGGGGAGGCAACCCTTGAGAGTGGGCACACCTTGTGTGGCTCCTTCTGCCATCTGCACGTGAAGGCCACTGTGCAAACAGCCAATGCCCACCCTTAAATTCAGCCTAGCTTCAGGCACTCGACCACAAACATGCATGTTCTGACCTAGGAACATGGGAGAGCTGCCCGGTGGCTCACTCAGCTGGATGCACACGAGCGCTCTCTCATCACTTATTTCTAAATTGGTGGGCAGACAGAAGATTGCAGATTTGTGCCTACAGTTGCTTAGGCTATAGATGCAGTTTAGGATTAGTGTCGGACATTGCCATGCTCGTATCCAGCTTACACAGACATTTGGAGGAGAGTGAGAAGATACAAGTTAATTGCACATGATCATCAATGGCAGATGGCAAAGCAGGTCTGCGTACTGCAGAGAGCTGCTGATCAGGTTTTAGGAGGAGTTCACCTGCCTCCATCAGCAGACACAGCAGCTTCGAATGGCATTGTGGCAAAGAGACCTTTTTATATGGATATTTTCCCCTTACCCTCTAAGAGTTACCCCTTACTCGAGCAATCAGTGCTTCTCTCCTGCGACCTCCAGTTGCATTGCTTTAACATGGGTTGCACTCGAAAACCACTGGCAAGTGAGAACCGGCGCTGAACGGGGAGAGTTGCTTTCAGTGCACCGTTCATGGGTTACGTGACAGCCCTCTTCGGTCAGCAGCGCTACGCGTGGTTTGAGTCGTTGCTCTGCGAGAGACCGCCTTCACATCACAGCCAGAGACAGCTGAAGCATCAGCGATTTGATTATTCCTCTGGGCTGATGAGGCCAAAATTCGCTTAGCTTTAGGACATGGAACAAGGCCTAAATCTTCTCCCAAGTGTTGGTCTAATGATGGATGAAATTGTTTTCCTTCATTTTCTTTGCTAAAACTAAGCCAGAGTTGCATGTTTCAACAGATGTTGCCCTGTGTAGGCTGAAACATGTTGGTAGAGCATAACTACATATATTTAAACCCAGACATGTACAGAGAATCTTTACAGGGGCTTCACACATCCAAAATAAACACAGCGTGTTCCCAAGTTGCACCCTGGGAACCTTCAGGCAGGAAATGGTGGGGGATCTCCCATACTTGGCCAGCTGACATGCTGGCATGCATGTCCTTGCCAGTGCTTCTTTTGCCATAGGACATTCCTATGCGCTGAGTTACTGGGGAAAAATTTGGGCTTTCTACACACTTAGAAAAATAGTTTTTTAACTGTTGCACGGGGGAGTAAATGTGATGGGAAAACAAAACTCCATTTCCCCAAGACTATTGCTAGAGATAAGCAGATAAAATAAGGCCATAGCTTTCAGATGGCATGGGCATTCCAAAACTGGGACAGGATTTTTAAATAGGATGCTGTTGCCTAGCCCTCGTGAGAAGCCTGGCTGTAAGACAGGCAGTGAAATGAGCTGGGTGTCACGTTCTCTTGAAAAGCAAAACTCCCGTTTCCCAGGCGAATATTTGCACAAGGACCATAAAATCTGGAAGACCAGTTTCCCCCAGTGCAGGCAGGTCTAACTCTACACAATTTAGTAGCATTGCTTTTGCTTAAAATAGATTTGACTACAGCCCCAAATTTGAGAAAGATACTGTCCTTAAAGCAACTAAACAAATCATAGAATAATTTTGGTTAGAAGGGATGCCTGGGTATCATCAGCCCTCTGCTTCAAGCACATCACAAATGAAAAAAATAGATGACAGTATTTCACCAGGCACTTAAGTACGAAGTATCAACTACATACAGAAATCCCTCCTTGGGCTAGCTGAGAAGTTTGCCTCAGTATTCCCCACCGAAGCACAGGCGGCTGTTGCTCCCACGCAGCCCACGCTGTGCTGGTGCTGTCTGCGAGGAGCCGGCACCTTTCTCCCCAGCTCCCAGAGACTGCTCTACATGAACGTGCAACTGTGTCAGCCCTGACAGAGGACAGTAATGCCGTTTCATTTTACGGGGACGCTGGCTGGCTCGGACACGCCAACAACTGCGGCAGGAGATCATCACCAAGGGACCACAACTTTTAGGACCAGGAGCTCCTGACCTACCTAATGCAAGAAGCTGCTTGTTGCAGATCATTCATCCAGTACTCTCAGATGTCTCAAGACCATCTCTTTAAAGCCTATCTATCCTTTTCTAGACTCTTCCCTTACTAAAAACATTTTTACTGCCCATTTCCTTCATCTGGCCCTGGATTCCCCAGGAAGGAGCTGATTTATTCCAACTCTTTATCCTCTTCTTCAACAGGGCTTACGCTATTTGACAAAATCAACAGAAATGAGAAGAGCACCAAAATACGTTCTTCCCCTTTCTCTGCTGATCAGTATATTGCACAGCTCTGTTTCAAACTGAATACCTGAGACATGAATAGAAATATTTTAGAAACACACAACACACACAGACACACTTAAGCTGGCTGGAGGCTGTCTATGGCTAAGTATGGGGAGGCTTCACTCGTATGTGCAAGCAAGGACGAAGCAGACAAGCAACAAAGGGGCTCTTGTGACCTTGTCAAAATTCATTAAAATGCATTAGCATGCACAGGGTAACTTCTGTTTGGGAACACCTGGGAGCCAAAGGCAGCCCCTCCGATTTGGGGAATATCCGATTGTGAGTTCTGCATTATGCAGATTGCTTTTAGAAGTGAGAGTGCCATGATCCCAGCACTCCTGTCCTCTCCAAACCAACTGGCTGTCTTTCTGGGAAAAACCCAAGTTACAAACAAGTCACACTGCAAGCTCGCAATGGCAGTATAACAAGAATAAATAATAACTGTTTACCCTGCTCCATCCAAGGAAGCTATTCAGCTGTGGTGACAAACATCTAATTTGTCACACGCTACCTCCTCGCACAGAACCGATTCCCTCCGTGTGGGCAGAGTGCTCCGCAGGCTTCTCTTGTGCAAGGAAGAAAAGGCGGACTCGGGAAGCAAAACCAGTCCTGGGCTGCACCCTCTCCTAGACGGAGCTCTCTGAAGTCGCCCGCTCGGGTGACTTTTGGCGTCAGGCACTTTCCAAACTCAGGAGGTGGTGCTGGCCTGGAGTAACTTACTGTTTCCCAACAAAGGGAGAAAGGAAGGCTGGAAGTGGCAAAAACTGAAGCAGAGGGATCAAATTGTCAATAAATGTACACTGTGGTGCTTCCATTGGATTTTAATAACCAACCAAATGGGTATCTCTGGACTGGCTCCCTGCCTCGCTGTCACTCAGCCTTCCTCCTTTCGTTAACGCATCGGCTGTCCTCAGCTGCCACTCCGGCTCTCCGCGTGAGCCAGGAGCCCCATGGCCCTGCCGCCTGCCCCCCGTCACTTGCTCCTTCAACTGCACGGTCTCTGGGGGCAAAGAGCCACCGTGGCCTGCTCGGGAGAGCCTCCTTTCTCCAGCCTTGCAAGGATCCCCATTCTGCCAGAAAGAAGCCCAGTCTAACCAGAGATTCCTATTTAGGTCAACGTAACGCAGACGTGAGAGAGAGGAAAAACGTTAGGCGAGGTATTTCTGTGCCTCTTCCTGGCTTCTGCAGCCTGTCAGAGATTCGAGCCTTGATTTACAGCAACCGCAGGGTGCTGATTATTGATCTGCAACCACCCCACCCCACTCACTGCCATTGAGAGATCCGACCTACAGCAGCGATTCCCACACCTACGCAGCTTCGTCAAGCGAGAACGGAGCCCGATGGGACACTGCCATTTTGAACCCATGTCTGTAGAGGCTGCGCCCGCGTTCTCCTCCGGCGGCTAGTCCACCTCCCCCTGCCTCCAGCACGCACCGCCGCTGCTGGAGACTCTCTTGATTTAATAGCATGAAGTCTATGGATCCATGACTAGGACTGACTCCAGAACGGGAGTCAGATAACCTTCTTCCACTGGGAATCTCAAGACCCTGTTAACTTTTGGGAAACCCCAGGCTTTTCTGTTTGTTTAATTGAAGAAAAGAGAGAAATTATGGTAAAAGGAAGATGGGGCAGGTGAGGAAAATTTTAGTCTCACCACAGATACTGGGATTTGCTCGTGCTGTGAAGGCTTTGCACAAAGCCTTTCAGAGCAACAAAGCGGGTGTCTCAGAAACCTGGGGAACCCAGGTCACCAACAGGCTGCTAAGATCTGGCATAGCTGAATTATTTTGACAGAGAGCATGTTAAATATTTTGGTGGAAGGGCTGAGCATCATAGCAGCCTGAGATGAGTAGAAGTCTTTTTTTCTTCTGGTATTTTTCAAGGTATATTGCAAACTGGCTTTTTTTCCTCTGCAAAGTATAAAACCTGAGTCTGAGGTTTGGTCAGCTGAGCTGACCAGAGAATCTATCACTCTCTGTCTCTTTCAAGCACTAGACACTGCCAAAACTGGAAGTATGTATTTGCCAGAGGCAAACTCTTTGCAGCATTCAGTGATCAAGACTTCAGTCTCTGTGGCTTCAACAAGCTTCAGCGCGAGCTATCTGCCCATCAGCCCAAAATGTTTCTATCTGTTCTGACAAAAACAGTCATGTAATGAGAAAACGGAACTGGCAATTTTCCATATAAAACAAGAAAACTTCACAAATTTTTCTCCTGTGCCTTAAATACACAATTTGGAAAGGTTTGTGTTCTCTGTCGCTCATTTACCCACGCTCTGGATAGATTTTAATGACCCACTAATCTTTGAGGACACTTAATGAAAAAAGTTGAGAATTTGACTGCGTGTTTGAAGGCTGAAAAGCGGATCTGATATAATAGTACCTCTTAAATGGCAGCAGTTACTTGCAGCCCTGCTTAAACTATCAGACGTGCTGCTCTCGGTAGCGGGCTGGCTTGCACATGAGCAACAAAACCCAAATGCTCATGGGCAAAGATCCCGTTTAACTCCAGCAGAACCTGGCACTGCATTAACTGCATTTAGCACATCTGCAAGTTTCCATTTGTGCATGCTGGCTGCAGTTTCGTACCAGAAACTCACATTATATACCTGAATCCAAGAAAAAATGCCTCCTGCTGACCAGTGAGTAGCCAAAGAAGCCCGCGACTACAAGGAACATAAACTACACTTTAGCAATGTCACATCTGAGGCTACAAGGAGGACTCAAGGAGGCTCAAGCAATTAAAACTATGATCCACTTTCTCCATATTAGGATTAAACATAAGCTAAAATCACATTCTTCCTATGGCTTTAGGCTGTTTGACCGTTCTGATTTCAAGCGATTTCAGCATGGATGGACGCAAAGTTGTCATTTCGCATTGTCAGGAAAGAGATCACATTGCGATTCCAAGCTACCAGAGATGTGCTTCACTATGCTTAAAAATAGCAATGCCCTAACTTCTCAGCTAAAGAGTATCAGAATAAACTCTGGTTTGGGGTCTGTTGGGTATTTGTAGGCTGGAAAGGTGGCAGATCAGTTTGTAATGAGGTGTGGTAGTGGAGAAAGGATTATGACTGGGGAAAATTCACAGGGTGGATTTCCTTTTATTCATCACAGTCATGGAAAGAGGCAACTGGAAGGGAGGATATAGGAAGAGGAACCGGGGATGTAAGCAGTCATTTTAACCATGAAAGGACATTGGTCATTAGCTAGCTTGCATGCGTTATGTGGATTATTTTTACCTGGCACTACAGCTTCTCCCAATTTATAATTTACAGTGGAAATATGAAATCTGCCACCTTTAAAACAAGCATATTAACACAGATTGGAAGTTGTTACTTAGACTATGCACATGTAAAACACCTCCTAAACACCGCTGCTACAGTTGTAGGATTTGCCCTCCCACCAGCACAGCAAACACCAGTTGACTTGACAGGAGCATGCTGTGATCCTTTGCCCCATTACTGTCACCCAAATCAAATGGAGATCATTGAGATCTCCAGTTATTCCCTCAGCAAATCAGGAACCTCAAGCTGCGTTAAAAGAGAAAGAAGAAAACAAGGTGAGTGCTTTCCCTTAAAAAGGTGGCAACGCTCCCTGTTGCGAGTGCTAAAACATAGATAGGAACTAACAGGGCAGTTGCTCCATCAGCTGGACCTGGGCTGACCATCACACCTCCTGCACCTCGCCAGAGCCCACCACAAGAAATGTCACTGGCGTGCGCTCTCGCTCCAGAGCTACGATTAATTCCCCTTCCCTGTTACATTGCTGCAGTACAACAGGTCTCTTTTTTGACTCTTGAATATATGTGAACTTTTAAATGGTGACTGCCGACCTGCCCTTTCTTTTGTCTATGTGGCCTTCTTCCCCAAGCCACCATGCAGCATCGGAAGTAATCCTCGCTGCAAATACACAGAACTGCATCGTTTTGCTGGTAAGCACAAAAATCCAAATCATCACGACTGTACAAAACCGGAAAGATGAGATCTTACAATAAGCTTAAACCACAGAAACTAACAGGAAATTCAACCTGGACTACCAAGAGCCTAAGGTATTAGCTTTTTTTTTTTTTTTTAATAAATCTTAACCATAACTTAAAGGGAAGGAAATACTACAATTATGATTTTCCCATACCGATTTGTGTGAATGCAGTTACAGTCTTAATGACAGAAATATATCTGATGTACATCCTGCATTAAACTGGAACACCTTACAGACTACGCAGCAGCGAGTTTGAGAACAAGGTTTTTCTGATTAACCTGCTGTAAAATTACAGACTACGTCCCTAATATCTGTGTGAAGATATCAATGTAGGATCAGTTCCAAGGAGAAGAAAAACACAGCCAAGAACATACCTATTTTGCCATCCCACACAAGCCAGCCACACGCAAGAGACCAAGTAACATTCATTGTAAAGAAAAGAAAAAACAAAAAAACCCCAAACCAGTAGCTTTGCTCCTTTTCAGGTCAGACAGAATTGCCAGTCTCACATAAAAGGCACCAACAGAGATCTGCCCTATCAAAACAAATGTTCAGAGCCTTCCCATCTTGTCTTTCCTTAGTAATTCATCTGCTTTCGGTATTAATGGCACTGTTAAAATGGAAATTTTTCCAAGGGAAAAATTGCTGTTGACAAATGGATCTGGAGGAACAGGACTACTGCTTGCTCCTGTGTTGTACTGCTAGCAGGAGATCTCTGTACAGATGCCTCTTAATTAGTCATCTGAAGACTTACAGCAATCACGTCACGCATATTGTTTGGCTGTAACTTCCACATTCCATTTAATGACAAGTGTTATTAACTAGACAGCTGAAGACAGAACAAGTTCTCTGCCTCTCGGTTTTTAGGCTGTAGTACAAGAGCAGTTCTTTCATATCTGGCTGTAAATCAAGATCAATCTTAGACTCAACGCCTTTCCATCAGTATTACCTCATCTTACCTCAGTTTTAATACCAGCAGTATTGTTTTATATCTTTTTTTATAGTCCATTAATTTCAAAGTCCTATGGAACACTTTGCAGTAATTTTGTAGACTACATTAATTTCTCACGGCAACAGCTAGGCTGGAGAATTGCAGATCCTCTCCACTGAGCAAAAAGTGATGTTTTCGCTACTCGGGTCTACTGGGATTTGAAAGATACTTTTCTCTCTTCTTTTTCAGCCCCTAACACCAGCACAGTTAAGCAATGGCCACAAGTTAATGGGAGCGAAGAGTAAGAAACAGGCTGTATACGTTCCTAAATTGTGAGGAAGGTTTACTACTTACTAGATAACCAGATAAAACCCAGTCTGACACTTTTTTTGCTGCTACATATTGCATTATTTTTTTAAACCCTGGAAGACTTACTCCTACAGTTTTATCAAACTACAGGTTCCATTTTGTGAACAGGTATGGTTGGGGAATCAACAGCCTGGAGGCAAAGCCTCCAATTAGGTCAAACCTGGGGCCAAAAAGTTCTCAAATTCTCAGAACAATAAGAAACAATGTGATTTTGGTCTGAAAAACAGGCATTTGTGTTTCAACAGCTGATGTACTCACACTTACTCCCCGAAAGAATAATAGCTGCAACCTCACCGGCGTGGCTGCACCGGCGCGCTAACGCGAAGTGGCTTATGGCTCCCTGCCCCATGGCCGCCTGCTCACGTTCTGTACCAGAAAGCAAGGCATTACTGCACCCAGAGCTCCTCACCAGGCTCGGCGGGGGAGAAAACATTTAAAGGAGCAGTTTGAAGTTTCTCCTAAGCGGTAGCAGAAACTGGAGCACAACTCTACGGAAGATGGAACAAGCAGGAAAGGAAAGAAAACGTCCTGAACGGCTCCTGTCCTACCCATTCATGGGGGACTTTGACGGCCTCCTGGATGGCCCTCTGCCTTCCAAATAAATGAAACAATAAACAGGATATGGATTAATACAGAGCCATAAACCCAAGCCTTGCTTAGAGTAAAAAGATCACGAACCTAGTGAGTCTCTCACTGAACCTGGGTGTAGAGAGAGGTCTTTATACAGCCAGAAGCAGAGATGTTTTGTAAAGCAGAAGAGTCTGATAGTGAATACTTAATTTGTTTCTGCCTGCTTCATTTTATCCTACCACTTTCATCTTTCCCTACACAGCAACTCCACTATTCTCAGCGTGCATTAACTGGGATAGGAACACGGTTCACTGGCAGCGTGTTATTTGTAGGCTCCCTCCCTGGACCAGCGAGATGACCGTGCCAGCGTGCAGCTCCGGCTCCTGCAACGCACACTCTTTGAACAGCATCTGTTGCTCACCCAGCGACCCCTAAAGGGATTCTGCAAAACAGTGGTACTAACAACCCCAAACCCAGCACAGACCCTCGCACCACCCCTGAAGCCCTCATCCTGTATAAAGACATTGAAATCCCAGCCTCCATGAAATAAATATTTTGGGACACTGACTTCAGCAGGGATGGGATTTCACTCTTTGCTTTTTCATTATTATTAACTAAAGGAGCGAATTAAAAATACACAGGATTTGGAGAAAATCTCTCCAGCAGAAAGCACAAGTCTTAAGTTACTCAGTTTTTAACCAGAGAACCTCTTGACTTGCTATAGATACCAGTTCCCCTCTGTCCTAGAAGCAACGTTAATCACACATTCATCACTGCAAATTGACAACATAAATGCTGACTTGTGCAAACAATGTTAGAGAAAATGGTGTTCTTGCTGCAGAAGTGAATTACACAGCCTTTCAAGCTTTCTACACTTCTCAGTTTTATGTAAACTCTAATTTCTAAGCCTTTGTTCTGCCTTTAAAGGTCACACAGTTGAAAGCTATGAAGCATAGCATGTGTTCCCACTGATATTAAAATACTGTTTACTAAATCATGCATATAAATGTAAAGAAGAAACTGTTTGCAACCTACTGTGTTAATAAGAGATGATTTATCAGACAACACGGTTCCAAGTATCAACATGTGGAATGTAAAAATGTGATGTTAATCATGCAACGCAGTTTTTTTTTGTTGTTTTTTGAAGTAAAGTCTCCACATTGCCATGCAATCACCCTAACTTCTGATGACACCGTATTTGACTGATTAAACTCTTAATCTTGCCAATGCTTAACTTCAGGAATACAAGCGGTCCTTTTAGATTCGAGCATATGATTGCACATTTGCAAGATCAGGATTTCATTTGCATATTCAAATTGCAAAACTGCATCTCCCCTTTGTCTGGCTAAGGCCAACTATAGCGCTCCAAATGCTAAACAACCACTGTAGAGTTGGACAGTATTTTTAGCATCTCTATGGTGCACTTCTATCTTTAGCTGCTGTGTTCACAAACAATCCCACAGGACACTGCATAGCTAACATAGCTCGGGCTCTTCACCACATTCAATTTTTCTCCCAAAACACGGTGAAAGCAGACTACACAACAGGCCAGTTCAGGACCTGCCAAAGTTTCCTTAGATGCAGTGCCTTGAGCAGAGCAGAACTATATCAAAGTAGTAAAACGTTAAAATATTCGAACATTCTGCTCTGGAGTGGGGATGGAGGTTGCCGTGACTTCCTCCGGGGAAAATACAGCTCTACACTCCAAGTTCGCACTGTGCAGATAAATCAAGGAGGACAGTGAAGGATTTCTGCCCGTTGTTTCCTAGCAGGATGTGCCCATGGGTTCATGGCAAATTTCTGGTCAAAGCTTAACCCTGCAAGAGAAGTTAATAATTGAACTTGCCAGATCATCAAAATTTCTAAATCCAACTGCGTCTTGTTTTTACAAAGAGGCATCTTAAACCAGTGAGCCATTTTATTAGACTCATGCTCATGTAACAAAAACATGTGTTAGCTCTTGAATGCCAAGTATCATCCTGGAGGGTTACCAATCCCTGTTACAGATTTTGTAGCCAGACTGCAGTTATCTGTCACAACAGAGGAGGTAGTTTTGAATACACAGAATGATGCACGCTGCTCGGTTCGGGAATACTTTACGCGGTCCTGGTCTCTTTGTAAAACTCTAGGAAGGAGATGTACTGTAGAGGGAAAAAAGCTCAATATTTACTGCTGACTGTCGTGGGACTATCTCGTGGAAGTCTCCCGGAAGGCTGGGGCATGGCCCCAAGCTTGCTCCTTCATTCCCTAGAGGAACTTTTGAAAATGGCTGCAGCACCACCAGTTCCAACATGCAACCATAGCAGCTGAGTCAGGTCTGAGTGCGTAGGAAACGTTTTTAGAGTCATCTGTATGAGGCGTTTCAAAACTACAGGTTTACCACAAAGAGAGAGAAAACTCATCATGGGAATGGCAGTATTAATCAGATGATTGACCTTTGAAGCTTCAAATCTGAAATGCTTTGCACACCGAGCTGGAGCTGCATATGGAGACAATAGCCTCCGATATCTTGATTTACAGAGGAAGCACTGATGGAATCCCATATATCCTGTTAATGGTGAAGGGAAGGGAATTATGTAAAGGAACTACTTTTTTCATTAAGTGCCTTAGCTGAGGTTTGCAGATGAGCGTAGACATTTGGCTCCAATTTAATTTCAAGGGGACAAGATAACCTGAAAACCCTTAGAAAACCTTAGACCTTGTGAGTGCTTCACAAATGGGCTCCTCATTTCCCCATTTACACTAATCTCCTCTCCCATTACTACACGCTGTCAAACACTCTTATTAAAATTCTTTAAACGATAATGGGACTTTCCAAACAAACTGTGTTCATTAGCTCCCTCCACCCTACCACAGGTATGGCCATATGTCTGGGCGGTGTGAGAGCTGGGGAAAGAGCATCAGGGCTCGAAGGGTGTCCCTTGGCTCTGCGGCAGAACCAGCGCAAGGCTGAGACGCACAGGAGGCAGCGGCCAGGCAGCAGCACATACTGCGCACCAGGTCTACAATACGTATCTGTGGTTTTTCTTCTTCTTTTTTTTTTTTCTTGGTCAGACTTATTTTTTCCTTTTATGCATAGCATGTGTTCAATCAAGAATATCACAGTTATTCATCCGAAGTGTTTGCATTATGTAACATGAGCATCAGGTTAAGGAGAAAAGAAAAAAACCACAGATACTTTTTTTTCCTGAGCCCTTTCTTACAGGACTTAGTTTTCAAATGAGTAGAGACTTCGCCTCCACCCAGGATGCGAGGTCAACATCCCAGGGTATGGTCCTCATCCTACTAAGGGCTTCTCAACTGAAAACCGTGGGTTGCAAGACTTGGCCTTTACTAAGAAACAATGATATTACAGGAAGACTCACTGCATACTTTCGAACATCAACAGTAAATTACCCTTCCATTTTCTAATACACACATGATGTCTGGAGTTGAGCAAACACATTCTTGAAAGGTCAGAACACTTAAACTGTAGGTACCTAGTTTAGGATGGAAAAAAAACCTGTTGTTGCCTTTTAGTTATGACATTTCAGTTTACCCACAAGAATTACACTACTTCCCCTAAAAGTTTTCAAGCCCAAGAATGTGCTTTTCTCCCAGTGTTGGAGAGTGAAGGTGAAACTCTTTTTTCTGTATTAACTTATCACAGCCATCACCAAATCCAGTGATTTGTCAAGAATACAGCCATTCCTCCCCAAAGGCCTTCAGCCACCAGCAGACGTGTGCGTGGGGACGCTCCGTCCACCTTCAAGGAGAAGGGGCTGGAGGAACCTGACTTTCCCGGATAGCAGCCGATGGCGAGTTGCTGCCCAGGAGAGCCACATGCAACCATTTGCACCAAACTTTTTGCAAACCTGAAAGAACGATGAAATCTCCCAAAATACAGAGCTGGAGGGCGGCTAGCTCTTCATTTTTTTTCTGAAAGAATGGGAGGAACTTCCCCTTTCAGTTACACGGTCTAGTGAGGATATAACTGCTGTAACGATCAGGAAACAACTGTCATGTCAGATGGCACTACAGAGCGTTACTGGAGAGCTGCAAGGACCTTGCAAACTGGGGACAAAAGTTTGGTTTTGCTGGAATTGCTCTGATCTGTCACTAAACACAGTGTTGTGGCCACCTTCAAGTTTCAGGGCGTTAAGGGAACTGAAGGAGCACCAGTTTAACCCTAGTCCACAGAGGTGAGGTTCACTTCTTTTCAACAGAGCTCCTTGAGGTCACTTCGTCACTTTAGAGCGTATTCCTTCCCTGGGGCTCAGACATCCTGAAGCCAAGGCCACACTGAGCTAGCTCAGGGACTAATTAGCACGGCTGAGCACTGTGTTAATATGACCCACCGTGCCGGCCCATGCCAGGATCTCAGCAGGACATTGTGTGCATTGTGCCCAGGTAGTCTCCGCAATCTCAAGCTGAATTGCACCAAGAGAAACTCCCCTCAGCTTATTCAGTGCTGGTGACCAGGGACATCTTAGGCATGGTCAGATGACTGTCCTCTGTATTACGAAATGACAGCCCTGCAGGTGGGAGTTGCTGAACTCCAGCAGAGCAGCCCTGGCTGACTGCAAATGCAATGGCCGTTGAGACAGGTTAGCCACTAAAACGTGGCTGAGGGTAACCATTTGATGTCGTATTGGCACAAAGGCCATCAGGTACTGCTTTGTAGAAGGGAACGCAACTTCTTCAGATGGACTAACTTGAGCACTTCCAAGTGCTTACCATGGCCCCAACCCCTCACCTCCATCCTTACTGCTATGCAAAGCTCCTGCCAGCTTAGCTTTGGTCCTTGACAGTATTTCCAGCATGCACCGTGAGCACCAATATGCATTTCACAAGTCTCCCATTCCCAAGTTCCCAACAGACAGCCAATGCCTCTTCTGAGCCAAATTTTCAGTAGAGTCCTTCCTGGTGCCCCCCAGCGCCACTGGCACCACACCGTGGCACAGCACATACCCAGCCTGGTACATACACCTCATCCCACCGCTGTGGCTGCTTTGGAGGAAGAAAGCTCCAGTTCTTCAAAACAAACGTATTTCCTATTGAAGTAGCTTGCGGGGGCTGCAAAGAAACTGTACCTGGTTTCCTGTGCTTCAGTCACTAGATTTGCCAGACATGACATAGGAAACGGGCAGGAAACGTCAACCTTGCGTATTGCGGCAATTCTTTCCCTTCCCTCCTTGCCACAATTGAGCAGCACACCAAGACCTGACCTTGCACTTTTTAGTGCAGACTTTCTTACACAAACATTTGAGTCAGATCTGGAGTCAAAACCAAATAAAAAGCCAAACACATTGCCTAATTATTATATTTGTTTTTAGTGAAAAAGGGTGACACCCTGTTTCATACCTATGGGTACTCGAATCTAAAACAAACTGCAGATTTTGAACTGCATGAATTTTGCAAGATGAACAAAAATTTAAAAACTTAACCTATTTTTGCTCCTTCTGGTACCAGTGTAAAGCCTGTTACAGAACTGATATTCCTGGAGCTCTATACAGACATGAGAGGTGCTGTACACAAAAAAGTTGTACAAAGATTAAGCACATGAGTTAGGAGGTCTCAGCTGTTATATTTCTCCCTCTCCCTTTTACAGTCATCTTAATTTTGCTTCCACTAAAAAATCCAAGGCAGAAAACCAACAAAGACCTAGTCCTCCACCTTGCTTCTTTGCGCAATCATTTGTACAATGGATGTAAAAGAGTACTTTTCTAACCTGGCAGCATTTTATATTTACTTTATCCAGGTGGAAATGACAACATAAGGAGTAAGGAAGTAGAATCAGGTATGCATGTATTTCTCTAATAAAACTACCCCTCTTTTCCTCTTAAACACCTTAAATTGAAATACAATTTTCCTCTTTTGTTTCCCCATTAATTATATATGAACAGGGAAAGATAAATGTCAAGTGTATCTTTAAAGGAAAAATGCAGCACAATTTATCAGTCCTCTAACAAAACAAAACCAAGAATCGCCTCCTTTCTGGATTAGTCCTTTCTTTTGACAATAGTTGTCTTACCTTTTTGTAGTTTCTATCTACTGCCAAGAAAATATGCCTTATCATATCATTGGAGAACCTACAGGTCGTAATTGATCATCCAGCATCTTCCAGATCACGCCGTTTGTACTGCTGATCAATTTTCAAAAATTAAGCCTGTATTATATTTGGTCACAACCAATTAAGAACTAACTCACAATAATGAACCCAATTTGAAGTACTTTGTGTTAGTACACAACAAGACACCAAAAATAATGCCTGGGGGAAATTGGGGTAGACTTTTGATTTAAGGAAGTTTCTTCTGCAGCAGCAGATTGTGCCTTCTCTCACACGGTACTTCCCAATCTTTGCAAGAGAAATCTGTTCTGGAACAAGACAGACCCTCAGTCGGAAATGTCAATATGAGTAACTCCCTGAAAATAAACTTTGCTCATTTACAATACAGCATTTCTAATGCGGGACCTGAAACCGAACTGCGGGGAAGGAGCTTGTGGGGCTGCCTGCAAGCGAGCTGCTGCGATGGCAAAGCACAAGGCCTTATTCCTCAACACAGTGAAGAAAATGGGATTCCCGGCAAGAACTGCAGCGCCAGCCCATCAGATGCCGCGTCACCATGTTTGTTCACCAAGCAGTTGTGCCAGACAAGATTCTGCCCGTCGATACGTACCTCCCGCTTGCAGGGCGGCCTGGGAGCGCGCCTCTGGCAGCTCTTGCACAACAGCTCTGAAAACCACCAGCTCACGGGGACTGCCCGCTTAATTATGCCAAAATGGAGCTGCGACGGGATTCCTAGACAGCTCTCGCACTGCCACGGTCTGGATCTCTCATTGCCACAGATTAGTTTTGGGTTTCTGAAAGAGGTTGAACTTCCCCCCCCCGCCCCAAAATGTGTAGAAGCTCATGGATTGAATGGGAAGGAAGGAGAATTAACCTCAGGTACGTTTCCTTTACTTGTTAATGGTTTGTTCTTAACTCTAAGGGTAACCCAAGAACAAGGAGGAATTTTTGTTATCCCTTAAAAATGTGTTTATGTTTATCCTCATATGAGAAAGCGGCAGCAGCCTTCACCAGCACATAATATGTTCCCAGCTTCTGAAGCACACGGCTGTCAAACAACTAAATACTTTTAATAGAAACCTGGTCCATTAATGAGCTGAACCATCAAATAATCACATAAGAAGAGCAAACAATCCCAGGAAAAGCTGCTGTCTTTCCACGCTGAACAAAAAACTATTTACCGTAAGAGAAATATGGCAACCTCTAATGCTTCGTTGCCTCCCTCTCCAACACATTTGCACACAACTTTCCCTTGGTTCCTGATACAAATTTAAAGAAGCAAAACTTGCCTTTTTCTACGCTCACTTGTTCCTGGGTGCTTCTTTGTGCAGATGCTCTCCCAGGACCCATTCTGCCACATTCCAGTGCCAGCTGCAGATCTCATGGGGTCCGGGCTCTCCACTGCCTCATGCATCAAAACACATTTCTGTTTGGGTATCTCAGTGCTTGTCAGTAATGTTTTTTAAAACAAAAGCAAACTTGGTCTTTTCCTCTCTGAAATCTGTCTGTGTGATATTCTATATGCAGAATAATCTATATTCTGCTTTATAACTGCACCTGGGCTGCTGAAACAACTGGGAAATTTTCAGCTGATTTCAGCAGGCGTTTCTCTGTGTATCTACCCACAGTTAGCTCTTTTGAGAATGAAATGATCGCCACGTCTTTTATAACGATACCAGTGCTTATTCTTGCCTTCCACATACCTGTGCGTATAAAGAGATTTTATTGTTTCTGCACTCACCGTACTTGACTTGTTTCAAACCCCATGTGAAATACAAAGAACTGCGCTACACAAAGAGAAAGTATGTGTCTAACACAAACATTTATAATTCCAAGGCTTTAGACAACAATCGAGATAAACCGAGCATCAACTGCAGTGCAAGCTGTGCCGTGCGATTCAAAGGGGGCCCTCAAGGTGCAATTTGCATTTAATGTTTTTGCTGTTAGCTCAAGCTTTAGGTGAATCAAAAAAACCCTCATTAGACAGGTGGAATAAAGTGAAGGTGAAGTCTGTGGCACTCCTGCCCGGTGCGGGAAGAACCACGCTCACTTGGCAGGCAAGGGGATGCTACATCCCAGGATAAAGATTTAATTTCTATAATCTTTATTTCTGAAGAAGGACCAGTCCTCCACATTTCAAGTAGGTTCATCAAGGCCTTCCTAACCACAGTAAATCTGCGCGCAATGCTTTCCTCAAATCTTTTGCCTTCCACTTACAGGACAGCTGCTTTCCAGCCAAAGCACTGGGCTATGGAAATGGGCTGCTCTGATTTATAACTGGGGTGGTTAAAATCAGGCAATCTAATTATCGACTTGATAGTCCACAACGTCTGCAGTCAGCAAAATTTAAAAAATGCAAAATATTGACAAGATCAGACAAATACATAATGAGGGAGTTATTAAAATGCAAATTGCTTGCCTTCTGGTAGTGTTGCAGTGTACAGCACAGGACCCCAGAGCCCACATCGAGCCCCAGCCTCCCTCTAACTCTCTCTGCTGGTTGTGAGCGGGGAGAGAAAGGGAGCTGGGGAAAATGAGCGGGCAGAGCTGCCACAGGCCAGCCGGATGGGTCCCCGCGTCACGGGGAACCCAGAGGGAGAGACAGTGAGTGCACGGGAACAGGAGGCGTTGCGATGTATAAGGAACAGGCGTCCCCGCACACACGGCATCCCAGACCTTCACGGGATTGCAGAAAGGCCCTGGCCACAGAGGAAGCCCAAAAGCAGCAGTTCAGGGCCGTGTCTTTTTTGGGAGAACAGCCAGAAAGGGAAACTTTTTGCAAGTTGGGGAAACTTTTTGCAAGTTGGTGAAACTTGACATCAAAATTCATGAAAGCTGCTGCATTAATATTTAGTAAAGAAAAAAAAAAAAAAAAGGCCAAAGAAAGGATGTGATGGAAATCCTCTCTATCCAACCTGCTCCAGGCTACTTGGACCAGGCTTCAAGAAGAGAAAGCGCAGTGCCCTGATCCAGTTCGAGAAGTCCTAGCTGCAAGGTGAAAGGGGGTATCATTACGAGCCATATAATTCCCTCCTTTCTCATCTCTGCCCCCAACTTTTTCTTCTCATTTAAATAGCCTTATAATCCTGTGGACTGTCTAGTATACGCTTATTATTTCACTTTGCAGACACATTCTTGTAAGTCTGAGGGCTGCGTATGTGTCTGGATGTCTAGAATAGAACAAGTAAAATAATACCATTCCCAGCTGTGGGCTGGGTGATCTAAGCCCCCACCAGGAGAAAACTTTGATGGATATTATAATTTTATGCAACACATTTCAGTCATGTTAATATTGCTGTAACAATCTCTAAACACTATGCCAATATAGACGGTGACACCCAATTAACAGGCAAATACTAACGGGGAGCTTAAATGCTAATTTTACATTGGCATTTAGCCTAAGAACTTCATTATGCCATCTTCTATTTTAAACTGTAGCCATCCCACCTTGTGCTGTGCTGCCGTCCGTTCCTAGTCAGTATTACGTGGATCGCAGTAATTCCTTGAAAGACAGACAGGGTCACAACCATCGGTGCTAGACACCTGCCCAAAACCAGAAGAAAAGATGGTCTCTGCCCCCGCGAGCTCGCAGTAACTCTGAAGCTAACCTTTACCAACACTGGGAAGGGAGATCTGGTGCAGGGCGTTAAAAGTGATGGTTCAGACAGACGGATTGAGCTACTCGGTGCTCCTGAAAATGCATCCAGAGGAAAAGGACACTGCCACGATACAATCTCCACTGAATATTGGCCTTTTTCAGTATCTGGTTAGGAGCGTACATGGGCAGTGCGGAGTCAGGCAGTCAAAAGGTTGCTGAGCCTCCCTGGCCGTGAGCGAGTGGCACTGATACAAAGCCAGTTCTTTATCTCATCTTTCAGATGAATAAAATCCGAAATAGATGGAGCTTAACACACACAGATAACAGCAAAGGTACAGAAACAAATTGAAAAATACTACAGCATACTTGAAGCTACAGCCAGGACTGTGGTAAAGCTGTATTGAATTTGCAGAGAAATTAGATGCCTCGTTAACTGTGGATAGATGCACAACTGCCCAAATTTAAACTTCCTCCTTTCCCCAGCTCACCACAGTCATTACAAATCATGCAGCTGAATGAAAGCTGAAAAAGCACTTGGAGCTCGGCAATTTTGCTGCGGTGAGTCCAATAATAGATGAGGGAAGAGGGGTGGCAGCACTGATAATCTTTATATCAAAAACACGTTTTCTGCAAAGCAACCTACTATTGTTCATATGTAAAATACATCATGCTGCTGCTAGTAGGGAACGAACTGTCCTGCGTTTTATAGATAGTCATTTTATTACAGATTCCCCCAATTGTAACTCAGAAAACAAACGTTTCATGCATCCTTTCTTTTTAATAAATGCACAAGAGACACAACATGGCTGGATTATGTTATGCTGCTCTCAACAGTGGTTTAAAATGCAGCGTCGGAGGGATATTTCTACTGTGCAGTATCACACATAAATTATTAACAAAAGTTAAGGAATGAAAGCAGAGCAAAGCTTCATCTGTCCAACTAAAGTCAGCTCCTGCAACACGCTGAGCATCATCCCCCTGTTCCCAAGTCAAAGGGGCTGGAGGCAGCACGGCGCCCAGGAGCCCCCGTCCCTACGGTATCGCTTCCCGCTCTTCCCATCCTTCTCCCCGAAGCAATTAAAAAATCCTGAAGGCTTCTGGGCAAGCCTATTTTTTCTCTCCTCTCACTCCCTCCAAAGCGACAATAGTTAGGTGGGGTTTAGTTTTTCAAGCGCTAGGTCTTTTTCCTAAAGCTAAAAGTGTTTGGATAGATGTGAGCAGCCTTGACCACGTGCAGGAAAATCTAGTCCGTTGCTTATCAGTCGATTTGGCTTCACACCAAGAGTAACACACTGCTATAAAGGGCCAACACAGTGTGAAAAAGGAGCTGTTCTACTAGAATACACTCCGTTAATTCTGGTTGAACTGACATTCTCCTAGGAATACGGCTCCAAACGCGTTTAGACTATTGTATTAAGCGTGGCAGGGAACGGAGCAGCAGGCTGGTTTCTCTCTGATGTCACTAAACAAGAAGCAGACAAAAAAAAAATAATATATAAAATCTCTTGAAAATCAAGTGTGGGACAAACTCGCACAGCATCATCTGTCACCAAAATAATATGTCGGGTTTTAAACAAAAATCCCCACCACCATAGCAGAAAAAAAACACTGAAAAGTCAAAAATTCCAGACTCGCTACACTTACTGTAATTGTCCTTTATAAGAAGAGCCCTCTAGTTATGTGAAATGACATTACCTCACAGCCCCAGGCTCCCCGTGCTATGCACAGGAAGGAAGCAGACACACATCTCTTTAAGAGCCGTTTCCTCTCTGCTCTATTAATTTCGGAGATTAAGCAAGCCACTCCTTTGTGGCATAATAGAGCAAGATAGAGCCATTGTGTTTGTGGAGAGTCCTGCTCACTGTTTTTCTACCTTTGAGCAGGGGGACGCCGTGGCACTTCATTCTCAGATGAAAAGCCAGAAAACTTCTCAGCAGCCTGAAAGCCCCTCTTATTCTTACATTACGATTTCAGCCCAGAAGCAGCCGGCAGCCCCATTCCTCTCCCCCACCACTGATGAGGATTTCAGTGTCTCACTGACACAGTTTAGGATGGGAAAGAAAAACCCAGTCGCATCAGATGAGAAATTCTCCTTTCACGGGCCCTGAATCAACAGGATTTATTTAATCAGGATTTTTTTGCCTGGACACACACATCCCATCTTCACGTCCCCGCCGGCAGTGCTGAAGCTGATGCACTAAGTCTACCATCATTTTTTTACTCTTCTCTTTTAAAAATGTATGCATCCTTTTTGCTCTTTTGCCTTCACAGCACAAAATCCCTTCAGCTTGTACCAGGTGCCTGATGACCTTTAATAATACAGAGGCCACCACCTCTCTGTTTCAAAGATGATCAACACATCTGATGTTGGAGCCTGGGATTGCACAGGCTACCGAAGTGACCACCAGAGCCTCAGCTATTCCGAAAGTTTTTTCGAGGGAAGAAGAGAGAAGCAGGAGAAGATTCAGTCAATGCCAGGGCAAGTTGGGATCCCACCTCCAAGCCCGGGCTTTCAAATTTCCTTCTAAAGCTCACACAGATGATTTATCCTCAACTTTGCGGTTTTCTTTCCGGACTGTTAAGCAAACGAGGTTGGAAACACAGGACCTTTTTGGAGACAACTGCCATAGGAAATACCACTTTGTGGGGGCGCACAAAGCTGCAGAATCCTTGAGACTAGTTCGCATTTTTTACAGTGTGTAAACACGGCCGTTACTAAACAGAAATGCCATCGGCAGCGGATTGATTTCTCCAGGGGGAGGAGGAAAAAGATAACACCCGCTCAGAGCTTTTGAGCATGGGGAGAAAGAGCGATCTCCTGGCTGGAGCAGGAGCGCGTGAGCCAGAACACTGTTTCCACTGTACCTTCCCTTGCAACACAGAGTCAGGAACACAAAACCCATCCAGATAAAACAATTTGCCTATTCAGCAGCTTTCTTTGCATGAGCTGCTTCATCTTTGCAGGCTGCTCCCTCCCCTCACCCTCCACCTTCCTAGTCGCCAACTGAAAACTTCTGAAAGAAAAGGAAAGGAGGAAGGAGTTGTTGAGACAAAGGCCTGATTCTCTGCAAGAGGAGGGCACGCACGCTAGAAAACACGGGCACGGTGTTTTGGGCACGGTGCTGGCAAGTTACTCTGCAGTCTGCTCCCCAGGCTCCGCTTCAGGTTTCGGCACCACGCCGTAGTGAAAAAGGAGGGAGCCGTAGCTCCTGCAGCTCCAGCGCCAGGCTCCTGCACGTGTGTCTGGCCGAGGCTGCCAGCCGGGTATTTGCGACCGCCGCACCTTCTCCCAGCAGCTACGTGGGAAAACTTTTCCCTGCCTGTTGCCAATGGAAATCTTAACCCCGTTTTTTCTTCTTTCCATGCAAAAGTGGGGTTTTAATTACTTTTTTTTTTTTCTTTTTAAACTATTGAACGGAGATACTTTTCTGATGTATGAATGTAAATCACCAGGTCATGTTGCAGAGGTGACTCAACAGCATTTAGAGGCCAACCAGTAGTTACTTCTGGATGGAGCAGGATGTGATTCAGCAACTACAGGCAAGTAGCAGTGTATCCCTTGCGTCCTCTAGATTCCTTTTTTTTCTTAATAAATTAAACTAAAATTCAGTTTAGTCATTTTTGCTTTGGTCTTTTTTTTATTACAGTCAGTATTGATCTAACATAATACACACTCTTACCCTTCTCCTCCAGTATTCGGAAGATGTGGGAGGAATCATAGTATTGCCACACATCAATAACACTAAATAAATCCTGTGCTCGGTATCACATCAGTCTTAGCCTCTGAAACGCTTTTTTCCCCATATTATCAAAATTTCACCCAACACGCAGTCCCCACCACAGCTGTCCTACACCAACAGCTGGAAGCAGCTTCTGTGGCACTCTGTCCTGTTACGACCGCGCCAGAGCTGGGCGCATCAGCCGCCTCCGGCTGGTGGACCCTGCTCCATGGGCAGAGCTGGGAAGAATACAATCATCTTCCACCCACCCACACAGGCTGCCAAGGAAGAGCAGAGATAAGGCGATTGCAAAACGCAGGTGAAACATTTATTTTTTTACTGTGTTCCCCATGAGGTACAGAAGGTAACCGACTGCACTTGGAAATATCAACCGATAAAGTTGAGCAAGCAGAAGCCCCTGTTGGCAGTGCTGATGCAGAGGGTGCAGGAGGATGCTGGTGGGGACGTGCCCCATGCCCAGATGTGCTCCTGAGCATCTTCTCTAGAGCGGTTTTGAGTGTCTTCATGGAACTGCATGAAAGCAGAAGGGTTTATCTTTACATAGTGCTCTGCATCAAGGCTGGCAGAGGGGAAGCAAACTACCTGAGCAGTCTTGGAAGATCCAACAGGCAGGATTTATTAGTTTTAATATTAAAATATTAAAAAATCTACCCTGATCATAAACTCAGAGGCTTTGAGTCACTGGAGAAAGAG
The DNA here is from genome assembly GCA_017639485.1 of Pluvialis apricaria. NCBI lineage: Eukaryota > Metazoa > Chordata > Aves > Charadriiformes > Charadriidae > Pluvialis > Pluvialis apricaria. The sequence continues at coordinate 9,768,852 of CM030017.1, forward strand.
ACATGGATTTTTTAAAAAATGTAATTCTGGAGTTTAGAAGCCCAGAATAAGTGGCAATATTAAAATCATCAGTCAAAGCAACCCTGTCTCCAACACACCAGCATTTTCTCACATTTTCTATAAAAAGGCAAATCTTATTCTCACATTGCCTTTATGCCAAACCCAACAAAGGAAACAAGCATGCTCTTTGCCACCCACCTCACCAAGGGATTGCCAGAGGTGTCTCTCCACAAGGTTATCCTTGTGTCTGCCTGTAGTTCCCTGTACTGAAGAGACTCTGCACCACTTCCAGGGATTAAGCGGAATTTGGTCACAGAGCAGGTCTCGACCAGGACTGTGCATTAGAGAAAATATCATGCTTATTGGAAGGTGTTTTGGCTCCCAACTCCGGAAAACAGCTAGCCATCTCCTTACACCCTACCTGCACAACAAACCTGGGTCAGATTAGTTAGAAGTGTGAATTTCGGCTGTTTGTATAAGAACACTTCTTCTAAAGTATAATAATGGCCTATTAGCTTTCATTTAAAGTGGTTCCTAATGGAGGTAAATAAAATGAAAAGGAGCAGTTTTACCCAGCCTGTCTAAACCACAGCATACCCCAGCTGATAATCAGCGTAACTACCTTGTTCAGACAAGACCTGAGTCCTCCTGATTTAAATTCTGTCCTGAATACAAACAGTTTACCTTTCAGATGTGTTAAATCTCAGCTCTGCCATGCAATAGTTACCTTCAAATAGGGTAAAAGCAAAACACAATAGAAATAAACTGCATAAAGAGTGCTCAGCGCTTTATAGGAACTTTGAGGGGAGAAAAAAGGGGAAAAAAATTATATTAATCAGAGCGTAACTGCTTCAAAATTTGGTAGTTCAGAAGAATTACCAGCCTTTCTTTTCACAAAGAAATATCCTTCTAATGCTTTGCAAGAAACAAAAGCAGGCGCAAGGAATTACAGTGATAAGCTAAAAATTGTTCAACTCTAAAAACAGATTGTAAAGTGAAGGGGAAAACTCCTAGGGAAAGCTGAGAATAAGGTTTCTTAATGTTACACTGAAGGGTTGTAAATGTGCAAGCTCAATACCTCACAACCCTTTTTGAGTAAATAAAGGTTTTAAATGTTCTTTCTTTAGCGTGACTGAATTCCTTTCCAATGTGACCTCAACATGCCATTCCTCTATCTTTATCTGCCGACACAGCAGAGCTGTTGACCTTTCACCAATGACCTGCGCAATCAATACACAGCCGACAAACTATCTCAACAGAAATGCTCCACGGACAAGTTTCTCCCTCCCTCTCTACGCTGTCAAGCTCTGCCATTCCTGAACTTTTCCTCGGGCCCTCAGTTGTGTGTCAGCGTGACTTAAAAAACAACACAGAGCTCAGAAATACATTTTCTTGGGCATTTCCTATCCAAACATATTAAACCTGTAAGTGGTTTCGCTGTTGTTTGCAGTCCCATGAACTGCTTTCATGTTATACATGGGATCTACAAGATCTCTACCTCACGCTAAGCACTTCATGTTGGCTTCCAAGGACAGACTCCAAGCTCACATAACTCAAATATGCACAAACTGTTGGAGAGTAAGATAATAACTTCAGAAAATAAAAAATATTATTAAAGACTTGCCCAAAGAACAATTGGCAAAGTCTCATCTTAAAGAAATTCATTAAACAAAAAAAAATTAACACAATCAATTAGAGATGCCTGGAATAAGAAAAGAAATTAAGGCAGGTCAGAAATTACTAGTGTCGTTACAGACGTCTTTCAGGTGACTTCCAGTGCTATAAATTTTGTTATACTGTTACACTACATGAAAAAGGACCTAATGCAACGTTTCTATCAATGTGATTTAAGAAAGCACCGTATGCATTTTGACTCAAACAGATCCATATTTTAAAAGTGTTACAAAACGGTGAACAAGTGCTGCAAGGTGTTTTACTGGGGTACAGAAAAGAGAACAATCATTCCCTGCAGTGGTTACAGCAAATATACCAAAGCATCGAACAAGATCTGGGAAGCCGAAAGAATGAAAACTATTAGAGGCCGGCCGTAAGCAGAAATGAAACTAATTACTCCATAGAGTCTTTATCAAACTGAGTGAACACAAAGGTAAAGCGGAGGTGCAAGTACTGAAAAGGAACTTCAGATTATTGAAACTGAAAGAGTAACAGTGTAAAGAGCTTGTTCCTCTGACATCTCAAATGCTTAACACAGATGGCGTTTCTCTCTATACATACACGCATCTATATTAACTTTTCTTAGTGTATATATATATTTATATATACAAAATCTAAGGGACACTTGCATTGGCTCTTAAAATGTTAATATTTGCTGATGCAAGATAGCTGAAACCCAATAAGCGTGCTAAAATCTGTTTGAAATACTACTTTCTCATATGCTCCACATACTCCAGGAGACTGATTTATTGTTTCTACTGCTACCATTTAAAAAAAAATTGGTAGCATGATTACAACTGTGTTTTGAATTGTTCTGTTAAATTAATAATGTAAATCAGTACTAAGCAGAGCACAACATGACATTCTTTTATACAGGGTTTTTTTTCAGCCTCTCTAACTTGAAAGTATGTTCACTGTGCATTTTTAGGGCCCACTAATGACAAGGATTAGCTCTTTAAAGGGCAGTGGCAGCAAAATTTTAGTAAAAGTGATCAAGTCATTAACCTGCTCATTACAGAAGTGAGAGTGTTTGCATTATTATCTGAACAGCAGAGAGCCGAAATGCACGTAGCAGCTCTGACTTATTTATTTATTTATCCTTAATATGAGCAAGTAAGCATGGTTCAAATTGCAATATTTAACAGATTGCATTGACGGATCAATACAATATTCCACTGAACTTAAACTTCAAGCAGACAATAGCTATCAAAGCCTTTGATTAAAAACCCCTTGGTCTTTCCCATTTAAGTCCAGTTCTTACAGCCTGATCCTCCAAGCAGGATTTCATGGCAGGAGCCCCTGCATTTCACCGGCACTCAGGCTACTTTCAGCCGTGGTCAGGGTGCCTGCAAGACCCACCGAGGCTCTCTGCGCGCACAGGAGGGTCACCTGCACCAAGCCCCAGGTATGGCTGAGGCATCTGCTCATGCCTTGGTGAAGGCAAAGAATACACACTTCAGATTTCTACGCGTTACAGATAATTCTCACTGTGAGAGCGGGAGTCAAACCCCCTGTTTGGGATTGCTTAAACGAACTGTCACGGTTTTCCAGCCATGGGCATCTGCAGCCCAGGACCAGCGAACACAGCTTCCAGAAAAGCCGGGCATCCCTTGTCTGGTCTGCAAGCGCAGGACACAGGCGGCAAGGCAGGATGCTGGGTCAGGAAAGGAAGCGGTGTGGCTCCGCCGCACCAGGTAGAGATGCAACCAGGAGCCCTTGGCTACCAGCCACGGTCCTCACCTGACTCACGTTGCGCCCGAAGCCACCATACTGCGTGGTCACAGTCCTCTGACGAGAGGGACGAGCTGTGACTAATACAGGTGGAAAAAAATGCAAGCCCACCATCCCTTTTTCTACCTCCCAGAACTTGCAGAAAGCCCTTGAGATCCCAGCACTCTCCAGGTCAAAGCTTTGTGGGAATATCTGAGCTGAGCTGGGGTTTTGGGTTTGGCTTGTTGGTTTGGTTGTTTTTTTTTCCTTTTTTTTTTTTTTCTTTTAATCTAGATGGAATGAATTGAAAGTGCTGCTTAAGAAGAAAATAAGAATGCAAAACTGGAGAAGTGCCATGAGTAGGTATATTAATAAACAAACTCCTAATTTCTTATCTTTGATGGTATTCAGTACTATTTTAAATATTCTCAAAAGAATCACAAACATACAGAAGGTCATATATAAAATCCCTGATGAAGCAATTTAATGCTAAATTAAAGCCGAAACTAGGTAAGCCCAACTCTTGGGATCTTGGGTATTTTCAAAGACTAGAATAGAATCAACGTTACCCAAGAACACCGTGTGTTTTTCAGATTTTTAAATATTTATTTCCTAAATTAAATAGAGTAGGTTTAGCTGGTTCTTACAGCTTAGCAGGAAACAATTTAATTTCCAAGCCAATTGTATATTGACAGTTGGCAACAATGGTTTTACTTTATAAAAAGAGAACGGGAAAATAGTTGTGCATTTCTGAAACGCTTCCAGAAAATTTCCTTTGAGAACACGTTCAGTGAAAAGTATACAAACAGGCATTAAACATGAATGTAATTTAATAAACATCCACTCAGCTATATGGTGTGATAAATAGGTAATAAGAATGTAATACAGGCATTTAGCTTTCAGCTTCCAAAGGAGCTGGAAGCTAAAACAATAATACTTTCATTAGACTCTCCTGCCTGGCATCAAGAGCCAATTTCCACCTATTAATATGGATTTCTATTACCTGCCTTGTGAATACTGTTAACCCATTTATCAAGCAAGAAGCTGTACTTTTGTCACTTATTACAAGCAGAAGGGGAGCAGAAGGATTGCTAAACCATGTAACGTTAGAGCATCAGATTAAATCATTTGACCTAGAAGATAAAAACATTCCACTTACATTTAAAATGGAAAAAAAACCCACCCAGTCCTGCTTGTATTACAGCTAATAAGACCTCTTGCAGGACCAAATATTTCCTTGCTATGTCAGAAAGAAAAAAAATTGAAAAAAAAAAAAATCACTGTCTGCAGACTAATTGTAAACTCGGTGCATGTGTAATTAAACATGCCTCATTGCTTCTCTTGATATGTCAATAGTGGGTAGGAGGAGGTTGATTTAAGTTAAACGACTCAGTCTCACTGAACGTTTGCCCCTTTCTGTGTCCTCTAAGCAAAGCGTCATTTAACAGAACAACCTCAGCCAAATATGAGGAGCTCAGAATTAAGTGTTTATTATTCAGATTACAGTGGTGCCCAGAACACGCCACGCACTTTTCTAAGCGCAGAGGGAGGCGCTGGGACAGATCCCATTCTCTGCTCCTGATTTACACCCAGAGCAAATGTGCCCCCCACGCACGGAGCCGCTCTCCCACTCCCTCCCCCAGCGGCCGGGGAGATGAATGGAGGGGCGATGGTGCTATCGCAGACATGACAGGCACGCATCCATTAATCACATGTTTGTTGCTAAACACGCTAAATTCCCACTTTCCCACAGCGCTGAAGTCTCCTTGTCCTCACACCCGGTTCTCAGCTGCAGCGCGCAACGCTCAGCAGTGAACGGGCCCAAATGAGCACGGAGCTTTGGCCCCCCCGTTATCTCCCTGCTCCACCGCTCACCTTCCAGCCAGGGGATTAAGACCATAACATTTTTCTTGCTATTCACACTGGATCAGATTATAAAACATGTCTGCTTCCATGCCTATGACAAAAGCTCCACGATATCCACCTCGCCCACTTTCTCTGGAGTGATGACCCAGGAAAAGTACTTGTATTCCTCCCACTCTACACATCTCGGCTACAGATGCCAAAAATACTTAAGACCTCAATCCACAAGGGAGAGCCAGGATCTGGTAAAGCAGCAGAATGTGAGCAAAGTTTCTGAAGTTATAACACTTTAATTCTTCTGCTCTCCATTCAGTGGAGTCATTGAAGGTCTGTGAATTCTGGGATGTCTCAGCTTTCCTTGCCTCATTCCCCACCGCTGTAACTCAGCGAACATACTTCACTGGGCTGCAACAGCTTAGTGCTGGTTTACCCCGCTCACCTGGCTGTTCTTATTTTGATTCAATTTTGTCAGACCATTGAAGCCTCCCAATCTGTTTCTTTTGGTAACACTTCCATACGACTTCCACCCCTGGCACGGCAGAGAGCGTCCTGCCCCACGTGCTCCGGTGGAGTCAAGCGACCTCCGAAATTCCTACTGAGGAAAGAACATTTCTCTTTTCTTCCTTTGAAATCTCACAGTGATGAGTAAGTTAGGGAGTTGCTCTGAAGTCATCCAGCAACCAGGCCACTCATTATACTCCTCAATGAAATTATTACCAGGAGTAATTCTCAGTGCAGTACTACAGGTTGGCCAATCTTACATCCTTTTCAAAGGACTGGAAGAAGTACTGCAGCTTTGTGAAACAGATTTTGAATCCCTCTTATACTCTTGGGTAGTCATTTTATCCTGTATTTTACCTTTTTGCACACTGCAAGTTCATCCATACCCATTCCTTTCTCAGTGGTCCTTTAATCCTTTTCTGTTCACGCTGCAGCTCAGCGCAAGGATGGGTGTATTTCTATAAGCCATGTACTCAGGAGGCTCTATCAATATGCATGCATGGTGCAAGGAAGAAACATATTTCTGCTGAAGAAGAATCAGAAGTTGGGGTCAGACGTTTTATATTTTAGCCAGATTTTGATAAGACATATTAGGAATTCATAGGGCTTTTATCATTTTCAACAGCTCGAGGATTAGACCCTATGCTGACAAGAGCAAGAACATCAATTGTTAAAAGAAATATGCGCCACACTGAAATACAGTAAAACTCCTGAAAGACATAACATACTGTCTGATAAAAACACTATAAGCACTTTCAAATTCAACCCAGTGATGACTTGCCGAGTCAGTGCTGCGTTTGTCTGGCAGAGCCAAAATTACAATGACTTCTGTTCTAATGCTCAAAAATGCACCAGAAGTGCACAGGAAAGCCATGATTTAAACCATGGCCTCACGCAACAGCAGGGATTCAAACTACGGATAGTATACTGATGCTTAGGGCACAGGGCAGAAAGAAAGAAACAAAGAGTAAAATCTATATTGAGATTCAAAAATTTTATCCAGCAAGCTTGCAATATCGATGAAAAGACTCAAGTCTTAATTATAAGTGATTTTTTTTTTTTTTGTCCAAATTCAAGGAAAGGTAAAGATACTGAGTCAACAATAAGAACAATCTCCTCCCTGCACCGGGGTCTGAAGAAAGACCCCAAAACCAAAAAGCATCTCAAATTCATCCTTCTTCCCTCTAAAATATTCAGAGCACTGCAAATGTGTTACAAACTAAATGACTTTTTGTACTGAACTTCTAAACCCCTTGACTTTTAATAAGGTCGTGCATCATTTGATTTTAATTACAGATTTTTTTTATCCCTTAAATTTGACTAAAAATGATGTGATTTACAAAGCAAACAAGCCAGTTAAACAAAGCTAATTAAATTCACTAGAGACAGCCTTGCTTTTCCCCTCAGTGAGTGTTTATTTCAGCTCCCAGTGCTCTGATAGCTCCTGACAGCTTGCTGGGACACAAGAAAGAAGTAGGTCAGGGTAAGCTGGAATCAGCAAGAGAGGATCCCATTAGACAGGCTTGTAGGGTAATACGGAGATCGAGGAAGTGTGTGATGTAGTGACAGTGTTAGAGACACATAACAAACAGCCTGAGGACAGCCTCCAGCAGAACCGGTACATTTATCTTCTCTGTGTTATAATGACCCCTCGTACGGCTTATCCAGTTTGTGATTCCTCGTACAAGAGGTGCTGTGTAAACCTAATGACAAAAACGCGCTGGGGGTTTGCAAGGCGCTGCGGCGGCAGAGGCAGCGTGCGTGGAGGCTCCTCTCCCGGCGGACCAGGGCTCCGTGGGCTCCGGAGCTGCCGGCTCCCCGGGGCAGGCGGTGATTCAGGCGGGCAGAATCCGTCCCCCCTCGCTCTAGCGGGGGAATGCAGCGAGGGTCTCACTGCGCACCGAGATCAAAGGAGAATAAGACTGGTTTCTCCTAAACAGCTTCTAAAACATCACACGGATGATTATGGTTGAGGTGCCTACACCGGATCTGCAAACACCAAGCACCCCGTAAGCTGGAAAAGCTGCCGTGGCAGCTAGGGAGCACAGCAAAACCGCGTTACGGGGCACAAAAGACGCCTGCTTCTTACTGAGCTGCTCTCTGGGGGTTCCCGGTGAACCACCACCCAGGTTCCTACGTGCCATTGGAACCGGCAGGAGGGCCTGGGTAGGTCTTCTCGTGCCCCGGCACCACTGCCTTTGGGAGCAGCTACTGGCAGACAAGAGAGGCTGAGAAACCTGTGGTTTCTGCTGGCTTTCCCAGCCGGGATCGCTGTGTAATGAAGAAACACCAGCAGAACCAGGGAGGAGAACAAAACCAGAAAGACCAAAGCGATCAGTGTGAAATATAAAATGCTTTATGTTTCTACCACTGTGTTAGATCTTTCAATGAAAAGTGTATTTTTACTGGCTACCTGGGCACTTGCTAATGCAACTCTTCCCTCCCGAAGAAAAGAATAAGAGTTTGGTTGCTTTTTTTAAGAGCCTTGGCAATAAGAGCAGAAAACAGTGTCGTAAACTCTGCAGTGTAATATTAAGTCAGAGGCAAGTGGAAAAGCCGAGCTCTAACTCTCCCTGTTCTCATGACTACTGCTCACACCATTAAAAGTTCAAAGTCTCTCCCACCATCTCCGGCAGCGCTGTACATACCCCAAACATTTCAATTATGAGACTCAATTTCTCCGGCTTACACACACAGCCAGAGAGATTCTCCTCAATTCCAAACTGTGCAGCTTACATTAAAAAGAGAGCGCGAGCGTGTGCTATCTCAGAAAATAGGTACGTTTGACAGGAACAATTTAAACCGCCATGGGCATAAACAAACACAAATGGAGAACGTTGTTTTATTTTGTTCAGAGCTCAATACATTCGCTTTGCGTAGAGATGTCTCCAGCATCCACTTTACTTGAAGTGCCCGAGTGACTCGGTTTTCAGCAACGATGGAGGCCGTACTGATAAAACAGCTCGCGTTATTTCAGGAGTTTAATTTTTGTCGCCCTGACTTCATTTTCATGTTTATTCAATAAGAGTGCGTCACGTTCGGCATTTATCCCCTTCTTTGTTCCTAGTTACAATCTTTCCGCAACACAATTCATCTCCCGCGCTAGCAGAGCTTCCTGCTCTTCGGGGGGTCACACTCTCTGGTGACTTGCACCCACCCATTTTACGACACAACACATCCCTTTCCTGCAATTTTTACTCGAGCAGACAGTTCCACTGTGTTCACAGAGGTTTTGTCCGAGTGACGCCTATCTGCTCCAACCTTGAGCATCGAGGTAAAATCCCTACCCCGTTAAACGTCCTAAAGAAAAACATGCGTGTCCTAACAAAAATATGCATTAAGATAAAAGCATTAAAATAAAGGAAGACAATGAGAATGATCAGAAGAGCACTGCCTGCAAGGAAGGAAGGAAGCTTTTAACAGCACTAAAATATAAAATTGATTTGTACACATATTTGATAAAAATCAATACAATTAGCAAGTAACTGAATACTAGAAAGGGAAATTGATTGCTTGAGGGCCCAGAGGACTCAGGGCAATCAGTCCATTCTTCTAGCTCCTCCACTCTTAATAAAAATTTACTTTTTCATAATCCTGCCTGAACTCTTTGCCCATTAATAATGCTGCTAAATAGCTCGTCTTTTAGCACTATTATTGCAGACCTACTTGAATTACATTTAGAGGCAGCTTCGAGTGGCAAGTCCTGGCCATTTTGCTATCTGCAGCACAAACCTCCAAGCAATAGCATAAAAGAATACCGGCTAATGAACGGGAGCACAGGAACACTTGAGAAGAGCTTATAAAATTAAGTACCAAAGTTTAAATAAACGGATTACCATAGAATTGATTTGCTACATCAATTTGGTCAGCTTTTGCTGATACATCATTCCTTCCTCAAAAGAGAGGAGCCACCGTTTCGAAACAACTAATTAAACATTTTGAACCATGGCCTTACAAGGAGAGCAGGGCTGCGTTGCTCTGCTCTCCTGTCTCCCTTCTCTCGCCCAGTGATTCCTCACTGCAGCGTAAAAATCGTTACTCCACGTGAACGAGGAGGCTGAATTTACAGTCAAATCTAGACTCGATGAAGTGGCTTCTACAGCCGCCATCTCTGAGCAGACTCCAGTTTCAGGCAAGGGCATCTTCTCTTCCTCCATTAAGGTGGGACTGGAAGAACTAAAACGCATGTGCTCTTCCCCGCACAGAGGCAGGGAGGCTCCTGGCTCGGCCTCCCCGGGTGAGGATTTCTACGACAGTCAGTCGGCTGCACTGCCTGATAGAGGGTGCGCACAACTCATACGCATCTACAAAGGAGGTTTCTCTTTCAAAAGTTCAGATGTCTTCTCAGATAAGAACTTTCTCAGATGTTAAGCTTTGTCCACCGACTCATCTTGATAGGAAGCTCTTTAAACCAAAACCTACCTTTGGGCCCTTAACACCTCCTCTGCCAGTCTGCACTTCAGGGTGACACAGCCTTTGCCATTAACGAGGGCCCTGATTCAGCAATGCACTTCAGCACATACTTAAATCGAGCTCTGTGAGCAGCCCTATCCAAACCAAAGGTAAAGAAATATTTTTCCATATTCCACTTGCATGTTTAAAATTCAACAGTATAATCCGAGCACTTTCTAGTGCACCTCCAAAGGAACATCTCAAGAAGTCATGGGGTTGAAAAAAAATCACATATGCACCTCATCACAGTCACTCCAGCAGAAACTCTCTTACTGCAGAAATCTCAACACATACTTATGTCTCCGATGGTCCAGCCCGACCAGTGGCTAAATTGAGCCGTTATATCAGCCCAAGAAAAGGTCCACGGATGCACTGCAAGTCAAGCATCAATCTGTGGTGATGCCTCTGTAAGGGCGGATGAGAGACTGCAGCGCCAAGGGAGAACAGTGCATCGCTCAGCAGGGCACCAGCGCAAGTGCCACAGGTGCAGCTGCAACATCTGCTAAGTTGCTTCACTAAATTCTTATGATGTTCTTACTCAAAAGTTTGTCCTGCTGCTGCTTCTTACAAAAGAGACACATTAGTCTTGACACAGAAATAGAAACCAGAAATTACACAGTTTCAGTGCTGGCCTTCTTTGTAACCGTGAGCAAACTACTTTTATCTCTGTGCTTCAGTTTCCCTGCCTTTATTAATAAAGCAGAGACAGTAAAACTTATTTCACCTAACTCATACATCTTTTGTGAAGATGAAATGCTTGCTCTGTGTAAAGTACTTGGAAGATGAAAGGCATCAAGTAAATATTAATCATAGTCACCACACCTACCAACAGGATCTCCAGTACGCTGATTTGGATCCCTGTTTGAAGAGTTGTTCTTTGTGTGATTCAGGAACTATGCTTTCCTGGAGTAGTAGAGCTGAATTAAAGCTAATCAAGAATTCCCATGTTAATCGGCCTTCTAGCCTTCAGAAGATCACAAGAAGGATGATGCCTTTCAAAAGACAGCACAGTGCCACAGAATGCATTACATCAAACTGGCTGAAGCCCATTTACAGCATGGTCATGGAGGAAACTATAGGAGTTCATCCACCGACATTCATCCTGGAGCATACACACTTGTAAATCGGCTCCTATTCAATAATGAAATGTCGAGTGACTCATTCTTTCTACGTGTGAAAAAGCTCTCAGAGAGAACCAAAGAATCTTTTACTTTCCCATCTGCCTTTATAAACACTGAATTACGTCTCCTGACTTCGGAGAAGCTCCAGCACTTCAGAGCCAGCTGTAAAAGAGAACATCACCGTCTCAGGTTGACAGAATCTAAGGCCACCTTAAGATCCCAAATTTCTGTTGAAGGAGATTTGGGAAGATGGTTTGTGAGCAGCTCGGCTGATCTTCTGAACCAGCTTCCCGGGCACAGCGAGGCGCAGCGATCTCAGGCAGACGTGCCCGCGAGGCTGGCCCGGGGACGGCGAGTGACGCTGCTCCACGCACTTTTGCTGTTCCATGTGGGTCAAGTGCCAGATTATTTACTTAACGTCTTAAGCAACTTCTGCAGCTCAAACGTAGCTCATGCAGCCGTAGCTGTCCTGCTGGCGGTGACCAGCGGGTTAGCCAGGTGAAAGCCACCGCCACTATTTCTGCCCGAACCGGTGAATTTACACAACGAGGACAGCAGCGCAGACATACCGTGACTTTTGTCCCAGTGTCAGCACCGGCCCAAAGCCGACCGGCACGTACCGCAGCCGCACACGGAACAGCAGTCGCGCGCCTCGGTCAGCTGTTCGGTAGCTGGGCTGCCCAAGCACCGTGCTCGCCCAAAGCAAAATACTTCGAACAAAATAAACCAAGCCAACGCAGGCCCGTGGGCGCAGGGCAAGCAAAGGTGCGCAGCCCCGGCGCTGCGCCCGCTCCCCGCCGCAGCTCCGCCTGCCTCTGGAGAGGCGACGCCAGGTCAGCTCCCCGGAGCACCTCTTCACGGCTGCCAAGGGAATGCAATTCCTCCAGCAGAGCAATCACAACGAAGGTATGAAAGCAAGAGCACAAGGAAAAAAAAACCCCAAGATTCTCAAACTTATAAAAGGTAATGGAGGTAAAGCAAAACACTGTTTCTAAGTCAGTGTGGAGGAAGCACAGGAGGAGCGTGCACACAGGAGACGCTTTCTGCTTGAGTGGAAGCAATAGGAGATGCTGGACCTGGTGGACCAGGCACATGGGGGATCCCAGCCCTCCTGAGGAGGACCTGGACCTGCTGTGCCCCTGTCCTCCCCCCGGATACCTGCCCGGCTTCCTCAGCTCTCCCTCTGTCTCCTTGGCTTTGCCCTCCCTTCGGTCCCAGCCCGTCCCTGCTCTCGCTCCCCTACCATTGCCTCCTCGTACTTTGGACCTCTTCACCACCTTCACCGAGGTCTCTGGCTCTCCATCGGCGGCTCGGGCAGCACCAGCCGGCACAGCCGGGCCAGCCAGCGCCGCAGAGCAGCTCAGCTCGCGCTGCAGTGCCGGTGCACCTCCTCGCCGGGATCCAGCACCGTGCACAAACAAACAAATTACCCTACAGACACAGAGCTGTGCTCCAAAAGGAAATGACCACTGGATGTTATTGCTTAACCTTTCTTAATAATGAACATGTATTTCTTGAAAATATATGCCACCTAATCCTCTCGGCATTGCAAACATGTACGCCAGGACGGTAATTTAAGTTAATCAAGCCTTAAGCTCCCCGCGAAGTTTAACAGTTTGCTTCACTATGTGTTAGGTAGCAGATGGCAAAGCACTCCATGGTACATTTTCTGCAGTCCTCATACCTGTTTCTGTTCCGGCTGCGAACGCCAACGAAGAGACGTTCGCTGGACTAGCCGAAGGCTGCAAAGTGGGTGCCCATTTTAAATCCTGAAATAATAGGCGTGTAGTTACCAATATAGATGCTCCTCCAAAGGGAGAACTTGTGGGCAGCCAGAATCGGTCATTTACCCACTAGTTCGCCACTACTGCCGTTCTTAGCTATGATAAAATTAAAGCTACAGGCTAGTGTAATTAATCCGCGCCTTATCTGCACAAGCACCAACATCCAAAATCAGTTCCACGCAGGTGACTAGTAAGGGTTTTCTTACACAACAGCTTGACGCTGTTGCTGCAGCTCACAATATTTCTATGCTCGCTGTCCTTACAAAGGGTCCCAGGCTGTAGGTAGCCTGGCACGTGGGCATCAGAAACCAGCCCGAGTGGCTAATTTGGATTTCAAACTGCCTCTGTGGACAGCCATTCAAATGCTCTATATCTGGCCAGATGTTGGGCTACTGGGGTAGGGGGAGAGAAGAGCTGACACGGGGAAAAAAAAGAAATTGTAGATGATGTGTAGAGCCAGAATGATTTTAAAGAAAGGACAATTAAGACTGCCCAAGTCGAGCTTTTTCCAGGTATGTTAGAGTGACTGGGAAGCAAAGGGGGGAGCAATAAACAGTTCAGCCTGCGACATTCAAGATTTTCATACTTCATACCCAACAGAAGACACACACTTCTCCTTCAAAACACAGAGCGCACCCCCCAGCATCCAATTAATGGTGGTGTGTACAGTGAACATACTTACACTAATTGACTGGTCCGATAGTCGTGGCTGCCCCCAAGCATTTCTGGAAGTAGCATTTCTGCAGCAGCACCGTGCAGAAATGCTTCACATATATTAACTTGTTTGTTTTTGATTCTTGGATTGGTTCCCCATTCCCAAGGCGCTTAGATTTATTCTTTTAGCTTAACACTACAAAGTAATCAAATCACTCCGTTACAGCTGACAGACTGTAGGAGCCCTGAAGGGGAGGGGAGCGAGGCATCAGAAGAAACATCTACATTTTCTCTTCCATCCTTCACACTTGCCGTAAACTTTAGATTTGACTCATCTATATCTCTGGAATTCAAGAATACTGAACTTTAACTGACATGGGAAGTTATTTGAAGATGCAGGACTTTCACTTGAAATTAAGGCTGATCTACCTTCTGGGATCAGGGACCAAGATTCACTTCTCATAAAGACTGAAAAGCCCGAACGCGCTCTCCTTCTGCTTCAAGTCAAACACAAGTGTTGCTGCAACCAAGAAAACAGCCTTCCAACGCTATGTAAAGTTCAAACCAACCAATCCATAAATAAGAAGAGGAGATGAGACGGAGGATTCAAACATGCCTTTGTGCCCTTCCATCAAATGTGTAGAATAGGTAAGAATAGGAAGACAAAGGAGATAGCTCAGGGAGTCAAGATTAATATGGAAATTGAGAAAAAGGGCATGCCTTTGGTTGGATTTTGACTGTGTCTCTTCAGTACAATTTATTTCCAGCTTCATGCAATGCAATATTAGAAAATGCTTAACACACAACCCTTGATGTGGAAGACAAAGAGAATTGTTTTTGATTTAGACAAATTCCAATGTCTTTGTCTAATGTTACCCAGTGCAAAATTAGAAAGAAATTAGTGCTTGCATGGTCCTGTGTGTTTAAAAATAACTTGAATGACCCACTGCTTAAAGTATGGGAAGGGTCCTCTGTTATTAAAATCCAAACATATTTCATTTTAGACTGTACTCAGACAGGGTAAAGCTTGAAGAAAATACCCCCCCAGGTTTTTTTAATCAAGAAAAACAACAAAACAAAACTGTGATCAAATAATCTTACAGAGTTTGGACTTAATACACCAACAATGTCAGGCATTTCAATGCAGTAGCATCAAAACTAGATATTTACTGCTTGGTAGTGAGTAACCCTTTGAAAAGGGAGGAACAAAAATTCCTTTTTAATGAGTCACCATTTGGCAGTCAGAGATCAAAACCTTTTGCCTGTATTTCTGACTGCAAGATTGTATATATTTGGGTTTTTTTCAGTGTGTGTGACTTTGATTTAAATCAACACAGTTAATTAAGAAAATAAGTAAGTAAAAGGAACAGGAAAAGTGAAGTCCTTAAAAGTAACTGACCATCAGCATGATCTCCTGGGTTACTAAAACACTGGATGAATTTAGAAATTATTTCCATGCATAAATTTGGAATTGTGAAAATCCTAGTAAGTTTTAAAGTAACTCGTCAAAAGCAAACTGAAACTATACTCAGTATCTATTCTGATAACCATATGAAATGAGTGTTAAGTAATTATTCTTAAACTAACGAAAATGTTTACACACTAAATGTTACATATAACATATATGTTACATATAATATAAGGGGAGAGAGTTTCTCGTGTGTGAGTGGAACTGTGTATGACAAATGTCTTCGTAAAATATTCATTTGTTTACCTTTGCCCAAAACTTAACCTCTGAAGATCTGTGACTGAGAATGAAACATTAAATACATGCCCGAGAGTAGATGCCATTTTTGTCTTTAAGTATTTTCTTTCCCCCTATGTCAAATTCTGAAGTTTCAGCAAAAAGGAAGACACTATGATGTGATATCAGGGGGAAAAAAAATAATTAAAAAATCCACCTGTGTTGGCATTATAGTCAAAGCAAAGAAATAAAACTATCATTCACACTGAGGGAGTCTTAGAGTAAGATGCACCTGCCTTTATTTTGAATACAATTTCCAACTATGTGAAAAGTCCCGAAAGACCTCAGGTTGAGCAGCAAGCACTTATGATTTACAAAATATTTAACTAGTTAAGGATGCTTAGTGTGAAGGTTAAGGTGAAGCACCATTATGCCCATTTTACAACAGGCAAGTAAGAACCTGGGAATTATTTACTCCAAAAATTGCCTCCACCCCTGGAGGCCTGTGCGGTTACAGATACTCAGACCCTTTGAAAAAAAAATCTTGACAGTTTTGAAATGAGAGCAGGCATTATTCAGGCTTGGCTTCTACCTTAGGAAATCTCCAAATTGTTATCTGAAAACTCATATCCACAAAAATTAGAGCAGGGACTTAACACTCACTCCACACAGCTATCAAACAGCCATCCCGTGTAACTACTGATCAGCAAACGCGTCTCCACACCTTACCGACAGCTCACTGAACCCTCCCGTCCCTTACATCCGTTGATCTTAATTTATGTTCAATTTACTTGTAGATTGGAAGTTATTAGAGTAAATAATTACAGTAACTGGTTACAGTTTGGGAATTGAGAGAACGGAAGAAAGCATTCAGAGGAATAACCTGATCTACTACTGTAAAGAGAATCAATCATCCACCTCCTTCCATTAGTCTTTTTGGCAATCCTGTGTCACTGTTGTCACAAGCCTGGATAACGATGCCACATTAATTCTCCTTTGGAGAAAGGGACTACAAGATTTGACTCCATAACTGTGTCCTATCTGACCTTGGGGAATCTTTGGGGGAAGTTTCCCATCAAATGCAGTTACAGTTTCTACTGAAGGTGAATTCCCAAGTTGGGCCCATGCTTTACAACTCCGATGCATGACACAAAAATACACAACCACTCTTCTGTTTCCACTAGAAATAAATCGTCAGCACACAACGAATGATTTTGCAGATCCAACCCTTTGTGAGAAATTGCATTTCCAAAGTCATTTCAACAACCCTGCTCAGAGGTGATGGACATGGGGAAGAACAAAGAGACAGCTACCGCAAACCTCTTCTGTAACAATTCTTTTAACTACATTTACCTAAACTGGAGATAGGCTGCGTTTCCCAACCCAAACCTTCCCAAAGGAAAAAAAATCCGAAACTTTATTATAACTATTACAGGACAGAGCACTGGAAAAGAAGAAATTCATCCTATGTTTCATAAGAGGAACAGACTCACTCCCTTCCTTGAAGACTACACACTGCTCTCAACGCAACGTGAACTGCAGCATTGCTGATGTCAGTGTCAGCAGGCAGAAGAGGACATATGGCCTTTTGTACTGTTCCCAAGATGCCGCATGTTAAAAAAAAAAAATAAAAAAAAATGTTCAAAAACCATTATCCAGGCTGGAAGAAACCCAAGCCATCGTAAATGTTTATTGCAATTTGGCAGACCTTTTTAGAAAAAAACAGCAAACTACTCTTAGACATGTAATCCTAAACCCAAATGGTGGCCGGGAATCAAGCAGAAACCATGCATTATTTCGGGGAAACCATGAATTATTTTGGGGAAACTTTTGCTGCCACGCTTATTTGAGTATTTCTCTGTAACTAGATATCATTTCTATTACTGTGGCTATGACTAACGAGTTAACAACACTATTTACACTAGTACTGTTGTATCATTAGAAACAACAAGATTATGTACTTTAATTCTAATGCCAGCACAATTATTTTAACACCAAGTGTGTCAGATCTGACTCTGTACCCCCTAAATTAATTTCAGAGTAGTGGCTAAATAAAATGACATACTTCTTTGTGCTTTTGTTATAACACGCTCATGTGCAGCAAACTGTGAAGAAAATGTAGTAATTAGAGGTTAAATTAATCCCTGACAGACAGGCAGCTTAGTAAAGCTGGGCTCTCTTCAGAAAACAGAGCAAAAAGCTTGCCAGTCTTTCAGAATTAGGCACAAAGAACAGGCAAGATTGGCAAGTCCCTCACCGCTGCAATCCAACCAAAGGGTAACGCTGAAAAGTCGGAGTAAGTCTCCGAGCAGCCAATACTACCAAGGCAGATCTTGTGACAAATGTGATTTAGAGCTCCAAGCAATTGTTGCTGCAGCCGCTCCAACTGCCTGATCAGGACCAACCACTCGAAATTAAAGCCAGCCTTTTGCACAGCAGAACAGGCTTCTAACCGCCGTATAATCAACCTGGAGACATTCATAAAAGCGAACAACGGCATTACATTTCACAACATAACTAGAAAGTTACCTTGCTGCTTCTGATTTTAATGCAGGTAATGGATTTCATTGCCCACAACAGAGCAAATGCGCTGGGTTATTCTGAAAACGATACATAGGTACGTCTCGGGTAGGTGTAACTCCCGAACCTGCTCGGAGTTCTGAGGTACTGAATTCTAGAGAAAAAGAAACTTCCACAGAAATGCAGAAAGAAAAACAACGCAGGACAAAAGAAGCAGCCGGCTCATGTTGATGGTATCCAGTAAGTATTTCTTTTTTGTGCATGTCAACAGAAGTAAATGTTTTTTCCCCACCTCTCTAGCTGTGGCACGACATAAGCAGCTGGGTTTTCAACCCATGTGAGTACAGGCTGTTATCAGACAGGGAGAAACTTGCTCTGCGCTGTGCAAAAAGCGCCCGGGCTTCCCCGCGCTGACAAATCCTGGCGCAGGAATTGCAGAGGCTCCACCGCATCCGTCCCACTTGACTTACACCAAAGGTGGAAGGTGCAAAAAACTGGCTTCCCCCTGGGCTACCGCTGATGCCACTCAATAGATTGCCTGACATGGGGTGAAACAATAACGCAGTTAACACCCTCCCCTGCAGAGGTAATCTATATCGTGTCTGCGCCGGGCTGAGCCCCCAGCTGTCCCTGCCTGAACGGGAAGGCACAACAGGCAGCCGCGGTTGGATCACCAGGTGAATTCAAAAGAAAAAAAGGGGGAAAAAAGAGAAAAAAAAAAAAAAGGAAAAAAAAAAGGAAAAAGCCTGGATTACAATGAAAGTAAAAGCAAACCAGGGGGGCTGGCGGAGATTGCAGATCAGTGTGGGAGTGCATTAACACCACCGGTATTTCTGTACCACCCAGATCATCAATTATTAACAAATTAGGACATGCCTGATGGGGTACTTATGTAACACTTCTTTATCAATAAAACTGCCAAGTCCCTCGCAGGGCAAAGCAGAGCGGATTTCAACAAGTCCTAATACGACGCCTCCCTTTGCGCAGGGTACGACGATGAATTCTGGTTTCCCCCCCTCCTCGGCCGGGCCACCCATTCCCAGAGAGCAACCCTGGTCCGTCCAGCAGCCCCCCGCGCGAAGCCCGCGGCCACCCCGGCCTCCCGTCAGCAGCAGCCCTTTAATCAGGTCAGCGCTTATCAATGGCTCATTGTAGCCATGAGGCAGCGGCTCGGAGTAAAGGGCCGTACGAAATCCCGCGTCCCCCTGCATCTCCCACGCCTGGGCCCCACTGGCACGTCGCCGGCCCCACGGAACCGGCCGCCGGCTCCCCGGGCACAGCCTGCGTCCCCCCGCCAGCCCAGCTGGGAGGGAGGGGAGGAAGGAAACCCACAACTCTTTCCCCTGCTCTACCCTTCGGGCACGACTGTTCCTCCACAGGAGCAAAGGGCCAGCTAAAACTCAGCCTGCAGAGACACTATCTGCTGCGTTTCCATTTCACCTCCTCCAACAGGCGAGAGTGAGTAAGGCGGGGGGCACACAGCGATCCCCCTTCCCTACTCAAGGGCCTGATCCTTGAGCCCTTAATTCTCGGGTCAAATCTGAGTCTCACCTACTACAAAATGAAAAAGGAGGGCTGGGCCGGGCGCTGACAGGAGGAAGAGTGCGGTATTCTCCTCCCGCCCGGCCTAACAAACCCCTTTCAGTTCATCCGAGATGCGCACCAAAGCAAACAGCCCTAGAAAGAGCTACGGCAACTTTGCAAGTAAACGCTGCACAAAATAAGTATTTTCCTCTCAAAGGAAAGTAATGACTGAGTAATACATTTTCTTCCATTTAAAAACCAAAAACGATTATCAGCGAGAAGGTTTCCCAAGAGGAATAAAGACTCTTCATAGCTCATTTGCCTTTGCTAGTTATCCCTCTCTGACTGCATCATTCTCTGGTCGCGCAAGTGGTGACTTCAAAAATGATGGAGTCATATCCTAAGAGCCATGAGCCCTGCTTACCCTGTCACCCTGAGACACGCTTTCATTTTGCCCAGAGCTAACAGTCCAGTCCACAGCAACTGCAATGAAAAATATCTACCAGAAGACAAGGACATAAAGTGAAACCTTTAACTGACAAAGACTTCAATTTTCTGTGCAAAGCGCTAGCAGTAATAATAAAGAACACGGGAAGGAGACCGTGATGCAAGCACAGACTGTTTTGCAAAGTTTCCCTTCAGCTGCTGGCAGCTCTGCAATGGGTTACAGAAAGTTAAAACTGTGTTATTGATCACCGCCTCGTCTACAGGGCTGGGGTTTTGTTGTTTGGTTTGTTTTGTTTTTTTTAATAAAACAGCATCGTTCTTTTGCTATTTTCACTTAAAAGAATACTCTAGTATCTTCCAAAACCCAGTCCAATCTGAAGCAACACTAACGTGGGTAGTACTAAACACCTAAACAGTTTCTTCAGATATTTGTTAAGCAATTGCCTTTTCGAGTGCACCCCTTTTACGGGTGCACAAACCAAAACTTACTGTGAGTACACAACGGTATCGCGCGCGTTTGGCATTTCACAGCAATGCTCTAAAGTTCCCCTTCAAAATTACTGGCAAGGAAGGAAGTTCTGCATAATTTTAGCACTCAACATCTGAAAAAATTAGAACAGTCCCAACTGTTCTTTGAGATGTATAAAAGAACAGTTGAAAAACTTACAGTTGACTGGTGCTACCTAGGTTACCCGTCAATGGCATTGAAACTGGTATATTATTAAGAGAGGTGTATGATGGGAATTGGTTTATTGTGCTGATCCATAGTAACCAACTCGTGTTCGTCCATCATTTATCTCTCTCACCAGCGACATATGGGTTTGTCTATTCACACTCTCAGCATTCTCTCTGCTCCAACAAACAGTCAGCCTTTTCTGCTGGGATAAGGAGATTTTTTAGTTACATCCATTATGTGCGTATCAACATTTATGGCAGGAAGATAATTGCCAAAGAGCTCAGGGGGATAAAAGCTCCCTCTTTATAACACAAACCCCCTTAAAAAATCAATATTGATATAAAACAGTTCAGCGCAAAGCCTTGGTGTGTCTTCTGCTTCCTTCGGTTCAAAATACTTTTTTTTTTTTTTTAACATAGCAAGTCAAACTGGAACATCAGGTAGAAAGCCTTCGTAATGAGTTACACTACTGCTCTTCCCATAGACGAAAAAATAGCAGTGTACAATATTAATTGTTCCTTAAAGAAGTGAGTGGCAAATGTGTCAGATATAAAGAGGATTCCTTGGAGAGGCGCCAGCATCATTTAAACTGATTTAGCTATCTTTATTTGGAGACCATACCAATTACTAATGAATCGTAACTTATAGTCACCTTCGCCGAAATGTTGAAAAACACTGACACTCAGAAACAGCCAGCACGAGGGAACAACGAAAACCTGGGGATCCTGCCTTTCCCTCTATTTAAGGAGCTCAGACAACCTTCTACTACTCTATCCTCCAGTTTGGATAAATCCATTTGTCACAGCTTCTGCAAGATTTACTTCACTTTCCCATGGCTACATACTCATAAAAGTTATTTTAAGGCGACTTTCATCAGAGTAGCAAGTAACATAGAACATGTATTGATTAAATGACTGGGAACCACTGAGTTGCACTGTACTTAACCTACAGGACAACTCAGGGATTTTCCTTACTCTTATCCTTGCCCTTGCGTTACCTCCTGCCTTCCTAACTTTTGTCTCATAAAGCCAGTTCCTGGGTCGGTCCTTGTCCTACGGTTGCATCCAGGCAGGTTAGTGACCATTTAAGTCGGGGCAAGAGCGTCAGCCTGACACCTTGGATCATGAACTCTCCCAGTAAATCTTCCTGTATGTTCAGAAAGCATCTAGCACAATAGCTCCCTAATCCCATTTTAAATCTCCGAATGGCACCACATTGTAACATTTGTAACAAAGTCAGTAAAAAAAATAAAAACAAACACACCATATTTATAAAACACTTCTACCTGTGCAACAGGAAGCCATACAAAAGAATTTAAAAAAATGTAACTGTCTCCTGTAATTACTAATCCCCCCCCTCAAACCCCTTTAACAACCACCTTAACTTTAAAAAAAAAAATACAAGAGACTTTGCAGGTTTGAACTACTTAGTTACAAGGGACTAAAAGTGAAGCCCGGTCAATATTTGCTTTTCTGATTCTGAAGTATTAGCTAAAAGGATTAAAAATAGAGATGAAAAACCTCAAGTTAAAAAAAAAAAAAAACAAACACACCCTCTGAAAATAAAAAGCTAAATTAAATTTGAGCTGCTCAATTCTAAACGTTAAACAGCTTTTCACTCACTCCAGAGGAGCTGTAAACTGCATGTTACCTGCCTTACGATATATACTATTTGTTTTTTATCCCTGCGCAACAGACTATTTCCTGGTTGAGTTTAAAAACTCAGTGACGTTCCAATTTCAACCCACACATGTGTGTCACTGTCAACGTCAGTGGCAGGAAAACATTAGAAGTCACCCCTTGCTAATGCTTTCCTAACATGGAATTTCCTTGTATCTCGCTCCCTCAGCCCACCTCCTCCCTTCAGCTGAGCGCATCTTTCCCAAATTGCCTTTTTTTTTTCTTTTTCCTTTTTTTTTTTTTTTTTTTTACCCTTTCCAAACATATGGCAGGGAGAGAGAACTGAAAATGGTCAGTGCCAGAACCGGATCGCTGCTTTTTTAGGTGCGAGCGTGGAACTTACTCAAACTGCTCCCGCCCGCCTGTCCCTGGGGGAGCGCGGCCGCAGCCCCCGGGCGAGGGCGCTTCTCCCAGGGGTGCGTGTGTGTCCCCCCAGCAGCTGGCACCCCCCCACACCCCCCCCGCACTGTAACTGCCTCCCACCCCCACGTTATTCTCCTTGCCGTCAGCTTCTCGCACGGTAAGACACAAAAATACGTTCCGGCGGGTTGAGCCCGGTTCGGGGGTGGCGAGGAAAAGCCGCTCCCGCCGCAAAGGCCCCCGTTTATCCGGGGGATGCCGGTGCGCCCGCCGCCGGGCCGGGGGGGGGAGGGGGGGGGGCAGCACACAGCTGCTGGGTCCGGCAGGTTCAAGGCCGTTCGGGCTCCCTCTCTCCTGGAGGCACCATATGGTCCATCTCGCACATCAGCAGCTTTATTTCCCCATCAGCTCGGCCCAGAGGGGGAGCCCCCCTCTGCCCCCCCCCCAGCCCCCAGGGGCGCGGGCATTAGGCATTACCCGGGGATTACGGGGCTAAGCAGGGGAACACTCACATTATATAACAGGGGGAGCATTCCGCCCCCCCCCCCTCGGCCCTCCCAAACCCCCCCCTCTCCTCCCCCCCCCCCCGCCCCCCCCAAAACCGGGGCGGCCGCACGGCAGCGGGGGGAGCCCGGCGCCTCCGCCCCCGGCTCGGGGAAGGGGCCAGACGCAGTTAATCTCCCCGCTGGCGGGTCGGGGGAGGGACTGCGGGGTGTCCGTCCCCCCCGTCCCCGTCCCCCCCCCCGGTGCCGGAGGAGGAGGAGGAGGAGGCAGGCTCTTGGTGCGTTGCCCGTGCCAGGAGGCTCCCGACAAGCGGCCGGTGCCCGAGAGGCTCATCAGCTTCCGACGGGGAGAGGCGTCCGCCCGCCGCCCCGGGGACACCGCCCGGCGAGCGCGTCGGGCAGCGGCCGCGGCTCCGCGGCGCCTCCCGGCCCCCGCCGCCCAGCCCCGGGCTCCGCCGCCGCCCCCCCCCGCCGCCCTGCCGGGAGCACCGTGGAAAACAAAAGCGGCCTTTTAATTTATTGTTCCGGGGGGTGGCGGTGGGGGGGGGGGGGTGGTGGTGGAAGGAAGGGGGGGGTTGGCGGTGTGAAAGGAAACCAAAGCCCGTTTTCTTCCAAGAAACGGCCGTTCTCCCCGGGATCCCTCCGAGTCACCCTGGTGACAACCCCCCCCGCCAGCCAAAGCCGAACAAAAGCCGCGGTGCCCTCGGCCCCGGCGCCCCCCCCGGGCCGAGCAACAGGCCGGGCAAGGCGGCGGAGGAGGCACCGGCACCGGCACCGGGAGGAGGGCTCGCCCGTTGAGCGGGGGAGAGCGGCAGCCCCCCCGCCTGCGGAGGAGACGTGGGACCGAGCCGGCGAGCGCCCTGTTTGCCCTGCGATTGCTCTCACCCCCGATCTTAATCACAGGATGAGAAACCAAAACAGTTTAAATCGTGAGTCAGCACGCGTTTTATTTCAAATCCACGCACGGGCTCGCAGCGAGCGGCAAACGCGCCGCGCCCGCTCCATCGCCCTCACTCCGCGGCCGTCCCCGTCCCCGCACCGTCCCCGCACCGTCCCCGCACACGCGCGACCGCGCCGCGGGGGGGGCCGCACGCCGGGCTCCCCGCTCTTCTCGGGCACAACCGAGGGCTCCTCCTGGGCTCGGCGCAGCCTTTTGTTCAAAATCCTGCCTGCCTAACGCGCGCTCCAGACTCCCGAAATAACCAGGCGCGCCGCTGCCAACACAAATTCCGGGAGTTATTATTATTAATAATAATAATAATAATGCAGAGCAGCGCTAGCCCCTCTACGTGTGCCACCTTCCCGGAGGAATCCCCTTGCGAAGACGGGTTTATCCCTCCCTGCCTGTTTGATCTAAGTTTAAATGACCCCCCCCAGCGCCGGGCGGTGTTTACACGGGGACACCGGGCGCACCGGCAGTGCCCTCATCCCGCTCGCCCCCGCGCCGACACCGGCAGCATCCACCTCCTCTTCCCCGCGTCCCCACACGAGCAACGACACGAAAACCCACGGAGCGTGTCCGCCCCCCCCTCCTCTCCCCGGGCCGCGGACGGGGCTGGCCGGCCTGGCTGCCCCCTCCCCGCCGCACCGGCCGCCCCGCAGCCGTGCCGGGCACCGCACCGCCCCGCAGATCACCTTGTTCACCACCATCTTAAAGCCCACGGACCCCCCCTCCCTCCCATCCGCCGCAAGCGAGAGCTTCCCCGTCCTCTCCCCGGACTGACATCGGCTCTCACCAGAAGGGAGGGCGAAATCCGCCCCCCAAGTTTCTGGCCCCGGCTCCCTCGCAGCCCCCCCGGAGGAGCGGGGCAGAGCCAGCACAAGGTGGGCACTCTCCCGGCCCGCGCCTGCAAACTTTCCAGCCCCGCGCCGGGGCCGGGCCAGCAACTCTTCCCAGGGTGTTTTAAGTCCTTTGAAATCGACTCCTTACTTTGCCAGTCCGTATCGATTTCAAATGGTACTTACTGGAATATGTGGCTCCATGCGTGGTGCTTCTACCCGCTGGGAAACCAGCAGCATCTTGGACTGGGGCTCAACCGGCTTTTAGATCCACTTTGGCTGTATTTAGCAAAACCCAGCACCGCCAAGGACTCGGAGACTGTTTTCTCCTTTTAGGTTCCAGACAAGTTCATCCTGGCGTTGCAGTTTGCTAATGATTCACTGTCTGTCTCAATCTGCTCACTACATTTCCATCAACCCACAGCTTCCTCACTTAGAAGGTGGAGTTTGTGGGGTTTAAGTTACTGATAGGCATATCTAAGTGCTGTGTCACTCAAAGAGGAGGAGACACACACACACTCTCACACACACACACACACGAACGGCTCCAGGCTTAAAGGGGAAGTAGCACTTTCTTCTCTTTAGAAACTGGAAACCTCACAGATCCAAGGATTTCATTTATTTATTTTTTTTCTGTGCGTGAAGGCGAAAATCGTGCAGCCTATGGACAGCGTTTTAACACGCAAAAAGCTGCTTAGCAGCACGTTTACTGCCTTTTTTTTGTAGAGCTTCAAGTTCCTTTAGTACAAAAGTAGAGGAGCTCAGCAATAGACCGGCAATTAATGGATTATTATTTTTTTTCCAAATCAAAGCGTACAAACCACTGAAAAGATAGCCCGAGGCATGAAGTGTAAAGGTTTGAGTTATTCTTAAAAAGTGTAGTTTCCTGTCTCGATGGACATTGCGATATGATATTCGGCACTCTTAACACTCACAAAAGGGTTAAACTTATCTCACACAGGTGAACCCAGGTTACCAAGAAGGAAACAGTGGAGTTGTTTCATTTTCCCCCTTTGTGCTATGTACACCTATTTTTGAAGACAGATACAATTCCGAATAGAGAGCTCCCATAAAACCATGCACTTCTCATATGACTATAAATGTGCTTGTTACAAGCTGCAACCTCTGAATATTAATTTTGACAGACCATCAACTGAAAGCTGAGAACCTATTCAGCCCTCCTCTTGGATCGTGCAGAAAGGACTGGGAAGAGCAAGCTGCAGGCAGCTAGGAGAGCACACTGGGTGCACAAATAATTGCTGGTATAATTTCATTTCATTACCTTGCTAAATCAGTACCACTGTCACTCCTGTCCTGATACACTGCAGGTGCTGGAAACCCTGTCCCAATACACGGACTCAATGGGTGAGAGCGCAAGATGTAGTACCATTTCTAATAAAATGTCTAATTTTTTAATCATTCCTAAAATAGTAATATTAGTAAAGTATGCTCTATAAAATTAAGAAGAAAGTTATTTTACTAAAACTCAATTACTGTGACCAAATAGATACAGGTGAAGCCAGAATCTGGCCTCACTTTCTGGAAAGTTTCCCACATAGCAATCGTCTTCAACTTGCAGTTAACTTACAGACCAAACCCATCTTTGTACCCCAAGTTAATAAATATCAGAAATATCAGTTCATCAACAGAAAAAAATTGTTTTCACCTTTGCTGAAGCCTCTAGCTTTCCTGTGACTGCTGTATGAACAGGCCCACTCCCCTGAGCAGGATTTGTGCTACTTCAGTTTACACGGTTTGGAACTCTACTGCTTTGCTTTTCTACTGATTTTGCCTTCTATATTATTTAAAATTACTTCAATGTATTTTGTCTGTTGAAAAAAAGAAGCACAGAAATAAACTTGTGTGGGTGCGAACACCCTCAATTCTACAGACTCTGAGGGACGGATCTCAAAAGGTTTTGGTGCCTAAGGGGAGGCATATTGACACTTGATGTTTGGGTTTGTTGGGCTGGCCGGATCAAATCTGTAACCCTGACTGAGGTGCTGGGGCTCAAACACAGCATTAGGGCATCAGCATAAGATCTAAAAGAGCCAACATGCTGAGCAGGAGTCACCTAAAATGAGCAAGCTCAGTGAAGACACGCGTTCATCACGCATGAATTAAGCTCCACCTGCAAGGAGGTGCCGCTGTCTGCCCAGTATGCAATGTCTGGAACCATCCCCCGAAGACATACGTGTGTGTGTCTTTCTGCCTGGAGTTTTTTGGACTAAAATACGCATGTATGAAACATGTGCGACACACAGGGATTCCCACACTCTGTAGATACACTGGACCTACTGACAACACCGTGATCAGATGATGAGTGCATGGTAGGTCCATGTCAGTTTTCTATGCAGCACCTACAGTGCACGGTCATCATTTGTTCAGAAGTTTTGGACAAACCATGTCATTCATGACTCTTGGCAGACATCTGAAGTTCCTGACAAACGGCAGTATTTCCTAAGGACTGTCATTTGCTTTGTTCACTTCATAAAACTAGACCAAAGGACTTCCCCAAAAGGAAGACGATGTGGGTAGGGTGTATAGGAGTCCTGCCTGTACCTGCTCATGCAGCAGGAATGATGCTGCTGCCTTTAGTTGTCCAGGGGACCTGCTTGCCAGAGGGTGGTTTGTGTTCTCCTCTGTAAGGTGGGATACACTCTCAGGTGGAAATCAAATTACAGAATCACAGAATGGTCAGGGTTGGAAGGGACCTCTGGAGATCATCTAAGTCCAACGCCCCTGCCACAGCAGGGACACCTACAGCACATTGCACAGGACAGCATCCAGGAGGGTTTTGAATGTCTCCAGTGTGGGAGACTCCAGCACCTCTCTGGGCAGCCTGTGCCAGGGCTCTGCCACCCTCAGAGTAAAGAAGTTCCTCCTCATGTTAAGATGGAACTTCCCTTGTTCAAGTTTGTGCCCGTCACCTCTTGTCCTATCACTGGGCACCACTGAAAAAAGACTGTTCCCATCTACCTGGCACCCTCCCCTTAAGGACTTATAAGTATTGATAAGATCCCCCCTCAGTCTTCTTTTCTCCAGACTAAAAAGACCCAAGTCCCTGAGCCTTTCTTCATAAGAAAGATGCTCCAATCCTCTGATCATCTTTGTAGCCCTTTGCTGGACCTTCTCCAGCAGTTCCCTGTCCTTCTTGAACCGGGGAGCCCAGAACTGCACACAGTGCTCCAGATGCGGCCTCACCAGGGCAGAGTAGAGGGGGAGGATGACCTCCCTCGACCTGCTGGCCACACTCTTCTTGATGCACCCCACGATGCCATCAGCCTTCTTGGCCACCAGGGCACATTGCTGGCTCAGCAAATTGAGACAAGTACTTTTATCAGTTGGTTAGTCCCCAGCAGAATTGTGGCAACATTTTCTTTTTTGAAACTACTGACTCAAGCTGCACAAAGTCTGGAGGTCTGGGTTTCACTCTGGCAGCCTGGTGCCAAGTGTCCCCATGCTGCCAGCGTGGGGCTCTGGATCGCTCGGGTGAAGCTGTAACGTACGTGTGAGGATGCTCACCACTGTCACAACAAGGACAGGTTTGGGTGTACACAGAAGCCTAATTCCAGGCAGTGCGAGCACTGAACAGTAAAGTAACACCTTTGCCGAGATCACTCATTTTCAGCAATGGGTAACGGCTAAGCAGGGGATTTCAGGGTTGCAATTTTGGTCTTTGGTGATTAAATTATGAGCCCTTTCTTTGGGCATATTTACTATAGCTGACCTGGGGGAATCCCTGGCTGCTCTGGAATCAATGACAAAACTTCCACTGGCTGCTTCAGGGCAGCATTTTATCTTCCTAGGTTAGGCCTACCCTAAGCAAATTGCAGACTATCTTATTTATTGTGCTTCTGTCTGATTTTGTAAAGGTGAGCTGTGGGATTCTGCAGAAAAGAGGCAATTCAAACGGCATCAAGGCTGTTGTTATGGTGTGGTGGGTTCACCCTGGCTGAACGCCAGGTGCCCACCAAGTCGCTCTATCACTCCCCTCCTCAGCTGGACAGGGGAGAAAAAATATAATGGAAGGCTCATGGGTCGAGATAAGGACAGGAAGCGATCACCCACCGATTACTGTCACAGGCAAAACAGAGTTGACTTGGGGAAATCAGTTTAATTTATTACCAATCCAATCAGAGTAGGGTAATGAGAAATAAAACCAAATCTTGAAACACCTTCTCCCCATTAGTCTTCTTCCCGGGCTCAACTTCACTCCCAATTCTCTACCTCCTCCCTCCGAGTGGTGCAGGTGGACGGGTAATGGGGGTTGCGGTCAGTTCATCACACATTGTTTCTGCTGCTCCTTCGTCCTCAGGGGGAGGACTCCTCACACTCTTCCCCTGCTCCAGCGTGGGGTCCCTCCCTTGGGAGACAGTTCTCCATCAACTTCTCCAACATGAGTCCTTGCCACAGGCTGCAGTTCTTCATGAAGTGCTCCAGTATGGGTTCTTTCCACGGGGTGCAGTCCTTCAGGAACACACTGCTCCAGTGTGGGTGCCCCGTGGGGTCACAAGTGCTGCCA
This sequence comes from Pluvialis apricaria, assembly GCA_017639485.1. NCBI lineage: Eukaryota > Metazoa > Chordata > Aves > Charadriiformes > Charadriidae > Pluvialis > Pluvialis apricaria. The sequence goes on from CM030017.1 coordinate 9,798,308, forward strand.
GCAAACCTGCTCCAGTGTGGGCTCCTCTCTCCATTGGTCCACAGGTCCTGCCAGAGCCTGCTCCAGCATGGGCTTCCCACAGGGTCACAGCCTCCTTTGGGCACCCATCTGCTCCAGTGTGGGGTCCTCCACAGGCTGCAGGTGGATATCTGCTCCACCTTGGGCCTCCATGGGCTGCAGGGGGACAGCCTGCCTCACCACGGTCTTCACCATGGGCTGCAGGGGAATCTCTGCTCCAGCGCCTGGAGTACCTCCTCCCCCTCCTTCTTCACTGACCTGGGTGTCTGCAGAGTTGTTCCTCTCACATATTCTCACTCCTCTCTCCAGGCTGATGTTACGTAGCAGTGTTCTCCCCTTCTTAAATGTGTTATCCCTGAGAGGCTACTACTGTCGCTGATGGGCTCAGCCTTGGCCAGCAGCAGGTCCATCTTGGAGCCGGGTGGCATTGGCTCTATCGGACACAGGGGAAGCTTTTAGCAGCTTCTCACTGAAGCCACCCCTGCAGCCCCCTCCCTGCTACCAAAACCTTGCCATGCAAACCCACTCCACATGGCCACAGGCTGAAGCATGCCAGAATGCATCCTAGTACCTCAAATGCTTCCCCCAAGGCTGGGCATCAAACCCACCTGATCATGCCCTCAGAGACAATCCTGCCGAGTTGTGTGAGCAACAGGCACTGCCGATTTGAGGTGGGCAAGGGCTAGAAAAAAGATTCGCATCTTTCAGGTTGGTGTGAACTAAACATGCTAAAACTGAATGTCCAGGTAACCTTAATGCTGCGACTCTGTTCTCCCAGGAGAACCATGCCCGACTCCCAGCCGGCTCTGGGTGTTCCCGACATCAGGAAGGACAATGAGAGTCTGAGCAGACAAGGGCTGCTCCGCAGCACGTCTTGTACACCGAAGGGAAGCAGCAGCTGAGCAGGGCAAGGATTCACCACAGATTCACTGAAGGATTCACAAATTTGTCAGTGACCCAGAATCAGACGGATGGAAATCATGTGATGCTTGCTACTTGCGTGTTTCTGACCTGAAATCAGGTGAAATCAATGGCTTTGGCTGAAATACACTTTGAGTGTATGTTTATTGGGAGCTAAAACACAAAGCAAAGCTCCCAGGGAGTAAAATCACACGAAGTGCAACAGATATACACAAGTCCTTATAAGCTAAAACAAGAGTTTGTCCTAATTCTACGCAAAACGCAAACCCTTAGCATGTGAGAACGAGGTGCACAATTTAAGAGAGCAATGTATGAACTGGGATGTGGGTAACTCCATCCCACAGCAAAGATAATTATTAGGCTGAACATAAACAGAGTAATAAGGAAGAATATAAAAAAAGATGAAATTATTCCTCTGATAGAAAATTACAGAAAACCCACACAAATCCACCTCTGTTTGCTTTCAAAGAATGAAGACAACTGCGGCATAATCGCAAGCCAGTGTAATATAAATAACAGAAGAATTCCCATCAGATCAAAGCTGCACCTAACCAGTATTTTTCTTCAGGATATCAGTGATACCCATTTTCAAAAAGCACTTAATTAAACTGTGGAGATCATTATCATGGATGGACATTTTAGAATAAATGGGTTGAAAAGGGACTGGAAGTACTTATGGAAGAGAGCAAATTCATCAGTGGCTATTTAACACAAAGGTCTGGATGTGACCTCCGGTTCTGAACCCCTAAATGCTGGAAGCCGGCAGGGGATAGGAGGAGAGGAAGGGCTCTCTCTGTCCATGCCTTGTGTACAAAGCAGGTTCGTTCCTAAAGGTCTCGTATCAGCCACTTTTAGGCACAGATATTGGGCCTGATGGACCCTTGGTTTGACTGGTCAGTATTGCATTGCTTATGCTAGACCAGATCTGCGGTCTAGCTAATTTGGTATCCTGTCTCTGACCATGGGCTGATGCTTCAGAAGATAGAAAAGAAAGCTTTACTGAACAATTGCAGGACAGATTGCACGTAGCGGTGCAAGTTTCTTAGCAAGTTTCTCTCTAAGCATAGACAATCTGTAACCAGCTGATGCTCAGAACCAGGAGGGCTCGTGTCCTTTGTGCGCTTCCCCCACAGTACACTGTAATATATTGAGGATGAGATCCCTAATGCATGCAAAACTCCAATTCATTTCTGAAACCCATTATACTGTTGGCATCAGTAACACCACGTGTTGAGTAAAACATCATCTCAGGTCATTTCTGGATGTGTTTAATTGGATGCCCTGTTTTTCCTAGTAAAAATATATGGAAAATACCCAAAAATAGATAAATTGCATCAATAAACAATTTTAATTTCCTCAGTAGTGCTTGCTACATTATTTTACAAGTCATGTAGAAAAATACATAGAATTGTTAATGTATCAATTCTAATTTTTCAAAGAAACATTACTTTTAAAAGAAAGCTTCAAGGAAAAAGCTTTTGTTTGTGAACAGTTAGCTAAAAGGTTTCAGCATGGCCTTCATTCATTTGGACATGAAAGAAGAACACAGTTGGTCAACTTTTTTGTCAGTAGGTCATAATTTACATGAGTGTCCATGGAAGAGTGTGTAAGTAAAATCATCAAAAGATTAGCACGCTAACATTTCAGTGGGTACAGTTTAGGAAATGATATAAATCAAAGTGAATGCTGATTTTGTCTTTTGTGCAGAAAAAAAGACACAGATCTAACCATTATTTCAGTGCTTAGGAGTTAAGGGATGACAACACTCTAGTAATTTCTTCATATTTTCATGGAAAGGTACATAGCATAAAGTATGTAGCTTCCACTAGAGTATAGGTCGAAATCACGTTGTTAATATCTGCTTGGTTGCCAAATGCTTGTTCCAAATTGATCTGCTTTGAACTTATATTTTAAATACAGAAATCAATTATTTGTATAGCTCAGAGATACACTTAAGCACATGCTTAACATTATGTATGACTCTCAGAAACTGAAGGGATTACTTGAGTGCTTAGGTAAGCACACAGATACACCTGCACCATCAGCACTGGTGTGATCAAGTCTTGCTTGCACGAGGCAAAATCCCAGCCCTACTGCCATCCCAAACTCAAGACCACTTCTCCAAATCTTTTCAGGTAAACAAAAGTCTGTTGATCTCATTCACGCGTTTCATTTTTACTTGAGTGAAATCTGGCCTGCAGGATTTAGCTTTGCAATATTTTACCTCACTTCATCTCTACTTGCAATCAGGCCATACAAAGCTGTGAAGCGCTCCGAGTACAGATCTCCACCACGACTGAGGCTAGGAAGCAGTGCTAGAAGAACGTCAAATCCTTGATGCACCTTCATTAAGGCCAAAATATTCTACAGAAAGGCTGAATTATGACTAACATGTTTAACTGTCTCTGTACAGGACTTATGTTCATTTCAATTCTGATTGTCTTGCAGCTAATAAGATTTTCCATTAAAAATATAGATGTTACAAGTGAACATAATATCACATTTAATAGCTGTATTGTTAGCAACAATACATTGAAACAGTTTGCTAACTAATAGCATTTCTCCAGTTCTGACTTGTGCATAAAACCTTTTTCCTCCCGATTTAGGGCGCGCGCTCCCTGCCTTGCCCCACGCACTGGCCCTTCTTCGGGACGGCGTTGGGCCGTGGGATGGCAGGGCTGAGAGTTACATCTAAGAATCAAAGCTATCATACACTCAACCGAAAGCCTACATGCAAATGCACAGGCATCACCAAAATAAGCCTGCGTTTGCAACGCCTGTCACTACCCCGGAGATGCCTTTTCTCCAAGCCGTACATTCGGTACCGCTCTCACACTTGCCAGTTGCTGCAGAGCTGCAGCAGCCAAGTGGGCGCAAAAGCAGTTCCCAGCCCGTGGGAGGGGTCTCAGATCAGGAGCAAGCAGTGATAGGTGTCACTTGCCAAATTTCCAAGTTTACAGTAGGCCTGGGCAATGGGATGCCCTTATTTGACTCTTGCACCTGACTGCAAGTAAGGCACCACTCAGAAGATATAATAATGCAAAAAATGCTCAGAAATAATTCTAGCTTTGCTGTTTCCTCACTGCTGGAGCACACAGTTCATACACATGTGCAATGACCAGGAACACATGGACCTGCCTCCAATCCTCTAGAATCATAGAATCATTGAGGTTGGAAGGGACCTTTAAGATCATCAAGTCCAACCATTAACCCAACCTGACAAAACCACTTCTAAACTATGTCCCCAAGTACCATGTCTACCCTTTTTTTAAACACCTCCAGAGATGGTGAATCCACCACCTCCCCTGGCAGCCTATTCCAATGTTTGATAACCCTTTCAGTGAAAAAAGTTTTCCTAATATCCAATCTAAATCTCAACAGGAAGGCAGATTCTGGCCCGTACCTGATACAGGAGATTACAAATGGCTTTAAATATCCAAGTCTGCGAAAATAGTTCTATGCTCATTGTTTTTAAGACAGGATCGCATAATTTTGCTTTCCTCGGAAAACACGCACCTTTCTTCCTTATTTTTCCCTTTCTTTCCTAGAGCTGTTCCCTCTGTGCTAGAGCTGATACTGTTTTTTAAAGCATTCTCTATTTCATGACTGTCAAACTATTCCTTCCATGCCAGATACATGGCAAAGTTACATATTCTTCAACTCAAAACAATTTACATGAATATTCATAAACTACCTGATGGCAGAATTGGCCCTGATTTTTAAAACCATAAAGCCCACAGAAACAAATGTTACCCTCTTCCCTTTGTCAGAGATCCCTTGGATCAAGCATAGAAATTATACTTTTACGCAGTTGCCAAGAAAATGCAAAACCAATGCATGAAACATTGTATGTTCTCTTTATTAAAGAAGAGTGTCTGTGATAACACAGATATTCAGCCAGACTAGGATGTTGCCAATGTCAGTTTGTGATTTACTAGAAATTATTGATTTCAAATCTTGGTTTCCCAGGGCTACTGAGCATACCCTGTCATATAAATATGCATCCATTTGCTAGCGGCTGCAGCCTTGTATAAAAATGTGTGTTGTCTCAACTAGTGTCAGATTTCTTGAGCCAAAAAATAAAGCTCTACTTCCCTTCAGTGCAGGAACGAATACCAGCTATTAAGATACATTTCTATGTCTAATACAGTATCAGCACAACTTGCACATCTACGGCATCAATTCAGAATTACACATTTTGTTATTAAAATGTATAAGAAGGCACTGTCCTGAGAAATTGCATCACTGCCCCCCCCCCCCCCAAAAAAAAAAAATTACTCAAAAGATTTCACAGAGCATCTTTAAATTACCAGACAGAGAAACAGGCACAGCCTCAGACTTCTCATATAGATCAAGAAACAGCTTGAATTTAACTACTTGCAGGTACAGATCTGTCATGAGCACGTTACACAACATGCAAGTGTGAAAGGACGGTGCGGATAGTAACTCCCTGCTTATTAGGGCCAAGAGCGATAGTTGAGTTGCCAGCACTTGTAATGACTAGAAAGAAAGAAGAATACCACTGTGAGCGTTGGGAGTTTGGGCAAGCATGTCCTCTCAGCCTGTCCCCCTAGGTCCTGCTGCTCTCCTACCCATCTTCTGCTCCTGGGGACCTGACACATTCCTGCACAGTGTTTTTTTTTTCCATTTGGCCGTACTACTCCTTAAGACTTTCTCCTGGTCCTTCTGCTGTGCTCACACGTCTAATCCCAGCTACCCACGCTGCTGCCTTCCCTTCCCCAAGGGAAACGCTCCTGGCTGGAGACGGGTCTGCCTCTGAGCTGCTGCTTGCTGAGCGCTGCTGCCGCCAGGACGTGCCGTACCATGCCACGGACTCAGCAGCAGGCTACCTGCCCAATGACAGTGGACTTTACAGACTAACAAAAGAGTCCATGAGGTTTTGGACCTTTATGGTTCAGCCATTAGCTGCTTATGAAAATGGCGTTTGTGGGATTTGGTGAAAGATACTGACAATTCTGCTGTGTGCTCTCTTTGGTGTGTACCCATCTCAGCGTTCAGAGCATGTTTTTGTTTTTATATTTTTCTCCAAAAAAAAAGAAAGCTCTGTTTTACCATCACTTTTCTCAAGTCACTTGCATGTCATAATGAGTTCTCTGTTTACCAAAATACAAAACCTTCAGGGCTGACAGCAGTGGCAGAAATGACAGAATCAACAGGATTGCATTTTCTTTTGTCTTGTCACTTCACCCTCACTTGTTTTTGTACAGTGCAGAATAGATTAACTTCGGGAACAGCAGAAAAGGGCGCAGCCCTCACACGGCCAGCCAGTCTAACCTTTGCAGGTAAAGCTTGGTCCCTGGACCAGGTTCCCTCCCTACCTTCTGCCATGGCTAGTGCAGCTGGGGCTGGGACAAGGCAGGCATTGCCCCTGTCAGAAAGGTGAAGGCAACCACCGTGCTCTGCAGCTCTCGGGCACCCGTTGCTCTTTGGAGCAGCATCAAGTGCAGCTTACATATTATCATAGAATGGTTTGGGTTAGAAGGGACCTTGAAGATCATCGAGTTCCAACCCCCCTGCCATGGGCAGGGACACCTCCCACCAGCCCAGGTTGCTCCAAGCCCCGTCCAGCCTGGCCTTGAACACCTCCAGGGATGGGGCAGCCACAGCTTCTCGGGGAAACCTGGGCCAGTGCCTCACCACCCTCAGAGTGAAATTTTTTTTCCTAATATCTATTAAACAGAGGGAAGTTGCGTTTTGCCATGGGAGGATGGAAAAGGTGGGTAGATGGCTTCCAGTTGTAGGGGATGTTGCCTGGCTGATGCCTACTTCGTGCAAAGGGTGTAGCCCCATGGCAGCACGGTGATCTACACCCGTGAAGGGTCAGGCCTGCTCATTCCAAGACCACTTTCAGCTGGCTTGGAAATGAACCTCTAAATTCCTTTTGAGCACTCTCTCTCTTCCTAAAGTATTTGAAAACAACTTATTCCCAGACTATGGTGAGATCTTCTTGCTCTTGCAGGAAAGAGAAAGGGGAGAGTGAGAGAGAAAAGGAAACACTGCAACTTCCCAAGCCGCTTCAGCACTAACAGCGGTAGGATCCCGAATCACTGCCGAGGGGCTGACAGCAACAGTAAGCATTAACTGCTGCAATGAAGGGGGCTATTTAACCTGGCTACTAAAAGTTATTTCTGCCACAGCTATTTGAACAAAATATTTAGCAATTAAATTAATTCAAGCATATCCTCTCTTTTCACGGGAAAAGTGCGGGAAAAATCCAGGCAGAGACTGAATGGCATCTAGATTAATGAGGAACTGCACAAAAAGGGAAAAATAATGGTTTTCTAAAATATATTAGTATTACATTCTGCGGTATCACCATATGCTAGTTTCCTAGATGCTGGTAATCCTGATATATTTTTATCTTGGCTAGTACCAAGGAAGGAGCTGTGCAAGGCCAAGTTCTTCCCACAGATCTATGTTGAATGCAGTTTACCTTCACTCCATGTTGTGAATCTGAACCAACAGACAGCCATGCAACTGCTTGAGATCACACCTTTATTTTCTGGCTGTATCCGACTTTGGCATTTAAATATCATAATACTCCATGTCTTGAGTGTTTGATGAAGCCTTTTTTCCAATGACAGAGCCTGGAAATGTTGGACTTAAAAATCGCAAGCCTCTACCGCTTCAATTTAAGAATCAGATCCACTAATTAGATGCAGCAGCAGACTATAAATTGCTCACGTTCCAGACAGAGGAGAACAACAAAAAGCCATTCTGTGTTAGTGGGGATGTATTAACATATATGTAGGACTTCATTCTTCTTTACATTGAACAAATACTCCTTAATCAGTTCGTAGAAATCACTTCTGAAGCTGGGGGCATTCTTCCATTATTAGACAGGGAAGAACAGCTATGACTATTCTAGAAAAAAGAACCACCGCTAATTAACATTGTTTAATTGGATGAATTTGAAATACCTATAGCTCAGGTGACCCTAACCCTAGCCTGCTAGCCAAATTATTGTACTCCCTTCCCTGTATGCAGTAGTCATACCACTCTGCTCTAGCTGCATTGCCCTCCGGACACTTACCACAGGTCTCGATAGAATTTATGGTGCAGTGATTCTGAGGCATTTGGGGAGTGAACAGTCCCAGGACGAAAGCAATCACACCTTCAAAATTCACCAGGATTCACACTGTTTTGTAAGATGCTAGTATGAACATGTACCACCGTTTCTGTAGGGGCTATGGGAAAGCGTTTTCAAGGCAGCTGAATTGATGTCAATAGCAATGAAACAGAGCAGCACAGAGCTAAGAGCAGTTCTCGCAGTTGGGGCTCACCTCTGACACAGAGATGATGCCAGCTAAGCTGTGACACAGACACGGTGGGTACAATGTTCAATTATCACATTTCTTTCCAGAAAGTTCTTCTGTCTTTGAATAGGATGGTTCACATCTTCAGCATTAATGATCCCCGTTTGACAGCCGTTCTGAACCCGGCCACGCAGTTTGGCCAACTCATGCTCTGGCTCCCTCCACCCCAAGCTGGGGCTGCCCGTGCTGTCTGAAGAGGGGTAGAAATGGGCAGGTGCAACTTTGGGCGTAATGCATACGAAGGAAGCAAAGCATGATCTGTCCCAGCAACGCAAGCAGAGCCAAACAGCAATTCACGCCCAAAACCCAGAGATTTTCCTTTGTCAGTTAAGGATTCCGGGTTGAGAATCCAAGTGTCCCTGACACTTAGCAATTCATCTTATGCTCATCACCACGGTATGTGGCTCCCTGTGACCACATTGCCTCTTGGTAACTTTTGGCCACTCTAAAGATAGGTGTGGTGGCACCTCAGAGTCACTCTGGAAACCAGGAATACACGTTTGGGAGGCATCTTTTATAATTGGCATGGCTGAGCTGCAGCTCTGCCTCAGGCAGAAGGTGAACTCTGTCTCGCTGGGGGTGGTGAAAGGAAATCTCTTAGCACAGAACGAACGCGGAGCTGCGCGGAAGCCTGCAGGAAGGGGCTGGCACCCGGGGCTGCACAGAACCTCCTTGCAAAGCAACCGGAGGGAATTTCTTTCCCCCAAGTGAGGAGCCCGTGCAAAGGATGTTGTTGCCCAAGTCACCAGTGAAGTTGTAGGGAAATTGGAATCATGGGCTACAGGAATGTTTCTGCGTTTTGGCAAGATCTGAATACGCAGCTGTTTATAAAAATGTAATTAGTGGCCTGCCAAGCACTTTGACGATGTTCTGAGTGCTAGAAAATTGTGATAAACTTATCTTTCGGTGCCTCTGTATCTTGTGAGAGATTATTCAATCAGTGGGTTGTTGACTGGAAGACTCAGCCAAACAGTGATCGGGCTCCTAAACTATTCAATTACCTCTAATGAAGAAGGATCAGGGAAACAACCCTTAAACACCTTAAACAGAACAGCACTATAAACAGAGAAAATGACTCTCAAGAGAAACCCCCAGACACTTGCCAAGGTTGGCTTTGGAGCCAACTGTGATACAAATGCATAAAATATTAGTTGCTTAATGGTTGTGAAGTGTTGCTCTTTAAAGGTTACTGTCTTCCTGTCCAGACAGGGCTGCGGCTGAATGATGAATGAAGCCATCCATATATCCGAGAGGTTTTCAAGCACCTGCAACTCCCATCGGTGTCAACAGGAATTTTGGGTAACCAGGATTGGGCCAGTAAAACCCGACTCTGTGTGATATTAAGAATCCCCAGGGCTGGTGGCCTCCCTCGGCCCCAGCGCTGAGCTGATGGAGTACCTGGAGTGAGGGCTCCAAAAACGCTGGTTATTTGGGTGCACGCTTGTGATGGGTGACCTGATCTCTAAATTACAGGGACCAGGTGTCTGTGCCAAAGAGTTAGGCTGCCTGGAAGTGGAATTGGGGAGAAGCCTATCTGCGACTGGGGAGGAAGGGTAGCGATCCCTGCAAAAAGTGCAGCAAAGCAGGATTTTGCTTCGGAGCAAATTTCTTTCTCTTCTCCATTACAAGTCTCACCATATACAAATAGCTGACTTGTTATTGCAGCTCAAAGGAATGAATGAGCTCAAAAGAATGTGAAGAGGAGAGAATGCTACAATTCCACTGGAAAGAGCTGCTTCTTTTTATTTAACTTTTCCGTTTGGTTAATATTTTACCGTGGCTTCAAGAGCAGTCTCATCAGAACGCCTCCGTCCTGCGCTGTAAAACTGGACGGTCATCTGAAGCGTAAACTCTGCACCTGCCTGTAGCTGTCGAGAAGTGTTTTGTGTGTCTGCATTTTTGAAAGTATCTCACGGTTTTGTTTCCTGTGAATGTGCATTCAGCCCTGCACACTCACGAAATGCTTAGCTGAGTTTGGGAGCATGTACATAGAGGGCCATGGCTGGGGGATGGGGACTGGGGAAAGAAAGAAGGGGCTGTAAGGCAGCTTGAGAACTGATACGATGCCGGTGTCAAACTTCTTTGTGAAGGGAACAACGTTGTCAGGTTTTGGCTTCAAGAGTCTCAAACCCTCCAGCAGCTTTAGAAACTTGAACGTGCAGTAGCCTCAGCTGCGCGCGGATACAACACCCAGGAGGAGCCTCAGTTGAAAATTGGTGCCGAGTGCTCCCACAGCTTCTGAAATCCCAGGATCAGGCCCTAAAAATAACACCACATTTGACCCAACATAGCCAGCAGAGCCAGATAAGATCATAGCCTGCACAGCACAGTTTTGAGCCTGCTTTCCTAAACTGCAAAACCATTAAATATTTAGGCGGCCATATGCAAATCATTTAAATTCTGTTTCTCAGAAGCACACCATGTCGTACAGACATGCTTTGTGCTGAGATCCTCTTCCTAAGCTTTCATTAACTATTTATTTTAAACCTGTAAAGGACTTAATTAATGGCTAATTGTGGGCTCCCTTTTTTTCAAGGGTATTTATATATGAGAGAGGAAGGGGGAGAAGCAGAAACGCAAAGACCTGGGTTTCCGTCAGAGAAAACTAACATAGAAGAAAACACATTTTTGTGACCGTACCAAAGAAAACCCCAGGACGGCTCAGATATTTTCAACCCCCTCCACGGGTAACAATTTGACAATTCAACAAATAAACAGCCCTTTATGTAGGAGCTGTCTCGTGGACACTGTGAACACTTTAGAGACTAGGGCCCCAGATCTTCTTTTCTTAATGTCACTGTGAATTTGCTTGTGGAAGTGTATGACACCATGCACAGAGCCCGAACAGCTGAGCTCATGCTTCAGGCATTCTCCCAGGGCTGGAGGGGGAGGGGGCTCTCCGCCAGCTCTCGGCCGCCTCTCCCCTCGCATTTACACACACACAAATCATGTTATCATAGTGAAAATATGTAAGAATTCCAGGAAGCAGAGGAAGTTTGTGTGTTGACCTTAATTTTTTTTTTTTTTTTCCAGAGGAAGATCACTCCAAACGTTAAAAGGACGGTGGATGCTAGCTAAATTCATTTGCAGATAGTTTCATTCTCATTGCAACTCTTTCTTCTTTTAGGATTAGTGCTGTTTGGGTTTTATCCCACAGGGGTACTTTGACTGAAAGAAGCAAAATCACTTGGTGAGAAGCTCTGTGGGACCTATTTGGACACTAAAAAAAAAAAAAAAAAAAAATTGGTGGAGGAGGCCCATGTGTGTTCTGGTTCCTATTTTCCATTGCAGTACGGCAAAATGGGGTGAGACTGTTTCTGGAAGGGAGGGAAGGAAAGGGTGGGTGAAAGAGCGGGCCAAAGCATTAGGCTCGTGCACATGCAAACCTGCGTTTATTCTGCTTTACACTTCTGGGCTTCAACTCTTAAAATGCGGATCAATTTGACCCCAAACCCAATTGTGCTTTTTTTTTTTTTAAAAAAAAAAAAAAGAAAACCACATTTAACTTTACACCTGAAAGTGTCTTTGTGAAGACTGCAGGACTTTAAAAGTTACCCATGTACTTGAAAGCTGAGTCACCTGGCACTGGCTAGCGTTCAGCACCTTGCGACACCCAAGCGCGGCTTGTGCAGCAGCGAAGCCCTGCCACCCTGCCGCTCGCCGCCACGTACCGTCCGCCGCGACCTCTCCTCGCTGCTCACGCTCGTGAGGGTTTGCACACACTGCAGCACAGCCATTCCTCCGCACCGAGCACACACCTGCATGCATACACACACAGCCCCAGGGAAATAGTACTCCAGTCCTTAAATACTTGTCTCTCCCTTAACCCCGTACACCGTGAACAACATGGTCACACATAGACTTAGACTTGTAAAATGGCAAGTAAAAATACCCCATGCTTCTTGGCTGGCCAACAAGAAATCCAATCAGCGAAAGCAGTTGAGTTTAATTGCACGGGTCGGACCTCCCTAAGCTGTGTGGGGAGCACAGGCTGTGCCTTGTGCCGCCCAGCACCCCTGAGCCCGGGGGTCACTCCAGCAGAGCCCCGCGTCCTGCTGGGGGCTCGGTTTTGGTAAAATATGCTATGGCCAGCGTGCATTTAACTTGCGAGATGACTGGGCATTAATCCCAGACAAATCTTGGAGGGTTTGGTTTGAGCATCTATCAGATTGCTTAAGGTTTTTTGTGCAAACCATTTCTTATGCTTCTCTGTTGCAAACATAAGCTCAAAGCCTGATTCAATTTTAAATGAGCAAGCCTGTTCTTCTAGCTAGCAGGCAGCCTATGATGTATATTAGGGCCAGGCATCCCCACCCAACAGCTATGCTCAAACAAGTCAGTCCATCACCACGAAATAGCCTGAGCGCCTTACAGTGTCAGGGGCCTCACTGAAATCGGGGGATCCGTGACAGTAGCCACCAATGTAGGACTTGTCCCACAAAATTTATTTTTCCATTCAAATTTTTCTCTATTCCGTTCTACAGATTTTCTGAATTCACGTGTTTCCCCCTCCCTCTGCTTGCCCCCCATTTTATTCTTTTGTCCCACATTTCAAACACACACCTGCCTTCCCTGCCTCATCTCTCTTGGGCTCAGGCAGAAGGCGGCGGAAAAGATAGTATTTGAATTACATTTTGGTTTTCAGGCTATTCAGACTTGGAAATAGGCAACACAAGCTTGCTACTTTCAATGTTTTGGTGCCGAGACTTTTTTTTAAAGCATACAACCCCCTACCAGCTGCAGTCTGGATTTATACCATGGGGAAGAACGCTGTAGAACCAGATTGAAGATTAATCAAAGCAAATTCTGGCCCGCTGTTCCATGTGCCTCAAAGATTTAAAAAGTAAAAATAAAAAATGAGGGGGCTTTGCTTTGGTAATAAACATTGCAACAAAAAGGCACAACTTTCCCAAATATGCTGTGAAAAGAAGACAGATGCCTTCTAAAGCTTCTTGGTGTCCCTGGCCGTTGTTGTGGGCTCCGGGCTGTAAGCTGACAAAACGGGTGCTGCTGGGTCTGTCCCAGCGCCGCTCACACCATGGGGAGAGCATCCGACCTACCCATTTGGGCTGCCCCAGCAGGGTCCGCCGTTCCTGGCTCCGGCACATGCCATAAACACGTAGCAAGTTCTGTGGTGTCTCCAAGGCTGATTACAGAGCCCAGCCCGCCTGCCTCCCTGCCCATGGAGCAAATTCATTATCCAGAGGTTTTGATGTAATATAACCACACTGCCCAGGAGAGCGCCAGAGCAACACCTGGGATCTTTTCTGCGCAGAAATCCTTCCTATCCACCCATTTCTGATTCTAAATCATATAGCTTATGAATTAAAAAAAAAGTCATATACTATTGTAAGTTATCCTGAAGCATGACACATTCGTCAGCTTTTGGGGGTATTATTAGTTTATAGGGACTAGAATAAGGTCAAAATTTGTAGTTAGCAATCGGTAGAATAACATACCTAGTTTTCATTAAGAAAGTCTACTTAAATAAACTTTTGGGGTGCAATCCTCAATTGGCATAAACTGACATAACTCTAAGTTAACACAGCTACGCTTAGCTACATCTGCTGGGGAGGCAGCCTTTTCTCTCTTGCAGAAAGGGAAAAAAAAAGGGATTAGTGGGGTCAATATTTTTGGGAAAAATATACACACAGGTAACTCGTATTTAAATGTAAGAACTGAGAAGTTCCCAGGACTAGTGAAAAACCATCTATACCTCGCAGAAGGGCACGTTCCCATCTTTAACAGCCTGTGTGAGATACTTTAAAGAAATCACTAATTCCTGTAAACATCTTTCTCAGTAAAGACACGGCTGAATTGAACAATGTGTGTAATCAGGGCAGTGGTTATACAGTGAGGCCCCGATTCAGCAAAGTGCTGAAGCACACCTTCAGCTTTTAGTGCATGAGTGGCCTCATTGAAGTCCTTAGTAATTATGTGTTTTGCTGAATCAGGACCTGAATTTATTTGGGGCAGGAGGACCTTAATATCTTCCAAGGAATTATACTTATTAAAGGGGACAGTCTATAAATTAGTGTTTAAGTTAAAATCAATTTCTAGATAATACATATCCCTAAAAGACAGATTGTTAGTTTGTATGAGCTTTGTAACAAAACTTTAATTAAACCCTTTTTAAATAAAACCTGTCGTACATTATACTGCTAATTGACTTGACCTGGTACAAAGAGGACTCTGCCAGCTAGAGGAGACTAAAGGAGATTATTCTGTCTGGTGCTGCAGTGATTGTGTGTTAATAAAATTTATTTCTGCAGTCTTGCCCAACTCCCTATTGTGTATTCAAGAAATGTGTGGGCTCGAAGCCAGTCATCACAAAGCAAAAAGTAATAAAACCTCAAAAGGCGACTTTTTCTACCTCACGTTCTGCTGCTTTGCTGTAGCAGCAACTACATGGTATAGTCTGCTTGCATGAATACCTCAGTTAGTTCTCTTTTTTTTTAATTTATTTTCCCAATTATGTAAAACCCTGCACCTTATTAATGTGAACATAGTAACAAGGGAAGGACAATTATAGGATCCAAGCAGCTCTGTGATGAAATATTCTGGGTGTGGCAAATATATTTTATTGCCACTACACTGATTACATACAATATAACACATCTAGCAATTAGAGAAACATGCTTAATCCTCCTGGGCTAGACCTGTTTCACACAGAATTCATTTCAGTGGGCCAAATTCTTCCTTCACCCTCATGCAAGTAAATCTGAAATAACTTCTTGCCAATCAGTAGAATCATTTGGATTGACATTCCTGTGAACGACAGCAAAACACAACCCGCTGAGTTCACAGAGTTACTCCTGATATACGCTGGGTGCAATCACAGAAAGTAATCACAAGAACTTATGCAAGAAATATGGGGAATAAACAGGAGGACTTGGAAGTTTTAATACGTGCTCAAAATTATGAATTAATTGGCATGAGAAACTTGTTGGGATAATTCACATGACTAGAATATTAATATAGGTAGCACAGTTTGTTCAGGGAGAAGAGGGATGAAATGCCGTCCATAGACACATTCGCTCCACAGCGCAAAACGTGGGAAGAGATGAACCAGTTGAAAATCCCCAGCTAATAATAACAGAGGGAATGAACGCAGGTGCTGTCACGGTGGGGGGGGTGCGGGGTGTCTAGAGTAAAGCCACAAAGAACAGATGGACGGAGCTACTTCTTTTGGAGGGCAGCAAGATGAATCATACATCCAGTGCACCGGGCTTGCGGACGATAGAGGCACGTGGCAGGGAGGCCAATGGAGATACCTGCTGGGACACAGGGTATCACAGGACACAAACTCCATGCTGCCAATGCCGCGCTACCAAGGCTGGAGAAGCAACTGAAGGGAAGGCTCCTTACTCTTGATTTTAAGTGTCAGGAGAAACAGGTTTAGAAATATGAAAATAGAAGGCAATTTGGGTGATAGTTATCACAGAATGAGAAACCTCACTGCTCCTGGAAGGGAAAGAGAACAGCAAAATACAAATAACAGACTTGAAGAAAGCCAGCTTAAATAAACTCAGAGAATTGGCAAGTAATATCTCATGGGGAACAAGCTCGGAGTAGCTGACAGTTCCTTAAAATAGTTTTATTAAGGGCACAAGTGTAAATTATCCCAAAGCAGCAAACCCATTAGAAGTGTTGTAAGAAACCACCTTAGCTAAATCATGAACTCCTCGCTGACCTCAAACAACCAGAAGTGCATAGAAAGTTGACCCTGGGTTAGATTGCTGAAGACCAGGATGAAAGAAACGAGAGAGGGAGCATAGGGCCCACATCAGGAAGGTGAAGGGAGAACAGGGAACACAACAGTGCAGAAAGGATAACAAGAAAACAGACTGCAAACACACTTCATAATAAGAGGAAGATGAGAAAAAAAGTGTTGGCCTCCTATTGAACAAGGCAGGGAAAGTTATTGACAGGTGATGCTGGAAAGGTTGAGTGCTTAAAGCTTTTTTGTTGCAATCTTTACTAAAAAGGTCAAATGAGATCAGGCAGGAAAGAGCACTAGTGACAAAGGGGTAGAAACACAAGTGAAAACAAGGAAAGAACAGATTAAATAGTACTTAGATAAATTAGATCTTTCAAATTGGCTGGGTCAGATACAATTTGTCCTAAGGTATCCTACTGGACTGTCCGAAGCAATCTCCGAGCCGTTAGTGATTTATCTTTGAGATCTTACATAAGATGGGTAAATATCCACAAGGCAGAAAAATGGCACATAGTGCGTTTTCTTACAGGGAGGGAAAAGATTGTAATGGGGAATTAAAGAGCAGTGAGTGAAGGTCAGTTTTTGGAAAAATACGGAAACAATCAAATTATTTGTAACCACTCAGGAAATAACAAGGAGATGAGTAACAGCTAGCATGGCTTTGTCAAAAACACAGATTTGTTAAACCAATTTAATTTCCTTCAGTGGGAATACGGGAGAAGCAGTAGATAAATCTCAACTTTATTAAAGCTTTCCAGTATCAGCCTCCTCACGGCTGTAAGTGAGCTAGGAAAAATATGGTCTCCGTCCACCTACAAAATTCAGTGAAACTGGAAGGATGTTGTTAAGTACATTTCTGCAGGCATCTGCCCTGGATTTGCTTCTGTGAAATACTTCTACCGCAGCCTTGTTTGTTAGAACAGAGTGACTTACTTTCTGCGTAGAGAAGGGCCGCACGGGCGATAGCAGGCTGGTCTGAGGATGTTTGCTTAGAATGCAATGTGATTTTGACAGCTGGAGCAGCATATCCAGTTTGGGGCAACACATTTCGGCTTCAAAAAAAAGATACCGAACAGCAAAGAACTAGCAGAGAGCACTGAGAGCAGCCAGAGGTCTCGGAAACACAAGCTGCAAGGAAAACTGGGAGGAATGTTCTCATATAGTCTGCAGAGAGGGCTCAGAAGGACTACTATGTAATACATATGTCCATAAAGAAGGAAGGAGTAAGTAGTCTTCCTTCCTCACTGTGGATAGGATAAGAAGTATTGGGTTAAACAGGAGCACAGGAAATTTAGGTTAAACATTAGGAAACACTTGGTAATAATATGGCTAGTTAAGCACTGGAAAAGATCGCTTGGGGAGGTTGCAGAGCCTACCCGCTTGCGAGTTTTCAAGAGTACGCAAGACTTACACTTATCAGAAATTATGCTTTTAAATTTGCAGGTGGACTTGGATGACCTCTCAAAATCCACTTCACTTCACTAGGACTATTTTTCCCCCCAGTCTGAAAGGATAATTCACTCTGGTGAAACGGCAGCCTTGCCTGGATGCTGGTATATTGCCACAGCAACCCCCATGCCAGCCCTGTCACCGTGTCACGGTCTCAGCGGGGCGCGTAAGCAGGTCCTTCACCTCAAGCAGAGCGGCGAGCCCTCCCGCGGGCACCTCTGTACTTGAACATACCTTTCAATGCTTTATTGAACCGGGGGCTAAGTTGGCAGCCTTTTCCCTGCTAAGTTGCAGCACAACTGTCCAAGTTTTTAGCATCTCCTGCGGCAGCGTGCTCAGCCGGGACACGCTGCTGAAGGCCACGGAGGGGCTTCGCTCAGCGCATAGTTCTGCACCACATTTCCAGAGGAGATTTAACTGCTGGGAGAAAATGTAACCTGCACGCTAAGAATTCATTTCAGAGGGAAACAAAAGTACCAAACACTGTCATTAGAATCCAGAAATGCTGAAGCCCAAGTTGGAGTCTCACGTAGCAGATCGTGTCCTACCCACTCGCCTCCCACCCTACTCGCGAGCGTCTGCACGGCCTGCAGGCAACGCGGAGGCAAAGCGGAGACGTTGGCCACATATCAAGAATTTATCCCGGTGACAAGCGCATTTAAACCCAGACCTTGCCATGTGTAGAACACACTGAACAATACGGCTGTTGAACCTTTCCATTAAAATTGCCTCTAGAATCTGGATCACTTTTTCAGTCACAGAGATGCTGAACGTCCCTACCACCCACAGAAGCCCCAGACAAACCTGACTCTATCTCTGCCCATGGAAGCCACAGTGCTGCAGAAAGCCAATAAATGAGAAAGTTAACGTATCTGAACTTACGCAGTGTGAGCTGACATTACTGTAATAATAATAAAATTTGGGGGGGGGGGGGATCAGAAGGCAGCAGAGCGTGTTTGCTGGTAAAAGAAAGGGAAAAGGTGTACAAGAATTCTTGCATTCCCCCCATACAAGCACTGATATATTTCTTAGGGTGGCAGTTGTAAAGGAGGTGTGTTCTGTTACACAACACATTTCATTCAATTAATAACACTTAGTTACATGCCAATAAAACACGTATTAGGAATACGTTAAAGTAATTATTTAATCACAAATCCTTCCCCCACTCTGCTCTAGCCTGGACTGGATTTAAGGCATAAAGAGGACACGTTAAATATTTTTGTTGGTTTAGTAGATGGCTTTTCTAGCAGATCTGGCCAAGTTTCTCAAGCTTGTAGCAGGAGAGAGAGACGCCGCAACGCATGTGCGTGCTCACACAGACGCCCAGCAGGGAACGAGGAGCTGATGCAGCCACTGGCAGGATGGGTCTGCTCTCGATTTCACAGTGCCACCCAGCCCTGCGCTGGGTTACAGACTGGGTTTTTTTTTTTTCCATGTTATTTTGTGTCTCAGCGCCAGCAGTGATTGTGGTGATTGATTGACTGAGCTGGTGCTGCAGGATTCAAAACAACAACACTGTCGGCAGCAGCCCAGGGAATTACAGAGAGAGTGCTGGCTGGGTTAATCCAAGGAGAGAAGAAACAACGTTGGTGATCTGCCAGCTCTGAGAATCCTACAATAAATTAGGAATAACTATATGCATTGTTTTAAAATGAAAGATGCGAGCAGAGCCTGGCAGAAGCATTTTAAACACTCTGCGCTGTGCTTCAGCCCCGGGGCCCAGAGCAAAAGCCCTTTTTCCTTCATGCTGAGCTGTTCCTCACACACCTCATCTCACCCGCTTCAGCACACAGGCTCATAAAAGCCATTCCTGCCTTTGGGGAAAAGGGGCTCTCTACCCGCCTGTCCCCACCGTCAAAATTTACTATTATTCACCTACATTGAAATGTAAGGAGTGTGCCTCACCCAAAGCCTTTCCTCCCCTCCAACAGCCGTGTCCCTTTCCCCACGGTCCCCCCCTTCGCTGAGGATCAGTGAAACCCTCTCAGACTTTCCTCCCGCGTCTCCCACCAGCACGACTGCTGAAGTATCGCACAGATTCTTTTCCAGAAGTAACGTTTCTCCTTGTCAAAAAAACCCAGAGAATTAGAAGACGACCCTTGAGCTTTTCGACTTTGCTACTTTCCCCCACAACTCCTTCATCTCCTGTGATCTTCTGTCCCCCTTTCTCCTGCCCCTGCTCACTCCACTGCTGCTGCCTCTTAATTAAACATCCTCATTTTGACACTGACCCTATTGTCATTTCATCTAGCTCCCTTCTCGCTCCCTACAGAAGAGGGGAGTCCCGGCGACCTGCTCCCCGTTCTCTTCCTCCTGCCACTCAGCCGCTCGCCTGTTCTCCTGATAGTAATTCAGACTTCCCTTGGCTGCATTACGAAGATAAGCTGCTCCTTCAACTGACAAAGGAATTGCTAATGGACATACACGCCTGCTTTCTCATCCCGGGGACAGCGGCTGCTTCTGTCAGGAACTTCTTCCCCAGCCCAAATAGTTTTCCAGCACGCCCCATAAAATAGACCACAGTTATGACTGTTGGCATACTCGCAGGGTTACTGGGCAGCTTTTTTCACGACAGACTTAACAACTCGCATATAGATGAACCCAGACACGGCTCCGGTTAGAGACAATGGGAGATTTACTATTGCACGTATTTGCACCGAGATTTGGTGGCTTCGTATGAACAAAATAGAAACAGAAAATAATTATTTGTTTGCCAACCCGCTGAATGTAGGGGAGAAGCACAAAGTTTTATTCATCTGCAAGCTCAGCAGATGTCAGTGTATGAATGGCCTGATTTCAGTCCCATTTTTGGACTAATGAAGATTTAATATAGCTAACAGAACCATGAGGTAATTCTGGTTTTGAACAAAAAGTGATTCCATATCATCCCATAACTTGTCACAATTAAATATTAACTAACTCCATGGATTTTGTTGGTGGTATTTTGTTAGAACAGCCTCTGAGGGAAGCGATAGTTCAGTCATTATTTGAATGTCTGCTATAGCAGAGTCTATCACCACTGAAAGCCTGGAATAATGGCCTGTGTTATTCTTTTGCATCTTTTTCTATACAGCTTTTGAGGGAGCTGTAATTGAAGAGAAATGAAAGGGCAGGGAACCAAGAGACAATGCTGCAAGGATCAGTACTGGAATGTGAGACAACATACTTTAAAAGCTGAAACTTTAACACTCCTGCTATGTGGGTACTTTTGAAAAGGGTAACATCAATAGCAAAAAAAGAAACCCCAGCTATTTTTGCCCCCTGATTAAGAAATAATCAAACTCATTTTTTTTCCAACTACATGTTTATAATCTGATGGCCTCCTATGAAGGCATGAAAAAAAGGATTAATGCCTTCATTGGGTACCTATTTTTAACTGCTGTTTTCTTTAGAAAATGTGATTAACTAAGAAGGCAAAAAAGAGCCCAGTGGAACAGAGGCACGAGAACGCCGAGGCAGGGTGTTAAGAAGCAGGGACCCGACAGCAACTTACAGAAAGGTTGCAAAAGATGAACTGCTATTTAGCATCAGGTCCTGTGTCAACTGGCTCTCCAGTTATGTCTGTGTTGCGCCTCCTCATTCCTAGTGTTTGCAGGGAGCTGAAAAGCCGCAGACAGCGCTCTCCATACTTAAGTTTCAAACTCCAGTACTTACAGGATTGCCAGAGGCTTATTGTTGTGCACTGACTGATGCGCAAGCTTAAAATTTCCTCCTGTTTCTACAAATATTAACAAGTAGAAGCTCTCTAAGGGCCCGATATAATGCTACTGAAGCCACTTTAAAGCCAGTGGGAATCTTTACATCTGCCTCTTGCGCTCTTGGATTCTCCAAGTACTTACATGCGTACTTCATACTTGCATGAACAATCCCATTGAAGAAGCTGTTTGTCTTAACCACAAAAAATGGCTGAGCTTAAGATGGGTTTAGCTAAACCTGGCCAGGCTAAGCCCAAACTTGAGCTTTTCCCTATCCAAGACAATTTAACAAACCTATCCATTCCTGAAATTATCTGCGCCTGTGAAGACATTTGAGATATGTTTGTGATCAAGACTTAAAATGATGTAGTCAAGGACTGAGCTTATTCAAAACATGCTGGATCCCAAACATAGGAGTCATTGGATCACAAACATAAGAACACTGCGGCTATTTCAGGCTGCAATAAGCAACGTTTCCTCCAGTGTACACCCCAAAAAGATTAAGTAAGTTTGTGTTGCTCTTAATTGGGGAGAATTGAACAAAGCATAATTTGGAACCAGTTCTCAGTACTCCTGCCAAACTCTGAGTAAAACATCATTTACCTCCTAAGTGAACATTTTTCTGGCAGTTTTGTATGAATTAAACATTTTGGTCATTTAAAGGAAAAATGTTAAAAATCTGGAGTGTTCTTAAAATAGCGGATCAGTATACTTGAAATAACTTTTCTGATTTCAGGGAACTCCCCCTATGCATGTAACTTGCTATGAAAACCACAGCTATTTTGCACTAATTTCAGAGCAAGCTTATGAAAATAATATAATGAGGCAAAGCACTCAGCAATGCCAGAGCATGGGGACCACAATGCTGTAATAGATGATATCAAGATGATGGCAAAATAATGTCACTGCAGTCACTGGAGACTACATTACTATGTCAAGATGATGGCAAAATGATTTTGACGCAAGTCTATTGAAACTCTGTTAAAATATCCAGATGATTGCAACATATCAGGCGAATTCCCCAGAGGCAGTGACTGATAAATTTGTGTTAAAGTATTTCAAATAAACCACTCTAACCTATGTTACATGGGCAAGATCCTGGCTTGCTAATGCATTAGCCTGACCCCACCAACGTCAGCCAAGGCTCTGCAAGGGAAGCTTTGCCTTTTGCGTGGAAAGTTCTGATGATCATAGGCATTTCAGGGTACGGAGTTGATTTTGTCCTCTGTGCTTGTGCAGCTGTAGTTTGAGATCGCAGTGGCAAGAAGATACAGCTGAGAAAACAAGGTCATTTGCAAATATGGCCTCATCTGAGGCTGAGCAGTTCTAGGAACTTATGCCACGGAGAAGGCAAACTGTGCCCTGGTGCTCCAGAAGTGGAAATACCAGGTTGTAATTGAGAATCACAGCCAACGGCAGTCATAAGCTTTCCCATCCTGGAGAATAGTAAACATGTCAAAGATAACAGAGAGTTAAGGTACCTTTAGCATCTTCTCCCCATACGAAGCAGTGAGTTAATCAGCAAAGGGATGCTGTCTTAGATGAACCCATCATTTCCTTAGGAAGGCTTTTTTTTTTTTGCAGTAGACTGTTCCTGAAAGTCACAGCTGAGCTCAGGAACACCGATAGAAGTTAACTGTGGAGATCCTGATGGAAGCAAGCATTTAACCGAGCAGATTACAGTGAAATGTATCAATAACAAGTGATGTCTTTCCTACATCTTATGCAAGAAAAAACTTGCAGAACATCAGCCAGCACTGCTCCCTGTTCTTGCCGGGGCTGACAGTCCCTTAGTTTTAAGAGCAGCATGCTCAGCAGGAACTGTACGTACTAACTGCAGGATTGAGCCCTCAGAAGATTGTTAGAGCAATTAGTGCAGAAGCAGCAACATTCCTGTTATCAGAACTAACAAGAAGCTGCAAGAGCTGTTTCAACAGAAATAGTCAAGGCTGCTCTAATTATATGTTCTTTGCATAGGCTGGCGAGTACAATGATTTTGGAAACTGGGTTATTCAAGCTTCTGAGGTTACAAATGCTGCTGTGCCAGCTCCACCCACTAAGTAAAAGGTTGTACGCTGCAGTCGGCTAGCTGAGTTCCTCCGTGCAGCCACAACTGCAGGCAACTTAGGAGGCAAAATAAGGCTATTCAAACGATAGCCAGTCATATTTAGAAGGTGGCCTTGCTACACACGTTTGGGTCTACTACAGGTATATTTCAACAGCCGTGAAAAGTGTTTTCTGCCATTTTCTGGAGAACGCAGCCTTTACTGTCTTTTGTAATCTTGCTGCTCTGACCCACTTGTTCTTCACCTCCAGCTGACGATGCTGGGCTGGCCATCGCGTTCAGCTGTGCCCTCGATCTTGGGCTCATCAAGTCTATTGTGAACAGATGGAGCTTGGGGTTCCTACAAATCCCATCTGCTCTTGCAGCAGCCAGTATTAGTACTCCTTTCGGAAGAAGCCTCGGTCCCCCCAGAAATCCCAGTCATCTTTGTTGCTTTGCATTGTCACTTATGAGGGCAGATGGACCCGTGGAAAATGGCAGGACATGTCAGCTGCATGCCAGTCAGCAGCACCCCCAAGAACTGGGCAAACCTCATCTTTCCAAAGGAATACAAGCGATGTCCTTCGGGCCTCACTCTGCCAATATGGACTTGTGGCTACTTCTGCCAGAGAGCTACCTCACTGTGCTGTAAACTCAGCCAGAGGAGTCACTATCTTACTGGTTAGGTGTGCAAAGAAGGTTGACGAAAATACATAGATTTGCAAAAACATGATTCACATCCTTAGCTGGCTCCTGAATAATTTTAAGTCCTAATCGACAAAACCTTTCTTGGTCCAGGACTAAGTTACATTAGGACTTACATTCAGGTACACCTCTCCACGCAGCTACACTCGCAAGAGAAGCTGCATTAAAGCAAGATGAATTCTGTCCAAACTCCACAAAACAGAGGGCAGCACAATACCCTGTGGGAGACACAGCTAAACTGGAACGCAGCCTGCTTCAGCTCAGCACTTCTGCTCAGAAAAGATAGGTGAGAAATGAATAGAGAGACCGGGAGTGGAGAGAGCAGGAGGTCACTTTGCATGCGGCTCTCCAGCTCAGATGTTATCCCGTGCTTACACCACAGGCCCAGGCTCAACTGATACAGGAGCACGCTCCCATTTCAGATTCCTGCTTCAGTTGTCTTGCTAGCCTATGTCAAGGAGAGACCCAGCAACCCTCCATCAGCCCTCCTGATTTCACAGGAGGGAAGGGGCCTGGCTGCCTGGGCAGAAGGGTACCAGCCTGGGTGACTCAGATCCACTGGGAACTCTTCTAAACCACTTGGTCTGGATGCAGCCCCCATACTTACAAGTCCTAAGTTAGAAAGGCAGATCCTGTACAAGTGGTGCAAAGGAACAGATTTTGCTTTAAGTGACCAGAAAAAAAACCCCTCCCTCAGTATGGGGATAAAGCCAAATGGAAGTGATTTCTGTGCCTTTTCAATCTTGTTAATGATTTTAACTGGGAACAAAGGGGTATTTGGGATGCTTTGCTCCAGCGATTCTCCATTTCATGTAAACTCCATTCCAGTAGACTAGAGTGATTTCATGATAATTTTTAAGCCACCCGGGGTCAGTCAGTATAGACTGATCAGCATATAGGAGGTTATAGTTGCATCTTTGACATCTTCCCCATTCTCCAGTGATGAGCAGAATTGTGCTACTAGCGAGAATCTGCTAAAAATACAGATTTTTTTTGTTTGTTTTGTTTCCTATCAAGACAAAATTTTGCTTCCAGTAGCACTAGCTGAATGCAGAGTAATGCCATTAAATTCAGTGTTGATAGCTATTAAAATTATTTGGCCCTCAAAGCTCAAAGATGCAAATCAGCATTTGAAATACAGGCATCTCTACTGTAGTCACCCTGGCACCCAGTAGCAGCAAGCGACTGGAACGTGAACACTGTTCTTTTAGCATGAAACTAGCTGTAGTAGCTCAATTATTTCCTTTATTTTTCTACTGTCGCTAATATAAATCAATACTTTTCCATCTGTTGCCATTTCTAGACTTGAACTGTGAATTGGAACCATGTATCACCTTTCTAACCATTATGCAACCTCTTGACAGAAACCCATTATAAACCTTTCAATTTATTCTGCAGCGCAGCCTTGCTAGTGATATTTACATCTATAACACACACGTCTCAGGCTCTTTTCTTTCTTGAAATCTCTTCTATTGCATCACACTTGCACACTGTACTCGCTTCAGCCTTTAGCCAAGGAAAATACAGACAAAAGTACACTTCTTAAACATATTTCCGTTTTAACTGCAGACTTCAGTATTTCCAGTGAGAGGATCATAAAGATCTGTCAACAGAAAAGGGAGTTGATTTCAGCTTTTAATGCCTGCATGGTACAGGATCATGTTACTGCTGTCGATGTCGAGCTGTTTCCATCAGCGTACAGAGCTGCTCCTTAGATGTGCAAGATGCAGGTACCCACACCAGCCACTGATCCCTCGCTACTTGCTTATGTCCGGCAACCCTACGCTTTCCTACAAACGCATCCATACATTAGTTTCACAGCATAGAAGCAGCAGCCCGACAGGACCCTGCTCTTTTGTAGCAGGAGACGACAGGTTTCTTTGCTGATCTAACAGGGCCATACTTGTTCAAAATCACATGTGCTTTCCTGCCAGTCCCACCTGCAGCCTCTGCTGGTCTTGAAGGCAGGTGACTACTACAGAAGAAAGACCCTGCCCAAAGTAGACCATACTAAGTAATTTCCCACTACAACCAAGAATTTCTTTTTTTTTTTTTTCCCCAGACTGACTGGGAATTGCTCTTGAAAGTCTATTCTGCACAGTCCACAGCCCAGTCTTTAATAACAACACACATTCCAACTCTAACCATTCTATGATTCTGTGTACACAAACACACCAGTCACCGGCTAATTGACTGTAACATCAGATTAACAATCAATCCACAGAGTAATTGTGGAAGTTTTTCAATGAGGTTACCTGGGCAGTAGCTTAAAATAGGGAAAAAGAAATAAGTGGAGAAACCCATATTGCCTGATGAAACCCCAAAATGGGTTCTACGTTAGCAGTAGGTATGTCTCTGAGAGAACAGGGATTGTCAGCCACAGACTCCACCTTGCAAGAAGATGGGAATTGCCACCCCGGATCACACTAGCTGTCCCTGTAGTCCACTACCGTGGACCAGAGGAATTGTGCCTGTAATGGTTGATTATGGAAAAGCCTGCCCTAAAGGGAAATATTTCCTTAAGTCTCATCACTCAGTACTTACATACGCTGTGAATCATAAGCATTTAAATCTCTTAAGATTTTTATCCTAGTTAATATCACAGTAGATAAGCTCATGACCTGTTTCTGAGCATTTAATTGTCCTTTCTTGAATACTAGTAAGGTCTCAATATTTTGTTCCACCCATTACATATGGGCTGAAAAAAAAATACTTTATGTTTGCGAGTACGAAGCCTGAGCAACTTTACTCACTGGTAAAGTCTTGTGCAAGCAAGACCCAGAATTGCGGGCGGATGGAGGAGAGGCTCCTGCTCCTCTGACTGGGAACAACGTGCCAGAAAAAGGGAGGGAGGCAGGGGGGGAGAGAAGGGAAAAAAAAAAAGTCCATAGCTTGAAAGAAAAATATCTTTCCGTATCTTGCACGGCTTTTGGCTTTGTTATGATGAAAGGTGTCTGAGAATTCCCCGATGCACCTTTTGTCTTACATTCATTATTTTACATATCACTATTCTGTCAGACCTAATTTGCCCATTTCCTAAAGTATGCTAAAAACCAGTTTTTCCTCAGATATTTCCACGTGTTCTTAACGAAAGAGGAAGCTTCGTTTTCAACCAGAACACAGCACCACTCACTGTACTCACTGCTGCTTAGTGGTTCAGCTACAGCTACATCTTTAGCCAACTTGTCTATGTTCGTTAGGACATCGCTAAGAATAGCCTCCCCTCTTGTGTGCTCTGCAGCTAGTTATTTCAATTGTGATTACTGAGGGGCTTAAGAACTTGTTTTTCTCTGTCCCATTTGACCAGTTTATAAGAGGGAAGCTGGACTCACCAATTATTACTGTTTTATTTAGGTTTTTTTTTTTGCCTCTTTGATCTCCCTCAATGTTTTAGTCACAACATTTTCTTGAGCCAAAGAAATAAATATGACTTTATTTATGTAACAGTATGCTCATTGACTTGGGATTTTTCTCTCTCGTGTGTTTATAGCATAGTTCAGTCCACACAAAAATGTAATCTGTACACAGACTCTTGGCTATAGTACTAGTTGCTGTGCTGACAAGCTAGTCTGCTCTTCATATGCACTTTATACCTTGGCACCAGGGCTTGGCACCTGGTCGTATTTCAGTACCATGTCCAGAAAGGAAATAGGACTGTACAGAAAAAGATACCAGAGCTACCCAAGGAATATTAGGGATGAGGTATCTAGTTGCAAGCAGGAACATGACTAAAAAATGAAATCGTATAATTTTGGTATGGATGCGACTGCGCTGATAATCATACTGAACTGCTGAGAGCGTCCTGCGTCTACCAAAAAGGTGAAATCCTGGTTCTACTGAAGTAAAACTTCAGAAGCTTCTAAATGCCAGAGTAGAATTAGAGAGAGCTGACTGCTTAATGCACTTAATAATAGGTAGTGGGCCTTCTCTCCTGCAAAACCTGCTCTTGAGTATTTATAAAACATTACATGGTGTCAGAAGTTATCTTGAGCCAAAGATGGAGCAATTACTTCCTCCAAGGCTGCTGGATTTAGGTGAGAAGCTTGCAGAAAAGTGGTGTCAGGTTAGCAACATTTTGCAATATTCTTCTCTGCCACGGGGGCTGCAGAGGAACCACCTGAAGGGCAAACTGCGACACTGCTTGGGCTGGGGGGTGCCCAGCAGCCTCCCAGCTATAGTATGTATTTGGAAGGGAGAAGATAAAAAGAATTTGAGACAGTGGCCGGTGCTAAACAAAAGCCTTACGGTGGTTAGGAAGAGCAGCCAGATAAACTCGCATAGAAATCTCAAAACGGAAGAAAGTTAGCAGGAGATACTGAGGTGTGCCACCCACACGTAAGCATCAGAGAAGTACACACAATGAAAGCAATCAGTGTCACGTATACATTAATTTCAACAATTACGATCCTTCTGACAGCCAAAATAGAGTGCCAGAGCGGCAAACACACAAGATCAGGTTTTCAGTCACAATCCGGTTTCTTTGTGCCTTTACACTAGGAAAAAGGGGCTACAGCAGCCGGTGTGACCCAATAAACAGCGGTTTTACCTAGCTCTGCTTCGGAAAGAGCCGACAGGTTTGGCTCTGCCACCTCCTTTTAAGTTTTACTCGTCATATTTCGCCAGTCAAACGAGCCCCGCTAGCTACTGCTGACAGCAACCCCGCGGAGACTCCCAGCTTGGCTGGAGCCACCATGAACTTTCCTCGCTGGGTGTGCCCTGTCCCGCTCGGGATGAAACAGAGCATTCAGCTGGTGCTCACCACAAGGAATAAATAAACCCAGGAAGGAACTACAGGCTAGCAGAGGAGCAGTCAGTAACGGTGACGTCTGGAGCGCGCGTTTGACCCTGCTCCGTGCTGGCCCGGCGCCCGGCCTCGCTCGCTGCCCGCACTGTTGAAGCGTCAGCCCCGGCGCCCGCTGCGGCAGGAGGGAGCCCGATTGCACAAGCAAGAGAGCTGCTCTTCACCTCTGCCGTGGGGACACGCCGGCGGCCGCCCTCGCCGCCCGGCCGCGGTGCTCGGTGGGAGGAGGGCCCCCAGCTCCGGCCTTGCCGTGCCACCCTGGTGCCACATTCCTGCTGTGCCACTAGCTAATCCAAACCTGCGAAACCACCGCAGGACAGCCCAAGAGTAATTTATTGGCTGTTTTTTTTTGTTTTTTTAAAAGAGGGAAAAACCCAGGAGAGTTTCACAGACCCAGGCTAGCATGCCAGCACCGTACTCCTGAATTAGCACCACTCGAGCAGGGCAATTCCCAGTATCGGCTGGGAAAGGGCAGGAGCAAGTGAGTGAATGCAGGCACTGGAGACATTCAAAACCCGCCTGGACGCCGTCCTGTGCAACTGCTGGAGGTGTCCCTGCTGTGGCAGGGGGTGGGACTGGGGGAGCTCCAGAGGGCCCTTCCCACCCTGACCATTCTGTGTGATTCGACACAGAGCCTGCCTGAGTAAGCGCCTCCTGCGATTGCCGGGAGTCCCAGCTGCCAGCACCACCTTTCACCCGAGACCGCTGCCACCTGGGCCAGCGGGGGGAAGATGTGGGCAGACGATTTCTGATCACATTCGGGGAGCAGAGGACCATCAGCTGCTGCCTCCCACAAAGTGCTCAGCAGCCGGAAGCCAACAGCTCCGCTGTTTGGGGCACAGAGCAATGCAGAAGGATGGGGCTGAGGGGAAAGGTCTTGGTAAGAGATCTGCGTTGGCTTTCATGAGTGGTCCCCCACGTACATACTGCTTCACCTCCACTTACAGCTGAGCCCCTTGAGGTGTCACATGAGGGAAGGGACAGTGGACACTGAGCTCAGCTTACCGGCCACAGGTGCTTTTGGCAGTTCACGGCTGCCTGCTCTCAGCCCGGCTGTGCCCCGGTGTGAGCACAGCCCATGGGTTCCTCAGGGTGCTGGGTCAAAGCCCAACAGCACAGGCACAAAGCAGACACAGCCTATGAAACCACCCCAGTGAGGCACATCTCTCTTGTTCCTTTGAAGTCAGACAGATTTCAGAATGACTCAACAAAAGTTACGATTCACAGTATTGAAAAAGATGGTTTAAGGAAGGCACTTCCAGATAATCCAACCTGAGACCATACTGGTTTTCCCTGGGAAAAGAAATGAAACCACTGGGGGGGAAAATGGATATATTAAAAACATTGCAGAAGTGTTTTGCCAACCAGGTTGAGGAAGGAATTGATCGCTAATACCTGGATTCAGGACCTGATTTCCTACTTGATAAATTCCAGATTTCATTATGTCCTTAAACAAGTGCCTAACTCTGATTCAATATTCTAGTTTGTATTCCAAAAAAAATAAAAACCCACAAAACCAGATATGATGTGAAACAACTTACATTTATATGTACTTCCAAGCCTTAAAAAAAAAAATTGGCACACAGTTTTCTATGACATAGTTCAAACCAGTGTTTTATATAATCACGGTATTTCAAAGGCATATGAAACTGAAAACATGATAAGAAAATGAGAAATGAAGTGTTTAACTTCAAAGAGAAATAAAACCTCACTTCCTACTTCTGTCCCACTGTTCTATGTTGCAATTAAATTACTAGTTTCATACACAATCCTGTGATTTATCGTTAGTCAGAATGTAAAAGCTAGCTTATACTTTAGTAGAAAAGTTTGTAAAATTGTGATGCCCAACTGTAAGTGTATTGGACTAGTAAATTAAATCCGCTCAAGAAAAAG
This sequence comes from Pluvialis apricaria, assembly GCA_017639485.1. Classification (NCBI taxonomy): domain Eukaryota; kingdom Metazoa; phylum Chordata; class Aves; order Charadriiformes; family Charadriidae; genus Pluvialis; species Pluvialis apricaria. Next base: position 9,828,891 of record CM030017.1, read on the forward strand.
ACATGAAGGAAACTTCAAGATGAAAATAAGGACTGGGCATTAGGAAATAGCAGGCTAAAACACCTCAAGACTGAATACATTAACTGAGGACCTACATAAAACTTTCATATTTTGGTTAATTTCTTATAATGCTAAGTTAAAGAGCGAAAGTAAAACTCCAAGGCTAGAGCAAAGGTACCAGTAGGGAAAAACACATCAGTAATCAGCAACATAGGAACTACTCTACAGGGTTAAATTGTTATTTTTAAGAGTCAACCACCCTGTACACTCCCCTGTTTCAAGTTACCAAAAAAAGCTAACCACCCCAAACAAACACACAAGAAAGCCCCACCAAAAAGCCCCACACCAGAAAAATCATCTTTTTGCCCCTGCTATTCCCAGCCTGTCCTGGTTTCAGCTGGCACAGAGTTAATTTTCTTTCTAGCGGTTGTTGTGTTTCAGATTTGGTATGAACGGAATGTCAATAATACATATTGTTTTAGTAGTTGCCAGGTGATGTTTATACTTTTCAAGGACTTTTTTCAGCTTCCCATAGAAGCTTAGAAGAAGCCTAGACAGAAGGATGGAATATTCCATACCATAGACATCACGCCCCGTTTATAAGCGGGGTTAGCCAGGGGGAGGTGGGTACTCACCATCACTCCTTGGGATGGTGCCAATTCACCGGGCGGTGAGAGTGACTTGTGTCATTACTATTATTGTTATTTTCCTTTTCTAATACTGTTTTATTAAACTGCCTTTATCTCAACCCACGAGCCTTTTTTCCTTTCCCCTCCTTTTCTCCCGACCCTTCTTGGAGGGGGGTGTCAGTGAGCAAGCGGCTGCGCGGTCCTTGCTGCCCGCTGGGGTGGAACCACGGCAGAGCCCCAGCAAAGGCGAGAGGGAAGCCGGCAGGCGATGGGCCTCCCCTGCTCAGAGCGCCCAGCAGAGCTCAGCCGAGACAGAACGGGCGCACCGGGCTCTGGTACCCAGCCAGCGGGAATTACACCAAGGAGCAAGGGGGAGCGGGAACCCAGCTGTGATCTGGATTCCCCGGCTTCTTCAGCGCGTACTGCCTTTTATCCAGGGCTTGTGGCAACTCCACAATTAAGAGCTTAATGCACGTAAGATATACTTTGCAAGCGAAACATTATTCATTAACAAATCTGATTAAACTGCTAATGCAGTGAGCACTAGCACAAGTTCAGAAAGACAAATAGTCTCAGTGGTGCAGTGTTTGTGAGGAACGTTACCCGTAAATGGGTTTTAACTATTTAAATTGGCTTCTGTTCAGAAACGATGAAAAGACACAATGGGCCACAGAACACTTCATTTAGCTTACTGTGCTTAATGTGAGGGGAAAAAAACCTACAGATTAAGACTTTAGAACAGTAATATGCATAATTCTGCAAAGATACCTGTATCATAATCCTAGATTTAAAAAAAAAAAATAAAAAAATACCGCTTTTCCCCCCAGCAGCACTTTACTGATTATTAAAGATTTGTCGGTAACTGGTATTTCTTACTATGTTTAGAGCATTTAAAACTCATTCCGTTTAGACTAAATCATGTTCAAATCCTGGATTCCACAACTGTACGCTGTGGCTTTGCTGCTATACCGGTAAGACTGTTACACTTTCATCCCTTTATAAGCGTTGTGATATTTCAGATTGTGGAGGCAAGTTATTACAGGAGAATTTTAGCTTTTATCATTTTACTAAAGCTATATTTTCACCACTTTGGCAGGACTAAAAAAAAAAAAAGTTCCTGCTGGCCACGACAGACCTTTGATGGCTTTCCCTCCTTGCACATGCCTACTTTTCACATTTTTTCAGAAGCCTGGTATCGCATCCTGTAAGCAAGTACCTCTGAGGCTGATACATGCAAATAAACCGGTCTTCTCCAAGCTAATAGCTACTCCTGCTAGATTATACCCCTGCTAAATATAGGTCCATTTTGAGCCCTTTGAGAGGAACCTATTTCTTTGCATTCGGACAACAAGCCCTTATCTCCAGCTCTTCCATTCCGCAGCCGGGGAAGGGTGCGGCAGCCTGTGGTGTGGGCTGTCTCGGAAAGATTGCCGGCGCTGTGTTTTATTGCCTTTCTTTGATCCCTATTTGTGTGGTAGTAGGTGCACAGAATTGACCTCCTGAACTGAGCTATGCTAATACGGCCAGAACATTTCAGTAATTATTTCGTTGTATGACCAAGAGGTTCTTTTACGACCGAGAGCTCTGATTGCTTCTCTACAACATCAGCCCACTGAAACGCATGTTCTCGTATAACCTGAAAAATGAATAGCTGAACCCAGGTGGGGTTTTTTGCTCTTCCCATTGATCTTTTATTTCATTCTCTAAAACTCAAGATAAGCCCCAAACCAGAAGTCCCGAGATCAATAGGAGTTTTGACTAAATTGGAGCTATAAGATTTGGCCCATGATTTCTGTAACTATTCTTGCAGCCTGAAAAATATTGCTGGTCAAATCTCCCAGTGATAATGAGCTGCGTAAACACACTGTTTACAGTGGCCTGATATAAACTTTCCAATATATAAGTCATCATCTTTTCCACTTATAGAAGCCTATTTCGTACCTTGCAATCTTGTTTGATGGCAGCCACAGAACCAAGCCATTTAGAATTTCTGAAACATCTAGGGAGATAGAAATCAAATGGTGCTCAAGCTAGTTAATTAAAACATTTCAGAATTTTTCACCTGTGGTGTCAAGCTGTTTTGTTAAGTGAAGAATTGAGAGACTAACAGAGCAGGTGCTGCTGCAAGCACAGATTGCCATAGAAAATCACTTTATAGAAGCCTATCAGAAGTAGTCTGACTACAGGATCTAATAGAGAGGGCAGCGTATGCTCATTGCTTCTCATTACCTGATTGTGAAATCTTTAGTTAAGGAGAGCTCTCATTGAAGTCAATAGGGATTTTCCCAGAGTAAGACTGCAGGATTGGGACCACACTGTGCCATTATGGTAGATAGCACAAAGGCCGGGCTGCTTATATTATGGTTTTCAATGGCAGCATCTGATCTGAAGCCAAATGATTTTAACAGAACACTTCCCATTGATTTCATTGCAGACCAGATCAGGAGAAGAGTCACCACATGGCTGGTTCAGGATGAAATAGTAGAATGAGGCATCTTTGGAATTGTTTAACAGGTTGTATATATACCCCCCCCCCACCCCCCCCAAAAAAAAAAGTAAGTGTTTATTTAAGGAATATCAAATGATAGCACGGAAGGGAAAAATCTAACCTGCAGTCAGCTAGAATAACAGGGAATGGATTCCTGTTTGGTATTTCAGGGCACCATTTATTTATTTTTTTATAGAAAAGAATGTTGGAAAGGTCAGAAGCAAACATCTGCACAGCACTACACATCTGAGCAGTACCAATGAAGTCAACGATGCTCTGTCCATTTGTGCAGAAAGACTAAGGCCAATGCTTACAATACCTTCCAGAAGAACAGGTCTTGGACAATTGGCCTCTTGAGCCTTGACTATGGAGGATCCCCTTGAAATCATTGCCAACGTATGTGAGCAAGAGCATTTGCCTCAGTCAGCAATTTCCAGGACAGAAGCCTTAGTCTGTATGATCCTCGGGGCAGAGAGTGACATTTATCTGTATTTATATGGTGCATATGTATACAAGGATGCCCCAGTCCTATCTGGGATTATAAGTAACGGCATAAAACCAAGCAGCACATATAAATTACCTCAAGGCTAATGAGCAGATTATTTAAATACTTCACCTGGAAAGGAGTGACGTGTGACTAAGAGGACAGAAGCTGGAGAACATTTTAAAGAACTTTTCTGAAAACTTTTATTTAGGAAGAAACCTTCCCAAACATTTACTTTCTCACTGTGCTCTTAAAGTGCAATCCCACTTTCCTACTCACCCTAATAAAAGTGCTAGCCAAGATAAAGCACGTTACTGTGCTGAACCTTGTTTTTCCCAGTGAAATAACCTCCTCCTGGAAGTTCATCTTTACTAGGATAGATACGCTACCCCTTTCCCATTGGTGCAGCTTTGTGTTAGTAGTCATTTTTCACGTTGTCCCAGAAGACTCCAGTTTTACACAGGCACAAGAGAGCAAGATACTAAGAAAGAAGGAGTGGCAGAAAGATGGATATGCAACAACAAAGCTGCTTTTTGCAATGTATCTGTGCGTTACCATAAATGAACTAAAACTACATCTGATAAAGCGTGCATCTAGTCTCAACTGTACTGATTGATACACATTTGTGAATCAAATGCAGATATAGCTACAATTTACAGGAATTGCTTTGTAACGTAGAGGATTTTTTTTTTTCTTAAAAACAACACAAAAAGATAATTCTACCTCAATACATATTCTATGTTTGCAAATGCACTATTGTTTGATGTGTGTTAGCTTCCCAGGCTCCCTAGTATGCATTACTGCCAGTTACCATCTCTCTCAAACGAGCACACCAGTCAAGATGTGGCTTTACAGATGAACTTCTTTATTTTTCAGGGGCAATCTGTCCTTCTAGTTCCCCCTCCCCCCTCTCAGATGTTCTCCTGGAGATGAAAAGAGCCTTTCTCAGAAGTTGTTTCCTTCCCATCTCAGTTCCTTTCCAACAGGAGATGGCTCAGTTGTAGAAGAATACTGAACTAGAGTCAGAAGCGTGATATTCCCTGTGCCTCTGTTTCCCCACTTACCAACTACAACAACACTGAACAATCTTCCAGGCTTAGTTCATTTAGCTCTGTTCATTATATGGAAGTATTTTTATGAAAAGTGGTAGAGGCACAGATACTAATCTGTTATCACTGTCATTTTAAGATGACTCTTAGTGCAAGTTTTTCCTTCCTCTCCTGAAGGGGAAATGAATAAACAGAACTGCCTTTCTGGATGGATTTTCCTTAGGCATTAAACCTAGACTTTCTACACCAAAATGCCTAAGCACCACCGTCTCATATGAAAGGACCAAAACTATTAGATGGATGAGAAGCAATAGCAGATTCAAGCCTCTGTGCACATACAATTGGGACAAAGAGCCACACGAGTAAGGATTACACATGCATGCATAATAATATGTTCACCCAGCGATTACTGTGGAGAAAGCACGGCCCATCCAGATCTGTAACAGCTACTGTGCACGCACACAAAGCATTTACACTCTGCCTTATTGATGAACAGGAATGGAACAACCTTTTTTTTTTTTTTTTAAAGAAATCACTGAAGAGGACAAAAAAAGCATATGCTAAGGTATGATTGACAGCCGCCATAATGGACTGTCATGTCAAAAGAACTGCCTTGCTAATTCTCTTACATAATGAGCTAGATGCTCGGCTCTCCTTGCAAGTTTGATTGTGCACCCTTCCATCAATCTTACCGACATCTTGGCATCTAAAATACAGCAAAACCACTTAACAAGGGCTCTTTAAACAGGCAAGAGGAGGGATGTCTCTGTGTATTAAATGTGATGTGGAGGTTGCTATGGTAAATTTGAGCATGTGAACATTGCAGTCCAAAATTCCACACTGGTGGCTAGAGCCGAGGCTAGCCATGCCTCCAGGTGCTTTAAGTGTACTTGGACTGCATTATTTAAAGAATGGAAAGAATATGGTTCTGGTGCCACTTTCATGGTAGGAAGAAAAAATGCCTTTGTCTAATCTTCTTTTTTGTGTGCGTGCAGATCCCTGGGGTGTTGACGAGGAGTATCCGAAATGGATTGTAGTATGCTCTCTCTGCAGCTTTCAAACACGGGGCTCCATCCCCCAGACTCCTTCAGTAACTAAGACTGGAAATATGTATGCATTTCTTTTTCTCTCTTTTTTTTTTCCGCTTCGTCTGGTTGTCACAGTTACATAATGCTGCCAGTTGTAATCGCAGCTCAATGGCGTTGTTAGGCAACTCGGTTAGCTTTATTTATTGAACTGAAAATTGCCATATAGGTGTCGATTATCTGCCCTAGAGTTCTGACGATTACAGCTTTAACTATTGGCACTTCCTTTATTACCAGTGCTCTGACTTCCCATTTTGCTTGCTGAATTTATAATCCACAGAGCCCCTTCAGCTGTGAACTGCTCCCTCCCAAGCAATTGTAGATTAATTGCCAGCTCCACCCCAGGGCCCTGTAGTGGAAGGGGATTGAACTGCACATCACTGAGTGAAGTTTAGTGTGTAAACATTTACTAGGATTTACTGTTCTCTGGGTTATTTCACATTTTCCTTTTAGAAAAAGTTCCATGGGAAACTTACTGGTTCCTCAGCTCCATTGTGACATTTCTTAGATCTATTTCGTTCCTGTTTTGCTGTTACTACTCATTTACAATTGCAAAAGCACCAAAACAAGTAATGTACTACAAGCTAACTGGTACCTCCGCTGTGGACCAGCGCCTCAGGAGCAGATAGAAGCCACTACCATTATGCCTGCTGTTTTATCCAGTGACTTTGGAGCTGTTTATTCAGGAATATTATTGTTTCTGCTTGTTCCATTTCCCTATTTCTTCTTGCTCACGTATATCAGTTTAAGCTATGCTCCCTACATCCACCTTTTCCTCTTGGTCAAGGGACCACAACATTCCCCTCCACAAAGAATCATTTTTTGCATGCGTGATTCCATTGTTCTCACTTTGCAAAATCAAACTCTCTGGCAGACAAGTCCTGCTCTGACTGAACACAAATGCTGATCTGACTGCTCGGTATGATCCTCACAATCAGAGGCGTTTTCAATGTACACCAGACTTCCCTGTTTCTACCACTTGGTTGGTTTCGACTTCCAGACTTTTGGGTGCAATTGCCACCCAGCACTAGAGTCTTCTCTATGTTTTTGTTCAAACACATTTAACAGGACTCTTAACTCCCTGCAGCTTGGAAACATCTCCCTAAGGCACCCCAGTGGCTCCAAAGGTCACCCCCCCTTCTACGTACAGCAGCTCTGGTAACAACAGCACCAACTCAGCCTCATCCAGCCAACCTCTATGCGCTCACCATCAAACCCCAGCCCACAGAGAAACCATGTGATACCCGAAGCATTATTTCCCTTCTCAAACAACTTTCAGTGCAATACTTGTTCTGCTAGGCTTTCTTGCTCACCTCACGCTCCCCATCTCTCCTCTTCACGATTCCCGGCTCCTCCAGTGCCCTGGGCTGCTTCCCTCTCCTTCAGCCTTTCTCTCACCATCGCAGACCTGCTACCTCTTTCCCAAGCAGCACCCAGTAGGTCTCAAAAGCTTTGCCTCCCTGCAGGACCCTCCCTTATTTGCCACAGGTGTTGCTAAATTAGTGCCTTGATTGTTCAATCAGTAGAATTGCCCCAAGGTATTTAAAAGCTTGTGGCTGTATCTTGCAAGTTTGTGGGGGTAGAGGTGGCTTTCTGAAAGTGTGAACAGAGGTGGGGAAGTCATCAAGTCCATTTTTGTAACATAAAACTTTGTCAGCTGTCCATTGTTTCCTTGACACCTCTGATAAATTTTTCCCCCTAGTATTTGTGTATGAATTTTTCAGAGCTGTATGTGTGTTTTAGCCACACACCTGTTCAGTTCACTTACGAGCACATTCAATTGATCAGCAAATTACCATCTTCTTTCATAACAGATTCATTCTCTGGGATCCTGAATCCTGCTCCGGACAATCTAATATACAACAGAAGGCTTGCCCATCCTGCACGTACCAGTTCAATATGGGTGAGATATTTGCATAGGCACGGGGAGTGGAATTTGGGGTGAGGAGAATATTTATGTGATGAAAGTGTGTGTCAAGGACTCTGCTCAGCTCCTGATTCTATCACAGGCTCTCTTGGTGATCTTGGACACCTTGCTTTATTCCTTTATGACTCAACTTCCTAGCTGTAAAATAATGAGGATAATAATCCGTTTGGAATGACCAATGCTCACGGGGTTGTGAGCAAAGAGCTATAGACAGGTAAGTAAGTAGAAAGATAAAAAGATTTTTGCTCTCGTAGGTTGGAGTAGCTTTTTTCCCACCTACCCCTCTTCAGAGTACTTGAAAGTGAGAAAAGGATTATGTTTCTCAGTGGGCCAGATAGTCTCAGAGAGAGCATTTCTCCATTTTTTTTAAAAGTATCTCTCATTTCAATTGTCATTCAGGGAATTATTTTTTTTAACTTGTGTATCTGTTCTACTTCTAGCTTTGTAATCCTAAGTTCAAAAACATTGCCACTCTCACTATTCAGATCGTTTTATGTTTCAGAACTCCAGACATCAGCAGTATATGACTTGTAACATGACATTTAATATATTTTTACATGCAAGTTTGCTCTGTGGGGCTTTTAAAATAGCTTCTAGTAAGGGCAATCTCTTAAGAGAAAAAAACTTTCATGGCTATCTTGCTTTGCATTAACATGTAAAACCACCTCTCTTCTTTCTTGCAATTCTGTGGTTTCTTCTACAACAGTACAGATTAATGGATGTATTTTTTGTTTCTCAGGAAGATCTAATTGTAGCATGGGAAGAGAAGAGAAGCCAGTGAGAATCCTCTGATCAGCCAACTCTCCCTAGATCAAATGCTCTCTGTTTGGGAACATCTGCCTTAAAAGATACCACCTGTTCATAAAACAATACCAAGAATAAAGTGCTCACATGTCAAATATTGCAAGAAATCTTTAAAAGTTCATAACAATTGTTCCTTGTAAAGTTACTAGGTTATAAGTTTAAGCTGAAAATAACATTCAAAAGCCAAAGCTCGTGCATCTGCTTCTGTGGTTGGTATGACAGGATGGTGCATGTACAGCCATGAGCACATTATAACATTTGATATTTTTAATCAAATCCCATTTTAAGGTGTGATGTGTTTTACTCTGCTAAAGGTCATTTTAGTTACAGTAGCATTAAGGGTTTTCAATAAAACATTTTAAATGCCAGTTATATAACTGCTTTTAAAACATTTAACAGCCACATTGGTTGCATGACCTGAGACAAAGGATATTTTCTCAGCACTTTGATATATTGTGGCTAGATTATCCTTATGGGAACGTTCAGTTCCATAATGGCCTCAGGTCATCCTATAATATGTGGTGTAGGATTTTTTTTCACCAAAACAATAATTGCTAATGAAGCCAATGGTGATGGAAGTTCAGCGACATGGCAGAGGATAGAGGATGTAGTCAATAATAGCAGCAGACACTGGCCTGTACAAGAAGTTCATCAGCACTATTCAAGGACAAGAAGATGTAGCAGTAAGGAATGAACGCACCCTGATCTCTCTCTTAGCACTGCACTGTACGTTGAAGTAAAATAACGCAGGTAAACAGCGTTCTATCCTCCCCTGCATCTCAAAGGGCATTGCACCATTAAAATATGATCTATAATAGAATATAAGATATACAGAATATAATATAGGATATAGTTTCAGGACCTCATACCCAGGTGTACCTGGGCACATATAGAGTTATACTATTCCATACCTCTCCTGTAATCTTGGGAAAAGGGGATGCTCTGAGATGAACAAGCTCCATTTGATGTACAAGAGCCTCACGCCAGATCTTATTATTGAGGGTAGACAGCTATTTCTCGTTAGGCTCTCTATCAAAAAATATCACTGGAGCAGCATTTTCAGCTGTGGCATCTCCCCTGCCAGCACTCTCAGATTCTGGATCTCATTCCCAGACTCAGCAACCTTTTTGACTCAGAAGTGAGACTCCACATGGCAGATCATCATAACCCAGTCAACAGGACGCACTCCTCTTTGCTTCTCTAATTTTTTTCTTACTTGTCTCTTCAGATTTTGCATTCTTGGGGTTAAAGCCACCTATTCATGTGTGATCCTGGACTGCATGGCATGGCTGGCGTTGGCCATGCTGCAGCCTCAAACCAAAGCAAGCAGCTCTTGTCTGGCAAACTATTACCAAAAGAAAAAAAATCATTTCAAAAGCAAGCTTTCTTAAGCCTCCTTTTTTAAACATAAAAATAAAATATTTCTTCCAAAAATGAAATAAAAATGGTGTATCGTGTATTTTCTCTTGCTTTGAGCAGGAGGTACTAGACGACCTTCCGAGGACCTCTCCAGCCTGAATTATTTTAAGAAAATGTGTATATTTCTTGAAAAGCAATATAAGCAAAAGACACAGTGACAATCCTTTTTCACAGCTCCTGGGCATCATGTCTTTCTCAGTGACTTCAGGTCATAATGAAATTAAGAAGTCGCTGTGTTTCAGAATAATATCTTCCACAGCCAATTTTATCATGAGCCAATGAAATAAATGTTTCCAAAGTGAACAGCTGGCATCTCTTTTCATAAAAGATTCCCTTTTAGAGCACTATTTCCAAACAATATTACAGTGGCTCCATTCACATGGCTATAGTTAAGACTGTGTCAATACTTCTCTTATAAACCTTGTTTTTCAAGGGTTTATAACTTTACAGCTGAGCCATAATTAGCTGGGATTTGAGTTACAGCACAAGAGTTCAGTCTGTCTGTGAGGACATTTTTGCTAATATTAATAAAATCAGTTTTAAATCATAGAAGAGTAAAACAGTACTTTACATGCATAAAAAGGATTCTTGAACATTAAACAGCTTTGATTTAAAAAAAGGAATTTTGGCAAGTGATTATAATATGATCTCCATCTTTTTTTGTCCTTTTGAAAGAAAAAGAGCAAAAAAATTGCTTTAGAAACTCAGTTTGACAAACATATGGAAATTCAAAATTAAAGTTGACGGTCTCTCCTTAATTTATGTTGTTATGAAGAACAGGCACGATGGTCTCATTAAAAGGCACAGAATCAACAAAAGCTCATATTCTGTGGATTTTCTCAGTTCTTTCTTTAGTCTTGCTGCCATGTGAGCACAGATTTTAGTACCTGATATCATTTTGTTTGTGTATTTTATGACGATACCAATTTGCACCCTGCCCGTGGTCACTTCAGTCTTAGCTATGAGCCCATCTTTCTGCACTCCCTGTTTCCAATGTCGTTCTTAATTACAATGCAAAATGAACACCTCCTGTTTCCCATTCCAGTCATACTAAACTGTACTCCATTGTGAGCCCAGCTCACCCTGTTAGCATGAGTCAGCTCTCATTTCTGTGTCACGGAGCTCTCCTGACTGCATCAGGATTTCATGTCAAGGAGAGCCATATTTGGTTCACTCGCTGTATATCTTAATGGCAATGTCTACTGGATATCTCAAACGAGCTAATGAAGTCCCATGAATTGAGGCCAAGTAGTTGATATCTTTATGCAGAACCTAATTTGTTCGTGAAAACTTGCCCTTTGTATCATAAATTACTCTGAAAAAAATACATGCAATGAGAAAATGGAAAAGATACGTCAAAGTTGGTTACTCAGAAGGTCTTTTTTTCTAGTAGGTATAAACTGTTACAAAAGAAATAAATATGACAATGTGGAAAGCCAGTAGCTCAACAAAGCCCTAGGATGGTTGCTTTCCAGGAACGTTATTCCTTCACTTTACCTGTCCTCTGTGGTTTTGCTTTGGACTTCAGTCCAAACCTCTCTGCTGTGACAATTTCCATGTCAGAGTCCCATGACCACCCTAAAACCTTGATCTTCCTAACTTTTAAGTTTCAAGATCTACCCCTCCCACAATGAGCACAGTTGAATCATTCCTCTTCATGCGGACCTTGGGCTCCTGTGCAAAACTGCTGGGTGCTCATTTCTAAACCAAACCAAAGAATCATCCGGAAGGGCAGGCACTGCGTGTGACAGACTCACCTGACACCAGCACAGATTCAGAGAACCGTATATTGGTGTCAAAACCTTCATCATCACCAGCAAAATAATAGTCCAAGAAAACCTGTGATCTGGTTCTCTGCAATGCAACTGGTTCTCTTTCTAACTGGTTCTGTTCCTGTTGCCACCCTCTGAGATTTCTCATCATAAGAAAGCCCAAACGGCTCACCAGATCTCAAGCTCAAAGGGAAGTCCAGCTCATGTTTTCTATCATTTCTTCTGCCTTCCCTTTCTTCTCCCTGCCACTCAATTGATCTAGTGTGCTCCCAAAGACTTTATGGTCCTAAAAGACCAAGAAAGAAATAGTGAGAGAAAAAAATAGGGAGAAAATACTTCCAGTCACATACAGGATGGGTATAACGAAGCACATTATTCATAGACATTCAGAACTGACCCTCTGCGTTAGTAAAACCACATCACACTCCTTCCCCTTTCTTCCCTGTGCACTGAAGGCAGTGTCAGTGTTTTCCTCCTTCTTCCCTTACCAGTTAGTTCCTCATACACACTGAGTTTGGTAACATAATCGTCGTTAAGCTAGGAGACTTTCCCTAAATAGAAGGATAATCGGGGTGATTTGGAAGGATGCCGATTTTAGCTTAATATATTACCTCCAGTGATGCTGAACAGAGCAAAAAGGATAGAATTTCACCTCGGTGCTACAACATTGTGGAAACAAACACAAATCTTGTTAGAGTGCAAACAGCAACCACAGAGCTCTCCCTGTTATCCTTGCTGACTGATCTGTATGATAATTGCAGGCTAGGATGACTGTATCCCTCTCAGGACAGAGTTAACCACATTATACAGTCAGAAGCCTTACTGCATTTTGTGGCCATCACCCTGCACAAAAACATGAAGTTAAAATTGTTTCTTCGAATTCAAATGGGATCAATACCTCTCAGGAGACAGATGGGGTTTTCTTTTCTACACTGAAAAAAGAATCAGTGTCTGGAGTTCTGGCTCGAAGTATTCATTCAGCTACAGAACAACACCAGGAAAAATCAGCAGAGAGTGGGCACCTGCTCTTTTCCTTGATCAGCCCTGGATCTTAGAATGTGATGTTTTATATAAAGGGAGCTTGCTGTTGTTCTTGCATGCTGCTTTTAAAACTACACAGTCTGGCTCAGGCAAGAAGGGCATGTTTATCCTTTTTTGGAGCTTTTTCATTTTTACTTGTAGCTGAATCCTCTAGGTCAATTGTATCTGCAGGGGTGGGAGAGGAATTTAATTGCTTTTACTTCCTACCTTCATCTCAGGGTGACCAGTCCATTAATAATGCACAGGAAGCAACTAGGAAATGCATGGTAGATTAGGGATTAATTGATATTTGGAAAGATTTCAATCCACATTTGAAGGAAAAGGTTACGCACTGTAGTCCAGCTCTAGTTACTATTTGCATCTGATTATTTTATTATTTCTTACAGCCTTGCTTCTTCTGGTTTTAGGTCTGTTTTCCCCTTTCCTTGGCCAACCAGGCTTTTACAAAAATTTCCTTGTTTGTTTCTTGCTAGAGGTATTTGTTACATTTCTGATACATGCCACCCCACAGCAAATAAATACATGCATTTCTCTGTGTTTTCCAGTAAATGTTTTTTTCTGCACTGACACCACCCACAGTTCCTTTATGAACAATTTGACTTTCCAAAATGTTATTGATTTCTGTGCTTGCAAGTTACAAGATTAATAGCTTTAGAGCTAAAAGTCCTTCAATTCTTTCACCAAATAGGTGCTGCAAGCTTGCTTCAATGCCTGCTGATGTGCTTCAGCACCGCGCTTTTAGTAAGAAACATGAGCAAGGCACTCCTCAAATCAACAAGGCACTAAAATACAGGAAACAGATGGGTAATTCCAATGATGTCAGGGCAGGAAGGTATGATTTAGTTGGTTTGAAAACGACGAGCCTGACACCTCGACTTGTTTTGCCAGTGTTGCCCCATGGAAATGACAATGGCTTCAGTAACTCCTTCAGCAGTTTTAAAGGCTGCAGAACAGCTAATATTGACACCCATAAAAACAGTAACTACTGGTAGCAGAACTTGACTCTAGCTGTCAGGAGCAAGAGACAACGTGAAAAGAACAGAAGACCCAATAGAAAAGATATATTAGATTCTTTTGAGACCTTGGGAAATTCACCATCTTTTCCCAATGCCACTTACATTAAAAATAGACTAAAGTTAGGAATATAACATAAATGTCCGGTTACAAGCACTTTGATAATGTTAGGTGAATTGGACAAAGACCTTTTCAGGACCCCTGGTGTTACAGCAGCTTTTATGATGGTATTTGAATTTGAGAGTAATGGAACCTTCTAAGCAGCCAAAGCCAGACAATTTGGAAGAGTTTCAAGGCTGCTAAATGCACACCGCGGAGAGACACTGATGACTGTAAAATTTGAGTGGCCATCTCAATTTAGTATTAAAATGTCAAAGGAGAGGTGGACCTCCATTTCACATATTGTACCATGAAGTATTTGGAATACTGATGATGGAAACACTTAAGTTCTTTTCTAATAACCTGCCACTCTGGAAGCAGAGCTAGACTCGTTACAAAAGTATGTTAAGACACAATTTGTGAGTAAAGAAACAGTGATGATGACTCTCCTTTGCAATAATTGGTTTTGGATTGGAGAAGTTCACCTCCCCGTCATTCAGAGGTAGTACAGGTCACATTATAGGTGACTTTCATAGTCCTAACAGTGGGTCTTTTGCACCCCAAATGCACTTGTTTTTTCTTCCCTATTTGATAGACTAAGAGAAAGGTAAAGTCATTGAAATACAAGAGGTAGCTCAAGAAGATGTTCTGGAGGAATCGTTGCTCACCTCATCCCATCACGGTGATAACAGCTGCTGAAAATGCCACCTTTTTTCTGCTGCAGGATATCCCAATCCAGGCCTGAATTTTATTCAAATATCCACTGTCTAATCATTAAGAACAGTAAGCAGCATATCCTACATTACAGTATTAAATTAAAAATGTATGTTATTTACAACTATTGTTAAGAGCTGTTCTCAAATCCCTTCAGTATTTTTCATCCATAGAGGTATTTGGGGAATTTTGCTAATTCTGGTTTTATTAACATATTTGGTGAAGGTTATCTGAGTTTCATCTCTTAATCTAGGAGACTTTGCAAGCACTGTTGGCTGATTTATCTGCTTTGACTGATTAAATAAATGAAGAAAGAATTGTAAACTGTAGTGGTGTCACAATGGGGTAGTTATACTTTATTTTAATTAAAATCAGGGTCTAAAAAAATATTTTATTCAGTGGCTATCTACCTGGGCACGCTTGGCCTAGTTTCTTCAAGTACCCAGAGATTCTGCTGAAGTCTTCATTTGCTCAAGCTGCCAAATCCACAGACCTGCGTTGTGTGTACAGCTCAGGCTGCAGGCACATTTTCAGCCATAGAATCTGAATTCACCGGTCACAAGCATTTGTGTAAGGCCTGTATTGCTTTTATACAAATCTGCTCTTTCTACCTCTGCTCTGCTTCCCACAGCTTCCAGGCTCTACAACTCGCTGTGGTTGCAAGCTCCCCCTGCAACATTTAAGGAAAGAAGGAAGGCTCCATGAAACTTCCATTTCTATTTTACTTTCCCCCTAATCTCTGCGGGAGCCCAGAGATAGTCATGTACAAATCTCTGGCCCAGGCAGTTTTCTGTCCAAGAGGAATGACCAAGAAGGACAAAAAAATAGTGAAACTTGTGACATCATCACAGCACAAAGCAATACAAGTGCTTTTGAACAGGGGAATCAAAACTTAAATAGCATTAACTTACCTTTGGTGAAATTCTCAGCTACATGGTTTATGGCTGTGCCCCTGTTCTTAGCTGTGCCCAACATATCCTGGGTTCTGCTGGAGGAAGTGAGGCTTCTTGTAATTACCAGTCAAATAAATATGACTTTCCATCATAGCTTATTTTCCATTTTAGTTGGCAATGATTTCATCACTCTCAAAGCAGTTACATATTGCCTTGGAGACCAACAGGTTACCTGGATGTTGCTAGGATGCACCATTTGCCTGATTCTCTCTACTTTTTCTCAGCCACATTGCCCACTCCCTGCGCTGTTAAACCACTTGGCCACTGCCCAGGGTACCCTTATGCTGGGAAGTCCTCAAGTAGCCATCTGGAAAGTCAGTTTAAGGCAATGGGACTCAGAAAGTAATGGAGGTCAATCTCTGTTTCTAATTATCAATATAGGATTTGGAAGAGATTTTTAACATATTATTCTGATGTATGTTCATTTACTATGGGCAGGGATGGGATACCATAGCACCATACTATCTATCATTCCTTCTCATAATGTATTGTGCTTGAAATGCTGAACAGCTGATATACGCATACGCATTTATTTTCCCTAGATGGCCTGTGTTGGCCTTTTGTGGGAAATGTTGCAAACCGACCACAAATGAAGTTGATATGAAGCTGAGAAAAGCGGGCATGTAGGGTTATATACGGATAAATTGAGAGGGGATGTGGAAGACAGAAAATATCTACTATCTAAACTTACATACAATCAATGCAGCTCATGTGATCGAACCGTATTAACGTCAGCGGTGAACAGCTGCAGTTGGGAAGCCCTCATCAGTACTGAGCACCAAAGGGAAACAGTGAAGAAACTTGAGTGAACTGGGTTGAAAAAAAAAGTAGCCCAACTACCCTTTCCTTCCTAATCATAATGTTTTAATACAACAGAATAAAGTGGCATATAAAAAGGTAATGTGCATTTTCTTCAAGGACTTGTTGAAAACTGTAATACAGGAGCTTTGCAATTTACTGGTAATATGTACACAATGTAAAAGATCAGGAGCAGGGAGTACTATCACTATATTTAGAGATAATGCTGCTTTTCTTTCATAGGCTTGATATAAACTTTGATTACATAGCATTTCTTTAATTTGCTGCTATTCAAGAAAACCCTTAGAGCACTGCAGTGAGCCATGCCTCTCTTTTACATTTGCATTTTTTAATTTGCATTTTTTAATTTCCCAGACTACAGCTCCACACCTACACAGGCTTCCCCTGTGGGAGGGAAGAGAATATTTTTCAGTATGAATGATACTGTTTCTCTTCTCAAATAGCTGTAGTTATTAATTCCAGAGATTTACAAAAATCACTTTGCTACTGTATAACTTAAGTGTGGAGTTTTTTTCTAACTAACATCACATGCCAATCTATTGCTCCACTGGTACCCATTTTAAATAGGGCAGCCAAGCAAAAAGTTCAGACTGCTGAAACGACTAGCTGCCGCTCTCAGCAGCCTGCTCGTGCATTCCTTGCATACCCCAAAATGCCACTGAGTTCAGGAGGAGTTTGGTCCTTTTAAAGGAAGAGCCATTATGTCCATAATACATCAAGGCCCCCCATGGCACACTAATCACAAGAATCTAGACCAAGTTACTCAGCACAGCAGACCTTAGGATCTCCTATTTACTAACTAACAGGCACCAGTTTAGTAGATACCTTTAAAACATGTACTAAAAACCACGTTTCAGGAGCTAGGGTATTTGTCTGTGATCTGGGGAACAGCATTTTAAACTCTACTTGGTCTCACTTGGATGGGGACCTCAACCCAGTTCTCTTCCATCTCTTAAGAGTGCCAGGCTCGTCTCAAGACAGAATGGTTATGAGAGGAAGATCCTGTAAACCAACAGTTGCATCACTCACGTGGCAGATGACAAAGTTAGGACATCTCATCAAGTAATTCTTTCAACTGCGTATGCAGATTGGAGCAGTGTCCCTGGAAGAGACTGAAAGAGCCCACAGCACTCAAAGAGCCCGGTGAGCAGAGCTCCTTCTGAGAAATGGGAGACCTAAATTTAATTCCATATGCCAGATTTGGCAGAGGGGCGTTTAGCTTCCCATTTCCTAGAAGATGCCCAATAAACAGAAGAAAAAAGAAATGGTCTCTCCCTCATTCTGTTTTGGTACTGAAGGGTCAGCTTCTTTTGGGTATCGACCTTCAAGAGAAATCTCAGGATCCCAGGTGACACCTATGCACTCAGAGGCCAGACAGAAAGGCTGTCCTTCCCCGGGGCATCTCCTCCCGACCCACTCACTCACTCCTCTTCAATATGCTGGCTCCTGGGACCGTCGTTTTTAGGTACCCAGCCTGCCTCCTTCTTTGCAGGCAGAGTCTGTGCCTAAGTTGGATTTCTGTACCTAACGCAGAGTCTTTGCTCGTAAAAACCCGGGATGCTAAATTTGAGGCCTGACATAAAGAGGGAAGGCAACAAGCAAAATTAGAGCCGGAAAAGAGATGGCAACAGCCAGGCAATGGCTTTGTTCAGGAATTTTCGCCAAGTAGTAATGCCTGTCTATCGGGGAGTGACTGTCTCCAGAACGACTCCCTCCAGAGTCTGAGGCAACAAAACAAATTATTTATTTGACTGTCTCTATCCAGGACCTTGCAAAAGAAAATTTACAAACACAGCATGACTTCCCAAGACTGCACGTTTGCTCACATAATAAGGTGGGAAAAAAAGAACTTGGAAGACTTTATATAACAGCACCATCTCATGACACCTGCCATAACAATATTTTATTTGTCAGTCTTTTCTCATCCTATGTCTCTTGAAGCTTGACTAGGTTACTGCATCAAAGGGAAGGAGTAATAGTATCATTGCAGATAAAAGAAAACGAGAAAAGTACGCTGTACACAATCTGCCCATCATGTCACCTCACAGTTACATTAACCAAACAGGCAACACATCTACGGAAAATACACAGCCATAAAATATGGCAATCTGTGTAAACTAGAGCTTCTTCTCAGGTATGTAAAAAATGCTCCATTCTTACACGGTACCTATAATTCAAAATGCTTTACACAGATTAATTACCGTAACATACTTTATGCACATCAATACACTGAGGCAGACAAAGATTAAATAAATGAAAAAGCACAAAATTTAACAGACACAGGAAGTGGCAGAGCCATAAACAACACAGAACTCCTGGATTCCAGAATGAAGAAAAAAAAAAAAAAAGACATTCTAATGCAACTATTTCCTTTCCCTTTCTTAAAGTATATGTTTCAGGCAGCAAGTTCTGCTGTGCACAGCATTGAGCACATCATCAGCTCTTTGCAAGTACTGAGCTGAATAAATAATATTAACTATAATCCCACTACCATGTCCTGAACTACTAAATCTGTTGAAATTTTAAACCTTCATATTTAACTGACTTTGGTAGAGATAATTCTGAAAGCTACGCTGTCTTGGTACTACTAATTAATATATAATAATAATAATGATAATCATGACTAATAATGCTGCTCTAATAAGGATTTAATCCTACAGATCATTTTTATGAAAGCACTTTGATAATAACGATTATTTATTCTTACAGTGCATTTTTCATGCTAGCAACTTCAAGTACCACGATGATTAAAAAAGCTAAAGAAATCGAGAGATACAGATACATAAAATAACAAGCTTATGAGACTGCCAATGTGCCGATCTTATTAAATAAACATTAACAAAAAATAAAGCTGTAAAGGACATTCTCTTGGGAGAGGAGAAAAACAAAAAAAATAAGCAAAAAACCCCTCGAGGCTATGTCAGCAGGATTGAATTGACCTGTGTATCAATGTCATTTCTATTGTCACTCTAGCAAACAAAATAAAATAATAAATAGCACTTAGTGAACTGTGGACTAGGCTGTCAGCTGGTATAAACAGGTGCATTGGCATTAATCTAAAGCAGCTGTGCATCCGGCCCTACGATTTCAAATGGCTGCATAAACATAAGAAAATACCTAGTAAGTCTTGTCCATGGTGACTTCAAGGCACAGCAGAGGAAGGATGTGTACTGTCAATGTTCTCGTACTCTGGTGATGGTTGATGTGAGCTACTTAGCTGGATTAGGCATACTGAGATCTGCTCAGGGCTTTTTTGCCTGCAGAGCCTGGGCTTTAAGTTCAGTAGATGAGTAGATTTTCCCACTCTTGCAGGTTAAACCAAAGGCTTTGGTATGACCCAAGTTAGATTTCCATTGATATTCACAGCAGGCCAATAGAAAGAATTCACCTGGTTCAAAAAAATCCCCTATAAGGGATCAGTTTAGCCTACAAAGCATTGCATAGACAGCATTTTGCCAAAACAGCTTAGAAAGGAATTCACCTGGACTGGCACGATTTAGAGCAGCAAAAGAAATCTTTTGCAGGGTGGCCTCTGTAACTCGAGAAGCCTGGTTAGCCATACAGGCAGCTTTTATACCCAGAGCTTGATCCTTCTCAAGAAGCTTTTACTGGTTTGACTTCCCTGGCAAGGCCTTGGCAGTGCAGATCACCCTTAAGACACGTATTCAACAGCAAAGACCTCTTCTGAAAGTAGAAATTACTAGGCAGTGAGTAGAGTCCCCTGACTTTGTTCCTATCTGGCACAGATCACTCCAGTAGCAAGGTGGAACCAGAAAGAAATGGATTATGGGATACACAAGAGAGAAGTTCCCAGGTGGAGGTTTACTGAGACATCAGATATAAATGGAAATCATCCGCAGTGGCTTGCCCACGAGCTCCACAGCAATGGCCACATGCTGGCCTCAGGAAAGTGGAGAAGGGAGCGCTGGGCTTTGTGAGGAGGTACGTGGGGGTATCCAAACCTGACGGGTGAGAAAGCGGGAAAGCAGTGAGCCTTTGGAAGAAAAGCTGAACTTACTGCAGGGGAATTCTGCAGTTCTTCCTCTTCATAATCATATTTACTTAGGCAGTTTAGGAAATGATTGCACAGAGAAAGATATAAAGGAACAAAAAAAGACGCCAGGTAAACAGAAGCCCTCTGATAAAACAGAAGCCCAGCCCATGGTCAGAGAAACTACGTGGTGGTAAGAAATAGCTGGCGTGTTTTGAATACACACTGTATAAACACTGTCTGAGGTTCATGGAAGTACTGAATGGAACCAGCTATCTCTTTGTTAAGGGGATGAACAATATTTCATTTCAAATAAATATCAAGAGTAGCCTCCAGCAACAGAAAGCAAATCTGAATAGGAAGAGATCTTCGCGGATCTAATACAGGCTTTCTACACTACCGGTCGATCCTTCTCCAAACTAATTTGTGAACA
Source organism: Pluvialis apricaria (assembly GCA_017639485.1). NCBI lineage: Eukaryota > Metazoa > Chordata > Aves > Charadriiformes > Charadriidae > Pluvialis > Pluvialis apricaria. The sequence continues at coordinate 9,849,612 of CM030017.1, forward strand.
GAGAACAAAGGGCTGGATGTTTCTCTGGGGACAGTCATATTTTCTAACTATGTCAAATATGTATGTTGAATGAGGATACAAAGTCATAAAATATAATCAGGCTATTAGCTAGGTAAGAGTTGTGGGGAAGATACAGTGCTCCACAATGAATTCCTAGCATTACATATGATAAGTAGAGACAATAGAAATCAGTGGGAAAATTTGGCATGCAGTGATTTCCTTCCCTGGGCCTCCTGCAATTTGCAGAACTCTGCAGAATTTCTTGGGCTGCTTGGTCAGCTTTCTCTTTTGCTGAAATATACTTGGATTTCAATGCTAACTACCACTGCTACAAAAGGAGGGTAGTTATAAAAGGTTGATTTGCAAAAATATTTATAAATCCTGTAGCTTTCTATTTTTAGGTGTTCAATTTAAGGCTTCTGGTGGCTGCAGACATCTGCCTTGTCAGAGATTTCTCCGTGGTGCTAACAGAAGTGAAGCTGAACTGAAGACTTAGATTCATCATGAAGTGGGAACTGGGACTTTGATTCTAGAGAAAATAGAACCCAGAGGAGAATCATAAACACACACATTTTCTTTGCGTATAGATGTTTCTATTATTCCTAGGATTATCAAATAAATCTTGAAATAATCACATGAGACAATTTGTGCAGCAATGGAAATAAATAGGAGTTTTGTTAGGGAGTTCCAGTGGGATCAAGATAGAGCCTGGCTGTAGTCAGGAAGAACTCTCAGGACACCAGCAAGCCTGTCTGTTCGTTGTTGCTGTTCAGCCTGATGTGAACTTCTGAGGCTTGTGTTCCCTTTCACTTGGCCCGTGTTTCAACAATACATAGCCTACTCCCCATGCTTAACCATATGCTCTTGGTTAATGGTCCCCTGTTCAGTGTGTCAATGCACTCTCTCTCCTCATTCTTTTTCATTTTGATATATATCAGACTATTATCTGAAGTAAAATTAAAGTTATCAGAAGCACATTTGCTCAATGTTTGTGCTAGAAGACCAAAGTCCCAGACTTGAAAGGGAAACTTTTCCTTGAAGGATTATCCCAAATAACATTTTCACAAAGGCTGGAGAGCATAGCATGCACAAAGCAGAGATGACCATGCAAGAATTCTCCCGGAATCTCACCAACACCATATTTGAACAACAGACTGAAATCCAAAAGAGAGAGGAAAAACCTGCATGCAATATGTCATAGGTGTGTGGTGTGTTAGGTATGAAAATTCTGATGGCTAGGAGAAGGCTTTAGAACAGCAGAGTCTAAAAATGTGATTATTCAGGCTATGAAGGATAGGAGGTGCTGGGAAGTTCTAGAATACATGGAAAGGATATTAAAGAATAGCAACTAGCAATGCTTTTCAGAAAAATAACCCTGCTTAAGGGAAACCAGGTATGAGAAAATCAGATTTTTAACACATCTTGTTCAGTCAACTCAGAAAAATTAAAGCAATTGGCCAAATTGCAGTTACAATTTGTACATGCTGGCACGGCCCAAAGGATCAGGGAATGAATCTTCAGCAACAACAGGTACACCCTGGCTGAAAATACCAGCACAGAGCTAATTCATGGGTTGGTTAGAATTTGGAATCCTTAACGAGGTGAAACAAAGGCTGTGAGGGACTAAAGGCAGGCCTGTTTCATGAGGTAAGCAGTGTGCTTCTGCATCTGCCAGGGCAGCCCATGATTGCATGGAAAAAAAATTAAACTCAAGAATGAGCCGGTAAAAACTGGGATAACAGCTTCTCGTCTTGGATCTAACCCCATGGTTGATTTTGATCAATTTGACTTGCATGCTGCAGCTTCTGTTAAATAGAAAATCCATCACAGGATATAAAATATCATTTTGTTTGTTCTTAAGGTTTCCATTTTTCCTTTTCTGTAAGGTTCAAAAGAATCTTTTGCTCATGCTATTTTACTCATACCATACTTGAAAGCACTAAAAAGTGAACTGTTTGTTTATCCTCAGGGCAGGTGCTCTGTAGATTATCACAGTCAAGCTTTGTTGTTCTGCAGTACAAAGTCTTCAACCTTGACCTCAAAGTACAATTCTTTCCCATTCCGCCCCCCCCCCCCCAAAAAAAAAAGAAGTAAAAATAAAGAGAAGACAGAGAAATCATTCTTTATTCTAAGCTGGGGCTTCACCTTGCTTCAGCAAAGCCTTTACCATACAGACACATACAAGTTTTCTAGTTTCCTGTACCTGACTGTTACTCAATACTGAAGCCAGTCTGGGGTTGAAATCACTGTGTTAGCATGGGTAGAAAATTAGAAGCGTAGACTCTCTCAGGGAATTCAGCAGTGTTAATTGCATGACTTGGCAATTCTCAGGGGAAACCTTCCAGGTGACATGTAAGGAAATAACACACATATATCTCACTTTAATATGAAGTGAACCAGAGTGCTCATCTCCCCGCACAATCTGTTGACAGCTTTACCCGTACATTGAATGATGACACACAGGTGGAATTACCTGGTTCCATTAAGGATCTTTAGAAAAACATATATAACAGCAAAAGCTTGCAAAGGTGTTCTCCTCCCAGACAAATATTGTACAAATCCTAAATTCTGGAGTTATTTCAAAAGACTAAATCTCTAAAACATACAAAATGCTTTCTATTTATTGGCATGTGGGGAAAAGTAATACAATAAATTACTGCTCCAGTCACCAGCCCCGGTATGATCATGATACAAGACAAAAATGCACACTGCAGCTCAAAACAGGAGGTGCAAAGGTGACTTTTGAAATCCCCTGATCCCAAGCTAATTGCTAGACAGTCCCCAAGCATAAGTTAGAGCAGCCTTCAGCATCAGCATCTAAACATGCCTTTTGTTCCAGTCCAAAGCCCATTAGGAACCATGCCCTAATACCACAGGAGTATTCTCTGGGAAAAGAATTAATAGGTTCCAGAGCCACTTGCTTCATCAGCCTGAAGAAAGCCTTATTTAACTCTTTGCATAACTTCAGTACTGATAGTCTTGACTGCCTCCTGTGAGAATATACCATACTGCTGTTATTTGTAATTTAACAACCCTTCTATAATATCTAGTTAAAATATCCTCCTGACAATCAACGAGTGGATCTTATGATATCTGAGTCTGTGAAAATTTCTGCTTTTTTGTTCCTCTGCAGATATTTAAAGACTGTAAACATCCATTAATCTTAGGAGGTGGTCTGTAGACCTCAAACTGTATCCAGTAATCTTGGAAAAATTTTCTCAGGCCCAGATGGACACTGCCTTGAAACTTCTGACTAGGTTGGTTAAATGGCTAAAGCATAGATATATCCCAGATGTCATCATAGATGTTTGTCTTGACTAGTCATTAAGCTTTGATATGCATAGATACTCAGCATCAAATTACATTTTCTTAAAATTGTTACCAGTGGAAATTTGATATTTATGAAAAAGCTTTTTCCTATAAACACTGAAATGTGGCAATTATCGGTACATAGGGCCACCAGGTCTACACAGAAGATCCATATATGAACAAGCGAGATATTTATTTATCATGAAAGACAAAAATATCTCCCTGCTTTTCCTGCAGTATCAGGATGGCAGACAGGGGCAATGGGCTTGATTCTTATCACATGAGGTCTACAGCTTGCAGGAATGAGTACATGGGTGTAAAAATGACATAGAGCTAAAAGCAGTCTGCAATAGATCTTGTTCTAAAACAAGACTTTTGTTGATCCTTGGATTTTCAAAGGAGTCAAAGATAGTTGGAAACTCTATTCTTACAAAATGTAGAAGTTAGATGTTTCATGCTTGTAGGTTCCTTTGATAAAATCTGGGTTTTGTCCTAGTTGCAATTGACAAAAAAACAAAACCCAACTCTCTCTCTCTTTATACTTTGGCTATTCCATGTCCTTCTCCAGGAGGAACAATATTGCAGCATCAGATAATCAGGTGGCTGGCAGCTGGGCACCACTGTGCTCAATATTCAAACCCAGACAGTGTAAGTGAAAAGAGAGAAACTGTGTCAAGGAAATCTCCATCATCTGTACCATGTAACTTAAAATCAGAGGTCCCAAGTGTGTTACTTTTGAATTCTTGCAGGGCTACAGGCCTCCAAAATAAATCACCTCTGCCAATTGTGAAACAGCCTGGAGCATATATTGGAAACATTCACTCTCTTTTAAAGTGACAGATTAAAATCTCCAGTAACAAAGTTCTGCTCCTTTCCTTAAGCAATCCGTAAACAACTCCACTTGTAGTGAAGGATTTGGGTGTTCTTCTGAAAATCTTCCAGCAAGCCACACCAGCCTGCTTCAGACTGATTCCGGTATTACTTGTACCAGCAAAAAATAAATGTAAGTATACTATATCAGGGATACTTTGGTGCACGTCCAAAATTAGGCTCCAGCTGCAGACCTGTATATTTTTATGCTAGGAAATCGTAAGCTGGGCATGCAGAAGAGGTCTGCTGGAGGGGAAGACTGGTACGTGGGTACAGTAACTCAGCCCCACAATCCAGTTTCTACTGACTCTTCCACTGATGCATCCAATGTTTTGTCTCAAATGTTATCAGTATGCCAAGGCAGCATCAGCGACACAGAATCAGGAGTACAACAAAGGCAACTGTAATGTCTCACTAAGCCCTTTACAGAATGATAGTAGATACCTGCCTCCAAAAAATTGGAAATCTGTTTAGATAGAGTTGCCTTTTTGCGTGGTTAAGTGGAGTCCTCTGTGTTGAAGTGAGTGAAAGGTCCTTCCTGACCACAGACAGTGTATGAGAACATTCCCAGATACTGCTTGAGAGAAACGTTCCAATTATTTCTAGTGCTCTCTGCAGAAAACACCTAAGAAAAATCCTCAGTAGCTGCGGTGGCCGCGGGCTCCACGGTCAGCTCACAGCAGCGCCTGGCACAGCAATGTGTGCACTGACCTCACCCCAGACAACAAACATGGCTCATGCCTGTGGTACTGGCCCAGCACCAAGCTGCTAAAAGAATGAAAGAACTGTGGAAAGAATGAATCTGGGGGAAATTAGTCTTCAGTAAAATTTCAGTTGAAAGAAAATATTTAATATTTCTCAAACTGGGCAAACACTAACTTCAGATCAGGAGCTGAAGGCACCACGATTAATTCTTTCTTTCTGAGTTTGCAAACAACTGCTCCAGGAAGTAAAAGCAACTGACTGATTTGTAATGGACTAACTCTGAAACCTAATGATGGCAGTTAAAAAAAAAGTTTAGTATTTCATTACCTGATAGCACTAGCAAAAATATTTAGCTAATATGTCTACCCATAAATTCCACGTAGTCTCCCTCCACATGTGAAATCCACATGTGCCATAGACCTCAACTGTGCTCTTCACTGACTTTGTACATGACATTTTGTATGACAGACGAGTTATGCCTTTTTCACCCCAAACCCAGTTGGATTTGCAGTACAACACCGCAGATGGAAAATGGGGAGGGCAGACAAGACATTATGAGATGCACTAAATATCAGATCGGAAGAAAATGCATGGTAGCCCCTGCTCTGACTACATTATTCATTTTCTTACTTAATGCATAAAAAACAACCTCTAATTTCCACAAGGTTTGCAGCCTTTTGCAAAATACAGCCCCAGAATCTTGACATCCTCCTGCAAAATTCGGGTTAAGCCAGGTACTTAAAAGTAAAAAGTCTAATTTTAAAGACAAAGCCCAAAGCCCTGATTACATACTATCTTTAATGTTTAAGGCTATTGTAAACAATTTTGGACAACGGTTTTGAAAAAGGAAGTGGCTGTCTTTTCTTCAACAATCTTTTGAAAAGGGCCAGATTCTGACCGATATGTAACACTAATGTAAATCAGAAGCAATCTCCTTGAAGTTAATAGAGATCAGATTCCAGGCTCGTAAGCTTTTGCACACTGAATTTAACTATCTGTCATGCCTGTGAGGTTACAGCACAGACCTAAAAGAAGGTATGGTGTAAGATCAATGTTAAGGAAAGAGTTTCATTTAAAAGACCATCTTTTCCCATCAGACATGATAGGAGATTTATTATTCCAATATTATTGTTGAAACTAGAAGAGAGAGAAAAAATAAACAGGAACATATATTTTCATTTTATGACTGTGAACAACATTTCATACTGTAAACATATCTTGGTCTATAACATTTAGCCAGTAAAAAAAATAATTTCAATACAGTCCTTATTGCTAGCTCGGCAGAGCCTCCCCAGAACATTGTGTTAATGATTAATATGAAGTCAGTGGAATTCCACAGTTGCTGAGAGTCTTGTGCCCAAGAATGAACTGCATTGCTAAATCAGCAAAGACAGTTGTCAAGGTAACCTCTATGTAATCTATTTAACTGGCTCCCAAAACACCAATCAAGGTCAGATAACGCACTCAAGCACCATATGAACACACTCATACGGCATAAAGCTTTGTATCAAGACAGCAGGGAGGAAAAAACCTCATTAGGAAGTAGGGGGAAAAAAAATAAATTCAGTTTTGAGAAGTGTTAATTGGGATTGCAGTTAGCTTTGTGGGGAAAGCATGCCGCTCGTCTGAATACGTTTTTATCTATAGTGGAAGTAATTTCACTCCAGTTCAGTTTCAATGGAAATATCCTTCTACTGGTGTTTTAAAAAAACCAAAACAACCCACCCAAAAAGTAAAACCAGCCATGGATAAATTATTAATTTCATTTATTGTTTTATTAATGCAAGACTGGCATCTACACTCCGATACAGAGTTCTCATTTTGTTTTGCTCTGCAATAGATTTTTGTGTTACTTAACAACAAACAAAATGCCAGCAGCATCTCAGGGCTGGTGATACAGCTCCCCACACATGCACAGTTCCAGAGGTGCTGCTCCCCTGCTGCCTCTCCCCTCCTATGGAAACTTTCCAGTCGTTTCTGGAAAAGAGAATGATCTATTTGGAGTTACAATCTGATGGGTAGCTTGAATTTTAAGTTGCATCACAAGTATTATTTACTTTCTGTGCATTCACATCTCTACAGCCATAACAAGGGCTGGCAAGAGTCACTGGGGTCTGAACTGATTTTTATTCCAACAATTGCTGTGCATGCAAATCAACATCCTTTGCTGGATGTTTACTGCTTTGCTCATCCTGGAAGCAAAGACGACTAAGCATTATGAGAATTAAAAAGGTTGTCTGTTTCCCTTGGAGCCTCCATACCCTTGTCCTCTGCTGGAAAGCTACGGTAGTCCGCAGCTTCTTACAGCCTCTGCTCCTCAATGAATCTCAACAAATATCCCTATGCCGCTTACAGTAAAAGTACATACCAAGGGAGCTATTTCCTTCCTTCAGTTATACAATGTCAGTATCATGGAGCTGTGCTAAATCAGGACACTGCTCCTGTTCCGCAAAGATGCCAAAAGGTCTTGTTGCAGAAATGAAGAGCTAAAAATAACAGCTCCAAAATTGCAGAAGGCAATCACAGAAAAGACTATATAAACATCTGTGTGTTTAGACAATATTTTTGGCCAATGTCATCCAAAAAAAATCAAAATTCTTCTTTAAATGCAAAATGGCTGCATACATCATACTTTAATGAAAGAAGAGATGCAATTCTGAGAGCTGAGATTCACTACCAACTCTGCTTACGTTGTAGACATTTAGCATTTCTCAGGGTTTCCTCCTTTGTAACAGCGTGTGAGATCCGTATGCCTGTCTGGGATCAGCACAGGATCCAAGGGCTATAAAACCATGTACTAGTTTAGGAAACAAGGAAGACAACTGCACATTCTAGTCATCCCCATCGTGGGAGGGTGCGATGGTGCCACAAGCTGCTGCTTATCATGTTGCTGCTGAAGGCAACCATGTAGGCAGAACCCACAGCCTTCAAAGAATTACCCCAAGGACTGCTCTGGATCCACCAAGGCCCAGAATCACAAAGCTGCTGAGGTGCCTCCAACCTACTGGAGAAAGTCAAGCTTCAGGAGAAGACAAATTGTGCATGTCTTGGAGATCCAGCACAGCATCTCACCTTACAGCTGTAGGGCAGATGTGGTCCGTGGTGTACCCACACACACCATGGTTGTGTTCCGACATGCGCTCTTGAGGGTCCGTCTTGGGGAAACAAGACTATGGGCTGAGTAGGACCGAAATCTTGTCTGCATGTGTAGTCATATAGATGCAGTGTGAACAACTCAGTGTGAACAACTCAGTATGAACAGCCTAAAGATCCAAATATTATTCACGACATTATTCTGTAAAATAACCATCACCATAAAACGTGAACACATTACTGATATTCAGGAGCTAATCTTCACAACAGACCTGTTAGGTACGAAAAGCTGTAGGCTCCATTTTGAGACCAAGAAGCTGAAGAGGAGGCAGACTAAGTGACTTGCTCAAGGTCAAACAGGATGCACGTGGCAGAGTCACAGATGGATGCCAAGAACTCCCCAAAACCCAGCCCAGCTGAAGGACCGTGGTCTCTATCTTTAAAAGAGCCACTTGAGAGCTCTGAGCACCCACAAAACCTATTGATTTCAGATTTCACTGAGAGGTAAGAGCACTTGGCACTTGTCAGGTGTGTTAGCATAAAAGGAAGGAGCTTGTATATCTTTTCAAGCTCTAGAGACTGTGGCTGCTTTCAACAAGAAATTAGCAGCTTGTCTCTGGGTTTTGACATGTCAGACACAGAGGGGAGGACTGACAGCTAATGAAGCTCAGAGACAATTACAGTAACTCTCCCATGATGAACTGAAATCCACCCCTGCATCACTGGGCGCCAGTATAATGAAAGTTGGACTATCCGTAGCATATCCCCTTTTGTGCCACTACAAACACTGATCTGACAGTGCAGATAAAGAGGAAAGAGTATGAAAATTGAAGGAATACTCATTTCTAAGAGAGACTATGTCAGAAGATGCTGTATACAGTCAATCAATAGAAGAGTGTTTCTTGTCCCGGCAAATATGTGATAAGCCAAGTTTCAAACCAAACAGGACGGTTTAAAATAAATATTGCGGTGCTTGAAGTAACCTGATATTTCAGATCTCAGGAGGTGGTTCTGGTTTCACGACTTGGGCTTTTACATGCCTTTGAACATGGACCTAGGTTACTTTTGAGATAATTTGGTTACATGAAGAGAATCCATTTAATTTCAATCAATACTCTGCCACTGTACCTTTTCTTTTTGCCTGTATAGTCTGTCTGTTTTCTTTATTAATTCCAAATAGAATTGTAAACGTGGTCTGTACCCAAAACACTCCTCTCTGCATCCATAAAATTGTTCTTATATTTCTAGGAAGTTTAATGCAGGCATAGACAGCAGGTAACATCGTTTGCTCTGTGAGGGTGTAGCACAGCCAGTGTAGGCAATGCTGGCAGGGGATACCATTCACTTCCTACTCAGAGGCAGGATAATATAGTTCTTTTGGATGGCCAAATATAAAAATACATATGGAAGATAAAGCAGGTTGGTCCTACTATCTAGGCACAAAACTAATTTTAAAAGCTATGAGTAAATGTATACGGAACAATCACACTTCCTGCACCATCTCTGTTCTGCAAGTTATTACAGTAAAGTCATGGTTACGATCATTTCAGTCAGCACTCCCTTTATGGAAGTAATTTCTGGAGGTCACAACCTGAAAGCATATTTATATCTGAGGGAAAACATCACGCTTGCAGGTTTTTGAGACTTAAAAAATACCCCAACAAAACCACCCACACCACCACCACCACCTACCTTGAACAATACCATTTGTTTACTTTAACAAACAAAGTTTTTAAAAGGGGTTTCTGATCTTTTTCTATTACGTTTTAATAATTAAATTTAAAGGCTTAGTTGTCTATTCCTGATGCCAATCAAACACAATGGAAAACACTGAAGTAGTTCAAAATTGCAGGTATGTTTTTTGCACGTGTCTCTGACTCAGCCACACGTGCATACACTTCAATGGACTGTTAGAGCTGCATTCAGAATCCTCGAAATCTGGAGGGGAAGGGATCCCTACAGACTTGGCTCCCATGCACGGCGTCAGGATTGACACCGTGGATTCTCACATCTCCAAAGGAGCATGAACTAATCCACGCACTAAGACAGGATTTACAAGACGGACTGTAACAGCTCCTAAGATAGCTGTTACCGTCTCCGTGTTGTTAATGTGTTTGCAAGATTAGTATTAATTACCCAAATAGGGATATATCTGTTTTGAGAGCTTGTAATAAGTACTTACTTAATATTAGGTAAATAACATGCAAATGAAAGAACATAATGTATAAGCAACAAAGTGTTTAATTATTTGTATGTATTTTAAGGGCCTATAATAAATTAACCTGTCTTTGCAGGATCTATTATAGGTATATATTTATATATCTCTATGAATAGTGTTTATATAAAGGATATATTCGATACAGACACTGAAGGTTAAATAAACAACGCAAAGGTGATATGAACTAATGATTGCCAATATATTCAAACTTAGATAGCTTTGATTCATGCTGTTTATCTTTAATATAATGAATAGTGAGTGCCTGCCTGCCCACCCCTCTCTCCCTCCCGACTTTACAGTTCCTGTCTCTTCCTGGTTTAGTATCATATTCTGAACCTTCTTTAAACACCCTGCTTGATATATGATAATTTGAAAAAAAAAAAGAAAAGATAAAACATATGATAATTTCAGAAAAAAAAACACCCAACCCTGAAAGAATAAATCCAGTGTAAAGTAGTGTCATTTCACTGAAGCCCACTGAGCAATCCTGACTTTCACCAGCGTGGGACCCCAACTGGAGACTCTGCCCCCCCCGCCAGGCACCCGATACACTGCCAGATCCACCAGCCAGCAGGAAAAAGCTGCTTTCCCCCCTACCATTTGTCATATTGCCTGAGTACTTTAAAAGTAGCAGGAGGAGGTGAGGAGGAGGAGACGAAGCCTCTGCGAGGCTTTGCTCAGCCCTCGGCAGCGGCGGCGCGGGACGGCAGCGGTGCTGGGTGCGGGTCTGCAGCCTGGCACGGGCACAGCGCGGCTCCCAGCGCCTGCAGTGTGTGACTAATCAGCCCTCACAAGGCTCACGCTTGTTTATTCCACTTAGATTCTTCTGGTTCATATCAAAACACAACAGCCAGTTATACTAATTCATCTTCATTTTCTGAAGTAAAAAACCAACATGGCAATGCAGGCAAATGTTTAGATAAAAATGCTCGGTTTATCTCTTGATACCTCTGCGACTGAATTTTCCTTCAAGAATAACAGATGGCTTAACTGTACCAGGTAAAGACTTTGCACGAGTCAGTGACAAAAAAAGGGTTGTACAGGGTTTTTTTCTTTGTGACATAAATCTCCCCCAAACCCACCCCTGTAAACAGTAATAAGAACATGCAGGGCTTTTTAATTGAACATTAAACTCACAAGTCCCATTACATTCACAGTACAGTATCCAGTTAATATATCCTTTGGGTTTTTTTCCCTTTGTCCCACCCACAGAGATGTTACAAATTGGATTTAAATTAAATTTCATTCTAAACACATATATTCAATCATAACAAAACAGTGACAAATTAGCTTATTCCATTTAAACTCATTGTACGCTCAGCCCGAGTACCTCCTGCTCCAACCCAGGGCCGATTTCCCAAAGGTCGGGTATTTAAAGAACTGACGCACAAATGTGTGTGTAGCTATTAGCAGGGGAAATGGTTTGATTATTACATGAAATATCAGATTAAACGGCAGTGTGTGTTTTAAAGTGTGAATATGGAAAAGGTTTGGATTTTATTATTGCATGAGTAAAGGGGTATAAACAGATGGGTCCAGAGCGGTGCATCGGTAGGTACAGCTGTTCTACAAATGCCTACATTTATTTTCTTCCCCTTTCTTAAATATGATCTGATATAAAAAGAAACCTGACTGGTAACTTCCCTTTTAACATAGCCTGTTATATATCCATTGAAACACCATTCCCCATTAACTACCTTTACTGTACAGGGATAACACATAATGAGATTTTCTCGTTTGTTTTTTTCCATCGCGGCTGGGCCCTTGCTAGTTTTAGCAGTTAAAGGAAGCCAGAATGGGTCAGGTGTGGAGAGAACAGAGCGAATTTGATACCACTCCTGAGAGAACTTGGATAGTTTCCAAATCAATCTGTCTCGGGGGGGTGGAGGGGGGGCAGAAAAGCAACAGGCATGAAAAAAAAGATCCTGAGTGTTACCATGGCTAAACATCAACTGTGGTTAGATCAAACACTCGTGAAGCAAAGGATATTGAAACTGTTATTTGTAAAGGAAAAAAGCCATCGTTTCAAAATTACCCTGGAATGTGTTTAGAAAAACAAACATTCTCAATTTGCCCTAAAATTTGTTAGCAGTAAACAAACTTACTTCTTTTACCAGGTTTATGCAGTCTTGGTGCATTGTGGATATTTTAGAGATAATTCAGGACTCACTGTTGTGACAAATTTCCAAAACTAGTAGGGATGTGGTATCCCTACATGGGGATGTGCTTTAGCTATCTATTGGCCTAGGGTAGTTAATCACAACTGCTAACAAACAGAAAAAAGAAACAATTAAAAATGTAATTGGTTTGAAGCTTTAAATCCCATCCCAGCATGCACACTCATTCCTCTCTATACTACCCAAATCCTGACAAACCCTCTTCCCTTCCCTCCGTGGGCCACCCAATGGCAGCTACAGCCTTGCACAAACTTGTGGCTTCCAAAACTCAGACTCCAAGTTTAACTCCGGATTTAATCCTGCAAGATGCCCAGCTGTCATGACCTTCCCTGGACATGCTAACAGCCTCACAAGAAGGGCTCAGCACCTCATTGATTTGGCTATGAAGGAACATTTCTCTCTCTTGGCATCAAAATGCTGAAATCAGGGCCAACAGGATCAGTTAGCAGTCTTTCCTAATACATGTGTATTTTCTAATTGGGTCAGGAGTAGTCTTGGGTATACTGGTGAATACCAGCTCGCCTGTCCCTCAGCAGATGACCAGCACAAACTGAAGAATGCAAAGTCAGAAGTCCATAAGATGCAGTTCATTGTATACACTTTGGCTGACCAAGGCTTTCGCATTCAATCATCACGTGAAAACCAAAGGGCCAACTTTTCCCATTTTTTCGCAGCTTTTCACTCTGCATTCATTCTTCAGCTGGATATTAACCGATGGGTATCAGCTGAGAAACTAGTCCCCAAACTCCTCTCTGACATTCACTAGGCACAGAATAAATCCTTAAACCAGGGCTTTGTGGTAACTAACAGCTGAATTTGTTCCCCAGATGCCAATGGATGTGACTGCTGTGAAGTTCTTTTGTACCTCCGCAGCTGTACCAGTCTCGCTGCCCGGGTGTAACAACTCCTGGCACTAGCGGTCTTTCTTTTTTCAAGCTAAGGAGAGCTTCAGACATGCAGATTACTTCTCCACCAGTAACTGTTCACAGCTACAGTATCTCAAAGCACGTTCCCTCTCCTGCACAAGGCCTACCGAGTGGTGTTAGAGGCTGTACCATCTGCACAAAAAATACTTCCACATTATTACACCCTATAAATCAAATACAACTGCAGGAAAGCAGCTGGTCATAAACTAACAGAAAAATCAGACCTATAGTGCACATATATTAGACTAGATCCACTCATCATGTTGCCCAGGGGTTGAATGCAGACACGAGGACAATTTATTTGGGTTGCCTGTGGCTGACAGGTAACAAGTGCGCATGGGGCGCTGGGAGAGCGTGCACGCATTCTGGATAACAAGGCTTGCATGTTTTGACTGGTCTGACAGGGAAATACCTTCCCGCTGTCCTCACTGCTACTTACCTGCTGGGGTCACAGAAAAAAAAGCAAGAGAAGGATACCCAGGGGGAGGAACACTTACATTAGGGAAGAGAGAAGTGGGGCACCTGGGGTAGATAACGATGCTGAGGTGGGCAAGCAACTGTAGCCAGACATGAAGGGGAAGGGATGTCTCAAAGAGGTAAGGGAATTGATGTGGGGTGGGAATCGCAAGTGGGGAGGAAGGGACTAGAGTGGAGTGAAAAACGAAAGGCCGATCCTAGCATCGATAAGGTGGAATCTTCAATAGCCCATCCACTGTTTGAGGCCAGGTGTGCTGGAGACACACCAGGCTCAGCGGGAGCACTGCCTGAGTGAGGATCTCAAGCTCAGACCTGTAGTAAGGAATCTGTGCAAACAGTTTTCATTTAGTTGGTTGGGAGTTTTTTTGGGTTTTGGTGGTGGTGGTTTTTTATAATCAGGGAGCTTCAGCACCACCGGCAAGATAAAGACAAGAGCCAGTTCTACATCCTCTGGGGTAGGAGAATGGTAAATCTCTTATTAGGAAAAATGACCTTTCAGAAGTTAATGGCTGTTGCAAAAAGTATTAATACATTGATCTTCTTTGGGTTTCCCTCAAGGTGTGAACCAGTAACGTGTTTTCCAAGCAGCTCCCTGACTCTCCCTGCCAGGGAGCGGCAGAAGCGGGGCTGCTGGCACAGGCTGGGTGCCGAGCCCTGAGCACCATGGCGCAGCCCCGCAGCCCCCCGAGCACTGCAGCGCAGCGCAACAGGTCCTGGTGGCAGCCCAGTGAACCGCAGGTGAACGGTGGGTTACACGCCGAGTCCAAGGTCAATTGGGGAAATCCAAGTGACAATTCAGGAGCAGGGCTGAGGCCACGCAGCCCTACGTGGCAGCTCAGGCAGGGACTGAAGCCCAACGCCGAGCTGCAGTGGGGTGCTGGGCCATGGCAGGGGTGTCGGGGAGGCTGGGCAGGGCCACTGAGGACCGATAGTGCCCCTACCTGTCAAATCTACCAACAGACATGTGTAGTATACTTAAGCAGCAATGCCAACAACACGTCGTATCCCAACACCAAAAGAAGGGCTTAATCCAGCAAAGCTTAACTGACAAAAGTGACCCTTATTCCAAACCACTGGAGCTGCGCCGGTGCGCACAGGTTACACCGGTAAGAGCCGGTGAGATCTGGCCTCTCTTGATTCTGAGGTCAGATCCATGCATATTTTAATTAAAGGACAAAAAAGGAAGCAGAATGGTATGAGTTAAAAACTACTGCCAGCAAAAGCCTCATCTTTTAAATATTCTTTAAGACTACTTAAGTATTCCTGCCCCAAGGAGGTAAATGAGATTATTCATAGAAGTAAAAACTACTTACACAAGCTATGGTTTGCAAGACAGCTTACCAATTATGGAGACAGATTTCTGCAACAAGATCTTATAAAATACACAGGACCATTCAACTCAATTCTTTTACTCTCAAAATAATGAAAAAAAATAATCACTGGCTATCCGAAATTGCAAATTGGAGGGAAGACAGGGAAAACTGCAACAATAACCCCCCTGCCAATGCTGTTGATCTAAAAATTAGTTTCCTTTTAAAAATCTTATATTAACTCTTCACTTTCAGTTTTCAGATCATGATTTCAAATAAAAAGAGACATTTCAAACAAGCACCAGGGGTTGCTCAGACACACAGAAATGTGTCTGATTACAAAACTGCTTACAACGTTAATGATAAAAACCCTTCCTGTTTGTCATGGCCAACAAACCCACCCTGGTTTTGGAAAGGATAAGGTCCTTTATGATGTTGATAAAGCACTCCTCTTGGAGAAACATAGGGTACCATCAATCAACAACATTTGTCTTTGGCTTCTTTTGTTGACATCCCAATATTACAACAGCAAATCATAATCCTAGCAAAGTAAAAAGGCTCTGGGGAGAAGCAGCTATGAATTGGGCCTGCCTGGATCAAATGAACTCTAACATGAAGGTCTGTTAAGCACTGAGTGCTTTACTTTCTAGCAGAACATTCAAATTGAAAAGACATAGGTGAATTGAAAGGAAGAAGCAGAGTTAGGAACCAGAGAGCCAAAGTAATTTGCGTCTTCAGTTAATTAGTAGCAGATCACCCTGATAATCACTGTTGTGCCTTGTTTTTCTTTAGCAGTTATTGATTTCAGTTTACCTCAATATTTGTACATTTTTTCCTCCTCAGTTTGGAAGATTTCTTTAAAAGCAAAATTCAGGCTCGATCTAAGCAGACATCACTCCGTTGCTCTAATGAGCACTAAGGGCCTGTCTACATAAAAAGGCTGCTCCAGATTAAACAAAGCCTGTTATGTAAAACAACTGAACTACATCACTGGAAGTGGCAATACTTTTATTATGGTTTAAAGTGGGTTCATTGTGGTTTAACACAAGGTGACCACGCATCAGTCTAAATGAAACTGAAAGTCTCCCTGGCACTGGAAAAGGCAGGCAAATAGAATCTTGCACCAAAATATGCAAGTTCAACTGATGCAACTTTGTCATGCAGATAAAATGGAGGTCTTTTTGTTGACCTTTCAGTGTATAACTAACCCACTTAATTTTTCAGGTTTTTTTTTTTTTTTTTTGGCTTGATAGTAACTAATACCATAAACCAACTCTAATTTCCATAAACAGATTAAATGGTGTTTTGTTATCATAAGAAATTATCATTACAATTATTCTCCTTCAGTACCCTGAAGCATGCTGTGTAGTTCAGTGTCAAGGTTCAGTTTTGATCTGGGTTACCCCTGTATCAGGCCATCAGAAGGAACAAGCTCGGGCGCATTAGTATCGAGCTGCTGCTTCCCTTCCACCTAGGACAAGCCACAAGAAATCTGTCAATACATGTAGGGCAGCAAGACCTCAAACCAGGGAGGGAGCTCACCTCAGAGAAGACATTACTGAGGTTCACTGATGCCACGACTATGCAGGAGGTCCAGCTGAACCCCAGGACACAATCTAGACCTTGATTTTAGCTAAAATGCAATGATAAAAAGGGGACAAAGTAATTTTAAAAAGGAGTTAATGCTGCTAGATTGACACACTGCATGGATACTTTGATGGTGATGTGACATGTCTCTCCAGTTCTGCAGTAGGAAGTTCTGCTCCAGGTGCATTTGTCTGACTTTCATATGCATTTCGGTATACACAGGTATCACAGTATCACAGTATCGTCAGGGTTGGAAGGGACCTCTGGAGATCATCTAAGTCCAACCCCCTGCCACAGCAGGGACACCTACAGCACATTGCACAGGACGGCATCCAGGCGGGTTTTGAACGTCTCCAGTGTGGGAGACTCCACAACCTCCCTGGACAGCCTGTGCCAGGGCTCTGCCACCATCACAGTAAAGAAGTTCCTCCTCATGTTCAGATGGAACTTCCTGTGCTCCAGTTTGTGCCCGTTACCTCTAGTCCTATCACTGGGCACCAGGTAGTATATTCAAAATCCAAACTTCAAATCACATTTTTGTTAATATTAGTTATCAATTCTAAATGAAGTAAAAAATACTCCCGTGGACTGCTGAAATGTATTTTCAAGACAGGGAATAAGATCTAAAGGCAGATAGCTTACCTTCTGACTCAAGTTTTCACACTATTTACAATAGCTTTCCCAACTGCACAGGTGTCAAAAATAAAGCAAACTGTATTGTGCAGAAAAAGTAACTTTGACAGGTCTAATTTACTGAGACTGATTCATGTGACAGCATAAACAAATCATTCTTGTCAAAGTCTATATTGAAAATGGAGTAAATTGATCGTGGAGTCAAGTGCACTAGTAATTTCAGGGAGTATTGTGATTTTCATTTGTAAAACTATTGCAAAGAGGGGAAAAACCTGTCTTTCAGAGCTGGCTTCAATTTTTGCACCAGTCAGAGCAGTAGAAGAATATTCTGTTTAAGAGCATTCTCTTACTACCAGCACTTTTCCTGTGCAATCCTGTTACTGTGTATTCAGGGAAGTAACATGAGAAATCCCCTGAGATCTTTTGTACAAATATACAGTGGAGATCAACAAGAAATCCTCTGAGTGAACAAAACATTCTGTATGTGTTTTCTTACTGCTTCTGTAGGAGCAGAATGTTGTGACTGATTAAAACACCAGCATAACATTCCGTTTCTGACTGGAATTGTTTTTTTGTGCTTAGGAGGAACTAGAGAAACAACATTATGAGAATGGGGTTTTTCAACATAGGTTCGAATTATCTAATCTCTGAAGTCATTGCTTTCTTCCTCTACAGGGGAGAGGGTGAGTTCCTGGGAGTACACTTTAACTGACAGCGCCCGAGTTTCTTATCCAGGAATAAAAAACGGGGAGATGTAAACTTTGTGAAGATAAGCAATAGCAAAACTCGTGTGTAATGTATCCAGTGAAGCTAACGACCCTGGGAGCAGAGAAAGTGAAGCCAATAAGTTATGCCAGACAGGCACTTACAGAGGTCTTCTGGGGTCATGTTTACTAATCTCTCTCTCACTCTCTGTCAGAGTGTTATGAAGGAGCACAAAGCATGCAAACTACAAGGTAGATGAACAGTGAATTATTCAAAACAATACTTTCACACTTTATATAAAAATAACGAATGTTAAATCAAGAGTGCATTTAACCAAAGGGTGAATTTTAATAACCCGAGTCCTCAGTATGCCAAGAAGACAACTGGGATGTGTCTTGCAAGAATGGTTTTGTCCATTTCGCAACAAATGGATTTAATAATGGGCCCCTGTTTTCTCCAATCCCTTGACTTGGTACAGCCCTTTGCCTAAATTCCAGATGACCCCCTCTCTTTCTTTCTTTTTTTTTTTTTTTTATTTTCTTCCAACCACAGAAGGTACAAAATCTTTTGTTCCTATTTCCAGGGGAAAAACAATTCTGTCTCAAGAATATTCACCTTTTGTGTTCATCTTTTGTGTTCATCTTTAAGCTTCATAAGGTCAACATAAAATAGGGAAACAGAGCATTAAATTTCTAAAAATCAATAGCATGTACATAAATTGACATTCATTACTTTACAGTGATTTCCAGTTTCTCCTTGATTGATTAAAGCTAGGGGTTGAAAATAAGTGCTTTTCCCCTGCCTGGAGAAATTCCCAATTGTCCATGCTGTGAACCTTCCATTATGAGACATGAGACAGCGGTAGCAGTACATGGTTCATTTCACACCGCCACAAAATAGACTTGTCATTCCACAATCGAAAGTAAGGAACCTGATGGAAGAGCAATGTGTCAAAAACTTGTCAAAAGAGGCCTGCGCATAATGACAACTGAGAACAAGGAAACCATATCCTGAGGTTTACACTGGCTAACTTTCACATGCAGAGAGTAGAACAGAAAAATTATCCTGTTAATTTTTTATATGTTTAAATGCGATATTGAATGGCAATTCATAGTTTTCAACCTAATTAATTTTGATTCCATATTAATTTATGGAAGATAAATATTTACAATACAGTTAAATTAGTTAATTTATAAAAGCAGAGGAGCAAAAACATTTGAATAAGAGCTGCCTAAATTAGCGCTAAGAAAAAAATATATTTTCTCTGCACTAAAAATGCTGGAAAGCTAATGCCGCATAAAATGTCCTGTTATTAAGGGTGCTCTATACTAACATGATAAGTATAACAAATTGATCTTTTGTATGAATTATGTTAGACCCTGAGAAATGATAATGTCAAATTCTGTGGCACAGTGGAGCTGAACCAATTAGATGAGTAGATAATTTGGCCCTTCACACTAATAACCCATCGTTAGGAGGAATATCTTCAAAGAAAAACATGTATTCGGGGAATACTTTGCAACTAGGTGATGCTTTTAAAATGTTTATACAATGGAGATGGAGATCTAATTTCTTAAACCTCAAACACTAGGAAGGCAATTCCATAAGGTGTGGATTATAATCATATTGAGATGACAATATTGCTGGTTTTATTAATAGTTACAGAAGCACATGCATGTACATATGGTGCGTATGTCTGGAATATTTTTTCATGGATGCGCTGATTAATGATGGGCAAAGCTTCAAAGATTCACAAGGATTCATTAGGATTCATGAGGATTCATTAGGATTCAAAAGTTTGGCTGCTTACATCTGAAGCTCTTCAGCTAAAAAGGACTTAACGTTAGATTTACGGTACATCTTGGTCTAGCCCAGACTGAAAATTGTGGAAAGGCTTTCTTTCCTCGCAGTGCATTTTTGCATTTATTCTGCTGTCTGAGCACATGGAACACTTTTCAAAAGTTTACCTTAGACCCTCAAAAAGGCTTAAGC
The DNA here is from genome assembly GCA_017639485.1 of Pluvialis apricaria. NCBI lineage: Eukaryota > Metazoa > Chordata > Aves > Charadriiformes > Charadriidae > Pluvialis > Pluvialis apricaria. The sequence goes on from CM030017.1 coordinate 9,869,614, forward strand.
TCCCTTCCTCAAAGCAAAGTTTAGACCCAATCACATGCATGCCAAAACCCCGTAGGAACCCGCACAGACAGCAGTTCAGGCTGCCTTGAGAGATCACCAGCGTCACAACTGACGGAACAGTTCTGTTTAGCTGTGACCTGGGGAGGTTCCCACCTGTCTCCTGTTTGGTCATGAACTTCTGAGTGTTCACAATTTCCCTGAATTTGGTGTGTTAGAAGAGCTGCAATACCTCCTAAGAGCAAACTCTTCTAGGTAACTCACGTGCAATTTGTACAATTCCATTTTCATTTCCTGACCAACAAAGATTCAAAGGAAGACACTCATTGAGCCATATGAGATTACACACATTTCTAAAGTAGCCCACTTTCAGACACGTAGCAAAAATTCAGAGGGACAGGAGAGAGCTCTCAATCCCACGAGGTTTATTTTGCCCACGTACTACATTCCCAGAACAGTCCCTCTATCCTCATTTGCCTCCCATAGAGCGCAAGTCACGGAGTCAGGTTTCCACTGGCCATTTGCAATCTGTGGACTTTGCGACACTTTTCTGGAGCTCAGAAATGAAAGGCAGAAATGAATTTTATTCCTGGCAACCCAATCACGGGGAAGTAGGGAGTTTGTGTGGAAGGAACAGCTTGGGCGGGAAAGGGAGTGCATCGCCAAGTCTGAAACTGGCCAGCTCTAAACTTTGTTCAAAAAGCGGAAGGATGAATAAGGTTTATATGTATACAACCATTAGTCCACAACAGTGCTTAAGGAAAAATAAATAAATAAAGTGCTAAGGTAGCAAGTAACCTGAAACTGTTGTCTTAAATTATTTTCTAAAGAATAATTATAATTTCAGGGTGAACTGAATCCAAAACCCAAGGCCAAAAGAAGTCTTTGACTAAAACAAGCAAGCACACCATGCTTTCTTGCACTCTCTCCTACCTCTCTTTCTGGGAAAGATTTTACCACCTCCCATCTGTGTTAGGTTAGTACCAGCCTTTAACATGCAGATCCGCTGCAAATACACCACGAGATGGTTCCCGTTACTGAGCACCATGGGATTTGATAGGAAAACCCAAGCATGCTGTTTTTGCAAAGAAAAAAAATAATTGGAAAATGTAACGTGGGGGAAATTAGGAAAGCAGCTGTTTAATTCTGGATATTTTCTGCAAGAGAACATTCACAGAAATAACAAGACTCACAAGAAAACCTGAACTTGGAGGCAAAATTATAATTTAATTTCAATAATACTAGCAAACACCTTGACTCAAAGGTGGAAGGCCGTTCCATCCCCTATTCGATACTGAAGAAACTGCAGCTGCAGAGTGCTCAGAGAGTGTGCGTGTGGCTGCGCGTGGCAGAGGGGAGGGCAGTGGCAGCGTTCTCTCAGTCTCACCCTCCCCAGAGCATTTACTCCGTCCCTGCTCTGAGAGCCATCTCTTTCTTTCTTCCTCCTGCTACAGAGACTAAACAGCGTATTTGGCAAAAAAAAAAAAAATAGAAATCCTCCCATATTTAAAGGAGAATTTGCTAACTGAATAAACTGATTATTTTAAGGGCATTTACAAACCCATTCAAAAACCATTCACCCCATCATGAAAAAAAATTCCTATTGGTGTCGGGAGTTGTCCTTAGGGATATACCACTATAAGCCTCTCAGCATTGCGCTGCCAATGTCTTTGTTCTTGACCTGACCTAAAAAAGCGCTCTCTTTATGAGTCACAGAGGATTTATTTTCTGCCTTAGCTTAGCCCCAGCTTCTTTAAGGCAGAAAATGACAGTTTTGCTCAGTTGTTGCAAATGACCTGCACTTTTTACGATGTGGGTGATTGTCCACCAGGATCTATGCTGCAGCCACCAGTGTAATTGAATTTAGGAGCACAACTGCCTGGAAATATTTGCTACAAACACTACTCTTGTGGGTGGCAGTAGGTTTTGGAGTTCCCTCCTATCTTCCTAGAGATATTTAAGCCTAAAAATGCAATTTATCAGGATATTTTACAAGATACTCCTTTATTGTGCAATGAAATATTTAAATTGTGAATCAGATCCTTAGCTCGCATAAGTCACATAAGTTCCTATGAAACATACAGGTCTGTGTTAATTTACACCAGCTGAGAGTTTGGCGTTTGAAAACTCTCCCCAGTTTTACAGGATAATTTGTCCCTTAAATCAGCTCAGAACAAAACCTTACAGTCTATATACTCAGTTCTGTAACTTGGAAGAGATTTGCGTACATCTGCAGGGAAACATTTTATGATATGGTCATTAAAGCTTATCGCTATGTGCTTTATGGCTTATAGAAAAATGTGAAAATACGTTTCAGGATACATTTATTTGGATTAAAAAAGAACTTGTTCAGAGAGGAGGCATAAACACTATCTACTCCTACAAATTCAAATCAGTTACTTAAGAACTGCCTCTCCCAGATTACCTAAGGGGACACTTTCCTGAAAATGATTCCTCTTTGCAGCTCAGATCCAGGTTATAGTCCTGTTTTAAGACATGGCACCTCGGTCAGAGACACCTCTGAAAACCTTTCAGCAGCCCAGGGCAGGTGTGATGCTGAATCTCCACATCCATAGAGGGACTGAACACAGCAACGGCAATGAGACCAGCATCGCTTCACATGTAATACAGTTATTCTAGGTGCGTGCAGTGTGCTCAGGACATCCAAAATCTTTAGGATGGTCCTCATAAGATACTATAATTTTCCTAGGGTTCCTTCTGCAAAGCAGAAATACAGTTCAGGTCTCTCACTGGGTCCAGACTGGCCAGGACTCTTCAGCTAATGAAAGCTTTTCTGGTCTATGGCAGTTTACATCAGCTGAGGAGCTGGGCCTATGTTTTTCAAGATTTTTGAAGATTGCACGTGCCCTTCCTTTCATTTACTGAGTATTTTTGTTTCTATTCTTACTTAATTCTTGCCCTGAAAATTTTTAAAATCCAGCTGTTTGTAATCAAATCAAAACTTCATTATCAACTCTCAAAAATTGTAACCCTAATCTCACAGTGTTGTAGTAGACGATTTTAATTATTTTTTTCCTTTAAAAACCCAATCAGGTTCAAGAGCTTCTAGTGACAAGGAAAAGCCTGAAAATAAGACAAAAACATCTTAAAATAATCAAAAGCTAGAAGACTAGAAAAATTGAAGTATTTTATTTTTAAATCCTCTTGATTTTTAAGCCAACTTTCAATTTGAGGAGGCTGAGCAATTAATTTTGTGGTTATGGCTAGTTATATAATTTTTTTTCCCATAACTAGCAGATTAGACTCCCACCGAGGTTTTAGAGGGCTGTGTTCTGTACACTAAATGAACAATACAGTGCCAATCCTTCTTCCCCCCTCTTTCAACTTTCCCATTAGTTTTATATTCTGACATTTTAAAACAAAAAGTAAACGTTAAATGTTACCCGTTTATATACGGAGGCCACTTACTCTACCATGCAGGGTAAAAGCACACCATTACCATCCAAAATATTAAATTACTTTCCAGTTTCTACCATGTGGGAGTTAAGTTTTGTACAGCAAATGGATTTCTTGCTGATTGCCAATGTTACTTTTTTTTTTTAAAAAAAAAAAAAGGGCGTGTAACGAGTGGAGGGCCAGACTGTGGAACCTGCAGTGGAGCGAGAGGCTTGGAGCTTCAGTCTTACAGATGCACAGTTGTCATCTGCCATACCTCCACTAGAAGGTGAAAAGACAGAGGTTAGCATGAGGGGACTTGTGGCGTGCACATGTTCCACCCACGTTGTTGGCTCTGTGATTCTGTAGTGGCTCAGCTGTAGCCCATCTTCCCTGTCCTTCGGGCTACCCGACGGCAGGATGCGTGCTGCTGGACAGGGCTGTCGGTAGCACACGTTGCCCCCGCTGTACCCAGCCCATCCTGCCAGCGCTAACGAGCTCCACGCTCTGCTCGGGAGCCGGGCATAGTTGGGCTGTTGCCCTTGGGTGTGCTCTGGAGCTTTGCCTAAATCCACACTATTTAACATAGGCTTGTGCATAAACAACACTGGTGATGAGCAAGCTGGGACTTGAGAATAGGCTCAGATCTACATTTAAGCAGTGCTGTAGACTGCTGAATACTCAGCTCGAGAATTCAATTTAATCTTGTCTGGCAGCAAGGGGTGTGCACAGATGCACAAGGGACCTACTGACTCAAAAGACACCGGAACCCACAACCTCATTGAAGTCAACAGAAGCTTTGGATTTGAAGTTGTTTCTATTCCGTAGTAACTACAGGACATTTTTAGATATGCAAACCAGAGAAGCCCACAAACTTTCCATAGACAGGTATGAAAAAGTTCTAATACTGCTGTAACCACACCTTCTTAATTCTGTGTAGTATTACTGTGTCTGCAGGAGCAGGGAGCCCCGCTGGACGTTACTTATTTCTAAGAGCAGTTCCATAGACTGCTCTGACTTAAGAAGCCTGTATACCCAGATGTAAAAGCAAATGTTGCTCTTTGTGGGTAATGTTTGCTGAACTGGGCTCCAAACAGCTGTCTGCCTCCTTTTTTGTTCTCATACACCCGTGACAAGCGCGTGCAGTGTCAGACGTCATCTAGTCTTTGTACATTGCTACAAAAACCACATAAAGTCTTTTTGTTTGTTGGATACCTTTGCTTAACATGACATATACCAAAGCTCTACAAAGTCAGCTATTTGATAGATTTATTGTCCCTTCAAAAAAAGTTCATGAATACCCGTGAGACGTTACTTTCTTGTGGATTTGTGCATTAGGAAACTGTTGGCTGATAACTTAAGCGTAAAGTAAATCTTCTTTAACTAACATCAGAAAGAATTTCCAACAAGAGCTTCTAGAAAATATCCAATTCCCTGCACAAGGATTCGTTTTTTTTATCTCTATATTATACCACTGATATGCCAAATAGGAGCAGAATTGTTTGTATTGAGAGAATAACATGCTCAACCCTTCTTATGCTAGCCATTTGCTTTATTTTTCTTTCGTGCTCCCTGGGCAGATAAAGGGCATGATATTAAACTATTCTGCCATCTTGTCATACTTTGTTGGTTACTATTTAAAATATAGCAGATGTAGTTTCAAAGTGATATGAGAATGCGGTGTAAGAACTAAGCACAGTACACATACCTTACTGAAGGCTATTTATTTAGGAGAAAACATTTCACACATTTGTGTGTTATTCAGAAGATGCTTTAATTAGGTTATTGTATTTGCCTGTCATATTGTACTAGCTTTGTACTGGAAATAGTCTTATTAAAGAGAAAGACTGTCTTTTCTATGACCAAGGTTTTTGATATTTAGAGAAAGATAAAACAAAAAGAACAAACTGCCTGAGCATTTCTTTGACGTTCTGGCGCACTATTTCCTAAGCTGATGCTCTCGAGGTGAAAGCTAAGAAAAGCAGAGAATGAAATGCTTTGCCTTTTCTAGTCCCTAGCCAGTAATAAGCCCTTTCATAATCAGCAATAGTCAAAGATATTCCACTCCATCAAAACCAAACACAAGTCATCCCCTGCGGAGCCAACAAGAATTTTCAATTTTCCACCCTTTTAGTACAGGTGCTTTTTAAAAGTGACTTAGAAGAGGACTACTCAGTGCTCAGCCATCTGGTCATATCCAAACCCCCAGATACTTTGCCTCAAAAGCTATAAAATGAATAGTTTTAAGGTAAATGAAAAAAAAAATACATAGGTGCAGCATTCTTTTCTGTGAACTGTACTGTGACATGCTGCTCTCTCACTAGTTCAGGGACATCCCCTCCTGAATTCTAAAGCAAGTTTTATCCAAGTCCTTCATTTTCCAGGATGGCGGCCACCAAGGGATTGAAGCAGGAAAAATGTGAGGATCTTCAAGGCACCATTAGCAGCTCCATTTTCTGTTCACACACATACACATACCACCACGGGAAGAGAAATTTTTGACTAGAAAAGACATTCTTTCTTATACTCAAAATGAAACCTCTTGCAAAAAGTGGTTGTAGTTTTTCCACCTTGGATTAATGTTCCATTTCCTCCAATATTTCTCTGCATTCACTGTTCTCATTTGTCCCCAGTTAATTCTATCTTCACAGTTTTCTCCTCATTTTCTCTTTTACCATCTTTCTCATTTTTACATCTTTTACTATTGATTTTCAACCCTAATTACAACCACAACTGTGCATTTTATTTTCTCTCACACAGCAGGTGAAATTTCATCACTGACTACAATGAACTTACACTGATGACAAACACAATGGACTACAACTGACAGCAGATCATTTATCAGCTTCTACAATCAACCCATTTGAAATAAATATAAATGCATGAGAGTGAAACAAGAAAGAAGTTCATATAGCAGGTGGATAATAACTTCCATTTTGACTTTCACAAATCTTTGGTTTTTATTTTCTATTAGCTATGAGAAAACACTATGATATCTCTAATGCTTCTGACCAGTGACTTAAGATTTGAAAGCAAGCACCTGACAGCACCTATTTTCTCATGCTTATACTTTTGTCATCTTTCAGTTGTGGAGTTGGGCTAACTTCTGCTTTGAGTTGACCTTTCTAATGAACTTCTCTTCCAAATTAATCCTTTTATTTTCATAGTTCATTTTCGTTTGTGGGTTGTTTTTTGTGTTTGGTTGTTGTTTTGTTTTTTAAAAAAAAAGTACAGAAAAGGTAACAAGAATGGCAACAATGGTGCTTAAAGGTATAGAATAACCTTACACAGAGAGAATTAGTATTTTTCAGACTGGAAAAGTGATAACAATGATTGGATAAGCTTGGAGGGCTGTAAAACAGAGAAACTGCCTACGAGTAATTCTTTTCCTCACATCCCAATAATTTGATAGTGTATCTGTTTGTTAGGTAGGAAGCTTAAAACAAAGAACAGAGAGAAGTACTTTTCCACCCAGTACACAATTAAATCATGGAGACTCACTATCGCAGAGGTAATGTGTAAATAGGTTCTAAGACAAAGTCACAGAGTAACGCCACTGGCTGCCCCAACCACGATGGTTCAAATACTACCTCTACTCAAGAAAACTCCAAAGCAGTGCTTGCAGGTCTGTCTCTCTTTGTCCTCATTCTTTCCCTTTCCTTAAGTATCAGATACTAACTGCTATTGTAGAAAGAATATAAGATTAAATGGACCTTTAGTTTGACTCAGTTCTCTTCTTGTGTTAACAATAAAACTGCAATGTTTTATTTGATTTTTGATTTGACATTGTTTACTGGGGAGTGGGGGGGAAGATGTTTTCCCATATTCTGCACTGGCCTTACATGATCCAGATCCACCCCCACTGCTGTACCTAGGGTCACTTGCACATGAATCTGCCTTGTGAATCATGTCTAAAAAGCATACACTACTTGTTATGCACTGAAGCGTACAGATAGAGAGAAAATGTGTTTGGGGCTTGGGTTTGTTGGTTGTTTTTCTTTTTTTTTCCTTGTTTCCCTCCCATTCCTGCTTTTTTTTCCCTCAAGTCTGTGAGTGGATGCCTCAGTGGTTTGCAGAGATCAGGCACACAGCAAAAGTGTTTTCTCTCTTAATGGTTTGATATCTCTAGAAAATAACTAAGTTGCTAATTTTTTTCCTACTCCCTTGCATAGCTCAAACACCTCGGCCATACTGTAGATGTAACAATGAAAATAAAGGACTTCATGAAAAGATTTTTTTATTTTAAAACCGACAGAAGTGTCATATAAATGTCTGATCCCAAAGTCAATAGCACAGATCTATTTGTCTTAGCTGGTGAAACCAAACTTCAGATAACAAAAACTGCATTAATTCTCTTCCTTGAAAATGTTTACAATGACATCTCATGTACACCATGGTAATAAATGTAATGTAATGAAAAATTACACTAATGGCCACATTACTTTAACCCATGTATTGCACTGAATGTTTCTGCCAGGTAGAGACGTACCTGTTCTTTCCAGCACCACTCAGGATCTTTTCAATTGTGACCAAGTTTCGCCTCATCTCAGCAGCTGACTCTTGAAACTGCACAATATAGAAGTCTTTTTTCTAGAGAGACCAGTGTATGAGGAAATTAAGTTCAATCATGCTTAAGATACAACACTCACTCTTTGAGATGTCTTGTTCTCATACAGAAGCAGCTTTAAGTCTAAGACTTGTTACTCGGGACTCACAATTTAAGAAGCACTGAAAAAGTGTGTGCTATCTTTCACAAACACGAGGGACATACAGGAAAGATCCTGAAAAGCTGTAAAAGACTGTGTTGTCTCAGACTGGCTTAGCAGAAATAAATCCTATTAGCCTACTATGTATACACACATATGCACAGAAAAGAGCAGCTTTTCTTCACAAAACACATATTTTCAGGTGCTGTGCAAATGACTGGCTGTCTAATAAAAAGATAGGTTATGCAGTACCCTTATTTTATGATCTCCATTTATCCTATGTTTTGCACTGCACACTTGTAGACACATGCTTCAATTAGTGTGAAACAAATGGCATAATTCCAGATCCACTAAACCTTGGAGACCTATATTGTCATGCATACGCAGCATGCATTTACTACTACATGGGAAGCTGTAGCTCTTCACCTTCTTCTCTTTTTCAAAAGAAGCCACTTCTGAATAAATCGGATAAATAACCCCCAGGCGGTATTACAGCAGATACTTAGAAATCACAGCTAAAATAGACCCTCATTTATTTGTAGCCAACCTCAGCGAGGTGAGCAATTGTCAGTGCAGACAAAACTTGGTCTCGCAAACCGTGACCCAATGGAACACGTGCAAAGCTGCCCACTGCCAGTGTTTACACGAGAGAGAGAAACTCCCTCTTCCCGCAGGCTTACATGGCAAGGGGAAGAAAGACTTTCCGCGCTGATTGATACCAAGCAACATCTAAAATATTCACCCACCACAGAAATGCTCTGAGATTCCTTGGGAAGCTCTTCAGCACCAGCATACCCCGCACAGGCCTCATCCTGCCAGGCTTCACTCCAACCTGGTTTTCTCTTGGTTTGTGGGTTAGTTTTGTTTTGGGGTTTGGTTTTTGTTTTTTTGTTTTGTTTTTTTTTTTAAAAATGTGCTTATTCCACTTCTAATCAGAACTGCAAAGTCTCCCTCCAGTACTCCTCTGCAGCACCCATGTGCCTACAAACATGCTCCTAACACACACGGCGCAGACCCACACCACAGGACACAGCCTCTTCTGCGCCTGGCAAATGAGGCCAATTACTGCTTCCTCAGTGGCGCGGGGGGGCAGTTCTGTACCACACTCTGCCTAGATTAATATAGGAACTGCTCTGAAAAGTAATGAATCCACTTAATTAGTTGAAGGTGTGCTAGAGACTTCCCCCTACAAGCAGCAGCCCCGTTACGGTAACTATGCCCACAGAGCATCCTGGTCACTTTGCCCTCAGTAAGAGAATAAAGACAGAGAAAATTTTCTCCTGTCATGCTGAAATCACTTCTAGGCTGCAGTACATTGGAGAAGAGAAGTTGTAAGGAGCTTAACGGCTGATATTTTGGAGCTGCTTCATCCTAAATAATAGCTGCAAGGGACAAACATGAGGTCCTCAGGAGCCTCAAGCCACAGAAGGCTCTGTACAGCAGAACCCTTCTTTGTCCTAGAGCTGGCTCCGGGAAGGGGGCACCAGGCTACTGCTGGGTATGGCTGGAGAAGGCTGTCCCACAGGAGGAACTCGCTGCTCTCCTGTTAGGGCTACTTTGCCTAAGCTGACTGGAGAACCCAGCCCTGTATAAGAGAAATGCTGAAGATGTGTGAGAAGAAGAAATACTGAAGTAGTGAAGATGTTTTCAAACAACTTATTTAAAGGTCACTACGATGCTGACACTTGCCTCCTTAACAATGTGGCAAGTGTTTAAGTATTAACATTTGCTTGGTAAGGTGGAGTAAGAAAAAGAAAAAAAAAAGAGAGGAATACCAAATAAAGTGATCTCTATGAGCTGAGCGCTGAATAAATCCTGTGTGTTTTCAATTAAGTGGTAGTTTTACAATTAAAGCTTTTGATTTTCATAAAGCTGTTGCAGCATGTCAGAGGAGCAGAGGAAGAAAAGTTTTGGGGGTGGGAAGTCACAGAAGGAGGCACGATGCCTCCCCCTGCAGAAGTCTAACATTCATTTTACAATTGATTCATTGAACAGAAGCATCTTGCCACTGCAGCCACCCCCTTAATGATGACAAAGCATGGACACCTCAGTCATGATGGCACAGTACAGTCAGGCATGACATCTCAGATTAGGTCTGGGTGGCTAATGTTACTGCCCTGACACCTACACGCTGAGCTTTGCCCACCCTCGTACCATGTGAAAACAAGTCACTTCAAACCTCAAGGCAAGGAGTATAATAAACTCATATGTATTTCAACAGGAGATTTACGTTCCCTTATGGATTGTTAGGAAATGCTTCCTGACATGCTGCAAAGTGGGCTATGCAAAAAGAAAACATTGATGTTTCATATCAAATAAGTAAATCAGGACTTTATCACAAGTATATCATTCCATTCTTTAAAAACATCCTAAAATTCAACACAATGACTGACATTATTCCAAGGAATTCAAGTAATCTTGAGGAAATTGTTCAGCTTTCCTGTCGCTTGTGAAGGATGCAAGAGGTTAGGTTTATTTAGGACAGAGATGGACATGTCAAGTCATGGCACAGGGTGATCTTGAGGGAAACATGAATGTATTAGCTATCATGTGCTTTTATATTACCGAATCTCTCTCCCCAGCCCCCTCCCCCATGTATGTAAATTGGCAATAAATGATGTGCCTCCAAGCAGGTTAGGGATAATTAGTAAAGCATGTAGACTCCCTGTCCTAAGAGCCAATTGCGACAAATCCACAAACTAATGAATCTCTATTAATAGTCAATGATGTATGTCAAGAAGAGCCCAGTCTTTGGGCTCTTCCCCTTTAAGAGTATGCGTTACCCTCTTGTGTTTCAGCTGGTCAAGCTGAATGCCTTCCTCCCCTTGTGCCGGCCTTGCTTTGAATCTCAGCCAAGATGAAGTAATTGAAAACTACCAGCCTGAATACTTCAGAAGTCTATCATGGAACAAGATTCAACAAGCCTCTTCTCAATTTGTAAATATGCTGGAATATAAGTAGTAAAAAGGCTCCAATGTCAAACAAGTTTAAGCATTAGCCGTGTTGTTTTATGAGTGCTACAGAGGTGCTTAATACTTTATATATTAAGCCCTATTAACACTGTAAAGTTACTTCATCCCTGTGTTCCTCACACTGATTTGCTCATAGATTTTTATAGAGCAAATTTTTTTTTTTTTAACCATTCAGTTTCTGCAGTGGTGTATATATATTGATAGTTTTAAAGTCATATTTAGAGGGCCAGGTTCACAAAACATTGTATTTCTAAGAACTGCCTCCTTATTCTGCACTACAAGTTGACAAAAAATAATCAAAGTAGTTTTAGAAGGAACTTGTGTTTTGTATATTTTGTTTCTAACATGTTAAATTACCTATGTTGGGTATATACATATTAATTAACAATGACCCACTTCTGGGTTTTTGGAACATATCAAAATACCAGAGTAAAATGTAAACAAAACACAAATCTTTGCCATGTGGAGAGAGATAAAGAATAACAGTGAGAATTCAGATGACGTTTCAATTTAATGATGAATGTTCTTAAGTCCTCCTGGTTGTTTGCAACTTACTGCCTCTTGATGTCCAAACATTACTGACAGGCCATGTGCTGTTAATTGGACTGAAAAAATTACCTGCTCCAAAATTCATCACTGTTAATAGCTTAGCCTCCTTATTGTCTTCACAATTAATTTTCTTACTAGCAGAAAAGTTTAAACAGTTAACTCCACATACAGTGAGTTGCAATCAGCAGGGTTACAAACTTGAACGAAGACATCTTCACCCAAACTTCTGGGAGGTATTGATCCAGAGCAAAGAGTAGCAGCTTATGTCCCTCCCTAATTATTCAGAAGTACAGCTGGCAGAGTATTTGTAATACTTCAGTCCTTGTGGTATACCCAGGAATTGTGTTTTTTTCATTTGATCTCATTGAAAAGGCATAGTTTTAAAAGAAAATTCAGGTGATTTACTGTAATCAGTAGAAGAGCAGTACAGAGGATGGGGATAACGAAGAACTTTTAAATTCTTGGATTTTAACATGACAGGATTCCTTTTGGAAGCTTTCACACCCTCTGTTTGAAAAGAATAAGAAGTCTATAAAACCTAAGCAAATGTTTCTGAGTATGGCCCCTACCTTTGTCAGACAAGGTTAGTGAATCCCCTTCCTTTATTTGCCTTTCTTTGTTGTCTCTTCAGAGACGTATCACCGCAAGTCATCGAACCCTATGGAACCATCAGAGGTAAAGAGCAGCTGAGGGTTTGAAAAGTGCCAGAGCATTAATTAGCTCAGAATTCCTGAATCTCCACTGATCTAATGAAAGTTACTCAATCACAGGATTATGTGGAAAGCCTAATAGTGGCTTTATAGTTAAAGCACAGAAGTGGGAGACAAGAAGTGCAGGTTCTATTCTTACTGCCAGCACCTGTGTGCAACCTTGAACAAACCATCAGTTTTCATTGCTCATTTTCTCTGTATGTAAAATGGAAATAATTGTGCTCATAGGACTATTCTTAAGCTAACTTCACCTCCATCTGAGCAGCACTTTGGGATCTCCAGGTTAGAGAAACCACTGAACTGTAAAATATAATTTAAAATATGTATTTTCTGGATGTGCTTAAAATAAGTATTCCCTGTACCAGTGTAAAGTAGAATTTTGAGTGTAATATACTAAGCCTAGATAATTTAACTGTTACCTTGAAATGTAAAAATGTTGTTTGTAAAGGATTCTTGAATTCAGCAGATGACTGTAAAGCAGCACCTCAAAACAGCTTTGCCTAGAATATCTATTATTAGCAAACAACTATGCTTTACAGGATTATTTTGCAATGTTTTACATTGGGTATACTTGAAGTAGGCTTCTGAAAATAGAGCTTCAAACATGTTAAAAGATAGTATGTGTGTGTGCATGTATGTATTTTTACATTTTATACAAACACGTTTCTGTTAACAGAAACAAAAGTAATTTCAGCAATGACATTTGATATCTGACTCACTTTTATCCTCAGTAAAGGTGACACGCTGCAGAAGAACAAAGCACGGAGCCGGTCTGGCTTTGGCTATTTCCTGTTTAGTCAGAAATAGCTGCTGGAGCTGCGTTTATCCCTAGCATCACATCAGCAAACAGCAATCCTCCCTGAATGTATCTGTCCAGTTGGTCCTGGATGTAAACTCTGAAAAATTTTGGGTTGTGTGATTCCTACCAGTTTCAGCAAGTTTTATATAAGAAAGAATAGGAGAATATTCATTGTATTAGGATTGTTAATAGGACTGGATGACTGTCTTAAGATTTTTCCTTTCAAACCGATGCACAGATTTGTCTACTAAAATAGTTTTGCTTAGTCTTCATTCAGTGTTGTGCACTACAACTTTTGTGCTTGTCTCAGTGGTTTCTTCTAGGGCCTTTCTACCCACGCAAATGGCAAACATTTAGTAAATACTTATTGAAGGCTTCAAATATAATCTACTTCTCATTGCATTATAAAACTCAAATTCAGATTGTTAGCTAAAATAAAAAGGTGTAGTCTGTATGCAATCATCAGTTCAACTCTGAATGAACTGGGGCTGAAAGCAGGTCAAAGTCATAAATAAATTCATATCCTCGGCCTGAGACTAAGCCTTAGTTCTTAATAAGAGCAGAATAACCTGAAGAAACAGAAGTATTTGAGTTTGAATTCCGAAAATGAAAGCATTGCCACATGAACTCATCTGCATCAATGGGGAGAAAAAACAAAAATAATCCGCACCCACAACAGCATCCCCCTTGTCTCACAACTTTTATTAGAGAGCTCTCCTGAAGTCCTTCCTCTACTGATCTGGTTCCCCCACTCAAAGGGAGACGGAACCATGCCAAGGAGTGTAACAGAAGAGATACAGCAGCCCCATTTTAATCATAGAAAAATCATAGAATAGTTTGGGGACTATTTAAAGGTCTTCTGGTCCCAACCCCACTACAATAAGCAGGGACATCTTCAACTAGATCAGGTTGCTCGGAGCCCTGTCCAACCTGACCTTGAAAGGTCAGGCACCTCTACCACTTCTCTGGGCAACCTGCGCCAGTGTTGCACCACCCTCAGAGTAAACAATTTCTTTCTTATATCTAGTCCAAGTCTTCCCTCTTTTAGTCTAAACCCATTACCCCTTGCCCTATTGCAACAGGCCCTGCTAAAAAGTCTGTCCCCAGCTTTCCTGTAGGCTCCCTTTAGGTACTGAAAGGCCACAAAATGGTCTCCCCAGAGCCTTCTCTTCTCCAGGCTGAACAGCCCCAACTCTCTCAGCCTGTCCTCACAGGAGAGGTGCTTTAGTCCTCTGATCATCTTTGTGCCCCTCCTCTGGACCCACTCCAACAGGTCCATGTCCTTATGTTGGGGAACAAGAGCTGGACGCAGTACTCCAGGTGGGGTCTCACCAGAGTGGAATAGAGGAGCAGAATCACCTCCCTTGACCTGCTGGCCATGATGCTTTTGATGCTAAAAATACTAAAAACACTGCTCGACTGTTTAACTTTACTACTTCTTCAGGAATGTGAAAGCCCGTTACTACTGCTTGGCTCCAAAAGACTCATACTGCTGTCAAAAGTGCTAGTAGCAGAGAGACCCAAATCAACATAAGTAAAGGTAAATATAAAAGTAAGTAAAGGTCAATATATAAGTTAAAAGGCAACATTATTATTTTTTTTTCTAGTGAAATCAGAAAGATAGACAGGTTATGTTTTTTCCAAAACTACACTTTTAAAGTCCTATTATATAGTGACTCTCACATATGCACTTCCACCTGAAATCAAGGAAACACAATATGCTTTAGGATTTCCCTTATTTCTTTTCTTTTCCAAGAAAGGGAGAGACAATTCACCACACAGGGAAGGCCTGCAGCACTGCACACACGGGCGATAGGTAGGCTATGCTCAACCTCAGTCAGGGTTTTCTCCGTTTTTCCAAAGACAATTCCTATACCAGCAAAGACATAAGAAAGCAGCTGCGTTTTTGCCTTTGCAGATAAGAATGACAAAGTTACCCAAAGACAGGGTAACACCAGGTTAACATCAATAATAAGAATGCCTTTACGTTGCACATCAGGAGCAGACAGCATCACACATGAGCTCATTGTGCAGGGTGACAGCTACCAATATTTTGGCATAAAAAACCTCCAGAATAAGCTGTTACTTTCGGTTCTGGCATAGGACACAACTGCCAACACCACCTATCTTCTGCAAACTAGGCAGCAATACTCAGCTTTTACAGCAACCCAGAAATCTTTAGCCATACAGCCTTTCTATGCTTTCTCTTCCACAAACACTCCCACTGCATAACGCACTCATCTTTCTCGGCAGGAAGCCTATTTAATCTGCCAACTGGGACTAAGACCTTAGCTGATTCCCAGCACCTGTGCCATTTTACAGCCTTGGCCAGCTGTTCTTCCAGGGCTTTAAAGATCAGGAAGCTCTGCTATCCTGCTCATCGTATAAAAAGAGGATATCCTTTCATAGTAGAAGAATTACCAGCTTTTGTTGTACTTGGTTGAGTGGTATGCTTAGAGAGCACACAACCCAAACCACTGGTAAGTCATTTGCTTGATACCAAAGCAAGCTGAGAAGAGAGAAATGTCAGAAATTACCTGAATCAGGCACACAGCATTATCTTTATGCAATGTGACTTTGTCTCAGACTGAAATAGGGCACAGCTGAATTTGTAAATAGCCTTGTATTCACCCCTCTGTCCTTGTGTAAATTAAAACATGAACCTTCTGAACGACAATTCTGGTGTCATCTGCAATCTTTTCTGGAGGCTCCATGTGGAGCCACCTTGGCGGGTGACTGAGATCTTACCAACTCCCTATTTTAGGTCAACTTCTATCTTTTTATTTTACATCTTTCCCCCCCCTCTTAATTCCCTAGCAAAATGACACCTGCCTTCAGCCAGATGGACAAAATTGAACTGTCTACTCAAAACCAACAATAATATTGCACGTTATATATCAGTTTAAGAATAGCTGCGTTTAATTCATTTTTTAAAGCTCGATGTCATCACTGGTACTAAGACAACACAATATTATTACACAATAGTTAAAATCTACTACAGATATAACTATAAGGTGAAGGAAAAAAATTTAACAAATAATTAGAAGAGGAAATGCTTGAAAAATATCAGAATATGATAAGCCCACCTGCTCATAAACTCTGCTAATTTGCACGTGTGACGCAAATCCACATGTAAACATGCTTCTACTAACAAGGTGACATTGCTATTGTAAAAACATTCCGTAGTGTGCTATTGGGATTTTTTAATGCTTATTTTTTTCCATGAATATATACCAAAAATACATTTTAAAATTGATACTTATTTTAAATTGACTGTTATTACTAAGGCATTTCAAAATTAGACATGGACAGGACTGCTGAGAGGTAGTATATAATACTTTATTTAATAGATTTTTGCCATGAAACACGTTGGAGATGAAGGCAACCAGTAGCCAGTGATAAGATATGGCAACATTGAAATAAGGATGTATCTACAGAAAAGATTTTTGTGGGTACTTATATGAGGTTTCTGTAATACAAGTGCATGATTTGGTGGTGATTTAAAAATTAAACTAGACAGCATATCTTTATTTCTTTGCTACCTGTTAGAAAGCTTTCCTTTTAAGTGGAATGCTACATTATTCATTCTGGGTTCAGCTGTGACAGAAACTAATCTGAGCATCTGCAGTGATCACTATTAGCTGCTTTTATGATCTTGTGGATGTTTTTTGAGTTGAGCATTAATTACAAAACATTGCAGTATAAAGATGTATGTATTTCTTGGGAAATTGAGGCAGTCAGCATTATTATTTGTGTTGCCATCCATGTTCCAGCCATGTTCAAGGTCCCATTTGTACCTACAAAGGAGAAGGTATGTGTCTCTAGTGGCTTCCCACCCAGGAGAGTGGTTTTGTGGAGAAAATGTAGCCCAAGCTTCTCTGCTAAACTTTATTTATTTTATTGTTATTTGATTTTCCCATGCCACTCATATCCTTATTTTGCCACCTGCTGTATCTCATTCAGCATATAATTTATAAAACTCCGGAAGAAGGATGGAGACAATCTTCTTGTTACTGTTCTGTACAATACAAAGACAAAGTGATCCTGGGTATAATAGGAACGAAGCCACAGTATGGTATCAATGATTATATTCCTCATCCTAATTTCAAATTAGATCAAGAAAAAAATTTGACTAATTTGGTAACATTGAGATTCCTGGGTATTTTAAAATGTGCCCATTTGTATTTGCAGTGTAAATAGTCACTGCCAAGAACAAATGGTATCTTGTAGTCAGCGAAACAGGGGGGATCAGAAGGCTGCTGCTCCTATTTAAGTGATTTGGAATTTTGCCACTGGTACAACAGGGCTGAGATTTCATGCTGGGCTCTAAATGTGAATGGCCAACTCTGTGCCAGAGGGGAAGCCACGTATCCTTTTTTGTCTTGGTGGGCTCAACTGCAAAAACAGGTAAAACCAAGGCCATGCTGCAAAAGTCACACTGCCTCAAAGGTGAGATTTCCTGGAAAAAAATGGGTCTGACTCTCCATTCCTCTACACAGCTACTTAACAGTGATGTTTTTTGAGTGATTTTGGTGCAGATGCAAAAGAGTGCAGAGAAATGGATCTAATGCATTTTTCAAAAAAAATAGGACTTCTAAGCTTCCACCCAGACACTGTGAGATGCCATGTTTCTGCTGACCAGGCTTAACAAACGTGTTCTATTTGCATTTGTCTGTGCCAAACCATGAACACTTTAAGCAATTCTAAACTATAACTTGACAGTTATTTTTCTTTTTCTCATTCATACTCTGACTTATGTATGATTTATAATATTTCTACTGGGAAAGCTTCTTAAGCAAGTAAGCTTTCCCTTGTAAGGTTTTGTACATTACCATTTGGAGGCATCTTTTTACTTTTACTATGGTAATATTTCCTACATCGATTTTCAACTTCATCATTACTGGAAATTGTCTAGGTAATAATTTTAAAGATGTTAAAGAGCTGCTGGTATTTCATGGAAAAGCCTGACAAACATTCCATTAAAAATTGTGCTGGTGATAATTCATCAAAAAGTACACTTCTCTAATTCCTTTCTTTTATTACATTTGCCACCTGAAGTTACACACTTGATTTCTAAATATATGATTGGCTCCAGTTCCTCTTGTTTATATTCTCCCCAGGAGAAGATGCTGAGTCGGACAGAGATAAAGAAAAAGAAACTTCTAACATAACCAGTCATTTATTGTGTTCAACCCAAGATAAAGAGGCCTGAGTTGCAAGAATCTTTCAAGCTTTCTTTTTATCAGGATCCTGTAAAAAGCTCACATTGAGACTTCCCGCAAATGGAAAAGAAATAGCAGTTTTATTGGTACAAATGCAAGATCATCAGTCCCAGCTTATGTAATGCAGTGAGCAAAAATGAGACGCCAAAATTAGCAGCATAATCTCCCCTTCATCGAAGAACTTTTTTCAGACATTTTCCACTTGTTGTTACCCTTATTATTTGTTTTCAGTCACCATTCACATACTAGGCATAAAGTATTCAAGTTTTTAATCTCTATATATTTTTTACCTAGCTATTACTTTCATAGGTACAACAAATTAGCTACATTTTTGTTCAGTTCTTTTCATTAACACATTGAGTTTAAACAGAAAGTATTCAGATTACATGGATTAATTAGATGTTTTATTAAAAAAAACAGGAAAATGAGTTGCAGAGTATAATATAAAACACAGCAGGCTTTGACTTTCTGCCTGGAAGCTGTTTAAAAAAATAATAATAATTAAGAAGGAAGAGTACACTGTATTCTATGCATAAATCAGAGATATTAAAGGCAAATATTTGCTTTTAGATTATGATGAACTCAGATTTATACAAAAAAAAAAATGGACTTGAGATGTTAATTTAGCTAAATATGAGCTCTAATCAGTCATTCCTCCTGCATCATCTTCCATGGCTACGCATAATAATAGTAGAGGTGTTCATACTGTAACGCAACCTTTCACTGTAAGCTAGAGCCTGAGGATGTTTTCTCCCCTTATCCTTGAATCCCCTTTGCACAGCCCTAAGCCCCATCACACATTTAGAAGGAACAGTTCAAAAACTAGATGGAGTATAATAAATTAATCTGGACTTAGTGGGTGGATAAAAGGTCCAGCAGGGGTTTGTTACAGACCCTGGGGACAAGAAGAGAGAGGAAAATGGAATATTGCACAATGACATTAGTAAGGCAAACAGAGATAATACTCTGTGTGCACGCCTGTGTGCATGTGGCTGTGTGTGTCTACAGAGAGTGGTGGGGGAAGGGTGGCATCAGTATTCTTAGCCTTGAATCATCTTAATGTAATAACGATTGAATACTGCTAGCCTACTTCCAGAGATCCAAGGAGGGAGTGTTTCTACATCTGTCCTTAAATTATCACACAAAACCAAATCGCAGACACAGGAACTCCTACAGCAGAAAGAAAACAGCATTAGCAAGTCTCCATCCTAAGCACCCTTACTTAGGAATTTGAAAACATCTTTCTCTGACCAGACCACTCGGAGGAGGAAGATGTGGGCAGTCTGGCTTAAGTTATTATGACACAACTTTTTATAGGAAATGCAAGAATGAATTATTGCACTTTGGAAAAACAGTTAAACACCAGAAACCAGGTCTGTTCTTACATATACTCTTAAACATACTACTAGTGCCATTTCAACATTGCAAGCCAAAGTGGCAGCTGCACTGGGTTTAGCCAATGTTACCACCTTTCCAAGGCGAGATGAAATGACAGGCAATAAAAATGCTTACGTCCTGCCCACAAGCTGGGAAATGGGTTCTCCCTTTCACACAGACTCAGCCTTGCTGCATGCTATTAAACACCTTCAGACAGGGCAGCAAGGCAAAAGTGTACAATTTTATAAAGGACAGATTGTTGAATGCAGAGAAGCACACAGCAAAATGGAGTACAAGGAAAAGAAAGAGGGGGTTCAAGTGGATTGAGAATCGCATTGCCAGAAGCCTACAGACTGACAGGTTTGGGAAAGTAATTTCTGATGATCCATTTGAAATTTGTACTTAAAACACTAAAGGTATGAATGAAATGTTCCCATCTTTAATGTATATTCATCAAAACCTGACATGCAATATGCACTTTGAAATTGAAATGAAACAAAACTTTAATGTAATTCTGAAATGTGCCTAAATACCAGTTGCTCCTCATTCCCTTTTTCCACACCTACCATAAGCAAAGGCTTGCCATAGCTCATGCAACAGAGTTGCGTCATTACACATTATATCAAGAAATATAGATGTCAGTGCTTCCCATTTCACTTTTTTTCAGCAGGATTCTGGATGACATCTTTAGATGTACACAAGGAGAGGAAGGTATACATTGGGAACTGCACCCTCGGCTGCACAGGGGCCTGAGAAAACATGAGTTAAGGTGCCCTCTATCACTCCTTGCGATGGGCAGAACCATCCCTCTCTCAGCTCTCCTTAAGCTGTTGAGGAAAAGCAGGGACTTGAAGGAGAAAGCCTGTTGACACAGCTGGAGCTCCTCTTGGACATCAGTCATATTTGTTGATTCTTTTCTAGCACAACTCCACCAACACAGTAGACTTTTGCTTTCTGAAGAGGAGTTTCCAAGTATGAGCCTAGCTTTAGTTTGAAAACATCTTTTTTTTACACGTTCTCTCACAAAGCGCATCTGCAATGAAATCTTCGGAGTGCAAGAATTATGTGTGGTTACTGGCTTAAATCTGTGCTGGATTCCCAATGGTCTATTTTTATCTTATGTTGTCAGAGCAATTTGGGATGTTGCACAACATCTGACAGTTCTGATGCAAAGAAATGGTAGCAATACAGTTTTTCAAGTTAAAAATCTAGAGAAGATGCTGGACGGGCAACATCTGACTGGCTAAAGATTTGTGAAAGAAACAGCTAAAGAACAGCAAAGTATGCTACCTGGAAAGGTGTATTAGCAAAAGAATGGAATTAACACTTGGATTTAGAGGAGAGAGCTAAAAGTTAAAACAAGTTCAATGTTACCAAGCTTTTAGCCAATATCCTGAAGATATGTAATTAACTGGACAGTGAAGAACATTTCCAGGACTTGCAAAGAGAGTTCATTTCGAAGTCATGGCAACTTCCTTCATCTGTTGCTATTGCCAGAATGTACTCAGTGCCGAATATCTCTATTCCTGCGTAACTCTTAGTCACAAAACACAAAAAGAACACAAATAACATTTTTCCTTTCATTGGTTTGTAAGTCTGTTTTAGATAAAGCTATTCTGATAGTTTAAGACTCTTTGTTCAGATTGCACAAGCTATTTGGTGCCAGAGTTATTTAAATCCTGAGAAGAGGTATTACAATAGATAGAAATGATGTATGAATAGGACATAAATGATGATGATGGAAGGGCTGATTTAATAAACGGGAACTTTAAGCTGAAAGCATGAATGAGAAGGCACTGGATCTACAGCTCCACTGATGGGGAACACGGGGTCACAAAGAACTGAGAAGAAGTGCTGCATGTTGCCCTGCCAGGATTTATCCCTGTGCTCTGAACACTGGACACACTGCTGGGTAAGCTACTAGAGCTGCCAACTTGCAGACGATACCTAAAGCTGACAACCTAATCATCTGTGGCATTAAAGATCCTGTGGCACTTTTATAAAAGACAAGGAATTAGCTATAGCGAACTGGCCTAATTTCAGTCTGCATAATTACATCCTGCACACCTATGATTCCTTTGCAGTTTCTTAGGGGAAAAACGAACATATTCTTCCCTTGCTGTAAACCTTTTCCCAAGAAAATCTCAGATATAGCTGTAGTCATCTTGTGCTTAAGTCTGATATCAAACTGTTAAATTTCCAATGCACTTTGAGATCATTTACTCTAAAATGTAAGATTATTACTGCAGACATCTCAAAGGACTATATAATCCACCCTATATGTTCCAATAACTAGGCACAAAAGAGCAAACTGAGAATTTGGTTTCTGATTCCTCCCCCTTCTTTTCCCTGCCCATTTCTATGCTTTAGAAACCAAAGTCATAATGCTGTCGGAGCATTTTTTTAGTGGTTTAATAAACATGACACGCTTGCACTTGTTTTGCATTTTAATAGCAATGCAGTGGCAATAAGACACTTCCTCAAATATAATACATGCAATTATATAGGTTTTTAAGTGCTAACTTTTTGCCAGGCATATATATACATATACAAAAACCTTTTTTTTTTTTTTCAAAACCTAAAAATTCTCTTTTGCTTTCACTCTTCCCCATGTCCTGGCCATCTGACTGTTTGCCCTTCAGGCGGAGTTTGACAGGCACACACCACCTTTGCAACTGGAGCTATTAGGAGCTGTGTGTTGGTGGCTGTATCACTGTAGATAGCCCCAGTGGAAACTTTTTAACAGCATCTGAGGAGTGCCAATGGAAGTGGTCACACTGTTGATGTGACAGTTTTTAATTTTCCTTTTTCTTTCCTAAAGACAGTTTCAGTATGAGTTCTGATCCCGAATTTGCATATATACTACTTCAGAGGCAGTTCTGCTTGCACGTATTTCTCTTTTTCCTCTTCTCCTTTTTCTGAACTACTTCTGTGCTGTTTTACATTCCAGTATACATACAGAAATGTAACTTGCCTTATGCTAATCCACTGGAGTATGCTGTCTTTCAGTATGATGTACCTGGCGCTTGTGACCAGCACCCGGACGGGTGTGACAGAACGCTGCATCACTCAGTGGTGACCACTGATAACATCAGTTCTAAGAGCAAGAATGGCCAAGTGTTGCTAACACACGAAGTTTGGTTCAGGATTTTAAAGTCCCGAAGTACTGCAATGATCTGTCTAGGGTTTTGGGTTGACCCATTTTAAATACCTTGTGTCTATTACAGGAGTAGACCTTCATTAACCTACCCTGAAGTTCTTAAAAATTAAATTAAATCTCACTAGAAAAGATTCAAGTAGTAAAGGTTGAGTTCCAAGGTATATAACTTGTACTGTGTTGGTGCTTCTGATTTTGGACTATCACCCCTCTCTCTCTCTCTTGCCAGGCTCAGGGTAACATTTTTATTTTTCATTCATTTTTATTCAGAGGTAAATTGCATGACCAGGAATGAAATTAATTCCAGGGTGTGGCTTAAGGTGCATTACAATAAACAAAAGGGCTCATATTAACTTTAGTAGAGCATCCACAATGTTCAGTAGAGTACTGAAGTTAATATAAGCCATAATATGCACATATTTTTTAAGGAAAAGCTTTAATATTCCATACCATACCGACAATATTGAATTGATCTATGTTTACGCTAAATAGCATAACTTCCTTTTATGTTTCAGATGTTAATATTCATAACTTTACAGTATAATGTTGTATTTGGCTTCTGCATCAGGTTCAGTTAGACCGTTACCCTGACAAACATTATTAAACAGTTTTTACTTGCAACTTAAAGGTACTGTAATCAGAAGTTTTCTGCTACATAACTTCACTGCTGTAGGAATTACAGGCTTGAGCAACTTATCTTGTATAAGAAACTGCCAAATGACATGAGGTAAAACAGTAACTCCACAGAAGGATCTAATTCAGTGTACTTACTGTGCGCTAGTATTAGTCAGTTATTAGGTTATTAAATCCTCTCTAATTATTATCTGAAGCTTTTCATAAATAGCTTTTTGCAAAATGGATCTTATCTAAAAAATTAATTTATTGGATGTTTACAGGCTTAAAAAAAGTGATTTTATGATATAAAACCGGAATGACTTCCTTTTTAAATAAACCCAATTGGTGTTGTAATTGAGATGAGCACGCTATTTTTTTCACACAATAATCTGATATGGGACTTTCTTTTCTCAAGAGACGTGCTTGATCTGCTCTTTATAGACATTCAGTCTCTGTAAATATGCTTTTGGTTTCTTTATCAGTAATAGTATTAGACCTGAATGCTTCAGTATACAGTATAATGGGATATTAAAGGGCTTTCTGTATATGTTTTAGACAAGCCAGTCTAATAGAAAGAAATGAACACATATTGAAAGATATTCTTTTCAAGTAGACAGTACCATTTAGAAGGATTTTCTTCTACCATTTAGTTCTTATATTTTTAAAGAAAAACACATTGTTTTCTTTGCCTTTTTTTCTCTCTGTCACTGTTTGCCTTTTCTTCCTGCTTGTACTTTGCTACCTAACCATCTGACTAGCTGTGTTGCCATGGGAAGGACTGTAATGCCATAAATTCAGAGAAGAGAAGTTCCTGTGTTCCTTTTTTTCCATTTTATTCTTACACAATCATTAGCACAGATTAGCTCCTTTCATAAGGGTGTACTGGCACTAGAGAAGGACTGTAAAATATTCCATTTTGGAAAAGATACAGCAAAAACATTTTATGTTTCACAGAAAGGCACCAATCTACACAGGCAAAAGCCAATGCTTCCCAACTTGTAGATACCCGACTGTTTGAGAACTGAGCCAAATTATGTGCAGTTATCCATCTAGTTTTACAGTAGCTAATGAGAATTCTGGAAATGCTAAAAAATGGAGAAAAAAACCCACATTAAATCACAAAAAAAAACCCTGGTGGATGCCTTAGGGGATTTGTAATACAATACAGAGATTTTCACTTTTAAACCACTGGTTAAATCCACCGCAGGCTAGTAGCGACTGAAATTTGCTACCTTCTAAAATCTGTAAAGTGTGGTCTATCTAAAGGGAGCCAGTGGTCTCAGCTCAGTTGCTAGTGCCAGCTCTTTCCATTAGAAAAAAGAGAGCTTCCTTAATTGGCACTAGCATAGAGACACTCGCTTGGAGGGCTCAGTGGAAACACGACGGACAAAACAGGTACCAAGAGCCGTCCCTCCACGTACTACAGTGCAAACAGACCCAGGTTTGTTCTATAGACAACTTTCTCAGCCACAAACTAAATGTTTCTGGAAAATGGCCTCCAAAAGTCAGCTCCCCTGAAGTAAAAATGAGTGTACCACTTGAGTATGGCAGAATCACACACTCTGTGACGCAATCCGACTTCTTCAGGAGAACGTCGACAAGTGCCTTTACGTGCCAGAACAGGGTCCCCTACACGCCATTCACTGCAAGTGCCAGTTGGCATCTTCAGGCCGTATCCCCACATTACCGGCATCTACAATTCAGAATCAGGACCGGGGGCTCCGGACACAGTTCCAAAGCTCCAACAGGGGCAAAATCAAGTCCCTAGCTGGTAACTGGCAATGAACATAACCTAGCGGTTACTTCTGCCGTTGTATTAATCATCCAGCTTCGACACGGGTAAAAATTTATTTTGACCAGTAAACAACAGCAATACAATTCAGAAGATACAGGGAGCAGACGTGCAAAGCACAGAAAGCCACGTGTAAAGAGTCACTGTCCTGACTGCAACCGCGTGTTACTCTCAGGTTTGGCTGACGGCTGGGTGCTGAGCTGCTCTGTTCAATATTGTGCATGTTGATTGGCTTGTTATTCACTTCTGCCTCTGCTGGAAGCCAGACTAACCTGTGGGGGAAGTGCTGGAAAACAATTACAGTATACTGAAATGGTCACACAAGTACAGCATACTGCAATACTTTACATAATTTATTAGGTGTTACTACATTCACTGGCACTCACATGACAAAGATTTTAACGAGACCGACCAATAGGACAACACCTGCATCCCTGTAAGAACATTTGAGATGAAAATTTACAATTAAGCCAAAAGCACACTTGTTACAGCGCAAACACTGCAATCAAGTGGTCGGCCTTAACTCTCAATATATTACGTTAACACAGTATGGTTGCCAGCGTAAAATAGAAATTTTTGTTACAGCAGCAATTAGTTGCTCGCTATTTTTGAAAATCAACATTTAATATACTTTTCCAAACCAATCCAGTGTTACTCTGA
The DNA here is from genome assembly GCA_017639485.1 of Pluvialis apricaria. Taxonomy (NCBI): domain Eukaryota; kingdom Metazoa; phylum Chordata; class Aves; order Charadriiformes; family Charadriidae; genus Pluvialis; species Pluvialis apricaria. Next base: position 9,895,566 of record CM030017.1, read on the forward strand.
ATTTTCATGCATCATTTCTTTATTTTTGTCCCTATTGTGCACACAAGGTCAATTAACTGGCAAATATAATTATTTTACAAACATAGCAAGCTGCAGCTATTATAAATAACAACTTATTTGCATATTTCCTTGTTTCTGAAGAGAATGGCAACGTTATCGGTCTGAAAATCTTTCCAACTGTAATACAGCAAGATATTATTTTTAAGTAAATATTCTCTTTAAGTAAGTGTTCTAGCAAATATGCTATTTCTTAGATTAAAATCAGGAAGTAGAAGCTGGGTTGCAGATTTCAGAACTTGCTTCATTTGCATCTTGAAAATGGAATGGAACGGAAAGCTTTCAAGCTTTATTGTTCAACTCCGCAATTCTGTTGCTCTTTGTAAATGAAACAGAAAAGAGATGTATGTGAATATATCACACATTTCAGCCTAAATGAGCTTTTCAAATTGTAAATGAATATCATTGTTTGTAGTCACCTTCACAGTATTCCTGAAGTTGAAGCTGTGAGCTGAATTCTGACAGAATTTTGTGAAGGATTTGGGAAAACATGACTCACAAGATTTTAGTACTGGCAGACAAAGACCCCTTTCTGATTCTATTTTTGATTCCCAGGGTCTCTTTAAATAAAGAAGATATTCAAGACTGAGGGACAATAGAGAACAGCTGTAAGGATGATTTCTTTTAAAAGGAGAAATCAAAGGGCAGCACTTCTAATGTGCACTATATATGGCAATCTCTTTGTCTGAATATTGAAGAACTGGTTGGTACTAGCATGCTGTGCTGAAACTGCATGGCTATAGAGGTTTTCCTAGACATATTTCTTGATGACAACTGCATGCTGTTGGATTTGTTTCAGTGACTGTGAATCTGTGAGCCGTGCATATTGTGTTCCATTTGCCACTTCACAAGAAAAAATATTTAGTGAGTTTATGGCAAGCAGAACACCTCATTTATGCTGATTGTCGTATATGGGGTGATTTGTAGATTCACGCATGCTGAGCTTCAGGCACGCCGGCTTTCAGGCACTTTGAAAAAACTACATTGGGCAAATTTGAGATTTATCCCCAGCCCCAATACAATTCATGTGTTGGGGTGCTCCTACTGAGACCTACCAATGGGAGCTGACAGCTGCATACAGTGCACTGGAAACATTTTAAAGCTTGCTGTAAGGAAAATAGAGCAGTCTACGCCTAGCAGGGAGGAAAATCGATGACTCGGCACTTGGCAGTGGTGACCAGCAGGATGCTTCTGATGAATGCTGAGTCATTGATTTCCCTCCCTGATCAGCAGCAGCTGCTCCATTCACACTGCAGAAAGCCTTCTTGCCACGACCACATGTGTCAGCAGGCTTTGTTGTCATTAAAGCAAGAGGTATTAGCTGACAAGACATCCAATTTATGTATTTTTGGTGTTGATAACTCTGCTTACAATTTCAAAGTTGCTTCTCAGCTAGGGCACTTAAGAGGACTCACATACCAAGGCAGGAGATCCAATAGCACAAGCAGCTTCGCAGGTACAAACAATATTTGCGTGATGGATGTACGAACGTTTCCCAAGCCTTCAGTTCTTTTTCTCACCAGGACGCATGTATTTCATAAACTCAGAGCACAGTCAAGCAGAGAGGTTAAGATATCTTCTGAGAAGGTAGGCTTCAAGTCAGCACAATGCTTATAGTAGGAAAGCTTACATGTTTAAAGTTAGACGTATGTGTAAATATTTGGATGAACTGGGCTCTTCTCAAATGCCGTGCCTTCAGTGTATTCTGTGATGTAATATGGTATGGCTGAAGACGAAAGCATAATTGTAGTTTATCATTTTATAAAAATAAAAAGGCAACAGGTAAAACAGGTGAGACTACACTGAATGACTGCAATAAAAGTACAGTCAGAGCTGGTTATTACAAATCTCAGCATTTGATTAGTATGTATAAATTTCTCAACATGTTCTATAGTTTTTGTGTTGTTAATATTACCATAATTATTACTTAACAAGTTAACATGTTTGTATATCAGTCTGAACTATTCTTTGAGGAAGCAGTTTACAGAAGGAGACAAAAGAAGAGAAGGGGCTGTCATGAGATAAAAGTGGTTTCACAGGATTAAAATTGACTGAAATACACTATTTATAGGCAGGCATTTCACTGCTAGTAGCAATGTTGAGCTTCTGCATTTCAGGTTCCATTCATTGCAGACTATGCGTGACTCTGCCTCAGAAACACTCGCAGAAAAAGTCATAGGTCAGGCTTCTGTGCTTGAACTGGTATTTCAGCAAAACCTCGCATGTCCAGCCACAGAAACCATTTTCCCTCAACTCTGCGGGTCTTTGTCCTTTGAAAAAGAACCTCTTCACCACAGCAACAGGCCTGGATTCAGGAGAACCCATAATGGTAAACTGCTTTTTCCTAGTTAATTCAGCCACAGATTGGAAATTCCTTTTTTATAGTTGGCTCCCTACTTTCAGCAGGCACGAGTCCACTTAAATTCATTTGCATTTTAAAGTGACCTCATCTTCTGGCTTCAGCAAGTCCTTGTTAGAGCTGCATCAAACTCAACGTTCTTGGTTTAAATAGATTTTGAAAAGCGTACACCAGCTACAATATCCACTCAGGTTGTAGCATTTGTGAGTTTATGAACTCTGAAATTTAAGATAAAGATCACTGCCAGCACCTTTCCTTTGCCTTATCTCCCTAAATTTCTAAAAGCCCACCTCCTTTCTGCTACGCCTAGGGGCAGCTGAGCAGGCTTCTCCTCATACTAGCAGTTGCATTAGCACAGAAGCTTTCAAGGATAACTGCTGCTCCTCGGGGAGCCCAGGAATAGGAGCAGGCAAGAGTGCTCTCATTCTTTTATTCCTTCGCACATCTGGGGTCTGAAGTATCTTAGGCTGTGCTAAAAATCTGCTAACTTCAGAACCAAGTCTTTGAAATCAGATTGTCAGCTACATTGCAGTTAATGAGCCATGTAACCTCTTAAATCATACACATATCACTTTCTTTAAAATTGTTGACCAAGGGTATAAAGAATACAAAACAGAAATAGCAAATGAACTCAAAAGTATAATGTGACCCCTGTCTTATGTCTGAGCTTCTTTGGTATGATCCACATGGACAGAAATGAATCTCATACATTAACCGTTGCAACTGATGCAAGTAGCAGTGTTCTTGAAATTCTCTATTTAATTTGCTGATGATTTCAGTAAAATACTAAGTTTGCAAACTGAAGGCCATATCCTGGTACCGACTGATGTCATGGTCACATGGAGTAGAAGAAAGATCAAATGAAAAATAAAAAATATGACAGATCCTACATAATTTCACTTCTGACTGAAAGTTAAGGAATACTCTACTCAGGATAGAATTCAGAGAGAATAGAATATTTAGCGTGTAAAATATTTTAAACTGCTCTAAAACTGATCGGGAGGGGATATGCTACTCATAAATAATGAATTTTCAATACAAACGATGCGCATTGGGACACATAGTCCAAGTTTTGGATAACAAGAAGTTTCATTAAAAAGACGTTCCAGTGAACAAGATCCTGCTGTGTTTAGATCATATCTACCTAATAAAATTAAAGATTTAGTCATAATTAATATAGATCCAGACATTTACCTAATTAAAATGAACTGGGTAGAAAGAATTGATTATACATTTCCTTATGAATGAAAATAAACATACAAATTAGCGTTCTTCAAAAGATAATATATAACTCTAATGCTTTGATGATAGAAATCTCACATTATTTTTAATGTAAGATTGCTACTGATTAGAAAAAATGTATATTATTACACTTAGTAAATCAGATTGTTTAAATCAGCATATGAGTTGATGGAGCTATGACAACTTACATTATCTGAGAATCTACTCCTTATCTTCAACCAATGACGAGCGCAGAATCAACACTTGTAAAGAGGAACGCTTCCTTAGAGCAACTATCAAACAAAATCTTTTTCAGATGAAAAATGAAAACAAATGACAGCACTGCAAAGACTATCACCATAACCAGTACTCAGAAAGCCTCAGTATATATAAAAGAATAAAATTTATCTGAAAATAATAAATTTTAAAAAAGCTTTCCGTAATGATGTGAAATTCTGAGAAGGGGTTTACAATTTTTCTTGAGCTCTGAAATCAGAAAAAATCCTTGAAACCAGACTTTATTTCACGACTGTCAATATTTTTTAAGGCATTCTATACAAGGAATATTGCAAAGCTGTTTCTTTCTTGGTGTCCTGTGTGGTGACACAAAGCCGAGCTGGGATGTAACTTTTCCAGCATTCCGGCTTTAACAGACAACAAACTAGAGGATGTTGCTTATTTAGCAAAAGGACCTGAAGTATCATGAATATGGCTGTATGGTAAAAAAAGAAACAAAGCATGAGTTCAGTATTTTTCAAACCTTATTACAGGCTTTTTTTAATTTGGGGAAGAACACTGAGATACGAGTGATAATCTTTGCATCTGGCAATGGTGAAATTCCAAATTTAGAAAACGACAAATTAGTTAACAAAATTTCTGTCATCCCAATTGATCTGAAATGGCAAACAGGAGAAAACTGGATGCACGAGATCTCTGAAAAGTAGATGTTATGCTTATTGCTGGACCTTTGCTATAGTACCTACTTTTATAAGTAGAAGCAGCAGAACAGAAAATGGAAAAATATATATGTACCATAGTGAGCATACCAGGCTGCCCCTAGATGGAATAACATTTGGAGTTGTCGTATTGTATTGTGTGTAACCTTTCTGCTATATTCCTGAAAATAAAACCAGAGCATTCAGGAACAGCACCAAATAGGCTGTCTTTTGGACACAGAAGACATCCTTAAAATACATTACACTAGCTCTCAAATGTTCAGAGAAACAGCTGTTCAATTTTATGTCATATCACTACACCATTCTTATTGCAAAAGATAGAGACCTTGCATAATCAACATATTTTCCTGGCATGTCCTCCTATTGCTCCCATTCTCACACTGCTAACGTAACTGCTGCATTAGCAGCACTTCTGTTTTACCAAATATGCTGAAGATTATTTTCTAGAATAGACTTTCACAGTCAGAGATTCATGAATATTGCTAGCCAGAGCTGTCGGGCTCCTTCTTTACAGAAGACATAATTTTACTTTTAACTAAAGACATCTGGTCAATATTTATTAAAGCTTGTAGATTGGTTTGATGATATGGGGCTAGAAACTTAGCTGATGTAAAACTGATATGGCTATAACATGCAGCAGAGATATGCTGCATTAACATCAGTACAAAGTCTGTCCCTGAAAACTTCAATATAGCAAGGCACTAAGTAGGTATGCATCTTTTAAAACCTGATTTGAACCTGAAATCTTCATTTTCCCTAGATGTAACCTGGGAATATTCTGGCCCTTAAGCAAAGCTATTTGAAGCTAATATCCTAGTACAGATACGAACTGAATTTAGCTCAATGTGCATTCACTGGATATGTTCCATCCTGTAGAAACACCTCTCCCCATCCAGCACGACAAATATGTAGGACAGACAGTATACAGTAGTATTTCATTTTCTCTCCCTTTTTAAAGCCTTCTTCTCAAGCATTTCTTTTCTCTATATGTGTGTGCATGCGCATGTTTCTACCCCTCCTCTTTCATTTCTTTTCTCTGTAGGGCACCGAAAGTGCTTTTCAGGTGGGAGGGCAGCAGTGTAAAATTGACTACCATTCTAGTCAATTTGCTTCAGCAGCCATTCCATGTGTAAAGCACTTTATACAGAAGGAAGCTTTTTAGACCTTAAGACCAAAAAATCTATTCTTTTACAGCCATGAGGTCCCTGTGAAATCAGAGAGGTTTCAAGAACTCATGCGAGGATAGAATTTGGCATGGAACCCAGTGAAAAAAAAAAGCCTATTAAGATCTTGCAATCTGTTTCCCCTTGTTTTTCTTATTAGCACAAGAGACTCTCTCAGGAAGCAAATAATTTGTTTAGAGAAGAACGTCTTTACCGAAGAACTTCAAGCAGGCTGTACACAGAAGCACTGGAGCACTTTTCACTGCCTCCTACTGTCTGAAACCAAATTGTAGTGTTATTTTTAAATCAAATAGAGCCTAGAGAAATAAAATTGTCTGGCTGCATCCAGCTAATGTGTCTCATGCTTCACAGACTTGGTATATTGTCCAATGATAAGTACCATCCATTTCAGTCTTCTGGTGTTTACTGTTTTTCTATGACCTTACATAACTTACACTTAACCCATTATTTAATAGGTGCTGTACCTTTAAATCTTTAAGGATGTTTGAGAGCAGGAAGTCATTTTTACTTAACTTGTTGAAGACTGGTGTTGAGGACAAACATACTTGTGCTTGTTGTTAATCTAGAACGAAGGTCATTCTCACTGAAAACACGCAGTTGCTGCTTGCGCATAGGAAAACCCAGCAGCCTTCCATGCGGCCAAGACAACATTGGACTGGTCAGATATTCACTATAATAAATAAGTCTTTTTAAGACACATGGTCTCACTGGATACTTGCTCACAAAGGCTTCAAGGCCATCATTTAAAAAAAAAATCAGAACAATGAAAGACTACAATTAATTTACAATTAATTTCTAATATCATCAGAGAGGTTACTGGGCTCCCAGTTGCTACCCATACTAAGTTGCCTCTTATTCACATACCAGTAAGAAATACCTATATTTTCCATGTTGCTTTCAACAGTCTTTTTTATAAAATTGTCCGACTCTCATGACAGATTTTAGACCTCGCAAGACCCTAGACTTGGAAGAGTTTTTAGATAAGATTTTTAATGGAAACTTTTTCAGTAGGAAAAAAAAACCCAACACACCCCCTGAATTTGAACACCCACACCCACCCACCCACGCACAAATTTTTGTTCTGTTTTTATTTGAAGGAGACAACTAAAATGTCATGTTGGGACTATCCATCTCTCTGACCACGCGGCTTGCTAGGATCCCAGGAAATAGCTGTCTGGAATGCCCAGTGAGGCAACTAGTCAGGAAACCAAAATGCAGCCAATTGCTAAGTCAATCATGTAATCACTAAGTAACGCATAAAGGAGGCGAGCTGTATAGCTGTGTAGTGTGTCGTTCAGGAGGGAAGTCACCCTGCTCCTAGATAACCCAGAAAGTCTGCCAAACAAAAGAGTGGGTCATCCCGCACCTCAAGAATATGGATCAGGCCTCGGGAGGCTATGAGAGAGTGGCTGAAAGCTACCAGTCAGGGGCAGCCCAGGGCTGAGAAGAGAAACGAGTCGACTGGAGAGATTCCTAAAGCCTCTGGTAACAGATCAGAGAACATTACAGAACACGATAAGAAGGAACTTCAAGAAGAAATCTTGTGCCTACCCCAAGACATGCTGAACTCCTCCTCATTCTGGACAGGCCTTTTTTCTAACCTCAACTTAACAAAAAAAGTTAAAGGTAATTTGTGTTTACCTATCTTTATTGTCAAAAAAAGCTTTTGCCTAAAGCTTAACCAAACTTTTCATGTTGCACTTGAATCACTTACTCTCTGTCCTGTCCACAAGGTTATTCCCTTTGGCTTTGCATCAGCTTTTTACGTATTTGAAGACTGCTATCGTGTTTCTTCTCAGTCTTTTATTCTCTAGTCTAAACAACCCCAAACCTTGTAATCTTTTCTTATAGGTTGCTATATTGCTCTGTTCTGGTCCACGTGAGACTTAAACCTGAACTTAGCTTACACCTTTCCACAGTTGCAAAACAGAAGAAATACTTTATGCATTTTGCAGACTATGCTCCTGTTTGTACAACTCAAAATTACTTTCCCCCTCGTTTTTTTACACTAGTACGGCGTTGCCCATTCATGTTCAAGCTGCAGTACAACCCTTAGTTCCTTTCCTATAAGATTGTAAATTAGTCAGTTGTTTCTCACTTAGTTGATTCTATAAATTATTCTTGTTGTCCAAGAAACTGGACTCGTCTTTAATTGCATCCTGTTTTTTTTCATCCCATCTTTCTAATTTGTCAAAATCCCGTGGAATTCTAATCATGTTCTCCTCCGTACCTGGAGCCTTCAAAGCTTTGTGGCATCTGTAAATTTAATAAGAACATTCTTTATCCTATCATTGAAGTCACTAATGAAAATATTTAACAGTATCTGGCTGAGGACAGATCCCGGTGGAACCACATTTTACATATCCTTCCCTATTTACAGTAACTATTCTTCGACTTTGGTTTTCCAGCTCATTTTGCTAACACTCCATAGTAGATCTTCTTCTAGGTCCTGTTTTTCCAGCTTGTTTAAGTCAATGTTATGTGAAGCAAGAATGTTTTAAAGCACCTCTAAAGTTAAGATCTATAGCTTCAAGAGATATGGGGGAGAAGCACTGTTCCTAGACTTCTAGTACCTTCATGCCTTCAAAGAGCACTTCCTGCGTAGTTTTACACCCACGCAGTGCCATCGCTTCACCTGCTCTGACTTTCTTCCAGTGTAAGGAAAGCACATCCAAGGAAAAAAACACTGAGCTGATACAGAAATTCATAGTTTGGAGTGGTATGAGGCATGGAGATCAACAAGTTAGGGAGGTATGCTGTCTCTGAGTTTATTCCTTCACACCCTGGAAAAACCTCCTTTTAACTGAAGATCCCTGTTCCCACCTTATAATTGTGGAGGGATTCTGCAGGTATGTGCAACAGAAATTATTACCTCCCAACCAGTTCATCCAATCTAGCCAGTTCCATCAGTTTTAACTCCTTCACCTTCACAAGTGCTTGAGAAAGGGAGTATCCAGACCCATAGCTTGTGTACTAGCTTGGCCCAGTCGGGTGATCAAAGGAAGGAATGTTGGCCTGAATTTCCTCAGTTATGTGCATTACATTAGGCCCTTATCGTTACTTTGATGTCAGTTTTTGTGGTTTAATTATATACTAAGAAGTATTCTTAGGTAAGCCAGGAAGATCTGTCCTTATGACTCAACCATCCACTTTTTGGCCAGCTGACTGTACGTTTAATTAACATCCTAGGCATCAGTTCTGCAGTCCTACCCCAGGCAAATCTCCCATCAAAGTGAATGGGAGTTACCATCTGTGCAGGGCTCAACACGGAGTCAATAGTACAGCACTACAAGTTTGGGCAAACAGTCAATCGTTATGAATTTTTTAGTAATGGTGTTAAAGTGTTCTTAGATTAAAATATTCCTTTTAGTTTAAAAAGATTAGTTCTCTCCTTAACTAGTGTATTTGAGTCATTTGTAAGCGGGATGTTGGTGAAAACATTAAGAAAGGTCATTTTCATTCGACCTTTTAATTTGTATTCCTTGCTCTGCGTTGGGAGATTTGAGCACGCTGGAGGAATCTGATAGATGCAGCGTATATGTACCACATCAACTGCACCGAAAAAAGTTAGTCCTTTGACATAGATAATTGTGCATTAAGAACTTCAGGTTGAAAGATACATTCTGGTCAATGCCTAGAAGCAGCAAATGTGAGGGGTTTTTTTGATGTTTGGCAGTAGGCTAACATTTCACCCACTAAAGTCAGTAAGAAGTCTGCTCTCAAAAAAAAATTAGGCTATTCTCAATACTTTTGAAACACTGTTCTAAAGTTTTACGTTCTGCTACTGGATAACCTTAGACAGAAATAGGTACTATAAAATCGATTTAGTGATGGGTCACAAGCATTTGGATCTTTTACAACACCGATTTTAAAAGAAAGTGTAACAATACCAATAAATCCATGACACTGTTAAAGATTTTGGAAAAAGCTCAGTGGGATTCGGGGAACTGAATCCCAAGCTAACCTGCACCTTTCCTGAGTCAATCTGATTTTGCCGTTACCAAGGATGCAGCTTCCGCAATGGTGTTGGATCCCTTCTTAAACTCTCCTCACCTCAATGCAACGTCATCCCTCAAAGACTCATAGACTTCCCACACCAGCCACAGCTCTGCTTCACTTCTGAGTTGTCTTGGAGACAAGGAGGTGCCTTGCTGGCTGAGAGGAACGGAGCAGCAGCATAGCTTGCTTCGAGCACACAGTCCCCCTATGGCTGGAGCAGAAAGGCTGTAACAGCAGGTAGCACTAATGGTACAGGGGAACATAAATGGGCTGAATACCAGAGTACAGGATACAAGACTAATACTGCAGCATCAGGACAGCACGATAACGCCGTGTATTCAGCATGTCACCCATTACTAATGCATATGTAGGTAGGAGAATTGTTCAATGTGTTTCTTTTAAGAAGCCACTGCAATCAGACTGCATACCCTGCCATACTCAGAAACGTAATTTGGATTGACAGAATTTGTCATGCTTTGCGTAAGAAGGCAAGCTCACTTTAGTCCCAACCACAACAGCCACAAGAAGTAGCACAGAACTGCTTCTGTGGTTCAGGGGAGAATAAAAGCTACAGAAAAGAAAAGCAGTGATGGACCCAAAAAAAATTTGCACTGGAAACATAGAAAAATTGTGTCTAGCATGCCTCGCAGAAAACCTGCTGTTAAGCAGAAATAAAAGACATTGGTTTATTTTCTGGAACAATAGACAGAAAATATTTTCTCATACTGGAATGATCAAAGAATAAATTCAATTTTTAGTTTAAAGTTTTCTCTGTATTGTGGTTAATTGTGGAGGGGGGAGGTGGGTGGTGATGGGGTACAACTTAAGAATCTGGTTATCTTTAAAGAAGGCTTTCAACCTAATACTTTCAGCAGTGAACTGTGCTGGATAGAAATCTATCTTGCACTTGTCACATCTATATTAAATTATCTACTTTTTTCATTTTACAAGGGAAGACGTGAGCAGAACATTACTCAGCTGTCAGGATACAGGACTGTGCTGCTGAGGAGAGTACAAGTGAATATATTCTACGAAGCTGCAAAGCTAGCACAAAGCTACCAGAGGAGGGATTTGTGTCACCAGTTTTACCTACTGTGGTTCCTGGAAGGCAGTTTTCAGTAGGCTTTGTTTTGACTGCTTTTTGTTATGGTGATATTTAAACCTGATCAACGGTCCTTTCTTCTGCATAGCATCTCCTGACTACAGCCTTACAGATAAGGACTGGCAAAATATTTTTCCCTTTCAACAAATACAAGCTGCCCAATGCAAACACTCTATGATGACTTCTGCAGATGGCCCTTACCTTATTACCCAAAGGGTAGTAAAGAACAATCCTTGCAACTCAGTTTTCAGTATGTTTTGCAGGTATTCTGGCTTATCACCTTAAAACATAGTAGGTTATAAAAGCATTAAGACACATCCTGAGAACATTATAGATATCATATTCATTCTTCCCTAGACTATACGTGATAAAACAAAAAGAAGCCCACAAAGCTTCCTGATAGTTCTCCACTTTTGTCTTGCAAGCTGACCTTGTGGGTCTTAGACTTTGCTGTCATCAATTTTCCCACTTAAAGGAATAAACATGTCAAAGAAAATCTTATATTCCTTGTAAGGATAATTTGAAACCATAGAGTGGTATCAAACTTCCAGGGTTCAAAAATGCCAAAAAGTTAGGCTTGAGTGGCTGAACTGTGACCATAGTGGATAGGCAGCAAATACACTTGGGGATGGCTAAAAGATGGGTTATAGAAAAACAAATGCTGAAAACCAAGATAGTTCTTGTGCCTAACACTGCCTTCCAAAATATATGCATGTCAGCAGTGCTTCTTACTGCATTTCCCTGACTGTGAGGGTAGTAACCTGTGCCTCTATGTATAACAAGAAGTTGAATGAGGGCTTTTTCATATGAGAAGGTTATTGTACAATAAAAATAGGGTGTTATATTTTTACAGTGTGTTAGCAACTTTGCAATGTGTGCATGTACTCACTATACTGCAAAGTAACCTCCCGTTATTTTACTACTCACTGAGAATATCAGAATGGGATGATAATACTATTCAGCTAGTGCTGTCTGCATTCCTAGCCTAATATATCATACAGTTCATCATACAGAAAAACCCCAGGACACAAATAGAAGAATAAAATAAGAGAAAAAGCAAATTTATTCCACTAAATAAGCAAGCAATCACAAAGGAAAAATATCGAATATCAACCCTGAGACACTTGACATAAAAATACAGACAACCCAACTCTTAAATATTCCTAACTCCCACCCTGGTGAATCACTGTGCACGAAGAACTGGACGTTAGTTGTTTGCCAAGAACATGTTTAATCCGGAATCTGAAGACTCTGCCACCACAGGTGCAAGAGGTGCACATAACGCACTTCTCCAGCTCATTTTCAATAGCGGAAACCACCAAATCAGATGCCAAAATGAGCGCAATCTCCAGTGTCATCAGAAAACGCTGAACTTAGACTATGTCGTTGTCCGTCTTGTCTGCTCAGTTTCGTTTCCCTTCTCACAGAATCCTTTCAGCAGTTGCACTTCATGTGGTATTCAGTTACACAGAAGCCTGCTCAGCTCTTGTTTGATCTTGTTTGTTTACCTTAGTCATGTTATACGCACTAAATCTATTTTCCAGCTTATGACAAGTGCTTCCATTATTTTTTCTTTCCAGCATCCTAAGCATCTTAAATGCTGGCCACAGAAATGCTGCTGTTTTCTAGTTTTCCATTTGCTCATTTGACAGAAACATATATGCAGGTTTATGTGTAATCTGAGTTTTAAAGTTCACCGAGCGTATGCAGTTCCACACTGATATGCTGAATACAGGGACATATAAAATTTTTAGCTTATTTGAACTACTTTTGAGGAGTGAAAAGGCAAACTGACAATATGAACCCAACTATGCAATTCATCTCTAGTAGGGGTAAGTTGTAGCAAAATACCTTGAGAGGGGAAAATAGGAGGCAATACATCTCTTCCTCAGCCAGATGTTCTTGGGAGGAAAAAATAAAGTTTCATCAAATTAACTGCCGGTCAGGAGGGTCCATGTTGACACCCACTCCCTTGAGCCTGTTGGTCTGAGGATGCTGCTGAACCCCCTGCAAATGAGTTCCTCCTCTTCAGGAATGACAGTAACATTCGTTGAACATGTGCCCCTGGACCACCTCCAGCTTTCACTTGTGTCAGTGGCATATCTCATGGACGCCTGCCTTTCAATATTTCTCATTTAGCTGTATTTCAAAAGGGAAGAGCAGAATTTTCCCTTAAAACAAAGATAGAATGACTTACAAGAACTTACCAGAAGTCTGTTTGATAAAAAGCACATTCTTTTGTACTGCTGAACATCCTGCACTACTAATAAATTCACAATGAGAATAAAAGGTGCTCAGCTCAGCGGGGAAAGGATAGGTCCTTGTCCTTCTTATAAATATATATGCATATTTTACAAAAATAATTTATAAGTCAGACCTAATATCTCTTTGCAGCTTCAGTAGTAGAATGCCGGAAACAATGAATAAGATGTAATTGGTCCTTATGCCATACTAGGGGACTCCATGACGAACACCCACACTCGTTTACTGTGTGACTGCTAAACTGCTAATAATCAGTACTCTAACGAAAGCAGCATCTTTACCTACTTCAGAGTATATTTCCATATATTAGGGTATTTCAAAATACGTTTCAGAGCCATGTAGCAAGATCTTATTCAGACACTGACTTTGACTTTTGTGGCAGCAGGAACTGGACTCCAGGACACTGCACAGTTTGCAGAAGCAGAACTCTTTTTCAATAACTTTTCTCTGAAACGTAGGAATTCAGATCTTTCTAGTCCCTTATACCACAGCTTGGCAGAGCCACTGGAAAGCAGGAATGCTATGGATCTTCTCCATTATTAGCCTTTTGCTCAAGGTGGTTTTGTTACTATTTGATTTTTCTTCCTTTGCATATTTTGCTTTAGCTTTAGCAGCTCTGTATCAGCTGCTAGAATATGGACTCTGTAGGCTCGTGTGATACTAATCGCCTCCATGAACATACAGTGCATGTATCTGTCTTGACATCCACCCTAAAATTTCCCAGAGCTTGCCTTCAAGACTTCAAGGGGGATTTCTTTACAGTTCATGTGCCTTTTTACTATTATTTTCACGACAATGTGGTATGTGAAAGTAAATGCCCTGCCCTCACACAAGGGAGACAAGCAATAAAAAAACTGAGCACCATTGTATGAATTAAGAGAAAAATGAAAAAAAAGAAAAGAGATAGGATTGTTAACCAAAGCATTTGACAAAACACAATACTCTCCCTAAAAAAACCTCACCAGACACTGATTCTTTAGATCACCTTACAGTATATCTCGCATATGTCATTATTAAAATTGATAGTAATAAAAATTAGATAACAAGATACAGCTGAACTACAAGTGACATGACTTACTGTTTGTATTCTGTCCTACTGACATTTTTGCTTGTGGTTTTAGATCCCAATGTTGTCTTCTTAGGTCACTTATGTTGTTTTGGAAAAGGACTGCATTTTTACTCATTTAAATGTTATACACACCTACTTATTTACCCAATAAATAATAGGAAGAGTTCTGATAATTTGGGAAATCCAATAACATACTGTTTATGAACTCCACCTAAAGTTGAGGAGGGGCCAAGAAAAACACTGAAAAGGTCAAGTTTTGTATGAGGAGAAAAGTATTTTTTAATCTGTAAAACTCCTGACATTGAAAGATGCTGACTCAAAAAGGTCAGAGAGACACTCCACGTTTGAAGGAGAGAGCCTTAACTAAAGAGGAATTTGAAGAGAAGGAACTCACAAATCCTGGAAGAACACATACCCAAATCCTAAAGAACAACTGCAAGCACTGAGGAGAGACACAGAAAACGCCAGGGGCGAGCTGACTGTTCTATTTGAATATGTCCATTTTTCACGCTAAAGCAGAGGGTTTGCGCTTAAAATCCCTCTGCACAATGTGTTGATTTCATTGTTTATGTTTGTGACTGTACAGCTGAAACTAGTCCACCAGACGGAGGGCAGGAAAAAGAGATGATTAACCTTATTAAGTGCCCTGGCAGCCTAACACTGGTCCTGGAAATTAAGGGAAGGGGAGCTGAAAGTCCCTCCTTTTAAGTAACAGTGTCAGATAGAAAATCTGTGCCAGGAAGCGCGCCAATGATGGCGTCTGCAGCCTGGCCAGGGATTTTGGAGAAGTTTAGAAGCATGCAGTCGGTATGTCTGTAGATCCAGTTACAATCTAGCAAATGCCGAAGTTCAGGAATGTTACCAGAGCTGTGAAACAGTCCTCACCAGTAGTGCTGCTTGTACATGTACACACAAAACTGCTGTCCAGATATGGAACAACACTTTGAACTAGCTGCTTGGTGTCTCCAAAAAGACCTGATTAACTTGAGCAGCTCCACCTTCCTGCAATTACAAATCATTCACGAACTTCAAACCCCACAGAAAAGCATGGATCTGAACGTTCACAAATACTTAGGAATTTCTAGGAAATTTAAACTGCAATCTAAATTAATTGAGTTTACACTGTGAGTCCCACAATTATTTCATAATACATAATTGTCAGATACCCATCCCATTTGTTTAACAAAATTGATAAATTTTCTAGTGCAGGAAGAAAACGGAGTAAAAAGCTTAATGTTTTGGACGCTAATCTAACATCAAGAAGCCATTGCGCTTCTCAGCATTACTGCACAGCTCCTCTACCTGCACAGCACTGTTCGTATTTCTCTGGGCCAGCCTCCACGTAGGGGGCTCTTAGCCAAACCCACGGCTCTTCTGGATACTCTCTGTCATATCCTTCAGTTACAAACTGAGCCAAATTCAGCCCCAAAACTTCATAAACAGAGTTACATTAGGTAACGCTTGTGCACAGCACTGCTGGTATCAAGATGTTTGATACTGAAATCTCACATATGCCCTTCGTTCTAAAATAATTAGTGATTGTAATTTTGTCCCAGGCTGTGCACTGTCGACTCAGACACCACACAGAACCCATGACTGTGCCATCTGCAAATACATTTGAACAAGGAAGTTTTGAGCACCTGCCAGAAAGCAGAATATCAGCAGAAAAATACATTTACTCAAAGAGAATGAAAATTTGCATGGCAGCAAAAATAAACCCAACAACACCATCACCATTACGCTAGTGTAGTGGTATTGTAAGCGCGTGTTGATTGTTTGCTAAGTCTGACACGAAATAAGAAACCGGCTGCTTGTGTGTGAGCAGGATTCAGTCTCTTCAGAAAGAAAAGCATCTTCTAAAATATCAAGTCAAACTGCTAGGAAATGTTTATTTTTTTAATTTTAAAATTTTTAAATGTTTTTATTTTGTTATGGTTTTATGGGTTTATTTTTTTATTTTTATTTTTTAGGTGAGAAAGGTAAGTGGGTTTGATAATTTAAAAAAAAATAATTAACGGGCTTTTTCCTGGAAGTTCTTGAGAAAAAGCTATATTCCCCTTTGAGTTTCATTTCTTTTATTACCATCTATAATTGTTTCCCAGGTTTTAACCACTCATACGTATCTGCAACAGTACTGATTGGAGAATGTCTCCTACATAGGCTTTATTTATTTTTTCCAGAGGAGGGAGGTGGAGGCCTGAAGCCATGATTTTGTCTTCATTCTGTGTGCAACATATCTCAAGGACAGAGCACTGGACTGTAAACAAAAGGGACAGCTGTAAGGTCATGAACATTCCTGGAAGCCTATTATACACAAATACAATGTGGAAAGAATATGGAAATCGGACAGAGCTTTAGCAATATTCACTTTATGCGGAGTTTTACACGTTTCTAAGAACCCGAGCTATTTCAGATTCTATTAGATCTTTTGTGTTGTATCATTTAATGTATTACAAAACAGTTTTAGCTAACAGGAAAGGTGGGGGAGAAGTATAAATCTCATGGCACTGCATAATAAAACCTTCTTGAGTCAAAATGGTTTTGGCTTTACTGGAACAAAAAAATAACCCTATATGAAAAAGGGAGTTTCAGTGCTAACTATAAAGCACCACATGGAGACAACCGAGGAGGTATGAGTGGGAAAGAGAGAAGAAATGTTACCTATGTGTTTTGTAGGTTATTTTAGTCCTACAATCTTCCATTCTGCTGATCCTTTTCTACTCCTTCCCTAAGTAAATAAACAAATAATAAATCAGTCTGCATAGCCCTGATATTAACAAAGGGTCATGACTCCAGGAAAGGACAGAAATCCTTTGCAGTATACCGGCTTTTTTTTGTTTTCCCCCACAGGATAATATTTTCAAGACATGTTTTTCCCTACATATTGTGCTTACACAGACTTTTTGGTGGTGCTCCAATAGAAATCGTCTGCATGTGCAGTTCTAAAAAGCTTTTCAGCGATGTAAATCATTAAAGATGCAGGGACTCAAAACCATATAGATGCAGTGAAAAGCAAAATCCCTGTTGGCTGCTGTACATGACTGAGTTACGCATTGCTTTCTCCTTATCTTCATTAAAGTTTGCCCAGGAAAATCATTCTCTGTGGTCCCTCTTCTGTATCAAATGCTCAACCATACCCTATGTCCACAGCACTGCCTCCTCATGCAACAGGCTAGTATGGTGACTAAAGTAAAATTAAATGGATACTTCAAAATTCTTCAGCTTTTGGATTATCACACGTGGGTTTTTGGCACTGCAATTGCATGAACAAAATATATAACCCTTACCCATTATTTTAGTGGATACGATGTGCCAAGAATGACACAATGTTAAGTTAAAAAAAAAAAAAAAGTCTTTCACCTGCTCCTAATAACTCCCCCTTCCTAGCTAATCCTTTTTTGCCCTAGAGAAGAGATAGGCCTCACAGTAAGCCCTGAAGGTCAACAATCTTGAATTCCACTGGAGCAGCAAGGGCCGCAAACTCCACAATTAAGAACTAATATAGGATTGTCAGAGTCCCAAGTGATTTCAGCGGTTGTAGTGGAGGTTCAACTTAAAGCATGAAAGCCCTGCTCGTTAAAAATCAACACCTCAAATTACACCTACAAATGGAGTGGAGACCAATGCCTCTTACAGACGGAAGTATAATATTTCTGAGCATTGAGCTAATGTTTCTTCATTGCTGCAGCATCGAGTGTGTATGACAAGCATATGCCAAAGTGCCAAGAACCTCCAAAGACAGCACCTCTTCTGTTCTGGTTCCTCTACAACTAACAATTGGCATAAGGAATACAATATTGTTGCTGTAAGAGCTGAACAGTGAGAAGTGACCTGAGGTAGTCTTCGACAGACGGAAAATCAAGAGCAGAAAATGCATTTCTCACTGAAGCACACCACTTTTTTCCTTTGATATCATTATAATAAAATCTCTTCTATTCTAATGAGGTCTCCTGAAGGAATCCAGACATCACAAGCAGAGGCTAAGTATTTTATTGCCACTTTCTCCTTTAGCATTTGCTCAACCCAATGAACCTATTCTACTCTACCTGCTCTGCATCATTCCCAACAAAATGTGATCAGTAGGCAAATGGGAGAGCAAAAGGAGCATAGATGGTCTGAGCGCCAACAGCTATCACCCCTGCCAGGCAGGTTTGCGTGCCATTAGGAGAAAGAAATACAAGTGCTCTATTTGTATGCTCTTGTTTGTATTAAAGTAAAAGCTCCAGGGAGTAACTTAAAATCAAAGTCTGACAGGGCACAGTGAATCTGAACAGTTATTAGCAGTTTTAAGACTGCTGGAGACGGAGAGGCACACAGGTGCAGAGCGAAAGGAGGAGAGGAAGGAGTAAAAGACGAGGATCCGGAAATAAAGTTGAGCAGTGAAGCATAAATTCACTTCACCCCTTCAGACTGTTCCAGCAGATGTTGGCAAACAGTTACAGAGAATACAACTGATCTTGGCACCACCACAGGGGTAGCTAAGTTTAGTTATTTTAGAGTTTTTCTGAACTCTATTGAGATGCAAACATGCTTTAAGTCTGTCAGAGACAAGCTTTTTTTGTTCTGTTTTGTTGGGGTTTTTTTTAATTGTGCAAATGTATTTAATGAAGCCAAGATAAATAAGCATTCTCCTCCATCCCTTTTGGAACTCTCTGCTAATATACCAAAGTGGTGAGGCAATCTGAGTGGATCTACTTGCAAAACAGTTCCTGTTTTATTTGCTTTCCATGTTAAGAGTCCAGTGCCACAGAGGACCTGGCAAGCCTGCAGTATTCAGTATTTGCCATGAGGAACTGGCTTTTTATTCCTTCCCAGGACACAATGTTGTTACAGAGCGTGAGTCTCTCTCCTCTCAGATTCAGTACTGAAACAATGCCTCAAGATGACACTAACAGGCACTGCTGTGGCATATGAAATCTTTCAATATTTATTCTGATCATATTCCTGGCAGTAACAATGTAGTTAATAAATTCACCTGAAGTCTCCACTAGAATTTTTCATTTCCCATTTTAAGCCGTTTTGAAGTGCTCCTGTGCACTTAAAAATAGTTGCTGTCTTTCGTCACAAATGCAATTTCATTTTAAGAGTGGGAGAGTCTGATCCCTGTAGATCCCAGAAATACTGTCTGCCACATATTAATCCAAGTTTGGAAATATAACTAAGATCATCATATAAAAGTAATTTAAAAGTTTAAAATATAAATATAAACATATTTATCTTTAAAAAGAGCTGGAACATATTGGCAAGCAATTGATCTTAGAATTCACACTGTTTTCTTGTTGGGTCAATAGAAAAGGGTTTTCTCTGCTGATACTTGAAACAGACTGCTGCTAAATCCTATGCAAAATCTGGAATGCATTATGCCTACATGTGCTTATATTTTTTTTTATATCACAAAGATAGCTAATTACACAGCATTGTTTATTTATTTGTAACTGTATGACTTTGATGCTCCTGATGCCTCTGAGACCCCAAAATCAAGTTTTTTGGTTTTATACACAGAACGGATTCAACGTGAGCACTTGCTTGTTAATGTAGGTACCTGAAAAGCAGGGAACTGAACCATCTTATCTCGTTTCATACATGGAATATGGCAGGTCTTACTTTGTATCATACTCCAGGTTATCACAAAAATTAAAAGCATAAGCTAAAATCCTCTACTGTTATAACTCTTGTACCTCCACTTGCTTCAGTGGAGCAATGCTAATTTACACCAGCTAAAGAACTGGACACATTTTAAAATTTCTAATGAAAATTCACTTAAGTTTTCAACATTAGGATCATTGAATGCTGCGTCATTGTGTGGGCTGTATGTGGAACAAAAGGGTTTTCTTTAATACATGCTGAAAATGGAAACTATCATTAGCGATGATGTTCTGACTGTGAGGCATTTTTCAGTGACAACTTTTACCGAGAGAAGTGAAGAGATCTGGACTAATGTTGAATACACAGCTTTTTTTAAGCACAAGTGCCATACAGAAATCCAATGACTGTTACTCCGCATTCTACTCGCACCTCAAAGAAACACATATCAAAGAGAGATGCTTGCCTCATGTTTTCTTCTTGCAGTATTTATCCTGAAAAAGTGTTTAGGGACTTAAGCACACACATATATGGATATACGTACTTGTATTTACATTTACAGATACATATATACGGATCGCTTCACCCAAGACTAAATTAAAATCATCCCTGAAACTGCACAAAACAAGTTCAGTGTTTCAGAGTAAAATTTCGTTGGAGTTTTAGGAACTGAGGAATACTACAGCTAATTTAAATTGCAGCTTGGCAAAAGGTAATTACCTTTGAGGAGACACTTCCTCTAAAAGCAGTTTTTTTCTTAAAAATAATTTTGTTCTACATTTTGTTCTATAATAGTCTCTAAAATATATGTACCTACAAATACAAAAGACTGTTTAGCAAGAACGTCATGTGCTCTGCTCTGATTCTTAGTTTATATTGTAAATGGATAAAAGAGGGCGTGCTGTGAATTAAACTCAGAACAAAAATAACGTAAACATGAAAGGGCTATTGTAAATTAAAAGAACAAAACTACTCTCTGAAAAACTTCTAGCAGTTTTTATTAATCTTATATTTTACCTACTTCTTCCATTTGTTTTATGTCTTTGTGAATTTGAGTACACTGAATCTCCCATTTGTACAGATCTTTCACATCACCGAGTGAAAGACAAAATGTTATTAAAAATGGGCTTAAAACCACAGAAAGATCAGTGCATTTGACAGCAGCTTCAAAACAACTTACTATTAAACTCGTACTAAACTAAACTTCAAATAACTTAGGACCCACTTAGGTAAGTGCAGATTTACTGGAAAGGCATGTAATAATGCAAAAATATTCAAAGAACCGATTTCAACACACATGCCTCTAAAAAGAAGTTCTATGGTAAAGACAACATTTGTCTGTTGTGGCAGTTCTTTTCTCTGTCCCTATTTAGATGTTTGTTACAAGGGTGCAGCAAAATGACAGCTAATGAATAAGAATCCACATTATTTCCAGCAATGCCCATGTGATTGGCCCTCCTATAGCTGAAATGGGGTGTTTTCCCAGCCAGGATTTGACTTTCACATAAAAATATCAACTCAGATATATTCTGGTCACATGCTGATCTGGGGCTGTTTATACCTCCTCTTTGTTAGCCAGGTACACAAAGCTATTGTCTTATTCTAATAAATACGATTTTTAGCTATAGGCCATTGTACTGGCTAACTTTGAATCTGAATACAGGTTTCTTCAACAAATCTTCTATATCTATCAGCAGGAATAAAATCGACGCATGCTTCACATGTGACTTTCCACTCACACTTCCAATTTAATAAAAATAGAATCCCTAAGTGTTTGAATGTACAGTTCCCACTTTGTTTCTAAATTTGGGACATTACTTTAAATTATTGTTGGAAGCATCTCTCATAAAGGAGTTTAGAAGGAAAAAGGACAATGTCTAACTGTAAAGTCGTGATTGTGGAGGAGTTTTCTTTTACTCGGTGTTCTGCAAAAAGCTGTTTTGAGGCATTGCAGAATGCCGTGATTTGTTGTGCGTTACTGCAAGGTGAAAGAAAACCTCATCATCTGATCACCACTGTATCTTTACAAGCCCTGAAGATAAAGTATGGAAAATCTATAACTGCAATGTTATGTCTGTTGCTGCTGCACTCTTTATTAATCAATCAATGCCCCTCAACAAAGCTCTTTCAGCCTCCTCCTATAGCAGTTAGACCTATAATCAGCTCTACAAAAACAGTTCAGAGATGCATCCTTTGTGCTTCCAAGTAATTTACATATACTAAAAAAATCACTCAGCGTGCTATTCATAACATGTTATGTAGTATAGAATGCACTGTATTAGTGTGCTATAATCACAGCCATTATTTAAATAGGCTAATCCGCTTTTTACGTTCTGGAGTAAATTTCACTATTAAGACCAAATGGATTAGATCATTGTTTCCCTATTTCCTTCGTAAGTAAAACACAATTGTTAAATAACTCACTGACCTTCCTGTGCATGTATCGTACGACTAGTGTTCTGTAACACAACCGACTGTTCTAACGATTTGTAAACATTTGTACGTGGTATACAGACACCTTCTGGCTAATTTTTAATAATGAAAGAGAACTTTCTGTATTTTCGGAAGTTGAACAACAGTCGTCAGTGGAGCAAAAAGCATTTTCTGCTGCATCAATACAAGCTTCAGCTGCTGCCATTATCATGCCATTTCAGACACTATGCTATCCCATGGCACATATTGATTTACTCGCCTTTCCTTTACCATTGTTCTCAAGGGGCCTGTCTCACCTGCATTTAGCCCAGTCATTTTCACCCCCTACTGTTTTAATAAAAATTCAGATTTGGAAGAGTTAGCATTGTAGCTAGTGACTGTACATCATAGAATTTTACCTTGCTCTTTTGTAGGTGAATATTCTAGAGGGGAAGGGGCAAGGAGCCTTCATTTCACCAGCTTGTCCACCTTTTGCATCTAATTCAGCCCCTGTATAGTAGGGTCAGCAGATCCGTGGTTATCAGAACTCTGGGTCAGCTGCACAAAGGCTCTCAAAAAAAGTCATCTGTTAAGTACTCAAGCGAAGATTTATTTAGAAAGCCTTCCATGGGAGGCCAGTGAGGTGGATACAAAGGATAAGAGCACTGGTGAGGAGGTCAAGTCCCAGGTGCTCTACTTGCTTTCAGGGCAGAAGCAAGGCTTACAGTGAGCTGCGTTGCACAGTGCTCTAGAAAAGACATAGGTAGAAGGTTAGTTGTTGTCTGTCTCTTACAGAAATGTTGGGGACTAATGAAGTTTTACTGTTAGTTAATAACACATCTTACACTTCTATAAGCATTTCTGAAGATGTCAGCATGGTAAGAGATTATTTCTGTCCCATAAACAACTCAATCAAACTTCTGCCTGGTAGAGAAGATGATAGTACCTCAGTTACTAAAAGATGATGTTAATGCATTACAAGAGATGTATATTTTACACAAACCAAACTATAATATGAAAATATGCTATGGTCACAACGTGCATTCTGTTCTCCACAGACAGGTGTTGGTTAGGCATTTTGATAACAAAAGTAACACACAAGACTTGCCTAAAATTCAGCTTCCTCTTTGCATAAGTATCTGGTTCCTGCTAACCTCTACTTTCAGCTCCTTAGAACAAGCCTTGATGAAATAAAAAGCAAAAAAGCTACAACATTACAAAAGTGATGGTAAGAGTAGAGAGAGTTTCTCCCTCCATATCTTCATATCACAACTATCATGACAGAATCTGAGAATATGATTTTGGCTGGTCAGGGGATGATACTCAGGGATAGTACTCAGGGATTTACTTTCCTGGTGAAACATACTCTTATCTAGACTATGAATTCTTAGGAATTGGCTACAAATTGGCTACAAATGGAATCATACACTTTCATTTTGATTTTTCCATCATGATGGTAATGCCATTAACTAGCTTAGTTCAAATCCATGTATTCTATGAACTGATAGTAAAAGCATGAGTCACAAAGCTAGAATCTGTTCCTCCAGACAGTTAAAGTCCCTTCATCACTTACTAGCAGATACAATGCCAACAAAAAATGTCACCCTCTAATTCCAATTTCCAAATGCCATCTATCATCATTTTGATCTTCAGTGATACAGACTATTTGACGGCATACCCCACAGAACATTCCACCTGAAGATGGTCAGAAATTCAGAAAGTGGGCAAACAGGGACAACATTCTCTCTAAATCATTGCTAAACTTCCCTTCTTACTGTAAGGTCTTAATCTCAGTTCTGATCTGAATAGACCAGAATTTTGTGGAAGTCTGAATCCAACTATCTATTTTGCAGTTTAGGTTCATATTTACTCATGCAAGTACAGTATCCAAGTTTTGCTTCAACTTCATCTATATATCCGTGTTATCTTCACAATATCTCTTGGGCTGTATAAAGGGAAGTGTGGCAATAAGACTCCCCCTGAGGGTGAGCTATATTGGATGTAGCATGCTCCGTATATTTGCATTCAGTAGCATGGCATCAAACACACAACTGTATTAGCAAATCTCATTGGACAAGTCTGGAAACCACAACAGATGCTGGCAATCACAGAGACAGTGTTGAAGTGTAGCCTCACGTATTATCCTCACCCTCTGTACTGTTATGTTGAATTCTGACAGGGGACTGACCTTTAACAAGCTTCTCTGGATAGAAACAGTCAAAAGATCTTTTATGTTTGTCTGCTATCAAATAATAGGTCTTAATGCTTGTACAATATCTTAACAAAGATATCTTTAATGATGTAGATCCAATTTTGTTGGGACTTTTGTTAATTTAGAGCCAAGAAGCGTGAAGCAGCTTAAACTACTCACTTTTGGAAAAGGTAATAAACTGTTCAGGTATATGGAAGT
Source organism: Pluvialis apricaria (assembly GCA_017639485.1). NCBI lineage: Eukaryota > Metazoa > Chordata > Aves > Charadriiformes > Charadriidae > Pluvialis > Pluvialis apricaria. Next base: position 9,920,180 of record CM030017.1, read on the forward strand.
CTGAAATATGTCCATGGCCCTTCTGTCTCCTGCCAGGCAGAAGCAGAACTTCCTCTGCTTAGGAGAAGGTTCTCAAACACCGGCAAGATCAGTTCTCTATATGTGCAAAACATTTCCCCCCAAAATAAGGTAGAAGAATTAAATGAAGATCACCTCTCTCAGTTATGTGACTAACAAAACACATACAGCCTTTACTGCAGAAGATATAAATAGAATGTGCTGCAGGCCCCTGAAGTCTGTGCTGGATATGATCACTCAGAAGTTAGCTAGGAATTTTAGATTAAAATTTTTCTATAATCTTCTCCTGCAAAGAATTAGTACATTTGCGCAGTCAGTACAGGAATCAGGTTGCTTTGAAAATATACCTGAATATGGCATCACAAATGCGCTTCTTCACTGCTTTTATTTACTTATTGATTTGAAATTGTGGTACATTTCTGCAGGTGTTTATATGACATCTACATCTGGAGAGAGAGCTGACGGGCTTGTTAGCATCTACCAACAACTAACTAACCTGGCTAGCACTCTCTTTTTGTCTTGATGCTTTTAAGAGCAGCTAACATCCTTCCTTTCTTCTTTTTCCAGCCTCCTCTAACTCCCTGTTTCTTCTTCAACCCCTCCCCAACCCTCACCTTTTCTCTTTTTCTCATGAGCAAATGCTAACAGAATTTATATTCAGCAGCCTGTCACATGACAGACATCTATTTTTCACTTGTCAGACTGGCCAAAATTGAAGCAAAGGCGTGTTAGTACGACAATCAACTAATGCAGGTGCTCTGGGTCAAATCTTCATCAAAAGATGGGTGCAACAAACATGCTTGAAAGTTATTTAATCAAAAGTATTCAGGGTCACACAACAAGTGACAAAATTTCAGCATCTCCATTAAGAATAGTTTTTTAAAAACTAGAACAAGGCACAGGATGGGCACAACTACAAGCACACTGGAAAAATCAATAGTCATATAACAATGTATCCCTTTTTAAACAAATCTATCTGTAAAAAGAAAACTGAAAGTGGCTAATCCTTTATCCTCCAGTAAAGAGCTAAACATTTACAGGTGCTGCCAGTTTGAATAGGATCTACCATGTTTAATATATTCTGGGTTATATTTTTCCCTAGATAAATCAATAACAGGCAGCCATTCCCAAGGTGAAAACATACATTAAGAGGGAAAGACACCAGGCCAAACAACCTTTCACTTTCTTATTTAAGAAGTAGTGGTAGTAGTAGTGGTTTTTTCCCTTGCTTGCAGTGAAGGTAGGTGGATTTCATCTCCAATGAAACACCAGTACGCAATGTAATAGTGTTAAAGAAACCAAATGACACTCCTCCTTGTTTGACAACACAATACTTACTTTCTGTTACTGATTCCTCCACGTAAGTAGCCTGTATAGAACGTAACATGCTGTTTAGATTATGCTCCACAATGCTTGAGACAGCGAACCCAGTAAAACAAAGGTTCCCAGCTGCATAAACAATCATAGCCTGCTTACTGCCTGATATGATATAAGAATGAAACAGCTGTATTAGCCTTGGCAGAGAATTATTTCAGACACAACTGCACTTGATTTATGTAGGGGATCTATGAACATAAAGCTAGATATGAGTTTCTAGAAGCTGAGATAGTCAGACTCACTTTATCTACTGCTGCTGCTATGTGAAACCAAAGTAATGGCTGGTAAAACAGCAGCAGCCTGGGACTGGATGCTTTTGCCCCGTATCATACACTGTAGTAGCTTCAGTTAAAAGAAGATGGTTATTTTTCCCCTTCTACCAAAGGCACAGAGTGCAGTAAGGCCTATTCTCAGCAAAAGATCAGAAGGGTTTTTCATATTTTAAGATACACAAATCACAAACATAACGACTTCAGTTTTAGTTAGACTGAACCAGATTTGGGTCGACGAGCTCTGACAACCTACAGCCCTTTAAGGACCCTGTCCTCTTCAGATTCCGCAATACCAGTTCCTTGCAAGTGCCCTCCAGCCATTCTGCTTTCTGTTCCCACAGATGTACAGTCATCTCTAAACGACGCAGCACTCTAATTTCAGAAATGGCCAATAAAACCATGAAGCCAAACTTCCCAGCGTGTCTAGCCATCTCTTCAAGTTTTATGAATGCTGGTTTTCAGAGTTGACAGTTCTCTTTGGTATTACGAATGTCTCCAGGAGCACAGGGAAACAAGTGATTAAATTCAGAGAACTCTCCTTAAATAACAAGGCATTAAAGAACACTCTTCTAATGAAGAAAAGTAGTGGTATTTACTCTCTTATAAGACTATATACTAAAGCTAAAATGACATAAAGCAGTTTACAGGTTGTAATTTTTGTGACCTCTGTAAAGGGTGTAAAAGCAGCAGAGCCAGGGATCTTTTAACGTTTTAAGCAGACTACAAAGAGAAGTGTTTCAAAGCTCAAAGACTCTAGCAACACAAAGGTTCCAATTCTACTGCATGCTGCCTGCATGCACAAAACATGTTTATGTCCGAAACCAAAACTGAGTTATAATAGTTAATATTGGAGGGGGAGGAAAAATTTTTAAAAGGGATTTTAATCCCTGTATTTGGAGGCCCAAGACAAATTCCAGGAATAAATTAACCATAAAAATCCACCACAGAGTGAGTGAAGCATTTGGAAGTATTTGCTGCTCCCATAGAGAGTACACAGAACTCAGTGGATCAGTAAACCTGTCCCACAATGCAACTTCTTTGTTCCCTTACACAAAGCACATTTAAGCACATCTTTATGCAGGATTCAGGGTTTGATTCCAGTACTTTAAAAGTGGTAAACTGTGTGTAACATTTCAAATGCCATCCTGAGAGTCAGGAGTCCTGAGTTCTGTTCTCCTGTTGGACTCCCGGTTGCCATGTGCTCTTGGGTAGGTCACCCAATCTTGCAGTCTTTCAGTTTACCAGCCTGCAATATGGGTGTAACAGTATTTGTCTGTGTGAATAAGATAAGATATTTTAAGACTGAGCATTTGCAGCATGGTTTGAGAGTCTCACATGAAAAGCATTACATAAATCCAAAGGATATAATGCTTTGGAAGATGAAATGTGAAGAATTCTTTTCAGTTATTTTAAACTATTGACAAGAACAGTTTTTAAAACCCATTTTGTCAAATTTGATCATACATTTAGAAAAAAAAGGCTTTTGGGGTAAAGTTTCTAATTCCTTTTTGATTATCTGTTTTTATCAAGTCTGCTTCATTTGCAAGAATGGGAGAGCAATTGAAATGAAATTGTAAGCCAACAGAAGTCATAGTATATTGTAGATGTGTACAAAACCCACCAGTTTACAAGCTGCAAAAGCTCCCATTCAAAAAGGAAGGCAACCTGCCACACACTGCAAAAGCAATTCATTTTTACAAAATGCATGCCTTTGTGAATCATAAGCAGACTTTCTACAAAACTGTCTCTCTTTTTCCCCCGATTCCCTGCAGACGTGTGCAATTTTCACTGCCTGTCAGTTTATCAAAAAGACCAGAGCATCAAATTTCAGCTCTGGATTGTCAGGTCTGATCCCTATTTCCTTTCAAATTCCAAAATACTGACACATTGATTGGAGTTCATAGTGTCAGACAACAGCACTTAAGAGACATTTTTGCTAAAATATAGCTTCTGATCTACCTTTTATGTTTTGTTTTTTTTCCTTTTGCAGCCTCAAGAGTATTGATCTGGGACTCATTTATACATGATTTTCACAAAGTAGAAGGCAATTCGCTCAAACAAAACAGTTCTTTTGTATAACCTTTTAAAAGGGGGCCCATCAAAGGGGATTGATCTAGCTTGTTTAGTTTGCTGAGACATCCCCCTAGCACTTCCATGAATTGCCTGTATCTTTAAGCTCCCAAATGCTAGAAAGATCTAAAACAAGTGCTCACGGCTACATAGAGTGCTCAGTGTATTGCAAAGTTTTGGCATGTTAGCATCATGTAAAAGTTGTGACTCTCTAGCAACAAACATTTTTATACACATACATACACACATACTCTGAAAATAGAGTGTTATCTGTAAAACATCTTTAGTAAATACATTATCACAGCAGATCTTCTCTATCAGATACTACCTGAGAATGCAATCAATATCGTGTTTTGATTCTGACATAGACTCCTCTCTAAATTATAAATCTCTGAGCCATGCAAACAGTCATCCTGTCTCCTCAACAATTTGCCATTTTTCACTGGAGATTGTGAGACTGTGTTGGAAACTGCATATGCATGTATTTCAGAGGTAGTAGCAGCATTTGGAGGTACTGCAGTAGTTTCACTAATTGCATAACAATGGATTTTGAAGCACCCTAATTCGTGTGTACATTGTAATTTAATGTAAATGGTTAATGTGATTCTCCCTCAAGTGTGGAAGTCAGAGAATGCCGCAATGTTTCTCCAATTACGCTCTAAGTAAGATCACTTCTTTTCCAAAAGTGTAAGGTGGTGGGCTCTTTTACCTCCGCCCTCCTTCTCCCCCCCCCCCCCATTTAGCAATGTGTATAGACTGTATGTATTTAGCTGTGATGTAGAGTGGAAGATTTGTTGCTACCTTGCCCTTCAGGGAATACACTTTTTAAAAAAAAAATCATATTTAAAGCAAGCATTCCCCAAGGGTAACTTTTATATATATAAATATACATGTGTGTGCTTTTTAAAAGTGTGCTTGTGTGTGTACATGTATATATGCACATACACAAATATTTTGATAGAATAATCACCTATTTCTTGGATGCCCACTAAGGGAGCAGAAAACAAAATATCTGCTCCACCATACTCTCAACTAGACCTCTTCCCTTCAGAGACAAAAATTCTCAAGGCTACTTTCAAACCGGGATTGCACATTGGAGAAAGATGGACAGGGTAAACACTGCCCGTACTAATTGGATGAAAACATTCAGAAGTTTCTCAATAAAATTTGAAAGGACAGAGGAGTAAGAGTAAATAGGAAACTTTACAGTGTTTGAATTGGTATCAGAGGTCAATGAATAAGCAATCCTTAGAACTTCCAAAGAAGAAATAATAGCTAAAATAATAGAGCAGCTAAATTCCTGATGTTAAAGCAAAAACTGATTCATCTCAACCCCTGTACAAGCTACCCACCCCTCTTCAAAAAACCTGTATGAAAGTTACATGAATTTTATCACGTTCACTCTTAAACCTTCTCATATCTGAGCAGTGATACAAGAAGCTTTTGTAGAAGCCTAAACCGTGACACATCCTTACAGTTTGCTCTCTATTTGTATTAACTTCAGAGACCTTCAAAACATGTATGTTATTTTTAAAAGGATACTAGAAGACATTCGGGGGGAGAGGGGGTTGGGGAGGAGGGGAGAAAGCAACAATACAAGAGTACATTTGTTCTAACTGGTAAAATCCTAAATTTCCAAAAGCAGAAATGCTTTTGTCCACCACCTGAACTAAGAATGGAGAAAGATATTCTATATACAGCTCAAACCCATCGCGCAGCTAAGGGAAAAGATAAACAATTAGCTGAAGAGAAGCTTAAGAAGTTGTTCTGCTGGCAACACCTAGAGTTTGTGGGACCCAGGACCGCGCACATGGTGCGCTGCAGTTTGAGGCACAAACTTCCTTCTGCAAGAATTGACCTACATTTACAGAAAGAGTTGAAGCTGCCATTTGCTCATCTTACTGAAGGGGATGTCTGTTTTTAGGCTTCCATATGACACTGGTTATATCCAGAACAGTCATGTACACAACAATGAAACCATGAAAAGTTAATATCTAACGACAAGCATACATGAAACCTTTCTTTTTAATAAACTGTATTTGTATATTGTATATACATTATAACACACACATATACAGCTACAGCCACATACACTAGCTGAAAGAAAAGAGCAGTTTTTCATTTTTAGGCATGAGGGAAGTTGTAAAAGCTATCATGGACAGAACAAATCCCTTTTGCTTTTTGCTATGCTCTTTGTTTTAAAGAATCTAAAATACTTTACTTCTATTTGAATATGGAATAGACAGGTAAACAGATGAGTGACAATACAGTATATGTGTCATGATGTTCTCCCTTCATTACAGAACCCTATTTTTATGCAAGTAAACCAGCACTTTCCCAAAAAGGTAAGAATATGTTCGGCTAAATGAAAGATTGGTTATGAAGTTTTCAACATTATTACTTTTGATCCATCAGGACTTGAATCCCAAGCCAAAATCAGGGTAGAAGTCTTGTTTCTGAATCATTTACAATTTAGTTAATTAATACCAAAAGAAAACCAAGGCACAGAAAAGCTGAGTGACTTGCTAAGGGTCATAAAGTAGCTCAACAGCAGAGGCAATAAAAGAGCCCTGGTTGACTTTCAGCCCATTTCCATCCCCACTGTGCCTTTTACACTGCAGCACACAGGGCTCGATTTTCTCCATGTGTTACTCTGTCAGGTAAAAATATAAACTGGTAAAAACTACATAGAAGTCTTTCTACTGGAATTAACTGGCAATGGTATTTCATTTGTGAGAGGATTCCATCATTTATCTTTCATAGAACAAACCAGAATTTGTAGCTACAAAATAATCCGAATTAAAAAAAAAAAAATAAAATTCTGAAGATCTAAAACATTTCCAGTGGCTTTAAAAGAAAAATGGAACAGAAGGCTACCCTTCACAATTTCTTAATTCTTGATGTCAGTTCTTCTCAAATCAGAACCTCATTACTGCTAAGTTTTGAGACAGCAGATATGTGGAAGCTATGAAAACTCTCAGACTATGAATGCCCCAAAATGCGGAAGAATCTTCTGTCCACATGGATGCACATGCATGGGTGGGGATGCGAGATCTTTACAAAGGCATAAACCAGCTGGGTGTGAGCTGGTCAGGAAGTCAGATGCTTTTACTTTTAGGGAGATGAATCAAGATATGACTCAAATATTGTGCAGAAAAAAACCCTATTAAATAAAAGCATGTCCTGAACTCCCCTGGAACCATCATGGTGAGACTGAGCTCTTCCTTGCTTCATCAGTTGTCATGAATTGCTGTTCATGCCCAGGCCTCCTGTGTCATCTATAAAGCACTTATGCAGCAAAGCGTTGCACTCGGTATCAGCGAGCAGACCCATTTTTTTCTGTGTCTTTCCTCCAGTGCAGAGGTGACATATTTCAGGTCTGTTTCCAATCAGGTCAGGCTGCCACAGCTTCAATCAGATTAGGATTTTGCCTACACAACTCTAAGTAGAGCAGGACCAAATACACCTGTAACACAGGCTTCTATACTATTGGAAAAGAAAGATTTGCTAGCAGAAGAGCCGGCAGCAATGCTATGTCAGCTGTCCATCTAAATCAACTATCATTCGGCAGTAATGCCTTCCTGAAAATGGCCAGTGAGCTGGGGAAGTGGGCACAATGCCATTCAAACAGATGGGCAGGGGTCTCAGGCAGCCAAGAGACCGTGTATGTGTGTCAAGTGAGGGTACTTAGGGCAGGATTCCCAGCTGGGAATATCCACATGGCTATCCAGTCTAAGCTTGCACTTTGACAAAGAAATGCGCCATTGCTAATCCAGCTCAGGGTTGGATTAAGACAGAAGGAAAAAGAAGAGCTTCCATCACGACTTTGGACTCAGGACGGCCGGGTGGCTGCAACAGAGGAAGGTCTGTTTCTGCATTTTCTTATGTCTTTTGCTGCAACGCCACATGGAAAACTATGTTCTGACCAGATAAGATAGGAAATACAGAAGCCAGTGTCTTCAACTGAGGAAAAGCTTTACTTACTCTTTTTAATATACATACACATAAGTAACATGTCCTGGTTTGAGGTAAAAGAGAACCAATTTTCTGTTCAGTAATTTTACTTTTCAGTTGTCTCTTCTAATTAACTGCACTCTCTGAAATTAACGGCATATTTTTCAGACAGTATCCGCTTCTAGCAGAGATAAGACCTGATTGTTTATAATTTATGCCAAGGAAGGGTATGTGGAGAGGCTCCTGCTTATACTTATTGCTATAACACCCAAGGCCAACTAACTTTGTTACTTGCCTCGTTGGAGGGTCGGAAGAGGAAAAGTGTAGAGGGGTCGCACCTGCGGGGAGGAGCGGACAGGACAGGTGACCCAAAACTGACACACAGGGTATACCATCCCATCCCATCTGCCTCGTGCTCAGGATAAAAGCTGAGGGATCAAAGGGTCATCTCTCTTTCTTCAATGGCCAACATCTGAGGAGGACTCTGTCTGTTCGTCTGAACGATCCATGCATTCCTGAATCCAGATGCGGATTCCAGTTCCTGCCGGATTGAGTCGGCAGGACTGACTGCTGAGTCAGTCAGTCTCCCTGAGCGGCAGGACCGCTGAGTCCAGTCTGGGACTTCCCAGTACCAGCCCGTGATGTGATCGTCATCCTGGAAGCTTGATATGGTTTTGTATATATTGTATATATTTCATTATTTTATTTTTTGCTATTACTATGGTTTCTTATTCTTATTTTATTATTGATATTAAAGTAGCTTAGTTTCTTTAAAAGCCATAAGTCTCTCTCTCATCCTTCTCTCCCTGAAGAGAGGGGTTAGGGAGAGCATCTGTCATTCGTTTCAGTGGCCAGTCTGGCCCAAACCACAACATAATATTACTCTTACAAGCCCCCATACTTAACTAAGTAACTATTTGAAGTGCCAGTAATTGTCTCTCTTTTTCTGTCATAACTTTTGTTATGCGATATTGGGAATAACTGCCACACAAAATGTACTCCAGACATTCCACCTACAACAAGGTTTTCTGAGTCCCTGCATGAAATTCATACGAGGGATTGCAAGGCAGAGGTGTGGAACAAAATCTCCATTGATGTCAAAACCTAAATTACATTAGAAGTGAACATTTTGGGTCCAACTCTACCCTAAATCACAAAACAATCAATAGGACCACAGAGGGGTAAGTGAGGGCTCAATGTGTACCTTTAGTAACTGAAGTAGAGAAGTGATTAATTACATTTAATTCGGTGTTAGTGCATGCGTTAGCTGACTGAAAATAATACCATCAGCAACTAGATACTTATCATTTCACACACAACACAAAATCCATAATCAGGACTAGTTATACTGTGATGATAACATTTAGTACTTCTAGGCCATTCAAGACCATGGATTTTAAATAATTTCTATTACACTTCCAAGAGGCAAGAGGTATTATCACCATACTACATACGAAGAACTGACACCACAAGCAGCTTTAAGGACTTGCTTGCTTTGGATGAAACAAGTGGCAATGGTTATGGCATTACAAGGAAGTTTCTGCTTCCTAATTTTGTGGCCAAACCACTAGATCTTAACTAAGTTTTTAGGGCCAGAAGAATTAACTTTATGATTGCTAGGATTGTAGCTAATGTAATTTATGCTATAAAGAAAAAGCAGTCATCCTGGAAGTTTAAAAACTGCAGGGTTTTACTCACAATGGCATCTCCAGGATTTAAAGCAAGCAGGTTTGGGCAAGAGAGGTTGGATGCTGCAAAGAGGGATAGGAAACAGAAGAGAGTAAGTGACTGCACATTATTTGCAGACCTTTGCAATCTTTTGGCTTCAAGGAACACATACAGTTTTGCAACTAAGGTCACTGTGAATAGGTTTGAGCTTGAATGCAAGTATTTATAATACCTTTAATATCAATTATCTTAATGAGACAATGTTATATTTTGTATTATTCTGGTCTATAAGGGGTTAGAAAAAAATTATATTCATGTTCTCACCAGTAGTTCTCACCAGTATTTAAATCTTCACATTTGTGTGAAGAGTTCCCCAAGATTTCTCTGAGCTTTAGTGGCCTACTCTTAAAAAAGCAGTATACATTTCAATAGCAAATGATACTCCACTCTTTCATCTAATTACTAATAATCATCCTAAATTTTACATGCTGACCTTTCGTTTACATCTCCTTCAGACAGAAAGAATCTTGGTGTTACTTAATGAAAACGGTGCGGTGTAGGAATCCTCAGTCCTATTAAAAGAGAAACTCAACAAACAGGCTGTATTTTAGCTGCAATCTTTTTTGTGAACGATACTGTTAGTGCAGTGCAGCTAAGGCTAGACTTCTGTACCTTTGCTCTTTGTATTTCGATAGCTTACACATTCGCATTGTGATGATTAGTTACCATTTTCAATGATATGCCAAAGGAATAAAATTTTATATTTTTAGCACACCTGAATTTTTTTCATCACTGCCAGTCATTCTGCAGACCCAGTTTTCAGACAAAATATTATGCCAGGAGAAGTAACAGAACATCAGCATTTAACACAGGGACAATCCCATCCTTTTTAAACATGGATTGATGAGCTGGGGAATACAGAATGCTTTTGGATTTGCCTGTCTATAAGTGGTTCTGCGTAGAGAACGTAACAACATAAGCTTTGTGATGCTCCCAAAAATGAGAAAAGCATGTTGTGCTGTATCTCATTTATATGTAAAATTAATGAAAATAAAGCAATGCACTTCCCATGCATAATGAATAACCATGCCAAACTGTATCAACTTTTTCAGACTTTTCCTCTAGAGGGCTTTTAAATGAGGTCAACAGCAAACATATCTTTACATTTGATCTGAGAGTGAGCAGCGCAGAGTAACAGAGCTTGTCCATGCAAAGTGCAGTAACAAGCTCTCCTTGATTTTGATGATGAAAAATAGAATACTAAATACTACCCTTGTATTTCTACCAGATATGGATTTCACAGATTTGGTTACAGAAAGAAGACAGGACTGTGAGTAGAGACACACAGTCCCCATTAACAATGCTGAAAAGATCAATGCTAGCTAAGCACAAGAATGACAACCCCATATGTCAGATTCAGTAGGACCAACAGCACGTGCCTCCCGAGGGAGAATATTATCCCATAGAGGAGTTTCAAAGAATCAGGTAAAATGCTCACATTCTACCTTAGAAACTGATAATTAACATCCCCTCTAAACAGAAAGCAGCACCAGCATGGCCACGATAAGAAAAAAGCAGCAAACGTTTTAGGGCACTGTTAAGTGAAACTACCATAACAGCTCATGTTCTGTTTTCCTGCTTGGAAGCCGACCAGATCAGCACAGCTCAACTGAATATTGCACATTTCTTCCTGGTCCACGCAAAGACACTGTTTCTTGGCTATGACAGACAGACCCCACTCTGGAAGTACAACAATATGCAGCAAATGCATTGCATAACTCAGAGCTCGTTCTTCCTGTGCCCAAAACAAATCAACTACCGCTTTTGTCACTTTTATAAATGTGCTTTTATTGTAGAAGAGAAACAAATTCCATTAAAGAAATGATTGGTAGCATTCTGGAGATCTCTGTTAGCCCTGGCACCTCCTGCCTGACTTCTCCCTGACTCTGCTAAATCCGCTTTATGCCCAGCGGCCTCACACCGCTATGTCCCAGGGCAGTGACACACACAGGAGTGTCAGGGGTCCCTCCCAGACAGTCCTAGAACCTGGTCTCCCTCTATTGCCTTGCACGCATTAACAGGGACTGGCCTGGCTGTTTCGCAACCTCTATTTAGGACATGTCGTGGTATCTTTCCTACCGAGAGGCTGCAATTAGCGGACATAGACCTAAACTAGCTGCCCGGTCTACCAGCTGCAGGTTTGCTGTGCGTGGGTAAGTTTAGAACGTGTTGCAATTCACATCCCTCAAGCGAGATAAAATTGGAGCAGGCGAGCCTTGAGTCGCTAGGCTTAGCAGCTCCCTCTCCTGGAAGGATGCTCTCTTTGGTCAAGAAAGAACATCTTACGCTGCCGCTTGGGAGAGGGCAATTCTTATCTCGGGAGGCTTATATAAGATTTTGTTGTAGACGTTTTATTAAGAGAACTAACCTAATTAAGAATCAGTCTTCTGCACCAGTGAGGCTAGAATTAAAAGATAACAACCTTACTTACAATTTTCCTTACTAAGGGTCGTTTTTTCATTAGTTTTAATTTTTTTTACTAATTTTACTACTACTATATAAATTATCATTCAATAAATTTTTGGTAAAATTTACAAGATCCAATTTCAGTTGAAACCATACCGTGCTGGGCACTGTAAAACATATTCTAAGTCCTTTGTCCTGGAGATGTTGTCATCTGTATAAATATTTTATTTTTTTTTAAATGTAGGACATAATCACTGACAGAGTGGTCTTATAGGAAGTCTCACAGAAAATGTCAAGAATCAAATCCACATCTCCAAACTGCTATTCTAATATATTTAAAACAAGGCAATTGCTTTTATAAATATATTTAAGCTTTTTTTTTTTATTATTTAAAATGTTTCCCTTTTCAAAATCTTCTCTGCTTCTCGAGCTTTCTAACTCTGTAGTTGGGATGCTTTTAGATTTAACTGGCAATTAACCATGATTTTTAATCAATCAGTACATTTTGTGAAGTTAAAAGTAAAATGTCTAGATTTAGTCTGAAAGAAGTTTATTATTTCTTTTTGTCTTCTCAGAAGAGACATTGCTGGACTGTTTCTCTGCAGCACCCTTTTGCATGACTCATAGGATAAAACAAACTAGGAATCAGGATTATAGAGCTGGGCCACCAAAACTTTGAAGACATCTTGGTTACAAACATAGATATTGTTGTTTGTTCCTCAACATAAGTACCCATAAATCATCAATAATTTCACAGTTACCTCCTACCAAAGATTAATCTCCACTTAAAATGGTAATAAAAAGAAAGAGGCGCCGTTTCTCCCCTGTAATGCCAAATCCTGGAGCAGGAACCTCACAGATCTTGCCAAACTTCTTTTTTTTTTGCATTTGCTTGCATTATTTCAGACTTGCCAGGGAAAAAGTGTTTACTATGTTTGAAACTCAGGCACTTATTAAAATGATGAGAAAAAACTAATAAATACAAACATAAAAGGAAGCTTCTTCCTATATCCCAGCTCTTGTAACACTGGGTCTATTCAGCCAGACTATTCATAGCCACAGAATCACACAATCACAGAATCACAAGGGTGAGAACACAAAATTTTTACGTTGCTATTCAGAGCGATCATTCAAAATGGGTGTTTCAACTTCCACTTTATAATTGAATTGAAAATTTGGAATGCATTGAAGTTGTTTGTTGATATAAAACTTGTTAAATATATTTATTTGTATAATAAATTTTAATGTATTCAGGTCTGTCATTAAAAGCAAACAGAATTCACAGAATAATTACTGCTTAGGAATGTGAACTGCAATGCCATACCCCTCCCCAGCCCTGATATTCTTCTCATCTGTATGTCAGCATTTCTCCCCCTAATGAGTTAATATAGTTGATTTTGTCAGTTTCTTTATACATGTTATTTAAGACAAAAGTTAGTAAGGAGTGATACTTCAGCAATCCATCTGTATAAATAGTTGCACTAAACGGGCAGAAAGGGATTTGGAAGGAAAAAGACATACTAAAATTCCTGGCGAAGAAGCGGCAACTATGCAAATTGTTCACAATCTCAGCAGTCTGGATGGAATTTAGGGAATTTGGGTTAAGCCCCCAACGTGAGCACAACCTACTGGGAAGGTGGAATGGCTAGGCTAAGTGATCACTAATTTGGGCTCTCTAAGGTAATTTACATTATAGTAATTAAAGTTTAGATTCCCTTGCTGTTCTATTTACGAACTCTATTAACCTATGACCTTTCTCTGAAGTTTACACCCAACTGTTTTCAATTTTTTTTCGTGAGCAAAAGGAAAGCAGTTCCTGTGGAAGTTATTTCTCATAATAATTAATTGTATTTGGAGCCTGAGAGGTAGATGCAGACTTTAAGACAATCTGGCTGTAGTGTTGTGCTGTGTAATTATACTGGAGATCTGTCTTTGTGATCCTTCAGCTGAGCCACTGCTAATATCCTTGTTTCTGTTTGTATTGATTTTGCTTTAAGTGCAGCCTGCCATATGTTTTTCATTTAGTTGAATATAAAATGATGGGTAAAATTCTGCTGCAAATTATAGTGATGCAAAGAAAGAATATGCTTTGGCCCTACACTCATATTTGGCTTTTATTAACTCAATTTTAATGACATTTTAATAAGCAAGCGCAATAACTTTTATACTATGCATAGGCACATTTTAAAGGCAAGCAGGAAAAAAATGTCTGGAGCTCTCTGTTGTAGCTGAAGCAATGATGTGATATCTGCTTATCTGAACACGTACCCTCACATATGCTAGTCTGTGCGTCTCAAACAAGTTTATTCTGATCCACAGATGAATGACTCTGGAATAAACAAACAACATTGTTTCTCACTATGTCTTAGTATTTGTATCGCACACTGTTATAGCATGTTACGATTCAGAGAGTGCTGCTTTTGGAGGACAGATCTTTAGAGCTGAGAGCAATCACTCATATCCAGGATGCTCATCATGTGTAATACAGTGGCTTAAGAACATAAAGTAGCATAAGTAGCATACTCAATAGTCGGGGGAAAAGAAATCTTCCCAGAGAAAGAGAAGTGAGTTAATCTGAAAGCTTTCTGCTTTGGGGAGCTGAAAATGGGCAACGTGGATGCGAATTTCTGGAGAAAGGGGAAGGTGCTAGGCTACATAAAGAGCACACTCCTTTTCACAATAGGGGGAAACATTGTACAGAGAGAATGAGTTTGTTGCGCACCAGGGAATAAAATAGCATCATAAACTTCAGTAAACAACAAAGCTCCAGAGCTGGTCTTAATTTCTAATAGGCTAGGCCTCGGGAGTCTATTGTCCTTCTATGGGACCGGCCCTTGAGAGACAGCTGCTTTGCATCAGGCATTGATATAGCTACATCTATAGATTAATACATTTTTATATATATATAATCAACGGGAAGAGCAGAGAGATATGTGCACAGTCATGGAGACATTGCCTTTCTGCTGTGGGATGAATATCTTATACTTGGCTCCAGAATTACATTTATGTAAATATCTCATGGATTTTATTCAGAAATAACTTATTACAAGATCTCTATATAAAATAAAGATTTAAGAAAAATGTATTTCCCAGTACCACAAGCTAACTATCCTTCAAGTTTATATTTTCCCTGAGAACCTGGATATGCTTTTTTGAATTCACATCACTAAAAATAAACAGCCTGTTCATTCGTATCATTGACACAAAGACATGACCATTGGCCATCCTCAAGACACCTATATGAGATTGGTGCTTTTCTAACTAATCTTGGATATGATATATTCGTATCACTTTTAATGTCACATGGAAAAGACACCAGCAGCTGAGCCACCAGAATTTGACACAAAAAGTAGCATGCACCTATTCCTTTAATAAATTAGAAATGTTGTCTCCTCCAAATTGCAGATAAATTTGGAGCTAGTGCATTAGATATGTTAATCAGATCATTAATTTGTCATACTGTTAGTCCTGTCCTACTAGTAATATTTTAAAGGATATATACATACTTCATAAGCAGAGATACATTTTCAACCAAAAACCTGAGTTAACTGAATTCTAACAAAACTATTGTCCCTAGTCAATTTGAATCCAGTTTCTGATCCAGAGTTGCTCACCAATATGTAAATAAATGTAATAATGGCTGAGAGCATCTTATTTAAATGCTGATTAAATAGTAATCACTCCCAATAATTTCCCAGGATGTAAATGCCATTGCTTGGGATTAGTTTAAGATTATGATCAATGAAAGATCAAAAGTTTGTTTAACTAAAGTTATTTCAAATTATGCTTATAGCACTTCTATTCTATATATCTCCCACACGATATCCTGGTCTCTAAATTGAAGAGACATGGATTCGATAAATGGACCACTCGGTGGATAAAGAACTGGCTGGACGGTCGCACTCAAAGGGTTGCGGTCAACGGCTCGGTGTCCAAGTGGAAAGCAGTGACGAGTGGCGTTCCTCAGGGGTCGGTACTGGGACCCGTACTGTTCAACATCTTTGTTAGCGACATGGACAGTGGGGTAGAGTGCACCCTCAGCAAGTTTGCTGATGATACCAAGCTGTTTGGCGAGGCAGACACGCTGGAGGGGAGGGATGCCATCCAGAGGGACCTGGACAGGCTGGAGAGGTGGGCCCAAGCCAACCTCATGCAGTTCAACAAGGCCAAGTGCAAGGTCCTACATCTGGGTCGGGGCAATCCCAAGCACAAATACAGGCTCGGCAGAGAATGTCTGGAGAGCAGCCCTGTGGAGAAGGACCTGGGGGTGATGATTGATGAGAAGCTCGACATGAGCAAGCAGTGTGCGATCGCAGCCCAGAAGGCCAACCGTATCCTGGGCTGCATCAAAAGAAGTGTGGCCAGCAGGTCAAGGGAGGTGATTCTGCCCCTCTACTCTGCTCTCGTGAGACCCCACCTGGAGTACTGCATCCAGCTGTGGAGTCCCCAACATAAGAAGGACATGGACCTGCTGGAGCGTGTCCAGAGGAGAGCCACGAGGATGATCAGAGGGCTGGAGCACCTCTCCTATGAGGAGAGGCTGAGAGAGTTGGGGCTGTTCAGCCTGGAGAAGAGAAGGCTCCGGGGAGATCTTATTGCGGCCTTCCAGTACCTAAAGGGGGCCTACAGGAGAGCTGGGGAAGGACTTTTTACTAGGGCATGTAGTGATAGGACGAGGGGGAACGGCTTTAAGCTGGAACAGGGCAGGTTTAGATTAAACATTAGGAAGAAGTTTTTCACTTTAAGGGTGGTGAGGCACTGGAACAGGTTGCCCAGAGAGATTGTTGAAGCCCCGTCCCTGGAGGTGTTCAAGGCCAGGCTGGACGTGGCCTTGGGCAACCTGGTCTAGTGAGAGGTATCCCTGCCTGTGGCAGGGGGGTTGGAACTCGATGATCTTCAAGGTCCCTTCCAACCTAAACCATTCTATGATTCTATGATTCTATGATTTTGACTAATGTGTATACATCATATGCCATAATATATGTGGTCATCTATCTGTTGTGCTATTCTATTTAAAGGGCTTGTTTTCACAGAGGACAAATTTCTTAAGAGTGAGTGATGCTCAGGAAAGATACAGATAAGACGCACATCCTGAGGTAAGAAGTCAAAGTGATCTTATGTGAAATCTGAAGCTGCAGCCTCTCTGAAGAGGAACACTTACACCGTGTGTTCAGAGGTATGGGGGAGAAAATGTATTTCTGATAAACTCAGCAGCAAGCTATATCCTAGGAGAGCATTTTCTCTTGAGTAAAGCACAAGGCATTGCTGTTAACAGAACAAAAACCATCTCCAAATATGATTTGAAACAACACAGAACACAGAACTTCCAGTTTTCAAATAACTCTTGCTATTTCTCTCACACAAAGTCATGATAAAATTCATTGGACTTAGAAAACCACTCCTGTGTAAGTTTTAAACTTGTATATTAGGCACATTCCAGCAAAACCCACAAAGATATAAAACATGATTGCTAATTTTTCAGGGTTTTGTTAAAACTAACAGATTACATATTTTGCTGAGGTTTATAAAAAATACATTCATATTCTCTGTGTTTCATATGGAGAAATAATTCTGACTTGCAAGACTACTTTTTATAGTGTTGTGTAAACATTTAACTTTTGATTAGAAAACAGGTTTGCAAAGCTGTTAGGTAAAAAAATTAATCTGTAAATTATTGAATTAGCTTAGTTACCTATTTGCCAAACAACTTTATTGGTAATAATTTTGACATTTCACCTGAGAAAAAAAAAAAACAAAACACCAAATTTATTTTTTTTTCACTCTGACCAAAGGAGTAGTCCACAGAAGAATTTCTTTTCCTGGCCTAGGAGATGGTAACAGCAGTGACAAATCTCAGTGGCAGTATCTATGTACAGTGTGGGCAGAGCCAAGTCTCTACCTATTGCCTCTCCTTTTTTCTCACCTAGGAGCAGTAACTCATATAAAACCTATGTATGTATAGTATGTATGTATTGTATAAATGTATAGCATGGAGTACACAACATGCATTACCAAGAAATAAAGTAGGTAAACTGCCCGAGTTTTTCTTGAAAGCATTTCTATTAAATGTGTCTCCTCTTCACAGGCTGTTACGTCACCTTCTTTTTATTAATAACATGAAAATCCTTGAACACTTGGGGTTGTAGTTTACAAGTAGCTATACTTTCAGCAAGAACAGTGTAAGCTATGTCTCAATGACGCTAACAGCTGAGGCCGTGGAAACGTCTACTCTGTAGATTCTTCTGTATTCTAAAATGATTCCAGCATTTGGATCCACTCTTAAAGATGTTTCAGAAATGTGTATAAATCACATCAGTCCCCTTGGGCAGCAGGAAACCTATCTTTTTTCTCTGCTTGATTTCAGACTGTGCATACTGTGTGGTATCATTATTCGACATCAAGAACAAGTGTGATTTTCTTCCTTGGTGTGAAAAGAACATACAATCACTTAGTCTCCAAACCTATAATATAGGCTAGAGCAGGAACCTTTCTGTTAGGGCAGCTTCGAATCTATAATTTTCATTCATTCCCTACTGGCATTGTTATTTCTTATCTCCTCTCTGCTCCCCCAGTAACATATGAGAAGATATTAAGGAAAATAAATAAATCAGTAAATCGATGGATGAAAGGTGCATTCCTCACTCTAAAAACATATTAACTAAACCCCAAAACGAAACCTCCTAACCCCCAGTATTTCAGGAACCACTTGCTAACATCCAGTACAACATGATTTTTCAGCATACTCAGAACAAGAAGTATTTGCAGAAACTATATTGTACCTCTAACCAATGTTTTACAGATGACCATTCTGTCATAAATACTACAGACAGCATAGAAAATTCACTATTTTCTCTGTTTCTTCATTTGTAGTCTTGTTACATGCAAGAAAAAGAATTATATAAAATGCCAGATTAAATTCGTCTCGAGATTTAGCACCACTTTTTTAGCAGAGCTACAGCTCGATTTGGAATACTTTAAAGACTAATCTTGTCTTAAATACCATGTATGAAAACTTTTCCTACCTCATTTCTCTGCTCTCCTGAGAGAATAGCTCAGATATTTTTATATTCAAAATGAAAACTTTTAACTGTGTCAACAAAAGTGGTATTTGATATTAAAACAGTTAATGAATCAGTGAGCAGTTACTAATAACATGCACATTAAAATCTGAACTACTACCTGAATCTAAAGTACGCTGTTAACCACACTGGTTCTAGGATGTTTCCCACCTGACCAAACCCACATGTGTATATTCACCCAGATCTGCAGGGCCCTGTCTGTGGCATCTGACCCTATCCACTTCAGCGTGAGCTAGACAGTGAAGGATTATGAAACAACATAACTATAAAATGTGTCATTTTGCATTCAAATGAAAGTCTGAAAGATGAGCCAGTACAATCTCTTTCTATAATTTTACTTACCAGTCTGCCCTTGAAAGTGTCTCAAAATCACTTAGTGCAGTAAGATCTTGAAATCTGAAGACCAATTGCCCCATTTCTCTATAGCTAATTAGTCCACAGATCCTGCAATGCAAAAATATAATTGACTCTGTGTGTAAAACTATCTGGGGGGAGCCAGTGTATTTGCATGCTAATACAAGGAACTGTTTGTAAAGATAGACCCTTCCATTATAAATGGGATATCAAAAAGGTGCCAATTATGAAGAAGGGGTGTACTACATTATAAACCGACTGCCTTGTGCAACTAACTAATTGCTCTACATGCTGCACAATCCAAAAATATAATTGACCCTGTCTGTAAAGCTATTTTTGGGAACAAGAAATCATTAGCATGCCAAAACCAAGTGCCAGTTACAAAGCGGGGAGTATGACCACTGTGACCATCTGCCTCCTAGATGAGTGATCTACACTTTCTGGGGGGAAAAAAAAAGAAAAGAAACCCAAACAGCACCCTCCCCAAATCCCCTCTTTCTTACTGCTGTCCAAAATAAAAACAGGGCTCATGTGATTTTATGTATAGGGCATTTGCTGTACTCTGTAGAAGAGGAATATCTTTCAAAGGAGTCTTCTGTTCAGATTGAAATCCTGCCGGCAAGGATCACTGTCAATTGGAGTACTGTGTCTTTGTATACTGTTTCGGGTTGGCAGTGATTCTCTTCTAGAGCTGTTCCTTATTTCCACCTGGAGAATGGGCTCCACACAAGCACGTGCAGCAGGTCCTTTAGTCAGGTAACATGCTAGCGTTTGCCATTACTGAGCAATAAACATTAGTGAATTAAAGACGTAGGGTAATGGCTCTCTGTGTACTCAAGAATAACAACAATGGGACAGATGCTGCAGCTTGTATGTTCCCAACCCATTGTGAATAATCAGCTGTACCACACAATAATCAAGATTTTTATATTATGTTTTTATCTTCAGCAAGCATAAAACCGTTCAAAACCACCTGCATTTTCCACGTATATAGCACTTATGTATTTCCACGATCCAGAAATACGGATTTTTACACTAACTGTCTTTGTCCAAATTTCTTCTGTATTGAGACATTACTGAGAAAAAGCTCATTCTTTACAACTTTATTATCCTTGGAGAAAAATGCAGAAAAGTTTCCATTAGGTTGTACCATTTTAAGCAGCTCCTGGCAAATGCTTCTGTTTCCTTCCCTGGTACCATATATTCTTGTGGTAAAATAATCCAAACGTGTTTTTATAAATGAGCACTGTGAATAGCCACCAAAATACAACTGAGTTATACAGGGAAATGAATTGGATCATGCACTCTTTTCAGAGATTCAGATGGGGCCCGGTAAGAACATGAGTCTTCTCCTGTGTACATCGTGTAGGAGAGCAGAGAAGTGGAAGAAAGTTTACGAAATGTGCACCATTTTTTCTCTGGTGTCGGGGATTTCCCAACACGCATTGCTCATGTGAAATAAATTCTGCAGTCTGCATTAGGGAATTGTGAC
Source organism: Pluvialis apricaria (assembly GCA_017639485.1). Classification (NCBI taxonomy): domain Eukaryota; kingdom Metazoa; phylum Chordata; class Aves; order Charadriiformes; family Charadriidae; genus Pluvialis; species Pluvialis apricaria. Next base: position 9,940,930 of record CM030017.1, read on the forward strand.
TCTTGGGCTTTGATCCACAGGCTTCAGCCTATATTGGGTACGTGCCAGTAAAATCCTTGGTGAAAAGCAAATGAATAAACTTCTTGTAAAAGGGTTTACATGTGTATACAGAGGTAAGTTCCTATCTGTAAATATTATTTCACTAAATCCAAACATCTGTCCTACTGTGGAGTGTAAGTAATTTTGTTCCATCACATTCTGCCTGGTCATATTTATTTGCTCTTTGTAACAATTTTTTTTACATACATGTACTCCAGTTTTAATACAGTTTAACTATCTTCTTCTAGAATGTCTGTAATGGCATAATTTACTCATCTTTGGTAGGTCTTCACTTTAAACGTATAATGGATTAATTTAATTTCATAGTATTTCAGAAGAGGCATGTATCTCTGTGCTGTTCTTGGAATGTTTCCTTGAATTTTCTGCCTAGCTAAATGGAAACTGATTGACTGAGTCAGCAGGAAAGAGAAAAAAAAAGAAAAGAAAAAGAAAAAAAATACCAGAAATGCAGTCAGTAAAGATTTTCTTCAAAGAATGTTTATAATCTGAAAAATAAAAAAAGATCAGCAAACAGAGGGTCAGAGAAGACACCTTCTGGCTACCAATCTGGACAGTGGAGCTTTCTTTTCTGTCACTATCCCGACTCTCGCCAACATGACCATATATACCTCCTTGATTCCTTGCATCAGGAGAAACAGCAAATGAAGCTGAAGTTTGCCCTTAAATTATATTACAATAATTAATTATATCACAATAATTAAATAATCAACCTTATTTACCAGGATAACTGTCTAGCTTCCCCCCACCATATTGTATTAATAAAATAAAGCAGGATTTTACAAATGACCAAAGTATGACTGTCACCAGAACTTGATGCTAAATGATTTTTTTTCCTAAATTCATTTTCCTTCCAAGTCTGTTTGGAGGCACTGGAATATAATGTTTTCCCACCTTGTATTTTTTTATAGTCAATAAAAGTGAGTGTAATCCCCAGTCATTTCTATTCATAACTTTATCAAGTAAGTACACAACTGCAGCAATAAAGACAACTTCCTTTGCACTACCACACCTGACATAGAAGCTGTAAGCACAGAGATCAAAGAATATGATCTTTTCACCATAAAAACTAAGCGGATGTAGTGACATAATGCAATGCTATCTCTCTCTTTTGTGCTTATTAAGACACACTGCTTTTCTTTCTTTCTTTTCTGCCTTCTGTTCTTTTCTGGTAATAGTAGAAACAGCTTGACAAAATATCTGGGAAAATCCAACATCTGAAGTAGCAGAATAAATATGAGGTTCCTGATGATGTAAGCATTATTCATCTGAAAACCATGCGGATTCCTCGTTAGCAGTTACCACTTTCAGTTTGAGAGATCAGTGAAAAGAGGAAGTGGCTGGAGTGGAATATAGAGAACTCGGCTGCTTTTACTTCAATCAGTTTTTTTTCTGTTTCCTCTAATTGCAACAGTATCTTTATCTGATACATCTCCACAGTCCATATTTGGTGGTGTCATCAGTTTCAGCTTCAAGAATTCATAAATATTATCAGAGTTCACATCTCACATCGACATCACATTCACAAAAATTACTTGCTCTGACACGAAATTCACCTTAAAACTCAGTCTCCTTCCTAACAAGCATTATAGCCAGCTTTAAAATTTCGGTTACTGGGTTCTAGAATACAACTACTATTTTATATTCCCATTTAAAAAAAAAATAATCTGCAGGAACTGTAACATTTTTAACAAAGTTTTAAATTCAAAAAAGTAAATGTTTATAATAAGCAATTCTTCAGACTGAAAAGCTGGTGTGCTCACACTGGTCATAACAATCCATCAGCATTGAAGTGCATTCTCAAATCACCTTGAATAATGCCAAACAAACTAGCAGAGTTTCCAATATATAAAAAATTGGAGAAATTTAAGAAATAATAATAAAAGACTAAAACTGACCAAAAAATTATTTTTTTCTTGCCTTTAACTCACTCCCCCACTCAGATGAACACTATTTGACTTCTAACATGCAATTAAAACAATTTTAAAATTCTCTTCAGTGTTTCTGCAGCATCTGCTTCACTGATTGGTGTCAGTTGAGGTAAAATTTTAGTCTTTATTTTGTAGGATTTTGCAGTGACTAGCAGATGCTTAGCTATTGTCTCAAGCAAGCGGAATCTAAGCAGTGAAGACAACCATATCACAAACAAATGTTTGTTAGGATAATCATGTAATATGAGTATTCAATGCAGTTCCTCATTCTACATCTCTAAGATCTTGCAAACTATAAGGAAGACAGAACTTTGTGATATAATTCTCCTCTCTTGCTTTTATATGGGGAATGTAATGTTAGAGCTGTAGAGGGATAAAATCAGAATCCACTGTAATAATTAAATGCAGTTAGATCAGTTGAGCCACATAGGAAAACAGGCCTCTCAAATTTATAAAGACTAGATTATAAAGACTAAAAAATAGAATTTAATCAAGTATCTTAAGTTTCAAAGCTTAAAAGAGCAAATATTTAAGTCGATGGTCACACATTATGCACCCTAACAATTCACTGCCTGTAACGCATGCTCCCTGGCCATAAAATGAAGTGAAAGTGTGAATTTCTCCTGTTAGAAAGTCTTTTTGTTAGGGCGATTCAGTTTGTCACCACTGTTTTGTGATTACGTAATAGAATAAAAGTCAAAATTTTGAAAAAGGCTGTCACAACTCTCAGCACTTTTTGGCAGCTTTGGCTGAGACAAAGAAATAGCCCAACCTGCCAACCTCAGAGAGGCATCCAGAACTCAGCGAAACCCCCCCCGCAGTTCTGCCCGTGCAGCTTAGCCCTGACCTCCAGTATCCCCGCTCTCCGGCCACCGAACCTCTCCTGAGCTGAACCTGTCAGTTATGGAAAACTGGGCCAGACTCTGGCTTGGTTTTGTCATTTGGACAAATGTCTTCTTGGAATCGAATTGAGTGGACCAAGCCCGTTTCACCTGTCCTAAACTGTTTCTGAAGCAAGGTCTCCAGAGGTGGAAGGTTATGAATTAATACACTCACTCCAAAACTTGACCTATTCCTTGCTTCCTTTTTCTTTTGCTTCTCTCTTTTTAAGAGCTATTTATGCTCATTTATCTGAGGAATTTTATTTTTTAAAATGTTTGGTAGCCAAACAGGAAAAAAAAATTAATTGAGATTGGTCTATCAAAAAGCCTAACAATGGTACCTGGAATTTATTCTCTCCTTATTTCCTAAAAATGGTACCTTAAGTTTATTCTCTCCTTCATCGGATATGAAATATCAAGAAATAAAACATAGTGGTAACTGTCTATCATGCTGTCTCAATGCAGGTCTCAAGAAGATGCAAAGAAAACTCAAAGAAATAAGTTTATGACAGGTGATTAAAAAAACTATGATACGTAGACTACCTCTTTGTTAGAGGAAACACTAATAACTATATTCTGGATTAACTTGAAAGCACATGAAAGGCACTCGCTGAACTTGTTTCAAGAGTTTCACCAGACCTCAATTCAAATGTTCCAAGGTCAGCAGGAGTTTTCTGATGGACAAGATCAGACCAGATACCTGCAGAAGGCACCTGCGCAATGTCCAGCTGCTATGAGTACACCCTGCTGCAGCTGGGCTTTCGTTATCTGTGCCCTGGTGGATGTGTAGTCAGCATACTGCTAAATGTCATCATGATTCAGGTAGTCATACCACATGGTGATGAAATTCGTTATTGGTTGGGCTGTTATATACATTGTCCTTCTTCGACATTCTTCAGGTGATAATTTATTGCGGTTGAAGCCTCTCTCCTCCAAAGGTTTTCTCCAATCACTGATTCACTCTTGAGACAAAAATCTCGCAAAATTACAGACACCAGAACTGCCATCACAGTGGTCTCAATGTTGCTTTCTCTCTGTATCTTTATATATATATAAAATCCTTTCCCTAGCTCCTTTGCATTACTCTGCAGTGTTACTATTCAAGGCTTCTTAGTGGGAGCTCCTGCTGAATTGTGTGGTGACAGGGTTTGCTTTCATAATCAATTATGAATTCCACTGAAAAAGGCAATCCAATTATTCCCCAGCTCCCAACTATGCCAAGCAGAAGAGCTTATGAGGCCGCACATTCAGTCAGATAAGGGAACCGATCCAGCTTAAAACTGACCTACCAAAGAAAATACTTAGCCCTTATTTGGGTGACGACATGGCCACATGCCAATGGGAACGGCAGGGAAGGATCTTCCTTCAAGAACAAGGACGTACATTGTCTTAACATCATCATTAAAATTCACCTATGGATTACTTTCAATTTTCACTACTCAGAATACAGCCCCCATTTTTATATAGATTGCATTGCTTGTTCGTAACTATCCAGCTTTATAACTCTGCATATCTGTACGAACTAAAATGAATTGGTAGGTTTGTTTGCACGGGCTGAGGTCACAGAGTAACCCAAACTCCTCTTCATGGGTGCCCTGACCAGGTCATGACCTGCCACCCCAACAATTTTTATGTCACCCTTAGATACTAGCAATTATTTTATATCTATCATTCACATGCGACAATGCAGGGAGGTGGGCCTCCTACCATTCTCACACAAACAAGGTAAACCCACTCCCATTTAAAGCATGATGCCCCATTAACAATTACTTTTTGGTATCTGTCAGTTAACTAGCACTTAATCCATTTAAGATGGGCTTTGCTGATATTGTAGAGTGTTAATTTTTTATCAGAATGTCACACAGTGGTAAGTCAAATGCTGTACAAAAACCTAAAAGTATATTACATCTACATACACAATGAAGCCCACCATTTTATCACCACAGTTTTACAACCTGGGCTTCCAAAGCTGCTAAATTCTTTTCTATTTTTTAACATTCCATGTCTAAGTTTCCAGCCTTGAACAGTAACTGAAAAAATGGAAATTAAATAATTTACCAGTTTCAGATTCTAACCAGTAAATTGCTGTGAATTTGTAACCGCACTATCATTTTCATTGTACTACATTGGCCATTTAGGTGAATGATAACCCAGGAGACAGCACCATGCAGGGCTAGCAAACAAGTAAATCATTTAGATTGCACACTGCTTTCAACTGAAAAAGGGGCAGTAAATCTGTCCTGCCATTGCCTTCTCTTTTGTTGAATTTTCAGGATGGTGCAGTCTTTTCATTGAAAGAAATAAAAAAAAATTCTACAGATTTAATTTATTGTCTGGGTTTTGCGCATAATGACTAAGGCTGACCAATACAAGTCAATGCGCTAGAAGAATAGGTTTAGTCATTTAAGATCGTGCCAGATATAACATCCAGCTAGTTTTAAGCATATGAAGAGAAAATTCTGGTTACAGCACGGCACCATCTAATGGCTTTGGTTTTAACTGCATGAACTCTGAATAAACGGCTCTAAGTGGTGGCAGTACAAACTGCCCTTATATAATAATTTTGCTCACCTGCCTCATTATATCTCAAAGCTGTGTATAAAAAAAAAAAAGAAGAGGTAATCATGTAAGTTTAAAATATAAATCTGGACTGGCAACTTACACGGTAGTAGCAACTGCAACCTATTTTCAAACCATGGCTGAATGTTTTAGTTCCAAGATAAGCACTTTAGCACAAACAAAATTGAGGTACACAAGCGCTGCAGTGTTGTCTACACACATAAATAACAGAATACTGTACTTTCAGAGCTTATAACTTACTTTTGGATTATTTTTGACAAGAAAAAGTATGCCTTGATTTTCTGTTATTTTGCGCAGTATAACATTATATTTCTTTGAAATGTATGTGCAGAAAGACAGAACTTTGTATGATTAATTGGCAACTTCTGTTTTTCATTTGCCAGCAAGTTAGAGGTAGGTAAGAGATAATCAAGACCCTTGGATTGCTTTCCCATCTGCTGGTGACTTACTGTATCATACTAAGCAGGTCACTAGCTTGCCAGCATGAAAATTGTTTTCATTACAAGTATGCAAATGCTAATATAAAAATTCCTTGTACGGATGCCAAAGATTTATTAATCTTTTAAGAACATTAAGAACTAAAGACATACATTGTCACGAGAAAAATCATTGTTATAGAAATTTCCCAGTAAGAGATGCAATGGACAGCATTTATGCACAGAATAGCCACAACATAGGCAGAAATCTTCATTTGAATAGTAAGTAAGTGTAGTTTGAGAACACACGATTGCCATTTAGATGTTAAAAAAACCCAAGTTGTATGTAAGAGACTTAAAAGTGAAAGGCTCCATAACTTTAGCGTGCCATCAATTCTATTCAACACAATTAAAACATAGTTTAAACCTAAGAAAAGTGTGATTGAACACAGGAACAGGTTGCCCAGAGGGGCTGTGTAGTCTCCACTCTTGGAGATATTCAAAACCCAACGAGACACAGCCCTGGGCATCCTGCTGTTGCTGCCCTTGCTCTCCGCAGGGTCGGACTGGCTGTTCTCCAGAGGTGCCTGCCCACCTCAGCCATCCTGTGGTTCTGTGAGTCCCTCAAATGTTGTTGCTGCTTTTGAAATAAAACCCAAAACCTCAACACAGAATTACATTGTGTTCATCTCCAAATCTTGTGTTTATCCTCCAAATCTCCTAAAAAGTTCCTTCTCTTGTAAATATTTAGGATAATATCTTAGACTAGCCAGAGAGTGACCTACTGGAAAGACTTAATACTCAATCTGGAATTAACTCAATGGCTCCAAAGACAAACTAAACGTAATGAAAATGTTTCAAGTCACTAGAGCGGAATTTGGTCATAGCTGGCATAATCCAGATTACACAGATTTTTTTCATCTACAAAAATAGTCCCATGAATAAAACAGCAAAAATTTAAAGGCACATCTATAAAGTAATTCAACTGTTCTTACACACTGAAAATACATTTTTACAAAAGTTCTAAAAAGTGAGAGAACAATTTTTGAGAATAGTGAATAAAAGTACAAAATCAAGTGATTGAGAAAGACCTAATTAATACACATGCCCCAGACCTTCTCTTTTTTACCCTTTAGAGACATACATTGAAAAGATGTCTTTGCTACTTTTTCCTCCATATTTGTACATGTTCCACTCATGTACAAATAATCAGTTATTTTTATGATTACTGCTGGCTTGGAGCCTATTCATATCACTAATGCAAAAGCATTTGCTGACTCAGCTATAATTTAGTTGTCCCCTTTTATGATTACAGCATGAATCTGTTCAGAAGTGCAGCTGGATCTGAATCGCGTTCCAAGCAGCAGGTTGTATATGAATACATACGCTTTGGCAAAGCCTAAAGCACCATGATAATGCATTTTTATTAGGTCCCTCTTGTAAAATTGGATCCCGAATATGGTTTTGAGGCCTATGCTTCAGGGATGCAATAATGCATTTGTCCAGCTCACAGAAAACCGAGATATGAATAGGGAGCCACTGTTGCTCCTGTCCAACACTTTGAACAAGTATGATCACAGTCACTTGGACAGTAGTGTAGTGAATAACACAACCTGCACACACAAAAAAATCTAACAAAGGAGGTAGCCTGAAATAATATACTGTTATTATTTGTAAGAACAGATACATTATTCAAACATAAAAGATTTAAAAAAAACCCAAACAAAAATAAAAATTCATTTAGTGTACTAGAAGTACTTGTCTATGGAAAAAAACAAACATAAAATAATTAAATACTCAAACACAGAATCATATATTACAACTTTTCATTTATATAATATATTTAGAAGTCTATTCCAACAGATTCTTGCAACTGGAATACAAAAGCCCTCTGGCAAAATTTAAATCTAAACGTAGACATAGTTCTTGTTTACAAGGATAGTTGTAAAAGCAAGAAACAGAAACAGAAACAACCGCCTGAGGCACTGACAAGAAGTTTTCCAGCTGGAAACCTCATGCACGTAAGGTAAGCTACTTTACAAGGGAAGCAGAGCGATGTATTTACCATTGGTTGTACAAACATATAACCAAAGACTACCATCAGATACATATTTGGGAAGTAAGTGTAAAGAGAGTTGAAGAAACATAAATTGGGAGTTCAGACTGAAGAATACCACAAAAAATAAAGAGCAGCAGTTTAAGGATCACACTGAAACAAAGGAATACCAGACAAAGACTAGGCCACAGTAAGATTTTTGGAGAAATGAATTATGTTATTTAACTGTGTAAAGAAACATACTCTACTTAAAGCATGGAAGAAACCACTTAGTCTACTGAGAGAAGTTGCCTTTCAGTAGTTTTTATGCTTACAGTTTAAGATATCCCAAAAAATTTATCTCACCATATATTTTAAAATATTCACATTTATTTTTCCCATCATTGCCCTTGATAATTTTGTAATACCCTTTTTGTAAATAATATATAAAGGTAAAATAACAATGAATTACATATTTTTCAAGCTGTCATCTCTGTATGCAGAGAGTTCACCGTGTCTGACAACTGTTCAAAAATCTCGGAGCTCCTATACTGCTTAGATAGTATCAAAGTCCTACATTAGCAGAGATGGAGCAAGAGAAAGAACTGCCTGCCTGCGTTTTAACTTCACTCCCCTATACCCTATGGCTTTGTTCAATAAGGGTAAATCATGGTGAGAAACTAACTGTTCCTCTTTAGACTAACGACCCACAGGTCAGAATATTGTTTTTTCCTCGGTGAAAACAGCAGCATCGTGGCCACTTACTGTACCCTGCTTTTTACACGTCTGTCTCCACAGAACATCACAGTGCTGTGGGTCATGCACAGCTTTGCGGTGGAATAACGCGAGTGGTTCAATACTTCAGCAGGACAGAGCTGCTACAGGTCACAGCTTAGGCACACTAATAAAACAGTGCGTGAAAAAGCATATTGTGCTTGTCATTGAGAGGCTGCCTTTTAGTCCTTCTGAGATTAGGAACATTAATATCCACAAGAAAAAGAATATCTGCTCTTCGAGGCTTAGCCCCCTTTTTTAACTGTCTTTTCTTAAAATGTTAAGTACCTGTTCCTGGGTTCCTTTCAACTCAAGTCTGCAAGGAAAAAAACTGTCTCAACTTCTTCTCTTCCTATCTACCTGATATCAGTATGTTTAGCCTTTACATACCTTTCCCTTCCCAAATCACAGATATGTAATATGATAAAAAATGGTGCTGTTTAACAACCTGATAGGTGGTTGTTAAAGAAAAGGAAACTAAGCAACCAAAGGTGTTATTACTATGCAGTTGCACTATAGTGATATCCCGAAGCTACAAAAAGGTGTTATGGTAGAAATATGGGATAAAACCTGTGAGACTAGCAACAGATCCTCCGTTTGCATTCCTCCAGATCTGAATTTCCTCTCTGTACTACATATTCCCCAAATAGTCTATCATTGCCAGCTTTTATTTCTGTGATCCTGTATGGCTGAGAAAGAGGAGGATGGAATGCAGATTGCAAAAATAGGGCACAATAGAGGAACAGCATCAGAACAGTAGTGGGAGAATGGCAGCAGTCACAAAAGAATTCCAGCTATCTTCATTCATCTTAGAGAAAGATGATGGTAAATCACCTAGCAGTTCCTAACAAAAATGCTTGAGTAATAACTCTTTGTATTAGAAGGAAGGACACAATTCTCCTAAAGTCATGCAAGAAAAACAAGGCTGATAAACTTGTTTTCAGAATACTTAGGATTAGTGTACGCAGTAGTGAGAGTAAGTGCATAGATGTATTTTTTGTATGAGAGGAAATAATAGCATTTGGCAATGGCTGGCATATCTGGCTAGCATTAAAACAAGGGAAAAAGATTCCCCACCTTTGTACACATAGAAGGAAACAATTCAGATCCAGACTCAGTGGCATTATAGATTACCTCCTGTTCAGTGGAAATATTTGTAGAGACGTATCCCTTACGCTGACTTTGAAATGTGCCTTTAATGAAATTCTTCCTTTCCTTTAATCCATCCATCAAGCTGGATAGCAAAGAACAGATCTTTCAACAAATAGCACACTTTCCTTTTGGCATAAATTAGGCTCATCTGACTGGACGATCTTCATCCAGGAGTTGAATAACCTGGTTTTGTAAATATTATCCACTCCATTCTTCCACTTATAATCTCTGCTTTTCCCAGTTCTTTAAAAACATGTCACATCCTATTGAAGTGTTAAGTAGAGAGACAGAAAAATGCAAATTCCTGTTCACATTGAAAGGAAATCACAGTTTAGAGGGGTATTTGGAGTACACAATTCTGAGTACCTATTTGCTGCTCCCTCCTGACTTCCTAACTGGCTTTATGATAACTGATTCAGCTTGCTCAGTGTCCCAGTTCACCAGTCATGAAAATGACCAAAACAGTATGTTCTTCAACCAGCCTAGTGATACTTACACAAAATGAAGACAAAGTCCTTGTTTCAACAAGCTTATTCTGAGACTTAATGCGTGGAAAACATTTTTATTGCTTAGTTCAAAGACTGTAGCTAAGTGAAAAGCTATTTTGTTTTTTTTAACAACAACAACAGTAATCTCTGTGGGCAGAGGCATAAGCAGAAAAATTGTTTCTCACACGAGCTAGCGTGGTATTTCTCACTTTGGTAGCGTGGGAAAAACCCTCATGCCTTTTAATCAAGCCTGGTTAGCACTCGTTGGTCAGAAAAACAATTAGTGATCAATTTTTTTTCATGGAGCTCCTTGGAACTATAGTTTTGCCAGTTTAGTTTTCCTCTGGTGCCACTGAGCCATGCTCTGGAATAAGACAGAGATGTGAAAACACTTTGTTCTTCCTCTCATCACAGATTTAAGCCAGTTTTTCCAGCAAGTCACACAGGGGGACTCTGTGTGTCACTGAAGTGCTTCAATATTTATCTCATCAATCAACACCACGGCATCTTCATGAGGTTCCGGGAGCTATGAGGACTGCCCATATCTGTATAGACAGAGAACGTCTCATTCGAAGGACGCAGGTTTGCTACTGCCCAGCACTATCCCTTCCAACACAGTCAACACTCCTAAATGCATATACTCCTAGCTCAACAGCTTCCCCTGAAACGAATATATCTCCTCTAGATCCATACAGTCCCCTGAATTTATCAGATGCTCATAAGCGTAGAAGAGCCAGAAGAGGGGTCCACAGTCAGGCATTAGAAAATGATGGCAACCTGGTAAGAAAAAACAACTGACTGCCAACAGTCCCTGCTCGACCACGCTGTTCTCAGGAGCAGTGACAGCAGCAGTAGCAGCAACGCTTCTGACCAGGCTCTGCAAAACCTTTCTACAGCATATTGCTTTGAAGATCCTGGTGTACTGTTAGTGGCCTGTGTAGCACAATTCAGAAACTCTACGCTGTTTCATGCTTGCATGTACATCCTCTGCTACTGAATGCCCCAAGTAACTACAGTGACACATGACCCTTCTCAGAAAAAAAACTCAGCCATAATTTGTTATTTGAACCTTTATTTTCTCAGCAGAATACTTCCACAAATTTCCTCCCAACAACTTCCTCTAATAAAGAGTTTACGTCACTTTTGATTTTTAGCCTTTTGTTTTTAGACATACAAATGTTATATGATATTCTGTGGCTTTAAAAATAATCATTTGACCACTTAAACAAGGAAAAACTTTTTTCCCTTCATATAAAAAGATGGCATTCTAATGAATGTCTGTGCAAATCCGATAATCCTCCTAGAACAGAAAACACATCGTATCTACACAGTGAGAACAACACACAGTGAGAACAACACCAGTTTCTCAGGAGCCACTATCTGTTGTTTCCCCTCAGCATCGGGGGTTGCATTACGGTAGCCCCACAGCTGATACTGTACGCTTTCTCTCGAGTACCCTCTGTTACCTTGACTGACTGCCCCTTTTGTCTAAGTGCTCTCTCCCCACAGAGCTCTCCAGATCACCTCCTTCTTCCTTGTCTCATGACAATGATGATATATAAGTAATTCTGTCCCTCTGCACTTAACATATTCTCCAGCTTATACTTGGCTATGCCAATATCTCTCTATCGTACAGACTGAACATCTTACATTAAGAAAGGTAACTCAGTCAAAGTACTTTATATATGATTCCCTGTATTTTCTTGCTGTGATGATTTACCGAGACTGCTAGACTAAAGATTACTTCAGACTATGCACACACTACCAACTGAAAACCTTTTCTCTGAATTTTCTTTCTAGGAAACAAAGGATCAGAATAACATTAAGGTTCTGACACTATACTTCGACAAACATGACTGTATCAGTTATCATCAAATGTAGATGAATGGTTTGAAATTGATGCTGAAGTGCAAGTGTATATGATATACCAGCTTTAAGTTAGATGAACCAGTCAAGCATTTTCAGTTATTAGACTCTACAGCAGAACTGAGTTTTAGTTCAACTGCTCCAGACAGTCAGAGGCCAAATTTATCCAGCTGGATGGCATCGCAGGGCAGTAAGCAGATATTGTCAGATGCCAGCACAGCCATGCTTTATTGTAAGTATTCACAGCTCAAGCACTATTTCTCCAGTCTATCTGTTTTGACTTAGACTAGGCTAATTTAAGTGGATTTAACATGGGTTAATACTACAATGAACACCACAAAGCTGAAAGTCTTGCAGACACTATCAAAGCTCAGCTGCCTATGAATAAAATACAAAATAAGGCACTAAATGTATTCACTGCTTACAAACTTCAGGTTCTTAAGATTAATTTCTAGTGTCTAATTTTCAGACAGTCAATATAACATTCAGAGAAGTGATCAGATGGAATCAAATAGTTTTAGAGTAGTTTTACATGGCATATCTAGGAAGAGTGAATGAAGTTTTGTCTTAAAGTCTCATTAATGAAACAAAAATCTTGGGAGAAGAGCTGACATGTATTTGTAAATAAATCATCTGTGACTGTTAGCTGAAAAAAAGCATTTTGTAAGAGGGAAAAAAATAGAGTACAAATTCTGGGAAGATCATCCTTCTAGACCTTTTTTTCAGTAGTGTCCCACAGCATGCAAGACATTGTTAACAAAACGGAGTTGTTATATTTTAGCTTGATTTCTACAGTTCTTAGCAGAATTCTAAAGACAGTGTAATAATCAGCACACAGGATAGTAATCCATTTTTGTTGACCAGCCCAGAGCCTCCCTGAACAGGTAGCTCTTTCACTCTGCATTTTAATCATTTGGGAATGTATGAAGAAGGGGTAATCGTCTATGTAATATATATAAAAAAGTAACTTGGATACATTACAATGGTGTCCGCTTTCAATGATTCTACACTTCTTCACCTCCAAATTTCCCACTAACTCTACTCTGCCATTATCAGCAAAGCTGAAGGGGGCAGATAAAGCAGGGGAGAGAAGCATAAAGAAGGCCATACCATTAACTCAGATGTAATGAAAAGTCACTTATGGCACTTTAAACAGTTCTTGAAATTCATGAAAACTTTGCTTATGCAAAGTTTCACTCCTACACAGTCTTCTCTGAATTATACTTCAGTGGGATTTCTTCTGTGACCAGCAGCCCTAATAATCAGGCACCACAAAAAGGTTCCGCTCTACTTGTGCTGGGGTGATTACGTAGATGCCTGACAGACTGTGTACGGATGACTGTATGTATGCAGTACTGGGAAGGGGTAGGAGATTATTAATCTATTTTCCATAACCTTTTTGTCCTTTGGCTCCCAATGGGACAATTTTGCAGTGGCATAATGCAGGGTTTGTACACCCCATTCTATGAGTCTGGAAGGAGCTAATGGGCTGTTGGGTATCTAATCAGCCTCTCCCAGAGGCGAACAACAGACTTCAAAGGAGGAACAAAAAAGGAAGAGCCCTGCTTAATTAGTGCTTAGCTAAGAAGAGGAGCAGACTTGGGGGAAGACACAAGGATAACTGCTCCCTGTCAGAGTCCCTTGGTAGAGAGGTAGGCCTGGCAAAAGATGTTCTCTTCTTTGCCTGCCAACGTTCAACTTAAGCTTGCCTGAGTCACAGCAGCATGGACATTTTTTGTGTATTAGTCATTCACAGAAAAGAACAAAGAATCTGCTGTCAATACAACCCAGAAGCAAAACCAAAATGGAACTATGCTGTATGTTCAGGTCTAATTTCACATACACCAAAAGAAATAGAAGTTGCACATATCTTAAGCAGAAGGTTACATCCTTTCACTCCTTCAGGCGTGTGAGGGCTGGCTGGAGCAGTGGAATGACCAGGAGGGAATGCAGGCAGAGGGGCAGGTCACTGTAGGCTGGGGGAAGCTAACAAGGGCACAGTCCCAGGTACGCTCACTGCCTGGCAAAATTTAGAGAACAGTGACAATTCAGGAGGCATTTTTATAAATTAGCTGTAAGTTGCAAGAGGCTTTTAAATATTATCTTTGTACAAATTTTCCACTTTTTATTATAAAAGGTGTGAAAAGATTTGGCTTTGTCCTGATAGGTGTTTTTAGGTTCTTTCCTTTCTTACTTTTTACCTAAGAAATATCGGAAACTAAATCTGGTCTTCAGTCACTTGCCTGTGAGAGCTGGACAGTAACTGAGAAGAGGATGATGTCCTAAGACAAAAATATGTTCATAATAAGCTCATAAATAAATACTTAATAAAGGACAGACAAATGAAACCTGAATGTCTCTTACAGAATTCGTACTTCACAGATATGTGAACCACACAGATGCCTCATCTGACTCTTCGCAGGTTATCATCATATTATTCAAAATAATAAACTTTAAAAAAATAATTAAGGAGTAGTTAAAAAGATAACCAAAATAAGTTTTAATGGGTATAGGAAAATATAGCAACATCTTAACTGTCTTCAGCAGGAAGAGATTATGAGAAAATATTGTTCCAGAAGAAACCTGTAATAAACAATTTCACTATCAAACCAGCTAGATATTTTCTGTTGAAATGTTTTATGTATGCATGCATATAAATGAATATATTTAATTAAAAATATTGTGTCATCTTGTTGTTACAATCAATTTTAATTTTAATTTTTCTTTCTCAATTTCATTTTTCTCTCTGCAACTGCCTCTCGGATCAAGGTTGGGATAACTAAGTACACTGATACTATCAGAATACACCATTTGAGTATAGAGACCTCCAACAGGAATATTTTCTCTTAGAAACCTTTTAATTTCTTGCTTGCATCTTGCTGTGTTGGAAACAAAGTAGATTGATTTCTCATAATACCCAGGAGAATACAAGGCATCGACAGCTGAGGAAAGGGACACAGAAGCTTTGGAGACATTAAAGTAACAGAAACAAGAGCTTAAGAACAGCATCTATACAGGCTGCTTCACATCCTGTATTATGAAACCTGCTCACGTCTAGAGGATACCACTTCGTTTTCAAAGACCAAATGAAGTGCACAGTCAGATTTATTATATGCTTCAAAAAAAGCAAGATATGGTCTCTGCATAAGGAATCCATGCTCAAATGCACAGAAAAACAAATGTACAATTTTCCTATTTCACATTCTTCATACTGAGCATCATAGAGGTGCGCAAGCCTTTATATGCAGGTTAATTCATAGATGGGAAAATAAAACTCATGTTAATAATAGAAATCTATAAAAGCTCAAGTCCTTAGAACAGAGGCTTTAAAAGCAAGCAGAATTAAGAGTGGCTGTTCACCACAGGGTAACTGACAGAAAAAAAAATGTTAAGGATGAATAAACTGTGGTGATGGTGTCTGTTTATTCTTTATCTCAAGACCAACCAAGTCGGGCATGAGCAAAGTATTATAAAGAAATAAAGAATGTGATAGACAAATAAGTCTTAAAATGGAAAGATTAACTGCTATCTCTCCTAATATTTACTATAAGCTTTTGACAATCAAGCACCTTCTGTAGAAATACCCACTCCTTGGGTTTTAAAACACAATGAATTAAGTCTAATTCAGAACCATCTGGTCTTTGTCTTAAAAAATCCAGAAGATAAGTAGACAAGCATCGTGATCTGAAGAGACTAAAGGAAAGACAGCGTGAGGGAAGTATCGTTAAAACTGAAAAAATTATAATATTCTCATTTAGTACAGATCTAAGTTCAGCATGAAGCCTGCCATTAAAACATAGCCTAAAAGTAAGTAGAAAAGGCAACCTACTATTCTATATTAGCTTCGGCTGTTTCAAAAGGATGGGGTATCTTTACCATTAAAATATTAACCAGTACCTATTTTCTATTAACTTTTCACTTTATTCATTGCTTATATTAAATATGTAGCAGAGCAAAAATAGTGATAATATAATAAAGATGTCCATTTAACATCTCCTTCTGAAACAGTCTTGTGAATAACTACATGCAATGTAAAGCTAAAATCTCTGAATTTAAGAATCTTGTTTTGCCACTTAAACGAAATGAATACAACATCCATAAGATTATTACAAGAGATTTTATTAAAAACGAGTACTTTCCTCTCCTAGCTATGTATTAAGAGGAAATCTACTTCCTTTCACTCCTTCAGCACTCGATACAGTGTAATAAACTAAGGACCTATACTTTATTGAAAAAAATCCTTCAGGATCCCGTGCAAGTTCTGTAAAACTAGGAATATTAAATGCAGTACCCGGCAAAGTGAGCAACTCTGGTCATTATAACTCGTGTATCTAAAATCCCAACACACTTTCAATTTGATACAGCACTGGTTCCCAGGCTTAGGTTCCAACAAACCGCTGTCAGCACAGAATATTTATTGAAGGCCGCTATGCACGCTTAATACTGACATTTTAATTGGAAGCAGATTATCTTCAGGCTGCTCCTGGTAGCATCACCGGAAGCGCAGGCCTATGTGCATCCCACTTGCTGTTCTGTAGTATTTCTACTATTGACACCAGACAAACCTGCAACGATTTGGAAATTTAGCTTTTCTAATCAACTGGAAGAACCAATAACAGTGAAAATTTTGGTTGCTTTCCTGGGGAAGTCCTGCTGGCATTTGTCTCCCCTGTATTTCTTGAAATGGACATCCATACACATACACACAAAATCAGTGAAAATATAGGCAGAAAGAACAGCAAAAACAGATACAAACCACCCGTACTGCAAACCCCGTTAAGAAGATATGCAACTCCCATTTGGTTAAAAAATTCAGATCAATGTGAAATTCCTTTTAACAACTTTTTAGATGCATGTTACTTCAGATTACAAATGCTATAAGACTGTTTAGAAAATTTCCTTTCATTAAAAATATATTTAAATGCATTTAGAACCTCTATTCAAATGCTAGACATGCTAGATCTATAGTCTGCCTCACCATCATGAATAACTATTAAAATGCAACAGTAAATAAAACTCTTTATTGGAGAAGATCCTCATCATGCAGTTCATTTGATGCCATGGCCCACTTATAAATAACAAATGGTTCAGTAAATCTAGTAGAACCCACCAGAAATACTGCTATTTCACAGCTTTCGACCCCAAATCCTGCCTTTGTAAATTCGGGGTAACTATCATTGCAGTATGACCTTAAAGAGAACAAATCCAGTCTTCAGTTCCAGAGCTAGGGAATCTTCAGTCATATCCTAGCTCAAATGTCCCCTCTCTCGTACAAATTACTGCTGCCTAGGGAAACGAAATCTTCCAGGTATCAAGTTCAAAATACTCAGAATATTTAGTTCAATAGGTCACCAGTTTGCATTTCACTAGAAGGTAGAGAGAACAAAGGGAACAAAAGGCATCGTTGGCCCCCTGTTGCTGTATGAGTATAATCTTACATAACTAAATGCAGCTGAGTAACAAATTGGCAGCCCCACAACTTTTTTTAGAGCAAATTATTATTCAGTTATTTCTTTTTTGCTTTCTCCACACAACGAGTGTTTCTTCAGGCTTCTCTGGGTTCAGTCAATTAGCTCTCCTCCAAATCTCGTTATAACTCAGAGAACTGTTAATCTGTTAGGTTGGCTAACATGAAGACATAGACATGAACAACTGGGGATATTACCACACTTATCCCTTGATTTCTCTTGTTACTAGCCTATACATACAGAAAGGGAGGGGTTCTAGAGTTGGGTTTATGTTACCCATGCTGCAAGTTTTGCGAACAGGTATGCAACTGTTTAGTAGAACTCTGTATGATTTCTCAGAAAATAAAGAAGAGAGCCGCTCCAAAACAATTTTTCCTACCCTTTCAAAGGAACAGCAGCGCTACCGGCAGGTGACAGCACTAAGGCAGTGCAAGCGGAATAGCACGTGCTCAGCATCTGCAGGAATTGACTACTATGCTATGGTTGGTGCAGCGCATACATCACCTACAAACTGACTCCAGGTATTGCCATCAACACACAAAATCATAACATTGTTCCCATGCATGCCACTTCCCAGAGACAATAATCACATAAATCCTCCATTACCAACCAGAAGGGGAAAGCCCACGGGATTCTACAATCACCCATGCAAAGCAGCACATGCAGGTGTCTGTCACAGCTTCCCTCCACTGATGATCACATATTTTATTTTTGGTTTTACTCCATTGCAAATCTTAAGGCACTATCTTCAACACAGTCCTCAGATTATAGCAATCATGCTCCATCTGCTTTACAATATTCAACAGCCTTTTGTGACCTTACCTCCCTATTACCTTACACTTACTGGAAAGTCAAGAAGATTATTTGAAATAAAACTTTCCAAGTGATAAAGATGAGGAAGGCAATTAGGGAACTCATTCTATGCCACTGTAATTACTACTGGAGATGTGTGAACACAAGCAAAATGAAAATGGGCTGTTGAGGAACATCATATCTAACATAACAAATAGCTGTCCAAAGATGACAACAGTTTACTACTGTAGGAAAGTATGTGGTCCGAAGGCATGCACATTGGCTCTACCACTTGGGCAAAAATATTTGTTATGTCTGTGTCTCTCAATTTCCAGTGTTGCAAAACTAACAGCACTTATAAATTTATCTTGCAGAGGTTCCTGAGAATTTAGTGGTAAGTGATATTATTAGACAACAGTAGTACAGACACTAGATGCATCATTCTGGGAAAGTTAATATTTACCTAAGGAGCACTGTACGGTACACAGAGATCAATAGGCAAAGATGTGAAATATTACTATAATACTTCCTCATTATCTGCCAAAAGCCATCTCCCCTCCACATTCAAAGTAACCCACATTTCCCAAGGATAACCATAATTCTTAATTATCAAATGATGACTTAGTCAGCACACCTGCCCTTTAAGCATAAAATACTTTCTTTACAAAGCATGTGCTTCTTTTGTGATTTCAAAGAAACTGTAAATGTAGAAGAGTGTGAAGATCAACAGTCAGCAAACAGTCAAAAAGTTTTCTGATGATGAACAACCGCTTTCGAAGCGGTCTACTTTAATATTGTTATTTCTGGAATTCCAAGCATGAACTCTGCAAGCAGCCAGACTGCACATTTCTATTTGGTGGCAATAAAAGTCATCTAATTTGGTACCAAGTACAACAGGATATTATTGTTTATGTATGGTCTTTATCTCATAGTTAAGGGAAACTCTGCCAAATTCCACAAGTTATTTCCTTATTAAAGGGAATTTTAGAAACAGAGGGAGGCACAGTGTTAATGTGCAGTTCTCTAATTTCTTTCCATTGAAATGAAAATGTCATCCTTGGAAAATATACTTCAGTACTGAATGTACTCATTAGCCTTTTGCATTTGATCTTAATTTGATGACAAAGACATTAAATGGATATCATATTATACTGAATGCAGTTTTGACAATGGGTTCATTTATCCATTGTAGCAAGTAAGAAAAGGTCCTTGTATTAAAATGGCTTGAAATGTTCAAAGAATCATCTCAAAAGGTAACTAATTTACGTGTTAGCTTAGAAAAAAAATCCTGTCACATTCATTTTAAGTTTTTTCCTTAAAAAGTAATCAAAACACATTTGCACATTGCAACACTATTGGGTGCCCCCTGCAAAATCACAGTGCATAAATTACAAAGCAAGCTTTTTCACGGTAAACACAGAGATATGCACAAATTCTAATGATGTCCTCTTAATCCCTAAAGCAGAGCAGAGCTAAATGCGTCTTGAAAATGTTCAAGACCTGTTACTTTTTGTTTTCTTTATTTAAAACAATACTGCAGAGCTATGAGCTTAAATTTATGTCATTGCATTGTTCCAGGCAGTGGATCTCTGAACATACATGTTTTTATCCTGTGAATATAAGAGAGGACTTTTTAATTTCCCCCCCAAACCAAAGCCTGTTTTCCAGTCTTCAGAATAATGCCATTTGTAGTTTGGTTCTAACTGTAGTTACACAAGAACCTGCAGGATATTAAACAGGCTAATGAAACCTGACTGCCCTAAAAGGGACTGGCTGAGAGCTTGACATACATTTGCTAAAGAAACATTTGAAGATGCTATCATCTACTGCAAACGCTTTCACTGGGGGTCCAAGAGTTATAACACTAATATTTCAAGTAATGTCACAATGCATTGTATGTTAACTGAATCATAGTATTTGATTATCATATCTATACTAATATTAATTTCTGAAACTTTTAGGCATGGAATATATAAGCCTCTATAAATCTGACCGAAAAATATAGGAAGAATTCAGTGTCTGAATAAAATTTCCTAATAGTTGTTTCAATTTCCTACTACACAGTCTAACTAGAAACTGATTATTATCAATAGGAAATATCTTTCATCCCTTATTATAGTATATAACTATCCTTCTGGGAAAATTGAGGTGGATTACATAATAGCAAATAATGAAGTGATATTAATGAGAAAAATATCGATTAAAAATAAAGTGATTTGGAAAAAAAATTAATTTTTTTTAGCTGAATTAGTCCCAGTATGAGTACCTGAACAGTAATGCTATAGAGCAGTGAGCACCAAATGAATTCTTCTTTTGAATACTTTGAGCTTGTTATGCTTTTGCAGCCTACCGTATTTCAAAAGAATGAAATACAGTCATCAAAATGGCTTTGATTATTAAGCTTGATTTGACTGAAATGATCTGTCATTGCTCTTCAGATTAATATATTAATAATTTGTGATATTTGTAATATATATTCCTATATTACTTCAGCAAAAAGATTCCTAGAAATGTCCAGTTGCTTAATAGTATTTAAACCAGCATACAGTAGCACTCCTTTTCTATGCTGTAGCCACCCCATGACATAGCATGCATGCAAATTCAAAATGCTTTTAGTTATTGTTATTTATATCTTTATTTCGTATTTTTAATTTTGCCAGGCAAGGCACTTTTTCTCCAACATAGGAAATTATTTGATCACAAAGATTAAAGAGCAAAATATGACCTCGGAATAAATACCTTAATATGATGAGTAATATATCACAGGTCTGCCTCACCCTTTGTTCAAAAAAAAAAGAAACTTATGTAATGAGGAGGCATTATTAATGTGTTCATAACTTGCAATTACAGCCCCTGAAGTAAGGCAAGATTTGGATTGCATTCCAGCCAAAGCACAATTCAAAGGTAAGACTGTCCTGAATCTGTTAGATGTATAGCTCGCCTCTGTCAGGAAACATTAACATTCCTTGTACCTGCCCTAAATGCTGTATTTATATGGCAGTTGGCTCCCAAATAGATGGCACCATTAAGATCAAAACAGTCGCTCATCACAGTATGCAAAGAAAAGGGCGTTTTCTTATCTGTATATACACTACTTTCAGGCTGTCCTATGAGAGGTATCTCTCAATTAAATATCACTATTTCCCCCCTCTCCCCCCAAAAAAAGGTTGCAAACCTTCTATATGATTTTTATCATGCCTAGGGGAATGGATGAAAAATTACAAACATTACCAAATGTGTAACTAGAAAAACTGCCCTGAAGTGGGTGGGGGAGTTTAGATCTTGGCTGCTGCTGTGTAATCAAAAACTTTTACAAAAGCTAAAATAAATTAAGTCTTGTCACAGAGGCTTGCTGATTCTGGGAGTAATTTTCTTGCAGACATTGTAAGATGTTCAGCTTTTCAGACAGCGGTCACTGGGGCACTGTCCAGACTGAGTGTACTGTATGTCCCCTGAACAGGAATCATTCACAAAAGCAGAAGATTTTTAAAGCAATGCAGAATCCGTGCTTTTGAAAGCATGAAATGTAGCTAAGAACTGAAACACTGGCTATTTGTGGATTCTGTTTGCTAATTTCTTTAAACTCAAGTCCTATTAACCAAAGAAATCAGTAGGGTCTAGAAAGCTAACTTCCACGGCTGACACGGATATTCAGTGCATCTGTACTGATATTTGTAATGACAAGCTGTAAGCATTGAACTGAATCTTAACATAATTTTAAATTAAATTAACTTTGTCAACTGCATTTTGCTTAAGATATTGTTGACATCTAAAGAAAAAATAAGGTAAAAAAACTCACTAGAAAGAAAAAAAGGATTAAATTATGTCTTTTGAGGCATGGTTCAGAACACGTGATTGAAGATGTACCCAAGATGTTACTGGTTTCATTGATGTCAATAAGGAGAGAAAGTTGAACTTTCATCTAAACTGTCTCTCAAATATCCTTCCTCACTTTTGAGAAACTACAGCTCCGAGACGGTGTCCTCGCTATGAGGCACCAGGCAATACAATAATGGAGAGCTATGGCTTTAGACATTCTAGCATCTGACCAGATTGGAAAAAGTCACCAACACTCCTAATAGCTTTAGCATATGCTTATAGCAAGTGTAAGATTTCATGGTAGAATGGGATTTTGAAATCTTCTGTTTTCAACCCATAGTTGAATAGAACTAGAGAACCTGGAAGTCATCTGCACCTGGGCAACTGGACAGAATTTGGACAGAACACCTGTACACATAGCCTGTGAAGAATTCCTAATCATGAGCCAGACTCAAGCTCCTTGTTTCTGCTTTGGGATTAAAGCCATACAGTAAATATAAATAACTTGAGCACAGTCAAGAACAAGGGCTTTTTAAAAAACAGAAAATTAATATTTTCCTGAATAATGTTTTATAATTTTGTACTTATAAATCATATATTTGATTTTCAGGTGTTTCCTGAGATTCATATTGAGTCACATACCAACATGCATTCAAACCAAGTTTAAAAGATCTTATTTTTAAATATGATATGAAATGCACAACCAGTCCCAAGGAGAATTCCACAATATAAGTGGAACACCCACATAACTTCTTTTTTTCCATGTAAACACAGACCTATGATTAAAGTCTGAGCTCCCATGGTTTTGATGCAGACAAGTATGCATTACACACACTGTCTCAGCAGGCACTCATTATGCAGTCACAGCAAAGAAAAAGGAAATGCCCCACTGAACAAGGAGGAAGGAGGAGATTTTTCACTAGTTCTGTCAAAAGGCAACAACAACTTAGAGAAAAGAGGAATTATTGCATACTCTTTTTTTTTATCTGTGATTTGGGATAAAATTATTTACTAATAATAAATAGCTAAAACAGTACTTCAGCTAAAAATTGTTTCTGGAAGCTATAAGCCTCAAGAATTCCTTACCATTCAAAGAGTAACTACACAAGTATATAAGATTAACTAGGTAATGTAAAACCTGAGTAAATTATTAATTCAAGTTAAGCAAGAAATAACAACCTGCCCTTAATATTTTGGGGGTAAATGATATATGTCCAATTATTCCAGACACACAGTCACTGAAAGATAGAATTAATCCAGGAGACACGGTCTAGTTCCAGTTTGAAGAAATCTGGCCGATAAAATATCTAGTTAGATAATTCCTGATTAACACAACTAGAATTATTTAGCAGTTTGGGAGCTTGCACCATTTGAAAGCAGGACAATTAGTAAGAAAATAAAAATGGGCTTATTCTTTTGAAATGAACTGAGATAAAAAGAAAAACATTTGACAACTTCAGGGAATTAGTTTGAAAAAGACATTATAGTGACTTACTATGGTAAGGACTGTACATCACACTTTGGTACCTACATGCAAACCCTACTGATATGAATGAATCTCGTTTATCTATACCTGGGGAAGAATTTATTTTTAAGAATGCAAATACAGATTACATATTTAAATTAATGAAGCATGTAATGTATGTCAAGGACAAACTCTCCAGAACTTTTTTTACTAGTTTTAATGCTATCTGTAGCAGTTTTCATTCACACATTCTTAATTTAGTCTGTAGGCATTTTGAAGGTTAAAGAACAATGAACTTTGAGAACATAATCATGAAGTTCAATGTGAAGAACAACACAAATCATATGCTGGAAGGGTGGCATTTCAATTTTGCCAGAGGCAAGGCAAAAAGCATAAAAACAACTGTGTTAAATGGAAACTTGTTACACTAAAAGTGAAGGTAAGAAAGAAATAGTAAGACTAAAGCTGAGACTAAAAATTCCACATTTATCGTAGCTGTTGTTTTCTGCAATGTCTCTCCTATTCAAGCTTTACAAAGCTTTGTCAAAGACAAAGGGTGCAGTGACTGTGTAAATTAAAGAAGCACTTAGCAATAAGGCAAACAACTCTAAACTTTGGAGGGGTGTTCTGAAAGTATGTATCTGGAAGAGCAAATGCTGCCCAGTACGCCTAGAACGTCTTCTACGCTGACTATTATGCACTGATTATTCCATAAATTCTTCCGCTTCCATCTTAACACTACTACAGGCTCATGGGTGGGACTAAGACAAATACTCTGAGAAAAATAGCAGCTGGAATTGCACTACTGTGTCATTGAGTCACATTCTATTATGAAACTCCAACTATTAAGTTTTAGACTGGTATATGGCCAGGCTTCAGCCCAGCCATGTGAAAGAGGCTCTACATTCAGCGTACAGCCAGTCTGATACCCTAGGTGCCAAAACTTATGCAAAGTATGTACTCTAAACATGGGGAGTGAGCCAAGCATTTAAATAACTTCATTATCAGTTTTAGGATAACATTTTTAACAGATGCAGTTGGTTAGAAAATATCTAGCATCTCTTTTTCCCCTCTAGCCTTTTCTTCCTTGCAGTCATTGAAATTTTACCACTTTGTTGCTAACAGTTTTGCATAGCCACTGTTGAACGTAAGGTCTAAGGCAAAAAAAAAAACCCCAAACCACCAATCAGAACTATAGGCTTTTTGCTGACAGTTGCTGATGGCTTTAATTTTCTGTTGAATAGCAAACCCAAGTCTTGCTCTTATTAACAACATAATTGCAGAATTATTTCCAGCTCCTACAGATCCCTTTTTCTAAATGCACTCCCTTCCACATCTTTACCTTTCCAAGTGCAGTAATAACTGTGCTACAATTGTGGAACACCTTGAGTTGGAAAGAACCTTTGGAGGTCATTCAGTCTGAATACCCTGCTCCAAACAGGGCTAGGCTGGGTTGCTCAGGGTCTCTCCAGGCAAGCTTTGAATAATTCAAAGAGCAGAGAACCCACAACATCTCTGGACAACCTGTTTCAGTGCTGGAGTTCCCTGTTGTGAAGTTTTGGGGGTTTTCCACCAAGTTTAATAAGAACTTTCCTTGTTGCAGCTTGTGATGTTTGGTTCTGGTTTTGTTCTTATCCTTAACAACCAGAACCATTTTCCACCTTCTTTGATTCTTCCATGTGTTAGAGGTCAATGAAGAGTTCATGATTTACAGCCCCTAATGGATAAAACTCCATCCACCCTCCTGAAAACATATACTTGAGCAGTTGCATCTAGCGCAAGAATACTGGTGTAAAACACAGATAAAAACATCAGAATAACTGGTGAAATGCACTGCGTGTTAAAACTGCAATATGTTTCATCACATGCTTGCAGGAAGTTTTGCCACAACCTAGCAAAATACTACAGCGTGCACATAGTCTTAAGCACTTGAGCAGTTCCACTGATCTTCAAAGGGATTATTCACATACGTAAGCTGAGCACTTTATTAAAGGTTTTGATGGATCACAGTTGCAGTCGAGGTCACAGTTTCAGTATAAACGTGGGCCACATCAATAGAACAACATAACATCAGAAGATTTTTTTTTCAGACTGTACAGCACCTGGGGTTCAATGTTAGCGTGTACATGTATAAAGACAAGGAATATTCTTCAAAACATGGATTTGTTCTACTAGTTCTTCAGAATTATGGATATGTAACATACATGTATTTTCACATTGCAACTGTACTAATTTGCTTATGATATGTACATAGATAGATATACAAAATAAATTTAGCTAGCATGGCACTAAATACTGCAGAACTTGATCATTTAGACTATTTGAAAGACTAAATCAGGGAAGGCTTGGCTCATTATTTGTAAACATACTCAGTACCTACTGTAGGTACAGGCTGCCCAGGGAGGCTCACAGGCTGCCCAGGGAGGTTGTGGAGTCTCCCACACTGGACACATTCAAAACCCAACTGGATGCCATCCTGTGCAACTGCTGTAGGTGTCCCTGCTGTGGCAGGGGGGTTGGACTTAGATGATCTCCAGAGGTCCCTTCCAACCCTGACGATACCGTGATACTGTAGACAGAGACCAGAAACTGAATATTCTAAAGCAAATTTATCCTAGCTCTGTAATGAATTAAATTTCTAGGCAGCTAAGGACTGTCAAATGGAAAGAATGTAATAAAGTTATTAGTTTGTTGTAAGGTGATTAAATTTACATAAAGACTGTGGCTTTGATGAAATGCTAGGGGGGTGGGAAGAATCCTGTAAAATACAGAATGCCCTAAGTCTCATCTGACTTTGTCAGTTTTATACTTCACACTTACAGATTCAGTTATAGCAGTAATAAAATGTGCATTTTTTAATCACTGAAAATATGGAATAGCTGTAAATCAAATATATTTGGGTTCTGACTGTGTACCTCAAGTTTAATTTTGAAAACTAAATTTAGGAAAAAATTTAAATAGAAACAGTAACTTTAGAAGTGCATTTTTTGTCTATTTTGTGGTATGTGGTTTGCTCAAATAACATCATCAACATCAACACTATCAACAGACAAAATTCCTAGGACTGAAAAATTTCTTCCAACATATTCTTCATTGAAATGGTGTACGCTTTCTTAAGAAATACGTTTCTCAAAGAATTTCAGTTTACAAATTGCAGGAGAACTCTAAAGTTCTGAATTTAAGTGAGTAAAAAAAAGAAGGGAGTGGAACACAATATAAGAAAACCCACACCAATAATGCATGGAATATATAACACTATGAAATCAAGGTAATAGCAGTTTCTGTCTCACAGAAGGATGCACTTTACCTGCAATAAGGTTTCCTATTATTTATGAAACAGTTTGCAAGTACTCAACATGGAAATACAAGACAATGCCGTTTCAGGTAAAAATATGCACAGTTATTTTTCAATATCACAAATGAAATCACTATCAAAATAAGGAATCTGAAAATCTTGTTTTGATTAAACACAGCAAAAACTTGTGAATTACTTCACACAAGTAGGAGAAAAATGCTGAAAGAATCCAAGTGGCTTAAATAGTACTAACAAACCCCATTCTTACCACTTTGAAGTGAAACTGGAAGAGAAGGGAATGCAGCATCAGCATATTATCCACTGAGTCTAGGTTGATTTATTCACTGTGAAAGTACTAATTTCACTGCCATATTTGAGAGCATTGCTTTACTATATGTATTTTTACAAATATGTAGCCTAAGTACCATCAAGTGCCTTGCATAGATTCCCACCAAAATATGAGCCCTGGTGTTATGCTCTGCAAGTTTTGCAAGGCAACATCACATTCATTCGTCTTCCCTAAGACATCCTTGTGGTCAGTTTCCGACATTCAAAATTTACTGCGAGTCATTTACAGAGATCAAAGGTAGCTGCATCATGCCAAAAGCACTGTATTTTCACATTAAGGAAAATCTCTTACCAGAAGTTGTGTCTGGTATATAAGTGATCTACTAAAAGTGCCTTGTTAGTCAGTTATAAGTTACTTGTAATCCAGTAGCTACTTCAGGTATTTTGTTAAGACAATACCAAATAGATTCAGTTTCTCTTTCCATTGAAACATCTACACTTCTAACTTTGAATTTAAATGCTAAGATTTACCAATTCATGATCCGCAAATCATAGTGAAAGAGATGCTTTAAAATGATTTTATTAAAGTACATTTAGCGAGATAGCCTGTTTTGATTTGCAAGATAGCTAACCTAAAAAGTGTTTTTTATGTTTCCAAAGGATGTAAAACAAAATCTTCTTCATTCTTTGATGCTGTCACAAACAAAGAACGTAAAGAAATGCTAGCAAGATACTATAATTAAGCAAACATGAACAAGTAAATCTCAACAGTGACTTGTAGAAAACCGGCAGTATTTCCTTGTTGCTGCAGTTACAGCTTCTAGCAAGGCCACAATTCATCAACTGAAGGCCTCTCCAGCAGAAGTCTCAGCCAACAAATCCATGAAAACACTGTACCTTGTTTTCATACAGTATGAGGATAATGAGAGCAGCACCAGTCACTTTTTCCTTTTTTCCCTTACAGACACAAACAGCGTTGGAAGCACCAGTTACAGTTAGGCCACATGTTGGTTCCGCAACTGCCACCAATAAATATGTGCATCTAAATCCCCTTATATTAACTTGCTGGTGTGAGCAGCTCCGGATCTTCAACTGGGGCCCATGTGTACAGGATGTGTTAATACTAAAAAAAACCCATAGTCTGTTGAACCAGCAAGTTTTGATTACTACTACAGCTGGATTTTTATGTGCTAATTATTTTCACAAATTCAACATTTGCACATTTCAACAGATTCCTTCATACAGCAAACAAAAAAAGTCAAACAGAACAATCGCTTTTGGTTTTCTCGGCTTTCTACTGCTGGACTCCTCACAATCTCTTTTTCTTGTTTTCAGAGCAGTCTATTGTCTTTGACAGATTGTTTTTAAGAATTTGGTAAATAATTTTAAAAAAATTATAAACTTTAATAATTTTACAAAGCATTTCATGTTACAAATGCTACACGCAACTATATTGGTAGATAGCTACACGCATCTCTGCTTAATGACTTGTCTATACAACAGGCCAAACCATTGACGGCATCTCAAGGGTGCATCACTTGAGGTAGTCAGCTCACCCACTGTGCCTGACTGGGAGGTAGCTCTCGTCTAGCTATGCCACTCTCACATCCCAGTTCCAAAGATGGGGCTTTCTAAGTGGGCTAGACACAAGGCAGCAGCACAGAACCCTATACTTTCCTTGCTTGGAAAGACACCTAACTAGCAAATCCTGCTAAAAAAACCACAACAAAACTTATGTGACTAAGGCCCTGCATTAGGAATAAGTACCATAAGACCTTATTTTCCAAAGCCCCGTGCGTTCATCCCTCCTTTGGGATAAAAAGCCGGTACATGTCATGATCATTTCTGGGATAAAGCCACTTGTCTTCCAGTGCCCCCTCTTTCTATCTGTATATTAGGATAGGATATCTCAGACAAATAGGACTGTTGAAAATACATTCATTAATGCTTATATGACAGTTTCATAATTAGGTGTTGGAGGATATCTAAGGACTGTGAAAGACATCGTTATCATTTTTTAGTTAGATCTAATTTCTATTATCTTCTTTCTTGTGGTTAGTCACCAGGTTCTAGCCCCAAAACTGTTCTGCTGAGCACTGCTATCTACTATTTTTGCTCTATGTTTTAAATTAATCCACTTCAGCTCAGGT
This sequence comes from Pluvialis apricaria, assembly GCA_017639485.1. Taxonomy (NCBI): domain Eukaryota; kingdom Metazoa; phylum Chordata; class Aves; order Charadriiformes; family Charadriidae; genus Pluvialis; species Pluvialis apricaria. The sequence continues at coordinate 9,970,387 of CM030017.1, forward strand.
CTAGACTGCCACCATCAGCATTGCTACATATCCCATTAGGCAGCTACAGCAATGATTTATTATTTAATGACAGCAATGTGGCAGAAGTGCTGGCGTTATGTTTCTTAATATCTATTAAGAGTTCAATAAAACAATCTGCTGAAGGTCTTTTTGTTTCTCTGATGTACAAAGACATTTTCTACAGATAATATAGCAGATCACACAGTAGTAAGTATGAATCTCAGTAGGATACTTGTATGCTTTATTTCAAATCTGTCAACATTTTTAATGTATCTCCAAAGAAACTATTTATTGCACTCTCCTCCCCCAAAATCCTCCAAATTAAATATGCTTAATACAGAAAACTCATTCTAAAAGAATCAGAATGGAAAAAAGGCAAGTATTAATAAAGTCAGAAAAACGTGAAGTTTTTCATGCATCTCACTACATCTTCTTTCACTCTGCTTAAAATAGTGTGCTAAGCTTAAGGACATCATTCCAATGGAGGTACATAAACATATGCATATCAGTTTGTATTCTGTATGCAGCTCATACACCCGTAAGTGGGCCTGGGAGGCCTCTACCCTCAGTACGTAGATTCATAGTTTGCAGCAGTATAAAACATATTAATCAGGTACCACAGACATCTTACTCCAATCTAGAAGCCGCAGAACTAGCCATAAGGAAACACACATTTCTGTCATCCAGGCAGTAGCTATAAAAGATTAAATTATCATTCTGCAGTAGGGAAATTTGCAATCACAGGACTTCACAGGAAGAAGACCTACAGTCTTGAACTCAGAAGAATTAAAGCTGTCAGCTTTACTACGTTCAGAACAAAATGCAAGAAATGCAAGAAAGCCAGTGAAAGTCAAAACTTAAGCTCCAAATTCTACCCTTTTTAGGTCCAGCTATAATTTTCATGCATCCCAGTCAGCCATATGAGAAGAAACCACAAGAATCCCAGGAACAAGACTTCCTGTCATCATAGCAAGCGTCTGTGCTTTGTCTTTAAAGGAACATCTTTTTACTTACAGACACATCTTCAAAATGAAGGGAAGTTTCCAGATACAAGTGACTTGCAATACAGTGCTGCTACTGTGTTTTGTGACTTGCAGAGTCACTAGTTTTCTGTACCTCAATTTTTCCATCTGTAAAATGAAACCAATAAAAGATATTATGCTTAGATAGCAGAAGTGTTATTTTGCAAATAACCTCTAATTTAGAACACTCAAATTCAGAATTCTAAACACAGCTTGAGCTCTTGGACAAGGACTGCAATCTAAATAAAAGAGCACTAGAATATTCTAATTTTTAGCAATGACCACTCAACCCACAAATATGATAGTTACCATGCAAGTTTTGTTTAGAAAGTAAGAGTAAAAATTCCCCTTCAGGTATGGGAGCATCATTGATGACAACCAGCAGTTTATTGGGGAATCATGCACAATACAAATGCAGTTATATCAACTGTTTCAGTTTACTAGAAAAATCCTTAGGATTACTAGTGAATTAACCATAATATTTCTTAATTCTTCGGCTATTTTAACATAAGAATTTTTAAAGCATTTTAGTAAATGTCTTTCTCTTTGATTATCTATTCTGACTGCCCTATCCATTAGCTCATGCATCTTTCAAGAGGGGTGTGCACTGGTCCGTATTTATATTTTACAAATCAAAGTGTACTGTGACAGCTGACACTTGGTGGAACTGGGAGATTCTCCCTCTCACACAGGCAAGATGCTGCAGATCCCCAGAATCTTGCTTATGTGCAAGGCAGGAGCTTCCAGCTCTGAGTGAGATCAGATCTCAGTGGGAGCTGGCGGCAACTTCTCCTCACAGATGCCTCTTCTCAAGATGCCACAGCTCCTGGCTATAAACTCTTGGCCCTCTGCCGGCTCTGCTCTGTGCCCCTCGCAAGGGGCTTGCTTACACATCATCTTTGATACCTGTGTGGTAGGTTGTTAATCCCTGCTTTAGAGCTTCGCAGTGTAAATTACATTTTAAACTTAATGTCCTTGTGACAAAACAAATATGATTAAGAGTCTAAAGATAAGCAGAAATCTCTGGTGCGCTTGCTCTTTTACTCCAGGATTTAGCAACCCAGATTGACCAAACCATCACAGTTCTCTCCTGCAACTTTCTCTTCTTTTTCAACACAATACCTTCGATTTAGTGAAGAACCATCCAGAAGAGAACACTTCATTCTCTTCCTATTCCTAATCTGTCCCAGTAATCACAATGCAATTTTTTTTTTCTTGAAGTACCTACAGCTCTATAGGCAACATACAAATGATTTCTGGAACTCTGACAAGCAGAAATTTTCAGCTAAGAGATCGTGGATAAAGCACAAGCTGCCAACAGCTAAGCCATTCCTCTTTATTTGATCATCACTTTTAGCAGTAACAGGCAATTTGTCACTAAACAAATAAACTACCCATGCACTGAGTTCTGCAGTGACTGAAATGATATTCCTAATCCAGAAACAGGAATTCCCTTGAACTGCAGTATTTTTTCCAGTTGAAACCCTTATATACATACCTTTTTTTAATGATTATTTTGCACTTTGCTTGACTTCAATTACAGAAGGAATAGCGTAGTGCAGTAGCTGGTCCACGAGCTGTTCAGCTTAATACATTAATTTGGGGTCTTTCTAGCTCTTTCATATATACACATATAATAAATGAGAAGACTTGAGAATGATGAGTGGGTGGGACAAAAATATTTGAAAAGGGCTCAAATCTTTTTTTTGGCCTTAATTTGCACTCACTTTCAGAGAAAGCATAGTATATCAGGATCTTTAAAAAAAGCATCCATCATTGTTATACAGTTTAGTGGATCCGTGATGAGAAATGCAACTAAACAGGTCACAGTAAAGCTGACTCAGAGGGCTTAGTCATACTGAGCACAGTATTTTACAAACAGTTTTACAGCCTATGATACAAACACACGTAGATATACATGAGACGCGTTTCTAAAATGTTCTCTTGGAAGCTTTCTTTTAATGGCCATCAGGTTTCTCATTCTTTCCATTTTCAGTAACAACCCCTTAACCATCCAAGGCCAGTTATGTTGTGTCAAATCGTTATCCACATGAGTACGAAAGCAAAATGACAACTTTGCACAGAGTATAACACAGAAGTTGCAATCACAAGGAATTAATAAGTATTTAAATTGCTGAAAGTTATGGCTTCTAACAGCTTCACAAGACAGCTATTTACAAAATATATAGGCAATCTCAAGATTTCTTAAGACTATTTTAACAAATTTTTTTTAGAAATTGGTCAAAATATTTCAAGATTTCTTCAGAGCTGTCATAGTGAGAAAGCTGAGCAGCACCAGCCTGGTCATTGGATAATGACTTCCACCTGCAGCTTACAGAGCAAGTTTAGTTCAGGTGGCTAGACTCACATGCTTGACTCAATTAAAATCTGCAAAATGCATTCAAGAAAATGCACACTTTACATACACCGTATTTTTAATGCTTGCTCTATTTCATGTTGATGAATAATACATACAAAAAGTAAGGTAAAGACGCGTGATCGGAATGAAATAGCTGGGATTTCCTAGAACAGTTTAGCTATTTATCAAGATGGATGTCTCTGACAAAAATTTAAAAAGGTCACCTCAACAAGGTTTCAGTGGGAACACCAAGCTGAAGAACAAATCTTATTCTGAAGTCATGTTAACATCATTGACTCACAGTGCTGTGCAGAATAACGACAATCTAAAGTCAAATATGCCAATGGCATTAAAGAGGTAAAGAAATGGTGCGTGTCAAAAGGCAAAGAGCAAAATAAAGTTAGAAAGAAATTATGTTTAGAAGTGTCATACTAGGAGCTTAAAACAGAAAAAACGATAACCTAAAAAATGGAATAGCTTCCTTTTAAGAAGCACCATATATTGTGGTAAAGTTAGATGGTTCTTGGAATGCCATCCATAATTTTTACTAACAGCCTTCTGCAAAGAATCACAATAAACCTTTGTTGAAGTGTCCTGAGATATGTACAGCAACTCTGATTTTGTCTAGATGATAATGAATTGTACTGACTTAATTTCTAAATGTACTATCAATGAAGATTGTCTAAAAAGGTACAGAATTCTTATCTTTACAGTACGTCTTGACTGCAGCAGTCTAGTCTCTTAGCAGAGTATCTTTGAAAAAAAAAGGCAAAAGACATTATGTTTCCCACATTAAAACAACAGAAACATCAACATTTTCAAAGAAGCTGCAGTAATTGTCAGATGTACTGTAACGTTGTTTGAACAGGATCTTTCAGAGGCCCACTTTGCTCACTTACCTGGTTGTATAAGGCATTGTCCACTCCTTGAAAGCAAGTTAGCTATATAAATGAGAGAGTCAAGCTCTATAACCCTACTAGTTTTTTCTGAATGTATACCCATACAAAGAAATCTATGTAAGTCTTGGTTCTTATTCCAAACGTTCTGAAAAACTATTATGCTTTCTGGCTAGTATTAATGGATTGAAACTCTTAAAACAAATTGTGACATTCTGATAGCAAATCAGAGGTCCAGACAATGCTTTATAGTGCACTAATAACTATCTCACAATAGAAAATAGAGTCAGATTAAACAGTTGTAACAATTGCTTTTCGACAGTGTCAAAAAGACAGCGATGAAAAATGAACATTTGCACCCAAAAATGAATGTAAGGTTAAAAAACTGAACCACAACTCAGTATCTCTAGACCTAGTTAATACTTTTGAATAGATTTCCTGTGTGACCTTGGTTAGATGATTTTACCTTTTGCTGTTTCATTTCTCTATGTCAGTTTTGGGCAGAAACTGTCTTCTTGGTGCATGTCTGAAATTTTAGAAACTGATTAGAAACTTTAAGTCACACATGCAATTGAAATTACTAGGAGTTTTCTGAGGTCAAAAAACCCACCTTGGAGTATGCTTACAAAAACAAGAGTACACAAGGCCAAGTTTTTCTCCATTTCAGACAATTGGACAACTGCATTAGCACAGCATGAGGTCCAGGCTCGTGTGACTATCTGGCTTACATCCAACCAATTCAGAGAGCAGACCAAGAAGCCTAGATATACTTCTAGCCACCCACACGGTTCTGAAAACATCCATATGCACTGCTATTGCAAAGGGGCTCTGCTATAATTTTGCATTTCTAGGCACCTCTAACAAGAATTACCCACACATATAAAGAAATAGATATCCTTTGCTCTATCTCAGCTACATCACATAGTTTTGTAAATATTTTCCAAAATTACAGGCTTTACAATTATTAAATTCTTTCTCACTGAAACCAGAGTCTGTGCACTGTAATGAATCAATATAAGATCACGTCATTTTGATGGATCACATGACAGTAATCTGAATCTTAAGTGCACCAACAGAAGTAATACAGGAAATCTAGGAAGATGATACTAGGACTGACTAGGTGCAACAAAACTAATTTATTGAATAAGCAAACTTGTTCTTTTTTCCTCTAAGCTTTTTTCTTGAAGTTTACTTGTCAAATGCCAGCCTTTGGTACACCGCACAGGAAGGACACAATGACTTGGAATTTTTTTTGAAGGTACGGGCTGTCCTTTCCTAGGGCTACCATCACGGACACTTGGAAGTTTCTGAAACCTGCATGGAATTTAAGACCCTGTGTGATGACCTGAGGCTTCTGCAATGACTTGATCTTGCAATCATTGCATCCTTAATAGTTATCACTAGCTTTCTTGGTCACTTGGCAATTCAGCGTGTGGAAAAGCATGTGTGTGGCATGGTGTGTGTGTGTGTTTCAAAGAATTAGCATGCCATTGTTATTTTCAAACAGACTTCCAGGCAAATGTCTTCCCACTAGAGTATCACAACTGAAATTGCTACTTCTGATCCCTGTACTCAAACACACTCAAAATCCAAATATTTATGACTTGCTATTCATGAGGAAAGCCTACAGAATCACTGAAAGATGAGATGCAGAGAAACTATCAGTCTCTCCCCAAATCCTCCTTTGGGCAGATGGGGTCTTAAAGTAAACAACAGCTTCTCAGAGTTCTCATGGTTAGGAGAGGTTGTGGACAAAGCTTAAGAAGTAAAAGTAATGGCAAAACACAAAAAAATGTAAGTGAAAATGATGAAACAAAGAAAATATATATAAAGTAGCTGCTATCAGTTAAAATGGGAAAGAAATAGCCTCCAACTATCCTGATATACAGTAATGGAAAAAAACCCCAGGAAGTAGAAGAAATATTTCTTAATACTCACTTACATGTGCTTAAATATATCATTACCTGTCTTCTATGAGCACCCATGTGTTCTGAAACTGCTCTGGAAGTTAGCAATTCCTATGTTGACTGAAATCAGACTGATGACATGCAACAGCACACACCACCAAGGACAGCAGGGTATCACATGGAAGTTTGTGTCCTCTTGCCTGCAGAGGATCAATTCTTTCTCGTGTTTCTCCAGGAAATTTCCTTACACACAGCTTGTTCTTTCAAGAGTGTACATTCAAGAAAACTTGTGTAGGGACACTTTTGATACTGCAGAAGACAGTCGTAACTAAAATTCACTAAGGAAGTCTGTACAGCTTGTGAAGGCCACAAACACAGTACCCCATTTTACCTCATTTACTGTGATGTAGAAGAGCCAAACAGTATCCACTAGATCAAAATTCATACAAGCTGGACCCTCTGCATGCCAAATAAATGTCATTATGGATCAATCTGTTTATAAGTAATATACCACTGAGTTTTAATAACATTTTGCATAATTAAGTCTGCACAGATGAAGTTCAGTCCTAGTTAATATAAAGCTATATTTCAGTGGTTCCTCTATGTAGATAATTTTGAAAATGCTAATAAAAAAAATTGATTTGTAAGGCTAGCCTCACCCAGCAACACCCCCTCCCCGCTCCTGCTCCAGCCATAACCAACAGCGGCGTAGGGGTAGTGATGGCTGCACCTGGACTTCGGGGGGACGGATGGCACACACTGTTCCAAAGGCTGTCTGGAACAGGGACCTAGATGTCTCACTGGTACGCAGGTATGACTATAGGTCTTACTTTATAAATAGAGGACAGCCCAGGGTCCGTTGGGCTCTCCTGAGTGGCAGCGGGCTGCATGCTGAGATCTCCCCTTGGGTAGGAACACCACTCAAGGTTACTCCTCGAGGTTAAGAGATCCTTTGCTGCAACAGATCCTTGGTAAGTGATTAATAGCATCCTAAACTTTGAAATCTTAGCTAAGTGATATAAAGGATTGATTGCACATATTTAATCCTTTAGACATAAACCCTTGACCAAGTCTGGGACTAGGACTGGATCCAGCCGCACCCAGACTCCTCTCAGAGAAGGAGTCCGGAAAGCAAGGGGATCCTCTCTGAACCCTGGGACTCAATGGCAGGGTCCCCCTGAAAGTTCTGTCTGACCCTGTCCTCTGTGTATTAAATAACCAAGTGTAACTTGCCATGGAATCTTGCTAAACCAGTGTTGCATTTACTACCAAATTTGTTAAATTATTGTTTTATATCAATGAATATATTGTGCCGTCTCTCTTAGGGGTGAAGTGTATCACTCCTTCTGCAACAGCTCTCTATATGCTGCACTTTTACCAGGAAGATCATCTTCTGGTCATGAGTTTCGGATTCTTTTCACTTGAAATAAGTAAATATAAGTGGAACCACTTATTTATGTGAATAAACTACAAATGATTTAGCTGTTAGTATATCTAAGTATCATCTTCAGACAAACACAACCATGGTAGAGGTTGAAAAACTACTAGAGAGCAAGATACATTTTAATAAAGATGTTAAGACTCACTCAGATGAAGAACTGAAGAATCACCCTAGGCTAAAGAAGAAGAAATGTATACGATCCTACAACAGTGAAGTAAAAAATATTTCCCAATGATTTTCAAAAAAAATGCAAAAGGCCTCATTACTAACAAGCTGAAGATTATTTACTAAAAATTTTCCTTGCAAAGAAGAATGTTTTAAAGCACATAGCTACGTTCATAAGTAGCACAACTAAAAAGTATACTAATGAATCAATGGCATTTAGTTCTTCTGGATTGGCTAAAAATTGTGATGTTGCAGAATTACAGTTTGGAGTGGGGAAGCATCCACTGTGTGAAAACACACCAGTACTTAGCAGCTATTTGTTTATTCTCTCGTTCCTGAAGCAGCATAGAAAATTACTACCTGTCTGTGGTAACTGGCAATTACAAGCAAAAAAAAATTAAGTAAAAGTTATCTTACTAAAATGGAAGTAGGCATTTAAAAAACAAACAGAACACAACTACAGCTAAGGATGTTCAACTTCTTTAAGCAGAACATATAGTATAGGTGACAATGTTTCTGGTAGCTTGTGATGTATGATACAAACATTTTAAACAGCGATAGACTATGTAATAGATGATACACAAATAAATACTGTAGTGTGGCTTCACAGTCCTGCTCTTCCACATCAACATGACTCCATAGCTCCTGAGGTTAAACACTGTTGTGGCTTTAGATTTTAAGTACTGGGCACAGAAATAATTTACATGTGGGAATCTAAAGCTGCAAAACTTTGTTACGTTGCATTTGCCCTGTGCCATTTTCACAGGCACTAACAACACTGGCGGCTCTACTGTCTTCAACACTGCCAAAAATGATATATCAGACTTCAAGTAGGTTTAAATATTTATATCTAGATCTGCTATTTTCAGACTCTGCACAGATTTAACTGCATTTAGTTTTAACTCTGGTAATTTCTGTGCACACTTTAAACTCAAGTATGCCAGATGTTTAAATGCCACAGAGGATTATTGTTACTTATTTAGTTATATAGATCCATTTCCTCCTGTATGCAGATGCCTAACAAGGAAGTAGAGAAAAGACACCTTCCAGGGGGGGTAACACCTCCTTCTGATGAGACTTGTAGCGAGAGACTTGCCAATTCTGAGTTCTAGATATGACTATCACTGACTCATTTTGCAAACTTCTGTCTGGATTCTCAGCAGTGAACGTATAAATTACAAATGTTCAGATTTTCCCAGGCTGAACTTATGTAACCATGCTCTAAAATGTTCGCCTTCCTTTTAATGTTTGCAAAAGAAATCAAAATATTTAGGGGAACTATACTGTAAAACATTGGTTGTTATATAAAGGTAAAAATACAGAACTATTACCAAACCCCCCCAAACAAGGTGATTACACAAAAAAATGATAGCAAAAACCACTATTCCTACATCATTGAAAAGGGAACATGCACAGATCAATCACAAAGTTTAAATCTGAGTATGAACATGAACTTATTCCTATAAAATAGCAAACGTAATAAAATTAGGTTGAAAAAAAACCCCTAACACTCAAAAGAAACATGAACTTTGAGAAATGACGGGATAATGTAACAAAACCAAAAAAATAAGCAATAAAGGAAGCAGAGATACTGAACCACTACTGCTGCAGCACTTGAGTTTACATTTTGTAGAAACCCTGTGAACTAACAGAACAAGGCACTAGGGTTCTGGACACCCTCAAGTTGGTACCAAAGCTTGAATTGTTTACCAGTAAAGAACACCTTAAATAGCCCGTTCCAGATTTATAATTTCTGCCGCACAGTCCTGACTTCCTCTTTCTTTACAAATAAATGTACTCCTAATCTTGCATACTGTTACTTCTGTCATTAATATCTGACCAGCAACTAGACAAAAAAGTTGGAAGTCCATTGGAATGACACTATACAAGCATATATTAAACAGAATATTTGTACCAGACTGGTCAATCTAAAAGACTATCCTCTGCTTTTAGGACCTTCTCCAAATCTATGAACTGGAATCACAATAAATACTTGGAAAGAAATCATGTCTCATTGTAATGCATTTCTGATCAACAGAATACCGATCCATAGCACCAAGTGACACAATTTAACTCTAGAAAAATACTGTCTTTCCAGATACGAATTTCAACTCAAAAAATCAATGCTTTATTAAAATGGAAGAAAGTAACTCAGCAAGACTTTGCTTTGCTAAGCAGTCATATAAATCAGATCTGTTTGAGAAAGCCCCTTAGATGAGCAGTAAAGCAATATACTCTTGGAACTAGAATTTGCTGCTAAACAAGCATTCTACCTCCGTGTCTGACAAAAAGAGCCTAAGTACAACAGAGAGCCAACACGATTTCACCGTTGTGTAGCTGGACTGTTACTTTTTCAAAAGTGTAACTAGACAACGAAGACCTATTAAAACGCATATGCATGTGTGTGTGAATAGATGCTTAAACTGTGTTGCTTGTGCGACATCATCAGTTTGGTACTCTCAGATACAGTAGATAGAGGTTGCATTTATATTGGTGTTCTAGATCAGATTAAGAACTTCTGAAGCAAATGATTGTAAGATGTGAAACAGACCCCAAGGGATCAGATCAGAGCTAGTCTGATCCCCTGAAATACAAATCCTGGGAATACCAGGTTCTCAGCACCAGCACGGCACCTTGGTAAATTCTAACATAGACACAGACACAAAGAATCAGTCTAACAAATGAAGAAAACCAGGAAGAAAATATGTGGAAAAATAGCATTCTAGAGTTTTGTTAATAGCACTTCAAATCTGCAACTGATAGAAAAGATTACCATTACAACTGTGCAGACATTAAAATCAAGAACAATGTTTTCACCAACTATGACAGACTTAGGAGCAGTACAATTTGTAATTATTTCATTATTTGTTGCTTACTGTCATTTCTAAGTCATATTTTTATATGGCAAAAATAATCTGCCTGCATGATGAACCTTTTATGTTCAATTAGGCTGTGATAAGTCTCCAAGACAAGTGTTCTAGGACACAGTTCTGATCTCACTGTGATAACAACATTAATTCCAACAAAAATGTTTTTTATTTATTCTAAAAATCACTAAAAACCAGAATCATGCTCCAAATAGAAGACTGCAAAAACTTCTCATAATACCAATGTTTCATTAGACACCATCACACACGGAAACAATAATAATAATCCCGTCACCCTTTTTATTATGTGAAAATTCTCAAATAACCTGTAGGACTGGGCAGTGGATATCATGTTACCTTTCAAGCTCTACTGTCAATACAACACTAACTGCAAAAGATTCACAGCTTCTCTTTATCCAAAACATCTGCTCCTATTTTGCTGTCAGATATCTCAGAAGACATAAGGCTCCTTCTACCTGTAACAAAACTGTGGGTGAGGACTGGCTTTTTTCTTTATTTCCTTATCATTAAATCTCTATTCCCCTCTATTCCAAAGAAGAACTGGTATGCTTTCTTGGCATTGAGTATGACGACAAAACATGTATCTAATGATCATACAGTGTAGTCCTCCTGTAAAAGTTAACTATGAGGCTTTTCAGACCATCAGATTAAATTCCTTTTGCTTAATCTTAGCGTGCTTGAGAAGCAGGACTTTCATTTACCCCACAGGTATTTGTACTTAGGGGCTAGAGAAACAATGCTGAAGAATTGTTAATACTGGCAGTAAAGCAGGACTAGGATTGGAGCTGGGAGTAGGAAACCGAGTTAGATCTAAATGAAGCATGTAGTAACATGAAGCTCTGTGCAGACAACAGTAGTTCTTTGTTACCTAAATAAACACAAGTGTGCCATAGTCTATTGCATTGCACAAAGTATCACTGTCCTCCCTCCCTTTAATGAAAAGGAATTAAATTACCTACATGAGATACTTCCAAGTTGATTTTTAAAGTAAGTAATAGTTCATACTACTAAAATAATATATTGTTCATGTTCTAATCATTAGTATTTCTGACCTAGTATGGAAACAACGTTGTCTCCGAGAAACAGTGCAAGTGGTTATAAGAAGGATAACTAAGTAGTGCTTGAAAATGTGTTTGCATCACTCAGCAGACACATCTGTAGATGTAAATTACTTGCTCAGAAGTCTACAGGAGCTGTTTTGTGGGTCACGGTGCCACCTAGGGGAAAGCTGGAAAAGACCAAGAAAGAGAAGTACTAAGACAGCAACAGTAACGAACAAAACTCTTAAAATCTGGTCCAGCTCACCTAACTATGAGAAATGAAGAATGCATATTAAACTTTGAAGAGAAAAATACTAATCTCTCGTTTAAGACCTCAGCTGTATGTTGAGCTCTGTTTTCATGATAGGATAAAAGGTATTTTATAGAGTTTATTTTCAGTGAAGGGGATACAAGCTTCAATTCAAAACTACTTTGATAATTAAGATATGTTCAGACAAAATCAACCTATATTTTATTTTAATTTTTTCTTGCTGATGTATCAGAAATGAGAAATGAGGTTTATTTGACATCTTGATTAATGATTAAAATAAAATATGGCATAGTCCAGTGTACATTTAGGTTAACATTGTAGATAACTGAGAGTGTACTGCTTTATCTTTTAATGTATACCTAAGAAAAGGTAACACTTATCTAATTAGACATGCATGATGGAAATATACTGTATTTGCTAATGGGGACAATAGGAAAGCGACCTAAAAATGCAATACACACACATAAGAAAAAAAATATATAAAACCAACAACCACAAACAGATAAAATTGTTACTACTGCAGTGAAACTAACAAAACTCACTAAAGTAATACACACATGTTCTTATTAGAAAGAGCAAGTCAGAAATTAACTATCTATTTTAAAATGTTATTTAGAATGCTAAAAACAGTTTTAACCATCGCACAGCAAGACAATCAGTTCTAGATTTGGTTTTTATACATTTTTCTAATCATCATGATCACAGACATGCACGTCAAGTCTATACATGCATCTATACACATATCTGGTTTATAAGTTTCCATTTTATCTCAAATATTTTTAAACAGTAAGAACAGAAAAACAACCTGTATCAGCTGGAAGCAACATCTTTCCTAAATTCTTTAATAACATCCATCCCAGTAATATAATAACCTGTTTATCGGTGCCTTCTCTAACATGGCCTATATCGACACCAATATTCCAAAACAAAACAAACAAAACCCAAACAAACAATAAGGAAACAAACAAAAACCAAAACAAAACACACACCAAAAAAACCCAACCAAAAAAGCCAAGAGGAAACAGAACAGGATTCACCCCTGATGTGGAGGCACTTCTCTCAGGGAAGACAGTGTTTGCTTGTTAGTTAGTTTGCTAGTTTGAATTCAGCGGAAAACAGCATTTTCCATTTTTATTAGTGTTCTATCAATAGCCAAAAAGTAATGTTTTAGTTACAAGAGAACACACAGGACCAGTTTGAAAATGGATTTGCTTCTGCACATGAATTCTTTTTCTTGTAGTTCTTGCCAGGAATATCTTTTGTGATTAATTCAAAATGGTAAGGCAATTAATTTTTCTCCTCTTTCTCTAAGTGTCTCCCAATGAGACAGAATCAAAAGGTACTTAGCCAAACACAGCAGAAATTGTTGAAGTATTCCTAAGCATTGTAAGTGTCATATAAGGTAGATGTTACTAAGGAAACAAAGGAAGTCATTAATATTTTAGCTGCCACAGGTAGTGCAAACTTTCCATGTATTAGAAATAGCTCTAAATGATCTTTCAAAACTTCCAGTAACACCTTGCATCTGAAAACAGATTAAAGACTGAAATAATTATAAAGCTGGATGGACAGTATCAATCAGATGAAGTGAGGATACCTACCCCCCTTACAGCAGGAGTGCAGATTCATTAAAAAAAAAAAAAAGTTCAGCATTTTAGAGGGCATAAACCCTGGTTGTGGACCCATGGCCATACAAAGGTGTTGATCAGTCTTATCTTTAAAAATGTTTTATGCATCCACATACTGTACTCAGAGTTGCCTGTGGATTGGACACAATAATCAGCAGGGGAAGGAGAACTCATTATTACAATCTCTCTTTCTCCTGCAGATCACCTCAGCATGAAGCCACGTATCTCAACCAAAAAAAAAGATTGCTACTGAGAGCTACACAAGCTGTTTCTAAATCAACCAGCTCGGTGTTCAGCCTATAGTTACAACCTTCTTTTAACCTTCAGAAAAGCAGAAGGACCAGGACGGTCTCTGAATATTAGCAATCTTCAAGTTTAGAAATAAATCACTAAGCAGACAAAACTCACCAGCAGACTTGGCCTGTCTCATGCTCACACAACTGACACCCAATTCAAATACACGGGAAATTTAGCAGCAAGACCTGATGCAAAAGAGGCAAGGCGGGACATTGCATATGTTGGGGGGGAGTTGGGGGTTTAGGGGTGCCTAGCACATTGTATAGTACCCAGAAGAAGTTTTCATTAAAAAAAAAAAGTGCACAGAGTGGTACCTTATATCCAGATTTAGCTGCCTTAAATAACACAGAGAAATAAGCGTAGCTGCAGAAAGCAAAGACATTTGCCTATCAGAAATCTTTGGACCCTGCTTGCATAAGAGTTCCAAATCATAACATCAGTGTTTGGAAAACTTTTTAATCAGAATGTAATATTCTGGAGAGAAATAACAATGTTTGCCTCCTTGTCCCAGACAAGTAAGGAAATCAAGCACTTGTGGCAACTTTTGAGGACTAAGGGTGCCGTAAAGTCAGAGACGGGAAGGCAACACGAGCATCACCAAAATAATGTGTTAAGTACACAGAGACTCACCTAGGTATTATGTATGTCCCATTTTTTTCTGAGATAAATTATCATCCAGTCAAAAATCCCAGTCATTTGCAATGAAATGGCTGAAAAAAACTCATCTATGATGAAAGCTTAGGAGTTCAACTCCCATGTTAATAAGATCCCTGTTGCTACTTTGCATCACATCTCGTCTGTCTCAGTACATGTGAACTGTTGTCTCTCTTCCACTGCATACCCTGCAAAGCTGTATAAGCCATGTGCACCGCTTCAGGTGCATCCTCAGCAGGAATGTGACTAAACACGTGTCCCTTTGCCAAAAATTCATAGTACATACTCAAAAAAAGTTAATGCCTTCCATTGCCAAAGGAAGACCTGAAAAGAATTTTGGAAGTTCCCACCTAGGCTGCAACTATGTGACTAGAAGCTGTTTAAAATGTTAATTTGTCTGACCCCATAAAATGGATCCTTCTTAAATATATCTCTGTCACAATTCATCTTTGTCCAGTTTACATGTTTCCATATCACCCAAAGCACTTTCTAAAAAGATGTGCATGCAGGTATTTTCTGAAACCATTTATTCCGTCCATATTCAAGTGTTTGAAGTTAGAAGGCACTCAACTGCTTGAACAGAAGAAAGCAAACAGAAAAGAACACCTAGCACAGTCAAAGCACATTAGATTTGTTTTTAATTTCTGGCAGTGTGCCAGAAAGTTTCCTTGTACTCTTTGTCCAGAAAGTGTACTTGTTCTGTATAAAAGAAATAATGCTTTTTCATTTGATTTATGGAGCTAATTCTAAAGCAAGGCTTTCTTACACCACAACAGAGCACTTGATTTTCAAATGATACTACCTCCATTAGTATTGATATACAAAGGGAAAAGTTTTCCAGTGAACTTTTTTTTCTGTACAGAAACTGTGATATGGACAAGAAGTTACGTTCATTAAATCAGAAAAAAAATCTAGTACATTAGTGACTACACACCAGTATACAGTTACTACGATATACCATTACAAAAGGCAGTATGACGACTGCGAATGCTAGAGGCTAATGCTCATGCTCTACCTTATGCTTTCATGTTGGGTATTTAAAAAAAGAACAGTGCATATGTTCTTATATAAGATCTGTCATACACACATGAAAACATACTGAAACCTGCGTAAGAAAATTTAGTATGTATGCATTTTAGTCTTGAATAGCACTCTGAAATACAACTGCATTTTACCACCACGCTGTCCACACTGAGAAACCTCATTAAAGTATTTCTCAGATACAGAAAAACTCTGCTATAAGTAACCGACAAACTATGACTACTGATTATTTGTAATGCCAAAACTTTTGACAAGGATAGTAATGTCAGTGATGTGGTACAAACCAGAAAGGTACTCAACTCGGGGTGGGGGGAGGTGTAAAAAAGAGAGAACCACAGATTTACATTTTCAGAGAATTGTTCAGAAAACACAGTGTCGCGACAAATCTGGAAATAAGAGAATCATCTAAAGAAACTGGAGATACGTTTACTAAAACACTTAAGACAGTCATCATTTCTCACAATATATACAAAAAAATATAGATCAGCATGGTAAAATAGAAGCATTTTAGTTCATTCAAAAATCAGAAGTTCTTTATTTGGGTATAATAATAATATAAAGCTGTTTTTCCAGCATGTACTGAGGCTTCACGAACTACAACATTAGAATGAGAGACAGAATAAAATTAAATGAAATGGGGCAAAATGTAGAAGGTTGGTAGAAGTCCTTAAGATGGAACTGCTTCCAAAACAATAGAGCCACAGCATCACACTTCACATTGTTTGATGTTCTAAAATGCAGGAAAATGCAATGGATGTTTATATGTCAACATACCCCAGCTTTTCATGAATGTCGATTATTAAATAGTGACCACTCAATACAAATAATTGTGTTGTATTGTATTTCACGGATTATTAACAGCTGAAATTTCAGTTTTGACCTCCAATATCCTGGATCATACTGCACTGTATCTTTACCACTTCTGAAATGAACTGTATCTGATCAAGTACCTTGACCTGATTTTGACCCAAGATATCCCAGCATATATTGCTGTGTACTGAATCATGTAAAATCAGCTACTAAGCGAATTTGACAAGAAACACAGTAATGCATGCCTATCTAGATGAGATCAGACCTGAGTCCTTATAAATGATGTACTAGGCATTGTTTTAGCTCCACAGAAAGCAGTAGCGCACTCTGAAACTGGAATTATGCAGTCTTTATTCTACCAAAATTAAAATTGGGGACACCATAAGGAAAGCTAATTTAGAGATACTAAAATGAAGTATACTTTACAGAAGTATACACCAAACTTGTAGAATTTCCTGTTGTTGAGATTATCATCATGTGAGGTAGTGTGCCAAGTTTAGACAATTTGGGATTGGTGTTAGCATGTGAAAGCCACAGTGACCAAAAAACAACTACGTGCATCTAAGATGTCAAGCACGAGCTGATCATCCGCTAAGATCAGAATGAATTTTCTTTTTCATATTGATTGCTGTACACTTCAAATCATTATCTTATATCCTCAGGAAACCTACTAAAGTCCGTTTGCCATTATCACACAAAAGGCTGAACACACAGACACACACACACACAATTTGATAATTTCAGGGCCTTATTTAGGTGCTGCTATAAACTGTTTTTAAGTCTTCCAGTGAATGTCATGATATATTAGACAGGGTTTCTACAAACCAAGTAAGCTAGTTTTCTGACAGGAGATTTTCAACATAATATTTATTCACCTGTGTTAGCAGCACACAAGTCTTGTGCTATTTACTTTTTGTTTAGAACTGTTAGACTTAAGATTTTAAGTACCTTGGAGATTTTTGCTTCAATCAGGAAAAAATGTATTTTATTTATGTGATGAAATGCATCATACAAATCCTGCTATAAGTTATATGAGTGTAAAACAGGGCTAACAGTTACTTATACAACAGGAAAAAATTTTGGCCTCCATTTTCCCCAAAATAACTAACCCTTACATAAATTGTAATTATGCAGTGGAAAAATACCATAAGCAAATACCAAAAAAAGCATGAAAGCTCATTACGTATTTGCATCTCTAAACAGATTCAACAGGTTCTTCAACTAACCATGCACATCTAGTAAGATGGAAATAGCTTAAAGCCAAAGAACATTTAAAATAATAACCCTGTAAACACTACAATGACCTTAAATTCACGTCTCTATTACTTTCTCTTGTTATTGTGGCATTGTACAAAGGACTGGAATGACTCCATCTGGAACATTTTCAACATGATATTGGAAATATCCAGGGGAAAAAAGGATAATGAGAACAGGAGGAATTTCAGAAAATGGTAATAAGAAAAAATAGGTCTCAACAGTTACAGTCTATCAGCCATAAAATACTTTAGAATACAAAAAATTCACTGAAGGTATATTTGAAGTGTACACCAAAACCAGCTATCATAAAAGCTATGTGAAGTGCTTATCATCAGAAAAGAATCATCTAACCATGCTGTCCAGTGCAGAATGGTTAGAACCACGTAACCTCAGAACACTAGGAATACTAAGGTTACAGCCAAAGTTTTACCGAAAAATACCTGTGTCATGGTTTTGGCTGGGAGAGAATTGACTTTCTTACTGGTGGCTGGTGCGGTGCTGAGTTTTGGATTTGGGATGAGACTGGTGTTGATAACACACTAACGTTTTCAGTTGTTGCTAAGCAGTCAAGGCCTTTTCTGCCTCTCACACCATGCCACCAGTGAGCAGGCTGGGAGTACACAAAAAGTTGGGAGGGGACACAGCCGGGACAGCTGACCCCGACTGACCGAAGGGCTATTCCATACAATGTGACGTCATGCTCAATATATAAAGCTGGGGGAAGAAGACGGGAGGGGGAGAGGATGTTTGGATTTGTGGTGTTTGCCTTTCCAAGTAACCCTTGTGCATGATGCAGCCCTGCTTTCCTGGAGACGGCTGAACACCTGCCTGCTGATGGGAAGTGGTGAATGAATTCCTTGTTTTGCTTTGTTTGCGTGCGCAGCTTTTGCTTTACCTATTAAACTGTCTTTATCTCAACCCATGAGTTTTCTCACTTTTACTCTTCTGATTCTCTCTCCCAACGGGGAGGAGTGAGTGAGGGGTTGTGTGGGGCTTAGTTGCCAACTGGGGTTAGACCACGACAACCCATTATTCACAAAGTCATAGACCTGGACAAAAAAAATAAATAATCTCTTTACTCTTACCTTTTGCGGCATGAAGTTCCTCTGCCTTTCTTAAGTAAAGGAAAAGCCCATCTCTCTTTCAGTGACATTCTGGCAGATCTCTTTTCTCTTTCCACCTCTGAGTTCCTGCAGTTGTTAAAACGATTTTGAGATTTCTCATGGTTGAAAAATGTGGTTCAACACAGCACAGGAGAAATTCTAAGTCACTGAAACCAGTATTCAAAAACAGGATTTGATGCTGGTGATCGCTTTCTTTCCCCTTTGTAAATATTACTGGTTTTTCTTTCCCATCTCTCCCAGTTTTCCTCCTTTGTTCTCTTGCCCGTGTCCCCTTACTTCTACTGCAAACTCGGTTCTTTTTGTGAATGTTCTCTCCTCCTTTCTCTCCTCCCTGCTTGCTTTATGATGCTGCATTCATGGAAAAACTCCCCAAATACTTCTCCTATTTATAACCGTCAACTGATAGATACGGCTCTGCAGGAAAGATGACTCTCCTGTAATTTCTATTTGTGTATGGATGCGTCTGGCTTTTTTATCTTCTATACCTGCAGAAATTCAGACAGGATCTCAGCTGCTGAACTTGTTGCATCAGTAACCGTTTTACACGGCCTCTCGCTATTTGGCATTAGAGTCTGCCTTTAAAAGGTCAGTTTATTTGTCTGTGTTGGAAAGGAACTCTGATAAAACACATGTTCACCGACATAACATGTATATTGGTCACTCCATTAAAGCTGAACAAATACAGTGGGGCAATATGTCTATTTTAACCCCCTTCTATTCCAAATTACCCTTTGCTGTAAGGTCTCTGATTTTTATTGTGTTCATTAAGTCTTCACATCATACTGTTCTGCGTTGCCAGGGATGGCCTACCAGGGATCACAAGAAGACTAGCACGGGTAAGACCCCTGTTGTCAAACAAGAACTCTGTTGTTCAAAATATAAAATACGAGAAAGGCAGACATTGATGCAGAGTGTACATTCCAAAGGGGCAACAGAATACAAATGGGATTCTCCTCAAGGAGCAGGGTTGAGTGAAAACACTGTGGGAAATTCTGCCCACACGGAGCCATTGGCCCAAGCAAGCAGGGAGGAGAGCGGCCGCCGCGGCTTCACGCGCCAGATGGCTTTCAGTTACTCGTGGAGGCGCGAAGCCCTCGGCACAGCCCTCCACCCGCGGGCACGAGTGCCGCTGCAGCGGGGAAGGCCGCGCCGGGGGAGTTCCTGCTGCCATTTTACCCCCGGGGGCCTCTGATGGTTCCCCACCGGAGCCAAGGCCCGCAGGCGGTGCCAGCAGCCGCCGGGGACACCCCGGCTCCCTTCTCCCCTCAGCACCACCACCACCCCCCCCCCTCCCGAAACACACCCCGGCCGCGGTGCTCCTCCGGAAAGCCTTCGCCAGGCCCGCACCGCCACCCTCCCTCCCCAGCGGGAGGCTGGCAGGGACACGGCCGCGCTTTTCGTGAGAGAAACGACAACAAACACCGGCGGCGAGCGCACTCCTCGCCGCCGCCCCGCCGCTCGCCGTCACCCGCCTTCCGCCGGAGCGGCGGCGCGGCCCGCCGGCCCCGAGCGAGCGGAGCGGAGCGGAGCGGAGGGAAGGGAAGGGTGCGGAGCCGGCGGCGCCAGGTAGGAGGCGGCCGCGGGGCCCCCCCGCCCGTGAGGCGGCGGCGCGGTCGCTGAGGAGCGGGCTTTGAAACCCCCGAGCGCGGCCTGTGCGGCCGGGCCGCGCCGCGCCCCGGTGCCCCGTTCCCTCCCGCCCGCGGAGGCGATGCCCGGGGCCGCCGGTGCAGCGGCTCCCACCCCCCCCCCCGGGAGGCCGGGGCGGTTTCTGGGGGCGCTGAGGCGGCCCAGGGCGGCCCGTGGCCGGAGCGCGGCGGGCGGCCTTGGCAAAGCGGGCCCCCCCCCCGGGCGGGAGATCGACCTCCCCGGCGGGCAGCCCGGTTACGCCCAGCGCCTGGTGGTCCGGGCACGGCTTCGGCAGGTCTGGGCGTTTGTCGTGGCCAGAGAGACGTTGTAAAGATTAATCTCGGGGTGTGTGTTTGTTTATAGGAAATCAACGGGTTCTGATGCAAGGAAAAGGATGAAATTCGGTTGCCTTTCCTTCCGACAACCCTATGCAGGATTGGTTTTAAACGAAGTCAAAACAGTAGAGACTCGCTGGCGTCCGGTGCTAGCAGGGTACAGGAACTGCACCATCGCTGTTCATATAGCTGTTAAGGACTGGGAAGATGACACCTGGAGAGCAATTCTTTTGAATAGGCTCGGTATGACACCAAAACAAGTGCAAGATTTGTTGGATAAAGGGGAAAAATTTGGCAGAGGAGTTATTGCAGGTAAGCAACCTTGGACTAGATTTTCCAAGCAAGCTTTCAATCTGCGAACGTTCAGTCCAATACACATCTGCTTTACACAGTTACACTCTTTCTGACATTGCTTTAAGACTTGCTGTGAAGGAGTGGTGCCAGAGTTGTGTCTGGGGGGCTATTTTGATTCCTTAACACTGTAAAGTGAGGTCGGTGGTAAATAAAACTTATTTTTTTCATTGTGTTGGAAATGGGAAGTATCTTTGACCTTTAGGATAAAGAGTTTTAGTCAGGCCTCAGTTTTTAAAATACACTCACTCTACAAAAAACTTTAGGCTACAACTCTATTAAAGTCTGTACAAGAAATAAAATTGATTTGTGCTAACTTGTCATGAAGTAAGATAGTACAATGTGGGTTGCGTGTTATTTTGTTACATGATAATAAATGTCAATTCCACACTTTCTGCATTTTGAGCTTAGGAACTCTTGCTGAGATCATTTTACAGTACTTGTCATGATGTTGCGGTGCTTTGCATGTTAGAGTATTACAGAAATAAATCCAATTTCAGTTCTACAAATGCTCCATCACTCTTGTTTTTTGGGCAGTGAAGAAGTTCGTTTCTGTAACACACAGTTAGGATGGAGTGGTGTTTCTTTGCTTATGTTGTGTTGAAATACAATGTATGTTGCTGCACTATATACTTAGGAAGTTTTTATCCAGTGCTCATTTGCACTGTTTTCTTCTACATATCTTTTGTTGCACCATCTGTCTTGCATTCTCATTTGAATATTTTTAGCTATTCCTGCACCACAAATTACTTCCATCATATACACCAAAAAATTATTCCGGTTCTACAGTGCTGAAAATTGTTAGGTACTAAGTAATATGCAGATTTGTAACCTTGACATAGATTGCAAGCTAGATCGTGGAGTAGGTATCAAAACTTCTTTGGTCTTTATTTTAACATTTTTAATCATTAAACAGTATAGAAATGCCCTTTTGTGAGATTAAAAGAGTTCCAGAGAGCAGGAATTTACATATAGTTTAAGGATTTTAAAATGTTAGTAGAATAGCGTCCTGATAGGAGCAGAGTTTTATTTTTAATGAAGCTGTTTCAAGGCCAAATGTAGCTTGGGAGTTTTGGCAGCAGCCATATCTCCTTAGATGCAGGCTCCTTTTAACAGAATTCTGTATCACTGAGTTGTGACTATTACAACTGCATGCTTCACGTGTTCTTCACTGACCTGAGTTCAGTCCCATAGGCCATCCTGTGCAGTGAAAAACTCTCATTTGAGGTCTGCGTGCTTCATACTGTGTTCTTCTGGTAACAGATTAGCTGCTCTGTGTGTTCTCTGGGAAGTTTACCTTTGGAAAACTTTTCTCTAGGAGATCAAACAGCCAACTAATTTTATATTTTAATTTTATAATACAGGATTAATTGACATTGGAGAGACGTCACTATATCCAGAAAACTTGTCTCCTGAAAAGATTCTGGAGCTGGAAAACAAAGCTGTCCTCAGTAATCTAGAACAGAAATACTTGACTGTTGTTTCAAATCCAAGATGGCTCCTGGAACCGATTCCTGCCAGAGGGGGAAGAGGTGTGTGGCAGGTGGACATCCCTGAAGAACTGATCCCTTCAGAAGCATAGGTGTTGCCCCTCACGATTATTTTTCCCGCCTAAATGCAAACTTGTCATTCACAAGTCAACATCTTGAATACCAGCGAGTTGTTTACAATTCCTTTCCAAAACTAATTATTTGAAATAGCAAATACATTTGAAGAACTGCTCTTTTGAGGCAAAATAAACAAGATGTAATTTTTATTACTATTACTAGAAATTATTAATGATTTACTAACGTTACCTTAAAGGTAACTAACCTAACCTTAAAGGTAAGGGAAGCAGGTGGAGCAAGAGACCCCCTTGGCCTAACTGCGAGCTCTGAGTCTGCTCAAAACCTAGAGAAGCATACCAGAGATGGAAAAGCAGACGAATACCTGTTGAGAACTATGTTTCTTGCCAGGGCATGCAGAGATGCAGTTAGAAAAGCAAAAGCTCAGCTCAAATTAAAATTGGCCAGAGATGTCAAAAACTACAAGAAAGAGTTCTTCAGGTACATAAACAAAAAGCAGAAACACAAGGGAAATACTGGCCTGCTGTTAAACAGGAGAGGTGAATTAGTCACCAACAACGCTGAGAAGGCAGAGGTTGTCAACATTTTCTTCACTTCTATCTTTACCAGCGCTGTTGGGCCCAAGGCCTTTTGGGAACAAAAATCCAGGTTGATGCAAACATAGGGCCACAGCCAGTGAAGGAAGAGTTGGTATGCAAACTATTACAGGAACTTGAGCCCTGCAAACTGATGGGCCCTGACCATATCCACCCAAGGTTGTTAAGAGAGCTGGCTGATGTCATTGCGAGGCCACTCCCATAATCTTTGAGAAGTTGTGGAGCTCAGGGCATGTCCCAGAAGACTGGGAGAAGGCTACTATCACCCCCATCTACAAGAATGGCTTAAAGGAGGATCCAGGAAATTACTGGTCCATCACTCTTACTTCAGTCCGTGGGAAAATTATAGAACAAATCCTCCTGGGGCTATCACAAATCAAACGAAGTACGTGATTGGGAAAAGCAAGCATGGATTTACCACGGGCAACTTGTGCTTGACAAAGCTGATTGCCTTCTACAACCAAGTAACCTGCTCAGTTGGTGTGGGGTGAGCAGCGGATATTGTCTATCTGGCTTTCTGCAAAGCTTTTGACACAGTTGCCCACAGCCACCTCCTAGAGAAACTCATGTGTTATGGTCTAGACAAGTGGTCTGTGCAGTGGGAAAACTGGCTGACAGGCCACACCGAGAAGGTGGTGGTAAATAGCTCCTTTTCAAGCTGGCAACCTCTCACAAGTGTGGTTCCCCAGGGTTTAATACTGGGCCCAACACTGTTTAATACCAGGGAAAACATAATCCAGGAGAGCAGCACAGGCTGGGATAGACCCAGCTGGGGAGCAGCTTTGGGGAAAGAGACCTTGAGGTCCCTTTCAACCTGGTATTCTATGACTCGGTGATATGACAACTGTCTCACAGCATGCTCCTCCCCTTACATTGAAAAAGAAATCATCTGAGGTAAGGCCTCAGAAGCTTGGGGCTTCTCCAACAGAGGCAGAGATTTGCTGGATGAGGTTTCTGCACACAGCGTGTGTTGTGTGCTGTAAACGTAAAGCTTTCAGACAGTACCTAACCTGTGAAGGAGGAAAAAATCTGGTCCATGAGATGTACATATGATGCGGGGAAGCAGGCTGCAGTATACAGCTCTGTGACCTGACAGCCTTTGTAGAAAGAATGTGATTGTACAAAATTAAATGAAGTGAGTATAATCATATCATCTAAGACAAAAAACACTATTAAGCTTTCAAAAATGTAACACTGGAGACAAGTGTGAAGAGTAACAAATAGAAATCACTAATTTTGGCACTTGTAGAGTTTTTCAAAATTCACACCCTGCATTACAGTGAAAATCCTTTTGACTTTGTGGAGCGAGGTTCAAGGCCAGGCACAGACACAGCTATAAAAACAGGACGGGACAACTGGCAGAGGCTTTGTATTCAGATAGTGCATTGGAACACTTAGGAGACTCTTGCCTTGGCAGGTGCAGCCTTCCTGGGTGCAGAGGTGTGCATGTTCTCCCTGGGACCTGCTGGGAACTGACCGCTGTCCTCCTCGATGCGCACTATCCTCATCCATGTAGTTTTCCACACAAGCTCAATGTCTGGTTTTCTTTTCTGGTGGTGTGCATGCACATCTGTGTCCAGTGAAAATTCTGCTGGTGTTTGATGTTTTGGACCAAAGCTTCACTTATGTTTCATTGGCGGATGCGGAAAATGTCTTCTAAAATTTGGGTGGTGGTAGAAGTGAAACTAAAAAATGCAAAGGAAAAGAATTAGTTCATAGAATAGTTTGGGTTGGATGGGACCTTTAAAGGTCATCTAGTCCAACTTCCCCTGCAATAAGCAGGCACATCTTCAACTAGATCAGGTTGCCCAGAGCCCCGTCCAACCTGACCTTGAATGTTTCCAGGGATGGCACATCTACCACCTCTCTGGGCAACCTGGGCCAGTGTTCCACCACCCTTGAATTTCTATCTTCTATCTAGTCTAAATCATCCCTCTTTTAGTTTAAAGCCATTATCCCTTGTTCTATTGCAATAGGCCCTGCTAAAAATTCTGTCCCCATCTTTCCTGTAGACCCCTTTTAAGTACTGAAAGGCCACTATAAGGTGTTCCCAGAGCCTTCTCCAGGCTGAACCACCCCAACTCTCAGCCTGTCTTCATAGCAGAGGTGCTCCAGCCCTCTGATCATCTTCGTGCCCCTCCTCTGGACTCGCTCCAACAGGTCCATATCTTTCTTGTGCTGAGGGTAGTTGCCACCACCTTAGACTGGAAACCACAGAGATATGACGAGAATTTTAATTGCAAAAGAGAAATGTGGATGTTCAAAAGGACTGTTGGGGGCATTCTAAACCTGAAGTTTAAGCTGAATACAATGGTGCGATACAGTCCTGTTAAGTACTAATCAGCCTTGTGTTTTTGCTGCTTGGTAGCAGAGAAGCATAGGGTTTTCAAAAGCATGCACACTGAATACCGTTCCTTTTCAGCAACTTTAGTGTGGAATGAACATGTAGGTAACCATATGATGCTGACACATACCTTCTCAGCCTTCAGCAAATGCCACAAGAAAACTGCACCTCTGGTATGGCAAGACACATAGCAAATACCAAGAAACAAATCCTGAGGTGGTAAGAATATCTTTTTGTTTTAAGTGTTCAAATTAATTGGGAATAACCAACATATATTTTTATCAGCTACTCAGAAATGCTGCCTTCAATAACTCCTGAACATGATCTGAGAAACAACTGACAACGAGAACATTTACTACCATCCTCCTCTCCTGTGTAGGAAAGGCTTATTTCATCGGAACAGAAATCTGTCCCACTAGAACATTCTGAGACTTAGTTTGCATATAGAGGATCCAACATACCTCCCTAGCTATTTGTTCTGCTATCAAGTCATTGCACGAGCCCGATTTTGGAAAACACCACAGCTTTCTGGTGAATCCATCCAGACGGAGGTGGTGATTGAAGGTTTTCATGCTCTGGCTTTCAAAAATTCTCAGACATCCTCCCCTTGCTAGTACTTCCTCTTTGAACAACTGCTCACCAAATGGATCCAAACCGATGGCTTTCAACAACATCCCAGAGCTGCTTCAGAAAGACGAGGCACGTAGAGGCACCATTGCCTTTGCTAGAGCTCTCCTCAGATGAATTCAGATGCTCTTTTTGACCCAGGGTTGCTTAGTCAAAGTTTGTAAAGACCTTTCTTCTCTTGGAGGTCCAAAGGCAGTGTCACCAGCTGCTCTTTTGTCATGTGCTGGACAGAGAGAAGTTGAGCCTGAGGAATCAACTCCCTTGGCCAGAATGGAATCACATGAAGTTTCCAATGAGGAAAGCTCCATTTTAAATTCTTTTTCCTCAGTTTGAGCAAATTTTTCAGTTGAAGCCATCTACCCTAGCAGCTAGCCTGTCCTGCCAGACAGCCAGCTGAAAGGAAGTGACCAACTGACTGAGAATCTGCAGGGAAAGTTCTCAAACATCACTATGCCACCCACGCTGCACTGCCGTGCCACCACAGAGCAGCGTCCGTTTCCTAATGCCAGGAAACAGCAGCAGCAAGTGCTAGACAGTACTTGTTGCCTTTCACTTACAGATTATTTTTAACTCAAGAGGCAAAAATGTAAATAAAACTGCAACGAAATGTTAAGTATAGTGGTAGGACAGCGCTGTGTTGGGTTGCAGCCTGTAGCTGGTCCACAGGGAGGAAGGGGGAGGTCTGCAGTGTTAGGAATGAAAGCACCACATCTCTGAAGTTTTTCAAGTGCGCACCTTTCATGCATGCAGAAATGTCCATATGCTGTTTGCTCTTATCTCACTGCCATGCAAACACTAAGGAAGCATGATCCATGGTATTTTAACTACCTAAACTGTGGGTTCACCTAAACACAAAGAGCAGCTGCAAGAATGTGGGAGTATGTGACATCTGTTGTTACAAGCTACTAGAGTGAGGTCTCAGACTAAATTTTTCTAAAGCACCTGGAAGTCCAAAACAATCTGCCAAAGGAGGTCTTTCTTCAAGCAACAAAATGCTATACCAACACAAAGGTCTTCGTATCTTGAAGAGTTTAATCATTTACACCAACACTTCTACAAAGTTGGTAACGAAGACCAAGCTATGATATTTATACCACCTAACCGACAGCTGTAAAACCTGCAGCTAATGTTTCTGGCATAGACTGCACGCGCAATGCAAGAGGGAACAGCTTATTAAACAGCCAGTCTAATGGGAGAACAGTGTACATGCTGCTCAAGAGGAATTAAAACATGAAACGGGAAAAGCAACAAAAGCAACACAACTCCCAAGCCAGTGCAAAACTTGAAATACTTACATGAAAATGTACATAGCTAACTCAAAAACATCATGTAAGTCGCTATACATTCTATTTCCTCCCAAGAAAGCTTTCCAGCCTCGCCTGAGAAGTGCAACAGTCCTGTGCCTCTGTGGTTAAGACAATGATTGTGGCTGAAGAGAAAAAGTAGTAAAGAGGTACTACACTAAGGCATCCCAAAAAAAGCATTTAAAACAGACATGGAAATCAAGTGTATATTTAGGACCTAAAAGACACCTGGAATAGCATAGGGATTTCATACAGGGTTTTTAAAAAAATACTTTTAGATAATACTTATACTGTACACAACAAGACTTTTAAACAATATATTACACTGCTAAAATGTTCATATAAATACTATACAGGCAAATGTGCAACCAACCCGTTAGGAAGGTTCACAAATTAGACCACCGCGTATCTCTGGAAAAAGAGCTCTCAGATTATCTTCAAGATCTCTGATTTGTGTAATCCAAGCCACTGATTCAGAAATACCTATTTTAAAGTAATTGGGACAAGGCATGAGATGAAATACATTTGTCTGCTGATTCCCAGTTCAAGTTTAATATGCTATTGTCATCTTAATCTGGCATATCAATATTTAACTTGGGAGGTGGAATCACGTATTTTCCAGGACTCTGTGTAATGACCACTCCAGTCTTTTTTCGAAACATTGGTGCAATTTTTGGTGGTTCAGGCAGTGGTGTTTCTTCTGTTTCCTCATTATCTTCATGATGAAGATCATAAGAAATATTGCCATATTCTCGTAAGAATGGGAAAATTTCAAGCAGGAACTGGCAAAAGTCTTTGCGAATTCCAAACCACCCTAAAAAAAAAATCATTTCACATTATTGCAGAACAGAATAAAAATTCAATTAAGCAAGCAGACTATGCAATCCCGTTTAAGTTCTCTTTATTGTTTGCATATAAATAATATAAAATTTGTTAGTGCTCCTTCTCAGCAGGTGTTACTTGCACCTATCATATAACAACATTACAGTTCAGGTTATATACACACAGATATACATACAGAATATATACATCCATTTGCATGCCTCTGCATGTCTGCACATGCATGTCTGTGTGTGTATATCCATATGTATAAACTACAGCCATACTACCACAGCAAGAATCCGTTTCATTTCACATGTTAAGCAGTGTCAGATCACATCAGTACACAGAGAAAGAACACAAGACTTTGCACCTCAAAGCAATCAGTGCCACATGAGAAGACATTCATGCCAACTTTTGTTCGATACATATAGGTTACACTACCAGAGGGAATAGGACGGCATAGGCAGACACAGATTAGTCTATGCATGTATTCAGTATTCCCCAAATACTTTTGTTGCTAGCCAAATATGATGTGATGCGAGGAGTTCTCATCCTTGATATTACCTGCGCTAGATTAGAAAACGGTACACATTCTATGTTTGTCATGTCTTTTCCTATATGCAAAGACTTGGAAAGAGAGCATTTAAGCAAGCGGAACTTGTAATTCAGTAGATGGCACTCCTCTATTAGGCAATACCAAAGGTCAGTGTTAAAAGGAACAGCCTGCCCAAGTCAAATCTTTCACACTGAACAAAAGCAAGGTATTAAGCATTTGCCAGGGAAGATCCCATACAACCCATCTTTTTGCCGAGATTATACTTCATGGGAAACTGGTCTATTTCGCTTAGCACTTTAAAGGTAGATTTTTGTGCAAATCTTTTAAGGCTCACTACAGATGAATAGTCTTTTTTTTTTTTTTAAATTGACATGACTATTTACTAACCCTGAAGAAGATAAAATGGACATATGGCTTTCCAAAAAGACTAATTTGGCCATAAATTATCAAGGGCATACATTAAAAAAAGTCACCAGTAACAATCTTCTATGCAATAACAATATAAAAGTAAACTAAATATATGGAGATAAGCTTAGTCATGACCAAAGAAAAAAATTCTCAATATACTTCACCATCAGACCAAAACTGAAGTGAGTTTATATAACAAACATCGCAGCTGGTTCCTTTCAATGCTAAAAAAATCCTCACAAATTTTATTGCCTTGTCAACAAGGAACACAAACTGCAGCATGGATGGGAAGGGCTACTCATCTGCACTGGTCAACAATATTAGATGTCTGAAAGTGCAAATGCTCCTTTCGGCAGTGCTAGTTGTGGTGGGAATAAAAGCCTAGTAAATCTACACTGTCCACCTGGGCAACTGAAGTTACAACTAAGCAGCACAGCACATTATTTGGCCAAAGAGAAAAGAAAATACTAGTTCAGGCTACTAGAAAAAATGCTAATTAAAAATGGTAGGTGCTACACTATTTCCAGAATGCAGTCACGTCCCATAAGATCTAAACGCATGGAAATAAGGAAGTGTAAAAGGCTAAGTTACAGTTAAAATCCCATTGAGATGTCAAGTTGAATCCAAGCAGAATCATGCTCTTACAGGAATGAGGGGAAAAAAGGCAAGAGACACTATAAACACTGAAAACTTACTAAAAATCACCTGAAAGTAATAGTAACAGACACATCTGAGTTCTTTTATGAGAGAATACACACAAAAAAAGCCCTTTTTGAAAATACAAATCTTCATAAAACACATTTAAGCCTTGAGTTTCAAGCTGTTTCTATGACTTTTAAATACTTACAGTGATTTCCTCCTTTTTGCCCAAATGTTGTTGCCATTAAAGTTATCAGCGAAAGCCAGAGAGGAACAAATATGGGTATAAAAGAAAAAGAATTATGCCCATCCAGTCTGTGTACTAGTAAGATCTAAATGGCAAAAGAATTATACAATGTCAGTTTAATTGCAACACCCACTTTCAAGCATCTTCAAACATATGTATCTCAGATCTTTAACTTCATGCATCTGTGAAGAAAAATGGCCTCCACAGAAACATGTAGTTAGAGTTCCAGTGTGATGCATATTCTACTCAAAAAAACTTTAAAGAAACATAGAATTCTTGGTTTTCTGTCATATTTTCTGTTAATACTTTATTCCAGAACAAAAAGCAGTATTCTCATTTTAGTAAGTTCAAAAAGAGACACAGCAACATTCACCACTCACAGACAAAAGAACAAGAGGCATAAAACTCGTTATGCTTTTTCCTACCTCAAATGTGAGCAGCGGAACTACAATTGTCATCCAGCTGACAGCCATTGTGATGTGCGTCCTCCTCTGCTCAGCAATCACATCCATAGAGCGCAAGAACAGAACAGACCATACAATGTAATAGAGCACTACTAGACACAGAAAGGACATCAAGATCCACAGTGGAACACAAACAACCTGAAAGAAAAAGAAATTAACTGCTTTCCCCCGATAGTGATACATTTTTATCAGTTTGATTTGTTTACGGTGTAGGTTTTTTTAAATAAAACAAGGCTACATATTAAGTCTAAACAAGAATAAGACTTCCGCAACTTTACATGGGCTCAAACACTACTTGAAATTGATTTTAGCAAGTATTTTCTACAGCAGACACCTTACTTGGCACAGTTTCTAAATTAGATCCTTTTCCTTTTTTTTTTTTTTTGAAAATACAAAGGACAGTCATCATAATGCCAGATTATCAGTTTTATGGTAGTTTACAAAAACTGAGACAGAGAAAGAGTGCTTTTGTATTCTAAAGGCACTTGGGACAGGAGATCTCAGCAGTGTTGACAGCGACCACTTGCACAATAAGTGGATTTACATGCATGGTAACACAACAAATAAAACTAGTTATTTACCACACCATATTTACCAACATATTCCCTAACTCACCCATCATTTTCATGGCTAGTTTAGTGTTCCTACTGGAAACTTTTGGTTAGGATTTCTCGTTCACCAACTGATCAGAGATTAATTGCAGTTGATGGCACATCCCTCTCTCCCGAAGGGAGAAATGCCCAAAGAACAGCCTCTCCCGTGACCACTGAATGAAATGCCAGACCTCCAGTGAAGGACTGTTAAGCGAGGAAGAATGTGATCATGGACTCTGATCATACATTAATGCGTCCACTAGACTAAATATCTTTATGAAAGTCAGCATTTAAACAAGAATAAAAAAAACACTTGTTACATACAAGCCATGGCCATCTGATGATCTCGTCTAGTCTGAGTGCAATAAATATGAACTGTAGAATATTGACTGAACACAAGATTTCCAGCTAGAAAAGGAAGAGACATTAGTTAACTCTTAGCATGGTAACGCTATTTCCAAGATAACCAAAGAATCTGTCAAAGGACTTTTCTGACTCCATGCTTGTCACTGCAATATGGAACATCATTTGCATTTACATTAGATATTACTATCCCTAAATTTGGAAGGCTGTGATCGCAATAGAGTAACTGTAGAGGCAGCTGTCTCCCAAGGAAAGACCTTCCTACTATTTAAAAAACCCAAACAATAATACCGATTAGAGAAATAAGAAAAGCCAAAGTAATCAGACTGAAAAAAGCAAAGCATCAGAAAACAACTTCAACTATTTTCTTCAGATGAGAAATACTGCTAGACTTAAATTAACGAGTAGTAAAAAGTCCTTCAATTTAAAAATAGCAAAATTTATCTTTAAAGATATCGTTTAGTAGTTGCAGTAAAGATGAAAGTTACATGGGTTTAACTACCAATAGTCCAGTTTAAAAGCCCCAGCTCTATCTGGGGGGGAAAAAAGCAATACGTAGAATAGTGGAAGACGACATCCAAATTCAATCACTTACTGTATAACAGAGATATTTTACATGACACTGAAGACACTCGGGTTTTGAGGCAATACAGAAAAGCAGTACTTCTCACTAAAAATGTTAATGAAAGGTTTTTGCATGCCCTGCTTGCCACTATGAAAACCAACCCTGAATTATACTTTAAAAAAAAGTAATCACATTTGTGTCTAGCTTGAAAAAAGTCAAATAATGAAACAGCATCAGACTTGGCAAGATTCTGTTTCTAAAGTTTACGGGCAACCCTACATAGGTAGGAATTTCAAAGATCAAACAGAGAACTATTATCTGAAAAGACTAACTGAAGCTCTTAAGTTAAAAACATTTTCCCTTAAAAAAAAACCCCACATGTAGGGATGTAAGGCATCTTTGAAATGTACTATTTCTCAGAACGCAGACACTACATGCTACTTTTCACTAACATAAATGATTGTGTACTAGGATGCCTTGGATAAATGCCTTTGAAATTCTCAGTAAAGGGAGTCAAAAATCCTACAGGCAGCAGGCACTTGCCGACTTCAGAGACTGTGCTGAAGTCTTCACTGTTGAAGTACAGGTTCCTTTAAACAGAGTGGAAAACTAGATTTAAAATAGCTTTGTACCACTGGCTTTCTCAAAAGAATAAACCACCAAAAAACTCACACTCAAGCATAAGACCAAACGACCTGGAAACTACAAGTACAAAGAGAGAGAAAAATAATAAGAAAAAAAAAATCAGAGGATGAGTTGTTCTAAGTAATTTTTAGAATCAGGTTAACATTTGAACTATATGTGGCAAGTGCGCATGTATTTGGATTGGCTAGGCTCACAGTTTAATGAATAGGCCTTAAATAAATGGTGCTGTATTGACTGTAAAAATAGTGTAACACAAAAGAAAGCTTTTCCTGAGCCCACCATGATATAGACAGAAAACCCCATTATGTACTTACTGATCACCTAATCAATCTCAGAACAGCAACAAGCAGACAATCTATTTTCAGATTAAATAATTATGAAAATAATAATAGATTACCAACTACTTTGATTATTCATGTCAAAAATTAATATCCTGGATTAAAGACAGGTCCCTCTTATGGTTCTAGCAAATGAAAGGGAAATAACAAAGTCTTCCTAGAGTAAAAGGAAAAGAAAGTAAAACAGCACTAAGTGAAGACGACAAAACAGTAAAAAAATGAGTTGACAGTTCAACTGCATAACTTCTTGTCTTTGAGACAGCTGTTTCCTCTTAGGGGAGATTGGATTCAATTTTTTTCTGCCAATACTTAGCAGCTGTGCAGTTATCTGTAAATCAATGGGTAATCAAGCATCACCCAGTAGAAGGCAAGTACTTCTACATCAATTCTACTTTTAGGAGTGGTGAATAGAATTCTGCACAATGAAATTCTATTTGCGATACCTTTAAATCAACAATTTAGGCTGGTAAACTGATACCTTAACAACCACTTACCAAAAATGCTTTTCTCTCTAGAGAGAAACTTGGCTTATGCCAATGTTAGAGAAATATTCCCTCGAAGTAAGAAAACCTGAAAAAGCTGAATCTCATCTAAAAATCAGATTTTTAATTGCCATGGGGTAGTTTGAGGATATAGAAAGAAAAATATCCTTATAAAAAACCCCAGTTCAATAAGAATTCTAAATTTACTGCAAAATGCCGCAAGCATGGGAAGATCTTAAGAATTCTTGCAAAGTTCTTCCAAAACCAAAAGGATTGATTTAGAGAGGAAAGAGACAAAGTAAAAACCTACTGGTTTATGCCTACCATCTGCATTCCCAAATTAAAGATTAAGCACACAGGCTGGGATAGTAAGAAGTTTTCAACACTCATTATCTAGAGCCCTGGAAGTTCAATTCTGCCTAGGGACAGTGCTTACTATCAGTGGAATTTTCTTCAGTAATTTCCATTTAAGTGTCTAGTATTAGTCCATATTGCACTGTTTGTGGTGAGCTCTTTTAACACACAATAATAAAAAGGCATGTTTAAAACATGCTATGATTTGGTAGTTGAAAAAAAACCCAAACCAACAACCTAGAAGATATTAGAAAAAATAGATTATTCCTGATCCCCATTTTTCACTCCAGCAGGTCAGTGCAAACAATTAATTCAACTGATGCAGTCATCCACATCATGCTTTACTGAGAGATGAACTATAACCGAGTTGATACAGAGTCTTGCATTGCCACAAGTTTTTACACGTAACAAACGAACATTACCTCCAGAGACCTGTCATGTCGGAATCCCCACACACAAGCTGCAACTGACACTGGAGATACAAAGAATAATGGCATGAAGACCAGAAGCCAGAAATGGGTTCCTCTTTCGATCCTGTCACACACCAGAACTTCAAACATCAGCAGCAGCAGGTGGATGCCTACTGCAATTAACATAGCTTTGAACTCCACACAGGTTTCTCCTTCTGCTCTGAAGAGAGAATAAGGAAGCATTCAGTTCACTTGTCAATAAGAAAGCACGCCATCCTGCAAACATCCCAAGACACTTTGTTTACAATTGTTAAGTTACAGATACTAACACTTTTAATAAATGTACACATTCTGCCCAAATAGCCACAATTAAACTACACTGCCGATGACGTAACAGGATTTCTTGCCCATCAAGCTGCACATTTAAAGTATTTTACTCACAGGGGTGAGTGGGATTTTCACAACTTGAAAACTGTCTAAGTATTACATAGCCGTGCAGATAAAACAGGATTTCTTTGCTACTATGTAAACACTCAGATGTCATGCAGGCTGTTAGGAAATAAGCTAAGTCTAAAATTATCTGTTTGGTTCCTGCACCAGCTTTCATTGAATCAACATATTTCCCCAGAATTTCTTTAGTCACTAGTGTATTGCAACAGAATATTCTCTCTTACTAAAAAGTTAAATGCCTGTAAAATAACAGCACACACTGAGAAGCCACACTTTTTCCTACACAAGTAGAACCAACTAAAAGGGGCAAACAAGATCTGAACCACAGAATATAGTGTATCAGAATGAGACCTGCGCAGAAAATTTTTCGTTTCATAGTCACTATTGACAGAAAATAGGATTGAATTTATTGCACTTCATTCGAGGCAGTTTTCCTTTTCCCCTGACATGTTCAAATTCACATCCTACTTGGATTATCAAAAAGTAAACACTGATGTATTTAAAGGTCTGAAAGTTATTTTACCCCGCCTGACAATTAAAATATCAACATTAAACAGCTTTGACAAAAATGAAAAGGAATTTACAGAATTTGTTCCCACAAACATCTTTGCAAACGTTACACATTTCCTACTATATTAGTGCATTAAACTACTTGAATATTTCTATTAAGACTGCTACTCAAGTCTGAAAAAAACCCTCTATGTTCACTGCGTATTCAAGAATCACTGAATATTCATCCACACGTTCACTGAGATTACATGTACACCAAGGAGAGAAAAAAATCAACATTCTTCAGGCTGATCTGTACATTTCAGGAAACTTATTTAGAAAATAATCCAATTAAATATCGTATATTCCTAGTGCATATGAAGATACATATTTCTATGTGGGTTATACTAAGCAAAGAATTCCCACCATTGTAACAGAAAAGTGCAAACAGTCACTCCGTAAGAAGTTTTAGTTTCCCACAGACAATATTATTGAAGCTTGTGATAAACTTGCAACTAGGATTAAGACATCCGTAGCTGCATAAAGCTGTTTGCATACGCTATAGGTGATGATCATTATTTTGAGTATGTTGAAAAAACCTTCTGGATGCTATAGCTCACATTGTCAAAAAAATATTTATGAATTCAGTTCAGTATGGAAAAACACAGCCTGTTCCCTCTGCTTTGCAAAATAAATATCCTCAACTTACCGATACTGTGGGTTTCGGGCCCATACTCCTGTTCCCACTGAGGCACCAACAATCACCATTAACTTCCATAGCCATATTGGTGCAAATACGGCCCAGTAACTCCATTGAATTTTGTCATCCAGACGTAGAGAGAGCAACACAGAAAAAAGCAGCAGGCAGGCATAAATAAGGAATTTGCTATTAAACAAAAAAAAAAAAACAGAGTCAGAAATTAAGGCAGGCAACATAACATGAACTTTGTAGAGACCATCAGTCATAGCTGAAATTTAGTCACAATACTTCTTAACAGAAAATGTGTGTCAAACTTCTTGGCAAAGAATCAAATCAGTTCTGAAGAGTCAACTATTTAATCATAAATATAGCATATGTCATCTTTTTCACTTATAAAACCATTGCTTCAAGGGAACACATCAAAAGCATTCTTGCATGACAAACTTAATGAATGGACATCTATAAATAGTTCCCTCCCACAAGGATCTAGTCAGAAGCCGGATTATTAGAGACTCAAAGATACCAGTTGTACATGTTTTGAGAAAACGTGTTCTTTCATACAAATCAGATAGTTAAAAATAGTGTGAATAAAATTACATAAGTTATGTAACTTAATTTTGAACATCAAAAACTAAACATTAAAAACTATTACATGTTGTAATACGGCAGACTCCAGAGACTTTAACTTTTACATTCAGTTTAAAAAAAAAAAAGCAAAATTACAGAAAAAAACCAACAGGTTAAATAAACATTTAACAAAGTTACTGATTATTGAGCAAAGTTTCTAACTGGAATACTGAGGATGGTGCTTACAAGTTTAAATTAATTATATTGATATATTTGATAAACTAGTCAACCCAAGAATGAATAAATGTATCTGGAATGCTTGAGAGCAGTGGCACAGCAATTGCTTGTACCACCAAAAAACAGACAAAATAATTACATAGTACATGATTTCCTCACACTATAGGAAGAGAAAAAGTCACCCACCCATTCACCAGAGTATCACAGACTGCTTTATAAAACACGTCATTGGGCTTCAACACCACTTCAGTGAAGTAATTATATGTATTTTACAACATAGATAACGTAAGGAACGGAGTAAATACTTGCTACACAGTAAAGCAGCAAGTCAGGAATACTACCCTTACTCCAACAGCACAACTCAAACTACCCGCTTGCACTCTCACCACATAATAAAACGTTCATTGTATCAGTATT
This sequence comes from Pluvialis apricaria, assembly GCA_017639485.1. Lineage (NCBI taxonomy): Eukaryota > Metazoa > Chordata > Aves > Charadriiformes > Charadriidae > Pluvialis > Pluvialis apricaria. Next base: position 10,007,681 of record CM030017.1, read on the forward strand.
GCCCCGTTTAGATATCAAGCTGCTTTGTCTCTGTTCACAAGTGTCTTCGCTGCCCCTTAATAAGAAAAAGCAGTTTTATTGTATTGGCATCTCCTTGTATGCTTGATGAAACTACCTCAGGATAGGACAATATAAAACAGTCTCTCTTCACAGCAACAGAGAGATCCCTCAGCTTCCTAGGCTATTCATAGTTTTCCAACATTCAGTATTTGTTTAATTTGTACTTTCCCTGGCTTCCCAATAAATACAGAAGTAAAATACCATGTGGTAAAATACCAGTGCTCCCCGAGTGTTCCAGTAAACATCAAAACATTCAAGATTAGGTTATCTGCACAAGTGCAACATTCAGCTCGCTCATTCATCATTTAGACAGCATCCACATAAGCTGCAAGCAGTGCTTCACAATAACAAAAATTTTATAAGCTTCTAGAACTTCTGTTCCTACTTTTCCATTACTTCCAACCACACACATTTAAATTGTTTGTTTCAACCTCTGCACAATAATGCATTTCCTGAAGCATTAGTTACCCTTCTGTTTGTCTAAACAACTGATTGAACACAGCTTTTTCTAATTGCAATCATGTAAGGCCTCTCTCACAAGCAAGATTTTCCTAGGACACTCAGTATTTCATGCCACCCTGAACAAGTTACTTGCAGGCCTTTATTCTGTGGTCTTAAACACCTGGTAACAGCAAAACCAGTGAAGTTCAACTCATTCTCTCAGTTTCTTTAAGAGTTACATATATCTGTACTTGCTTGGCAGGACAGCAGAAGCCCAGGCTGTAGTGACTATCATCTCGTTAATTTTAAGAGAGCCCAGAATGAAGAATAGCCATCAGCAGTTCTCCATGTCTAGATCAGGATTGTTAAGCACAATGCCTTCACAGCTGCAGAAAGTGAGCCTTTACCATACCCTAAATGCCTGTGGTAGGGCGTAAGGCAACTTCGCTTTCCAGTGCAAAGCTCTATACCCCAAATCACCAAGTTGAAAAATTCAGAAAACAGAATGAGACTTGGAGTAACTTGAGAAGGTTACATAATAAAACAGAAGAGACGACCGGAATTCGGCCTGGACACCAGATGACGGATACCCGCTCTTACAGCCAGCCCGATGAAGAGCCAGCCGAGGGGAGCAGGCACCGGCACCCGCGGGCTCTGGGGAGGAAACCGGCCAGGACAGGGCGTTCCAGGCGCCCCCGAGCCGCCGGTACCGGAGCGCTTCCAGCCGCCCTGCGGAAGGGCCCTCGACGCCGAGCTCCGTTGAAAGGCTCACAAATGGCACACACCACCGCGCTCCCGGGCTCACCGTGCCGAAGCCGGTTTCCGCCTCAGGCGGCCCCCGGGGCGGGGCGGCAGAGCCGGGCCCGGCGGTACTTCCCCCCCTCGTCCCACCAGGAGCTCAGGCCCCGCCGCGCCGCCGGACTCGTCCCGCTACAGGCACGGGGGAGGGGAGCCTCCGCCTAACAGCAGCACTACGCCAGGACAGGGAGCCGCCGGGACCGCGCGGACCGGCAGCGGCCCGCCGAACGGGCCCTGACGAGGCGGCGCAGGCCCAGGCCCAGGCCGCCCATGAAGCTCCGAGCCGCCCTCACCTGGGGTTGAAATCCTGGAACAAGCCGCGCAGGTTCATCGCGGCTCGACCATCCGCCCCCGCTGCACTCTACCAGGCACGCATGGTGTAGCCACCACCGGAGCCTGGCCTAGCCTAGCCTGGCCTCGCCGCCGCTCCGCCCCCCGCCGGAACCGGGCAGCCCGCCCCGCGCACGCGCGCCGCTCGCCAGACCCAGCGGCAGCGTTCCTCTGCCGGGAAACGGCCGGCCCCTTCTACCGGGCTTCATGAGCGAGCACCGCGCATGCGCCCGCCCGCAACTCGCGCATGCGCCCGCCCGCAACTCGCGCATGCGCCCGCCCGCAACTCGCGCATGCGCCCTGGGCAATACGGAAGCTCTGCCAACAGATGGGCCAGGGCTCGAGTTGGGCGGGGAGGTGGTGGTGTGAGCTGGTCCGATCCTGCTCTCGCCCTGCTGTCCGCTCGGTGGCCCCCGGCCACAGACTCGCAGGAGCAGGTCTTATTTAGGGCCGTGCCTGAGGCCCAGCCCGGCAGGGTGACGGCTGGCGGGCTGTTCCCCACCGGGAGAAGGGAGCGGGCGGCCCGGGCCTCTCCCCGCTGAAGCCGCCTTCTGGTAGCGGCGCCTGAGGGGAGCCGGGCCGAAAGCGGGGAGCGGCCGGCGGTGCTCGGGAGCGTGGTGGCCTTTGGAGCATGTGGCGATGTATGTTTGGTATTTAGGGAACAGCTCCACTGAAAGTTGTCATAATTCAGTGCTGAGAAACGTTTCTAAGACATATTAAAAAACCCCAAGCTTTGTTAACTTTGTTTTGAGGAACCACTACAGCCTTTTTCAGCTTATGTTTAAAAAGGTTTTTGATGGACTAGCACAATTCTGCAGCCTTTACAGGAAAAAAAAACCCCATGCAGTATGTCAGACTGTGCGGTGAAGAACGGTCTTTCTGTCCTGGTCCTGTGTAGACTTAAAATTTGTGTTTACTTTGTGCTTTAGAAAGCCTGGGTGCGCTAACTGGCTGCTCGCATTCACTCTTTGTCAAGAGGCTTGCTGCAGAGACACATAAAGGAACATCCACTTCCTGCGATGGCAGAGACGCGTCAGCAATGTTTATCTCAGGTTGCGTTATTTTCTTTTAAATTTATGACTCTGTTTTAGAAGTTAAGCACTGAGCTTGGATATTTTAAAAATATGGGCTTAGATAATGTGTTCAAAATGTCATATTTGTTACCTGTTCATTTGTGTTTTATTTCACATTTGAGTCAGCTTATACTGTCTTGCATGTGCTAATAGAAATCCTCATCAGACATTCTTCAAACTATTTGTGAAGCCAAGCCCAGAGGATCTGAAGGGAGATTTTGTTTGTGGTTATGCCACTTAGTTTCTGCTGCAATTTGTGACATGGCTGTTGTCATATTATATTTATAGCATTAAATCACACATTATTTGGATGCATCATGAGTGTCTAGTTGTCTTTAGAGATCTTCCCATTAATTGATAGTGATATCTGTCCATCATTGCATTGAACAGGCTGATCTTACATTAAAATGAAATATTAACAAATGCTGCTGGAAGGGAACATACTGGGTAAAGTAACAATTAACACAAGAAGACCAAAGAAGTGGGTTTGGACTTAGGTATGCTACACAGTGTGGGCTTAGCTCCTTCTAGGTGGTAGAAGCAGAGGTAGCAATGGACAAGTCTTGGACAAAATTTCTTCTTCGTAGTCGCATCAGAGTAACACCTAGGGGTGTGCCCCTCTCAAACCATTATTGTTATGGCTGGTTTTCCTTTGTATACTCGTTGGAAACATTCACCTCACTGTATTTGTTTAAATGTCCAATGTTTAGGGCACTGATATGTAATGCTTGTTTAAATTTATCTCCAGAAAATTACTAGGAAATCTCAAAGTGTTATTTTAAAGGTGGAAAAAAATTAGGTTAACTTGTTTATTCAGCATTACCCAGCAAGTTGTCTGAAGAATTAAAAGCAGTCTTCGTGTGTTACTTAGCTTTGTCCTTGGACTCTACACATGCCCAGTGGAATACAAAAGTAACATGGAGAAGGAGGCAGTTTTTCTGCCAGCAATTCCTTTAAACTACATTATTATCGGTAATCTCACTTCTGTGGACACAATTTCAAGAGTTTAGTTCAGGTTTATTATTGTGGAAACTGCCTGTACAGTATATTTCCTTATTACTTTACATATGAATCAATGTGTACAGTAAGAAAAAGCAGAAAAAAAGGGGGGTGAAGTCCATTCTAAAAAGGCTGAGAACTAACTTCATTGAATATTCTGGAATTGATCACGTCAGCTTTTTAAATGTCCTTGCATCAGGATGAATGTTGAAATTCGTGCAGATACTGATTAAATGCTGCAAAAGTGATTAAATGCTCAGAAAAAAATGTCATAAGGAGTTGAATGTGTTTCAGAGAGACTGAGATCACTTAATTATGTTATGTACGTACCCTCTTGAAGACAAAGTATTAGGTACTAAAAGACTCTTCAGCCAAGCTAGGAGAGGCATAACAAGAATCAAGGCTGAGGACTTCAGCTAAACAGATGCTGGTTCGAGAGTAGAGCTGGGGTTTCTTTTGTCTTTTTTGGTTTTTAAGTGAAAGTAATTAACTGTTGGAACAAATGACCCTGAGAAACAGGAGATTTTTCATTTTTAAGTGAAATTCAGGTGCCTCTCCGGAAGATACATGCTAATCAAACTCAAGTCAATGAGCTTGACTGCAACAAGGGTTATGAAATTATATAGCAGATCAGGACAGATTATATGATGACTCTGTATTGGGATAGATTATCTGATGACTCTTTCTGAACTGAAAATCCCCATAGCTGCTCACTAATCAAGATTACATTGTAAGTGAAATGCTAATAAAAGAAAACTTTAATCATACCTTAAGCTCTAGCATCTGCAGAAAGATGAAAAAAGGACTGAAAAGTAAATGGTCTAAGTCTTCATCCAGTGCTAACAGGACTGGTAATTTATACCAGCTAAGAAGCTAGGTTTACGTGCAATGTGATTTATTAAATGCCATAGCTACTTGTAGCCCTTGACAGTATTCATTAGCTAATACGATCTACTCAAAGATGTGATTCATCTGGAGATACTCACTGGCAAATTTTAGATACAATTTTTAACTCCATTGGCAACAGCACAAATAGCTGACAGAGTCCCACAGCAGGAGCTTTCTGCACAATATATTCAACTGATAAAGCAAGGGTACGTTATAGGCTACAAGAAAGCAAGGACGTCCCAGCACAAGTAATGGCAGGGGGAGGGTGTGTGAGGAGATTGGTAAGAAATCACAATGAGAGAGAAGCATGAAAACATAATGGAAGAAAAGAGAAGGAAAGGGAAGGATGAGGGCCAGGCAATCTCCAGAGACGGACAAGATGAAAGGTGTCCATATGATAGGACCTGTGGCAGGGCAGTACACAAGCTTCTAAGGAACCGAAAAATTACCAAGCTTAAAAAATTGGAAACTAGAACCTTGTTTTTCATTCTGCTTTTTCAAAAGCTGAGCTTTACTAATTTGGAAGAGAAAACCATTATGCATAGTGTATTTATCCAAGATAAAATAAATCTGCTGCAACGCATAAAGAAGCTAGTAGACAAGATGGTACCTGTAAGCATTATCCTCAGCCAGGTGCAATCATAAAACAAAGTCAAAATAATATTAACAAGGAATTATCTTAACTTGAGAACTGTTAATACTTCATAAGTCTAATAAAGCAGTATGCCGTTTCTAAGAATATTCATGAAGGTCTGCAGAAGTAAATCAAGAAAGGTTTCTTCTGCAGTTACAATGTTTGGCTGACTGCCCAGGCAGCAAAATGCTTCCTACAAGGGACAAAGAACTAGGAAAGAAATCCCTAGTTACGGAAAACATGATAGAGACGAAGCTAAAAAAAAAGGAGGTAACTAGACAGAAAGAAAACAGCTCTCTGCTGTTGGATCCATTCTGCAGGTGCCACAGCTGAGAAAACCTCCACTCACTTTATCTGCTTTTCCCCCTAAAGAAACGTGTAACAAATTTAGCACCCTATAGTATAGTAGACTTCTCCCCCTTCTCTCCTCCAGAGGAAAAGTTAAGATCTGGCAGCTTAGCATGTGCTGTCGGATCTGACAAACATGCTGGGTGACATTTTTCTGCCTGTAAAATACCTTGTTCTCATTGCAAACAACAAAGCCGTGCTGTGCAGGCAGGACGCAGCGGGCACAGAAGAGATGGTGGAAAGAAGAACTTTGCAGGCACGGCTGGGATTGAATGGGGCCCCCAGAAGTCTCCCTGGGGTGTGACCATGCGCGTGTGGCACAGACACACACATCCACACTCCTGCTGTGTCCCAGCTTCCCACCCTCACCTGGGGACGTACAGCCTGTGGTGCCCCTGTGGCAATGGCTGTCTTCCTTGCATTCCTCCTTTTCACCGTCCTGATTCACTCAATGTGATTCTCTGTTATGTTTGTAGGGATAGGGATAACTATGTCTGCGTGCAAGCGAGCTGTGCTGGCAGGCTGGAGCCAGTGCCAAGCCCAGGGCTGACAGGTACTGGGTGCCAGGGGGTGTGTGTTTGGGTGCATGTGTGTGTACATACCCAGGGAAATCTCACACTGCCTGGTCTTGCAGCTGGCAACTCTTAGTGAGTGGTGTTTCTACTCAGAGCCAAATTAAATGGTTTTGTTTCCTTTTGCCTGACTATTAAGTTTCTTTGAGTGGCTTTTAACTTGCTCAGATGGTCTTTTTTTTTTTTTTAAAGACATTTTATTTGCATCCGGGAAGTTTTATACAGTATGGTAACTTCCATTTGCAGGACTGCTGTGGGATTCCAGACCCAAGAGAGAGAGTGCAAAGTAGTTTGAAATGTGGCTAGTGCAGGAAACGTGCTCATTTTGGTTGTGCCTCAGAAAATTAAAACCAAAAGGACATGGTATGCAGACAGAAAACTCTGGTGTCGCCTCCATTCAGCAGTTCACCTTCAGGTAAGTCTAACTGCATAGTAATGGCAATTATTTATTTTCCTGATCTCAGCAATTAATCCACATGTTCCTTCACAGTGCGATCCAAAAGTTTATAGTGCTGCAAGAAAACAGCTGATAATTTATAGTAACAGCTTTGTATTAGAGTAGGTAATGAGAAAACAACAGCAATACCTTTGACCCCTAGATAAGTCAAACAATCTGCCTTTCAATTCTAACTTGATTCCTTTGAGATTTAGGATGATCTGTTTGCCCCTTTTCTGGCTCACAGGACGTACAATATTAAAAGACGGATGTTTTTGTACTGTTATACCCTAATTTTTTATCCCTGAATCTGAAGGTTCAAGCTGTGACTTTGAAATAGCCTAAAGCTGTTACTATGTCATTAGCCATGATTAAATTCCAGTTAAATTCATGGTTAAGCTCAGGTGGCGTACTTTTGTACTTTTTCCTCAGGAAAGCTAGGGCTAAATATTTGCCTTGAAGACAAGTAACTGGCAATGGGGATTTTAGGGGCTTTCTTAGATGTTTTGGTGGTCTCAGGTTTCTTGACTGCTATGGCTAGGGACTGCACTTGTGAGGGTGATGCTGAAGAGAGTTGGGCAACAAAGAAAAAACAAGGTGTTGTCTGAACTTAAAGAATTATAAGATTTCTCTTGAGTTTACATTTTATGGTGATTTAAGGGTGGGAGGAAGAATATGGGGAGGGGATAAAAGAAGCAGCAAGTCATCCACTTTCTGTTAAGACCTCTCGTCTACTGCTGAATGGGACTTGAACACTAGAAGTTGAACTGAATCCCCTGAGATAGTTTATGTTGGAGATCAAATAGACATTTTGTTTTCATTCCATTTATCTAGTTCCTCAAATCAGTTCAAAAAGTCATATATAGTGTATATTTTATAGTCACTGCCATTACTGCTTTCATAAGCCATCTACTTGTATTTTTATTATGCTTAAAAAACATAAACCAGGAGGTTCCCTATCCTTGACTCGCCAAAGTTAAGTGAAGGGAAAAAAAACCTGAGTCAGCCTTCTAATTTGTCAAGCTTGCTTTTCTGTTGACAGTCAGCCTTGACTCCTTTCTAACATACTTTATCATTCATATGTCCTGTTTGCTTTACAGACTTCTCAAAGTGTCACTGGTAGATGGCTGGAATACAGTAACATTTAAAGGGAGGACAGCAGTTCAGTAATAATTGACTTATGTGGCTGACAGCATAGCCATGAACTGTTTCTAGGATCATCTTTCATGGACTATGACAGAATATCACATTGTTTACGAAACAAATCTCTGGATTTGAAAATCCCCATTTGAATTTCTGTTGATTTTACTGTAGGCCTCACTGTTAACATTTATTCACAGAATAAACAGAGATTTATCAGTAATTAACAAAGAAGAGATTGGTCAATCTCTTATAAAATCTTTAGACCAGCCTGTAATTTTGCACAGTTAAAAACAATAATGGTCGAATATCTACACAGATGTTATTGTCATTGGCATTACATGCAGCTGCTTAGTTTTGAAATTAACGCCTTCAGTTTCAATCTAGACTTCAATAATTTCTGTAAGAATATTGTTTTCTGTCCTATTTGGGAAGTTAGTAAGGGCAAATGCTTGAATTCATTCTATTTGCATGTCTATTGGATGTTGTGCCCCTAAATTAATATCCTCCAGCCTGAAACCTAGTTGTAGTAGTTCATCAAGTTGCTGTTTATATTAATGCCAACTAGGATTGTGACGCGAAGCAAATTATGCTACTAAAACACTATGAATTTCATAAGCTGTTCTGCCAGTGCAGAACAGTGCTGGTAGAAAATGCATTGTTGTGCAGCTATTTGGCCAAAGCAGGATTTGACACAATGTCTTGACATCACCTGCAGAAGATGTGTCTGGTTTAATTATATATTCTCTACTTTTCTATGATTCTATGATTCCATCTTAAACTGTTCAGCACTCATTACTTGTCTTCCTGTTGAGAGGAAGCTCATTTAAACAAGTCATGTTCTGTGCCCGTTTTCTTATGCAATGTGTCTTTTTCCTGCCTTGCCACAGCTTCAAAGTTATTCATTATTTATGATGGTCTATGCCTGAGCTTTCTGCCACTCCTTTCCCTTCCACTGCGTTTAGGAGCTGTTGAAATAAAGCTGGAAAAGGAGGCATTGGATCATTGCTCTATAAATAAACCCTATCAATCTCCTAGGAATGGTGATTTATCAGAGGCGATGCTTTCCTTCAAGGCCTTCTTAATTCCATTAGGCTTTGATGGTGGATAAGGTCACATGTATTGTCCTGCAAAATTAATATAATGTTCTGCTCTTAAAACCCATGCATAGTATGCTGCACAAAATATTACTCTTACTTGCAGTTTTTAACTTTCAACCCTATCATGGTATCAGGCTGCTTGGACCAGCTGAACCCATAACCATTTAAGGAAGTTCCATAAATTTCTCAGTGGAGGTATGATTCTGAGAGAAGGAAGTGACCTCTTCAAGAAGATACCAACAGAGATATTTAGCTCCAAGAGACAAAGGCTGTTTAAGAGAGCTCTAGCCAAACAGAAAACTGAATAAACTAGATTTTTGCTTTCATACGCACAGGGAGATGTTAGAGATGCTATCAACCTTAAAACAGTAAGAAAAACCTGCAAGTCTCCTAGGCCAGAGTCCTCTCATACCAAATCAGTGCTGTGGGTGCCATAACTAATATATCTACCAGTGTCACGAGTGTTTGGAATTATGGATACTTTCAGTGACATCCCAATTGTCGTTCAAGCAGCATGGTTTTCTCTTCCTGTGTTTCTAACATTTGGAATAACTCCTGTGCCAGATAATGTGTCAGGTGTCTTCAGCATTGGAGAGTTCAGTACGTAGTGACCAACAAACTGCCCCCCGCAGCAGCTTTGTGCTTTATGGTGACTGAAGTGGGAGCCCAATATGGCTCTTATAAAAATCAGTGGTGGTGGTATCCTTATTGACTCAAATGAAGTCAAAGTGAGGTCTGTTTTGTATTAACTGGAGGACACAGGTCAGCCTGACCTGGATTTAGATGTCTTTAGTTTGACCAGTGTGCTATATTCATCAAGTATTTCAGGTAATGTTTTCTTCATTAATTAAAAGTAAACAGGTCCAGGAACTAGGGAGATATGATTTTTTCTTCCTGTAATGGCTTTTTCAAACACTGTCACTATGTGACTTCTTCATTGATATTCCTGTCACATCCCTTGGAGAGTTTTGGTTTTTTAATCGCTATTGAACTTTGTCCGTTCAAGTTAGCACAGTGCTGATTTTCATATTTTCTTTCAGCTCACACTTTGTTCTTGTTTAATTGCCAAAAATAAGTCATCCAAATTCTAAACACAACTAACCAAAGTGTAGATTTTCTGCCCTGCAGTAGTTTATTCTATAACTAGAATTTACCATATAGGTTTTTTTTAAATAGCAAAGCATCGCATTTCTTTGCAATTTTTAAAATTTTTCATGTTTATCGTTACAAAAAAATGTATCTGCATCCTTATATAAATAGAAAAGAGAACATTTAATTTGCAGTATTTTTGAATATGAAATTGTATACATTTACAATTGGAAAAAAATGCACTAAGTAGTTTATATAATAGAAATACAGCATCTCTTTGGTTTACCTTTAAATGTTGCAGTTAATTGTAATAGAGTAAACTAAGACTGATTGTACAGATAGAATATTTTATAGAAAATTCCCATGGTTTTGCTATAAAATTCATTATGTGGTTGACTAATACCGTCACCATAGTCCAACACAAAGTAATTTAATTCTATAATTTGTGTTCTTATCGTTGAAAAATATGGAGGTCTTTAACATGAAGCTTCTAAGTAACTTAAAAATTGCAGTACAATTCTGCTTGTGTTTTCTCTAAATTTGCTATGATTTTTGTTAACTTCCACTCCACCTCTACCTGATCAGTCCTGCATGTTATGAAGGGAAGGCAATTTGAGCTTTGCCTTGACCTGATAATTCATGTGAAAATACTGACTTGTCAACTGTTAAGAAAAATAGGAGCTCTTGTCTTCACTAAACATTTCTATTTTAACTAAGGAAATTGCACTAGGAATGGAACCTTTCACCAAGAAGGACAGAGGCTGTGAGTTAAGGGAACTGATTGTGCCTGTCATATTACGCCTAGGGAAATTGATGGGAGTTCTGCATGCAACACTAAGATTCTACTATTTACGTTCTTCCTTTTTTAAGTAAAGGCACCTAGAAAATTTACCTACAGCATTATTCAGATTAAGAACTTTAGTACTGACACAGGTCAGGTGTTCCAAGAATTTCAAGGATCTGCATGTCTGAATAACACTGACTTCAAATGAGATTTCTGTCCACGACTCCTCTGGGATTCTTTCAGAATTCAAGCCAGATAGCACAAGATAAATGCTTAAATGCCACCAAATCAAATAACAGCTTTTGGATTTTGTATACAAGAGGTGAGTTCAGTTCAGCATGCCTTGCAGCAGTGTAATAATTTGCAGCAGTATAGCACGTGGGTTGAAATACTGGCAACCTGATGTAGTAACATTGTACAACATATACTTTAGCCAGTGATGCGGGACAATGATAAATCAGGCTTCATCTTATCAGTTATTGGATATAACATAGCTCCTTCTGCAATGTATTCAAGGAAAAGGATCAGGTAAAATGTCAATATGATTGTGGCAAATTTACATAGCTTCTACAGAGATAAAACAGTAACCAGCTACCTGCTGCATTTTATTCTTTGACAAGGACCTGCTTATATCTCACCACATTGAAAAGACAAAGGTATCTGAAAATAATACAACTCACTTAAGTTTCTGATGTTTCACCCATAAAGCAAGAAGCCAATTGTTAACAAAATTGGATGGGAGACAGGAAATGAAAGTGAACAAGATCAGAGATGACCTTTTTTTTTGTTTTGTTTTTAACCTTGTTTTCAGGTCCAAGATCTAGCAAGGTGACATTTCGGAATCATCTAGGAGCTGTCCAAATGAAATAGAAGAGAAAAATCAGAAAACTCCAGCAAAATGGTCCAAAGGGGAGTGTTGGATTGCCAACAAGCTCATAAAGGATGAATAAGTAAGAGGACAGCATGAGGTGATTTATCTTCCCTGGGCTTTCAGCTTTACATAAGTCTATCAGGCATTTGTGTTTTAACTTGTATTGTAGTGAACATGTGTATATCTTTCAAGAAAAAAAAATAATCAGTATTTTAAAGCATTGCTATTCTCTCACAGCCAAGCTCTTGCAAAGCAATCTTCAATGGCATGATCACATGCTGGTTTTCCCCAGAGATTTCCTGCAGTAAGTTGGGGGTTGTCTGGTGAAGCATCACCTTGTGTATGCTTTTGTCACTTAAGGTGAAAGGTGTTTTGTGAAGGAGTCAAGGAATTTCAGGAAGAGAAAGAATGTTCTCCTTTAAGGCAATCGAATTTCACCCTGTGTCTGTGTGAGTACAAGCCAGACTTCGATGGTTCTTTTTTTCCCTACTTTGTATTCCTTACCCAATGGGTATCTGCGTTTGAGATCTTGGGACCTAGTCCACTCAACCTGCAGTAGCAGTGGTGAGAAGCTGTGCTCATTCAAACCTGTATTATAGGGTTATGTAACAGAAATTTTGGAAAATCAGGTTCTAGATGGACAAAATAAGCAACCACAGTTTGGGCCATAGTCTGTTTGTCTCCCATTTCTCCCTGTTCTTTAATTCCATCCTTTTGTCAAAGGGATGAAATCTTCTTAGTGAGGAAACAAACACTTCTGTGCTCTAAGTATTGAAATAGCACAAAAACTTAGCCTCCAGGTGCCTCCACACTCCCTGGCCTGCTGCCTTCTGAAGGCAGACAGGAGCATTGCCCATGAGGCAGCACTGCAGAAGGGGTAACCAGATCACAACTGCTTCCTACTTAGAGCTTGGTTCTGTGCCTCCCTTGTGATTCCCTGGAGCAGCAGAAAATTTTGCTCATCTGAGGCTGGAGTTTCTGCTGACCATGTGCAAAGTGGTTTCTATTTATTTATTTTTAAAAGAAGGCTTATAACATGATCATGAAAGTTGACAGCTAGATCAATACTTATTTTTGTTTGCTGATGCTTATAAAGTTACAATTTATGTTCAGTTTCACCTTTTAAGATCTGCAGGGGTTTTGTCTTTATTTTACTCCCCTGGTTTTCCCATTAATTTCTGATGGATTTTGGAATTTTTGTATCTTGCTGCTCCCCGCTATCACTATGGCTGCCTACTCCCAGCAAATCCATTTTCCAAAGCTTATTGCTGCTATAGCATTTCAAAGCAAAGGTGGCTCATGAGTTTCGTCTTGTGAGTTAACGTGGTACCTGTGAAAGTTCTTTACGTAAGAAGTGATCAGAGGTATTATTTCACTTTAACAAACACATAGTAGAACACATTTGTCTCTTTGTATTTTTTACCTGAACCTTTTGGACCATAGAATGCTATTGACAAATTATGGGGAGAAGAGTGTTTGGAAAGGGCATGCAAGTTGGAGCTGTCCATCAAACAGCTCCTGCAAAACACCTTTGAGTCTCATTGACTCAAGGGAAAATGATGGTATCCAGCAAGGACTAGTTACCTTGTTGAAGTATCATGCTTAAAAGCACTGAGTAAAGTCAGCGTAGGGCCTTTGGGATCCAGTACACTGACAGCTGTTATAGTAGGAGATTGAGGATTCAGGTTAGAGAAAAATAATCTTTGAGTTTTGTCTCCATTTGTACTAAGAAAAGAATGAAATGCAGAATCATTATTTTAGTAACCAGACACAAGCTATTCCATCCTGCAGTCATACTCGGGGTAGTACTAATTTCTGAATGCACTGTGGATTGTATCTTGATCTGTTATGTATTGAATTGGGAAAGCAACTGTTGTGGAAATGTGGTTCTCAACAATTTTTTTTCTGGTGGACCAGAAAGCCGGCTGTGGAGCTTGTTGTGTGCTGGGGTCATCTCTGGCACATTGATGGGATGCTTCTGGAGGTATAGTCCATCTTCCGCACACAAAACAGCATTACTCTACTACCTGTAGATCAGCTTGTATGGTCTTGTGAATCAGAATTTGGAAACTACTGGCGTAGTAACAGAACCCGTCTCCTACTGTGTACACAGTAAACTCAGAGCAGCGCAAGAAATGCCTACAGTGGCTGTAAGCAAAAATTTTTATGTGGTTCTGAATCTTCTGCCTCACAGATCTGTTCCCTAAGGTGAACTTTGAAGAAAAGGAGGTAGTAGAGAAAGGAAGAGTCTGATCCTGTCAAAAGACATTGTTACTCACTATTACAATTGCTAGTTCTATGCCGCTTGGTCTTGTTACTGTTCTGTTTTAGTCAAGCAGGATAAAAAGTGTCAGTAAAAGAACCCTAAAGAGTAGCAAGTCCTTGCTAATTTCTAAAAGGCTTTATCCTAACCTTGAGCAATTTTTAATTCTACCTTGCTCTCCCTAATTACAGATCCCTGCTTATCCTCCCCTGTGCTTCTGCCTTCATGACACTTGCTTTGCATCCCACAGTTACATGTATATGGGAGTCAAGATCTACGTCTTCACAGGAATCACTCATCTCATGCTTTGTAAGTAGAATGACACTACAGAAAACATCACCTTAGTCAGAGCAAAGTAGTTGTGTACTTCGGCGTCCTTGTCAAATTACTAATTGCAAGGTTTTAATGTTTGAAATGGAGAGTTGCTTAACAGAAGAAGGTGACCTCCCTGTTAGCAATACCTGAATACTGATGCGCTTATTCACTTCCCCTGTAAGGCATTTGTAACAAGGGCAATAGAGGGTCGGTTAGATTTCACTATTAACAATAAATGGGGATCAGATTATTTTTGATTTTTTTAACAACTGTATTTTGTAACTGCACTGGGGATGCCATCCAAAATACCCTCTAAAATCTGCAGCAACTATTAATCCAGAATAGCAAACAAAACAGAGTCTGTTTACATAATAGACCGGTCCTTGCCAGATACCTACATTAAAGAATTCAGTAGTATTACATGACTTCTGGTTTACACAGGCTTTACTGTTTGCAGGCCTTATTTCTTTATTGTACTCACCACGTAACTTGAGAAATTGCCTGTGCCAATGCTTATGTGCATGAAAGTTCTTTCTTAGGGGCTGCGCTACAGCATGCTTGCACACCCTCACTAAGCACTTGGGACAGTGTGATTACTTTGGGCATTATCAGAATTGTAGGCACGTTTCCTGAAATGGGTGCAGGGAGGCTCAGGAAGAACTCCAGTTCCTCAATCCACCCATCTCTTCTCTGGCCAGCACATCAGAGACGGAGTTGGTAGTATCTAATTTGCTGTGTTTATAGGCCAAACAGGAAATGGGAGAAACCGTGACTGAGGTGTGCCTTTGATTCATTGCTTTTGGTGGTGGTAACAGCACCTGCCTTACCTATTGCCCAGTACTCTGAAGTCAGTCTACATAGTATCTTAGAAACAGCTCTGATACTACATGTGCCTGGGAAAACTCATTGTGAGAGATCGCCAACCTAGGACTCGGGGGGGGAGAGAGAGTGAGCTGCAGGTGAGCAGATCTGCGTGACTCACTTCAGCCATGGAGAAAAGACTGTGTATGAAATGAAGGCTTATAATGAGTATTTTTTGATTAGGAATGTATTATCTAAGGCCCATAGTGTATTTTCTAGTGCATAGCTCTGCAGATTAGACTGCAAGGACAGACTACAGTGGTATCTTGTAATTTATCACAGGAATGTTATCAAAATGAAAGTCTATGCAGCTACCTCTGATACGAAGTTTTTGGCTTATCCTTGAGTGCTAATGTTCACAGATGACTTGAAAGTATGTTTCCTTTGGTTATGAAAGCAGAGCTATGGAATCTTTCAAAAATAAAAGTGCTGTTTAGAGATTTATCAACATTATGTCTCAGTGGATTAGGCAGCTCCGTGTTAGAGGTATTTCACTTCCTCACCATATATGCCAGAGAAGGCTACAGATAGTAGTGCACGTGTTAATATGTTGAACAGGCATCTCTTTAATTTTCTTCATAGCAACTTGTACAGAAGTAAATTTAATCAGTCCATAAACCAAAAAGGAAAACAGTGCTTTTTTTGAAAAAAATTAGTTTAGGGATAAATAAATTTGCCAATCGGAAGCCTCCTGTAGAGATTAGTCAAATACTTTCTATAACACATGAGAAATAAATTATAACCTATTTGTGATTAGTTATATTGATTCATTGAAAACAGCATGGCTGAGAGTTTGAGTGAACTGATCACAGTGCCCAACCATTTGTTTGTGAAAACCTGCTTTCTTAGAATTACTGAGAGATGTAGAAAAAAATCCTTAAACTTGCTAATGAATCTAACATGGTATTTGCAGTTACTGTTTTGAGCCCGTGCAACTTCTGGTGAAATCAGTGGGGGACACGTGCAAGGACAGGTTACATACATGAAGAGCCAAGACATCCTTCCTAGGCAGAGCTCAACACTGAGTTATGTTATATTGCCTGACCACATTCACTTGGTCTTAAAAACACACTTTATCTTCCTTGTCAGAGGAAACAAAGAACATGAAAACCTGCAAATCTTAACGTTAGTTTTGATTCCCATCTATTCCTTCGCATGTTGTTGTCCTCCATCCAACAGAGGAGGATCAAAGCCATTTTGCAGCATAGGGAAACAGCAGAGAAAGCCAAGTTGATCGCATGCTTTGTAAAGCGAAATAAAATTATTGCATTGATTTCTTTATAACCTATTTCTTAGATGTTGACTTGAGAGACTGTTACCTATTAGTTTCACGGGTTTTGGCTCAAGAAATTTGAAGACAAAAGAAGTACAGTTTCCAAATGGAACTGATGAGATCCGCCTTTAAACAGAAAGTGTACATGTAGAAACTTTCTTGGGAAACATCCCCAGGTATGAAGATGCTACTTTATAAGATCTACAATGGGTACAGATAACCATTTCTTACAGAGTTGCATTAATAGGGGTTTTCCCACTAAAAATATTGCTGTGCCAACTTTTTACCATGTCTTAATGTGTATTTGTCATAGAAAATAGTTGATTTTAAGATGTTTAGCTGTTATGTTGGTGGCCTCATCTATATTACTAACACTTGTGCAAGCACTACTGTAGACCTCCAGGCCTTCAATGTATGCCTCGCCATATTGCTAAGCTATCAAATTGTCAGATTTGATACTCAGTGGTGGCGGTAGGTGGAGGTGGCTGACATTCCCAAGGGCTTCTGGGACTTCTAGCAGAACGACTCAGTGTTGTACAAGGTATCTCCAGTGCAGGCAAGGTTTAGGTTTAACCTTTCCTATTACACTCCTGACTCATCACACCCAATACAGCAGTGGTTTAGTTCAGGAGCTGAATGACAGCCAGCTCGAACGCCCATACATCCGGGGTGGAGTGGACATCTAAGCTGTGGGACCAGTTTGTCAAAGACATACTATTATGGCTGTGATTTCAGTGTCTGCGATCATTCACCTGGCATAATCCCAGTTTGCTTTTTAGCATCAGAACTTGTGTGCTGTTTGAAAAATAATTTTTCTGTGTAATTTGTTCTTCTAGTGGACTGAACTTAAGATGATTGCTAAGTACTCATGTTAGACGATCCAGGAAATTCATATCAAGTACCGCTTTGCATTTGAGAGAGGCAAGCGTTATGGTAATTAAACGCATGTGCAATAGCAAAATAATTCCTTGGCTTTTTCCATAAAAGGCCTCCAAATGAAGAGAAGCGTCACTTGGGGATGCACTGTTCAATGCATTTCCAGCAGCTGACCTATGCTAGGAGAGTTGCTGATACCTGTGAGATACACTGCTTACACACAAAATTAATTCCAAAATATGCAGTCATCAAATACACTGAATAATATTCATGAGCTGATTGCATGTCGTGTGAATTTGTAGTACAGGGTTCTTTATTTCATTCAAGCATTTCCAGTGTGTGTAGAAAAGAAGTGTAATATCCACATAAAAATAAACTTCACTGTGATAGTTTAGAGAGTGTATGTGCTTAAATGTGTATGCAGACACTGTGTAATACAGAATGTATTGGAATTTTGAACCACACATCCCACTGAACAATAGGATGGTGACAGACCATTTTAGCCAATGTTCCTGGTAAGCTCATGGTGAGTGCATACACAGCGTATTTCAAGCCTCGGGTATGCTTCTTTATAGAACAGAGCAACAGGCTATTTTCTATCCCATTCTCTTGAAGAGTTAGCAAAGCAAACCAGTTATAGGAAACTACAGCATCCAGTACTGTTTGCAAACATCTGAAAATGCTTAGCTCTGATCAATTGTATGTTTTTCTTAATTGGCTTACACTTACTGTTTTTTATAGTTTTTCCAGTAAACCTGCTCTCTTTTGAAGTGTTCCCATAGGTATCTTAACAAAACAAGTGTCTTTCATTACAAAAATTTTTAGATTTAATTCAGTTTCATAGTTCTGTCAACTTCTTCAGAGGTGAGAAAAAGGCTGCTGCTGGCTCTGAGTGGTTCCGGTTTACGTGTTGATGATACCTGCTCCAGTGAAAGAAGCCACCAAATCGGGGAATATTGATAGGAATTCCCTGGTGGGTTTAGGGTAAAGTTCCTATATTTCTGCTTCAGATTCTCCAAGCACATAGTTTCCTGTATTTCTGCTTCATATTCTCCATTGCACATGTAGTTTAATACATGTGCAGTATGGTTGGCATATGTGGGTTTGTATCACGTGTACGTGTTTAAAGAACTTGCACAAACGCGCGATGTGTGCTGAGCCTTGTATGAGCCACCAGCACAGCAAGCGTGCGGGAGATCCAGCCTACCCAAGAAGAGCTTGGCTTATCAAATATGTTTTCCATTTGATGTGCACATGCACAATGTGTCCAACATCTCGAGAAGGCTTCAAGTTTTGTGTGTGCTTTCTGCCATTTATGCATTGGACATTGCTGTGAATTAATCGCATCTGGTAAATCTACTGCCCTGCTTCTGAATGGTAGGGTACGCAGAAATCCCAGACAAGCCTTCAAAATCTTTATATTCCCTTTGAATAACATTTTGCAGGGGTGCTAGGGGGAAAAAGAGCAGCATCTAGAAAGTCTGGACAGTACAGCTGTTTTCACGGCAATTTCTCTTAGTGCAGATAACTTCGAAGTTGCAGAAATACCACAATTTGCAGAAACCCAGCAGCACAGAAAGACTAATCCACCTACCCGTCTGCCTCTCATGAAGCAGGCTCTGCTAGCTGAACTTTTCACACTCGGCTATCGATTTTCTTTACATATGCTAGTTCTCAGTATAAAAAAAAGTGATGAATTAGGGCATTTTTGTCTCAGAACTCATGCTGCCAACATTTTAATTTTGATAAGAAAGAGCAACCGATACAGTCCTGAAGTACAGAAAAAAGAATAAAATTATAGATTCCATTAGAGATGCATTGCTTTTCCGTAAATGGAGGCTTTCTTTCCCTAATTGTTTTTGTTTTTTTTTCAATAGTCTGATCTTAAGGACATTGATATTTGCCAGTGTATTTCACTGTTAATCTGCATTTGTAGTCAAAGGAGCACCCAACGCTTGCTCCAACAGAAAGATCCACGTGCCGTCACGGGTACCATTGTCACAGTGGCTGTCACACGCCAGTGGGTGAAAAAGTTGGCTGTGTCTTTTCAGTATTGGTATATTTGTCATCGCTTTACCTGCTTGCTAAATGTTTAAGACTACATAGTTACGGGCTTTTAATTCTTTTATAATCTGCTTGTGAGAAGCTTTATTCTACCATCGTGGCCTTTGCTAATCTTAACCGTTGCAGGTTGGGAAGCATCTGTGTCGTGAGCAGTGAGTTCATTTTGCACAGCACCGCCGGCAGTAAACCTAGGCTCTCTTCCACAGTTAAAAGACAGAAACCATGAAAACTTTCAGAGCTTTTTATAAAACCACTTCTTCCGGAAACTTTTAATGTTACGGGGAGGGGACAACGCGCAGTCTCCCGCGCGGGGGCCGCCGCGCCACCCCTTGGGCCCGCGGGGGCAACGGCGCCCTCCCGGCGGCGCAGCGGGCGGGAGCGGGGGCGGTTACCGCCCGGCGGTGGGACCGGTACCGGCGGTGGGACCGCCCCCGGGGAGGGCCCCGACGCGCTCTGCCTTCGCCCGCCGCCTCCGTGGGAGATGGCGGCGGCCGCTTGGCTCTGCCTCTGCCGCTGCCTCTGCCTGCGGGGCCTTCCCCGCCGCGCCTTCGCCTGCGCCTTCGCCTGCGCCTTCGCCTTCGCCCCGGGGGCGGCGGCGGGGCCCGGAGGTGCGGCGGGGCTCGGTGTGCCGGGGCTCGGTGTGCCGGGAGGGCCGGGCCGGGCCGGGTCGGTGGCAGGCCGGGCCGGCCCCGGGTTGGGGGGGGCGCGGCGGCCGCGGGGCTCCGCCGGTGGAGCCCCGTCTGCCGCTCGGAGGGGCGCGGGCTCGAAGCGCCTTGGGCGGTTTGCGCCGTTCGAAGCATAACACGGCGTGCCACCTTACGAGCGCCTTTTAAAAGTCTACATATGTATGTAATTTAAAAAAAAAACGTGTTCTTTTCGTCCGTTTGGAGCAGGATTATATAGCGTAACAGCGTCTGACTCTCACCTGTGGCTTAACACCCCTCTCAAAGCCTGTAGGCGGTAGATTCAGTAGGCGGTAGAACTGTAAACAAACTTTTATTTCACACCACCTTTCTGTAGCCGTCTGAAGGCAGCTGAAGAAAATACCATGGGAGGAAGCAGTGAAATAGGAAAGGAAGTGAAAACCACTGTAGTTCTGTCTAGGCCAAGTAAGAGTTCCCACGTGTTGGAAGAGTTAATCCCAGTATTACATTTCCCATTTCCTTACAATCTTGCTAATTTTATTTATTTTACTTCTTTTCTAAGTACGCTTCAGGGTTAAAACCAGATAAAGACATATGCATAAAGTAGCCCCTGCTTACTGGAGCTCAAGTTAATATATGCCTATTCTGTTTCTTCATAGATGGCATGAACGTCCTGTTTATAGTTGTGGATGATCTGCGTCCTGTTTTGGGCTGTTATGGAGATAAGCTTGTAAAATCTCCAAACATTGATCAACTTGCTTCTCAAAGTATTGTGTTCAGCAATGCGTATGCACAGGTGAGATAAATAGCTTAATAAAAAATGTTTTCTCTGTGCAAAATAATTACTGGTTTTATCACAGTAGGTGTTAGGCAGACCACTGGAAAAAGCAAGTATTTATTAACCTTAAGTATTTCCAGTAGAAAATAAATGGTTGGGCTGAACTGTACTGTATGAACCTGTCTTTACTAAGGTAGGAAAAAGGAAAACGGGGCATTTGAATGCTGATATTTCTGTAGCCCTTGGAAGAGTGTGATGTCACTCAAACATTTTCACTGTTAGCAGCAAAACGCTGCTTAAAAATGCTGTTTTACTAAATTAGAATATTTTTTTTTTGTACTGTTTACAAAAGATTGGTTTTCACTTTTTCTTTTGAGGAAAACTATTCTGTAGACTTTTATGAAGGGGAAGCTTGTATGGTAAGCATCACTCTTAAACACAGGAGTCAAAATCTCACTAATTGCTCTTTACCTACATAGTTTGCATAGGATTCCTACATTCCCAAGTTACTGTCTGCTGAGAAATGAGAAGTTTGAGTCTAATTCTGACTAGGAATTAGGATTTTAAAGTTCTTGCCAATCCAAGACAGAATTGGTGAGGCCTTTGGACTGTAACCTGGACCTTCCATATGTTTATCCTTTTCATTATTCTTAAGGCAGTCCAGATCAACTAGACTTTGGGCTTTTGTCAGCACAGTCCATCTGCCACTTCTGTTTAATTCTGTGTGAGTGTGAGCTACTAGGTTTCAAAAGCACTGTTTTTAATGCAATGTGACTTTTTTTTTTTTTTTTTTTTTTGGTGCTACTAGCTGTATAACCAAAGCTTTTAGTGCTTAGAAATTGGTTATTTGAGGAAAAATTATATATAGATAAATGTATATTTTGCTTAAAGCTTGCAACTGGGAATTGATATTCTTAATAAGAATGCTGTTCATTCCAGCTCGAAGTGGCATGAAACACTTTCACTGCAGTTCCTGAGCCCTTGGATGTTTTGCCCAGCTACGCCTAAGTCCATTTGTATGTGTGTTTTGCTTTTTCTTTCAAATTGATTCTCTTTTTTGGCTGTGCCTCTCCTCAGCAAGCTGTGTGTGCTCCCAGTAGAGTGTCGTTTCTTACTGGACGTAGACCTGATACCACCCGACTATATGACTTCTACTCCTATTGGAGAGTACATGCAGGAAATTATTCCACGATGCCCCAGTATTTCAAGGAAAACGGCTACGTGACCATGTCTGTGGGGAAAGTTTTTCATCCTGGTATGGTTTGATTGTCATCCACTTAACATATGTATGCTTAACGTGTATATTCTCACAAAGACACTTTACATATAAGTATCGACTGTGTGATTCTTGTGTATGTTCACTACCTAAATTGTAATCATGAGCCAGATTGTACAATGGTTGTAGATTGTCTTTAAATCTTATTTCTAATGCCTTAAGATTTAAAACTTAATATTTTACGTGACTTATCTAATGAATATTTTTACACTTTGTCTTGGGATTGTGGGAATGAATGTCTAACATTCTAAAAATGTGTCTACAAGTTAGGTGTCTGCTGAAGATGAAATTACTGAACAGCTTCATTGTCTTAGTTCTGCATGTACAGTTTTCATGTTTCGTAATAGACTGTCTGTCTGGATCAGGAGGTAAAGAATGTACGACTAATACTACCAATTAAACAGAAAATTAGTTCACTAGTTCAAGAGCAATAACACTACTGACTTGAAAAATACTGTAATACTGACCTTCTTTTTGGCAGTTTTTTACCCCAGAACTAAACTTGTGTGGATATATGAACTTTCAGTTGATCGTAAAGCTAATTAAGGATGTACATGAATCCTGGGTTTTTTGGTGGGTTTTTTTGTTGCTGCTCCCTGAAGTAAGGCTCTGCCAAGAGGCTTGAGTCTCCCTTGCCAGTAAAAGGTGTATTTCAGGGAAAAATGTCTGAAACTTTTTGGCTTTTATTGCTTGGTTTTCTTTTTCCCGGTTGTCAAAGATCAGTTGAAATGTTTCTCATTTAGCATATTAAAAAAAAACAACCAACTGAAAACAAGTTAAACTTGTGGTTGAGCTCTTCCTGGTTCAGTGAACTATTAGAGCATTTCTAATGTCTTTACCCTTTTCAGGGGTTTCATCCAATTACAATGATGACTATCCATACAGTTGGTCCATTCCCCCCTTTCATCCTTCAACTGAAAAATATGAAAATGATAAGGTAAGTGTGATTTGTGGGACACTAACAAAGAAAGGCTTTAAGAATATAACCAAGTTCTTTGTGTCAAGCACAGACTATACTCTGTGGTTCTTGGGACTGCAACCTTGTGCAGGGAAACAACTAGCCAGTTTGATACTCTGTTTCTTAGTCTTCCCAAAGAAGGCCTGAGGATGATGTTCATTGACGTGCCCATCCTGCAGATGTTTTAAGTATTTCTAAATTAGTATTTGGAAACTTAAGTTACTAAGATATAAAAGTACTTGTAAGAAAGAGTGATCTTAACTTGTGTCTAGTTCATAAATTCCTTTATCTGAAAAGTGCAGTTGTCAACTTCCACACTAATCTTGCTCTGCTTAGTAGGTGACAAAGCATTTTCAATAGGTTTGGTGAACTTAGAATCATAGAATCATAGAATGGTTTAGGTTGGAAGGGACCTTGAAGATCATCGAGTTCCAACCCCCCTACCATAGGCAGGGATACCTCTCACTAGACCAGGTTGCCCAAGGCCACGTCCAGCCTGGCCTTGAACACCTCCAGGGACGGGGCTTCAACAACCTCTCTGGGCAACCTGTTCCAGTGCCTCACCACCCTTAAAGTGAAAAACTTCTTCCTAATGATTAATCTAAACCTGCCCTCTTCCAGCTTAAAGCCGTTCCTCCTCGTCCTATCACTACATGCCCTAGTAAAAAGTCCTTCCCCAGCTCTCCTGTAGGCCCCCTTTAGGTACTGGAAGGCCGCAATAAGATCTCCCCGGAGCCTTCTCTTCTCCAGGCTGAACAGCCCCAACTCTCTCAGCCTCTCCTCATAGGAGAGGTGCTCCAGCCCTCGGATCATCCTCGTGGCTCTCCTCTGGACGCACTCCAGCAGGTCCATGTCCTTCTTATGTTGGGGACTCCACAGCTGGATGCAGTACTCCAGGTGGGGTCTCACGAGAGCAGAGTAGAGGGGCAGAATCACCTCCCTTGACCTGCTGGCCACACTTCTTTTGATGCAGCCCAGGATACAGTTGCCCTTCTGGGCTGCGATCGCACACTGCTTGCTCATGTCGAGCTTCTTAACTTAAATCAGTTCAATAAAGAGCTCAGGGCTGAGTGGATGGAGGTCACAATTAAGATAATCTTGAAATAATCTGAAACTTTATTATTTGATTACGTTTTTTAGAATGTCCGTTGCTTTTAAGTGTGGCCAAAAAAATCTGGTTTACATTTATGCAAACATTGTGATAGCCTCACGTGCTGGAGTCACTACACTGCAAAGCTAGGAGCTCCAGCCATGAGACTGTGGACAGCCTTGCCAATGCTTTGTTCTTGCCTTTACTGCTAAAACAGACTGGGTTTAGCAACAACAGTATTTGCATCCATGACATACTTTTCTTTACGTTCATTTAGCAACTCTCCCAAACACCCTGCTGAGGCCACCTTTCCCAGGGAACCGTTTAATCTAATTTATCTTTCTTCACTCATTATACATCAGCCACTGCTGGCATTTGCTCAGAAACTAAGTAGCTTCCAGGCAGCTTTCTGTGAGCTCTTGGGATCAGAAGGAGTAAAAATGCATGTATATAGTGTAACCAAAGTCTGCTTTCTTGCCAATAGGTCAGACATTCTATTCATAGAAGCGATGTGTTTGCGTATGACTGCGTTTAATCTTCTGCCCAGCTTTAGAGAGGATTCTGCTTTTCCATAAACATGGAGTTGCATTCTTCAACTTCTGAAGCTGTCTGCTCAGTCATCAATGTACTTGGCACCGTTAGTGTTCATAGAATGTGAAATTCCTTTTCGTATCCAATCTGCGGTGTTTTCTTGATAGAAGGATTGAGAAACAAATTGGTTTGAAAGTTATGGAACAGAGGATTTCTTCCTTGCTTTTACAGAAATTAAGTTACTTAAGTAAGTCTTTTTTTTTTTTTTTTTTTAAAGACTTGTAGGGGAAAAGATGGAAAACTTTATGCTAACTTGGTGTGCCCAGTGGATGTGACAGAAATGCCCGGTGGTACTCTGCCTGATATTCAGAGCACTGAAGAGGCCATACGCTTACTGAATGTTATGAAAGCCAACAAGCAAAAATTCTTCCTGGCTGTTGGTTACCACAAACCACATATCCCACTGAGATACCCTCAGGTGAGGAAACTGGAGCCTGCAGCAAAAGGAACTTAGACAAGGGTTGCTTTTGCTTTTCAAAGCTGGTTCCACAAATGCTTTATTGCTATTGTTTCTGGAAAGCAAGCTGAAAACCAGCCTTGGTTTGATGTAACTTTAGTAGTTGCCTGTGTTGCATTTCAAAATGTATAATAAGAATGAGTTGTAACCCCTCAGCCGAAAGCCAGGCTTCTACCACCGTAGTAGTGACTCCTGTTGCACGGAGATAGTGTTCAGCTTGATGGAGTATGACATAATGAGGTCTTACAAGGTCTTGTACTCCATTCCCTGTCTGAGTGGGTGGCAAAACTCCTGCTCATTTCTGAGGAAGTGATGTTGGACCTTTTATTTTAGCGTTGCTTTGAGATACAGGAGGCTTACTAACTCAGTATTTTTCAGGAATTGGTTGGGGCTGGCTAGCATAGTATTGCTACCTTTTACACTCCGGGGGAGGGAGAGTGAAGCCTTGTAAACTGTAAGAGTAGTAAAGGGTCATGCAAGGGGAAATCATTGCTACTTTACAATACCAGACCTTAGGAGTGAGGGCAATCTTTATGTCTGTTTGTATTGTAAAGGAATTTCTCAAGTTGTACCCCCTGGAAAACATCACATTAGCCCCAGATCCCTGGGTGCCTGAGAAACTACCTTCTGTGGCGTACAACCCCTGGACGGATATCAGACAGAGGGATGATGTGAAAGCATTAAATGTTAGTTTCCCTTACGGACCACTTGCAGATGACTTCCAGGTAAGCTGTTAGTACAGTACACTGAATTCAAACTGCTGTAAGTTGTTCAAATGCTTGGGAGCAGTCGGCTGCTCTTAGATGTTCCCAGGTATTCAGCAACTGACAGTTTGCAAATGCCATGTGTTCCCTGCCTTGCATACTGTCACCTCTGGTTTTGAAAGGAAAGCTTTGCTGTAACTGCCGTCAGGCTAGTGAGGGCGGAGAGGAAGATATCAGCCATCAACTAGTGATAGTAGTATGTGCTCCTGGTTTGTATATAAGGGAACATATGTAGCAGCTACCAATGCTGTGTTTGTTTTCATTATCTGGATCTGTTTACCTGTTTCAAGTCACCACTCAGTGTATCTTCTTTTGCAAGATTTTCATTGATTTTCCAGTGCTTATGCCAAAATAAGGTGCACTGGCTGGACCCTGAGAGAAACAGAACTGATTGGTTTGCAACATCTTGATTGAAATAGCAAGCTTGAATAGATAGAATTTTCTAACTGCCCCTCCCTGTTTACCTTTTCTGGGACTTTAAACATGCTACAGACACTTAAAAAATAACGCATTACAAGTAAAATCCTTTAGTTCCTTTACTTACACAGCCACCCACTGGTTCTCCTGTGTGTGTGTCTGGGGAAAAGCTAACTTTTTTTTCCTCTCCCCTGTTTTCTTAACTTGCAGCGGCAGATTCGTCAGAGCTATTATGCAGCAGTTTCTTACCTGGATACTCAAGTTGGTCTGCTCTTGAATGCTTTGGATGATGCAGGACTCTCAAGTAGAACAATAGTAGTTTTTACTGCTGATCACGGTAAGCATTTAAACCTTTCTCCACTTCACTGCTAATAATTTAATTGTGCAACTCAGTGCTGGCATACTAATCAAGTGTGTGTTTATATAAGGTACAGCAGAGCTACCATACCTTGTATATCTGGCTAGTCTGTCTCTAATTAAATGGCCTGTCACAGGCTTCTGTGGCTGCACAGTTCTGTCCCCCTGCAGGCACCTCTCTTTAATCAGGTTGAGGATTTGCTAGTGAGTGATGAGACTGTCTGCCACGACACTTGCTGCATTCCCACCTCCTACCCAAGGAGTGACTCTTGCTGGGAACAGTGCTGTGAAAGGATAGCGACCACTCCTCCCTCCTCACAATTTGTAGAGAGCCATCTGGTACAGTGGGTGACAGGCTTTCTCATTAACTGCTGAAGTGTGTTTTCTTGCGCTTGTCATTGCTGCTTGCAGAGCATCTAAACTGATGCAATATGGCTCCCCCCTCATAATTGAGGTCTTGCACACTCTGGGTCCTGGTGGTAAAAACCTGAATTTGAATTGTGAGACACATACCTGAAGTATTTTATGTTTGTTTCAATACTCTAATAGTCATCAAAATATCCCCCCCCATGATCCCTTTAACTGGGGGGGTGGCTTAGCTGACTTAAACCAGTTAGGACATGGCTTAGCTAAATCAATTTAAAGTCACATATTTAGTTAATTTGGGTTGACTTCTGTGAGTGTGTGTGTATAAACAAGCTCTACAACAAGGTGTTGAAGAGCAATGGGATTAATACTTCTGGTACTAAAGTGACTCTAGATGTTCCTTCTGACTTGCCACTTTGACTTGGGCTTTCTGTTGTAAACTGAATTCCTCTTTCCCTTGCTGTGGTTAACCGTAAACAGTTGGTGTTTCCATTACCACGGCTAGCAAAGTGATGCAAAAAAAATCATGTGTTAACGTAGCTGTCATAGAACTCCTTTGTCTTCCCCCAAAGTGAAGTTGGCAATAAATCTGCCTGGAAGGAAGTAATGTTGGCATCTCTTCCAAGAGGAAGAGGAGAGCTAAAGAGTTCTGATCTCTATTGCTTCCTCAGGGGTAACATCCTGATATGGCAGTCTGGCATAGATAGCAGCCTTGGCTCCAAGGGATGTTCAGTTACAGTGTTAACAGGAGTATTGGAGAGCTGGCAGCTGCCCAAAACTTAAATGAGTGCTTTGTGGAATTGATCTGGAGACTCTTGGAGGCACTGTGACACATCCGAGCTCCTCTTTTCGGCTGTTTTAATGCTGATTTCCTAATTCTAGTCTATAGTAGGGGAAATGAGGAAAGGTGTAATTATTTCCTTATAAAAGAGTATCAAGTTGCAAGATTTAGGTGGTTTTTGAAATAGCCCTCACGTAAGAGAGAAATGTCGTTATATTCAAATACAGATTGTTGTTTGCCTTTTAATATAACCTTGATAAGATTAGTGGCCTCAACAGCCAGAGTCAATTTACAGTGAAGAAGAAATTACTACTAAATTACAACCCAGTATCTGTTCTGAATTGTATTCTTTGTCATCTAGGATGGTCCCTGGGAGAACATGGTGAATGGGCAAAATACAGCAATTTTGACGTTGCTACCCGTGTACCGCTGATGTTTTATGTACCAGGAATGACAACTTCTTCTGTTAGGCAAGGAGAGAGGGTCTTCCCCTACCTTGACCCTTTTAGTCGTATTTTAGGCTTTGTACCTCAAGGTAAATTTCCAGTGTTTATTTTTTGTTTGCAGTGGGTATATGTAAAGGAGAAGTGGTGATGTAATGATACTTTGCCTACAGGCAGCTTGAGTCAGTGTCATTGACTGTGCTTCTTGTACTAATGAGGAACAATATGGTGAAGAGAATCCTTGGGCACAAACTTTTGCTTTGGTTAGATCTGCTTTAGTGCAAACAGCTAGATGTTTGCGTTAACACAGCAGGCGATTTATTTTTGTGCGGTGTAGATGCCTAAAAGGATACTTGACCTACCTTTTGTGGTGGCAGCTGCTGTCTTTCCAACAGTGATTAGTGAACATTCTCTGTGTGGCATCTGTACTTGAAATGGTGGCATTGGAAACTGTTTTGATGGAGGCACTCGTGTTAAACTACTGATACTGGATTTTGCTTTGTCTTTCTGAAGAGTTCTTTTTCAAAGAAATTAATATTATTGTCTTGAAGGCTGCACATTTGAGAAACAATTTTCTTGTGCAAAAATTTTCTTGTTAAAAATACGTCATAAATGCATAGAGTAGCATCTTCAGAGCTAACTGCCACACCTTAGTTGCCTTGATTTTTTTACCCCACAAATCCAGTGTAAAGCACTTTCAATAAAATACCAAGTTTCTAAAATGTTCTACCAGTGTCTGTCAAACCATCGTGTTCCATAACTTGTATTTTGGTGTTTCCTCTAGGGCAAAGCAAAAAAGTGGTTGAGCTTGTGTCTCTGTTTTCAACACTTGCTGAACTTGCTGGCCTGCAAGTTCCTCCTGCGTGCCCGGAGACTTCGTTTCATGTTGCACTGTGCACTGAGGGGGCAAGCATTGTCCGGTATTTTAATGCCTCTGAAGAGAAAGTGGAGGAAGAGAAGAATGGGTGTGATGACTCTTACAGGCGTTTTAATGAAGAACCTGTTGCTTTCAGCCAATATCCCCGGCCTGCAGACACTCCTCAGTGGAACTCTGACAAGCCAAAGCTGAAAGACATCAGAATCATGGGCTATTCCATGCGTACAATTGACTACAGGTATACTGTGTGGGTTCGGTTTTATCCTAACAACTTCAGAGCTGACTTTGAGGATGTCCATGCAGGAGAGTTGTACATGGTGGAGACTGATCCAAACCAGGATTATAACATCTATAACAATACCTCACATGGTTGTTTTTTCAAAAAACTTCTTGGCTTCCTGAAGCACTAGGGTTCAGAAACTTTTCTTATGCGTGTTCGGCAACTGAAGTAACACTTCCTTTTTTTTGTAAAGCCTTTGCGTTGTACAGAAAACACTTGGATTGAATTAAAATCCTGTTTGTGTTGAAACACTAGCTATTGCTTTTGTCTTGTTACAGCCCTTATTACACTGAAGTAGTCGGAGTGAACTTCTGCAGTTGCGTTTTCAAACACAAGCTCACAACAGTCCTGAAAAGGCCGCACATGATATGCGGGCCCGTGAAACATCTCTGTAGTCTTCTGTAGTGACTGAAGAATTAAAATTTATTATCTGTGCTGAAACTGGTGGTGTGAAATGTGGAAGAAGAGAAACCTCTGTGTTTGTAGGGCTGTGTGTGGAGAATGTGCGTCAGTAAACAGGTCCTGTCCACTTTATCTAGGAGACTTGGGGCTGGAGTGGTCAAGGAGACATTTGATAGTGGTAACAGACTGAGGTGTTTGCTGTCATCAGCCTTACCTCTGACTAGAGCTAAAATAGAAACTTAATGTGTTTCATTCAAGAATTAATTATTTTTAATAAAAGCTTTAATTTGGAGATTCATGTTTCTTATCATAAAGGAGCGGATCTGATTTTTTAATTAATGCGTATGAAATGAGGGCTTTCATCACTGAAACACTAAGTAAGACTGAGAGGTTAAGGTAACACCAGATGGAATTCCATCTTGGTAATCGAGGCTCTTGGAATTTGTACCTTAATAGATAAGAGCTTGTTCAGACAGTGCTGACTCCTACTACCTTCCTCAATGCACTGCTCCAATTCCTACAAAAAGAAAAAGCCAGCCATTACTTGTCTTCCTCAGATAAATTGACTTTAATATCTTAGAGAAGCCACAGACATAACTTTATTTCATTACAATCCATGTGACAGTCTTATTCCTAATTAATGTAGAGATACCCACCATGAATCTGATTCTCTGGTAGAAGACAGTGGTTATTTAGTGCCTTAAACTCAATTAGAAGAATATATTTCTTATGAACTTGTCATTTGTTTGACTCAGCCCAAGATGTTGTGTGTTCTGCAGCATTATTATTCCTGATGAAAACATATTTTTCCCTCACTTATGCGTGTATACTTAGATCCTCAACTGGTGTGAAATACTGCAGTTGCATGTAGCAGATTCAGCGTAGCTATACCAATTTCACACTGGTTGAAGATGTGTTTTATTGAGAACGGTGCCAGGCAGAGATTTGGAGTCTGTAGCTAGAGCTAATTATATCTCTGACACACTTTCCTTCAAAGGAAAATCAAATATTGGGAAAGCTATTTTGGGGGGATGTATTGAAGCGTTAAGGATTAATCTAAATCGCTGATATTCTAGGTCAGTAATACAATGTACATTTCAAATTGATCTGGCAAATGGGTATTATCTTAGATTTGGCTACCTGAGCTTTGCGTTTTGTTCTCCTGTGAAAACACCTGTGAAAAAATCCCAACTTTTTGAGGGGACTTAAGATTATAGCACATAGGTAAATTATTTAGGATTTTATTTGCATGAAAACATTCTCATACTTACCCTGCCCTAAGCTTTCCATCACTTCAGGCAATTTAATTTTTTCAAGTGGAGATAAAAGTCCTGGTGCTAGGTGATGAGTATTTTTTTCCTCAAGTCACTCTCTTTATATTGGAAGGGAAAAGCTGCCCTTGACCTTTCTTAATCAAAATCCAGTAATCTTTTGGGGAGACATGAAACAGAATTGTCTCTGACAGCCAGTGAATCAAGACTGGTACCCACGTGCTCAGGGCAAGGATGTTCTTTAATAATTGCACAAGTCAGAGAGCAGGGCTGCCGTCCTCCTAGCCTGGAGTTTCCTTCTGCCCACTGCTGAGTTGAGGCATAACGTTTTTGAGGATGAGTGAGGCTTAACACTTGCAAGACCAAGGTTTTTTTACTGCTATGTGAATTAGGTTTGTTATGTAATTGGCTGAGTGAAATGTGAAACTAGCAGAGACAAAGGGAGAAGGCACATTTTTTTCAAACAAACCAAAATGCTGCTTCTCCTGGAGAGCCTGAGCTGTGGGCTTTGCTAGGCTGAGCAGCTTCCACTGAAGAACAAAAGAGCTTAACAGAGGCAATAAAAGTAAAGTGCTCTTGTGAACAGTGCTCTCTCTAGAGGGAAGAGGATGCAAGCCAAGCATCAGGAAATAAATGAGATGCCAGTGCTGACCCTATTTCTCAGGATGGCACCAGAACAGCTGGAAGAACAGCATGGTGCTGCATCAGCAGGAATTGTTACCTGTGGTACATGTATGGAGAGAGTCCACTGGGGACCCCAGAGTAGCCGTCGTAAGCACTTGGCACAAAGCAGAGTCAATAAACAGGCCTCTGTTAATAAGCTAATGTACAGGAGTGATTAAGCAATGGAATTAAAATTTTGTTCCCTAAACAGCTGTACATCAGTCAATCATAACTCATGACATGGTTTCTAGTGTATAGATGTACAACATCCGAAAATCAAAGTGTTTAAAGCGAAGTAAAAAATATACTGTGGACAAAGCAGAAGCAATAAGAATCTTTAAAAAATGGAGACGGCTGTGTATTCGGGTGTACTTTGTAACACTACTCGAACATTTATGGCATGCTGTTTGCAAAGGAAAGATTTGGGTCTAATTTCAGGCATGCTGTGCACGCTGGAGTGTATGGAAATGCTGTGGTTACATACTGAGCTGTGCAACAGATTGGAATCCTCCCTTTGGCCTGTGCTCTGTGCTTGCTGCGGGAAACGGGGTACGGGTTGAACTAATAGCTGTCTGAGTTGCAAATGTTTATGTGTGGTGAGACAGGCAAAGGCAGCCGAGTGTCCCGGCTATTGGTCAGATGTTACCTAATTAATCACTGTTGCATGTTAATTATGTATTAGTGACTTGCTGCTGTGCTGTATTGGTCAAGTGGAGTCCCCTGCTGGAACGAGTGCTCCACAGCATGAAAGATGGGATATAGACATGATGCGTCTATCAGGGATGTTTCTTAATTGCTGGTGCTAATGTGTATTTTCTGTGATAGGCAGCAATATCACCATTGGCAAAATGGCCATAATGGCATGGTCAACACCCAGCTTTTGCAGGGCACTGTGCTCGGCGTACGTTTCAGACCTTTAGGATAGAGAGAGTCTCAGACTGTATTTGGGAAGTGCCTGGTGGTTGCAGCTGAGATCCTTTGTTGAACGTGGAATTCTTTTTTTTTTTTTTCCCCCCTCTAGTGGTTACTTAGCATTCAAATGTGAAACGCTACATAAAGAATGAAATTACCCTCTCGGTAACTAGGTTTTCCAGCACTTTACAGCTTTCTAGACTGTAGGCATTCTTGCTCTTCACATCAGAAACTCCCAGCCAAGTTAAGATGACTCTGTGTCAAAACTTTTTATGCCTCTGTGTTTGACTTCCTAGCTAATGAAAATTATCTTCAGATCTGCATGGGTGGATCTTGACTCCAATGTTCTTCTCTGCCTATATGCACAGAGCTCCTTTCAAAGTCTGTGGGAGTTCTGCTTATGAAAGAAGATAGACTACCAGTGTCAAGATCCACCATACGAAGCAGCAAAAAGAGCCTTTTGCCCTCTATCTTTAACACTTGGCTCAATGCTGAGCAGTAGAATAACATTTTTATCCAGCAGTGTGTGAAGGCCCCAACTATAATGGAGCTTTGAGTAAGCAAGGGGAAATGGCAAAGTTTGTGATATTTCTGTAGGTGCAGTTGGACATGGAGTGGGGATAATAGACTGAAGCAGCAGAGAGGAAAGAAACAGTAAGATGTCATGAACAGTGAAATCAGATATAAAGTCATGATCTGAAAGCTTAGGATCCAGCAAGAAGATAGAAAGAACAGAAATCTAAAAGAGCAAGACTGGAAAGGGAAATATTTTATATCTCTGGTTTTAGGCACTGCAGACATCTAGGCGTACTCGGATCTTCCTGCTTCTGCTCTAACTTATTTCTGTGGTATAAAATCTATAAGCTTTGTACATGTTGTGATTGACCACACAAGTTCTTTAAATTTATCTCTGAAGTACTTTTGAAAATCTACCTCTGGACAGTGTATTGTGATTTTGTCCCAGGTATATTCAATTTGGCATTATCCATGTACTCAAAACCCTTTCTTTTGGTCCCGATGCCATAGTAGAATCAAAGTCTTTGATTTCTAATTTGATTAAATCAAACTGTCTTATGTAGAGATATTGCTCTGGTGACAGTTTTATTGAAAAGTTTTGCTTTGATAAGATCAGGGACCTTCGCTTCAATTTTATTTCAATTTTTATTATATTGCATAATTTTGACATAGTATAAAAGGGTATTATAACAAATGAGAATGCAATTACTTTGTGAAAATAATAAAGCCAAACAAAAAAAATGTGACCTCAGAAGGAAAATGTTTGCCTTTGTCAAAATGAAATGGCTCACTTCACAAGTGTCAATTCAAGTTTTTAAACCAGTTTTTTTGTAATTTTTGTCTTCGGGGACAACTTCAAAATATTGGCAACAACAGTGTGATGGAAAAATCCCAATTCCTGCAGCTTCTTATGGTATTAAAAATGCCAGTTCTAGTCTGGCTCCACAAATGATAATTCGCGTTAGCACAGTGTTGAAGGCTGGAGTTGGGTTTAGGCCATATCTGTTTGCAATGTTCTGGGAAGAGAGTGGTGTCCGTGCCCCAAAGCTCAGACGAAGCAGGAGAGGGGCAGTCAGGGAAGATTACTGCTCTTTTACAGGTGGGGGACTCCAGCCTAGAGAGCTGAAATTTTTACTCGAGGTCGGACAAGGATTGTGAGCAGACGTGGATCTAAAGGACATATTCCTTATCCGGTACTTTTAACCCAAGGCTGTTTCTGCTTTTCCAAAGGTTTCTGAATGTGGTCTGCAGATGACACAAAATAGTCTGAATCGAGGAGACGCTGCCATAAAGAGCAGGTGCCCAACTGGAAAAGGCTAGTGGCAATTCTTCTCTGAAAAATGGAGCAGCAGCTTTTTCTTCCGTTTCCCCTCATACCCGCCGCCCCAGTCAAGCTTTGTTGTACTGCCTCGCAGGCTCAGCCCCATCCTGCTGTGGGACGGACACTCCTCCCTCTCCTCCGTCCTGGGAAGCCAGGCTACACAGCCCCTGCAGAGCCAGAGAAATGCTTCCCCTGGCCGAGGAGCTGCAGTGAATTTTAAGCAGGGCTTTCTCTCCCAACAAATTGCCTAATAAAAGGGCAAGTATTAATCACACGTCTGGAAAAAGTTTGTTTTGATCTCAGTTTCTGCTATTCCAGCTTTAAAGAACAGAGCCTTTTCTGAAATATTTTCCTGGTAATAGAATTAGGGTATAATTCCTAGAAGACAAATCTTGGCAGGTATGAAGTGTGTAATATCTATCCTTGATTGAACTTACAGCCTTGCCTAATACTTCCCACGTTTTCCTGTTTTCAAAGTGAGTTTGATCTTGTGCTGAAGGAAATGATTCTCTTTACTTGAGCCCTCTTGAATATTTCACAGCAAGAAGGATGCGATCCATTACTTAGGGAGCCCTCATTACACGCAGCTGTGGGATACTCATCTTTTTCCTTTATCTCTCTGCTGGAAAACTTGGATACTGTGTTTTACTAAACAAAATCAAGGTCAAAGATGTTACAAACAAATAGATTGGCTTATTGAACTTGATAGTATAATCATTTTCTTGTCGCCAGCTTTAGCTTTTCTTTACTGAAATAAGATTAGCACAGATTAAAGCTATTTATTTTGGAGGTATAGCATTCTGTACAGGGAAGCTGCGATGAGGTTGCTTTAAATGGGTCTTCATATTTTAAGAATTTGCAAACCGTTGTTTCTTTTGAGGGTTATTTGTTTCTGTAACTGTTACTCTTGCCTGCAATTACTCTTTTCCAAGATAATACTTGGTGGAAACACCTTGAGGATCTTCTATATTCATTCCATGCTGCTCTATTACAGCAATGATGTTCTTTCTGATGTAAACTCATGCAAATGAGATCAGAATTTGTCACTGCCTTTGTAAGTGATGGTTTGTCTAAGGATTCTTTTGATATTCACTTTGTGTAAGAACTAAGTGCGAACCTTCATTTACAGATAGTCCCTGACCTAGTGAAGCACTAAGCCATGCGCTTAAGTACATTCCTATCAGTAAAACACTTAAGTGTGTTAACTAAATATGTGTTTAAAATTCTTTGCTGACCCAGTGCACGTGCATCCCAGAGCCGGTGCTGCAAAAGGAGCCAGCGGGCTGCAGAGACCCGCCTGAGCGGGTAAGTGAGTATTAGTAAGATTTCTTTTCTGCTAGAAAAAAATATCTTGGCCCTCTGTGTTTTAAGGTCAGTTGTTCATTTTTCAGGAATGTGTCAAGTTTACATGGCAAGGTTTTGGTAGCACAGGATGGAATTTCTATGCTCGTTAGGCTTCGTAAGGCTCCCACGTCTCTCTTGCGTCTCTCCCTTCTCTCTCTCTCTCACACACTTACTAGTTTGAAACAGAAGCTGGATTTCTCAAAGTCTCTCATATCCTTGATTGCAGATCCATACCATTGCACTTCCCTTGAGAGGTTTAAATGAGTCACTAGACATTCAAACTAAAAACTAGGATGTGCAAACACATGATGTCCCTACATCAAATCTCACACACAAACCTGGTATAAACCTTCCACCTGCGTTACAGACAGCGCCTGTCTACTCTCTGCGTTGCCTCTTCTTCCTGACCGCAGCTGGAAGGAGGCAAAAGTCCTCCAGCTTTTCACTCCTTTGTTAGGATTTCGCAATAGTTCCTCAGATGTCATCTGCATATGTGGGAGCGGCTCTGCCCTGTAGTTCCAGAGCTCCTCGACTAGAGGTCAGTAACACATCAAAGAACATGAGGCAGAAAATCAAGCTGTGGGATATTAGCTACCACTAGACATTTTATTTTGCATTTGAAATGAAAACTTGTGATATGGTTAATCATCATCAGCGCTAAGTCACTGAGATATGTGACCAGAGTAGTGGAATGCTTCTATTGTCTCTTTTTTTCATATTAGAAGCACGTTGGAAGTAGTGCTTCCAAATTTTAATAAGAAAAATTATCACCCTTTTAATATCATTTGTTCTTGCAGAGTAAGTTGCACATTTCCATTGGATATATAGTTTAGAAAAAAATCTGATTTCTAGGAATTTTTACTGCTAAATCTTTATATAATCTCTTCAGTTGCATTGGCAATTTCTTCACACTGTGCTGGCTAATGTGCTTGGAAGAAAAGATCGGTGTGTGAAGCAGAGGCGGTTAAAAGTAGATTATTTTACAAATAGGCTCGAAGTCCTATTTGTCATGTCCTTACAACTTCATGGAGTATAGAATAGATCAGTCACTTTTTAATAAAGGGTAAGTTTGGGAATGCTTAAAGGTAAAATAGAGATTTTTTGTTTTGTTTTGTTTCAATTTACTTTTAAAATAACCTTTATTGTTCCTGTAATCATTCCATTCTTCTTTTTTTTCTGCTAAACTGTTCCTGCTTGGTGATAGAGGAATTGGTCATCTGGACAATTAAAAACCAATTTATGGAGCAGCTCTTTCTCTTCCAGACGCATTTCTTTAAAGGATGTCCTGAACTGTGCTGCTATTTTAGTAGCAAGTTGTTCAAATACATACTCTGAATCATTCCTCCACAGAAGCAGGCACAAAGGACTCTGTTTGTATTCTTTGAGTGTGTCCTATCCTGAAAATACTCATTTCCTTTATCATGACTAATGCCATTACTGAGTGGTTTTGCTGAGACATTTAGTTCAGCTGTGTTCATGACCGTGATTAGTGCATTTGTCTCCAGCCAAAATGCTGATCCTTATTTGAATGCTGCACTCCTAAGAGCTGTGCTCTAACTCTTTATGAAGGAGAAATCGCTGTTTCCCAGCATTCTTGTCTCGGCTAAGTTGATTTCCCCCCCCCCCCCGCATAAAGAAACCGAGGTCAAGGCATTTCGATAGTCTTAACACAAGTCCCGTTTCATTCCCTCACACCCGTTTTCCACTTGCAGGCTACAATGTGATTTATGCCGGAGTTAGTAAGAGTGGAACCAGATCTAGTATTTCTAAAATGTTAAATATTAACAGCAATTATAATGAGTGCTGTAATTCTAATGAATAACATCAAGATAAGAGAGATGGAAACCTTCCGCAATGTAATGGCAACCGAGAGTGACAGGCCTGCCATTAGTCTAGACCCCCAAGGCTTCACCAAGCTCATTGCTCTCCAAAAATCTCTCACCGAAATAAGAGAGTAAAGGTGGTTATGCTATGTAACATGGGTTTTTCATGAGTTTGGCTCCAAACTGAGCCAAAGACTTAATTTCAGCTGGATTCTGTACTTTGGCTCTGTTTTTTTCTTTTCTTTTTCCCAGAAAACAAAGTCTTGGAGACATATTTTCTCATTGCAGCTTGATTACTAACAAGTTCGTAGGGAACCTGTTGTACAGGGGGAATATAAAGACAAGTTTGCATTAAGAAACTCTCAGTGTCATTTGAACTGAAAACTTAACGATGTAAAACCGGGTCAGTGGGGCTCCTGTTGTGAGCTGCAGACACAGGAGACCTCTTGTGTTGGAGCAGCAAAATGCATTAGTCTGTAAGTGGTTTTAAGAAATTATTATGCTTTGAAAATATTATGGGCAGGACAATGGAGATGGGTTTGAGGGTTGGTATTTAGTTTTGTCAGGATGTTATTAACAATAGTTGCATTTGGAACTGGGATTAGGCTGAAAAGTGGTGTCCTTCTGAAAAATATGTCCCCTATTTTTATCTTTTTTTCCTTCAGTTCTCTTCTCCAGGCAGTCTTCAGGCTGCACACCAGCTTAACTCTTGTGGCCAGCTTGCACTTTCATGATTACTGTCTCATGATTAGTGACCCTGGCCCATTTGGTGTGATACCAGCACCTCCCCCTGCAGCACCAGCAAGGCAAAAAGGTCTTCGTAGACAGCAGTCGCTGATTGGAGGTTGAACAGCATAACTGCTTGTAAAAGCCCAGTGCAGTCATCTCTGGGGGTCTGGCATCTCTGTTTCTTGAGCTTGTACATTGGCAAAGCACTCCACTCCAGCCTGCCAGCTCCAGAAGTGACTGGTGACAGGCCGTCATCATCTGTTATCCCCTGTCTGTCAATCAGTTTTGAAATGGAAACCCAAGCTTGTGGGGTAGAAATGAGGACTTTCATGCATTTGATTGGTGAATGAATAAGGGCAAAGAAATGTAATGGGAACTCTTTTTTTTTTTAACCTCTTTATAAAGTAAATCATGTTCTCTGCTGGTGTGACTGCATGAAAGCCACTGGGATTAGCAGATTTGCATTGTTTCACTCAAATGGCAAAGGCAGATTTCTAGTTTAAGTGGTGCCCTGTGTTGGGGTTTTTTTTACTAGAAAATGTTCGGTGTTTCGAATCTCTCATTCTCAGTTGGGTCTAGAAACTCTAACTGGATAGGGGCCCAGTGTGCTAGATGCCGTGCGAACCATCGCAGGGGGGAGGTTTTGTGCCGTGGCTGAGCTGACTGCCAACACCAGGGATGGTCCCACCTCCCTGCTGCTGCTCACAACTGGCTGGCTCTGCCCTCGCCCTTCTGTTGGTGCATCTCTGATTCCTTGGGAGCTGGTTCAGCTTGATAACCCAACAAAAAAAAAAACCAACCCAACCTTTTTTTTTTTTTTCCTTCTGTTGGTTTAGCTCACCAAGAAGTTAGAGGAGTGCCAGAGCAGGAAGGAGCGTGTGACCTAAGGCACAGCTCCTGCCTTGCAGAACTTAGCACCTGTGTGAAGAAGACAGACAAAAGCAATGCAATTATCATTCCCTTTCCTAGCTATGTATCTGAACTTTTCAAGTGGCTTTGCAAGGCGTGTGGTAGTTGTATGGAGGCAGTGGTGCAATCAGGGGTTGCGCAGTAGTATGGTGTTGCAAAGGGTGGAGGTGATTCCAGAAGGTGATGAGCACTAGGTGAGGACTGGATGAGTTGAGCTCATATTATAAACAGCAGTTTAATGAGCAATAAAACTGGGGGGATCTGATACTATCACTTTCCAAATTGGGCAAGCTCGAGATCCTAAAACACTGACTTTTTTTGTCAGATACAAAAGACCATTTAAACACTGCTACTTAAGCAGCACACTGGTGACTTGGATAACAACTGAAAAACAGATTAATAATATTCACATTGGGATGTTGCTTTACCCTGTGTTCTTCTGAAGATTAATTTTTGTACAGTGTAGTTTTTACCATTATGGATCTATAGTCTGATCAGAAAATGATAAAGTTGTACAATATTAACAGGCAATTAAAGAAATGTTTGTTTTGGGGTGAATGGGTTGTTCCAGCTCCAGATGAAATCTGTAGGCATATTGCAGTTGACTTTAAAGGGTTGGAACTTCGCAGATTTCTTCTCCTCTTCCCTGAATCTCTCAAATCTGCCGATGCAGTCTACTGTCTTGGACTAACAAAAAAGATCTTTTAGCTACGTGGTGGTACGCTTGCACAGAAAGCCCAGCTTTAGTCCTGTTATTGTCTTATCTCCATAGAGTTATTTTTGTTATTGTTTATAGCTTGTGAAAATGTGCTTTCTCATTGGCAATAAGCCAATAGGGAAACTCTCTCTGTGACAATTTTCATACATCTGGTATCATTATAAATATTTTATATTATTAATAATAAATAGCAGTTTTATAGAAATGGTTTCCTTTTATGGGTGATGGTAGGACAGCTGTCTAGTTTGTAATTTTATAATTTGTCCTACAGGCAATTTTGTGCTTATGGCATATTGACTTCAATAGGGAATTCTGCTTAAAACCTGATGGCACAACAGATAACTCTGTATTTCTATGAAGGCAGGTGTAGGCATTTGTGTTTCCGCTGCTAGTCCCTAGGTACCTCTTTGGAGAGGCTCTGGAGGAAGAAATCGGTGGGCTTTCCAGGTGTTCCTTGCATGTGAAAGGTGAACTTGCTAGGAAAGGTGAACTTGCTAGGAACAATTACGCCAATCCATGGTGTGAGATAGTTGGAAAATTACCTGTCCTCCCCTTAAGAATTGTTTTAATCTCTTCAGAATCCCTTGAAGCTTTGCCATTAGGAACAGGATCACAACTTAGATGAATGTTACTGAAGTTGCAGCAACACGTCAAAGCTTTATCCAAAAAAGAAGCCCCATCATGCTGATACTGTGCAGGTATGAAGACCTCTTTTTAGGTTTCCTGATGCGCACTGGAAGACATCTCTAGGTCCTTGTGTTTTAGTGGGACTTGTGGTGGTGTAGGGATTATTCCCTCTATCTGAAGGATATCCTGATCTGTGTAAGTGATAGTCCCAGCCCCAAAGAACAGCTAGTAACGCTGAGAATGGTTGACTGTATTTAGCAGAGCTCTCCAGCTCTTGTGAGCTGAGCTAAGCTGCTGCCTAGCAGGTGAATCAGCAAGCTTGAAAGCAGTAAGGATCTGGAACAGTTATTACCTTCCCCTAACAAGACCCTGACTGGCAAGTTGGGTTTAATACTTTTAACATTAACAGCAAAAATGCTGCAACCTACTGACTAGTTCTCAGACATAAACCAGATATCAGGGATCCAGTGTACAAAGTCTTAACCCCCAAGGCTATTGGCCCATTTTTTCACTCTTTCAAATAACCTTGCCTCTCATAAATCTGTTGCTCATTTAAAGCAAACTTTCTGCTTGCATCAGAAATTACTTCCAGCATTGGATATGAAGCATTCTGCAATATGTTATAAAATGAGGGCTGGATTCACTGCTTAAATAAAGCAAGCCAGTTTGCTTCAAACGGATCATTTATTGCTACCTTCATGCTGTATATTTATTGTGAGGATATTGTCACATTTCTTTCAGTTTTGAAAATGTAAGTTGGATTTTCTCTTTCAGGTTGCCATCTGGTGTATTGCGAACAGTCTCAGAGAGTAAGAGGCCATCTGTTAATACTTTTTCAGGAAGCTTTTTATAGAGCAGTGAAGTGGCAAATCTCAAAAACACGTTGTAATGACTTACAAGATCTCGGGTATGTGTACAAGTAAAGGCTGATATTTTATTCCTATCAACAATATAGTTATCAAGCTGGGAAGGAAAGGAAGAGAAGAAAGAGAACTTGCACACAAATGCACATGCATTTTAATGGCTCTATTGCATATATTACTTTTTCTATTTTTACATAAAATGTAAAGTGAGTTTCTGAAGCTCTGATTCAGTTTATGCTCATGTACTTTAGCAAGACTGATTGCCTATTTGAGAAACTGTTTCCTTCTTTAACCACTAATAGAAATCAAGTGACCCAGGATTTTGCCTAATAATATGAAAAATGTAGCTTGCGTTACTGTAGCATGTGATTTTACACCTCTAGTAGCTGGTGTACCTAAGATGCTGATACGTCTACTGCAAGATGGCCGCCATGAAGGAAGGCCTCCAGTTCAGACCTTCTGCTTTTAGTGCTAACAACCTCCAGTTCGAGATCTGGTGTATGCCTATGGCAGAAGGTTGGTTCCACATTCAGTTCCACAAGTTGCGAGATTTTCAACCCAAATTTGATATGCTCACTTGGTCATTCGTGGCAGCAGTAGAGGACATGGCTGTCAGCAGTGTTGCCCGATCAACCACAAGTATTCTGATTGTTGTGGAACAAAAGAAGACTGGGAAGCAGCTAGATTTGAGAATCGCCGATTAAATGCATGCCATGAAGCTTGCTGCAGGAGTAGTTAGCATTAACGCTGGCCTCTGTGTGTGTCTGACAGAGCATGCCTCTCTTTTTTCTGCCCATGGCCGTATTGTGCATTGAGAGGAAGCAAGGAAATGCTTGTAAGGCGCTGTGATACTAGTCATGGTTTAAAAAAAGAAAAAGCATGCTGATGATTGATGTTATCATTTTATAGTAAGATAAATTGAAGACCTGAAGAAGAGAAGAGGTGACCTTCGTGAGGTTATCCATCAGGTCTCTGGTACAACTGGTAGTAGTTATAGGGTTTCTTGAGAGCCTCTCTGTGGGCTATATGTGCTGAGCCATTTTTTTCCACTTGCATTGATTTCCTCAGGATTTTATGGTACAGCAGAAGCAAATAGAGCTACGTCATGTGCCTGTTGTGTGCAGTGCTGAGGTTTATCTCAACTCTCTTCTGGCCTCTCTGAGAGAAGACCCAGGAAAACACTTGCTTCTTACAGGGTCAGGCCCTTTGACAGCGTTCAGAGAAACATCAGATTACTGACTTCTTTGTAAGCCTGACATGCTGAGGAAGAAAGGCAAGTGCTGATTATCCGGGCAGGTGACTGTAGTTTTGCTACCACAGAAAGACATAATCAGGTGCATTTTGTTGGGTGCTCATATAAATCCTCGGGGAATGGCGTGTTCCACTTCCACCTGTGCATTATCTGAAATGGCCCAGTCAAGAACATTTTTCTGTATTTTTATGCTGTATGAATTCCCTGTGCTTTGTGCTCTGCAGTAACAAGATTCCGTGGTGATGTTCTTGGGCATCCCTCTACAGAACCAGTCCTGCTTCAACCAAGAGTAATAGGAAAATCTTTTTCTCTTCAGTGGTTCCAAATTTGATAGCGAGACATCAAAAATATCATCCAGGTATTACTGGTAATAAACGTCAGTGCTGCTGCATGTCAAGGTCATGTAAACCTGTAGTAAGGGCTGTTCGCACTCGCGTTATGCTTAAAATATTGTCATCATTTAAACAAAACTGGGCAGCTTTAAAAGCAAAGACAGCACGAATATCGCCATAAAATTAAGCCCACTAGCCAGTGGTGAGAGAATTTGAAGCCTGTATGCTGGAAGAGTTTTAAAAGCAATGCAGGTTGGTTTTTCAGTGCTAACGACCCCTGGAAATAGAGAAATAAGTGAGCCCAGCTGTGTTCAGTGTAATGTGAGTCAGCTCTGCGTAATGGTATCTAGCAGTGGTCAGAGTATGTTCTAAAAGTTTTATTTATAAAAAAGGACTTTCTTCCAAATTATTTTTAGAGGCATTCCCTTTTATTGAATGAAGAAAAACTAAACTTTATCTTGTTCCTTTGTTTTTAGTGTAAACGGAAGATAAAGAATGAATGGTAGAGATTGAGGAGGGGCTATTTTGTTATTCAAAAAAGTACAATATCAGCTACCACTAGTTATGAAGTATGCTTTTTTCCCCATCTAATACCCATACTGTGTTGCTGAATGATTGTTACTTAACCAAAGGCAAACAGTCATACTTTTATTACTGTGTTATTTGAGAATGCTATTAGAAAGACTTACTATTGACTTGAATCCAGCAAAGAGTTGACAGAAATTAGTTCTGTTGTCTCTATTCTTTCATCTCAAAACAAGCCTAGGTAGTCTTGACTGACAGCTGCCCTGGGCTCTGGCATCTTTCTTTCTTTCTTTGTTAAACATGTGAAACTGCTGAGAGATCTACTGAGATGTCAGTACGTTAAGTGCTGGTATGAAGATGTGCGTTGTGTCCTCCATCCATTCCACGACTATTAAGCCAGGTCAGCGCGTAGACAGTAAAGCTCGTGGCTGAAAATAATTCCCCGGAGGTGGAGGCTCATAGAAGTCCCCTAAAAATTACCTGCCAACAGCTCAGCACTGAGAATTACAGCTTACTGGGCCACTATAGAGCAGGTTACTACACTCCCTACAGATGACAGGACCAAATTCATGGTGCCTCATGTTGAATTTTCAAGTACCCTAGCATACGGGGTACTACTTTTTGCCATCAGAACTGAGATGTTACCAAAACATCTGTGAGCTACACCTGAGCTGTACTGATGTAATCTGGAGCCCAGGCCTCTCAAAGTATCAGGAACATAACTTTCCTGTGTTGTGGTTTGTCTTGTGTTGCTGTGCTTTGTGTCTATTAGCTGGCACTGCGCGGATTTACTGGGGTAATGAAATATGAAAGATTGAATCTAGTCCTATTTAGGGTTAAGAGTCTGTAAATCCACTGTGCTTGCAGAGACTAGGAATAATTTAAACACTGCTCACATTCCAGCCTCCGCAGTAGGGATGGGTATTTTGTTTTGAGGATTTTTTTTCCTTATCTCAACTGCT
Source organism: Pluvialis apricaria (assembly GCA_017639485.1). Taxonomy (NCBI): domain Eukaryota; kingdom Metazoa; phylum Chordata; class Aves; order Charadriiformes; family Charadriidae; genus Pluvialis; species Pluvialis apricaria. The sequence continues at coordinate 10,052,144 of CM030017.1, forward strand.
GTACCATTTGGCTATCTGAAGCTTTTGCATGCCTCACAAACACCATCTGTTACAACCCAAGACACAAATACTGCAAGTGATTAGTAATATAAGCCAATGTTGCAGCTGTATGTGGTGTGGAAACCTGATAGAACCAGAACTTCCTTTGTAAGCCTGACATGCTGAATAGTGCGTTTGTGGTTTGTCTAAGCTTTTGCATTCATCAATTAAAGATTAACTTTCTGCTGCTATGGAGACATGTTAGATTAAAAAAAAAAGAAAAAAAGAAAAAAAAAAGGCTGAAGAAAACAAGTGTTTCCTTATAAGAAATGTTAATGGAGCAAGTAAAGCACCTGGGACAGAGGGAGTACCCAGCAGGGAACTGTTTCCAGCTGCCACACCCTAATACTTTATTAGATGAATCTTTGATGGGTTGAAATAGCCTATGTATTCTTATCAATGCTCTTCCTAAAGTCGTAAAACACTGAAAATATACATATAACAGGGACCATTCGGCTGTTCTAGCCATGGGCAGATTGCAATAAATACCAATATATTCCTCCTGTTTTTCAGTATGCGTTCACAGCATAGACCAATTCTCCTTGAGTTCCAGTACTGGTTTTCCTTCTCTGTTTTGTCCTCCAGCATCAGCCTTGATTGCAGTAATGGATGAAGAACTGCTTGTGCTGGAGGATACCAAATTAGTGAGGAACACCATGTGTGCTCATGGATGTGCATGAAAGGTGGAGAGGAAAGCTTATATTTGATGACCTGCAGGATAATTGTGTCAGTGCGTGGTAATCCAGGACATGGTTCAACCACAGAGTCTGAAATTCTGAAATGGTGGGGTGAGTCCCTTTTTAATGTTGAGTATAAGAAACTGCTCAAATCAAGAGCCAGAGCAGTCCTGTTATTGCTAATCTTCTCCATCTCTAAACTGTGAATGCCCCTTTACCATCTTAAGGCATTTGGATTTCTTTAACATCATTAGTAAATAGCAGGTATGAGGACAGAGTTTGAATCACCTTTGTATTTCTCCTCTTCATAAAAATCTCCACAGAAATCTCTCTCACAAAACACTCGGATCCTTATCATGTTTTCATGCCACATACTCCTTGTTTTGAAAACAAGGAAGAGCTTTAAGTCTAAAAAATCCCTCTGTTAATGTTATAGATTAATAGGTCAAACTTGAAAGAAGTTAGGTGTATGATTTTTGCTTATGCAGGCTATTCCCTCTATGTAAGTGCACTGCTTTTCTTGGTTTCTTTAAATATTTTTTGTCCATGGAGACAGAGCAAAAAGTAATTGAAGAAAATTGAAGCAAAAAGTAAGTTCAAGCTAGATATTAAGGAAAAAAAAAAACCCTTAGTGATGGGAAGGACAGCAAAAGCTGGAGAGAGACTGTCAGGGAAGCTGTGATGTCCGCATCGCTGGAGATCTTTAAGAGCAAATACCATATCTACAGTTGATTTCACCATGGATAGAAGGATGAACTAAATGGCCTTCTGGGGTGTCTTCCAGTACTACGATTTTGTAAGCTTGGTGACTCAGGAGGTCTTCCCCAGTCCTACGCTGTCAGGATCATCAATGGGGAGCAAGCACTGACGGCTGAGCTGCCCGGCTCCTGGAGTGCAGTCGCTGCCCTCATCGGGGGCTTTAGGACATGCAGGGTCAGTTAAATGCCTCCCTGTGGGCTCTGGTTAGAGGGGTGGCTGAGCAGGAGGTACTCAGTTTAGCTAGTGGGAAAAGCTCGGGCATGAGCAAATCTTAATCCTATTTCTCTGGATCTGTGGCAGCAGGAAGGCGTCGGTGTCAGACCAGGGTATACAGCTAAGAAGTCTTTGCTGCGTAGTGTTGTTCCTTGCTAAAATACAGGAGTTGATACTCAGGCTGATGGAGGAAGCAGAAGTTACTCTCTATTTTCCTGTTTCATGGCTGAAATCTGGGGTGTAGAACATCCAGATTTGATATGGTGGTTGGCCTGTGGGAATGCAAAAACACCTTTCCTTCTTTCTTAAGTCTCCAGCCCTGTGAGCAAGGCATGTCCTTGGAAAAGGACAGGTGCTGTCTTGCCCCCGGGACCAGTGAGGCCAGTTCAGTGGCCTGCCTTTTATTATGGGCTAGATTGCAATGGAGAGAGCTAGCGTTTTGTTAATACTAAGTTCCTTCTGGTGGTTTGATAACTCGTGTATAAATAACTGCGGCATATTCCGGAGCAATGAGCAGGCACGTGTTTATGCCCTGCTAGTTGCCCTTTACTGTGTATTATGAAGTGTAAGACAGCAGGATTGTGAGTGGCTGTGATTTAAATGACTAAATTTACTCTAGATTAAATGTTTGCCTTTCATGTTTGATTTCTCATTAACTGAGAATTTGCAAAGTCAAGTACACAGTCCTATTCTTATTTGTAAACTTGCAGCTTTCTCTTTTAATGCCTAATAATAAGTTCTCCCCTCTGGTTGTTTAATGTATCACTTGTGATTCCGTTTTGACAAATCTCTCAGCAGTTCAGAAAACTCTTTGTTACAAGGAAATAAATATCCTGCTGACTCAATGGGAAAGAAACGCTTTTTGTCCTTTGAAAAATGTTGCAGCCCTGTAGATTGGTCAGTGTTACTTATCTGAATAGTGCTATTGTAGAGAGGAAAAGGGTACTTTATTGGGCCAAAGAGCATTCAAAGGTACTGAAGTATGTAGGGCAAGGTTATCAAGGCTTTACTTTGGTAAAGTACTTTTTACTTTTGCTTTGAAAGATCATCTTACATGTGATATGTCTCTGTTAAATGCATTGCCTTTATTATTGCAGTAGCTTTTCTTTTTTAATTACAAAATGCTGACAAGATGTTTTGCAGTGACATATTATAAATACATTAACCAGGTGCATTAGGATCTGTGTATATGGCGATTGATGGTTTCTCTTTGTCACTTACATAATGAACCTTCTGCCTGTACAGAATAAAATATTTACCTGGAATGCAGGCTAAAGCAAATGCTGGAGACTGGGGGAGGTAAAAACAGGCTGCCTGCAGTGAATAATTGTTATAATTTCATTGTCCTTTGCAAAGTTGTTAATTAAGGCCTTTACTAAGCAGACTGTGCTTGCAGGAGTCCCACAGAAGTCAAGTTGTTGTACTCTTGTGCATCTGTTCGCTCACGGTGGTTTTAGCATACTTAATGCAAGGCTCCCCAAGTTTCATCTTCAGGGAGACTATATATTAGGGGGGAAGTCTTGTCATGCTCTCCCCCCTCCTCTCCCCTGCACTTCTTCCTTTGAAATAAGAATGAAAATCACACCTGAAGAAGGCTGGTAAACGAGCATATCCTCCACCATCAGTATTGGCATGTAAGCCTGCTAGGGATGTGGGGCTGTTCGTTTATTTGCAGGTGCTCTCTGGAGTTTTCTCTGTGAGGAGCAAATGGTATAAATTGTGTGTACTTTGCCTTCGCTGGTTCCAAGTTCTTTTTGTTATTTAGTATTTATATTTCTATAGCAACTAGAAGATCCACTTAGGGATTTTGACCATTCCTGGTAGGCAGCAGCGTAAATAGTGTAAGGAAACATTATTTTAGGTGAAGACATCTGAGCAAGAAATGACCTATTGCTCTCAGTTTCTTTGTAGACATTAATGGAAAAGAGAGTTTCTGAAAAACAGAATGAATTAATTTTTAGGTTGTTTCCTGTGTGATGGGACAACATGGGAGGAAGAAAAGAAAGCAAGAAAGTCCTAATTTTAAGAAGCAGCAAATGGAGAAGTTTGGTGCCAAGGGCTGATTGTAGGCAAAAACTGACATCTTGGGAGCAGATGAGAGGAAATGGGATGTGTCAGTAAATCATGAACAGCCTCAAAACTCAAGGCAAGCAACCCATAAATAATAGAGAAGGGAGAGCCCAAGGAGTGAAGGGAAAAACAGCAACACATGAGCTAAGAAAAAGGTATTTGCAACATGATTCGGGAGGGAACGGTATTGGGGAAAGATTGCATTAGGAAGGGCAGAGAAAAGAATGTTGATGTGACAGTAGGATTGACCAGTTTCTGTGTAAAAAAAGCAGACAGTATCAGCAAAATGGGAACTTGAGGACTGAAGTTGGGTTGGATCAACAGGTGGAGAAGCAAGTAGAGTCAGTGTGGGAAATTCCCGAGCAGGGAGACACTGAATATGGTAATGCTGAGCGTACAAAGACACAGAGGAAAATAGGAAATGGGATGAGGATGAGAATTCCTGCAGAACTAAAGGAGTTGGCAGAGGCAAAGTAATTTCTGTGATGGGAAAGGAGAAGGAAAAAGGCATAAGAAAGAGGAAGGCGTGCAAACGTCTAAAAGTCTTGTGTCCTTTTTTTGATAGAAAGTTGGCAAAAGCTTGTGTGGATAAAGTATAGGAGGCAGAATAAATTGTGGAGGTGGAATTACTTTCATCAGAAAAGCAAACTTCCTGAGGGGGGTGCCAGAGAAACTGATGGAGAAACTAATTCTGGTCTCCACAATTCTACTGGAGCTGCTTTCCTCTATGAGCTGAGCTGAAGTGGTGTAAATGGAGGTGATCTGGGATGGAAGCTTGGAAAATCAGACCTTGTCAAGTGTGAAAAGGCAAGAGAGACCTTATTGATGAAAGAAAGGAAGGCAGTGAGGAGGGGGCTGAAAGCAAACAAAAGTTTTTCCTGTGCACGAGACACATGATGCAATTGAGTTGTGAAAAAGCTGGCAGACATGAAGTGGGAATGAGGTGGAGAAAGCGGATAGTGCTAATAAAGGGAGTTGTAGAATAAGGGCTCTGCAGCAGAAGAGTCAAGCCAGACCTGCAGATGTGAGAGGCAGGGGATGGGCGGCCATGAGTGCGGGTCATGAGAGCTGCCATCATTGAGAGTTAAGCTGAAGGGGAGCCAAGAGTCAGTCGGAGAGGGAGGTTGACGAGAAGTTGGATCCATGGTAGACAGTAGCAACACTGAGCGGGCGAGATGGCAGGACTGCTTGTTTACTAGGATATAGTATCTCTCTGCTGCTTAATTAGTTTAATTAGGTCAGTTATTTTAAGTTAGAACACGTATTTCATAGGTTTTGGCAGTGTCTGTAAAAATAGGATTTAAAAAAAATCAACAAATATGTATAATTGAAAATGAGCTCTCAGTTTCTGACTTAGACAGCTGTTTCACAGTTATTTGGTGAATATGCTGGGATAAACCAGGAGTCGCACTGCTGAGCGGAGTGGTTCTGGGGGAGGGAAGGGCGACGGCAGCATCCCTTCCAGCGGTGTCTGCCCAGGGCCCACCCCAGCCCCTGCCCCGCCGCTGAGCGGCACCAGGAACGGCTATCAGCGCAGTGCAGGTGCGCAACTCAGTGCTGCCCAACCTCCAGCAATTGGGATTTTCAGAGCAGGTCAGGTCTTTTTACCCCTAATTTCTCCTGTCTGTCTGTCTGTCTGTCTGTAGCAACTGTAGTGCTTCCACCGGCAGAGGTTGCTGCTGTTCTCTTCACCTCCTCCTCTTTTCAAGAGAGCTAACCTGTCATGTCAAGCGTTTAGCTGAAAGCAGTGGGAATTGTGAAGCTTTAATGTTTCCCAGACTGTAGTCTGCCACATTAACAAATCTTTCACTTTTCAGAAGATGATAGTGTCAATCACGGTGACAGGCTGAAAGACACCATTCATTGTTAATTAATTATTAGCTGTCAACTCAAAGACTTTGTTGAACTAAGAACATTCAGGCAGATTGTGGATTTCCTCTTTTTTAAACTTTATGTTTAAAGGACACTAAATACCCTTAATTATCAAAGTAAGTTGAAATCCTTTCATACCTCTTTCTTCTGCAGGTGACTGCTTCAGGTACAATATTAATTATAAATAGAATGAAGAATCTGTAGCTTCTTATTGCTGATTTATGTTTTCATAATGGGTGAACTAAAAAGGAAGAAGTTTCCTTTCTTTGCTTTGGTAACAGCCCGTGATCCCGAGGCTGCCTCTGAGTTCTGGTGTTTGGAGGAAACAAACAAAAGAAAAGAAAGTCAAGTGTCTGGGGAAGGCCTGAATAACCTGAAATGGGGGCCATGACTTTGTATCTGACTCCACCATGAAAATCCTTGGATTTGAGTTGTTGGAATATTTCAGTTTCACTCCTCATGTCTTTGACCAAGAAAATGAGGGCAGCTTTCTCACTGGCGTTCCTGCAGGTGTGGCTTTTTCCTAAGTAGCGATCTGATTTCCCAGCAGTTCTGGGCATGCCCAGCCACCACTGCAGAGCTTTCTCATAAAGACCCTTACTGTTAAATGTGAAGATGCTCATACGAACAGTCTTCTGGTCGGGGGGTGACGGTAGTGCCCAGTCCGGGAAGGCAGCGTGTGCACATAAAGTGCTTCCAGAATGTGCCTGCAAGTTTGAAAACACCGGCCAATCCTCTCTCCATTTGGGCCTGCCAAACATAAAGGGATACAAAACTACTTACCTACCTCGTAGGAGCGCTCTGAGGCTTAATTAATGCATATGGGTAAAATGCTTTGAGATCCTCAGGTCATAATGATACTTAGCACTTTATATCTTCAAAGCCCCATACCCAATGCGAAGGAACTAATCCCAAACTAATTAGGCAAAAGGCACTATAAAAGTGCCAAGTGTTGTTATTTGCCTTAAAGTATTATTATTTAATCACAAATTGCCTCAAAGTGAAGTGTGACTGTATGAGATTAGAGACATAGTAATTAAGGCCTTGATTTAATATTTTAAAATTATTCAGCATACTTCAACGCAGCTCTTGAATTTTTTTCATTCTTTCCCATACACCCAGCACACATTTTAATTTTTATAAACACTGCATCCTCATCACTTAATAGGCTTTCCCTCTTCTCTCAGTTGTGTGCCCTTAGGATGTTGCAGTGCTGAGGGAAGATAGTTTGGTGAACAAGGATTTGGCCAAGTTGGAACATAGCAGACTGAGTGCGTGCGTGTGTGAATTAAATATGACAAGAAGGAAATGTGTAAATAAAGTCTTTCTTGCATGTGTGGTAGATATATTTATGTATGTGCTGTGTAAGTTCTACAATGCAAAAACAGCTATGAAAGCATCTGTCACCCCACATTACTTATTCTGCCTTTGAGATACAAGCTGCGGCAGACCTTCTTAAAGATGACACTTCTCTGCATGTCAGGGAGCAGCTGTAGTTGTTATACTGATTTGGGAAGCAATGACTTTGGGTAAAGAGTCTGGTGAAATTCACCCCTCTGTACAGAGGCTCAGCAGAAGGTTCGAGCACCCCTTCTCTCCTAGATAAACCTACTTTGAAGGTGGAAGTGAATGTGAAGACCTTGTGTAGAGGAATAGGTTTCATCCACAGTGTTATGGTGGGTTTAGGGAAAATCTATCGATGGGAATTGACTATATTTGCTCTTCTTTCTAAAGCAGTAGAAGAGATTTATTTTTCAGATGCAAATGACCTGAAGTTCATAGTTACATGAGGACTGGATGCAGCATGACCATACCATAACACTGTAACTTTACAGACCTTGGTGGAGATAATCCCCAGTCTTCTAGTGCTGTGAGAAGAGGTTATCATTAACGGTGCAGTTGAACAATCAAGTTTATGGGATAGGACGGCAGTGACAGGGGAACAATGTGGAAACTTTTTGCTGTGTGAGCCTTGTGGTGGCATGCAACCAATATGGTGACATACTGAAAACTCAGTAGCAGCCATGCACTTATTAACTCTGCAGAATCACTGTAGTCTAGTGAGAAGACATGTCTGCAGCAGGAGAAAGTGGGGACATCCCATGTCCCCGGATTGCAATAACACTGTTCTTCCTGAGGAGTCTCACTGCACCAGGTAGAATTACTTCCAAAACAAAGTAGTGCTCGATATGACAGCAACACCACCAAATCCGTATTTATCCTTGTGTGTGCATTTACATTTGTAAATTATATTTAACACTCATCTAATCAAAGTACGCTTTAGGAAGTTTGGGGTTTTTTTGTAGAACAATGGTTTCTTGTAAACCATAGCAAAAGGTTATAAAGTGAATTTTCATAGAGGCATGAAAACACATTTTCTCTGGACTCTCACCTTCTCTCCAGAAACCTACCCCTGTGACTTACAGCATTTTTTCATGCCTTGGAAGTTTGTGGATCCTATATTTTTGAGGAAGCTGTTCTGTACCCAACTAGTCTCAGAAGAGATTTGAGAACAGGAATTACTGACATTGGGCTGCATGAAATCAGTTAGAGAAAAGTGCTTAGGTTGGTAAGGCTGGCCTAAGCTGTGGAAAAATGTGGAGGATATTTGTGTCTCAGTTACTCTTGAGACATACAAAACACTGAATGTTTGAATTCAATTTTGAAGCAGGCAAATTTTGAGGGTATTCATGGTGCAGCCACATTCACTTTCAAGGCTCAAGTGTCTATCTGTTTTGTTGTTTATCTTGTATAGTGACAAAGAAATTCAGCTACTGTAATGCACAGCCCATTTTCAGGGGACCAGGAAGCTGTGGAACTGAAGTAGCTTCCCGGATTTCACACCAGCTGAAGATGCAGTGCTGTATAGCAGGACTGGGGCTGCAGCACACAACTCTGACACCTCAAAGCTTGAGACGGTTTATTTTTCAGCATGAAGGACCAGCAGGTCTCTGTTTATTCTTAGCTTGCTTTTACTGACGTGCTCGGCAGTCTTTTGCAGTGTAGGTGCATTGCTTTTGCAATGAAAGCCAGATATCAACTAACCTTTTCCTCCTCCTGGAATGAAAGCAGAAACCCCTCCATCCTAACAAAAAACATCATTGTAGGAACGATCTTTAAAACAAATAACTGAACTAGGAACTTGTGCTTAGATACATGAGTGTGGTTTTGCAGTAATCTTATTGCCAGCCTCTATTGTGACAGGAGAACTTCAGGGGTGGAAAGCATCTACTGTAAAGCAGGGACTCAGTTAGTGCTCCAGACAAGCTGGTTCATCCTGGAGAACTGAAGCTCTTATTGAAAAGACTGACAGGAAGCCCTCTCCCGATGCTTACGCTTGATGCTAAGGGAGGAAAAGGTGAGGAGCTGAAACAATGAGGCCTGCTGTACTTGGGATCATATTTTGGTTAGGCTTCAACAGCTCCTTTTGTGTTAGAGGTAAAGGGGCCTACATAGACTGTGAAGGAAAGAGCTCAGGCTGGTGAGCCAACCCAGCACCTGACCTCCATGCCCTTATGATGATAAAACCTGCTGAGGAGTCCAAAATGTGGTGTTGCCACACTCATGCACTGGGGCGAGTGACATTAATGTGTTCCCACTGCTTACACACCTTGGCGAAAGATGAGGTGAAATGAAGCGCTGACCTAAAAGACAAGAGCCCCTGAGGAGATAGGTGCTATCAAAATGTCATCTAGATAAATAAGGACCCGAACTCCTAGTATCTTAAGTAGCTAGACTATTGATTAAAGAATCATGATAAATGAGTATAGGGCTGTGAATTAGATCAATACCATCAACCTTAAAAGTCAATCTCCTGTACCTGCTTGAACAGAGACACTAAAAAAATGCACACAGGAGAACCACAAATCCTTGGGCTGATGGTGGCCTTGGCTTTCAGTTTTTCTCTCCCATTTATTTTTTTCCCTTGGTTTTTCTGAATATGCTTTAAAGAAGTGGTAGAAAAGATGTTTATGCCTGCAAATATTTCATAGTTCACAAAAATAAGTAAGACTACCAGCCACCAAAATCTGGGCTTTGGAGTAGCTAACTATATCTTCAGGACATTGTTATGCAACTCTTAGAGAGAAACTTTTCTGTGGCAATCATTGTGCTAAAAGTAAAGGGTCAAATCCTCAGCTACGGTGGACAGACATTGACATGGGGTAAGTTCACACCTGCAAAGAAGGAAGACTTAAAATTTCTTACTTTCTCGAAAAGGGGAACATGTGCTTGGGAGATTCTGAAAAAAAAAAAAAGTCTTTCTGCAGGGTAATAAAGAAAGAAATGGCTAGGTTTTGGAAAATCAAGTACCCTTGCTTTTTGGAGTTCTCTGGATGAGACTTGAGAGGGGCTAGTTGGCCATTTTAGCATGCCAGGCATTGGCACAGACTAAAAGCGGTGGTGCTACGCTGAATCAGAGCCCGTGTCCTCCAGCGGGGCTCTGCATAGACAAGGGTTTCATTAAAGGTCTGTTTCTCAGGTCATATTGGCCTTTTTGTGTGAGCTTCAGTGAAGTCACATAACCTTTTCCCATCTCTGTTTTTGCATATATAAAACAGAAATGAACTTTTATGTGCATGCCTTATTGGATGCTGAGATGATTCATGATTTCCTATTTCTTATTACTTCTTTCTGTTATTCTTGCAGCAGAATTGCTCCAGGGTTTCTTAAAGTACCTTCCTTCATTTGCCTACATCTCTACAAAATGAAGATGTAGAAACCACTGTTCAGTTGTGGCTGTTGGCTGTAAAGATTGCTATGGATGTTTATAGGAAGCATTTCTTTTGTTTTCTTTTTTGTGGAAGGAGTCCTAGCATACCCAGTCCTTATTCTTGCCCTTCAAAGTCTTTTATTCTGTAATGATGGTTAATTTCAGAGGCTACAGGTATGTTATTTTTATCTCACCATGAGGAAGAGACTTTCAGTCTTGTGTTTCTGCACTGAGATAGGACTCAATTAGCACAGACATTACCCACAAAGGTATATTTTCATAAGGCCATTTTTGGAAAGTTTCATAGAAATCAGAGTCTGTGAACAAGCTGTCTATTTCTGACTGCATATAGCCATTGCTATGAGAGTTTGTCTTACGATGTTATTAAGATGCTTTCCCAATACTAATATGAGAACTATATCTGTGCTGGTAAACTGTATGTGTGTTGATTTTAATAGAGCACTCTCTTGTCATCTGACTTCTTAGGATGAAATTAACCCCCTGTGCAGATATCTGGCACTTGTGCATCACTTGAGTCATCTTTTGACGTGTTAATTGTGATTGAAATGATACCTAGCTCTTCTGCCAGCTTACTTCACAGAAGTGATTTTCCTGCAAGCAAGGTAGCAACTCTTAAAGGAGAAACCCTCTCCTTCCCGGCAGCATCCTCATCTTCACCTTCAGAGTGCTGATGCTTCCACCTGAAATGAGGAGATAAGCTCTCAAAAACCCTGCTGGAGAGTAGTGGTCGTGGGGGTTGCTTGGGAGCAAGCTGTCATTTATAGAGGGCAATATACTCAGCAAGTGTTAGCACACAGGAAAGAGAACTCCATCAGAAATTAGGTGTCTACTCCAGGGAGTTTCAGTTCCCTTTTCTGTAACGGTGACAGTCATTCAAAAAGATTAGTGGTGCACTGGGACATCAAATTGCTTTTAATCTTTACACGATTCTTCTTCATGGCAGGAATTTGTATTAAAGATGGAAAAAGTCAAGGAAATATTTGCTGCTGTTGGAAAGATTTTCCCAAATCATGACTCTAGAAAACTAAAAAAAATTTTAAAAGTGGACTCAATTAGAAGTGCTAAATGAGGATCATAATGAGATATCCAAAGTCTTGCCAAGTGAATTTAATCACTTTCTGATCCCAACAGCCACACAATTCAACTCTTTCTTAGCATAATTAAGCAAGTGACAATGAGGATGCTATTCCAAGACATGGTAATGAGATGCTGTGGGGCCTGAATTCAGCTGGAGGGGATTTCCTATTAAATATTTATCGTATGTGCAGCTTCTTCAGCAGCTAGAAATATAGAAAAGGAAATTTAGCCAAATAGACCCTCTTTTCTGAAATTAATCTGTGGAAAAACTGAAGAACTGTGGTCACTTCGTTTTGGACTGACTATTATTTTTGGCCTGCGGGCTGCGTTCAGCATCAATAAAAATCATAGTTTATGTAGGAGGAAAATAAATTGGAGGAAGTTAGAATGCAGGAAAATAAAAATGGAAAGGGAATGAAGAGGAAATAGGAATGTGACAAACCAATTAGGGAGAGTACAAATGATAAAAGTCAACAGGAATTAACTAATGATGGACTGTAGAATGCGGAAGGACTAGAAGGTTTAAGGGGAAAAGAAACCATGTAGAAAGGAAATAATTGGATAACAGAGATGATGGTATGAGCCAGTGAACTAAAAAATAATAAGACTTTTAAGCATAGTGAACATTTAATTCTGGATCCAGGCAGAAATGAAGTATGCTTTCATCACGTTACTTTAGACACTTTATGGGGGTTATGGAAGTCATGGCCAGCCTGTGTTTAACTGAAACTGTAGAAGAAAAGCTCTATCGAGGCCCCAGGGATTTATAACACATTTGCACATACACATATCCAAGCCAAAGAAGAATGCAGAAGAATGCTATTGAGGCTGCAAAACTGAGCTGGGGCCTTCTCCGCTCTTGATTTCCCTGACTCCAAAAAAAGCAACTTGCTTTAATGTTCCTCAAATGTCCTGGTCATCTTCTGTACTGTCTTATGATCATCCTTATGGTAAAGGGAAAAAATAAAGGCAGAGTAGAGTTCATTCCTTATTAGCCTGGGAGCACCTAAAATTAGATTAGATGGTGTTGCTAGTAGCTTCTTTTCAAATGCAGCTGGGGCATGAGGAAATGTGTTTATAAATGCGGCCTTATTCCAGGCTGGAATGTGCAGGGGCAACAGGTCTGGGGGGTCAACAGAGCAGTGCAGGTGCAAGGGGACTTCAGGACATGGAGGTGGCTGCAGACCATTCTGTGCAGAGGCCACCAAGCTCTAACGCGGGAGGAGCAGGCTCTTGCCCTGCCTCCCTGCCTTAAGTGGAAGGAGAGCAGCTCTTCCTGGCCTTTGGCAAAGTGTACTGGATGTTCTCTGCACCCTGCTTATATTCTCCGTGGTTCTGAGAAGTAGATGGACGTCTGAGAAATGAATGAGACCTGGGAAAGTAGTGGAGTATTATTAGCTCCCATGCAGAAGCTGTAACCTTCCCCTCTTTCCTCCCTCACCCATCTCTTTCAGCTCTTTGGGCTTACTGAACATCTTTCCCTGGGTGTTTGAACGATGTCTCTGGGGTATATTGGAATCCCAAGGAGAAACCGCTATGTAAATAATAATAATAATTCCTCTCATACTTGCTAAATGGCACTCATAATTTAAAAAAGTTTTTGGCAATAGGATCAAATTAACTTGATGAGAAAGCTCTTTTTTCTTGTAAGTACTAGGAAAGCTGTGAGACAGGAGGTGCAATTAATTATCTCACTTGGATTAAAAGCTCTTTTATTTGATATTTGATCTCTTATTACTTGATTTCCCGCAAAATTGCTGGTAACGTGCAGTCCCACTTAATAGCTCATTAGCACTCCAGTGTGGTATTTGTAAGGTGGTCAGGTTTGTGTATAATAAAGCAGTTACTGGCTAGCAGTGAATGACTTCAGCCATAATTAATTAATTAAATGTGTGTAAAACATGGTTCATTAGCAAGGTGTGTGACAATCTCATGGTGTCCAATGCTGTCCCTCTAATTGTGTAATGGGCGTGATGCTACTGCAGCATGGCTTCATTAGTTTCCAGCTTCTGCTAGTGTTGTTTAGGTAAAAGACCTCTGATTTCCAGGCCTTGTTCCAGTGACGTGGTAGCGTTGGAAGGAATAGTTTACGGTAACCAATCGAACAGCATTTCTTACTGTTTTCACTTAAAACCCACACAATTAGAAATTATTACTATAGCTTAGCAGCAGTAGCAGAACATTTGCTGTGGAAGCTGGAAATCTCAGTTCAACTGTAGTTCAAGCAATAACTATTCTTTATACTCAATTATGCACTGTAACCCATTAGGGAAGTCTGTGGTTTCCTGATGTAGTTTTTTTTCCCCCTTCTGTGTTACAGCAAGGTTGCGACTGGCTACAAGTATATTAGAAATTGGTATGATTGTACAATTATTCTGCAGGCTATCTAACTTCTCCCCACTATATTTATCTGGTACATTTAGAGGCAGAACAAAGCCAGGACGTTCAGACCTTTAACCCAGATGTGGTTAGTGTGGGACAACACTAATCTGCAGAACTGATGCACTTGTGGTGTAAAGCCATTAGAAAGTCATTCTTCAGACCTACTAGATCCAGAAACCAGTGAATACTTAGTCTTCTGGGCCTTGATGGTGATTGTCTGGTCACAGAGGAAAAGCTTGAAGAGAAGTTTACCTGCACCACTTGAAACCTGTTTCATTCAACCTCTGTGAAAATGGGGTCGATTAGTTCTATCAACATCTTGTTTTGCTTTCACGAGCCAGGGAGAAACATTTCTGAGCTTTTGAGAGTCTGTGGATATCATGATAACAAAATCAATTAAAGGAGGTATGATATTCCCCAGTAGTGAATAGGGACATTAAGAGTATTGCTCTTCCTTTGTTTTAGATTGGTTGAATCATGCTGAGTGTGAGGTTCAGGTTCTCCTTGTCGGGGTGTTTCTGTGTGCTGTATCGTTTCGTGGTTAGGAGGGCAGGTGGGTTTGTGTTGTTAACGTTATGGTTTTCCGCTGCCTTGTTTCTGAAGTGAGTTCCTGGAGGGCTTTGGCCCCCTGTGATATTGATATAACAAGCACGCAGTAGAGATGTTGTTGATGGCTCTGGCTGTTGTTCAGAAATATGGTTTTACGGTGTTACTGTCATATTTGACTGGTACTTAATTAGCTTCTGTTCTTGATGTTTGCTGTAATCAGAGCAAGCTCAGGTAGTTCCCTTCTCCTGTGGGTGCATTGGAAGTCATTAGAGAGGTTATGATGGGATAGGAAAGAACAATGTGTGTGTCCTGGTTCTGGTGCCTTCCATGTAACAATTTTCACATCTAAGGCATGACTTCCTTCAGGCCTGTTTTCTTTTTGGAGTTAGTGTGCTAAGTTCTCTATAAAAATAAGCTGGAGAAAGCTGGAGAAGCTGAAGAAATTCTCCTGCTTCCTCTGGAGGAAGGACTTTCTTCTTCAGTTATGCAGATCGCTGTGGTGTGACTTTGACCGAGGCCCTTGGATTGGGTTGTCTGGACTGTCACGGTAGACCTCACCCAAAATGTTACTGAAACACTGCCATACACACAGAGATTTTATCTTTTTACTTATAACATGTCTAGCTATCAAGCACAAAGAGAAATAAAGTAACCAACTGCATGGGAAATGACAGTGAGAACAGCACCTCCGATTTCAAGAGTTATCTACTTGCCCTAATTCCATTTTATTGCCATAAGCCTGAACATGAGAAAGTAGTTACAGGCCAAATGCGAATGTGCAAAGCTGCTCTTCCCACCCTTTTACCTTGAGCATCCCTCACATGCCAGTTACGTGCTGCCAGTGCCTTCAAAGCCATTAGCCGTCATTTCGGTGTTTTAAAGTCTTATCTTTCCAAGCTCCCCCATAATACGTTTCTTTCCAGAGGTAGGCAGTTCTTTTTGAGTGGCGATTTCTGATTTGTTTTTTTTTTTTTTTTTTAATGCAGAGGGTTCTTTTAAAGAAGGATATATTATTTCCCCCTCCTTGAGTCTTCTTTCCCCCCATTATTACAATTTTCAAAAATGTAGATGCTCCTAATACAGCAGAGACCGTTCCACAGCTCTGCCTTTAATGGAGTGAGCAGATTGCAGTAAGAATGCGGTGCTGCTCAGTAAATTTAATGACTTTATGAAGATAAATGTTTCCCTTCCAAAGCCCCTTCTTGTCAGAATACATTTAATACCGCCATTCCTTTGAGAACTAAATTCCTGTAGCACTTTGCAGCATATTAGCATGTTTTTCTCACCACATGAAATTGCACTTCAAGCAAGAAATAATAATGTTTCTGCATCCCCTTGTACATTTTTATTACTGCCAATGAATAGGAGTAAATTAACTATTATGGCTAACATTATTCACAGGGACAAATTCCTAACTCATTTTACAGAGAATAATAAATAACTGAATAAATAAGATGCCTTTAATTTCACATGTGAATTATCAAAGATTCCTCTGAGTAGGAGGAATAGGGGCCAGTTGACTTTACAAACAAAATGCAACTCTCTAAGAGAAGTTAGATGTGTGTCCACTCATCTATATTTTCTCTTATCCTCCAAAAAGTATAATTAATATCCTTATTATTACATGTGATTCCTATGAAAACAGGTTTCTCTTGTCTGATTACTTGTTTCTATGTATGTTTATCCAAATACTAATCTGGGAGATGAGTCACATTTTGCTGTTAGTTGCTTGGGTGCTGCTCTGACTGATGGCAATTATTGTATGGTTTATTTAATCCACAGACTTTAGAGTGCTTTTTAAAGACAGAGTCGTTGTACAACAAGGGAAGCTGATGCTCAGACTGGTAAGTGTCTTGTCGTAGGTTACTCAACATAGAAGAGTCAAAGCTCCAGTAGATCATGGTGTCTTAGGCCATCCTAAAAATTACCCTGTCACTTGACAGAAGAACTGACCCTAAACAAAAGTCTTGTTTCAAAAGAAATAAATATTTTGATACCATTATCCAATTCAGAAGGGTTCAGCCTTCATTTCAAGCATTTTAAAGTGTGCTTAAAAAAAGATTACCAAAATATAGGTATACTTTTGCATTATTCACCGAGAGTAACAATTTTAATGAAAATAAATAGTCCACATTTTTGAAAATGGAAAAATGGGAATATTTGCCAGTGATTTTTTTCACTGTAGAAAAAAAAGGCCCATAAATAAATTCCTGCTTCTTCAAAATCTGATCACAGTAAGATATTTCATTGAACCAAAATTGTGTTTAACCAGCCAGTTTTACAATTCTTGCGTCTTTTAAGATTATATTTGAAGTCCACGTGCTTAATCTTTGTGTCTGCTTTTCTGTCTGTATTTATGCATGTGCACACACACACACGCCACATCTACTTCGGCTTCATTCCTAACTGTTGCTGCGAGAACCAACAGCATGGGGGGATGCAACCGTTTGACTGCAGGTGGCCAACGGGCGCGCTTTCTTGTGGTGGGGAGATCCCTTCTAACCATATTTGCCACCTACTTGACTAACCCACACGCCTCTGCCTTAAACCTTTAAACTGAGGGGGAAAAAACGGCCGGTTCTGCGTATTGAGGTGATAAGGGTCAGGTTTTGTATAAATTCATTCTCAAAGCGCTGCTGCTGGGTGTTGGAGGTGGAGGAGGAAGCAAGTGTGTACCCACATATTGTAACGCAGCATCTGGCTTTTTGGCTGAGGGCCTGTGTGTGAGTAACAAAAATTGCCGTACTTAAGTCATACCTTATTCCTTGAGGAGGGTTGCTGGAAGGGTGGAGTCTCCATAATTTAACATACATTTCCACAATTTTTTTCTTATAAATTTATCCTTTGATTTCTGTAAAGGTGAGCATGAAGATGTGTGGGTGCTATTGTTATAACTAGAGCTATTTAAAGACAATCCATGAAAACAATTTTTACTGAATGGAAAATTGCCGCGAAGGATTGGTGAAAAATGTCTGTCTTCCTCAAAAACTGAATTCTTTATTGGAAGCCCCTCCAACCCCCAGCACGAAGAAATTTTTAGCATAAAGGATTATTTTATTTGGCTGGTGGTTTGGTGGCGGAAAACGATTCCCCTCCCTCACTGGTTTTCCAGCGTGAAACGTATTGAGAGCGCCCCGTGGAGTGTTCTCTTCACTCTCTTCACTCTCTTCACTCTTCTCTTCACTGTCTCGGACCTGATTTTGCAGACAGTGCTTCTGGGGCAGAGGACCTGAGACCTTTGCCTCTGAGTGAGCGTGGGTTCCTTTCACAATCAATGGAAACGATGTGTTTTCTAGGCTGTGATTTATCTGATCTCTTTTTGATATGTGCCGCAGGGTGAGATGAACATGTAGAAATCTCTCTCCCTGGGGGGCCATAAAGTCACCCCGGACGAGCAGCGCAAACGGAGAGCTCTCCGCCCAGCCCCGACCCTCACGCCGTTTCACTCCCGGCTTGCCAGCCCGACTCGGCGAAGCCCCGCGGCAATTCCCTGCCGCCGACAGCGGCCGGTTCTCCGGGAGGGGGTCTCCCGGGCGGTCCGGCCGCCGGGCAGCGGGCCGGGCTGGCGCCGCCGGGGGTGCCGGGCCGGGGCTGCGGGCCGCCGCCGGGCACTAGAGGGAGCGCCGACCCCGCGCTGCGCTGCGGCCCCGCAGCCCGGCACCGCGCCGGAGCCTCCTTGGTACCCCTCAGCCCCCCTTTCCTTTCCTTTCCTTTCCTTTTTTCTTTTTCCTTTTTTTTTTTTTTTTTTTTTTTTTTGTTTTTTTTTTTATTACCCACAAATGTTCCTCTGCAATAACTGTTGTAAATTAAACAGTTACTTCTCTTCCTCTGGTTTCAAAGCATCAAAGATGTCTGCGAGCCCATTACCTTTGATGCCGATTTCCTGTTAGAATGCGTGTTTTGGCGTTGCGACATCCTGAAAAAGTTTAATCTGAAGCAGAAGAACTGTAAAACGAAGAGAACAATTATATACAGCCCAGAGCTCTGAGCGGCCGAAATGACAACAAAGTTTCATCTGTTTATTAGGTTAGCTCTGTTTCGGATAAAATACTATTAGCAATTTATGAAGAGGAGAGTAGGACTTTGAAATTGAATATCTGTCAATTAAATCTGAAAATCTTAATATGAAATGCTTTTAAAAGTCAAATAACATTTATTAAAACTCCAAATTTAGTCAATGAGATCAGGCTGTACCCTGGGTATACAATGAAGAAAAAACAGCGTGTACATGACAGAACCTTACCTGGGAGCGGGAGAGGATCTTCTTGTAGACAGGGAGCAAAAATGAGGGATTAAAACAGTGTTCTACTCTGCAAAGAGAATTTCTATGTAAAGATGGCTACAGTTGTCACGGCAACTTTGCTTTTGCTGGTGCTCCAAATATGGGCTCTGAAATCCCTTCCTTCCTTGCCCCCCCCCCAAAAAAAAAAAAACCCAAACCCAACAAAAAAGCAAAACCCAAACCCCAAAACAATCCACCCAGATTTCTTCAGGTCATTTTAATTTTTCAATAGAAAATGATTGAGTAAAAATACCCAAGGACTGACATTTCTTCCAAGAGGAAATAATAGAAAATCAGCCAATATTTGGAATTGATGCTTCTGTCTGTAACTTGTTCTTGGTAGTTGGTGATCAAGGTGTAGTGTTTACAAGGGCAGATTAGGGAGCCTGCCTGGAGTATGCAAAAGAAGAAAAATAGACATTGATTATCTTTAATGTAGAAACAACTTCTGAACTCTTTAGTTTTGACAGTGTCCTTTTGTTCTATGTTTGTGCAGCACTTAGCTATTGTACAACGTTGGTCCATGCGCTGTGATAAGTCACTAAAAACCTCTTTCTTTAGGCTTGAAGGTAAGCATGGAGAAGAGCACAAACCCTTTAGGGGACACTATTAAAGAAGATGGTGGGGCAGCGTGGGTGACCGGGATTTGATGTTCCCTTTTCTGTACAGTGCCTGACTGACGCCTCCTGTGGGTTGGCCTTTTCTGTTGTATTGCATTTTCACCTGGCGATTGAATGCTGAAAGACTGACAGCACAACGATGCCAGATTTACTGATGCATGGATCTTGCAGCTGTATCCTCATGGGACCCTTTGCTTTCCAGAGCGGAAACCATCTTTTGGTGTGTGTAAATGTATGCGTGTTCACAACATGCAGCAGAAAGGGCGCAAGGTTTGTGATCAGTACCTTAAAGTTCAACAGCGGTAACATCAGTGAGTATTTTCTGTCTCTGTGCCTATGGACTGAACACGCATGCTCTAAATAATTTGTATGCCACGATATAATCTTCACTGAAGCCGTCTAGGCTTTTCTTATTTGGTCACAATAATACTGTCAATAATCCTTGTTTATACTGATAATGCAAAAAGAAGGACAAGCTTGTACTTAAAGCCCAGGGTTCAGCTGCCTGACCTGTAGTACAGGAATATGAATAATTCCTTTTTTTTTTCTCTGTCTTATGGTACTTAAAATGAAGCTCTGCAGGGCAGATGCTGTATCTTAGTGTGTGTCTATGTGGTACCTAGGATGTGCTCTGATCTCAGCTGAGCCATCAAAGTGATGCTTTATCACCTGTAATGTCAAAGAACAGATGTAGCTCAGTTTTTTTCTGGACTATAAGAAGGGTTTATATTCTGCCTGTGGTGTGACACTTGAAAATCACTATGGAAAAGCTGTTGTTTTTGAACAAGTTAATAATGTACAAAATTTGTAACAATCCTTACTTTAAATGATGGTTTCTGTGTCTTCATATATCTTGCTGGTAGTATTGCTTGACACTATAAACATTTGCTGAACAAACTCCTTATGTTTTACAATGGTCCCAGAAACTGTCTTTGCCATGATGTTTCACTGGTTGAACTTGATTGCCAGAGACCATACAGGGCAGAGACCATTACCCACCCTTTTGAGGTGAGGACTTTCTGCTACGTAACCTGTAGAGTCTCTTGCATAATCCACTGCAGTCCGTGAGTAGATCCAAACCAGTACTGTAACACAGGTTGGTGAGTGCCAATTACAAGGATGTGATATCAATTTCCAGAGCAGATCAAATAGTCCAGTGCTGGATGTTTAAAAAGATTCAGACAAAAAAATCATCTTTATGTGAAGCTATTATGAAGCTGTGCTTGGGGGAATAAGAAGAAATACGGGTAGTTGTGATGCAAAAAATTACGATGCAATGTATTAAGGAGTCCCAGGACCACTGTTCATGTTGACAGAATGAGTCAATTATATATTTTCTTTGACAGAACCATTGATAGGCATAAGACTACATAGATGTAGGAAAATAAATTCTTGCTGTAGGAAGGGTGTTCTCTTCACTGTCTCGGACCTGATTTTGCAGACTGCTTCTGGGGCAGAAGATCTGAGACCTTTGCCTCTGAGTGAGTTTGGATTCCTTTCATAATCAATGGAAACGATGTGGTTTCTAGGCTGTGATTTATCTGATCTCTTTTTGATATGTGCCTCAGGGTGAGATGAACATGTAAAAATCTCTCTTCCCGGGGGCTATGAAGTTATACTGGACAAGTAGCATAAACGGAGAAGTCCCCACTCTAGATCTAAGTTCAGTTTCTCCCCCACCAGTCAGGACCATGTAATCCCAAGGACTCAGCTGCCCAGAGGCTGGACTGAAATTGATGAAAAGGTGTTTCTGAAATGTCTTTGTCCATCAGCATTGTCAGGAGCTAACTTTCTTTTGAAAGTCCATATTTAAGTGTGTGGCTGCGTTGCATTAGCCGAGACTCTCTTCCTACGGAGCTATCACTGTTCAAAGGCCGCAGTGGATCCCTAACAGCCAAAGGACAAATACAGCAGTGCCAAGGAGGGAAAAAAATTCCCCAAACTCATACCTGAGTTCTTAGCAAGTTCCTCATTGCCAAGTCACTTTTTTGTGTTAATATGACCCTCCTGTACATATGTTGGTTTCATTTTTTGGTGGAACACATAAAGCATTGGCACCTGTCTCCAGTCCTCCAGGTTGGAATGTGCCTGTGATAAATAGTTGAGAAAAGCATTATAGTACAAAACGTGTAGCTTAACAAAAGTTAAGCTGTACTGGCATTTGCTACTATGTAAACACCAGTTGTTAGGAAACGATAAGCGTTATTGATATCCCAAATGTATGTATTACTGGGAACAATGTTATGTAAAATGTTAACATCTGTCAAGACAATATAAACAATTATAAATAACTTTCTTTTAATGATGCAATTATACCATAACAAAAGGTGCACTGTAAATTAACATGACACCACACCAGGTTTATGTATTTTAGGGAATAAATTCCAACCCAGCTAAGAAAACAAACAAAGTTTCCAGAGAATCCCTTTGGAAAAAAAGAACTCCACTAAACCTTCACGAAATAAAGTCTGGGAACTGAGATTGTTATTAAATCTGACCTTGATCAGATTTTTATTATGTCAGAAAAAATGGTTCTTAAGAGACAGAGTTGTCATGGGATTAGAGTACATCTACAGCAAGATGTTTCCATGGCAACAAATCAAACACCATTTCCTAAGTCTGCAGTCGTCTGCTTCAAAACCATGAACTTAGCATTGAATAATTATAGAGAAACGCAGTAATGTTGTGTAAAGAGAGGGGGGAAAATAAATCAATCTGGAGGCAGTGATTTATTTTAAAATGCCAATTAACCCCATCAGTGTGATTGTTTGGTGCTTCTGTTGGTGGCGACAGGTCCCACGTAGGTATTTGGTTTTACAAATTGAAAGCATAATTTTTTTGTCACACATAACCTTAAAAAAAGTGAAAGACGAATCATAATTCCACCAGAATTAATGAAGTCTGAAAGTTATGTATAAAAGCTGTAATAGAAATTCAGAGTTGTGTCAGAGACTCCAGGCGGCAGTAGCACATGATACTCTACCTGAATTCTCCTCATGTTTGAAGGATCTGAAAACATACTTGATACGGGTACGTGTTTAGTCTCCTACAACCAATGAGCTATCTAAATTCATAGGCTCCAATGTCACACAGCTGTAATCTTGGTGGAAAGTTAAACCAGTGAACACATCACCACTTAGAACTTGGGGAGTGAGTTAAGGCTATTTAGTTTATCAGTCTTTTTCCCATTCTGCCATAATTGTATTATGAACGTATTGTTCTCCTCCAGGAGCCGTACCTTCTGAATTTATCTGTGTGGTGACATCTGTCTCTGTCTCTCTCTTTTTTTTTTTTCCCCCTACAAAATGGAACATGCTCTTCCCCCACAGTTACTGGGAGGTTTCCTAGGTACATCTGGGACATATTGTACCACCAGGTTAGAAGACAAGTTGTGTTTTGACATTGCACTTGATGAATGACCTTTAATAAAAGGACACAGGTTCAATGCAGAAGCACAGTTTTCGAGCACTGAGTGCAAATAGCCTGTACCTGCTTTCTTCATTTTGGGTGCATGTTACTCCGCAATGCAGAGGCTGGAAGAGGGTGTTAGAAGTTTTGGAAACCATAGGCTTGAGAGTCAGTAGTGACACACTGTCAGTGCGGTTGTAATTGCTCACAGAGCTGCATGTTCTCTTCTCCAACAAGGTCTTGCTAACAGGCAAGTCCTAGGATGGGCCGTTCCTGTGCATTCATTCCGGCTAGTAATAATTTGATTAGTAACAGTCAATGTCTCAGCGTTAGGTCACAGAAAGCCAGCAGAGAGAAACGTGCTGATGTTGGATTGTGGACTGCAGCAGTAGATCTACTGTCACAAGTAGGGTAGCACTAAATTGGCCTCTGACTGCAATATAAATTCTGACAAAGGGTGTGGATTTTACACTGCAATGTAAGAGTGGTCTTAAGGGGAACTGGCATAGCCTTGAATCTCATCACAGTTGCTGCCTTTTCCTTTGGTGCTGGTTGATGGGTTCATTCAACCCATCCTCCGTTTCTGATTCAGCTACCCTTGCGCCTGGTGCGACACAAGGAAATTTGTTGCCTGATGTGGTGATGAATCACAGTCCTGCTCCAAATCAGGTCATTTGATGCATGTGGGGTGTGGGTACTGCTCAAATTTTCTCAAGAAATACTTGTTTCGTTGTAGAAAAAATGCTGGAATCTGGATTTGTACAGTATTAATTTGCCTACCTCAGGAGGCTAACTTCACACTTTAAACCAGAAGGTGTACCTTATTTTAATTCAAAAGATGTGTGGGGGCATTCGTGTAATTTTAAAATCAGTGAGTCAGAATAAGGTAAATGCCACAGCCGAAACCTTCATACAGTTTGAAATGATAGGAATCTTTCACTTCTTCTGTGTGCACAATTTACAGCCATTAAAAGTATATTAGTGTTGTAGAAAATGGGAAAATTGTTTGTTCCCTAAAGGTGTAAGAAAAACGATACTCTTCTTGTTCACAATAGGGAATTATTAATAAAGATGGAGAAGTGATCCCACTCTGAAATATGTGATGTTTTTAACATAGCTAAAAATAATGGTGATGTTCTGAATTTTTAATGGAAATACACTGATAAATATTTGTATTTTCTGTCCTTCATGAATGTTTTTTATATTAATAAGCCTATCAGTGAAGGAAATAGCCAAAACCCAAAAGGATCGCCATTACCATAGTGTCACAGATTTTAGTGAGTTTCTCCTCACAGCAGCCCTGCGAGGTGGGATGAGGTCTTTCTCTTCACTTTTACCATTGGAGAACACAGCCACTGAGAAGAGAGATGTTTTTTTTCTAACAACTCCCTTGATGCCTTCACAAATCCCAGGTGGTGCTCAGCCGCACCATTAATGACCTGAAAACTCTGGAGTCTAATGACTTCCCCATCACTACACAAGCTATATTTAGCAGATCGTGAGTTTGAATGAGCCTTTTGCAAGGTTGCGGTTACATTTCTAACTGTTGGCCCGTTCTTTTTAGTGAGGTGTACACTCTTAGGTTCCATTCCAGCATTTCAAGGCCACTGTGCCACCCGCAGATGGACACCCCATGGAGTGGGCATGCCTTTGTTAGAAGAAATTAACTGTCAGGTGAGATCATTGATTGCTATGCTTCATCTCTTTCTGATGAGGCAAAGTTATGTGAATTTGGGGAAGATAAAAGATACTGTCAGTAGAAACAGCGTATTGCTGTAGGTACAACAGATAAGCCCGGCAATGGAAGGCTGCTGCAAAAAAGGCATGCAACTTGGCAGAGCCCGGTGGGGCGGTTTTGCGCAGGACTCCTGTGAGTCATTTGTCTCCAGAATTGAGGAGATAATAATGCCTCAGTCTGTGCATCAGTCAGGTCCTTCACAAGCTGGATGGCTTATGTCTTAATTTAAAAATATACAAAAGATGAAAGCTATTGACGGCTTGTGAAAGTGGGTTTGTGGGTGGAGCATGGCCCATTAAATGACATAAAAGTCCTCTGGGAGAGCATGAAAGGTCTGAGCCATGTCTCTTTGTTGGTTTAACTCATATATGCCTGTGTCATGTATATGTTTCAGGAAATGTCACCCTGTTATCTTTTGCCCAGTAATTTTCAAGTTAAGCTGAAAACTTGAGTCATGTTTCCAAAACCCTTCCTTTCCCATTTTCTTTTCAACAGTAGAAGTATGTAGAGGTGCCAGTCCCACAAACAGCTAGATGGATGTGCCATACTGGTGGATACGTACAGCAGAGATGGGTTATATCAACCTGTATAGGTTAAAAAGCAAGAAGTAACCCAGGGACATTAGGACTTTGTTGTCATGCTCAGGTCAATCTGCTTGTTTACAAGCTGATATTTTGCAACTGGACTATCATGGTTTGCGCCAGAGTGGCCACTGAGATGAATGACGTACTCCAGTCCATTCTCAGAGTTTGGTGTGTTACTATGAGATTCACTATTGCTAGTGATTATTATGTTGTGGAAATGTCTAAATATTCCTTAAATTTTTTCCATTATCCTAGCACTAAATTCGGCACTTTTGCCTGGAGAATATACTGTCCTTGATGGATAGAGGATGGGAGGAAGCACACCACCACCCATAACCATGACTCACCTGGTGTAAGGGAGGAGACTGCACTGCGTGGATCAAGAGGAGGCTTTTGGGCAGTGAGTTTCTGGCTGGATGTGGTTGCTGATGTTGGGAGGCTGTGGTGTGCTGAGCTGCTGAAGGAGGTCTGGACAGTGCGGGATTGTGGCTCCTGGTTCTCCTGTGGAGCCAGGTCAGTGACTCACTATGTAGTGAGTCAGAAGATCTGTTTTGGAGCATGATTTCAGAAGAGCTACCCAGTTCTCAGGGTTTTCCAGTAGGGACCAGGTACCTCCTCCCTCCAGGCGCAGAAAACCTCCAACTCTCAGTCTTCATAACTGTCTGAGATTCCTTGTGCCAGGTGCCAGCAGGAGGGCACATAGTTATGGGGTGAGGACTTGTTGCTGTCAGTGTTGATGGTACGTGGACAAATGAGAACATTCTTGGGCAAATGATGTGAGGTCAGAAGTCTGGATGAATCAGAGTGCGCTGAGGCCATCTATTTGTGTAGCATTCCTGGAACATCTTTCCGTATAATCAAATCTTAGATTTACAGGTTGTGTATCCTATGTAAACACTGAGCTGCAGATGAATGCCGGAGCAACCAAACACAAACTGCGAGCACGGAGCATAATCCGAGTGATTTTTCCTCTTGAAATAGAGGGAGGAGCTGGCCCTGCGTTACACTTAAAATGGAGTTTAGACAATTCTGATTAATGGTGCAATGATGATTATACTGCTTGAATACATGCAGGAAAGGAAGGACTGCACATCTGAGCTGACCATATGGGATACATAAGGCCTGGCAATGCAAATGTTTGGGTCGGCAGGGCTGAAGTACTTTGCTGTGATCCCTGGCACTAGTGAGACCGGGTTAAATGTGACAGACACCTCACGTAATAAGGTGGGGGTTTATTATCCACAAGCTGCATTCGGGGGAAAACTTTCATGTGAGGAGAGACTGAAAAGTCTGGGCCAACTAATAACTGGGATGATTAATAAGGGAAATATAATAAAGATTGTATCAAAATGCTGAATAGCATGAAAGCAGACACTGGTTGCTCCTGTTTGCCCTTTCTCAAGAAGATATTGAAACAGGAAGACGCCACGTTTAAAATTAACTGAGGTCACTTGGGTTTTCAGAAACAAGCCCTGTGATTAACCTGTCGCGTTTACTGCTTCAGGATTTAATTGAGGCCACGAGCTTCGCAGGGTTCCACAAAGGGATCTGCGTGGACGATGGGAACACCCGCGGTGATCTGCGCTGTTTCCCCGGTAGGCAACGGCCGGGGCTGTTTGTTTAACGCCGGTGCGGCGGGCAGGCGGAGCGGACCCCGCGGGCCCCCGCACCCCGCTTCGCCCCGGCCGCCCCCGAGCGGCTGCCGGCACCGCGGCGCCAGGTGGCGGCGTCCCCCGCGGACCCCCACATCCTCCGCCGACCCCCACGGACCCCCACGTCCCCCGCGGACCCCCACATCCCCCGCGGAGCCCCGTGGACCCCCACATCCCCCGCGGAACCCCGCGGAGCCCGCCGCCCCCCGTAGCACGGCGGGTCCTTGCGCTGGGCGCGTACAGATAAGCACTGCAAACACGTCCCGCCAGTAAAGGACCGGAGCGGGGGTGTGTGTGTGTGTGTGTGTGTGTGTGACAACATTTTCAGGTCTGATTGGTCGGTCGGTTTGTTTTTAAGCATTAAACTTAGATTTTCTGCTTAGGCTAGAGAACCTAGTTGAGGACCTGCTAGAAATGATGACACTAATGAAAGTGATTTTTCTCTTACGGGTACAGTAACATTTAAAAATGAATCTAAATAGATTAAAAAAATTAACAATGTATTACTTGTATTCCTGCTTTACATCTTTTATGTCTCCTACTTTGTGAATGCCATTAGAACCTGAGCATTAGCAGAGATTACCAGGAATGATAGCTGCCTGAGAGACAGTACAGCTTCTTGAAGATGTATTTTGTAAACGTTAATTTGCAGATATAGGTAGGTGCGAGTTCCTAGATGTGCAATATTGCAGTTTCTGTTGTGAGACATGGATATCAATATATATGTTTCCTCAGAGGTCAGTTGTCCAAAACGAGTACTCACTGCCTTTGGCTGGCTGGTTGACTTTTTGGACTTGCTTGACACGGCTTTTTGGCCATGAAGGCTTGTGCCAAGCCATTGGGCTCTGCGGGTACCGGGGATCCCTCCGGTGACCCCTGTGGGCAGTGTCCTGGGCCCAGCAAGAGGAAATGTGTGCAGTGCAGGTATCTTTTACCTCTAATCAATCTACCTCTCTATCTTCTGCAAGTATTGACTAGCTCTAAGGGCAGGAGCAGTAAAATATTGGACAAGGGTTAGTTCCTGAGAGAACGTTATGTCGTTATGCTGTCTTTAGACGAAGACTGAAGACAGTAATCAAAAGGGCTATTTTTAACCATGGGCTGATTTATTTGTTTTTCGTGTACAGCTATTGCACCTGGAGCCACTGATGATGGCTTGATTAATTCTCGGTGATTTTTTTTTTTCTCCACCTTCCTCCACGCGACTCTTCTGACTGGCATGAAGTTGCGTCGCGGCAGGCGCAGTCTCTGGGCTCTCCTCTGCAGCCCCAGTGAAGGCAGCTTTGGGATGGTTGGGGAGGGCAAGGATCCCGGAGCCCCTATCCGAGTTTGCGAAGTGGATGATACGTGCAGAGGTAAGTCAGCTGGAGGGGTTTCTGTTCCTGTTGCAGGCATGAGTAGATACACATGCAGCTGAACTAGCTGCAGGCCACCTACCCTGTGTCCAGTAAGCAATGAAGGATAGGCAGTGGCCACCACTGGTTGCAAAGGTCTCCCAAGAAAGTGAATAAATTGGTGATGATTATTAACCAGCCTATGCTGGATAACGTGCTACCGTCATCGCTGTGCCACTGGCTGTACCACAGCTTGTTTAACGCCAGTTTGAGTATCCGTACAACACTATTATATTCACTTTGTAGCCTTACGCTTAAGGAAGAAGAATAATCCTGAGTTTTTTTATCTTTTTTCATTGACAAGCATTGGGCAGATGCTGAGGAATCTCCCTTTCTCTTTGAGCTTGTTACCTGCAATGGGGGGTAAGATGGAATTTCCCTGCTTGATCCTGGGGCCTGAATCTGCCGGATCGGGACCCAGCAACTTCCTAGACAAATACCTGTCCTGACCCTTGTAGCAGCACTTAATGCTAAGTAAATTCAAGGCTGCATAGCCCTTGGAGCACTGCAGGAACATATAAGGAATCAAGATTTTCAAAAGTGTCTGTGGATTTTGAAATCTCAGACTTCAGGCATCTGTC
Organism: Pluvialis apricaria; assembly: GCA_017639485.1. Taxonomy (NCBI): domain Eukaryota; kingdom Metazoa; phylum Chordata; class Aves; order Charadriiformes; family Charadriidae; genus Pluvialis; species Pluvialis apricaria. The sequence continues at coordinate 10,080,773 of CM030017.1, forward strand.
CTGAGAAAACCTAGGGGAACCCAGTGGACAACCTGCACCAAAGCAACCACTTCTGCAAACCCAGTGCTGCTGGTGTGTCTGCCCCATCCAGAAGCGTTCTCAAAATATTCTGCCTCCCAGAATTTTCTAAATATTCTCCATTCTTCCCCATCGTAATTCACACCTTATTTTTTCCCCTCTGTGTGAGTCAGTAACAGTCACCTCCCTTTTTTATTTTTCCTAGTTAAAGGTCAGCCTGAGCTGTGTATTACAGATGAAAGGATGCAGCCCAAAGCCAGCCTAGGGGCCCAGTTTGTGTTGTGAATCTCTCCTGAGGACACTTCTGTTTGCAAGTGTGTGCCTTGCAACTTCTGAGAAGCCTACAGAGATTATTGTTGTTTAGGATAAGTTCTGTCAAATTTATTATTCAGCTAGTAATTTTTTTTTTTTCATATTTCCTTCACAGAATCCAGCCACTTTCAGGCTGTAGTTTGGAGCCTACTCTCTGCCAAGTGTCAGGAATGACTTTTTGTCCTCAAAGCTGAAGACATTTCCCACCAGTGCAGATGAAGGTGTCTCTTCCCTCCAAGGACATAGAGGAGGAGAGGGCAGAAAGGGAACTAAATTCTGTTCTCACACTTGAAGGTAAAAAATTGCTGGATTTTATCCATCCACATATGTTCCTTAAAATCTAATCTTGGGGGATCTGATCTAATGTACATGAGCAAATGGTAGACAGACAGTGGAAGGGAATTCAAGGGCAGCTGCAGTAAGCCCTAGGTGTAAATACAACTGAGGAGAAATAAAAAAGGACTATCTCCTACTGAAACCAACCTTCAAAGTGACAGAACCTCTACAGGACTTCCTATAAGGAAAAGACACATTCACCAGCCTCATTTTTCTCTGTAGCTTTTGTTTTCACCTAGGTTGCCAGGTGGATGTTTACTTCCAAAGCAGATGTCTCCTTCCCCCCGCCTGGATCCCACTGCCTGTGGACAGCGTGGCTGCTAGCACATTTGGAACACCTGGTTCCCCCCATGATTAACACTCAGAGCTGTATCAGTCTGTGGGTTAAATCTGAAGTGTCGCCGTGTGTGTCTTTATTTTAGTTTCCAGAGAGACTAGGCAGATACGGGTGGTAGAAACATTATATACCCCATTGAGATGCAAACCTATAAAGAGAATGCACCAAAATCTACTAACCTCATATCCGTTGTAAATAAGGAAATCTATCTTGAGTCTTTTTTTATTCTTTTGGGGGGACTTTATCTATAAATTGAGAATGTTAAGAGAGTTTACCTCACTGCAGGTATACCTAGTACTTTTATTCTGATGGAGCATAGATTGCACCATGATTTCTGAAGAGGCAGCTCTTTAAAGAGGTAAGATACAAAACAACAAGCACATTCATATAATAGATCATCATTTAAGGTAACATATTCTGCCTGACATGTACTGTTTTGCGCATTTTGAATTGTCTCCTGCCAAAATATTCAGGCCTGCAGGGGGAACCCCTGTTGGGAACACAGGACAGATGGATCTGAATCCAGTCATGAAACTCCCTGGGGCCAGCAGTGTGATGTTAATGATCACACCACAGTAAGATGTAAAACATACCTTTGTGCAGCTCAGTGTAAACAGCAACTCCGGTATTATGATGTAAATGAGAAACCAGCAAGAGATGATGTGTGAATGGAAACACAGCGAGGTGCTCTGCGAGGGAGCAGGAAGCACAGTGCAAGGGGAAATTCTGCACATTGCAAGCGGAGGTGGAATTAAAACGTGGACTCACTTCATTGCAGAGATAAACTTTAAATGCTGCTTGGGCTGAGGCAGAAGGGAGGGAACTCACCAAGCTGTACCTAATCGCAGCTGAGGTTCTGGAAGGGTAGTTTACAATTAGGCTTGGGTTCCTGGACTAACCAATTAAGAGCTGGAAGATGGGGCTGTGTCCAAGGGGAAGATAAAAATCACCAATAAGACTTATTCTAATATACCCTGCAGTCCACCTTCCTGCTCAAATCAGGGCCAATGTTGAAGTTAGGCAATGTTGCTCAGGACTTTGGCTGGCTGATTTTCAGCTATCTCCAAGGATGGAGATACCTCTCTGGGAGGCTTTTTCTAGTGTTTGGGCACCTTCATGGTGAAAACATTTCCTGTAGCGTTAAATAAGTCTAAAATGGCTTCGTGGATGGAGGGCATGAAAGATGAGAAGCTGACAACAGGCAGGTGTTAAAGGGGCTTGAGGGGGTATCCAAAGGTGTAGGATGTGCAGCTGGGTCCTCAGCTTTATTTCAGAAATCCCCGGTGCCCCTTTGAAAGTCCTCGCCTGTGTGGGCAGTGGCAGCTTGCTTGCAAGACACGATTTGCATTGGGTCCTTGTAGAACAGAAGGCGCAGTCGGAGAGCGTGGTGTCACCGATGTAATTTAAAAATGTGCTGGGCAGCAGGAACGGTGCTGTGTCTGCTGCTGGCTTTATTGTAACAGTGATGTGCCTCTTTGTCCCAGAGTTCCCTGTCCTCTTCCTCTCATCTCTAGCAATGAAGTGAAGGGCTTGCTGGGAAGCTGAGCTTGAAGCTAGAGGAGGTCATACTTAACTAACCTCCTGGAGTTCTTTGAAGATATTACTGCTAGGCTAGATAAGGGGAATTCAGCAGTGCGCTTAGAGTTTCAAAGAGCATTTCACAAAGTTCCACATCAGAGATTAATAGCTAAGGCAAAAGGTAAAGGAAGAGGAGGTAATAGAGGCTGTTGGATCAAAACCAGCTCAAGGGCAGGTATGAGACAATAAGCACAGATGAAAACTTTTCAAGCTGGCAGAAGGCTGTGCTTGGGACTGTTTCGGGACCTCTGTAATGCGTAATTCAGACAGCATAAAGGTGCCCCACCATGCTCATGTTGCTAAAGCAGCCCAGGTTTGGCACCACCAGCAGCAAAGCATCCTAGCTAGATCCCCTTCTGACTTCCCAGCCTGAACCAGGAGCCCTTTCATGTCTTTTGGGTGGGAACTGTTGTCAGCATGGTCTTGGAGTCACTGGTGTCTCTGGGGCCACGGCGAGGGGCTGCCAGCACTGCTGTGCTGCCGCGTTTCAGAGCAGTCAGTGTATTTGTTGGGCTTTGAAAACAGTGAGCCTGCTCCTCAGAAACACTGTGTAAATGTGAAGCTGCTGATGTCTGAGAAGTTACTCCAGCTTTGCAGTGGGCTGAGGGAAGAGATAATCTGGTGTAAGGTCTCCTCAAGACTGGGCACCACTGAAGCAGATTCACCAGGGTCAAAATCTCTTCAATGACTCTGCTAACAACTGGCAAAATGGAGTTCAATGCAGAGAAATGTAAAGTAATTAATCTGCAAGCAGGGAGTCAGACTGGGGAGTATGTGCTAAACAGAGCAAGCATTCAGCAAAGGGACTGTATGTGGGGGTTAGTTTCTTTTGGAAGAATCATTGAAGATCTCCGCCCAGATCACAGCTGTAGTAAAAGGGCAAGCAAGAGACAGGGCTGCATGAATGGAGGGACAGGATAAAAAACAAAAGAGGCAATATGTCTGTTGCTGTAAAAGGCATTAGATCCCACGTGGAATATTGTCGGTGGTGTTGGCCACTGTAACAGTGTGCTGTAGCATAAGGCAGCAAAGAGCAGCCCTGCAGAACCCAGCCTGTGGGCAAAGCTGAGAGCGCCGTGTTTTCCTCCACAGGCTTCTGCCCGCCCCATCCATTCATCATCTAAAGAGGAAATCTGAGGAGCACAGAGTTTCCATTTAAGCTCTAACAGAGGTTGGGAATTTTGAAGTCGGATATATTTTTCTCCAGAGTATTTATTTCTCTCTGTCTTTCTTTTGCTCTCTTCCCTCCATCTCTTCTTTCTCTTTTAGTTTTTCCTCTTTTCTTCCCTCTTTCTCTCCTACCCCCAATCTGGGGGTTGGTTTGTCTTTCCCTAACATTGCTTCTTCTCCACCTCTGCCCGGGAAGGGAGGCTCTTTAGTCACCTTGCTCCTTCTGACACCTGAAGGAGCCCCATCTCCGTTGAAGCGGTTGTTACTTTAAGTAGTGCAAGTTTTACAGACTGTGCAGCAGGGTGAACAATACTTTTCCCCCCATAGATTTGGATGAAAAGAAATCAAAGTTGTTACTGTGGAAGAGGAGAAGCTCAGCAATCAAACGGAAGGCAGGGCATGGAATATTACACAAACTGACCATACAAAACTCTCAGATGTGGCTTTCCTTCCACGCTCAGAGGAGTTCACAATGGTACGGCTGTTTTTAATCATAAAAATTCCTTACCAAAATCTTCCTTTGTTTTCACTGGTGTACATTCAGAGCAAGTTCAGCAAGTTGCTCTGAATTTACCCAGCTGTAGAGGACAGCTGATTTCATTTGAGCTGTACAAGAGAGAATCTTATTTTTCTTTCCCTTGGATTCTGGTAAGCTTGTCAATCAATGCCCAGAGCCAGTCAATACAACACAGTTGTGCCAGGTGAGAAATGCACTTGACAAACTGCCATAATGCCCATTGCTTCTGCTCCTCTCTTAACCACCCCTGACTGCTGGAGGAAGGCTGAGCATTTTGGGTTTGTATGTACCTTAAGCTGTTAGTTACAAGTCACAACCATGACAGCAGTTTAAATGACAGCAATTAAGATTTCTTTAAAACGGTGCTTTTTTTCTCTTCATTACCGGATACAACAGTCAACAGCCTGATGCACAAAATGATAAAATAGGTGTCTAATAAGAAAAGGAGAACTTATTATTCTTGTCGTTTAAATCCCCTGGAGTAGAATTGGCTATTGCTGTAAAATCTGTGGAATTATCCTTGCTATTTCAACTTGCCAGACCAACATTTTATCCCTTTGAAGTCAGGTCTTCAGAGTAACTTGCCAAAATAGTCTCTTGGCACCACTGAGGTGAGGATCCACGTTGTGCTGCTCATGTAACATCCCTGCTTATAGAACCATTCATCCTGGAAAGATTTTGACTGAGGACTTGTGTCTTTAACTCTTTTAACTGATTTTGAAAATACTGCCTTGCTGTTTCATGGGAAATGGTCATGCCATAATGTACCATGGCAGTGCTTGGTGTGGAGAGTGCAAAAAAAGACATTTAAATAGAAATTACGGCTAGAAATGATGGTGTGTAAGGAAAAGTCAAATGATAGGATTTACCTTCTGGATCTTAAAGGCAAAGAGAGTAATTTGGCCCTTTTCTTGGATGTAGGGAAAGAAATGCTGAGTCTCATATGATCTTAATTATACGCTGTGGGTGCCAGCAACTTTCAGGCTACGTGTGGATTCTTGACTGAGGCTCAGTGTGTGAACTTTGTCACTAGAGGAGTATGTCACACACAGAGCTGGGACATGAGCCATCATTCACAATTCAAACAAACCCCAAGCCCTTCAGAGATTGAAAAGAAATGTTCAGTTAACCATAAAAACTGTGGCATGATTCTCCATACCCTAGTGCCCTTTGGGAACAGAAATACTTCAAGCTCCAAAATCAGGCCCTTCTTGTGAGGCTTTTTGACTAGGCTGGAACCATCAACTATTCAAACCATTGTACAAAATTTCGCAACTCTCAACATTTTTTTCTAGACCAGGGGCACTATAATTCTAGACTATAGAAGCGAGTCCACAATGCCTCTCTGAAAAATTCCCCCTAGATTTCTGGGGTGTCTTGGCAGAGGGTGACTTTGAACACGGCAGTGTCAGGAGATGGGATGGAGCTGACTGTGAAGCAAAGGGTGCTCTGATTCTTACCGACTGCAGCAAAGGTGCTGGTTCCCTGGCAAGTTTGAACAAGAAAATCTGGGTGAAAGAGATTGTGTTGGGAACATTTTATTTTTGCAGATATTTAGCCTTTGGATTGTGTGTTGACTAAAGGCCTGCAAGACTTCACCTGTCTGAGTATAAGACACTCAGAGGTATAAGTCCTTCGTGTCACCTCTGGAAGTGAAGTTCGGCCAGCTTCATGTTCCTACCTGAGCTGTGGGAGGAAGAGGGCTTGGAGGGGTGCCTGTGTGCTCCTCTGAGGTTGCATCCTCAGCAGAAAGCATAAACAACCAGGGGATGTTGCTGTGGCCAGCTGTGTGCTAGCAAAATTACTGCTCTCATGATCAGCAATAAAGGTTTTGCTGCTGCTCAGAAATATACTGAAGGTTCAGACCAGAATGAAAATCAGTTCTGCACGCGGCTGTTCACATTGCGTGCTCTTTTCTGTGCATGAGGGCTCTTTGTACTGTCTTCAGGGGGAGAAAGTCTGCTGCGGAAATCCATCATGTCCTAGCAGTTTAGTAGAATTACAGGGAACATGCTTACTTACCTAAAAGAACAAACGTGAACATATGGAGATAGCCTTTTTTTTTCTTAACCTTAGGAAGTACCAGCAAAGATTTTCATGTTTGTAAATTGTCATTTTCTTAGAGCAAAGCCTTATGGAAAAGTCAAGCATTTCTTTATGAAAGATATGATGGAAACTATTACAGCTCTGATCCTTGTTACTGCTTGAAAAGCAGAGGTAGCAGCAGAGGAGAAAAGTGGAGGGTCCTGCACCTAAGGAGGAACAACCCCATGCACCAGTACAGGTTAGGGGTTGACCTGCTGGAAAGCAGCTCTGCAGAGAGGGACCTGGGAGTCCTGGTGGACAACAAGTTGACCATGAGGCAGCAATGTGCCCTGGTGGCCAAGAAGGCCAATGGTATCCTGGGGTGCATTAAAAAGGGTGTGGCCCGCAGGTCGAGGGAGGTCATCCTTCCCCTCTACTCTGCCCTGGTGACACCACATCTGGAGTATTGTGTCCAGTTCTGGGCTCCCCAGTTCAAGAAAGACAAGGAACTTCTGGAAGGAGTCCAGTGGGGGGCTACAAAGACCATCAGGGGACTGGAGCATCTTTCTTATGAGGAAAGGCTGAGTGACCTGGCTCTGTTTAGCCTTGAGAAGAATGAGAGGGGATCTCATCAATGCTTATAAGTATCTAAAGGGCAGGTATCAAGGAGATGGGGCCAGACTTTTTTTGGTGGTGCCCAGCAACAGGACAAGGAGCAACAGGGACGAACTGGAACACAGGAAATTCCATCTGAACATGAGGAAAAACTTCTTTACTTTGAGGGTGATAGATCACTGGAACAGGCTGCCCAGAGAGGTTGTGGAGTCTCCTTCTCTGGAGATATGCAAAACCTGCCTGAATGTGTTCCTGTCCAACCTGCTCTGGGTGAACCTTCTTTGGCAGGGGAGTTGGACTAGATGATCTCTGAAGGTCCCTTCCAACCCCCACCATTCTGTGATTCTGTGATAGTAAGTACCAAAGCTCAGGTATGAGCTGCAGAAAAAATGATGGGGCCTCATCAGAGTTTTTTTGGCTTCCTGAGGTCCTTCCCTGTCCTTCTAGACAAGAGAGTCCTTTCTTCATTGGCTCTTGCATGAATCTGTCCTCTAACGGCTGAACCAATTGCTCTTCTCAGAAGTGGCAAAACATGAGAATAGCATATTTGCTTGTGAGAAACACATCTGGGCAAACACTATTATCTTTCTCTGTCCTGCTTGCTCTGACTCTCAGCTCCTTTTGACTTGGAGGGGGAGAGATTGGTGTTTCAGTGTATGAAATGCCAGCTGGGATCAAATCAATGCCATTGATTTCATCTTGCGCCTCCAAAGAGCTGGGATTTTTCCTTTAATTTTTTTTCCTCTGGCTCTATTCTTTGAGAAGTAGAAGAGTGAAACAAAGGCGTTGACTGCTGCCAGTGGTCCTCAGGCACAGAGGCCAGAGCCAGCGCTGCAGAGCTCTCCGTGAGTTTGAATAGCTTTTCTCTTGCTGGACTAAATCAGGTTTGGATGTAGGAACTTGATTTTCACTTTCTGGATTGGTTTGGCTCACTGTTTGTGAGCCCTGACAGGACAGAGTACCCTTGCTGGCTGGTACCAGTCCTGCACCCAGCCCAGGGCTAGATGCCCAGCTGGTGTAGTTGACAGCATACTTCAGAGAGTTATGCTAGTTTACACTTGCTGACATTATGTCTCTGTATGTTTTTCTGACAGACTATAGCAGTGCCTACACTGACTGTTAAAGGCAGTCACCAGTGACTTCTTCCATGGCCAGAGCGAGCCCTCCACAGCGGCAGGGACGGTTGGCTGTCCATGCAGCCCGTTGCACTGACGGAGCCGGCAGCGAGGGTGGGAGGAGGGTGCCGCACCGGCTCTGCTCCGATCCCCGCTTCTTGGGGCGGTATGGGCACAGCCTGTAAATCCTGCTGTGGAGCAGTTGTGCATTATCAGGTTAAGGCCTGTGTAGTGGTTATTGATGCTAAAGTCATACCAAGATCTTCTTGTGGACCCAGTAATTCATGAAGTATCAGAGGGCAGAGCAGGGCAATTCCTAGTGAGGCAACTATAGTAAAATATAAATGGAAAGATGTAAACTTGATGATGCAAATGAGTTTACTTTCCTTTTTATACAACAGATGTTGTTTGACCTAGGAGAAATAATAATATTATAGAAATTGAGATCAGTCTGAAGGGAAAAAATAAAGTCATCTAAAAATAAAACACAAACAGCAGCTGCTTGAATTGTATTTCTAATATATCAGTGTTGACAGCTCTCTCTTTCCCCCAGTTGAGCCAGGAATCCTATGGAAGCGGCTGGTAACGAAGAGCTGTTTCCTGAGGAGGGATGCGAGCAGAGGTGATGGAGAGGCAGAGATAATACCGCTTCATGTCGCTATGTGCCCTGGGCAGGAACGGGCTTTGGAGATGTGCGAGGGGATGGAGATGGCATCACTGCGCAGGCACACGGAGGGGCTCGGAGTCAGATGGTCTCACCATTGGTCGCAGTGAGTAACACCCTTCTGCAGTTAGGAATCCCACCAGAGTGGGGTGGCATAAAGAATAGTAGAATAAATAGAATAAAGTAATCCAAAATTGTGTTCTTACCGTAGTCTGAATCTCCATTTGGAGTGAGCTTTCTGAGTGGCATTAAAGTTGTTGACCTGTGCTTGGTTTTGCTAGATGAGGAGCTGAACTTAGCATGTAAGGTTGGTGGATCCTTTTGATATAAATGCAAAGCAAGTTTCTCACTCTGTAGGCTCAGTCAGTGGGAAAAATACTACCTAGAAAAAAAGAGCATGAAAGGTCCTGACTTTTCAGTCCAGCAGCTAGTGGTTTTGGCCTGTCAACCCTGGGGTGTTCAGCCAAGGCTGTGTGCCTAGGTCTGATTTGCAGCAAGTGGTAAACACCTCCTCTTTAAAAACAGGAGGTCTTTGATAGGGGCTTGAGTTCAGTGCAAAAATTAAGGCATTCCTTCATCGTTTGTGACCAGTTAGGCTGGAACGGGGGTAATATGACTGTGAGAAAAACTGGATGTGCTTTCCTTTGTGTGTGAGGAGCTCTGCCTTTGGCTGCTCGGTGCTGGGAGCCGGAGCAGGCACTCCGCAGCTCCTCGGTGCTCGCAGTGCCCTGTCCGCAGTATGCTGTAGAGCAAATAACACATTTTTATTTTTATACAAATGTGCATAACTTCATCCATTTCTTGTGGCTGCTCTGACAGGAAAAGGAAATTTATGACGCACATCACCCATTTATTTGGCACAGGCAGTGTTTATTGCTGAGGGAGGCATTCTCATGGAATTGATTGCACAATTTCCTCTTGGTGTACTGTTTTCAAGTAATATCCCAAGACCTCTGTGTACTAAGATACAGGGACACTTCTTTCAGGCCTGCAGAATACTAGAGCAGAGGAAAAAAAAAGCCACACAGTGGAAAATATAACGGAGAAATGTAATTTTAATTACACTGTAAATCTGAAGCTTTCTCCACTCTGCTGGGACTCTCTGTGGAAACACCCATTCCCAATAGGTTAAATTTCTAGGTTTCTCCACAGAACTAAGAACAGCTTTTGGGTTTATGGCTGTTTCGTTTTCACAGGTATAAAAGGTAGTTTTGGTCCAGTGCTAGTTCTTGTTCATGCTTTAGGCGTGCCGGGATTATTGACATGGTGGGGCGGGAAGTGTGCCTTTTGGAAAAAGGGAAAGGTGTATTCTTAGCATGGTGGCTTGCTGAAAGGGTGGGATTGTTGCCTGTCCCAACAGGCAAAGAGGGACTGAAGCTATTAATGCCACAAGAGGCAGGAAGAGAGGGGTTGGTACCTTGATTCAAAGGACTGTGTGACAACATGTACTTTAAACACCATGAATGGCACACAGTACAGAAAGAGAGAAACATCTGTCCTGAAAGAGCATAGCTCTTGTTATTTGTTTTTGGTTAATTATTTTAATCTGCCCATGCGCAATCATTTGTACCAAAGCTTCGATATAATAGTTGTCTCATTTGCACGTGGAAAGGCATGGAGTTGGATGTTTGCACACAAATATGCGCCAGGTCATGATGCTGGTTACAAGCAATTATGAACTGAAGGCTGCAACCAGAAAATCTAGAGCTCTTTTTTGGAAAGGTGACTCAAAGTGTAGGGATGGAAGAACGGTGGTGCGTAACAGCAGTTACGGGCAGTAGATTCTGTTCCCTTCCACTCTGCAGGAAACACCAGTGAAAACCCTGTGTGTTTCTGCATGCCGAAGGTACATGTCTGCTTGTGAAAGAGTTGCCTGACGAATAACTTTTTTTTTCTTTCCTGGCTGACTGGTGAATGGCTCCTCACCTGCATCGCTCTCCCAAGCTCTTGGAGGGAGGTTTGGCAGCCAGCACAGCTTTAATTTTATCATTTCACTTCTCTGGTGAATCTGTCTGTTTCTGCTAACTTCCCGATTATTCTTTCAGGCTCCAGAAGAAAGCAATCTCCTCCTGAGCTTCTGTTTTCTCACTTGTGAATGGCAGTTACCTCTTCTCAGCCTCTTGGTGCTCCTCCTCAGGGCCCGGCGCTGGGGACCAGCTTGAGCACTAAGCTGCGTACCCTGCAGCTCTCTGGTTTACAGTTGCAGCGATGGTTTGCGCTATATGTTCGTTAGCGCAGAGGTAGCCGGCTCACTGGTAATGGCCTTTTGTACGCACTGACCTCTGAACCAGAACCAAGACTCAAACCTCAGAGGAGGCCAGTGATTAATCAAACCAGGGATCAACTGTGACTCAACCTTTAGATCCCCAGCTGAGGTTGTGTCCATGGCTGATTAAAAGAGGAAAATATATTTAGCTATTTACAGCTGTATCTCCCTCTGACTGAGGACAAGGCACCATGGATAAACATATTTGTGTTTGTTAGATGTGCAAATTGTGGTTCCTTTGAAAACCTCACAGTTTATCATAAAGCCTCAGAAAGCACATGGCTGTTTATTGACGCTAGAGGACTTCCCGAGACTATGCTGTGGAAGTCACTGCTCGGAGTATTTGACATCGGCTAGCATGTCCACAAGGGAAAAAAGCCCAGACATTGCCATCTGCACATGAAAGAATAAAGGTGGCTTTAAGCAGTCCTCTGTAGGAGATAATTTTCTCCCTCCAATTAGGTCATACTTTCTAGATGCCGCACTTTAGAAGCCTACAGTGCTCCTAAGCCCAGCTCTACAGTTAGTCAGTGGTGAACAGAACATAGAAACTTTATATTGCTAATATATTTCACAGTGCTGTGTGATATTAGCAAACTCCAAATAGCTGTCAGGACCTCAAGGTATTCTGGAACATCCTTTGATGCTACAAAGTAATGCATTTTCCATATTATTCCTTTGAACACATTATATATGCAAAGTCTAGCACTTCTTATAGGAGAGGTGGAATTATCATACAATAAGATTTTTTTTCTTCTAGTTCTTTCATGGCTCATAACATATAAAATTTCTTCTTAAAATCCAGGCTAGGAACTCAAACTTAATTTATACAGTATTGAAAACATTACAGGGCATAAATCAGTTCAATTTTTAAAGTTCCTGTATGATATTTTCAGAGCAGCCAAATTCCTTCATTCGCCTGGACTCCTTCCAAAATTCTGCCAGCGCTCATGGAAATCTAAATAACTTTGGAGAAAAAGCAGGTTTTCTGTGGAGGCTCAGATTACCCTGTCACCCTTCCTCCACTGCAGACAGGCCTCTGATAAACATGGAGAATAGGGACAGGGAAATTACTTCATTACTTCATGTCCTTTTCAATTACAAACATCGAGGAGCCTGAGCCTCCTGCCAGCTCACGCCCCAGACCCTTGCAAATTTGTGGCTTTCAAAAGCCAACGGTTGCATTTCCTTTGCCAGCAGGGATAAGCGATAGAAAGCGAGCAGGGGAGCTCACTTGAATTTTATTCCTGAGTGTTATTTAAAAAGTTTCAAATCTCAGCTCTGTTTATTTAAAGTACGACTCCAGCTGAAATGTAAGTCTGTGAACTGGAGAAGTGATCAAAACAGGGCTGCACCTTTCTTTTTTTTCTGAGAATTAATCACTTAGTGGTGGTGTGTTACTGTAATATTTCTGTGATCACTTAACCTGGAAGCGGTACTTCCAGATAGCTTCATAATATTCTCCTGCTGGCATCTTCAGATCTACTATTTGTACCGTTCATCTGTTTTCAAAGCGCATGAGGTTAATGCATTGTTTTTCTACCAGCTTTGCTTTGTGTTTTGATTTACACCTAAAGAAACAAGTGTGTTTTCTTTGATGTCATTTTTCCATTATTGATGAACTAATATTGCAAAAAAAAAAAAAAAAAGGCTGTTCAAGGGCTTACTCTGAAACCTCATTATTTCTACACAAAAAAAAAAAGAAAAGTAAAACCCAGTTTCAGAACATTGTGTTACAGAGGGGGAAAAAAATGTGGCAGGAGTGAATCTGATTTTCTACTTTGCATGTAAATCTTACGGGCTCAGCTTCAGCTCAGTGTTTAGGCCTGTGTTAAAAGTCACTGAAATAGAAGCCCATCTTTGGGTTAAGCATAGGTGTCTGTATGCAGCTCTGGGGAAGGTTTGCTGAAAGGCAGTTGCAGGGATTATTCTGCTCCTCTTTTTTTAACAGGGTGATCCTGCAGCTTGGGCTCAGGTGACTTGGTACCTTGGGCTGCTCAGGTGTGTATATCCCAATCACCTTTGTGACCTTTTTTTTTCACTTTTGTGATCAGGAGGGAGGGAAGGGAGAAGAGGACAAGGAAAAAGGTTGGGGAGGTTTTTCGGTGCCTCGCAATTCAGGTTTTGCTTTGATATGAATCCAAAAATTCAGACATTCTTGTGAAATGAGTCTGCAGTGGGTGTGAGTAGAGCTAAGAGCTGAGCACATGGAAACCAAGAGGCCATCCAGAAGTTCTCACTACAGCCTTTCCCAGGTTTTATTTCTTACTTACACATTACTTGAACACTTCTGCTTAAGTCTGTGGGAATTTTTCTAAGTGAAATTAAAGTGTAGGGAGTTGTTAGTTCGAAGGCGTGCAGCATCTTTTTCATGCTATCAAAGCTTCATCCCTTGGCTAGATCTCTCCGGGATTCAGACTGTGTGTGGGGGGGGACGTATGTGTGTGTGTATGTGCTCTTGCTTCTTGATACTCCCTGCTACATCTTGGGCCATAAATATTGCGTGAACCACGACGGAGGCATGTCTATTGCTGGTATCAGCCCAAATGTGGAAGTACATAAAACAAAGAATTACTAAGGAAAAGTTCACCAGACTTGGAAACTCCCAGCTGGCCAGGTCTGGGCTTTGGGAGCTGGCTGGAACGAATGATCTGTACCTGAAATACTTCCACGTACTCACTGACTCCCCAAGACATGACGCCAAAATTCTTTCTTTGCATAATGCTAAGGTCACAATGATGCAGACAGTTCTTAGTTAACGGAAATTTTGGATGCACTATAAACAATTTTTTCCCCTTAAGAAGGAAAACTGCAGCTGGACCCTTATTCTATTTGCTGATGTGTAGTAAGGAAAAGCGTATCACCCCAAGAATGCCTATTGCTGTGACAAATCACAAGAAGTGGAGAAAGAGTTAGTGCCTGCTAAATTTAGCCTGTGCAAATCCAGTACATTCCAAGTCCGTGGAGTGAAATACTGTTTGGAGTAAAATATGATTGAAATATTTCTGGGAATATAACTCCACTGGCTAGTTTACCACCTGGTCTTAGTTTTCGTATTGTAGGAGAGGAATTAAATTTTTATTATTTTGAAATTGTAGCCCTCTCCCCCCCCAATATCAGTTCTCGTGTCTTCCCACTGAAGCAAGCGCTGTTAAGCTGCTATAACTTTAAGAGCATGAAAGCAAATGTTGTAAAGAGGTCACTGTAAAGGTCACGCAGCAGGTTTGATGTGTCAGTGGATAAATGATGGGATCACATCTGGAACAGTTTGGTGAATAAATAAAATGTGAAAGCTCATATATCACTGCCCACCTTCCAATCTGTAAGGGAAAGAGAAAATAAATTCTCTAATAACCTTGTAAAGCACATAAAAGATATTGAATAAACTCTTGAAATTTTGTGACTAAAACTGTCTGTATTAAATAATGATTTTAAGAGTGGCAAAAAGCTTGAAATACAGTATGAGTCTTCCTTGTAAAATGTTGTTTTATTTTATGGTTTATTTATTAGACTATAGTTGGATAGCTTTGAAAAATATAATTTTGAGTTTAACTATGTGTTATTGAAACACTCTTCCTTTAGATATGTCCCCCAGAGGTATTTTATATTTACACTTAGGGAAAAGAATTTTCAATTTTTATTACACAGTGCTGTATTATTGCTTATACTGCCACTATATTCTGCCTTCTGCAAGTAACATTAATATATGCATATTTTACTGCCATTACCTTCAAAAGGCCTTAGAAAACCCATAGGTCTAAAATGATTTCTCTAAGTTGGTCATTACTGACTACTGAATTAAGATACAACAGGCTGTATATTGTTTTACTGGGCCATTAATAATAAGCCCCTGTGAATTGTAAGGCAGCAAGCTAGAAACTGAGTAATTTCAGTCACCCAAGAAATGTACAGTATTAATAAAAGGCTCATAGAAACCTGTTCTGGAGTGTGAACGCCTTCGGTGCCTGAGGAGGGACTAAAGGCAGCGGGTGAGCTTTGATCTCCAGACTCCTGCAAGCAGCTCCTTGGGACGCGAGTGGCAGGGGCTCGTGTGGCTGTGTAGGCAAAGTATCACACTCCTGTAAAAAAATAATAAGTTTCGCTGCTTATTTTCCTCTCTTGTTACAGACTGTTGCAGGGCCAGAGCCGTGCTCTGTGAGGCATGCAGACAGCCTCGCACACCCACGCTGTGCTCCACTGAAGTCACCGGGGCTCCAGGCAGTCGGGTACACCCAGGCACAGACTGGGCTGCGGGAAGAGCAGGCAAGTTAGTCATGGCACTCCCACCGTTCTGCTGGGGAGGAAGAGCCGAAGCCAGTGCCCGATGCAGTCACGGAGAAAGTGTCTCATTAGCTTCAGTCGGGAGCAACAGGGTGAATGCTGTCGTTGGCGGGCGCGGATGCAGGGAAGTGTGTGGGGGATGGCTGGAGATCCAGGGAGTGGTGTGTAGGCTGTGGGTGCTGGCGAAGTTATGAAGAAACCTGAAATGTCACCGACTAATGCTTGTTTGACTCCTACCTTTCATTTGTGCAGTGCAAGGCATTTAGCATCCGAGGTAGATGGTGGAACAAGAACCAAAAAAAACCTATAGGCAAAGTCTAAGTGGAATATACCCACAAATACAGCTTTTATTCTGGAAGACCATATTATCTGTAACCTTTAATCTGAACTGTGGCGGCACTTAGAAATCGCAGATCACCTTGTAACATCACTAGACATCACTGAAACTGATGCCGGGAAGCAAATCAATGACTTACAAGAACAATTTATTTCCCCAAATATGATCTTGCTACAGATAAGTCAATCCTGCAGTTTCTCTAATTCATTTATTAAGTGCCACCTTAAAGTGGGTTTGGATTCTTGTCCCTGTCAGACAGCTGTTCTAAATATCTTATTCCTTTGATGAGCCGAAACCTCTTCAAATATCCAGTTCATACTTCAGAGCCAACTTAGCTGTATTAAACTTTTGGCAAATGTATGGTCATGTGGTCTTTGAAAACAACCATATTTAATATGACTCTGTGCAGCTCTTTTTCCTCAGAGAAAAGGTAATTTAACTTACGGAGAGAATCTTCTACTTTAGCACTGATTTCTGATTCCCTGGGCAGAGCTGTGGGTTTTTCTCTTTCTTTTTTCCTGTGAAGGCTTCTCATTGCTCTAAGGATGAATGGGAGCATGTGAAATGCTCCAGAGAGAGTGACAGGGCTGGGGCAGAACATGACACCTGTTCTAAGGCAATGAAAGTTGTAAAGGCAACAATTTCTCTAGCAAAGACATGTGACGAGGTGCCATGTTGAGATATTCTTGGCCAGTAGCAGTGGTTCGTGAGTTTTTTTTCAGAAATGAAACTTACCTTTTACTCAACTTTATTCAGCCTAGATTGTTATTTTTGCAAACCGAATTCTATTCAACTAGACCTGGGTCTGTCTGAGGCTCTGCATAATAAATCAGTGGTTTTCTCTTCCTGTTCTCTTGAAGTTCCTCTTTAGAGTCCCTTTTTATTGTATTGCCTCTTCTGAGCCCACTTTCACCACGGCCATCAATAAACCTTCATGAATTAACCTGTTGAGAGGAGGGGTAGGAGAACCTTACATCACAGCTGTAAGATTAAATGCTGCTGTTGAACCCTGGACAATTTTCTGCCACTAATCTTTTGGTCTGATGAATATAGCTAGATATACTACCCAAACCTTTCGGTGATGGAAATCATAACTAGATCTGCTAAGCAGAGAAGTAAGAAGACTGGGTGATAAATACATGAGGAAGAACTATTTTTGACCATGTATTTGACAACTTTTTTGAGGATACGTGTGATTTATAGATTCCACCTCTAAAACCTATGTTAAGAGAATAATACGGCTGCGAAATAGCAGAATATTATTTGACCACTTACTCTTCAAACTTCTTATATCTATGTGTAATAATAGCATGTTATGTAGGAAAAGTACATATGAACGATTACAGAGATAATCTTCTTCCTGCACTGGGTTTAACGTTTATCACTTGAACGTCCAGTCTTCTTATTGTTTCTTTACCCATCCCAGATTTAGGGTGGATATGGATTTGTAGGTCACATATACTTAGTTGTACCTGTGAGGCCATTCATATAAGGCCATATAGTAATGTATATACAATAGCAAGCAAAATTAGAGTTACCCAGGGAAATATAATAGTACTAAAGCATAATTTTTGCTTGCTTTTCTGGCAATCTAAATTTTTTAGTTTTGTTAACTTTTTGAGCAGATTTTTTCTTGTAAAGAAAACTCTAACTCTTCCCATCAGAGCTCAGTCTGAGGCGGATCCCTCTGCCCCATTGCAGAACTCTCCCTGAAAGCGGGGAATCTGCACCCATAATGGCCATGGGGGACAGCCCGTGAGGAGAAAGACATGACACAAACATTGACTGTGTGATGACTTATGCAACCACTGAGAAAGCACCTGAGGATGGGTGGCTATCAGAAGCTTAGGTTTTTGTTGCTAGCTGATGATTTTGTTACTAGCTGCTTCAGAGATCCAATCTCTACTTTCGGCAGGCTGTACTAGCCCCTGGGAAACTTTGTGGTTCTGGAGCTAGCTAGGGTTTCAGCCCTCAGCTGAGAGCCAAGGCTGCAAATCTTGTTCCCAGGTCCCCCAGGCAAACCCTTTAAGGCTTCATTCTACCTCATCTCACAGCTGCAGGAGAGGCACAACCTAGCATTAAGTCAAGTGGTTCAAAGTCCATAAATTAACCCTTGCAAGGCTGCACTGAACTGTTATTATGCACGCAACCTTGTGGGTAGTTAATAGTGAAGCTGGGAAGAAAACCCAGGAGCCCTAATTTCATGGCTGTGTTTCTGACTGTGTCTTTTTAGCCCAGGATGGGTCAGTGTCTCTCAGATTTCAATGGTGGCTAAGCACATAAACATCACAGCTGATCTGGCCCTAATCCTGCAGTTCTTTGCCCCACTGATGCCCTCACTGAGCACAACCACTCTACTTTCTGAGCCAGATACTAGTTTCCTGTGGAACATCTTCAACTTCGCCGTGCTTTTCTGAGAATTTTTAATCTTGAGGGAATGTCTGGGTTTAGAGACATGCACAGCAGAACAACTGTGCTGTGAGGAATATGGTTTTAATCAGAGTGAAACAATGCTTCTGCTAATTACATGGTATACTGTGTGATAGATGAGATCCTATGCTGTTTCCTCTCTCAGACTACGCAACATCTTGTAGTTTCTCTTCCCTGCCAGAAGCCATCAAATCTTTTTTGAAATTCAGTTGAACAACTGCCCTTGCAAACAAAGAAGAGATGAAGAGACATTACTGTAGGCTGAAGGAAAATTATGAGATTGAGGAAGGAAATATGAATCTTTCAGAATTATAAAGATCACAGCAAATAAACTCATAAAATAGGAGCTGATGCCATGTCATTAGAAGATCCAATCATTTTCATTTTGAAACATTTCAGCACATTTACAAACTGTGGTCAGCTGAACATGCTGCTAAATCAATACCTGAAACACTTTTTCACTTTTCCAACTTGGTTCTTGCATCTGGCTTTTCTGGGGGAGGGGGCCGCTCTTTGAAAATTTACTGTATAGGGAATAACATATATGAGGTGAGATGTGATGCATGGCTGAGGGGAGGATCAGACCAATAATCCATTGTAGGGCTACATTATGGTTCTACAATCCACCATCCATCTATGTCAGGTGGGTATGCTTTAAATGGGAAATGGTAGCCATTGGAACATGTAAGATTAATAGGTGATGTGTGTGTTAATCACAGGATCATAGATGTTGGGTTTGGAATGATCTTTATAGATTGTTGAGTCAAATCACCAGGATCTCTTGCGGTTTATCCCAGGTATTTTCCCTCTGAGATTGCTAGCTGGCGTCGGCTGGAATGTGTCTGTTGATAATGCTTGCGCTGCTTCTCTCTTCAGACTGCTACGCTGTTGAATTACTGTTCCTGTTGGAAAGTTTTTTCTTGTTATCTAATCTAAACTTGCCCTTCTTTAATTTAAAGCCATTACCTCTTGTAGTACATTGCACTTGGCCAACCTTAAATAAGTCTTTCTTCTCCTTTACATTATTTCGTCTCAAGTATTAATTACCTCCAACACTTCTCTTTATTTCTCTAAGCTATTTAGGTTAACTTCCCTTAACCTTTCTTCGAACCCTCCTCTCAAAGGTTACCGTTAGCTGACATATTGTCTTGAAAATGTTAACTGTTGCTAAAAGCACTTCGCATAGAGCACACTTCCTACTGAGCGTGCAGCCAGATAAATATGTGGTGACCTTTTTTTCTGGGAGCTCTCATGGACATAACATGGTCATGTAGGTGATTCTTAACTACCGACTTTCCCAGCAATGTACTTGGTGCTCTCTGCTTTTATTTGTAGATAGAAATCAGGTTTAACTTAAGAGTAAAGGAGCTGACCTGAAAAGTACCCGATACAATTGCTCAAAACCCAAAGTGACAAACAGAGAGGATGTATGGCCTGGCAGTAAAATCTCAATTGTGACCTTCTAGAGGACAAATTCTGTCCATTAATGCCTCAAGATTACTGAGGAAGCATGGCACAGCACAGAGAGTTTAGTGCTGTGCACTTTTTTCTTTCAGGGGGTCTGAGACACTTGCAGTCTAGGTTGGCTCTCTGAGAGCTGAGACGCTGTCTGAGGTGAGGACACTTCAAGTCAGTTTGATGGAAACTCAATTGCATAACAGGGGAGTGCAACTGAAGTGAGCTTGTGAACCTCAAAACATAACTGCTCGTAGTCCCTAGCCAGGGAGCGAGGCTGCCCACAAACCCCTTCACTTCTGTCCTGTCCTTAGTAGGATTATTCCCACCAAGAAATGCCTACTTGCAGAAACCTAGGGAGAAAGGTGTCTGTGCTCCCCTGGGCACATGGGCTAATTTTTCAGCTTCGAATGCAGGGTGCTTATGGAGGAAGTGCCATCAGGGTATTTCTGTTCATTTATCTTGGAACTGGTCAGAATCTGGTCCTTAATCAAGAATCATTATGTCAGGAGCAAAAATTTTTGCTGTGCTAGTCTGAGCAAGGCAGATAGGAGAAGTTATGTTATCCCTTTAACAATCTAGCCATTAAACTCCACACGGGAACATCTGTTTCCTTCATATTCTTCGCACAGGATGGGAGTTTTGCTCTCAAAGACAAGGAGCTTTGCTATCACATTGTATATTTTATCCTGTTCCCCTCTTTCACTTTTTCCAGAGGAGGTTGGAGGTGTTATTTGATACCTGTCAGAAAAGAGCCCATCTCTTACAACATAGGCTTCTTGTGTCACCTTTGAGGTTCTCCAGTGTTACTTGTATCATCAGGGAATTAAAACGTTCAAACTGATGCAGACAAGATGAGAAAAGCCTGAGATTCTGGCAGAATGGTTTTTGTTCACCGTTGTTCCCAGGCCAAAAACATTTGGGGACCCCTGTATTTTGGGGAGAGTAGAATCTGTGAGAAGCCACCTCCATCTCACACACATATCTGGTTTGCTGGCTGACAAATGTCACATATCCAGCATGCCCGGTTTCTCTTGTGCCTGACAACAAGCTCCTCAGGATCTTGTTTTAGAAGCATATAAACATTGGTAAAACTGAGGTTTGCTGAATTCTTGCCCACAGCTTTTGTGACTCATCATCTGGTATATTCACATGTAACTCATTTTCCCAGTAAATCTTTACTCCAGACCTCGAAGAGGATACAGGAATGAATGAAGAGTTGCTGTTTCTTTTCTAAAAGTTTCTGTGGAAACAGATTCTTTCCTATTTCTGTGGTGCTGATTGCATTCTCAAGCCTAGTGCTGCACCTTGAAATCCAGTACTTGGAAATGTTCCAGAACAAAGGGAAATCCTTGTAGTGGTCATACAGCTGAAATGATTGGGTGACAGGTGTCAATTTGATGTAGAAAGGTAAATGAACGTGTATTTATGAATATGCCATTCTCTCAGGCAAGTGAGAAAAACATCCTTTTTTATTTTTTTTTAACTGTCTTATGTGCCACACTATAAAAGAAAAATAGAAGGCACATTCTGATCTTCAGGTCACTTTGCATGAAATGTTTTAACCTTTCAACAGCTGCTTACGTTTTCTGATAGAAGCCAACTGGCATTATCTCCTAGTCAGAGATGAAGCGTGGAGAAGCTCTGTCATTGCCCAGGGCCCGGCTGGCTTAGCGATGGCGTTTTCAGCTACCAGTTGTGAGCCTTGATCTCCCGTTGCTCTGGTTCCAAGATGTGTTGTTCTCTAGTCATGAATCAGTAAACTCTGCTGAAAACACCTTGTATATATTGGTACTACTTGACCATTGAACATTTTGCTATGCAGAAATAGCGTAGTGGAACAAGGACACACTAGTAAATATGCTGATGAGAAATCCTTTATTTCACTGAACTAGGCAGAAGGTTGGGGAGTGAATTCTTTACATCTGATAAATCAAGGCTGCTCTCCCTCCCCATGGAGGAGGGGCAAGAACCTTCTGCAGAACTAGTATTCCCAGAAAGTGTGGAGTGGTTGCGATGAGTGCATCTAGCCGTCTGTCTGGGCACTTGAGCATCCACAGCAATGTGGGTATAAAAGGAGCATACATTTGAAGTACAGCTCTATTTCCTGCCTGCTGGATTGCTCTCTGCGGAGAGGTAATTGGTGGAAATGTGGTGATCCTACTGTTATCACTCACATTTGATGCCTGCACAGCAGAAGCACTGTTTGGTAAAGGAACCTCCTTTGAAACATTCCCAGAACTCCAGATTTTGCAAACCTCCTGATGTCTGCCAACACACACGCACTTTTAGTCCCACAGAAGCCAGAAATCACAGAATCCTGCAGAGACATCTCCAGAGGATCATCTCTGGCATTACATGGGGAATGATTGTTCATACAGAATGTGAGAATGGGAAAAACAAATGTGGCACCCTCTTGAATGGGTTGATTTATGATACCAGAAGAGTTGGGAAGTACAGAACTGCCTTCCGGGACCAGCTAATTTCATGTTTTAGTTGCTTGTAAATAAGTGAGTTTCAGATAAATGCACCCATCTAGCTGAGCGCATGTTTCATTACTGGGAGGATTAAGCTAGTTTAAAAGATTTAGGAGACTACTGCGCCAAGTTCATGTTTTTTAAGAGTGAGGACTGCCAAGCCCAGTGGGTGTAAGAGCTACTTTGGAAGCATTTTGTGAACTATTCCTGATGCATATCTTCAAAATATTTAAAGCAACACCTGTCATAGACTGTTCTCTCCTTATCCTCTCTTCATGCCAAGTAATGGCGCCACGTGGTTTCTACAACTGAACTCTTGGATACAGCTTCCTGCAGCGTGGTGTGCAGTATACATTGGCACAACTTCTTTTTTTCCTTTTTTTCCCCCTCTAGGATTACTACATATTGGGTATGAGTGCTAATAAACTGCTTGGGAGCCACTATTATCGTGTTAATCTGGATTTGGCATTATAAGGATATTAAAGCTATTCCATTATCAGCCTTGTGAATATAAAATGCCATGGACTTTTAAATATTTACATTACTGTGAGCTACAGGCCCAAAGGTATGAGGGGGCTGTATTCAGGCCTCCCACGATGGAGTAAAGAGGGATTTAGACTCCTGACTATGCAGGATTACCACATCCTGTCTCCCTATATAATGAACAGAGAATAAGCAGTTGTGCTGGCTAAGTTAGGTGCTCATAGCAAACGATACATTTTTTCCCACTGATTTCAGAGGGAAGTGGGGTCTGGACAAAAGGTTAAGCCCTTCTTGTTATTCTGATTGCAGCTGCCTGAATAGCTTCTCGCTTGGCACCTGGGAGTACGGGTCTGCACCACGGTCGGGCTGTGGAGAGCTTCGTCTTGGGGGTCTGTGAGTCCAGTCTTGAGGCTTCCTCACTTGTTTCTCATCCAAAGGGTGCGTAATGAAAAGAGAAGGTGTTACTGGGACAGTTGTTAGTACAAACACCATCATGTGCTTTTAGGGCCTATCCAGCCATTTTAGCAAAGCGCTGTTTTTGTCGCTCGCTGTACCTGGCGGCTGCAGGCTGGGGGTAGCTGGCACAGCGCGGCGTCTCCTGCCTGTGCTGTGCGGAACCTCCGTCGCCACAGAACACACTGCGGGCCATGTGAGCGGTGATATGTAAATCATCATTAGCAGATGTTTATTGTTTCTTTTCAGAAAATCAGATTTGACTAATCAGCCTAAGTGAAACATATGCTGAAATTAATTAAAGTTTGTTTTAAAATAATTTGCATGCTTATTGCTTTTAACTGATTGTAATTGGGGCTTTTGAATACTTTTTAACAAACAGAGTCACCTAGGTTGAGCTTTTCAAAGCACTGACTGGCACGTCGCCATACATCTTCCACTAATATTTTGCTGGCTAAATGACCTGTATTGCACTGAGTTCTCAATCCCACTGTATCACAGAAAAAAGAAATAACATGTCATTGTTTCCTATTGTGCCATAGTGGTTTTGTAATGAGTGCAATTGCTGAGATATGTGTGCCATGATGAAAGATGTGATGATTACAGATTAACTGAAGACAGCAGAGCTTTTATGAATAATACACAGAGTTAACAGCACGCTTAAGTATCGTGTGTGGTGGGAAGTCTCATTATTTTGGCAAGACTGCTCACCTGCAAACATAACTTCCAGCCACCTCTAGCATCGCCCCTGGACAGCAAGGGGTATGTCAAGACTACCGCAGAAGCCCACGGCTCAAGGTTGCCCTACAGGTAAGCTCACTGACCAGCCATGCTTCGGAGGTGGTGTCTGACACTCTGATTTGAGCCTGGAGGGAGCCAGCTGGCTCTGCAGGCAGGGACATTTAGGGTGGGAAGGGACTGGCGTCGTCTCAAGTTCTGCCCCAACAGGCAGCATGGCTCAACTGGCTCAACCCACTTGTCTCTGGGAATCCAGCACAACAGCCAAAGGCAGCAGAAACCTTGCCAGAGCATACTGGTGTCTCACTTGCACTCCCAGCCAAGGCGCCTGGGTTCTACGTCTAGTGCTGCTGTTGACTTATTGCTTAACACCGGGCAACTCGCTTCTGTTTTGCTCCCCACATTTTTTTAGCTGAAGTCAATTTTTGGGTCCAAGAACTGTCTCTTTGATAACACCAGCTTGCACAATGGGGCTCTGAACAGGACATGCTTTTAACTCTGGGCATCTCACTGGGAGCCAATGAACCGTGTGCTCCAGGCTCTACGTGGGCTTCTTAATGGTCTCCAGGTGGAGATGAAGGTGTGGGTTATGACCTATAACTTTCTAAATAGCCTGGGGCTGGCCTAGCCATGGTACTGCCTTCATGGCATCCTGCAATGGTTGCCAGAAATGTGCTCCTTTATGGAAATAACAAGGTAAGCAGCAGTCTGCAGCTAGTCTTCAGGAAGAGGTCCCTTTTCCCCCACCTCTACTCCTTTGGTTTGAAAATATCTGAATTTGGTGACTGTCAAGAATGGCCCCAGAAAAAGATGTGTTTGAGTGAACCTAGAGTGCCCAGGGGGCAAAAGGCTGTCTAGTCAGCTAGCTGAGCTCCGGTGAAAGACCTTTCAGTAAGGTGGAAGTTAAATTTACTTGCAGTTCAATTTAATTGTATTTAGCCTCACACATCCAACAACCCTGATCTGGAAAATCTAAGCAGTCCTGAGGACTGAGGGTGGGTCCTTGTACGCAGAGTGGGCCCGTCAGTGGAGCTGTGTATCAGCATCCCGCCACTGACAAATACTCTTCATCCCAGCAGAGGATTTGTCTCACCAGCAGTACTTACTCTGCAGCGGAGCTCGCAGGGTTAGTGCAGGACTCGGTTTGTTCTTTTCATTCATTAGCTTGCTTAGATCTTCCTCAGACCACACTGAAGACAAGAGGCACTTATTAAGAGCAGCAGTTTGTTTCAAGTGCTTTCTCATAAGTTTTCAAATCTTCCTGCTATAATGTCACAGCATCACTGGCTCCTGTGATGGAGAATAACAGTGGTTCATTAGGCTCATAAATCCAAAAGGAAGAAAGACTCTCCTGGAGACATGAGTAGCTTTATAACAAACAGAGCAGCGGGAGAGCCTGCAAATTATCAGCCCAATGCTTTATAAGCGTTTTATCATCATTTGGGGGAAATTACAATAAAGAGCAATGAGTAAGTGAAACATAAACTATGGCATAAGCATGCCCCATGTTCTCTTCTGTCCACGTTTCATGTAAAAGCTTATTTGAAGCCATGGCACTAGGGTGAGAACCCAGGACAGCTTCAGAACCTTTTCCTCATCCAGACATTTGCCTAGGCTGGAAATTACACAGGGTTATGTGTTACGTGTGCAGATTCCACCAGAAGAGAGAAAATATATGCAACATTTAACAATATCTCTCCCCGTTATTCCAATGCAAGTGCTGCATGACAATAAGCTTGATGATGTTTACACCCTATCCAACAGTTTTGCCACTACCACATTTTTAAGTGTGCAGCTTTGATTTATGACTCGTGATACTAAGATCCCAGCCTGTAAATTTTTACAGCAAGCAGACTTGAATTATGTGTTGAGTCTGCTGTGCTGGATCAAAAATGCTCAAAATGCTCTCTGGGAAGATTTAAATGTATACAGTCTCTAAGCCATGGAAATATTGCTCTAATGTGCCTATGTGATTTTTAACAGATTGTGAGTTCAAATCCATTTATCAGCTGATGTCTAATGAGTTTGGCAGGCCCTTACTACATTAAGTATAAGAAAAACTATGAGCATAATGATGTAGACAGAGGAGAATTTAATGAACAAATAAGTGACCTTCACGTTTATGTGAGATAAAGATTTCATGCCAAATTTTGCATAATATACGCTGGAAATAATGGGGTATTTATTAGATTTCTTCTCTCTCTTCTCCTCTTCTTTACACAATGCATTTTTTACATAGAAGAACTGTGTCATCCATGGTGTGTGACTGGGAAGAGTGCAGCTGACCTGCAGTGGCTAAACCTTTTAGTTCTACCTGGGCGAATCCAACTGAACAAAATAAAGGAGTAAGTCATTCAAGGCCTGCTTCAGGGTGGCAGCTCTGCCGGAGGTCAGCACATGGTTGCCACATGTACTGGGGTTCACCTTGGTGCCTGCACTGCCATCACTGCTTAGCACTTCTGGAAAATCACGTCACCCATTTTGATGTTTGAATATGTATTTAGGACCTTAATTATAGGTGCTTGTCTCTGTAAAATGCATCCTAGCATTCTGACCTGAATCCCACCAATCTCCTTGCACTGTGTTTCACGACTAGTGACTACTAGTGACTAGCTCCAGTGCCTTTGAAGAATGGGGGACTCTCTCCTCTGGCTGAGGAAATGTTGAGCTCAAGGATATAGTTGAAGTTGGCTGGATCTGGGCTTTGTTTTTAGGGCTGCTTTGAATGATGAGGATGGAAGAGCAAGATAAGGCTCCAAAAGTCTCCTCACGCTCCTGCCCCGCCGTCACTTGTTAAGCTCCACTGCTAACTGGTATTTAAAAGTCCCCTTCTCTGTTTAAATGTCAAACCCTACCCTGCATGGTAAGATCCTAGATGTTGCATCATCCCAGGCCAGGACCCTGGCTGGGTGGGCTGCAGGACAGTGATGAAGGTGGAAGACCTGCATGTCTGGGTGGCCCTCTGCAGTCTATGCCCGGTGCTCTCCACTTCTCAACTCATGAAAAGCCCCAGTGCTCTCAGCTGGGTCCAGCTCCACCTTCTGCATCCAGACTGGGCTCCTCGAGGGTCGTCTCTGGGTGCCAGCAGCTCAGACCAGCAGTAGCTGTGTCTCCATCCACACTTCACAGCTGCAGATCCAGCCGTGGAACTGTTTGTGTACAGGTGTGGGGGGTGAAAAGCTGTTAGATTAATAGGTGCTGTCCCCACAGCCCGTCCCATCTCCCATGGGAGCAGCCAGTGCTGTGAGTTTGTCCCAATGCACCAAATGGACATCAGCAAGCATGAAGGGCAACCCACTTGCCCCAGCTTCCATGTGTCCACGAAGATGTCTGGTTGCTGCTGCCTGCCCACGTAAAGCCTGACAAATAGACTCTTTGCAACAGTGAGACGGACTGGAAGGAAAAATAATAAGCTGTTTCTTGAGGCTGTGACATCGTACTTTCATTAAAAAGTAAGCAACGCTGAGGATATTTCCACCAGAGGCAATGGGATTTTTTGCTGAGGCAATCCAACTCGGTGGGAAGGAGAGAATTGTAATCTGATCATTAAAAAAGGAACAGGGCAGAGGGGCAGTTTTCTGAAAGAAACTGATTGAGCCACATGGTAGGAAAAATAGTGTCTTATTTACCTTTTTTCCCATCCTTTTTTTGTTTATGCAGGAGCAGCAAAACCTGACTTCATTTTTCTATTTGAGATGATCTGTGGCTTTGCTGCGTGTCCTGTAACTCGGCAGGTATTACAAACTGTATTTCCAACTAATGAACTGAGTGAATAATTTATTTAATGTGTCAGACATGGCAGAAGGTACTGCAGCCAGTCACTGCTCATGGAGCTAATTGCTGCACTAAGAAAACAAATCTGTGCAAGTCCTCATTTCAAAGTTATTTCCAAACATTAATGCAAAAGTTATTTCAATAACGAGGCCTCTCAAAAGAAGCATCACTTTTCACAGCACATTGCATAGTTCTGTTGACCCTCAAGCACTGTTCAGCTGGGTGAAGCGCAGTTCAAACAAAACTTAAACCATAAAACTTGGGCAAAGGGGAGGCTGTGTAAAGTCTGTGATTAATTAGCAATTAGCAATATTGAAATGCAGTGAGAAGGGAAAGAACTGGTTCTGTGCAGAGAGTCTTGAACGCCTGTTTGCTCAAAGTGTTTATGCTGAGGTTGCGGGGGCTTAGGAGGTCTCAAAGTCAGGTAGTCAAACAGCCTAAGCAGGAGCAGCTTTGTGGCTTAGGTGAGCAATGGTTTAGAAACTCACCTAAATACAATTTTTCTCATTGCAGCTGCCAAATTTGAATACACAGTTGAATTCACTATTGAGCCGAACTCTTCCCTCAGACAGATGCCAGGATATGTGTTGCCTGCGGAGCACCCTGTGTCAGTCAGGGGAACGGTCAGATTGCCTGTGTGAAACCCCTGCTGCCCTGAGCCTCCCCAGAGCCCTATTTTAAGGCATCTAAGTGGTGTCCTGGCTTTGTGTTAGTCTTCTACAGAAGGTGAGTTTCCCCATCGGTAAGTGGGATTCGTGCTCTCTCTTGCCTGATGCAAACAAGATAAGCAGTGTCATGGGATTTCTGAACCTCCTGTAAATGAAAACTCCTGGCCCTATCCCCCACTAAGCAATGTGGCCTGGACAAGGAATGAGATAGATATATCACAGGCAGAATTCCCCCCCTCCTTCTGCCCCATTTCCTTGAGATCTTATGCAGACCTCCACCTACTTAGAGTCACTCTTGGCTTATCTTGGAGAGGTTTTAGGGGTATTTCCCAAATCATTCTTTAACCTCTTAACTTGCTGAAAGGAATACGCACTTATGGAAAGGAAATCCTGAGGTAGATTAAGCTTTTCAGGAAACATTTAGGCAGCAGATAACAGGTAACTGGAAAATGATGAGCTAGTAGCCATTCCTGGGGAGCAACATGGAGAGGTGAGGTTAGCTGCCTCCCTTTCCTCTGTGGCCAAGGGATGTGTCAGCCTTGGTCTGAGTGAACACAACTCCACTAATTTCCATTTGCATTTGATTACACCAAGGCTGAAGTTGGTCCATGGTGTTTTATTGTATTCCTTTATTTGATTTTGGTTTATTTCTGCTTCCTATACCATAAAGCTGACCAGCTGAACCATACAGCATGTAGCAATTTACGGTAAACCCTCCTTGTTCGACTCAGTAATGGATGGAAACAATTCTGAAGTTAATGGTATTAGTGAGGAAATACAGTCATTCTTAACCAATCTTGTAATGCCCTTTTGGAAAAATGATACCTAAGACTACTTTTATCATTCGATTTACAAGTCACAAATTTGTGCAAGAAACTTGACTTTAAGTCAGTCACACACCTTATAAACTGAGCAGGGCCGGTTCACAAATGGTTTTACAGCTCCATACACTTCCCTGGAGGAGCCATCTCCTTCCTGCTGGCCAGACACATTGCCTTGAAACGGCTGCCAACTTTTTAAGAGTTCCTTTTTGGCTATATTCTTCTTTTCATAGCAGCATTCATGGCCCCAGCCCAGGTTCATAAGGAACAAAGTGTAAAATTAATCAATGGATTGATGCACTGTTTAGAATAAAAACAGCCCGGTTTTGGCTACATTTTCTGCCCCTCCAGCCAAAAGAGTGCATGTGTGTACATGAAATGTAATTTAGTTTTTCCTTTGCTGCCTGTTGATTTTCCTCTAATTCATTTTCCTTTTGCCTCTTATTGAGTCTCCTCTTGTCTGGGTAAGCTTAACCCTGTAGTGCCTGGTCTGCACATCACACAGCCACCCGAGGGACCCCGTAGGTGGGCCCTGGGATGGTTACAGGCTTCATTAGCTGCTGGAAGGGGCACGACGATGCTCAGGAAAAGGACCGCGTGAGCTCAGCAAGCCACAAGTGAAACCTTTGATAGGGAAAATCTACCTGGAGTTTTAATGACTTGTAAAGCCCTGAGAAAACCTCTCACTTGATATTTATTGCCTTGAATGTCTTCCAAATGAACTTTATCTAAAACGTAGCTCAGCCTTTTTTGGGAGTGTGTGTGCCTTGGTTGAAGCCATTAACACAGAGAGCTGTTCCTCCCCTCCATGGACAGAAACCACAACTTCTCAGTCACAACGGGATGTAACTTGAGGCTTTGTGTTACAGAGCTTTAGTGCATAAACATGCACATTCACACTTCAAAATGACAGTAGTGATGATTAATCAAACATCTTGAAGCACAACTGAAGCCCATCTAGTGTCTGAAGCTAGAGGAGGGTTTAGGTGGGCCGTCAGATAAATGCATAAATTTCACAGGCTCCAATGAGCTCTTTTCAGACAGGGGAAAGTTGACAATAACTGTGTTGGTAACCTTAATTTCAGAAGTAGCTGGTCTGGGAAAAAGTTAATCATATTGTAGGCACTGTCTACCGCCACTCAATCTCGTTTCTATCACTCTCAAAGTCATGTATTTTTAAAAATACCAAAAGCAATTTAAAAATACATCTAACAGTAATCACTTCATTGGAAACAACACACTGCAATAACATAAAACAGCAGCCACTTTCCTGTGAAGATTTATGAGACAGACTAGTTTTCTCACGACTTATGTTATTCCTGCCTTATTGTTTTGTCAGCATTGGATATGGAAAGTGGATGATATGTGAACACTCTCCAGCACTAGAAAGCTTCAGAGTTTTGATTAGGTAACAAAATTGAAAAAGTGAGTTTACTTGCCCTGTTCAATCTCCATGATTTAAATTTGGGTATAACAAAGATGCCTGAGCAGCAAGCTGCCCTCCCTGCAGCCCACACGTGTGGCCGTGGCTCTCACGGATCCCATCCAGAGCCTGATCCTGAACGTCCCCTGCTGGGTCTGGGAATCCAAAGGGATTGTAAGTGTCAGAGTCAGACACTGACTTTGCAGTACAACGACAGGTAAAATGGTAGTGATGGTGAACAAATGGAGACATGAAGATAGTTCAGGGCACGCAAACCCATGTTGAGGCAGGCCTTGTGATCACATCAGTGTGGATGGCTCATGCTGCGTCCAGGGGAAAATGTCTCATGTTTGCAGTGGCTGACTGCTGATGTCCCCTAGAAATCAACAGTGTGGGATGACGACGATGGGCCAAAAATGAGGAGCCTGGGTGGAAGAAATCCCTCAGTTGTTAATGAGGGGAACTTACACCCTGTGGAAGCCTGGGGAATTCAGCCCAGTGTCAGCCCCTTTGGAGACAGAAGGTAACTGAGAGACTGCTTGGTGGGACATGTGCTGCCAGTTTTCAAAGAGAAAATAGAAGGCTGATTTTTCAGCAGCTGCATGCATGCTTTGGGTTCACTCCCCCACCCACCCCATCGAGCCAGAATAAGTCTGCCCTGAATGTGGATACAAAACCTCTATTACAGTACCTCAGTAGTCCCTGTTACAAACATGCCTCTCACAGCTTGCACCTTCTTATGCCAAACCCTTGTTACATCCTCAGCAGTAATATGAAGCAGCAAACGCTATCTATGGCTTTTAAATCTAGGACAGTCATAGAGGTGAAATTTTATTCATACATATATTATATATCTATATATATACAGAGAGAGAATGTATAAATAATAAAATGGGGGTTTCTATATGCAGTTTACCACCCTGGGACATATTACAAAGCACTTTTATTATAATGAAACAGGAACCAATAACATGAAAAGGCACTAGTCTTGTATTATTGCTGTTGATTTCTCACACCTTTTAGACCACTTCCCTAATGGCACCCCCAATGGCATCTTGTCTGGCCTTTTTGTAAATTAATCACAACCTTCTGAAAAAAAATGTTTATTGTGGGAATATCATAACTCGGTGTATTCTCTCCTGGCATTAGCATGCTGCAAGTCCCAAATTCCTTGGGTAGATGTGCTCACTGCACAGCTGGCTGACGTCTACCGGGCACACTTACTGAGGTGAGATTATTTTGTAGGCTCAGGCCATATATTCATAATAATTTGTAGCAATTCATTAAAACTAAGTTGCCTGTATTCCTAACAGAACAGCAATTAATGTATATTGAAATAGTGATTACTTTGCTGTAGTTCATTAGGAAGTAAAAATTTAATTCCTATTTAATTACAATCCAGTTACTACCATTTATTACCAATAATTCTAATGAGGTAAAATAAGGGATGTATTGAGAACTAATGATAATGTTACAAAGGTTCATTTGGATTTCACACAAAAATTCCAATTTAATTACAGTGGAATTACTTCTACTTCATTCGCATGAGGTGGGACGTGGTTGTGATTCTTACTGAAGATCAGCCTCTGCCATCCATGGTTGTTGGTTCCCAATCCTGCGTGCGTCAGCCTCCAGCATACAGGCTGGTATCTGCGGGATGTGCCAGTATGCAGCACAGCTGAAGTGAGGGCAACTGCTCAGCCTCACACAGAGCCCATTTTTGCATGTTGGTTAAGTGCGAGTCTACACTTGCCCTGAGCCCATGTTTTGTCCTGACCCTGGCAAGATCTCTGTCTCGTAATGGGGTTGGTAATGCAGATTTTCTCTTGCAAGAGCTCTGCTGTGCTCTGCCTTTGGAGGCTCCAGGGCTGCAGATCAAGGAATGTTTCAGTGAATTGCCCACTGTCCTCTGAAAAAGTCCTTGAAGTAAAACCAAGACTGTGTCTGGGCTTCTTTCCCCATCCCACCTCCAGGAAAGATTGGCACTGGTCTAACTTTAGACTCGTGTCTTGAAACAAAGTTATGGGGTCACTCCTAGTTTTGCTTGGCAAGACCACCTGATAAAGGGGAATTTGAGGCTAGT
The DNA here is from genome assembly GCA_017639485.1 of Pluvialis apricaria. Classification (NCBI taxonomy): domain Eukaryota; kingdom Metazoa; phylum Chordata; class Aves; order Charadriiformes; family Charadriidae; genus Pluvialis; species Pluvialis apricaria. The sequence goes on from CM030017.1 coordinate 10,113,149, forward strand.
CGTAGAATTGTAGAATGGTTTGAAAGGGATGTTAAAGATCATCTGGTTCCAAACTCCGTGCCATGGGCAGGGACAACTTCCACTAGACCAGATCAAAAAATGGTTGGTTTTGCTTTGACTTATACAGCCTGAAATGTTTGTAGAAAGTTGTCGCCTGCTTCCCTTGCTTGCGTTACAGTGTGATACCTGAAATTCCCCTTTAAAGCAGTGAGCCAAGTCTGTCCCTGGTGTAAGCTGTTTACTGTAGTCAAAGGCACTCCACCAGGGACTGATTTGGTCAAAAGTGCTTGATGCCACAATCCTAACTCAGCAGAAATATTCCCATTCTATAATCAGCCTGAGGCACAGGATATTTATAACCCCCACTTACATAGACCCTCATACTTTCCCTCATTCTAATTTCCCCTTTCTCTTTATTTCTGTGTGTCTATCACCTTTTTTCATGTCTCTCCAGATGTATTTCCCAGCATCAGATAATTGAAAGTCAGTGAACTGAGTTTCAGGTTATTTTGCTAAAAGATGCCTATTATTTTGATGAAGCAGGTGCACAGAATTAAAAAACCCTCCATAATTGCTACTTTACTATCAGGCTTCTGCTGCCTAATCTTCTTTGATGTTGGTAGAACAAGCTTTCTATCTCCTCTAGGATGATTACAGGGAACATTGCTCTGTTCCTCCTACAGAATCCATTCCTGATGGATATTAAACCTGGGTTATCAATTAAAGTTTCTCTATGTGCCAAGTGATTAGAGCCGGGATTGTGTGTGATTTCTAGCATAAAGCAAGTTTGAAGTGATTTCTGCCATTAATATTAATTAATCACTGATATGTCAAATGTTCACAAATGAATGCGCGAGGTGAGCATGTACAATTTACCATAGTAACATGGGAGTGAAATAACAACTGAACTGCTCTCTTTTTAAATATTTGGCAACAGTTTCCATAAACTCTTCTTGGGGTAATTAGCTGAAAGAAAAGGAGAAGCTGGATGAATAATTTGGGTGTTAAAAGTACGGCTGTAGTACTGACTTACCGAAATGGCTGGTTCTTCCCCTCTTACACTCTGCTCTCACTTATGGCTCTGACAAGCTTCAAATCTTTGGTGTAAAATTTTGGATGATGGTTATTGGCTTTTCTGAGTGAAAATAATACCCAAATGTAGGTATGTTGAACATCTTAAAATGTGTGTGTGTGTGTCTGTGCGCACGCATGTAAAGAGAGAAAGAGAGACAGTGCTTGACAGAGCATGCATGTCTGTATAGACTGAGATTTTGGCAGATTCAAAATTTTTTAGATTCAAAATCTAAAAAGCATATAATCTCACATCATTCACATCGTCTAGCACCAACCAGCTGATGCCCACCACCTCCTGTCAACTTCTGTGTGGGACTGGGCTGCCCTGGACACAAAGGTGGGCATGTCAAATGCTCATAGATGTGGAACAACCTCAGAAATGTGCATACATTAACGATTTTAGACCCTCACTGTACACGACTGAATAGTTTGTTTGCATTGAGTGAGAGTGTAGTGATTGACTTACTATATAGAGTGACACAGGCGTGTCTACAAGTATTTAAGCAGCACTTACATCTGTAGTATCTGATTAGATCCTAAAGGGAAATGAAATTGGGCAAGGGATTATTATTCCTGTTTTGGAGGTGGAAAAGTTGAGGACAAAAAAGTGAAGTGACACCAAAAACCAATAGCAAAGTTGGGAATAGATAAAGAACCTCCTTAGTGTCATCTAGGAGCCAAAAGCTCATAGGACCATATTACTGACGTAATGGTAAAGAGGCCCAGAGATGACCATTGCACCTCTGTTTAAGACAGATGAATAGCTGGCAAATGGGATTTAATTATCCCACTACAGTAATAACACAGTCCATTCCCACTGATGCTACTTTTACTGTTGTCAGGAGCATGAGCAATGCTGCCAGGCATCAAGGGACTTCCTTTTTTTTCCCCAAGCATGTGATGTTCTTGACACATACAGCATCAGGTGCAGGTGGCAAAAGAACATGCTACTGCTTAATCAGCCATATAGTTATACCCAGGACATCTTCCAGATGCTGTCAAGGTCCTCTTCTCAGCTACGAGCTGTTCAGGTGGCTGGCTTCTAAGACCCAAATTTGCCGCTAGAGCAAGCCGATGCAGTGCCTTTTGGCCTCACCGGAGCTGTATGTGTTTACACCAGCAGTGAATGTAGCAGGTGTATGTGGTAACTTGCGGCTCTTGCAAACACTTGCAAATTTCTTCCAAGAAATGCATCTCTTAGTTGGACCCTTCTCATTTGCATCGGCACATCTTAAATCTAAGTCTTGTTCAGCAAGTGCCCAGTTTATCCGTTACTCATGTTGTCATAAATCTTATACAAAAGCAATTACGAGGAAAGCATATTTCATTCTTTTATGGAATTCCTTAAAGCTGATGAGAGGAGTCAGATGGCCATTTTCATCAATGAACCTTTGATAGAGCATTAGGCAACAGAGATGGTGTCTTTTAATAGACCATTATTACCTGCCTTGGGTGCAAGGAGCTCTCATGCATTCCAAAAGTATATTAATGGCAGAGTAAAACATGACTTATAAATAATATCCCCAGAAAGGGCCTTATTTTCCCTCTTAAAATGATTTTAAATGGATTTAGCTTTTACTAACTGCCGCACTCAGGTACAGCATGGGAGGCAGATGCAACGAAACTCCATTTCTATCTCGCTGATACAGAGTCGTGCAACTCCTGTGTTGCAGCGCGCAAACGTCTGCCCTGAGAGAGAACCGCTGCTGGCGGTCATGCTGGTGTGAGTGCCAAGTGTAGCACGGCGTCGTGGCAGGAGGCGAGGGCACACAGCCGTGCCACAGAGCCCAGAGCGCAGACACGGGTCCCCTCACAGTTGGATCACACGATGGCACAATTAACTGTCACCCTCTCTGTCTTTTATCAGAGGAGGACCCTGTGCAAAGTGTTTTGTCTCCCTGCCCACCCCCTTCACCCTCCAGGTTGCCTCCCCCAGCTGTTGGGCTTAAAAGTGGAAAGAGATGTCAGGGAATGGAATTATTTCCAGGAGGATGAGGAATGGTAACAGGTCTTTGCCAAGCTAGGAGTGCCACTGCATAGCAGGTTTCGTTCTCTCACCTCTTTGTGACCATACTGAGCTTACTTTATCCATCTCCCACATGAGGGTGGACTAGGACAATGGTACGGTGCCGCTGGAGGTGCCTGCACTGTGGCCCGCTGGACTCGTGTTTGAGTTCAGAAACTCCTAGGTGGGGCACACAGGCAGGGAGCAGCCCTCCAAAGTGCTTCCCAAGGCCAAACAGTGAGGAAATAACCTCCGAACGGTGAAGCTGGGAGAGAAAAGGTTGAAGAGAGGGAACAGAAAAAGAAAAAAAAAAAAAACCACATAAGGAAGACTACTGGGGAAAACGGACACAGACTTTTGCGTTTAAGCCATGCTGCTGTCTGTGGGAGATGGTGACTCCAGGGAAGCCCAAGACAAAACCTCTGGGGAAACCCAAGACACGATCTGACTGCAGGAAGGAGCAAATAGGAAATCCTGTGCTGCTTCCATGGGAGGCCTGAAAGAAAGAGGTTGATATAGAAAAAATGGATTTCTCTGTTTTCATACAGATAAAGCATAAATGTTTCAAAGCCTAAAGAAGGGGATGATGAGAAATGCTTGCGAAATTGCTTGCCATAATTATGGAGCATGGTGTGCTCAAACGCCCACAGTGATTCTGCCGTGGCGCGCGCCTTTCCGCAGCAGCGGGGAAGGGATCAATCCAGCAACAGGACACCTCTGCGCTTTCATCTCCATCCGCAGGCAGGCAGGGGTAGGGGCTCGTGCAACACTCACCAGCACGTAGCGGTGTAATTCAGGAGATGAATGTGTGTCTGACAACAAACATACATTAACTGGCATTATCTCCCGAAATAGGAAGGCTGCAGTTTTCCAGCTTAGCAACACTTCGCCCGGGGGATGTTGTCTGAAGCCATGTGCTGCTGCGGATCAGCTCGGGGTGCTGCCGGAGGAGACCGGACCTCCTGCGGCCACCGCCTCGGCGGGCGCCCGGTGCTGAGCAAGCCCCACAGAGCTGCCTTAACTACATCTCTGCACCAGCAATATTTTAGGAAACACTGGGAAGACAAAGCTGGGTAAGGCAGGGCATTTGGAGCAAATTAACAAAATCAATAATAATAATAATAATAATATTCACTCTCTTCCGTCGCTATTGTTTGAAGCCAAATTATGTTTTGCTACAAACCAGTCTTAAAATAGTACTGCCTTTTCACGTGTGACTCTTAATTGAAGTTACGGATTTTATAGGGATTTTTTTTTTCCTGCGCAACATGAATTCTTTCTCCTCCTTTCTACTCAGGTAGCTTTTCCTTTAATGATCTTCACAGATCATCTTTAAGGAAGAGGCGAGCAAGCAATTAATAAAAGTGTGAACAGGTGGTTGCTCTGCTACTAAAAAAGATCAGTAGTGCAATAATTTCCTAATTATTATTATACCTTTTAAAGGTTCTTAAATACATGATAATATATTTCCCCATCGCTTCTTCTGGCACCCCTCTTGCTCCTGGCATTATTTCTCATTCAGAATAATAATTAATGAGAGCTGAGGTATCTAATATATATTTTATTCCTTCTGTTTCAGTCCCTTAAGTAACCATCTTGTCACATTTGTTATGCAAATTTTCACACATTGTGTGTAATTTCAGCAATATGTGAGAATGCATCTCAAAAATGCCTTGAGTATTTTGTTTTATGTATTTGTAAAAAATTACCATTTTTTTTTCTGGAAAGCAACCTTTTCCATAGGCCTTCAGAGAAATGGATGAAGCTACATAATTGTTCTTGCTTTACTGAGGTAACAGAAAGCAAAGAAACATTTCTAAGCATAAAGTGGTAATAGCGATAGCAGTAGCAAAAGCAATAATAATTAATAATAATAATAATTTTAAGAAAGCTGGTATTGCTTAAAGGCTGCAAAATGTACAATTAACAAAATCAGTACTGTCTCCACTTGGATGGGTAAATATTGTACATTATTTAACCGAAGAAAGTTATTTAAAGTAGATGATGGACCATGTAGACTGTGGAAGATACAGTGCTCTAACGAGAGTTAGGTGCATCTATTATGTGTTTGTCAGCTTGGTCTGTTTACTTAAAAAAGTTTAACAGAAATCTTCCTCACTGTAGGCTATGTAAAGGGATATTTAGACACAAGACTGGAGGGACTAAACAGAGCTGCTGAGTGATGGAGCACCTTCTGGAGCACGCTGTGGGACAGGAGCTTTGGCTCAGTCCCCATGCAGGTCACTGTGCAGGACGCCAACGCAGCAGGAGCACGTCCTTGCCTGGGGCTGCGTGGGTAGAGCCGGGCAGCGCACGGCATGGCACCCGTGTGGGCAATCTGCAGCCTGCTTGGCACTGATGCAGTGTTTGCGGTTCAGCTAATAAGCCCTGCTTTCCTCCGTAAGTTCCAGTTTAGAGCTGGTCAGTTGAGGACGGTGATATCCAGACTTGGACTTACTGATTCACATTTCCACATGTCTGAACACCCCTGCGCTGAGCTCTGTGTTGCCATGCAGATATGCTCCCTGTCTACTTTTCATCACCCTGCAAAAAGAAAGGCACTAACTGCCTTGTTTTACCTACCCAGTCTGATTTTCCAACTAGCACTTCAGGTAGGACTTTCTGCTAATGGTGGGCCTGTCTTGATGGAGCAAATGGTAAAATTCCCGTTCCCTGCAGCAGGAGAAGGATGCAAACTAGGGTTTACAAACCCAGAAGGATGCACTTCTGAAGGCATTTCCTTCCATAGTGTCCTGGGCCAAGGATCACTTTGAACTTACAGAATTGGAGAACAAGTGGTTGATACAGCTCTCGTTTTGTCCATGTAACTTATTTTGACTCCTCCTGGTATGGCCACTAGCCATTCATTGGGATCTGCAGCCGTGCCCATGCACTCGAGATAGGAGCGTCTCCAGCCTCAAAAAAATAGCTGCATGGGCTCAAGTCAACCTGCTTTCTCGCTAAGTTCAGCTGTACTTTTCCTGCATGAAGCTATAGATTTCCCCATTAGACTGCAGATGTGCACAAAGTGGAGCAGACATCTATTAGGACTGTATCTTGGATTTCTCAGCCAGCAAGTGTTCATCTGCAGGGCACGAGGCAATTTGTCCTGAGCCTCTTTAATTTTAGACACGTGTGGGCAGTCTCAGCTCAAAAAGTACTTTCCTGGAGTAAACTACTGTACTCACAACCTCACAGAATTGGTCCTTATTTGGAAAGGCATTGTAAATTCCTGGGGGATATCTTAGCATACAGTGAGGACGGGTGAGAAAGCGAGATATCTAACCTGAGCAGCCAGTGTGCCCTTGTGTGCACACATATATATGAGGAATTGGACTTTCACTCTTGAAGAAAAGCCTTCTGGGTGTTTACATTGCTTGCAACCATGCAAAAATAAGGGAACTTGGGCTTATTATGCAGCAGACTGATATGAATATTATACAACTGGGTGAGCAGAACTTTTCTGTAAAGATTTAACGTATTACCTTCCAAAAAGCGTGAGTCGGTGGGCCTGGACTACTTACGAAATGTTTTCGCTCCAGTTTTTCACTGGCAATGATCCTGGGGTCATGCAACTCTCCCACCTTTTATCTTTAATCACACTTTTGCAGTGTTGCACAGTGGCAACCATTTGCACACAGAGTCCCTTCAAGGCCTTGAAAATGTATTTCTGGTGACCTTTTCCATGCTTTGTTGGCGATGTGGTCAGCGTTTGTCTCATATGGGAGATTAACCTGTGAAGGGAATGATTAATTAGGCAAATTTGAAGGAAAGTCAGATCAATTTTTAAAACTCTTCCACCTTGCTGAAGGCTGGAAATTCATTGTAGAAAGAGCAGTTATTTTCTGTACCTAACTATTCAGGGTGGTTATACGGAATGAAAACTATGAAATGCAATATTGTTGGCGCTGTGATGAGTGGATATGGAGAGTTGAGGCTTGAGTCTGGGCTTCTGCACCGCCTCCCCCCAAAACTATATTTTGTTGTGAAATGAAGGATGACTATGTTTTGGATAAATATAAAAAATGTTTTTTAACATTTGGGTTTGCCGAAGCTGGTGCTAAAACTCGTGTTGTGAGGGAGGGTGGCGTGGCTCTGTGTGCACGTGTGTGTCAGCAGGAGTGGGACACAGCTCTTTCTCTGCCACCTTCCCACAGTCCCCAAGGCTGGCATCTCTCAGAGGTACCGCAGGTGGCCCTAAATCATGCCGGCAGTCCCTGTCAAGCCTCGTGTGCCGAGTGTGATACACACCATTGACTCCCGCTTCACGCTCCCCTGCAGCCAGACTGGTGTCTCTGGCATTTCGGATGCAGTGCTGCTGCCGCTCCCCTTCGTTTGCTCGGCAGCCCTGCCGTGGGACATGACCGACCGCGCTGATCTGTCCCCTGGCAGGGCCGGGGGGCCTGTGACCCAGCTGTGAGCAGCCCTCGCCTCTCCCCAGGGCAACCCCCAGAGGGACACTTCCAGTGTGTCTGCAAGGACAACAAAACACCAAATGGAAGGGAGCTCTGGAAGTCGAGGTCTCACCTCCTGCCTGAAGAGGGGTATCACCAACGCCAGACTACATCAGCTATGGTTTTGCTTATGCAAGGCTTGAAAATTTCTTGGCTTCAAGGTTGCCAGATTTTAGCCAAAAAAAAAAAAGTTACTGGTTTTTGAAAATTAAGCGTAAATCCCTAGTATTGATCCAGTCTTATAAAAAATGGCAACACAAAAGCAGATTAAGCCGCGCTCTCAAGAATACTGCATTATGAGACTGCTGGTCCCATAGCCACAAGATCCCTGGGCATCGGGATCAGATTTGCTGGGATCTGGGATGTGCTCGAGCGGCCCTGAGTCTACTCCGAGTTACTCGTGGTCAATGCTTAGCGCCCTTGAGGGCCACCTTCAGGAAGCTGGGACTGTTCTAGCACCATCGATGGTTTCCTCCTGCACAAAAGAGTAAGAAATAGCAGGTTCTGAGTGTTCGAATGCCAGCTTCTGCTGAGAACCTTCACTGCCCCCAAAACAAGCCCTGGAGCGCTGAGAGCAGAGCCTGGTCCATATTTCGGTGTAGGGTGCTCTCCTTTCAACTGGGGGAGCCCAGAGGTGTAACTCTGGGGCTGCTTAGTATGGTACTTTCTATGCAGAAAAAAACCCTCAAATATAGCAAAACCCTAACTCCCAAAGTTTTTAAAAGCTAATTGGGAGGGAGCTAAAACAGCCTTGTATGTAATAAAGGAGGGATATTTTGCCCTCCCCATTCTGAAAAGCCGTGCAATAAAAATGTAAATATCTGCCTTGAAGGCTTTCTTAATAAACCCTGTAATTTCCTTAAAATTCTTTCTATAATATCAAAATCCTAAACCACTTTGAGATGAGCTATTTTAGACTGTAATTGGGCTATTCATTCCCTATGCATACAGCGATCCTAATCTAATATGTAACAAGAACTTAAAAGCTAATCAATAATGGAACACGATTCTCTATCAGTAGAGCTGCCTGTTGACTCCTGCGAGAGGGATCTTCGCAAGACAGCTCAGCTCTGATGACAGCCTTATATTTATTTTAAACATGAAGTTGAAACATCATCTTTCTCTGTATTGTCACTTCCAATTATTTTTGGAACAAAAACACCAGGGGGAAATGAGATCCTCATCCTGAAAAGCGCATTCATGTTTGATAAATAGCCACAGATTCTGGAGAATGTTTACTGAAATGTGGGCTTGAAATGCTTTCACGTGCATTTTACTAGAGCCATTGATTATCTATTGTAACATGTGTCCAGGTCACTTTACCAAGCTGCCTCTTTCCTGCGCCTTAGAGGTTAAGAAAGAAACAGGGCTGATTACCCTGGTGCTGGGCTTCCGTGTTTTCCCTGGGTAAAACTAAGGTAAAATTAGCATGGAGAGGGAATCAAAGTGAACCACCACTTATTGTCCTTCAGTGGAAGTCAAGAAGCCTTTTATACCCTCACGTACAAAAGACAAATTCCCACTTTTCATGTCTACGCAGTCGCTTGAGATGGAGAGGGTGGAGGGAAGGGGCTTAAGTGAGTACACAGATGTGCCTAAAACCATATCAATCATAGGCATGAGAAAATGCCGCCCTTTTAATAGGCACACTGAACCAACGTGCACAGCTGGATTTTGAATTTTATGGGCTCTCTCAATAAAATGCAAGTGGAAGACATCTTACATCATTCCCACAGGTCTGGCTGTTTGCGCACTGCACCGCTTTCCCTCTGAGCCACGCTGGGGATGGAGGAGCTGAAGCCCTGTGGTTGTAGCCATGTACAACCCCCTTGCCAGCTGTCTGGAGCCAATTAACGTGCGTTTTGGAAATACATGGTGGGTTTCTGATGTCACGTACACTTCCACAAAGTCAGTGGATTTAATCTGGAATTACTCAGGGTATAAGGGATCAGGAGTCGGCTGGGAAAGCTCCTCTCCGGAGGGTCCTAAATGCCAGTGATTTCACGTGATTATTTATTGAGCTTTATAATAGTGCATATATCCTCATGCACACCCTTTCTCCTACGAATTACCCTACAACTTTCCAGTCCTTCATTATGTTGTAGAGGTTAAGGCTCTCCTAAGTAATCAAAACATCTAGGAAGGAAAGCTTGCTAAATGCTGAGCTAAGCTTAAACACTGACCCTATCTCTTAACTGTATCAGGAACTTTATGTACATCGTAAAATGTAATAATTGCTATGGTAACTGCTCATTCATATTAACTAAAGGTGTAAACGGAGTTGTGTAACATAGCTGGTGCTAATGTTGGGAGCACAAGGGAGGTCTCCCCATTGAAAGGATTAATTGCTACATGTGCCCTATAGGAAAATTTGCTTTTTTTCCCCTTTAATAGGTATATTTAACATCTTTAAGGCAGGTCTCTCATTCTGCTCCCACTCTTGCCTTGCAAACCCTTTGGGTATGGAAGGCAATTAGACAGTTGCAAGGAGATGGCAGATCAAGCATGAGGCTGTGTTTACCTTTGTTTCACTCCTGGTTTTAATAGTGCAATAATTTGATCCTTGCCTTTTCTCAGGTGATGCCCCATATTTCAGCTGGGCCACACAGAGGGAAGGAGAGTGAAAGTGTGTGTTCCTCCTCTTTGTGTGACCGGTGGTGGGTTATTCCCAAGGTGTTCTCTGTGCTGCCATTGATTCCTTGCCTGAATCTTTGTCACATCACTTTGCCACTACTTTGATCACTTGCATAGTAAAACGAATAACTTCGTGTCAGATGCTCTGAGACATCTGTAGGAAAAATTGCCAATGGAATGACTGGGAACTTTATAAAGGCCAGTCTTGGACTGTGTATCTCCCTGGCTTCTTAGCCATGTAACCCTTAGGACACTGACACAATTAGAGAGCTTATGTATGTGTACATGTATAAAGGCATAGAGATACATTAATTGTCTCTTCTAGTTGTTCATTTGCTGTAGGACCGCTGGTTTTGCTGTTTAAGCTCGAGGCTGATTGTCATTCTGGTGTTTTACAGGACCAAGCATAAGGCTCACGCCTTTTATACAGTTCTGATGATGGAAAAAATCAATGGTGGTTTCAGCTGCACATCCCACTCCCGAGCAGGACTCACATCTTCTTGAAGACCATTGCTGTGGTCAGCAGCCAAGTCTGTGTACAGAGAGCTAGTCACTTAAAAAAGCTTCACCAGATCTTTGGGAACCATTGAAAATGTGGGCTGTCTGTTTCCTGGCCATCCCAGAGAAACTGAGGACTGGGACATGCGCTGAGGTGCTGAACGGGTAAGTTACGGTGGTCTTGGATTGTGCTAGGGCTTTAAAATATTGGGGTGGGGATGTACCTTCCTACTGGTGGAAAGTATCCCTTGGTGTGGGAGCATTCATATGGTGGATCACTGTGCTAAATCTGAACCACAGCTCAGTTGTTCTTGCCTTCTTGTTGGAAAGAAAAGACATTTTCTTGATGGCAGCTATTTCTTATACTGCATACTACAACTGGCAGCCACTAGCTGCTGGAAACCTCTGCAGCCCTAACCGCCTCCTGGAACCCCACCATGCCTGGAAGACGTATTTACCCCCACCTCCTAAATAAGACAATATGGGTCAAATTCATTCCTTATGCAGTTGGTAAAGTCACACCCGACACATCTAGCCCAAGAAGCAGAATGAATGTACTTAGACTGCAAAAGCTATCTCATGTCTTTTCAGAAACACACTCTCCATAAGCCTTTGGTATTTTCCCTTTGCCGAGCTGAAGCTCAGTCTGCACCTTGAATAATACATGTAAGTTTTTGATTGACATTCAGTCCTAAGCATTTAGCTTTTTTGATGTCTTGTCAAGTCATCCTTTGATAAAAGCATTTTAGGTGCCATAAAATGTAATCACTTCACTGCAGCATTCTACAATGCAGATTCAAGTTTCTCTGCACATTTTTCAGCTAAGGATCTTGGCACTGTCAATAGATCTGTTCCATGGGCGGTTTCGGATGGATCTATTAATATTGCCTCTAAGAGTAATAAGTCCTGCTCTTTTACAAAGTGAATCATCTGTCTCTCCTGTGGACAAGTGAAATTCTCCCTCATTGGACTTGTAGTCCACAAGCTGGCAGGGCTTCCCGTTTTGTTAATAGCCTTCATACAGCAGTGAAGTCATTTCAAAAAATGTTCAGTCCAGTTTTGGGGCCAAGTAGTATGTCTTTTGGTTATTTGTTCTTCTAGACAGGCCATGTCACCATTAGTCATACTTCAGAATGATGGTTTACTTTCATTATTCACTGACTGCACTGCTTCCGATTCAGCGCTTTCCAACTCAGCAAGATTTTCCTGTGCTAATTCATCTGAATCATTTCTAGAAGAGTTTATATCAAAGGACACATTCTCAATGTTAATAGAGTGCAGGGGGTTTGAAACAGCTTGTAATTCTGGTTCTTTAAAAATGAGCTTTTTAGAGGTGTTTATGCTATGTATGTAAGCACAGTATGTGTCAGTAGGGGTCGCAACATGATTGATAGCCCCTTCTCTTTTTATTTACGTTCTGTTTGGGACATCTAGCGCACACTCACTCTGCGACCAGAACTGGGCTGACTTGGCTCCAGACTAAGTATTGGGTCTACTGCAGCAAAACCAGCAGCTCTGGTGTGGTTTAGGACGTGACTCTCAGACACCACCACTCCCAAGACCCCCTAAACCTGGCCACCTGTTGGGCTTTCACCGTTGTCTCACCTGACCACTTACTTCAAATGAGGATGATTGAGATCTCCTGGAAGGGCTAATTAACTGTGGATTTTTGATAGGGCTCAAGTGAGTTGTGTGCTCTGATGTGGGCCTGTCTCCTCCTGCATTTGTTTAGTGGGAGCATACAGCGTACCCACACATTTATATAGCGCACATCTGGCTCTACACACCTACAACTCAGGGAAGAGGCTTGATCTCCCCAGTTGCATTTCTGAATGGGTTTTTATTCACTTGAAGGCTCCTTGGTTTGGTTGCTCCCCCAGCAAACATGAGTCTATCGTGTTTCACGTACTTTTACATTCCTGTGTTGTCAGCCTGCCCATAGCAGCAGTGAATTGCGAAACAAAAAATTAGCAGAAAGAGTTAGTTAAACAGAAACATAGCCGCCCACATGATCTGGTATGTCCTACTTCACTGAAGCCATCTCAGAACCTAAGGAAACAGACAAAAAAACCCTCAAAGGACACTTTGTAATGCAGCGTGATATCATAAAATGAAGCTTTCTGAGTTCTCTGGGAAGAGCCTAGAGTTACCCCAAACTTGGAATTTTTGGGGTCAGGGTGCAGAGAAGGAGAATTTTGAGAACTGGGAAAAAAATCATTTTGCTTTGGAACTAGAACAAGAGTCACTCAGATGTTCATATGAAACAGAAATCCTGTTCTTTCTAAATTTTCCAGCTAATGCTAATTACCAAGAGTATGTTCAGACTGTGTCTCTTCACGGTAGGCACCAATGACCCTTAGGATTGGTGTCTACAACATCAGCTTAACTCTAATAAAGCTCACTTTCTATAGAGCCAATGAAAGGCATAGGGTGTTGCATTTGGTCAGTTAGTTATTTATAGACTTGAGTATAGACTGAAGACTGTATTCAGCTTGCTTTGAGTGGTCTCTTACCTTAAAAAAGCCAAACCCAAGTATCAGATCGGTTAGGGTGAATCAGATTCTCTGAAGTTGAGAAGGTTCTTCTCTTGGTGATCAATGGAGGGACTTGTGTATCTAGTCAGTACATGTGGAATGTTTTTTTTCTGAATACCTGGACAGGTTTTGTCTTGAATTTGGAGGTGCTTATTGATTTTAGGTGCCTGGAGGCTTATGTGTGGTTGCAGGGTGGGAGGTCTGCACGGCTCACAGCCTGCTCAGCTCCGTGTTTTAAAGAGAGCAAACACGGACCTCAGCTTTCACCATTGCTGCCCAGCCTTAAGGACTTGGCATTTATTTCCCTTTGATGATACCTGAAATTATGCCCATCTTCCTTCCTTCCTTCCATCCTTCCTCTCCCACCCCAGGACACTCTTTTCGTTTTTTCTGATCCCCAGCTGGCATGGCTGACATTTTTGAGCCCCGGGATTACTGATTGTGCTTGTTGCTGCTCAGGTCCCTTGAAGCTGTCCAAACCAGTACAAAGCTCTGGGCTTTCAGCCAATTTACTCACAGGTTTATCATATGCTGACATTGTTTCTCTATAAATAGGTCTACCTTTACTGACATTATCGATTCAACTGCCTCTCTTCTCACTAATACTCTTTTTAATGTATCCAACCTGCCTTCGTATTCCACCTAATGAAAGGCTGAAGTCAGAGGGGTAGAGGTCGAAGAGGTTAAACTGCAAGCGTAAAGGTCCTAGGCTTTAAAGTCAGTGTTTACTATGTGAGATCCACAAGCTTGTCAGTGGAGCAAATCTGCAAGTCCGAGCTCTCTTTTCCACCAGAAGAAGTAAGCTGTCAACCCAATTTCACATTTTATTCCTAATAATTTGAATTAAAATAGGCTTGTTTTGCAAAGCCCTCCATCTGACCCATTCGTGGGTCAACAATGATAACACAGACTCTAATCTGCCCATCTGAGACTGTATGATTTTGAAAACAGGGAGCAAATTTTCCCTTACAGATAGGAATGTATATTTCACGTGCTGTTTGTCTTGGAGCTAATCCAAATTAACAGACCAAAGTTGTAGTCGTGTTGCTTGTAAATTAAACTCAGCTTTAATAGGTCATTTAGGCATTTTCTATATATGGGGTTTTTTTTTTGTGACTGACTTACTGGGCAGTTTTGTATGCAGCGTAGCTCTCTCGAGCCGTGGGAGCAGAAGTGCTCAGCAGTGTGCCTCGGCATCTGGGCAGGCAGCAGCACTTTCCTGCAGCGTGGTGGGACAGTGCTCTGCTCTGGGCCGGGGAGACCTGCGCCCTCACCGGATCGCTGCAGGGAAGGGCTGGTGGGGAACGTGTGCAGCACGGCAGGCAGCGGGTCCTGCATCGTGCCCCGCGGATGGCCGTGAATTCATTGCAGCCTTGCAGAAAACGTTATCCACAGGCAGGTCTTTAGACAGGGCAACAGCAGCCGAGAGCTGGAGAAGACCTCGCTGCAGAAGGGTGGTGAGTGCATAGGGGGGTGTAAGGGCCCAGTGTCGGGTCTGTACTTACCAGTGAAGAGAGAGAAAGATGCAGAATGAGATCAGGGTAAGGGAAAGTCCACTAGTGTACGGGACTAAAAGTCATTCAACGGGAGCTCAGCTGGGCAAACTTGGCGGCTGCCCTGTCAAGGGCTCCAGGAGCCATCAGAGGTGCTGGGGAAGGTCCACTGGCCCCCAGCACGGGTCTGATGGGAGAGCAGGTCTTGAGTGATAGCATCACTCTCAGGAGGTGCCTGGGAGCTGGCTGCTCATCACCTCCACACCACAGCTATCTCCTGTGCCAGGTTGGTGGAATAAAACCCCCTACTTTGTTTCCTAGTGTATTTTCTGATGTTTGGGCTGCTGGACTCAGTGCTGGCATGGCTCGCAGAGGCCATGGTGGCCGAGGCCGCAGGACCACTGGCAGCCAGCCTTTCTGCTGCCAGGCTGGGTGCCCACGCTCTGGAGACACCTCGGCGCTGCCTTTGGCCAAATGTCCTCAATGGGGCAGGAGAGTGAAATTAGACATTCAGAGCTGGCAAGGGAAGCTGCCAAGGCTGCCAGACCAATAGGCCATTAAATCCACACTCAAACCCAACAACATCCCCCACCCCAAATAGGTCATAAGAGAGAAGAAAACATTTCACATTGTTAAAAGTTTATACTATCTCTGACTTCAGACATGTTACCATTAGCCTGGGAATTAATCAGAGTTTTTCATTTGCTCCTTGTTCTGAACTATAATGAGTCCTTTAACAGTGTAAATAAAAAGATCTAAAGATTCAATAAACTATAATGTCACAAATGGCAATCATCTACCATGCAAGGCCTCTGTGTTAAAAAGCATCACACAGCTGGAAACAAATGCTTCTGTATAACATTGTAAATAACCTCTAAGCCCACTACTAATTAAACTGAAGCTTCGCTTCTCCTGGGCATTGAATATATGAACCAATTAACAAAATATAATTTCATTTCTGAGACCTGTACTGTCCCTCTTAAAAAAAAGGGGCGGGGGGGGAGAATAGAAAAAGAGCCAGTGACAAAGAGAAAGAAAGGGAAAGAAAGGAGAAGGGAAAAAGCAGAGAAGAAAGGAGTTTCACAGGAGGGACCACACTGATGCGCTGGGGTTACAATAATGAGACATTTCTGCTTTAAGCAAATTTTGCACCTGTAACCTGCAGAAATATAGCCATAGCACTTGAAAAATTACTTCAATGCTGCACAGTGCCATGAAAATTTATCTTTGAGATGATTTTATTGCATGGTTACCCTAGGCAATTAAATCAATAAATCTTAACTGTCAGAAAGGTTGGCCCGCTGCCAGGAATAAATGAAATGCGCGGAATCAGTAAATAAAAGGTTTCTGACAACTCATTCTAGGAATTATTTAGCAGTTGGGCTTTCTGTTGTTGGTGGTGTTGGTGTTGCTTTTGTCTCCAGCATTTATTGACATTCTCCCTGAGAAATGATTATGCTAACATAAACAATGTAAACCAGAGATATAGATAGATGGGAGAGAAGAGTCAGGCTCTTCAGGGTAATAAATTACCCTCCTGGAATCGCACGCCAACAGCAACTTTGGGGGCCTGATAGGGCTGGCGGAGGCGACGAGAGAGCTGGGGTCTGAGCCACGGGCTGGCAGCCCATCGGCAGCCCCAGTGCCAGACACCGGGAGTTTTGTGTGCTGGCCCACGGTGCTTCATTATTAAAATAGATGTGCTATTTCCATTGATTGATTCAGGGATGATTGAGATTGAAATGCCTCCTTGAGACATGGAGGTGACATTTCCATAGGCCTAGAGAGTCCAGCGCTCACGACAGGAGATGCCAGTTTTGACAGCGAAATGATAGTTACGCTTGTGTAAATCCTGAGTAGTCAATGCAGCTGCAGTGTTTTTCATGCTGGTGTTACAAATCTGAAGGCCTGAATCTGATTTCACTTACCCTGGGATTTGACATCTTAAGTCAGTGTGAAATAACCTGGATTTAGGCTCAGGCTCTGTGTCTCTCCAGAAGACACCGTGATGAGGGCAGGTGACCTGATTAACAAGCTGATAGATATTTTTTCAGTCAGTGTAGTCATCTACTTTAACCTCCTGAATACCAACAGGCCACTAAACTTCACCTGGTAAGTCCTGGTCCAAGCCTACCTTTCCTGGCTGACCAATCCCATCCCATCCCATCAGCAGGGCAGCGGCTGCCGGGATAACCACAGACCCCGCAGGAGCAGCCATCTGCGTGTCCCCAACGGGACCGGTGACAAGGACACTGCTGCCAAAGGAGGGAGCAACCCGCTGAGCTGAGCAGCGGAGGAGGCCTCTCCTGCCTAGAATAGAACTAATTAGATGGTCTGCGAGGCCAGTCCCTCGTCACCATCACGTTGGGGCAGCCTGGAGAATATGGGTCTGTCCTTGAATCAACACCAGCTCTGTGGAGCCAAGAAGGGATTTGTTTGAGTACTGTGGAAAAGAGCCTGCTGCCAAAACCCCTGTATCCAGCCTCTGGACACCCAAAGCCACCTTCAGTCACAGGAGCCCTTAGGGAGAAACTCATCTCTCTGCCTGGAGCTGGCAGAGGCTCACTGACGCAGCGTGGTCCAAGCCGGACACATCATGTCATCCTGGCTGTGGAACACTTCATATGAAAGTGTTTCCTTCGTGATACCCTATGGTTCCTCAGTGCCAGTGTCAGAGCTTCCCTGGCACATTGCTCCTCTGACATGTCCTGTCCCAGTCAGGATTTTGCAGCCTTTGTGCTCTTCCATGGCAAACCTGCTGCCTCTCGTTGCGGCTCCGTGGAGCCAGGCAGGCCGTGGCAGGACAACACTCATGAGGACCAGCTCAGGCTCAGGGCTTCAGCCGCTCTGGGTGAGCGGCTCGGGCACCAGGGATGTGCTGGACACCCATCTGGAGGAGATTCCTCTTGGCTAATCAGCTCCCAAACCGTAGAGGGCATTAGAGATCTGAGTGCTACACTTCACTGAATGAGTCGCATCCACTTCTAGGTACAGCTAAAGCCAACGGGCTTTTACACCGCTGATTGGCAAGCGGCTTCACATTGCAGATAATTCCCTGCCAGCACATCCCAAACGCATAGGTGATTGCTCTTAAACTGATGGCTCGAAGCACAATAACAGCCTTTTTATTTAGTTCCTGCTTGATAGGCAGAGAATGTAGAGTTGTCAAAAAAAAAAAAAAAAGAAAAAAAACACCTAGAAAAAGTGCTGCAGAATTTGCTCTGTGTTACACCACTGTGAGGCTGAAATTCCTTGGGACGGAGAGTTAAACCGGGCTCCTGGTGCTGCCCAAAGCCCAGGATCACCACTAAGGGGTACCGGGACGTGCTGAGTTTTCCGGCAGCCGCTGCCGCTGGTGGGAATTGCCCTTCAAAGGCAGCGAACACTCAGGGGCTTCGTTCCTGCAGCAGATGAGAGCTGGTGTGCTGAATGAGAGAGTTGGCACTGAGGTTTCACCGGGGGAGGCAGGGCAGAGGGAAGCTGGCACCCTGGCGCCCGGGCGGCAAGACTCAGCTCTCTTAGAAAGCAGAAAAATGGAGCATTTTTCATGTGGCTTCATCACATCCAACCACACACAGTTCTCAGAGTGCCCCCCCCCACCGAAAGGGTGAACCCTGTCTGCTTGGAGCTGGCTGAAAAACGGAGAGCGAATGGCGGTGGTAGTGGTGGCTGTTGGTTTTCTTTTTTAACTTTTTCACTCAAATTTTCCTGTAAACTCTTAAGCAAATCTTCATGCAATCCTACAAACATGGGCAGCCGCATGTTCAGGCAGCTGCAGTCACCGCTGTGCCCGGCAGAACCCACCAGGTGCCCAGGGGCAGCGCACCAGCTCACGGGTGACAAACATAACCAGGAGGCACCTGAGAACAGCCCCAATGGTGGTTGCACAGGCGAACGACACGTAACTCGAAGGAAAACTGATCCTAAAGGTTATTGCCCGAGTTTGTCAAATATTTCTGGCCAAGGAAGGCCAATGCTGTCAGGTAGTATCTCTTCTTCTGCAGTCCAGTTCCTGAGGTCTTAACCTACTAACTCACCCCTTGTGTTTAGCTGTTTTCATGTGCTTATAGGTCTGCAGGTTCCCAAAAGAGAGAAGACATCTCATTTTCACAAGGCCAGTCTACATACATGCTTAAAAATATCAACAGTGGCTTTTCTGTAGCTCATATGACCACGAACTTCTGTTTAACGTTAGCTTCACATGTGGTTTGTGTGCTGAACACATTTACATTAGCTATAATAAAGTCCTTCCAACCGCATGGACACAGTATGGGGGCAAAACAACCCTGAAACTCCCCATGCACATGTGCCTTTTTCAATCAAAGGGATAAAAGGATATCTAAATTCACTTTGAAACGCAGCTGGCAAGTGAAATTCCTCTCTATTACGTGGAGCTGATGCTGCATTGCTTTCCTTTTGGACCACGGAGAAGGGGCTGGAGAGAGTCTCAGCCTTTTGGTGAAAGGATTTAGGCTACACTTCCTTCGCTTTAGCTCCACAGGCCACGGGAAGCTCCAGCCAGACTTTTCAGAGATAAATAAGGCTTCACAACCTCTACATCTTTTGTGCTGGCAACCAAACATCCCGTGGTCTAGAGCAGCTTGTCGAGGGCCAAATTCATTCCTGAGGGAGTTGTGCACTTAAATCATCTTAGCTGGCCAAAGAATTGTAGCGCTTTGGTCTCTCTTGAGCTGCGCAAAACTTGTACCAACATCCTACTCCACTGCCTCAGCCCCGCACAGGCAGGGAGGGAGGGAAGATGTCTCCTTGGCCGGGGAGAGGGCACACAGTACCTTGCCCGAGCCTGTTGTGAAATCGTGTATGAAAACCAGCATCCAAATACCCATCTTCTATTACCCCCCTCATTGCCATGTTTGGAGGAGACACTTCGCCCTCTGGTCAGCGGGCTGGCATCTTTTGCTACTGTGGGAATCCCACGTACTGGCTATATGAATAATTATCCTTTTTTTTTTTTTTCCCCAGAGTCCTTTTTTTTTTTTTTTTCCTGAGTTGTGCAGTCGCACTAACAGTGCCGTGCGGCACAGGTTTATGTGGAGCCATTCATCATTCATAGCTGGGATCACAGAACACTTCACAGCCGATTACAAGGTTACACATGCAGGGAATGACATGAGCTGCCTATCTGAAGTCAAGCTTCACGCTGGTTTCTGGGCACACCCGGAGGATGCCAAGGACTCGGGGAATGAATGGCACACGCAGCATCAGACCTACCCTCACTCCTGCTGACCCAAAAGACCTCTCTCTCTCTCTGAGATAGTCAGAGGGGATGTTTTCGGACTCCTTGAATGCAAAATGGGCACATGCAATACAAAGTGAATTCCAAACACCCCATTCCAGATTTTCATCTGAAGTGGCGTATTGCTAAGGGCTCTAGCACCTGCTTTACAGGTAACCATTCACACAAGTGGGCTGAGGAACATGGGAAAAGCTGCAGCCTCGTCAAACCAGACAGCTTTAAGCTGCTTCACGTGATCAGAGTGGTGCAGAGAAGCAGGAGGGTATTAGCTACCAGCCCTTTGTTTTAAGCAGGACATTACGATAAATACTCAGCCTCAAAGCCAGACTAACGCCTACCGGAATGCCTCCCAAGGCATCCTTCCGCAACGCCACCCGTACTCTGTGCTCACCACCCCTCCCCGGCACCGCCGGGGCTCAGACATCCCTGCCAGCCGCCTCCTGGCAGTGCCTCCCCCCGGCACCTCCAGAGCACGCGATTCTCCAGACGAAGACGAAGAGGTTTCCAGCAGGAAAGCGTGAGGGGCCGTACGACAAACCACATGGCGGCTGCTTTCGCTTGGAGACAGCGGCCCGAGATGGACTTTGTGTCGGGAGCGCTGCGGTTTGTCCCTCCCGGGCGAGCAGCCTGACCTCGTTCGCTCCGCGCTCAGCCTCACCGAGCCTTCAGCCCTGCACCGGGCAGCCCCATCACAGCCCGCTTAGCATCTCTCGGGAGCTGTTTACATCTCTTCCGAGCGGGTATTCTTGGCACTGGCTCTTTGAGCTATTTCTGCAATGATGATATAAAACCTGGCGTTTCTAGTTTTGTCAGCCCGGGAAGCCCCTGGGGAGGAACGCACCCCCCGTGCAGAGGGTCGGCACACTGAATCGCACCACTTTAGTCACGCTGGAGCCTTGGGCCGCTTGTCAGCAAGCGACCAAAAAAATCCTGCCTTTGAAGCCTGGCTCCTCTGCTCTTTAGGTTGGGTTTGGGATAGACGGGATTTAGGCTGCTGTCTTGCAGCTGAGGCCCCTCAGGGATGGGGAAAACACACTATTGATCCTGTTACCTCACAGCTGGTATCAGCACTACATTATTTTCTAACATCAAGTCATTTTAAGTCTCCGCAATGACACAAACACATTGATTAAAAATTAAAACCAATGACAGTTCTCCCACAAACAGTACTTACTGTACCATACTTATTGTATCCTGAGAGGGGAATGAGAAAATAGCAGAAGACAGAATAATTTATAGTGATAAAATGGGTTACATTTTCATAAAAATTTTATTTTACTTTTTTTTTTTTAAATAATTCAATGCACTGGCAGTATAATTAATCCCTCTATGAGAGACACAAATGTACCAGTTCAACCAATATTATTTATACAGAGACATTGTGTTTAAAAACAACAAAAGTACATTTAAAATGTTTGTACATAAAGTATTACTGTTATTTCTTTTTTTTTCTGAAGAGGGAACAAATGTAAACAAAATGCGTAATTGTGCAACACGTTGGAAATACAAAGCAAAACAGGCAAGATACAATTTTATACATATAAAGCAAAAGAAATCAAACTTTTATAACTATACAACATTTCAGTAATTGCTTGACATTTTAACAGTTACCTTGGTCTGTACAAAACATCTTAACTTATACTTAAAACTTTACAAGAATAACATGCTTGTTCAGAACAAAGACACCTTGTGGAATTGCAGTGATTATTGATATGATATTTGCACACATGAGAAAAAAAAGGCTACTTCAATAGTAAATAAAAAGTAAGAATGTAAGGTAAAGGGCCATTTAGTAAATCGTAATCTAATTCCAATAGCTAATTAAGTTGCACTGCAATGCAGAAATTAAATCTGACTTTTGCTGGAAGACCATAAGGTCATAATGTTGCTCTATTTCCAGGAACCAGAAGAAGCATATATAAATTTTCCTGATATTTTGGTTAATTATACATGCACGCGCAGACACACACACACACACACAAAAGAAAAAAAAAAGGGAAAAAATAGTATTTGCCGCAACAGCCAGAAACGGTGGGCAAGAGAACGAACATACTAGACTACGGCCAGCATGGCCAGGTTAACAAACCAAGACAACTAGAGAGAGCAAACATCCACTGAGTTTGCCAGGATTACTCTTCCTGAACCTTGTTTGTATTTTGTTTTTGTGTTTGTTTTTTTTTTCAGAAGACAGGAAGCAACTTGAATTGAATTGAGCCATTTTTAAAATACCGGGAGTACTACAGCCAAAGACAAAACACAAATCGAAGGAAAGCTCAAAACCAAAGCAAAAAATAACCAGATCTTTTGACTTGTTTTCATATTCTGTGACAATATGTCTTAGACCTTTTGAATGTGGGTTTTAAAAAAACAGCATTTAAGATCCAGTAGAAGATATGCAATCCAGAGATGTCAAAAATACAGACAGGAATAAATTATACAATATTTTATGGAATTACAAGGACTGTCAGCTTGGACAAAATGTACAGATTTTTGAAGTGTCCTCAAATGATACATATGGCTAAAATTAAACTCCTGATTGCATCAACCTAACATATTCAGTGCCTGATTCTGCAATCCGTGTGCTGAGCACTAATTTACACAGTTACTCCTGTGGACTTCAGTGGAGCAACCTGCTGATGAGGATGCTCAGGGGAAGAACTGCAGAATTGGGCCTGGATAAATATTTGCCATGACTTTTAAATGTACAAAACCCATTTGGCTTAGAAAAACCACTTTAGCTTGCTGCAATGCCTTTGAACTGAAGTAACAGATTCCACCTCTAGACTGACACTTTTGAATTTATTTGCCATTTTTCTATGCAAGCTAATGCTGATGCCAGGAAATATTTAAACTCAGAGGTAATGAAACTGCAACACACCTTTTAGTTGAAACCAAAACATATATGCAAGCCTAGATGGCAGGCAGAAATTACCCTCCAATTCTTTTAGCAGGGATTATCTGGTGCTGAATCAGAATAGTTCAATATACACTCTGCTTCAGCATGTATTTATAAAGCTGCATTAGGGCACACAGCACAGTATGGAAAGGGAGAGGACTAGTTTTTCAGCTGGTGTAAATCAGCACTGACGTCTACGGAGCTACTTAGAGGCACATCAGCTGAAGCTTTGGCCCACACTCATCAGAAACGTACTACCATCATTCACTCCATATGTAAAACTCAGCGGTGGAAGTGCAGAGTGAAAGTGTAATCGACATCAGATAAAAAGCTGCTCTGTTAGTCTAGTTCCCGATAACGCTCTTCCAGACTGTGTGGTCTAAAGCAGTTTTACGATGTGCTCTATACTGCATAGCTTTGCAAAGTACAATATTTCCTTACAGGCAAGGATTATGGTACATTAATCGTTTCATTGGCATGATCAGTAAAAAAGGCATGATGATAAAAGCTTTGGGAGTTTATCTGCATAGAGATATATTGGCAAAAATTAAGTCTGGGGTTAGAGGGTTTGCTCCTCAGTGTGTGCATATTGGGTTAACTCCACTGAAATCAGTACTCCTATACCAGTTTACACCAGCTGAGGAACTCGTACTCTACCTCTGTCATACATAAAGCATGTGTGTTGCTATCCACTATTCAGTTCACTCATAAATTCAAGGGTAAAGGCCTCCCGCCAGTGGGTCAAAGCTTCTTCATGTCCGTAACTCCACGTTATTTGTCACCGAAGTCAACGCTGGTTTCCCTGAGCAAGGGCTGAGTCAACATATGGTCTGGTCGAAGAGCAAGTCTGCTTGCAGTTATTCCAGCACTAGTCCACAGACCCTGAACTCATTTCAGTGGGGTGGGTGCTCAGCCCGAACAAAAATGGGTGTAATTCCATTGAATTAATTGGGTTAACGCAACTGTAGTTCTGGCCCGATAAACTTAACTCCAGCAATGCTATGCCATTTTTGTTAACCAGCTTCTCCTTTGATAAACAGTGCTCAGCAAGCTCCGTAAGACTTGCGCGATTGCCATATGACAGCAGCAGAATTTGGTCCCACAAGCTGAGACAAGTCACTTTACATTTGCTTCGCTCAAAGTTTGGTCCATTGTAGTTACTGTTGTCCATTAAAACACTGAAATTCACTTCAGAATCTGACTTTCCTTCTAATTCAGGGAAGGAAATAACCGAGTAGAAATTAGGGCTATCTCTACTTGATGCGTTTTTCAATGGAATTACAACAGGGTCACATAACTGTGAGTAAACTTATATCTGGCACAGAGAGCTTACAGAACTTGCATAAAGGGGAACTAAGTTAAAATCAAAGAAGGAAACAAGTCTCAAACAGCTGCATCATCCACTCACATGGCTTTTACCACTGGCATCAGCAGGACTCAGCCGGAGTCCTGTAAGCACAAGTGGTCCTGTGGACACTACAATTTAAATTGCAATTCTGCATACAGTGAATATTGCCTTAGTCTTATGACGTTCCTGCATGCATCGCTTCTGTCAACTCGTTTAGCGTTTCCAGATGCAGTGCAAGTAAAAGTGAGTGCTCAAATCCAAGTCCCAACTGCAGCCGCAGAGGACCAAGACCTAAGAGCAATGCAGAGCCACAGCTCTGTCACACCCAGGTGGTGGGGCTGGGGTCACTCAGTCCTGTTGGGGACACCACTGGTCCCCCCCCATGTCTCCTGCACACCAATACCGTGGCCAGGGCTACGTGGGGCTTCACACTGCGCAGACCTGTAGTAGTCCAACACCCTGAGCAGGCTGAGGGCTCAGGGAGCTCCGTGCGGCTCCACAGCCTGTGGTAGGCAAGGTCAGGTCTTTTCTGTGGCCTCTCTCCAAAGCACTGAGTACACACATCGCTACTTGAGCTGGCTGCTGGGTCCTTGCTGGAGTTGGAAGGGAAAAATGGTTTAACTCTATGGCAACTTCAGGGCAGTGACAAGCACTAGCTGTTTGTGACATGTGGTGGCACCCTGAGGTGGATTAAGGAATTGGATGGGATGATGCCATATTTGGATTTTGTAGGTGATATAGGTAGGCGTAGATGTTACTTTGCAGGACACATCAACAGTTATGAATCCCCTTTCCCAAAAAGCTCACACAGGTTAAATTCATAATGCCAGACCACACCAACTCGCCCCAGTTTCTTTAAACCACTCTTCACGTCTTTACCATTGCCTAATACGATTACAGTGTCAATGAGCTGCCTGAGATGGTGCTGCGTACCCTGCGGTTCTGGGCACAGCTTATCTTCTTAGTATTTCTGTTGAAGTGCCTCCTGATGAGGCCAGGTTTGATTCTCATCGGACACCAGTTTTATGCAGTAACTCACGTGCCCCCGAATTTGCTCTCATTTCTGTCTGTAGAGCTGTGGGATGCCCCTGGCTCTACACAAGATCTGAACTCAATCTCTTCTGACTTCAACAGCTACCACCATGGGTTTAAACTGGCGTGAGATGATCGGAATCACTGATCTTTGGAAGACAAAAGAAATAGATGAAACATCTTTGAAACAGAATGGCTAAAGTAAAGCTACCGAGTCCATCCGAAAGGCAGGTCTGACAAGAATACTGCAGAGAAGATGCCTACTCTGTAAGTCAGGCAGGAACGTTCTGCATTCCGTAGCAGGGAGGTCTCGATAATGAAGGAGAGCCTAACTGAGCTTTTAGCCTATACATATAGGCTACAAAATATCAAGTGATATATCTAAAATATGTCACTGTATCTAGTGAGAGATCTCTCTCTCTCTCATTAGACAACACAGAATGCCCATATGCATTGCTGTGTATAGTGGTCTCGTTATACCATGGAAGTCCAGGAGAAGTATTAGAAATAGAGGAATTGAGCCCTCCCAACATTAAGAAGACTTGTTTTATCTGTATTTATAAAGCAGTAGGTAAAGTAAAGCTGGAAGATGTCGTAAGGACAGTGGACTGGCTTCTCATCTTCACCCCCCTCGCCTCACACCCAGTGCACTCCAGTGAGACCGGGGCGATGCTGCGAGAGGCAAAGGCCCTTTGCAATAACACCTCGGTCTGTGGGTCTGCCCAAACGTAGGACATTTCTACACTTGGTTCAAGAGGAAAAATTAGTTTTCTTTGGTGACTTGGGAAATAGTTTGCCTTAAGATTTCAAGACACTGGTCTACCGCAAATGAGTTAACCTTCTGAAAAATAAAATGTTGACAGCACATTCGGTTTTGACACTGACTTTAGGGACCACAGCACCGAGATGACAGAGTTGTTGCTACCTTCTGTCATACCTTCATTGCCTGCAAGGAGACAACAGATGCAAATAGGACTACACACAAACTACAGAGGAACACTTTAATAACTCTGCTACCACTCAGCAGTAGTATGAGTGTTTTCTCTTTACAGCTGTCGCATCTTTTTTCCTGTGGTATGAAGTACTGAGCAAGGACTTCTGCAAATCGACATCCAAATGCATACATATGTGTTTGCGCGCACGCGCGCGCACACACACACCCCCACACATGTGTGTGTGCTTGCTTCAATACTGTGTGTCGTGGAGTTTCTCCTGAACTCAGAGCAAAGTAGTAAATACCTAAGTCAGAAATCTAACCAGCCCTATTTTTGCTATCTTTTAAGTTGCATCACAAAACTAATCATTGGATTTAGACAGCATTAAATACTGATAAAAATACAATGAAAACATTTCTTCCAAAGTACCTAAAAACTTGTCAGTGAATCTAAACTGTTATAATGGAAGAACATCATAAGATCTCTGAAATTAGTAAAGCGTAGAAATTAAGGTCCAGATTTGGTTTCTCAGATTTTGTTTCTTCATGAAGGATAAGGATCTCGATCTTTATTCTTAAAAACCCCCACACTGATATCAACAGACCTGTTCCTGTCTTTCAAAGGAGGTCATTTGTAAATGAGACAATATAACCACAGACAGACTATTTAAATGATTAAAAGTCCAAAGACCATGTAAGAAAAAGTGAAATTAAGCTGTAAGAAGCAAGCTGTGGAAGTTGCCACCAACACTACCAACAAAAAGGCTGTAGCTAAATCAGAATAACTAAAAAATAAAGATAAGACAAAATGAAATAAAATAAAATAAAATAAAATAAAATAAAATAAAATAAAATAAAATAAAATAAAAAGCACAACTACTGGGCCAAACCCGGCTATCCAAACTCAGTGTGAACTGTTTACACTGTTAGTTTGCTAAGAGTGGGAAGAGCGATACTCCTTGTTACTTCCTTTGAAAGGAACCCAAGGAACATAGCTGAGATCAGTGACCAATGGGACATGGTCTAGGACATCATGGCCCATACGGGACATATCATCTCAGGCCTTCCCTTTGATCCCTGCTCTCGAGGACCCAACACACATCGCATGGCGAGAGAGACTGCACTCAGAGCAGGATATTCTGCCTGCACATTGTCAAATACTTCACTTCAGACCTGCTGCTGCTCTTGACATGGAGGTTAAGCGCTATGTAAATGCCTCGCTTGAGCACTTAGGACTTTGCTCCCTTGGATGTCATACTGATGGAGCTCCCAAATGGTTGCGTTTAGCCCTTTGCTGGCACGCTCCCTTCACTGCTGAACTAAAACCTCTGAAAACCTCCAAACCTCCTGAAGCATGGGACACAAATGACAGTCTTGTCAGCGCTGGCAATTTTTTATGAAGCTTGGTGTCCTTCTTAAATCCCAGCTGCAGAAATCAAGAGATTACATCACTGTCCCAGTTTATCACTATTAAAAACAAATGTGTCATTTCTGGCCCTCGGCACGCTTGAAAAATGCCTGAAAATGTGTCATGAAATCAGTCTCAAAGCTCAGTATCCAGAAGGCAATACAGGAACCAAAAAAGTTTATTTAAAAAAAAACAACCCATGATTTGAAGCCAATCTTGTAATTTTTGGTGCTTGGTTCATGAGTTTGAATGCCTGCAGTGGGCAGTGTTAAGAGCAGACACAGCAAATGTCCAAGCAAACACATGCTGCTTCTCCATGGATTGAAACAAACAAACAATCTCATTTGATTAACTCTGCTGGAAGTAATATTTTAAAGGGTAAAATGATTCCACAAAGATCACATGTTGGCATTTGAAATGAGATGAATATAGTGCCTGTAAAAGTGCAATAATCCTTAATAACTAACCCAAAAGAAGCATCATCCCCTGGGATAAGACAGTAATTCACTCTCCATATTTAATTTGTTTCTAAGCCGCTTTTGAAACAAGACTACTAAATAGTAAGTTGGCTTGTGATCCTAGACTTGACTGCTGGACTTACTATAATCATGCCATTGATTCAGCATACATTTCAAACTAAGTCACAGGATACAAAATCAGGTGGGCTAATTCCTTAAGCTGTTTAAGCAAAAGCTTGTGAACACGAGGTAAATTTAGAGACAGGAGTCTGTTTACTGTAAGCAACAGGGGAAAGATAACACATAGTCTTCACCGAGTGACTGCAGCTAACTCTTTGAACAGCCTGTGTCTGAAGATTGCATTTCAAGACATCTCTATCCTTCATAAATGCATGGAAGTCTAGGATTTCAGTCTACACTAAAGGAACAAGTGACGACAATGCGCTTAATTAGACTAAATAGTTACTGAATTTCATTAGTGAGATCTTGCAAAAAGAATGGAAAACTGGCTTATGACAAAACCACCCCAACACTACTTCATCTAAGTACTCACCCTGTTCAAAAAATAAAATAAAATACTTCAAGTGGTTTTTTTTCTTTTTCTTTAAAAAAAACCCAACAACCACCTTTCATCTACATTTCTGAATAGTTCTCACTGTTGTGGTTTTATTCATTAGCTACCGGGGTCAGAATCAGCGTGACAAATGCTGTCAGATTCACGTTTCAGCCATGTTACCGAAACCCTCAGAGAACAGATAAGGGTGTATCGACCACTTCAGGAACAGGAATGTGCAGATAATACAGGATGTGCATGTTCTGCAAATGTCCTTTGCAGACAGCGCTAAACTGGATGATTTCTCTAATGACGCACCTTGGCTAAATTTACAATATAGTCTTGTGGAACAAAATATTAGGAATTATTGATCTTAAGAAAAGGTAGGACTACAGGGAGCTAATATACAACAGCTACAGTAATGTTTGTCTTCAATGTGCATTGGGCAGAGTCCTTAAACTGCTCTTATTGCAAATATCCAAGGCCTGCTCTAAAAATCGTAACAGTCTGAACCTTTTAAATGCAAATTTGTCCTATTTATCTGGTCACAACCCAGTGAGTAGAATCCAATAACTCACCAGATTAAAGGATATACAGGATTATATAGCAGAAGGTAATTGCAATTAACTAATATCTGGATGGCATTTAATACACATATTGTATTATTTCAATGAGATGAGACAGAATAATATTTACATTGCTATGAGCATTTTCTGTTTATAGAAATGGAATTTACAGTTCAGTAAGGTATGCAGGCGTTATATCAAGAATGAGATGAGACCATTTAAAGTCTTGTGAATTATTGATATAAATTCATTTTGTTTTGTTTCATGCACCAGCGCTTCTTACAGTGGCACCAGAAGAGCAGTGCAGTTTATAACAGGGGAAAAAAAGAAGAGGAAAGAGCAAATGTGAAATGGTGTAATTTATTCACAATTGCTTTGAAATTCTATCTGAATTGTCTCATTATTATTCACGCATTGGAGGAATGGTCCAAAACATGACAGCATGGGTAAACAGATGCAGAGTTTGGAAAATAGGTAATCTGACTGAAGTATTCATGGCCATTATTAAACAAATGTTATATTGCTTTTGGGTAAATCTGGTGATTTTATTTAATTTGACATTGTTTTCAAGATAGCAGGATAATACTGTTTGTTTCTAATGCTCTGAAATGAACAAAACAGGTGAAAATTGATGCCACATGGAGTTATAATGTTTCAACAGTAGCTGGTTAGTTAAACTTCTAGAGTTTCATGAAGAATCTGCATACACTTATTAATGGACTTTTACATACAATATCAATGCTTAGAGTGCAGCGGTCCTGTTAAAATCTGCTTTCACCGAGTCACTATGCAAGGAGACATTGGTCTATGAAGAAAAATCTTGGATGAGTATTTGTTTGAGACTAAACAGTAGAACTGAAAGAAAATTCAAAGATTTAGTACAGGAATGGTAGATAAGACTATGAAAGCTAATATTTTGAAATTGCCTAAAAACTGCAATAAATTCTGCTGCCTACTGAAATTATTAAGCCAACAATAAACAGGAAGAATGGAATATCAAAACCTCATTGCATAGTGTGTCATCATTCTTTAATGAGGCATTCCTTCAACCTTTTACCTCTTAACACCTTTGGTGATCTTACATTATGTACCTGTAAGATATTCAATGTTCTCTTTTAGAGATTAAGCTTATAGGAAGTATGAAATCTTAGGAATGTACTGTGTCAGGTAACAATGCCAGAATTAAGCGTCGAAAAGCTTGGTTCAGGTTCAGCAGATGATTTTGAATGAATAGCTATAACTTCTACTAATTTATTTCAGAAGGGACTTCTCATATATACCCTCAAATATTTAAGACGCTTTGTACTATTTCTCAGGAATCCATATCTTCTCAAAGTGCTTTTTTGTTTTCACTTGAAGGCAGCATGGACTTAAAACAATACTGCAGGGAATGTACCGTTCCATAAAGCACATAAGGATGGCAGGATCCAGGAGACACAAGGCATAGAAAATTGTTGAAAATGATTAGATGGTACAACACATACTGCTCTTGAGTCATAAGTTCCATTTATGGTGACTTCTACTTCCAATAGATAGGATATTAAAAAAGGCAATAAAAATGAAGTTACATGAATAAACTTCCAGAAATGAGTGGAGTTCCACCAGTGATCGTCTCTGCGCTGGTAGAGGTAGAAGAATGGGGATGTAATGAACGGGGCAGCAGTCACTACAACAAATGAGCCTCAATGCGGAGCCAGTGGAGTCCTTGGCGAACGTAACGAACCAGATTGGTCATACTGCTGTGTTGTGTTAAGGGTCCCATCACTGAGTCCAGGTCTACAAAGAATTCTGCAATACATGAGAAACAGAAGTCATTGTTTCAGGCAACAGTACAAAAATACATGTATTACCATTATTTCCCACTCAATAGCAGCAGTGCAATTAGTGAGTTCTCAAGACGTTGCAGACATGAGCACATGAGTAGTAGGAAAGAATTGAAACAAAGGCAACAATACATTTAAACAGTCCAAATTAGACTATCCATGCTGGAAGACAACCACAACATGGTATGAATGGTTGCCAACAGTCTACCTTTAGCTCTGATGATCTGCACTTCCATTTTTTTGAGCCTAGGTTTGCTGACTGCATGATTTCAACAGCTGGCAATGAACTGTAGCATTTCCTTTTCTATGTTGTACCCTCTCCTGGGCATGACGCGCTAGTCTGGATCTTGCAGATGACCTTGCTTGCTCTTTTCCCCACCCTCCAATTTCTGTTACTGCCATTGCAGCAGCTTTGGCCCTCTGCTCATCCTGCTCCAGCTGCAGACCCAGAGGATGTGTGCGGGGTGGGAGGGGAGAAGGAAGAGGAGAGAGGGAACACGGCAGGAAAATAGCATCTAGGAGATGAAGGGAAAGAAAAGATGGGTAAGGCCACTGGGATCCGGTGTTGGGAAGGGTTAACAGGAGGTGACTAAACAGAGAGCCATAGTTAGGAAGCAACACACCAGTTTACTTTATGGCATGTGTTAGATGCTCTCTGGGTGAAAGACTAATCCTGTTAGGGCCAACAGACCTTTCCTAATTGCTTTCAGTGGAGAACTGGATTGTGTCCTCTATTCTCCCACAGCTTGTCTTTTTGCTCACTGGGGCACAGGCGTTCCCACACAGACAACACTTACACTATATTTAGGTGAGTGGGAGCCCGCTCTCAGTTAAAGCCCCTCAGAGCTCAGATAACAACCGACAATCACAATAACTGGTGGCTGAGCCCTTACATTCTCACCCTATCTAAAATCCGGTGTGCTGCACTCAGCCAGCTAACACTGTGTTGGCTGCAGTTCGGGAGAGCAGACGATGGGTACAAAATAATTATCAGTACTTTCTTCAGCAAGTAAGTGCTGCTTTGAGGTCTTCTATCCAAGTATCGACAGCCTGACCCTGGTCAGCTTGGGAGCTCCAGCAGTATCACAGCACAAAGTGATTTGGCTGGAGGCAAGCATAATGAAAGCTTAGGGCTATCACCAGTTGCGTTAAGATGCTGCAGCCAGCAGTTACTTTTAATCTTCCTTCCTCTGTCTTTTATTCCCCTCTTCCAGTGTAAAATCAATACATTTGGAAGTGAAATAATGCACTGTCTTGCTTGCATTCTAGAGATCTCATTCTAGGCTCAGATAAATAATAATTGCTTTAAACACTGAGAATTCACCTTAAAGCCTAATTTCAATTTAACATTGCTTGAAAAAGCTACAAGCACTGAAGCCACTTATTAAATTTATACGTGAAAGAACAGCCCTTTGTCACTACAGAACTGATAGTTTTTGACTGTAGAGTTGAAAGTGCTGCTATCTTTGGAAGCTTAAAAAAATTATCTGATTTTGTAAAGTCAGCTGAGAGTTTGATGTTATAAATGGTGAACAACTCTCTAGGTGATCCAAGACAAACCAGCCCACGGGCTGGCTTTGGGAAGTCTGCAGTTTAGCCTGGCCCGCTACTTATGCAGAGTTTGTGACAAACTCCATCTACTCTCCCACACACTCTGAACTCTACCGACCAGGGGAAATTCAACCCGAGGTACATGGCAGCATGTTCCCGCTTTCCTTTTCAAACCAGATCAGCTTGGCGGGTCACAGTTCTGCTGTTCTCCCTCTTGCTATGCCTTTTTATTTTAATGGCACATCTTTTGTCAGGCTGACAAGAAAGGCTTCTGTCTCCTGCTCTGAGCCAGCTGGACATGAGTCAAGTCCAAACTGGGAGCGTGCAGGCATACTCAGAGGAGCACAAAACCTAAGCTGACAGCCGTGGGCAAGGGGAGGCTGCACAGCTCCAATACGTGGAAGAAATCTCTTGTGTCTGCATGGGCATGACCTAAGAAACATCTATGACAGCAGTAAGGCTCAGAAGTAAAGGCTATTAGACATTACAATGATAGGGCCACATTTTTATACCCATCTCTATTAGCTCATCAGGGACATGTTCTTGGGCAGACACACCCTGTGATTCAGAAGACAACAGAAACAATGAGAGCTGACCACAAACAAAAAAAAAAGAAAATAGTGACTGGCTCTGTTTTGTTTTTTTTTAAAAAGAAAACTCACGTTTATCTTAAAGGTGGGTTTCTTTGTGGGTTTGTGTTTGTTTGTCTGTTTTTTGAGACCATTCTTATTTCAAGGAGGGGGTGTAAATCTCATTTTTTATGATGAACTGACTGTCCGAACCCCTGAGTGAGAGGTCAAGACATCTATCCTTTACCTGGAACTCAAGGCAGACTCTGGGCTTTGCACCTATTGTGCTTGCTGTCATGGGGCACTTCTGAACTCACAGCCCACATGCCAGTGTACCAGAGCCTGGGAACTGCAATGGCCAGCCCAGCTGGCAAAGGTGGATTAGAGACAGCTACGGGGAAAAGGATGAGTCCTGTCCCAGCCAGCAAGATATAGGTGTTTTGAATTATTTGAGAGGTGCAGATGACATCTACTAAAATAATCGCAGCTAGGTTTCATGAAACACTCTAACATTTCTCTCGTCAAAGTGTCTTAAATATATCCTTCTGTAAATGGAATCCATCCTGTGACATAATGAAGACCTGCAGAGTACCACAGCAATTCTTATATACTTTTTTGTTACACCATGAATTTTTCAAATTGCAGTTTAGTTGTGTTTAAGCATGCAACGTTAAATCACGTATTTAATTAGAAATGAGGTATCTTTCCAGATAAAATGTAAAGACAGACACTCTATAGCACGTATGAAACTCTGATCTCTCTCCAATGGTTTATAATACTTAAATGAAATTTGAAGTAACACGAACTTTCCATTCCCTGTAACATGGCTGCAGTTTGTGAAACAAGATATAAAAGAACAGGGCACAACCCTGGATGTCTTGCTCATGTGAGAATCCCTTATTCATGCATCCAGTCCCACTAAAGTCAAAGGGACTGCTCATCTGAATAAAGATTATTCCTATATGGCTTTGCAGAATTGCGTTTATTTGATCGTAAATCAAAACGAGAACAAAGAAGTGTGCAGGGGGGGAAATGCGGAAAGAGACTCAGCAGGTTTTTTCTCATCCAGCTCTAGGACTGATAACAGCAGTGGCTGGGTACATTTTCTGTCTGCTGGCTGAATGCCTGAGCTATTTTGATTCAATACCAAGTAGAACATTTAACAACTCCACAACACACAGGGCTAATTACAAGATTATCGCCATCTCTTTCTCCTATCAGAGCATCCTTCTGCATTCCCACTGTAACATTCTGCAGTACATTTGACAGGGAATCACTTTCACATTTTGTGAAAATGGATGCAGCTATGGAAAAAATCCAAAATGACTGCACTGCTACTAAATTAACCAATGCGAACAAAGACAAGAAGCAGTGGGGAGGACTGGACAGAACTTCTATTATTGTTCCTCATCCAGGGATAGATCATTATGACCTACTATTCAGACATAAAACTCTATCAATCTCAAGCTTAGTTTCTCTAAATCAGTGGAAATTTGCCACTGACATTAATGGGAGTAAGATCAAACTGCATACAGCGAGCAGATTTGTCAGGAAAAGTCAGCCATCTGAAATCTCAATATAATTTAAGAGAATGAGCCAATTCATGATGTGAATATTCCCCAGTTAGGCTCTGCATCTCTAGTGTCAAAGAAAGCTTTGTCAATGATTTGTGTAAGCCCAAAGCTGGAATCTGAATAATTACATTATCATGGGGAAGTTCATGGCTGGCCAACAATAGGCCAAATTTGTCCTTTAGTTACATCTCAGCCACTCCACCAGACTCTATATAACCCAGTCACAAACTGCTTGCCAAAACTCCTTTGAAACAACTGTAGTAAAGACTTACATTTTGTTGTTAGGAATAAACAAGCAGATTTGCAATCCAACCATAGGAGAGTCAAGGTCATGGCTTTCAGTGGACATCTCCTAATCGGACTCCCTGCATAAACATAAAATCTAATGTTTGCTTATTATCCTAGCTAGCATTTTAATAGTCTTAAACCAGTTGACAGAGCAGTGTGAAAATAACCTCGGTGCTCTATGAGAAGCTGAAACTGTGAACGAATTTGCAGACTCAAAAGCTCTCATCACTTGGGGCTCATGTTCGCTAAATTATTTGCCAGCTGCTCTGATAACCCCATGTTCAGCGTGTGTTACACATCCCCCCTCTGTGCTTGACAAGAGAAGATAGGCATTGGCTACAGTGACCAGCAAGCAGATTTGGTCTGTTTGCTCAAGCTGTCACAGTTGTGCTCTTAGATGCGATGGTTCTGCGTCCAATTCCCAACAACGCCTACAAGAACAGAAAGAAAGCTAAAGCTGATGAGCCGAAGGGGACAAGGAAGAAGCCGAGCAGGGCACCTTTGTTCTCCTTAGTCAGCTTGTCAGCCATGTCCCAGTGCTCGTAGCTCCGCAGGACGTTGTTGGTGATGTTGACGTGGCTGGCAGCCATGTGGTGGATGCGCTGAGGGATGGTGATGGTCCCCGCCAAGGAGGAGCTGGCGGTGCCCGCACTGCTTCCAGCAGAGCTGACAGGGGACGGGCTCAGGGACATGGGCGATGGTGTTTCTGTGCTCCTGCGAGAGGTAAAGGAAGAGTGAGTTCCCTTACACACACCACTTCATTGCCATCCTAGATGCACTAGAAAAATTAACTCCGTGCCCCAGTCAGGAGAGAATGTGCAGTAGCATCTCCTGGTTTTACGAGAAAGGAAAGCTTATAAACTGGGAGTGATTGAAAATAAAAAGGGATCTAATTCTCCCTACAAATGAACCTGTTATTTAAAAAAAATAAAAAAAATATCTATCATAAAAATAGAGCAATCTTTCAGAGAAAGAAGTATCTCATAGCTGTAATGATTTTTCTACCTGCTGCCAGAAGCTGCAACGGCAGTTAGAAAACACTCAATGTGCAATATTGGCTTATTATCAAAGCATTTTGTGGAAACCACAATGACAGTTTGCTCCAAATACAGTCACCACAATAAGTAAAATGCAAGTCTTAAAAGCACCCTGCAGAGCGGTATTAGGAGCTGAGGGTACTGTAGGATTATGAATATCTCTATAGGATTCTTTAAGACTGGCTATGGAGATTTGTTTCTAATTGCCTACAGTTCATCTGCACGGTTTTGTACAGAGCAGTGTTTTAAGTTACCTACTTAGTGCAGCACTAATGTTCCAATATAGATTTTCCTTTAATTCTAACACCAGCAATTAGGCATCACCTGCTGGCTGCAGGCAGTGCGGAGGTCAGCACAGCAAGCTCATGTTTGGAGCTGTGCAAGCACTGAACGCTCACATACAGCTATTCTCTTTGAAAATTTGTTTCAGTGAACAAGATTAAGGGTTCCAAAAATCTCTTCTCTTGCCCCCATTTGGAACCACTTACCTAAACAAATGCATTTGATTTGCTGTGGAACACACTTGAAATGCAGGGCCAAGATGCTCCCGGCGCTCTCTGCATGAAGCAAAGACACCAAAACTCTCCGGATGGGGATGTTGCAACCCCTCTGTTGACAGGCGGCCACTGATGCCTCACGCTGTGCAACAGCATCAAGCTCACTCACACTCATTATGGGCCTGACCCAAACCCCAGGACAGAAAGGCTGCTCCTCTTGGCTTTACAAGCCACCATCAATGGTCCTGAACGTGGAGCGCGAGCACAGACCTGCTGTGCTGATACCTTGCAGGTGCTGCAGGACAGACTGCCACCACAGCCTTGGGCTGAAAGGCATTTCTGGCAACAGCTTTTGCTGCAGATTTTCCAGCAGTGCCCTGCTCTCCACAACAGGCTCCTGTGATACATTCTTTTTCCAGAGCTAGAGACCCCGTTAATTCAGCAGCTAGTAGCCTTTTACACAGCTTATGTGTTATAGTTTAAGCATATCCTATGGCACAAATGTTTTATTTTTAAGTCTCAAAACATCCTGGTTACTTGACACACCA
Organism: Pluvialis apricaria; assembly: GCA_017639485.1. NCBI lineage: Eukaryota > Metazoa > Chordata > Aves > Charadriiformes > Charadriidae > Pluvialis > Pluvialis apricaria. The sequence goes on from CM030017.1 coordinate 10,150,180, forward strand.
CAGTGTCTTTAATGCACAGAAGAGCTGAACTACACTAGATTAGGACTGGGAGCAGTTAAAAATCATAAGTATCTGAGGAGACCAGGAGTATTTTGTTAGAGCCACTTACAACAAGCTGACGCACTTCTGCCAAATAAAGCACACTGTTCATTGGATTTACCCTGTTGTGCACAGCCATTATTACCGTGGTGAGTCTATTAAATCTCTCTATTTTGCGCTTTCTGTCGCTAGAGGTGGGAAACATTTCTGTAATGAAACCAGGGAAAATTTGTTTCATTGCCAGCCTGGAACTCAGGCCAACTTTGTAGAGGTTCACAACCCTTTCAAACAACAGTGGCCAAAAATTCCAGTAAGTCAAGCTGAGATTTTTGAAGGTTTGAGATCCTGAGCAGACTACACTTCACGGCAATAGGTAAGTTTTGCTTTGTTCAAAAAAAGATTTAAGAATACCCTGCTGTCTCCCCATTCTGAACCAGGCTGTTGATCTACCTCCTGTGGTGCCATACCCTGATGGTGCTTGGTCTCTCCTCTGTGGTGTGCAACTTCTCTTCCCAGCTGGTACAGATTTGCAGGGGAGTAAGAGGAAACTGTAGAGTGAGTAACCCTGGGGAAGGCAGAGCTCATGCTGGCAGTGGCAGCACCATGTCCCTGATAATCCTTGGGGCCACCAGAAGACACCTGAGGTATACGGCAACTCTGAGCCAGCTGGAGAGCTTTTCTTCTGAGACTCCAGACGGAGGGGACAGAAGACTTGAGTGTGGATTGTGGTCTTTGTGTTTTGGGTCACAGGTGTGACAATAACACCATTAACAACAAGGCCTTGTCATATTCACTTATCCTTACATGTCAAGTGCTTCCTTCTCTGGATAAAAGCGATGTGCGCTTTCAGAGCTTTACTTGCTCATCTCCAAAGTTAGTGGGAAGAAACCGATCAGCTGGGTGTTATGTTAGAAGTGATGCTGACCTGAATGCTGGGTTTCTGCCGCCTATGTTGTAGCTGGACAAGAATTTTCTCGTCCAGTGAAAACCCACTGATTCTAAATCCTGGGCACCTAATCAAGTCCTTTAAATAGCAAGGGAGATGTCAACACCTGCAGAGCACACACTTCATAAGGTCCAGTATAGGACAAGAATAAAAGAATAACTTCCACCCCATGAAATTTTTAGGTATAAGCCACTTCTTAAGGAACAAGAGAGGTGTAATGCTTCAGTGGTCTATTTCAGCACTAAAACTTTATGTAAACCTTACTGTATTTTTATTGCAACACAAGGTTTCACTGACCTAAAAGCCTTGAAAAACTGGCACGTATTGAATAATTTAATTTAGTAGTTGCTTTTCCAATGTTAAAATATCTTTTCGGGGTTTTATTTAAAGTGATTTCCCATTTCATCACTTTAGTTTGTGTTATAATCTATACTTAAATATCTATATAAACACAAATTTTGAATTACCTAACACAGTATTTTCCTTTAAGCAAAATGTTGGAATTTTTGGCTTTGCACTGACTCAGAACAAAGTCTGTTTGAAAACTCCAGTTCTTTGCGTGCTAAACCTCAACCCCTTCTACAGCTTTATTACTTTGTTTCCTTGGAGTGTCTAATAGTCATTTCTTCTTATGAACCACTAGAAAGAGACCATTAACAATAATAATTTTCACCTAGTATTCAGCCTACTCCAATAAAGAAGGAAAGAAAGATAAAGCCCTTCTCCTTTGTTTTACCTGTACCTGTATGCGTGGCCAGGAGAAAGGAGCAGGAGAAACGTGTGTCAGGTGGCAATAGACATCGCAAGATAAAGGCAAAGTTGCAGCAGCAATGCACCTTCATTGAACTGCAGATCATAACTGCATTACCCTGACTTCATATCTGAGGTGAGGGTGTTTTAACGTTAGTATAAAGCCACTGATAATTGGTTGACTAAGTGCCTTCACATTTTCACCACTATTACGCCTTCAGTTTTATTAAACAGCACTTACCATATATCAATGAAATATTCATTGGTCTTTCATTACTGAACGAATCATTGAAAAATCATTGCAATGAAGGTTAACTTTACTTTGGCTTCCTGAAATGACATGGTACTCGCTAGCTAATTAACAGATATTTTTATGGCCTTCATTTGGCTTGAGAAGCAAACTGTCAAGAATTCAGCACAGACCCACCATGGCTGATTTTAGACTTAAAGGAGGCTTTGCACTAAGATGAAGGTGTGTTTCAGCCCTTCCTTCCCACCCGTGCTGGGTGGCTCACATGGGTACCTGATTTAGCCCAGTGGGAGCCCCTCACCCCCACAAGCCCAAGGCTGTAAGATCAATTCTGTAGCACAGAAAAACATATTCTACCTGCTACATATTTGAAACATACCTGTAGCTCCCAAACCACTGAGTAATGGCCTGTCCTTTGCCTTTAGAGGCACCAAAACATTCCCCACCCCCCCCCCCCCCCCCCACCACCTTGGAACCACTTGTTCCCAGACAGAAGTACTCAGCAGAAAATACTCACTTTCCATTGCCGCCCCAAGGTGAGGGGGCCTGTGAGGCTTTTGAAGAGTTCTGTAAGCACAAAACCAAAATGTAAATAGAAGTGACACAAGTACACGAACACTGACGACACACGGCTCAACACTCCCTGTTTTTGTTGCAAGAGCTACAGTGCATGTAGCAGAACACCTCTGCACACCAGTCCCATAATTGAACGGCTGGTGGATGATTGGTAGGTTCCAACCAGTAGCTTGAAAGTCACTTGATGAAAGAGAGAATACCGTAAAGTTCCAGTAAAAGCAGATGTAGTTCACAAAGAATTGGTTTAATTACCACTGAAACTTATTGTGCAAAGTAAGTTCTTCAGCGTGCAAATGACTTCTTATCTTTAGGGGGACCTGCAATCCTTTAATAAGAAACAAAAAGAATTTGGGTTGATGCCTTAATGAAATTAAGCCCTCCCAAGCTGCAAGGGAAGGTGGCTTGGGATTCAGACAGTAGTAGAAATAAAACTTCTAGTAAAGATCTGCTTGAATGCCCTTGTTTTTATGTATTTTATTTGCACAAATCGACTTTCCTTACCTGCTTACTCATTCTGCCTTTCAAGTCTGTGTAGCACCTTGTACAACCCTGTACAAAAAGACTGCCCAGCAATAATAAAGCCCAGATTTTTCCAGTCTTGCTCAGACTAGGCGGTATCTTACTTAGTTCCCATAAAAAGTGGTAGTATCAGGGCTGAAGCTATCTATGTGTGCTTTCTGAAAACAATCACTCTGAGCTCCTTGCAAAGAAGTCAGCACGCACAGCGAAAATTCAATCAAATTTTACAAGTTCTCTGCAAAGCATTACCATCATTGTTACAAGATTCATCTGGTTACTGCAATCGCTATTTTGGATGTGAGGCACAGAGATTCAGTGGAGCACAGAGCAGCCCAGGGCATGGCCCAAGGTCACGCAGCTGACTCTGGGAGCAAAATCCTACCCTTGACTTCTAAAACACAGCTAAACTTGCCAAACAGTATTGACCAAAGCAGAAAACACTGCCCAAACCATGATACTGGCCTTGCCTGTATGTTCCTATACAGCATGCCACTGTGTTTCATTAAAGATGTGAGCATGAAATGGAGTGTTTTGCAGTACAGAGCGTATGTAGTGTATATTTTTGCCACCTGCTCATATGTAAAAAGGAGGGAGACCCTAAACTCCCCTTGAAAGTCTTCAGGGATGAAGAAGCAGCTTTGATGTTAAGTTTCTACTGTCTGAGGATTGTTCCTGACAGTATCTGGAGACAAATACTAGATCTGTCAAGATCAAGACTAGATCTCAATTGGAGGCAGTTATTTGACAATGAAAACATTTGAAATATTTTTGCCAATGACCATTGACAACACATTTTCAAAAACTTAAAAATCTTCCTCAAACATTTGGGTGAAATGCATCAAAGGATGCCTCTTTTGCTAACCTAAAAAAGTTTGATTTCAATTTTAAAAATTTACCATTTTAGTTATATTTTCCTCCAAGTTGTCTCTAAATTTCAAAACTACTTTTATGATTAAATGGTTATTTTCTGTTTTGAAATGCCAAAAGTATCAATTTGAAACTTTTAATTGGAAGTTAATCAGAACCAGTTTTATCCACAAATGGTTTCAATTTGGACAAAGTGGCATTTGTGAGGAAAAATGTGAAAAACAATTCTGCCAAAAAATTCCTCTCCAGCTCTGCTGTAAACAGTGGGTTGCTTTTCACAGTTAAAATTGTGCAAAATTTTGAATAACAACTCTATTCAAATAGTTAATCCATTTCATTTGTATTACAGATTCTTGCTAGCGAACACAGAGAACATTGTGCAGCAATACAAAACTAATACGTAGTTAATAGCTCCCATTCTTCGTTTTTCTCCTCCTATGCCTTTACCACAAAGAGACCCTGAACATATAATCTGTGTACACTCAAACACTACTTCTAGCAAATGAGTCCCAGCACCCAGAGTATACACACAGTAACATTAGCTGAAACAGCTTCCACCAGATGCCTAAACCCAGCATTCCTGATTCGTCTATTTTATTACATTTTTCTTTTTTTTTTTCCCTCTTATTTTCATTTACATTAAAAGACATTTTCTCTGTGCGGATGCAGTAAAATGGTCTTACACTGGGAGCAGTGATATTTTCTTCATTGTACTTACTTGCACAGCTAGAGGAAGTAAAGTGGCTTTAAAGGAAGAGAGAATCCCCCCTGCTCCCTTCTTTTTCTCTAAGAAATCACTACTCTCTGCAGAAAAAAGTTTATCAAGTGATTTGTCTAATAACCTCTTTTTAAGAGACAGTTTACATTCATCCTGGATAAAATCTGAAGTGGACGGAATACAATTCATTAAAATGCTGAGGCTATATATCTGTCTAGTTCAAATTTAATTTGTCGTGAAAATCCTTGACTGAAAACTCCATGAGTAGAACAGAGGCACTCCAAATGACTTCAAGAGACTTCAATTTAAGCAGAAGATCAGGAGTAACATTACTGAAGTTACAGAGGTACACACACAGAGCACACCAGGGAAGTCAGGACTAGGCGGTGGTTGCCAGCATGATAGTACTGCAGTTTTACAGCAGAATGACCATTTTATTACCATTTACATGAAAATACTAAAACTGCAGTGTTAAAAGCTTTACTGGTTTGCAATACTAATATGTCAAAGCCTGGAACAAATTCACAGAGGCTGAAAAAAACCAACAAAAAAAGACTGATGGGCTGACAAACCAGTATAATTACATAATTATAGAATAATATGTAGTAATAAAGTACAAGAATTAATATACGCTTCAAACAGCATTAACCAGTAAAATATAAATACCAAAACCTTGGCAGAGCTGAAGAAAGATTCTGTTTTGCTGTTAATTTAGGAACGGTGAGGACTCGTCATTCTTACACTGGGTAAACAGCATTTGACAAGGTAAAGGAAAACATCACCGAGTCATGACAATCAGCTGATCTGCACTCGATTCAAGGTAAAGGCAATCTGAAGTTCCACAGAAATAAAAGGAGAAATCTAGGAGTCTGCAATAAGCTTCAGCAAATCTCGCTGAATTTAAAATCTAAGTTTAACTAACTAAAGCCAAAATAATTGCTTTATTATGGTTCATTGGGGGTCAGTTCATAATCACTTGCACATTGAAATCTTGAAAGAAACAGTTTCCTTTACAGAAACTTGCATAAACATTACATGGTGTTGATAATAATGTTATTTTAGTAGAATTACCGAATATGGTCCTTTGAATCAAGTGACTAATCCAAAAATCCCCCAAATCACTTCTGTCCCCACTCCCTGGCAGCCATCCTGCCTGCATTTCCCAGGGGAGAGGTTAAATGTGGGACTTTGAAGTCACGCAATTGTACTTGTGAGAGCTCTCAGTGCTGGTATGAATTTCATTTCATATCAATAAATTAAACAGAATAAAGATTACCTTAAAATATTCCATCAGAGATCTGGAGTACTTCATAGCATGGTCCTTCTTTAGTTTAAACATTCTCAAGTAGAGAAGTGATAAGCATCGGTAGCTGTGGTAATTAGGAAAGGATTATGTTAATTCCACTGCTTAATGAAACCTATAAACTGTAAAAAAAAAAAAAAAACTGACCTATATTTTGCAGTTTCTGTTCTAAGGTTAGATTTTGAAACAAGCAAATGGAGAAAGAAAAAAAAGTGGTCAAAAGCATTAAAATCCCATCTTGATAAGAGTATAAATTAGAAGAATAAATGTTTAGTCAGCTGCTGAAGAAATCCATTAGTTATCCTTTAATAGTTTAATGGAAAACAAGAATAATGATCTTCTGTAAGCTGCTTAAGTAATTCAGTACTTTTAAAGTCCTCCTTAAGATTTTAGCTGCTTCTCATTGTCACAATGGGACTCACCATAAAACTGCTAATTTCTTGTCCCCTTCTGTGGCAGAAGAGCCTGTGAAATTCTTGAGTCTCATTGCATACCTTGTCAGAAAGGTGAGGAGAGAAGATACTGAGAGTTAAGACATTTCCAGGAATACTAGTGACACTCTGAAAAATAACTGCCACACATAGATATTCTTCTCCAACTGCAATAGTTAATGGTCACATTGTTCTGTAAAGATGAGATCAATGTAAAATTCAACAGAAAGCACCACTTAAAATCTGGAGGGCAAAAGTAAATCACCAATCCATTTTCTGGGCCAACGAGTTAAACTATTCTTGGGCATATTAATGGTGGTATATCCAGCCATCTAGGCCGAGTCCTGCAAACATTTGTGATGAGCGTTGGGCAGAAGCATAAGATCTTGGCCCTATATGTACCGAAGAGTAGAGTAATATATAGTAAGGTTTTACATCTAATACTTTGGGCTTGAATAATACCTTCAAAATCCTTCTCATAAAGGCTTCTTCAAAGCTTTTAATATATTTTATACAGAAACCGCTTTTAAATAAAGGAAAGGTCACGTTCACAGCTTTTTTAATTCTTGGGTCCATTAATTTATGAGTCTTGTGTACTTGGTCTTCCCTCTCTATTTAATTGCTGCTGTCCAGCATTTGGATGATCAAAGATTGAATATTCCTACCTCTTCTCTCTCTTTTTTTTTTCTTTAACTGAGCACACTCCATTCCATGCATTTAGTCTCTTGAAAATCAATTCATCGCATAAAATCATTGTTCTGAGCCCTAATGCAATTTCACAGGTACTTGTGTTAGAATAAGTAATAGGGTTCAGCGTTGCGTAAGAAAGTTTTAAGGTATCCAGGCAGTCTTGATGAGTTCTCATTTACAAGGAGGTAATGGAGTGCAGGAGGGCTGTGCTGCTCTCGCTTTGCCTTCCTCCCACCACCCCCATCATCAGCCCCCAGCGTGCAGCTGTAGCACACCACCTGATGTGGTTCCTCCATGTCCTATCTCACCTGCTCTTTGGTATTGCTGTTCCAGTCATACTGAATGAATGTGATCAAACACCAAGACATAAGTCTCTTTGGGATTTTCAGCATTATGTTAGGGATTTTAGCATTACCATTAACTTAAAACACCTTTGACAGTCAGATCGGATATTCCCAATCTCTTTGATGCTCCACTTGCTTTCACAAATAGGTGTCTGACGCAAATACTCAGGGCAGACACAGCTAATGCAAAAGGGGAAAATGGGGCCTCTGATGAACAGAGGAGTAAAAGTGAGAAAAATCTCCCTCTGTTTCTTATCTCACAGTAGAAATCTATGTTAACATTAGGACCCATGTTGAGAAAGTGTGTGTGCACAGCTGCACACTTGGTTTGTACATTCAGCACCCACTGGAGCCCACAAGAATTGTGTATTTGCCCATGGAGTTTATTGAACCTGTACCAACCTGCAGCTCACCTGGGAAATCCCCTTTTCTCAATGTCTGCCCACTGACAGCAATTAAACGGGCAAATCAGTCTCTCTCTGTCTGCCTACAAGATGCTGCACAAGAGCTGGTACGTTAAGCTCTACCTTTGGTGGAGGGGACCTGCAGGTATCACCCATTTGTGAGCTACTCCTAGAGCTGCCATTCTCTGAGTTAAGCGGTGCACGTGTTGTGGCTCGTGAATGAATGAAGATTTTTGGCCCACCTGCTTCTGAACAGACAGACTACTGGACTGAGGAACAACATTTTCAACTGTGCCGTGTGGTTTCCTTAAAAAATAAAAATAAATGCGGGCTCCTAGGAAAAAGCGCTCACTTCTTTAAATAATATTTCTTTAAATGTAATTTATCCTGCCATACGACTGTAGTTGTGTAGTTCAGGACACAAAGTACTGAACTGTTCACTGTCAGAGTGCAGGAGGAGTTTCAGCACAGTGCAGCGGCAGGCGGCTCTTCTCAAGTCCTCTGCTCTCGAGGGTTTAACTTGGATCTTAAGTGTTGAGCGAACATCAGTTTTTTGTTGAGTAACCCCTTTAGATTTTCTTCTCTTTATGAAGTGTAGAATGTAAAAACACGTCTTTAAATATTTAACAGGCATATTATTACCTGAGAGTAAGAGCTTCTTAAGATTTGATACATTTTATTATGTAAATACCAACTTATTCAAAATGTAAAACATGCATTATTTTTGGCAGTCCCTAATAGCTAATCTGGCATGTTAAAATCTTGCAGGTTAAAAAAACCACCTTTGTCATATTAAACCCCAAACATTTAGGGCCTGATTTTTTTCTTTCTCTTGTGTAAAATGCCAGTAATTATGCTGACATTAATGGTGCTATTCCCAGCATACACTGGGGAAAGCAAAGGTGCATCACAGTGAAAAGGAAAAATCCGGTTGTTCTGTTTACAGGTAAATTTAATCCTGCTTGATTTCACTTTGATAATTTGCGCAAGTAAAGCAAACAAGCCCTTAGTTACTCAGGAGACCATTATTTCTACGGAGCAACACTATGAAAAAGCTATAGGGAACAGTAGCAAATTTTAAAATAATAATTCAGACATTTATTAGTAAGTAAAGACTCTCTCATCCATGTTCTAGCCTACGACTCTAAAAAACTGTATTAAAACTAATTCAACTGGTTCACATTCTGTTAACATTAAAAAATATACTTTTTTAGTACAATACACAGGGAAAGCTTCCTCTCTGGCTATGATCTTATGAGCCAAGTTTCAGCTTTTTTTTTTTTTAACAGCCATGTTATAAACCTCTAAAAACAGGGTTTGTAATAGAAATCCTGATAGACTCACTTTAATGTTTTGAATTATAAAACTACACCTTTTAAAAGACAAGTGTCATTGCCAAACAGTGAAATTACTATACTTTACTTCCACCCACTACATTTCAATTTTAATTTTATGAATATTGCAAATTATAACACTCACATTATAACCTCTAAAGGGGATAATTTATAAAAGCAGTGTCCATCAATTATAAATTTTCCATGACATTAATAAAATGGCAAGAACTAATTATGATGACTTCTGAGATGAAGATGCCTTGGACAAATCATTAATACGTTGAAATGGTATTTTTTAAAACATAGCAGGTTCTAATTATGACTGAAATGAGATTATGAAAATGATCACAGAAAGGACATTAACCTGATGAGTTCCACAGTCTCTGAGTACATGGTGTAAGGAGATTTAGCTTCTAATGGATCTCGCTCCATAGCGTTCCCGCACTCGATGAAGGAGAGGGCAGCATCAGCATAATTCACTGCTTTGCCGAACTTCTCCAGCTGAAATGGGAATGACACCATCAAGAAAATCCTTCAGCTTTAATTTCTAGGTAGACAGATCATACTACAAAGCAACACCAGCATTAGGATAAAAGCAAAGCGATGGTGGTAGTTAAGAACTAATTCATACAGTAATTAAGGCAGGTTCTATGTTTTTACCAAATCTTTTCAGGTAGTATATGGCCAGATGCTCCACAGAGGAAAATCAATGTATGTCCGGTGACACGGATGGATTTACACAGGCAATGAGGAACACTAAGCATGTTTGAACAAATCCACATTGCTCCTCAATACACGAACTAAGTTTGAATATCACTATGCAAGGGTTAAGTAACAACTCTATGCCATTTGTCAGACGTCACATTCTGTATTAACTGCTGACCAAAAAAAAAATATCTCATCATTTATGTGATGACTGAAAGAGCAGAAAAAAAAAAGGAGAAAATATAGCACTGCTAAATATTTTATTTTACTAGGATTTTATTGCAAAAGGTTTTAGCCCTCATAATGGTTGTGATTAAACTGACTTAGACATACTGATTTCTTTTTTTATGTGTAATGAATATTATATATGACATTTTTATAGTAAGTATTTTATAATAGTATTTAACATTTTCAATTTTTGATAGCTGGATGTAAGAATTCTACTAATGTGGCATTTGATATAAGAGATCCGATATACTTTAAATAATTTAAAAATTTCTTTGTATGACTCTATCAAAATATTTTTGATGCATCTGCATATGTTTTCATTCATGAAATGGAAGCCTATCCTAGCAACATACCAAGCAGAACATTTAGTATTGGTCCAAGGTAACAGTATATTTGCCTTTGTGGCTACTTCTAAGCAATCTTTATAACTAGTTGCCTCTGCACACCTTTAATTTCAAGTTCTGCTCTTGTGCATTGATTATGTATAACTGACAGGTATTGAATGATCACAAAAGGGGAAATATTTCTAAATGTTTTCTCTCTATTCCAGCCACTTCTCAGTGTATTCTTCAAATTCCTTGCTTCAAGTCTTCCAAAGATGACTTTTTGTGATATATATTAAAAAAAAAGGAGTCTGGCTGCAAGAGGGTTTAGTACAGACACATGGTTTGAGCCAGAAATGGGATCCTGCCCTTTGCTCCACACTGACTCTAGTGGAGTAGAGCTCATCACAGCTCAGCTGAGAACACAGCGAGGTCTCCAAGATCTCTTCCATATGGTACAGTCAGTTGCCACTGCAGCAGCCCATCCAAATTAGTTGATTCCTTACTGCCGTCCCAGACAAGAACAGGTTTTCATGGGGTCGCTCCCGTAAGACGCAAAATGCCCTGCCCTTCACCAGAAATCTCTGTTCCATACAAGCTCCAGAACAGCATTGCCACAAATCTCATTAACATTTGCTGACACATTTTGAGGTCACATGCATTATCTTTCCAGCCGCTGCAACACATCTTTCAATGCTGCGTGTGCTTTGTCATGTCAGCACCAAGTAACCAGAAGCAATTGTTTCCATAGGACAACTAACGCTACAGGATTGCACAGCAAATGTGTTACATGGAGATAATTTGTGTGCAGCTGTATTGGGTGGAAAAAAAAAGTTGAGACCTAAATAGCGGAAAGAAAAAGCAGATACTTTGTTCATGGGCATTTATGTCTGACAAGTTGTATCGTAGGGGATGGCCTCACATTCCCATAGAGCACTCGGGGTGTCAAACTGCATGCGCCAGGCACGGCCTGCCTGCAGGCAGCGGCATGATGTGCTGTGCCTGCTCCTCTTAGTTCTGCTTGAGAAACACCCCTGATTCCGCAAGGCATAGTCAAAGGTAAGAGGATGGAAGACAGGTCAACACTTTCTGAGTGAATCAGGCTGTGGAGGGAAGTGGATTGACATAGCACGTTGAGATCATCAGGAGCCTGAGCCTGTAAATATTTGCTAGCGTGGAGCAGGCAACCCTGTGCCAGAGCCATGTGTATTTTCTTTAAAGGTCAATCAGCTGCGGGAGGTGTTGTCAGTCTGCTTCTGCCAGCCGTTCCCGCGTGCAGATGTCAGAGCTCTGGCTGAACATGCTCTGCTGAGTCGGGCTGCAGGAATCAGTGCACCTCGGGTAGATGGGCAGGTTGGGAGGGACGACTGCTAACTTACTGTCAGTCACGGCAGGCTGCCAAAAACCTGAACCCACCTCCCACAGAAAACACACTTGGTAACACTGTGCCCCAAGTCAAAAGGGAGCCCGGAGAGCTGCAGCAGGCAGCTTGACACATCAACTCTCCTTCAGCTCACCGACAGCAGAGGGAGAGCCCCTTTTTTTTTCCTTTGTTCCTTTTGTTTTTTAAAAATATAGCATGTGATTGTTTGGGTGTGTGTTTTTGGACAAACACTTATTTCCAAGCACAAAATCTGTGATGTGGAATGATACAATATGCATGCAAAACCCCCACAAATATTAATATATGAATAAACACCCAGTTCTTTTTCAGTTGTGATTTTGAGGGGCAAAGTGAATGGCCACACTCCATTTTAGACATCTTAGTTTAAATAAATGGAGGAGTCAAGTTCCACCAAATCTGCCTAAATGAGCTGCTGTTCTGCACTCTATGTGGCATACAGGAGCAAAGTCCCTACCTACAAAGCAAATGGCTATTAAAGTACTTCAGTGCTAGCAGTATCTTGGATTGAACGAACTATGGTAAGAGTATAATCTGTCAGATTAAGTAGTTTTATCAAAATCAAAATACTTTGCAAAATTAGGTTCATCTTACTGGAACTTCATCTGGGGCAAAATGAGAAAAAAAAAGCCTTCCCAGCATTGAACTACCTCATTGCAAGATTTTTTGGGAAGAAGCGTGTTGGGTCTTTATTTACCAGCCTAAAAGTGTGCAATAAAAATGAATGTACTATTTAAAAATCAATTGTTGCAAATTTTAAACAATTGGATTGGAAATACCAAACAGTTTTACCACATGGTAATGGGGTGGAGGGTGATTTGCCTTTCTTAACTTTCTGTTATGGAATATTTCAACACTTTTGTTTTAGCCTCAAAGTGAATAGGAAAACAAATTTCAAATCCACATCATCTTTCATGAAACATCCTTCATAAACAGCATGACTGTTGCTCCTCCTCGGAAGAGATACCAGCTATTGTAAGGAGCTTCTTTTTTTTGGGAATGAATTGTTAAAGGCTAGGAATGGTGCTCAGGGTTTGACTTGTTCTGGACAGTGCGTTTGTGGGGTATGACGTGAAGCATACTTTAATCAATAGCAGGGTTCCTCTTGGTTTCTGAGGCTTTAGATGACATTCAGAATGTACACTTTTGTAACACCCAGCTCCACAGTGAAAAGAGACAAAACCCCTCTGTGATAACCTACCAATGCATCTGCTTTATGCTTCAGCTTCTTAGCCTCTTGCATGTAATAATCTGCATTGTGAAGCCTAAAGAGACAAAATCAATTATTACAAGTCTTTGTTTTCATACAGTTGGACAAACATTGTTTGAGAAAATTGCTGACTGCTTCCAAGAACAATTTTGGCATATACACCCACTTATCTCTTTAAATCTTAACCTGAATCTTAATCTGAAGCTGCTGTACGCAAAGATACGATGGGTGATCAGAATGTAAAATAACTAACTGTAGAAACTGGCCACCCAAAGGACCCATTAGTGTGTGCTGAATGGAGGAAAAGGAAAAATATTTTAAACTAATTAAGTATAAGAAGTTTCCATTAGAGGAGCTAAAATAAAAAAAAAAATGAAGAAGAATTACCGTGAACCAATATTCATGATCTGAAAATATTTATCAACATAGTCTTCATTAATCAGTGACAACAGTTCATTTGTAAAGATTAAAACTGTGTGCCTTTGTGCAGCACAGGTGCCCAACACTACTGTTATAATCAAAGATACTCTCTTTCACTGTGAGCTCTGCTTGCATGAAAATCCCAACTACACAACACGCAGCTAGCACAGAGATCCAATAATACTTACACATCATCAAATGTTATTTTGGGTCTTCTGGGCTCAGAATTCCCATTGGAAAGTGTTGGCATTGCAGACCAGATGTCTGTTTCTAGATGGCTGGTATCAAGAAGAGTGTTGGCTGTTGGTGTGTTGTGAGATTCTTCCTCCTAGAAAAAAAAGGACTGTTATTAACTCTTCACAGTTCAAACAAACACCTTCCAACAATATAAGTGCTCACCCCTGCAAAAAAAAAAACCTCGGGCAAATAAAAGACTAAGGCACAAAGTAGCACTCATTTATACCCAGCTACATCCAGGTAACCTCACCAAATCACCCTTCCATCCTTTATAACATAAGCCTATTAGATTAATTAGCCCGTATGACTTTACCTCTGACCCCTCACCTGAGCTCATTAACTTACACTCTTAGGTAAAGTCAGCTTGGATATCACAGTGTTACTGACTAGAGACACTGGTTAAATCGAGGGTGGGGAAATCTAATGCAGAAGAACTGGATGCACGCTCAACTTCATTCAAGGTGTATCACACTAATGTAACCTTTTTTTCTATATTATCAGCTAACTGTAAGGCATCTGAAAAGTCTGCTCAGATTTCAGCACGGAACGGTTTCCTTGCCCTTGCTACACAGAACAGAGAGAAGAATGGAAAGCAGAAGTCAGGAGTTGTGACTTTGCATTGATTAAAACCAGAAGCATAACAGAAGCATTTAAATCAGGCAATTGCAACTTGCAAGCTAGGTCCACAACCAGATAAAACTAAATTACAGATGAACCAATGAACTAGGGAAAGAAGTCCAACATATTTTAGAAGACAAATATTTCATGTATCAGGATAATAGATAAACCAGGGATAAATCTGACTAGAGATGCTGGGAGTGAGAGGAAGTGGCCCTGCTGTTTACATTGCATTGTTTACTTGCTGACATACGCAGTTCATTTTGGCATTGATTTCAGTTGAAGGCGTGTGTATTACTCTCGCAGCTTGAAGTGACACAATGATATCAGAAAGCAACAGGGATGAATGAATAAGGTGAAGTGATTTGTCACCTACGATCCAATGCAACTTGTGAGTTTTACTATTACAGTGCAGGGTAACAACCTCTCACAAAGCGGCGAACTGTGAAAAACGGGGCTATGCATGTCCTTTTCTGTGGCAGAATTTTCTTCTTGTCTTTTAATTTTGACAGTGATACTAAGATGCAGTTTGATACCACATTATCTGTTTGAAACTCTAGAGGGAGGACTTTTTTCTAAAATGGGCCAAAAACCTGAAGTTTCCCTGTTTAACCTAAAAGAGGATGACAAACTGATGTGAAAAATTACTTTTTTTTTTTAGTGAATTTGCTATGCAGCTCTTTTTCATGTATTTTCAGTAAAAAAACCATCTGAATCTGGTGAAAAGCAAGCAAGAAAGAATTGTCTATGTGAAAACCTTTGATGGGGAGATGGCCCTAACAGAAGGTTGTTTTTTGGGGCGGGGGGGGAACTTTACACGGTATCTAAAAGCTTATACATGTAATTCATGGAGATTAAGTGTAAGTAAACCTTACTGCTGGAAGCCGGGAGCCTGTAAACCTGGGAGAAGATGTTTCCATGTTCAGTGTGCTATGGACAGGTAGCTTTTAGTTAGATTTTTATTGTCTGTTTAGTATAGGCCGCAATATTCAGTGTAACTACAGTGCTTAACTCTGGCTGAGAATTTGGGCTAATTAATTATTCAGATGATGGATACTAAAATTTTTGAAGTATTATTTTCAAAATGTGCGTGTTGTAGCTACAGAGTTAAGGGACCAATTGCAGCCAGTTGGTGGCTGCAAAGGCTCTCCTCTGAGGCTCGGGAACCGGGTGTTTCGGGGAGTGATACACAGCGCCAAGTGGATGCCTCATGCTGACCTAAAAATGGCACTTGCAAGAGTTGCTTATGCCCAGCTCTGCAAAGATCCACTGCTTGCTGCTCTTCAGTGGAGCTACACAGGCATTTAAAATAGATACTAGGGGAAAAAAAAATCAAACAGAACAAAGCTAAGTTAATTTTATCTTGTTCACTTCCAGCAACTGAGGTTGGTTACTTACACAGATTCCTTTGGGGTTAGAAGAGGATTTATTTTCATTCTTTCTGTGTTTAGAAACAGAGGAGGAAGAGCTGTTGGTCTGAGAGGTGTTTGTGATGTTGGTCTCTTGGCTGAAGGAGCTGTTGTCACTGCTGTGCCGCCGGTGCACAGGCTCGTCCAAGAGGGGGGATAATGGAGGAGGGAACAGCTTCTCTTCTCTTTTCTTTGCCACCTTCTTCACTGAGCTACCGCTGCTCCTGGGACACAGATAAGAACCAGCCACATTTCAAGAACTTTGATTAATCCTCCATAGCACAAAGCTTTAGATTTTATTTACTGAGAAGCTAGCTCTACCCTCAAATACGTCCTGCAGTCCCCATGTCCTAGGAGCTAAGTCAGAAGGGGACAGGCAGGGAAAAAAGAAGAGCTACCTCTGCTTTTTCAATGGCTGCAAGAACCTCCTGCTTTGGAAGACAACTTCCAGTGCATTAGTACAAATTGCACCCAATTTAAATGCTAATTTGAGTCAGTCTTCATTTGAGAGGTCATAGAGGTTCTGACTCAGCAAAGTGCTGGAAAGTTTTATGCATGGAGTTAGTTTCTTTGACATCAAGTATGACTATTTATGTGATTAACATTAAGCATTTTTTTAAGAGGTGGATTAGGGCCCACAAAAGCAACCTTTGCAAAAAAACATAATAGCACACGGCACGTGAACCAAAAAAATAATTTATAACAACTACAAAATGATAACCATAACAATAACAAGATAATAATTATTTGACCTCTAGAATAAAACCAATGTTCAACACTATATTAAAATTATACACTGTAGCTGGCAAAAGCCCTTGAGCAAATATTGGTTGATGAATTGAACGTGATTCAGAAAATGAATGTGGTTTTGACATGAAAGCTCAAGTAATACGATAATCTATTGTCTGTTTTATGTACAGAAATTGTTAGCTGGATAGAAATGGCAGCTGTAATACACAGTAAAAACAAAAAGTCCTGCTAGACCTTTCTCCCCTCAAATCCATCACAAAAGAAAAAACAAACCCCAACACCCCACTGACTATTTAACATGTTAATCTACTCATAGATTTTTATTTTAGTTACTGTCCTAGCTCAGTCAATGAAGATAACCTGAATTTTAATCTTTTCTTAGACATCTAATATTGCACTACATGATCATTTACTTTTCATGATTATTGACTAAAATTTCAATAACAAATTAAGTCAACAAGAATTTATATTTTGTACCCAGTCACTTTCAGTCAGTGTCAGGAATTATAGACCTACTTTGCCTTAAAGTAACCAGGAAAAGAGGAGAAGGCAACCCAAGTTTCCTTACTCCTCACTCTGGAGCTCGCTCTCATTCCAGTCTGGCCTCTGTTGCAGTTCCACCAACAGTATCAATATCTGCACCAGCCTTGGTCATTCCCCTACTTTGGACCTTTGGTGATACAAAAATATTTTAGCCTATCTGTGAAATCACAGAATGAAATCAAACCAGCTCCCCATGTTGCAGGTTTTATAGCTCTTCTACTCAAAACTATTTTAATTCGACTGAAGCAGAGTTAAAAAAATCTTATCTGAAACTCTCTGATATTAAAGTTCTTCTGACTGAAGAAATAAAAGGAGCGCAGAATTCATATTGCCTTACAGTAGGCCTGGTATGGATGCTGTCCTGCTCAGAAAACACATGGGCCTGAAGAAGATCAAAGGAAAGCAACCAGGTTGGAAGAGACTGGCAGTACTTCGAGAAGACTGATTTTATGCACATGTGGTCCTGCAACATATCCTCCAAAAAGTTCTGACTCAAAGCCCCATCTGTTAGCTTTCTTATCCCCAAAGGGCATTTTGGAACTCCGACAAGTTACCACAGCTATAGCACAATAATATTCTGAGCTTTTTCCAGAGGAAAGTTTTCCAAAGGAGGGTAAGCACTGACCCAAGAAAGCGTGCGTGTGTTCTTGGATTGTAGAGAGGCAAAGCAGACACAGTTAACGAAATACCCAGGAGCAGAATCCAAACCCTCTGCCTCCCAAATGAATGTCCTACACAGGGAACCCTGAACATGCATATATAGGTGGTAGCACAGAGTGAAGTGGTTCTCCGTGTCCCTGTGCACGGAAGTGTGTGGAGCTCTTCTTTCTCCCTGGTACAGCTTTGCAAAGGGAAGAGCAACCACGTCTGGCAGATCTATTTCAAAAGCAACTGAAGAAAAATTGAATGTAAGCCAGTGGCCAAGTCCCCTTTAGGAGCTGACCCTGCACCACTAGTCAGGTTCCTCAGCACATCCGTGGCTATTTCCAGGGCTAATGCAGGACTCTCTCGCTTGCACAGTCTCCCACTGCATGGGGAAATTTAACGCACGTATAAAGCAATCGAAGCAACCTCAGCTGCTACACAGAGGTGGAGGGATTAAGAGAGCAGCACAAGAAAAAATTAAGATGGCTGCAGGTACCATGGTTAAAACTTCACCAGTTCACTTCATCTTTGGGCTCAAATATAAGATGGGGCAAACCAAGATATAGGTGCAGCTACTCAGCTCTGGCACACATAGAATCATAGAATTGCTGAGGTTGGAAGGGACCTTTAAGATCATCAAGTCCAACCATTAACCTTCCCTGACAAAACCCACTTCTAAACCATGTCCCCAAGTATCACGTCTACCCTTTTTTTAAACACCTCCAGAGATGGTGAATCCACCACCTCCCTGGGCAGCCTATTCCAATGTTTAATAACCCTTTCAGTGAAAAAGTGTTTCCTAATATCCAGTCGAAACCTACCTTGACATAACTTAAACCTATTTCCTCTTGTCCTATCACTTGTCACCCAGGAGAAAAGGTCAGCTCCCACCTCTCTACAATCTCCTTTCAGGTAGTTGTAGAGGGCGATAAGGTCTCCCCTCAGCCTCCTCTTCTCCAGGCTAAACAACCCCAGTTACCTCAGTCGTTTCTCATAAGATTTGTCCTCCAGACCCCTTACCAGCTTTGTAGCCCTTCTCTGGACACACTCCAACACCTCAATGCCCTTCTTGTAGTGAGGGGCCCAAAACTGAACGCAGTATTCGAGGTGGGGCCTCACCAGTGCCAAGTACAGGGGGAAGTACAGGGACTACACAAGTAGTTCTGTGGGTGGAAAGACTTAACCACAAAGGAAAATGCACTTGATAATTTTTTTCTACATAACTCAAATTAAAAAAACCCACAACAATACAGTTATAATTCTGTCTGGATTTTTTTTCTTTTTTTTCCCTACTGCCCACTTAATCCTATGCATTTTCACAGGAATTAAGCTGATAATTTATTTAGCAATGTTACCTCCCTCAGATTTACACCAAAGCATTTGTGTTAACAATAACCTCCATGAAATAGGTTGTTACCAGCAGTTAACCAGATTGTCTCTTTGCTTTGGGCTGTTAATGGTCTAAGAAACTGGTCTTTGATTGCAGTAATCGCTAATTTTGAATGAATTTATTGCAATAATTACCGAGACTCAATGGTTTAATTTGCTGACATGATTGTTAGTTAAACTATATTTAAAATCTACGGAGAAACACAATGAAAGTGCAAGGAAAAAATACAAGCAGAACTGATGGTCTTGTGGCTGCAGGGTTTAATCTTTGTGACTGAAAAGGCCAATTATCAAGGCACGAGAAGGCTCCCCATCTGATTTTTTTTTTTCCAGCCCGGTTTCTTTTAGGGGAGAAAGCCAGCAAGCAGGCAACAAGAGGTCAGTGTGTGGAGGAGAGAGAATTTCCATCTGCTCTCACATTTCAAGCTGCCTTTCTTTACCCTTTCTTTATCCACTCCTTGCGGTATGCAGTGGTGTCTCTGGCCTGTTAGCCAGACAAAGCCATTGTCTATACCAATCACTTGGCCTTCCTTTGCCTCCACTCTCCCTGTCCACAATGGAATGCCGCACATTGAGGGTGTATCTGATTTTCTGCAGGGGGTTAGCAGGGAAAGGTCACTCCCGCATGAGCTTGGACCATATGGCAGCAACTGAATGAAGCTGAAGTCATTGTCATAGATGTAGAAGGCTGCCTCTGCCGTGAACGAGCCCCAGCGAATGCTGTTGTGACTACCCAAGGGATCGGCTAGTATGTGTTGTCAAGTACAGGTGCATCTTTAACGAAAGGTCAAACAAAAGGGAACAGGAAATCTTGAAAACCAGACTGAAATGCTTGCCTCGGACAGACTTCCAGTGTGCCTGTTAGATGGCAGGCATGTTTCACTGGGATGAGTCTAGCTTGAAATTCAGACTCACAGTTTGCATCAGCAAATAAGTCTCCGTGTTGTTACAAACTGCCGAATGTTGGCGAATAGTACTCTGCCTGGACTGGGTCTACCAATCAGGTATTCAGATATAAATAGTATGCAGCAGCACATACAATTAATGCTTAAATTAAAATTGCTCTGGCAAGCAAGTAAATACATAAATAATCCTCTGCTACAAAGTGGGCAGCTGACCTGACAAAAATCCAGCCTCACAGCAGTGTTTGAAGGTATTACTATGAATTATTTGGACAAAACACAGTATCATCTCTTCCTTCATTTGCTATGAAATATCAGAAATGAGGAAAAAAAGCAGCAATGGTTTGAATAATTATATTTTAAGTATCACGTCAGATTTAGGAAAAGGCATCAGCCCCAGAGTGCGTGAGGGAAGGAACAAACAGAGAGATAACTAGTTGCTTATGCAATGACTACATAATACAAACAGGATCTTTGGTTGTGCGAATGGCTTTTAAGTCCACAACTGATCACTTGAAATTTCTACACTCAAATTTTACATGCAGTCATAGAAACTTGTGGAAATTAGGCATATAATTGCCCATATTAGGCATGTAACCCTTTAAAAATTAATTGTGCATTTTTGCTTGCTTTATTCAGCCCGTATATTTAGGGAAAGATTATGAGCGAAGTGTATTCAGATGCCTAAACCACAGACAGGCAGCCACTGGAAACTGCAAAAGCACAGGTGTGCCCTATCTTTCACTAATTCCTCCAGACTCCTGAATGTCTCCAGATTTTGGCCCAGAGACCGTTGTCTTTCTGTCAAAACATTCTTGTATCTATAAAAAAGCCCAATGAAAGCCTCTGAAGTCTGCCTTGGGGAACTTGGCTTGTTAGCACAGGGTTCAAGTTTTATCAGGAGAGACCGAAGGTTCCTCCCGAGTGAGAACATCCACCATGGGATATAACACCTTCTTAATGGATGAACATCATCATCACACCTGTAGCTGAAACACCCTCCTTTCTCAAAGTCCTTACATAGTCACTTAGGAGTTCTGAAAAAAACCCACTGTAGAACCTTTGGGAATAAGGGAGCAAATGGCAAAGCCTGTCTTTCAACCTTTTACCACTGAAGTGTTACCTTCCCCCATGCCCTTGAACAGTGTACTTTCAGCTTCTGCTTTCTTCTGCCTCCCCTTAAAACTCTACTTAACCCTCTGGAGAACAGAACTATTCCTGACTGCTTAAAAACAATCAGGCTCTCCAGAAATTTGTCGTCACACAGTTGAGCCAGCTTTGTAATCTTTTGGGAAATACATTGATCTATGTTCAGTTGCACATCTCTGGGAGTTGAAGACCTGAATTATCAAACAATATTGTATTTGGTTCAAGTGAACTCAGAAGACGCTAATAACAAATGCAGTATGACCCAGGTCTCAATCACTGGTTTGGAAAAGTAGTCAGAAAATTTTGTTTCAAAACTCGAGGCAGACAAGAGGAAAAGCTAGCATATGGAAATAACTATTGATGGACACGATTACATTTCAACAGAGAATACCAAGGGCTTGAAAGCTCCAAGGAATCAAATTAATGACCTGGAAAACAAGCTCAAATTAAGAAACATCAGGTTTGGGGTGGATCCTTAGGGCTTGCTGGCGACAAGAATAGAAAGATTTTTTTAATGGATTGTGGAGGTGTTGGGGATGGATAATCCTTGATTCCCTCTGCAATACATCTCTGCTCACTGTATTTCTAGCAATGACAATCAGGCAACACCCATCATGATGTTTATCAAATGTGCAACATGTTACAGATCACACTGTAACTTTCAACTCATCTACCTTTTCCAGACTCCAACTCTGATTTTCTCAGTGGTAGAATGAGGGGTTAGTTCAAGGACTGAAGTCACTCCCTAATTACACCACTATAAATAAAATGATGCTCAACCTTCTTTACCGATTTTAAAATTTGTATGCTATTTCATAAAGGTTTTTTGAACTTTATCTAAATTTAAATACTACTAAAATCAGATTGTTTTCAGAAGTGTATTGTGGGTTTCATTCTTTGCTTGTCCTAGTGCAAAGCAGAAAGAAATGCCTCATCTCAAAATGGTAAAAGCACAGAATTGATGACAGAAGGGAATTGGACTCTTTGGTTATTTATAGAATGTTAATCTTGTGATTATACTAATCAGAATCATTATTTACGTGGTGCCTGTTTGCTCAAGCATTATAGCCATCTCTCAAAGACACTCTGAAAGGCACAAACTATTTGATTATGTTTGCTGAAACACAAAGCATGTATGTCTGAAACATTTAGGATGGTCACCCCAGTATTGCTGTGTACACAGTTAAAGAGTAAGAGCCGCTGAAGTGAACAGCAAAGTCACTATTTCGTTCAATAAAACTAAGGACTGTCTCTTATGAAAACGATTTTAAAAAATAAATTCCAGGCAATCAAATAAAGCCCACTTTTAGTAGGATTCTCTGGCCATAAAGGTTAAGGATGATGGGGGCAAGAAAGAACATTGAAAGGATGCAGTATGGGGGTATAAGAGTACACCAGGCTTGTGGTGGCACTCTGAATTCCTGTAGTCCATCAGAAGGTTGAATGAATCTCATCCAAAACCATGTGGATCCTCTTCCTGATGGATGGGAATAGCAATGACAGGTCACTTATGCTTATGGGCTGTAAAGCCCATCTGGCTCTACAGCAAAGACATTTGTAGAACAGTACCGTGAAATCCCTCATGAATGTTATGTGAAAAAAAAAAAAAGAACTTACTCTTTAGTGCTGGTTAATCTGTGATTCGGTATCGGAGAGATACAAGGTGGGAGCAGGCACGAAGCTGAAGGGTCCTCTAGGCGCTGCTTCTTGCTTTCAACAAAGGTATCCAGGCTTTCCGTCTGCTTTAACAAAAAAGGTAGAGCTTGAAAGATGCAGCATCTACGCACCATTTCACTTGCCATTAAAAGGAGCTCCGGAATCTCAGCGTATTTCCTTTACAGTAGCAGCAGCTAAAATACTGGTCTAAAAGAAGTGAAAGTCACCTGAAATCAGGGCTAAACGTGCTCCAAACACATGACATGAAGTTATATAACAAGTGACATAGCAAGATAATTAGGAAGCAAAACGCCTCATGTGCTATAGTTATCTTCTGTACTGCACTGGAATTTAATTAATAATTCAGATGGAATGACTTGATAGCACCAAATCTTACTCAAGTAAATAGCTTTTACTCATTGACTTAATGGCAGTTGATGGGAAAACTTTCCTGAGTAAGTATTCCTCACAGGACTAAAAGACTACAGGCCTGAGCTGGGGTAGTCATTAACAGTGATAGCTCGTTTAAAATTTGCTTTGAAAGATTCCCTGATGCATGACTTTTGTGCCTGAACGAGGATGATACAAGTAAAGCTGATTACTGCTCTGTCACTGGAACCTTCATATCAGCCTTCAAGCCCACTAGTAGATGGCTAAAATAAATCTTTTAATAGCATGATTTAGAAACACAAATCAGGGTCTCCCTACCCTGTTTTACCTGTTGATACACCCTCAAGTTATCCTAATTGGTTTGTTTCCCCTTGGGTAGCAGTGAACAATCATATAGCAACTGAAAGGGCTGTTTCAGAGCTTAGTTTGTACAGTCCCAGAGAGACATTCCTCATTTTGTTACTTTCTGATTCAGCCCTAGCTAATGAAATTACGAGGTTCCAACTTGCATATAACCCTCCCCCTTATTTTTTTTCCGGGGAGCCCTCAGTTTAGTTGCCCATACTGTACTCATGTTTTAGCCAAAATACCTTCTCCATCATACTGACACTCCACTAAAGTTACCTAGCAAGAAGGTTTTTTGTATAATTAATATACACCCTGGTGTACTTATACATACACATAAGCATGGACATTTATACATCCCTTTCCTCTCTTCTTTTCTCCTTCCGTCTTACATCTCTGCCTTTAGTGTACAGCTAGAATATAAATTGAATAAAAACCTGCTGAGTTTACTCATGTGATTATTTCCACTTAATTCAACAGGGAAGGAGCCAGTGCAGTGACTCATGTAGGCAGGGGTGCAGACCCTCTGTCTGCCTGGCATTGTTTGTCTTTGTCTTGTATTAACTCTCTCGTACCACCGGACTGCCCAAACTCAGGACTTCAAGAAGCCCATTAGAACAGAGAGCTGAAGTCACATTCACAATGATTTATAAAGTTTGGGGTATTAAAAAAAATACACACCAGAGCACAACCATTTCAGCTGGAAAAACTGACTACAAAAATTCATTTATGATATAAAACTTCAGTTTCTTTTCTGAAAACACATTCAGTTTGAAGTGCACTGTCATATCCCACAAGATAGGGTACCCTTGGGCATAAATAACATAAACCACATGATAAAACATAATGCCTTAAGTCAAAATATATTTGCTTTTTCAGGTAGCTGTGTAGCGAAAGCAGCTAGTTAAGCAAATGATATTTCTATGAATCACATTTGTTTATACAAAAAACCAGTATAAAGACTAAATTCAGCAGGAGCATAAGCAAGCACCATTCCATTGACGTTAATGAAGCTACGCCTGTTTAAGGCAGTGGTGAAAGTGCCTTAATTCTGCAGACAAGAAAACCCTACCTTCCAAATAGAAGCCACATTTTCTGAGTATGACTGAACCCATAGCAATACGAACTCATCACTGGGAATCTTTCTGCAGGTTACAGAACACTGGAAATTAACGGGTAAGCGAGCAAATACAGTGAAAAAGCTTGTAAAACAAATCTCAAAAAAATACATTGTTCATTGATTTTGTCAGCTGGAGTTTGTTTTTTACTAGTTTCTGATGTTAATTTGTAATGCACTTGTAAATGTATGTCCTTTGTAAAAACAATAAAGCCTTAGTGTTATGATGCCTCCTTACAGCATAGAAATTCAGCATTTTCCTCCGAACGATGAAAATGACTTACCTTGTGTTTCCTTTTGGATTTTGTGGATGGTTTTTCAGCTGCTGGGGTAGGGGACTCTCGAGATGGCCGTCTGTGTTTCACATTTGCCTCTCTTGATTCATTTTTCACAGACGTGGTCTCAAAAGGCTCTTGTCCAGGTATCCTAGAGAGTAAACTAAGGTCTATTTTCACCCACAGAGATTTGAGTTCTTCGTATTCTCTCAGTGGGGACAGAAGTTCATTTTGTACGATTGGGATAGGAGAAAAGAGCTGCTCCTCCAAGTCATTGCTGGTCTGGTCAATGGATGTGTTGCTGCCATTGCTAGTTAAACTACTTACGCTGAGGATGTTACTGCCAGAGTCCTTCACTTTGACGCCATTGCCAGACCCAGTGCAAGCTGGCAATACCTTTGCCTGCAAGCTCTCCTCCTGGTCTGTATTCGAGTCAGAAGTAGATGAATCCGTTTCAATAAATTCCCGGGACTTAGGAACAATTTTGCTGGGGCCTCTGTACTTTTTCTTCTCTGAAGTGAGACCTGTGCTAGTTCGTGGTTCTTTCCTTGGAGCAGTCTTCCCAACTGCTGCTTTAGTTCGAACCTTTGGCTGCTCGGGGGGTTCCTGTGTGTCTTTTTCTTTGGGAGTGTTGCTGGTATTATTTGGTTTGGGCCAGTTATACTCTTCTACACTGGAAGTCCTTTCTACCTTTTTGGGTTGCTTTTTCCCAGTAGTCCTTTGTGAAGTTGGCTCATTATGAGCTGGTGACTTCTGCTTGGAGCTTTTTGCCTCTGGGGTTTTCTGGGCAACCCGCGGTTTGGCTTTCTCTCGGATGGGACTAAGGATCGCCCTGTCTTTGGAATCGGTCGGGGGCAGGCTGCTGTTGAGCTTCCCTTTGTTTGGCCCTTCGGCCTGCTGGTTGCTCTGGGCCTGGGAGCTGGTCTCGCTGTGAGGCTCATTTTGATTGTTGATGATGGTCTTGTTGTGGGGGTTCACTTTATTTAGCCACTTATCCAGCTGCCATTTGTTTGTTGAGGGAGGTTCAGGCTGCAGTTTGAAGAACAACAAGGAACAAATCTCAGACAGAAGCAATGCTTTTCCCTTTAAATGAGAATGTTTTCAACATACCCTTTTATTTCAGTCAACTAGTGGTGACTGCTAGCTTTATGGGAGCATTTATGGAGTATTTATGGTTAATTAGGCTTCCTTATCTGGTTTACAATGTGGCCCTGGAGAAATTTAATACAACTAAAAAGTTTAGCTGGTCCCTGAAGACATAGTTTTGTCATGTTGCCTTTCCTTAGTCCCAGATGAATACTGTGTCAATAAAATCTTCTCTAGCTACTGGCAAAAATCTAAATATTTCTTTAAAGCAATTCAAATGTAGGCCAGAAGGATTCTTCCAAAAGCTAGAATGAATATGTGGGTCATACATGTAAAACTGTAAAGGAAGAAAAAAGTTGACAGCATCAAACAGCACACAACCCCAACATTTTCCTAACAGAGAGCAGGATTTCACTCCCTTCCACGCTTTTCCTTCCTAGTCCCCACTGCTGAGGAGCTGAGAGTGTGGCTTTACCTCCGGTGTGGCACTACGCGACTCCTCGTTGCACTCGCTGTCACTGGAGCTGCTCTCGCTGTCAGAGTCGGACTCAGAGCTGCTCTCGGACTCGCTGGAGCTCCCGGAGCCGCCGCTGGAGTGGGCCAAGCCGGTTGTGTGTGCCGCCGGCACTGTCAGGCTGCTGCGGGGAGAAGATCCTCTTGTGTCAGTATGCTGCTTGTCTTTTTTTAAAGTGTTGCCTTGGGGGAAGCCACCCAGCGAACCCTGTTTATACCAACTTTCCTCAGTGTCAACTCCCTCTCCCGCAGTACAGACCCAATGAAAGCTCCAGCGGCCATGCCACCATGTAGCCACCAAAGGAACTTGTGCTTCGTGGGACACACTGATAATGGCGTTAATAACATTACCATCATCGTCGCCCTCAAATGAGAAACACTTCAGTGTCACAAGCCTGAGCTTATTAGCCCAATGATTGCGAAAACTAACAATCACACTTAAATAATTCATTAATGGAATCATGGTTTCTTCATTTTTTTGCCGGTTCATTTATAATTTATGATCAAAGGAAGGACATCAGGCAACTAATATTGGACAGGGCATGTTAAAAATTAATTTTAATGAATACTTTTACACTGCAGCATACAAAACCTACATATTTTTGACAAGTCTCCAGGGACTGCCCAAGAATTTTTTATTTATAGCTGTTTTTTCTCTCATGTTTATGATAATGCAGTGAGAAAATGGCATTCGTGCTGAAAATAAGCCTCTCTGTGAAATCTATTTTTCTGCATGTTCAGCTGTCCTCCAAGATGTATTTATTAGCAGTGCACTGGGTGTCATTGTTTTTCCTCAGCATTTATTTCTAAACTGAGAGGTTGGATGACCCCAGTTTTTAGCATTACAGAATTCTGCCAGTTTGAGTCTTTATAAACTCATCTTTAATTTCGACTTTTTTGTCAGGGAGATAACCATAAGGTTTTATGTCTCTTCAGCTGATTTATACAGAGACTTTTTGATGATTGATTTTAAATTTGTGAAGCTGACAAAGCAAAGTGTTTGAAAATTGACACCATTTGCTAGTACTCCTTTATGGATATTCAATACTTCACCTTAATATATCATACGCTGTGTGTGTGTCCCTTATCGAGTAATCCAGAGATACCTAAAACTTATACTGCAGCTTTGCCTTCATTTCTGCTATCTGCTTTTCTACTTTCCTCTGAGAAGGATTCAAGTAAGCCAGCTACATGCCCTCCTTCCCCTTTCAAATTGAGATGCTACGTGCATCAAGATGCCCCCTTAAAAAAACACAGCTACCAAGAAACTGGAAGTTGGAAAAGCCAGAAAAACCTGATGTGTGACCCTGCTCTGCTAGAGTCTTTACAAGTATTGCCATTGGCTCCCGTGACAAGAATAGATAGTCTTTAATTTTCTTCTTATGCTAAGCTACTTCTCCTCACCCTCCTTTTTGGTAAACCTATCCCTTACACCATGGTTGGTAACAGAACTGTCTCTTTGAGCATTGCAATGGCCCTGCAGTGCCCATTGACAAAGCAGCTTGGTGCTTTAGGGTGCATTAATGAAACAAAATTACTCACTTGGGTAATTGCTACAGATCACTAACTTTGTTGCTCATTAAGTGCATATACTTTTTTTTTTTGGCTTCTTCTGGAGGCTCTTCACTCAACTGACTCAAGTAGAGCTACTTAAAAAATTTCAACTGGAAGTAACAGATAAATCAAGAGAACAGATGCTTTGAAAAATATGGGCATTTTCAAAAGTATTATGGAAAACTAAACGTTGCTGAATTAAAAATGGATCTTATACTTTGTATTTAATGTCATTATTTTTGGAAACTATTTGTGCACTTGCTTTTCTTTCTTTATCCCTCCTTTTCAGTGAAGCTCAAGAAAGTGTAGGGAAATATATTTTTCACTTCTTTTTTACAGTAAACAAGGAAACAGAACAATGAAGAAAAAGGGAATGTGTTTGCAGGGGAGTTTGCTTTTCAATTCACTATCTTGTAATTCTGATCTTGTATTTTCTATTTGGAAAACACTAAAAGTAGACGAAAACAGAGTTTTCCTACTTCATTACTACTGTTTCCAATAAGAAAGAATAAGAAAAAAATAGAAAAAACTTGAAGGATTTCCAAACTAAGGAGGCAAATACGACAATTCCATTCCAAAATAGCAAAATTAAACATCAGCCTTGAAAAAAAGTGTTATTTATGGAATTATCAGAACAATGAAGTTGCAATTTAGAAATTATTTTTTCCCTAAATCTGTGGGCTTCATCTGTTTCACTTCTATCTTCTGTTTTCACCCCAAAATGGAAGTGAACATGGCAATATTAATGTTTCATCCTAGCTGAAAACTCCAGTTCCCGCAAGCCTAGCAGGGAGCCGGCTGTGAAAACGAAGAGATGTTTCATCCTTAGTAGCCCCTCCGAGAGCTCAGGGCCGGGCACACGGCTGCCTGGCACATGCCTGTCCTGCAGAAAGTAGTGGGGCCCATGGCTGCACCGAGCTGGTGGGGCATCAGCCACGTCCCCTGCCGCCCAGTTCCTGCAGGGAGTTAATGCACCTTTGTAGCAGGGTGTATAAACCTGCACTAGACTCTTGCAGTGCCAAAGCTCCTTGTCTGGAGTGGTTTACACCCAGACAAATCTCCCCCCCCAGAGGGATGCGCTGAGGGCTGCTCACACATCCGTGCAGATCTGCCTAAGAAAATGCTCTGTTGTCAGTGCTGGTTAGTTTGCTCTCATTAAGATAACTGATTTAAAGAATATCACCTCTTACAATAGATCAAAGAAGGAAAAGCCAGTGTCCCAGCAGCTAAGGCCACACCTTTCCAGCCTTTAAACACAACCGACGTCTTTCAGCACTCTGGAAGAGAACTGACACTGTAGCTGGGATGCACTTACACAAAACAACTGGAGTTGTACTGTGGCAGACTGCAACTGTCTGACAAAGAACTCAAAGGGCAAGAATAAACCCATGGAAATAGATGGCAGCTCCAACCTGGCCTTATTTTCTTTCTTTCTGCACACCAGCCTCAGAAAAAGTCATCACATGCCAAACATTACCGAATAACACAGCTCAGCAAGCTTGCAGGAACCAGACAGACTCAAAATAATGGTTTTCATACAAAACACAATGAGGTCATATTTGTCTTTCATCTGGGATAATAAAATTATGCCTTGGCTACATCGGGCGGTTTCATGCTGAAGACATCATTGCTGATCTACATTTTTAAAGTAGAAACATTCACTTTTCATCATGTAGTTTGGGTTGGGAGTAACTCTGTTTGTATGCTTTGCAAAACAATCAGATAAGACCCAAAATGCCTTTCCTGGCATCTCACCATACTAAAGACAGAGTGATCTTGCACATCGCTACACGCGCAATCAACTTCCAATAATGCTGTTCAGCAGAACAGAGGAAAATATACAGACCTTTCACATACAAGTGCATGGAAAAAAACCCTCTGCTTCCAATAAAATGAGTTTAGTGGAGAGATTCTGGGTTGTCTTCTAGGTTTTCTTCCTCAAATAAAATGTACTTTTCAGTTCAAAAGAACAGGTTGGTTTGCAAAGACTTCTTCAACTTTAAAGTTAAATCACATGTTTTAAAAGATGCTGGGATAGATTCTGCAAATATGCATTCAAGCAGCTGTTACACAAATAAATTGGGCTTCTTCACATAAGTACCAACTACATGAACTGGGGGCTGCCTCTCTAAGAGACTTTCATAGCAAGCTTTGTTGTGTTGCTAAGATCCAGACAAGGAATGTCAGCCCAGACAAGGTTTAAAATGGATTTAAAGCATTTTATCATCAGACACAAGTCCTCAAAGTGAGTAAAGGGGGCAGGAAGCACTGGTATTTGAAACTCTTGAATTTTTATTTCCCAGCAGGAGATGAGCACTCATATTGTTCCTCAGTGTTTGGGTGGACAATGTTTTTATTCCATTTGAAATGAAAAAAAAATATTAATAAAAACAATGCTGCACAATGGAACACAGTATTGTTCGGGTAAATAACACTTAGAAGAAAGCCAGTTCATTATTATCACTTGAGATTGGAGGCGCCTACTGAGACCAGTGACCCACTGTGCTGGGATCTGTGTAAATACATGATGAGACACAGTCCTTGGACCAAAGAGCTTGCAATCCAAACACACAAAGCAAACATCAGAGGTATTAAAATCATCCTCATACGCCGTGCAGGCCTGTCACGTTCTCTAAGTGCAAGGCCTCTCTGCGGTTAATGGAAACATCAGTTTGCCCCCCTTTTAACTTTGTTCTCCCCATTTTCCAAGCCCTGTGCTCAGCACTTGAGCTGAATCCTGCTGAATCCTGCAGGGCAGTCAGACATGCTCTGCCCTGACCCAGAGCCCTGACCACGGGTGTGCTATCTGGGAGGAAAAATACACAAGTGACGCAGCAGTAAGAATCCCCATTACTCAGGCCAGATGGATCAGCGTCTGGTTACCCCTCTCCAGAGTAGCTTCTCCTGTGCCATGGATGAGAGACACTGGACTGACACCCACACTGTAGGTGGGAGGAAAACCAGACCTCCATCTTTTGCAAAGGCCATCATGATGATGTCTCTAGTTGCCTGCAGACCGGTAAGCTGGTCTCCTCCCTGCTATCAAACAATGAAGCAGATAGAAGAGACCTGCACATCTGGAAGCAATGTGGAAGGAAGCTCTTCTGCAGCACTTTCACCTATCTCCCTTCTTCTGCTTTTGCAGCACATGGCACTTCCCCTGTCCCTTGCTGCTTGGCAGCACGATTGTGCACAGTGTGGGCACAAAGTATGAGATAAGAAATGTCTTGAAGGAGGGGACAAACACCAGTATCACCAGTGCCTGCCAGTAGTTTTCAGCACTTGTTGAGCTCAAATTTAACTATGGAGTAGCTGAGCCTTGCAGGAGTGCAGCTGCTGATGGCTCCTGGTGAGGAACTGCATCAAGCTCATCACGCACCAACCATCTTTCTTTCACTGCAGTTCACTGGTATGGGTGAATTCACTGGTATGGGTGATCTGCCTAAATTTAAATGTCTTCCTGCAGCTTGTCTGTTTTTTAACTCATAGGTTATTTTTCCAAAGCCAATTAAAGCAGACATGGCATTATATGTCTGGATTATTCCGCTGCCTAGAGAACTGAAGGCCCAACATGTGGCTTACACCTTTTTTGTTGTTGTTGTCATCTAGACTATTACGTTATTTTCAACACATCATTTACTCTACTGTTATAATAAATGATTTTCAAGGTTAAACCTGATAGTTACAACAAAGATAATGTGAAATACTAAAACTCATTAGCCTCTAATAAGGAAAATAATAAAATTTTTACCCTGTAAATACATAGAATCATAGAATTGTCTAGGTTGGAAGACACCCTTGGGATCATCGAGTCCAACCATCTACCCTACTCTACAAAGTTCTCCCCTACACCATATCCCCAACACCACATCTAAACGGCTCTTAAACACATCCAGGGATGGTGACTCAACCACCTCCCTGGGCAGCCTATTCCAATGCCCGACCACTCTTTCTGTGAAAAATTCTTTCCTAATGAATTCCTAAATACATAAAAAAAAGTCACATAATTCAGACTGCTGCAGTAAAACTCATCAAGGAACCAAAATTCCTGACAAGTCCTTAGCTATCTTCCTGAACTTTTCACCAATTAGATGTAGTCACGTTAATTGCTGTGAAGAGAATTTGGCAAATAGATGGTGCCTTCCAACAACAGGTTTATTCATTCCAACCCTTCCTTTTTAGGGTAACGATGAATCGGCCACTTGTTCCATTGCTCTACCCAGAAATTAAAATGTAAACTTTGAGAAAGCAGAGCGCTGCTGGGCAGTGGGAAATTGTAGATGGGAACTGACCAGTGAGTCAACAGTATATCAATGCTGGCAATGTATTTCCACAAGAAGCAGCACTGTACAAAGGTTACTTTACTGCACAGGCCTATTTTTAGGGAAAATTCAACCAATGAAATTTGGAAAGGGGAAGGTCTATGCTGGAAAAGTGAGTACAGACTTGACAGAGTGGTTGATCTTCCTGCTGAGGCACTGGATTGGGACTTGGACGAATTTTGCTTTGCGTCTGAGAAGAAAATAAGTCTGTGCATCAGTTCCTGCAGAGTGAAAGAGAGACTATGTTGCCTATCCTTGACCTGGCTTGTCTATTAGAAATGCAAATTCCTCAGAACAAAGACTCTGATTGCACAGGGCACTGAAAAGTGGACACCCAGATCCGAGTAAGACTTTTGTGCACTACAACCACACTATAGCATCTACCAGAATAGACGGCAACACTCACTCTTGGGGGGATACTGTTGTTCTCCCACTCACTACACTTAATTCTGAGAGAAGAGATAGAGGAACAAACCAGCTTCAGCTTTTCAGAAGCCAGCCCAATCTCTCCTCCAGAGTCTATTTCTACAGAAAAACTGTGAACCTGAGGGGCATTAGTAGGAGTTAGTGGGCTCACTGAATTCTGCGTAAATGTTCAAAAAAGGCTGCTTCATTATTCTAGCAGATAATAATAGAGCAGCACCTAGCAGATTAATATTTAGTGTCAGAATTTAATACCATAACTGTTCAATAACGAAGTTTTATTTCTCTTCTATTCTTACACCATTATCAGGAAGTAATATTCTCTTCTAATTTGAAAGGGAGCTGCCATTCTTTTATAATGAATTGTTCATATCTGTATCTTCAAACTTATATATGACTGCCATTAGATTGCTTTTTAAAGAAAAGAATTGCTCTGAATGATTTGTTTCCTGCCTTTCCATTGGCTAGTATTAAATTATTTATCATCAGGCTGGTAGGATTCAAATCTAAACTTTCAAAGATTGCGTTGACACAGGAACTGAAAACCTGTATCAAGCCCGTTTGAAATATTAATCAGCACCCAGGTCAATGAAATGAAATAAGGTGTGGAAATTGTTACTTCAGCTAACATTAGCACGCATAGTAAGACATCACTTACGATGGCTCTCTCATGTCAAAACACATGGGAAGGGAAAACCTCTCAAATATGTTATTCAGGATGTGGCAGCTGATCTGCCTGTATCGGTCCTGAACACTGTCATGCAAATAGGAGTTCTGATTTATTTTGAGGGGGAGGGTAATTTACAAGATGTTGTATGTAAAAAGCCGCATTCTCAGTTTACTGTGTTCAAAAGTAACTGTTTTAATCAAAGACTGTTTATAACAAGGTTGATAGAGTTACTGAAACAGATTTTTTTCATATACATATAACCCTTTTATACTTCCAGCTTTAAAGACCATAAAAAAGGATAGTAAAGATGAAAGAAATAAAAAGAATGACAGAGCTAACTCCTATGAGCCACAATCTATGTCAAAGCAGAACTAAAGTGATTGACAGCTTGCATTAGTAATGAATAGAGTGGGGAAAAGCTGCCAAGAATCCGTAACAAGGTCAAAGCCTTCCAATAAAGAATTACATTAGCCACAAATCCTAGGTGGAACTGTGTATATGCATCTGCAATATGACTTTAACCATGGTACTGTTTTCTACTGTTCTATTCTGACCCTTTTCTGGGTTTTATTCCCAGGCTACAGTAAGTTCTGACTATCACACCTGCGATAAAGAACAGGTGTAACATATCAAACTGCCTGTGAAATTATAAAAAACAAACAGAAGAGCAGGAATTTTAATGGCACATCCCTAACAATGCACATAAAAAACTTTCTGAACTATTGGTATGGTAATCGCTCTCCTTCCAATTTCACAGCACTCTTATACACACTTGACATGGAAGAGAAGGGGATTTTGCATATTAAAAGCAATATTGTATCTATGATTTGTGCGTGCATCACCCTGCTCACCTCAGAGTTTGGAAACAATTTTTTGAGTGTGATATTATTCAGGGAATGCAATGTATGTAGACTTTTTGATGTACAGTATTTTAGTGAATGAATTCAAGTGTCAGAGAGCATTATTTGTACTATGCCTCGATGTGCTACTGTTTGTCTGGCATCTGGAAGAACAAGAATACTATCTCTTACTGTGAGACTCCAAAGGGCCTCATTTGATGTAAATGGAACCATTTTATTATATCAATATTGCCTCACTGAATCAAGCTAGATATGAGTATTGATACATAGAAAGTAATTTATTTTCCACAAAGGAAATGTGGAATACTGCATCTTCCAGTACACTTTGTGAATCTTCTGTGAAAGTTTAGAAGTACATATTAACCCCTCTGCTGATTTATAATTTTAAGTAAACATAAAATGTTTTTTAATGAGTCGCTTATTTGCACTCTAATTTTACTTATTTCATCACAAAGTCCAAGTGTGGTCATAATAATAAACGTCCAAAGTGAACCTATAAAAGCAAAGTGTTGGCTTTTTTCTCACTGATCTATGGCAGAAACTTGGACACGTAACATTGTAAATGAACCACCCTACTCGTTCAAACCCAGTTCAATTTCAGTTTTAACTGAAAACAGAATCCATCTTACAGAGCCCTGTGGGAAAAGAACTGGGATCTATGGGACCAAAACACCGGTGCAGATGGATCCACATGACACCTCCAAATCCTCAACATTTCCAGCCTCATCTGCTATCTGAGGAAAGCTAATTTTACTATTCTGAGCAACCGAGCAGTAAGAAACATGAGAAAGGAGGATTTTTTTTTCTTCCCCCGTATAAGAAAACACACCTCTGAGCTTGAAAAGGTGCCAAAAGGCATACCCTGATTTTCCAGAGCTTTACAGCTCACACGCAGTCATTCACACCTGTGCGCTATGTACAAGTGTCACAACGTCAGCTCAGGAAACCGTCTGAGGACTTACTCTCCAGGGGAAACCCCTGGGAGCAGATCAGCAGTGTATCCACTTCCAGACCAGAGCAAAGAGGATGAACTGGGAACATGAGACTCTGCAATCCAGAGAAGGGAAAACAGCCTGTTGCAGTCTGTTAAAGCCACCCCTGTTTAGAAAAGGCCCAAGATTGCTCCAACGATGGCTATTGTCAGGAACACGACAAGTAAAACAAGCAATGCAGAAAAGGGCAGAGATAAAAACTGAGTACAATCAGAACAAATTGGGTAATATTTTACTAAATGAGCTTCAGCTGCTCACAAACTGGTAGCAATCTCCATGGATTATACACTGTACAAAGCATGAAACAGCAGGATTGGTGCTAGAGGCATGGTGTGGCTCATGGGCATGTACTCAAATGATTAAGGCACAAATAATCCACCTCTACGGAGATGACTACTACCAATGTGGGACTTTAGAAAACTGGTTCTATTCCTGTATGTTTCTGGGATTTAATGGGCAAAATAATTCAATTCCTGGCACTTCTTCCCTGTTTTTAATACAGATAGTATTGTGACACTCCAAGTATATTTATGTTCACCAGATTTAAGTTGTAGAATAACAGGGGCCACAGAAGTACACAGACACTAATGAAAAACAAAAGCAGACACTTAGTTTCACTGCTACTGCCATAATAGTAAAAAGGAATCATCATCATTAATAATGGGCAATTACTCTGAAATAGTTGTTAAAAGTATTCCTAAAGGCACATGATGAATTTACGGCACACTACCAGAGCCTTTCATGGATATAAAGATGTACTTCAGCACACATGACTTGTTTCTTGAACGAGGAGAAACCTGTCTAGCAAAATATTAATAAAGCTGAATGCTGAAACGTAGGTGTCTTCCTTACAATTTATTTTAAAATGGGTTGAAAAACTCCATTTGGAGTGAAGATCTAAACCTTCTCTATATTTCTGTCTAACGTGAGCTCCTTTTAATACTGTTGATTTTTGCCAGTTACATAATACACTGCTTTGTAGATTAAAAAAAAAGGTATTAAATCTATTTAGGATTAAATATCATCTTGAAGGATCTTGTGTTAGGAACGGAGCTAAATCTTTAAGCAGCATCCACACTTAATTATGACATACGTAGGTATTAAGGAAAAAAAGGTGCTTCTTTGAGTGATAAATGGACCTGAAGATCCTTCACAACATTCACTATAAATCACAAAAGGCCATTAATAAACAGTCAGAAAAAATGACAGTTACTACAAGTATCTGCTCTCATAGTTTGCCTAATACTATCAGTGTCATGTTTAAACCTGACATCTTAAATCTTCGACATGAAAACCCTTTAAGTCAAAAGGCTCAGCTATTTTAAACAGAATTTTCTAAGCTTGTTATTTTGAATGACAGCAAAAGGAAACAGAGAATCTTTAATTCTTTAACCTTATCTGGCTGAAAATCTCGGCTTTTCGGCTGTTTTCATCAACACCAAAATAAAGGGAAGATCCTATTAGCTTCTGCACATACTTGCTGGGATCTTGTGGGCAAACAGAGTTGCCATGTCTTCCAGAGGGTGCTCAGCACCTTCAGGATGGAGCTCTGTGGGAGTCGAGTCAAAACACAGCAAACAGAAGATTGCACCGCCTGTGTGCACGCTAAGGACAAGTTTGGAGCCAGCTTTGATTTAAATGGGAAAGACTAACTGGGATCGGCAGAAGTAACAGTTGCCACACTGGATGCCTTCCTGAAGTGTTACTTCAGTACTTTATCCCCCTCTGTCACACCTCCTGCTTTCTTAACCTAGGCTGAGAAAACTGGGATGCCTGGCAGAGGCAGTTAAAATCTGACCTGGAAAGGACTGTGGACAAACACTGTATTCCCCAAGAGGGGTTCAGGAAAAGACAAGTGAAGTGACCATAATCCTGAGTATAAAGCGTGTTTTGTCAATGAGGTGCTGAAAAAAGTGACATTTTGTCTATTTTTTCAATCTGGACAAAATAATTTAGATCTTTAGAATTAGCTAAATTATTACTTCTTCTTAAAAACCTTCCAACTAAGACGCTTTCATTCTGGACACTTATGCTCCTGAGTTACAAGAAATGGATTTTTCAACATCACCACCATCCATTTTTCCTCAGACTGATGAAGGGTTATTGTACTAGCAATGGTTTGTTGAAGGTCTGCCAATAAGCAAAGGTCAGGAAGACCCAAACCCCTCATGGATACAGAGGTGAATAGGCAAAGTTTGATCTCCCTTGAACTTTTTATTGTTTTCAACTTGATAATCATCCCTTTAGTGAGATGCAAATGCATTCTTCACTCATCTGCCCAGACAGCCTCAATCTCCTAATACTCTAGCGTGGCATGGTGTTTGCCTGTTACTTGAGACCCGAAGCTCTCTTGCTTGTTAATGACAAAAATCTGTAGCAAGATATCACTCTACTAGCAGGGAAGCAGAGAAATATTGACTTATTTTCTGCATTAGAACTAATGCCCCCCTCCCCCCCTCCTATTTTGCCTGCAGTATTTGGGATATCATGGACAATGAAGCTAAATTAACCAAGGACAGAGCTCAAAAGCCATCCCCTACAGTAGAAAGAAGCACAAATGGTCTAAGAGGCTGAGCAGGACTGATTGCTTCTGCAGCAGGGCTCCAAGGTGAACACCACCAGTGCTTGCATCCCCTGCAAATGCACAGGGAGAGACAGAGATGCTGTGGCTCAGATCCAAAAGGCTCACTCTGAATTTCAGATCTGTACTAAGATGGAATCCTGCTCAGTAATAACAATCTTGGCTGATCTCTCTCTCATTTTTGCAGAGCAAAACCTGCAAGGCCAGTCCGTAAGTTCAGATGATGCCTTCAAAACCCTGGAACAATTTAGTGTCTATTCAATGCTTTGCTTCCTCCTTTGCTTTTTAAATGAAACAACATCCTTAAATGTTCTTCTAAGTGAGTTGTACAGAGGCTGCTGAGAGAAAACATAGTGTGGCAGCATGTTCCTCCC
Source organism: Pluvialis apricaria (assembly GCA_017639485.1). Classification (NCBI taxonomy): domain Eukaryota; kingdom Metazoa; phylum Chordata; class Aves; order Charadriiformes; family Charadriidae; genus Pluvialis; species Pluvialis apricaria. Next base: position 10,188,439 of record CM030017.1, read on the forward strand.
ACCACACTCAAGTCAGGCTGGATTCCTGCACCAACAGACTGTCAATGGGAGTTTGACATGGGCAGAGTTTTGAAGCTGAAAGCTGTACTTGCTAGTTTTGAAGTGGAGAGGCTGTTATTTTTGAATCTGAATTCATAAAACATCACTTATCGTCTAGGTTACAGATGGACTCAGGATCCCACACTTGGCTCCAGAGTTTGGATAACTCACACTGCATATCTGGGGTTTGGGTTCAAGCCCATCTTGAATATAAATTTAGAATGAAAGAAATATATGCAAATACCAGGCATATTATAAGACACTGCCAGCTGTTTTCCTCCACTTACAAGACTGTTTCTGAGAAAGCAATGTGTTTTTTTTAAGTATATGGTGGAATATTGGAGTGATGACAAGCTGGTATCCCTGAGTTCAATGTGAACCTGACCTCATTCTCAAGTTTAGGGTGTCTCTTGTTCCTGACACATGCCTTCCTAGGCCTCTCAGGCTACATTCTTTATTAAGTTTGTTGAGAAATGGAACAGTGTGCTCACAACCTTTTTTTGGATCTCTCCTTGAAAAATATCTGTGTTCTATCTGTGCTTAAATGACAGCCTGCTGCTCGTTTTCCAAGAAAATCCATGCCAAAAGTCCGGATAACATTTAACTCACAGCCTGGTATACACAGAGCTGGCCTTGCAGGTCATGTTCCCAACTGAGTAATGGAGTGGCTATATTATCCCTGGCAAGTCTCACAGGTTGGAATTTTCAAAAAAAAGCAAACAAAATCAACTTTTGTTTTGTGATTTGATTATTTTTTAATGCTACAGCTTATTCATTTTGGTTTATTAATTTGTTGGTCCAATGGTTTTTATGTGCTGCAATTCAGAATAGGTCTCTCTCTAGTATCATGTTTTATATAGATATGGGAAATGAAATGTAAGTCTGATACAATTACGGTTGTATGCCAAGCAAGACAATACTGTAAACATGACGACAGTCTGAAAAGCTGCTTAGCAAAATGATCTTAATACACAAGGCAGTGTGAAAATGTAAAAAGAATCTATAATGACAACAAAGATTAGCCATTTGCTCTCTAACCTTATTTACAGAAGCAATCAGAGGTATTCAGGTCGAGTTAATGACCCTGTCTCCAATTAATTCAATTGTCTACAAACAACACTGATGCAGTGGTTGTCTCAGAGTCTGCCACATAGTCTCTGAGGGAATACATAAGACTCCATTAAAAGTGACAATAATAATGCATTTATTACTGAAACACTATTGTATTATAAATAAATTCCTGATGTTAAATTATGCTCCACGCTTTAACAGAAATTCAATTACTGAAATAATAAAAAAGACGGTGTATTTGCCAAGTGCTTGGACTATAATTTGGCTGCTTAGTTACCAGCAGTTGGCTGTTTTGCAATTTCTTGTTCATAGAGTATTTCTTTTGAATAAACGCCAGACTTTTCATACAAATTTCATGAACAAGTTGCAAAATGAAATTTTGAGCTTTTGAATCCAATTATGAAAGACATAACTAAATCTATTATTGAAAAAATATTCTTGAAAGCCCTTCTTGCTGTTGTTCAGCTCTGTGTAGTAATTGAGGTAAGCACAGGTGCTGTTCATTATGGGCCATTGTGCACCATCTGAATTCTGGGAACTGAGGAATTCAGACGGTTTCAACTCTGTTTGTGTGAATAACAAACAGGCGTGATTCGGAGGTTGTTTGTACAAGCTTGCACATCGCTCTTCTGGGACTCCTAAGACACCTGCTTACCCTTTTGAAGCCAAAACAGTATCATTTATGTTCTGGCTATTCTTCCTACAATGATTTTTGCAGAAGCAACATATTTCCCCACCCCTCTTGCCTCAGGCTGCTATCAATGGCGGAAGTAGGAACAAAAGAAAACAAGGATAAAACAATTATCTAATGGGGACAAGAAGCCTTAGAGAAGCTCTTTTTGGCTTGATGAGATTCAGGCAAGGAAAACCTTGTGAGAAAAGAAGGAACTGCTTTTCATACCTAGCACCATTCCCCCCTCAACCGGTTTCCTGGGGTAGGCTGTTAAGCATAAAACAGAATTTAATTTTTTCTCCTAGCACCAATCTATCTTCTCTTTTTGGGGCTTGGCCATGTATTTATCTTGCTAATGTCTCACCCATCGTCTTCAGCTGTTTTACATAGAAGACATGAAGAGATGCATGCACCCTGCATCCCGCTATGTGAGTGCAAATGAAAAATTGCTGACAGTCTTCTTACTGGATCCCATAGGTGCCTGCAGCCATATGGCAGTGCGTACGTGGGTCCTGGCTCTTCAAGGGATCACAGACTCTCACCTCTGCATATTTCAAAACGTGCTGTCTTGACTATATATTTCTGCTGACAGTGATTATTTACTTTGCACTTTTATTTGTCGATGTATTGCTAGTACTTATCAGCAGAGATGTTATCAAAACATCTGGGGAATCTGGGGATGGTGTGTGTACGTGGAGAGCAGCAGCCCGGCAGCCCAAAGGAAGGAAACATGGAGAGGAAATTCTTGCAGTCTCAGTGTTAAACTGAAAGGTACTTTATTCTTTTTTTTTTTTTAAGTAACTGATTGCAGTGCAACTAAAACTGCCATGGGAGATGCTATCAGACAACACTTTGCAGAAGTCAGCAAGCACAAGAACTCCTTGAGCAGGTAAAAGATTCAGGCATAATTAAACATCTGCAATACGATTTTTCAAAACTTGCAGCAACCAAAGTTAGATGACTTATTCTTTGAATTAACCCCTGCCAAAGGCCATGTGCAATTACAACAGTGAACTTAGTGCCACCTGAGTCAAGACTCAGAAAGAGGAAATAATCCCATACAACAAACCAACAATTAAAGACAGGCAACCACTTTCCTGAACTACAGGAAAAACAGGCCTACAGGAAAGAAGGCTTGGGATCTCAATGGGCTGCAGAGCTGCGGGTTTTACTACATTAGAAACTGGCTGGCAACACTGGAAAGGACCATATTCACATGATAAGCCTACAGACTTCTAAAGGGGATTGAGCTGGCAGTAAGGGACAAAGTGGCATCCTATGCACAGTGTCTGACTTCAGTGATGAATGGCAGTGTCTTCCTTCAGCCAGGGAACCAGAAGGAATCTGAGCAGAAGAGGATATTTCCTTCCAGATGTGGGACCAATTAGCCTCACATTGGAAAATGAAAATGAGAAGTAAAAGGACAAGGAAAAGGGAAAAAGGAAAAGGGAAAAAAGAAAAGGAAGAGGAAAAGAACTGAAGGAGAAGATGAAGGAAGCTGAGAGCACTCATCAGTCCAAAAACAATTCAAGAACTCAAGGTGAAGGCAATGTTATTGTAGCAGGTTACACGTTGAATGAAGTTCAACAGCAAAACAACATTTGCAAGTATGAGAAACAAAAGATTTGTTGGGGAAAGCAGAGACCAAAATTACTCCGAGGGTTTTAAGCTCCAAGTCTAACATGGAACATGGAACTTCAAGAGCAACCACAAAGCTACAGAGTTTATACACAGGTACTGTTTTTCACTGGGAGTGTGCCATGTTTTAATACACTGGTGTCAATTATTTGGGGTTTAGGCTTTCTTAGTGGTGACCATAAATGAAGTTTATTTATATTCTGCAACTTGTAAGCAAACAGTAAACTAAATTCCTGGAAAAGGTTAAGTATCAGCTCTGAGAGAAATACTGCAAGTCTCTGGGGCCAGGTACAGTCCTGATTTTTGCTGTATTTTATTCAACTTGTATATATATGCACTTAGTGCAACCATCCTCACAGGCACTTGCATTTCTGTACAACATTAAGAGAGACTCAGGAGAAAGACATTTTCTATGGATCTTGCTCAGCTCAGTAGCTGCTGCTCACATGTGGGGGAGCTGCTCATCAGCTGAAGAGGCATTTAAGTGAGATAGGCAAGATAATTTGCCACAGCTATTTCTTTCTTCTCAGTAAAGCTGGCCAACATATGAGGGAAAATAGACTCTATCCTTTAAAAGAAGGTAAGTGTGAGCGCTTGCTTCGTGTAGGGAATACCTTCACAGGCCTCCACACCACGCCTCAAACTTGTGACACTGCCACAGCGCTGGACTAGGCAAGACCCACCATGCCAGATGTGGGAGGCATTAAACACAAAAATAGATAATTTGCAAGTGTAGCTTTAAGGAAGAGTCCAAGAGAGAAAAGAGAAAACGAGAGTTTAAAGAAGTAACCGATGAAAGGGGCAGCAAGACAAAGTCTGCAAGAGGACAGAAGAACTAGGAGGTCTTTAGAGGACAGCTGAGGAGATACAAGAACACACAAGTAGCCACAGCCAAGGCAGGAGAAAGAGAGGCTCCGTTGAACAATTTGCCTTTTTGTTAAGATAGGAAGTAGTAGCCCACAGGTTGTGGACTGAAGATGGCCTTATATTTCATATAGCCCTTGATCACATGATTTTTTGGAGTTGTTATAGCTAGGCAACACTACGGAAGGTATAAACATTTGGCCCAGCAAAAGCTTTTGAAAGACTTACTCAGCTCAGATTCCTGCTAGAGAGACTTAACAGGTCACTCTGTCACTCCTTACTCCTGCTGAAGACCCTCCCTCCTCTGCAGAAGTTTAATTCACTGAACGTCTTCTAAACACAACCAGAGAAAGCGAAGTCTTACTATCCCCATCTTTTTGTCAGCATAGCTCTGCGTGTTTCTTGGTAAAGCACAGCTAAGACCACTGCACATGGGTAAGGATAAGTTATTCAAATGTGGGATCTGAAATAAGGCTTGAGATACTCAGAGATAATGGGAGGAGGGTGACACTAGCAGCAGCACAGGCAGATATTTAGGCAGATTATAATTACTTAAGTAGCAATTTGGCTGGGACACTGGGATTAACGCCCTTAACTCAAATTCTTATGAGAAAGCAATGAAATCTTTAATGACTGCAAATGGCCAGGACCTTTGCTTTATACCACGTCTGAAGCAGCAACTCATATAGCACAGTGGCCTCTAACACAACGTAAGGTCGTTGTTTCAAAGGTAGTGCGGGCAAAACAGCCACCCAGTCAGCCCCCATATCACTTTCCATAGCGCCCAAGTGACCTGGAGAGTACATCTTTCCAAGCAGTGTCATGGCCCAGCTCTACACAGCTTCAGAAGAAGGCTGGAGAAGAACAGCACAAGCGGGCATGGCGGGGGGCCAACAGAGCATTTAGCTGTCATTATTCCTACAGCAGATTCACATGTACTGCAAAGTAGGCTTAATGAGGGAATGTTAATTTATATCCATTCACAAGAGCGTAACAGGGCTCTAGCATGGACCAATCATGGGCCTAACGGGTTTCAACACTTCGATGCGCTATGGGATCAGAGAAAGTAACAGACCTGGTAATGTCTAATAAATCCAATAAAAATGGAGATCAGCCAAAGTAAGTTCCTGCATGTCAGTTATTAAATATGACTAATGTTGTTTGACAGTCTTCCACAGAAGGTGCATTGGAGTCTCACTTCTTCCTTATCATTATCACAGAAAGAGAAAGGTAAAGCACTGCAGGAATATAAATAATTTGAAAAGCCTCATAGACAATATTCTACTGTGCGCCTCATTTGCACTTAAAAAAACCTGCCCTACAGACCTTATGTACTTTTAAGATTCATCTGAAAGATACATGAAGAAGTCTTCCAGTCAAAAATGTACATATTTAATGGAATTAGATCTCTAGGCAAGAAAATGTCAGAAGAAAAGGAGAAATATTAAAGTGAATGCAGGGTGCTCCTTTCTAGTGCTTTCCTGCTTTGATAAATATCTTCTGGGATGTCATTTACTAGAAAGTCATGATTTAACAAAAAGAAAAACTGCAGTATAAAATATACTCTCTTTATTGCTGAAGTAAGTTGCTATTTTCATATTTTCCCTCTGTATTCTGCTTTTGTCAGCCAGAGGCCTTGATATTGGCTTTTATATCATCCCCATTGAAAATGCAGTGATTATTGTGAAATATTCAATTGCAGAGCTCTTCTGATTACATGGCGAGGGGAGATCATAGGAACCTGTACTGCCACAGCCCTTTCTCTGCCTTCCAGTCTCATGCAAGGGCAATCAAACTTTAAAAAAAAAGAAAAAAGTAAAAGACCCTGATTGTAGTGTTCAGTAATCACCCTGGGCCCAATGGGCTTGAAAGAAATCCTCTTTATTCAGTCATATCAGCTCCAGCTGCCTTTGCTGAGCAGCAGCTGAGCATCTGCAGTGCTCTTCATCCCTCCACTGCTGGCAAAGCTAAATCACCCCAAGGCAGTGCCCCAAGTACAACCCTGCAGAGGCCCATGGCCTGATCCTGTCTTTCCATCAGGTAGGGTTACTGCAATCTGTTATAACTTATTTGGAGGGTCTCGCGCTCCACTGGTGATGCAAAAGTTTGTACCACAGATCTTCCCCCCAACAGGACTTGAGAAGTGCAATCCTAATTAGCTCTTCTATGGAAAACATCACAGAGCTCTTAGAAACCCTTCCCCAGGATAACCTGACAAAAACAAACTCTCATTAAAATTGGCATTACTACCTGCAAGAAAACGTCAAACTCCCCTCCAAAGTAACACATTTCTATTGGGAAAAATTGAATAAAGTATTTTGAGTTAATTTAATCCACAATGAAATATTTTGTTTCATTAAATTGACTTAAAATGTTTTATGTAACCAGTTAAGCTCAGAGTGCGGTCCCTGCTGAGAGCTTTAAGTTGGCTGTATCCTGTCTATGAGAGATGTCTTTTGCAGTGCAATGCAAAGCCAATGGAACCTTTCAATCAATTTAATAAAAGTATGTTGTTTTCAAGACTGTCAAAACATTTTATTTGATTGGAGATATTTATGAAAAAGCACTTAATATAGCTGAATTTGTATGTTTCTGTTTCTTTTCTGTAAAAAAATTGACAATTTTTCAGACTACACTAGAATTTTCGTCATTCTTATACACGACCAACAGCTAGCTGTTTCTTCGCAGACTTTCACAAAAAGACCAAGAAGAATCTGCTAAGAGTTTCTAGGCTCTTCTCCATATCTAGGTTTTTCAGTGATATAACTATTAGAGTGATTTTCTTCTGCACACTGGTGTGCCATCTAGGATGTATATATTACACATATACGAGAACACCTAATACATTTATTCACTACATGAATTCTTCAATGAAATGTCTTATTCCAAATTCCTGTGCATTTCCCACAACAATTAACCAAATCCCAAGCAAAACTTTCAGTATTTCTTGTTTCTGCAAGGATTTTGAAGATGTCTAAATCTTGGCACACAGGCTGGAAAGTTCTGAATTGTCTGACCAATACTACAGAGACTTTTAGGGAAAAAGGCCAGCACGGAAAATTAGGATTCCTATTTCAAGTCTTGTTTTCAGGCCGCTGGACTAGACTTCACCAGAGCAGTTTTTCCTGCTCTCTAAATGCAGAATGCTGCTGCAGTAAAATACAACCAGGGACATCCAGGATACCATTTATATCTTGTTAAATGCCTGCACATGTTCATGTCTAACTCTCCTGCACACATCTTCCATACTGATAGTTTGTTACAGATTCACTTCCCACTGCGTAGGGGAAATTCACCCTATAAACGCCCACACTGTATCTCCTTGAGAGATGCTCCCTCCTTTCTGGCCGTGCTGACTGTTTGGCTAACAGATGTTGATCCTTGAAGCCTCCCTGTCATCATCCGTAACAGCCCCCACTGCACCCAACAGTATCGTTTGCATCTCAAAGTAGTCCACAAGCCAGCCAGACACTTCTGTATCAGTTATACTTGCTTCACATTTTAAAGACTTTTTTTAAATGCTGGTTGAAGAGTTGCATTTTGCAAAATGAGAAGTGTGAAGGTCCCTCCGTAGCTGTCCGGGACACGTGATGTGTGTAGGCATGTGTTCAATCACATTTGCTTGTTTCCACGTAGAACTCGACTACAACTGCATGTCGTGGTGGAACCGATCCAGCTCGCATTAACTTGACTGAGAGTTGGAGCTGATCCTAAACCATACCCCCAAACTGCTACCGCTCTGAAGTACAAAAAAGTAATGAAAAATCACCAAACTTCCACAACTTCATAGGAAAGCATCATACTCTTCTTCCTTCAGTTCAGTTTTACCGAAAGTATACACAGCTTTATGAGAAGATCTCCCCAAATCCTTCTGGTGGCTGTAAAGTGGCTGAACTTTAGTTCTAAATGTGAGCAAGAGCTGCATGTCACTGACATAGTCCCTTAGTCCTATTTCTCATTGCTGATACTGTTTTTTAAAGCACATTTTAGTAATAAGAAGTCTATTTTGACTGGAAGTCCTAACACTGAGCTAGAAAGAAACGATTTTCTAAAAAATGTAATAGATATTTCCTTCACTGAAGTTGAGTCATTTTGGATTTACACCAGTGTGATTCCTGGCCCTACTTGGAGAGTCTAATGCTATGATAAGCTTAGCTATGTAAGACAAGCCTTTATTTACATTCTATTAAATAAGTAGGATTAAAAAAAAAAAATAAAATCTTTCATCGTGAGAACGAGCTTGCTTACTGCAAAGCAACAAACTGTCTGCCTTCTCTCTCTGTCTCGTACCTCATGGTTTCAGCTGTTAGCCCCTCTTCTCATCTTGTCAGCTTGCTCTATTTCTGCAATGCTTTGGAACAAAACTCTCTGCTGAGGTAACTCCAAAGATATCAATAGACATTTGCCAGAACCGGTTTTGATTCAGGGGACAAACCCTTCACTGGTATAAAATGATGCTGATCTAGTGAAGTAAACGGAGATACGCTGCTTTACACTAGTTGAGAGCTGTGAATTCCGCCTGTAATCATAGACTGGCTATCAGTGGCGTGTGTGTCTCTCTGCTTCCAGCTTGCAGATGATTTTAAGTTGCCAGGAGTGTTTGCTGCTGTCACTAAACACTGTGAGCTTCTCTCACGTGCTGGTTAGCCCAGCCAGCCCGCCAGCTGCAGCACTGCACCGACCTTGTTCCTGATGTGGCTAACAGAAACCAATGGCCCTGCGCTAGGAGACTGCTCTGGCTACCCACAAACTGGGCCAAAGGATTTTCTAGTGGCATTTAATAATTAAGATTTCTTTTTTTCCAGCCTGCAACAAGGGACATCACAAGAAGTGGTAGAGATGATGCACACCAGCCTCCTGCTCATTAACACTCACTTGGGGAAAGAGATAATTTGCCTTTGTCTTTCTAAGCCATGTTGAGAAATTTATTTCCGCAGTGTCAGCCACATAAGATGATAAAAATGGTGCAAATCACGCAACGGAAAAGAAGCTGCCTTAGCACGATTTGAGTTTATACGATGAATAAGGTTACTAATTAATTGGTAAAGTGCTATTTGTAATTGTCCCTCTCTGATAAATGGATTAGAACAGATGTTTTAATGTGCATTTTTTCTCATTGTTTCAGACACAAGAGTATGTGCAAAACACAAAAAAGCTGTGGTGATCCAGAAAGCAGGCTCTGGGAGATAAATGGAGGGTTATGTAAGACAAAAAAATGCCCCACACTTCCTGGAACAGAAATCGCCCAAAGAGCCCAATAACTTTCCCAATATGTGCAGTAAATGATGACGTGAATGAAATGCATTGTTCATAAATGTAGATAAATAACACCTAATCACTTCAAGTACTCATTTAGTGCTCTACAGCCCAGGACTTGAGCTGCCGAGCAGTGAACAGCAGTAATTTAGGAAATCAAGAGAACAACTTGGCGTTAGCCTGATGCTGGGGCAATGGCATGTCCCACTGTAGAGCTGTCGGAGGCCTGTTCTGCTGCATGCCTGGTGCCCGAGGAGCCCCAGCGTGGCAGTGACTGCCAATCTGCATGAAGAAGGGACTCTTTGGCAATACTGCACAGAAGCAGGCAGCAAAAACCTGTTGTGCTGTGACTACTGAACAGCCACGCGGTCCTCCCAGAGCTGGCTAGCTAGGCTACCTCGCAATGGGCCAGGGTCAGTCATCTAGAAGGTAGCAGAAAAAATGCAGCCTACGTGTTTTCACCCCATTATTCAGATGTGAACTCCTTAGGACAACCATTGCTTAAAGATACTGTAATTAGAACCTCATCCTGCATAATTGAATAATCCTGCATAATCTCCTGGATCTTGGAGAGGTGCAGGAGAGTCAAGGCTGTGTCCCAGTCCGTAAACAGTCCCGCGGAGAGCATCCTTGGGCATGAGAGTCACGCAGCTGCGCAGTCCCCTTGCTCTCCCCCAGCCCTGGTTGCGCTCCCTGCCCTGGGCTTTAACCTCACCTATGGTGGCAGCAGCGAGGAAAACAGGAAAGCTCCCAGTTAGCCCTCCACCTCCTGTGCCCACAACTCACCACTGAGACATTTCCCAGCGACACAGCACACAGGTGTCACCAAAGGGTAAACGGCATCAGGCCTCTAATCGTCAGTGCACCGCGATCTGAAAAGAATTCTGCTGTATCAATTCTTCTAATAGTATTAAAGGAGGCAGTATTACTTTTCATTTGTCCAAAGTAATCTGATTGAGTGTAACATGGCTGAAATTTCATTTCCTATATCTTTATTAAAGCAGTGCCACTCCTTAAAGAGAAATGTTAGCAGAAGAATAAACAGAAACTATTTTTATTGTCTAGATTATTTTTTTAAAGGAAGCAAAGAAGAAGGTAGACTGGCTCCATATTAGCTTCTAATCAACCATAAATCATAAAGATTTCTTAAAAAAAAAATTAAAGGACTTGTAACTGCAACCTAATTAAGTTTTCAACCATTGGAGGGATTCGTTTAAATCTGACCTGAGCCATTCTAGTTAGCCAGGGCATCTGTTAGCTTTTACTGAAGAACAAATACTACATATTAATTCAAAGGGTGCGTACAAGACACTTGTGGAATTGAATGGGTGTGACAAAATGACTTGATTTATTTCTTTATGGTGGTGGGGTTTTTTTGCTTTGTGACATACAACTTCCTCTGGAATGCTCTGCTCCTATTATCCTGCACTGGGACACAATCATCTTTTAAGAAATATGTAGTTATGTGATACAAAATGTTTGAAACAGGGTGGCATGCTCAGGTGGCATTTGCTCACAGAAACGTTCCTTTTAATGCTTTCATTAGTGCCTTTATTGCACATAAAGAGAAAGTATCAAAACTTCACTGACAAAATATTACGAGAATATAGAAAGGCAAGCCTCAAAAGACGCTCAGATTATTACTGACAAATGCCACTGTCTGATACCACCTTGCTCAGTAGTAAATGAACTAAAGAAGTGCTAATTGCTTTGAAGTTAATAAAGACTATATTGCCTTTCAATAATTGGTGTTTGTTTAGCTACTCTGATTATAGCTATCTCTTTCTAGTTGAGCAATGTAAGATGGCAGAAGTTCCACCTTTTACAAGTTTTAAATCCCTGTAGAATTGACAGAAAAAGCCGTAACCACAAATTGGTTTGCAATTTTCCTCTTTCTTCCCAGCAAGCTCTGTATGGTTATATTATGAACCTTGCTTCAAACAAACTGCTTCTGACTTTTATGATCCTTTTGTGATCTAAATGGCTATCTCATAAGATATTCCACTGCAGCTTCTTTTTCAATTGCTTTTACTGTGAAATGGCATTCTGGAGATTTCTGGGGACCATTTCACACTCTTACGGTATTGATTTGCTAAACCTGATGATAGGTTTATATTTAAGATGCAGTCTAGTATATGAACAAAGTGTAAAGCTTATGAAGAACAGATTCAGGACTTTCAATAACCCCATCTTCTTGATGGGGTCTGCCTCTTTAAAGAAGGTTAGCATTTTACACGGAATTTTTGAGTGCAGGTTGCTATATGGACTGCGTTTCTAATTGTCTTGGAATGTTTCCATTACACTGAATTATGGTCACAGAAAAAGTATGGAGGACGTTACTGCTAGTAACTTGTAACTCTTCCCAACATAAGGTCAGAGCAAATACACAAAGGCACTTGGGAACCTAAATGGAAAAATGGATGTGAGATTGTTCCCTGAGTTCTCACTTGCGAGGATGGCAGAGGATAGATTTTCTCCTGGGTACACTAGAAAGCTGACAACAAAACTAACTTCTTTGGGCTTCAGTGTTGGAGATATGCACTTTTCTTTAAAAGACTGATCATTGTACAATGGTTATGGGCCAAGAAAAAATAAACTTTGATGGAGTTATAGCATAAAAATGAGTCAGAACTGCTTTTATGCAGAGAATGACACTTAATATTCTACTGGGCCAAACCACAAGCCCATGGATCTGACTTTACTCTGGTAAATGTTATGAAATTAAGAAATTTAAGAATTTAAGAAATTAAGGTAATTCAGTCGAAGCAAAATAAAACAATCAGGTATGCACAAATGCAGTGAGTAACACCAAAAGAGCAGGGGAATGACCTGACAGAGCTCAGAAGCTGAGTTGCAGGACATTTGGTTTTGATGACAGAGCAAAACAAATGTTATAAATATGAACAGCATTGTACATATAGCCAAGTGAACACGACTGTGCTAGCGTTCCCCAAATGTTAGTGAACTCCTGTAGGATGGTGCAAAAGTAGGAGAGTGAGGGTCCGAGACAGCTGCTGGAGCGGAGGCAGTATTTAGCTCTCTATACAGCTGTATGTGGGCAAATCAGGGAGAGGAACCGAGAAATTCACTGCAGTGGAAGACACAGGACAAAAGGAGTGCAACCAAGACCTTTAGAGTAGTGATTAAAAGATCGCTTGACTGTAGCACAATTATATGTTTAAAAAAAATAATTAAATGGCTCCTTTTAAAAGAGAAACTGAAGTACATATGCTAGAGCATGTGCCAGGAACAATCCTCTACATATATTATTAGATGCATGGCTTTGTTCTTGAAACGTGTGGATGAATTTTGGAGTATGTGCATGAGTGATGATATGATTGTGTATGACTGCTGAGTGAAGTCTAGATGAATTGCTTGTTGATATTAAACAAATGAAGAAATTCCTCCAGCAATATCTGGAATAAGTGAAGATAACATTAGTTAGAGCTGACCAGGGTCAGCTTTTGCTTACACAACAACAATCTTGCATGCTCATTTCTAAGTCTAGCCTGATGTCTGACTTCTTTCTCTCTGCTTCTAGCCACTTCAATTTTTTTTGCTTTGTTTTTGCATCTCTGTCCCTCAATGGTATAGGATCTGAACTGCTTTCTTAAATGTCACGTAGACTAGAAAGAAATTTGGGATTTTCCTCAATACAATTTTCATGACAAAATAGGAAGATATAAAACTAAAGAACTGCCAGTGCTGCAAGAACATTGACAGTGGGCAGTATTTCATGAAATTCATATGCGGCGGGTTAGCAAATAGACAATCAGAGCTGCAGAGCCTTTAATTGCTGGTGAGGGACTTTGAAATGTGTTGCAGTGAGTTTTTTTATGCATTTTTGTGGCTTGCTAAATGAAAGTTTCACATATGTGCAGAAAAGCTGAAAAGTTCATACCCTCCAGGATCTTCAGACTTCTGTAAGAAGTCCTGCAAGATGTGCAGTCATTTCAAGATTTTAAAGGGTTGATCCATTCTGGTAAACTATCTACTATAGATCACATAAATTGCCCAAATCGTCATCAGTATTATATCTCATTTTTATTATAGATCTGGCAAGAAACATCTGTCAAGATTAAAGCCTAACTACTGTCATAGTAGCTATACAATAGACATGGACATTTTAGAATACCATTAACCGTCTGGATGACAGAACAGGGAGTACGCTTGTTAAATAAGCAAATAACACCCGTGTAAAAAGGTGTGCAAGTATTTTGGAGGTTGGGTCAGAATACAAAATGATCTTGATGAAATGGAGATAAGAGCTGAAGAAACAGGATAAAATTCAGTGGGGACAAGTGCAAGGTACTACAGTCTATGAGGAAAATTCAACAGCAAAAATACAAGGTAGAGAATGACCAGTGAGGTAGTTTTCTAGAAAAAGATCAGATGTTTATAATGGATTACACACTGAGCATCAGTCAATAGTATCAGGTGGTGGCAGAAAAGGCAACCATTCTCTTGCAATGAATAAATAGAAGTGCAGCTTGCAAAATATATGGCATAATTCTTCTGCCCTATATGACAGGTATGGCCTTAGGCTAAAGTACCTGTTGACCCAAGATGGCTGTTGGCAAGCTGGGAAATAAAACTCTACACTTTGCAGCCCTGCTTGTAAAACAAAACCAAGTTCTGTTTCTAAGGCAGTACACAAAATCTGGCTATGTACATCGAAGATGAGAACCACTGTCTGAAGCAGCAAGGTGCTTCTAGGTCTGTTCTGCAGGATCCACACAGATGCTGAGGAAGATTTCTACTGAATTAGAAAATGTTCTTGTTAGCGCCTAATATTTAATTCTTCAGAAATGTTTCTCTCATTGGTAGATATTGGCAAGACAGTGTTCATTTGCCTTGTTTTATTTAAAAACAAAAAAGCCTTAGAAGCAGACCTATATGCCCTAATGTCCTACAGGTTTGGCATACCTGTATCTAGGTATCCATATCTGCCTGTCTGTCTGCCTGACTGTCCATCTGTCTGCCTCTCCATCTATCTTCATACAGATCTATATAAACGAGACCTATATGCTTGGATACACTGCAGATAGCCACATACAGTGTTTCTGTCACACATCCAAAACTTTCACCTTATTTTTGCATCTCAGATCTTTTTTCACCAAATTAACATTTGTGGTGCACTGAGATAAATTTATTTATTTATTTATTTATTTATTCCCCAACGGCTTTTACTGATTTTTAATACAAAGCACCTTGGGGTGTTTGTAGTCAAACACGTCTTTGTCTTGTGCACATGTGGGTTGTGTACACAAGTACAGTGCTGCAGAAGGCACATTTCTCAACAGACATTAAGGTACTGTATCCTCTGGGTCAGCTGAGAATAAAGTAAAGTTGGCAAGAATTATTCTGTGATTTCCTCTGTGAAATATTTCAACAAGGTCTTTAAAGACTCAACCAAACATTCCCAAAGCAAATTAAGCAGATGACATTATCCATCCCTCTTGACTTCATGCCCTGAAACATTGAATGGAGACATTGCCAGGGTCAGATTCCCAGCTTCAGTGAAGCTACAGTGATTGAAAATCAGTGCTTGTCAGCAGAATAAGAATAAACAACACTCTATCGAGGACGGACTCAACATCCTGGTTTTGAGCACACCACTTTACAAAGAAGCACACTATCCGTAACAGTAGGAAAGCAATTTGGACTACCAACCTGCAAACTTTGTTTAACATAATTCACATGTAAGAGTCTCTTTCTCCCTAATGCCTTTGTCTGGATATATTGGCTGTCTGTCTTATTTTAGGAAATCATACTCCAATTATGCTTCTTAAAATAACCAAAGAGAGACAGAGCATAAAAAGTTTACCTTTAAGATTAAAAAACTTTATGCAAATACACCGACAGGAGATTGAACAATCCAAAATATACAATGTTATTTTTCTATGGCTATTCTGGATAAACATTAGCAATACACGGGCTACTTTTCAATGTTGGTATCAATATCAAAAGACTGGAAAATCTTAAAACACTGAAAGACCATCTGTGCATGCTAGCAACTGCCAAATTTGCAACTGTGGTTTCTTCCCTGCTAATTCCATATTTTCCTGATAGATTAATGGGCACCATTTATCCAGAATAAATAAATGTGGAAGGCCCGCCTTCCCCCTTCACTGTGCCTCATCATTTTACTGATTTCCACCAGACCACTGAGCACATTAATGCAAGTAAGCCACTGTCTGGATTCAGAAATTATCACATTTGGTAGAGAAGGAATGCTTGGCATTGCCAGTTTCTTTACAGACTGAAAGTCCTTGAAGTTAAAAAGAAATATATTCAGCAAACTCCAGACTACAAACAACACAGATAAACTGCAGTTGAAGGATTTTTCTTTCCTTTCCCTGACTTAAATGTAACCTATGTGCAGAAAAGCATAGATATTTTACACATACTACTCCTGTTTCACCATGTGCATTCGTCTTGTTATTTCTTTTGAGAAGCATGTCAGACACATATATTTAGACTTCTAGCTAGCTAATTTATGCCAGCTAGTGTAAAATTATAGGGTTGAGAATAAAGTTGCAGAATCAAACCTTTATATGTGCTTTGAAGAACATTTTTCTACTATATACAGTAAGACTTCCACAATCCACAATTTGCTAATCTTTCCACTTAGTAATTTGCATTCCCGCATGCACACAGATGCATTCACAAACATACATACTTCACAGGTTTAATAAAAGAACCATATTTCAATGAGCTCTCACACTATTCACGTTACATTGATTTCTATAAAATGTATTACTGTGGCTGTGCTACCACATATCTAATAGCGTGTTTAATCCACAAAAGTCTAAGTACATATATCTAACACATTATCTGCCACTTGGATAATTTCATTGTGTGTTCATGGGGTGCTAATTGCAAATTTGGAATGCAAATAGTACATAATCTTGTTAAACACATTTCTTTAAGAGGAAGAGAGATACGCCTTTGCTGTATGTCTGCTGTCCCCATTCACTGTAGTTCCCAGTTCTGCTAAGAGGTATAAGCTGATAAAGCCTGTTGGTGCATTTGCTGACATATCTTACCCTGAATGACATTATCATGGCATATTATATCTAAAAAAAAAATTGCTAAGAACTGGGCATCCCATTGGCAAGACACGAGCATACCACATGCCAAGAGAAGCACACACTCCATGGATTTGTAGGAGCAAAGCAGAGGATTGCTGCTGTGACAGGGATGTCTGTTGAAATTCTTTCCTACATTCTTAATAGTCTCTGTCGTTGTCTCCTTCCTCGTAAATACACATTAGGTTAAAAACAAAGCCTGGAAATTCCTCCAAGTAAAGCGCAAGTGAGGAGCAGCACAAACTCCCTAATTCTAAGAGACAGAGAAGGAAGGTAGAGCAGTGTAGGTTCACCTTCAGCCCAAAAAACTAGCAGATGGACATTTTGTTTGTATTTTCTACTAGGCAGTCTCCCACTACTTAATTCACTATTGTTTCGAGTTAGCTAAATCAGCAATAAGAAGGTTACATTAACCTAAAAGAAATTACTATAAAAATCCAGCGAAAAATGTAATCTCCTTCCCTCCAAGATGTTTTTCTGGATCTTACTTATTTTTCTAAATACAGAGAAGAGGAGGTAGTCCTATTCTTTATCTGTTCCAGGAAGCTTTTGAAAGCCTGGACTTTGCTGGAAACCCTTCTGGTTTTTCTCCATCGCTGGAAACCCTCTGCGCTGGATTTATTTCCTATTTGCTTAATTTTTGCATGTATAAAATAATTGGTTTGGATGCAATTTCTTTATATTTACATCAGCATGACGAGCAAACTCAATCATATATATCTATAAATTCATGAGATTATTAAATAGAAACTGTAATTATTACTTAAGTAATAAACCCTGAGATTACTTAAGTGAAAGCTTAATGGGGCTTAGTGGGACTTAAGCAGATGATGAAGTATTTTCTGAAACAGGGTTATTTCCTGAAGACCATTTATGGCTTTTACAACCCTGACTAGGTATAAAGTGACAAGCACCAAGCTGTAACATTTAAGAAGTTGAAGAAATAATATATTCACAGCTTTAGAAACACACTGACTGCACCTGCTTGTTCATGCATATAGTGGCAATGTCATCATTTTGGAGGGAACTGGTTATTCAGTTAAACAAATATATCAAGAACTAGGACGAAAAAGAAAAAAATCCAACAACCCAGAAGGCAGTTTAAAAAAAAAATTAAAATCTGTCAAAAAGCATGGAAGTCCTCAGTTATAGCTTATCCAAGATTTTATGGAGGGAAAAAAGCTTGACTCCTTTGAGCCAATACTGTTTACAGTTGCTGCAATGAAAATTCTAATTTTGTGCTCTAATGAACACAAAACGATCCATAGTCAACCTTGGCAAAACTTATAATGACTGTGTAATTGAAGTGACTTTGTCACATTAAAAAAATATTTCAGAAAATTGTAGGAAACTGCCAAGAAATAAAACTATGGGATGGGCAGTCTTGGGTATGTGATACAGACAGTCATATCATCTTTGCTGCTTGGTAAATGTCGGGCTTATAAAGCTGTGAGACATTCGTCTGCAATCACTCTTCTTAAAGCATATTAAGACTACTTGTGAATTACATCAAGTGCTTCATTGTGACTGTGTGACCTAGAATTTACTTTTTAAAAACACTGCTTGTGCTGTTACGCTACCTGGCACAGTATGTGTGGGAGGTGCTATATTGCAAGTGGCCAGGTGAATCCAAATGTACACGTTGTGTGACATAGATGGACCTTCAAAGAGTTCCCCCATTTTGAAAATCTTATGGAGAAGGGGTACGAAAGAGAGAACTGAGATTGCAGCCCACTGGTGAGGATACAGCTTCAAGCACCGGCATGGGTAGAAGATTCTCCAAGACACCAGATTTCTCCAGAAGTATCCTTGACAGAAGTGGCAGACACTTGACTTGCAGGCTTATGCTCACCATGATGCATGTTCTGGGCTGTTTACTCTTTGAGTTTCTTCTCTCCCCTATACCCCGACCTCCAGGAGGGCCCATGCCTTCATCCTCCAGTGGGCAAAGCATTTGGCTCCCTCCATCTGCCTGCACAGATGCCTCTCCACTGCCCAGGGACAGGGGCTGAGCCAATGGAGAGAAGGTAAGTACCAGTTCTGTGTCAGCGAAGCACTTCAGTATTTAAGAGCTGCCATGCTGAAATATGGAGTGATCAATTAATATCTGAAGTCTAAAATCTCCTTTGATATAACTCTGCTTACACAAAACTTGGCTTTAAATACCACAGTTTCGGTTTCAACTATGACTGAACAAATATTTTCTATTTACTTAGCACAACAATGACTTCAGCAAGCACCTGGGATAAGTCCCGTAAAGAATGCTAATACCATCCTCAAATGCAATACTAAAGCTTTTTTTCTGAATATTCCTGAATGATCTGGGGACTTGGCACCTAAGGGTCTTTAGCAGAAACAAATAAATAATCTCCCCGCATTTTCACTGTGGTAAGAATTTTTCCAGTATTTCTGAAGACTTTTCACTGTGTTCTTTCACTTGAAAGACAAATCTGATTCGACATGAAGTTCCATTACGAAGAAACTGTTACATGTGATGACACTGGTTATTGAAAATTGAAATGAAGTGAGAGGAAGCTAACACCAACTTGTATGAAATTCTGCTGTCTTTGAATGACACAGGGAACTCAATATATCTAATCATCAAAGTGAAGCCCATTGGGAACTGAACTACAGTTGTATTGCAGAAGGTTGCTACTTGATTGCTAGACCCAAAAGTGCTAAGCCATATGCCACTTATTTCTGTGTCTAAATAGCTTACTATGATTGATACCGAGGGTGGCTCTCCTCTTCACAGTGGAACAATCACGAAGACAACAGGAATTAGGAAACAGAGTATACAGATTATGTTTTACAATCCTAATTTTTAACCCTGTCAGTTCCTGGAGCTTAATGTAATTTATTCTTTAAGAAATTCGGCCTATGCTCTTTTTTTCCCTGGCAGAACACTAGCTTTTGCACAGACCTTAGCTTGCAAGCTGCATTCTGCATTTTTTTCTCTTGCTACTGCTGGTGTGTGGGCAGGCAAGCCTAACTCTAAGGGCTCGGTGTCGGCCCTGAGTGTAAAAATTTTTCCTGCTTTCTTTAGAAAGATTTTTTCCACCGTCCTTGTGCCAATCTCCTTGATTTTTCTTCCTCGCTCATCTGTCTGTCTGAATCAGCCTTTTCCCTGTGCTCCTCCAGACTCCCCACACTCAAAGTCGCTCCAAGGTCAGCGGAGGGCCCTCGTACGCGGGCGCTCCACGTGTCCCTCCTCCCAGCTGGAGGCAAAACGCGCTCTGTTTACAATATGCTCAGTTTCCACTTGACAAGGCCTGGAAGCCGCCACATATATCTGAACTTAAGACCCATAGTTAGAGAGAGCACGGCGCTGTCAAGATATGGCCCGCTTCTACAATTAAAGAGCCAGCAAACCGGCAGGGTCTGATGGATGAGCTGATACTTGAATATACATTACATCTGTAGCATGAGAGTTACGCGACTCAACACAGCCTCGACATACAACACAAAACAAAAATCAGCTCCGACATTACAAGCGCCCCCGCTCCAACTATGCTAATCTCTTCTTTCATCCATGATCTTTGCAAGTCACATAGTGTTACGGTAAAGTGTTCTGCACTTTTCCCTGCCACTATTAATAAAAATATTTAATGCTCTTGTTAGGAGGCGCAATTTGATTACTGAACTGTTATCCAACAAATCCTGAAAACAATTCAAAGTAAATTTCCCTAATATGTCTATTTTTCTATCCTGCCAGAAGGGTTGCTAATGAATTTGCTGCTTGAATGCACAGACAGATTGGGAACTATAACTGCGCTGGCCTGGGCAACATGGCACTGGCACCAAAAACCTATTTGTACCCATGCAAAGTTCTCTCTAGAGTATGTCTCTCATCCAGAGGTGATTTTCCAATAAAATCAGCCTCGATTATTGCAAGCGCAGGAGCAATCCCTGAGGGAGTATATCAGGCAATTCAATACTAGGAAATGTTGTACTAGGCAAAATTAACCTTGTAGCAGTGTTATTTCCTAAACATTATCTAGCTTTTGCCTTTCTTTTGTATTCATCGATCCTAAATGACTAGATTTTTTTTCTACTTCTCCCACTTAGCACAAGAACATTATTTCTTTGTACTTGTATTTAAAAAAAATTAAATGCTTGAAAGACACCTGTTTTTATTTTATTTCACTTACTCACTGCCAAAGTAAAGGACTGTTTTCTGTATGGCAGGCACTTTTTTTTGGATATATAAAAGGCGACAGCAAGGAGGACCACCTTTATTCTGCCCTATTTTCATGACCCCGCAAGGCAGAGGAAACCTACTAGATATATTACCATTAGGCCACAAGCCAGAAAGAGCAAAGAAACTTCATTCTCCCCTCTCACACCAAGGTAAAATTAGGAGAAATGCCAGTGAAACTAGTGGAGGTTTGCAGTCCAAAACAGAGCAGACACAGGCCTACAGATTTCAAAGATACTGTTGACAGCCTCACTTAAATCCCACTGCCTGGTAGCTTTATCCACTGTCTCTTACCAGGCTCTCTCTCCAAGGCAGGGATCTTCATCTGGAGAATGTCTAGCACGTGCTAGAACCTAAATAAACCACACAGTCATATATGTACACTAACCCTACTTACAGTTTTGCTCTGCTTATTTATCTTCCAGCAGCACAAAAATGGCGTAACAGTGAAATTCAGGTGCGTGAGATCCGAAGGCTGGTTCCCCGTACTGAAACCAGCAGAACAGGTACACCCGTGTATACCAGAATCGGGCCTTTTCTTCAATTTTGCTAGCATTTGTTGCTTGGTTGGAACACCTTAATTGCTCAGAAGCACATTTTTAAAGCATTAATTTAAAAAAGATCACAGGTAGTTATAAAACAGCTGGTACTTAATACAATGCCCAAAGCAAACACTTAGAATAATTGTTTGAATAAATGCTAAGTAACTTAAAATTGAAAATAATAATAAGGACAAATATAAAATCTAAAATTATCAAAACCACAGCATGAATGAGCAGAGAAGAACGGGTACTCCTTTGATCAACAGCAGCTACATGCTAAGACTGGAAAAAAAATACTGCCCTTAACTAACTTTTTTCTGTCAAAAGAAGGAATCAGGCAAAAAAAAGGTTTTGTTTGGCTCAAACTTTCATTTTTCTGCAACTTTTAAAAATTGACCTAAATTTAATCTCGACAAGCTGTATCACAATGAAGGTGTAAAAATATTACTTTGAAAAATAACAAAAGTGACCCAGTTAAAGCGAAAATACTTATTTTTGTCCAGCTGCAAAGACTCCTGGCAAATTTTATACAAATGCATGAGTAACTTTGGTCAAGTAGCATATAGATGTCTCTGTAAATAAAAATACACAAAAGAGAAGGTTTCTCTAGCTGTCTGAAGCTCTGTTATGGCTACTGAGCAACATGCCTGGCTTGGCAGCTGAGGGGCGCCTTGTGGCTAGATACAGCCAGTGGCGCTCGGTATTGACGGTGCGTGCTCAGATTTGTAAGAGATTAGATGAATGAGCTCTCAGAGTCTGTTCATCTCATTGTCTTGTAAGCAAACATTGCGCACTACACAGGACGTGTGGTAATTTAACCATCTACTATAAATTACACAATCAAGTCGGAAGCATTTCACTATAAAAATGTATTGCGCCCATTTGAAAAATGCGTGTTCTCTCTAGGTACCTGTTGTGGTGGTAGCTGAAAACCTTAATAAAGCACAAACGATTTTATATTTCAGGACTTAGCCAATGTGACTCATTTGTACAGTTTTAAGTCCAAACAAACTGCTAGTCAACTAAATTATAACTTATTACCACAGGCTACAGACTTTTAATACATTCTGTGGTTGGAACAGGACTGATTTACTGTTTTGGGCCCTGCCAGTAGTTATCATGCATCATTTCCCTAGAAATAAAAATAGCCCTACTGTGGTTATCCTTTGGACTGATAAAAATATATCTAACAAGATGTGTCAGAGGAACAAATTCAGAAAATAAAGGTAAAATATTAAATAGACTTATTATTTTTTGTCTAAAGTACTACATCTTCCAGCTGCCGTGATGACTTTGGAATAAAGCAAAAGGTACTGCAAAAAGGAAAAAAGATCTAAAGGAGCAATTGAGCTCTGATAAAACCACATGGGGATAGCTGAATTGTCAGAGCTTTGCAAGAGTCAAAATTTACATAAAAATCAGTATTTAGGGATTAATGTGATATCATCAAAAAGGATTTAATATGTGCGTTTCTTTGCAAACAGTTTAAAAGTGGCGGTTCTATAATCCATTTCCAACACTAACCTTTAACTTGTAAGAGTAAAATAATCCTTCACAACATTTCTAGAGTTCACATTTTGATGAGGAAACGTATAAAATTCACTGGAAACCAACAGCAGCATACGCATATGGGTTTTCATAGTGATCCTCCAGGTGCTGACCCTGCTGTCAGTACCGCATGGCTGTACAAACTCTACCACGTGGCCCAACGGGCAGAATCAGTGGCATTGGGGGTTTTTGTGAATTCTTGGAATGACTTTATTGCTGGTGTAATAAACTGATCCCACCGGCTGAACTCTGCACCTGTGTAGATGCCTAAGTGGACAGACTAGGAGGATCAGGGACTAAATAACGCTGTCTATAATTGCCTGTAAGCAGGCTTTTTCCTGGGATTTCTACTGGGGATTTGAGTGCTTTCGCATGCTAGACTTAAAGTATTAAAACATAAATATGAATGGATTTCTTTGAGAAATGAATATGGGCAGGCAGTTTAGGCACTATGTTGTAATAGATTTTTAGAACTAATTGAATTGGTGCTGGCTGATTTAGTAGTTCGCCAGAAATAGTCTGAGGAGAAACAACGGGAAGAAAGGCTTAGAAGTAGAGACTAAGAAGTGGCAGTGTGGAAATTGCATGGGAGTTTTACTGAGAATGAGAGTTACAGCAGGTTTGGGCTTTTTGTTCCTTTAAAAGTGGTGTTAAGTCCTTTAGCAAATGTCCTTTAGGTACACAACACACACACAAATGTCCATAGGTACCTATGGTCCATAGGTGCCTATGTATAAATGTATGTACATATCCATATACATACATATATGTACATATGGCCACCCTCCCATACAATTATCCACAAATGGGAGGCTTTTTCAACCTAGACATGACACTTTTTTTTTCTTCTTTTTTTTAAATACAGGACAGGAGATACCCTGCAGTGGAAGAGCTGAGCATGTGTACCAACGGCACACTGCCCCTTTCGTGCCTCTATTGGTTCCAAGTGCCTGATTTGACTGGTTAAAAACAAACCAACCTTCCAACCTAGCCCACCGGCCTGCACTTTTGCCAACGGGAGCAAAAGATCTGTTTATGGTTACTGCTATTACAGCATACATTAACTGACCCTCGGAGTCTGACCTGCCTGCCCTCCCACTTAGTAAGTCAATAAGAAAATCCTCTGGCTCTGCATGACTTGCTTAGACCTCAGACCTTCCATGCAGAATAAGGTCTATCCAGGGAGGGAAAAACAAGGTGCCACTCCAGCTGGTAAAACAAAGATATTTTTAAAGTGCAGTCAGTAGAAACAGTCACTCCTATTCCATGTATAATCAAGGATGAAAAGGCCACGAAAAATACCACTGCGCTTTGCAAATGAGAGGTCAATTGAAATGTCAAGATATCAAATGTTAATGGATTGCATTTCCAATGATGGTTGGGACAGAAAACCATACCAAGTCAAGTCAGACGCCCTTCTGAGGAGAAGATGAGTTTTAGGGCAGGAAAAGATAATAAAAAACAGAAGTCTTTCTGGTTAACAAACCTGTGGCTGATGGAAAACAAATAGATTTTAAAAATATAAAAAAAGCAGCAGGATTTTAACATGAGCTATAATCCCAAAACATGTATCTGGAAGTCATGAAATCTACAGCAAATTTGAGCATATGCAGGTGTTTGGGGAAAATACCATTGCTTTCTATTGAAGATTTTTAAAGGGATTATAAAAGAAGAGAGTAGAACGGACACTCAAGGAAGACTGTGTTTTCTTCCCTGAAGCAAGAAGTCATTTCCAATATTCTCATAGTTCTACAGCAGTTCATAGACTACATGGACCACTCTTAAATGCATTTATTTTCCATTTAAAAAATATTTCTCTCTTACAAAGCCGTTGTATTTCTTAGTGTTGGATGACATCAGGTTTGAGCCAAATCATTCTTTCACCTACCCACATTTTCCCAAGGAATTCGTTTGGCCATTTTCATAAAGAACTGTAACCTGAGGCATTTGTTTAGAGTGACATTATATCCAGTCCTTAGTCAGAAGGGCACTGCCATGCAAAGAACTCACCTCTTTAATATGGAAAACAGTGAAAAGAAACTAGTTATCTTCCTAACCACTGTCTCTGCCTGACTAGTAGACACACAGTCCCTCCTTTTCCAGTTGCAGAGGGACTTGCCTTGTGTCTGTACTAGCTCACTAGTGGGCTCACAGACTTCGTGGGAAAACAGCATTATTAGTGGCTTTTGGGTAGGAAGACTCCCTGGTCTATACGACAGAGATATGTAATATCAGGTATGAAGAACAGAGAGTAATCATTTGCTCTTCTGTGTAAGAATAACTACTTGCGTGGATTCCAGTGAATATATGAGGAAAAGGGTTTAAAACAAACAAAAGACGGTATTTTTTCACACACTATGGTGCTCAATGCCACAGGATGTTGTGGGGACAAGAAGTATAGACAGATTTTAAAAGAGATTTTGCATGGAGGATAAGTCCATTTTCACCTCCTAAACACAGGACGTGTGGTTATGGAAGTGTAAAAAGCTGTGTGCAGGAAGGTGGGAGGATACTCACTGTGGAGAATGCCTCCATAATTGCTGTTCTTCTTCCCCCACCTTCTGCCACTGGCAGAGATAAAGCACTGGGTTGCTTGACCTTCAGTCTATGTTAATGTACAGGCTGCCGAGCCAAGTGTATTTGTACTTGAGAATGAGGCCTAACCCTGATTGTGCCTGGGTCTGAGGGGATACTGCAGCTCAACCCACTGATAAAAGACAAGTGATGTGGTCCAAGTCAACATGAACATGATTCTTCTAGGCTCCATGCTGATGTGGGCTCCCATTGCCTATCCAAGTCTGGAAAAAAATCTGGGAAGAGTGATCATCAGTTCTGTTTCAGAACAAAGCTGCTATTGAATTTTAATGATATCGCTGTTCTCCCCCTTTCATCAAAGCACAGGGTATATAGAAGATTATTTCCTCTGGATGTGTCCTAATTCAAAACCATTTCTCATGTAACAGCTCTTTAGAAATCATAAACCTTCCACAGGGTAAACTTGTTTAAGTCATGTTACCTCTTTCAGACTGAGGGATAGGAACAGCATGATAAGGACCAGCAAGAAAGAAAGTATCTAGGATTTTGCATCCAAGAAATCCATTTTCTGCTATAGACTCTCAATGAAAATACGGATAAAACCAATGGGATAAAGCAAGTGGTCCTTATATGACAAGGGCAGCAGACCATGAATAAGTAAAATATAATGAATTCTGCAGTTATGGCGCCAACTTGGAGACACATACAGACAGAAAAGGGTATTACGTTTTTGGAAAAGTAACTGCATTATTTCCACCCCCCCAAAAAAAAAACAACACAAAAAAACCCCAAACAGTTCTGCAGACACAGAGACTTCTTAGCTATTTTCTGTGTGCTTATTTATAGTAGTATTATGTTAGACGATGCTACCAACACATAAAGATGAGTTGTGTCTTGAAGTGCCATGAGCAACGCAGAATTGAGACCAAGCCTTCTGAAGGAGCCAAACGCTACCTGAAACTACCTTGGCTGTCAGGAAGTTCACACCAGTTATTCTAAGCACCTATAGACACTTGGACATTAAGAAACCGGCTGCTTGGCTGCCTTACTGAACTGTAGTAAGGAAACTTTGTTTTTTTCCCTCCATAAGTGTTAAGTGCTGGAGGGATTCAATGGAACAAAAAAGAACAGTAAACTTTCTCCCAAACATTAAACCAGTGACATTAATAAACTGAGCAATGAAAAGTAAACAGATAATTTCTACAGAAAACTTTGTCATGCTCCTAAACTAATATGTTAAATAGTGACACTATGAGGCGCCGTCCAAGGACTCGATATAAACCATAGTCTTTAATTCCAGTTTTGGGACACAAGAACTATGTCAGCACAACGTACAAACCAGGAATTTTTTTATGCTAATGAAAACTGCGAATATTTTATATATATATTTATATATGAAGAAAATATATATATATTGTAACAGATGTCAAATGCAGTTATATTCAACTCAACTTATTAGTGCATGGCTTTTAGCCAAAAGCAATTCACATTTGCAGAAGTGTACTATCACATATGTCTTAATAACAGAAATGTGTTTTTAAAAATGTATGTGATAAGTCACATATGGTAGAAGGAATCTGTACAGCTTTCAGCCCTTATGACAATGGAAGCTACTAACTTTATTTTGCATAGCTGAAGAACATTAAAATTCAAGTGAAATTCTCTTTGACATTTGAGAGCTACAAAAGCAACGACTAAAAGCTAGACAAGTCTGAGCTGCACTAAGCGTGGCTGTGATGCTTATATAAATTGCAATCCATATCTACTACTGCTATCTTAAAGACACTATTCTTACTTTTGCCCTGAGAGGTAATATTTTAGCATAGAATCATAATTGTATACAGGTACCTTAAATAGTTACATGTCACTGAAAAATACTAGGCAGATTTTTCAGCTGTTTTGTTATGCAGAGTGTAATTAATATGTATAACGGATTCCCTAGGGTACTAATTGAAGCTGCCACCATGAACATAGTCAAAAAGAAGTTAAACAACCAGTTGGGGGAAACATGACAGGGTGAAATACGCACATGTAGGTGGAAAGAGTGAGACTGTCCATCTGCCCTTCTTCCATTCCAAAATATTACACTTACTCAAGTCCCATAAAGGAATGATTTAACCTAAATCACCCTTCCCCCCCCACTCCCAAATCTTTCTGGTGTATTAACTGGACACACACACACGCTGTTTAATGACTGCAAGGCTCAGCATCTATGTCATATGTGGGGAAAACTCAATTCAGCTGAGCCCTTACTGAGAATTTGACTCAAAATATTAAAAAAAAAGTGAATGAATGATAAATGATTATTCTGGAGTTGCTCCCCAGCACTCTCATCACCTTGCAACTCCTGGATCTTCTAGAATGTGAGGTGAAAACACAGCTCATTTCACACTCTGTATTAAGCAACCACCAGCTAACAATGACTTTCATTCAGCTTGCACTGAATGTGAACTAGCCCTATAGGCAAGACAGGTCCCTTGTCTTATTAGAAGTTTCATGTGCTATAAGGTCCCGGCTGGATCCTATTTCTAATTTTTATCAGATTGAATGAAACATAAAGAGAGAGTGATTTATTACTATCTTGCATCTTGCCTAATCACTCCAAGGATTGTTCATACACATTTTGCATTCACTTTATAAGGTGTAAATGACTATACATGATGGAAGCCAAGTGAGAAGTAGAACTGTATTCTTTTGTTATGTGTGCTAAAACACAATGATTTGTGAGTCCTGTCAGTGCACGTTCTTACAAATACAAAACCACTCCAGTCCAAAAGCCAGCATGATCAGCAAACTACAATAAAAATAAGAACATTTCCTCTGTCTGTAACAGGAATATACAGTTACTGGGACTTAGTCGAACTGCAATGATCACCTACTGAAGCTAAAAATATGTGTTTTATTGGTACATAAGAGCCCATTAAGACCAGAGTATTCATTATTTAAACAGAATCACTGATTGCTGGTAGCATTAACTGAAAATGCCTTTTCTCAAAGAGCCAGGACATCTATATAGCAACTTTCTTAATTCAATGATATATGGTTGAGTGTTGCTGCTAGTGCCCTAAGATTTAAGAACTTCTCATAAAATGCCCTGGAAATTGCTCCCTGGTAGCTTGCTCATCCTTCACAGAGCCCTACTGTAAAGAGCAGAAACATACGTGTGTGTATGGTGTGAGAGAGACGCACACATGGAGTGAGAAAGAGCTCTTAATCAACAGGATGGCAAAGCCTTGATACATAGGTGCAAAATATTCCCATGTGTCTAGAAATCATTTGGCACATTCCTAGTTATTTCCCCCCTGTCAGACCTTCTCAAGGATTGCAATTAAAAATCATAATCTTTTTAGCATGTACAAACCTCCCCAAGGCTAGGAGCACTATGCATTGAGTATGATTGTGATATTATTTGGCAGCTATTCATAGACAACACATTAATTTATGGAAACTGGATGAAACTTGGGGAGTGCAATCATTAGGGACACGTGAGAAATCAAAAGCTTTCCTCAATGATACTGACCTTTTTATAGCTATGATTAGGGGCAATTTGAATTCTATTATCTCTTTCATCACCCTTTGTACTGTCCCAGTCTTTTTAGTGATTGTATACAACTTCATTAAACTTGCATTTTCAAATGGATACAAAAATAACTTACTTTACAGGAATGTTTCTCAATTTTGTCTTTTCAGCAGCCTGTAAACAGAAGAGGGGTAGGGGAAACAAACAATTAAGCAACACACGAAAGCACAACCAAGCCGCAAGCAAACATCAACCCGCGGATGCTCTTCAGAAGCGCACAGCCAGGCAGCGCGCCATGGCCAGGGCAGAGGGCTGCAGGAGCCGGACCCTTCCAGAGAGATAGCGCTACAGGTTTTAAATACTTCTGCCCCAGTCTGTGATATCAGTGTGGTTTGTTTATTTTTAATGGTCACGAGTGTCTAGGAACCGCTCATTCAGGGCGATTACTTCATTTCCCGCTCTGAGGTCTGGCCCCTTTGCCACAAGCTATCTGTCCATATCTGGAACAAGAACAACAGGAAAAAATAAAGGGAAGAACGGACTCCGTTTCCAAAACAGTTTTTATTCGCCAACAACAGAAAAGGGCAAGGGATGACCAAATGTTCAGATCAATTTCCTCTTGTGAAACCTTTGAGAAAACACACTCCAAATCATCTAAATGAGTAAATCTTTGGGCCTCTCGGCCTGCACCACCTCAGACATGGAGCCTGGTTCCAGTTTATTGCTGAACCCATTGATCTGTGTACAGTCCATTTATCATTCATGAAAAGAGCCAGTGATCTTCACAGTATATTAGAAGAAACAACTCAGATCATCTGTCAACGGCCCTCTTATTTCTGTTTCCCTCTCCACAGGGATTTCATCTCCTTCGATTCTTCTTGAATTAAAATGTTGCTAAGCAACACAGCTGGGGGCACCGATGGCAGAGCCACGCCAGTCTATCACACTGGTTAAGCTGCTTGAGATTTTAGTGGAGATCTTCTTTTTTTAATGCTTCTGTGGCATAATTATGTAATCTGAACCAACCTTGCATCCTCCCTCTGATTTTTTTTTTCAGAATAGGTAAATAACGTTTTAACGCAAGAGGGCTTGAAATATCGCCTACAGATAAACTAGTGTTGTCATATCATTTCAGAGAATTCCTCCTAGCGTTTGCAGAATGAGACTGTAATAGATTTAAATGTGGAAAGCGGTCAGATGGTTAGTGAGATTACAAGCACGGATAGCAGTGAAAGGCAGAATTAAGACAACTGATCCATAAACCTATTATAGTAAGGAAGGTTTTAGTGCTTAATTACCTTCAGAGACGTTTTATAAAGCCTACCAAAATTGAAGAGAAGGGTTTTGGTGAGGAACTTTAACCTCTGCTGTGCTTAGGGATGGGAATAAAATGGTTCCCACATAGGAACTGCTAATATTAGTGGTCCTGAAAAATGCTCACATGAGTCCTTAAGGAATTAAATCCTTCATGAAAACTGACGAACTTTTGAAACCTCTGGGAACTGCACAACTGGGTTCCAAATTTTGCCAGAATTAGTTTTCCTTTGGGCTCTACCATGGGGATAGTTTTTCAAAATACCTGCTGTTTGGGCACTTTGGCCTCCAATCATAGCAAAGATAAAATCTGTGTTTAAATCCACGGAAATCCCTAATAATGAGTATAAAATTTGGGAGAAAGAATTAGACCTTGCGAGACCTGAGATGGGGAAACAGCAATCCTCTGGGCTGGCTCCCAGCATGCAAAGAAAAATGTGTTTGTTTCATTTGGATTATTTTTTCCATCTAAAGAATAAATCAATGAATGCATGATAGGAAACAATTATATTAATTGTACAGTAGGGTTGCTAAATAAAACACTTAAAGCTCAGGAAATGCTAAACTTCAGATTGCACAAGTAAATGTTGTTACAGACCCAACCCTAATTATGTCCTCTCAAACAAGCCTATGATGAAATGGGGTCCCTGCCTCATTAGTGAGATAATGCAAGTTGTGCCTCTTTCCAACGATACTCTCCCAAATCTCCGTTTTTCAGCTGCCACGTGCAAATGCAGAGTCAGAAGCATGTTATTAAGAAATCTTCCTGAGTAATAAACTACATGTAACAACACACAAATGCTTCATTTAAAATGAATTAAAACACCATCAAAAATGGCATTTCAGTTTCCCAAGCCTCCCACTAAATGCCAAGTTTCACTCCCATCCTGCAGGGAACTAAAATTATTTTTAAAGCTCATAAACAGCCTTCCACAATGGCAGAAGTTTTTTTGATTGTACAGTGATATTTTGCTTGATCCTTCTATATACCAAATAGCTGGACTAGAGCAATTCTGAGTTCAAGCATGTGAAACTTGCATCTAAATCAGTTTTTTTTTCCCCTGAATTATTAAAAAACCACTACACAAAAACTGGTATCAAAATACAGATAAAGAAAAGAAAACAGAAGAGTGGAGAGTGTCTAGGATCACAAATAAATAACAATAATGCAGTCTATTCTGATACAAAGTAAAGCAGAAAATATTCTGGAGAGCATGTGCGTGATAGTGTGAGCTAAACTGTTTACATGAAAGATTAAAGAAGATGAAGATATTTCAGGGCGTGAGAGCTAGCAATGTCAAAGTCATAGAATATTAAAGAGCAGAGGCTAAACTGGATGTTTGATTTTTGACTACTTAGCTACGTTGATGGCAACTGCTTAACCTAAAAGAAATGTGGTCGCTTTAGAAAGAAAGAATTATAGATATATTTTACTTTCTTGGACCATGAACATTCTAGCACATATCTTTCCTTAGTTTTTTACATGGAGAATTTCCACATTTTTTTCCCTTTGTTACTGGGCGAAATCACTTTCTTAACTCTTAAGAAAAGGCACGTGCTGGAGGGACAGTGTCCTTCACACACATGCTAACTCATATAGAGTTTTAAACAAATATTGCAAATGCTCAGGCTAATCTACATGCCAGTGCAGTTTAACGTTGGATGATCAAGCAACTGGTCATTTCCTACTACAAATGATTCGGTTTGCCTCTGAGCGGGACCACGGTGATGTTAAACATAGCACAGAATACATGTCAGGGATTCCGTCTGAGAAAGAAACGCAGGATCTGGCCTTCTGTTTTTATTTGTCTTGTAGGTGTTGTTCATTCATTTTTCAAAGCGTATTTATTGCGATATCACGAGCATGCTCAGTGGCATAAGATAAAGGAAGGCAAAATCAAAGTGACATTGAGTAACTCTACACATTAAGCTTTGATGCAGAAACATATTGTTTGAAAATATTTGGTGTGCAGCAGGTCTGTCAATTAGAGCTAATTATTTTTCTCTGATCAGGAAGAATGCAATCTTGTTTTAGGCAGGTTTCTTTGAAATGTACGTCTTTTATATAAACTTCATTATAGGAAAATACTTCTTCCAAATTACTTTTTTTCTGGGCTGCTTAGCTATTGACTCAAATTGTCTGTGTTGAGTAGTTCTCTCTGCTTTGATAATTAACTTTTGATCATTACAGAATTTAGCAGCTCTAGTCAGATGTATTCATAGCCATCCTCCTCAACTATTTCAGTGTTCATCGCCTTTAATCTTTGAACAAAATGATCTCATTGAGCCTCCATCAGCCTCGCTACTCAGTTAATAATTCCTGTTTCTCATCTTCATGACTGAGTTTGATTTGTTTTAGACTTGATGCGAGCTTTTGATTATTAATTTAAGATATTTCAAAGACAAACATGTTTTAAGAGTTCTTGTGTAATCTTATATTCCTAGGCCTTTACAAATAAGAAACTGGCTTTAACTCCACAATGATTCCTAAACTTCATGTATTAAAAGTACTATCTAGAAACAAAGCAGGTAGGAGGTCCCTAAACCATGATACATAAGCCCTGAGTGGGAGACGATGCTGCAAAAGACTGGAATGAAATTGAACTAGTATACTGTAATATTCAATGGGTGTTAGGAGAATTACATCATGGGACCTTTGCTAATTTTGAGCTTGAAAACACGCATTAAAATAATTTAGGATGATTAGAAAATGGAAGCCAGAGTGAACTAGACAATCATTCCACTTTAATTTGTAATTTCCTTCTGATTCTTTTTTTACAATTATGGCCTTTCCATAATTGTGCCTCTGCTCTCTAAGACCTTATTTCAACAGCTGACTCTAGTGTTGAATAAGAAGGAAGAAGATGAAGAATACATGAAAAGCAATAAGATGCAGAGGATCATCCATCAGAGAGTATTTGCCCAGGGATGTTTTACCACGACTTTTATAACTGTGAATGACTCCTACCTCTTATGTTGCATTACACTTGATTTTGGCACTAATTTTTTTTAGCATTAGTTCAAGAACCATCTGCACTGCACTGTGCTTTTCTTGATCTGCAGTGTGGATACACCCATAAACTTATTTTGCTAGCAGGTAACTATTACACAAAAGATTAAACATGGGAATAAGCAAAAACTGCTTCTAGATTGTGCACAAGGACCACAAAATATGTAAATTTATGCTTTTCTTTGTCACTGTCAATTACTGGACTGGGTTTTGGATAGAAAGAACCAGAAAAAGTACTCCACTCAGTACAGCTTTCCTACATCACAAATACCCAAGGAGAATGAACAGACAAGAGGCTGACTCAAAAATACCAAAGTAAAATAATTGGCACCTGCAGAAGGCAAATTACATTTTAGTCAAGTGTTACAGGGGAAGTGTCTGCTGTCCAAAGAAACTATGTATTTTCCATTGCATAACTGAAAATCCGAGATTTTCAGGGAAAAGTATTTGATTTCGAGAAAATGAGATTAGACAAAAAGTATCTTTTAAGAACACCTCAGCCTCTTGATTCAGAGGCACTGATCAGCCACCTAAGAAGGCAATTGCTGAGCCTCAAAGAGTCTCTCAGGGTGAGACAGATGGCACTTCATGCCATTGAACGTGTTGGCAGAAGAAGGAAGGCCTTCATGCTTTAACTTTTTCCATGAGCTGCTGCAAATCTAACTTAGGTTAACCTCCCAGTTTCTAACCAGCTCTGTATGCTTGGGTGAATAGCTAAGTGACTCAACACAAGTTTACAATCCACCATGATGTTCTCCTCTCTTCTAGGTATAGAAGAGACTCCTTAGAGACCCAATTCGACATTCCAATAGAAACAAAGAACCTTTCCACATTAGTTGAGTTATATATCTACTTTTATATATATATATGTAATTATCTTTGTAGATTATAATCTTTGTAGATTATAATTTGTCTTGGAAGTTATACCATGCTCTTATTTATACAGAATGCCTTACCTATGATCCTAAGTAACGAACCAAACACCACTACTTATTGACTGCACTATATTGTGCTCTGATTCTGTAATGATACAGTTGGTGCTAACTATGACTTCCTATGGAGGAGGAGAACATAGTGTGCAGCAAACAAACTATCCAGAATTGTGCTGGGAATCAGAAAGCCCAAACCCAAGCCAAGGCTGAAAGATCAGTATGTGATGATACATGCATAAATATGTGTGTTGTGTTCCTTTTCTTTTTTTCTTCTTTACTTCATCGGTTATGCTCTCCTCTACCTGTCCCCTAATGTCAACAGAGGAGATTGTATTTCTTTCTTGCTAATTGCCTTTGACGTGAAGTTGGCAACCTTGTATTTGAGATTCTGTGTGTGATGTTCTGGGTCATGTCTCACCTCGAGGACAAAAAGCCCAATGTTACTGTATCTAGGACCAAAAACAATGGAGACGATACCCTCCTCATCATGTTGTATTTTTAAAAAAATCAGTATTTTTCTTTCAGAAGCCAAACATGTGGGATGGATCAGCTAAGATCCATTTTTTGAAATATCAAGTCATCAAGCATGTGATATGTACGAATCAGAATGGTTCATTGAACTCTCGCTGTGTATGAACCACAGAGAGCTTCTCATCATTGCTTTGAGCAATGCAGTAACCTCCATGGCTTCACTGAGAGATGCTCAAGAATACTTGAAATACTGGAAATTTAATTTCAATTGGTGCAGCAGAGGCTGGGTAAAATGAAAAACAGAGTTTAATTGACCAAACAGTCTGTCTGTGGGTTAGGAGTCACCCTCATCCTTGATGTAAGTGAACTGCTTTTAATTGAGCAACAATACAGATATATTTGGGTGTCTGTCAGCATTTTTTCCCAAATCCCTAAGTTTCCATCAGGCCAATGGTGGAAATCAAACTAAGGAAGTGTGCAATGAAAAACATGGCCACTTCCCATTCTTGAAGGACTATTCCATATTTTTTTAAAAAACAGAGAAAAGAGCTACACATGTTGAGGGCATACTAAGGTCTGAGGAGTGCTTGTTGCTTGTGTAGACAACATATCTGAGCTGGTTTTAAATTAACTAGTGTAGGCACTATGAACATTGTTGCCTTTGTCGCACAGGCTTCAGCTTACTCAGTGTCTTTGGTGAACTTTACAATACAAACTGTTATGGCTATCTCTCAGTGAACACTTATTTCAAAGATAACTCAAATACCATGTATGCTTATTTTAGGACTTTAGTACCAATGTACCTTGACAGAAAAGGATTGAAACAGTGCCTTCCTTCCCCAATTATTTTTATATATGCTGGATTCTTTCAAAA
Source organism: Pluvialis apricaria (assembly GCA_017639485.1). Taxonomy (NCBI): domain Eukaryota; kingdom Metazoa; phylum Chordata; class Aves; order Charadriiformes; family Charadriidae; genus Pluvialis; species Pluvialis apricaria. The sequence goes on from CM030017.1 coordinate 10,224,015, forward strand.
ATGCTTTTGATGGGAAGCCGCTAATTGTACAAAATTTGATTCCTCCACCCAAAAAAGGATAAATTGTAATACAACATTACAAATTCTACTGATTCTACTTTTGTAGTCCTACAAAACATTGTCAAGTTGCTTTACAAAAGCTAATCAATGTCTCATGAACTCTAGTAGATTTAAATGCTCTGGCAATACCAATTGACTTGGTCATTGCAGAGTTCCATGGCAGAGAACAGAACTCCTGGGTAGAGCTAGGCCTGATTTTTCATAAGAATTGTTTTATTTGGAAAACAAATATACAGCCCTGGTGACAGAAAAAGTTGGAAAAATTGTCCTGAATGGTCCATATGTTTAAGAAAAAAATTCTAAATTGAAATTCTGTTTTGAAACATCATTTCCTAGCAAATAATTTGTTACAAATTCATTACAAACAACCTAGGCTTATTGGATGATAATCCTACTGTGAAAATATAAAATATCTCACTAGGAATAAAAGTCGGTATTTGTCGTCATCTTATTTACTGATTATTTTTCTAAAATGTGTGTTTGGTTCAACCCTCCAGATGGCTACTAAATCAAAGGAATCCATTATTTGTTGGGTTCACTCCATAGCTGCATTTCAACATGTTAATCACATGATAAAAATCTTGAAGAGGCAAAAGAAACAGAGAAAACGTCAAAAAACATTTATAAGAGAAACAAAAAGTCTTCTCTAAACTTCCCTCAAGAAATAAGCAGCAAAAGGTGAGATTCAAAGAATATCCTGTGACCTCATTGTGCAGCTGCAGACAGTCTCCACAACCTGTGCATTCCTCAGTTTCCCAGTTCTAACAGAATGACAGTAACTCTTTCTATCTCCATCCCTGAAACTTATCTGGACAGTGCTGCTGTCTTGAGGTCTTATAATGAGGTGTACCTTTAGTGTGCAATGTCTGATTGTTACTTTTGCAATGTTTACACAAGTTATAACTTGCTGCGTCAAAATGGAAAGGAGGATAGGCAGACCTCTCGGAAACAGCCCCTTGTACTCCCGCTCATTTGCAGTTTATGCCCTTAGATTTTCCTTTGTGCCAAAGGCCTTTCTCTCATTCCTTCGGGAGTCCAACCTATCCTTAGTCTCTTCCCTACTCTAAATCAATGAACAGTTCCCTAGACTTGAGAAGCAAAAGGGCAGAGTCAAAGAGCACCAGCAGTGGCAGTGATGGGAAGACGTGAATTGACGTTGCTATTGCTCATGCCGCACATTTATTTCCTGTGCAGGACTAAAGACTAAGGATTTTAATTTATACTGAACATTACATCTATACTGAATGTTAAATCTATCACAAACAGCCAGCAGAGGTAACAGAGGTAAACACACATGAAATAACTCTTTGCTGACCTTGGTCTGGTTTAGTATATTGCTCAGATGACTTAGCTAATTAGCCAATTACTAAATTGCACATCTCCAAAAATTATACTTAATAGTACTGCCATGAAATTGGTAATTTTGTAAAGCAGGTACACTCTCTGTGAGAGCACCCTGCCCAAATCAATTACACTGTCACACTGTGGTCCTGACCGGTCCCTGTGAGCAGGCAGAAAGTCTTTCCTGGGAAGATTCATCCTGTCTGCACAGAGTGGAGCATCTCCAGCCCCCAGTAAACCTTGCAGTGGCAGAAGAATTCATCGTAGCAAAAATTAAGGTGTTTAGTTCTCATTACTGTTCTCCTTCTGGAATACCTCCAGGGGAGATCAACTTTCACTTATTCTCCCCTTATTCTGGCTGACAGAAACTAATTACTGGATTTATCATGCCCTTTTCATCACCTACTTTACGCTTGTTCTGGCCATCTATGAGTCCCTCCTTCAGACTTTTGCAAACCACCCCCCTACCCCCCCATCTCAAAGCGAGCACTAGCACTATCCTCTACTGGTGTAAAAATCTCCCAAGAATTTAGATTTTGAAGTTCACAGACGAAGAGCGACACTGCAGATGGCCAGCATCAGAAAGCCAAACACTTTCTTTACTGCAATGCTTCACAAGGCATGCATGATAAAAATCACACTCTCCTTTTGAGGAGAAAAGGCAGATAAATGTTTCCTACGTATGTGGTCGGATTAGTGAATGTTGAGCACTGAGATGGCCCACAGATACCACAGACTTCAGACTAATTTTTATAAGACAGTATGGTCAAGTCTGGCTTTTCTCTTAACAACAATGCTGGTGTCAATCAATTATCTCACCTGCTGCTGCCTCTGCTTGCTGCCAAAACAATAGAGGACTTTTGCATAAGTGGCACACATAGTAAGAGGCCCGAGGGAAATATATTTTTCCTCCATGTTTATAATAAAGACTCCTTCACAAAAAAAGATGTGTGTACATGCTTGTGCACACAGAGAGGACATGACCCGTCCTGCGGACTGAAAGCTGCATCTCTCTTCTCCCTCACACCCCAAAAAACCTGGCAGATCTCCAGCATCTGGTCCTTACGGCTGTACTGAGGAAAAACCAGCCTTTCCACCTCTATTTAATTAGTCTGTAGCATCACGTCTTTTTAAAGCTTCTCCTTCAGGTGAATGATATCTTACGGTATGGCTGACAGAGCCTGGCTGCTTCAGGCTGGTGGCATGAAAACCTAAACCCAAGAGAAGCACCTGTTTAAGAGAGCACTGAGGGGCTATGAAGTGTCTTCTTACTTGTGGGGAACCGAGGAGACGAAATCTCACAGCTGTATTTATCCATCTTTTCAACTACGGCATTTCATCCCCCCTTTGTTAGGGCTGCCTGCCTGCCAGTATTTTATTTTCCTGTATTATTTTCTCTACTACAGCGGTGGGTTTTTGAGACACCGTGCTGACAGTACATACTAGGCAACCCGTGAAAAAAGCAAGTCAATTGGCAGGACGGGGCTCCTCCAGCTCCTGTGGTGGTCCAGGCAGCTGCTGCCCCAGAGCCCAGGTAAGAGAGCACGGCTGCAACCTGCAGGGGCAAACTTGTTGTTGTCGATCTGTACTACTATGCACTCTACAGCAACCATTTGTCCTGAGGGCTGTATTAATCCCCTTCCTCACTGATGGATGACCTCCACAATAACAACATGTGCAGAAAAAATTACATGAGATTCTGTGAATTTGAACAAGTTAAAAGCTTTTGATAACACTGTGTATTTTAGTGGTGTGCCATGTTTTTCGCTCATAACTGCAGCAATCTCAGCCCAGATTTGAGTGGTTACTGAAAGCTTCTTCTGATAATAAATAAATATATGATATGAACCTACGTCATTACCATGTGAATTATGACCTTAGACATGTCAGCCATCAAATCTCTTATTAACAAAGATTTGTCTAACAGAAGCTGGAGTATTCATTTTACACAGTTGATGATACATGTTTTTTTCAACTAACGTTGTGCATAATAAAATAATTTGAATATCAATTAAAATGGACTGAGGTAGCAAGAAGAGACATATCTTCACGAAAGGATTTTTCATGGTTATAGACTGACAGGGTTGGAGAATGACTGTATTATCCTAATCGCTTCTGTTTTCATTAATGGCTTAATGAAAACATTTCCTTACAATTATAAAACATGACTGTAGATTTGAAACACTAGAATGTGGGTTCTTTATCAAAACACACTCTGCTATGGCTACAACTGATGCTGCATCACTCTGGGATTTCAATGGAACCCAATGACAGATAAACTGTTTACATTAAAAGACTCTATCAAAGTTATTTTGCACCTAGTTTCATCCTAATCCATCTGATTTTTCTATAGCTTTGACAAGATGACCTCTCTCACTGTGTGTGCAGTATTGATGTCATTACTGAAGAGCTGTTCTTCAGCCTTTCTGCTGATAACAAAGTAAATGGAAACCTTGGGGAGGTAAACAGCTTGTTCAGGATCCAGCCAAAAAATGGGAAAAATTACAACAGGAAAGGATATCTATTGTTACAAGGAAAGTGGTCACTGTTCCACTTTAAAAAGTGTTTACATGATACAATGAAGGCATACTGTGTCTTAAAATTTCATAAACTTTTAAAAAATGTAACTTCAGTAAAGGGTTTGAAAGCTCAGTACCCACTGTATAAATTCAAAGCCCAGCCTATGGCTGATCACCTTTTTAGACTCAGCTACAAAGTCAAACATTTAGTATGTAATTACCTAATACTAATGTAGTGAAAACGAATCATGGTTGTGTAAAATACAAGTGATAGAGCAGGGCCATGGATTATACGCATGTCTTGTGTTTGTATGGTTATCAGAGAAATGGCAGTAAAGTGGCAATCACTAAGGGAAGGAGGAAAAAAAAAATCAAATAGAAAAGAAAAATATCTTATTGATTTGTTCTGCCAAAACCACTATATACATAAAATACTGAAAATGGAGCAGGTCTGTAGCTAGTATCAAAGTTTCTTTGGTTCAAAAACACACAGAACGCTAGCAATGTGCTTTAAATTAAGTATGCGTTTCAAAGGTTAACAGGACTATTCCTTAGGCAGAAGAACAAAGAGGAGCTGGTTAAAGAAAATTGGGTACACTACAGCTACTTAAAATACTGTATCCAGGCACAACTCATTTGGATGCCTTTGAGCTCAAAGCTAATTTGAATTATACAGAGGTACTTTAAAGAATAAAAATACTAACCTGTGTTTTATCTAAGCTCTTTTAGCTGAACTGAGCTACTAATTAAAAATCTTCACTACTCTTCCTAATTTCTGATGTATTTTTTTAACAGAGTAATAAAGCCATCTAAAAGCTCTGTCCTTCCTCACAGAAGACTGTTAATAACATTAACATCTCTGAAATGTGGTTCTAGTAATGGTTTTACTAATAACATGTCTGTCATCTGCTTTGACTATCTCATCGCCAATCTAAAAATACTGTGCAGTAGGACTTCTGAATGCAATACTGATGCATATGCCAATGTTCCTCTCAGTGACAATACTACAAGAGTTTACAACCCAGGGAATGCTTAAATGTAACAATATCTCTGAAATAATACATTAAACAGATGTGTACCTGGTATTATAAATATGTGACATAAAAATCTATTGGGTTGGTCACTGTGCATATTAAAAACCATTCAAGTAGGTCAAATTGTGGATAACTTAAAACTTTAAAGACAGCAATTTTAATAAAACTGTCAATACAATTTTCTTTGTAAAAACATTTGAGACTGATTATGCTGCTTATATTGAAAAAGAAACACAAGGTCTATATCTTTAGATCTTTTATTGAACTGTGAGCACAGCATCAATAACTGCTTCTCAGCTGTAAATGAAAATTGATTCCAGATCTAACCTGTCGTTTTCTGTGTGTCTTTAATCCCAAATCACCCGCAATGAGACATAAGAATCAGCATTTTGTCTATGGGACAAAGCACGTGTCATAAGGCCAGCTCCAAAGTCTCTACACTGAAGATACTGTGGGGTGTGTTTACATGTGTTAGATGTAGGCGATAACTGTCGTGTCTCCAAGCGATGCCCAAAAAATGATGATGGGAGTTTGCAGCTGGAGTGGAGTGACTTGTAACTTGCCTCACGCATTATTGCAAAGGTCAATATGGTCCAAAGCTTTACAGATCTGAAGTCTGAAGGGACCTGCAATGAACATCTCATTGGACCTCCTGTATGTCACAGCCCAAAGAAATTCCCTTGACAACTTATACATCAAGACCGCAACTGGCAGAAGTCTAAAACGAAAGGGAAACCACAAGGTGTCCATGCAATTTGCAGCAGTTTGGCACCAGTAGTTTGGATTTGCAGTCAGTTCTCACTTGCTGAAGCCTATAAAGACCTCTGGGGTGAAATTAAAGTGTATAGCCTCCTTTCAGGAATCTTTTTCTTGGTGATATGTTGCTAGGCCATTATCACACATGCCTTAATTATTTTTGGCCGAACCAAGAGAGTCCTAACACTTGTATTAAGGAGGGTTCTCCAGATCATGTTTATAACTCTTAGGAATAATTTCCAGTTATTCAAAATCCTGTTTGAAAAGTGAATGCTAAAAGTGGGCAGCATGTTCAATAACGGCCTTGCTAATACTATCTGTAGAATAAACACCTTCCACTGACTTTGATCTGATAGTTCTCATCTTATCCAGAAATCAGGCTCAGCTTCTTAATTACATGACTGACTGGAGCTATAATGTGTGTTGGGTTTCTTCTCAGCAGTGGGAAGAAAAGGAAGGAGATGTTTAACACCTGAAAGAGCAGGAGGTCCACAGACCTCTAAATAAATGCAATACAGATCAGAAATAATTGTGTTCATTCATAGTAGTGAGAAAATAAGACAGAAGGGCTTTGTTTCTTGCAGACAAGCTTCTAACAATCTTCCACCATGACAAATGGAGTACTGGTAGTCTCAGAAGACAGGCTGATAGATCAAACTCTCTCCACATACTATAGACATTCACTAAAAGTTGAGATCAAGGTGCATTTATGGATCAGTGTCACCACCACCCCCGCCGTGTAAAGATTGAAGGGTCCCTAGCAATGCTCAAAGAACAAATCCTAGGGCTCCCTACTGACTACTGTTCTCAAAGAATTTCAATTTCCTTGAAATACGAGCAGAGATAAAGATAACAAACTTGATTTTTACATATTGTGTTTTTATTAATAGAAATGAGTAAATGCCAGCTCATGCTTCACATTGGCTGCAAGCCTACAGCAAAAAAAAAAAAAACCAACCCAGAAAGATTGTACAGACAATGATTCCATTTCATTATAGAAATGTTGCATAAACTGTTAGAATGGTTTTGAGCCGAGACCTTTCATCTTTTCTCTCCCTGTCAGAATGCACACGTGTGTACAGCTGAATTACAATGGTCATTTGACTGCAAAATCTTTATGTTAAAAAAAAAGCTTCACAGCTGAACATTCAACATTGTAAAATTCACATATTGTAATTGCCTTGATCTATCCCTCATGAATGAATAGTTTATATACTTTTTGGAAAAAATATTTTGCAGTCAAAAACCATTGCAGTTACTTTGTTGATGTTTACGTGCCTGACCAGTGGGCCAGATCAACCTTTCTTTCCATTGCCAATCCCCTCTCTTTAAAGAGCTATGGCAGAAGCTGCTAAAGTGTGAAGGCACTGCCAGTGTAACGCGTGAGTGATGCAGCAGAACCATGCTGCTCAGCTTTGCAAGGCCTTAGTCTGGGATGCAGTGTGTGACAAAAATCTAAAGGACAGACACATACAGTCATTCATTCAGGAAACCTAAAAAGCTGTGGGATTCTTTCCTATAATGTGTTTAACTTTATCTATGCCCTCTATTTGAAAAACAAATAAAAGAGATGCAACCATGTATATGTGGGGTACACAGGAAAGGAGAAGGTTTCCCTTGAAGTGCAGGGCATTTAAGAAGTGCGCTCAGCGTGCTTCCTGTCCAGACAGTTCATTTATTTTGCATGTGATTGGAAGTGTACATGTTTGGAATCCCTAAATATTCAGACCATAATCTGTTTTTTAAGAAGATATTTGGGAGGGCTTAGGAGATTTGAATCAATTCTGATCACTCAGAGTGAGATGAAGCTTGCACTGCTAAAAGGAAAAACATTTTCTATGTCCTATAAAATTTTGAGAAACTACATGAACAGTCCTTATTGTGCTCTCTTGCCTGTCTGCAGCTTATGCTATGAATGGTATTACTGGAAAGTCACATGGAGTTTTGGTGCAGTCTGAGGGTTCCTACAGCTCAGGCACATCACCACCACACAAGGACTCAGGCTGCAGCCCCTGAACTGGGAGCAATGGGACACTGTTCATGAGCATGATGCTGCCTTTGGGTAAGTGGCAAGCATGTACCACATGACGGCAATGATGTTTTGAGAGCTACCAATACTCCACTGTGCAGTGTAGACATAACTATGTCTTTCCTGCCTGGGATTAACACGGGAGATGACACCTATTCAAGTCAGCAAGGGCTTTTCGTTTGATGTCAGCAAACGCCGGCCTAGGCATTCGCTTCTTCATTACCAACGTTACATGATTTCATCTTAGCAGTGTACATTGTGTGAACTTGGAACCATTCTACTTAAGTCACTAGAAAACTGCTAGTTTAGGAAAACAAAAGTAACTCCTACCTGATAATATACTACCATTTCTATATTTTGGGCATCTCAGTATCACAATGTCATTTTTCATGACTATTTGGGGAAATTTCCAATAGATCCGGAAACCTGCTGGTTTCATAAGCCACCATGTTTATACAACAGCGCATTGCACAAGTACAGGCTTTTGATCCTTTGGCTTCAGATGAGAGCACAAGGCCATCTCAATGCCAAAAAATAACAAGTTGTATGACTAAGGGATCAACTGACACCAGAAGGTAAATCTTTCCTGGCATGACCCTAAAGGACAGATTAAGTAGGTTGAAGGAGAACATTTAGGTGGTTTAAAAATAAATAAGAAAAAAGTATCGACTTATAATTAACATATCCCAGGCAGAACAGATGATCTTATGCTGAATTAAAGCATTACCTTCCTCTCTATGCCAAACATTTACACATCTGAACCCATTGCATATATAAAGTAACAAGAAGGATTAATTTAACCCAAAGTCTCTTTTTTTTCATACAAATGTTAAGAATATGAATTTTAACAGCTTTATTTCCCAGGATTATCTATAAATGTTTATAAAGAAGGAAGGATAGAGAATGACATGAGCCAGTTTTCTGAAAATGATTCTTCATTAACGTCCCAAGTAGGCTGAGAGACTTTCAGTATTGATTTACAGCTACACACTGAAGATTTTCCCTCTCACAAATGGGAATCACTGAATTCCTAACTATGGACTCCCAGCCCTTTAGTCACTGACTGGAACAAAACTTACGGACCCAATCCTCTCGGGTGCAATTGTACAAATGAATTGCAAAGTGGAAACCAACTCTGCAGTTGTGATAGTGGTCTGATGTGGTCATTTTACATCCACTTCCAAAAAGGTCATAAATTTCAGAAATCGATTGTGAAACAATCAGAGCCTGTTCCACAGTTACTTTGGTACAATGGAGGATAGAAACTCAGAGAACATTAGCTATTCCTGGGTGATGCCATGTGTGGTCTCTTATTCCAAGGCTAGTAAGTCATGTTTTGGTTTAGTTTAATCCACTTCACAAAGTTAATTCAGCAAAACTGACAAAATGCATTCCTGTTTAAGAAAAAGTTTCCTCTCAGAGAGGCTCTAAGCATAAGCAAGATTTAAATTAATGGATTCTGCAGTGCCTCAAAATGCTTTTGATGCAAATACAGTAAACCAACATGCAATCACATTCAACCGATGAAACACCTTTGTCAGATTATATGGTCTATGCACTCATATCAGATGTATTTACCTGTTCATTGTCATCTTCATCACTGCTGAGTTTCAGATCATCCTCAAGCATTCTGAAAAAAAAGAGAGACCATACAGAATTACATTTAATGGATTAACTTTATATACAATAGGCTGAATCTACTCTTCAGCAAAGTCAGAGGAAAAACTCCCTTTCAATTCAACAACAGCGAAATCAAGTTTGTGATCAGTAAACTGATGAATACTCCATGTATGTATGTTTTAGTCCTCTGTGTGATGCTAGGTAAGAACAAATGTCTTTCAGACTCATCCCTTACAAAGTGTGGCAGTCAGTTCCTCTTTTATTTGCACATTTTCTCACAGTGATTAGTCCACATATGTGTATTTCTAAATCAGAAGATGGAAGGGAAATTCAGCTCTGAGAACAAACTGAGAAAAAGTCCTCCATGTTTCACTCTTGATCGAGAGCACCACTGATCTTTCACGCTGGTACCAATTCCCCACCTTATCAAACTGAGAATGCAAAGTGGAGAATAGCAAGAAGAGGAGGAGATTGTTTGAGGTTTGCTGGGACCTCACAGTTGTTAGCATCTAAAGGCAGAGCAAACGTTTTCCAAGCTAGGAATCTGCTAATTCATATGCCCATTTTTTAATTCTTTTTTTAAATACAGGGAAATCTCACATCACTGCTCCCTGCCCTTGGTTAAAGGGAAAGGAAAATCCTAAAAGATGTGGCTGTCCTAATGCCTCCTTCCTTTCCTTTGGCAGAAGAAAGAGTTGAGTAATGCATATTACTATATTAACACTCATCGCTTCTTTTTTTTTTTTAATCCAAGACTTAGGTAGGGTAAAACACACGGAGTAAGAAACCATATTATTTGCTGTTACATCTTTGCAGAAAAGGTCTTTTCTTTCGTGGTCTATCTAGAGAGATGTGACCAGCACCCACCAAATACACTCCCGTACAGCTTCCCGTATATTCACGCTTTTATCTGGTGGTCCTCCTTAGAGCTGATATTCCTTTGGGCACACTTCTACCTCACACCCATCTTTTCACCTTGACAAATTCTCTTATCACAGGATGACGTATGAATGAATCAGCACATCTCACCCAGATCCGCTGTGACAGCCACTAAAATTGCCGAGCTTCCTTTCTCCCAGCCTGAGCTCCTTTACCCACGGCAGGAGGCTCGCAAATTGCAATTACTGTTTCCTTTCTGCCCTGATGGAGACTGAAGTCTATGATTTTTTATTGTTAGCCTTTAAATAACTGTAGCAATCAATGGATGTTCTGTTAGGAAGGTTTTTTTTTGTTTGAAGACTACCACTAAATCATGGAAGCCTTGTGGTATAAGGAATTTTAAAGAGGGGACAATAATCCCAATGTGGAAATATCAGAAGGTTTGAAGCCCTGCTGGTGCTCTTAAAAAGAGAAAGTGCAAGGGGATCTTTAAAAAGGTTTGTAGAGTCATCTGTCTTTCGGTGACCTCTGTTGTCGGGCAGCTCAGTGGTTACAAAGTATCTGGACACATAACTACTAGTCATTAGTGTCTTGATAAATGGCAGATGCCTCCCTGTAGTATGTGAACCCATAAAAGTAAGACATGGATAGCATGGATAAAGAATCTTTTAAAAGTAAGAATTTGTGGTGGGTTCACCCTGGCTGGATGCCAGGTGCCCACCAAGCCGCTCTATCACTCCCCTCCTCAGCTGGACCAGGAAGAGAAAATACAACAAAAGGCTCGTGGGGCGAGATAAGGACAGATCTAGATTCTCTACCTCCTCCCCCCGAGCGGTGCAGGTGGACAGGGAATGTGGGTTGTGGTCAGTTCATCACACATTGTCTCTGCTGCTCCTTTCTCCTCAGGGGGAGGACTCCTCACACTCTTTCCCTGCTCCAGCGTGGGGTCCCTCCCATGGGAGACAGTCCTCTATGAACTTCTCCAACATGAGTCCTTGCCACAGGCTGCAGTTCTTCATGAACTGCTCCACCGTGGGTCCCTTCCACAGGGTGCAGTCCTTCAGGAACACACTGCTCCAGTGTGGGTGCCCCGTGGGGTCACAAGTGCTGCCAGCAAACCTGCTCCAGCGTGGGCTCCTCTCTCCATGGGTCCACAGGTCCTGCCAGAGCCTGCTCCAGCATGGGCTTCCCACAGGGTCACAGCCTCCTTCGGGCATCCACCTGCTCCAGTGTGGGGTCCTCCACGGGCTGCAGGGGGACAGCCTGCCTCACCACTCTCTTCACCACGGGCTGCAGGGGAATCTCTGCTCCAGCGCCTGGAGCACCTCCTCCCCCTCCTTCTTCACTGACCTGGGTGTCTGCAGAGTTGTTCCCCTCACATATTCTCACTTCTCTCTCCAGCTGCAATTGCTGTTGCACAGTAAGTTTTTTCCCCTTCTTAAATGTGTTATCCCAGAGGTGCTACCACCATTGCTGATGGCCTCAGCCCTGGCCAGCAGCGGGTCTGTATTGGAACCGTCTGGCACTGGGTCTATTGGACATGGGGGAAGCTTCTGGAAGCTTCTCACCAAAGCCACCCGTGCAGCCCCCTGCCTGCTACCAAAACCTTGCCATGCAAACCCACTACAGAATTTTTCAGGAAATATTAATCTTTAGAGACCTGGACTTTGGTGAGGAACAGGAACTTTTAATGTTGTTTATCTAGCAGACACACTCATTTGTTTCCCTAGCGTCATTACTTGCTGTGCTATTTTCAACGTATCACTGTACCTCGATCTATCCACAGCCCCAGATTGTTATCTGCAAGTCTCATTACACACCAGAAGGACAATACCCCCAGGAAACCGAGACCATCTTCATACAGGACTATGTCATTCTGACTCTTAACTCTATTTCAATCCTACACTCCTACTTTTAAACCTACATCTCACTTTAATGTGTAAATTATCTACTGCTTTAAAGAAGCACTGCCAGATAATGCGGTCTATTATTATTTTTTAATGCAGATCTAAGAGATCATAACGCAAAGGATCTTTTCATGAAAGAAGCCCAAAGGGTGGTGCATTTTTTTTTTCTTTCTAGCTATCCCTTTTTTTTCATTTGTTACATGTTAAATTCCTTTTTGACATATCCTGGCAGAAATAAACCAAAAAGGACAAAGGAAATTCCGTATTGGATAAATGGAAAGAACAAAGAAGAAAACATAAAAAAGATAAATGAATACACTTACTAAACTAACCAAACAGCCATCTGAAATGGCTGATTAATAACTGTCCTCATACAGCCTATACTGCAGACACTTTCTAACAAGTACAGTAAGCACAAGACATGTTTATTGAATATTGAAAAATATAAAATGGATATAAAACATGATTAGTAGGAAGGACAACTGTTAGAGTTGGTTTCAGATAAACTAAATTTGCAGGATTTATGAGTTCCCTTCAAGAGACTAATGGATGTTTGGATGACTAGAGAGAGAAAAAAAATGGATTTTGGTATTTCTTTAACAGCTCCAAGCTTATCACTTGGAGTATATAATTCTTCTTAGCCTTTTCTGCTAAATGAAGAATATCTCATCCCATTCAGTTACAAAACTCAAAGGTTAAACAACTAAACCATACAGCTGCTAAAATGCATCACACTGTCCTGGCAGATGGAATAATTAAAGGGAAACGGAGTACGATATCAACAATAAATATATAGTAGCCAGAGAAGTGAGGAAATAAATTAAAAATACACAGTATGTGCAAATGAAAGTAGAACGCTGAAGAGTTCAAATAACCTGCTCCCAGAGGATATTGGTTGGAAGAGGTAATATTTTACAGAAAGCAATGGACTAGATAGTCTTCCACAATTTTAAAATGTGCTTAATATTCTGAAGACATGGGTCACAGTAGCTTGTACTGTTTAATGTTTCTATTAACTCTCATTTATAAGCAAGTAGCATCTGATCACACTCAAAGCCCATTAAGGGCTTTTTAAGATTGCCAGCAACCTTAATCCAAGGTGACTATTTCACTATCATATCTAGAGAGGTAACCCATTTCAGCTTCAAAGCCCTGAGACACAAGAGCTCTGTATCTACAGCTCTCACAAGCACTGTCTGGATGGTTTGAACGTGAAATTAGGCCCTCTCAAATGAGAGATCCCTGTAGATACACATATGATCTATTCTGCTCTATGTAACTGTTAACCTCAGAAACACCCAGACTGGAGATTACAGAGTATATTTGTTATGAAGATCAGGCCAGCTATTAATAAAGGCCAATTTGGCGGATATGTTAAAGTTAGAATGAATACTGTCAATGAGGGCAAATCAAAGAGAAAACTGCCTGTATCAGAAAGCTATCTCCAGAAGTGTTATGAATTCATTTTATTTCCTATTCTTCTCTGACCCAGCTGACATTATTATTGAATATACATGTACTTGTTTGTCTTTTCATCCATAGCTAATGCAAAACACCACTTTAGGGAAAGAGTGGGATTAAGTAGGATTTTTTATTTCATTATTAGAGCAATGCCATTTACTGTAACAGTTGAAGTTGTGTCAGCACATTTATTATAATCTACAATTTTCAGAGGTTTATAATTTGGAATGTGAAATTATTGCAAAGGAGAAACGTCGGGACAAAGCAACACATTTATCTGTGGTGTAAGTAGGGGCAATCTCATTGACTGACTACAATACCCACTTCCTCCAGGGATGAATAGGCTCCCAAAGCAGATTGTTCCTACATTACAAATTTAACTAGACAAATGGCTGAATGAGGGCTTTATTATGATGGGTTCTGTAGAAGTCTCACTAGAAATAGTAACAACAAAATATTACCTTTAGGAGCCTTCAACTTTTACCATGCCTCGGAAGATGATGAGATGGACCAAAATCAAAATGAGCTATTTTTATAACAGTTTATGATGATTTTGGCATAGCAAGCTAGATTTTTATCTTCTTTGACTCTTCACACATTTTCCAAAAATATAATTTAAAAAATATGCCATGATAATAAACCAGTTTAAACATAATCAGAATCCCCTCTGTATCTGTTCTCTTAACAGACAATGTGAAAAGATTATGCAAGTCCCATCATGGCTTCTGTTTCTCAGTGGGACAGTCTCTTGTTTTGTATCTTTTTCCTCTCCGTGTTCAGCACGAATGAGTCACAGAGTCCCTCTCGCCACTCCAAACAGTTGGTACAGCATAAGTTACTCTGTTAAAATATAAGCCTAGGCACATTTTTTTAACTGCTTCAGAGAAGTCATGAATAGTGAGAGGCCAAAGCTGCAGAGCAAGATGATGTAGGATTTGATGAGACTTTTGGGGCCACTGTTTTTCCCACCCATCAGTGCTGGGAGGAGCAAAGGCAGCAGAACTTCAACTCAACTCTGGTTTCTGGGCTGAAACTTACTGGGGTGTTACCAAGCTCAGCTTCCATGCACACTGAAATGGGACTTGTAGCCCATCCCTACTGTTGAGTTCAGCAGGTGTTTTGTGCACACCAGACCCACTGGTTTAGGATCCTGTGAATGAGCAAGTGAGGATTTGATTGGGAGATGTGAGATAATCTCCTCCCTGAAAAAGCACTATCATGATATAGCTCAATTTCAGATATTTTTATAGAATTCAGGTATTTTATAGACACTGAATTTCCTAAAGGAGTATTTTCACAGCTCAACATCCTTTTTTGTTTTAATGTGTAACATTTAAATGCTTTTTACGAGTGAATAAGGTCCGGATTGTCAGCAAACTTCTGAGAACGCTATGCATTTCTGCCTGCTCTGGTTGTGTAGGGCTATGATGGGAGTACACTGTGTTTATAATAAGATGTTAGAGGTTTGGTGAGACAGCTTCATCAAGGAAGAGGCTCTTAAAAGGCAGCCTAAATAGGAGCCAGGTTCTGCACTTCTAATTTGCTCTGGGATCAGTTCACCACTACACTGGAGCTCCACTCGGATGTAAAAAAAGCCTTGTGGGAATGAAAAGGATGGAGAAAAGGGAAGAGGGGGCTACAAGCAGACAGTGAAGGGAATACTGGGCAATTCCCTAATCCTGAGCTGCCCAGAAAATTAACTTGCTCATGTCAAACCACATTTCTACAAAATGCATATCCCATCTGGGTCATATCACAACAAACACAAGTGTTGCTTCTGCAGGAAGGAGGACAGGCAATGGCATTAACCAGACATACAGACATGCCATTCTTTTCTTGTCAGATTTGTCTTTGGTGAAATGGGAATATATTTATAAGATTCATGCTTTTCAAAATATTTAGTCCATTTGTTTTTGTAACTCTGTAACACTGTCCTTGCAACCTCAATGGACAAACCGTGCTTCTGTCCCGTTAGCGGGGTAGGACATATTGCTTCAATTTGGCTGAAAAGGTAAGGATGAAACTGAGCCTAGCGACACAAAAGACACAGCAAAGCACTGATATGGAGAAGCAGGGGCCAGTACAGAAGGCATATAGAGGATGTGGGTGCTTTCTAAGGAAAGAGTTTCCTCCTGCTTCAACCTTCCACTGATACAAAAGGACAATATTGGAGGTTTGTGTGATTTAGATTGGAGTAGCATGTGCTACAACTAGTTATTCTGTTCAATATTAAAGAGACAGCTTAGACTGTTATAGCAAATTTCACTTCAGATACTTAGTAAGATCTAAACCCAGAACAGGCAGGAATCAAATAAATGTCTTTGTGGTGAAAAAAGTAGTACACTACCATCCCGAGCTATGAAGCCCTTGTCACGCTCTCATTTGCAGCAATACTTATGTAGAGGGAACACTGTCCGTGCAAATAGTGATTAGCACTGAGACACAACCTTTTCTACCCCTGAACTTCCAGGGAAATAAGGCCATCAGTTCAACACAATCTATGCCAGTTTACCCTATGGACTTTATACCAAACTTGTTTTTCATTTTCCTAGTGCATTTATCTGTAGTATATAAGACTTCTCTGAGAGCAGTAACTCAAAAGGTATCATGCAAATGACAAACTGTATAATGGAATTCAGATGTATTTTGAGAATGTGTTGCACACACTGGAGCACAATTTTATCATTTATCAAGGGGGAAGAAGGGGGCCTATGTGTGTGAAAACATCTAACAATAGATTTCCCCAGAGAAGTTTATAATACAGTGGACAAAAAACCTGAGGAAATGAAAATAAATGGTAGAGTAATTCCAAAGGAAAAAAGAAGATCTTTGTTTTAAAACATCCTATCGATAAATCTTGAAACCTGATATTCATTCTTTTGCTGAAATGTGCAAGTCATCTTTGAAATATTTCCTCTGAGATATTATAAGAGTTACGGTAAAAGAAAATCTCAGAAGATTAAATGGAATTTACAAGCACCATTTACCTTAATAGTCAGGACCATTTGTCCAGGAATTTTATACATACTTAAATATAGTTTATTAATTTTTCCTTATCCTCATCCACCGTTTTCTTTCATTACATTCTTGTCAATGATAAGGTCAGTCTGGCAAACTCTTACAGGAGTAACTTCTACTCATTTGAGTAGTTTCCATGGCCTGAATAGGACTAAATTGCCTAAGGACAGACCAAGTCCTCAGCCTCTGGCCTGAAATTGCCTCCCCTTAGAAAGAACTGAAGTCAAGTTTTGTGTCTTCACTGCAAAAAAGCCTGTGAGCAAGAGGTACCTGCTCTCTTCCCTCCTGCAGAAGGCGGCACACATTAGCTTCACAACACGGTCAGTCTCCCTCTGGCCCAGCTGATGGAGAAAGACGGCTTGCTAAGAAACACTCCATTTTGTGTTGTCACACTCAGCCTGCCTTAGTGTTCCTGGCACCATATCAGTAATTAGTGTAATTACAGCTGGTGAGAGAGAAGTAACCCCTGTGGTTATCTATTAGGTACCTTACAATCAGAGAGTGCACTTCATTACTCATCTCTCCGTATCATCTCTTAATTTCAAAAGGATTAAGCAAAATTAATTCTTTCAGTAGAAGAATTTCTTTATCTAGCCATCCATTAATCTCTATGTATAAAAAGCTCTTCAAGGCAACTAAAATATTAAGTTGCTACTAAGTGCATTATAACTACTGCTCTGTTGACAGGCATTTTGTTTTTCATTAAAGCTGAGACAAGAACTTTGGGAGGAGAGAGAAACCTACTGCCAAATTTTATCTGTATATTATAAGCGTAGATGGAAAGCTGCACGTTTAGCATGAATAATACTGTAGCATATCCAATAACTTCACATCCATTTTGAGGTCCAATCCTGCTCCCAAAGAACACTTTCAATAGAATGGGAGCAGAATTGAGTCAAAATATTTTAAGAGCAGTTTAAAAAGTAAAAAAAGGCAGCATCTTTTTGTTTCAAGCTGGGGAGTTGATATTTTTGTCTTAATTACACTAATACCACTGTTTATGCTTTCTGTCTAGAAAAGTGCAATCTCTATTACATTGTGTCTCCATTACTGTCCAATGTCTCCTCAGTACAACATACCTCTCTGTTGGGCAAAGCCTGAGAATGATGTATCACTGAAGCAAAAAGTGTGTGTGTGTGGGAAGAATAAAGAAAAGTATGGGTCCAGGAAAAATACAGGAAGGGTCTAATAACAGTTTCTAAAAATGCCAGTGTAAAACTTGTATTCTTCAAGTTTTTTAAGAATAAAAATGAGGACCCCACCTTTTTTAGTGTGCCAAATTCTATCAGTGTGCACAAAGCTTTTACTATTTTCCCTTTGATTAACTGCAACAGCTGATATAATTTTGGCTTCTGCTATTTATCAAGAGCAATATATAGTCCAAGAGCCATTTCTGTGATACATACTCATTTCCAATACATTCCACATGAAAAACACCTGCTTACTGCAACCATATTTGATTAAAACTGTCTCCTAGCCAGAGTACCAGTATTTTCTCTGGTAAACAAGCCTTCAGTCTGCATATTTACACACAAAGGCTTTGGGAACTTAGCATGCAGTTAAACAATGATTGATAATTCTAGAGCAACTTGCAAAGGTGACTTTAAAAAATCATACCAGAAATTATATTAAAAAGAGTTGTTCAACAGGGAACAAATAACATAGGACTGGCTCATCTGTCCAATGTTCTACAGTGCATATGGAAGGACATTAATTTTATTCATTGATAATATTATTTTATCTTCTCTTTTATTCCTTTTTTAATCTGGTAGCAAAGTGAGTCCTTCAAGGATCTGTTTGATGAGCTGTCAGTACCAACATGACATTCACAAATCTTTCTCTATGCACTGTTTTCCCCTTACATAGACTAATCTTGTATCTGAAGAGCTGAGTTCTTTTGTTTCCACAGATTGGAAAGGAGTTGTGTCTGGTAAATCTTAAGCTTCAGTAACCTGATCTGGAGTGGAAGCAGCTCTTCTGTTCATTAAAACCTTTATACTGATGCATTTTTGCAGCTCTTTCTGCCGTTTGAACTATTTGCTCCTAATTCCGAACTGCTGTCTGCAAGGTTCAGCATCATGGAGAGAGACTGCACTTCAGTGTTAGCGACGAGAATGACACCGAGTCCTCAAGGTGCTTTACAGAGGCAGTACAGACTGAGATGAACCCTGCTCCTCTCCGGCATGGGTATTAGGACTGCGCAGAGCTGGGCACTGGGGTGATGAGGGAGTAAAACTCATCCAGCACCTGCTATGGGGTAGGGCTGCATGGCAGCTCACCAGTAGCACCAGTCTGTTCAAGTCTGTGAGCTGCAATGGTACCCATCGCCCTCCCACACCAGCTGTGTGTGATGCTGGGGCTCGTATCCATCTGTCCCCTCCCAACCACAGCCCTTTTGCAGTACCCAGTGAAGGCAACGGGTGTCCTACACCTCCAATATGCAGTATCATGCACACAGGGGCACCTCTGCCTCCTTCTTCTCACTGCCCTGGCACAGTCCTGTGGTAGGACCTCAGGAGAACAAGGATGCTTTTGCAGTCTTCCTCCACAAGATGAATCAACTTTATCCACCCTTCACAAATAAGGGTGGATCTGAAAAACAAAAAGAGTCTCACAGAAAGCTCTGAGTGAACAAATCAAAGCAGCTGCCTGGACCTTTGATGCCGAGAACAGGTTGTCAAATAAATAAAAAGTTCAACAGAGGACAATTTTATTGCCAGTTCACAAATCATTTCCCTACCTTAAACTCTTTTAGCCATAACAAGGCCCAAAAACCTCTTGACTACAATTAACATGAGAACTATTTCCCTCCATAGCCTCCATTCCTTAACAAGGTCTTCGAACAGTATTCATAGCCAATATACGTTTATGCCCTGAAACCAAACACAGGTGTGCAACAGGGTACTGCCTAGTTAATGTTTCTCCAGTGCAGACACAGCACCTCCTATGGGTTCACAGCACTCTAATATGATGTGGGAGCTTTTCACTCAGTTTTCATAGCTTATGCACATATAAAAGGGAAAAACTATTTTGTCTAGTGAAAACTATTTCTGTCTAGCATTAGGCCCATCAGAGTTTTCCAGCTCAAACACGGACACGGATGCCATTAGGGCCACATCTTGGTTAAGGAGACAAGGACAGAAAGAACAAATGAAGACAGAGAAAGAAAATGCCGTAAAAAGAAGTGGAAAAGAGAAGGCAGAGGTGCAAGAAAGGGAGGAAGAAAATGCCAAAGGCAAACTAAAACCAAGTAACTCACTGTGCTTTTGTAGAATAGGCACTTGTGCCATCCTTGCTTTGGAGGAAGAATGAAAGGGATAGGAAAGGAACAGATACATGGTCTCTTCTTCCTGCTACAAAGCAGATTTTCCTTTAGTCAAAACATAATTTTTTAACTGACCATTAGAAGAAGTTTACCCAAATTAGAGTGTTTGCTAATGTCAGGAAACTTGCAAACTCCTAAAATGAACTCAAGAGATACTCAAAAGGTCAGACTCTGCTGGGATCTGCTCATCTCTTCACAGAAAGGATAAAGAATACTTGGCAAGAACCTAGGTAGAAGGCAAAGCGTGCCAGTTTCTTTCACAACACCAGCCTCTAAAAAAGCTGTAGTGTGACCAATGTCCTTATATTTTAAATAGTTCAGTGTGAGTGGAGCCTAACTAATCAGATGAGTGGAGGAATGACAACAAAGACTCTCTGACAGTCATCTCAGGTTGAGAGGTTTTTGAATCACTGGGGTCAATCTGTCCTCAAGAATGATTTGTTGGGGATGAGTGTCCTGTAACCTATTAAAGGGATCTGGCTGCTTCATTTCAGTGCAAATGAACAATAACTTCATAAAACTGTAAAGTATTTATTTACTTATTCAAAAGGAAGACTCAAGATGTTTGATAAAGACTGGTAGGGGGAGGTTTTTCAGTGGCAGATACTGAAAAGGCAACACAATGCAGCCATGTCTTGGTTTTCAGTGATGTGTTAGGCCATGGAGAATGGGAGTTTTAGCTTCAGAAACAGAGTTCGTTCATATGGAGAGAAGTGAAATTTGTCATATGTCAGATTTTTAAAGAACGCTTTAAGCTTAACGCTTGACTTAAAGAGAGATTTTCAGGGGTGTGCATTACCAAAGCAGGATTCCAAGAGGGGATGCGAGTCCTGTGTACTCGCCTGCTGATGGTGCACGGTGAGTAAAGAGCAGGGGTCCGGCCATAGAGAAGATGAGCAAGTACCAGGGGCTTATGCGCACTTGAGAGAACTGACTGGGGTTTTCAATGCCGCAAAGGCATTACACCTTTATGAAATACACTGCTGGACCGCGCCTGGTACACAAGGCAGTTCAGGGCTGATCAATCAGCAAAAATCCCCTGAGAAAGGAAAGAGAAGGCGATCTTGGAGAAGATGAGCTTCATTTTCACTGCGCTAAATTTCTGATCAGTTTTTAAAGCCACTTCTGTAGCTGCAAAATCCTACATCGATACAAATTTTGCAAAGAGAAATGAATCTTCAGTAAGACAGTTCACTTCTATCCTTAAATGAACATTCTGTGGATCAATCTAAAAACGTAAAAACAGATTAATCCAAGCAGTACCAAAACTAATATAAATAGAAGGGATAAAACCAAGCAAGACTAAAACTAATATAAATAGAACGGATAAATGAATAAAATACTTAAATGATTTGTGAATTTGGATGATTTATAAGGCACTGAATATCAAATACGAAGCACAGTCCTGAAAACACTGACTCATGCAAGTAATCCTTGCTCCTGCAAGCACTATCTTTCAGGCTCAAATCCAAACACAATGCCTGACACTGTTTGCTCTGATAATCACTCTAAGATAAACAGATATGAATAACTGCAAATACTTCCAAGCATTTCCTTTCACTTATAATGTAAAAAGAAAAATCAGAGGATAAAATGAAAATGTATGTTTCCACTTCCAGATTTCATACATCATTAATTCTGTAAAAATATATCTGTCTTCATGCTGATACTTCTCTTTGCTTGGCAAGCTTGAAGAATGCAATATGCTTGATAACCTGATTGAAAATTTGATCCTATTGTTTAACAAAATGAGGATTGTTTCATAAGGGGCTCCACCATGTCTGTGCACATTTTCCCCTAAGTAACAGTGTAAGACTTGTATTTCCCCAGACAGCTGAACATTTATGTTGATGTACTTGGCTACAGATCCAATCTTGCACTGGCTGTAATACAAGAGAATTTTCCTCAGCATTTTGAATTATGGCACTGAAATAATTTAACATTGCCTTCTGTGCATGTTAAACAAGTTTTCTGATACCGTTAGCTCTTACTGAAAGCTTGTTTACCCTATAAATTATGCCACGTGGTTAAACCACACTTTGGCCTGAAATCTGCAGAGGTTATTTTTTTCAGTATCACTGCAAATGGTATAACTCTGGAAAAGCTAGGATTTCCCCACGTTCACGCACACCCCACGTACAATCCCCCCCTCACCCGTTCTTTATATTCCCTAGGAAGCCCTGGTTACTTTTGAGCTATCTGGTCATCTGTGCCTGCAGAGCCTTCTCCAATGCTAGGAGAATGAAGTTGGGAGGAACCAAGGAAGGAATATTCAGTTATTGGTTTACAAGGTTACACCAGAGATACCCACAGACACTGTTTATGCCTAATTACTGACAGCAAACCCTGCAAGTTACTATCATGGTTCTGATCCTAGTGACAACATGACACACATGGACATTTCCAAGATCAGGAAAAAGGTGACCTCCTTTAGCAGCTCCCTGCTTTAACATCTCTCTCCCAAAGTCATCTTGAGACCACTCTGTTCCTCCTTTACTGCAAAGTCTTTGAGGAACTTTGTGGTTGATTCTCTGAGAGGTAGGTTAATATTATTTTCATACCAAATTCACTTAGTTATGAGACAAAATGCATGTTGCCATTGAAAAAACCTTGAAACTCATAAAATAGTCCTCAGTGCTAAAAACATTCCAGAAAAGAAAATTTCAGAATACCAATTTTTTGCGTCTCTTTTTGTACATTTATACCAGGCCTGGCACCTGTCCATGACTAGAGTACCTCAATGTTATTGTAAGACACATAAACAAGAATATCAGTACATAAAATTGATAAATGGACACTAAATCTTCTCTTCAAAGGGCAAAACCTAGGGGTGATGCACACTAAACAATATCATTGATAAAGTCTAATGATGTCATGAATTTACAAAGACAAATAATAGTATAAGAATACGTCAAAATTGTCAGAATGGATCAGGCCTGTGGTACCTCTAGTTCTGTATCTTGTCACAGGAGGTTGTTCAATGGAACAAATTGTTAGTACTGAATTATTTTTCCTAATATAACTGGAATGAGATTTTGGTTCATTATGCTCATGGAGCACATATGTCTCCCAAATTCTTTATTCTGATCATTTTTTAGAATCTCTTTGAACCCTAGCTCCACTGTTGCCAGCATCCTGAGTCCCAATTGTATGCCGTGTGAGAACCTATTTGTTTTTCTTGGCTTTCTGAATTTCACTGAATGCCTCCCAGTATTTAAATTGTGAGAAAAGGAATGGGAATTTCATAGGATCTAAGTCGGTCTGGGTGCTTGCCTCCCATTAAATTTCACTAGGGCTTCAAAACTTGATTTTCTATCAGGATAGTTACAGGGACATAATGTACCCTTTTTTCCTTACATTTGTACTTTCCCATCTTTATACACCTGCTGTAGCAAGTCTAAGTCTCAGTGACAATTATCTTCTGAGGAACAAGAGTGTACATTTAGCTTACGCCTGACATGCAAGCTGCAAAGCCCTCCCCACTTTTGCTGAGTTTTGATAGTTCAGTGGAAACAGGATGAGTCCCACGAAGAGGAAATTGCATGATACACCTTGCATTTGGTGTGCGAGCTGTTAATCTACACACTAATCCAGTTGATACATACGGTTAGGTAGTTGGGTAACTATCAGGGCACAACACTACCTTTCATCTCCTAAGGTAACGCAAAAGTTATATCTCAAATCCAATTTAAATTGGTGCTCCCTTGAGCTCAAAAATAATTTCTCTCTAATCCTCTTCTGGTTGTCTATAGTGTAACCTTCAAAATCTCAGATGTGACACTGTAAAAAAATGATCAAGTCATAATTTTTTTAGCACAAAACCTAGCTATTTTTCCTGGTGGCATTATGTTCCAGCTGTTATCAGATTCAAGAATTCTTCAATTGCCTTGAACTCTGCATTTATTTTACTTTTCCAGATTTTTGCCAATGAAAATACCTCAGCACTGCTTGAAGAGAAAATAATCTTGTCAGTTTTATTGTGCCATATCTGAGAAGATGAAGGTCATGCTAACTACAAGTCTGTTCCAATTGCTACAGGGTTGGGTGAGGTGGGCTTTTTATTTTATTTTTGGTTTTCCCCTTGCTCCTACCACAAAGTAATAGGGATTTTCCCCTTTCATTCATCTTGCCTTTTGTTGTTTTTAATCGACCACCCATCAGTGCCGAATTGCCTTGTAACTGTCTGCTGAGCTTTCATTTGACAGAGATAGCTGCTATTGTTAACACGAGCCTTCACTTCAGCCCATTTAACTTTCCTCAGTTTGACAGCTTCACAATAGCCACCTTCCATCTAAAGAAAACTGTGATTTAGTAGAAAGGGAATGTGGGACAACAGCCTGATCTGTCACTCAGTCTCCAGTGAGTTCTCTTGGCATAAAGTTCCCCCACAAAGCCAGAGGATGAAATACTACACGAAAATAAGACGGTCATGAGACATGTTCAGTTATATATTCTGGTAAAATCTAAACAGCAATCACACTTAAAATACAGCCCTTTCCTGTCAGTAATACCTTGCGCTGGGCAGCAAAATAAATATTTTGACTGATTTTAAATTTCAGCTTTTTACTTATATTCCAGAGCAATGCTTGACTTTTTTTTTCCCTCTCCTTTATTCACCTAGTAATTGTTCTCAGATTGATCTACAACAACTCCTAGTGGAAACAACATGTCACAAGTAAATTAAAGCTTTCATTGGACCAGTCATTGGTCCTACTCCGTGTAAGTCTACATGAAAAGATGTTGATTAATTAAGAGCCTGGATGTCCTCCCTTACCAACAATTAAAAAAGTCAAATTAGAGCTGCTTAAGCACAGCCTCAGAATACTTCCCAGCTCAGCTTTCCAGTCACATACAGTTTGGAAATACATTTGTAGCTGACTTTTGTACTGTTGTGCATTTATGCCTAATGCTCTTTTGCAGTTATGCTTAAATTTGGTTTTATCATTTGGTACAAATGACAAGCTGTAGACATCTCACTATTAGATTTGCAGGCACCATTTTTTTTCTAGCCATAGTTAAATAACTGTATTATTTTCTTGTCCAAAATCCTGGATCCCAGTTTGATGAACGCTTTCTTGTTAAAAATGTGTCTAGAAAATTGATTTGATTACCATAAAGCATAATTTATTTCAGTCCATCTATATTCCGCTCCTTAGAGCTCTCATTAACTTCAACAGAAGAGGAATGAGGAAAAAGCGTTGGTACAGCCACATGCTGCAAAAGGAACCCCTCAAACTGACTGCCATGTTCACCCGAGTTTGAAAACCATTTCCGAGTATTTAAAATAAATAAGCTACTCTGGCAGTGGTGGCTAATCACTGAGCAGTATACGAATTTCTGTTTTGCAGCAGCCATTCGAAACTTCAGTTAAGAGTTTACCACAGCTATGTAGAACGGCGTGTTCAGAACCGGAGACAGAAAATTGGACGACACATAAACTCCAGTAAAAAGACAGATAACAGTTACTAGAGAAGCATCTATTGCCCAGAGTTCACTTGTGAGAGAGTACCCACGAGGCTATAACTAGGAAGAACACCAGGCTGCTCCACTGTTTCTAATTAGGGAGGACATCCTTCATTTTATAGCTCCTGTGGTCTAATTTGTAGAGAGCCATATCCCCTAAAGCTTTCTGTAAACCAAATTAAAACTCATTCCATCAAGGAGTTTTAGCAATATATGATCTCTGATCACAATACATACTCATGGTCATAAAGCTGCTTCAGGCAGTCAGTTGGGGGTGTATTTTTTTTTTTAGGGCTATTCTTTTTCCTTTTTATTAGGAAATAGCAAATTTCTTCTAGGAAAATACATTTTAAAGACCAGAGAATCTGGTTCTGTTTAAAAAATCATTCATAAGAAGGAACAGTACATACAGCCTCTCTACTTATTTTCCTGATATTCTCTGACTTTTAATTAAAACATTTTTTTCCCTACTTTTTTAGTTAAGACACCTCAAAGCTTCAGCCAGCTCAAACATTGCTAGCCATTTTTTCTCTAAATGGCAAAAAAAAAAAAGTTAATTCACAGCTTTTTAGGAGACTTAAGACTCCATGAATGTTTTTGAAGTTTGCAGTCCCTTCTCAATCCAGAAAACATTCACATCGTGTGCAGCAGTAATGCAAACATCCTATGATCTACTCTATTGGTCTTTAACCCAGCTCTGGACAAGGAGAGTAAATTCAATCTGTATGCCCGTTCAGTTCTTGGCCTCTACGCCACCACTATCAACAAGAGCGCCAATTAGGATTACAGCTTCTGGATTTGGACACATGTCCATTAGACTCTGATTAAGACCTTCAATTCATTTCACACAGGCCACTGAATAGCTCTGAGAGTGTAATGACTTTTGTTCACTACAAATCTGCCTTGAATTTGAACTGGTAACCTGAAGGTGAAAGGGTCCATCATCCTATTGTTAGTGTAGCCTGTGCCAGTCAGAGTCCCCTTCCCAGTTATAAGATGATTTTGGTGTCACTTGATTGCCGAACTTCTTACACACACACACACACACAAGATTTCCTGAAAAAACCTCCACTCTTCCATTTCTGTGGGATCTAATATAAACGCACAAGTAATTACTCGCGCATCTGGCATGGCTGCGTGTATCAATCAACAGTACAAACACCAAGTTAGATGCTTATTTCCTTCCACATACAAAGGGACTCAGCTAAATTTCTCCAAGTGAGATTTCACGAAAGTATTTATCACAGCTGGTGTAATTACAGAATTACCTGTGAAAAACCACAAAGGCTGAGGCATCTAATGAATAAGTGGAAAACCACAGCATAATATCAAACAAAATGTCTACAGTCAAAATACTCTTCTAGGTAAAGGTCATATATTCCCTGCCTCGAGGAATAGCACAGCACACTCTGAATGCAGGCAGGTGAGAGCTTTGCCTATATTATGTGAGGATATTTTGATAAATGTTCCCAACTCGTTTTGACAATGAGTGGTCAATATGGCCAAGTGTTTCAGACTGGTTCACAGTAGCAGTTTGATCATTAAAAACTGATCAGTAAGAAATTTGATAGGCTGACCCTAAAATGCTGAGAGCTATTAATCTTGAGAATCTTATGAAAAGGGGATGCCCTGTGGCACTCACCATTGCCTGGGTGAGTCCCCATGTCCCCAGGAGGATGCTGCTGACCACTCTGCCCGCCTGCTACACCCATGTCCTTTCTCTCCACTCTCTATTCTTGTCTGTTTCATTAAGCCTTTATCCACTCATTTCAAACAAAACAAATATATTGACTGTTGTTTAAAGGCTCATCTACATTTCCCATGAATTATTTTTGTCATCTGTACGCAAAGTTATTTCAAAGTAAACTGGTGAGAGCGAGCAAGAGACTGTGTAGCACTATGTCATGTGCCTTCTCAAACCAGTTAAATCTCAGCAAGAAGTTAAAAGAAAAAAGATCTATTTAAAACCAGATTAAGCTCAAGCTGCTAAAGTATAATAAATTGCTCTATTTTAACTGACTGAACTATGCACACTTACAATACAAGGGCATATTTCATTTGGGTTTATGCAATTGTTCAGTCTACTTTTCTACCATTTCACCCATCACCAGATGAGAGAACTTGTCAGGCAAAATTGTAGTTAATGATATTTAATGGTGGCTAAGCCCGATAGACTTGTTTATTTCTTTTCCTCTTTTTTGTTGCTTTACTCTCACTGAAATAATGAAAATATTACATGAACAACTTGTATATTATTTGCAGGAAAATCTTCCATTACCAATGCTAGGTAACATAAAGCTTTATCTGATTTATACAGCAATCTATATAAATCTACTTTTATGTTTTATTTGATTCTAGCCATTAGGCTGTGCTAGGAAGTAATTCTAAAATATATATCATAGTGGCAATTCACTGTACTATACCAAATTAATCTACATAAATCTATACCTGTGTGCAGGGAACCAGCATGGTAACATCACCAGTATGGAGGAGGAACGGATGCCAGTAATTCTACTTGTAGGCTTTCTAGGAAATTCAAGCTTTTTCTAAACCACTGAGCAGAATACAAATGTCCCCCGTTGAAAAATTCCTCTGTCTAAATTAACTGTATCATCATTAGCATAGCTCTTACATTTTAAATTTCAGAATATGAAACTGCATATTAGGAGAGGTATTTCCTCTTTATGACTGATCTAAAGTCAGAGAGCTGGAGCACGAATGGGCTGTTTGGAACAGAATATCCTTTTAAAAACCTGTATTCCTTACTGATTTAGAGTTCCTTACATAGCTGAAGCCAGTGCGCTTTGTACAGCTGAATGAGGCCAGCTGGCAAAGTAGGAGCGTATCAGTATTCTGACTGCTTTTCTTTTGTTTGAATATTACCTCAGTGGCTGTACACTAAACGATGTGAACTTGATGGGTTTGACTATGACCTCAGCTAAACTGAACAATATGAAGCTGGCACATCTGTAATC
Organism: Pluvialis apricaria; assembly: GCA_017639485.1. NCBI lineage: Eukaryota > Metazoa > Chordata > Aves > Charadriiformes > Charadriidae > Pluvialis > Pluvialis apricaria. Next base: position 10,252,402 of record CM030017.1, read on the forward strand.
TCAGGCTTGCTATTTTTCAATTTATTTTTCACCTGATTTGTATTAAGATGTGGTTCAAATTTTAAAATAAAAATAAAAAGGGCCCTTCTGCATTCCAAATCAATCAGTAAATGCTGGCATGCCAGAAGGCAGGCTTCATCTGCCTCTTCACACCACATTTGGTGGATCCCTGACTTATGAGAGCTTGATTTCTAAATGTTTATGCAGAAAGAAATGCTTTACACATCCGCTCCTTCTCAGATAGCCTACAGGGATTTCTGGCAATACTTATATTTTTTTTCCCTGCCTTCCAGGTTTTCTCCCTGTGGACGCATAAAGACATAGTGACAGCAGGAGCAGGCTCAACTCGCAGTGAGCAGCATCCGTACATATTATTGCTATTGACTCCACGAGATAAGCTGGACATCTGTCTTTACTTTTAGCAAGTTCCACAAGGATAAACATGAATGTGAATGCGGGCTGCCCACGGACAGTTTACTGGTGCTCTTTTATAGCCCCATCCCATTGCTGGGCTTCTGTCACTTTTGCCTGAGCTATATTTCAGCCTTGGGTCACAAGAGTTCAAAACATAGTCAATTAATCAAATGGTTTCTATGAACGTAACTGTGGTTCAATAACTGTTTTCTATTCAACATAACCAAGGAAATGAAAGGAAGAGGTTAATGTGGAGATAGCTGGGTTACGTGTGGAGCTTTAAGCAGCAATCCTTGATTAGCCATCATCAGACATCAGACAGGGCATTTTACCAGTGGAGTTATTTTATGCGAGACAAAAGAACAAAACCAGGACACTTATGGCCTAATCCCGCTCCCAATAAAGTCGAGTTGAATTCTTCCAGTGACTTACGCCTACTAGTTCAGGATCTATGATCTTGACAATAAAATTAACACAGCAGCAGAAAAACAAAGAGAGAGATATAAACCCCCTCTCCTACAATACACTGTGTTTACAGTAAGAAAGATATAGGATTCAAGTCTCTAAGGTGAAATAACTGCTCCCAGGAGGAGGAGAACCAAATACGGGACACAGCAGCTGGTATGCCAAAGTGATGGGGAGAGGGGTATTACATCAGTGCAACAGGTTTATATCTGTTTTATCAGTGGTATGAGGTGGGCTTTGTAAAGCTACTAATTCCAGCTGGTGGAAGTGGAAGGCCCAAATTCCTCGATTTCTGCTGCCCAAACATGACCAGCATGCTTACCGTGCCAGACACCCATTCAGGAGGGCTTTTCTCTGTCTTGCCTTTATAAAAGTGCTAGGATTCTGCTTCGCATCACCTAAGTCTGTTAAAAAGGCGCTGAAACAAGCCCTCTAAGCAGCGTGAGAATTATTCTTTTTGATGCGATAAAAAAAAATCATAAATATGTGTTTCTAACCACTGAAGACAGCAAGCTTTGGAGGGCTTAAACGGAAAAAGCTAGTTTAGATTGAGCCAACTCTGGGTGTTGCTGCACATGTCGAATAGCACTTCACTTGACAAATGGTCCCAAAGAAACCTATGGGGCTATTCAGGGAGTAAGGTGGTGTTTGCTATGAGTAAGGAGATTAGAATCTGGCCCTTGTTTTATTTTCAGAGATTTCAAACATGTGTTTGTTCTAATTTTCCCATCCTTCTAGGATTGTTGGTATTCACTTGGCCCAGCTTTAGAGGCAGAGGGAGGTGAAAAACAGCACCAGTAAAAAAAATTATAAACTCTCTAATATATGACCAAAATGCCACCGCCCCCTCAGCTCCACCCCCCCCCCCCCCCCCCCCCCCCCGTAAAATATGTGGCATAAACAAATTCCGTAACGATGCTATGTGTTATAAAAGTTTTATTGGCACTCATTTGGGATTACCCGCATAACTTGTTTGTGAGTTCACTACTCACGGGCAATGCACTCATCCCAAATGCATGCTAAAAACCAGCTTATGTAAAAAGTCCTCTTAGAATTTAACAGAGATTAAACTAACAGTTTTTTTACGGAAGCCTCTTATAGTACAGAGGTTCACAGAAATTATAAAAAATTTAGTCTATAATAGGCAATGCTTTCATTAGGTTTATTCCAAACATCCGATATTAAATTCCATAAATTCTTAACCAGTGATGTGTATCGACTCCGCAATTTTACATTTTTTCCCCTCCCTCTCTCTAACCACACCTTTGTGTCATATAGTACACATGTGGCTGCACCCAGAGAGAACACGGTCCCTTGTAGGAGATCAGTACAAAGACATAGTATAAAAGAGTCCCTAGAAACTGTACCGTTTAAACTAAAAAGACAGGGAATAGGTAAAAACATTACTCCTATTTACAGACTAAGAACTGAGACATAATTTCCAAAAGGTCATACAGGAAGTCCCTGTTAGAGCTGGAATTAAAATAAAATTCTCCTGAGCACCAATCCAGTGCATTAACAACAAATTAATCTTCCCCCAACATCTGTGTTTTTCTTCATCTACGGTATGCCACGCTCATCCCTGTATCATTTAAACATCTCTCTTTAGTACTGTAAGCAGCATGATTAGTACCTGTCTTGACTTAAAGCACCACGCACACAAAGTGCACACCTGGACAAGGCAGCTCACGAGGAGCACGAATAAGGTTATCAGGCCATGCACTCACTGGGGCAGGAAGTGACAGTTAAGTTCTCACAAAAACTGCTACCAACCAACCGCCTAAACTTAGTCTGAGGCAATTCCTTAGTCTCACAGAGAAAGCTGCAACACAAACAGGAACAGAGCTGATGCTGACTGGGCAGAGTTAAGCTGATTTTCCACAGTCTTCTTTTCTCCTTTCCCCTGCTTTGTTCTCTAAACATCTTCTGACTCAGGACGATGCATGTGAGGATATACAGGCAACAGTCACACCTCCCATATTGCCACGTTCAACCTGAAATAAGACCACCATCCAGAGGACTTCCTCTGGACACTTCTGCGCCTCCAACTACACATCCTGCTTGGACAGAATTAGGCAGAATTTGTGTAAGTAACCTAAGATTTCTTCTTTTTTTCTGGAAAAAATGGAAAGGGGTCATGAAGACACCGAAAGTAACTCTTTTTTTTCTCTAAGTAAATATTTCCTCTCAATTTTCAGGTGAACATTCTGTAAAAATTTATAACAAAAATTAAAATTTTAGGCAATGTTTTGCACACAGTATTTTTCTGTTAACTCACATATGAGAGAACTCTAAAACTTGGTATGAATTAAGGTTAACCCTTAAAAGAAGAACCTAATTTGCCATCATAGCAAAAAAGTGAGATTAAGAAAATGCTTTGGTGAATCGCAAGGCATATTGAGTATTAATGTAATATAGTTTTTTCCAAGGAAGATGGAAATAACTTTCTTAAATAAGGAAGAACATATTGTCCTTCTAATTTTCAGAATGATTTCCTACCTAAAGATAGACATATCACTCGATTTTCAATCACTTCAGAGCAAGTAACTTTCTCTAAAATCCAAGGAACGTACCTGCTATTAACAATCTCAGCAGTGTCTAATAAAAAAGCACTTAAGCACAAACTGTACTTAATTTATACGATGCGTAGCTGTAAGTTATCAACCCCAGAATCCTGTGCAGGAATTAAATATTCAGTTTTTCTTTACTGATTCAAGTAGGATTTTTATCCCTCAATTGTGCAAGCTTGACAGCAGGGGAAAACAAGTCAAGTCAATGCCTCCAGCAAGAAACTTCGTATTATGGTGAGTGCTGGGAAGAGGAGATGCAAGTCTGCTCAGAGAAGTTGGACAGGTAGAAGAAACCTTACAGACTTTCAGAATATTCTCAGTTGTCAATACAAGAATAACCATGTAATCTGTTTTCATTGAACCCATTGGCAAAGCCATCAAACTGCTGAAAAAAAACTTTTTTTTTTTTTTTTTAGCACAGGCAAGTACGTTGCTGAAATGGGTTAGAGCAGGAGTGGAAAGTGCCTGAACCAACAGAACAGATCAGATGTGCTGGAGAGATGCTAAGTGCAAAGCTATAGGAAGGACAAACAGACAAACACACATATTCTGCTTAGAATATATTAAAAAAGAAATGTCAGAGAACCAGTCAGTCTGGGGAAGGGGATGGAAAGAAGGAAGGTAATAAAGCAATAATCTCAGACGCAGCTCTGGAATTACCCAAAGTCTGCAGTGCTCTGTAGGGATTTTAAAGAGTACATTTAGAAAATTTGTTAGGAATTAGGAGAGCAGGGTCAATAAAGTTAAACTCTGTCAATAATCACTCTGTAATATGTACAAGGATCTTCCACCACAGTGCCTGAGGGCTACCCCTGAACTCAGAACTGAACTTTTCAAATTTAAAAAGACCCATTTATTGCAGCAAGTCATTTGAGAAAATCTTGTTATGGGAAAAAGGCCTAAAAATAGTGCTGTTTTTTTAACACTCGGGACTGACACATCCTTCCCCCCTGCCCCAAGCATCCACGAACCAAACTTTGCCAAGAGGAATATTTAATGAGAAGTTTGAAAGTCATTAGCCCGGCCACAACAGCACCTCATGTGACGGCAGGGATTTGGGCGGCCGGAGCAGGCCACACACGGAGTGACCAGGTTATCAAAACACGGGGGGGGCCCAACTCCACGCTCGCCTTGCCGGGGGCCGCTGAGCCCAGGACCCACGCGATAGCCAGGGCAGGAGGAGCAATCGGCCTCTCCCATACCTGGCCACCCTCATGCCCCTGAAGAATTAATGACGTGTCTCCAGTGCATCATGGTGTGCTGCAAGGGGATTTTTACTTCATGCGGAGCAAACTGGTGCCAGTGCAGAGGCAGCACAGCGCTTGGCCCCACGCGGCTGCAGCAATGCCACAGCACCGCTGCTGCCGCTGCCTGCGGCCATCGAGGGCTGCGGGGACATGCCACCTCCTCAGCATCGGCCCCGGGAGCTCTAACAGGGTGACACCACAGCTGGGTGACACCACAGCTGTCCCCAAGCGCTCATCCTCGCGAGCACTTCTGAATATCACCCCATCCTCAGAGGCTCAGCTGCAGGCATCACAGGGATATCTTGGCATACGGCCTTCACGAGGAGAAGGGCTACAAAAAATCATGGCAAGCTTATGTTTTACTTGAGTATTTACATAAGGCGTGTGTTCAAAGTTAAAAAGCCCTCCACACTCTCTTCTGTAATTCAAAACATTGTGGTAGTATGGGATGCTGTTAACGCTGAATTGCTACAGATACCGACTGCCTGAGACAACAGCCACTTGAAAATATCTGAGGTGAAGGGTGGAAGTCGTGTGCTACACGACATCAAAGAGCAAAATAACAAGGAATTTTTTTTTAAGAGAACTACCTAAATTGTGGATGTTTTTAAGAGGGCTATCTAGGCCCTAGAACTGAATCTTGCTCTTTTTTCTCAGATGACATTCCAACAGCCTTGTTTATTGTTAAATGGCTCCGTGGTGCTAATCTGCAATGGTATGTTACCAGAAAACAGAAAATGCCCAGAAGTACCTGGTAAATGCGTCTCTTAAAAAGGACCTTCATGTCCTCCAGAGGAATGACTCTAGTAACTTCACTGAGATGGCTTCTATGACTAAGCGTACTGGGATCACGGTCCACCGTTAACTCATTGAATTTATCCAGCAACACAGTAAGGTAAATGAATCCACCACAGTTCATGGCTGTAGCAAATTTAGCTTTTGGGCGTAGCATATGAAAATACACACTGAATTCCAAAAATTTCAGCCTTAAGTTAACTGCTAATTTCCAGTCAGTATATCCCACAAAGATGCACTTTGTCACCCCTCATACCAGAGTTTCGCAGCTGCTTTATAAATGTCCTTCAGGAACTCAGTCCTAAAGGCACTCGCCACTGAAGCCCTAACCCAGTGAGGCATGTACGCGCACATGAGGTTACAACCAAGAGCTGGCAACCCAGCACACTTGGGTCTACCATCACCCCTCCTCTTTTTTCAGCAGGAAATTTTGTTTCAGCACAATTTAAGGATTTTGTCGACAAAACTCCACCAGATCTCCTACAGGTGCATACCTGTGAGCACCAAAACACATCAGCACCATCTGGACTGAACAGAATGCACTTGGGAACTGCTGGAGTACCCTGAACGCTGTCCTGGGCAGGCACGGCAAATCTCAGCACACAGTAAATTAAGAAAATGTGCACGTGTTTCTGCATGCGAAACACGACAGGTTTGTGACAAACCCACGGAACGCTGCCCACAAACTTTGTGGGACTGGGTGCTCTTGAGCACTGAACAATCTGCAGTCGAAAACCTTGAATGTTAAATTCTGCATCCCTGCTTCATTCTGCTTACTTATGCTTTCCAAAACTCAGTGAAATCAACTGCAGTTTAAGGGATACTAAGACTAAACATGCTTTTTTCTGAGCACAAGCTCTAGAGCTGTAAATGATTAATATTAATAATGGGAAAAATCTGTCATGTATAAACAATATAAACAAACAATAACAACCACTTAAATTTGTTAATCTGAGAATTTCTTTTCTCTGATTCTCTTTCATAAACAAAATATTTTTTTCATCAGGCAGTATCCATTATGTTCATCCTTGGTGTAGTTACAAGGCAAAAAATGTGGATTATTGATGAAATAGATCATAATGGCTCTTTCCAAGCCATTATCATTTATCATTTAAATGTGTATTCAATGAGATTTAATCTGCAAATTTGTCACGATTGGGAGCCATTATGATTTAACAGATTCATTGTGTTTGCTTTATTCTTTTTTTAATACGATGCATGCTGCATGTTCTGTAGACTACATGTAATTTTACCTATCAGAATGGATGTTTAAAAAACTTACTACAGATGAACAACAGCTGTTTATTAAGGCCTTCAGTCTTTTTTTGAAAACATAGGAATGCCGGAACACCATATCGTTACACTAATAAATCCTGCAGAATCTTCATAACCCGCTATATTGCTCTTTCTTCTGAAAAGTCTCAATCTCCCATTACTTCTAAGAACAGCACCATGACCAGTCATATCTGAGATTTCAACTACATAAATTTTCTCCAATCCCCTAAATAGGTACTTTTGCTACTGGTTGAGACAAAGCAAACAAAATCAATGAATGCTCTCACTGGTATTAATCAGTCTGAGCTGTGTACCATATACTACCAAGGATCCAACCAATATCAATCCTGGTGTAGTTTTTTCAATTCACAAGGGTCAATTAATTATAAGAAGAATAGTACGTAGCACTTTGGCTAATGCAAAATAGCATAGAATGTTCTTTATTTTGGAGAAGGAAGGTGATACTGGATTTTTAGCTCAGTGTTTGCATAGCTGCACAATTTACAAAACTGCAAGAAATGTCCGCAACTGGCAATACATGAGCTTTTACTGGGTTTTGGCTATGGCAGATTAATTCCATCTCCAGTTTGTACATAACTCACTTAACACCTTTTCTTACTCAAGTTTTCCAATTTCCTGAATAAAATCCCTCTGAGAGGGAGCTGCACACTATCTGCGCAAACTCCCCTTGCAGTCACCAGAACAATGCTGTTTGCTTTGAAAGAAGACACGATGGGTAAATGCTGAAAAGCTTATCAACCCAGAATTAAGATCATCCACTGGTTGTGATCTCTTTTCCCTTCTTGACATTATCCATGAACACTGTATGGTGGGAAGGCTCCTCAGCCAAGCACGAGGCCAGATGCCAACAAGAGATCAGAACTACTCATACCATAGCACGGTTTACCTCATGCCTTTTCTATCCTGCAGCACGCTGCTCTGAACTGGTTTGGGGTGGGGACATGGAGGCAAGTGATACGCACATGTGACTGACAGCTGTGCCAAGATTAGTTGGAAACTGTGGCCTCCAAAATGGCTATAAGACATCGTGTTCCTCCTGGGTAAGCAGCCTACAGCCCTGCTGCCCCGGAGCAGCTGAAAGCTCACCAAGCCACCACAGAGCTCGGGAGCGAGGAGGCTCTGCGTGCCCCAGGGAGGTGGGCTCCAGCCACCCCTCAGGCCATGCCTGCAGGCTGCTAAAAGGAATGACAGTGCTGAAGGCTTTTCTCATTACACATCGCAATATTGTAATTCCACAAAAAGCTAGCGGATAGCTGTAGTAGGGCTGCATGGCACTGCTGCCACTGTCCACGTGAGGTGCATGTGGGCACTTTCAAGCCACCCTGAAGCACTGCTTGCCCCACGTTCACATATGAGCAAATTATTCATCAGTTTTCTGAGGACGGCTGACTTCTGCCTTAAACACAAATATTTCCAAGCATTAAAAGATATGCATCTAAAAATAAAAAAGGAATCATCTATTGGGCTTAACACAAAATAATCTCACATAAAAGGAAGTATTTTTTAACGGCACATATCTACTTTATGGCGCTGGTCTCTTAACTTAGTGCTTATGAGTTAGGGAAACAGCCCCTTGGTGGATTACTTTTCATAGTTTGCTCAGTAATGTGTTTACAAAGCCATTGTTACAACTAGATGCTTATATATTTTGATATACAGCATGCACTACAACAGTACATCTTCAGAGACTTCATGCTTATTTTAAAAACCTATTTAAATGTTTCTTTACCTTCCCTCCCAGCAAAACACAAGTTTATTGCCAGATACTCCAGGGCTCCATAGTCCAGTCTGACAGTAATTAAGGCAGAATTACTGGTGCTTTGCAGGAAATGGTAACAGTGGCAAGTGTACAACAGGATGGGCAAATTAATCTCTGACAGCAACTTCTCTAAAATAACTAACTTACTCTAGGAATTTGACACTTGAAATTTCAAATAATGGCCTCTATTTTTAACTGTCTGACATTACTGAAGCACATAACTCAGAGCCTGAGAAATCTTAAGTGGATTTTGTTTTCCTTTCTTAGAAAACTGCTCATCTACTCACCCACTTTCTGCTGTGTATCACGTCAACAGTCTACTGCAGAAACCAGTGTTTTGTTAAGACCATACAATGCATTATTTCAGCGCAACCTGCACTTGCTCAATGCATACCTGCCCTTCATAATGGACAGTATTAGTGATAAACATTATCTTTAAACCAGGCATTGAGCGATACAAAGCACATTACACAAAATGTTGTGTTTGTGAACATCTGTAATATTTCCTCTGATCCTACAATTATACAATACACCAATACGTAACAAATCCAATACTTTGGTAGTACAGTCTAAAGAAAAATGAAGGAAGCATTTTTCTGTGCATGCCTTCTACTTGAACTCAGACTCCAAACACGGTCTTAGGATTTTGCAGTAAGTTTGGACACTAAGCTTTGACAAAAATATCTCTTCAAAAAATTTAATGCTGTCTACCTACAGTTGTTAAACTTTCATCTAGCTATATATAGTACCTACAATCCAATCTGATTCTGCAGCAGTTATCTAGCTGTACAGAGCATCTAATCCAATTCAACAGTATCTATTTGTCCATTAAGAAACCTGCTTTATCTGATATGTAAATTTATTTTTTTTTTTTTTGTCAAGAAGATGGCAATCCCTACAGGGACTTTAGAAAGCGGGGCTAGTGGCTGCTAGGAGGCAGCATCCCTCTGTGCAATGGGGGGGTTGTTCTGGTCCTTTCTCACCTTGGGAAAGGGAGCAGGGCTCTCAGAGCATCCCCAGGACCCTGGGGTGTTTGGGGAAAGGCACAGGTTAACACCAGACGGTGTTGCAACCTGATCTTCAAAGTTATTTGACTTTGGGATGAGGGGGATTCCTGGATAAAGTGGAAAAGAGCAGGAAATCCTTTATGTGACCCTCAGCACCTTCTCCCTTCAGGTTACAACTGCATTCTACTCTCCATGGGGAAAAAAACAACTTAACCTCCTTTAGCCATGAAGGACTTGCACTATTATCTCCCTCTGACTGTTGCATTGATTAGACTGGAAAATGAGTAACTTTTATCACACTTGATCTGAAATAGCACTATCTAGCTTATGTTTATCCCTTTACATCTACAGAACAGATAATTGCATGGATCCTGGGAGTCAGACTCGACACTGTGATGTCTCTTTTGATCCCTGGTGTCAGGTTAAAGGAGAAAAAAACAGAAAGTTAACCTGTGATTTAACACTGGCCACTGTCTGGCTCCTGCCACCAGTCTGGTGTGGGTGGTTCAGACCTCTGCGAGTGTGTGCCTGGCTCCCTTCTCACCATGCAGGTTCGCCTGCTGCCACCTCTGGTATCAGCCTCTGTGCCGGATTCTGCAGCATGTGCTTTAGTTTTAATTGCTACAGATTATTGTGTAAAAAAAATTTCAAGACACAGTTTTCTGGTTTTGCGGGTTTTTTTTGCATTTCTCCCTTATTTTTTTTAAGTACAGGGAAAGGCAGATTATTTCAATTAAGAGCCTGTCACTGACAATTGTAAGCAACCTTTCTTCAGTTCAGTGCAGCAGTTGCAGTTTTAAGTTTCTCCCTGCTTCTGTCAGGATCTAATTTTCAAGGCCCCGTTGCCATGGCAGCAAGTTGGAATTTTAATCCAGTACTAAAGGTCAAGACAGGTCACCAGTTTCAGTTCCTCTTCAATCTCCCCATAAAGAGTCACAAAAAGAAGCTGAGATAAAGGTCTGACCTAACAAAAAATTCCAGTCTAGCACACAGCCAGACTTGAAGCTATATGATTTGTATAGGCTTTCAAATTTGTCTGGAACTATTGAAATTCATGCTAAATCAAATATGGGCAGCACCGATTCGCATTCCTCTCTCTCCGCAGAAAAGCACATATACGTCCTTAAAACACAGTTATGTGCATGCAACTTATCAGGGATACCCAAAAAGCAAATACTTCAGTAGAGGCTAACGGGTAATAGCTGTGAAAGCAATCCCCTCATTACTGGAGGTATTTACTACTTTTGCAGACTCAGATGAGCCTGACAGCTGCATTTAAGTCTTTCTTGTCAATATGAGGTAGACAAGTCAACATCTTTTTTCTTCAAAACCTGTAAAGATTTTTTTGTGAAGCATTTTGACTAAACAAGGCTTTCCAGTAAGGGATAATTTCCTGAAAGCTAAACTACCTTCAGATTTTGTTTACTATTTTTATCTTGAAGGATAAAAAGCTCCTGTGGAAATTAGGAAATAACTTTTTATTTGCCAATTTTCTAGGCCCCCTCCTGTGTTTTCCATAACATGGATTTTAATTAAACAATTGGTTTGCAGCTACTGGCGTAAGGCTACAGACATCTCCCTCCTCCTCCAGGGCTCCATCATTTTCTCAGGAATCTGCGGTTGCAGCATTAGGAAAGTCTCCAAATGCATTTTTCTGAGGTGCATGGACACAAGTGAGAGAAGCAGCTCTTCCTCCAGGAATTTAGAACAGTAATTAGCCCAGCAGTGGGGAATATTTTCCTTTTTCACCGTTTGGGAGGATCTATTTGTAAGGTAAAGCTATTCGGAAGCTGTGGCTCCAAGGGCCAGCCAAGACGGAGGATAATGCAGTGAGCGTGGCCTAGCCCCATGGGGTGTTGTGAGAACTTCACTTCATAAAAAATAAGCCCTCTGGCCAGAAAATTGATAGGCTTTGGAGCCCTGCTGAGCCCTCAGCCCAAAGGATAATGGTAGCAATATAAGTTCCTCTGGACGGAGAGTGTAAAGCTGAGAAAAATGTGGTGGATTATTGGGGTTGTCAGAGGGATTCAGAGGAAAGATGCAAAGGATTAAGTTGTGATATTAGGAAAAGTGGCTGTTAGTCTTACCTAGGATATTTAGGACACAAATTGGGAGTTTCAAGCCCACTCTGGTATTATATATGCCAAGCTTCCTGGCAAAATCCATTCTTCTTTCAAGCTTATCACCCATTTCCGATTATGACTATTTTGCAGCACAGTGCAGATGAATCTGGGTGACAATTTTGTATTTGTCTCAGGCTACTGAAGTCTTCAAAGCCAGTAAGATATGACAGTAAGAATGAAAGGGACTAGAGCAAACAGCATCAGGAAGAAAAAAGCCAGAGAGGGAAATGGCTTGGCTCTGAACCTGAAATTTACTGACAGGTCAGAGTTAAGACAAAAGGGAGCAGGGTGAGGTCCAAATTATGCTGGCCAGAAAGCCAAGCAAGAAGTCAGTTTACGTGCATTTTATCAGCAAGCCTGCAGCTCACAAAACAAATGGGTGGGAGAGGTACTGTGAGTGTGGTGGCTTCCTCAGCTCTATCCTGATTTACATTTTCAGATTTACTGAGTAATTCGTTTTTCAAAATGGATGTTTGAAGTTGCACTGAAGTTTGGAAGTGATTCCATCCCACAGAAATGTAAATTGGGAGGTCGGTTTGAGACTGGCCTTAAGCCATAAAGGCACAACATATGCTGTTGCCTGTGGAAAAGCTCTTTAAATACAAGGAAACCTGTGGCAGATTTGCAGTCTAACCAGTTTCCAAAATGGGAACTGATACGTAGCAGACAGAGAAATACATCCCGAATCCAAACATGTTAATGTGTGTCATTTACCTGTCTCTATTAATACTGACACTTCAATGGTCGCAGTTCAGTTGTTGCATACGTTTCGCAGTGACGCAGTAGTGCATCCTACTTGAGAACAAAGTATTTCAACTGCTACTTGTTAGTTAGGGCAAATAAATGTTGAATTTTTAATGGGGGGTTATACAGTATCAGAGGAAATTCAAATGGTTCAGTGCTCACTTGAGTCGCAATCAGCCACGCTGGCAAGAATGGAGTTGGTTAGCTTGTTTCAGGCATTCTTAAGGGCAGTAATTATGCAAGTCTCTGAGAGTCAAGAAAAATTATTCAACATTGATCAGCAAAATATAAGAGAATTAATTTAGTTCTGTTCCCACAATCTTTTAAACTGATTTATAAACATGTCAGGAGAAAGAGATCATGGAAAAGAATGTATTAGGAAATAACTTTATTTTGACAGGGAGGTTAAACTGTATGTGAGCCAGCTGAATAATGAAAACAAATTAAAAGTCTAATTTAGAAATTATTTTGAATAATGGGCTTATCTTCAAGGATACAGGGCTTCTAATTACGACACTGGATTTTAACGTATTTCACAGCAGCTGAAATATTTTGCAAGTTTGCTTCTATGGGCAACTGTCCATAGGAAATGCTTGTGTGTTTTATTCTCAATTACTTAGTACTTTGCTCAAAAGGGAAAGCCCGTGGCAGCGAGGAACAAAACGATACAATCTTGACTGACTATCATTGCTCCAAACCCAAGAACTTATGAGGCAAAAGGATGCAAAGCAAACTCCTAACTAACAAAACAAAACAGTAAATACGGAAGATGAATGATATCTTATCAAAACAGACCCTTCTATTTTCATTTGTTTTTTGTCCCTTTAACACGGTGCACCAGAGCTCTCTAAAGATTAATGGAGTTCCAATTACATGCCACTGTTATTTCACTTATCATAATTTGTACATGGCAGTGTAAGTCCCTTCTATTCATGACTTTCCCAGTTTACCCAGAGGGAATATCTTTGGAACTTCCTACTTCTAACAAACAGGCAGTACTTAGTCTAATGATTAAAGCTTGCCACACTTGCTAAGTGAAAATGAACGTATGCTATAAAGAAAGCAGGCTATCAACACTGTGGGGTCAATTGACGCTCTTACGCTTTAATAGGATCGATTAAAAACTGTAATTTGAAATACTAAAATTTCACCTTCTTCAGTGTATTACACCTGGACTGGATTGTGACTGGAACTCAGATATAGAGTTAGATACGTAAATGGAAACATTCTTCCTACTCCAGTTGGAGATGAATTTTACATTTTTGGTTCATGTGATTGAACTGGAAATGATGCATCAACATTGAATGAATCCCAGTTCTTTAAAGCTGATTCCTTCCACGGTTAAGAATTCATCAGTGTTTCTTGATTTGAACGTTCTGAATATCAACATTACTTGTTGTTGCATTATCCAATATACAATCCTTGGTGTAAAATCCTCTTGATGTCTGATTACTCTTCATAAGGACCTCATGCTGATTCATTTCAAACCGTGAATTACCTTTAATTCATAGCTTGAACGTGCTGCCAAATTTTGTTTTCCATGCTCCCAGGTGGCTGTCCCTGACACAGTGGAGAACTTCCAAAAAGCCATTAGATACTTATGAAAAGTAGTTAGATGTCAAGAAGCACATTTCCATTTTCAAACAGGCTTCCATCAAGTATTATGATAATCTTTGGGATTAGAAAAGTACTGGTATTTACTGACATTTTTTTAGAACTGTGAAGTGAAATCCTGGTCCAACTGAAACCAGTGGTGAGCTCCCTTTGAAAAATTCGTGCTGAAATACCACATAATGAGTTTCGGTTGCTTGTTTTGTTTTTGAGCCCACTGGATTTAGTTGTTCTCTAGCCCCCACACAGGTTGCGTAGCATTAAGTATAATGGATAACAAAAACTCTATAAAGATAAAATAAGTTGAGTTTGTCTGATCCATAAAAATTTGCTGCTCTAAGTTTTTAATGGTTTCCGGTAGTTCACTGAGCCCGTGAGAAGGGCCTTTTAATACTGTATTAATACAGTAAGTATAGGAAGTAATTTTGTGACAGGGGAAGAATACCATTATGATTACATTCTTCTTTTTAGCTAGGCTTTTATGGAAACTACCCAAGACTACTCTGCAGTATGATTTCGAAACACAGGATGTGCTTGATTAAAAAGGTTCTGGGTAGTTTCCAACTGGACAGAGGCCAAATGCTAACAACCAAAACAGAACAAAAGGACTGGATGTTTGAGGATGACATACTTGCAACGGTAATTATACAACAGAAACCTAAGTCGCGAGCTGAGTTCGTACCCTCAAATTCATGGAAGTTGACAGAAAATCCTTCTCAGTGCAATTGGTTGCACCTTATCTGTTGCTGCCTACTATGCTTCATGATAAACTAATCAGAGTAGACTGGCTGAAAACTGACTGCACCATACCCGATGGAGACTTACAGTGAATTTAAAATTAAAAAAAAGGGAAGCCGAGTGCCGTAGTTTTACATAGCCTGATTTCAGCTATAAAAATTCACCACGGTATATACACATGCATGCACACCAGTGTTCAAAATCTCATTTTCAAGATTTTTGAGTAGAAACTAGGATCTGAGGTTAGTTACATGTACACGTACAACATAGGTGCACAATTTAGACACAATCCCAACTACTCTACCTGCTGTTTTACCTGCTGCAAAGCATTGAGGATTGTGTTTCTCCAGCACCTGGATGTAATAAAGTACACTGAAATAGTATAAACAGGATGAAATTCGTATTTCAGAAAGCTTTACTTCAACAAGAAGTCATGCATCTTGCATCCCCCTACAAAAGCACGATGTTGGTCAATTAACCTACCTTGCAGTATGTTGCCTCCATTCTTCCCCCTAGAAGCACGCACCTGAAAGGTTATCTTGCAAAGACCATACATCCCTTTGGTCTGATCTTCTATGATGCCAATGTTTCTACACCTGAAGGTGCCTACATACAGGCAGCTTGGCTACTGGAGCAGAATATAGCATCGTGAAGTTAAAGTATCTTCATTCTGCATGCATCGCTCAACTAGTCATGGTATAACTCAGCGATATGTTGAATGGAACCACATTACTACCAATTCCTATGGATTTCTATCAAAGCCAATGGAATCTATAAGACTATCACCAGGACTAATGTAAATGGAAAAGACAACTTAAGTTTCACTTGAATTGCACGCAAACTTAAAAAAGTTGGGGAATATCCAGAAACATGTCCAGGTTAAAAGGTCTCTAACAAAGCATACAGATGAACAAACCCAAATTCAGTCAGATTTGATCAAACTGAAATACAGATAACAGATCCCATTGACAAAATATAGAAGGAATTGGTGGGGGATACAGTTTTGAAGTCAGTAAGGTCATGCTGTGTGGTTGACATTATAGCAACAAATGTTACTGGGGACAAGCTGGACTGTAATTCCACTCATACACTCCCACATCCCTGAAACTGACCAATGTTAGAAAGATTAAATCCTTCTCAATACAAGGGCAATCTGATAAACACTATATTATTAACATACACAATGACTGCAGGAGCTGTCAATCTACCAGGGTTTATTTGGATCACTCTACCCAGCTCTACTTGATACCATTACATCTTTCTGCCCCACTCTCTGCTTTAATTTCATTATGTCCTCCAGTACTGCAATTCCCAGTGAAAGTGGCGGTAACTGCACACGCAGATCTAAAGAAACAAATTGGCCTCGTAATACCAAGTCTCACAGTGGACTGCCTTCTAACCTCCCAAAGCCCTATGGAAATTCTTAGAAGCTGCCTTAACAATTTTTTCTGCAGTAAAAGAGAAAAAGTGATAGTAATGGGTTAGCTGATCTTCATTTGGAAGCTAAAAATAAAAGTAGCTTTATTGCAGCTCTGATCTCTCATGTGTAAAATCTATCACCTACCATAAGAAGACAGTTCATTGCAGCAGAAATCTGATTGATAGTACTGGAACTTTAGATCAAGAAGCAGAACAGAGAGCAACTGGTTCATAAAATGTACTCAGTGTCTTCGGGTTTTATATCAGGCTTCCTATAGAGAGCTTTGGTCCCATTAAATGCACTATATACCACTGAGCTCTGAAGTACTGTTCTTTTGAAATTCAGCTTATAACTATAAACCATGATTGACAAGTCTATTACTGTTGGTTACAAACTATTGAAATATTGTATTTTATGGTATACTCACTAAAATATTTTTCACAGTGGAATCCAAATACACTTGCTTTAGGAGAGAAATCATTTTAAGATGTAATAATATTTTTTTACTTTTTTCTTACTACAGAACGTGCTTGATGTTACGTTTGGATCACTTAGATGTTCTGAAACACAACTGCACCCATTCTGTTACTTAAGAACAGTGGGTATAGTTGGCTAGATTCTTTAAAAAAACCCAAGCCATTACTGGAAATCAAATAGCAGAAGGCAAAAACTAATTTGTTACTAAGTTTCATAAATAAATGCTATTCATGCAAATTAATCTATTTATCATTAACATTCCTATCTAATTCTCATTCAATCTGAAGAAGAAGCCATTTCATTTTAAAATTGAATTAGTCATTTAACCATAATTTTGTAAAGCCTTTACTCAACAAACTGTATTTGAATGAGTACTTCCATGACTTGAATTAATGAGTAAAGAACTGGACCTTCAGAGCCTGTTGAGTACATCAATGGATTCAGCACCCACATCTAGTCTAGTCCTGCATCTCTTGCATGGTCACAGACAAATCACTGAACTCCAACAAGTCTCTTCTTGTACACAAACTTGCACTAAAAATCAATATATTTAATTTTTTAAAAAAAAACTATGTAGGTATCTCCACATTGATTTTTCTTCCCCTATATGGATTTACTTAAAATTGTGTCCTTAGTAGATTAAGGGGAACACTAGAATAATTTTAAAGTCATTTTAAATGAACACATTGTACCTACACAAATGTCAGTTAAGCTAGTGCAGTTACGCATTCAGTAGTTTAAAACACTTGAACACTAAAAAAAAAAAAAAAAAAGGCAGATCTGAATTGAAATCAGACCCACACGTTTTCATAAGTATAAAACCAACAACCTACTTTTCAAAGTTATTATTTAATTCCTGTCTGTAAATTACTTTGAGATGCTGGGGTAAAAGAACAGTTCAATCCTAACCCACTGCTACATTATTGCAGCCTTACACCCGAAAAGCATCAAAGAAAAATGGTTTAGCACAATGGAGAATTAGCTCTTCCACAATTTTCAACTGTCATATTTATAGATCATCTGTGATTTTCAGCTGTTTCAAAGTGTATGAAACTCAAGACCAGCTTTTCAACACCAGCTAGTAGAATCACTCCGTATGATGTGTTTTACTGTCTCTCACTGTATGAATGTTAAAACTCCTGCATCATCTGTTCATTGGGTTGCATTTTCTATTGTAAGAGGCTTAGTATCTGATGAGAGAAGCATAAAAGTGATTTAATTTTGGCAAGCTGTACAACTAAAATCAGCATTATTTCTGCTTAATAAACTCATCTTTCACACATACCTCTGTTAGCTAATGCTTAAAAAGAAGAAACAGTAATAAGCCCTGAAAACATAAAACTGGTTAATGGCTAATTTTTAAGGACTACTGAGAACACCTGAACACCAGGACAAGATTACGAGCAGAGCTAGGTTTTAGTTACCTTTGGAGAAATAAACTCATTCTTTATGATAAATTTAAAATGAGATTTAAAGCTGGAAATAATAATACTTACGACTTTTGTGGCACTGACTTAGTTGCAACTTTCCCTGCTGGATCACTCCACTCTGCAAACAAAGGAAACACATTTTCAAATGTCAAAAGATTACTGTAGAATTAAAATGCACCCAAAGCTGTCAGCCCATCTAATTATACTTGGTTTCACAACATGCCACAATGCATAACATGTAATAAAAAATGGAACCGATCTGCTTTAGCACCATAGAAATTAATTTTTTAGCCTTTGTTTTAATGATGTTAAGCAGGAAAAAAAAATACCCAACCCTGACTGTTAGGACTAGGATGATAAAGACCTACTTTGTACATTGTATCCTGAGGTCAGATGTTGGGAGTCCTACAAAGAAGAACACACAAAATGTCAGAATTAGTTAAATAAGATGAAGAAGGTAAGATATGTCTTAGTTTGCTAGATTAAGGGCACTGGCACTACACAAACAGGGAAGGAGATGGTACAGGGAAGGGATCATGTGGTTGTTCAGGCAGCACCAGTGACATTAGTTTAAAAAAACATTAACTGTGGAGACAGAGCACCACTGAGGGACCCTTTCACAGTTCAGACAAGAGCTTGTCCTCAGCTGCTGTAAATCTACATACCCCCTTCATGGAGACACTGCACAGATTTATACCTGCAGTGAGTGGTCCTAGCCTTTTCCAGCCTTGGCCATGGATGTGTGTATGAGCCATCTATAATGTACAATGTAGATCGCAGCATGACTGCAACTATGCATTAAATTCAGCACCACCACCTTTCTGTCTTTGATCTCTCTGCTTGCAAATACAGTAAGCTTTTATTGACAGTCACTGCTTTTATTTGGACTGCGACACACAG
Organism: Pluvialis apricaria; assembly: GCA_017639485.1. Taxonomy (NCBI): domain Eukaryota; kingdom Metazoa; phylum Chordata; class Aves; order Charadriiformes; family Charadriidae; genus Pluvialis; species Pluvialis apricaria. The sequence continues at coordinate 10,271,398 of CM030017.1, forward strand.
GATTTGATAAAGACATGGGAAGCAGATCTTGACCCGATGGAAATTGGTTCAAATCCAATGAAATCAATGGAAGTACAACAACCAGTAAACTAGCAAAGAATCTGGCTTGTAACACTGAGTGTGCTAATGCCAGGATTCTTGTTGGCTCACAATAACTAAGCTGCTTCCTTCATGTCACAGAGTTTTCTTGCTTAGTTTTTCTCTAGGCTTTATAGTCCACAGCGATTGTAATCAGCTTTCCTTCCAAGCAGAGTTTGATCATTTGAAATTAAGGTGTTATTTACAACCTCATCTTACAGCCAGACACTACTTTGCTGGAAGTGTTAGTTCTGTAGGATGTTAAAGTCATTAAAGCCCTCACTGCACTTCCTCTTAGGGCATTATTAGTTCCTAATATTATACTGTGCTGTCAGTCAGTTTCTTGTGAAGTAAATCATGCCCTAAGAGTAAACATGGCACTTTAAATTTGAATGTCAAAGGGCTAAATTGTTCCGATAAGTTCCGCCTTTTTTATCACACTTTTTTATGTACATTTCTCATTAGGATACTTTTTTTTTTAATAGCTAAACTGAGAACTTCTAATAGTGCCCGTCTCTGGTTTATATGGCTGCACAATCTAGCCACATTACGTCTAAGATCTATAATTTGGCTAGCTATAATTGATTTAATGTGATGTTCTGAAGAGACATTTATGTTGCATTTTTTCAAGTAAAACTAGCAAACTTGGAAATATTTATGTGCTTGCCTACTTCCTGAAATGCTAGCTAAAAAAAAAAAAAAATATAATTTATATTTTGTATATGGTCAAGAATTTTAGGATCAACATTTAACGTGCCCAGAAATTAACTTTGATGTGGATCTTAAAAGTTCAAAGCAAACTTAATAGAAACAGAAAAGCAAACCAAAATTTTAGCTTCTCTGAACCTATGCTTATACTGCTGCCAATGGAGATAGCGGAAGTCTGCAGGACTTAGACCAATTTCTGTAGGGCCCATCAAAAACAGAGCACTAAATTAAGAGAGGGTATAAATTAAAAAAATACAGCTTCCAGCAGGCAAAACCTTCTACTTTCACTTACTGTATTCACACAAGTGAGACTCCACTGTCACCTAAATGGTTTCAACTGACTTTTACCCAATTTGCAATGAGGATTACACTCTTGTATGATTATGATTTCTGATGCTTAATGCTGTAGCAGTTAACTGTAGCGACACTGGCAGTGCTGGAGCAGTAATAACCACATTCCATTAAAATAAGGCATTCTGGGCACTGGCTTTGTTTTTTTAAGGAGCCACAGATACTGCTAATCTCATATGATTTCCAATTAAGTATGGCGGCTGCATTTCAGACAGGGGAGTATCTGCCAGACAGATAAAATCAGCAAGAGGAAAATCACATTCCAGCTTCTAAACCAGGATATGATTGCTTGAACCATAATGTCAAGCAGTACCATTTTTATAAGCTATTTTCCAAGCCTTTAGAAAGAAACTTTTATGTAGCTCCATGTCAAACTGGTGTAGATTTCCCACCCTGGGGAAGTCCTCCCCTTCCCCAACCGTCATCAGCTCACAGTTGTTAAGGTCCCAGCAAAAGATACCTCCGGCAATAACTGCCCTGGGTATGAGCTCAAAATCTAGCAGTGCTACCAGAATCATAGCTAGAAGGCAACAACAGAATTTGGGCAAAAGGCATGCTCAAATCATACAGTTTAACAATTCACTGCGCGTTACGTGAACTGCAGGTACTCTACAGGCATGTGCTTTTAACAAGGCCAATACTGAGCATCACATTGCACAACTCCATGGGCCCTTGGAGTGCGCACACAGACTGATGCCACAGCACTGTTCACATCCAGAAACATTTTAACTCATCATAATTTGACCATGCAACCTAAACGTCATCATGCAATCAGTCACTAAGTAGGAACAAATGACCATTTCAGCCATTGCACTGCACAAATAATAACGAAAGAAAAACAAACAAATAAAATTCATTGTACTTGATGTGGAAAGATTCTTATAACAACAGAGATAAAGTTCACTTTGCCTCTGTTGTAACTTCTGCAGCTTTAAATAAGCAGTCCTACTAGTAACAACAGTCTGATTGGGAATTTCCAACTAAAAATAGTCTTAGAAATTTCTGAAAATGGAACCAATTACAAAAATAAACTCTCCAGCGAAGAACACTCAACAGAACAGAATGTTAATCAGGTCACTGGTAATAGCCTACTTGTACCTTGCTTGGGATAGAAAACTTGGTCTGCTCAGCCTTGCCAGGAGTGTGAATAGCAGTAAGAGGAGGAGGCCAGGAATGGGTCATCTCCTAGGGAAGAAAATAAAATGCTTTTGAAAACATTCATGTACATAAAGAAGAAAGAGAGGGAAAAAATGCTCATGTATTCTCCACTGAGTCTGGAGATGCAGTTGCTTAAGGAAGCATCACCACCCATCCTTGTGGGGTAGATGAACACCTTTACTACCCAACAGGTAGCACTTGCTGGGAACAAGGGTGAGGACAGGTTTTAATCTTGAAAATTTTGACCATCTGTGTCTTCATCAGGTGGCAGCTGACTCCACCTCTGTGGTCAGCCCGTCAAGCTGTATGAATAAAGCCATCATACGTACAGAACAGGGTTTTACCTGCAAAGCCCAAGCAGGAAGGGGATCCCTCCTGTATCGCACTGGATGCAACCCTATAGAGGACTGCATGGTGGCAAAATGCAACCCTATTCAAGATTGCACGGTGGCATAACAAACCAGAGGCAGGTCTAGAAAAAGCTGGAGTGGGCTTGCAACATGAATGCCTGACACAGATGAGAGAGGGGACCGTGTCCGATGCACCAAAGCATCTTCTCATAGCACTGGCTATAGGAACTTACTGTGGTACGCAATGTTGCAGCATCAGAGCAGTATTGATTCCATTTTAAAATGAGGGACTGAGAGATTAGGCGATTTGCACAGGGTTACACAAAAAGCCCATACTTAACTAGAAATTCCAAGTCCCTGGTGAAGACCTGCCTACCAGACCAACTAAGCAACATGCCCATTTTCTGTATCAGTGTGTCAATTCATCATTCGTACATGCACCTTCCAACTATCTTCAAAGAAATCAGCTGGGTGCCCATGGCTATGAAATACAAGCAGAAGAGGCAGTGCACACCTTGCTTTTTCATACTGAGCCCCAGAACTGCCGCCCCACCAAGCTTCGTGGGAGCAGACTGCGGCTTATGTTTAGAGGAAGGGGAAAAAAATCAGTAAAACAGAGAAACTGCAGAAGTGTTGTTTTAGGCAGAGTTTGTAAATGCTCTTCTATTGAGTGTGTTTTATGGTGGATGCTGCTCCATTCTCTCTTATCTTTATTTTTAATTTAATAAATATTCAGAAAGCAGTAATACTTGTCTCCGGCAATCTGTTGTATCTTTGTGTTGGTTGTTTTTCTTTGACGACAAAGCTCAGAACAGATTCTTTCTTGAGACAAGGGAGACAAAGAGCAAAAGAGAGTCTGATCTAGGAAATTTTGCATGCAATGGCCATAATCCTGACCGCTGTAAACTAAACTTCCCAGCTGCTGTTTCACACTGGTCAAGCCCAGGGCCAGTCACAACAAAGCTCACGAACACACAAGTTTCTGTAGGTAACACGACAACCACTGGCAAACGCTCCACAAATAAAATTAGAACATAATACAGTTAATTAAAGAAAATATAACTGTTGTCAAAAGTGCAGTGTGGTGGGTGCATTTGGGCTAAAGACATGGCTTGAGTGGCTACAGCTGGATGCTAATGTATGATTCACTGAAGATACAGCCAGCAAGTTTCAGGTCTCCAGTTGTCCCTCACAAATCACGTATCACAGAGGAGGTTAGGGGAGAGAAAAAACTATGCACCATGGTCCTCCGTCAGTGGGACAGGCAGACATGTAAGCTTTCCCAAGCTCCTGTCAGGCACTGGTATTTTATTGAAGCTCATCAAATTTCTACCCTTAGCAATGCTGCTACTGCAACAAGGTTTGGCTGAGCCTCACAAGGGGCAGTGCCCAGGAATGACCATGACAGAGAGAAGCCTTCACCCTGCAGAGGCAGCAGGGCAGGGCTGGTCTGGCAGCTCGGCCTTGTTGGGCTTTTTTGTTCTGCTTCCACCAGCGCAGCACACCATGGACACGCTTGCGGCTTATCTAAAGGGCCACATAGCTACAGACAGCACAGCCTGGGGCCGAGCTTTGCATCCTTGTGCAGATGACCCAGGGACAGGTGAGGGTGCAGATGTCTCTGCACTCTGAAAGAGTTTTTGGGTTTCTGCCTGTGGAACTCAGGGCCTGTTTTCATTGCACAAAGCCCCAATGGTGGCAATGAGGAGGAAAGAGGCAGCTCGTGAACAGCTCATCCCTCCCAGTGGGTGAGGCTGCGGCAGCCCAGTGCAATGAGGAGAAGTGCACTGTTACACTGCAGACTGCGGGACCTCTGCACAGAGGAAGGCAGAAAAAGATTTAAGCATCCGGTGAACTTCTGTTGAGATAATACAATCCAAATCCTGCACGCCTCTGCCAAATCCTATGCCATAGAGGTTGCTTTGTGGTAAATCTCTTCATAGCAAAACAATGAAACAGAGACTATATCGCATAATTAAAAGAGGGACAGGCAGCCTGACTGAAGGCAGAAACAAAGCATATTCTAGAACTGCAATTATAGGCTTGACCTCGGTCTCTTCCTGCCCATGCATGAAAGGCTGGACAGAGAGCCTAGGGTTCAAGGGAAGGTGATGCCAGCAAACATTTCAGAAAATTCACGGTCAAAATGCACCTAGCGTCCACTGCGTACCAATGTGGCGAACTGAAGCGTAAGCAAATCTAGTCATCTCCCTGTTAGGGGACAGCTGAACATAAAACAGTGGGAAAAGGAAAAATGAGTCTGCTACTATTTGAGGAAATTCAATTACAAGGTAAGAAATCCCGACTCCACTAAGGTCAGTGGCAAAAGTCAACTTCAGTGAGGTTAGGACTATCCAATCTACGTGTTTACAGAGTGACCTTGTGAGCATCAAAGTCTATTACAAAGGTACAAGCTAGCTACACTGAAGCATTTTACTTCAATTATCACTGTAATAAAAATTATTGGATAGAAAATTCCAGATAGGATCACACATGCAAAACAACACAAGTATTTAAAGCTCAGCGTATAAACAAACACTATGTGTGGAAGAGGTGACGAAGTATATAGTTACTTAAAGAAACATACCTAGATCTACCTATAGATAGGTGCCACAGCACTGCTGACCAAAGAATCTTGAATGATCACAGAGAAAATTTTGAGTTTACTCTTCTGAAAAAATGTCACTTCAAAACGTCTGGGCAGCAGCCCCACACCGACCACCACACAGCTGCATACTATACTCATGCAGAGCACTACTGAGCTACAGAATGACACGCAAAAATGGCACTGCACTGTTTTCTGTGAAGGGTCAAAACCCCAACCCCACACCCTGCAGAGATGTGACCGTCTGCTTAACTCTCTCCTACTCTGTTCCTTAAGCACATGCACATTAGTTTGGAGAATCAGAAGAAAGGATGCCATTTGTTTAATCATCCACATGACTTCACCATTCTTTGCTATGCCCCAACTTATTTTGGAGGTCCCTCATCTTTAAGTACTTGCTAAGCTCTATTTTGTTTAAGTTGTGAAATCCGATATATTTACCTTCTAACATGTTATGACTATGAAGAACCACGCAGACATGGTGTGTATTGTATATGCATCCATTAAGATGTATATATAAACATCTTGGTTTGTAAATACCTGGGAAAGTAGGCAGGGAATTGCATACCTTTTTTTTTCCCCAGGAAAAGTTAGAAAACTTTAATCAATCCAAATTTGGAAGCATTTAGAAATTCCTGGAAGTAACAATAATAAAACTGAGCATATGAAATGCTTTAAAGAGGAATTTAATGGAAACAAAGTAATCCCACAAAATTGAGTTAGGATTTATTTTCACATGGTTTGGACTTAAAATAATTCCAAAATCATGTTAACTGTTGGAGTGGGCAGATGACTGCTATGGAAGCATGCATTTTTTTATAGACCTGGAGATTAAATGAGAAAGTAAACCTGCACAGTTTGTTGGCTTAAAAGTCACTGTGGTCCTCTGATGTAGTAACATCAAGCATCCTCCTTTCTGAAAATTATTTAAACATTGTTTTAATTGACTCCATGTGCTTTATTTATTAGAGCTAGGCACGCTCGTCTCGTCAGCTAAGTCTGCTTTTTTGAGCTATAGGAGCCCTCAGGTAAGTAACTAAGGAGGACACATGCAGATGCGATCTAATGAATCACCAAAAATACAACTACTCCAAGCAAACTTTTTAAGGGCTGCAAAGGTACAAGGCCAAATCACGATCTGAATGGAAGGAGAGGACTGGCGAAGGATTTACTTGCAAGTTTCTAAGAAAAAAGTCAGAGCGAGAGAACTGAATACAGGGGATATGGGGCAGATGGTAAATTGCTTTACAAAACCAGTCCCTAAAATTAATAGCCGCCTTCAAGATTTATTTCCTTTCTCTGCATTTCATTTTTCCATCATTTCCTCCTTGTTCAAAAGAAAGTGTGCAGTGTTTTTAAATACAGATAAAAGCACTGAGCCGGGCTCTAAGAGGTCATTACGGAAAAAAAGCAGCTAGACTGTGTATTCTGCGTCCCTACTGAGGCAGCTTCCCTTCCTACAGTGCACTCTAAACTGCTTAGCCTGATCTAATTTGAAGTCTCCCAAGACACAGGGCTCATGCTACTTCCCTTGGGAGAATTGAGGGGAGACATGAGAAGAGTCTTCAATTACATAAAGAGCTGTTGCTAACGGAGAGAATAATCTGTTCTCCAGTTTTATGGTGGATATGAACTTAAACTGCAGCCAGAAAGATTCCAGTTAGACATAAGAAAAAGCTCTCTAATGGAAAGGACCATGCAGCACTGAAACAGATTGCTCAGAGCGCTACACAGACTCCATCTTTGGAGGAACACACTTAAGAACAGATTAGCACACATCAGTCAGCAATGGCTGAGGCAGAATTGATTCCAGCATTGGGACAGGGATGCGTAGTAGATGATGAGATTTCTAAGACCCTTCCCAGCCCTTTTTCTTGTTCTGTATTTGATAGATCTCTGTTGGCCAAACGCTACCCTTACTGCCTCTCTTGTGGACAGCAGATCCACAAAAAGGCAGAAGAAAGCAACAATCCTGGTGTTTTTCCTCTGTGGTATTAGAGTCCACAAAGGCAGTTTCAGGCCTGACACTTTGCCCACACCATGAGAGGGCAGCCAGAGGAGCAGGAGGGGGAGCACCTCTGCACACATTGCTAGCAATAAATGCAATCTGAGGCCACTGCTGCTAGAGAGACCTTATCTGCGGTATTCTCTCTGTCAACTGCCCTTCTCAGTCCTTTTAACTCTTAGCTAAATCTGTTGCTTTAAACTTTCTCCAATTCTTGGTTACACAGTATGTTAAAGTTGCATTCAGAAAAAATTAATATATGATGAATAGATGTTCTAAGGTTACTACCAACTTGATGTTATAGCTGGTGCTAAGCAACCTACTGCCTTGACAGAATAAAGATAACCAAGTGATTTACCATTTATTAAAGCCTCTATTAATGATTTATTAATGTTTTATTAACTATTTATCAATTCAACCTTAATAAAAAGCATGTCTTTTTTCACAGTATCTTTCTGGTTTCTACATTTATACAAACCTGATCAAACTCTCTCTACTAGGAAGCCAGTAATGCATGAGGGGCAGACACATTTTATGTGTGATGCATACTGAATTAAAAAACGACTCAACATGTTTCATCTTTGGGGAAAAGGCGAAGGAAAGAATGAATATATAGATATATATAGATGTACAAGCAAATGACACTAAAGCCTCAAGGAACATAAAGGCAATAAAACTACGGGTTGTTTCTCATTCATATTCCTTATGAAGGGATGGAGAATTTGCACAAGCATTTGGGAATATCCTGACCAGTAATCAGGCCTGCTTCATACTGGGCCAAAGGCTTCCTGAGGAAGGGATTTTGATACGTTGTCAATATTGACAGGGACATGATAGATAAATTTATGGATATGCATTTGATTATCATGTTTCAGTACTTAAACAAATTCCCAGTATCAAAGGGATACCAAATCTTTTTTTCCTGAGGGCCTCCAAGAGCAAGTCAGTTTTCCCGGTATGAATGTTAAGGCACAAAACTTTTGACTCATCTAAATGTTTTAGCAAATTTATTACCAGTGGCTAGGGCCCAGTACATATTTTTGGAGGAACAATGTGACTGCATCTGCCATGATGCCTTTGTCATATTAGAATTTATCTTGCTACTGTACCAAAAACTACTAGAAAGTCATTTGAAAATACAGTGTATACACGCACGAGTTTATTATTGAAAAGCCAGAGTTTATTCTACAAAAAGCAACCATTTCCCTGACCACAGTCTAAAAACAGTGTTCACCTTGTGTGTTTTATCAATGACAACAAGTACGTTCCCTTTGCCCAACTGGGGAATGGGATGCGTTCCATATTGTCCCATGGTAAATTAATATTCCTTTCCTTACTAACAAGAAAGGGAAGGACAGACAAAAACTATATTCAGTGAAAATTAGTATAGAAAGTGCTTTAGAAGCCAACAGCAGTTGACTATAAACCTTACAACATATGTTTTCCTTTCCTACTTTGTTAACATTTGGAAATCCACAAAGAAAGTGACAGCAATATGGACATTTTCTGTTGAGCTTCTCAATATTCTCTGAATCCCGTTTACCTCACACTTTTCAATATATTTTCCTCATACTGTAGCTTTTATAACTAATAACACTCATATTCTTTGCTTAGAGCATTTAGAAGACAATAAAAAAAACCAGCAAACCGTGATTGATGTACTTATTGCTCTAACCAATCTTGTGTACATGAAGAAAAACAATGCTCCATTACGGTGAGAAGGTATCTCAGTTCAAAAGGCTGTTCTAGGGGGAGAGTAATGAAGCTACACCACCGGATTTCCAATTTAACAAGTCCGACACAATCCTAAAAGTAACCACAACCTATACAATAGTGTCTACACCACCAAATGACTTAGCTCCCTGTTGGGTCCTGGGCCTCAAATGGTCCACGCTGTGCATATAATAGTTCATTCCCAAGGCTCCTCTGTGAAACATGTTGGGTTCTTCTCTACAAGGTAGATCAGGATAATTTTCTTCAGTGTCCGCCTCAGGAAGATTATATGGCCAAATACTGTCCTGAATGTGGCTCACACTGCCCAGGACAGTCCTTCAATTCAATCCCAATCAAGTTTTGTGCCATCTTCTCACATGTTCTTGGCATTTTCAGGAACATGCAGCACAACTCCCTAAAGGTCCTACCATAGAAACATCATTATGGTGAACTGCAACAAAAGAAGAGGTCTGTAGCAGCTGTATCCCGACTCTTGTTGGGCTTAGGTTATCTGCGTAAGTAAAGTGGAGGAAGGACATAGGGGGTTCACAGAACATAATCAGTGCAGCAGAATCACACAGTGTAAAAAATGAAACAGGACCTTACAGGAAGTACACGGGAGAGCTCTCTTAAGTTTTAGATAATGAGACAGAATTAAGAGTTCTGCGGAAAAGGGATGCCTGAGAAATCATGAAGTGAAAGGTAGACGCATTCTGCGTATATGATTGCCTGTCTGACTCATGCTGCCTTGTCTTAGACCATTCCCTAAGCTTTCTAGTGAAAGTCCAGGAGATGAGCAGGAGCCAGTGTTTTCTTTGTGACAAGCCATGAGCCTTCAGAGAGTTCAAAGACAGGCATGTGCTGATCAGCAATAACACCACTGAGGTAACTCCACTTCCCAACCAAGAGAGGCAGGAGGCATCTTCTCTACTTGCAGAATATGTGGGGTTTGTTAAGGATAGGCTGTAACGGCTGCACACAAGGAGAGGATGATCAAAGCTTTGAAATTTTGCCAAGCACATGTGAGATGCTGGGCCATGTGAGGTATTTGTATTTCTGGATTACTGTTCTTCTGGACAGACCTACTGATGGGTCAGGAACACGGAACTGCCAGATGCTGGTGGACAGTGGTTGGTTCTATGTCTTTCACAGAGCACTTCAAAAACACCACAGCAATCACGAGGGTAAAATCCTGAACTTCCATACTTACTAATCCTCAGCTGTGCTGCGATCCCACCTGCTTAATACTGCATCCAGAACTGGATATTTAGTTAACACCGGCTAAGACCTGTTTTAGAGTCCTAAAAGTTAATGATACGCCCACACATATTCAGGTACTTGCAGTCTGGTGTACTAAACCCACTTCCAGAAAGCTACGTATCCTTCATCTGTCACTCTCGGTAACTGAATTAATGACTTCGCGGCCCAATACACAGTACCAGAGTCTTGCTGTGGACAGTATGGCCAATGCAATACCTCCTGGTCTTGGCAGCTTCTCATCCCCACTGAGATGCACAGCCATATCCCATTGATTTTATTTATTCAAAACGATACTTGTTGGTAACCATCTCTAGGGATGGCACATCTAATTTTCATGAGGGTCCCAAGAGATAGGAAGTATGCACTGAACTGTTAAATACAACATAACATCCTGGCACTACAACAGTATAATATAAACAAAGGCACAATAAGTAATAAAAAGCTAATTCTTTCAAAAGTTACTAATACCAACATATAATTTCATCTCTGCAATTTAAAAAACATTGGCAACATTTCTCCAAGTAAATAAGCAACTGTGTTTTGAAACTATTCACTGCTGGCACTTGTTTAAGGGAATCTGGTAATTTGTTCCATCCATCCTGAGCTTCACAAGCAAAAAAGCATGTCTTGAATCGCCTGTTTTCTTCTCTGAAACTTAGGGTTCACACCAAGAGGAGAGCCGAACTATAATTTACAGTTACAAAACAAGACTGCACCTACCCTGAGGCGCTCCACTGTGCACATTTATACAATACATTACACCATCTCCTTTACATTGCCAGATGTAATCAATTCATGTTTTTTTCATGCAAAATACAACAGTGAATTATGTAGTCACATGACAAGACCTTATCCATGTAATTTGTTACAAAATGCATTTAATTTCTGGAGCCACTTATGCCATCATGAAAAAAACAAAATCTCCAAATTCAGTATCAGGCAAAATTAAATTACTAAACTAAAAAACTTCTTGTTCTGTAGGCGTAGCACAGAAACTGTTTAAATTTTACATTGAGCACTAAGTTTGAGACCCATGTAACCAGCTTATAACCCACATCCTGACAGTGGGATGAAACTAAGTCTAAAAATCATCAGGAATTTGAAAGCAGCAACTTGGACCAGAAGACATTAGGCTTTAGTCTTAAAATGGGAGCATCAACTATTTGAAATAGCGTGTAGGGGAAAATCAAGAAACCAGGTTAGGCAACTTATTTGAGTTTAGAGCTGAATTCTTTTGCATAAGCCATGATTTGCTTTCATTAAAATTGGACTCCAAGTTGTTACTCATCAAATACAAAGAAACGAAGCTACCACACACTGCTGTACAATACACATTGAAATATTTTACAAAAGCTGTTTTTTTGCCTTCAAAACCAAGACTCTGCCAGATCTTTTTTATTCTGCTTACCACACAAGCAGTATTGCAGCATGGGTTTTCCTGAGTGGGTGTGCCAGGGTAACATTTCTTTTTAATGTTGAGTGTTTCCCTCTTACATGATCTCATCAACACCTCATCTGTAATGCCATTAAAACAGTGGTCTGAGGCTAAAGCGAAGACACAGTGAACACCTAGAAAAGCTCAAACTTGCCCTTACAGAAGCTCTCCTTTTTCACCATTTCCTTTTCTTCATCTATGTGATGGTCTCCCTGCAATGTGTCCCAGTTGAAAACTTGCCTCTCCCTTAGTGTATGAAGAATGCACTCTCCCCTACGGAGTATGATTATCTTCCCAGTGCCTACATCACAGACTATGAATGTTTTGAGGGCAAAGACTGTCTCAATTTTTGTCTTATGCAACGCCTAGGGCAGTGGTGGAACTTCTGAATACTGGTTAGAAATTGGGAACAGTGAATATTGGCTGGAAAATCCTGGGTGGACAACATAGCCAGCTTGATCAGCGTTCAGCGAGTCCTTCAAACTGAAGCCTGACTGGATCTTCTAATCTGGCACCCTGTTTTTTTGGTAAGGTTAAAAGCTCAGCATGTTTGCCAAAAAAAATGCCGTGGGTTCTGGCCTGTAATGGAGAGGGAGAGTCTTCGCTGCCTCTCACACTCAACCCTTTAATTCTCTTCTCTTACAGAAAGACCTAAGCAGCCACCTGAAACCCTATCACGTGACCTGGCATTTAATACAGTAATTTTAGCCTTTGGAAAAGAACAAACGTTTCAGTCTAGATTTCCTTTTCCTCACTTGTGCATTGAAGCAGGTCTGTTCCTGCATCTGTGTGTCCTGTAAATCATGCCAGCACTCCCCTTTGATCCGCTCCTGCTCAGCTAACAGGTGTAGAATAAATGGATGTATGTTATAGAAGATGTTTTGATACAACATATACTTTTTTGGCATGTCAGCCTTACCCACATAAACCAGCTTAAAGAGTAAAGAAAATCGGAGCCAAAACATGCTGAGGTCTTTTTTGATCTCCCTTAAGGTATGGAGGCTTCAGAGTATTTCTGGTAGACAGATTCCCACTGTCACATGCATGCATTTGATTCCTCATTTCCCAGTTCGTTCTTTCTTACAAAGCTAATAAGTTTGAGGTTGGAAGCATTAAATACTCAGAACTGCCACTAAGACATATGACAGCTGAGGATGCTTGGTCCCACACAGAGAAGTCCTAACGCCTGAAATCAGCATGTTCAGACTATGCACCAGATTAATATATCCTCCTCTCATGCCTGCACTTTTTAAAACCTTCTGACAATAAACTACATTGAAACAAACTAACTCCTAAAAACAGGGCTGAAAAAGGGCAAAGTCCGTAACCTTCCTGTCTCCAAACTCTACACTACTTTTTTTTCCCACAGGAAAACTAGCGAATAGGACACAAAAGCCACAGCTCTAAAATGCAGTAAGTTTGTTGCTCCAGCATTTAAAAATTATATATCTACATTACTAGACGATGACATGCACTGTCTCTGTTGCTTCTAGATGGACAAAAAGGAATAGCAAACGGTTCATTAGTAATAGTTTATCAGGGGTCACATGAGCAATCTGGAACAAACTTGGAGCAAGCCCAAGACAAGACCACCCAGTAGACCCATGGTTGCTAGTTAGCTCTAAGCAGTTAGTGCTATTTGCAACTCCAGCTGGTGTCAAACACTGACAATTACCAGTTATCATACAAAGACGCACTGGAATAAACCTGCCAAAGAATACTTCTTTTTCCGCGCCACCCCCCCCTCAGTACAAAGTGCAATGTATTACCATGTTCAAGCAATTAGCAAAAGGAGTTGTTGATCTCACTTTGCTGGAGAGATACAAAGGCTAGATGCAGTAACACCGCATTCTTTTTGAAGGGTAACTTGCATTGTAAGTGATAGACACTATAGAATGACAATGCTGCTGCAAAAGGAGACAGAATGATACATTTAGTCCAATTCCCACTCTAAGCCTTTTCAAAGAGCATGAGCAGTTAGTGTAACATTCCTTAGGGTTCCTGTATCCTTTCAAACATGATAGCTTTCTTGTAGTTTACACTTATCATATTAAGAAAAATGGTAATGAGGAGATCATGACAACTTCTTTTAAAAGCAACAATGACTCAATTGCGAACGAAAAGAGGAGCGATAACTATTTTCATGGAAAGAAGGCTCCAGTGAACGCCTCACTGTTGAAGCTGTGTTCTTTGTTTTTATCTGAACTCAGGAATGACAAGGGGCTGCTCTTCAAAAAAAATCTGAGCACCAGTTTTCATTCGATTGGTATAACACTCCTTTTTCAGATAAACTGGCAGCTCAGACCTCTTATTGAAAAGATTAGGGACTCAAGAGGTTAGAAATGATAAAATAGTGGAATAAGCGGGAAGGGATTAATTGGCTTGACTTTAAAAAAAAAAAAAATCACTCCTGGGAATGTTCTCCGACAAACCAAACACCAAGTCTTTTTTCTGAGGCTCAGATGAATATTTTTAAAGGTTACTGTATCTTGGGGTACACCAAAACCCAAGCTCTTTAGCAGGATACACTCATGTCAAAGAAATTAATGGACTACAAAGCCCAAAGGGCCTTTAACATTCAGTACTTGTGCAATAAATCCCATCAGAAAATCTCAAAGCACTCCTCACAAGAGATCAGTACCCACCATTTTCCAGCTTGGCTCCAAAGGTGAAATTTTGTCCATGCCTTAAATCACCCACTCAACCAGCAGCAAATGCAATGACCACTACCCTGCTCTTTTTTTTTTCCCATTAACAACTCATGCAAGTCTCCTAAGTCCATGTGTCCATGCTGTTCCTGTTTCACCCTGCAAAGCACTAGTAAGTATGATTTCCACCCCCCCCCCCCCCAAATATTTGCTTAGACATTGCATAGAAATTTTAGAATAGAGGAAACATTTAAAGAAGAGCTGTAAACCGCTGAGAACGGGCTTTCTTGTGACACCCGCACCAGACTCCTTGCCCTAGGAGCCCTGGAAGGCAATACAGTAACACTTGCAGCAGGTAGAATAAACGGCACACGCAAAATGTTGAACAAACATAAATCTGGGCACTTAGGTCTGAAGTTCAGATTCATGTTTGTAGTCAGTTTTTATTTCTTGCCTCTGAACAACGGTCAACAAACACCTCAATGCCCTGAACTAATAAAACCATCTTCCTTTCTAATGCTACAGCCTGATATTTTCTTCAGCTGACTTCTGCAAGGCTGGGTGCCTGTATGACTGCTTTTAAATCAAAAAGAAATGTGAGAAATTCCTTGGAGAAAAAAAATTAAAAAAAAAAAAAAGAAAAAAAGGAAAAAAAAAAAAGAAAAGCATTCTGGTCAGATTTTCTAGCTATCCAAAGAAATTGTTACACAGCTGACATAAATCAATGTGGCAGGATCTACAGGCTAATTAAACAAATGTGACAATTTTACTATGACAATTTGGAAATGCTCAAAAGTTCCTCCCATCCACAGTGTGCATTCTTCTCAAATGTGCATTAAAACCCATGTACTGTATTAAGAAATTGAAAGGAACTTACATATTCAATAAAAAACACAATTATAAGCACAATTTGAAATATATGGCTAAAATAGATTGCAAGTTCATAAGGTTTCTCAGAACATTAAATTCAATGACACGCTTTCTTTAAAGAAATGTTAGAAATTCTCTATAGAAATGGACAAGCCACAGTATGTAGTATAATTTTAAATATCTGATTGAGCCTTGGTTTGGCACAATTATAACACCAATAATTCCAGCTGGGGACCTCAATGCATTTTGCTAGCAACTAATTTAACTTTGCAGCGTGACGGCAGTGTGGGTGAGGTTCTATTTCCCCATTTCATAGAAGGAGATGCTGTGCAGTGAAGGGGCATCTCAAGGTTATACAGGAGGATTAAAAGCAGAATGTTTTATCTGAGTCTATGTATTCAAGCATTTATTGAGAGAATGTTCAAAGAGATGAGAAGATGGGCCATACCAGTCTTTTACTAGCTGATGTGAAGTGGTGTATTCTGAAGACTTTGACAGCTGAAACAATCTCCAAAGGTACGAAGGAAGACACCTTCAGAAAGAGCTCCACTATCCTGCATGACAGTCTTAAAGCCTACAGATCAGCAGCAAGTAGTGAAGACATAAATTGCCCCCCAAAATGGTGGTTTCCAGAACTATTCTCCCTACAGAATACAGAATAACATGAACTTAGGACAGATGATGACTGGAAGACTGCCTTCCCAAGTTGGGCTGCTTCCACAAACCCCATGGAGGCTGGGAAGGCCAGGAGTGTGTCATCACATGACTCCTCCAAAGGAAATGTCCACCTGGTCATCCAGGGGGTCTCTCAGGAAGAAATACTTCTTGACCCATAACTCAGTTGTTTTCTGGATTCTCGCCTTAAGAAGATGAGATTAGGAGTAACGTGGGTTAAATTTAGACTGCAGTACATGAAGAAAATGGCAACAAATATTCCTGGTATCTGCTGTAACAGAACACTTCCACCCATTTCCTCTGAGAGTAGCAATGAGATTCAGAGTTCGAACTTCAGGTTTACTCCAGGTGTCATCTTTGTCCTGTTTTCTTTACTTTCCTTCTAAGAGCACAAGAACAGTGAAGCATCAAAGGTTGCCACATGGCGGGTACAATTAAAGCAGAGAAACTGAGCATGCCTCAAGTATCTGGTCCCTTTTTGGCCCGATTTTTTTCATTTATCTAGTTTTTTCCTTACATATATTTTTTTAACCATCAATCAATTTTTTTTAGGTTGTGATTGTCACGGCCAACTGAAACATCAGAGGAGAATTTCAAAGAGAAGAGTTCTTGAAACTCTTTCTGAAGTTTCATTTCATGACATCTTCCAGCCCTGTCTTCCCTTGGACACTGCAAGTCTCTTTAGCCTTTTCCTAGCTCCATTTCTCTTGGCTAATCACATATGGCCAACTTATCCTTCATGGGTTCCACCAGCTTCTTCAGCAGTGCTGACTTATGGGGAGGCTTCCCACCAGGAGTTAAACCATGCAACACTCGCCCTGAGGGCTGCAAAAATGGAGCCCTTGCCTTTTGTGAGATAGAGCCACAGAAGATGCTGTAGACTTTGTCATTTCAAACCAGAATTGTTTCTAAAGCCTGCATTCATTTCAGAAAGCCTAACTCGATTTTAGTATGTTTTCAATGTCTTCATTCTGTGCCTAAAGCAATTTGTTATGTAGAGTACACATTATTAATCTACTTAAATGAAAGGTAACATTGCTAGCAGTTTAAACACTCAATGACCATATTTAACCATGTTTCATTTTGACAGGACAAGATGAAATAACAGAAATGATTAATCTGAGACCAGAGGAATATTCTACTACCTATATTTCAAAATAGGACTAGATTTTTTTTGTTTAATACTTTGGCAGTAAGATGTGTAAGTGGAATATAGGAGCTGCAGACTACTTTTCTGCTTGACCACACTGCATACTGTGCCAGTAGTTGCTGTTACCAATCATTTTGGAATTGGCAGCAGTACTTCAGGACAGGCACACAACAGGCTCTGAAGTTCCTAATCATGTTTTTTTACACCATAAATTCGTGCAGCCCACAAGGTCCTTAAGGGAGGATACCTGGTACAGCTAGAGCCAAACACTGTAACAGAGTAGAAATGTTTAAAATTTTCCATCGAGTCCAGCGCTTGGGGCCTTTTTTGTTCATGGGAGCATACAAAAGGTCAAAGTTGATCTGACATCCCAGATTCCTTGGGTCTGTTTTCTCTCACACTTTCACTCAAAGATAAGGGAGTTGCTCTTTATTTACAATGATGAAAAGGGACGGGAAGTCAGGTCCCACGGGTCTGCAAATCTGGAGCAGAAATCTGAGTTTTACGATACTCTCCATTTAACTACAAGACCCCATCAACTTGTTTTCCCACATTTTTTGTCTCTTTCACTTCCAGTTATTTCTAGAACTATGAAATTTAGGTGTTCGAAAAACTAGTATATGAAGTGACCAAAACTTTTAAGTGCGGTAGAGGGTGCACCTGATATTCTGCAGAAGTTGCAAAACTTAGTATTTTTTCCTCCAAGACAGTGAATTCGCTTGAATTACTTTCTTGTTTGAACTGGCTTTTAAAACATTATTTTGTATATTCTCATGAATATATAAGAGAGTACTGAATCAGAGCGAGGATGCTGAACATGTAACATGTTGCAATACATAGTGGATCATTTCTGGGGTGACTGTCAATGAGGAAGAGAAACTAAAAGTGGTTGTTTTAGTAAAAAAGAGACACTGAAGAGCTTGGAAAACAGATAAGAATTAACCCTTTTCCATTTAGTCATTCATTTCTCACAAGAGTGCTTCCATTCTCTTCAGGAGCAGTAATATGTGTCCAAACTCTTGTGATGTCAGCTCACTTTACAGTAATTTTAGTTGCAATGGTAAATCTGGCAATGATAGCAGAATCATATAATACTACTGAAATCAGCAACATTTCAATTTGGCCGTAGAAAAATATATGTTAAAATATTATGGTTAAGGAGATAAGAAAACAGAATTGAATAGGGAGTTCGAAATAGGTGCACTGCAATCTCTCTCTCTTCCTGAATACCTTTTGTAATCTTTTTTTATTGTCACAGTGTAGACAGGCTGCAATAGACCCACATAATGATCAGATTTTACATTTCAAAGTTCTTTGCTAAATAATTTCTTTGATACTGCTACAAAAATAAAACCTTTATTTGATAAATGTGCCTGCAGGCTAGAATCAGACCTTGCTTGTCTGTCCTGACAAAGGTCTAATCTTTTGCTGCCTTACATCTTGAAGAGGCATTTATCCCCATAACAGGCAGGTGCAAAACACCACCTTTCGAACACAGGAAACACTGCACGCCCACATGCATTTGTCAGATCAGACAGTCAACCTTTTCTCCCCGTCACCTCCCCAACAGCATGAAGTCTGCTACGTGTTGATCTGGCAGTTCAAAGTGGATTTATAGTATATATCTACATCACAAGTGATCTCCTCTCATACCTAACCTGTGCCACGCCAGCAGTGCAACGGTGGCCCACAAAACCAACTGCATAAGCTAAGTACTTGAGCATTGACTCATGCCAACCTCCTACTCAGCTAGGGTAAAGTTAGCTCTGAGTTTTCTACATTATCTACCTTCAAGTTAATATAGACAGCTTTGGGATAATGCTCCTGAGGTGCCTCTCATGGGTGGCACCACAATGTTGTCACTGTAAAGGCGAATGGCCAAAAATTTGAATAATCCTGTTCTGCTGCGTTCAGGTGTAACTCACAGTGGCCAAGGCAGGCCTCTGTGTTAAGGGTCTGCTCTAGACTGGAAAGACCTAATGCTGCATTCTCCAACTCCCCAAGAGCCTTTTACACTTGAAGCCTACACCAGGTTGTCCTCAAGTGACTCCAATGACTGATCTCACCGTGCCTGTGTGTATATGACTGGATGATGCACAAAACACTGGGAAAAGCATTTGTGCTTTTCTTCTGATCTTCCTGGAATTATTGCTGAATGCTTGTGGTTGTACTGAGACAAGAACTGAGCCGATCACCTACCAAACCAGGAACGAGCTGTTCTCAAAGAACTACTTGGCATTTCCATTTTCTGGAGTGAGACTACATCTAGAGACTCATCAGAACAAAGGACTAGTTGCTGCTTTTATGTATACCTAAAGTAGTGCAGGGGTAACTCCTTTTTATTTAATAACAGCAGCAGCAACGTAAGTGGGGCTGCTGCCAATTTATACCCGTGTGGGAGGAAGAAGAATTCAATGAACTCAAATGAGATCAGAGGTCAGTGGAATTACCCCTTGATTTATTTTGATGTGAGAGCAGAAACTGGTTCTGCCTCCATTGAGAAAATGCTGAGAAAAAGCTGAAAATGCAATAGTTTGGAAATTGCTAAGAAATTAATTGTTTTTATCCATCCAAATCTTCACGTAAATAAGCAAAGTCTAAAGGAAAAAAAAAAAACCCCAACCTACAGTTGTAACACATTGCCTTTTTCAAAGCAGGCTATTACCCGTTCCTCACATGCTTCCAAAGGCTGCACGCCAGACAAGGGACAAAGGCCGCAGATACACATTTACACGTGGGTTAACTTTTCAATCCATTTTTTCATTTCAATAGAAATAATAAATCACCTTATCCTGGAGAAAGAAGCAGCTTGACACAAAACATACGGTGCTGGGCTATTTTTATAGCACACCTAAGACATATAGGGATTCATTTATTTACTCAGCTATTTAAAAGTGGCTACTCTTACTCATTCTTTGGACAGCTAAATGCCAGGTTGCTAAGTTACTGTTACTTGACATCATCTCCTCCCCAACGTGTTCCCACATTTGACAGGTTCACATGATTTACTAGGCCAGTCAGCTCGTTATTCACTTGTCCAATGACGTCTGGATAATCATTTTAAATTCACATCATGTCCTCCCCAGCAAGCCCCCAGATTCCACATGAAAATATTTAAACTGCCTGTCAGCTACTAAGTGCATTTGTAACCACACTGGACAGCATACCTGTATTTTTCAAATTACAATTATTATAATTATGTTTAGCATCGTTCTTCAATGTTGGTTTGTATTTTAGAAGAGAAAACAATTACTGAGGGGCAAATAATGGGCTATATCTGTTACAGTCTAATTTTGCTCTGTGAACAGCTCACCTCAGCTATGGATGATACATATTAAATCCATTAGTGCTTTCAATTGGCATGAGGAAGGTAATACTACACATAATTTGCCCAGTCAAGGGCATTTTCACCTGCTGATCAATTTACATATTCTCCAATGTCATTAGACACGAGCTAGTCATCAGAAGAATAGAAGACCATACAAATTAGAGACTTTGCTCATTTAACTCCCGTCATTTTTATACTAATTACAATCTGAATTATATTTAGGATTTGTTTTGCTTCCAGACTAGAAAGCTTTTAATTAATATCACAGCTGTCCCCATAACATCAGAAGTCCATCTAGTAACTTGATGCCTTACTACAGCGAATATGCACCTACAAGAATTCTTTTGTTCCTCTAAGCAGGGACAGATTTTTAGACAGAAATGCCTGCCCAGATGGTTAGCAACACAGACACGAAAGCTTTATGTGTACAGAGCAGAGCCTCACTTCTGTGGGATTACATCTAATCGATTGCCTAAACACCTAGCCCAAAGTTTCAATTTACACTACAAGTCCTCAAGAAAATTTAGTTAAATAAAATTTCCTTTCTTTCCCATGTAATGCTGTATGCTTATCACCTCCTTACCCAGAGGTAAACCAATGCTAAGGGAGGTCCCTTCTGTGCTGCCTATAGGCAGAAAACGGATCGCTGCTAGTTCACACTCAGTGTCACACCTGCACACCCCCCTGTGCCTGAACCAGCACGACGGTTCACGTCAGGCGCAATGACAGCAAGGCACACTGATGTAAAGCACTGGTACAAGTGGCGCGAGTAACAGCTTCAGAACATTGGTTTAAAATGTCAGTTCTCCCGCCCCATCTGCACTTTGTATCACAACATTTCAATGAACTCATTTTTCAATGGCTGCATATAGCAAGTGACAACTTAATTTAAATCCATATTAATAAAACGTGAATTGCACACACACACACACTGTTGATTGCCTGTCTTCCATGTTATCCACCACTTTCAAAGCCATTATGTCGGTTTAAAAAAATAAGCCACATCAGTGTATTCACCTTTCAATTTGGTATTAGCAACCTGTATTAAATGCAAATCTCCTGTACTACCTTTACAGCTTGGCCTTAGTTGTACAAGAGATTTTTTTTTAATTATTATTATTATTATTTTTAACGACCTTCTCAGCCATCCTGGTTAGAAGAGCAAAATCAACAGGAGACTGGTCTGCCATTAACCTTTGGTTGCAGTATCAGGAACAGTCCTTAAAGCATTTCCACAAGATGACATAAGTGGCTAAGTGTTTCAGGAAATCTGAAGGACTGTGAAATTTTGTCTCTGAAGACTCAGGGGTCTGAACGGACTCAAGACCTTTCCCCTCACTCGGTTGGAAATTTTTGACCGTAAACTCAATTAAACCTTTTTTTTCCTAGGAAAAAAAAAAAGAAAAGACGACAGAGACTAGGAATTGCAAACCTCTACAATTACAAAAACCATTAATCAAGTTCAGCTTGAAAAACAGCTCTGTAAAATCAGAGGTCACAGCTCTTAGTTTGAGTCCCTCTTCCTTGTAAAGTCTAGCAAAAAAACCCTACAAGAGTTACTGTGCCTTTCTAGGGGTGAAACTGAATTAAGTCACTTAATCACCCAACTTTGAAAAGAAAGAAAAAGACCAAACTTCAAAGCACGAAATGTGCTCAAGGGAAGCTGGCAGGACTGGGGCAAGGCAGGTGGCAGCACCCTTTCTCCGGCACCGTGGGGCGCACAGCTCAGCGGCAGTCATGGCCCAGAGCAGAAACTGCCAGTTGTCACCAACGGTTTGGTTGGTCAAAATGCACTCTATTACATGTCCTTCTGTCTACCTTTGGGACTTGACTGTCTTGTAATCCTTCGCATTCACCTCTGCAACATCCCTGACAGGACAGAAATGTTAACAGCCTGTATTTTGACCTGGGGAAGCTGCCATCAGGGAGCTGAGGCCCACACTCCCAAAGGCTCTTCGGAGCCTACATAAACGGCCCCAAAAGGACAGAAAGTATCTGTCAGGGCTAGGAACTTTATCCAGGTTCTCAAAGCACAAATCACTGCTGAAACCAAGGGTCGTCCTTTCACCTGCAGCAGACAGCCTGAATCTCCTGACACAGGGCTTCCATGGGGACCCCAAAGACTGGATTTTGACCACTGCTGGCTGGGCATCACATCCTCTTACTTTTTTTCTCTCCATTGCCTATCATGTAGAATATGATACCCTGCGTGCAGCCAAAACGCAGTTCCCACTACCTTATTCTGCATTATCAATTTGAGAAGAACAAAGTCATTGACAAACTCGGGTACTTCTACTTCCACATGTGCTTCAGCAGCATACGAAGTTGAGAGCCTAAAACGCTGCCACTGAAGGCAACCAGTTGGGATTGGGCCTTTGATGGGCAGCCCCAGAAGCGGCTCTGTGATCTGTTGCTTTCATACACTCAGGGTGCTGCTGGCAGCCTGCAGCCTGCTTGCAGACAGGTTACAAGAAGGCTGCAGACAGCCTGTCAGTGCCCAGAGCCGCCTAATGCCACGCCGATGGCATACTAAGCCACCCTCACTGTGTGACAGCACGCAAACCTACCCAGCTGCGCATGTGGCGAGGGAGTGTGCGCCCCAGAGGAACCATGGCCGAGGTCCCATGCTCACCTGCAGCACGCCAAGCCCCTCGCTGCTCCCTGGCACGGGTGGTTTCATATGCTCAAGATGGCTTTCAGCTATGCCTGCAGCTATAGCTGACAGCTTTGCTCCGTGCCTGGATGGCAAGGCTGGGCACTGAGGGTACCTCCAGGCATCTGCACCCAGCAGCCAAGAAAGATCTGCCGGTTTCTATTCCTTTCTTGGGTGCCCATTACGTGCCCTTGTGAGACAGATCCCCAGAGACATGGAAACCGGCCAAATCCCTGCTCTGTCCACCCCAAGAGTCCCCCCGAGTTTAACAGCCCACTGGTGGCAGGAGGTGTTGCTGCGACCGCAGGGACTCTGCAGTGCACCCCCATCCTCTGAAGACAACAGAAAGTCCTGCACCTATCTCAGCAGGTTTCAGAAGGAAGCCCAGGACATTCTGCCTCTGTTGACTCAAATTACAGTCATGGGGTGGGAAACAAGATCACTTCCTCATGATTAGAAAAAATACATTTCTGCTTCCTGTGATTTATATGCACTGTTCCCACATTAAAACTGTCACCTGGATGACTGATCCCTGAAATTTGCTACATCACATTTCCTTTCGATGCTGTTTACTGAAAACCACTGCTTTCCCAAGCTAACAAGTCATTCATTCCAACCATAGTAATGAACCTAATTGAATAAACAGGGGAAGAAGACATCTAAAATGTACCGAGCATTTCGCACAGCCTTTCAAGATTTTCTTTGCTTTTGCTCCCTTAGGAGGGGTAATAAACCCCTGCTCACTTTGAAGGTTGAAACTAAATTTTATTTATTTCCTTGCATTCATTGCTGCCGGGTGCACATGCAGATGCATACACCCCCGTTACGGCAGGTCTGCGTGTGCATGCTTGCCTGATGGTTCAACATACTTCTGCAGCAACACTGGCAACCCATAAGGACATCAATAGCATCTCAAAATAATGTGTGTACACAAAACAGGAGCAAGTTTCCCAAACAATTTAACTCCTGATTACAATGAATACTGAGAAGCCTATTTTATTTTATAAGCAAGAATAAGTCCATGTCTTTGCAAGCAAGCTGGCACAATTGCTACACATGATTTCAGGTCTGGATTAGTTTGGACCAGTTGCTCCTACTAATAAGGACATGGCCGGCACAAATTCCCACTGAAATTTTATCCCCTCTGCACTGAAAACCAGCAGGTTGGCTGGCAGTCCCAGGGCGGGAGCTCTGACAGATGGGAAACTCAAACGGTGAAGATAAAAACCTAAATCCGAGATACGGACTGGTGGGTTGCAAGCCCGCCCCCAGCAAAATCTCACTGCCAACAGGGGACCCCAAAGTTGGGGTGTCTGAGGAAAAGCCCATTTTACACTTAAGGTAAGGCAAATCTACATGTATACAACTTGTGCACACTCCCCTTTTTCTTGCTATATGATCTTGTTGCAATTAAGTCATGCTCACTTTGGAGTAGTTGTTTTAATTTTCTGTATTCAACCACTGACCAGAGCTCCCAGAAAAAAATGTCTGTAGGTCTTTAACAACACCATGAACGATGAGCAACTGTAGTTTGGGGGAAGAAGGAGGAAAACTGTAGGTCAGTCTGTGAGTGGGAGAATCAAGGCGACTCCACCTCAGTGTAGGAGAGACGTGTCCTGGAGAGACTCACAGAGACTGAGAGCTTAAAAAAGAAGAGGAACGTGTGTAAATCCTGACCGAGACAAGCTGGCAGATGCACAGTATTAAGTGAACTGACCTTACTCACTAAGGAGCACCCTGGGCCTACTGCTTGGCTGTGTCTCTTTAATACAGACCCACTAATATGTTACTAACTACAGTGTTAAAGACAGCCGTATAACCTTTCTCCATGAAAGATGAAATAACAGCACTACAAGTATACAAAAGATAACAAAAACAAAGGGTATTACTCACCCGTAATATTTCTTCCACACAGCTGGAGTCATTGGGAAGGGTAACCTAGGTTTAAAGAAAAAAAGACATGTTTAGTCAGGTGCTGGATGCAAAGTTCAGTGACTACAACCACACAGGTGAACAGCTAACAAGCAACTGCCTCTGTTTGAGGACTGCTGTACCCACGCTTGCTGCCTACCAAATTTTCCAGTTCAGATCAACGTAAATCATCAGCAGGACGCATTTTGTCAAAAGTTGTTTTTTCTCTTCTGCGCTGCTTTGTGCTACTAACGACACTTTTGAAGCAATAAAGTACTCTGATTTCCTCACAGTTGAGAACTGACACTAGAATTGCCTGAAACTTCTGCAATTGAAGAAGATCCCACTGTTACTCCTATCGGCAGCCTTCAGAGAGAAGGCGAGGTTTGGTTTAACTTGCTGCACGCTGCAGCGAAGGAGAGGTGATAAGTTAGGAGAAAGCTGTTATCATCAACTATCTTATCCTACAGCTTAATAGGCTAACAGCCAAGACAGGTCTTAAAACTTAAACATATACTGTAGTAAAATACTGGTTGGACTGTAAGGGTGGCTGCTGATTTTGTTGTCCCTTGCTTCATCAGCCTGTTGCAGGTTAAGTATCCTCTGAAGACCGAACAGCACACAAGGATTTGCCTCGAGAGGCTTGACAGGTATTCCTTCTTGTCTTAGAAAGATGTGAGATACCTATGCACATAACCATACCCATGCACACACACAGTGGTGCCTTCCAATTGAAAATACTTGTTTAAAAGGCCCTTACAGCATTTGCCGCAATCCCTCATTCCAAGGACATGAAAGAGCACAAAACCTCTAAATACTGTAAACAATTACATAAACAACAGGCAGACACGACCCGTACAACAACTTTGTAGCACTTGCAGGTGAGGGGTTCTTATCATGGGGGTACAGCAGAAGGGGAAGAGACAGGATTCAGGAAGGTACCAGATAAAAAGGTAAGTGCTTCATACCATAAATATTCAGTGAGACTTTTCTGCCCAACGCTTCTACCTTATTGCCCTTGGTAACTAGTTTGGTAAAAGACACTCATGACTAAACTTAATCCCTGTCATCCTAATCTGCCATAGAGCTTGACCGAAAGCATCAACCATGGCTTTCCTCCTGTATTTCAGCCAGCACTAAGCTTCAAGAACAAATCCACACAGCTGCAAAAGTCAAAGACCAGAAAGACCTATTAGATCACCAAGTTCATGCTCTGCTAATGTAGCACATTTTCCCCGTATCTTCTGCTACTGTGGCTAGTCTGACCCAAGAACTGAGGGAAATGGGTCTCCCATCCCTTCCCTTAATAAAAAATGTGGAGCAGTGCTGTAAACTATTTGGCCCTTTTTTGTGATAATTGTAAAAATTTTGCTTTCGGTGTCACCTCAGCCATTTTGTAGAGCTCTTCCCACTACTCTTAAGTAATTTATTACTTCCCTTCACACTTACACCACGCACAGACATGTGGAATTACACTCCACTTTTCTCAAATGCTGTATGTTCAACTTTTACCTTCTTTCCTGATAAACAAGATTTTTCCACCCATTTGGCTTATTTCATCACTGTTCTCTGAATTTCCAACAGTTCATCAATATCTTGGTAAAGAAGTACTCAAGTGAGTATGACTACACTGCAGGGCTATTAGTGATTTTTATATCCTTCAGCAACTGTAGATTATCATTTTCTGTAATATTACTTAAAAACACTCAAGTGACCAAAAAAAGAGCCTTAACCTTTTGTCCCCAGTACGCAGCTCAAATTCTACCTGACAAACCTAGGCTGCGAACCTCCAGTGTACGGTCAGCATTAACTGCACTGGGCAGGCGGTCCACGCTCATACTGCATGACTGGATATTCCAGCACTTCATTGCCCTTCCTTCAACCCCCCCCACCTCCTCCTTTTCACTTAAATCACTTTTTTCCCCTCAATACCTGTCAGTTCTTTGCCAATCTGTGTTTTCGATACCTTATACCAACTCCTCATTCAGAGAGGAATATAGTTAACTTTAATCAAAAGATTAGCAAGCGTGGGTATTACTGCAATGTGCAGTGGGATACTGGGAGTACATATGTCTCTAATACACTCCTGATTTTTTTCACTGAAAAATTAGTATGTTGGAATACGAGAAAACAAAACAAATACTCCCCAAATATGCTTGCAGTGTACACACCAACCACAAAATCTCTCACAGCAGTAACAGGAGCGGCCCAAAATCCAGCCGAGTGAGTCAGACTGGGAAGGCCGAGAGCAGCAGAGATACAGAAGTCCTCTCTTTATTTAACACCCCTCCCTACCATTACACATGCAATTTTCAATGGTTAGCTGAGACACCACGTGTATTTCTTTCTTTAGAAATGTCGTAATTGTGATAATTGTGTCCCTGACTATTAACACAGGGCAGAGCATGTTCTTACTTGTTTTGCAGTTCTCTCCCAATTCACAGCGCTGTTTAAGTTTATGTTACTTCAGAACTAATGATGATAATAACAATAAACATACCATTTTACTTTAATAAAGCCCGCTATATATTATGCAATCACAACCAGCTTCTGCTGGCAGCACTTGCTAATAACTTTAAATTCTCATGCATCAATTTAATTGTGTTAATGGCAAAGAAGAGATTTTAATGGCTTGACAGAACTTTTGTTCCCTTTGGCATTGCTTTGTTTTGAATCACTGGTATTAAAGTAATGCAAGATGTCAAAGTGCTGTGATTGTCATACAGGGAGATCCAAGTAGGAGCTAGCACAAAGAGGAAAACATTTAGATTGATGCAAACATTAAAAGAATAATTATTACAACATGGCTATCAGAGAGAAGATCAATGTAAGAGTCTTTTAGTACATTACTATTAATGGATTTCTAAAGAAATGAGACCATTTTTCTAAATTCATGCTACAGTTGCACATTCTAAGAGACTTGAAAGGCACAGATCTATCCACTCTATCCTGGAAAAAACGGAAAAAACAACCTCTCAACCTTTCAAAGTGTGCATCAAAAATTACAAGTTTAATTGTCCATGAACACTTGCATTCAGCTAACAAGTGCAAGCAGGCCCACATGGCACACCACGGCACCCAAGAACAGATTCATCAGGACAGAATAAAACAGAGTAGATACAATATTCATCACCTCCTTGAGTACTAGTGCTATAACAAATTGTTATTAGAATTTCCGTTAATAAAATGCCACATTCCTCCTGCAGCTTAGTCATGATTGGACATCCATCCCATACTACTACTTTCCTAATCTAATAAAAATCAAGTAGTTTAGGACCCATGATGTGACTCTCCACCTCCTCTCCTTTTCAGCTTTCATCAGTAACCAGATTCTAAAAAGGAGGGTACATCTTGCATTTATGCATGCTTTTGGTGCTTTTCTTCCTTTGTGGACAACATGGCCTAACTCAGCTGAAAGGACAGATTCCAGGAATTTGGCTTCCATAAAACCGAGCTGTTGCATTTCACATGATGAGCTCTTCTCTCGGCCGGCAGTGTGCTCATGAACCCCAGACCAAAGAACAGCGAATATTACATAAGCTGCAGACAGACGTCCTGAGGTAATAAAACTTCAATCAAAACAAAAAGATTTCACAACAGCTACATGCTACACTGAACTCATCTTCCAATTTCATTTTAATCTGGCAAAATTCTTTTGCATCAAAACGCTTCATGTTTACTTTTAAATACTGCTTGCTTAAAAAAAAAAAGGGAAGAAGAAAAAAGGAAAGGTCAGATGGTCAAAATATTCCGCCTAATACAAGGCAGGGTTATAAGGCTCTTCACATTTCAGTCTCACAAGATGGAGAAGAGAATGTAAATGATGTGGAACCAAAGGTTTAATGTATGGCTCGGATGGCTCAGTGCTAAACTTTAAAGAGAGGGAAGGAGGGCAGAAATCTAAGAGTGAGGGAATAGTTGCCTTTAATGTTATGCAGATCAAATGACATTGGCTGAATGGTTACAATATCTGACGAGCCATGTTGATCTAACCTTCCATTTATACATTCAACAGTTCCTTGACCACTCTTACCTCCTGGACAATTTATAACCTGCATGAGATCAGATTTTGGTTTTGCAGCACAGAAAAATCATATGAAGTCGCTTTTCCCTGTAATTTACATCCAACAGCAGGCATTTCTCAAAATTGTTAGCAACAAAATCTTCCAACAGACTTATCAGTATAGTTCTGAAAATTCAAATGTAGTGTCAGAAAGCAGAAATACACAATGAATAATGCCTTTGCCAGAACTGACGGACTACATTTTCATCTGGATAAACTGTTTGTGAACAACCCTCTGGCTTTATTGATGCACAATTGGCATTCAACAAGTAATCTCTTCTTCCTATCTTTGTTTTATTGGAAAGATAAATGTAGCATGTTAAACGAATGTAGGAACCCACTCTCAGCTCTTGCATATAAGCACCTATGTGCTTATACATCAAGAGCTCAGCTTTCATTGTCATCTTTATCAAGGAACCCATTTTGACTCCGGGGAGATGAAGCTCATACTACTGTTTACTCCTTCGAACACAAATTGATTTTTCACTTGCTAGCATGAAAAGATCCTATGCATGAGCCTTGATTGATCATTTCCAGTGTGCACTACACAGTGATAAGAGGAAAACGCTTAGAAAACCAGAAGCAGCAAAACCAGGACTGTCAGCAGAAGCCTCATCCTCTGAATGCCTTCAGCTCCTGCCAGGCTTCCTATTAACAGAGGGCACTTCATTTTTTTGATTAATAAAAATGGGAAATAGATTGGGCAGTACTAAGAATAGCAGGGTTTCCAGATACAAGACGTTGGACTAGATGACCTCTGAACATCCTTCCAACCGATGTGAACCTATGATTCAACTTTTGCAATACACTCACTACAAACCTAAGAAGATGCAATACTTCACCTGCACTTAAAGGGAGTATACATCCATGCCTTTCCAACACCAGCTTTCCTTTGATTGGCATCAGTATTTCCTTGCATGCTCAGGCTTCATTTCCCCTCTCCAGTCACTCCCTACGTCTCTTCTGAATTTGCCCCTTTTCAGACAGCAGTCTGCCCTGCAGTTGCCATCTTACTACACATTTCTCCAGAGTAAGACTGCTTCACATTTACTTGAGGTAAACTTCACACCACTGCTCAGAGCCCACCATTTAAACCTCCTTGGGTTGTTCCACAGTTCATGCTTTTGCTCGTTTCCTATCTCGCTAATATTTTGTCCCAAAAGGGTCATTCATGTTAAAGACACCTGAAATAGATGTCAAACTAATCTCACTAGCTGGGAGGATCTTGGCTCTTCCTTACTAACTTCAGTGCAAATGGGCAAGAATGGGAGCAGCAAAAGAGCAAGGAATGAATATTGCAACCTAAGTGGTATTTTTTTTTCTGGTGTATTTGATATTCATGAGGTTATTGCCCACATATATTAGGACTGTACATTTGGGGTCTGGAGGAAACTAAATGAAGTCGAACATGGTGGTATTCAAAAAAAACCAAACAAAGTTGCTCCCTTGGTATTCAAATACATATATGTGTTTTTTCACAGGGTTATTAATTCTCAAGGGAGTCATTTGTGGGTCCCAAATAATGTATATCCACTGTTTTCTTCTAGTACCTCCATCATCCTGGAACCAAAATACCATGAGAAGACTACATTTCCCATTATTTCAACTCCCAAAATATCTCCTGGGGCTTATTAAAAGGCCTGTGAAAATATATACTTTACAAATATGCAAAAAATTGAGAGAGAAAGAAAAACTATTGCCTAAAACAAAATATAGACAGTTGCTCCTCTGTTCCCCCTGTACAAATACTGCAGAAGCAGTTGTGTCAAATAGGCATTTACTGGAGAACCTGAAAACAGGAAAAAGTTTTAAGGAGCGGACCGAGTTAATTCATTTGTTAAGCTGAGACAGCCTGGCCTGCAGTCAGTGCTGCTCTTCCAGTGGTGGATGGAGAAGTTTACGCCTCTTCCCTCGAGTAGAGCACATTAGCTAGGAAAAACAACTTACTAGTGTGGTCCAAACCGTGACTGAATCAGACTCCCGCTGACTTGAGTGAACTTCCCAAAAGGTCTCTAGTTCAGAAGCCAAAACTGCCCACAATGGGTACCTTTAGTTTCATTCAAAAGCCAACGACTCTAATGCGCTCCTCTCCAGTCACCGAAGAGCTAGACAAAACAGTGCAGTTACACCAGGTTGGGGTGCCCACAAATCGGAAAGAATTATAGTTTGATTTCCCTACAATGAATTCAGCTAACAACGACCTCCCAGTCAGAGCAACCCCAACTGCAAGGACAACGTTTTTTCACTGGCACTTAGTTCTGCTACAGCAACTTTTAAACCAGACTGACCTGAATGTGACAATTATATTTTTCTTGTTCTTCACAGCGCATGTTGTATTTAGCCCATTTTTTCTTTTTTATTTCTTTGATGTTTTCTTTTAACAATACCATTTCAATGTTGATCAGCATGAAATAGTTTCCATGAAAGCACAATATGCTGATGTTCAATTTAAACTCAATGGTTCTCCATTATTTTCATGCAGCAAATTGCCAAACTCTATTAGAGAGAGAAGCCTGATAAAGTGATCTCTCACTTCAAGGTCTCCTGGGAGTTTTTTAATGTAGGTAGGGCTGCACATTTTACTTATGGAATATTCTGAATGCAGTATTTTAGAAGCTCGCCATGATGATAATACCAGAGTAACTGGTAACGTCAGTATTCAGCCAGGCCCCAACAAAAGTGGCATTTGCAGTACTTAATTTGTGACGAAAACACTGATTTGCATAAAGGCTGTTACAACCCTTTAATACTGACAAAGAGCAAGAAAACTTGGAACTTCACATTTTCTTTTTTTCTTTCTTCCTTCCTTTCTCTCTCTGTCCCTCCTCCTCCAATGACAGCAAGTACGTATTTACTTATATAAAATAAGTACATTTTCTTATGTGCCTTGGTGTTTTCACCTTATTCTGGAAGAGGTTACCTTATACATTTCCATTAAATTGATGATAAAAGGCACCCTGACCTAAAATGCCACCGTGCACTTGTCCACTTGAAACATCAAAGCCTGACTAACAGACTATGCAACTCTCTGGTGCAGTGAGATATATGGTGTGGCAGAAATAAAGATCAAGTGTCTGTTTCTTGTCTTACTTTTACCAGTGTGAATGAAATTTAACTCCTCTGAAGACAATGAAGCAGTGTAAGTACAAAAGGAGTGTGAAGGGAGTTTGGCTTCCAAGTCTACTCACCCTCAGTTAAGGGGATGTAAATTAGACGCCATATTTATTCTCAGCGTAAGTCTTTGAGTAGAACCTCTCTGAAATCATTCAATATCCCTGTACTATCCAGACATAGCTGTCTAAATTTAATACGACTTGGAATTGGATCTCCCTTAAATCTATTTCACATTAGTGGAATTTGGTGTCTGTTCCCAGTACATGCCAGCACGAGCGCGAGCAGCATCAGGCAAGAGTTGTGTAACACCCTGCTAAAAGAGTAGCAACGTCGCCAGGTCAGACCGTGGCCTTGGTGACACGACTAAAACTCCGCTGATGTCAGCGGAGTTGCATCAGTGTAACCTGAAGCATTATTTGACCTCATGAATTCAGACTGTAACATTTCTTTTGAGGTTTTAAAGAAGAACCTTTTTAAGCATCTGTTTACATCTGACAGTACCTTTACTGTGGCTACGAGAATGCAGTGGGTGACTGCACCTGTTATCTGTTCCACTTCGGTTTTTACAGCAGGTATGAATGTCCTCACTGAAAAATGTACTCCTGGGTTTAATTTGTACAGTAGTTCAGTTTGCACAGCTGCAAGGCCAATGCCGAGTCCCAAATTAATTGCTCAGAGCTTGTTTGCAAATTACTTGTTTTCATGCGTTCCTCCACCACAGTCACAACTTGCAGAGCGCGTCCTCAGACTGTCTCCAAAATAGAGGGCCAGCATTCAAAGGGCAAGGTCATGGTCTTGCCCATGGGGGAAGCAAAACAAATGTATTTTGAAATATCTAAGGGTTTAAATACCAACAGTACCTGTTAGCATAACTAGTCCACACAAACACATTTTTTTACATAAACATCTACCAATTAAATGAAATTCCTATATGAAATAAAAACCATTTTCTTTTTATTAATAACAAAAAAAAGCATGATTTATGATTATGTCTTTATTGGGCTCAGATCCAAATTCAGACTATATTAAGAGCCAGATCTTATGCTCATTAAACAGTAAAACACATGATTACCCCAACTGCCAATGCATGTCATGGTTATCACACAAAAGCGGAGCGAAAAGAACACTTTTTTTGGGCAGTACAGAACTTAGAACAAAGAAAATCTGATTTGGAATGGGATCTTTACGGCCTCCCTTTTAGTTACATTTCTAATTAAAATGCTTTGATCTATTAATGCCAAGGGACCCTGCTAAATGTATTCAATGCAGAAGTCGCATACTTTTCCTGAGCTCCCAAAATCTCTTAGATCTGTGTGCACTTATGCTGCGTGCAGTTAAACCGCTCACTAAAATGAAAAGATATCTAAGAATAACTCACTTCCATTAGATTTATAAATCACATTAATTAATTCTACATCTCCAGTGGTGTAGAGACCAAACTCTAATGCGAGATCTAATTAAAGAAAAGGGGAAAAAAAATTGGAATAGAAACACAGAAGTAACTGTTTAGCCTCAAATTAATGAGGCGCTATGCTAAGCAAGAATGTCCATAAATCCCTAATGAGGATTTTAAACACATTAAAACTTCCTAATACAAAGTGTTTGCCTTCCTTTTATCCAATAACAAATAAGCCAATAATTTTCTGCCTCTAAATGACACTATTAACTGTCATGGCATGTTTTATTTGACAAACCCTCCATTCAAATACAGTAAAACCAATTAATTTGCCTGCTGTGAAATGTGTTTCTTGATAGCTTTTATGTGATTTTTCTTCTCAAAGAAATGTAAATAGGAGGTCAATGTAGGTGCCTGATTTTGCTTAAAAATATGCCGCAATAACTATAGATTTTCTAGTCAGTTTGCATTTCAAATGAATTGAAAGATAACCTCCATTTTCAGGTCATCAATCACATAATGGTCTCCTGATAAGTAAACAGTTACAGAGTAATAGTTTTATTACGAGGGAAATGGTCCCATATTTGAGCCGTGATAGTTGCAAAATTACCACTTTGTTCTGTTATAAATAACGGTTCGCAATCAGGGTGCTTGGCCTCTCTGCCTTCCCCGGCAGCCCGGCGAGGGCCGCGCCGCCCCACCAGCCCCACGCAGCGCCGCGCGGCACCGCGCACCGCAGCCCCCGCAGCCCCGCTCCTCCGGCTACGCACCACGGCCAAGCTCCACGTCCTTCAACTCTGAGGATGGCAATGCATTACCGTTTCAGGTTTTTTTTGGTCAGAAAAATCTACAGAACACATAAAAGGTAATTCTGGGGTTTCAGGGGTCCCCTGGGCCCCACTTAGTAGATCTCAGCAGAGAAAAGCAAGACCGTGTCAGGACTACCCTGCCACTAAGGCGCACCTGAATCTCCAAAGCTCTTCTAAGGTTTCGTCACTGGGAAGCTTAGCCTACTAAAAAGTACACATTTTATACTTCAGAAACACACTTTTCTCAGTCTGTGCCCACTATGTGAACTGAATCGCACTGTAAATTGAAGGCAAAATAGAGGATAATGCATGGCATGCCATGCTTTATGGGGCCTAACTGAATGCCAATTAATCTTTACAACATATGTACAGTTCCATCAACTCTTGCATTGCATCATGATCACATGAACACTGTGGGTTTTTTGCCTTAAGACAGAAACACAACTTGGAAAAAACCCATGACACACCACATCCACACACACAGAGAAGGAATGGGGAATTAAATAAAATGAGTATGTCTACCAGCACTGAAAAGGACATAACTGCTCACTTATTTAATCATCTGCAATAGATTACCAACCAGAACTGGATAATTTGTGTAACACACCATGACAGCTGATTTCCAATTTGCACTATCTTGTACTTGTGTTTCTTCTTGAAATAAGCTAAGAAAACCTGCAACCTCACTTGGAAGAGCAGCGCCAAGGCTGCCTGACCTCTGAGGAGGGCCAGTGAGAAATGAGGCTGGGACAAATCAAATGGCAGTGAAAGTGCTCTGCATCTCTGTTAGCCACTGTCCCCATCACTGTGACACACAGCCCCAAACCCTTATTCCTTCCTCTTTCCCCCAACAGAAATTCCCGTTACTATTGCCAGAAATTTTTGCCGTAGTGACCTTTCCGCAGGGATGTCTGCAGAAGCAATTTATATTTATATATTATCATATAAAATTATATAAGTATGTATCCAAATAAGAGAAAAATGCATTATGCAAATATCCGTATTTTGCTCCTTAACTACAATCCTATTTAATAAGCTTAGGAATTGAATTGCAGCATTTTCTAAAAGTAAATTGAAGATACCCTTGTCCTGCCCAAACAGTTGAGAAAAACATGTTCTTTTTATACACTCTCAGCTAATAAAAATTCCCAAATAAAACTTTAAAAAATATTTGAGAACTATGCTTGACACAGTCAAATATCAGGAAACCAATTTCATGATGGATGCAAGCTTTTGAGGTTAAGATACTGCATATAGTAACCTGTATTTTGCTCATTTGGCAATCCAGTCTTCCTGAAGTCTGAACTACGCTCCACCTCTCCAGAATGCAGCTGTCTGCATCTAATTTTGCTGATAAAATATAAATAAAAAATCATTTATATTTTTGCAAAGGATCTGATGATATCCCACATCAACAACTTTTACATCTATTTCTTAATCGAGACATTGAATTGGGCTAAGACCACCTGACATTATTTCACTTCTGACCTTTTCAACTGTCAAAGCAGACAGATTTTTATCCTACAAGATTCGAGCCAAAGCCTCAAAGGTGCAGTGCCAGAGCATTAATCCATTTCACTAGACAGTCATTGAAATTATAATTGAAAGTTCAACTTACTTTAGCATTTTATGCTGAAATACTTCTGGCAGCCCAGGGCAGAAAGTTGAAATCTGGTTTCCAATGGAGACCATTTCCAATGGTTTCTAAATGTTGGCAGTGAAATTCCTTATTGTCAAAGAGATCAGCGGATGCCGGCTTCCATTAATTTACTTTCTGTGACTGCTGCTCACTTCAGGAAGCCTTTCTTTACCTAAGGATGCTGACCTGCTGCCGGATCCCATCAGAAACAGACTAGGAAAGACACTGATTTATTAGGAGACTGGGGACACTTCAGGGAAATCCCCTACAGGAGCCAGGGCAGATCCCATCCCTCCATTTATTCTGACTGATGCCATAAGCAGAAACACAAATCTGCACAGCAGACATACTGCGGATCTGTAAAAGCTCCAAACTCAAGCTACATAAACTGACCCGTGCATATTATCAAGAGTACCTCCAGAATCTGAAGGATCGGTAGACAGCTTTGTCTCTTCACCAACAGGTTGTCATAAAGGAAAATGGACTTTTGAATCTGAAAATAACATCACCATTTTAAGTAGTCAGTGGGCTGTAAATCCTTTGTTCTGGTATTCTGGAGAAGCCCAGAGGTCTTTGGCCAGGAAGTTCCCTATAAATAACAGTTTATTATTCTTAGACTAATCTCAAAAGCTATCTAAACAAGCATTTAAGTTAACTTGGAAGACATGTTTCATTAAAACCTAAATGTCTTTTTTCTTCATTTTTACAGTTGGGGCTGACTAGTAATTCTTGGCATCTTATCCAAAGGCTAAAAAGCTTCCTTTTTGGGAGTGGGAAGGGGCAACAGGGAACATGAGATCTAATACCTATTATGCAACGATAGGCCATTTTATTGATGTTTTCAAGACTACTGTATTTGCTCTATAAATTATACTGTCTATATCAGCAAAAGGTACCTTAAATCCTTAGTGCCAGGATATTAGCCTCTTTATTCAAAGCACTGAGAAATAATGCCGCAGCAATGCATGAGCAATGGGAAGAAAAGAGCCCTGAAGAAATTAACTGGGTGTGTGTTGGGTCTCCTTGAGGCACAGCGATCTGAAGGCTCAGCTCTCAAAGTCAGACCATTAAGGCAAGGAGAAAACAGACTGGCTCCTAGGCAATGCAAATCTCACAGAAGGGCATCTGAGACAAACACCAGAATTGCACGATACCTCAGGGACATCAACAGTGACATTAGCAAACCTTCTGTACCCTTGGAGAGGGTGTCTTGGCACTTAGTGCTTCAGCTCCTTTAATTACTTTGCTGTTACCGGCCCTATACGAGATGTCTGTCTCCTACTCTGCATGTGTGTATGTGCATATAACTGAGTGTATATGCATTCCTCCTTCCCTTTCTTCTTACTTAGATGTTAATGGCAAAGATGATCTACTGATCCATGGACTGCTGCTAGTGTTATTTCACACACACAGTGCGACCTCTCCTATGGTACATCTGTTTGTGTCCGTGTCCAGGTCCTGACACAGCACAGGCAGCAATCGCTCTTTGGATCCCTGTCTGGACTATTGCTTTCAATCTAGTTTGCTGCACTGTACTCAATCCACATACTCTGTCAATGATCCAACGCACAATTCCCTTTGCCTGCAATGGGATCAAGGACACAAGCCCTTTACCAGTCAGCTTTCACAGAAAACGTAGTTAATTTCAAACAGTTTTGTTTAACAAACTTTACAATAAATATTCTGACCAATAAATATTCTGACAAGATAAAAGAATTTTGAAACCACAAAGACAGAGAGGATTTGGGAATTTATATTTTCACTTTGCTAGAGGTGTACTGCAACTCCGGGCAAGTTAATTAACTTCTGGGTTTCTTTGTTTGTGCATCTGTATAAACCAAATAAGCAATATATAACTACCCACCACCTAGTTACAGTAGGAAAGCAGTGGTTTGGAGATCCTCAGCAGGACGGTGTGATATAGGAGTGACATATATACACAAAGCTGTATACAACTGGAGATTTCCTGACTGCTGTAAATGTCAATCCTCAATAAATGGTTTGACCTTTTTTATCTATTATTTCCATTTTATAACTGAAATCAGGTCTGACACACTGAGCATTTCAGGTGAATAAATGCAGCCTGGGGATGACTTTGCAGTCTCATGTCTCACATCACACCCTTGAAATGCAATGATCTCCCCAGAAATACAATGCTGTCTTGGTACTTAAGCCCCAAGGACCTCCCAGCATCCGTTTGCTGGCTGACCTAACAAGCCCATGAGCCCATTATCAGCATGTCTCTATAAGCCAACCAGGTTTCTTTTAGTGGAACTGCTTAAAGCATATAGCAGTTTGATCTTAGAGAAGTTATTCTTTAGGCATTTAATTGAGATCTTCCATGGGCAGAGTCACCTTCTGGATGAACCCACTTCCGCACTGACTACACAGAGAGGCCAGGGACACCACTCTGCTTAATCAGGGCGTCTCAGTTAAAGACTGAAAGTTAGGTGAATTAAATACGGATCGCAAAACCCACAATTGCACTGCAGCTCATGTGCCAGGCTGAACTCGCAGTGCAGAAATGGAAACAGATGGGGAATAAATTCCCCATCAGACAGTGGCTTGGGGATCTGAATGCAAGACCGAGAGCCAACCACTCTTGTCAAGCTAGACAATGAGCAATTTGTTGTCTAATGATAATTTTGAATTGGAGAGAGGAAGGGAAATTGCTTTGATCTGGACTTAAAACAACATTTTAAAAACTTTTCAGAAAACTGAAAATTTGAAAGTGTTCATTTTGTGTCAATTTAAAAAAACTTCACTGTGACAAAAATGGAGGTGTCTCCTACTGATTCCAACCTGGTAAAACACTTTCCTTAAGAAAATAAAACAAAAACAATGTCAGGAGCTCCAGAAAGAAACAGCATAGAACTTTTTTTAAAAAATGGAAATGCCTAAATGTCTGCTTCTGATTTTCATAATTTCCCAGAATTTGTAAAACCCAATAAAATAAAAAAACATTAACAGGAGTGGCAGTGTTGCTAAATTTGATCTAGCACTGTAGAAACCGTGCCTGCCTGGTTGAAGAGCTGCATGGCTGAATTTCAGGCTTCCCTCTCCCACAGCCTTCCCAGTGGGATAACAGAAAATCCAGTTTACTTTCCACATACAACTAAGTTAATTAAAATCACAGAATTGTTACAGGGCTAAGGTGGTTTTTTTTCGACATAAATGCCTCTGTTCGCATGCTACCAGTAAGCTCAAGAAA
This sequence comes from Pluvialis apricaria, assembly GCA_017639485.1. Classification (NCBI taxonomy): domain Eukaryota; kingdom Metazoa; phylum Chordata; class Aves; order Charadriiformes; family Charadriidae; genus Pluvialis; species Pluvialis apricaria. The sequence goes on from CM030017.1 coordinate 10,310,528, forward strand.
ACGAAATGAAGAAACTCTCAGAAATTATCAAACTGCCAAATTTTTCTCATTGGGTTTTACAGAGAACAGCCCCGCTTTAATTGGCTGAAGGGAAAAAAGCTGTCATATCTGAAATGGCCAGAAGAGAGAAAACGCTGGCAGAATGATGTCTTCGTAGGTGAGGGTAGTCCAAGACTTAATTCCATGTGTCAGGGCAAGATAACACACAGTCATACGCATATGATCTCATCGGCCCTTCAGGAGACAGGATTTTACTTGACGTTTGGTAATATTATTTTAGAGACTTTCTTAATATGTTTGCAGAACACACAAACCAGGAAAAAATGCTGTGTAAACCTCAATCTGGATACCACTTAAAGGGATATGCAATCATTATAATCAGAGTAATCATGGCATTATTAATTACAAGAGGAAAAAAATAGATAAACAACCAGTAGGAATTCCATGTGTTGACAAAAGCGTTTGCTGTCTATCACAGTGTTCGCATCTCTCCCTCTCGGATGCCTATGCGCACTTCCATGTATATATGCGTGCACCGCTTGGGCCGGCAGCGTACCCAACCCGTATCAGCCTGAGGGTACTACTCAACCTATCAGGGTGAAAAATATCCCTGCTGCCACCCCTGCTCTGCCCCCACCAGCTGCTTGGAGACCTCCTGCCCACCCACCCCTCCTGCTGGCCCCCGGCGGGCAGGCATTTCGGACAGCGTGATGGTCCCCTTTACAACAACATTGGTTTATGTTTTGCAAAAAGTCATTCCAGAGCGTCGTGCCGACTAAAAGGGAATTCAGGGTCAGTTACTAGATCACCTCCCATTTCTTGAGATGCCTTGCAGGCATTTTCAGTGCTCCTGCCCTGAACCTCTCTCCGCAGGGACCCCAGGCAGGGGTTGCCCAGCAGCCTCAGGGCAAACCTGACCCGGTTCCTCTTGCCCTCCCCAGCGCCATCGGGGTTCGCAAGCGCAGCAGCACAACCTGAGCCGCCTCCAACCGATCACCCTTTGGCTCCAGCTTGAGCAACCTGTGAGCCCTCAGGGGCAGGAGCTAGCTGCACCAGCAAAAGGGGTCGTGCAGGTTTGGAAAGTTTCCTTCTAAACTACAAAGGCTAAAAACTTAGGGCTCGATTCCCTGTTGTAACTTGACAGCTAGAAGGGAGGTATAAAACTGTGTTGGAAGGAACCGCCTTCTTAGAGAGTGGCCCGGCCCGGCGTGCAGGTGCGCTGGCTGTCGGTGCCCGCTGTGCCACGCGTGGGTCCCCGTCCCAGCAGCCGCAGAGAAGGGCTCCCACAGCAAACCGCCACCCCAGCCCAGCCCCTGCCTGGCCCCACAAACACCAAACACAGCCTGAAGCCACCCTCAGCCCGCCTTCACGAGGGGCCAGAAAAACTAACAATCAGAGCTTTCTTTTAAGCCATGAAAGCTTAAACTCTGTAAAGCTTGACAGCAACTTGCACTCCCAGCTAAGCCATCAGCATTTTCAAGCCTTAGGGAGATAAACAGATACTTGTGTGTTTTTATATATAAAGTCATACGTATTTGTAAATACTCAGATGATTTCCATACACACCCACCAGCCACACAATGCAATAATAAATTATTCCAATAAATGGTATTACTCTAGGAAAGCAACAAGGATAAATATAATTGCACAAGGTTTAAACAGGATGTAAATCAGCATTAAAAAAAAAAAAAAAAGGCAAGTTAACGTGAAGCTGTTTACTCCTAGAGAATCTCCACTGCTCTAACATTTCAGCAATAGCCTCCAGTCGTGAGTGTGCTGCAGGAAGTAACAGAGAGCAGTTCAGCAGATGAAACAAAGAGGACCTAATTACCATGCGAAGCACAACATCCTTCAGATGTGATGAGAAACGTGACTGCATGAAAAACTGGTCCTGGGGAAATTTCAAAATATGACCACCCAAGCATAAAGAAGAGAGTGGCGAAAACCAGAGAAACTGCAACATGAGGGTATAGTATTTCTATACAAAGAATATTAGTTTAAACACATGCACATACAGATATTGTGTACATACACACATCTATATGCAAACACACCAATACAAGGAACTATGTGATTGTGGATGAAAGCTATAAATGTATAAAAGCTTTCAAACCATATGCTACATATTAATAAAAAAATCACATAAATTCTTTGTATGTTGATCCATGGAGATTCTTGAGGGAAAAGCAAACAAACAGCCAAATGCATGAAAAACAACTAAGCAGCCTGACAATCCAGCTCTATCCTTCCATTTTCATCATCCTTGGTCATTTAATATTAATTTTTGCCTACAATTCCACAGTTTGAATGTAAATAATTTATGAATATTGGCCATAAATTATTTTGGGGGTTCTGTTGTGGGTGTTTTTTTTTTTTTTGGTGGGTTTTTTGGTTGCTTTTGTTGTTTGTTTTTTTTTTTTTAAGAAGAAAATGGATGATAAGCACTGACATTTTAGAGCAAGGGAAAGTCTGATTCTCAGCTACACGTAGAAAAGTTGTACCATTTGCGAAAAAGTTCAAGGAGGTATTTAAAGCCACAACTGAGAAAATGCTGGCTTGTGCTTCGACTGGGCTCAGCACAGTGGCCACGCCGCCGGCTCTGCAGTTAGCCTCTGCCAGCTGCACAGAGCGCACACTGGTTTGGCACCAGTGCAACTGGACCAAGACCCCCATCACCAGCATGACGTGAGACTACGCTCAGGAACAGCCAGTACTCCCTCCAAGGTGGAAAAACAGCGCACCATTTCTAATTTTGATTTACCAAATAACATGCCCTTTTGGACAAGAAATTGCTAAAAAAATTAGCATCTCCTGAACACCCTTTTGCTACAGAACCTGAGCAAGGCAGATGTTAACCTACTCATTTATTACCCCAGCTCTGGGCTGGGGGGGTGGGGCACATGTATAGCTGATGGTGCGTCTTGAAAGGCTGTTCAAAGTGTGCAAAAACTGAGAAATAGAGTTTGCAAATTCCTCGGCACGATCAATACTGCTCTCCAGCTCCAGATTCCCTTTATCGATGACAGCCTCTCTCGTTGCAGTGATTAGAGATTCTACATCTTTTAATCACAAAGAACATGACAACTACACCCTATCTATAGCTTTGTGATTTACAGCAATTGATGCACTATCATAATTACATTAGTGCAACGATAGCTTTTGGGTGTTGCCCAAGCAGCTGAATTTAAATATGGTTGCATTTGTGACAAACTGATTACGAAAATCTGATGTTTGAATCCAGCACTGATTTTAACCCATTCAGCTTCCCTTGTCTCCCTCTGCCTGCTAGTGACAGGGATGCACCTTTTTTTTTTTCTGCCTCACCAATTCTAACCATAAGAACCTAGAAAGCTGACCTGTGGGCTAAAAAGAGATGCCATGTGATGGGGTTGTCTTATGTATATGTTAACAGGCAGAATATAAGTTTTGGGAGCAACATCCCACTCTTCTAATAAAGTATCAACTCCTATCGCCAACAGCGGGTGGATTTCAGCTTAGCCAGTATAGCCCTTATTTTGAATTTTTTTAGATGACTCCCCAGTTTATACAACAAAATCATTTGAACACTGATGCTTCTTTTTAATTTCAGGGGATTTGTTTGTTTTATTTTTAGCCTGATTCCTGACAGAAATGATACACCCACAGACTGTAGTCACGGGAGTCTGAAATAATGCATGTGTTTGTGCTGTCATACAAAAAGGGTGTTCAACTCACCCCTGCTGTCCAGCATCAAGGTCAAAAGATATGGAAACTCTTCAGAGTTTGAAAAGAAGGCAGTGGGGGAGAGGAGAGGGACCCTACTGCTGTCCCATTACAGGAAAAGCTAATAATGCTCACCCTTTGTAGGATATCAGAGGATCCGCATGAGCGAGAGACACTACAAGCGAGGCTTCATTAGCTCCTTCGCTCACAGAGTGACTTCTTTTTACAAGAGAACAGAAGATTTCAGTCTCCTGAACTGAAAGAAAGCACAGGCTGGCAGGGAAGAACGAGACCAGATGAAAAGCAGGTTCTTCTTATCTCTTTCTAAATATTACCATACAAAGTATTGGCTTGCATCCCCCCGGCAGTGTCCCACCTAACAACACTCAAAACAACGAGCCAGTGCCAGAGCTGGTGCCTGCTACTTGCAGGCAATGGGAACCAATTCAGGACAACTTGCATCTTTTCCCAAAGCCTGAGCGAATGCCAAAATGGCTGTGGCATGTGCCATGGACTTCTTGGAAGACCTCAGTTCAGCTCACTGCTCTGCCGGACGCCTCTCATGCCAGCCCAGGAGACTGCACCCTCTGTCTGACCCTCTGCTTCTACCCAAAGGCCAGGACAACGGCACAGGGACTCTGGGAAGACCCCATCACACCTGACAGGGGACGTGCCAAGCCATTTCACGATTCCCTACACCAGCAGGCTCAGTTGCAGGCACGCAGCCAGCCACAGAGCGTCTCCTTGTGAGCGCTTTGGATTTACAGCAAGAAACCAAAAGCTACAAGTCTAATACGTCACAAGAGATCAAGGACACTACCGATGGCCTAGATCTCTGTAACAGAAGTATCTCAGCACAACCCTGCATCACCTCCCAGCGTCCCCGTTTATGCAGTTAAGTGCTGGCAAGCGCCGCACTGGCAGCAGATCGAGCACGCTCTGCATTTATCAGAGCAACGGGCAGGGCTGGCACCGCTCCTCCTCTTGCTTTGAACACAAAGAACAAGGCCCAGAGTGACCAGCCCGCTCATCAGCCCCGTGGCAGGGCAGAGAGGGAGGACACAGGGAGAACTGCACAGCCACATCAACATGAAACCTCAGAATTAATCCACAACATTCTATTATACAGTTAGTTTACATACAACATCCCGGAGATGTTTCTGAGTATTTTTGAATCACTGGGGATTATCTGGCCATCCAGACTGCAGGCAGGAATCCATGCAAGAGGGATGCTTGCTCTCTCCCTTCCTCAGCAGAGATCCCCCGAGCCAGACAGTCTGTCCAGCCGCTATGTTCCGCTCAGCTGCCGCCTTCTAGGAAGGGCTACTGAGCAGGATGCAGCAAGTTGCCAGGGACCAGCCCCATCGGTCGGGCTGTAAACTTGGTTTTGCTGTTGGAGCTGATCATTTTCTCCTGATGACAGAGCACAGGAATGGACTGAACTGTCTGTTTAGTTTGGGAACATTTAAATAGTTGGAAGGATGCTCAGTGCCAGTGCGCGTGGAGTGTTTATTGTTCTAAATCGAAAGCCAATATATAAACACACATCTTTTAAAAAATCCACTCTTTTCCTTAAAGCCCTAAAAACCCACCCAGACTATTAAGTTTCGTTTCTGGGATCAAACCTGTCTATCATCGCTGCATGCATGGCAGGACCACGGCAGTGCTTGAACAGACTAATTTCTTGTGCAGCTGTACGGCGCTTCTGCCTGTTCCCTCCATACTGCTTGAGCTGCAGTTGCATTAATATCCAGGTACACACTCCGAGGCGCAGGGTTGTAAATGTGTTGTGACCCAGCTGGATTGGCGTCCTTGCCCAGTCTGTTGTCTTGAGGCTCTACTGACAAGTATCAACTGAGCCGCTAAGCACAGATTTAAGAAACTAGGTTTAGGCAGCTGCTCTATCCTTTCCAGTCTGGATATTCTGCTTCTGGATACAGCTCCCAAGGATAAACAACTGTTGTAATCACAGTAAAATAAATACTTTATTACAGTTGAATAATGTTGGTTCTAATTACAGTATCATTGATGTATTTTCCTATTAGAGGAAGATTTCCACTTATTCTTTTTTATATTTATTTACCCAAAACATAATACTCAGCGTGATGTTTGCAATTGAGCTGCTGCTGCTCTCTTTTTCTGCCAGTTTTACAGCTGGGCTGTTCGGCAAAGTTGATCTCACATCCTTCCAAAAATCAAACAGGTATCAGTTTAGCCCAGACAACTGCTGTCAAAAAGGGGCTCTTCCTATGCCTTCTAGGGGTCACATCCCCTACAACCACTCTAGCCTCTGAATGGGAGCCTTGTCCAAGGAATTAAAAAGACACCTAGATCAGACCTAAGAGGCATTTAGCTTTGTTCTCAGCGCTCAGTTGGCTGTGTTAGGAAACTCAGGTTGATATTTTGGTATAACTGGCTTTTTTTTTGCCAAGGAGATACCCTGAGGATTAGCACTTAGTAAGAAGAGAAAATTGCTACGAGTATTGTTCCTCCAAGTCATTTTTCTCATTGGTGCTGCAGGGGAAAACTACAACCGCTTAAATATGGGACAGGCCAGGAGTTGAATGAGCAATGGCTTTATTTCTGTGTCTACACTGCCGATTACCTGCAAAATCCCAATAACGTGCGACTCCAACAATATCATATATGCTGGTAAAGGTAAAAAAAACAGCCGAAAACCCCGTTCATCCTCCCTAGTGGTTCCCTGCATCTTAGTTCCTACCGACTGCTCCTTGTTACCCAGCTCCCATGCATTTGGTTGTGCAGATGCTCTCCAAGGATACGGGTAATCTGAGATTACAACCTGAAAACTTCCCAAATACTGCTATGTCAGGAGTCGGTTATATGGGAAAACAGAGCAAGTGTTACTATTTATTCAGGCAGTCTATAGTAAAACTAAGCTCAACAAGAACAGGATGATGACAATAAAACTGGAAAGAGCAGTTTAACAACATAACTCTTTCAGCAATGATGACAACACCACACCATAACCTCAGCAAACAACTGCAAAAACAGGTCGGTGAACCATTATGCTACGAGGGCCATCCCCAGAAGCATGCTCAAAACCTGTCAGACCCTTTTATACAAGATTCAAGTTCTCTGGGTTAAAAAAAAAGGGGTTGGGGGGAGATTATTTATTGCTCTCCCATGGCTTTGAGAGCATGCCCTCTACATGCTAGGACTGACGCATTTCATTGACAGAAAGCTTTAATATCTTTTTTTTTCACCCACCTTTTCTTGGAAACGTTGCTACAGACAGCACCAAGAAACAAAGGGGCTTCCTGATGCACAGAAATTATGTATTAAAACACCACCAAATGGAAGAAGTTTGCCTTGGGCTTGGACTAGCTTCCCAGGACACAAATCGGGACAGAGGGAGAGTTTGGGGGCATGGGAGTGCGGCAATCGCTGATCCGTAGAGTGGAGACAGTGACACACCCAGGGACCAGAGAGGACCAGGAGTTTTCTGGAGGTTGTATGGGAAAATGGGAACTGAATCCAGGGTCTGACACCTCCACTGGCAAAATTGCCAGTGACTTCAAACACCATTGACTCGTAACAGCTACGACAATTTACACCAGCTGAAGACCTGCCCCCAGGAGTCCTGCCTTGCCGCCCTCTGCTCTTACTGCTAGAGATCGATGACTCTTACAGGTCAGATTTTTTGTTTTGTTTTGTCAGGCTTAGATTGCTTCTTTGTACACTGCTGAGATCAAATCAATTACTTTCCACTCCAACCATCTGACCAAAGTAATTCTAATGGAGCAGAAAGCAGAAACTCAGATAAAAGAAGGGACAACATATTTTTCACTGTTATCTTTGTGCTGAGCATGATAAAGAAGGAATGAAGGCTGAAATAAAGATCATTCTTAATAATTCCCTCTCACGTAAGAGTAATGATCTTAATTCCCACCCTTTGTCTTTGTTGTGGAGATTGGGGACATGAGTTTAGATGGAAGATGAACCCTGTAAGTCTTCAAAGGAAGAGCACTTATAACAGAAATCCTGTTTCCCTGATAATCATATCCAGGAAAACTATTATTTTGGAACATGATTGCATTTTTCAGCTACCTTAATACCATTTTTACTGTTCAGCTGCATGAAAAATTACCTAACCTGTTGGAATGGATTTCTTGACCCACACATAGCTACATTAAAGGGTGTAATTTAATGCAATCTAACTAAATTAGCACCAATTAGACAGGCTAAATTAAAGGGCATGTCACTAATAAATTTTATGCTAAACATATTACTGATAATAAGCTCACTAAAAATTGCATAATGAAATAAAATATTCTTTTTAACACTGCTCAGTCTAAATATGAATATATAAAAAGTCATGAAATCATGAAATATAGTATGCTAATTCCCAGTTGCCTTTCAGGATAACATCACAGCAATATTAAAATATACCGATTACAGTGGTGTTTAAAAACAATAGGTCAAATCCTACAGGGAAGCAGAAAGCCAGGCTAAAATCCATGCAATACCTAGGATCCTGAACCTGCAAACATTTACATATATATGCCCAGCTCCTTTGAATTCATCATGTCTGCTCTTGTACATGAAGTTGTTGGCTTGCTGCTGTGTGGCTGCTGATTTTTTTTGGTTGCTGAATTGCAGCATGGACCAGGGTGTGTGGGAGGACTACAGAAAGTGGCTGGATTTGCATTCAGACACTTTTTTCTGGAGAATATTTTCCAAGTTTTACCTTCCAAAATACCAAGTACCAAAGCTTTACAGTACACTCCTCCTAAGTCCCGTATGTAAAGGTATTCCACAGTACAAAAACTACAGTCAAAGAGGTTATTCGACGCTTTAAGTGGTTCTTTGATCAGTGCAAGTAAGGCTGATTTCCTACAGCTCTGTATGCGTGCATCTGTCTGTCCTCTCTTCTGTGGCTGGATTCTCTGATGTCTGATGAGAGTTGGGCTCATACTATGTCCCTTTTCCCAACCACAGCCTCCCTAGGCTCTCTCTTTCCTAGCTGACTGCTTGTTTTCATAAAACTTTCAACTTTGAGAGTGCTACCATGTCATCCACATTTCTGCAAATTGGTCAGGGGGTGCTGGATGGGCAAAAAGACACACTGAGACCCCCCCAAATTGCCTACGTCCTATTCCTACCAGCAGGTAGTGGGAATCTGGTGACTCAGCTGTAAGCATGGTTTAAGAATGGGATGCTTAGCAGACTGAATGCACTGGTGTCCATGTTTACAGTTATGCCCCAATAAGCAGCTTGGAAAGGTGTAAATGAGCCATTTGTGACTCCATTCATTTTCATCCTCAGGGAAGCTCAAAACTCCTGGATGCCCCTCGCTCCCAAGGGCTATTAAGGTACTAAATGCTGCCAGGCAACATGGTTGCATCCTCACCTAATGCACAAGTCCTCCGCGGGGCAGACCCAGAGGTTTATGACCCTTTTGCATCTTCTTTCTGACACAAAACAATCAAAAGGGCAGACAAGCTCTGGCACTCGATGTACAATTCATCTATCAGTTATTTATTAATCAGTAATAAAGTAAATCAGGGATAGTAAAGTGGAAGTGACATCTTTATTAAGATAGACCAACATGTCCTGAATAGTAACGAGAATGGGCTTCTGGAGCACATTCTCTGCATTCACGCGTTAACTAATTAGGGCCCTCAGCAGGGTCCGTGCTCACATGAGTTGTCTTTTCTCACACAGGTAGCCTAGAGTTAATAGGCCTGTTCATGTGAGTAACATTTGTAAAAAGCATGTTCTAGCCCCAAATTCCCTGTCTTCAGCTTCCCTGCAAAAATCAAACCCCCAAAAATACTCTGAGGCAGAAATAGAGGTACTGTTTTAATGAACACAAATAATTCTGCAGAAAACCTGCACTAGAGTCCATTTGGACAGTTTTAAATGGCCTCCTGACACCCCGTGCATAGGTTGTGGCCAATGCTTGAAGGCCAATTGAGCCTTAAACCAGACAGGAAGAGCGGTAACATGCAACTAAAACTATATATGAAAATTTTGCAAGTTAAAAAATCAGCATATGTGGACATCACCCACATTTTGGGGGCTGCAGCCCATTCTCAGAAAACAGGAAGACTTCATATCAGAGCATGTTTCCCCCCCCTTCATAAATACATACTTCCCTCTCATAAAAAAACCCACAAACAAATAGGATTTGTTGGATTCTGTTCAGGCCACAGCAAAAAATAAAAAAAAAAGACATGATGACATTGCGCAGGGCCCATTAAAATCCTGAAAAGTGCTACAGACACCTGCAAACTTGGCTTTTCCAGCTCTAGTGCTTCCAATGTTCAAACAGATTTTTAAAATAGCTAAGAAACCATGCCAAATGACCACTGTTAATCAAAGACTCCTTTCAAATTGTATGAAAACAAACCAGCATCAAAAATGGTGAACTGCCATCTATGCACACTTTAATACATGAGGAACTGAAAAATAACTGAACTTACATTGGTGCATATTTTGAGGAAAAATGTTGGCTTTGGAATAAAAGGGCCATACTCGGGTTCTTTAGGAGTACTGTGGTTTTGTTGTACAAAAATAATTTTCTGATGTTTAGAATATTTTTCCCATGCAGTGTTTAAGTCAGCATCCATGTGGATGCAAAGTGCCATTATTTTCAGATTAGCTTTCAGGGTATCAGCCTCTGCAGGATCTAGCCCATCAGAGACAGAAGTATCGTTCCAGGACACTTCTGCGCACTGTGCACCGCGTGGCATAAAGCCCCAGATGGTGGCTGCCTCTCTGCAAAGTGTTCTTGCTAAATCAAAAGCAGCCCTCTGAATATATAGCTTCACTATCATTTCAAAAACAATACACAAGTGATTTATTCTCTTTAAAAAAATTATCAGTTGGGTTCATTAACCTATAGCCGTACAAAAGCAGGAGTCAATTATGTTGCCACATCAGATGTGTGTAAAGATAATTACCCTGAAAAGAAGATGTAAAGGTGTCCATAAAGGCAGTGAAATGTGACCTATTAAATCAAGCTGTAACCTATTATGGGTCAAAAAACACATTTGTAGGGCCAACAGGCTCATGGCAATGGCCAATCTAGCATGAATTCTGCAGGTGTCTTTTTCAAACAAACATGAAATCTATCCTTTTCATTCCTGCAATGTTACTGTCTCCTTACCTTCCATACACACTGTTTACTCGACGCACACACACAATCGATGCACACAAATGTCTCTTCAAAATTGTGCAGAAGAACACACCATGTATGAGTGCTTAAACAGCAAATAAGACACAGAAAATAAGCACCAGAAAATCCACAAAGAGCACCATAACCCCACTGTTTTACTGGGCATTTCATAATGCTCTTAGTCTCTCTGTCACCTTACACAAAGTACCATATCCTTAGTAGGGTAAATCTGCATCGGAGTCAATGATCCAACTCAAGATCTGACCCAGCTGTCTATGAAGATTGATAAAAATCTTACAAATGTCCCGAAATTCTTGTTTTGTGCAATTTTCTAACACTAACTTGAAGTTATTAAAAAAAAAATTAAAATTAGCATGCAACTTTGGGTGGCTGTGACTAACTTCTGAGTGATGTTCCTTTTGATTGATTTAAACCACTTCATTTCCAGTAAGCACCTCTAATATTTGAAGGACCTAATTTAACCAATTTAGATTATATTTTGCCTCATTTGTACTCACTGCAACAAATGGGTTGAAAAAATCTGCTTTATGTCACATGCTAAAATATATAGGTATTATTGAAACTTCTCTGAATGCCTCTCCTTTGCTTCTCCTTTGGGATGACTCAGAATAACCTTTTGGGTTATACTGGGCTTGATTCTGCTTTCACTTGCACCAGAGGCCTATTCAGAAGTAATTAAATGGAAGTCACCAGAGTTCTGTCACTGCAATCCCAGTAGAACTGAGTCTGTAATTAAACTTGAAAATTTTTAAACAGAAGTACCGCATTAATACAGGTGTACAGAACTGAGGCAGAAACACTGATGGCATGTAAACAGTTTCACGACAGTGCTGAAGACTAACAGCGTTGGTGTGGGAAGCAGATGTATTTCTGATTTACAGAGCTGCTGTGTCAATGGTCCTCACTCCAGTCACTTCAACAGAGCTAGGCCAGATGACCACTGTTAAGGGTCTCAACTCTTGAAGGGGGCACAGAAGTGGACTGCAATCTATGCAACACAGGAATAAATCATGAGAAACATGCTAAGTCACCAGAGTTAATGGTATAAAATCCAGACATTTAGGTAAAGAACCAGAGCCAAAGCATTTAATTTTTAAATGTGTTTACATTATTAAAAATATGACCGGATCAAGTTATCCACCAGGGAATGGCGTATACTCTCAGAAAAACGTGTAGATACAGATGCTTTCACCCTGGACTAGGCAGCTTTGCAGGTAACACACAAAACCCCACCTTTGCCTCCTTCAGAGTTATTATATTTTTATTCTTATCTAACATACTCCATACTCCTTTATATCCTTCACGCTGCATAGCTGGCTTTTAACTGTTCTAAAAATAACAGTCATTAAAGGAGGCACAGAGATGTTCCAGTCTCTTTGTTGAATCTGAATTCACACCAGCTCTGTCAAGGAAGGTTGGCCACAAACCTGTCTGCAGCAGGTGTGAGGCCGAGCTCCTTTTTGGAGAATTAGTCTCATCTATCATACACATTTGTTTCGGGTTAACCGGTATGTTGCTCACAGCAAAAGAAATTGAGAAGCCTCCCACCCAGTGCAGGAGAAGTTTAAAGTATTGGTCAGTAAAGTAAAATGATTCTGCAGAGATATCTGTGGAGATAAATTGCCCACTTATCTACCTTAATTTGTAAGACACATCAGGTGTCATATAAGACATTATTCCTAAGGGAGTAAGTCACCTTCATAATCATCACAGAGGTGAGAATGTTGGGCAAACACTAACTAAATCAAAAGAAAAAAATAATTTTCTTCAAGGAAACACAATTTGTATAGCACAGAAGCCCAACAAATGAAGGCTTAGCAAATCCAGTATCTATTGTTTGCTTTCCTATGCATATCTATATCTGCATACATGTTTTTTAAGAGAAATACACTTAATATAGTTATGGTGATAGCAACACTATTGTCCGTGTTCCTTCTTTTTCTTAAGCAATTCCAGAGAAGAAATTAGGTATTGATTCTCTCCCTACCTATGTCATCTTTTCTCTTCAAAAGATTCACGGCTTTCAGGCTTTAGTTCCACAAGCCAGTAGGTAGCATCTAAACAAGATTCGCTTTTCTGAAAGGAGCCCTGATTGCTATTAATTCTTCTGCTTTTCTTTTTTCTCAAAGTATTTTTGAAGTGCCTTTCTAGAGAAGCTAGAAAGAAATATTTTCAAGTTTCCCAGGACAAAGCCAAGAGAGTTGCTCCTTCACACTCACACCAGACCAGTCAATGATGCTAAAATAGTCTCCTACAAGTTAGGCAACCGATTTCAAATTTCCAGCCCCAGCTGACATTTAATTATCCTGCACAGAGACGAGCAGTTCCACCACATTCAGCAAAGAGAGACTTCCACCAGAATAACCAAGACCACCCTGGTGTTTACAATACCGACAAGGCATGTGACAGACTAAGGTTCAAGCCTCTGAGTTGAGCTGAAGAGAGCGGGAGTGTGAGGCTTTGCCATCCACATCACAAGGGAGTGATTGCTCTGGTGGCTGGACAGGGTATGGTTCCTCACCGTTCTCCACTAAAATGGTGGCCCTCTCCTGCCCAAGCAGAGACAGCCGTTACAGTGGAAATCCCTTGTCATTTCTGAGAGCACGCTACTCTTCTGTTCAATTAATTCCTTCAAATGGGTCACTGCCACTTTGCTGATGCAGAACACCAAAGCGGCATCAGTAGCTGGAGTCTCCAATCTGAAACTGAATGGTCAGAATCAGCCAGAGTGGGAGCAGGGGGGTAACAACACCTCTGGTTTGCCACAATTTTACCTGTAAATGATAAACTTGAATCCCAAGAAATTCACTTGTGCTATCAGGAAGTCCTGTCTTGAAAAATTCATACCATCAGAATTAAAGAATTTATTGCTGAGGCAGATGCAAACTGGAGTACCTAAGCTGACTTCAATGGAGGTGGGCTGATTTATGTCAGGTGAAGATCTGGCCTTGGTTCCATTCAAAAAAGACAAAACAGACTCTTCTTCTGATCAAGAGGTGGAATTTTGTAATTCACTTAATGAGGAAGAGCTAAAGTCCATAGAGACACTAATGGTTAATATCAGATGTGTCAATCAAAATCTATTAATGTCGAGTCGCTAATTTGATTTGTGAAATACTGTAACAAAGATTCATATAATTTTTCCTTAAGGGAAATTCGTTGGATATTAAATTAACCTAGTGGATGTTTGTCCTGTTTTCCAACTAAAAAGAAATGTGTTCACAATAGCTTGCTATACAGGGCAAAGTCAGTGAGTATAAAAAGAAAGAGAAAGGTGCTTTGGTTTAACATTCATATTTACTCTGGCTATGTTTCATTTAAATTTGTCTTATCTTCTTCGGCTCTTATAGAATATCTTAAAATGTGTGTTCCTGGCAAGGTTAATTTAAAGAGTCAACAAACTTAAGAGTTCTGCTGTAAAGAAAAGTAGGTGCTTAATAGACCGTTCTGACCAATGAACTCTTTTGCTGGCATAAGGATATAAGCATTTTGGGTATCATTTCTAACTAGGCCTATGCTTTAGAAAATTGTGCGATGACTGTTGTATCAGAAGTATGTTGCTGTCCCTACAGTTTTGTTCTACGCTAAATACTTCAGAATCACTCTAAATCTCATGATTAAACTCCTCTATTTAGTGTAACAATAAAAGGCACTGAAAATTAACTGATTGGTATCACAAACAAGTATACCTATATAGACTTAACTTAGGTTTTATAGCTACAATAAAGTTCTGTATTTGGGAGGAAAACATAGGGAAATGGGCATTAATTGAAAGAACAGCCCTTCTTCAAGCAACTGTATATATACAAGTTTCTGTAGTTTCTATATGGCCATTTCTAGGCTTTGAGCAAATAAATATGTATGGAAGAGTCAATTTTGGTTTTACGCAGAAGACCAGCACCAGGACTATGCTTCACTGTGCCTGACAAAAGCCAGACTTTAGGTGAGCTAATACCACTGTGTACATTTCAAGCTGACCTTCTTGATCAAACCATCCTATGGAATCAGCTGAATGAAATCCTACTAGCTAGATTTTTTCCTTTAGCAATGTTTTCTTCAAAATTACTGCAGCTCATATTTATCATTTAGGGACATACACCGTACAAACTCTGCACCAAGTGCCTTTGCACTCCCTGATTTAAGTGGGACACTCCCCAGGAGAAAAAGCACTAATTTACAGCAGTTGTGGCAGCACGGGGCACATAGAAATGCTACAGTTTAGATTTATTTTAACCACAATGGTTATTTTTGTTACAGCCAACATAAAAAACTCACTTCTCATTCATATTTGTCAGTATTTTGGTTGTATGTAAAATAATAATAATCATGATAATAATAATAATTCCAGATGTTCATGTAAAGGCAGCTCATTAAATCACAGTTGTGCACTCTTCCATGTTATAATTTTCTCAGATAAATTTCCTTTTCTTTAAGCAGGTAATAAATACATAAAGCTTTTCTATCTATATATCTTTTAATCGACTGCAGTCATTTAACCTAGACCCTCTAACCAGATTAATAATAGAAAACGTGTCATAACAATTCCTTACCACAGGATGAATTATCATTATTGTTTTGGCATTGAAAATCCTTTCTGCTACCTCAAATTACCCTTCTTTTCAACAGTGCACAATACATGAATCACTTCCCTAATCCTACATGTTACTAAAAATCACATCCCAGTACAATAGAGCCATCTGACAAGCTACTTTCTGACAGCATGCTAAACTATTGTGGTGGTGAATTCCCAGAGACCCTCTGGATCTGTTTCATTAATAAAAGTTGCAAGTGAAAGCCAAAGGAGGAACTGCTCACAGCCTGTGAGAATCCATCCAAAGGCTGAACTTCACATTCCAGCTCTTCCCCTCATCCTGAACATCAAGAAATGGCTTCCCTTGTGCCAAGGAGGTGCTAAGCAGACAAACATCATTAGAGCTCCAGCTATACCTCTTTTGAAATCTAAAAACCTACTAATGCGGGTTTTTTTAGAGCTGGGGGCAATTATAGTGCTGTTTCCAAACACCATAAATGTGTGTCTATCTGTAGCATTATATATACACAGGCTCTGATCCTCAGCTGCCTGGTAAACCAGTCAAATTTGACAATGTCAAGCTAGTTGTACTGGATTTACAGCAACTGAGAATCTCTCTCTCCAATTTGCAACCATACGTAAAAGGATGAGCAATCTATAGGGGCAAGGATATAGTTGAGAACCAATGAATTAAAATATTCAATGTTAATTTTTGTTCTGATACTGACACTCTCCATGGTTTCAAGCTAGTTCTTTCTTCCAGCAACCTCATAAAACATATTTTCTTTTCCGGGACTTGAGGAGCAGCGAACCCTGTGTTCACAGAGAAGCCAGGAGCAAAACTCCCAGTAAGCTAAATGAGCAGCACCTTCCTCGCAAAGGGGACAGGTTTGTATACGTAAAATGCTTTCAAGGCATATGTACTGAAAAGTAAATTAAAAGTAGTTTGCATGGGTATTATGGGCAGAAGCCTCCCAGATGCCGGGCACCTTTAATTTGCTGCCCCAGACTGACAAAAGTGAAGCTTGCTCTTCTCAAGATCAAATTCTGGTGAGGCAAATGCTTTGCTGCGTGACTGGCGAACCATTCATAATGCACACTTACAATTTTTAAGTGACAGTAATTACATGCCTGGACTTAGGCCCTGCATCAAAAAATCTACGCTTTCCAAGATCTAGAACACACTAGACAAAATGTTACCGAGTCCACTTCTATTATTACTGTTTTTGAAAAGCTATTAAACCATCTGCCCTCTTTATGATCTTCTAATCAGAACCGACTTGTGCTTCTACCAGACAAGTATTTAGGCAACTTTTTATTGCAACAAACCAGCATTCATCAAAAGTGGGGTATTTTTAACACTAATTCTAATTATAACAAGCAGTGCATTTCGTGTGCTTTCCAATTATGCATGAGAAAAGTCAGCATAAGTGTCCTCTCTTATCATAATTATCTGTTTCTAATTTCAATTTTGGCTATGACTTTGCACTCAGTGATGTAAATGTAAATGTTCCTGTCAGATAAAGATTAATTTGATTTAAGCCCTCTTTGTTCTAATTATATATTCTATTTCTGCTCACCATGCAAGTTTTGTTCGAAGCCACATCTGTATTTTATCACAACAATGAAGAAATTCTGTGGTATTTAAAAGGTAACTACAGGATTTCAGCTAGTCCTGTCAGGCACTGTTATGACAGTGTACACTAGGACTGTGCCAAATGAATTAATATTTTAGCTGACTAATTTACGGATTACTGTAATTATTACTTGAATATTAAAGTATGTGAACTTTTATCAAATGAAATAAAACTTGTTGCCCTAATTGCTCCCTTTACTCCTAAGGAAACATGACCTTTATGGGCTTTGAACCTGAGCACACTGAAAATAGGGAATGATACCCCGTAGGCGGAATAGGAGATTTAACATGGAAAGATAATTTTATCTCTAACACGGAACATATCTCCCTGATATTTTCCTGTCTGGAAGTCAAGGTTTTGGGCACAGTCTAGAGAGATTTCTGTCATCAAGCACATCAACACTGTATGGGCATCCCTGGAAGAAGGTAAGATAGGAATTGTAGGTGGGTAATGTTTGTCCAGGCTTTGACTGGAGTCTCACACTTACAGGCATCTAAAACTATTTAAATTATGAGTTTTGCAGGGCCTGCACTGCAGGGAAAACTTCAAGACCATAGGCTAGCCGAGGCTTTCACCGAAATGGGACGTGACCCACCGGCCATGTCTTCTGGCAAAGCTCTTCTGGGAGTAGCAAGAGAATACAGTTTGACAGAGGCATGATTTAAATATTGCCAAGACCACTGTGCCTAACCTTGCTTGCGTTTGCATCCTGGAACAACATGTTTTTCCACCAAAACCACGACAAGCGAGGGCTAGCTAGCTGTGGAGTCAGGTCTCCAGGCACAGCTCAGACGGGTTTCTCATATGTCTAACATGAACGGAGTTCATATTCCAGGCCTACTGCTAGTATGGCTGGTAAACAGCCTTTTATCCCGCTCCTTTCACAAAACTTTAACAGTATTCAACAGCTTCACTGACATTTGGTTGAAATTGCCCGACAAAATCAAAAGCCTTGATACATATGGGCACAACCACATACACGAACCCCTCCTTTTTTAAAGAAGTTTGACTAATAAGACTTGAAACTTTGAAGGCTTCACTGAAGCATGCAGATGTCGTGGCAGCTCCTTTTCTGCAGTTGCAGAAGTCTGCCTTTCCATCCAGAGTCTGTTTCTAGCTCATCCCCTCAGCTGCTGTCTCCTTCCAGACCTCATTTCCCACCCCGCTCTCCGCAGGAACAGCCACACACACCCATCTGCTCTAAGACTCACAGAGAACAAATCATTGCACCTAATTTTCAAAATAAAAAATCTCTAGGATTCACTAGGAAGCTAAAAAAAAATCATTTTTATTTGAATACTAAAAATTAAAATTATAAAATGCTTATGGCAACGTTACGGTCACAGTCAAGACTCAGCAAGGCTAACTATTATCCAATAGCTCAGTGGTGCAACATCTCTTTGAACAGTTTTCTCCTGACATTTCTGTCCACCTCAGGGGGCAACCACTCAAATAAACAACCTAATGACTTGAGAGATCAAGTTTTAGACACTTACCACTCACTGACATTTAGACTTCCAACTTGATCTGTGCCAACTGCTGTCTTAGATGCTGACTTCTGAGCGTGTCAAGGCTGCAAGCTGGCATGTAAGTACTTCTGACTGGCCACTGTCTTCAGAATACATTTGCAGCATCTTCTGACTATTCTATGGTGTTGAGAAAAACTAATCCTAAAAGTGTTTTTACACAACATCTCATCACTTCATTCCTTTATTTATAAATGAGAGATGAGATGCACACAAAAGCATTGTTTGGGTTGGTGCTGTTATAAACAAATTTTCAATTTTTTTTACTGTTTCTGTTACGTTGCTGTTTTACTTGCCAAAACAAAATACACTGCTGGAATATTGCTGTGATCTCAGCACAGTGTTTCTGGACAGGGGGTGACCTTCTGTACCTTTTATCTGGAGGAATTTGGCCCAGAGAGGAAGAAATCAAACAACACGTGATTCAGAGTTGCTGCAGAACCCGTCACCTCTCATCAGCTTGTGATTTAGTGTAACCTGAACAGGGACAGCCCTGTTATTTTGTATAGGAACCAACATGACATTATCCAGAGCCAGGAGGTCATTGGTTTAAATCTCAACTAATCTGATGTGTCAGACCAAAGGCTCAGATTAGGCAGTTGGAGAAAATGGAAACATTCCTCCGCAATTTAATATCATAATTAACTATGGACAAAGGATACAACTACTTCAAAAGAAATAAAGCTTTAACAACAAAAGATAATGGGTCAAATTCACTGTTGGTATAAACTGCCAGAACTATGCTGATCTGGCAGATCTCCGCCAGCTTTCACTAGTGGCAAATTAGGCCACAATTAATGAATTTCAGTGATCAAACTCCAATTAATTGTTCATTGCCGAAATAATCCAGTTGGAGATGTGTGTGTGCAGACAAACGCTTTATAATATCATTGCAGCAGTAGTTCAGTTATCAAACAACAACAGACAGTAAGAGGAACTGCAGCAATAGTTTGGGAGTAATAGGTAAATTTATCTATTAATTTTGTTTCAGTTAATCTTTTAAAAACAGCCAGATGCTTACTGCTACCAGAAAAACATTCCACAGACTGGGGAGACAGAAAGGATATGTATTGTAAGGTTTTACCTGCAAGTCCAAATATTGCTAATAAATGAATGACTTTTATTGAAATGGGCTGGACTACATCCATCTACAGATGAATATTGGCTGCATGTGCTTTCCTGGAGAGCATGCAATAAAATGATTGAACCGGTGATTAAAAGAAACACATTAGTAAAAATGTCTACCATAAATGTATAATGTACGTTTTAAAACCAAAGTATCTCTGAATCATTATAAACATCATTAAAAAGTGAACAGTGGGAGCAACTTCAGGATACTTGCTACCTTCTCCTGAAGACCTGATTACCTGAGCTCTTGCCTAATCAGAATGGCCGTTAGAATTTGTTGGGGTTTATCTGGTAGAAAATAAATTCTTCAGAAACGAGGTCTTGATTCAGGAAAGCTTGAGTGCTCTTCCAAATAGATGTGGTTTCTATGTTAGGACCTTGATTTGGCAAGTACTTGTAGACTTTTAACAAAAATCTAGTTTGCTTGAGTTCAATTCAACAGCTTAAATACTCCAAGTTAAGCATTTATGTCAAGTGTTTGATTGGAGAGGGGTCTAACATGCATTTTTTCATTTTGCAAATGTTTGGGTTTTGAGGAACATGATAAATAATAATTGCAACTTTAACAAATGTGTTAGTCAATTTGTATGACAAGATAAAATCCAGGCTCCCATAGAACCCTTTGCAAACCCACAATTCAACAGCAAGAACTTCTGTTCAAGAGAGTACCTCTGGATTGATACGAATGTAATGGGAACAACATTCACATGTTGCCCCTACGTCCTAAATACATTTTGAGGGAAAAAAAAAAACCACAACAAAAGTATCTGGGACTGATGAAGGCTGATTGCTTCTGAATGACCTTAAATGCCTCTTCCTAATTCTACAGCATTGCCCCCTGCTCTGAACTACTGAGTTGCCTCTTAAATTCATTCTTACTATTTGCAGCAGCAGTCTCCTCTGGCAATTTATAACCACACTTAAAATTTACCCCATAGCGTGTAATTTTCCCGTGCAAAACACATGAACTACAAAGAAGCCACAGAGCTAAAACAACTAGCGAAATAGTTCCTACTCACAGTTTCTCCTGGAGAATTTTAAATAGTGTCACCCTAAGGCACCTTTTTTTTATAAAACAAGAAGTAAAGAGTATCTTCCATGACTTCCGCATACAAAAAATATAATTAAAAATGCATAGTATGAAAACTGTGGAAATGAATGAAATTTGTCGACTTCCTACTTATTAAATCCTTATTATCCCAGGAGCAAAAAGCTACCTCACGACCACCTCCCCGATGTAACCCAAGCAAGATGGCAGAGTTAGTCATTCCCTGAACTACTTCATCTCTACCTTTTGTGGATTAATAAAAAAAAAAGGAGACTGTGCTTCCCAGGTAAATGGGTGACAGGACAATTGTTCTTGAGATGAATGATATTAACTGCAGCACAAGGCAAGGAAGAAGAAGTGGATTTTAATGCTGTTGAAAATTATGGCCTTAAGAAATGTAGTGGATGACTAAAAGTCCTCTATTCAATGAAGAAATCATTGAGAAGTTCTTGGCAGGATGTCAAAAACTGCATTTAAGAGGACAATTAAAACAGTATAATGCAAACGCTATAATTAGAACCATACCTGGTTGAGCAACATCCTATTTGTCTTCCAGGCTGTTAGAAGAAAAATTCCCCATGAACTGTTGCCAGTGTTTATTGGGGTATTTACCAAATAATACAGATTTAGCAAGAAGGTTAATTTTGTTACCATAAAGATTAAGTGAAAAACTGCATACACTTTTGTACCTTGAAAGATTCTTCTCTCATACTCATTTACCTCCCACAACTGACTTACATATCCGTGTATTTATGTTATTTTACAGGGACAATGACCGAGGTCCCCTTCCGATTACGCAAACTCAGGCCTACTCCTGTTAAGGTGTCAGAGTTCTGTGCAGTTTAAGCCGGCACAGCTTAACTTGCACCAGTTGAGAAACCGCCCAGAATTTAAAGTAGAACATGGGAAACCTGCCAGAAGCGCTACAGGGAGCCCAAATGTCATCTATAGAAAACGAAATAGGGCATACGTATCATGCATTATGATGCAGAAACCATGAAAGTAGTAAAATGAGAAGAATTTGCCTCAAAAATAAAGTTTGCACTTCCCGATTAGCGAACACAAGCTTTAAAAGGGGGATTTTCATGATACAGGAAGACACGTAAAAAGACATTTAAAATCAAATGCAAATTACTTTCATGACAAAACTCTGTCTTTGGGAAGCAGTGAGGCCCTGATTCAGCATGGCATTTAAGAGTTAACCAGGTGGTTGAGCAAGTAACTAAATCAGGGACTTCCAAAACTGCCAGCAGTGCGAGCAGCCTCAGCACTCAGAGAGGACCTTTCTACCTGCCCCTCTGAGCAGGTCCTGCGGGCTGACGCAAGGGGTTGGTGCTGACAGGGAGCAGACGGCAGCCATGCGTGGTCATCTCTGATGGAAATGAGCTGGATTCTCCTTTCACAGCCGACACTGGCAGAACAACCCCGGAGCTGCCCGGAGCACGGTGGCACTCTCCGATTATTGCCAGCCCAGGCGGGAAGATCCCTTACACACCGCAATGTGTGAAGCACCTATAGAAGCCCACAAGCCATTGAAGTTCTATGTGCTCTGGGGCATGACTAATAAGGGACTTCAAAGCTTTGAAAAAGCTGAATTTCTTGACGACTACCCGAACCAAATTTCAGAATCTTTTGAAGATGGTTTGTCTCCGCTCAGGGGGTCCATTTTACAAGGCACTGGGAGAAGTTGCAATTGCTTAACCTCATTTTAGCATGCAATAATTTTACAGTGTGCTTTTCCCTTCTTTCCTAGTGCTCTCGTCTCAGCCACAGAAGCTAGGGATCCCAATGTGCTGGGCATCTGAGATGGGGGGAACATGAGAAACCACAAGGAAACCATGAGGAGAGTCTAGTTTTCCATCCCGGGCCTGGGAATCCTGCAGTTCAGATACACTACCTTGTGTTCGATACTGCCTCTGTGTGGAAAAATGCTGTTACACGTTGTAAAGTTTAATTGTTCAGAGAAGCTTCGGGTCTGGTTTTGGAGGATAGTTTCTCTGAATTTAAAATAAAATCTCATGGAGGATCTCCTAATATGGAGTTTTATTTCCTCCGGGAACACTTCTGTGGAGGAATAGGCAGGGGAATACATAAGAACTAGATGCAAATTCCAGTGGTACAAATAATCATAATGTTCAGCACAGTGATTATACTGTGCATGATGCAAACTCCAGCAGAGAAAACCCACACATATGCATTTCTCCTACTGAAGAAAAAGTAAGTGTAATGTTGAAGTTTAAACCTTGCTGGTTTTCCTCTCTCTCCCACACTGTGGACTGCATAAATTCTACAGCATATTTTACTTTTCTTTATAGGTCCTGATTAGCCTAGGTGAGAGAGGGTTTTTTCCTAAGCCCAAGAAATCAGATGTTATTCTCAGCAGTAAACCACTACAAAATTAATGGATAGCCTATTAAAAATACATCCCCATCATAAATAGTGCTACCCGACAACTCAGCCTACAAAGAAAGCAAGCAACAAATTTCACAGATACTGTAACCATTGAACTAAATAATAAGTCTATTATCTTTAGCAATGTATTGCCTTATACACATGAAATATAATAGGTATTAGTGAGATACTTCTCTTTGTACATGACAGATTACTTCAGATTATTTCAGCATTACTGAGACCTCTGGAACATCATACCAGTTTAAAGAAAAAAAAAAAGAAAGAAAAAGAAAAAGGAAAAAATATAGCCCAAATTTGTAAAGGTCAGTGAGTAATTGTTAACCTTGGAGGGGGAAGAAATCAGTATTTTTACTGACAGCACTCACAGCCTCTTGTAAATCATATTCATATTCATATACTTAAGCATTAATTTACATACTTAATTTCTGACAGGTTGACAACTGCAGTCCTTCTATCCTCTTGGTGTAAAGTAAGAAGTCAATTGTTATTCAGTGTATCAGTTACAGTGGTAGTGCCACTAACTGTATTTTATATAATGTGCTATCTGCAGAAAAGCAGATAAGAATTTGATTTAACATCCAATTAAAAGCCGTCATTGAAAAATTACTTCAAATAAGCCTTTTATTTTCTTTAATCAGTCCTCAATTCAAGCCTTCCTTGGACCTACTGAACCAAGCATCAGGACTCATGAATTTTGATTAAAAAATTTGAGCCCATTTCTAACTTAAGCAGATTTTTTTTGTTGCACTGTTTGATAGAAATTTAATAAATCTATGAATCCTTGCCAGCGTCATTTATCATCTTTTTTTCCGCAAGACTGGCCTATTATGCCTCGGCAGTAAATTATGAGGAAGCCAGCAAACCAAAACTTTTCAGTCCGATACTGAAGAAGAGATATAATCACTTGCATTGAACCATATAATTATAGTAGAATATGAATCTCTGAAACATTAGGTCCTGTTTTGAATATGTAATGCCCATGCTTTGAGAGCCTACAAAGATTTCTAGCTGATCTAATATAGCTCAGTTTAGCATCATATTGAACAATTTGCTGTTAATGAAAATGACAGCAAAAGCCATAAACAACAAGCTGGGAGACTCGGTAAGAATTATTAGGGAAATTTCCCTGTCTTTGGAAGAACAAATCAGAAAATCAAACAGTCACCTTTTAGGATTCTGAGTCAACCGTGTTCATTCTGAACAAACACAGGGAGCTTAACCTGGGGCCACGTTAACGAAGTTTTACTGGTTTAGGAATGAAGTTGGGATATGACTGAGAAGGAGGACTTCTCAAAAGCCCTGGTGACACAGCTCGTATATGCCTACAAATAGACATTGCTCATCATTTCCCCTCTAAAGGGCAACTTTGCCCACTCCATGCATGTGTAGCTCTATTAAAAGCATAGTGAGCCATGTGCTTGGCAGCAATGTAACATCGGAGTGCTATTATGGTGTGGGAGTGTTCATCTAAAATGTCCCCAAAGACCATACTTTGGTACCTTGGTTTGAAGTTGGTCTCCCCAACTTCCCTCAAGAGTTGTAGGAAGAGAGAGGCCCCTCTGGGGATGTATTTGGATCAGCAGCTGAATGAGCTGCTCCAGTTCACTCTGCAAAGAGGCTCATCTCTTGATACTGATCTCTAGGAGCCATGGAGACTCTCTTCCTAAGTTAGCCACTAAATTAGAGGGGGTGAGGCTCAGCAGTGTAAATGCCCCCTCCCGCAGCTGCCCACCACTTTAGGTTGGGATCTCTGAATTTACAGTGAAGGACGGATTGCCCCGGGAACACAAGGAAGCCATGTATATACATGTGAACAGAGACACAAGACATAAAAGAAATGGTGTTTTGGAAACATGTCCAGCCTAGGTTTTCCATTGTTTTTGAAAGGAGGTCCTTTCTTTGTTCAAAACTTTTTTTTTTTTCAGTCAGAACAAGTTGTTCCACAAGCTGTGGAAATACCAAGGGCTGGGTTTGTGGCCCATGGTGCTTGCACAGCAGAATAACCCAGTACCCCCACACTCATCCTGGCCAGACAGGGCACATACAGTACCATGCACAGACTACCCTGGAGCTACATACACGTTGGTCAGCTGGTTAATACCAAATGTGTGCTACCAAAGACCTCACATGCTTGCTCCAGTCAGTCGGGCTTTCCAGAGGGTCCGACAGTATCTCATCTCTCCCTTAGGAAAACTAAGCAAAAATATCTTTAATTTCTTCAGCCATCAAGAAAGGTTGGGTTAGGTCCATTTTTTATCTTACCTAAACTGGTTCTTCCATCATGACTTGGAAACGGAATTCTCAAAGACTGGCTTAAGTCTGACTTTGTAAAATAATCACACATGTCCAGGCTTCAAGTTTTTTTCCTAATATGAAAATAACCTGGACTCTAGTCTGGCTGGTGCAATGAAACACACTGTGTCAGAAGTGCTGTTCTCTGCTGTAAAGCAACATCAGTTTCTTATTTTACTTTCAAACCACATTGGAACTTTTGTGTGAGAGTCTGATGACATAAAGTATTCATTTAAACAAGAAAAAGGCTTGAAAAGAAAGGTTAGGCTGAGCTGTAAGAAAATTAAGTACCAATGCACAAACAAGAACGGATATTCGAAGGGGGAAAACAGAATTTTAAATGAAAAAGCCTGTCAAGTATTCAAGAATTAATTAAGACTAGATCTAAAGTAGGGGAATATTCTACTTGAGTGGCTGTAGTATCATCAAACTTTTGCTAATAAAGCAGCCATTTCTTCTGACGCTATCTCTTAAAGATTGATATTTCTTATATTATAGCTGCTCTACCACTTCTTAATTGAGGAGGTATTTTGTGATTCTGTAGCTAGGGGTGTGCAAATGTGTGTTATTTCAGTTCCATCCTGTAACATAAAAGACTTTGCTAAAATTGATGCACTTCATTACAGCCTGGAGATTCTTCAGACAACTGAGTTGCAGGAGACCAAAAGGTCCCCGTAAAACAGCTGGTTTCACAAATTCGTATTATGACTTCTTTGTATATACATATGTCAAACTCCTGGACAGAAGGCTGTAGGTATGAAGTTGGTTTGCAAATATATTGCTTATTACAGGCAACCAAGTTAATCTTTGCAAATTCAGCTGGTGTATGAACACTGAGGGTAACCAGATCCAACCATTCTTATGGGACTCCTGATATAAATCACTCCAGCTACCAGCCTCAGTTTATTTTACAGCACTTTCTGATCCCTCTCCATCAGATAGAGCTAGACACAACCGCAGAGCCGCAAAGCATGTCTTAGAAAAACAGTCCAACAGTTCCAGATTTCACAAATACCTGTTCAGGAAAGCATGCAAGTATCTGGCTGGCGGAAAGCTGCCAATCAGCTCTGCAGTTTTAAATACTTTAAGAGCTTCTTAAAGTAAAAATAATGCAAATTGCATTTCCTCTGATCCATGGCAGGGAACAAAACTTTTTTTTTTTTTTTTTTGCCTTTAATAAGCTTGGTAAACGAAGTGTTACCATACCTGCTAAATTACCTAACTGATGATCTCCTGGTACAGAGAAGAATTTCTGTCTAATAAAAACAAAACTGCCCAGTGTGGGACATTTTGCATTAGACTCAGAGGAGCGCAGGGAATAGAGTTTCCTGCCCTGATTTTGATGCTCTCTACAGGAATTGCCCTCTGGCCCCTTGGCAGGAACTCCATGACCCAGCTGAGCTTTCTACTGAATAGCTCAGCAGGGTGCAGGAGCCAGTTGCATGGCTTCACATGGTGCAGAAAGCTGTGGAGCTTTTCTCCTGAACAGCACCTCGGCCATTTTGAAACATCTGCAATAGCTACTATTCATGGTACAGAGGGAGGGGGGAAGAAATTCTCCAGCTGTTACGTCTCTGCTGAATCTTTTTTATTCCCCTCTACTGCCCTCATGATGATTTTGAAGGACACCAAATGGTTTCCATTATTCAGAATGGAATAACATCTGCTCAACAAATATTGTTACTCCTTGGGAAGCACCTCATTCAAGCAGCAGCTCTCTTTACAACATTACAATACAACACACTTTATTTTATATAGTATTCAGAAGACGCAGTCTCAGAGACACACTGGAGAAGGAAAGAGGGGAAAGTAGAAATAGCTACAAACAAAAAGAAAATGAAGATGGTGTTTCAAGAAGAGATCTTGTTCTGAACTTGAAGGGGCTGGGGAGACCACGTCCCATACTTGTAGGGTAGCTCAAGAGGAAAAATGACCTCTCTTCAGTGCACCAGCTAATATACCAAGACGGAAAACTGTCACAGGGAGGTGGCCATGCTGGGAGAGGGTATGTGAGCAGATGGACATGAGGTCAGTAGCATGGAATAAGTCCAGAGAGATCAGTTTTGAGTTTTATTTGGACTTGAACTGAAAGCTAAGAAAGAGAAATGGAAGTTACTGAGCCCCACGTTCTTAGAGCAGAAAAGAAATTGGCTTGGAGCACTGAATTTTAAAGATCGGAATTCACATTTCTGATAGGCACATACAGGGTAGGAGCTACCAGCACTAAGCTGTTACTGAAAGCAAAATGTCCTTTTTGATTGCTTGTTCTTTCACAACATATTTGCTATAGCGGACTAAATCAATAACCCAAAAACTGGGTGGCATTTAATATAGTAGCTTGGGTGCTGACAAACCACAGCCCAGATACTTGCTGGACTGCGCCCTATGGCTTAGCCAAACACACTCATATATCTCTTTTACCCTTTTAATTAAAATGTTAAAAATCACACAGGGATAAGAATATGCCTGTCTGCCTAGCACATGGACACCTATATCTGTTTATTTTCATTTTGCTACTATCAGCATCGTTTGGGTGAGGAATTAAAGAAAGAAATATGATCACATGCAGGCATATTCCATCATTAAAATTATCCGGGGGCATACTTCTTAGCTTTATAATTTCTTTTTGTTCAGGGGACGAGTGAATTTAGCAACATCGCCAACATTTCAATTTACTGAGGCTTCACTAATCCTGCAATTCCTCAGCACCTGTCAGAAGGGCACCAAAGACTTCCCAGGACTCTGCCTATGGAGATGCAGTCATCAAATTACAAGAGAAAGCACAGACATCTGTACAGATGACCTCAGAAGAGATCTTTGTAACAGATAAACCCAGGAGTTATTTATTGTACTTCTGGTGCATAACTATTTAACCAGATTTAGGGTAATTTTTGGACTACAGATAACATCTATCTAATGCTTATACATATAATTTCTGTGTGATCTCAAGTTGTACCATTTGTACATATTTGTATAGTCATTATAAAGCTCGTATGTTTAATGTTATCTACACCTTCATGTAATGTGCCAGATGATGTAACCTGTAGTTTTTAAAGACATCATGACATTTAAAGGTCTATTTCCACAGCTATTAAAAACTGTTTAGAGGCACATAAAGAAATATATTTAGATTGTTAAAAAAAGTCTTTCAAAGTTTATGTTTTTTAAATGTTGATTCTATAACACTGTGCCAATTCTTACGGATTTTGATTAGTGAACAGGGGACTAGTATTTTACTTGGTAATTCATAGTGTTTTCAGCCTCTAAAGAAAAGCAGAAGACATTCTCAACTGTTTGAAAATCACAATATTTCTAACAGATAGTCAAAAAGTCAGATCTTTAACAGTCACCTCTAGCTTTTGCTTGTTTGCACGTCTAACTTGTATTTTAAGAGAGGTAAAACGCCTCAGATGCTATGTGAATTTTCAAAATAAGACTTTAAAAATGTTAATTTTACATTTCTGCTAGCATCTCATAGCCGTATTTTACTTTAGAGTATATCTGTGTGCTACGTTATTTCAACATTACCACTGTGTTTAGAGGAGCGGCTTTAAAAGAATGGGTTTAAGGACAGCTTACTGCAAAGGAAGAAAGTTGGCCCCATGAACACATAACAAATTAGGCTGCTGGTAACCTCAAATCCAACACCTAAGGAAGCTCGTTGGCTGGCCGTATCAAGAAGGCGTGTGTGTGCCTTTATCAGCTTCAGCCGCTCCTCCGCGTAATGCATACAACAGCAGAGGAACCTCATTAACAGCAAAACCTGGGGACACCGTCACCAAAGTTCATCCTGTGGCACTTGCTTGTGCCAGTACACATCCTTTACGTTGCGTACTAAAGATTTTTCATGGCGAATGAGTGTTTCAGGACAAGAAAAAAACAGAAGAAACAATAACTAAAGCAAGGGCAGGAAACACAAAAACCCCACAGAGCAGCAGGAGCAGCAGGCACAGCAGAGGTAGTAACAGACTGACGTTCAACTCTCCGAGTCATTCAGATTAATGAGCTCTAGAAATGTGGGGTCCCACTGTATTAATATCCATTACATAATGTGCTTCCTCCCCCAGTAAATAGAGGATTCAGGATGCCTGGGGTATAGATAGTCTCTTACCAAAGATAATGGGCCCAAACTGATTTTAGACACAGGTCCCTTTCCCTGGAGACAGTTCCTAATGATCTCCAATGTTACAAAGGCATGACAAAAATATAAAGCAGTCACATTAGCCCAGATAGATCTTTTACAATTACCTTGACTCCTGAAAGTAGTCCATCATATCTGATTCATAAAATTTGTATTTTTCTCTGTTTGCACTTACATAGTCTTTCTACTTCAGTCCATTGTACTATAAATGGAATATACGCTTATTTTTCATAGGTGCACCAAACTGTTTTAAATAAAAGAAGCTAATGCTTCTCAAAGGCTGTTCTTAATTTTAGTTTTCTTTCCTAATAGTTAATTGTACCATGAGTGTTTTATCAAATTATACTACTGGAAATTGCTAATATTACAAATGCATAATTATAATGGATGTGGATGTTTTCTAAATACAGGTTCCAATCTGATATTTACTCCTGCTGGAAACTCTGGAAAGCCTTTGCTTACTATTTGCGCTTGTCTCCATGCAACTAGGTGAGGGTCTGTCCCAAAACAAATTAGTATTTTGTCAGCCATACTGTCAAATTAAAACATTTCTTTATGCTTGTGAGACTGAAAGCCACAATTTTCAAACATTAATTACATTCACTGGTGGTAGGGAGTGCATACGTACACACTGATACATTAAGAAGATGGCAGCTTTCCAAAAAAGCCTAGCAGCCAAAAAAAATTAAACATTAGTAATTTATAAAGAATGATTGAGTTTTAAGAAAATATGAACTTTTTGCTCAACTGCATTTTTTAAATATAGCATGAAGAAAAACAACCGTGCTTTCTGGCAAAATCTGAAGAGGGAAATATTGCTTTTGAAACATCCAGGAATGCTCTGGTGTTGATAGCTCTCACTGAAACCATCAGTGTCTGGTAAGAAGGAACACAACAAAACCATTATATTTTTCTCTCAAGGACCCTTCTCACCCCTGTAAAACTCTCAGGTGGAGCTTTGCCACCTACCGTGGGGGAAGCCCGTGATGCTGCTTGTGGGACACCCGCTGCAGGACCTCGTGGGCATGCACCACCTGAGAAAGTTCAGGTGGAAGCTCACCCCGAAGCAAGCGTGCTTCCCTATACCACATTAAAGAGCGCTAAGTCATGCCAAACACAGCCAGCCAAGCAACCAGCAGCAGAGACAAAACCAGCAGATCCTCTGTCCCCACTCCTGGTTGCCTGCTTACGCCTCCACCTGCACATTTTTCAACATCGCTTGAATCCAGTTGAACCAGTACAGCCATGAAATAAATAGGCAAAGGGGACTGATGCCCCAAGGGCGACAGGAACAACAAAATCTGTTAGGCTCCTGCTGTTTCACTAAAAGATCTGGTAAAAGATCTGGTAATAAAGTGTGGAAAGATGGTGAAATAAATGAGTAAAGTCATGGACGCGGGGCGGTGTGTAAGGCACTGAGCCGTTCTGCTGAGTGATGGAATGCTAAAGATGCAGAGACATGTTTGCTTGTAAGGATCTGTTCCCCAGCAAGAAGGAGCCTTCCCCTGTTCACGTGAGGGCTTGCTTAAGCCAATTCTCTTTTGTCCCCTTTTCTGCTAGGTCCCATGCAAGTCTCTTACTTCACACTGTAATCCCCCTGCCTGGGAAGCTCCTCACTACAGCCAGCCGGCTGGAGCCCACCAGCAGCCATGCCCCTTGCCCGCCCAGCCCTGATGCTCGGCAGGGTTTGTCTGCCCGTGCTGACAGGCCAGGGATGTTTGACAAGCAGTACATGAAAACTTCCTTTTGGACAAGATCAACAGAGCCAGCTGTGCGACTGCAAGAGCAGCCGGTCTCGGGGGCATGAGAGACACTGGTGCCGTGCATGTAGGAGCGTGGCTGTGGAACGTATGGCTGCTCCTGGCTGGCTGTCCTCAAGCCGCCTCTCAGCCAGGCAGCCGGGACCAGCCCGTCCCCCTGGGAGGGCTCCCAAGGGAAAGCCTCGGCGTGCTGCTGGCTCTCCTTGCTGCTCGCAGCGTGCCGGGCCGGGTCAGGCACACCGGGCATCCACAGTTAGCACCAACACGGCTCATGGCTCCACCGGGATTTTACTTCTTGTTCCCCGTGTTGCAGGCAAACCCCAACAACAGCCAGCCAATACCTACCGCACCAGCGCTGGTGTCTGCACAGAATTAATTGTTGCAGCAATTAGTCTTGGGCCCTAATGACTATTTGATTGTGGGGCAGATCTGGATTCCCTGCTCAAGCCTGATTGAATCAAAGGCATTAATATCAACACAAAAAGATTTGGCCGTATGTTTGTATATTTTGTTCTAATAATGCTCCAGGACAAACTCAGAGGAACGACATCTGCAATATTTACAGTGACAAAGTGCTAGCATAATGTGCCTCTCTCTGTGCTGAACAATTTGTAAATGTCTCATTAAAATGTACTTTTTGTTTCTTCCCTCTTCACCTTAATCTGGTTCATCTCCTTGGTTTTCACCATTTCCTGGGAGAAAATGTCAAATCGCACAGAATCAAAACAGCCACTCTAGTTTGAGTTTTTCAGTTTTTTTAAGTCATTCTTCACTGAATTATTCTGACACATTCTGTGGTCAAAGAAAGGGGTTTGAAATTTACATGTTCAGAATGATTTGACGTTTCCATTTTATTTTATTTCCAGGATGGGCCACTTACAAGAGTTACAGTTGTCTCTAATGACACAGATTAGATATAACTTAATATAAGCAAATATTGTACCTACACAGTTTGCTGTGGTGACATATTCTACTACTACATGCTTACACTTAAAATGCTGCAATATAGGTGAAATGGATCTTCAATCTATTTCAAAACAATGAGAGGAAAAATTATGTCAGATGCAATCTAAACAAACTCGAAGAGTAACTAAAAAATCCTAGAATGGTTTACGTTGGAAGGGACCTTGAAGATCATCGAGTTCCAACCCCCTGCCATGGGAAGGGACACCTCCCACCAGCCCAGGTTGCTCAAAGCCCCATCCAGCCTGGCCTTGAACACCTCCAGGGATGGAGGTTCCACAACTTCCACAAGTTATGGAGAAGAAACATACATGTCTGGTATTGCATGTCCAGCAATACCTTTCAATGGCTTTATTACTTGCCATCTGTTTTGCCATTTTCCCTTAGTGTTTATATACTTATATAAAAATTCTGTTTGTATATATGCAACACATTAGCTTTTATGGGAACAAATCAAATATAATAGGGAAAAGGTACTTTATTTTTATATGAAAGGTATGACCAAAAATACAGTGTAAAAAAGGTAGGGATGCAAGACTGTTCTTGTCCATTGAATAATCCTTTTTATACGTTTAATAAATTGACCAAGGAAAGTGAGCATGCCTCCAGCCAGGCGAAGTTTTACTATTCTCCCATGGAACATCCACCCACTCTGTTCCCGTTACATTTCTTTGCAGCTTCTGATTGCAGGAGAATATAAAAACTGTAACTAGGTAAGACTGAAATGAAGCAGGGATAGAGCAAAGCCATAAAATTCGGATGCAGACTTTCCCAAAGTTTGAAGGTGTTTGAACCCAAGATTTTGGCTCAGACCCATCCTTAATTTGAAGCAGCATCTGGCAGGCCAAATGCTCTGCAAACGCTGGCACTATGAAAGATGAAGTCTCATGCGACACAGCGTGCTGGAAGAAACACTTCCTCTGCGGAGGAAGCCGGGTCGCACAGGAAGGGTGAATGCAGGAAAAGGGGAAGTTGCAGCTGCACGGAGGGACCCAGCTCCCACCATCCCTGTGGTGCTCACTGCAAAGGAGAGAAGACCTCCCGCTTTGGTTCATGTAGCACTTGTCCTCCCTGCTGATCTTGTTCTCGCCCCTGTTCTTTTCCTGAGACCTAAACCCCATCCCACTCAGGGACACAACTGCCAAGAACCTGGCTCTCTGCGCTGCGTCCTGTGTCACTGCACCCAAGGGCCCGGCTCCTCCCAAGCCAAGCGCGGTGTCCTGAGCTACCAGAGCCCATTACAGGGGCCCAGGAGTCTTTTTCACACCTCATTCTCAAAAGCATTTAGGTGTCTCAGGATGCATAGGGATGCCTAAAGGGCTCTTCCTCAGGAACAGAAGACATTTCAAAAGTACCTTGAGTCTGGGGTTCCTAGTGGCTGGGAAAGTCCGGAGCATTTCTGAAAACCTCACTCAGTATTATCCACATCCTGACACATACGCACGAGCTTGGTCTTCTAGCTACTCACTACTTTCCACCCAAACAGGCAGATGCTTTATCCTGGTATTTGTGCGTTTAGTGTTAATTGATACTTAATTATAGCCAAAAAAATCTATCTGTGTATTTTAACAGTTTGGATGTGGCTGAAAATAAGTGGCTTATTAACTGCTGTGAGGAACATTTCACAATAGGATCTGCATTTTTCTAGAACTCTGTAATTAAAGTATGCGCTAACGTGACCACAACATTTTTAAACAGCTGGCACATGGAGCTGAAAAAATAATTAGTTTTCAATAAAAAAGTTGCTTTTTATTACCCAGGCAAAGTTCTCCAGTGACTTTTAAGGATCTGCCAAGTGAAATTCAAAAATGAAAATAGAGTCTCTATGCTGGCTCTTAGCCAAGCTGAATGAAACACGAATACGCCGATTTGTGCCAAGTATTAGACATGCTGAACTGAGGCAAAGTGGTTAAGTATCTCCCCAGGTTTAATGTTACACAAAACAGCGTATCTGCCCCCAAAAACGCTGTACTCGGGGGGCCCACTGCTGTGGCTTTCACTCGTTTTATCCTTCTTCTCCCAGCAGTCAGGAAATGAAAAAGTGGTTCAGAAGACAACCAAAATATTTCTCTACAAGAAGCTGAGAGCCTTGGCAGCAAAGCCTAAATATCTGGGCTTAACTGTTACATAATTAGGGGCAGGGGAAAGAAAACCCGGTCGCAAATAGGAGGTTGCAGCCTAACGACACTCTCTGACAACAGACGGGTGAAAGCTGCCCTGGGCTCACCCCGTGGTGCAACGCGGCCACAGCCGTGGGCATCCTCCCGCGGCCACGCTGCCCTGCGAGGGGCCAACAGCACGGCTTTTGCACGTGGAGTAGCTGCAGGGTTAAGCCTCAAATGGGGTGTCCCTCTATTTTACCACCTTTGCTTTGCTGATCAAACAGGAGCTTGGGAGAGTTTTTTACTTTATGTTATAAAATCTATAATCCCCATAGCTGTACCTGAGAATGAGCCTATGGATCTTACCCGCTCTCGTAATGGCTTTTTATGTGATTCTTCCCACTACTAGTCCAGCAAACTCTCTTTGCATTTATATTAATGATAATGTCTTTAAATACAGGCAACCTACACAGAATAAGGGAACCAGTAAAAGCAAGTGACTTCACTGGCATGTGCTAAAACAAGAGGCTCTACAAGAAGGCGAGACCTTTGGCAGCAAAACCTGTGTATTTGGTTTTAACAGTTAAATAACTTCAGGTAGGGGAAAGTAACAAATAAAAGATTGTAACCTGATGGCAGTCTCAGACAACAGGCAAGTGAAAGCTACAGCAATTTATGGACACACTGAAAGTCCTCCCAAACTTGCTCGGCATCTTAACCTTCCTCATCACCTGACAAAAGGTGAAAAGATAAAAATTAAGAGAAGTTGTGGTTTCTTCCCATCTCTCATTTTATCATCACCATTTAATTCCCAAATACTTAAAGAAATGATCACTTGAAAGCTTATAATTTATCATTCATGGCTATTGGGAACTCACAGTGCCAGTTCTCCCAAGTTATATGCTGGAATTACAACTGGCAACTGAGTGGTTATCTGAAAGCACTAAATACTCTGTGATTCAAGCCAGGTCCTAAAGGTACTTTGGCCCATTCCACTCCACAGCTGCTGTAAGAGTTATTTTTATAGTACAGTTTGTCTACTGATTTACTACTATTGTTAAATGAATTCTAAAATTTGCTTAAACATTTGTGTTTGAAGTTGAGGGAAAAATAGCTTCATTAGCAAAGGTTGAGTCTAATAAAATGGAAATAAGTCATCTGCCCCCCAACCCCCATCTACTGGCTCTTAACAATTAGGCAAATTGTGGTAAATGAGTTCCAAGGACAGGGGAAAAAGAGGCAGATTTGTATTTCATGCTCCAATAAGGATAATTACTATGCTATTGTTAATTTAATATATAAATAAAAGCCGGATGGAAATATATTTCAGAGTTCGAGTATCCTATCGGGTCCCCTTTCACAGCACAATGCTGAAGCAAGCCAAACCTGGAACCAGTTACTTGAAAATGTATTTTAATTAAAACACATGGGCTGTTTTCAGGTGGATAAAATCACAGTGGATTCAATGGCAAAGGGCTGGCTGAAGCTGCATTTGCACACTGAGTAACCTGGTGTTAAATCATTGCAGCAAAGGTGCTCTCTGTCCAGAAGGCTTTCAAGTATCACAAGTAAAATAAGTCTGGGTTGCTTAAGTTCTTACAGCTGATCCCCTTTCATGGAAAAAGCCAATTACAGATCACAGATGTCTAGACTAATCCTTTTAAATATCACAGAGGCAGGAAATAACGTGAAAGTGCAATAAATGACAATTTGTATAGCTCGGGTAGTGGTGGAATAAGACGGCACATGAAAAACAAACACAAAAAGGCTCAAACGTACAAAGGAAAAATAAAGGCTTATATTAACATTCAAGCTCGGTATGGTAAGACCATGGGCTAGATTCTGTTCTGATTTACAGCCTGCAAATCCCTTTCAACTGCATGGAGAAAAATTAAGCACAGAATGTCTGCCTGCTCTATTGAATTACTTGTTCCTCCTCCTTTCACCTCCTTCCCCTTTATTTCAACACTGCATTTTATTCTAACGTTTGTATAATTTCTGAAGTTTATTTTAATCAAGCAAAAGGAAAATTCTATTTTCTAATAGTATCTGCATCTTTCCAAGGCATATGTCTGGTAATTAGCATGGTGGGTTCATTAGCATAAATATACAAAGAAATTTGATTTTAGAACACGAATACCATTTTTGCTGTGGAGCAATATAGGACAGGTGACAGGCCCAGCTGGGAAACCTCTTTTTCATTTTTCTGTGACCACAAATCAGACATCTTGGGCTCACAGCAGGACAGGCTCTACTGGCAGTAATTGGCACCATCTGTAGCTGTCAGAGCAGTGCCTGGCATTCCAGCATTTCATCTTTCCAGTCAAGGCATTCATCACTAGTCCAAAACGCAGCCAGCTGACACTGAAAGATTAACTTGCATTGATTTGCTTGGATAAGCTCGCCTGTGCCTCAGTTGGTACTGAACGTTCCTGTTTAATAGCCATCACCATCACAAGATGTTTACAAGGTGATTGTCTACTTAGCTTTTTCCATTCCCCTTCTTGGTCCTAATGTGTTTTCAATTATTATAATTTAGGAGATAGTGAATTAAAAGAAAGGAAAGTGAACATAGCCAGCAATCATAGAGAGCGAGACTTAATGAAAGGATTAGAAATTCACAGCAGTGACTGTTTACTGGTCTTAAATGAGCAGCTTCTCCCACCCCCGTGTGTGTCAAGAGACAAAACTTGTTGATTTGGGGGTTCGGCAACGGACCGAGTCTCCTCCAGCTGTCAGTCTGCATGATGAAACTACATGAAACCGTTATTATTTTCAAATGCAATTTTCTAGTACTCGGGTAATTTGGTTTACATTTTCCAGGAAAGCTTTACGGTAGCTATGCCAGACGCAAAGTTCAACCTCTTTCTCTTAATCACCTAACACTGCACCTACTTACCAGTGTTTTTAAGCCTCTGATGTGTTCAAAGCCCAGAGCTTAATCTTTCACAGTCATACAAGGGTCATTACTATTTCAATTTAGCAACCTAATGCGTTCTGTAGAATGTTTTTGGGTGAACAAATTGCAATCTGAAAGTTAAAAATTCATCTCCATTTTAGCAAACGACAGCCAAATAGAAGGACATCCCAGGCAAACCTAAGACTGAAAATTTCTGAGTCTCACTTAAATGACCATCCTCTTTCTTGAAAATGAAAGTAAATATTCTTCTGTGAGTAAATAAAGGGGATTGTTGGAGTGTTTTTTAATCACCTATTATAACCCTATCAAAATCCTGCTCAGAAAACCCTATTACTTCCCTCTCCTAGGCACCTTCTCATTAACAGCTTATTTCCCATAGCACAGGTGATGTGTCACAGCCCACAGAACACATCTACATAAAGCTCATGGGTAACTTTTAGGTATTTGGGGCCTTCTCTGTTTATCTATTTTAGACCAAAAGCTCTGTCTTCTCAGGCTTCTTTCTCCACCCATTTGGGGATGAAATGGCAAGGGGTGACAAGTTGGAACTGACGCTGAAAAGCACCTGTAGTGCCAATGTGGTACATCTACAGAGCACAATAGAAGACCAGGGAGAGATACCCGCTAATGCCACCTATATGAATCGGCTCGTTGGAGCAGTGGGTACATCAGCCCAGGCAAAGCACGGTGCTCTTACGGCACCCAGCACCTCCGCTGTCTCCCAGGGTAGGGAGGTATCGCACTGCATCATGCACAGTTAGCTGACACACCACGCTGGGCTACGCAGACATACCTCAAAGATGTCCTGCTCACCTGGTGGCACTCTTGGAAAGAAAAATTACAAAGCAGAATGCTCACAGAGAGCAAGCGTTGGGAGCGTGCATGAACAACTAGGGCACCATGGAAAGAAAACTGGTCAGTAAGGGGTTGCAGAGCCCAACTGTGAGGTCCTGCGGGGGTAATGGGATAGCAGATCCATCTATCAAAGCCCAAGGTTCGGCTTTGGGGATGGCAACCTCACCTGGGCATGGGAGTCTGCAGGGCCAAGAAATACCAAGGAATGAGGTACAAAACACACATGAGAAGGTGTCGCTGCACCAGGGGGCACAAAAGCAGACAAAATGGAGGCTTAGTCAGGGGCTCGTGGCTCCCAGCAGAGCTGAACTTGTGCTTCTGAAGGTGATTCATTTTGCCCCTGAAAACGGGGTATTTCAGTTAAAAGGGAATATTGTGGCTAGGATTAGTGGTGCCTGTCCCAGCTCTGACATGGACTGCTCTGAGAACATTCCCTAACCTTAGAGCCACATGTTAAACTAGGCTTATAACTTAGTGGGGGTTTGTCCTTTTTTGCACACAAAAATAGCAATTTTCTCTCTTTTTACAATGAAGGCAGGATGTACAATACTCCATCAAACAGAAAAGAACCCTGGTATCTAAAATAGCTTAAATAAATTACAAATATTTTAAACTATCTTTGTTAAAAGCATTTCATCTGCTACAGAACACTCACGAGTGTTTGCAACACATCTGTGGAATAGAATAAAGAGTTAAGCATAAAATAGTATTAAGTCATCTGGTTTGGAGGGATTTTTGTACTAGATCTTGTTCATTTATTAAGTGTAATGTGATAGTGGCCAGATGATTAATACAGTGTGGTGGGAGTGATGTAACAGGAAAGATAAAAATGGATATCATAAGTGGAGAAGAGGACAGAGACATGGAGGGGTACATAGGGAGGGTTGGGATAAGGAGGTTAGTATTTACAGAGCCCGAGTGTGACAGACTTCCTTTGGAATGGGCATTAGGGAGG
The DNA here is from genome assembly GCA_017639485.1 of Pluvialis apricaria. Lineage (NCBI taxonomy): Eukaryota > Metazoa > Chordata > Aves > Charadriiformes > Charadriidae > Pluvialis > Pluvialis apricaria. The sequence continues at coordinate 10,349,665 of CM030017.1, forward strand.
ATTTACTTTTGCAGTTGGTGATTGTATTCCACAGGATGTCCCAAGTGAAGGAAGAGAGCACAGTGTTACTCTGTGTTGAGATAGGTATTACTCCTGGCACCAACATGTTCAAACCATTTTTCTGCATCTATGGGGAGCGAGATTTTGGTTGTCTCTACCTGTGCTAAATAGTTCCCATCAGGTCGCCCCGCTGTGAGCCTGGCAGGGACTTGGGGCAGATGAGGCAGAAGAAATGTTCTGTGGATAAGGAGCAGCATTGAGAAGGGAGTGACTGGAGGACTTGTAAATCCCTGCTATTAATTAATGGGTACAGCTGCCCTCAGCAAGAAATGCCTGGAGAGCAACCTTAGCTATCAACAGCATTGACTGACAAAGATCTGAAAAAGGTAGAATTTATCCAGAAAGTCTCACTGCTTTCTGATATGTATTCTACCATGGCTGCTGCCACCTCTCACATCTAAGTGTATTTGGCTTGAACCAGAAAGTGGTGTAAAACTCAGTGGCTAACCAGGTGTCCCGTAGGATAGTGCTAAGGAATTTAGTTACACCTATGCTCACAGTGTGACCTGGTGGTCTGGATAGCAAAAGAAACCACTCATTACATCAACACCGTATCACAGAGTACTTCTATTCTAGGGCCTGTGCGTTTCTCGTAAGGGTCAGATTTCCAAAAGCATTCAGCATCAGCATATTTCACTGGGGAGGTTTGGCGAGATTTTCAAAAAAGATCTGATCACCCAAGAACATCTATTGAGTACCTAAACCTAAGGCAAATGTAAAGGATATTACAAGTTGACCAGATTGTTCAACTGCAATTTTTACAGTATGATCATGCCGATCCAAGTTGTGTAAGGTGATGTCAACACACAGGAGAAGCAAAGAAGAATGGAAAATGCTCCAGGTCAGCCATGGCAGCACAGTGCGCTGATGCACTGAGAGCCAACGGTTTTATCTCCAGTAAGAATACTTGACAGGTTTCACCCAGAACGGCCAGGAACATAAAACCATTGCTGCTTAGAAGGAGGCTTTCTCTTCAGAGTGGGAACTGCTCAGGGGAATCAGATTTCTGTATCGACTTTTACATATACAGAAGGTGACTAAAAGAATTAGGCCAGCCTGGATTGCTCCAAGGGGATAATAAGCCCCGTGGTGAGATGGAAATGCATGTGGATTGTTCTAAACCCCTCTCTTTCTAAGCATTTTCACATACTATTAAAACAAACTGTACCTTTGTTTCCAAATGAAGGTTGTCTCGTTACAAGTCGCAGCTGGGCACGGATCGACAGCAGAGGACCTGATGTCCTAACTCCCCCACAATGCCAAACAAAGCACCATTACATACAGAACTCATTGCATGAGCCAGAGCGCTGTAGGATGTCACCTAAGGAGAGCCACCAGCTGAAGGACAGCCCTTGGCCTGCCCAGGGACGAGTGAAGATGCAGAGTCCGAGCCAGGCTCTCTGGCCACAGAGCAGAGCAAGAGAGAGAAACCAGCAGAGCTCAGCTCTCCACTGACCCAGGAAAACCTAACTGACCTTTTCTCTCTCTGACTTAGCTGGTAGAGTACTGGTAGCTCAAGACTTGTTGTAATTTACCAACTCGATTATGAACAGTAATGAAGGTAGTATGACAATAAAGCTTACACAGAGGAGGAATTCCAGACACCATGGAGTGGTGGGAGCTGTCAGTATTTCTTACGGTCTTATCAACACGGTCTGTAGGTATCTGCCACGTGTTCCGTCTTGCATTACAACACAGAGGGCTCTGCTGCTTCTGCTTCCCTCTTCTGAGCCCTCCAGATTCAACGAGGCAAAGGCAGGGCACTGTTTTTAAAGCCCATGAGCAGAACTCAAGAGAAAAACTTCTGACAAGAAGTCAGAGTTATGCGGACTACTGGTTTAATGTTTCTAAAGGGTTTAAAAAGACACAATTCAGTGAGACACTGAAGAACTAAGTATGGTCTCTGTTTTTATGAAGCTTAATATTTATAGGACTGGAAAGCTTTATACTCAGTGTTTGTTTCCATTAAATGGCAGCTTCTTTCCATACCTTGCCCTCTGAAGTACACTCTGTACATGCATGCCAGTTCCTTTCAGAAGAGCCCAGCGTACAACAGCTTTTGGGTTACACGCTAAAACAACACTACCTTCACAAAGATATAGGTAATTATAGAAGAAAAGATGCATTCTGAGCCCCTTTACGAAACAAAACATCTTATTTATGGAATCAAGCTGTTTGCTATCAGATTGACTACAGGAGTAAAGAACTTTACGTTTTTAAGATAGCAATAACATTATATTTTAAAATGTATTTACCTTTACCTAGCAAGCATTGGAATAAATCTACCAACTCTGAAAAAACAGTGCTAGCCCACCAGATTTACATAGAGTTCTGAGACATTTGGTACTTCTCCTAAAGCCTAAGCTACTACATCATTTATTCACATGAAGAACTTAGTTTCAATTTATTTAAGAGCTTTCCAGCTTACACAGTTCTAGAGAAAAGCTTCAGAATGTTACCCTTATTCATTCGGAAACCAGAAAGCAAATAAGAGCACATAAGACCTTATTACTTTTTTAAATGTCATGATAACTATGCCAGTCTCATGATGTTTTTGAGAAAGAACCTTTGTCTGTCTCTTTTATTTTTTTATTTTTTTTAAGTGCTTGTCGGTGACAACATCCAGTTTGATAAATGGTTGGTTGTAAACGCAGGCTAGGACTTTTTGCATTACAGATCATGTTTTCCAAGATGATTATTGGTCTGTGTGGCGTAATTAGAGGAAGTCCAACTTGAATTTCGAAATTGCTGAATGTTTTCTGTGAAATTCAGGCTCTTTTAAGGGTCCCTTAGGTTTCACTTCTTCCTAAAATAAGTATTTGAAATCACCCAGTGTACCTGAATACTCTAGATAGAAATGTGCAAACCAGGACAGTGGAGTACAGCTCTCAGCCACTCAGCTCTGAAACTCTGAACAAAATAATGTTCCCTGGAATTGCTGAATTCATCTATTCCAGGTATATTCTGGAATAACATAGCAGAATTTGCTTCACTTGCAGCAGTAAGCTTCCACCAATAAAAACCACTATGGAAGGATAAATTAGGAAAATCCATAGCAGAGCCCGAATTTGTAAGAGAGGAAGACCTCTGTATATGCTAAGCACAGTAATAATGATAAGAAAATATTTGAAAACACAGAGTCTGATATGGTGTTTTAAGTGCTTCACGTTGCATAACTTTTATTATGGAGTCTTGTCTGCTTTTCACTACATGCATGTTGTCCTCATTAATGTCAAAAGGATTTATGTGTGCATATGGAGGGAAGAATGTATGCCTATGTGTTTGCAGTTTCACCTGTTATCTTTCTCTTGTCATTATCTAGCAACTTCCCTTCCAAAGGACAACATTTATAGCTCACTGGTAAATATAAGGCAGATAAATTTTATGTACTGAAACAACACGAGTATGAAGTTGGTCTGACTCAACTGTATCAAACCAGCTGAAACAGATATTGTGTACACAACAGACACATCTCTGGTTTCAAAGTTTTCATAAGGAAAAATTCCTCTGGGCAAAAGAAATCAAAACATTAGGATGAAATACATTGGATCTCAGGAATTTCCTTTGCAATTATTAGGATCTCCACAAAAATGAACCATTAAAAAGCAATCCTTACTTTTCAATCCTATCGGCTATAGCACATCATCAAAAGTTTACATAATTCTTAAAACCAGATACAAAATGTCAACAGACTGCAGCTGAATGCATCATAGATACAGAATACTCTTGCAGAAGGTTTCATTAAGTCTAACATGATTTACGGGACTTAAGACACATTGCTTCAAGATTTTTATATCACTGCAGTAAGTACTCCAGGGATGTTTCGACCCACTCGAAATTGTTTTAGCTGTGCTATTACCTGGGTCAGAACTGATGGCAGCATATATCAATTAGATTGTAGCAGTTTAATACCTGCTCCTATGCATCTGGTCACTCAGAGATTCACATCCTAAGATTTCCATACCCTAAAAAGAATATTAAAACAGAGCTCTGGAATGGGCTAAGGTTACTGCATTTATTTAAGAAGCAGCCTTAAAGAAATGACACCGGGAGACTATACCCATTCAGATTACACACGTCCACTCCGTGCGCCACAGAGAGTGGTAATGCTTCTTTTTCCTGATTACTGCTCAGTGCTTGTCTTCACCATATTGAAGATTATGGTGCAGCACTGTAATTAATTAGGAACAGTGAACTGTAGACTTTTGGATAAACTGAACTAGTATCACCGTCATCAATTAACTCTGGTTTAGGATCTGATCCCTCATTTTTTATTATTTTGATCCCTGTTAAATAGACAGCATTTAAAAAATAGTGCCACTTTAGTATTTTCTCATACCTAGAGTCAGAAATACATACACCTCTGTATAGAGAGGTAACTATAACTAATGACTGTGTCATTGTTGATCACTGTGTATTTTTTATATGACATGGTAGTAGGGTAGATCTGCTTTGCTGCAAGTTGTTAATAACCAATTGATTGGCAGTGAATTTGTCCCTGAAACTTACTCAGCTTGAGGATAAGTACCCCTGTGACATAATTTTATTATTCAAGACCAGTTATATCCACAAATTTTTCATCAGTGCAGCACAACATGGTTAGAGCTGCCTTTTTAGTAACACCTGGGAGGCTTTGTCTCTAAGGTAAGGAATTTTGTCTGGTGTTAAAGGGTGAGGCGTTTGCGGAACATCTGTTGCTTACTTCTCTGCTATCGGAGTGTGAGATTTTTAGATTGCTGAAAGTACTGGGTTTGGTACCTGGTGTATGCAGCAAGAGACAGTTTACAGCCAAATGACTTTACACTGACTCAGGGAGAAACCTACAGTCACTAATATATTGTTTGTGGTTATGCCCTTATGATCTACGTGCTGCTCTGTACACGTTACTTCATACAGGTGCCGTTTTTAGCATAAGAAAAACAGGACATCAGTAAAAGACAGTAGAATCAGTCTCTCCAGAGCCCTTCTCTGCCTCTTCTTCAACCACTATGCAACTCTCTATCAGAGTACCTTATTCTAGTAAAAATAATACAAGCTTTCAAGACCTCTTGCTCCCTACCTGCAAGTGCTAAGATGTGAAAGAGGAACAAAGACAATTCAGTGTAAATGCTGAAAAGTATATTTAAACCTCACAATCCAGAAAAACATTGGGCTTAATAATATTCTGTTAGTGCGAAGGACCGCACATATAAACCAACTCAAAATCTAACCTCATATTATGTGGCAGTAGCATTTTTATAATAAAGCCATTAAAGCTCTACAAAACCTTAATAAAAGAAGAAACTAAGGTTATAAGGGCAGAAAGCTACAGGATTTGCCCTCCAAACTTTCCAATGGGGGAAATCCATCTCTTTTAGCACAACTGTGTGCAGTTTTACAGTGGTCCTGCTTCTGCATGAATTTCAGAATACATTTACTAGAAAATTCATTACATGAAACATTTATCCCATGAATAAATTAGAGAGTCTGAAATACAGTGCAATAAAACTTTTGCTGCTAGAAAGATTTTTATGGGTGAAATAATGTGAAAATTAGTAACATTAAATATGATTCTCCTTAACCCAGAATAGTCACCACACAATTATTTTGACATGTTCTGGCATACATCATCATAGATCTAGTCAAACAGTGTTATAGAACAGATTTTGAACCCTTTTATAAAGCATCAAGGAACACACAAAAAAGGGCAGTGGAGAGGAGAGTTTTCAAACCTAAACTGCTGAAGAGAGCAATTTTTGCCACTGTTACAGAAAAGCAGGATGACTTTTTTCAGAATGGTTTTATTCAGTCCTTGAGTGGATGAGCAAATAGTTTTACTTTTGTCTCTGTTGTGTGTTAGGTATGATACTCTAGTACAGGGTAAATGCATTTAAGGCAAGCTTCATATGCATTAAATGTGAAGTCTGCATGCTGTGTTAAGGCGTTAGAGCATTTCTCTGCTAAAAAATTCAAAACTTAATATGTATACAAAGCTGCTCTGTGCCAATAGGTCAACCACAGATAAATCCCACTAACAAAGTGTTAGTGCGAGCCTTTTGGGGGCCAGATGCTGCCGCCCTTCTTCATGCAGAACAGGTAACTGCATGTGTTCAAAGAATATGCCACTTCCCATGAGTAAACACACCTGAAACTTTAAAACCTTATTGGAAGGTATAGTACTAGGTCAATATACACTGAAATGTAGTGTCATGCTAGACTAACAAGGCAGGTGAGATCTCTCATCTACTCTCCTCACCTGATTACAGAAGACAACATAATTTCGGACAAAATGCCTTACATTTTAAGTGACTAAAATCTGGTGGGATGAAGCACACTTGCGAGGATTTAAATCTAACTTCAGATAGGAGAATTTCCTTATCCCGTGCTTTCCCAAGTCTGATGGAATTGCCACGTGTCACAGAGCTGCCATACTGCACTCAGCTGCTCCAAAACATTAGTGCCAGGCTTGCAAGAAAAGTGTCTCTGCTTTGGAGTGCACGTTTGTAAGAGAAAACAGATTATTTTTGCTTTATTGTGGAAGGGATTTTAAAGGAAGAGAGACTGAATCCATGTATTTTCTTTGGGCATTTCCCTATTCATAGATTTTTGTCTAGTTAGGTGGATCTTGGGTTTTGGCAGGCTAACAGCAGACTTTGTTTATTGCCTATTCTGAAGAACAGACATTTGCGTGGAGCCTTTCTGGAGGTGCCCCTTTCCAGACTCAAATGATTAAATGAATGTTTATGAGTATTAAAGTATGTCTCTTTCTTCGGAGGGAAAAAACACTGATGCAACTGAAAGTGCAAGGCTGCAGAGCACCGTGTGTACACCAGCTATTCCAACCCAGAGTGCATGAGCATGACTGCATTCAGAGGAGTTAAATCAGACACCCTTGAATGCTTTATCTCCCTCTCTCTCTGTTTGGTTTCCCACAGCATAACTTTACACATTACCTCATGACATCTTTATAGTGGTGGAGAAAATGATTAGACTCCAGTCCTTGAAAAATCACAAACACGGACTCATTTGTAGCATTTGGCTGCTCTAATTAGCACATCACTGAGGGGTAATGAATAGAAGTCTGTGAAGAAACTTAAAAATTAGTACCACTAGCAATGTTAGAGTAAAAATCAGAACTGTGAGTAACAGTACTCAAAGGAGTTGGGTAATTACTGGATACTCCCAATATAAGGTCTGTCACTTTATCCTGAGGGACTCTAGGGCTTCAACAAGCCCCAGAGGCCCAATATTCCACCTCAATAAATGAGGCTCACAAAGTTCACCCAGAGTTAAAGACAGCATCACAAATCTATTGTTCTTGCTTTCCTTTTTTAAAGGTGGTTCTTAAACTGCATGGAATTAGACAACCTTCTTTTGTACGTTAATCATTGGACTCCTCCATCTGTAATGAGATATTATAGCTTCCATGTGTGTGAAAGCATGGAAATTACATCACTCCAATAACCAAATGTGCAAGGACGCATGGATTCCTGAAGCCCAACAAACAGCTGCAGTATTTGTGTTAGACAACGTCCTTTTAACATTTCAACAGTCTCCAAGCAGAGGGGAGGGAAATGTTACTCTTCAGGGGATGGAAAGAGACCTTGACCATGTAAAGAAAGGGCAGTGCCTTCACCTCCTCTCGCCTGAGCACTCAGGCCAGCCATTCCACCAGCCTGTGAGCAATGACGGCACAGAGGCAAATCTGCAGCAAAGCACGTGCACTCCACCCTCAGAAAAAAGGGCTACCGCAGCCCAGGGTACACCAGCCCACAACAGCCAGCCACGGGCAGCCTTCAGAAAAGACCAAGCAGGCTCTTCCCAGCTCTGGGAAGATATGCTGGCCCGGCACCTGGGGGCCCTCCCTCAGCTAAGCAAGGCCTTCGCCTTCCCTTACAGAGGGAAGCTTTCAATTCTGACCCATTCTCAACCTGATGTAAAGGGGCTCCAGCCTGTAGTTTATAACATATTTTTTAAAAGGCCCCTTAGGATCAACAACTTTTATTGCAACTTTCAGTTGCACCACGCACTTGTAAAACTAGATTAAGCTGGGGTCTAAACATCATGACCCCTTCCTCTTACCTACTCCCCTTCTTTCCACCTTCCATCATTTTTTGTTTTTCCTCTAAGTGATTTCACTCTTCAGATTAAAAAAAAAAAAAAAGAAAAAGAAGAAAAGAAAAGAAACAAGAACCAAACTCTGTATATAAACACTGGCAGCTTTCAGGCTTGCTTTTCATCCTGAACCTAATGGGCAAAGAGCATCAGTGCATTTGCAAGCTTTTCCAAGTGAGCCTAGAGGGGCCTGTTTACCAGAGATCGAATCTCTGGCAAACAGCTCATTGCAGCTCTTCAAACAAGCTGAAATTATGACCTTATGTTATTGTTTCTCAACAACCCAAACCTTTGATGTAAACTAATGTTGACCTTTCCAGCATAAATTTGACATGAAGCCACTTTTGTTTAAAACGCCCTATGAAAATTCAGCTCCAGTCTTATTGGATAAAGACTTTTTATGGGATAATAAATAATAGATAATAAACAACTGGAGCCAATTTAGTCATTGAAGTATTTTCTTTTACTGACTGGCTATCATAATGAATCTTTTCTACCTTGGGCTGTCTCACACCATACTGTGGGCCCATCCAACCTAAGCCGAACCCTAGCAAAGTCAACGGAAAAAACTTCTCAACAATTTCAGGTCTTCAGTCTCTGGGTGAAACCTAGATTACAACTAAAGTAAACTGCGTAAGTCCCATAGACCTCTGTGGATTTTATAAATTAGGAGATATTCCCACTACCCACCTCTGCGCTTTAGGCAGGCGACCAAGGTAAGCAGGTGTGTCCAGAAACGAGATCATAGAATTTGTGCAGTTTGGCTCCTAATTCAGCCTCTGCAAGTGTTCACTTCTGTCAGCTACAGCAAGCACGTAGAGGTGGGCTCCTAATATCAGCACCTTTCCTCTATTGAACTGGTGACTCTATTCATTCTTGTTGTACCATGCCCACCGGCGATGATCTGCCCAAGCTGCCCAAGAGTCACTGATGGCTACTATGTGTGGGTAAGCTGCACATTCTCTTCCAACAATGTCTTTCATTTTCATGAATAATCTCCAGCCCCTTATTGTTTTGCTTATTAATTTGTAAAGTAGTAAAAGGGAATCAATAGACAAAAAGGAAGATAATTCTGTTAATTTTTCAAAGTGCGGCTATTAATATTTAGTGCTCTTCTCTCCAGCTTAGCAGTTTTAAATACCAGAAATTTAGTTGGAGAATCCAGATAAAAAATGAGCAACCTTTATGTGGAGTCCATTAACTAATGCTAAATTAAAGTGGCATTGAAATGGAATTAGAGGGATGTGTATAAAAAAGAACACGTGACAAGCACATGGATACCACATGAATCCATTATGATAAGTATTCTTCCAGTAAGAGCAAATGAATTCCTTCTGACCACACACTTAAAATAAAGCCAAACCTAATTTTTTTTTTTAATAAATGTCAAAATATCATCTCATTGTTAAACTAAACATACTGTCTTTTGCTGGGCCAACAGATTCATAAGACAGTGCTTCAGTGTTAAAAATATAATTCACTATATATCACTATAATTCACTATATAATTACTGTATATCAAATAGTAAGAGCCTCACTTTCTCCTACAGATTCTGCACTCCAAATTGGGGATTCAAGCCTTAGCTGAGCCTGTTACGGTAATCTGCTTTGCTGCATGACACACTCTTAAAGTGTCTGAATTCTTTTCTGCAGAAAGCTTGTGTTGCTTCCCTATATACCAAACTGAGTAAATACGAACAAGCTGCAAAACAAAGGTGATGAACCCAGGCGTTTAAGGTAAGCTCCACCGCCAGCACCATGTTGCCTAATCTAATGATCACTTTCAGAAAGGAGGATAACTATTACTTGAAATAGTTATCCCTTAATATTAGAAATATTAAGTCTTGGGTTACAGTCTAGTTCGGGGGCCAGACTAAGAGGCCGCGCATTTTTTGGAGAGCAGAGATCCACAAAAATAAAACATACGCTTGTGAATTTCGTTTGCTAATCATAAAGCAAGCCCCATGCAAATCACAGAAACAGCAATGACAAATTTCATGGGTTCGTCATGGCAAAAATGGCAGATTTCACAGCATGACACTGATTAAAAGACATGGACAGAAAACACACAAATAAAGACATTTAAGCTGCCAAGAAAATTAGGTTTTTAAGTATGAATGCTTTCTTTATTAATATAGTTCTCCTGGACAGATATTCTCCAAAGCAGCAAAACTGTCACTAAAACAAATCGGTAACACAAAAATACTCCCAATTTTAGGAATGTTTTCCAAAGGATACCAGTCTCCCTAATTCTTAGATTAGATAATCATTGAATAATGAAGCAGACAATGATCCAGGATGACAAAATGAACTTCACAGAAATATATTTCCTGAGTTACAGGCTTCCCTGAACTAGTGGCTCGAGTCTTCATGCCAACATTAGTATCAAGGGGCATTACTCCTTTCTGCACAAGAAGAAATCCCAGGGGAAGCCTAGTGTCAGATAATAAGGTCCCAGTTCCCACTGATAGACTAAGACTTCCCATTTATTTTTAGAGGCATTGACTAATCAGTCATTGCACTGTAGGTCCAATGTCCAACTGCTTGTCCAAAATCTATGAAAAAATCAAAGCCACACATAATACAGCTGCTTTAGGGTTTGCATAAAGAAAAGTTAAGTAGCTCAGCTCAATGCAAAAACCACTCTGTTTTGCTGTGAGGATGGAGTTTTCATCTAACCTCAAAGCTGAACCCAGCCACAAACAGTTAAAGCTCAAGTCTCTATCACAGCCCAGAGACTCTGGTGTGCACACAGTGGTGGTCTCTTGCCCCATCTAGTTCCCTCTGCACCACCAACTCCTCCTGCTATTCTGCTCCACACTCTGTGAAAGAGGTTGGAGAGGGAAATGATGATTCTGGAGAAAAATAACCCAAACTGCTTACTAGAACATTATCCTGTGCTCTGTGACTTGGTTAGGAATCAGAATTTGCATTCCATGGAAAACACTGCTTTTTAAAAAAGAAACAAAAATTGTCTCAAAGTCAGAAAGGGAAAAACACAGCCTAGATAAAAATAAAAATTCTGGGGAAATCATAATAATGTCCATTAGTTTTAAAGATAAATTCAAAAATACTATGATATTATGTTCCAGAAAAAAATATTTAAGAACTAGAAATATTCCTTTCTGAGAATGCCATATGTTTCATTTCAATTTGGAAAAAAACAATATATTTCATTTCACTTATTTACTAAACCACGTATATCCCGGTTCATTTATTTACTATATCAATACTTAAGTTTCGGCCTTTCAGTCCCTTCAGTGCCTATGTCTGAACAACCAAAGGGGAACACAACCGCACAGTTCCTACAAGCACACCGTGTCCCAGCAGAGGAGGAAGGTAACTCTCTCCACAGTACAGTTCCAGGGTTCATTCGAATGCAGTGCTTTATTGCAGGTTTCTTTTAGGACTAGAAAGGAGGTGATCTCCTATGAAAGCTCAGCAGTCTTCAGGACCATGAAGACAATGCAAAGAGAATTTTGTGAGGGAAACCTCAGGGATCTTTCCATGTCCGTATGGAAGGATCCATATGGATGCTTTTAAAACAACCTCTTACAGGGCACCTCTGAGCAAGGGAAACTCGGATGTCCTCCCCTCCAAAGAATGTGGTGCCATCCCCTCAGTGGAGGAAAGTTAAAGCAGCATATTTGGTACAGAGAATTAACTTGAGGCTTTTGCGCATAACTGAGGCCCAGAAAAGTACAACACTCACAGTATGCTAGCTACTTTTTTTTTTTTTATACAATCTCTTATTAATAAATACTGGCAGAAGCCAAAGAAAACTTAAAAAAAAATGAATTATTCTAGCACTTGCTGAAGAAACGCAGACAATCCCTCATGCAGAAAGAAAAAATGACCCCATCATTCATTTCTCAGAGGGAGGCAGCAATTTCACGGGGTAGTAGCCACACAAGGGACAAAACCTAAGATCTTCTTCATTATTATCTACCTCCCAGTTCTGCTCATCTGTATCTGATCAGACAAAGAAGGTGTTCAAATTTATTGTGAACTTTAAACCCTTGTTGAGGTTCAAGACATTAAGTCAACAGGCTGTTGACCAACAGTTGAAAACTACAACCGAGCTGGTTTAAGGTCCAGTGTGGAAAAAAGGGTACACTTCTGGGGTTTGAGTTTTCTCTACTTTCTTACACAAGAACAAAGATTAATTAGTAGCTATTTCAAATCGTTATTTCATCTGTCAGTCTAATGCTCTGACTTTTCCTACGCTGGACCTTGGCCTCTAGCAAGGTGGATGCAAAATCTCTTCCAAATATCAGCAGTATGCATATGGCATGATGGACGTTTTTCAAAACCTACTGCACCCCTACATTTTTCTTGATTGCTCAACACATTGGTAGTCATTACCGTAGCAACTTATTTCAAGCCAAGAGATATAAATGTCTGTCTGTGCTGACTGGCAGGGTGCTGTAAAACAACGCAGCCAGCCAATCAAACACACATACTCTCTATTCCTCTGCAGGGAGACAGTATGTATTTTCAGTGGTATAGCTGGGACTGATTGCCATCAATCAAGACTTGGATTCCCAGTCCATCTCCACATGTAAGTATGCTGAGTGAAAGGCCAATCTAATTCACGAGTATCATTTGGTAAACTCCTGAAACTTTATTAGATTAACTTTTTGGACAAAACAATAGAAATAATCAGTTCATCAATTCAGGAAAAGATCTCAAAAGTCGAAATGCTTCCAAAATTAGATCTTCTCTGCTTTTAAAGGTAAGCAGATGGAAAACATTTGATTCTTATTTATTACCAGTTAAATTTATGTCCCTTATTTCACCATAAACTACAAGACTTCACAAAAGTGTATCTTATTTCACTGATCTTTAATAACCTGAAAACCGGTAACAGAAACCTATAATGAAGCACCCCATATACTGTAAATTAAAAATAAATAAGAGACCTCAAAGAGGTTTTCTTCAAAAGCTGCTTCAGTTTAGTGTTTCATTTTATATATACACTAAGAGAGAGACATCTGTAAACATTTCTAAAGTATAATGCAAAGGAACTAGCTATGTTATTATCTATTCTAAGCACATGGTTCAACATTTGTTTATGCAAACCATATAATTGGAAACTCTGTCCATTTTCTGCTTGTGCTAAATATTCTGTGTATAAATACTTTTCATAGTAGATAAATAGGGTTTTTATTTAGGTCTTATCACCTTCATATTACATATTCATTGATTTCTAAACTGCCTTAAACAGCTCTGTAGATGTGAAACATTATGAATTCAGTTTTGGCACCTTGGTATTAAATTTGCATATCAGGTCACGCACCGCTTGACATACATGCAAAATTGCACTGCGGCTATTTTATTACAACCCACAAAAGATATTCAGAAACTGCATGCAGCATCAAAATAAATTAAAATGGATAAAAGACCCAATAGTGAGCTGCATTTTTTTTATTGTTTAGTAGTGCCTAAAGCCATTTATATGTTCTAGTCAATAAACAAAAGTTAGACTAAAACAATTTTTAGTCTTTCTGTTATTATATTTTAATTGTAGGGGAAAATATATTTCTTTGTCCCTTTACCAATTGTATCCCACTTAAGGCTTGAATTCTTTGAAATTGTCTGCTATAAAAAGTAATCTATATGGATCACTGGCAAGCCTTCATGTTTCTCTGCGTATGTGAGAATGTATACAGACACCGTGTATCAAGACTCAGACATACAAAGCAATATATTTGTCTAGTTGATTTCGTATTTGAAATGTTTTTGTAACTTACTGTGTATGCCAAGACTGCATTTGCATAGAGACTCTGCATTTACCCAAAGTTAAAAGTGCATCAGCCAATGCTGTTCAGATATTACAGTGCCCTCAAAATACACCAACTAAGTACATTAGGTGGTCCGTCTGCAAATTACCCTCTTTATATTCACTAAGCTGTCGCAAAGACATTAGAAAATTAAATAGTAGGGGACACTTTTTCCAATTGCCCCTCACTAGGGCTCCTTTTCAATGTCTACAACATTGCAGGATAAATAATTTGGCATTCCCATTCACTTGTTCCCAGGCCACGCTCACTTGGCTGCTTAGGTACCTCATCCTGCCGGCAAATCGGGGACTCAGGTGTCCTACAAACTCTCAGGGGGGCAGAGGGGTGCCCGCGAGGCAGCTGTGCCAGCCCGGTGCAGGTGCAGAAGGGCCGGGTGACCGCGGATGGCCCGGCCGCCTCTCCCAGCTCCACCGCCCGCTCCCTGCGCTGCAGCCGAACGCATGGCAGCACCGGGAGCTATCGTGCGGCTGGAAGGAGTTCCCGAAGAGCCAGCCAGAGCTTGTGCTGGGAGCTTCTGCTGCGTGCCCAACACCGGGGTTGCTTTTATCACCCTTTGAAAAGCCACAGTTCCCTGAGATGTAGAAATAGGCAGTAAAAACATCTCGCTCTGCTTTGGCTAACGAGTACCTGCGAGCCCAGGAATGAGCCTGTCTTCCTCAAACAGCTCAACCCTGGAACCTGCACCGGAGCACCGGGACCTGCTGCGTCCCCACAGACCTGCAAGGGGTCAGGCAGACACACTCTCCAAGACCCAGAGCTGTGGACCCACCATCGTACCCCTCCACGTGCCAGGGTACACGGCAGAGGTGACTTTTCCCATGTGTGTTGTACTCGACCGCTAATGACGCTTAACCTTGGCAGATGCATTAGAGAAAAAAGGCTGGGCAGGGTTGTTTAAGAGATACAGCATTCCCTTCTAAATTGCATATTCCATCAAATCAGGGCAACAGCCCAAATGAGGGAAATCCTGTAATTAACACGCAGCAGATTTGAGAGTGCGTTTTACTGAGCTGGTCTAACTCAAACTGATGTGCAAATTAGATGGCAGAGCACCCAGATAAAGTCAGCGACCAACCTTCACCCACATAAATGAAGCAGGTAACGCTTGCACCAGTCAGTATCTGCTTTTGAGTCCTCAACCAAACCTTCTGGCTTCTAAGTTTGCTCCGCTTCTTCCCAAAACATCACAGAAGGAACCTGAACCTCTATACTCCTCAAGAACACTCCCTGAACTGAGGGGAGAAGGATCAGAGCCTCATCTGTAGCCACTGGCAGAGGTAGACAGACCTCTCAAGAAACCTACACGACCACAGCAAAAATGTAATCTAATCAGGACCACTATCTTTATAGCAGAAACCTTAAAAAATTGACATAATATAACAAATTGGTTCAAAGCATTACTACAGACCACCATGCTAAATTCCCACATCCTTAGCAGTTTGTAAAAATGTTTAATTTATGTTTATGTATTCTTATTCAAAATGTTAGTTAACAGCCTGTAGGGACCTGGTAATAGGATCCTTTTTTATTTTTATGTTTATTAGCTACATTAATGACTGTTTCTGCAATTCTGCTACAAAGCCTTGCGTTAATGAACACCAATTAATTCTGAAATGATTTTAAACAAAGGGTGATGAGAATAACCAATCAACCATGACAGTGTAAAGAGCAAGCAAGCTGCTGTGACCTAATTTTTCTCTGTTGATTCTTTGCTGTCAGAGTGCATTGTTATTCATCAGGAATACCTATAGATTTTGCATATACATACTACAATATTTTAATTTTGGAAATGCTCTGTTCCTTTTCAACATGGGAAATTATTTCACTTGAACTACAGGTTTCAATAATATTGACTCACAAACTGCAAATACCTCAGAGGTCAGGCATATCTCCACCAGCAGTAGAAGGACCTTACTAATTTCAGCTTCTTCAAATTTAAGACTTGAGGGCTGGCTCAAACACTTGGAACTTTTGGCCTTCCAGACAGAAATATAACAAAGAACCATCTCTCTGGTTCACACGGTTTAATTAGAGGCATAATATCCATCAATCTATTTATTTATTTTACACATCAAATTAATCTTTTAGCCATTTAATTCAATTCACAAGGACCTGAGTATAAAAGAATGTCCTGAAACCGGCAACAAGTTGAGTGATTATAGTCCTGAAATAACACATATATGTGTCAGATCTGACCTAAAAAGGAAATAGACCATGCAGGCAGATAGGACTTATGCGCCTATTGAGTGAAAAAACATTAAAAAAGCCATCCAACGCTATTCTAAATTTAAACAAAATGAACTGAAATTGAGAAATGCCATTTGCATTGTCACCTGGTACCCACTTAGGGTATGTGCTTCCAGTATAAGAGCCTTTCTAATACCAAAAGCTAGATATTTTAAAGTTAAAATTTCTATAAATCATAGAGTGTACAAACAGACCAAGTTCTACCATTTCATTTTCTAATGGACGTACAGTAGGGAATGGACCTTGCTTATTCATGGTTCATTCATAAATGTCCTCCTTAGTCCCAACGTACTAAGTGACATTAAATTTATCACACAGTAAAAAGTCATGTTTATTGGTGGTTTTTCAACCAGAGGTTACACCATTGTTTGACAAAGATGCAGAAAATCGTTAAGCCTACAAACAGACAAGGTCTCTACTGAAGAAATTACTAGTTTGCCCCATGAGTCTTACCACATCCAGTGCTGTGGGATCATACTACGGAAGACAGAAGAATATGGCATGGATTACAAAAGGCACTACTAAATGACAAAGAAGTACACAGAAAAAGTTCAGCAGTAAAAACATGCTTCTGTGAGTTTACCAGCCGGTGTCACGGACAGAGTATAAAACAGAATTAGGGAAACTCAGCAGAAAGGGAGCCCCATATCCTAAGTGACAACATGAACTGTATAATTACTGACAGTCTTATATATGCGATGCTGCTTCTTAACGGAGGGAGCACTCATACCAATGTCTATTGATCTTTGTTATTCATGAACCTTTGTAGGCAGGATCCACAGCCACCACCTTTCTCCGCTCCACCTGTGCAGTCACATCCTTTGTGATCTTGTCTTCAGATCTCCAGCCATGCTGGCATCCCTCCTGAGCTTCTAACAGGTACTCCAAAGATGGACCTCCAAAACTCTAAATCCCGATAAAACCTAAGTCAATGCAGGCAATTAAATTCCTTAAAGTAAGGACCTTAAGCTTTGGTGTTGAAGCTGAGGCAACTGCTCCTTCCATCCCCTGCCTCAGGAAGAAGAGGAGGAAAATGTATATGGGACTATATATGAGGTTCTGCCCTTGCAGAGCTACACCTGGAAGCATTCTTCAGGTGTCCGCTAACCTACTTCAAATCCAAATCTGAGATCAGCATTTAGCCTCCTCTTTGCAACAGGAGATGCTCTCACTTGCCCATGGGTATGTCTTTTATCCCTCACAGAAGCACAGCTGAAGTAACTTCCTTGGAAAGAAAGGGCCAGAAAAGAATGAGAAGCTCTGGCATACAAATCTTTTTGTTCACTTCTCTATATGCAATACAGAGACACTTCTATTCCCAACACAGTATGAAAAACATACTTCTGAAACAGAGCACAAAGGGCTGTATCAGTTTTACTGGGAGACACTCGTATTTATTGCAATAGGCTTCACTTGAGTAAAGACACAGGGCTGGATCCACGATGCCACAGAGGCGCAAAATGAGATGGGCTTTGGCGCCTGTATGAAATACGGGCACGACTGAGGCTATATTTCAAAGATGGCAACCCATTTCAACCTCCTTCCCTTCAAACACAGTAGATGCCAACCACTCCTGACCTACGGTGGTGGCTGATCTGTGAGTACCATATTCCTCCCTCAACAACCAACAACCAACGTTCTGGATTCGTACCACCTCTGGCAAACATTTTGGTGGCATGACGTCAGGGTTTTGACAGCCGCAGTATTGGCATTCAGCAAATCAGGTTTTCCAGTGTCCATTTATTGAAGTCACTCCATATTGTTGCTGACTGATTCATATTTATAATGATAAAAGATTTGCATTAACATCTAGCCCTCTACAAAGGGCTTATTACTGAAATGCCAATTCAACCATAGCTATAATGACCCTATTTTATAATGCACACATTTCAGGCACTTTTGCAAATGGTTTAAAAAAATGGAGCAGTTAAATTATGCTGCTAACATAATATGAATGTGTCATCACACCCTATCAAGCAATTTCATATCAAACAACGATGTGATATGGAATTTTGCTGTTACGATACAAAAGAAGGAATTTGGAGAAAAAAGTGCAGTACTAGAACAGTGATGCCCTACACCACCTTACATTCAGCAACCTGGAGTATCTTTCAGTTATAAGAAAGTCTAACGGACAGATGAAAGACAAAGATGGACTGACATCTCATTTGTTTTCTTTTCCTTTGGCTTGTAAATATTAAATGGAATGTCTCAAATTTACCATGCGATTTGAACCAGAAAAATTGCTGTGTGAAACAACAGGTATTTCAACCCAAGGAAGCTTTATTTTCAAACTCCCGAGTCTTCAGGCTTTTCATCATCATATTTCTGTATGCGTTATACCACTAACAATGCAAAATACAAAAAGGACAAAATGTCAGCCCTCGATGGAAATGAACTCACCACCCTTCAACATTCAACAATCAGACCTTGCTTAATTTAAATGTGTTAGATCATCAGTCTATTATTCCTCCAGCTTTCTGTAATGATTTCTAACACTGGCCAGACGTTGTACACCTGGCTGGAAAATGTTTCTTTTTAAACAATGCAAGAACCAACCAATATGTAAACCCAATAATTAAATTACATTTAGCCGCTGGCCATTGTTATTCTGTACTGCTCTCCCACCGAGGGAGCTATAGTGATCCGATTTAAACAGCAATCTAGCAGAACACTTTTCATTGCCCATGATTGTTGTGCAGAGTAAATTGGCTCACATCAGATTTGACTCTAATTTGGGTGTTAGAACAGTTAATTTGAACTTAAGCACCTATGGAAGGGCTGTTAACAAGAGGTGTCTGCACTGGAGTCCCTCTCATAGCTGTGCTGTTTAAATCCAGCAACAACAGCTCCTTATAGATCGTATATGCTTTCTAGCATGCCACTTGCAATGTTGTGCATGGCAGAAAACAACTTACCAGATATTTAACAATGTCAAAGGAAAATAATATGGATGCACACAATGGATTCTTGCTATATGCATGCCAAGCAGAAGTAAATACCTTTCTTTTCAAAGATGTAGCTACCTCGTGACTTACTCATCCCAGGATTAAATGTACCTTAGTCCTCTATTGTGGTATTTTGGTGTTTAAGCAAAGCATGTAGGGTCAAATTCTGCCCATTCATAAGCTACCAAGAGATCCATGGAAATATCTAAAGGCTGAATTTTATCATCATTAGCTATTACATTAATAGCACTAATGTCTTAAATCTTAATATTCTGGCTCATTAGCTTAGCTAAAAGACTATTAATATAAAAGGTGTGTTTTAGCCAATCAACAGAATTTATAAAGGCTTTTGTTTTGTTTTAAAACATTGTCTGTCTTGCAGTATAAGTGGTTAGTACAGACACTAAATCATAATAATTCTTTAATTAATAATGATAATATCATCTAACAATATAAGATCTACTATCACTTTGGCTCAGACGGAGCTTAACTTAATTTTACTCTGTCATAAATCAAGCCTGTTATCCCCATCCATACCCAGTTGGTCGATGAACTTTTATTTTTTCCACCAAAAGTACAACAAATTTAGAAGGGGCTGAACGGAATTGGGTTTGTTGGTTTTGGATTTGTTTGTTTTCAAACATACAACAAGAAAAAAATTATTCCAAGAAAGGCTCAGAAATTGGTCTTTTAAGTGACAACCCTGCCTACAGAAAACAAAATGGAAAGTGTACAGAACATATCTCAACAACCAAGACACTCCAGTGGTCAAAGGCAGATTCCTGGTATTTTGGCATCTCCTTAGAAGTCTCCTACTGTCTCTGGTGCCTAAATGCAATTACAAACAAGCAGTGCAGCCCAGACCGCTAAGCAAAAATCACGCAAACAGACTGTTAGAAAGGAGAGTCCATTATGACAATGTTAAAGAGATGTAAGTTAGTTCAGCTCGTTGATATGCCGTAAACTAGAGTCAGGACCTACACTCTAAACCCAAATGTAAATTCTGTATGGTTATATACAGAAAACACCACTGATTCTGATGGAATTGAGCCAAATCTGCAAATGCCATTTCGAGAAGATTCCGGCTCCAAAGTCAAGCATCATTACAGCATCAGTTGCAGACACTGCCGTGGCTCTAAACTCTGCTTGTGCAGTTTGCAGGGGAGCTGTTTTCTCTTGTTGTGTTAAGAATAAAGAGTCGAAATGTGCCCAGAGTTGTACCTGAATGACTGGGAGTAGAAATGCATTTAAGAAATACATAATAGATGCATTATTAACTCGATTTTGTTTGAATATTCCCCTTTTGCATCTCGCATTGAATTATGAACCGTATTTTTAAGTTCAGATGTATTTAAAATCATTAGCAATAGCAACACCAGCATTTTATTTTACAATTAAAATACGTTCCTTACTGTTTTTCTTGCGTACTTGTTCACTTCCCCCCAGACATAAGTAATATGTAGACAGATACATTGTTTATTTACGACCCCAGTGACAGTTAATGTGGCATATGTGCCTACAATGTTTGACAGATAAAATGAGTTATTTACAGAAGCTGGGTTTATTATGTATGAATACTGAAGCAGCTATAGTATTTGGAAACTTCTCCATTTATTTTCCCAAGAGCTTGTTTCAGCAAAAGTTGTGGTGTTTTGAAGTGCTACATAAAAGGACAGCACAAATACTCAGTCCAGTCCAATCTATAATGCAGTCGTCATCCGTACATGCTAATTTCAGAGTGGTTCTTTCTGAATTTATTTTTACAGGTCTTGATCCAGACACTACTGAAGTCAATGACAAGTTTTCTATAAGCAACAGTGGGTTTGGAATTTGGTCCTTAAAAATAAAACCTCTGCAGAAGAGTAGGTTCATATCTCAGTCTCACCGTCTGGCATATTACAGAGTAGGTATAGATGTATGAGATTGGGGAAAAACGGAGAAAAGGAAAAATGGAGAACATTTTTCATCTATTAAACTTAATTATAAAGGGCAAAAAATTGTTTCCACTGAAGCCAAAAATAAAAATTACACTGACTTGATCCTCCTGGAGAAAATGCATTCATTTTTCCTTTTTAGTAAATAAACTCAAAAGCTTAGACACCAGATTTTGAAATAATTCCTTATATCTCTTATACTTAAAGCCAAATGTGCCAGACTGATGTGCTGTGGGGATTTTTCGTTTTCCCAACAGCCTCCTTTACTCCGTTCTCTATCCTTCAGTTTTGGAATGGTTCAGAACATTCGCACAAAATGCTGCAGACAATGTCAGCGGCAGCGATCGCTGCTTACTGCCTTGGGTCTAAACCTGCTGCCTGTGAAGTGCAGTGCTTGTTCTGCAAGCGTGTTATGCAAGATGCTGCAACTTTAAGAGCCCAGTGTCAAAGGTAATCCCTAAGGACACTTGCGTAACAGCCACACGCAAAAAATGCCAGTGTTGGCTTTTGCTTGGGTTTTTTGTTGTTGTTTTTGGGTTGGGGGGGTGGGGGTGATTTTTTTTTTTTAATAAAAGGAACTCTGCAATTTTCCAAATATTTTTTCCTAAGAGCAATCTCAATAGAGATGCGTGCACATTTTGCTTGATTTTCAAATGACTTTACACACATCCTATATGGTGTATATTTTTATACACACGTACAAACACTTGCTGCAGCCATCCAGGCCTTAAAACTTTTGGAACCCTTTCAAGGCATATTTGTGCTGTCTGTTGCAAGGAGACCTGAGTTATCGCGGCCTGTGTTTCAGGCTGGAAAAAAAAAGTGTAAGCCTGAACTGAAGCTCTCAGCACAGTTTATTAGCTCAGACACAGAGCTGTGGTAAATGCAGCCCTGTGGCTTTTCCCCCCCTCCTTCCTCAGAGCAGAGAGAAAGCAATCATTCATGAAGGAAAACTGTTCCAAATATCTGCTCTGTTCTTTGCCCAATGTGACACTCAATCCAAGGTGAGACTTTGCTACAAGGATGTAGGATTACAATAATCCATATGCAAAGTCCAGCCATCACCACTGTAAAAATACATGAAAATATGATGAGAGAACATATTTGAATACCTTCTCTTATACACATACACAAATACAGAAGCTTTTGTTCTACACCTGCTACATGTATACTATAATCACGTAAAGGTTTAAGAGCAGCTTGCCAACAGAATATATTGAATTGTTTTTCAGGTACCAAGCACTCACAACGTTCAGGCTTTTCTATGACAAGAGAGTACAGGTTGTGCTGCTATCACAGCCACAGCTATTTGCAACGTGCATCTGATGGTATATAAGAGGAAACTGGAGTTGGGCAGAAGTCTCATGCACAGCTTACCTCTCCTTAGAGTGGATGTATTAGTGATCTGATCTAAAAACACACTACTGCGGTCACTGCTACTCCCTGCAAACGGTGCAGACAGGTCACAGGAAGAGGCTAAGACAGTTGAGAAGTCATCCAAGATAATATCCTCCAGTGTCCAAGTGGGCACTCCTGCTGCTGCCTCCTCCGGGCAGCCAGAGTCCAGCACTCTGCACCTGGATGAATACCTGCCTTGTTCTTCCCTTGCACTTTTCCCCTTCTCAGGCCCTTATCTTTCTGTCGTGTCCACTAAAGCATGCACTGATGCCTTTACTTTTCTGCTCTTCTACCTAGGGGTTGCAGTGTCTTCCTCTTCTCTCCTCCAGCTACTGAAGCTCACAGCTCTACTCCCTACACCATGGGCAAAAAGCCAAACTTTTCTCCTCTTTCCCTCCTCCGGCTCCCATACCACAGACCCGCACCCTTCCCCACGGCAGGAGAAACAGTAGGTTCTGGCAGCCGTGGGACACCAGCACTGCGGGCAAAGCTGTTCTTGCTTCATTTTGAGAGGGACTAAGTGTGAAAGTAGCTGTGGGAACAAAGAGGAACTTAAGCAGTAATTGTATGATCCCACTCAGCAAGAGACAAACAAGCAATGCCAGTAAATTTAAGCACTGAACAGAACAGTGAGCATTCAGCTGAAAACGAATTCTCTTGGGTCTCACTTTTGGAGGGAGGACCAGAAACGACAATTGTTAGGGTCTGTGATATTTGTCTGTATTCAGGGCCAAAATCAGAAACCAGATGCAGTGAAGATCTCCACGTGGCTTTATGTCACGGGAGAGGAGGCAACAAAATATGTAATTCCTTTCCACATTCATCATGTGTGATCTATTGTGAAACCACAGCACCGTGCCAAGGAAAGCCTTTTCAGCCTCTGTATTGCAGTGTGGATGTAGATCTAAGTGGTCAAATGACTGTCTATGTACTGCTTATGTATAATTTTACATCTGGACTTGTGTATATGCACACACACACAGAGAACAAACCAATAATATCACTGCCAGAAAAATAATCATCTATGTCCACAAAAGCTCAAGTTCACAAACACAGTGCAGAAGTCAACTTTACTTCCAGTACTTTGAAGAACCAGGTACCCACAGAAAAGGAAGTAAGAGAAGATCTGCAAGAACCCCACAAAGAAGAAATAGCCTGGTTCTGGAGAAGCCCAGACAGAGGCTGTAGCAGTTGGGAAGGTCAGGTAATGCACCCTCAGCACATTTTAGGTGTTCCCCCACGTCTTCTGCCACAGCGTCCTACCAGAGCTCATGCCTTCAGTTCTGACTGCTCTTGATTGAGTCTCCTGTTTTGCCAACACAAATTGCCAAATTCTCACTTGCAGAGCTGCCTGCAGCCCGGGCTCGAAGTCCACTGGTGAAAGCAAACCCCTTTTTCTTTCTATGCCCAGCTGCCCCCGTGCCACCTCTCTGCATGGGACTGCCATGGAAGTACCCCCGCTACACTCCACTGCCACAGGCTTGGTCTCTCTCTGTTCTTCTCTCTCTCTCTCCACCATTACAACAAAATACCACAGGTAATCCTGGAGAGTGCCAAGTAAATACTCTCTCCATTATACACAGGTTTGCTATCATAAGGGACTTACGTTCAAGCAAACTTTTTATTAAGGGCATGCCACAGAGATAGCATCTCTTCTTTCTGCCTCTGGCTGTTGACTTTAAACCTGGAAATCCCACTCAATAAGGATTTCTGACAGCACCAAAGTCCAAGACAGCTTGCAGTAAAGCACTATGCTATATTGAAATAGTTCAATGCCCGCCTTACTGCAATCACATCTTTACTCGCCATGCGGTGCCCCATGTTAGCTATTGGGAAAAAGAATGAAATACAGGGCCTATACATGGTCAGGATCTCAAGTAAACTTGGCCTCGTTAAAGGACAATCATCACAATTGTTTATCTGTGAACAGTATTTCCTATGTATTTGACTCAAATAGCCTTTTCTTCAGCATCAGAGCTGCACGTCTTTTTTATTCCAGCTATTTGTTCTTGAACAAACATATTTACTGTGGCTAATGAAAGGGGAAATCCCTCTCTCTGTTCATGCCTCTGTTCCCTTCTGTCCTTCAGTGAACTGACATGTGCCTCACCCTAGAAACCAAAATGACTGGAGCAGCCAAGAACACGGACAATTGTTCTGGGCTTCCACTTCTGAAACCACATGCAAGATCTGTTATGGAAAATCTCCCACGCTAGGCTGTAAAAATCATCTCCCTTTTAACGTGCTTAGTTATGGAAGTTGCCTCCATCAATTACAGACGTTTTTTCCTTCTCAAAGACTTAGGCTGTCCTTGTAGAGGGGTGCAGCCCATGGTGAGAAGGCGGCAGTCCTCTCCATTCTTCCCATCTGCTCATATAGGTGTTTACAGTTCTTCTAGGCAAGCTATAGAAGTCAGTCACTCTTTCTGTAACACTACGACAGTTTATTTTATCCCAGGTCCTAGTGCCAGAGAATTAACCTGTATCTACATTAGTAAGAAGCACAGCATAATAGAAGTCGATCTGTGGAGAGAAAGAGTTGGTGCCAAGAAGCCAGTGAACATAGTGTCTTGGGGGAGAGGAGGCGAGAGAAGGGGCTGCGTGGCACTAGTTTGACTTCTCCTGAGCACCAGAGAGCACCTGCAGCATGTTACGGGCATCCCTGCAGAGCTTTTCTTGTTTTCCTTTCAAGACAAAGAAATTTAGTTCACATATCCTGAGACCACTCCCCAATGAACCAAAGACCAGCAACTGGGGAAGATCAGATTTGTTTCCAAAGCGTGCTCCTAAGATAAATGCTAACAGAAATGCATCCTTTTTCTTTCTAGCACCTGGCTCTTGTAACCAAAGTCAATAGTAATATGATATTCCTGATTTAGCTAAACATCTGAAATCTAGTTGCTTATCTGAAGTCTTCCTTACAGCTAAAACACTGGTTCTGAAAAAGTGGGATGAGATTTATAAGTAAACAGGCCATCTCTCACCAGATCTGATACTTGGGACTAGGGATTTAAAGTATGTAGATTACTAATAAAAGCAGAAAAAAACATTATTATCAAAATAAATCAAATATATTCAATATATCAAAGTATATTAAAAACTGTAGCAAACAATTTTCTTGATGAAATGCAGGTGCAGTTACATCTTAATAAAATGTGTTTACGAAAACAGCATTTGCAAATTTTAATTTTTCTTCTCCTCTAAGAGCAATAATTCTCTATATCCTTGCTACATCCTACTCTTGCTACTAGTCCTAAGTAAGTCTTATTCAGACTGATCATTTATGGCCCAATTTTGCTGCTTCTATTCAAAATCAGAAAACTTTAGTCCTCATGTAGAATTAGTTGGATTACTTGCAGAGCAATGTCAACATCAAAGGGTAAGATAGGTCTAACCTAGCTGTATTTTACAATCACCTCTACGCCCCTTAGAGAAGGGTCTGCTCCTCAGCCTGGTTTATTTTGTTTATCTGGAGTACAGCAAATCGGGTATTTTGAGTTTTAAGGAAGAACTAGTTTATCACCACATGGAGAGGAAAAAGCAATAGCAGTTTTAAGTACAAATTTAGTGGGATTTAAGTGTATTTGTATGCACATGCAGAAACTTTTTGAATGCAGCCCCGCCTCCATTCCACTCTGCACAGTCATCTTCTATCTGGTGGTGGAAAAAATAATTCATGACAATGAAAAATTGTCAACCGTTGGCACAGACAGTGCATATCTCCTCATTGGCTTTTTGTGACTCCACAGACCTTAGGAAACTTTAATGGTAAAGTTTTGCTTTCAGAAATATTGACCAAGCCCTAAATCCCTGATTTCCAAACTTGGATCTGCAAACCATTTGTGGTCCATGACACCACAGTGATTGGTCCTCGCCATGAAATCATTGTAAATGGTGACCTTTATGATCATGGCATTGTGCAGCAAATGATGTGGTTGCTAGGATAATTGCTTTGAATAAAAATGACTCTTTTTAATATTTCCCTAGCTAAATTTGTGCCATATTTCATGTCAATGTCTAGCTGCATGTGTTGGTGGGAAGGAAAGATGTTGCAATCTCTCCTTCTTCCCAGTGCAAAATATACTGTGAAGTTTTACTCCACAAGGAAGCTGCTCTAAGAAACCTACTCCTGCATGTAAAGAGAGGTTCACAACTAAGCATATCCAAGTGTCACTAGCATGTGCTAGTAGAAATTATGTATTTTTTGAGATTTTCATTTCTGATAACATGGAAGTTAGGGTTTCTCAGCATCAAAAAGGATTAAACCCCACAGATGTAGGGGTTGACCAGGACGTGAAGCCTTCACTTAGGGTGAACCGTAAGTAATAAAATCCAAATTCTGACTCCTCCAAGTGACCTGAGGTTTTCTAAGTTTACAAAGGGTATGTGTCAGTGTTTTAACATATTTAAGAAAGAATTATCTCAATGCTTATACTTAAAATACTGGCAAATGTAAATGGGTGCCTGGATATTTACAAACAGCAGAAGTAATTGCCAGCTTGTCTCATGGATTTAAGTGTCACAGCTTGCAGCTCAGTGAAATATAACCCAACGAGTTTACACATCTGGGGGATATAACAATGGGAAATTATTCTGAGGAAGCGTGCAAGAGAAGGCAGCATGTATTAACTGAAATATGTTTAGACTGGCAGTATTAATTGGCAGTATTAATGGGGATTGAGGCTTACACCTATGATCACTGACTCCTCTCAGAGATCTTTGCAAATCCAAGCAAAAATAGGCTCATTAGCCTGGAAAGTGACTGAATCTGTACTTACCTTGCCTCTTCCTCCCTCTGCTCCCCCAACCTTTTCTTTACGCTCAGTGTTATTTTACAATTGGCTACTCAAACAGCAACCATAGAAAAAATTAAAGTCAACACCTACCTCCTTCTTAAGCTTCCCACGCTGAATGTACACAAAATCATCCCCACCAATGTGATCATAGGAGATCAACCCTAGGATGCAACTTCAGAAAACCTCTTGGAGGTGGTTCCTACATATTCTTTTGTCACAAAAAAGAATGGTCATTCCCTCCATAGGAAGACAAATGGGTCCTCCCTACTCTGTGGGCCAGCCATGGCCTCTCCCCTCACTTAGGAGTTAGGTATCTACAATGCTACCAGAGGTATCTCTACCTCCCTTGTGTGTGTTAATTTAAGAGTATGAACATACCCATTTGTCCAGTCTTATTTACATACTTAACTAAATTTATGCTATTCTGCCGTTCTCAAGATGCAGCGTGAGGGAATGGGAAACAAACTTTGCAGTGACCCAGCAGGAATAGAACGGCAAACGTGAATTCTTCTACTCACAACAGGAGACCTGGTGTTGGTACTTGCTACATCATCATGATTTTCAAAGGAGAAATTTTAAAACTTCCTTTGGCCTGAGATGAAACTCTTGGCATTTTAAAACTGTTTTTCTCTGGCTTTATTATATGAGGGAACGATTTAATGTTTCTTTTAAAATGGGAAATGGTATCACTCTCTGCCATAACGAAAGCCTGTTTTAGATTGTTTTATTGCACAATTTTTAAATGCACATTGCCATAGCATTTCATAGGAGTGTATTTACATTTACCTTTCCAAAACACACAGTATATTATGTTGCAATTAAAAGCCCACAAACTCAATCTGATATTCTTCACTAATTTATTCCCAAGCCAATATGTATTTTAATGTTCCAAACCGTTGCTAATTAACGCATGGAAATATTTTAACATGGATTTTGATTAATTCCATTTAACAGTCTAACCAGTGCTAAAACATATGTGGTGTGTCATTTCTTTCTTTTGAGGAAGGCATTGGCATTAAATCTTTCAATCTTCCCGAGCACCAAATGCTAATTTCAGGAAGATTAAATAACAGACTGCAGCTACAGTTTCCTTTCTTTACTTCCCAGAAGGTGAAATGAACATATTTATGTGGGAGGAATTTCTTTACTGCACAAGCCAAAATACAGAAATTAGATTTTTTTTTTCCCCCCAACATTGCTAATACACTAGCAATCGCCTGCCAACTAAATAACTTTAACCTATATCTGCAGTTCATGGAGAGTTGCCAAGTTATATGCTCAACTTTCTTTCACTCTGTTTTTTTTATTAAAGTATTCCCATATGATGTTTTCACCTGCAGCTCCTAAATGCTTTTCCATACTTCGATCAGAGACAACTAGCTTATAGTGGGGTGGCTCTGGCCATAAAGCCAGAAACGCTCATATATAAGACCCTCCTCTGATTTTCACACTTTGAAGGTATGTTATAAATATGATTCATACGGTATTGCTCTAATGGTTTAAAATCTGAGTATAATTCTGCATGTCAATGAACTAAGCATACAAAAAACGCAGAGGTATGCATGCGAGTAAGCATCTTACACATGTAAAAATGCAAGAACACAGAGCAGGAGGAGGCTACCTTCTGGATCATGGATTAATTGCTTGCACAGCACATGCAGCTTTTCACAAAATGGAGTTTGATGAGCTCAAGAACAGTTAAGCACTTCCGCTCTTACGATTCCCACCAGAAAGCCAACCGTACCCAAGTACTGTAGGTCCCCTTTCCCCTATGGTGAGTCATTTCCCTGTCCTCACCTCCACTGTCCATCCTCTGCTTCGTGGTCAGCATGTTGCTACTCGAAGCTGAAGCAAAGGTTCACTGTATGTTCAGGTCACACCTACATCTCCTTCATGTCTACCACACCTCTCTTGCATAAGTAACCTTTTCTTGTTATTTATTCCCTAGGCCTTATTTCACTTGTTGCAACGTTCTTTGTAAATCTTCATTCAGCTTGACAATAGATGGTACTATCCCTCTTCCTTTACCTTTTGCTAGCTGTATTTCAGTCTCAGCCGCTAACATAGCATCTGAACAGTGGTTTGTGTTTGGTTTCCTATTACTTCCATAATATGCAATCGCACTTTCTGCACCATTCAGCTGCCCAGATTCTTGGCATTTGCAAGAGAGCACTCCAGTTGTTTCTTACTGATCTACGCCTACCAGATAAAGCAAAGACCAATTTTCTACTTGAATACCATTTTCATCAGGATTAGAACTTTCTTCCCCAAGCCTACATTTACGCCCACTGATTTTCTTGTATTTTCTTTATGCCTCTTTTTATACATTTAACAGGTGTGTATTAGATGTAATGTGTTCATCATTTCCGCTAAATGAGTGGCCCTGGAAGAAAGTCAATTATAGCTACTAGCGAGAGTCCCTACTCTTGTTCAAGAAGCAGAGGCTGTCCTGAGAAGCCCCAGGTTCCATCCCAGCGATGACTCACAACAGCTGTCATTGTCCATGCAAAAATGTGTGCATACTCTCTTGCCTGTACTTTAAAAAACACGTGGCTTCTGTGTTTTCAGACTATCTAAAACCTTAATTCCTGTGCTCTCTACAAAGAAAAGAACAGAAAAATTTGTGGAAAAAACCATCTGAAAAGTTATGACAGGAAACAGCAGAGAATACAGTATCACAGTATCGTCAGGGTTGGAAGGGACCTCTGGAGATCATCTAAGTCCAACCCCCCTGCCACAGCAGGGACACCTACAGCACATTGCACAGGACGGCGTCCAGGCGGGTTTTGAATGTCTCCAGTGTGGGAGACTCCACAACCTCTCTGGGCAGCCTGTGCCAGTGCTCTGCCACCCTCAGAGTAAAGAAGTTCCTCCTCGTGTTAAGATGGAACTTCCTGTGCTCCAGTTTGTGCCCGTTACCTCTTGTCCTATCACTGGGCACAACTGAAAAAAGACTATTCTCATCTACCTGGCACCCTCCCCTTAAGTACTTATAAGTATTAATAAGATCCCCCCTGAGTCTTCTTTTTTCTAGAAGATAAAGATACGTAGGTAGGTTCTTTGAAATTAGATGTGTGTTACTTTAAAGGTTTGCATCAGATAAAATAATATTTAACATAGCTGATAATAAAGTTTACAAATGGCCATTCATTCTAGCACAGAAGGCCAAACACTGATATCCAAATACTTTCCAATCCTTTTCTCAGTAAGAAGCATGCATGCTGTTCACTGGAGGGCTGATCACAGCCCAGAGTGAAAACACACATAATAAAAAATTCAAATAACTGAAGATGGCATTTTCTCATCATTTCTTACGCGAGCATTCTTTGTTTTATAGTTCACAGGGAATATATTTATTAAAGCAAGTCAAGTTCCACAAAAGTATTAAGAAATAGTGCAAAGGCTGCAATTTGGTTACACCTGCTGGACTTGTCCTAGAAGAACGCTCTTGTTAGCTGACAAATAAGCAGACTATCAAGATCCAAGAGCATCCTTCCTTATGCATTTGCATGCCAGATGGATGGAAACAAGATGCTGAAAAATCAGCTCTACCAGCTCCTGGTCATTATTGAAAAAATACATTACCAGTCAATGCAAAGATATTACAACACTTAACGCTATCTTATACAGCTTGTGAAGTTTTCCTTAAAGTAATGGAAGAAAGTAGAAAAGATGCAGTTTTAGTTATGGAAAAGCTGCCATAATAACGCTCTTCCATGAGATATCCAAACCATATTCCTCTATGGGTGCACCTGTCCTAGTCAGATGCACCAAAGCACTGCGGACCACTCATCAAAATGAAGAACAGGACTGACAAAGAGTTCTGCCTTCTATTTGATTAAAAAACCTCTACAAGTTAAACTGGCTGTAATGAATTTGAGAAACAGTACTAAAGTGACCGTCCCATAGTCACACACCGAATCTATGGGCTGAGCTATGAACACATCCTACAGACCACCTGCAGCTATTAAATGATGCCTCCATATCTTTGCTCAAGGAAAACAAATTCTACTACTGCTCTCCCCAAAGCCTTTGAGATCATTTCACTTTGTGACATTTCATATGACACTGTTTGAATAATGGTATTTCTTACACTTAACTTGGACCAATAACAAGCCACTTACAAGCAGTTACTGGGAATTCAAAAAGGTTAAAAAAAACACTTTTCAAGACACCATGAGACTGACTCTTCACAAATAGAGGTAATTTCACTGAGATTTTTTTTTCTTTCACCCAGCAAGAAAAGATTAGGAGTAACTTTAAAAAAAAAACCAAACAACCACCACACGCTAACAAAAGCACAATGGGAAAGAAGCTATCTAACCCTTCCTTCCCCAAACCAAATATACATGGTCAGTTCTTTTAACTACACCTATTCAACTGACTTAAATTACAGTGTCCTGTACTGCAGTCTGATGTGAAATGCGAAGTCCCATTGGTCACAGCGTTACAAAATTAGGCCCTAAATATGCTTATTTATGTTTGATTTAAAATAGGGAAGCTGTCCTCTTGCAATCCCTGCAAAATAGCTTTGCTAGCAATTGTCCAAGCAATCGGACAGTAGCCTTAGAAAGGCCACAATAAGAGGTCTTCAGTCGAGTGGTGTCATATGGTCTTCATTTAGAAGTATCACAAGAACATTACTTCTCACAGTATTTACAAATGAAAAACATATGGCTGTAACCTGTAATACTGCAAGAAATACTGCTCTTTGGGTTTGTTTTTGGCCTCAGACTTTTGAAATATGAACCAAGCAAAGGGATTTCAGCTTAATGCGTGATTCAGTCCATTTTTCTTCAGAGCTCAAAGTCTGGGGGACAGCTAAAGCTTGCATCTGAAAAAAAGTGATTTGCCCACAACTATGGTAATGTACTATAGTTGGCAACCAGAGTAGCGTGTATATCAAAAGGGTGTGGGGGTGGTTAATTAAAGACATCTACTTTCCATTTAATTAAAAAAAAAAAGACAATATTAAACTGGCTTTGGTTCCTATAAAGAGTTTTATAAGTCATATATAAGCCTCTTGCATTTACTATTTAGGTTCAATCAATATGGTTATCTACCTGTCAATTTTTCTTGCTCTTTAATGCAGAAAGAGAGCAGCCTTTTTTATAGCTAGCTCAGAAAGTACTAAGCTAATCAATATATGCAGCGATAACAGAATGATTTGAAACACGTAACAGAAGCTTATCACTTTGCAGTATACTGAACCCGTCAAAATATTTTCCTAGAAGTAAAGTGAAAATAGAAGTTCTCTATTTTTTATTACTTAAGTGGGTGGTGACATAGATGTTGTAGGCCTTTTGGATTTGTTCCTAGCTTTGTATTTTGGGGAAAATTTGGTATATGAGCATTCGCTGCTTTGTAGGAACGTGAGGCCAATTTTGCAGTGAGATTTAAAAACTCTGCCTTGAGAATCAAGCATTATCTCAATTGCCCTTGATTTCCCGTCCCTAAACATTTATTGGAAATCCATGCATTGTTGTGGAGAACTGCACATAAGATTTTCCAGGAACGCATCTTCTTATGTTCCCACAGACCTTAACAACCTTTGCTTTACTCAGTACTCTCAGTAATTTCTGTTCGAGCCCAATCTGAAAAGTACAGGCTTTCTTTCAGCTATGTCCTGCTGAGTTAGTCGATTTGAAATAATTTGCAAGCATCTGATTCCTAGAGGTTTAAATATACATACATGTATCAAGGTGCTGGATTTTAACGCAGCAGAGAGAAGATCAGCTGTTACTGTGGTCTCTAACCTCTACTTTTTTGAAGAGATGCATAGGATTTAACTATGCACTTCTCTTTGAGAGGTAAGTAGCAATCATCTGCCATCATAGAATTTAAATAGGTAGAATTCTATATAATGCAAAAGCTCCTTGCAATGTTCCAGGCTTGCCACAATATAGCAAATGTTAAATGCAAGCTCAAAATTAATATATATATGTATCTAAGTATGTATGTAAATACAGGCTAAAGATGAGAGTTCATAAGAAAGGACCAGGAAATAATGTTTACAGCTTGAAGCTTTCTATAAATTTTCCTATCAGTTTTAGCTCCAGGGCCATTGTTATTGATTCTGCGTCATGGTATCTGGTGCATTTCTGCATGTCCCCCTGAAGTCACACGATGGCCTTATGGCCTCCCAGTTCTGAAAGGTCTGCTTCACAATTTCTGAATCTCAGAGGATGGCAAGCCAGGGTGCATTGGGTTTTGCTCAAGGCACCAAACACTAAATTTTTTTACCTTCACCCTTAGAAAACAATACTGATAAGTAAAACGAAGGAGAAAGGTAAAAGAAATCAAAAGGATAACCAAATAATAAAGAAATCCTTACAGGACATAACTAAAAGCCTACAGAGGCTCTCCTGTCCCTATTTCTCTACCAGAAATGGCCACTCACAGTGCAGCCAGCTCTGAACTAGCTCTGTGTGCGTGAGTGAAGGTCTGGAAATCACACAACAGCATCCACTCAGGGGCAAGGATTAGTCCACAGATGCAGAAGTGCTGCCAACACTACATCCTGACCCAGGCTGGTAAGTCTGCGTAAACTTACCATGAATCTCTACAAGCTCAGAAATCACTAAACCACAATCCATTGCACAGTGGAGACATGCCAGCAGCAAGGCATTAACAACGTTGTCCACTCCAGAGGAGCTGAAAGATGGATGGGCATCTCTGAGGGCAGAATTGGGCCCAGCAAACGAGCAAAGATTCTCAGAGCAACACCTCAAGTGACACAAATTATGTTATAAAATTGATCACTTCCTTACACATGGCAGAATGCTTCCAGGGCACTCAACATCCTATTCCATTAAGCCATGATAAATGAGACCATATTTCCACATCACTCTGAACTCATCTTTTAAATCTGCTTGTTCAAATATTTGGTTACTTATTCCCCTCCCCCTCCTTAAGATAGTAAAACTGTCCTTTTCCAACTTTGCAGATCTTAAGAGATGCCATTATTGCAGAACCATCACCTAGGAATTTTATTTCTTCACAGAATTCCTCATCTTAAGAGCATGAAAAATTTTGAGAGAAATCACTGAAAAATGTTTGGTGTGCAATCTCTGTAAGTACACTCAGCGATTTTAAAAAAATGGACTCAAAAATAGAGAAGAGGCACAGAACAAATTATGGAGAAATGCCCCAAAAAAATAAATCTCCTACTGCTAGTTTGAAGAAGATCACTGCCACCACCTGGAAGTGTGTTAGGACGGAAACCCATGGAGCAGGAGCAAAATCGTTTCAAGCAGATCACTATGGCTTGAGGTGGCTAGGGAAGGTTCGTAAATTGATAAGCACCACCGAAGGATCATAAGCCTCCACATCAATTGTATAAAGATTACAACAGAGCCACTCGCTGCAGTCATTCTGGAAAGGTTATGGGTTTCACAGGTGTGCACTGTCAGTTCTGATTAAGCTTAAACTAAACCAGTTATCTATAACGTTGGATTGGAAGGAGTTTTATTGCTGAACGCAGGGTAAATCAAATTCAGGATACACATCTGTGGAAAAACACAGAGGGCCAAAGTTCACAGGCCTGACACAGGCGAAAAAAAATCCAAACCTCCAGACTCAGGAGGAGATTTGCCTGTAAAAGATCCACCAATCTGGCTATTGTCATATGTTCTGTATCGGAAAGGAAAGTTATTTGTCACCTTAATGCAGTTCTGGGTCTTCTTTCCCTCTTCAAATTATTGTTCGCTCTTATAATGCAGACTGTTTTAAGATTATTATCTGCATTCATTTCCAAAGTGCCTAGAGTTTTAGCATTTATTTGATCATAAATGAAATTAATTATGCACCTATACTTTTCACTACACAGGATATAAACTAAAGCAGCTATAGCAACAAATTCACAATGTAATTTTTCATCTGTGTGACCAGGAATCTTTCCAAAAACAACAGTTCACATCAGAGGTTCTTAGAGCTACGCAAAAAGACTGGGGGTGAAATCCTGTACCCAAAAAACATTGCTAACAACTCAATTGATTTCAACAGTGCCAGGATCTCACTCAAAAATTAAAGAAAGAAAAAATGCATTCTTAATAATTGATACAAGTTGCAAAAGGTACATCCCATTTTCAAAAATACTTCATATTAATGCTGCACTTTAAAGTACCTCTACTGATTCATAGCACTAATAGATGGCAAAAGTGAAAAAACGTATTTGCTTTTGCAACATCATTATTTCCTTTGCATGCAATTATTTACTTGCCAAACAATGCTAGCGACAAATCGCAACAGACTATGAAGCCATCTACATCAGCAGATTTTTAACCTAAGGTAAAAATAAACAGAAACATCTGTAAAGTAATCTTGTACAAAGCTACGTTTATTAACAAATACATTTTCTAATAAAACACCATCTGCAAGCAACCCTCAGCTTCCACTTGATATAAATAGGCCTTTTACTGTTTTCAGATGCAGTTCCCAGAAAATTATTCCAAGCTCTACTGCAAAACACATCAGTCTTTGTTGCTGCCTGGAATGTTAATAAATAACATCAAGTTTTTAAATAGTCAAACAAATTATTGGCTTGAAACAATTATTCCAATAGAAAAAGCTGACCTTTTGCAATAAAGTGGTTTAAGAATGCATCGTTCCTCATTCCTAGTATAAAAATATTACCAAGCAGGGAAATATTTTGGGGAAAACAGAAAGCTATGAAAAACCCATATTGCAATGCTGCTCATACTTACACTATAAACCTACTCTTGCAAAGGTTACTGCTTTAGAGGAACTCAGAATAAGAGAAAAAGTATACAGAGTATAAATAGTTCAATTGGTATCCTTATTATACATCTGTGCTTGGAATGGACACAAATATGAACCAACTAAAATGTTCCTCACAGGACTACTGTACTGACCAGCAATACAAAATTCAACAGCTTAAACTGTTGGTAGCAGAGACCGGGACTGAATCCTGATATTAAGAGCTCTTCAAAACACATAAATGCTTTAATGGGACACATCTTCATAAGCGTTACTCAGAACTTAAGCCACATTAATTCCATTAAAAGCAATAGGAATTTAGCAAACTCTGCACATTAACTTCTTACTGGTAGAACTATTTAGTACCATTGAAATTTGAACACTGCCACCTTTCCTTAGTTTAGAACAGCAATCTTTCTATCAAACTAGCTCCTAACTGAAAATGCAAGAGTGAAAATTGCAGATGAACTAAGATATTAGAGTTCTCTGTCCAGAATTCTAGCTGGTATAAATATATTACACCTACAGACCCAACAGAGATCTAGCCTTTTAATATTCATCAGAAACAAGCAATGTTGGTATTCCAAACTGTGCTTTTAAAACTTCATTAAATAATGCTACTGGGACTATCACAACAAACTTTGCCAAAAGTAGTGATGCACATTCTAGAAAACAGGAATGTTTTAGACCATAATCCCAGGAAATGGAACTGCATATTTCCAGCGGAAAATATTCAGTGCATGAAATACTCAAGCAGTATGAGAGAGAAGATATTTTAAACTACTTACTTCAGTAACAGGAGGAATGTTGAGCTTTGGTACTTTGTTCTTCGAACTAGGTGTGTTCACTTTTCCTTCCAGCAGCGTTCCAAAGGACTGATTTCCATATCCATTCTCAATTTCTATCGGAGGTTTCAGTTCAGGTGAGTCATTGGGTACCTGGTCCTGACCATCCATAGGCCTGACGTATGCTGTAGGCTTTTGCTGGACCATACTGTTTTTACAGTGAAGTCCTGGTGGGAAATTCTGGGTCGAAAGACCATTGTTTGCAGATAGCAAAGATGTGGAAGGAAGTGGAGATCCAGGACCATGACCTACAAACTCAAGCTCTGTGGGTGACTTCGAATGACTGTTCTCTTTATAATTATGTTCTCCAGCTGCTGACTTTGAATGAGTATGCCTCCTCGAATGTGAAGATGCTGCCATAGAATTTGCTTCCTCAGTTCCTCCACTTTTATGCTGCTCGCTCTGACAATTATAGAGGTCTTCATACCTGCCCTGTGGCTGGTCGTGAGAAGAGCTATGTTTTGTCCGGCTCTGCTGACTACTGGATTGGCTTGGCTGGGCCCCACTAGAGTTGTGACCACCACGTGACCAGTCTGTCCTCGACTTCCTGCTGCTCTGGTGACTGTGTAGCAAAGTAGAATTAGATGACAATGAAGAAGGTGGAGGCATTGATGTCGATGAGTGGCCGCTGATCTGATGAGATGGGATCATCCTGTTTCTTGGTTCAGGGAAAAAGTTCTGATCATTTTTGTCAATGGGTGTCTGTGGGACAGAATTCTTTGGGATTCCTACAAGGTGGCTCTGGTTGGAATGGTTGGTTAACAGGTCCTTCATCTCATCATAATTTCCCAATGTGTTCTGGACACGGTTTGCAAGGGCATCGCCTTTATTTGTCTAAAGTATCAAAAAATAAATAAAGGAAAAGAGTGAGTAAATTCCTGATTACAAAGTTACTGCTCAGAATAGTTGTCTTAGAAGACAGCAAATGTTAGCTGTTTAATGGTGTCATGCTGACATTTAATTTAATTTCAATTACATTTTGCATATGTTATGTAAGAAAAACCTATCAATAACTGTGTTCAAAGAATCTCTTGAAACAGGCTTGCATGAGTAACACTTGTACACTGCTTCCCATTTTCTTAAATATGCTCTCAGAGAAGTGTTTAAATTGCATCAGTTATGGATGTTAGGAGCAAAATAAGCTGGTTTTGTGTCAGAGATGTTCAGCTTGTTCATTTCACATCGTGCAAAACATGAACGTGCAATTACTGGCTACTGAGCATTGGAATTGCAATCACACAGTTTATTTAAGTATGTTATTGCTCCATCAGCCCCTTGACCCACAGTCCTGCCATAAATAGAAGCTGGGTAGTCTGTAATAAAAATATAGCGCCAAACTCTTCACTCCAGTGTAACTCCAATTACTTTTCTATACAGGGTTCAGTTTGACCTGAGGTATCTACCATCTGAATCGAGAAAAGAAAAAGCTTCTACCCACCCAAATGCTACAGTAGCTTCAAATAAGAGATCACTCAAACATATTTTCTTATAGAACATAAATAGACATGATTGCCACATTCTTAAGTATCGGGATTCTTCCGTTGTCTGCAGGCTGGTTGTATTTGTGAATCATGCTTT
Organism: Pluvialis apricaria; assembly: GCA_017639485.1. Taxonomy (NCBI): domain Eukaryota; kingdom Metazoa; phylum Chordata; class Aves; order Charadriiformes; family Charadriidae; genus Pluvialis; species Pluvialis apricaria. Next base: position 10,388,086 of record CM030017.1, read on the forward strand.
CCTTTGAATTCCAGTAATTATTAAACAAATACTGACTCATCTGTGTTTCACTGCTATTCTACTTTTTCTTTTGAAGCATGAAGTGGGGGTTTTTTGGTTCTTTTTCCTTTTTCCTTTCACTTGTAAAAAGCTGGACAAATAAGCTGGAAGCTATAATTAATACACAGCTAATTTCCTCTCCCTGTTCTAAGTCACCCCATAGAGACCCAAAGTACCAGCCTTCTTACTGACATTTATGTTCCATTGAAATGACCAGCAGAGAACTAAAACACGTTATTCCCCATGCTTATTACTTTACAAGACTCAAAGGATAAAAACAAAGCAAAACTATAGTTCCTGATCAAGCAGTTGGTTAAATTCTCCAGTCTGGAATTAAATGACAAAATTGCAGCGTATGTAAGATACTTCAGGATACAGCCAACTATACTTTTACTTATCTTTGGGATTTTTTTTTTTTCCACTCAATACTGCACGTAGTGCCACAGTCCAAAGATGCCTTAACATCAGGCCATAAAGATGGGGAAAGGCAACACTATGAGCTCATGTTTGGTTAGAGAGTACAGCAGTTCATTCTTCGGCAAGGTATCCTACCATGCCACTGATCCCATTTTCCTCAAGTATTAAGCAGAAGTTTGAGTGATGAAAAAAATCCATGCATGGATTTCTCCTGAAATATCTGCTTATATTACCCGCTGCTGAACTAGTCAGGAGATGAGAAGAATATTGCAGAAAGATTTTTTTTTTCCTTAGTACTGCACATGCCATAAAAAATGTTGAAAAAGATAATAAATGCAAATTTCCTTTTGCTCATTCTCAGGGATTGTAACATATATTACCACTGCACTGAGGCAGTGATTTAAAAATTAACTGTTCAATGTGGTTCTCATCTATATACATTTTGCCAGTGTTCCTAACGGACATAGTTAATAATCCCAGTTGTGGAGAATCACGAATCACTTTTATTCACTAAGTCCCTAGGTTGGTCATTTTAGTGGCAAAAATTATATTCTAGCTAAGCCAAGAATAAGCTCTTTGTATATGAGCAGTCTCCTTCAACTGAGTTGCACAATGAGCTGTTTGGGCAGCAGCCAAAACCAGGCTCCCTCTGTTCAACCCCCAAATTTAAAACAAGGAGATTCCATTGTGCTTAAGGGCCCAGCAGGAATTATGATGCGAAGTCTAAACACTTACATACTTGTTCTGTTTCCTCCTTCCCCAAACACTTTAACTCCTTATGGGATAGCACATGGGAAACAACCAAATATCAAAAAAAAGCCTGACTGCCAACCTTCTCTGGTTCAGCTACACTTCCAGGGTGCATTTAGCTTACTTTCCAGAAAGCGAAAGTTTGGTTGTTTTTTTTTTTTTTTTTAAATAAATACTGACAACATATCATCACTGTAACACTTCAACATCACAGCAGATTGAAAGGCTCTTGTCTAGATCCTCACAGAGGGAATCAATATTTTAATTTGAATGTAGAGCTTTTCAATCATTTCTGTGTTGGAGATATCTGATTCTCTCAACTTAGGGTTTTTTACATTTCACATAATGATAAACATGATTTTGCTTTATATTAACTGTTTTATGCAGAATGTTCACATCCTGGGGATAAAAGACACCATATAAATGTTAGGTATTATTATTTGCAGTAATTTACTGGAAGCATTAATAAAAAATATATTTCCTGAAAAGCATGGAGATTAAGTTAACTTAAACATCCTTACGATATTTTAAGTGCACTAAAGCTCATATCCAATAGTTATGGAAGTCAATGGAAGGATTATTACTCCTTTACTCAATGGCCTTTGGACGAGATTGCAAAGCAAAAACCACGTAGAATGCAAGTGGTAATTTGGCTTACACTTAAATAAAACTAGAGCACACACAACTAAGACCAGACTTGTGCATCACAACCTGAACGAGCTCAGGTGTGTAGTGCAGTGTACTACCAGCATTTAAGACATAAAGCACAACAATAATGTTTTTATTTTATTTCCTCAACAAATTCAGGGCTCTCGTGAGAAGCAGAGTATTCTTGACAAGCCTAGATACCAGCAAGACAAACCCAAAATCCAGTCATAATTTCTGGTTGCTCTTTGTTACTTCCAGACTGGGGACAATTTCTACCTTCACATTCTGGATAATTGGCTGATTTCTTAAAGGAAACCTCTGTACATTTTATTTTTTGAACAGATGTTGAATCACAATTTTGCTACTATCAAGGAAATGCAGAGTTTTCTGAGTATTCCAATGCATAAATTATACGTCTGGTTTGTGACTCACGGCTAGTAGCCTTCCCCCTCATTCTAGGCTCTTGTTAATTTAGGAAATGTACACCTTCCTACATTTGCTTCTATCGCTTTCAAAAAAGATCTGTAATAGAATCCTATTGGAAGACTAATTTGCTAGCTAGCTATTGCATTATAGTTTTACAAAGAAAAGAACTAATGCACTCAAACTTACAGGCCCAATTTACAAGGGTTTTGTGAAAATTTGTATGAAACTTGAGGTTTCATAATTCATTCACTTTCTCATGCCTCATAGTTAAACTAACCTGCATGGATTAGAAGCTGAGACCTTTTTTATGCTAAGCTTGAATAGCGTGGAGGGGCTTTACCTGAAAAAGATAAATCATTTAACATTCACCAAAGGCTCCCCAATGGAAATGCTGCCCATTGGGCTCTCTTTATCAAGTTGAACTCTTCTGAGGCGATTCCTTTGAAAAGTAACAAAAATACTCCTACTGTTTTCTCTAAAATACTCATCTCTGAAACTCTTTACTAATTCAAAACATTAAAAGGTATCAACAATTCAGTAGTAAAATTGCAACTTCTCTCAGGAAAACTCTGACATTGCTTTTTCAAATGTCTGTTGTCATAACACTGCAGGCTCTTCTCTGATCACTTCTGCAAAATCAAGCTTTAGCAGGTTGCACCAGAGTTCGAAGGCAAGACCTGCAACCCACTTGCACTAAAGGGCGACACAGCCCTCACTGCCCAACCGTCCCAAAATAATGCTGCATGTCATCAGATTGTCAAAGGTATTGTCTCCCCACATGAGACAGTGGAGCTTCAAAAGAACATTTTTATCTTTTAATAAGAATGTATAAATGTATTTTATACACCCACAGAAATAAATGTATCTTTTCATGTATGCATACACGTACATGTACTACAAAGAATCAATGTAGAAACGTGCACTTGTCCAAAACTATAATGATCTACATTTCACCTGACAGAGGGATAGAAAGATGCTCCAACAGCTAGAGCAGAGATGGCAGGTGGGGGCAGATACTCCACACATCTTGTGATACACAGTGGTAGTAAGCTCCATGAGAAAATTTGGGCTCCTTCCTTTGACCAAGTTCTAATATCCCCATCTTTAGAGCAATCTTAAAACAGCTGCCAGTTGTTCAGTCTTTAAAACACCAAAACAGCAGAGGTAGTATTCCCTACCACAACAGTCCCTTCTCTGGATTACCGCTGAAGCAAAAGTGGAAGGAATGATAAACAAGTAAGGACACCAGGTCTGAGAATAAAAGAAAGGAAAAGAGATGTTTTCTGTTTCCTGAGACCTGATATTCCCAACCTTCCCTTTGTCACTGTAGTCTCCATCTCACCTCACACCCCCAGATCTTTCAGAAATGTACCAGCCATCCCTTGAGTTGATGCTTATTAGTAGAGCTAGCCCAGCTGAGGATGTAGATCTTTTGCCCATCACAAGCCACAACAGCTGGCTTTGCTGGGCAGTGTTTTATCTCATTCTGCTCCCATTGAGAGCAACCAGAAGAGACAAGATGAGTGCAGCTTGTTGTGTGTACCAGGCATCGTGGTCTGGCCACTGAGGTGAAATGACAGATGCTCTCCCCCACCTCTCTCTCCAAGGAGAGGAAGTAGAGAGAGAGAGAGACTTATGAGTTTAGAAGGAACTAAACTACTTTAATGAAATATTAATAATAAAACAATAAAAAGGAAATAATGAAATATATAATATATACAAAACAGTATCAAGCTCCCAGGATGATGATCACGTCACCCTCAGGCACAGGGAAATCCCAGACTGGACTCAGTGACAGACGAGAACTGGATTCCGGATCTGGATTCCGGAATGCACGGATCAGGATCAAAGGCAGACAAACAGACAGAGTCCTCCTCAGACGCGAGTCACTGAAGAAAGAGAGCTGACCCTTTGATCCCTCAGCTTTTATACTGAGCATGAGGCAGGTGGGATGGAATACCCTGTCGGTCAGTTTTGGGTCACCTGTCCTGTCCGCTCCTCCTCGCAGGTGCGACCCCTCTACGCTTTTCCACTTCAGACCCTCCAACGGGGCAAATATCAAAGTCAGCTGGCCTTGGGTGTTATAGCAATAACTATAAGCAGGAGTCTCTCCACATACCATTCCTTGGCATCAACTATAAACCTAGGTCTTATCACTCAGAGCGAACGGTTTCTGCACAATATGCTGTTAATTTCAGTGGTTCGAAGAGGCTTAGCTGCAAAGTAAAATTACTGAAGAGAAAATTGGTTCTGTTTTACCTCAAATCAGGTCATCAGGACCTCTTCATTTTATTTTAGAATGCACATAAACAAAACCCTGAATTCAGTTTTGCACTTGCTTAAGAATACAAGTCACTATATATCCACTAAGAGTTAGATCCAGCTTTCATTAATTCTGAGAAAACTGTCCTGTGGCTGGTTCTCAGCAATGCAGAAATTACAAAGGAAATATCAGCCTATCACTTAGTCCCTTTTTTTTTTTTCTCCATAGTGTAAAATGTAGGCAAGACCTAGCTTTCCTATTCAGTCTTGGTTCTCTTTGTTTTGCAAATTTAAGACAGATGTAACTATTTTTGCATACAATGTCCTCTTAATTTTTATCTTTCACAATTTATAATTACAATGCTTTTTTAGGATAGCAATACATTATGTTTTGCTAAGTCCCACAGATCTGAAAAACCTCCCTGTCAAGCAGGTGAAAAGCAATTTGAAAAAAAAATTGCTAAGGAAAATCACCACGATAATTTTTTGCTTTTTAGTTGTTCAGTTTTTGATAAAACATATGCTCTGTGTATGCTTGGTACAAATGCACGCACACTAAACAGATGTACAATCAGATTATCATTCTTATGGTACAATAGATATTGGGGGGGTGGGGCATGTTTTTAGTTCCCGACACAAAATTTTGCAGTGATTTGCATATTGGTCTACCTACTGAAATCCAAATGACCACTTACGTGAACAAAAACGTTTGCACAAACTGCAGGAAGTCTCAACAAAATCAGTTCATAGTAAGTTATTCCCATAAATAAAGGTGCCAAAATGTGGTCCAATGCAGAAGTAGTGCATTGATTAGATTTTTATATAAACAAAACAGAAAGACCCCACAAACAAACTGTCCTAGTGCATAGTCCTTATTTCGCTGTGTAAGTCTCTGTCACGGATTAGTGGAATACATCTCACTCAAAAGATAAAAGCAGCAATATGTTTTAAAATAAAAATTTGACAGAGTTCAATAAGTTTGGTGGCATTTAACACACTTTTAACAGTGGTTTGACAAGGTTCAGTAAGTTTGATGGCAACGTTTATCTTATTAATTACTGCATGGAAGAAACATAAAAGGAAAACTGAGTTAGAATCAAGTTAGAATGATTCACAGAGAGACCAGAGATGGAAAGAGTAAGGAGGACCCTCCTGTTGAGTCATGAGGTTCAGAGAGGAACCCCTTGCTTTCTAAACTCCGTTTGGAGCTTAGGTGCATCTGGATCCAATCTCAGTCTCCGACTTGGTCAACAGTTTATGTCTAATGGAATTACCCCTACAATATTTACAATAATATTGAGTAGCTACACAGATTAGTAATGTTTCATCGTATTAATTCAGCATGCTATCAGTCACTTACTGAGGATCTGTTGCGGGTAAGGGATCTACCTGCCTTGGTTAAGGAAAGATCTCTCGGTCTCAGGTAAGGAATCTCTACCCTTGAGAGCATCCCTGCTCAAGGAGGAGTCACCTGGCACGCAGTCCAGCTGCAGTTCTGGGAGAGCTCAAATTGGGCTCATCCTGATGGTAGTATTTATAGGGTGAAATAGTTGGCTGCTAGTCAATAGTAGAGACAAGATAGATGTCTTCATTTTAGCTCCGATATCTTGTTCTGTACTTTGGTTATCTTGCACTTTTGGGTTTTGAAACCACCTTTCGAAATAGTTTTCATGGCACCTTGACTCCCTTGTATGTGAGCCAGTGGCTTTCCAGCTCACAAGTTCACCCCAAGGACGTGAAGCCCGTTGCTCCTTAGTCAGCCTGAACCAAAGTACAGCTAGAAGTCAAGTGCATCCGTCACAGTCTCCCAGTCTATAATTATTAGACACCATTTGATAACAATGCCAGTCTTTCCTCCTCCTTTTCGGGCGATTTTCAAAGAGCCCTCATGCTCCCTACAGCTGCTAACAATGTAAAATGGAAAGATGAAGTGGTGGCCTTTCAATGGATGTCACTGATTGGGAGGAGAGAGAGATATGGAAATTTACATTCTGATGAATTCTTCAGGGAATGTCTTACTGAAAATCAAAGCAGCAGAAATCATAAAGGGGGACATCCCTTGGTGCTGAAAATCTCAGGCAGCAAAGCTCCTTAGAGAGAATAAGACTTGTCATAATTCCCTTTCATACCCTTGTTATGCTCCCCAAAGATTCAGACATTCTCCCAAAAGACTTCTTTGGATGGTTATGATTGCACAAGAAAGCTTATGGACTCATTATCTATAGAGAGGACATTGGTTTTAACAACTCAGGTATATTTTCTTCTTAAAAATAAAAGACTAAGTGCTAGCTTTGTATGTACAAACCCACTTGTAGAAATATCAGCTGCACGTACTTCTATTGCAGGACTTTGCTGCGTGTTTAGAGGAAGAAATCTTGAACTGGACTGTAACCTAAAATCCTGATTCTGTCAATGCTAGTATGCAATGTTGGGCAGAGCATTCAGTTTGCTCTACTGCCATATGCTGATTTGGATATTCAGTGTATTCAAGAGTAGAAGTACCAAGGCAGATGCGATACTTTCATTTCTTACAGGTGATGAGAAGCTTTATTTGTGTTTGTAAAATGCATTCAGGTAAAAGACATTCTGAAAATGTTAAGCATAACAATGAAATGTACCTTGTAGGGTTCCCCAAAGAGGTTAAAACCTGAAGCAAAGAGATCTTCATCTTGCTGGACTTCCTGGTTTCTTCTCTCCCATTCTTTCCGCTTAAGTGCACTCCGGTCTTGCTCATAGTGACTGAAGAAGAGAAAGACAAAAAAAGACAACATGTTATTTCCCCCGTAATTTAGTTACATGTTCATTACTATCAGAGTAATAGAGTAAGAGCAGCAAAACATCAGAAACAATGCCACTCCTGAGGACAATTCTGAAAGAAAGAAGCAGCCGCTGAATAATTTTCCCAAATGTAAATCTGGAATTGTAATACTATGTAAAATTGGGCAGTAGGACAGTCAGTACACTTCTACAATGAAAACAGACAAAAATGTTCTTTTCAAATTAACACAGCATTATGCAGAAGAATAAAATATATTTTGATGCATTTGTATGAACAGTCTGTAAAATACATGTGCGCGTGCACACACACACATGTGTGCCCACAAAGAAAGTGTCCGTGCGGAGAAAGCAAATGTGAAGTCCAGGAAGCACAGCAACATCTTCAAATCCATTTAACTGTGTAACGCTTGTCTCCATCCATCCCAATGCTCCAGTTCAGCCTCATGTGATTTAGACCACCTAATTCTGTCCCACGTACTTGTTTAAATTTATGTATGGCTTCATTGTGGGTGTCAAGGGGGTTTTAAAAAGTGCAGGCTCCCTGAAGAGACTTTACGATAGTTGATTCCAGTATCAGATAATTCTACACACACACACACACACAAACAAACAGAAAAGGATCTAGCGCCTCAGCGTAGCAATGGCGAGTGGCACTTATCTGTATGTCAGCTTACTTTGTGCACCTGCCAGAGCTAGACGACAAGCTGAGAGACCACATTCACTTCTCCCCTGAATAGCACTGAAGTACTTTGGTTTCTTGGCTTTGCAAACTACCTCCCGCTCCTCTGAGGGAAAAGATATAATTAAAACCCTGAAGGAGGGGGCAAAATAGGAAAGGAAAGAGGAAAGGAAAAGATGCATGCTTCAACTTGCACTGACAACCTCTCATGTGACAAGCATTAAGGGACACTTCTGTGCTTTCTACCCATATTTGATTTGTTATAAGGCTTTTGGCTCTGCTTTGTGTCAGCTAATTAGCTACCAAATTCCAGACGACAATTTGAATAGCAGATTCAGTATATGCACTGATGTTATCTGTTGTAAGCAGTATTTCCCTGATAGATTCTGGACATGCATCCACACATCCATGCACACCCTCTATGTACAAATGCATACATACAAACATACGTATTATATATGTAACAAACAGCAGTTAATTCTCCTTTCTCTGGCAAGAATGAATTAAATCTCCATAGAGCTCCACTGCACTTGGAAGATAACCAAATATCTACAACTTTTGCCTTTTTAGCTCAGCATGATGTTGTATTGAAAGCTTCACACCGAGAGATATAATGAGGAATGAACTGCACAGTGATGAGGCTTTAACAGTGTATAAAGTCACTGATTTCTGAGTGAAACCACAATTACTAATTTGAAGCACCAGCTAATTAAAACCACAGCTATGTATTTAGCCTCTTGTTATACCTACTGCAGTTTATAATTATGAGGACCTCTTTATCTACTCAATTAAAGTTCTTATGATTCAGGCAGGTTGTGTTTGAACCTGCAAGCCCTGCAGAGAGCACAGGAAAGCATATGTCTGTTGCCTGATGACTCCGTGTATCCTTACACTCATACACTTGTTTTTGTATAGGGAAGGAAAGAAAAAAAGAAAGGCTAATGCCACAATGAGATCCCTAAATAAAAAATATGAACTAATAATTGGTTTAAGCAATTCAGGATCACTCAGGCTTGAATTGAATAAGGCTTGAGTATGGCTTGTAAACAGAATGCAAAGCCACCTACATAGGCTGAGCTGAATGATTTCCATCCACATTTTCTTTTACAAGTTAGAAGGCTGAAAAGCTGCCACATGTTATTTATTTATTTATAACATCTCTGGATATAGTGACATCCGTGGCACCAACACCAAGCTCCAGAACGCTGTTATAATCCTTCTTGGTATTTTGCAGAAGCTATAGTACTATTTACTGGTTTCCTGAGGGAGACGGAAGAGAAATTCTTGTAAGCAACAGTCACCTCACTATACCATACGTGATCATACCGCTGACACAATACTGCAAACCACAAGTGACCTGTTCACCAAAAAGTGAAGGGGGGCACAATTGTCCCTTCCTTTCATGTCCTAAATCAAGATTAAAATCCACAGGTATGGGAATAAGTGAGTAGGAATAAGCAAGTAAAAACTGTTTCCCAAATTGGTACTTGAAGATGAGTACAAGGATGATTCCATCTCTCCCCACAGCTCTTCTGGAGTAGGAGGCTGGTTTAGCCCAGGAATAATCCAGCCCAGGAGCAGTAGGAACACACTGTATTCACCCCTCTCGTGGGAAATCTTTTCAGGGATTTCTTTGGCAGTTTGACCCATAGATTGTGTGACTCTTGCAGCAAGATCAGAACATTATGAAGTGGTAAGCCCAGTCTCAACACCAGCAGAGTGGATCTAGTATAAGCAGGACTTACATCCTGCATAATTAATCTTTGCTTATGGGAGCAGTCCTATCCCAGGCACCGCCAGCATTCACTTCAGAAAGAATTGTTCATGAAAGTCAGGGCTGCATTTTACATCTTCCCAATGGCAACCTTGGCCTGGAGTTTCAGGGTGAAATCCTGGGCCCGTTCAAATCAAACTGAATCTGTCCACTGAACACACAGATAGCACAGAACAGATCTCACCCTTCATGTGAGGTTCCAGCACTTTGTTACCTAAAAGCTGGCTCTGGTCTCGAGCACGCAAAGTATTTAGGGAACTATGTGAGGCATTATGCCATATCCTACCTGAGAAAAAGCAGCAAAGGCTCTAAGACTATTTAGATATGTTTTGTGACATATTGCAAAACCACAAATTCAAAAACGATGAAAAAAGCAGTAATTCAAAATGGCATAATCACTTTAAAAGACATTAACTTAAGCTAAGACAGTATTTACAATGTTAACAGCAAAAGGTTGAAAAAAACCAGTATTTTCCAACACAACATACTAAAGTATTTCTCTTTTAGTGTGTGTGTTTATGAAAGGTATCTATTCTGTGCACCCAAGAGGTGGACACAAAGGCGCATCTCATGCCCTGGACCTCAAAGATATTTACAGACTACCAAACTGCTAACACCCATTTTACAGCACGAGCAAATCCCTAAGTGAACTGCTTCCGCTATATCAATCCAAATCTCTCTCTCATACATTCTCTTGTGAGAAGGAGGAAGGAAAAAAAAAAAAAAAAGGGTTCATTTTGAACTTTCCACTGACAGAGTCACACGGCAGCCTTAAGTGTACAAAGTATCTATTCAAAAGGAAGTGGTTGCTCATCCTGTCAGGTCAATTATTTGGCTTATTTCTCTGCAAATGTACTTTTGCTATGGGAATACTTGACAGGGCGCCGATTGTGGCTACGGAAAGTCAAATGTTGTAAGATCATACACAGATTATAATAACAACTTCTTTGGGTTCCCTGTAATCCAAAGAGGGATGCTGATTAGACCTTAAGGCTGCAGCGCACTGAGAACCTAATGGGATGCTCTCCAGAAACTCTTAATGCTGCCACAATGCAATCTCTAGGACTTATGTTTAATATTTAGCTTAACTAATGTTCTGTGAAATACAGATATGTGATTAGCGGTGAAGGTGTCAGTGAAAACTATAGTCAGATACCATGAGGAACACCAGAGTTCAGTCTGTCTCATTAGTATGAGAAATACTTCATGACTCCTCTAAACCCAGGAGAGTAGGAAATCACAAATACAGACTTTTGCAAACATTTTTTAAAAAGAGATTTAGAAGAAAACAGCTGCAGGCCACAATACTCACGGTATCCGAGAGGGCCAGTTCCCTAGACACAGCTATTACATGACAACGTAGTTTAAATACATGAGCTTTATTGTTTTGTTACCACTTATTAGATTAATAATTGAATTTGAATGGGGAAGTCTGTACATAAATTTGAGAAGATCAGGAATGGTGAGCAGTAGGAATGCTACAAGAGCACATGAGACCACTGATCTACAAATTACCGGCGTGCTGGATATGGCAGGAAGAATACTAACCATAACTGTACTGTTGTTTTGGTATGTTTAACACTAAGGCAGGCTGCAAATGCATTTTGAACAACAGCATTTGATACTTAATCCTTTAAATTCAGACCAGCATACATCCATTCGTCACTATTCTCAGCTACGGACACCCTAAGGGACGGCGGTGAGCTGATGCACTGTGACAGTCCAGGTGCTCAGCCTGTATGAACCTGCAGTGTCAGCGAGGGCCGTGGAGCTGCACCCTTCATACCTGCTGCGGCCCACGATGGCTGCGGGGACAATCTGCATCAAGCAGAGAATGGAGAAGGTAGCTGAGGCAGCAGAATGTTCTATCAAGGCAAAAGATAACAGGCGTGCACATAGGTTTTGGATTGGAAGCTAAAAATGCAGATCTGGTGCTAAGAGATGGAAGTCAGACATGCACTGTCTACAAAAAGGAGAACTAGGAGAATAATAAAATTCGAGGCAGTGGAAAAGACAGTGCAGTCATCTGTGGTGAAACTGAGAGGATGTGGTACAAAAACTCTGGAGGGAAAAGAAAAAACCTTTTAGGACAGACTGCAACAGAGCAAGAGGTTAGAGGGAAGAGTTAAAGGAAAGCTGAAGAAATAAGACCAACAGCTAAAGGCTGAGACCTAGCATCTGGGGTTTATTTTCAAAGATGTGCTAAATAAAGCCAAAGAAGTAATCTCCCAAAGTACGGAAGACTAGGCAAGGCAGACAAGAGCCTGAAAGACAGGAGAAAGAGTAGAAGAAAGAAGTCAGACCAGACAAGTTTGAAAGAGCAGTCACTGTGATATGAAGAAAAAGTAGAAGAGGGGGGAAAAAAAAAAAGATCAAACACCTAATGTTGCAGAAGAACCATGAATGAGAACAGAACACTGTTCTGGCGATTCAGTCAAAACAACAAAGGCCCAGTAGTGAAATAATCAATAAAAAAGCTGGAGAAGAGAGGCTTTATAGTAGTGACCGACTACACCCACAAGGATAAATGAACAACATTCAAAAAAAACAGCATTCATCCACAGGGTAGGGAAGAAGTAGTTGCTGTTCTCAATAATGTGCCTGAATTCAAAATAATGCACACTATGATCAAATCAAGTATCCCCCTTAAAACATCAGATATGATATGATATGATATGATATGATGAAAGTAGTTCTCAAACCAAAATGTTTGTCGTTTGTGGAAATAAGAAATAAACACAAGCTTCTGAACTAAGACACAGTGGATACAGAATGACACAAATTTGACAACTGAAAGTCCTTTCCTAAGGTTATTTCTTCATACCTCTGACTTTGGGACAGAACTGTTGCTCTGCCCCAAGCACTCTGGAAGCTACTGAAGGAAACTCAGAAATGGCTTCCTCGAAAAATAAGTCATATGCCTGCACAAGGTGTTAAACATCCCAAATCAAAAACCACTCATGAACATATTTGCCTTACATGAGAAACCCAACTCAGGTCAATGAGAATATTCCCATGCTTAAAATACATGCTTGCTTTTCCACACCAGGACAGTTCTTTTTCAACGCGAGTGAAAATGCAAGGCAAAAAGCATTTTACCTGATAATCAAACGAGGTAAAAGACCACTTCTAGCAAATACATTACAATGGGAATTCACCTTTACATAACCCCCTATTTATCTCACCACAACCCTATTGATTTCATGTAAAAGCAGAGTACCACAATATTGTACAAGGCAAGGAGAACAGAACAGGCTGCTTCTCCCAGTATACGCTCTGGTATTGCAATACATTTATTCCAAACCAAAAAAAAAAAAAAAAAAAAAAAGCAGCCGCCTCAGGTCTTAAATATCATTGCAGATCTTAAAATATGTTCAGCAAATGAGCGAAATTCCAAAACCTGATCTTTAAGCAGAAATATGGCCAACTTATGTTCCCTGCTCACCTGAAGTCTTTGTTTCACTTAATGATAAACATCATAAGCAGTGCCACGCTTAAAATAGCAAAATTCCTCTTCCTCTGTTTATCACCATTGAACTTGCATCTTTGTCCTGGTAATTTTACTACTTGACAGAGACCAATCAAGCCATGATAGAATAGCTTTACAACTTCTCACTATCTTTCATATTTAACATTTACTTTAATGTTGTGTTCTTCATAGCATGAATAGTTACTGAAAGTATCTAGCACAGAAAATATCTATCACTGCACTTCAAGATAAATGATTTATTTTAAAATATAGAATATTCTGTCTTTGATGTTCAACAGTTCTGCAGAGAAACACTTGAGATGGTCACTGGTTATCTATCCACATGAGCTAAAACTCCTAACAATTTGCATTAAAAACAATGCCATTCCTGTAGCACATTTGATAGAGAATACAGAAGATTAAAGCCTCCGAACAAAATAACACCCAAGAGACCCCTGGGCAATTTATGGAAATTTAAGCTAGGAGGCTAAGGGTTTGGCTTATATTTGTCATACTCTTCATTCTTTTTAGTTATTCCCCCCCCACTAAGTACCTAGAAAATGTTATTTTCACTCAATTCTCTCCTCTTTTTGGTATTATGCAGCCCCAAACCTTTCCTTAATGTGAATTTGGAAAGAACGATTCTGGGGGAATGGATGACAGAGATAAGCTCCTGAATAGTAAGCGTATAAAGAATAGATGAGGTTTCAAAGGGGAGCATTTATTGTTTCCTGTATCATAGCACATTGTCTTTCAATATGATTAGTTATCAGTCTGAGTTATCAAAAACTGGGATGAAATAAAGCGCTTACGCAGTTATGCTTCATTGATGTCAGCTAGGGGAGCATGAAAATCTCCATGAAGTTGGGTAATTGATGTGTAAATCAGAGCTCAATCACTCTGTAATAGAAATGGTCCCACTGAAAGTATGGTTGTTGAACAGTATTGCAGAGGGGTGGGTAAGAGAGAAACAGAGTCAAGATAAGACTTATTTATTAAAAATTATAATAACTGACAATTTACACAATTTTCTCTTCAAGAGAGAAGTGCTGTCAGATATACTAAATGCAAGCTGCAGACCACTATATTTGGATATCCTTATTTGGCAATAATTAACTGTTTCTGTTTTATTAAAATGCTTGGGGACACTGTTATGGATATTTAAAAAGCAAATTAAATGAACATGTTCATCCTTTGAAAGGCAACACGTGTAAATGACATCAGCCATTGTAATTTGGTTAACAATGTGTGTTCAAGGTATGTTTTGGAGTCCTATTACAGTCTTCTTGTCAGTTCAAATTTTCAGTACCAGAAACAAAAGCAAAACTGAAGGAAGGGGGGGGGAGGGGATGACTTAACAGAAAAATGCTTATAACCACAGCTCCAAAAGGACACTAAAAGACAAATAGTAATTAGAACATCAGTCCAATAAAATAGCTTTCCAACATGCAGTATTTCTAAGAGCAAATACCTGATATGTAAATAAAACAGCTAGTTAAGATAAAGGGTTATTTTTGTTGTCTTTTTTTTTCTTTTAATAAATGAATGCACATTAAGGCATTGATAACAACTTCCCAGAAGCACCTGGAATCCAGTATTCTAGTTATGACACTAAACCACTGATAGACGGTAGCAAACTTAAATAAATGTGAAATTTATGAGCACTTTTGGCATCAAATGAATTACATTCAGGACACAGGAGCTGGATTAGGAAGCTGTATTAGATAGGTAATGTGCTGTGACTGTAAGGGGACTCTGATTACTACAAAGGTGTTGAATAGGGAAGGAGGTTCAACCTAAATTTTGAATTTCATTGCCCTTATGAGTTTAACAGGGTATGACAGTTTCTTCTTTTTTTTTTTTTTTTTTTTATTCTGTTGATCTCTCCTGGGATTTGAAGTTTCTTCAAAATTTACTGATGGGAATGAAGCTCCTAAGTCTTTGCCAAAGTATATACTATAATTCAAACATATTTCACAGCATATCTCGTAACGGCTTCTTGGCTGCCACTGTACTTCACAAGCCCATCAGCACCAGCATTCTATGTATTAATGTGTTACAGAGGAATACAGCTGTGTTTAGTTGCAAGCTGTGCATTATTCTTTATATGCACCAACAGCAAACACGGTGTAGTACTGCCACAAAGTGTAAATTTGTACATATATTACTCCCAAGGCATAGCAATAATTTGCCGCAATTAAAGATCTTCTGACAATGCTTGTTACAGTCTGTTATTCCTCCACCCAGACACCTCAAATTATGAAAAATTTATTGAAAATGTCCAAGTTTCTTTTTGTACACATACCATTTTCAAAGATTAAAGATGAAAATTTATTTTAATATACAGAAACACAAAATCTGTAATTTATTATCACTTAATATGTACAGATTGTATTCTTACATCTGAGCTGAAAACCATTTTGGAATTCTACTTTTGTCTTTACCTTTTTCACATTTATAATTAAAAATTTTCCTTAATACTACTACTCAAAACTTTCCAGGGCACCTGTAGGATGCTTCCTTAAAAATAGAGTGAAAACATTTGTATTTTCTTGAAATATTGGCAATGACATGCAATAGACAGCTAACAGAAATAAATCTAGCCTTTTAAAAAAAAGTTACAAAACAATCACTGATAATACAGCCTTTTGGAGACAGATGAATCAGTAGACTCAACTGCTTGAGTATTTTATCACAGAAGTGCTTCCATGCTACTCCTACAGCTCTAATAGATGCATTCATTTACTAACAGGCACCTCTGCTCCCTTGAGCATTTTCACATGCTGTGCAGCTCTTTAACCACATGTTCTTAAAAACTTAACGTGTGCTGGAAAATACCACCACAGGAAAATTAAGAATTCGATAGGATGTCTATTCCATTCATCAATTTTAGATTGAAGGAGAAGTGCACACAGGTCTCTGTGTGCAGCGCACACATACAGACTGATTCAGAGATCCCAATGCACAGAAAAATAGTACCGTAAGCCTAACATAATTTAATTGATTGTTATTTAGGACACTTTTTGGCTGAGAAATTATCTTCTATATAAATTACTCTCAGTTGAAACCCTGTATAATTGCCTCCATTTGCTGTAGTAATATCTACTGGAAAGGAAAGAGATGATCAAATAAATTCAAGGTGCTCACCTTTCAAATTCAAGTAAATATACACCCCCTTTTCAGTGCTGTTGTGAAATATATTGCCCATCTTGAGCACTAGCAAATTGCAGGAAATGCAACAATTTTGTAGCTTCATGAGACTGAACGGTCATCAGCTTGGAAAGAACCTAGAACATTTCAAGCTAAATTTTAAGCCTTCTTCCACTAGACCTTAAAAAGCATCACAGCAACAAGGTGCCTGTTACACACAGCTTTAGAAAGAATAATAATATTTTTCCTAAATAGATTCAGAGCCAGCAGGTCAAATGGATTATCATCATCATTGGCTTCTAGTGAAGAAGATAATCTATAACAAATATTGCTCATGTCCTCAGCAAACATATAATGCTTATTCCTCATTTATAAACAGAGTATAAAGTATGACAAAATAATGTAACCAAAGCAGCACAAAGTTCATCAGCATTGCTGAGGTTTACATCCTCTCTAAGGGCATAGTTCAACTTCAACTGATGCTACTGGCAATCTTCCCAGTGAATTCAATGAGGGTTGGATGGGACCTAGCCATTTAATAATGACAAAAAAACCAGGTCTCATAACAAAGCCAGGACTAAGCAGCAGCAACTTGTTGGTATAAACCAGCTTTTTTGTTATATTTCTCATGCTAACAAAAATTTTTTACCCACTGCCAAGAGTTTAAAGAGCCTTAAGTACAAACCAGCACATGCCAGAGCTACAGAGCTTCTACGGTCACTGTTCACAACAGATACTGACTGCACAGATCTCCTAGTTGACAAAAGCAAATGAAATGAAATTTAGGAATTTCTTCAAAAAAAAATTTAAAAAGAAAAATCAAGTGAGATACCAAATAAGCTTCCCAATGTACCCCACAGGCCATTATCACTTTGAACTAAAGCTCAATTTTCATTTTTTTTCAGTGATGTTATAGATCGTACACATGACACCCCAACCAACTGACTGGGGAATAATTAAATTTGCCTCTATCCCACAGTAAGTACTGACACACACACACACACACACACACCAGCCAGCAGATCACAGACCTTGTCACTGAGAAAAAGTAAAGCAACTGTACCATGCTCCCTGAAAAAACAACACTTAAATTTAACTCAACATGGGAATGCTGTGCTATTAGGGATATGGCACGTAGGTGTTACTGACACAAGTATGAAACATGCCCTGGGATTTGAAAGCTAAAAATGAGCACTTAACAAAAATTGTAAAATAATTTCACTTTGTTAGACAGAGCAAAATCATACTACGATCTTATTCAGACTGACCGAAACTACAACCTTGTGTCTGAAACTATTTGAATTTTTAAGGTGGGTGTGATGCAAATGATTATCCAAGTACCGCAGTTTTCAGAGCCAAACAGAAATTATATGTTTCCCCAATTATGTTTTGAATGTGTTTGAAATCACATGTCTGTGACTTCATGAATGACAGAAATACCACAATGAAGAAAACGCGGCCATTTAAGGCCAAATTCCCAGAAGAAAGTAAGACCAAAGCTCCATTTAACTCATCCTGCCTCTGACAACTGCCAACAGCAAATCCCCAGTAAAGTCCCTAGGAACAGAGCAAAGTGCTCCCCAAAATACTGACATTGCCCTGAGAAATTTTTGGCTCATTAAGTTATGTGTTAAGTACAAAGGACCTGGTATATTTCTATTTAACATCTCTAGAAGACTTTACTCCAAAGAATGCTTTCAAATAGAATATTCTGTGACAAGGAGTTTCACAACTCACCTGAAAATTATCACCTTATCTCAAACCCATGTAGGTCTTAAAACCTGATTGATTTAACAAGATTCTTTGTATTTTATTGAATATGTGAGAAGAGAATTCACATGTGTTTTTTGTGTGCACCTACACTTATTATGGGCAAACAGACAGGAAGCTCTTCTGCTCTTCAGTCTCGGGAGAATCTCAGGCGCGCATCCCACAGCACTAACTATACCACGCATTTTCAAGACCAGACACATGGATTACTGCATCCTGAATAATAGTTATTTACACTCCAAACCCTTTATGTTTGGGTCCCTTCTGCTGTCAATCAGCAAATGAATATCACTTATTTTCATAACATGAACACAATGTGTTATTTAATAAAAGTGCATCCTTTTTAAATTCCCTACCATCAACCACTTGCCTAATAGAAATATAATACTATGTAACATGCAAATATTAAAATGCAATGTAAGTTGAGTCATATTCATTGGAGGCTGGCCAACTCCAGCACATTTCAGTATTTAATAATAAAATAGTCTAGTGTAAAAATATGTAAACTAGCTTCCATCCTGCTTTAATACTCAACATGAGAAGAAAGTGAATGCAATTTTGTTTAAATATTAAACATTACATTTCTTCTTTTGATTATTAAAGTATTATTAAAGCTAAATAAAAATGTGTTTGCAACCTCCTTCCTCTGAAGTCTTATAGGTCACTGTTATCACTAATATTTTGTCCCTCTAGCTGGCTTCTTTGGGGGATCTCAAAGCTCTTTACAAATCAGAGCAAGTCATGCCCGACTACACCTCTGGGAAGGAGCAACTACTGTCAAGCAAAACAACTGCGGGAATGAAAGTTTAAGCAAGTTGATGACGGTCATTTAAGAAGCAAGAGACGGCTGTGGGAAGAAAACTGAGGAGTCCCAACCCTCAGACGTTAAACTTCACTGTAACACCAGCTGTAACTTGCAACCATTCATCCACCACTAAACACTGAGATGACAACCATCAAGTTGAAATTTAAGACTAGCTAACAATACCATACAGCAAGAAGGAATTATCTTTATGTGCATTTCCAGAACGTTGGGTCATACACCGCGAGACAAGTTTGCTCCTGCTGAATGTCACTGGGAGAGGTCAGCAAGGATGTTCTTATTACATTTGCTGGAAGGATGGAGTGTATCAAATGATTTAATTTTGTGTAGTGCCCCACTTACTTTGACAAACTGATACTGCACAGGGCATAATGTCATTAGGTGATTAAAGTACAAGAGCACTCAGCTTCCCACCTCCTTTCATACCAAGGGCCCGCAAGTATTACTGCAGCAGGCTCGAAACTGGGAAAATTTGTAGCTGCGGAGGCAATACAGACCCAGTAACATAAAACACCGACTTCCTCCTCTCACTGGGAAGTCCCATCCTGGAAGTGACCAGAAATAAGCTTCATAGTCCCCCGGAGAGAGCCCGCCTTCCCCTCAGCCTCTTGAAGCACTTTCAGCACTGGCAACAGCCCAAAACCGCATGTGACCTTCAAGCATCATGTCCACGGTCCTCTGACCCCAACAGCAAAAGGACTCTGAGCTAAGCTGTATTGACAGTAAAGCGACATGATACAATCATGAAAGTATGATGTACTTCCACTTTTCAGCTGGTATTGCCTTTGAAAAGAACTAGCATTGAGCTCTCCTCATTATGCCAAATGTATTAAAACCTCAGTACCCACGGTAGGAAATGTGTGTTTGTCACGCGCACTCTTTAATGTGACAGAAATACAAATTTATGTTTTCTTTCATACAAATACCTAATGGGGTTTGAATAAAATAAAATAAAATCTGCACATTGCCGTGTGGAAATTAATTTTAAAGAACTGTTTATCAATTTAATTCCACTGATAGTAACAGACAGATTTATGAGGCAATTAACTAAATATTTGTTTTTTCACATTTCAATTCATTATAGTAAATTAACAATTTTCCACTTGAAAGTCTTGCATTGCTACACTGAAAGCCTGAAAAAAATATGTGTATATTACTGTCGGTCTAGGAGCGATTCTCTGATTTTTACAATGTGGATTATTCTCCTCACATTAACTTAACATACTGTACGTAATTCAACACACCCCCCCATTTCTGTATTACCCCAGAACCTGTCATTCTTTAAATGCCAGTTTCAAGCAACCAGACATAAATAAAGAATAATTACAGCTCTAAAGCCAATATAACATCTGTTCAAGCAAACAATCCTAGAGAGTGGATTTTATTGCCACATAACACCCACCTATGGTTAAGATAAGTCTGAGAGACAAAACCAAGGGCCTTGACAGATCTAGCCTGGCCTCCTGAGCCACAAATGCCCACATCAGACAACATGCCCTAACAGAACTGATGGAAGGGGTAAAAAGAACCAAGCCTAACATTACGTCAAACACCAAGAAGTTCCCACAGGAAGGGTCAACCTTAACTCTAAGGTAGTTCATCTCTGTGGCCAGCACTCCCAAACCCTCAGAAAAGGCGGTCCTGGCGAGGTTGGCTCCCTGCACACCAGGAGCCACCAGCCAATGCCCCCAGGATCAGTCGGCCGCCGCCAAATGCAGCTTTTCAGCACGGTCAGCCGGGAAAGCGCGGCGCCTCGCACTAACAGCCTCTACAGCAATTTGCATATCATTAGCTACGAGGCCCGTGACTGCACATGTATAGCCACATTTCACATCTACCTTTACTTATTTTGATGATTTAAACATTTTAATTAATGATTTCAGCTTCAAAGAGGTCATCTGGCCACGGCCATGTGGATCTCTTCACCATTGCGGCCAGGTATTAAACACATTAAGCAGCAGTCAGAAGACAGAACTACAGCTTTATGTCCTTTTAACTGGTATTGTACCAAATTAATATCAGGAGAAATATACTCCATAAATATAAAAGCATCTGCTTATGTGAGTTCTTGGATTCTTTGCTCCTCTGTGTCAGCGTTTCACTACCTGAACAGAAATGGTCTTGGTCCCTCCATGCCTCATCTTGCCCTTATGGAGAACAGGTCTACCAATACTTATTGATCTCATGGGCTTCTGCCCGATCAACTCGTCAAGGATGAACCCTCCTGAGGAAACTGTACCAACTACACTCCTCAGTTCTGCACAGATTCTGGCTAAGTATTTCTTTGAATAAAATATAGTTTGCCCACTTTTTAAAAATCGCCCTGTTAATTCACTGGATTACAGCACAATCACATCAGAGCATTAGTCTAAACAGGATTTTGCAGTCAGATCTGATCTAGAAGATTTAACATTTTACAGGCCTCCATCTCACAATGCTGACAGAAATCATCAGGCAAAGGGAGAAGACAGGAGTGCCTGCCACACCGAATGATGAGACCCTGTAATTCATCACATAAATCGCTCATTTTTTCCCACTGTTAATATTTAGAAATTTGGTAACAACAGGGAGCAAAGGCTTTCCTTACAGCTATTAATTCAGAACAATGTGCAAACACTGGTTAAGCAGTTAATTGCCATTAGCAACATGCATTCTGAATTGAGAAACTGAGGCACAGACAGATTAAAGGACCTGCTCATGGCCACAGGAGGAACCAGTGGCAGCAGCAGGACTGGAACCACTTCCCATTGCCCAGGTCTTAGTCCTGTTACCTACAACTTGATCAACCTCCCTTTTTAATAGTAAGGAGCTACTATTACAGCATCCCTATTTGTACCACCTACCAGAAAATATACCCCCCCGTATCATGTTGTAAGGGCTAAAACCTGAACTGAATGTTACCATTAATACTCTATTTATAGCGTTTGTCTCTTTCTAGTTGTAATACCACTACAGCCACCACCAGCAAAGTACGACTTGAAGCTTAGCGCTCGGGAGGCTAATAATTATCAAATTAATAAAATACTAACAAGTTTTAAAGTATTCCAACTGGCTAGTAGAGACGCATTACTTCTTGATAAATGCTCCATACAATATTATTTATCAAGTTCTTAAGCACTGCATAGTATGTCATCCTATCAATCCACCAGTTTAAAACAGATTAAATATAAGCACAATATTTGAGCATCATTAAAAATGCAGACACAGCAAATTGGTACTGCTCTTTATCCTTTCTTTATTTAAAAAACAAAACAACTATTAAAAAAATAAACAGTAAATCAGTGACCTCAGTACAGGGCATTTTCTGGAGACTAATGATGGGCTGGGATAGATGGCCCTCACTTGTACTTTAGGTTATCAACTCCTCCCATCCGATCACTTATTCCTCAGGAAATGCCTTTTGCTTCAATAGATCACCAGCAAAAGAAAAAAAGTCATGCCACTAGAAATGAACTACTGTAGAGCCTGAGTTGTATCTGCCATAATTTGCACATAAAGACTTTACAGGTGACTTGCAAAGACCTTTTTAATTGTACTTCCGACTCCCCCTTTTTTTCCCTGTAGCATGGTAATAAAGGCAGCCAGTAGGCAAAATTTGTGATAATCCCTACAAGCTTGCAGAGAATGTTTGGAAAGGTTCTTTAAGATGCTTTCCACGAGCTCTCATACATTAGAAAGTGCAGGATACTGAGCCTTAATTAAGAGCTTCTTTTTAACAGTGTGAATTTCTGATACATGAAACAGCATTAGGCTCCTGTTTTATCTTGAGGGGAAGGAAAAGACAGGAGAGAGGCAGAAAACAAGCTTTCAACCCCTACTTAAATAGCAAATAAACCCTACAAGAGCATATGACCAACTCCTTATTTTGTTTGCAAGACACGTTTAACATCAGGATGCTGTGGAGAGGCCCTGCATCACTCAAGTTTCATTATCACTACAAAATATAGCAGAACGCCTTTACTCAGAAGTTTATTATCATAAATAATTAAAACAAAACTATCCTTATGGTATGAAATAAATGAACAAAGTACATTACAGGATGCATTTGTTCTGGGTTTTATAGCTGTTAGCTGGCTTCCTACATCAGAAAATTCTGGAATTCGTAATCACTCTCCTGATCATTAGTCTGAATTGGGAAAATTTTACTGCAGCTGGCTCGAATGACTTGTTCTGTCAAAAACAGGACCAGAAGTGCTCTTTACTAGTTGCATATGCAACATACGTTTTTGTAACAAATCAGAGTATGTGATATGCAAAATGTTAAAAGAAAATCAAAGCATAGGATTGATTTCTGAGTAAAACAAAGAAAAAGGAGAGAAAGAAATTCTAGCCCTAAAATTAAAAGATTGTCTGATTTCTAATTACAAAAACGTGCTAAGGTACAGATGAAACGATTAAATCTGCAATACTCACGCTAACAGTATATTGTTCTCATAAGCTTGAAAGTGCTGGGCACACTCGTGTTCTTTGAAGTTTTGCTTTGTTCCTTTGACTTATTTTATGCAGGTCAAAGATCACCATCACTGCACGTATCTGTCACTGACGGATAATAACGCTACAACTCAGTTTGGAAGCAGGCTAGGCTGGCATGTTAAACTAGCAACAGACACATCAATCTTACTATTCTTGAAGACCACGCAGTTCAGCGCCGGGAGGTTCGAACTCAGAACTAATGATAGTTACTAGTTTCTGCATCTTGATGCATCAGGTTAGGTCTCTCTTCTTTTGAGCAGCCTGTCCCTATGGACAAGCAAAACATGCCAGGAAAGCAAATTATCCTGCTAATCCAGCAAACTCTGACAGAACCCCACTGGAGAGCAGCAGGATTGTAGGGAAGCATGCAGAGACCTATGGCAGCAAAAAAGAGCTTTCCAGGGAAAAGGCTAGGAAAACAGAACAGTCATCAGCAGTCGGGTAATAATGATAATTTGTGAGAACTGGAAATACTATTATTATTTGCGCAGCAGCACAGAATGTGAAATCCTGGACCATACCTATTGTAAACTAAGTAACTGATAAACACCAGCCAATAGGCAGGTCAGAATATAATGCCTCACTCATCAACTAGAAGTAAGTTTTCTAGTTGTATTCATTACATGAGTATTCATTCTAATATGAGTATTTAATGCATTTACCTGCCAGTCCTTACGTTACGGTATCTGATGAAATTCCAATCTCTGTTTTACACTTACAAATAAATGAAATCAATGTATGCCTATAACAAAAAGCAGCCATATTCCCGCCTCAAAATGATACTCATCGGCCATGTCAAACAATTTTATACATTAAGACGATGGTACTTCTTAGTGCCAAAAGCACGGGGAGGAGAGGTGATGTTTACATTTAGTGTTCATACCTTCATTTGTCAACACAAGACTCCGGTGTTGAAAATCAAAGAGGACATCTTTGCTGAGGGGTTTTTTTTGGTTAAATTGAGCCAGATTTCAGAGCAGGTATATATGTATGGACACGTTTACACTGCACCAGTTTCTAAAATGCCCTCAGGTTACACTTCCCACCACCTGGGCTACCAGAGGGGGAAATTTAAAAGAAACATATCATGTAAAAAGCATATATGTAAGTGCTTGAGAAACCCAGGAGGTGAATAGATATCTTTTGCGTTGAAATTATTGCAGCATTTTAAAGCAAGAAGGGGAAAAATGGCTCACAGATGAAGCAATGAGTTTAATGGTCTACAATCTTCTCACACAACATGGAAATTGAAATGGCAAAACCAGCAAGAATATATTTGTTTCTAGTTCCGTTGGGTGATCATCTCCTCCAGGCGCCTAAAGGCAAGTACCACATTCCAGCATGCAGTTTCTATTCTTTCTGTCCCAAGCACAGCTCAAGAGTCTTGTGGATCAACTTTCCCTCTTTGTGCACCAGAACCAAATCCCCTCAAAAATGAAGTGGAAGCTCTCTGCTGGCCCCAGTGAACACTAAATCAGGCCCTAGTACATTCAAATGATGGCTTTACTTTGCAAACAGATAGACAGTATTTATCAAAATCACATAAAAATACATAAAGTAACACACAAGCATAAATTATTTTTAAACATACAGGCACACACACATATAGTACCTACTTTACATAGATATTTCCACTGAATCATTATTAAGAAAGGGAAAGGGGGGGAATCTCTTCACCCTCAAAGCACCCATGTGCTGCTATTCCCTTGGAAACTCTGCTCCAAGAAATACTCTTGGGAACCAACTACAGCTGTGTTACAATAAAGAAACCATGCATAGTTTCATACTTACAATAAAAAAATTTTTGCACTTAAAATGCAGAACTGGTGAGAGACAAAAATATTAATACTATATGTAGGATTTTTTTAAATGGGCAACACTGAACAGAGCCATCATCAACCACTCTGTAATCACAGCACATAACAGCTCAAAATCATTACTGAAGCTGCACAAACTAAAAAAAAAATATAATTTAAAAATTGAGAAATAACGGCGAAATTCTTAAAGCCAGTCTGATGCCCAGTAATATAGTTGACCTCAGAATCAAACAAGCTGCTGGTCTGTTAGGGCGCAATATGAAATACCCTTCAGGAGTTTAAATTCCAATCCCAGCTCAGGAGTTTCTCTTAATATCAAAGTAGCTTCTTAGGAAAGCAAATGAAGTACATTACCTCTGGTAATAGTAACCATTTACTCCTTGAAAAGCCTTGAGAGAGCTCTCACACAGGGTAGCCTATGTTTTATTAAATCCTTTTGCATACTTTTATTTTCAGGTCATATAACCTGAAGGACAAAGGATTCGCTTAAACTTTTTAAAGCATTCCAATTTTATCAAGGATTAGTTATTCTGATTCTTCAATAATTCAAGCTTCAACCTAACAATGTACCATGTTTAAATGTGAGCAGCATTAAAACAGAACATATTTACAACATATTTCTAGCGAATCCCAAATGCTCAGCACAAATAAACCACTGGCAATACAATCACTATGAAGGCCTCACTAAGATCTTCAATTATTCACATTTGTTATTTATACTAAATAGAATCTCAGTACGATAAAAACTTACTTATTTGTACAGCATGAGGATATAGTCACATCTGCCTATAGGTAGTTATTTTGCTATTTAGAAAATGAGAAACAGAAAGAGGGAGACAGACGCCCCCTCTTAACTCATTGTTTTAGAATTATATCAAATAATAAACTATGACTGCCTTGTGCCCTGAAGTTGGCCAGAAAAGCCATATTAATAGGTCAGCTAAGCTGTGCATACAGATGCCTTGTTTTGCAGAAGTAGATCAGTGGTCCATTACATATATTTAAAATAACAAAAAAATATATATGTTATTTTAAAATAATTATTAAAATAATTAAAATAATGCAATTATCAAGGCACTTCTATTGGGAACGCCTCGTGGTCATTTTAATGCTTATTTTGGCATTACACAAGGCAAATATAGAAACTTTACCCCAGACATTGGGTAGGATCAGAGGTCACGAGACTGATCGACAAAGGTCAACACTGGGACATGTTGGGAAATATATATGACAGAGGGACCAAGAAGGAAAAGCAACTACAGGTTTAGTTTGAATTTCTGCTAATGACTGATAAGACAGCTTTTTTTAGAGAAGAGATGCTTGACATAGGGATGTGAATTTCCCTCCATCTGCCAGATGAAACACACTGCTCTGTTTTTCTTCTTCATCATGATGTACCTCTCAATAGGAATGAACAATTCCTGGTACCAACTGCTCAATCAGACAAAAGTTGGCCTCCCCTGCTTAGCTGGTTTATTCCCTACCTCCTCTTACACTTGGAAAGGATTCAGACAAGAGCTACAAGAGCGATTAGAGTGCCTGGAAAAACTTGCCTTACAAGGAGAGACTACAGCTCAGCCTATTTAGTTCATAAAGGAGAAGGTTAAGAGGCAACCTGATCACAGACTATGAATACTTACCCAGGAAAGAGACTGCTGAGAGCAGATGGGTATTTAATCTAGCAGAAAAAGGTGTAACAAGATCCAGTGCTTGGAAGCTGAAGCCAGTCAAATTCAAACCAGTTTATGCAGCATCAATTTTCAACAATAACAAAATAATAACTATTTTAACAACTTAACTAGAAAAGCAGGGGATTCACTGCCATTTGCAGCCTTTAGACAGGTATTGGAAGTCTCTCTTAAAGATACGCTACAGCACAGGGGGTTTGGCATAGGTCTTGGTAGAAGGGATGAAACAAAGCCTCCTCCAGCCAAGCAGCACAGGTCTCCTCTGCCTTCACCCTCCGCAGCCCAGCGGGTGGGCTCCTTGCTCAACGCTCTATGGGTGCACTTCTGGGGCCTGAGCTGCTGAGAAAGTCAGACCCGTTCATAAACAGCCTCTTCCAACCCCACAACACTCATCAGAGGAACACAACAAAACTGCACAACCAGAATTTTCTAGTATATGTTCACACTGACATTCACAAACATGCAGAGAAAGATGTTGAAGTTCTAAGCCACAATAGAGAGAGAGATTTAGAAAGAATCTTAGGTGAAAAATATAAAACTCAGCCCAGCAGACACAAAAGATACAAAGCAATGCACCTGGATTCATCAATGTTATACTGGTCCACAAGACTGGAGTTACTCATATACATTCTGACCCACCAAAATATACGGGGCCACTCTGCTGCCTTTCCCCAGACAGCCCCTTCTGCTGGAGAAGCAGCAGTTACCCGTCCGTAACTGGGCCATGGTGCCAGTACCTGAGGCCTTGCAGAAAAGCTTTGCGCTCCACCTCACGGTCCACAGTAAGGACTGGACTGATTTGTTTCAGGCAGCAATGCAATAGTTAAACATTACCGAGTTGCTAGGAAAAATACCATCAAATCAGTTTATGTCTTACTGTACTTCCTTTCCATTCAAACTGTATTATGCTGCATACCATTTCATCACTTCACAATGCCACAAACTACCTCTTAATGCAAAACAAAGCTTTTCAACGTAAAGCCCCATATCGTAATCCAGAAGAACTTTTCTTATCTATTTCGACAGCAAATCTTTAGTGGCAACCACATGTTATTGTGTTTTAGGGATTGAGACTTTTGTATGAACATGCTGATTGTCTCCTTGAGACATATATAATCAGCATTTTGTGCCAAGAAACACTTAAGCCAACAGAGACTTATGCCATTCTGAAATGTTGTTGGAATTGAAAATGTATATTTTGGCTTATTTCCTTAAGCCTGCAATAGCAGAAATTTCTTAGGGGTTTTTTATTATTTTATTTTTAACTTCATTCTCTTATAAAACTCTCAGAGATTGAACAAAAAGTCAAAACACATGTTCTGAAAGAAAGCAGCAATACCAATATAATAATTCATTCTGATACACCAGTGCTACCTAATATGGATCCCTCCTGGAATACGGACGTCTGCCTCGGAAACTATTTGGTCACTTCTGCCTCTGTCCATGGCTGAAGCGCTGTGCCTATACGCTCTCTGCTCGGTAGCAGGCAGCCAGGAAAGTGGAAAGGAACGCACTGTTTTAGATAAGTGAGTGGGTGACTATGAATCTTATACATCAGAAAGGGAGCAAACACAAAACCAAACAAGTGTCTATTTGTATATTTCAGCAGTTCCCAAATGTCAGTTTACTGCTCAGAGGAGTTGCAGGAGTAACATGTTCAGTATTCAGAGAGCATCCTGTCACATTTGCTGCAACAGATATTTTTAACTCCCTTTTGCTCCATATGTAGAATGTGCAAATACACAAAAGAATGTCTTAATTGGTCCTGCTTTATATAAATGAATAATGGGCTAAATGGGTTGAAGTGAATGCCATATTTATCTCTCCACTGAGGAAAGACATGATGATTCAGAAACAGTGAAGCCAAGAGGATTCAGAGCCTTACTCACAAGTGGAATATATATGTCCTGTCAATACATTATGTATTCCATTTCTACTACAGCCCCCTAAAGGCACAAATAGAAAAAGAGAAGCAAAATCTAAATGTTTCATTTCTGCTCAACATACATTCATGGATGTGGGAGGTTTTTATACTTGCTTTCAGGACTTAGAAATCAAATCTCTAGAGCTCTTTATTTTACTGAGTTTTTGTAAATACGAAACTCTCCAGTGTTAGTTTCATCATTTGATACCACCATTGCCAAAAGACATTTTATATTCCTAGGAAGAAGAAGCACAAGTAACACAAAAAAGGCCTGAACTTGCCCTTACTCACACGTGCAATCCCACTCAAGCCAATGGCTCTACTTGGCAGCTGCAGCATCTTTCCAGTTAAGCAGAGATACTTCTTGCGAGGCACTGAAAAGCATGTAAGCGAAAAAAAGTAAAAACAAAAAGAATTTTTTTTTTCCTGCTTACATGCTTACACATACAACTACTGATTAAAAACCTGTGCAATCAGCTATGAAAACTTTTTAATCCTCCTCTCAAAAATGCAAGCGTCACCAAAGAGCTCCAAGAAAAATAAAATGTAGGATGTGCAAGACTGGGTTGATATTTTGATTCTGCTGATTCTGTAAGCCGATATTTTCAAGTGCTGCTGGTCTGGTTGGATTTTATAATTACACTAAGTAGAAAGCAAGTTTCCTCTGCACTCGGGGAATCACTTTTAGGGCTGGTGGAAAAGTGGAACATCTCGTTTCCATTAATCTGGCTCATAGCTTCAGATTCGTAGATGGCATTAGCAGAGCACCGCTTTCAGCCAGAGTGGAAGTCCAGCCTTGTGTTTAACTCTGCATTAACTTGAGCATGACAGAGTAAAAATGCAGGAAGGATGGCAAAAAAAATCATCTAGTAATATTTTTTTCAGCAAAAGGAAAAGCTTTACAAAACGTATAGGTTCAGTTATTCCCAAAGCAGTGTTTTGTTAGTAGCATAGTTGCGCATACAGTGCCATGGCTGGAGGATCTGCCTTGCCCACGGCAAGTAAGGTAAAGCCTCAGGCACATGTAATTTAAAATTCATTTCTACTCTAGCAGACAGCTTCAGACCAGCACCTATTTTTATTTTATAAATACAGGGCTCTCAATTTGCATTCCTGTAGTCCCTAGGAGCTAACACCAAAGCCATCTTATGTTCTAGATGTGTTTTAGAAAATAATACACAATTGTGTCTTTAAAATCCATCAGCACGGGTTGCAAAGGATCCCTCTGTGTTCTCACATCACCCCAAGACTGCAGTCATTTCCTACTGGACACCTCCCATTACAAAGTGGCATTGCTGGCAGAAGTGATTTGCCAGATTGTGCCCAAGCCAATAAAACATGGCCCACACACCATATATTTTAAACTGTTTCTTAATTAAAAGGAAAAGAAGGTTCCCCAAACTTCAGTAATTCTTGACTCTGCAGACAGTTACTAAAGGTGAGCTCACAGATGGTATTTGGGGTGCCACATAAAAACAATGGGCAAATATTTTGTTGCCACGTTTCCCTCCTCCATTTCCTCACCTTAGTACTTACAATATTGGATACTTAAAAACAGACAACTGGTGTCAGTAACGACTGTTCTTAACAATTTAAAACTATCAATTTGTATTAGGAGTGAAATCTGGAGGGGGGATGGATATCAACCTGACTTAGATATAACCGATTAAAACAACAGACCAAGTGCCGCCCTCAGTCACCTATGGGCAAATATTGCTGGTAACAAAGGACTTTAATGTGCACCAGAGAACAGAACTTTGGCCTAAATACTATTGCCCTGATCAAATTATTAGTTCGTTTTCTACACTCAAATGCAACTGAATGCCCTCAAATCCGACTGACTTCCCTATAAATCCCCAATTAGATCTTTCACCTCATCATGACTCACAGCAACTTTGGTTCTTCCAGCTTCGGCATTTTAAATGTCACTGTAGGTTTGGGGTTTTGGGGGGTGATGGTATTTTGTTTTAGTTTGGTTGGGGGCTTTGGGAGGGTTGGGGGGTTGGTTGTTTTGGATTTTTTTTGGTGGGGGTTTTTAGTTTTTGTTTGTTTTTTTTTTTGTTTGGGGGGGATTTTTTGATTTTGGGTTGTTTTTTTTCAGTAAGGATTACATGAACAGTATAAGGGAGGTAAGTGAAACATGGTTTTTATCTGGGAAATCTGGAGCATTACCCTGGCTGGAGACGGCAAATAACAAGTGAAAATACACTCTACTCTCTGGGATCGGGCAGCCCCACTGCCACTGACAGTATTGTATATCCACTACAGAGATTTAATAGCAGTTTCTGCTCAAAGCAGCTAACAACAGAGCAGCAACAGTATTTGCAAGACAAATATGAAATTTTTATGGCCAAGGTTGAGCCATATCTATATCAAGTAACATCAAAACCCTAGCTTCCATGAGTCTATATATGCTTTCAGAGTTACTGTAAGAAGTAAAGAAATGTCAACTCTAGGGGAACTGCTTATTCAATTTAGCATAATATCAATAGTGAACAGTTTTACTGACATTTTGATTAATATTATTTTTCTTTTAAAAATATAAATCTTGGACAAAAATATATAGTACAGTCCCCTACTGATTTCTATACAACAGGTTAGTAAGTAAATGGAGTTAGTAAGTAGAAGATTCCATTTTCCAAACACCATTTACAAATGAATCTTGATTTCTAAATGAAAAGAAATGCCTGACACACCACAGTAACATACATCATCCACCAGATCACCCCAGTTGGGTTCTTAACCATAAATAGTCGGACAGCACGAACAAAGGTCAATGGGTGAATTTACTGCTGGATGACTCCACAAATTACTAATTCAGAACACCTAAAACCCAAACTATACCTACAGGCATTTGAGACAAACAGAATGTCACAGTCTCGGTAACAAGAGAAGACAAGTGAAATCCGGTCTGCTGGAGTGTTTGACACAGACACTTCATTTTTTTTGAAACCTTAAAAGTATAAGTAGTATCACAGAATCTTTATCAAAAGTTGCAGTTATTGGATCAGGGATTAATAATGAGTATTTTACCACCTGCTGCAAAACTGTTTATGACAATTAGTCACAGGTAAAACCTCACAGAGCTCAAAAATTAATTTGGGTTTTCATCTGAACAGAAGCTCTTAGAAACTACAAATCGGGATTTCAAGGAGTAAGCTCGTACATCTAATATCTACTAGAAGCCGACTCGCTATATTAAGCAAAATCATATAAATGAAAAGGACAAAGTATCAAATAATTTATTGTGTCCCAAGGACTTGGACATGACGGTGAAGATTTGGATAAGTCCTTAATTGGTTTATTCAGCCATAGCTCAGATACCAAATAGTTTCAACTCCACTTAATATCATTGGCTTTGCTAGACATGTTCTCATCAAGCATGCACTAGCATGAGATATATTTGACATACAAAAAAACCTGTGTACTAAACCCAAGAACAGGAGCGCTCAGCATTCAGTAATTACAAGGATTTAAAAGCACCCTTCTTTTTTCTTGCTATAGCTATGTATTTGCTAAAGGTGAGACAAGAGTTTGTGGGTTTTAATCCATTCTAATTCCGCTGCCTCCATGAAAGCTAAGGCCAAATTCAGAGGGTATCAACTGCTTTATTTCTGAAGAACATGGCAGGCGAGATCAGATTGAAAGACGAAGCCAAAAGAGGAAACAGGAGACAGGAGATTCAGTAAAGGATGGTCTACAGCAAAGAAACTATTCACATTTCCAGAATAATATTTGGTTATTAACTGTACTTACATTATAAGAAAAGACATTATGTACTCTGAGGTGACTTAAGATCCCTTCTAATCCCTTGGAAAAGCAACTCTCTCTTTCTTCAGCTATGCATTTGGCAAGAAAAGAAGATATAAGCAATAGGATAAACCTGGCTTGTGCTCCTAGTACACTGCGCAATATTTGCTTACACTGTTCCACAATCAGTTAGTGGTGGGATTCAACTTTATTAGTTCTAGAAATACACTCAAGAAATGAGGTGACAGGCTCAAGAAATGAGGTGACAGGCTTCCCCTGTACGAAACAGCAAAGGGGGGACTCCAAAGGTGAATCATATCAGCCTGAAATGCATCTAATTACCTACCTTTTTCCATGGAGGGAGTCCACATGATCAGACATTCAAAATTCAGCAAGAGAAGCCATGTCCTAAGTCTAAGGAGAAATGTATTCAAAGAGATAGAAGAAAATACTCATCTTGAAACATCTTTCTGTGCATAGCTGAGTAAGTCCCCATGTCCATACACAGCTCCAGATGCCTGTGTGGTGTGACAAATTACTAGACCAACCACTTGATTCAGCAGTGAGCGGAATCAAAGGTTTTAAAACATTCAAAACTCAAATGGACCTTAGGTCATATCCCTCGTCGTGTGAAATTCAGGCATTTGTCTCATTCTTTGCTCTGGCTTCACCAGGCCGTGTTTTTGTGTATACTCCAAACACATCCATACACAGTGAAATCAGAGGTTTTTCCTAAGCAGCACTGACTCCCCGTGAATTAATTCCCATGCTGGGAACCCAGGCTGCAGGTCTGTTTCAAACAGAGCGACGTTTCCAGTGGAGTCCAGCTGCCACAATCTACCTCGTGCAGATGGACTAATACATTCCTTCATGGGTATTATCTGAGTTGCAGTGCCAGAAAGCGAGGGAATGTGTAACAGACTGAGCTCTTGCCACATTGTGAGAAAAGGTAAATTGTCAACAAACATTTCCTACATCTGATATCTTTTGTATGGAGAGCTACGCTTTTAATAAAGAAGCAGCTGCCACTGCTGAACGATTAATCAATACTGGTAAGCTGACATCTTAAGAACTTGCTGAACTAAAGCTTTTCTTTTCCTCCTGCATTTACAAATAAAGTGCTCACTATTTGACTAAAGCCTGTCTACTTGACTGGAAAATATCAGAGTCCTATTTAAATGACATTTGCAGAGAATGAGATTTTATCCTGGTCGCTGCTCCTTATCGCTAATAATAACATCAGATTAGTGGATTTAGGCCAGCCGAGTAGCAATGCCTTTTCTGATCTCTTCTTAAAGCAGCTCTTTCCATCTGTCTAGCCAAGCTTTCCTCTGCTTGTATGGGCCAACGATTAGGTCTTAAATGGAGCTTCAATTGATACCATGTGGTATATCTATACAGAGGTTCATTGTGTTGCTAAATTCCAGCCAAGACATTTATCAACTCTGACTGCTGCTAACTTCAAAAGAGCAAAACACCTGGATATTTACAGGTATAAACACTCCTACACCCTGTTGCCTTCTTGAATGACAACAACAATTAGACAATCCAATTTTAAAAACACACAATTTGCTCTAAAATTTATTTCCCAAATAAGATACAGAATCAGACACTAAGCTCATGTCAAATAACATGACTCAATTGAGTACTGTGGAGTAACACGCACAGTGCGGCTTGGCTTGTTAGCAACAGTGGTTTTCAATCAGGGCTTTAGAGGTAACAACTGAGCAATGTGGGCACAGGCAGAAAACACACTGCACGCGCATCCCCCCCCCCACCGTGTACACTCACAGCACAGCAAAACTTTTTTTAAAGATGATCATTGGTTTTGTCATCACTGCTTTTATTAGTAGCTGAGTTTAGCAGCATAAGCAAGATGTAAAATGCCAAACACTCTCAAAAACACTAAAGCCAATTATAAAGTAAATCTCTGTTTTATTTCCCCTCCCCTTTTTTGCAGTTTTTAGTTTAAAGGTCATTTTGTATTCCTAGCTAGGCCACTTACAGTACGTTAATAACTGACATTTCCTCTTCTTAATATATAATGCAGGCCTGACAACTGCTGTGCACTAAAGATAAGATGTGAAACCAGTAGTTCTCATAAGAAACCAGTGTTTCTAGATCATGCAAATCTCCTAACTCCTGCGCTTGTTTAGTTTTTAACAAGGTCTTGCTCATTCCTAACCTTGACCAAAAAAGTGTTTCCACATGGCAGTCAGACTCATGCCAAGTACAGCTACACACAGAAAGTTGCCTGACTTAATCAAGCAATGGTGGAGACACGAAATGAATATTTAGCAAGGTCAAAGTCAGACTGCTCTTTGAGAAGCAGCAATTGCTGACAGTTGAATGAACAGCACACAAATCTGGGATGCTATTTTAATACCTACATATTTTTACTATTTGTCATCCTGTTAACAAAACTGCATTAAAACACAATATTAGAAATCTAAGAACAATTTTATGGAAAGCATACAATCTACTGTATATTGATGCATGTCATAAAGCCTATAAAGTATCTTGCATGAGACCATTTATCTTCATTTCATAGGGTCACAACAAGTACACACTACTTTTCCTTCAGGAAGCCTGTGGCATGTTCAGCCAGACATCAGTCATAATAAGAAGCAAAAAGACAAACTTATTTCATTAAAAAATAGTGCATGAAGTAAAATGGAAAACTCCAAATTTTTTAATTAACAGGATTGTGAGCATCGCTTATCTTTGAAAACAGCAAATTGGAATTAATCACATTTCAAGACCGAGTTAATATTCTCTCTCTCTTCTACAAAATGACTGTGATTGATCTAAATCTAGTTATTTCATGCAAAACTAGGTTAAATACTGTGGATCTTTATGACCACACAGAAAGCATTACCATGACAGACTACGCTATTGTATTTCTGTTGCTGGGTAAGCCACAGTAAGTCCAACCACGAGCTATCAAATTAGGAAAAAATCTCCAAGCCTTAAGTACAAAACGTTTGCCTAGTAAAGTTTTCACAGGAACAAATGACTGAATTTGCCTGGTCGTTCAGGTCTAGTAATAACCTCCATTGTCCATCACACATTCCTTTTTCTCCTTGGCATGCATGAGGGCAACAGCAAGCCAAGGGCAACCCACCCCACTCAACTCACCAGCAGCATCAGACGATCAACAGGCAGCTCCCACATCTGACTGCCTTGTCCTCGGCTGGAGAGGGCAGCTGGAGCACAAGGTGCTCCCACCACCTGGTCTTTCAAGCTCTCTTTCTTGGGGAGCGCAATAGCAGCCTGCCACATCTGCTCCAGATACAGCCAGGACCGGTAGCTACCAGGCACGTTTCTCCATGAGAGGAGATGCTAATCTTTAGTCTTCAGGAGGTACCTGAGCATTATGGTCTCTGAGTCTGGGCAACTCTGCTCACGTGCACATAACTATCAGAAATGAGGCCATACTCTTTTCTTTAATTTAAATATATAAGTTTAGTATCTATGAATTACCATGTACAGAAACATGCTGGTATCTCAGTATGGCTATAAGCCATTCCAGCTCTGTGACCATGCAAAACACTATTAATGTCTCAGTAATTTGAGATAATGAGGAGTAATAACAGTATAATAAATTATGACAAACATTACTGTAAACATTTTTCTGATTTGTATGTTATTTTGTGCTTATACATATACCAAAGCTTCTTTATAGTTTAACCACCAATATTTAACATCCTACTCCAACAGCCTGAGCTCAGGGTTTATCAATCGTCTGAAGCTAATGTGAACAAAGGCCATATTTGTTTGTACATCAAAAAAAAGAGCTACATGCTGTCAAAGACAGATCTATACAACATCCAAAGAACTGGCAGTAAACGCTGGTTTTATTGAGAAAAGCTGGTGACCGGGTATTTCCGAGTTGTAAATGACATCTGATTTGGTAAGCCTTCCAGTTAGACCCTGAGACTGCAGCTCACTATTTCTCTGATCAGACTCTGGCAAGATTTTTTTTCCCCCATAATTCAGTTTCACGTAAAATCTTAAAGAACTTCCTGCTAGCAA
Source organism: Pluvialis apricaria (assembly GCA_017639485.1). Classification (NCBI taxonomy): domain Eukaryota; kingdom Metazoa; phylum Chordata; class Aves; order Charadriiformes; family Charadriidae; genus Pluvialis; species Pluvialis apricaria. Next base: position 10,424,758 of record CM030017.1, read on the forward strand.
GAAGGCAATTGCAGGGTATGTGGTTATACGAAGATAATCAGATTCCTGGGGGAGCAGAGGTCCTTGTACTTTTTTTTTTTTTTAAAAATCCTCAGGGGGGTGATTTTCTCACAACACTCACATACCCCCTGTCCTATTGTGCCTTATTGCTTAATTAGCTACCGGATGAAATGTAGTTCTGTTTGCACCAACTTTATGTCTATTGTAATTGCCCTGAGTTGCAGTTCCAAGAAGAAAAAATGGATCAAATAACTACATATATTTTGTTTGATTAATCATGAAAAAATCATTAAGGGATTAAAGTGAAACCATTTTACTCCTGTTGATCATGTTCAGCAATTCGAAATTATTTTATGATCCTGATCAATGTAATTAATGAGAATGGCTGTTAATTAGTTACACTAGCAGGTGGGCCATGAAAAACGTATTCACTTAATACCATAGAATATCATGCTATTAGAATTTGTGTTGATTCTGTACCATTCACAAAGTAAGAGTTTAAAAACTGCACAGGACCATGGTCTTTGAATTTTCAGCACACACACCATACATACACACATTCACTCTCAGCCACGCAAAATTACTGTCCTAAAGGAAACACAGACACACAGCTGTTTGGAGATTTAAGACCATAATCAAACATTCTTCTTTTTGCAGTTGTCTTCTTTACAAGAAGTCCCTACACCAACTCTCGCAGCAAACCCTCCTACTGGTACATCAGGAACAAAACAGGTTTCAAAGTAACTGGGGCTTCACTCTCAGCCTCTTGATAATTCAGTTACTCGCATCTGGTCCTTTCTAGTCTCTCCCTAAGGGGAGGGCTTTCTTCAAGAGAAATAACCTCTTGGGTGTGAACTTGAGACAGACAATAAAAGTGTTAACTGCTCAGCAGTGCTGTGCAGCTAATTAGCAGCACTAAGAGTTTAAGGGTGGTTTTGATTATCACGGGGTCTATGAGGGATCCTCATCCCCAAGGAGTGCAGGCAGCTTATTTTTTATTTTTTTTAGAAAAATAAAAACTGAATTGTGGAAAAATGTATTTATATTTATACATGTATATATATTTATTTATATAGTGTGATACAGCTGGGGTTTGCATTTCCTGTAGGACCAGAGTAGACGGTATAACATTATTCAGCTGAGGGAGCAGCACAGGTCCTAGAATTCCTCTCCAACCAACTTATAGATTAGGTCTAAACACTGCAGCAACTGAAGAGAATGAGCAGTCTCACAAAGGCAGAAACCATTTCTGAAGCACACTGGTCTATTTAAAAGACAAAGCAGAGAAAGGGAGGCCTGGGCACATTAAAAGCTGGGCAGAAAATGGGCCAGGATCTACCACATCTGAGCAGGAAACTTCTGCCCTCTTTTTTTCAACAAGAACTTGGTGAAAGTCAATGACAGCGTCCCTTGCTCTGCAGCCTGGTTTGTCCAGGCATCTGCAGAGGTTATTCCCCTCCTTCTCTCTTGTGCTATACTCCACTAACAATGTACATGAGACTATGTATAAAACCCCTGTATGACATGCGTTTGGCTATACCTTTTAGTCACACATAACCACGTTGCTGTACAAAGACAAAACTACACCCGATAACCATTAAACTTAAAATATTCCTTTAAAAAACATATGGCCCTGAGGTTAAAAAAAATCCAATCAATCAAACCTTCACAGGTCATCCTTAAATATCAAAATGACAAGTGCATCAGACATAGATTTGAACTTACTATTTGGAGACAAAAACATTTAAGATCAGAGACCCCAAACGCAGAAGCAGGTTAACAGGAGAGTGCCTGGCTGCGCACCTGAACATGCGGCCAAGCTGCTGTGTTTGCTGTTGGTAGGTAAACTCCAGGTGAGCTCGAGCTCCTGATCAATCTCTGACATGCTGGGTCAGACCATGGCTCGGAACTACACTGTTTGCAGAAGGCTTTTTTTCCTACTATTAGCATCAGAAAGAAGGCAAGAGCTGTCCTGACGGACGGATCAGTGAATGAAGAGACAGCAGAGCAAAACTAGCATTATAAACCTTAGGGGTGAGCAACCCCACAAGAGCCTGTTTTTAGCAGGACTCAAGTTTAATGAGCTTTTCAATAGCTGTGACCCCTCATCACCAGGGACATCTAGGTGCAAGATGAAGGGCTATGTTTTAGAGAAAGTGCTCCCCAACAAAAAGAACTACTTTCCTATTTAAAAAAGGAGAGGGAAAAACAAAACAAACATCACCATTGTTTCTATAACATCTTAATGATTATCCCAATGGACTGGATCCAGATTGTAAGGAATCAGCTTCAGTCTTACCTGCTGGTTCCTGCACTAAATATTCCATGTACATAACTGTCGGCTTGAGCCAGTGTATATTGGCCTCTTCAGATGAAAGAAAATTGGTGTCGGCAGCCTCCTGAGCACATTTTAATAATCAGCCTGATCATGGGTGCATGGCAGCTGCTCGATTGATGGTGTTAGACAGCGAATAAAGAAAGATGCCAGCAGTGCCCTCAGATCTGACATAACGAGGGAAACATCAGTCATTTGGCTAAAAGGCTCATAAAGGCTCCATCAGCTGTGACACAGGAGTCTGTCTTATGCAAAGCTAATGAGGAAATGTGGCAGTGTTAGCATTCTCTTTAGACAGTAACAAGTTGCGAGTGAGCTGCATTTTAGATGAAAAATCCAGTTGAAAACAGAGCAGTTTTCCTGATCTTTGCCTAAATAATATGCTGATGTCTGGGAAAGACTGTTAGAAATCAAAAGATTTTGAAAGGGGTTTAGGGCAGCCATTCCCAACCACAGTAGCCTGTATACTGCTTCCCAAAGGATATCACGTGTATCAGTACATAAGGCTTATCTCACCCGACTAGACTTTCACCATCCTCACCATGGATCTCAGACTCACAGATGCTGCTATTCCTCCCTCTAATGCTGGGAACTGGTGTCCAGTGGTCACCAATTAGCAAGGTCTGGGCACAAACAGGGCTTTCTAATTGAGCTGCGCAGACCTGAATGGGAAGTAGTGAAGACACAGCTGCATAACCCAGTCCTGCACTGGTCTGCTGCTTTACTCCCCTCAGGGCTTTGGAAGCGGTGGTTTGGAGTCATTTGAGAACAGTGCCCATCTCTACTACGTGAATATTTAAAGCAGGCGTCCTCCAGGAGGCTACGCGCAACTAACCTGTGTATTGGGTTGCAGATTCAGACTGTAAGAACAGTCTACCCAGGAGCTGTCAGAAGGGTTGCTTTGGAGAGTAAGGTAACAGAAGGCAAGTGTGGAAGAAGAGACTCACAGATGAACTTTCACTTTCAGTCAAATTTCCATTTCTAACAACTTCTTCCATTTCAGCTTCCTAGCATGTTGATATATTACACTAATTATAAAAATGACCTTCTCCCCTTCTACATTTTTTCTTCCTACCACTGCTCCAGTCGATAGATTTACAGTCTAATGTTATTTCTGTGTATGCCGTGAGAGCCATTCCAACAGCAACAGGGCCTTAGAAAAAAAACAGTCAAAAGGTAATTAGAAATCTTGCTGAAATGTTATGTTTGTTACGTGAGGATTACAATGAATGATTCAATGAGCCTCAAAGTTCATTCTTAACATTGATAAGTGGGTTTCTGCCAAGAAATGCACAGCTGGTGACAGCAGGGATTCAGGGTTTGGGAGGGACACACACTTCTAAGGTGAAATTGGAGACAGGGATTAGAATCGGAGAAAACAAAGGAGGTCTTTATTCCTGGAAATGTTAAAGTCATTTTTCAGTGGCAAAGGAAATGCCATTTTTATAGCACATACCTAATCTTTCCCTTAGTTTTGATAGCAGATGCTTAGTTATATAGCTAGAAAGTGGGATTCCAGTGTTAGAACAAAGAAAATGGCCATCAGGTTTTCTGTCTTTGTTCCTCAGTCACAACAGTACTGTGTCACATTGTGTTGTAGCTTTGTGCATGCCACTTAGTCTACCTGTACCTGTAGCTCCATGCTAACAAAGCAACTACAAAAATAAAATTATATTGATACGCAGGGTTAACTTGGTATACAAAGATTTGTCAAAACAGAGATTGCAGCATGCTGGGACTGCAGATGTGCAAAAGTTTCCCACGAGTCCTAACATCCTATTCCAGACTGTTCCTGCCCGAAGTTACACTGCTAATTTTAATAGTAATATACAATGTAACCTGCCTGAAAAAGCAATCTGCTTAAATAACAACTTCTCCTAAGAGGCTGTCCCCAAGTACTCTCAATTGCTATAAGTAATGTTTCATTTTTCTTAGAGGTTCATTTCAATTGATTTTTATCAGTCCTCTGAATGACCATTTACAGCAAGTTTCAAAACAATACTCATGGACTATAGCTGCTATTAAGGTTAATTAATTAATGTTTCTGAAGACTGTCGAGATTCTTGAATGAAAGGTTACACACTGTATATCAGTGCTTCAGTGTATATTAGAGGGGAAAAAAAAAAACCCTAACATGTTTTCTTATGAAAATTAATTCCCTGGCCTCCTTTTAGACCTCTGTGCTGTAGGTTAACTTTGTTTAACTGCTTTCTTTGTAGTAATGACTTACAGACCATAATACCTTTCCTGGGAAGAGACTTCAAAATTGCACCAGCACTTTGGAACACCCTGTCAGCATCAGAGAGTTACACTGCAAATGGTCTAAGTGCATAATTTTTTAACAATAGGGCTTTATTTCTGCTGAAAGTTAATATCACTGAGGTATTTCACTTTTATCTAGCTCCATTTGCACTTATATTTGCTTGGTAATGTGGCTTTCCGAAGTTATGCTAATATAAATTATAGATTATTGTTTTGGGACACATTCTTTTTTCACCTTGTATTTCAGAGCTGCACAATTTGTATCTGGTATTCTTCTCAGTTTACTTTCTACAATGTATCTGATATAACCACATTGCCATTTAGTATAATGTATTAGGTTAAGGGTATATATTGCCTAGTTTGTGAGAAGCCAGTGAAATTTTCCTGAGAAATAAATGCATGCCCTAAAGCCATTTTTGCAAAATACTAAATGGTAAACAATTACAATGCTTATGCTAAGCTCCATGTTAACAGCTGCATGTATTACAGGCTGACATACCGAACATTGATACAGCAGTGTCTGTACAGAACGTACCTAAAACCATATTTCAAAGCTTGTAACATGCCAACATGCAAATTAATAAATTCTTCTTTCCAAATGTCACCGGCATGGTGATTTCCTGCCAGCCCGAGCATCATTCTCCTGAAGCAGTAAAAGTAACACAGTCAATCTCCTCTGAATCCTATCTCCCCTGCTTCCTGCAGGGTCCCTGGGAGTTTATGATTCATATTCAAAAAGCTGTACGCAGTAGCCCTTTGGGGATGTATATTAATGAAGAAATTTTCTCACGCCAGAGCTGCCTCTTTATTGGAGTACGAAGGGTACAGTCTGTTCTGAGCAGCTTTTTAATTTCTCATAATTAACCCTGCCAGAATTAACATCGGTGGCATCACTGACAGCAAATTAAAGAAGCCACATCAGCAGAGTTAAAGCTTTTTCTGTCTTCCCCTCTCCCTCCTCCCTTTTTCAGCCCCTCCCATTTTGTACGTGTTTAAAGAAGAAAGTTCTCAAAGTCTGTCAAGATGATCGTGCTGTCATTGCACTAAGAGGTATGATTAGAGCATTTTCAGACTTCCCTGCCGCTAATACCAACCTATTTCAGCTCTTAACTGGCCACGTGCCATGTAGATTTGTGGCAAAGATCCATGGTTTCAGTTTCTTTCGCTCTATGAGGTACAGTGGTTCACCTGATCTCCACTGTGAGCTGATGGAACCAAGATCTAAAGCCCACTGCAGCATTCAGACAGTCTCTTCTACTGACAATGCATTAAAAGACAGATCAGCTGTGCTTTGAGCCTCTTTAATCTAGCTTCATACCAGCCCCTTTTACACAATCCTGGACAGATGATGAAAACAGACTATGAACACCAAGATAACCAAACAAACACACTTTTTCTTCTGTTAAGCCTGAAATAAATACGTTAAGTTTTGATATTCCTGCAGCCACTTAAATGTAGAATTTCAGAGAAGGAGAAAAGGGATGGACTATCAATCTCCTACCTGATTTTCTCCGCTGCATGTCTGAGAGGAGAGAGGGATTCCAGAGGAAGCCCAGTGCGGTGAGTGCCATTATAGGAATTATAGTTCAAGCCCACCTGCCCTGCGTGAGTGCTCTGAGAATCAAGGCTCTAGAGGTCAAAACCTAGATTGGCTTACACAAATATTTTCCCCCTTGTTGGATCTTTTGGTGAAAACTGACGAATTAGAAAGTTGAAATGTCTACCAAAGATGAGATACGGTAAGACTGCTGCTGTTACAGTCACATGCAAAGCATCAGTGGATGAATAAAAAAACAGTGCTCTTCATTCACCTACCTACCAATTTCTGTGGAAATCATATTCATTGATCCTCTTATTCCCTCAGTCTAATCATAGCCTTTCTTTAGCAATTAATGAAATTTAAGATCACACTGCTTTCTGCAGGACAGAACCTAACCCCCACATGTCCTTCCACAGGATCATGCCAGGAGACGATGATTTTAATTGTCCACAAGGATAATTTCCAGTACTACTCCACGCTTGGTTCTTTTCGCACTGCTTTCTTCCCAGGGGCCTGGCATTGCACCCTACTTAAATTTCCAAGTGCTAAAACACCTGCCTGGACTTCAAAATGTCCCTGTAAAGATGCAAATTTGGCAGAATACGGCACGTGAAGTATCTTCCTGGCATGATGTTATTGTAACATGTCAATCTAAAAAGCCCAAATCCACAAAGCCAATAATGTTTTCAGAGATTTGATGGCTTAAGAACATGAATAGGGATTTCCATCAACAGGGGGTAGAAGTCATGGAGAACACAATGGTTATGAGCAAGCATGTGACAGCTAACAGAGGTGCACGCACGCTTACCTCGACAAACCACAGATTGCATTGTAAAACACTGCATTGGTGTAGTGTTGGAAATACGCCAGTGCCACCAGAATGATGATATGCTTCTTGCATTGTCATCTGACTTGATAGGCACTGTTCGAACACAATCTGTGAGTAATTTTAGTTTGCCACAGAGACCACCAGAGGGTAAGAATCTGATTTACATTCAGCGGTCTGAAAGGTCGCAGCAATGATGGTACTGTAGATTACTTGCAGATATGACAGCAGCGTCAATTTTTTGAGACTATAATATTGTGTTTGTGTGTGTCTCTGTATATAAGAATATATGTATAGTTCCGTGAGAAGGAAACGAAATAACTGCTAAATAACTTTCTGCATTAAAACCAGGAGACAACAGGATTTTTGCAAAAGTTATCATTAAGATGACTTCTTCTATGACTAGGGAAGCGTAACAACCCTGAGTGGGAATGAGTTTAGGATAGTACTGGTACCATGAATGTATCAGTTCACAATGGAAGAAGGAACGTATGCAGCACTAACATACCAGAGTAATACCTGAAAGGCATCAGAAAACGAGGAGAGCCAAACACTCAGAAAGACAAGCTCTTCAGTTGGTTATAATTCCTATGTGACCCAAGCTGCTTCTGTGGGAGTGTCAGTTTGACTCATCAGTAAATTGTCTTGCATGTAGCTACAGTCCTAGACCACGTTCTTGTCCCCCTTTAACTTCTCTAAGCACTCTGAAAGTCTGAAGGATGCTCAGCATTTTAATTAACTCCCTGCAACTCTTCCCAGAAACCACTACAGTTGAGAAGACTATCAACTGCATGGGATTTCTGGGGTTGAGTCTTGAAAGTCCTCAGGTAATTATGAGACATTTCCAGTAGGCAGCAGATATTCACACATCTTTCTGAGTTGGCCCTCCTGATTTTATGACTATTTCCTTCACTAACATACATCTTTTTAAAGGTCTACAGATGGACAACTTAGCTGGGAGTGCTGTAGCGTAATAAGCCAGGAAAGAGGGAATACACATGAAAAGGAACAGCCAAAGAGTGCTCAGAGCAACTGGGAAGGTATTTAGAGCTTAGTGTAGAAAAATCTCTGAAGCCATTTGTTCTGTGTATGGCTGCAGTAAAAGAAAAAGCAACAAGGACACAGAGATGCATCAACAAAGGGCTGCAATACAAATCATAGGAAGTGAGATGATTTCTCTAATAACTACTTCACAATTGGAATTCAGTCCACAGTTTTAAGCATCACAAAGGTAAGTTAGTTTTACTGTAGAGGGGGTGCAACTTCAAAAACCTTGAACCACCTTGGATACTTGAAGATTTGTTGTCAAGACAGGCCAATGTGACTGAATTTATTCTTGCTAGGAAAGAGATAACTTTGAAATGACTGAACAGAAATATTTCATTTCATATTAGGAACATTTTAAATACAGTACAGAGATGTGGGAGAGGAGGACAACCTGTTCATTACCAGTTTAAATAAAAAAAACAACCAAACTGTAGACATCGTTTCGCATTTGGAAATAAAGAGCCAGTATCTGCTATCAGTGACAGCTATAAAGCTCTCATTGACTTCAATGAAAGCTGCAAGTGTGCATCTAATTAAAGAATCTTGATCACAAAATGTTAAGAAAAATCATTTTGCTTAGAGAGTAATGAATATGCCATACTACGCTGCCAAGTAATATTATTGCCACAAAGTCTCAATGAGTTTATGAAACAGAGTGATATTTTTATTAGTAGAGAGCAGATTGAAAGAGAGCGACAAAACAAAATGAGGATGAAAAAAGGTAAAAAGAAAGCAGGCTTACTGGGCCAAATGGCTTTTTCATGTCCATAAATTGCTAAGTGTATTTCTAATTAATTTCCCAATTCAAACAGCCAGAAATAAAGAACGGAGGCTTTTGAGTGTGCTGTGAACTCAGGAGAGACTCCGTAGACTTGGACAAATAATAGTATAAAATGGTTTATGAAACCAGAGGGTTTATGGTCTATAAATAACTTCCATGTATTTTTATTCTTTACACGTACAATATTACTGAGGACTGGATGATAGCTTTTCACTGCTGCCTGGTTGACTTCTTCCACATACACACCCAAGGTAATGACGATATTGATCCTGAAGAGACATTTTTTGAGACAGATAAAAAAGCCACACAACTGAACTAATAGAAAGGGCCTAGCAACTTTGTGGTAAAACTGCGGTCCTTTAAGTGAATAGCAAATGGCTACACAGTTTAAAACCTACATCCTAATATCTTCAGGGGTCTGGGATGCAGGAAAAAAAAAAAGGGAGAGAAAAAAAAAAAGAGTAAGACCTCTAAAATATGACTTAGAGCAGTTAGTGCCTTTAACAGCCCTTTAGATCACTACCATGTAAATTTTTAGGCATCCAAATATTATTTAAATCCAAAAATATATGATACATGTATTTGTCAGTGTAAACAAGAGATTCACTGAGAAAATGATTCTGATCTTTAGGACTTACAGCATGCTCTTTTTGGCTAAATGTGCAATTCAAAACGTGCCTAATTCCTAAAATCCATATATGTGACACTGCCTGGGTTTCCATGACTACTGCTCTGAAAACCATATTAATTATTCAAGAGGTCCATGCCATTCTCCCTGCGTTCCATAAGGAATGCTGGGAAGCACTGTCTGCCTTTATAGAGCAATACAGATATTTAAAAGGACTGCATCGCTGGCTCTAAATACCACAGATATTTTCTTACAGCACTATGACATCTGCATGATAGGTCCCATAAATATTATTTAAACACTCCAGTACATCAATTAAAAAAAAAAAAAAAAAAAAAAAAACCAGAAAAACTCCCCTCTCTGCTTTTTTTCTTCTACATTTCAACAAGCTTCAAAAAAGTGCTTTAATTCTAGTCTCTGTTTATCATCCTGATATAATCCTATTTTCAACAAAGTCAACTAGCTTGCATGCAGTAGGGATTAATCGCCTATGTTTTTCTAGAGGATATAGTTTCAAATTGTGAAACTTACATTAAATCAAATTTCTCACATCAGCTGTGACTAAGCAGCTGTTTGCCATATCTGTTGATCTCTGTATGTTTTAATAACCATAATCACTGCAAGGAACATTCTTTACAGATAACGTTATCAAAACACACTGTAACAAAGTAAGGAATGTCAGTGTTCAAGCAGTACATACCACCGCCGACGTCCTGTCACAGCGCAACGATCAGTGCCAATCACACGAGAGCAGCATGGGCGCATTACGGGGCCAATTACTCAAAGGCAGAGAAGAAAGGAAAGTGGGCCAGATCCTCTTCTCAGTGGAAGCAAGACAATAGAGTTACCCCAGATTTATACCTGTGCGACTGAAAGCATAATCTGGCCCAGCATCAATCTTCCCGACAGAGAGTCGCTTGGGATCTCAGATTGGCATATATGCAATACTCAGGCAGCCCTTAAGGAAAAAGCCCATAGAACGTAAAAGAAAATGATAGCTTTTCTGCTGAATTTTCTAAGTCAAAGCACTATATAAAACGCCACTGCCGAGATACATTCTAGATCTCAATTAAATGCTCTATATTCCTTATGTATTTTAGCTGCAAAAATAATACTCTCTATTAATGTCTATACGTTTAGGGAATGTTTTTCTGAAAAAAAAAAAAAAAACAAACCCCAAAAAAAACCCACCAAACTATTTTTTTTTCTTTCCAGACCCTCCAATTTGCAGCCCTATTACGTTCTCCAGTCACATCTACAGAATATCTAAACATGCCACTGACCTATTACCTAACGTGGGGATTTAAACGCAGCTGGTAAGGTGAATCTGAATTTCTCCAAAGCATGGAAACAGATGCGTTTTAGTCCTGTCGCCACATAAAAAAGCCAGGTGAACAACAGGGAAACCCGAGCTCCAGATTCAAAGCCTATCAAAGTCAGAATACCATGAACAGATCCCAAACTGACACTCCCTGAGCACGATCAAATACACAACAGTAAACTAACCAAAAAGTGCAGAAATAATTTTAAGTCTCAGAATCACGGGAACACGCACCGTGCCTGTGCATGCCTCTCCCAGTGTACTGTCTCATTACAGTGCTCCTCACACACATAACATTTTACAAGCTGGTCTGCACCCTGACGCGGGTCACAGTGTAGCGGCAGTGCAGGAGCAGAACCAAGGACTGAGATGGCAGTTTTGTCCGATCATCTCCCACAACCTGTATCATCTACTTGAGCGCTCAACATCTTCCTCCTCTCCTAATGTTTGCTGGATGAACACGCCTTCCCCTCTGGCTATGTACAGCACCTGGTACAATCCTCATCCTCCCTCAGTTTAGCTGGAACATCAAGACATTATAATACTGCTAATATACTATTACATACAATAATAATTCCCAGTTCCTTATTTCCAGGGTTTGCTGGTGTTGGATTTTTTTTTATCTTTCTCCCAAACACATTTCACTAACAGGGCACCATCATTACTATTATTATTTACTATTCAGATTGCAGCTCTAGCGCCCACAGTGCGCATTCTTTATTACTCCCAAGTTCTCACTTGCCATACAAAGTGCTCCATCCAAACACAGATAAAAAGTAATTTCCTCAAGAGCAAGGTGTGAACTGAGCATACTTAATTGTGCACTGTTATATCAACTGTATAATGTTGCAATAAAATTCCAAAACAATGTGATTAAAAATTATACCAAATGAGGATACCAAGGTGCCATAGCCAGTCAAAGCGCATTTATCCAATCTAAATTATATGCTAAGCAAATAAAATAAACATGCAATTTGCTAATTAAAGTGCACTCTCATGTATCCTGTAACCACCATAAATTATACAGCAACATTTAATTTTTTGACTGTTTAGCAAGGTTTATGACTGCTTTACTAAATTAAACACAGAATGAAGGGGGCAAATTAGTAGGAAAGCACTGCTTTCCCCCTCCCATTTCCTTTTAGATTTATTTTTTTCCATAGTTTTTTGTCTTGTTGTTTCTATAATAATCACACCTTCCTACACCAGTATCTTAATTCTACTGTGGATCTTCTCCACTTTTACTTCCGAAGTGTATGTTCCACATGATTCAATGACAGCTATTTGCTTCTGCAAATTTTCTCCAGTAGGGAAATCAGAGCATTTTGTTTATCTTATTTGAACAATCCTTTAATAAGAATTCGATGCTCAAAGTGCCCACATTTGGTCAATGACAAGAACAGTGGCTTTCTTCCCCCCAAATAATATGAAGATTTTCAATCCTTTCGTTTCACCCAGACGAGACTGCCCAAATCACAAATGGCAGCAGACTGGGTTCTAGTCGAAGCTGTGAGCCTTCCATCACCTGGAGTCAAATGCTGAAGGCATTCCTGGATTCCACTTGGGAGAAACTGTGAACGCTTAGGGTTTGTTTTCTTTCAAAATATAAGAAAAGTCTCAGACTCTCTGTTCGCCTGGCAACCAGGTCAGCTGTGTTTTAGACTTCCCAGAAACAATGTTTCATCCCAAAATATGGTCATGTAAAGAGAAGGGGGGCGCGGAGGGAGGTGGAAACCGCTGTTCAAGCCCTTACTCTACTCAGTTGCTTTGCAGCTTCTCTGAAAACTGCAATGGGATTAGTTATGGGATCTGACTCTTACCCCAGTTCCTCCCTTCACCGTTTTCCATACCTCCTCTTCCCTTTGCACTTGGTATGCAAGGCAAAATGCCAATAATTAATCGAGTATGGAAGTGGTTTATTTTCATATTCATGCCTAATACCCAAAGATTAACATTCCTCAAAATTGTCCATCTACCTGAACTTCAGAGACTATCTATGACTAATGTGCTCTTCTAACTTAAAATAAGAGCATCGGACCACAGGACAACCTTTGTAGTTGGCCAATGTTATCTCTAACAATAAAACAGAAATTAATGTTCAGCAGTATTAACATTGGAGCTGATGTTCTGTACCCAACAGTTACCTGCAAACTCCCCCAACCACCACACTGGCACACTAAACCCTCTGTAAATGTGGAGTTAATCACAGACTATTTAGCCTTCCTGGGTAGGAGTGCTGCTGAGACAGTTTGGCAGATTCTGACGCATTCTGCATTCTAAAGAAATGCAAATTCAAATCCAAACCAACACACAACTGCCAAGACAATGCAAGAGTTTTATGCAACTGTAAAGATGACTAAGGGCAAGAAAATCTTTCAGTTGAAGCCCATGATCACTCCAAGAAGCCCCAGATGGATGTACCCAAACAGGGTACAGAAGCTGCTACTGTCGCAACCTTCTCAGAGGTCAAAGTGCTTTGTTGGAAATGTACAATATTAGCATCCTAATTTCAGTAAATTCATCCAAAAGTCAGAATCTTTGCAGAACCATTTTTCTAGAATATTCTAGAAATTAATGCATACGCTAGAAGAAATTTGCCAGCAGATATTCTGCACAGAGTAGAGCTTCTTACAACAAAATAACTGAGGAACACTTTCTCCAAATCTTTTAGTTGCACATTAGAATAATAGTATTGTTTCATACATGTCTTCCTTTCAGCAACTGAGATGAGTACATTTGTACTTTGTTGGTTACGGATGCCTTCTTAATTGGTATTCCTTTGCTGGGAGGATCAGTGAGTTAGCTGCTTTATGCACAGCGCTGCCCAATTTGCAGTTTTGCTGCAAGATCTTTTCCCTTAGAAATACTCCTAAATTCCTGTCTTCAATGAAAACTGCCTCTCACTAGAAGAAGGAAACAGTTCTGCTATCTAATCTGCCTCCTGAAACCTTGCCTAAAGACAGCTCCTGCTTCATTGGTAATTTATTTTTTTGGAAAATGGGGGGAAAATGCATTTCTTTTTGTCTTTCAGACCATCCTTTTTCTAATTTTTCCTGCTGACTGGCATTTAATAATATTGCTTCTGCAATGAACAGAAAGCATTAGATTCTCTTGAAAACAAAATGTTGCAATTTTTAATAAAAAAAAAAGAGCAATTTCTTCTTCTTACACACGTAGAGAGATATGTTAGCTAGAAAATACCCGTTATGCCTTGCCCATGGGGAGGTGTGACACCATCTCTCAAACCTCTGCTTATGCCATGTGATGTAAAATAATTTTAAGTACTAGACAGAAACAGCCCCTGCAACCCTGCAGGTTTAAGGATGAATCATATTTTCTGCTCTCTGAATTATGTCTCCATCTGCTTTGATATCTCCGATTGGAACCAGATCTTGGACTAAGAAAGTTGATGCCAACAGCTTGTGAAGCCAGTGCCCATCAAAAAGATGTGGTGGTTTTAAACGGAATGGCCCATGCCAGTATTGTTAGGCTAAACACTCCGATGCAGAGACACAATGTGCTGATTGAGAGGAAACAGCAGATGCGTAATTCGGGGGTTATCAAACGGATTTACTTAGCGTAGGTGAGGTTCTAGACTCAGTAATATTTGGTCCAGCTGTTTATCAAACTTAGCACATTTACATATGACCTTCTTCAATCCCTCCTCCCCTCTTGCCCGGCTGAGAAAAATCAATAGTGCTTTGTTGTAGGGTTATGAGAAATTCCAGAAGTGCAAGATAAGCTACTCTCTCCGTTCAAGCCTAATAGCCAATGGCGCTCAAGGGAACTCACAATTACCAGGGCTATGGCTCACTATTTCTGTGTTGTAATGACTTAAGGATATTTTGATGCTGGAAAAAAAATACTTGCCATCATTTCCAAATTTCTTTCTGTAAGATACTTACATATTATGTCCTGGGAAGACTTCATATGAGGCTTGAGCTCTTAGACATATGGAATCAGAAAGCCCCCCACCTTCTTCTCCTCCTCCTAACATGTAACACCAAACTTATTTTTAAAGTAAAAAACAGTGGCAGAAAGTATTTTTAATTAATTTCCAAATTATTTAGAAGAGCCCATTTCATAGGAAAAAACTAAGTTACAATACAATTCAAGCACCTTGTTTGTAGAGTGTGATTCTTGTCTGTTTTACCATTGTAAACCCAAAGAAACACCACAGGACTGAATTGTATTACACCAGATTTCCAGAAAATAAAAGAGACCGCAGCCCTGCCTGTTGACCTCTGTGGGATTTTTGTCTAAGTGATTATTGCAAGGTAAAGCCTTTTGACATAAAGATGAATGAAACTGAATTTTAAAAGAAAAATGTGTAACAGAAAATGCAAGGCAATTATCTGATTACTAATAGGAAGAGGTACAGAGCCACAATGTATAATGTTCAAGGGATTATCCAGCTTTGAACAATGCTTGCTTAACAGCTGCTACCGAACTGTGGTTTGTGCACTTGGCAGAGAGTTTCATTAATGATAATCTACACTGTTTATAGCCCATAGGCCTCTAAATATGTTAAGAACCTTTTTTATTTGTATTTTATAATCCTTTTCCCTTATGTTTTATGTTTTTCTTGGTATTTTTGAGATCTGAGGAGGTTTATGTTTCAAAATGATTCATTCTGCTCTGACAACTGCAGAGCAAGATTGCAGTAAATGTTCCCTTGTTATCAAGACTATGTATTTATAAACAGAAAGGAAAACCATCTAAATTCATACCAGGGTTTGGATCACCACCAGCTAATACATTCAGATGCCAATATACAGTGCTCCATTGTTTACATGTGAAAGTAAATGTCAAACAAAGGTGTCTTTGCCAGTTACTAGATATTCCTCAGTCACTTCTTGGACCTGTCAGGTTGCAGCAAATTGAAACTGCCTTATTTTTGACATTGGATTTGACCTGAACTTCATTTAGAGGAATCCTGCAATTATTTTAAAGGTACAGTACTGATTAAGACTTAGATTTGCTTTAGAATTTGGTTTTCAAATGTTTCCCTGATCTGCTCCTTATGGCAACACTTAGGTGATACTAGGAAAACAGAAATAATTAAGAATATAACTCTGTTGTAGAGGGGATTATGCATGACATAGTATACTAGAAAGATCATGATTCAAAAGCCAAGTCACTGAGTCCTGGCTGTAATCGTTTTGATATACAGTATTTCAGTGGCCATGATCCTATCACGATAAAACCAAAGGAGATTATTGCTTCCAAGCAATTAGCATAGTTAATTTTGACACAGGACGGCACACTTCTTCAGTATTTTCCCCCTCTTTTTTCCTCTCTTTTTAACATCCGATTCGTGCAAGTTCCCGTTGCGGCTGGTTTCCCCGACTCAGTGATGCTCAGCTGCCGGGAGCCCTCCTGCCAGGCTGCACTCCCTGGGGGATGTGGCAGTGCAAAGAGCTCCCTTCACCCACAGCAGTACGAACCAGAAACTCTCAGCGATGTGTTATCCTCATTCCAGCTGGTATCACAGGGGCATGAACACCATATCTCAAGCCGCTAGAGGGGTTTTTTTTGGTTTTGGTGTTATTTTTTTTTTTTTTCCTGCTGGCCCTCCAGTGCACTGAGCTGCTGAGCTAGCCTCACTAAAATGTACACTTGAAAGAAATCCTCTCCCCTCCTGATCACTATTGGTTTCTATAGAAACAAGAAGGAATCTCTGTTCTTCTCTAAATTTTTTCCCCTAATGCTTTTTGCAGTACTGTATGAAACCAATTTTTTTTTTTAAGACTCCACAGCCCTCCATTTATAACCTCATTCATGCAATTAAAGAACAATAGATTAGATAAAAAATGGGCATGGGGTTTAAATTTTAAGCAACTCAATCCTATGCATTAACTATCTGTGGTCAATCCATCTCTCCTGGGTCATTTTATGACTCAAGCATTTCAAAGTAAATACTCTAAAACAACGGTACATCACAAGAGTTAAAAGGGGTCAAGAGGATATTTACTTAACCACTAGTTGACTTTTTAACTAAGAAATATTTCAGCAGTTACTGTATTCAAGTGAAATCCGTCTCCTCAGCATCCCCATAAATTACTCTAAAACTCCAGGGTTTCCATCCACATTGTGAGTCACCACCCCAATGCCTGCAACTTCTTATTATTTAGATAACTGTGATGTTTGCTTGCTTTGTTATTGTGCCCTTCTCCAGAGACTGCATTTGCACAGGAATTGCTAAGGCTTGTAAATATTGTATCTGCCTTGTTGTAATCACTAGGCAAATATACTTGCACTCAGTCATATAAAAAAACCCTAAGTGTTGAGCCATGAAAAATTTCTCTAACCAAGGTTTGACTTCAAAAAATCAGAGAAGAAAATCTTTACAACAAATAGACTAACAGAGACTACACTAGCCAGAAGTGAAATCAGTAATACAAAGAATGTTATTTGCGAACTATTGTTCTCTCCTATCAGAGAAAAAGGAAGCAATAAGCATTACTCACACCATGATGATGCAATATAATGCTTTTTTATAAAAACAATAATGGGCACTCATTTTCAGTGCACATAAATATCTTTCTCTTATAGTCAACTCGTATTTACTCACACGTTTACTTGGAAAGTTTAATATTCATGCACACACAAATCACTTACTGTAGGTAGCAAGTTGAACTAAACAGAATAGAGGTTGATTATATTAGGCGATTGCAGATGGGACCAAATTGATTCCTGATGTCGTTATAACACAGCAAAGTGACACACAGGACAGCTTCTGTCCAGCAAGGCTGAAGGAAGCATTCAGTACAAATACTGGTTTTGCTATCAGCAAAGATGACAATGGGACAATCGTGGAGGTGCAATCTGTTGTTTTCCAATCCTATGTTAGCTTTGGTGCATTTTTGCTTTAAACTAATTAAAATCCTTCTGCAGGTGCTAAGACTATTATGAGAGTTGTAAACTGAGCAAAGTGCTGTGTCAGATTCATACCTACTTAAACTGTAAGTCATCACACAATTCTTGTACCACTACATATAATATTGTGACTTTCAGCATCGTCTTTGAGGATCGAGCACACTAATGTGCAGTTTTGAAGTCACCTCAAAGCCCTCGTTAGGTCTGGTTAAGGCTTTAACTCAAAAAGATATATTTTCTCAAAAAGAGAAGGGAAAGAAAAAAGCACTTACTGTATTTTTTTTTTTTTCAATAAATAACTTGTCGCGTATTTTTTAATCTTTTTTCTTGTTCTATTCAAGATGGTAGCTCCAAATGCAAAAATCCTAATTCAATGTCAGCCTGGAGAAGAGAAGGCTCCAGGGAGACCTTCCAGTATCTGAAGGGGGCCTACAAGTAAGCTGGAGAAGGACTTTTTACAAAGGCATGTAGTGATAGGACGAGAGGTAATGGCTTTAAACTGGAAGAGGGTAGGTTTAGATTTGATATTAGGAAAAAAATTTTCACTAGAAGATGGTGAGACACTGGCCCAGGTTGCCCAGAGAAGTTGTTGAGGCCCCATCCCTGGAGGTGTTCAAGGCCAGGCTGGATGGGGCTTTGAGCAACCTGGTGTAGTGGGAGGTGACCCTGCCCATGGCAGGGGAGTTGGAACTATATGATCTTTAAAGTCTCTTCCAATCTAAACCATTCTATGATTGTATGATAATGTAGAAGAATTGAACAGAGAAACATGCCAATGTTGTATTTTTTTGCAAAATAGTTAGTCCTATCATAGAAACAGCTGTTCAATATTAATTGTTTTACATTGCCAGAGATAACTTGTCCCATAACTAACATATTTTCAATTTCTTAGAAAAATAATTTCCAAGTGTTTGCTCCATGGGCACTAATCATACTAGAAGTCATCAATTTGCAGAGGGTGTGTTTCATTTTACCACAGAAAAATATTGTCTGTCTACAATGAACCTCTTTCAGCATCAAATTTCATTCCCCTTTGAAACGTTCACGCATTATGACAAAAAACCAAAAGGCAAAGCCAAAAATCAAGCAAACAAAAAGCCAACAGTCCCAGCACAGACTGGCACTCCACAAAGGCTAACATGAGAAAATACGTGTATGACTGGATTGCTTATTCCAGCGCTCAGCAGTCAATGATACACTGATATTAACAAGGATGGAAATATCGAATGCCTGGTGATCTGCCAAAAAATTGTATGGTACCTACTATGCATTTTCTCTTTCTGTCTCTCCAGGGAGAAAGAGCTCTGTACAGCTTCATGCACAGAAACCTATTTTAAGGGATATGCTGGTCAAAGTGGGGGCCTGAAAATTTCACGTTGAGAACCAGGAGAAAAATGCATGCCACAGCTAACTTTTAGTGTCACATCTAGAAAGCATTTAATACATGCCAAACTCAAAGTCAACAGATGCATGGTACAGAAGAGTGCAAGACTTGCATTATTAACTAATTGTTAGTTCAGAAAAGCTCTGTGAAAGTAGGAAATCTCTCTCTGCCAACATTAGGCTATACTGAGGCTTACTCATCCCTAATACAGCAGTGAGGGAAGAAAAGCCAGCTTATTGAAATGATACAACTTCTAGAATGGGGGGGGGGGGGGGGGGGGGACCAACCAAAAAAAAAAAACCAAACCAAACCAGAAATTTTTACAAGCAGATACCCTTTACTTTGCTGACAGCAAAACATGCCTTCATTCTGCCTTCCTTCTTTTACCTTATTCCCGATTTACCCTACATATAACTCCAGGTCCCACTTGCATGTGACCATCTCCCTCTCTCCTGAACACAGTTAAGTGAAGCCACTGCCTATTTGCTGTGGCCGCTATTACAAGATTATGTAGCAAAACACGAATATCCAGTTGTTGGTCATTGATTTATCTGTAAAACAGTAACTGTAAAAATGATAGAAGAGGTTCTGTACTAGACAGTCTTGTGAAACAGTTTATTACTTAAGCATTAATGACCCGTTTAGAGGTCTTTACTGGTCAGGTAATGACCAGCTAAAGGAGTTAAGGGCCCGAGGCAAAGCACTCTAATAAAACCCTGCATAGAGCATGTGTTTGGTTCCTCCAAATTCTATTACGAAAGAGAAGTGTAAAGGGTAATGAAAGACATGTCCAAGAGGCACTCATATCAGCCCTCTCATTTTATATTTGGCATAACACACATGGCCTTATTCCAGCGGCACAAATCATTCCTTGTTTATACTACCACCTATCATGGAGAAGAACAGTAACTACAGCTGAAAATGGCCAGTCATGATGTTAAGGACCCTGTTGCTTTGAGCAAATAAACCTTCCTCCAACTGAAGGAACCGATCCTACTATTTGAACACCCAGTATCCTTTGCACCTACAGAGAACACATGCTCGAGAGAAGAAGGGAGCCAATATGCTGCCAGGCATCTCAGCCAGTCCTGATGGTCCTAAATCCTGCTCGAGTAGTATTAAGGGTGGAGGGATTAAGTGTTTTCTGTATCCCTATGCAATTCTACTTGAATATGAATGTCCACTTGCTTTTTACTGTTTGCATTATGATTAAAGGCATATTAAAACAGGAGTTTAATATTGATATCGCCTCTCTAAGACTGAGACAGAACAGCTGTATATATATACTTGCCAGTAAATCAGAAGCCAAGGGTTGGAACCGTACCCAGGGCCTCACTCTTGGCTTCAGAGCCAGGTAAAACACTCAGGCCCACATAACCGCATCTTGCTATTACAGCCCCACAGCATCATTGATTTTGGTCCTGATTTATGGCATCATTTGTTCTTGATAAGAGCCACTTGCCAGTGCTACTCAGAAAAAAGTAAAATACAATCTAAGAGTGGAAATTAGAAAGAAGAGAGGGTAACAGACTAAGAACTGCTAGAAAAACGTGCAGAGATTCCTGTATTTGCAGGATGAGATGATCTAGGTACAAGCAAGTTTATTTGCTCAGCATTTATTACTGTCTCATCAACAGTAAATTGAGGATAAAGAGCATTCTGATGACTTAGTCAAAAAGTTACTTAATTTCACTGTCGCTTCTATGACTATAGTATATTTTGAATGTTTATTTTAAAAACCACTCTGTAGTGTTTACATGACTAATTATAATAGCTTCTTCAGAGTATTTCCAATTTTTTGTGCAAACCGCCTTTTAAGCCACGTTCAAGGCTTGTTTCAGACCTTAACGACCCTTCAGAGCCATTGCAGCTAGTCATATAAATACACATTAAGCCAAATTTAAGTTTAGCTCATGTACTGAGTAGAAAAAGGGTGGCTTCATACTTACACCTTCCAATTTTCAAGGTCAAATATCTCAGTGCTTTATTGCAGACCATCTGAACTGATCACAACACAGTTTAGGCATTTACTGAAATTAAATTTCCCATCAAAAGTGGGCACAGCAGAAAACATACACAATATTAAATAGATACGATTATTTCCACAGCTATACACTTTGAAGGGCTAAGGATACAAAAATAAAATTCAGGTCCTAACGAAAAGTTGATTCTGTGCATGCAGCACAAACCCTGAATTCAAACCAGAAGATTTATTCAATTTTTAGAGCCAAATTATAAACTTTTGCAACACAGGGTTAACAGCAAAAGTGCTGACACAACAGTAAGTATATAGTGGCGCCTGCAAGCAGCGCTATAATTAATCTAAGTGTACTGTCATTACACTAAACGCTGCTTCTGCAGGATCATTCCAAA
Organism: Pluvialis apricaria; assembly: GCA_017639485.1. NCBI lineage: Eukaryota > Metazoa > Chordata > Aves > Charadriiformes > Charadriidae > Pluvialis > Pluvialis apricaria. The sequence continues at coordinate 10,446,134 of CM030017.1, forward strand.
TCATGAGGCACTTTCTCTCTTTCTCAGATAACATGCAGTTTATTTCCAATCATGTACGTTTCCAGTCGTGGCATGATTTGCTAAAGGAACATTAGGTCTTGAAGCAATATCTTAATCAAATCAGAATTTTCTTCTGTAAAACAAATCTTTGGCTTTTGGAGAATTAGTAACATCTAATGCCTTAGGATAGAGATGTGAAACTGTGAGCTGAAATATGCACTGTTGGAGACCATACTCAGCCTCCTTGCTTCTAGCCATTTACAAGTACATCTATCTAACCTCCTACCTACACACCTACACTTTATATGGTCATAAACCACCAATGCAATATCTAAATTATACCCTGAAAACTCCAGGTTTGAAATGGGTTGTATGAAAATTCACCTCATGTGGTTTATTCATTTCTGCAAGAATAGAAGGCTCTGATTCCTTTTGGATGGAACTCATTTAAACAAAGCCCAACAGCAAACACCCATAAATTAAAGCATTATTGGTATTTATGCAAAGAGATATACGTAAACTGAGTGAATTCTGTGGAAAAGGCTTAAAAAAAAGGAAAGTAGAATCTTGCATATAAAACACTAACTGCATTTACAAAGTTATTCAGTACTTTGTGAATTAATACTTTGAAATACGTACTACAAGGGATGAAAAAATGGTATCCTGTCTGGAAACCTGTTTATTCACATGCATTTAAGATTCTTCCCCTACTGCCTCCCACATCCACTGAAGTCATACTGTCTTAATAAACTAAGAAAAGATGGGAACAAAATGAATTTAAGTATTTCCATATATCTATCTGAAGGTGGTAATTTATAACTGATAGACTTCTATCCAGAATATATTCACTTTACTTCAACATAAGCTGTATTTGAAGCAATTGTCTGTTTCAGGAACTTTATGACCAAGCTACTATGACTATGTTTACAGAATTAAAAATATATACCAGAATTACTCATTCTTTACTTTCGATACGCAAGTCATTGATTAAAGACCAATCCAAATTCTACAACAGGACTTCTGTAATAGCAACACTAACACAGAATTGGTTTAATATATTAATGTAAATCACTTTGTAAAACTGTTGCGCTCTTCAGTGTAGTGCTGGGTAAATTCATGTACAGAAACTGAAAAAAATACACATTAAAAGTCATTGGCAAGATTAGAAGCCATGGCTGCTGGGCCAGCACAGACCACTGAGGTATTCAGCATCTTCACCCGTTGCAGACAGCAGAGAACGAGATAAAACATCTTCAGAACAACATGTGTTTAAAAGACACTAACACCATCAGGCAGATGCAGCACAATTGTTCATACTAAAGCTACTGTGGTGCAAAGTCAAGTTATGTTTTTCCACCAATAACTGTATTTCATCTAGTAAACAAAGAATACCGCAGTACACACATATACACATATATATGCAGAGAAACCACAAAACATGCCTGATGACTATTCCACATTTCAAGAGTGAATAATGATTACAGACATATGGCCCTAGTCTATAGTGTGTCAAAACCTAGAGCAAAGTAATATTAACAAAGTAATCATTCTTTCAAATCTAAAGATGGCAGTCCACAAACATTTTAATTTAGCAGTAATTTTGCTGCTCTCCTTGTGTTGGCAGTGGCATTCTTGCTACTGCACAGGCAGATAGATCAGGAAATTAATCTGGCTGCACAGTAATTTCCCTCCCTCCCATTCTGACCCCACCCCCACAAAAAAGAATAAAAACAGAGAATGCTTTCAGCAGGATCATTTGCTTGATCTGATTCACAACATGACATCTTAAAACCCAGTGCCAGCACAAGGCAGACAGAACAAATGCACAGTTAGGGTAAGGCTGGAAGGCAGGACAGCATTTGTCCTGGAAGCCTGTGTGTGTGTCAGATTTAAAGTGAATGAAGAAACACACCTAAAATTGACAGTGTTCAGGCTGGGGACATTTTACAGATGCTTAAAAAAATATCCCAGGTTCATTATCCCCATTGTCTTTTCAAGCTTTCCAACTATGACCCTTGGAAATCCAAACTACCTCTGGCTCAGATAACCACATATAAAACATATCACTGCAACAGCTAACAACATTACCCCGTCCTCCATGCCAGGCAGCAGCATATCAGGCTATTACTTTAGAACTGGAATGGCCAAACTATGCCAGCTCTGTTGTAGCCTGTAGACATACATGTAGTAAGGAAAATTAGCATCAATAACATCCACAGAACACGCTCATGTAGTCCACTAATTTGCTTGGTGGGATAATTCCCTGAAGTATACGAGACTGCCAGAAAGCTCCTGAGGAAGAACATCTGAGGCCAGTGTCCCAAAAGATTCGGAACAGAGGTGACCAAGGGTGCATTGTCCTCTGTTGACTGCAGAAAGATATCAGCATTAAGAGACAAGGCAGTTAAATTGTGTGGCAGGTCACATTCCACCGCTAGCCACACCTGGGTCACCCTCCACATCACCGTGTCACAAGTATGCCTGAGAGCCCAGGTGGGTGCACCAGGTTTTGGGAGCCAGAGACAGGTTTTCAGCCACTGCCTCCACATCTACTTAATCCACCTTCACATTTTTAACATTCTTCCCTCAGCAGCATGAAAGATCTGCTAAAACCAAAAGCAGCAAGTGACATTGTGAAGCAACTAGTGCTTCAGATGCAAAGCACCGCACCGTGGTGTGGAAGTCACGGTCACATAGGTCCTGCTGAACCTCACAGGCAAGGCATCCACTCTCATGTTAAAACAGCAACTCACATCTATCAGCCAAGACTAGAAGCAGTGATCCTGGTTACTTTGTCCAATTTCTACCTGCTAGAAAACATAGAAACACTTCAGACCAAAGACCCAAACAACCCCCTTCAGGTAAATCCGAGGCCACAAGGCTACAGGATCAGACTTACTTCTGGTGCTGTGACTGCTGCATTTTCGGTTGTGTTGTAGCTCATCTTCAGGCAGGTTCATAGAGGCTGGTTTTTCAGGGACACCCTCGCCCAGGCAAGGGCCGCAGGCTCTGCCCCCTCAGGGTGCTGAGAGCCCCAAAGCCATGCTTTCTCTGTCACCAGCTTATTACAGAAAAGCCACGAAGTACTATTAAGGCAGGAACGTTTTGTTGAGGGTTTTGCTAGTTTTAAGGAAACAAGATCGGCTCAGATATCTCGCATCAGAAGAGGGCTGTATGCACCAGATTATTAGTGGGCAGATACAACCCTGAGTCAGAGCCTTATGCCAGCCCTAAAAGGCAGGAGCTCAGACATCACCGTGGATCTTGCATTTGCTAGTGGCTAAATCTAGTGATTAGTCAGCACCGAGAGCTGCTGAATCACTCTTCAAAGGCACCTATCTCCCTGCTTACATCAGCTAGGCAGCCACCGCACTTCACTTAAATAGTCCGGGCTGTCCATCTACGGCCAGCATCCTTTTACTAAGCTTGCACAATGCCTAACCTATGGTACATAAGTCTGATCCCTGACCTGCCACAATATACTTACTACTAAAATAATAATATCGACATGCATAACAAAAGGATGCATATTATTTTGTATTAGATGTTCATATAATCTTTCTGATAAAATAATTTGAAATGTAATGCAATATTTATCTTGTCTTGACAATCATTAATATATTCAAACATATTTTAAAGTTCTTTTCAATTCAGATTCTATCTCTCATTATTAATTGTTTGCGTACTAATTATTTTGGATTAAATGAATGTAGGCATTGATATTCATAGAAGACAAATGACATACTAAGCAGATGAGACAATTAGTATGAATTACTTCAATAAGCCAGAACTCCCCAAAATCTCTGCATCATTAAAAACTGCCTTTGATTTAAAAAGAAAAAAAAAGATTAATATATTTTATTACTGTGATTCTTTAACATTTTTACTGACCGTGACAGACTTCACCTGGCTAAATCTGAATTCTGTCAACTCTCATCGTAACAAAACCCACTCTTAGAGATAAGGTGCTCTCCACAGGGTCCAAACAAAAGCAAATCAATATTTTCTAGCTAAAGGACAATCTTTGAGTCAAGATCTGTGTGAGGAAAATCTTTAGCCAATTCTTAGAGGAAGCTAACTACTTAGAAATACATAATAAGCAATTAAACTTATTGCTTCAGAATTTAACAGGAGTTTTAAAAAGTGGCAGTTATTTTCTGGATGAAAGTAAGTGTCAGCAGCATTAAAAATGATGCATGCAACAGAAATATTTGTGAAATAAACCAGAACAACTAATAAAGCAAAACTTCTGCTCCTCAGTGATAAAACCGAACAAAAGGCGTTGGTGTACAGTGGCTTTGTCCATGACAGAAATTTGGTATTGTTCTAATATCCACTTTGACAGAAAATGGCTGTTAAGCCCTGGGTAAAGAATATCTTTCAAAATTTTCTTTTTTGTTTCCTTTTCATATCTGAAATCAATTAAACAATAATTAAGAATTGATTTTGGAATGCTTAATCCTGCACATTTGCACAAATTTATTTTGCTTCTGTGGAGACTTAAATATCATTGAACAAAATCCTCAGGACTTTTCTTACCAAACAGTGGGATTTATAACAGAGAGGCAAATCCTACTCTCCTTATTTAGAGCAGTGCTCATATCAAAGTCAACGCCATTGCAGCATCCTTTAAAAGCAACAGAGCTTATACTGTATCACCCACTGCAGTCAACAGGAGTGCCAGGAGGATGATAAACAGAGCTATGCTTCAGAAGTACTTTAACACCTAAACAGACAAATTAGAAACACTTAGGGGAGGTGTGTATAAGTAAGGTTAATACAATTCCACGGAATGTTGCAGTTCAGTTCAGATCTCCAATCTGTCCACTCAGTGTGTGGCAAAAAGTCAATATATGTATTTCAACAACTATCAGTAACTTCCCCACTAAATCCTGGTTGTAGTACAAAGATGGGAGTCTTCCAAAAGATGCAGGTTATATCAAACAAACAGAAACATCTAATCTGTCTGTACTTGAAGGCTGCGAGAAGGACCTCATCTGACCACGAGAGGGAGAATTGAATCACACACATTGTTTATTCACATATATTTCCATCTCAAACCAAGCTCACAAGGAGTGCATTTCATAAGTTCAGTATACTCAGGTGACCCACCCCACAGCACTGAGATCCCTGCCTACGCACACTTAAAGGAGGGGGGAACAAAACTAAATCCCAGAACCTCTCCTTTATAGAGGGACAAAGCACAGTCAGGAATGGTGGCGTCACCACGGACACACCATCTGAAGACAAGCAGGGTTTGAGTTTTCATACGGATCTCAGGAAAGACTCAGGAAAGCTGTAACTGAGATTTTTGCAGATTCAGACATGCTTTGTGGTTTTCACCTCAAAATAAGATACTGGTGTACACTCTTGGTGCTACCTATTTCTGTAGTCCCACTTCACACGTACCCCAGGTGCTCCGAGGCCTGTACGGGCAGCTGGCTAATTTTCACATAGGTTTTAGACAGTGCATTTAGTTCCCAACGCTCCTGCTAGTTTGGATTTTGCCTACTAAAAAGTCTCCTACTCCTCATATGGAAGATGGCAACAATTATGACCAGAGTCTCCCAAAAATGTAAAGGTCCCAATTAATAAGACCAATAAAGGTCCCAATTAATAAAGACCAAAAGGTCCCAGAGTATTTTCCATGAAGAATGTGAGACGCTGAAATCTGATCTCTTCCTCAGGTCTGCAGACCCAGAGTTTGCTGATAACCCTTCAGGTCCACTTTAAAGTTCATCTATTTTTTGGCCACTGGGGAAGTCACAGACTGAGGGATGTATGAGGCTGCCGTGAGAGGTTTATGTTTATTACATTTATTGCTGCTGATAGCAATAACTAAGAGCAGTCCCTGCTGTACAGGACTTTGCAGATCTGCAATAAGTTCTTATGTTCTGGTTGTGTTTCAGCACTTGGAGAAGTGCAGAGTAATGGAAGTAAATAAATAAATTACAACGTGTGGGGTTTTTCACCCAGCTTCAAAACACAGTCCTATTCTTCATTTTTCAGGATCAACCATTACTCATGCTCACTCCTGAGGATTGGCTTTATTTACAAAAGAACTCATAACCGTATGACATAAAGTCTATCTCAAAGCCTCCCTATGTTATTTGTGACTGGAATCATCACAGATCATTTATGAGAAATTTGAGACAGTATTAAGTATAGACCATATTTTGGTTGTTGGCCAGGATGTCTGGACCTTTTACTGTACTCAAATATATTATGCTAATCTCCAGGCAGTGAAAGGAGAGGGGAAGAAACCTCTGTTCAAGCAAAGACCAACACAGCAGATGTGACTGGGTCCCATACCTTACTTGTCAGCAGACAGATCTGGAAACCCCATCCCAAACCAACAGTAGTTTCTTAATCTACTGATGTATAATGAACTGCTACTGATCTCGTCATCAAAACAACAATACATGATTTACATTCTGCTGCTTCTGAGGCACCCAGTTATTTTTCTCCCTTGGATTTTGAATTCCCCTTTTTTTTTTTTTCAGAACAGGGCTAAAATCTAATCCTACATACAGAAAGTACTTACAAAACGCAGCTTGTATCTGACATGCAACGGCAATATGGGAACACCTGAGCCACATTTACTATGTCATTGCAGCTGCAACAAAATTAACGAGCTGACCTATCTGACAAGGGAGTCAAAACAAACTTTTCCTGCACAATAGCGAAAGCTTTGTTCAGAATTAGGTCTATTTAGATTATTTCATATTATAAAAGTATATATACTTAAGCATAGGAGAGGGCATTTTGAAATCCAAGACAGAGAAAACCAACTGCTGTTAAATTACTATGCCACGGCTGTACTGAACCTAGGAAAACCACAGTTCACCAGCCCATTTTCCAAGCGCGTGGAAAAAACTGCTGCAACCTCATCATCCTGTGTGATGCTGCAAAGAAGCATCTTAAGAGCATACAAGTATACTATACACATGTGATAACATACATGCCATACATCATGCATATATGTATACATAATGCTTATACATCTCTCCTGTATTATCATACAGCATATAAGCAATACCAGCACCTACAAAGGTGTGTATACACATATATGCACAGCTACATACAAGTTCTCTAAAGCCCAAGAACTCACCCTAGCACACACTCAGGATTTGTTTACGGACAGTGTTTCCGAGATAAAAATGCAGAATGCACTCAACAGTGGCGGAGCCAGGATGTCCCCAAAGCTACCAGGCAGGGCAGGGCAGTGGGGCTGGCACGTGTCTTCCCTGTCCCTGCAGCAGGGCGTGCAGGACAGGGCTGGAAGGCACAACAACCGCTCCACTTCCCTGATCAAAGGGTTTGTTTATAGGCAAAAGGGAAAAGGTCCTACCCTGAAAGCCCTGAAAGACTGCCCGCACTGACACAGCAGAATCGTTTTATTTAGGTGGGTACCTTTCGGAAGCTCAAAAATCTGCAAAGAAGTTTTAGTGAGTTTGGCAAGTCCTGCTGAAAGCAAAAGTTCTCAATGGACCAGTAAAGCCGGCCAGCAATACTAGAAAATACTGATGCCAGCACTTCTGATAAGCAGGTTAACCTGTAATGCTTCAGCTACTATCCTTGGTGTCACTAACTGCTTCATCCTGAGTGTAATTGACTCCAGAGGAAAACAAAAGTGGGGATTTTGCTTTGTTTTGACAAATACACTGCAAGGCACCACACTAAGGTGCCAAAGGCTACTTTGTATTTACAATGCTGATGATACTCACAACTCAGAAGTTTCCTGACCTCAAGTACAAACACAACATGAAAGGTGATATATCAAACTGACACTATCACAGCTAGGAGAAAAAAAAAAAAAAGAAAAGAAAAACACCTCAGATTTATACCAGGCTTGCCTGCCTAGCATAAATACTAACATCAAGCTATGCAGGCTTTGTTATATCACTGCTTAAAAGTTCTGTGATACAGCACAAGGACAAAACAGTCCAGAACCAAATAGAAAGTGTTTCCAAACATAAAATAATAGGAAGAAGAGGAATAAATCTGATTAACCTGGAAAGGAACTAAGTTCACAGAAGCACCAGCACATTCAGTCCTCCATCACCCTCCCTTCACCTTTGTGCCTCATCTTACCTTCAACCTGCAGGCTGTGGGCACCCCTCTATTTATTGTTCCTACACCTTTTTTTTCCACCATACCCTTGTGCATGTGTGAGCCCTATCCCTGGAACAGTATTAAAGGATTTCAAGCAAACCCTTAAAACACCTTCCAGCAAGCGTCTGCACCCCAGGCCTCTTTTAATTGAGGCATTAATAAAACCACTCTTACAAAGTCCAAAATGAAACAGGCTTTTTTCCCCACCAAAAAAGTTCCTGTTGGTTACCTGGAATCAAATAGAGTGTTGCCATATTTGGGTTTGAGGTCAGCCCTCTGTACATTTGGGGTATTTTAATTGTTAAGATAGAGCACTCATCCATTCTGTCACAGCTGTATCTCCATCAGTTCCAACAGCACAGGCCAAAAGCTGCTTGCTGTACTCCAGGACGCTCCAGTACAACTGAGGTGAAAGGGAATATTTTTATAAGAAAGTAGAGATTGATAAAAATAGCACTCCATAGTATCTAAACAAAAGGAATAACAAAGAAAATTTTGCAGCTGTAATTGTACCTAATGTCTGAATGACCCACTAGAAGAAAGACATTGCAGTCAGTCACTTCACAAAAGACAAAATAAAAACACTGATCATAAGTGAGTACATAGTAAAAGCAAACATTTATAAAAAAAAAGTTTTGTAGTGCTTCCTATATCCTTTCACACAGAATACACTAATCCTGAATATTTTGAAAATATTAATGTTGATAATGTAGAGGTAGTATTGGATTTCCTCCAAAGAACATACACTTGAATAACAGAATTTATAATATGAGCTCTGTATCGTAATTTAATTTAACCATGAAACCAATTTCTGCCTTCAACATTTTATGTTTTACGGTATGAAACAGAACATTATTTGCTGTAATGTAGTTTATTTAACCTTAACCTGATGTGGTGCAACAGTGAATACAGATACACTCAAAATGTTAATAATATGACACGCCGAGCTGATTAAAATTTCAATTGTGTTTCCTCCATCTCCTTTGGAAAGTTAATGAATTAATGAATCTTTAAAGGACAGTCAGGGAGGCCTTAAAAAGAAGATGCCTTTTTGAGTAAGGAGAGAAAGTGGCAGATTACAACTTAATGGCTTCAGAATAATGGTAATTTCCCTATTTTCTTCACTTGCCTTAGCTCAGCTAATGGCTTCATTAGTGTCCACACTCTCAAACGAATAATAGAGGACCATGTCACATCCATCTTAGTCACATCACAATAAAACCGTTAAATACAATTCAGCTACCTGCCTTCCGCCAGTCTGTGCTACGAGGCAGAATTAGCAGCACAATCAATACAGAATCCTGTTATTAGATTCTTTTTCTTTTTAAAAAAAGAAGTGTATCATCAGGTATAATCATGCATTGCTATTTAACTGTAGTGCAAATTTTATGCTGATTAGATAACTAGAATTACTCAGAAAGGACATAAAATGAAGGGAAAAGAATTTTCCTTACTTTACACCCATTGATCCAAAAAAACAAAAATTCTTGCTCTTTATTTGATAAAATTGATGGATTACCTCAAAGTCAGCACAGATGTGTCAAATTCTTCCTGACATCCCCTATACCAAATCATTTCACAAACCAGGCTAATTAAGCAGCTAAAAACCTCCTTGGCTTTAGCTACCTTTATCTTGGGAGAAGAGATTCCATTCAACCAATTAAAATTTTTGGAACAAATTCAGGGTAACCGAATACAGCTCCATCAAAAGGTATGAAGACTGATGTAAAAAGTTCACAAACTGATCTTAGAACTGTAAAAACAAATGGGAATTATGACTTTTTAAATACTTTAAAGGCTTTTAATTTCCAAAGGAGTTGAATTTCAATTATTTTGTGATCATTAGTTTTAAACTGGATTTAAGCAGCATTGTTCTTTTTTTACTCATTATATGGTTTGGCTACTTTATGCAACATGAAATCTCTGTTCAAGCATATTTTTCTCATTATATACATATTTTGTACAACAAACAATACACAGGCTCTTTAACAATAGTGGTTGAAACATGCACACTTGGCAAAATGTAATTCACAAGTAGTATTATCCTCTACTTTTCATCTGTAGAAACCAAAGGAGCAAGCTCCAACTTCTACCTAGCTGAACTGCACCTGGCAGCAACACACAAGTAATAGGGGGAGGAAAATGACCCATTTAATATATAAGGAAAACCTCAGTTGCTTCAGGCAAAATTCTGTTCTCAGATCCATACCGCAGATCCTGACTCCAGTGCTCTGCCCCTTCTTGACCTGACTATCTACCGCTACCAGAAGCTGCTACGGACATGTAGAGACAGAGGTTTATTGGATCATACCAATCTAAGGCAGGATTTTGCACAAAAGGATTCCTGGACTGATTCCCCAGTTCTCTACATAACCCTGCCATAACCACATCCAACTGACGTCCAGGAAGAAACTGCTTTGTAAATCTTAGAATACATGATGTGCCAGGCATCTGCACTTGTCAGCTGAATAAATTTTTCTGACAACATAAATCTGATCCCACTGAGAAACCTTTTTTAAAATACATTATTGACTAAAAATATTTATATGCAGCACTTCTCCTGTTAGCAAAGGTAATATATTAACTGCTTTGCCATTACCGCAGGTAACTTTAGGCCTAAGAGAAAATATTTTTGTATGTGTGCTATATATCCATTTTGAATTAAAACACAATGCCGATATTATACTAAATCACAGCTGAAATCTGTCTTAAACAGATCTTGAGTGACACCTGCATTCTAATTTTTTATGAGCAGTTCATCAATGATGAGACCTTAATGAGAAGTACTGCTTTCAAAACATGTAGCTGCAGATAAACATGAAATATCCTCTTTTCATGTTATGACTATCTATCATTTTAGTTCTTAGTTGTTATTTTGCAGAGAATTAAGCAAATTCCAACAGACAAACAGAAGGGGCATGGAAGATCACCTACTTCTTGTCCACATTAGGATACTAAAACCTTACATATAAAACTAAACTCATACATCAACCACAAATCAAAACCTCTCAGAGTCAGGCTACCATTGTGTATCTCAGAAGACTAGTTCATAGCTCACTGTGGAAGGATTTAGTCCCAATGTTCAGCCACGTAGTCTTGGCCTAAGCAAATTCCCATCAGAATGAAGGAGGGAAGCTCCACAAATACATTTGCCTGTTAGCCCTCAGAATTCACTTAACAACATCATGGCAGACCCCAACTTTCTATTATACATGTGCCCGTTAGGGCCCTAATTAATTCTATGACTGGGCACAGAGAGCTTCATCTACAAACAGGGCAAAACCAATGGGTCGTAACTCAAGATGCTGTTACAGCATCAGCATTATAGCATTACCAAGCACAGGCAAATCCTGATGTGACATTTATTATTTGACATCAAATGGTCACGGTATTGCCTATGCTTCTTTTAAAAAAAAAAAAAAATTAACTTTCAACACATCATTGAAACAGAACACAAAAAAAATGCCATAGTAATTTTAACATTGACTTTTACAGGCATCCTTATGAGTTCAAAGTAAACTTTTTTCTGCTCACTGCCCCTTTAAGATTTCTGCATCACCCTCTCTTTCACTTAATTGCCTATAGGAAGAATATCTAACTGCAAGGTAAAAGATGCAGGCGGGAGATTACTATTTGTAGGCAAGCTAGGCAAGAAAGATGCATTTACAACTTTCCTACTTAAGCTACCACACAAACCAGTTTTACACAGAGTACAGGTCCCCTCAGAGTAAGCTTGCTTAGCATGCAAGTACACTGTCTGCCTAAACTCTGCTTTTCTGATTAAAGTTTTGTATTTAATTAAAATTGTCTTTAATTAAAATGCAAATATTCTAGGACTTTAACAATAAATTGTTTACACTAGACTGAGAAACAGCCCTCAAAGGCTTTGGAAAAAAAATAGTTTCAATTGCAAGCTGTATATTCAAACTTCACTGCTCAGTGAAAATGGGTAAAGATCCTTTTTTCTCCTATTGGCCTAATCTTTTTTAAACAAATGGGAAGATATCCCAATTTGTATCTAGAATTCACATAGAAAACAATTCCCAAAGTTATTGGCTGTTGAGCAAGTAATTAGGCCAGTTCAAAACAGCTTTTGTGTTTGAAACAATTCCTTTAGCCAATTTTGCTAGGAAATGATACTGACACCACAAAAGAATTGCCAGTTAAATGAATGATACGCATAGCCCCTTCACTGAGTGATAAACACGGGTACGCGCCTGTGAGCACGCAAGGATCCATCTGCATTATCCTTTCGCCAGAGACATCCTGCTAGAGGTTCAAAAATAGCCGTTCTGTTTACAAAAGAGCACAGTTTAGATACAGCAGATATATAGCCTGCTCATTTCTTTCTTTAAACACACACGGAAAGACTCTACACCCTAGGTTTTGATTTACTGCAAGGCAGCCTATATGCTCTGCAGCATCAACAATACTTTTCTGTATGAAGTGCTGCGACTCAAAGGTGAATTATGCTTATGACCAATTCATAACCATCCTCCACTGGGAATAAAATTGAGCCCTTGTAGTTTACCTGACTTAATCTCCAAAAAATACAACTTTAAGAACTTTAATTTTCTTTCCAGGGAAACTTCAAATTGGGCTCTTAGTACTCCGGTGCAGTAACAAAAACTACAATTATGCATGGTCTGGAAAGAAATCCACGAACTTCCAGACCTTCCACAAAAAAAAAAAAAAAAAAAAAAAAGGTAAACAGTGCTTGGAAGGTTTTTCTGGTTTATTACCAAAATACTGCATTATGCTTATCACCATATCCCTGTTCAAACACTGAAGAGCAGTGATGCAAGTTAAATGAAAAAAATGGAAGTAACATTTAAAGTTTGAAAAATCCATCTACAGAAGCCAGTGGAACAAATCATACACGGGAACTTTCTAACTGGAAGTCCTAGGTAGAATAATGGTATGAATATGACCCCGATGGAAGTTCCATAAAGTATCCTCATTCTCACAGAGAAATTCTTACAAAGACCCACTTGCTATAAATTTGAATTTCCTAAATTCATTGCAGATCTGAGAAACCAAAATGAAATAAATTACCACAGTTTGACACCATCTCCTTCATCACAGTAATTCCAGATTTCAGTATAAAAGCCATTACTTAACTTGCACGCCATAATTTACACACTCTTTTACACAATAATTTTTGATCCAAGAAAAGATTCATTTTCCTTTTATAATTATCTTGTGTCAAAGTCTTTAACCTTTTCATCTGAAAAGCTAGAGCTGGATTCCTTCTGGAAACATATGCCCCGAGCTCAGCTCTGCTGTGCCACGGAAGATGCTGGATGTCCCCAGACAGCGGGAGGGGAGAGCAGCCAGTGGCACAGGGCTGCGGAGCAAGGCCATGCTGAAAACCAAGGTACAAACACAACTACTGAAAACTGCCCCACTTCTGTACGATTCAGCATTAATTTCAGTTTCCTAAACCTGAGGAAAGACAAACAAATTACTTATTTTTAACGGAGCACACGATCACTTCAGTGTTTCCACAGACATCCCCCTGCAGCAAAATCACAGAGTGGTCAGGGTTGGAAGGGACCTCTGGAGATCATCTAGTCCAACCCCCCTGCCACAGCAGAGTCACCTACAACAGGCTGCACAGGACAGCATCACGGCAGGTTTTGAATGTCTCTGGAGTCAGAGACTCCACAACCTCTCTGGGCAGCCTGTGCCAGTGCTCTGCCACCCTCAAAGGAAAGAAGTTCCTCCTCATGTTAAGATGGAACTTCCCTTGTTCAAGCTTGTGCCCATTACCTCTTGTCCTATCACTGGGCACAACTGAAAAAAGACTCTTCTCACCTACCTGGCACCCTCCCCTTAAGTATTTATAAGTATTGATAAGATTCCCCCTGAGTCTTCTTTTTTCTAGACTAAAAAGACCCAAGTCCCTGAGCCTTTCCTCATAAGAAAGATGTTCCAATCCCCTAATCATCTTAGTAGCCCTTTGCTGGACTCTCTCCAACAGTTCCCTGTCCTTCTTGAACCGGGGAGCCCAGAACTGGACACAGTGCTCCAGATGCGGCCTCACCAGGGCAGAGTAGAGGGGAAGGATGACCTCCCTCGACCTGCTGGCCACACTCTTCTTGATGCACCCCAGGATGCCATTGGCCTTCTTGGCCACCAGGGCACATTGCTGGCTCATGGTCATCCTGTTGTCCACCAGGACTCCCAGGTCCCTTTCCACAGAGCTGCTCTCCAGGAGGTCAGCCCCTAACCTGTGCTGATGCATGAGGTTATTCCTCCTCAGGTGCAGTACCCTACACTTGCCCTTGTTGAATTTCATTAGGTTCCTCTCCCCACAACTCTCCAGCCTGTCCAGGTCACGCTGTATGGCAGCACAGCCTTCTGGCATGTCAGCCACCCCTCCCAGTTTTGTGTCATCAGCAAACTTGCTGATGGTACACTCTATCCCTTCATCCAGGTCATTGATGAATATATTGAACAGGACTGGACCCAGTACTGACCCCTGAGGGACACCACTTGTTACTGACCTCCAACTAGACTCTGCACCACTAACCACAACCCTCTGAGCTCTGTCAACCCCTGTTCAATCCACCCCACTGTCCATTCATCTAACCCACACTTCCTAAGCTTGCCTGTGAGGATGATGATGTGGGAGAAAGTGTTGAAAGAAAGCCTTGCTTAAGTCAAGGTAGACAACACCCACTGCCCTCCATGCAGTCACGCCATCGTAGAAGGCTATCAGATTAGTCAGACATGACTTGCCCTTGGTGAGTCCATGTTGACTACTTGTCAGCATGTCCCAGGTGCTGCCAGTTCGAGCCGTGCACATCAGTGAGTTAAGCTCACTGACCTTCTAGATTCCTCTGTTGAAGAATATATTATTAAATAAACCTTAACGGAGTGCACCAGTGTCACCTACAACCAATTACCACCACCAGCTGCTTTCCAAACACTCCACAGCAAAACCATTTACTGTAGCAAATGAAACCTGTATCAGTCCAACACAAAGTTGTAAGTACAGCACGAGATCCACCTAAACCGCAGCAGTGCACAATCGCTACTTGATTTGCATAATTTATACAAACTAATGTAGATTCAGTAATTAGCATTTTGAGAGGGAAGGCTGGTGTGAGCCTGAGCAGCAGCAGCACCCCTCGCCCGACATGGCGGCCGTGGCGCAGGCCAGCAGCAGGCACCCGCGGGGGCATCGCGCCCTTCCCCTAATGCCAACTCACGATATTTCACTCCAGTGCTTCTCTAACGTTATGATAAAAATAGAGAAAAACTCTATCTTATTAAAATTTAGAGTAGATGAACCAGACCCGTACATACTCGCCTTTTGAAAACGGCACTTTTTAGTCACAGCTCAGAGCCCCGGCTGGTTGCAGCAGCTGTGGTCTTGCTTTGGGGTAGGCAGCTGACAACACCCCAATAAAGGAGGTTTCAGGAAAAAAAAAAACACACGGTCTCCACCTTTGCCTCCCCGTGCAGCTCCCCACTGTGGTGCTGGGGCTGAGGCCGGCCCCAAGCCCCTCACCGTGCCTGGGGGGCCACACGCAGACACCGGGAGCGAGGGACCCCCGCCCCGGCCAGACGTCCCTTCTTCTCGGAGGCAGTGACAGATGTCTCTGCCCTCACTGCTCCCCGGGTGGGAGCACCTGGCCCTTTAAGTGGCACTCAAGGTGAGAAACAATTGGAAGTAGGAGCAAAAGGGCCTTGGACCATTTAATACATCACAGCGGCTCACTCCCGTCTCACCAGTGGAAAGCTGTTATGGACCTCAACGGGAGCACGACCGGGCTCGTACCAGCCCCAACCCCCTGAAACGGCCCGTCCTCAGGTCTGCCCCAACAAGTGATGTCTCCAGTGCTGAGGGAGGAGGACGGTTCAGTCAGGCAGTAACACCGCTCTGAGCCTCGGAGCAGGGGCCGCGATCCACGGCGAGGGACAGCAGCATCCCTGACACTACCGCACACTGATCCGGCTTCGCCCGCGCTTCAGGTTGCCTTCATTTTATGTGAACGCATGCCAGCACATCAAGGGCAAGAGAGGTGATTTTATACAGCTACACGGTCTGTGCGGACTTCCTTCCTGCTCAAGTTGTCCAGAAAAAATGAAAAAAAAACCTATTTTAAGTGATACAACAACTACGTTCCCAATGCCTAAGAAAGTGCCACTCCGTTACAGGGTCAGCAATTAGCTCTTACTTCAGGCACCTTTCCTGCCTGAGGAACAGACTGCTCGTTTTTATTCTGTTTCCAATTTACTCGCTGGCAGAGGTGCATGAGAAGTCTCCAGCAATGAAGTTGCAAACCCACCGCGGTATAAATTTCCTTTTTGAGAAGTTTCAATCTTGTTTTATCAGAGACCAGTGGCTGTGCTGAGGAAAGCCTATAATGATTTTCTCTTTTTCAGGCTTATTCTAGAATTGCATCTATTTTGGGGTTTTGTTTAGATCTGTCGCAGCTTTCATACCGTTGATCATGTTGTTTTTCTAACCCGCCCTGAACATCTGTTGGCTCTTTCGGAGGCTGCATAATCCTGTTTTTTTTCTCTTATGTATTCCACTGCTATCAGCTGGCTGTTATTCTTGTTTTTATTTTTCAGCGTACATTTTATTTCTTTTAATTTGAAAAAAAAAACAAACCAATTTTTAAAAGCACAGATTCTTTCTGGCCTCATCTTATCCTGCACAACAAATTCATACCTGCCACTGTTTTTGTTTTGTTCTGCTGGTTTGTTGGGTTTCTTATGCTTTTTTCTTAAAGACTGCATCAACGTAAAAAAATCAGCTCGCAGCAGACCTAAAGGTGGAGTGAGAAGACGATGAAGGATCTTGTTTTCTTAATGATAAAAATCAGTACTTATAAAAGATGCCAGGCTGGCAGCCCTGCAGAGAACAGCGCATACACCGTTTAACCACAAACCAGACACACACACTCTCAGCAGGACCACTGCAAGCCCTGAAAGGGGAAATAACAGCCCAACCTTGGCCCCCTCGCCGGGGCTGCCAGCACGGGCAATAATTAGTGCCAAGCGCGGGGGTGGTTTCTGTGACGCGTATGCTGGGATCCGTTTGGAGACTACAATTATTTTGCGTAGCCTAACGAACAGCTATCAGATGGTAACGGCTTTTGGTCACTACCAGGCTGGATGGCATTCAAACCTAAGAGAGACACGCATCTCCTCAGCCAGCAAGTCTCCTCACCCAGTGATTATAAAACAAATAAGATTTTGAGGTTGACAAGAGTCCCTTTTAGCAGCATTTGGATTATAAAATTACTCTGACTCACTGCAGCGTATTGCTCCCTCTTAATTAACAGAGCTGAACTTTGTACATGTCTAGACTTCCTCCTGCAGAATGGCAGATTTTGGCCTTCATGAATATCATTTGAAGTCATATTATTTACAGAGCCTTTTATTCATTTCAGTCATTTGTTTCAAACATATTTTCCACAGAAAGAAAAAAATGCACCAACTGCTGGGCCATTTAATCCAAACTTAACAGTTTAGATGTTTTATTCAGCATTTTAAAAAGGATTGTCTTAGGGAATTTTATGTGCTGCATTTCTAATGTTAACTTTACAGATTGTAAAGTGCCTTGGGATGCACTAGCATGAAAGGCATTAAGGTATTGCAGGATTTAACCAAATGTGTATTGCACTAAAAAGAACCTTTTATGAAAGCACATACAGATAAAAAACACAGTAATGTTAGTGTTTATTAAGAGATGCTTAGATTTATTTCTTAAAGCAAAACAATTTTCCTCCTCCACTGGCAAAAACGATCCTTTTCTAAATTAAAAAATTTTCCACCAGTACTAGCATAAAATTACTGAAATTTTAGACTTTATGGAAAAATATATTTTACCATATAAAAGTTCGGTCTTGAAAAAAAAATTGGGATTCACATAAAAAAAGCTTTTTCTTTTTTTCCTGTTTTTAAAATAGATAAGCTTTAGGATTTCTGGTTCATGGGTGTTTCCCCCCCCCCCCCCCCCCCCCCCCACTAGTTAGTAGTTTGAACAAAATAATTAACCATATTAATTAGTTTAGCTATTACTACAGGATTTTATGGGTACAAAAAAGGATGAATTACACATTTTGATCCATGCTTCCTATTACTATCAAAAAGTTGCATTTCAAATACAAGAAAAAGCTTGTACAGCTAAATCCCTTGACACGCCTGGAAATCACAGAGTAGGATTGTACACCAATCACTTACGAGAGAGGATTTAATGTCAGTGGGTGAAGTTCACCACTGCGAGGAGGAACAGCATTAACACAGACAGAGCAGCCTTATCAAGGAGAGGTGGGGTACAATATCAGGCTTCATCTCCACCCTTTAAATGGGAGGGTGGATTTGATCTTCACCACCTCCCTCCCTGTATTCCACCTTTGTAACACCCAAGTACTCAAGCTCTGTGGTCTCAATTCAGAGACTATTACAGTCTGTTAAAACAGTATCAGTTGATTTTAAAAGGCTACAGATAAAGCCCAACGAAAGTGTCATGAATTTCAACTCGTAGAACTAAACACAAGATCAAAGTTTAAGTGCAGAATATATATATTATTCCAAAAAAAAAGTAACACTGCTGGAACTCCTATCACTGTGACATCAGAAAAGAAGCAACAAACAACCACTTTATAATGCCAGATCCACCTTTTCATTAAAATTACATTAAAAATAAAACATGGTGAAGAAAGTTAAAAAGCAGCACATGACTCCTACTAAGGAGGGAAGGATTAGTTGTCCTTTGCATTCTGAGTATGAAAGTTAATATGACAGTCACAATACATACTCAAGAGCTTCAGATCTTTTTTGAATGATAGGAACATTTTCTCAAAGGCTTTCAGTTACAAAATAGCCCTCAGATTTGTTTCTCTAGAGCATCTGTAATCCAAAAACATTTCTTACAAATACAGCTGAAAGCATTCATTACATTTATAAGTGAAAACTTTCAGATGACTGGCCTGAAATCCAATAATATTCTCCTGTTTAAAGAAAAACAGTAGAGCTATGTCTGCCAATTATAGTGGGTCATAAAACTGAATTAAAGGAAGAAGATACTTTTTTAGCTAATGATGCTTTTTAACTGCCTATCTCTCATTCCTTCCGAGTACTATGGCATTTTCAGTTACACATTTGTTACATTTTGTTTTCACACAACTGTCTTTTCAACCCCAGTTCAAAGCAAAAATCAACCCATAAAACTTAATTTACATTTTCACTGTAGACACCACATCCCCTTCTCAGTCCATTCCTCAGAGATGTATTTCCTTGTGAAGAAAATCCAGAAAACATAGGTTAGCAGAGTAACATTTTCCACGTCACAAAGACCACGTTTCAGTGCCTGTAAAAGGGAAAGACTACTGCCTACCGATGTCACACCTGCATTCAGCCATATTTCTCAAGTGCTTTGTGCATGCATTATTGAAAAGACGAACAGTTTTACCGAGCAACAAGCTACACAACCGTCTGGAACACACAATTGTCCTTTCCCTGTGATGGACCTCAAACTGGGAAGCCTGCAGCTTCCAACCCTTGGTTGCTCCCATAAAATGCACTTTAAGCACTGTTGAGATCCCGATACAGATCTGGGTCTTACCAAATGCATACTCATCCACCTTTCTACTATTTCCTATCTAACAAAGATGTCCACCAAAAAAGGCTGATGGAAATATTTCTCCTCTGCATCACTGGTCGTGCTGACACCCCTGTTCATCAGGCTGCCAACTGACGCATGACTGCAGTTGGTTAGTTTTAGTCTGATGCGGTGTAACGTACAGTTGTTACTACAAATACGCCCCCTTACTTAAATCCAGTGTTTTGCAAACTGTGCACCTGCGTAACAACAGAACAGCAAATCTGGGGACTCCGTCAAGAGCAGTCATGACTCCCAGATCTGATTTGAGCATCACATTGAATACCATTGACTGAAACTGCAGCCACACACAGTATCTTTTACCACAACCTCTCTCTTTGTCTATGTGTTTATTTTACACTAATCACTAAAACATCACAGCACAAAGTGTTGTGTTATCTCTGTATCTATCTCAATATCTATAATTACTTTCTCTTTTGTAAAAACTAGGACAGGGAGTTGTAGCCCTCAAAGATTACAGATACCCATCTTCCTAAGCCTGACTAAGCCTAAACACACAACAATTATAAGATGGTAAACAGCAGTAATTGTACACTAAATGTCTTTTTAAAGAGCGAAATGTGCACTTAAAGTTTAACTCCCACTCACTGCTGCTCTAGAACAAACAGTAAATTAGTGAATGCAAAACTAAAAACTTTAAAAAAAAAAAAAAAGCCCTGTAGCATGTTCCTCAGGCAGGAAGTAATTGTAATTTTTTTTTTTTTTTTTTACTTTGTAGACACAATGCAGAATTGCTTCAATAAAGCACTGCATGTAGTAAAAGCACACGATGATCTTGTAATCCAAAATAAAGTGTAACGTCTGGTAATTACCACGCATTGATAGAAAATGGAGTATCCAGAGAAATAAGCCACCCTCACCCTGCAAATGAGTCCAGCTGCACTCTAATTTCTCAACAGTCAATTTATTACCTTATATATTTTAAAATAGGGAATTATTTGCACCTGTATGTCTCAGTAAAATGCAGCTAGTTTCGTGGCCATTATAAGCAACTAAGGCTTCCTCTTTTCACTGGAACAGGTGGCATGCACAGGGCAGAAAGCACACAGCTATTTTTATCCCATGTGCATCAAAACTAACTCCGAGGTACCACTCCAGCCCCGTTCACAGCGAGATTAGAGTCCTGAAACTCTGCGCGAGCCTCACAAAGCTTTGCCTTTTGTTGGGCGGGTAGGAGATTGCTCTGGGAGTGGTTTTTGAGGGAGAGTATTACAAAGCAAGAATGATACACAAGTCAGTCCCTAGCAAGTATGATTCAGATTATCACGGGCATCAAGTGCAGGAACAAGGGGGACTGAAATAGCCCCCTCCCTTCTGGAAGTGCCAGACCTGAGCACAGAGGAAGAACCTCACTGAGCACAGAGGAAGAACCTCGTTCTGCCAAGGCCTCTTGAGAGGCAGAGGACACCGGTTTCCAGAGCTGTCTGCCTCACACGTCAACGTGACGTTTACTGGAGGGAGAAGGGGAAAAAGAACTAAAACATTTTAAGAAGTAATAAAATGCAGCTGAGAAATGACATGCTGCAGCACGTGTTACTGTGTGACAGCTCTCCTGACAATAAAAATCAAGAGGTCATGTGCACTAACGGTAACGCCTAATTATGGAATACATAAAATATACTATAAATATTCCAACATTTCCAAAGAACATCTGTGACATTTACCATGTTTATCATGTTTGTTCCTTCCATGTCCATTTCCATGTCTACACTTACAACAGTGAGCGTTTAAACTCTTCGGTAAGTCAGGAACTGCCCTCCTCCCAGGCAAAAGAAGAGTGCTTTAATACTGACACTGTTTTGCTTGGACAAACGAAAAATATTTGAAAGACCTCAAAGTATCTTCACAACTACTAGGCATGCCCTAAACCGCCTCTAAAGCCAAGGGTATACTACAGTATCCGTTTTGCAAATGTGTAGAGTGAGATAGAGAGGATCTGCCCAAAAGCCCAACGCAGGGTGCCCTCTAACTAGAACTCCACATCTACAGCCATCAGATCGGTTGCTTTTGAGATTTATTATCCAACATTTACTACTACTTTAGTAGTAGTACTAAACAGCTAAGCCACACTACTCTGGACCATGCAAATACGTGACAAACAGCTACATAGATATTTTATTGCAATACAAAAACTGTAAGAACTAATTGCCCTTGCACAAAGTAAAGGACAGGGGAGAAAAGCAGAAGAAGATATTGTGAAAATCTTAAGCTCTTCTATTTTAGGGGTCAAATCTGAACATTTTAAGCCTCCCCAAAATCTAAGGGTTAAAATACAGATACTTATTTTGTTTTGAAGCATGCCCTTACTTCAAGAGCTAAGCAAACCAGCACTTGTCACGTCTATTAAACTATTCTCTATTGAACCAGAATTTACATTTAGTTCAGTCAATTAATATAAGCCTTATCAGGTTCATGATAATTAGCACACTTATTAACAGCAGTAACAGCAGCAGAAATGGTGTCAAAAGAAGAGCTTTGTTGTAGTTCTGTTGTTACCATCAGAGACTCCTATCTGATCTTACCTGGTGATCTACTTCTCTTGTACTGCCAAGGAGACCCACTTACTTTGCCCTTAAGCCAGACAAATTACCGTGACAAGAAGCAGACTTAGGGTAGCTTCCATTCACAGATCATTTTAAGTACTTTACGGGTCATGTGCTGATAAACTACTTGCTTTACCAATTTCTTTTGGCTTATCCAGGGCTAAACTGTTTTAGTTGGAGGGGAAGGTTGTTTCTTGTTTTTTCTTTGATTTTTTTTTTTTTATTCCTCCCTTGCTGTTTTAGCTAACCATGCATGTGTTTTAAGGTTTGTGCCATTACAGTTAAGGACTGTTGGACCAAAACCCAATTTTAATCAAAAAGGACAAAAAAAAAAAAAATCACTTTTGATTTCCATTGCTTCACAGATATTGTTAAAGCCCACATTAACACATGCAGACTTCTTAAAAGAAGTATCTCTCGGAGCAATCAATAAGGCCACTTTTTGGTAATTGCTTTTAAGATAGTCCTTTAATGGCATTAAATGGGAAGTACAGTTTAGACCCTTCACACAGAAGATGCCCTCTCGCCTGTCAGCCCAGAACTTCAACTATTTGGACGAGAATTGTCAAATTCCAGATCATTGTTTATACACACACACACGTTTTTGTGAATTTCTCTTGAGCTGCAGGGTCATAAGGGTATAATTTACAATGCAGAGTAGTGTTTTAAGAAAATAGTAACTCAAAGCACAATTGCCGATTTTTTTTCCCGACTTGAACCAAGCGTTTTCCTTTTCTCTTAAACTCAGAACCATTAAGCCACACCGTTAGTCCAAATTATTTTGAGAATAAGGCTAAAAGTTCTTTGATGAAATTAGCCACTGCTTTAGCAACAAAGGGAGTATTGTGCTATCCTTCACTTACCACTGTTCTTAACTGTTCGGCATTAGGTAAGACCTGGAAAAAAATGAAATCCATAAATTGTACCATGTGGCATATTATATAGGCAGGCAGGTGACTTCATAAAAGGTGAGACTGCTGTAAACTAAGAGTCAAATCAGAATTTGAACCTTAAATTTTAGATTCCTAGGCTTTTTTATGTTCAAGACAGACTGCTAACATTAGTTTAACATTGTCTGGTTTTCTAATAGTAACCGCAGAAGCAGCAACAATTTGATACAAACTGAGTTGAACTGCAGTAAAGGCGTTTCCAGGCTACATTTTTAAGAACATACCTGAAAGACCAACAGAACAATGCAGAGCTCTGATATTTTCACGAATTCAAAACAATCAGATACTTAAGACTCTATTCACAAAAAAAAAAAAAAGGAATTAAGAAAAAAAACAGAACAGAGGAAAAATGGAGACTTAAATGTTTCTAAGTGGAAGAAACATACATTTTCCATTTCAAGTGTCAACTGTAACACTTTACTCGTGACACACAATGAAAAAAGTGCTTGTATATAACCCAGCCATGCCAGCAGCGAAATGAATCTCCGGTCTGTGCAATGATCTAAGAAAATCTGAATGGGCATATGGGAACAGCTCATTTTGCAAGACCTCCAAAACCAACCTACTGATAAACACCGGAGGGTGCCTGACTGCCTGCATACTCACATGCCTATTTGTTGTTATTCTTATTCATTACTGAGTCATTATTATTATTTAAGTGCCGACAATGCACTCGTGAACCAGAACAGATGCAAAATATCCTGTGCTAATGAGAAAATCAAAGCCTTTCTTATATTAGCAATTTCATATTATAGGATCTCTTTATTTTTGCCAATAAAGCACAACAGTAATTAATACAGCAATATTTTCTTATTGTTCACAAGTAAAGCAAGTAAAACTGCTCAGATTCTGCTTTGGCTCTCCCCCCTACCAGCACAAAATACAATAAATACTATTGAAGAATTCCTATTAAGACAAACAGCTGCCAAATAAAATACAACAAAAATCTCCCATAAAAGGCTGTTGTCTGTTTATTCAGAGATACAGTCAGTACTCCTCACAGAAAATAAACAGTGTGGCACTGCTCTTTCATATTTAAATACTTATGCTGTGTCTTATTGCCATAACCATCTCACAGGATAATTTGTTAACCAAGCTTCGGAAGGTTGCATTAGTCCTCAGTGTATTACAAAACTGTGGGTCCAGAATCGGCTGACGTTCTCAAATAGCAACTGGAACCAGCACTTGCTTTCCACCCCTGAAATTATGCTACTACACGTATGAGAAAGCTGACAAATACTTCCATATTTCAGTAGTTGTGCATGCAGAAGATGCCAGGTTTGGACATTCTCTGACAGCAGTGACGGACGTGTGCTCCAGCCACGTGCAGCTCCAGGCTGACCCCTCCAACAGGCCAGGTTTGCTGGGGAGGAGGGCAATTTGGGATGGCTCCTCTAGCTCCTGAGACACCTGCAATATCCACATCCCCCAGTGCCACTGGAGCTGTATCTGCTTCTTATGACTACCCATTCCTACAGCAAGGTGAGAGATATGAGAGCTGCTCCATGTGTGTAGGCAAACCTGCTGCGGACGATACTTAAATTTAGCTGAGGAAGAGGGCACTGTTCATTCAGTAACACCAAATGGAAACTACCTGCTCTCACAGCAAACCAACCCATGCACGCTCCCCAGATTTGGCCCCAAAAACTACAACGTAGGGTGTATCTCCACCTCAGCAAACATTACTGCCCTTTCCAGGAGCATTCTGTGTCATGGGAATGTACTCACGACCAAAACCACTTTCGTGACGAGTAAAGGGTTTTTTTCCTCAATTTCAGTAATGAACACAATTTAAGCAAAAAATGACTCAGCTGCGACTGTACGGCTCAGTCAGTGAGTGCACCACTGCTGCAGAGAAAATGGCCAGCGCCAAGCAAAGGGCCAGGTGCCACTGTCGTTTCTGCTAAAACAAAGTGGCCTGATGAACAATACACAATTTGTAAAGTCGTGTTTGGTAAGTTTGCTGGAGTCAGACACAGGCCCAGTCCTGCGCTGGGAATCAAATGGGTATAATCCTGCACTAACACCTGGGCAACACAAGGTCCCCTGCAAGGCAGAGCCCAGCAGAAGCCCCCTGCCCACCCAGGCACTACAGCTGCTCCCACCGCCTTTGCAACCAAAGCTTGCAAGTGGCTCCCCTGCTCTACAGAAGAGGCTGACTACACATTTTATATCAAAATACTCCTACTGATTCAAAGTATGTGGGAAAGGGAGCCAAGATTGAAATGCCACAGCCAGTAAAACTGCAACATGTATCAACAAATGAAAACGTGAATGAAGAAGTTTCATCCTCAGCAAGTCCTCAGAAGGGAGAACCAAGATCCTCAAAATCTGCTTTTCTGACTAAAAAGGCAACTAAAGGAGCTGGATACTACCTCTCTGTTCCACATCAGAAACCAAGAGAACCTCATGTTCATAAGACAAAGTTTGGCCCTAAACACTTAATGGCATTAAATAGAAATGGCAAGAACCTTAACTACAGATAAGAAAACATCTATGAAAAGATCATCTGCTGCTCTTTAAAGGTCTATGTGAAAACAACTGCCAGTTGTAACAGCAGCATCCTGCCAATGACACACATTTAAACAAAAGGAACAAAATACACAAACAATAAGCCAACATTCTGGCAACAATGAATAAAAATACCTAAATTTGTAATTTTGCATTAAATATTTAGCTTAAAACCAACAACCATGCACTTGAATTAGAAGAATGTTTTAAAAAACACTGGAACAGTGACAGATGAATGACAGTTGGACAGTTTGATCACAACTGACAATTCACATTTAAGTTCAGAGGAATGCCCAACCTTCATGTCCTCTTAAATCAGCCATAAGTCAACTTGCGCTTATCATTAGGCACGCACTTGCGTCCACTGACGTAGGCATACTCAGTGAAGTACTGCATGTACTTAAATGCCTTGCTGAATCTGGCAATGCAGACACATGTGGCCATGCCACTAAAAGCCAGCATTTTCAGGTTTTTTACAGTCACCTCTTGCCACATCCCCCATTTGTGCCTGGCTGGGTATTTTCTTTGCCATAACATTTATAAGCCCTCGTATTACCCCCCCATCAAAGCTGTGACGCAGTCTTAACCACAACTTCGAAAACACAATGACATTATAATATACAAACATGTACAGAAGATATACACACTCAGACACACCAGGGGATAAAACAGACTGGGAGGAAATGAGGAACTTTATGTTACTGTCTTTTCTAATGAGATAGAAAGTGGCAGATGTAAAGATTTCATTCAACCGACAATCTCTTTTATGATATGAATAAACTACTAAAATAGATTTAATCCTTTATAAAAATCAGATTATAAGAAGCAGACAAAATCACAACTTTATTCAATACGCCATTTTATCCAGTGTGACTAATGCATTATTTGTATGAAGTTAAAGTGGAGCGTTGGAAAGCTATGAAATAAATCAAATGCTCTACTTTATGTAATCTTAACAGACAGATCCCATTAGGATTCTACTATGCATAGCTGTTGGTTAAAATCATTGACCAGTATCCTTATAAATTAATCAACTGAGGTAATGCTGGCTTGGCTGTCATCGTTTGCTCCTAATCTACATTTAGAATTCACTTCAACTTTTCAAGCCCTTTGGAATAGGTTTATCAATTCTCTCGCCCTTGCTTCAGACATCCACCTAACCATTAATTGTTTACAAAAGACCTAGTACAATGGAACTGTATCATTTATGTTCCTTTTCTTTCCACAGATATTAGAGCATATATTGACACTGCATTATAATTAGTTAGAAAGATATTAAATCTTAACCAAACATTCTAGCTTGCCTCAATTTTTTGATGAGACCTTTTATCATTGAAGTTGAATTTGCAGGCAGATTGTGTGAGTTTACACAAGTGAGAATCATTTCAAAATCTAAAATAACCCTGATCTGGTTGAAATGCAGCTAGCAGAATACTCTTGGTTATGGATATAGGGGAGAAGAAAGCCTTCTAGATATCAGGTTATTTGTGGAGCTCTAATGTGTTTTCAAACATGAGACTTCTGTGTTATGTCTGTGTATTTTATGCAGTTTCTAGTCATGTTTGTTAGATATCTGCATGTCATGTACTGCAAGATTCATGAGCAGCCTACAACCAGGCAAAATTCTCACGCAACAGCTTGTCTTGGGTAACAGGGAAAGAATCAGGCAGAGTGAAGTGACAGGAAAGTGTATTATTTATTATCCTGATGAGGATAACACCTAGTCATGGTCTACGATCCAAACGTGCTCAATGTCCTGCTGATGGGGCTGTATGATTCTGAATGATCACACAGGTGTTTTCCTACACAAATATCAAAACCCTCTCTAATTATGTTCCCTCATCTATGACCCCTCTATGTGCACATTAAAGAACAGTCAGTTTGGGCAAGGGCTTTTTAAAGAGAGAGGGAAAGACTGAGCAGAAACAAAAACATCACAATAGATTGCATAATGTTTCTGGAGCTCTACCACAGAGTAGGTAAAGGTCATCTTCTCCAGAAATGGAGTGAGAAAGCCAAGGAAGCTCTGGCTAAGTATGCTTCAGAGTTTACTAAATCAATTAAAAACTTCAACAGGCTGCAGTGGCCTTCGGCTCAGTCCTCTAGTGCAATTTTACTGGCCCACAGACAATCATCAAAGCCACGAAGACAATACTTCTAAGTATGTACACCACTAATAGTCTCCCTA
This sequence comes from Pluvialis apricaria, assembly GCA_017639485.1. Taxonomy (NCBI): domain Eukaryota; kingdom Metazoa; phylum Chordata; class Aves; order Charadriiformes; family Charadriidae; genus Pluvialis; species Pluvialis apricaria. The sequence goes on from CM030017.1 coordinate 10,474,088, forward strand.
ACTGCCTTAAAATGATACACAGGATTTCATCAAAATTCATTCCCTTCTTCAAAAGCCCATTGTTAATTTCAGAACCAAATTCCACCAACATAATCTATTAAAACACATATGTGCAAATACCTCCTGCTTTTCTGAGACATAAAAATAAAGACCATCAACTGGTTTTGCTGCCTGTTTTCCCTTGAACCTTGAAAGAAAGGAACTTCGAATAAAATTTTGCCTCTGTATTTATTTTTTTTACATCACAGAGATGTACTCTTCCTAGTGCTTGCTAAACGCAACGCAGTAATTTGTATCCCCAAGTGGTATAAATAGAAAATATGTTCAGTCTAATAACATATGTGAAGAAAACTCATGCCCAGGGTTAACCAACAAAGCAGCGGTCTGCTAGAAACAAAGGCAGCTGGCTCAAAGAGTAACAATGCTTTTGAAAAAGCGTGGATGTACTATTCAGTGAAGCATCCAAGACATGACGTTTACTTAAGCTACAGCTGCGTATACAAAGCTTTTCTATAAGACCCGGGAAATGACAAGTCTTCTAGAGTAACAAGACCGTTCTGTCTCCAAAAGGTCCATGGCCTTCACTGTCCAGCTGAGAGCAGAGTAAATTATATCAAATATGCACACTGTAAATAAATTCTGCCCTTCAGAAGAGTTTCTCTGCTTTCATTACCTTTTCTTGAAGATATGCTCTGCCCAAATCCTACCATTTCTCTTTATGGGCTTGCCTTTCCCCTACTAATATATCTGCCCAGGTTCCTGTCTTGCTCTATCACCATAAACATTCATAAACATTAAGGGACTTAACCTCATCACACCCCTGCGGGATAGGAAAATATACCCATCAGAGTGGGCAAGCAGTGAACTGGAACTCAGCTGACAGCAGTCCTGACCAACGGCGAGTCCTTCCACAAGTCACTTCGCTCCTATCTTTCCATTCCCCTGTGAATAAAAAGGGGTAAGGACAACAACTTCTCTGCAAAATGCCTCAGTCTACCAGCAAAATTCTGAGATGTTATTCTTCTTACTTTACAAAAGGAGGTGAAGCAGAGAGACATAAATCAACACTGCTTCCAAGGTCTGTGGCCAGAAATACCATCCCATTTTTCTAAACATGTGTCTGATATCATCAGCACAAAAGTTGCATTTGACACAGGATCTCAATGCACAAGCTATGCCATGGACAATCTGCGTCAGCACTGTTTGCTTTTCTTGTAGGTATCGCAGTACAAGCAAGCTAGTTAAGGAGTATATAGCTAGAGCGAAGTTCAGAGGAGAGAAAATGTCAAAAATAGTTCCCAGCTGACCCCCAGGAAGATGAAAAAAAGTGAAGAGAAACACCAGATAAAGGTAACTACACAGCTGGCCTCTCTCCCTCTCTCATGCTTTCCACCTGAACTGAAAAAAAAAAAAAAAAAAAGGTAAATTACCAAAGATGTAAATATCATTATTCCACTTTGACAGACACCGAGTGACTTTCCAAAGGCAGTAAGGCAGCCAGTGGCAGAGCCAGTAAGAGAATCCACGTTCTATTCCTAAACACACATTCACCTTGATTTAGCAAACTTAAAAAGGACGACAACATTTTTGCCAAGTATTACCAAAACAAGCAAGGCAACTTCGCTCCTTCACCAAGCAACCGCGACCCTCAGCCATCGGCCAACGCCTCAGCCCCTTCACCTATCCCTCTTCAAAGGCCTGGTGAAGACAAATGGGCCTTCCAATGTGCAACGAAGCATAAGGCCATGAAAATCAAAGGGCTGCTTTTTGAGTAAATATGAGCTCCACAGCCATTGTCCTCTCCCACAGAGGAGATCTATGAAAATGCTTACTATAGCATATGCACAGTATTCTTTACAGCTCTGCCTCCCCGCTGACCACCAGCCCCAGGGCCCAGTCCGCCTCCCATTACAATCAGCTTCACCACACCCACTGACTTGTATTGGAATTCTTTCAGGGACCCTAACTAATGAGTTTTTAAACACTTGTAGACAGAGAAGATAATTCCTCATCATTATTCTTCATAGGAAACACCAGGAAGAATGTCACTTCATTGTTCTACAGGAAAGAAACTGGAAGAAAAATCACATCCACATTCAAAAGAGCAGCCCGCAGTTTTGATATGTGAATTGGCTACCCCAAGCCACGGGTGTCTCACCTGACAGTTCAGGACAGGGACCTAAGAAGTGTGCAACCTTCTGAAATTAAGCCCCCTCAAATCATCTCTCACGCCACCCTCTATGCAGACAAAGAGGTCCACAATCAACAGGCATATATTCTTCCAAGCCTTGAATACTATATTATACATACCGTATAAACATGGCTACTGACAGCAGCATAGAAAGACTCACCTAAACACCGTATTACTGCAGGATCTTAGTTTCCCTCACGACAAGAGACTAAAATAAATGGGAACCGGCAACCTTAATGACATTTTGTATTTCCTGATTTTATATTTAAAGCTTTGAATTTGCTTTCTCTACTGGCAGTTGTTTGCTTTTTCCATAACAAATGAAATCTTAACCTAAACCAGTGATACAGTAAAGGGATGAACAAAGAATAAGTAGACCTACAAAATGGATTGTTACCCTCAGACGTAAAAATATTTAAGATGAAAAACATTCTATTGTGAAGCCACCTTCTCGGCACAGGCCACACACCACCAAGTACTGCTCTGTTTTCACCCAGCCTTACTTTTAGGTGTCTGTCACTTTGTAGGATACAGATACCATCACCTATCATACACTTGAATGACCAAGCAAACTTTTCAACTACGAATCCTGACAACAGCCAAGGCAAAGCGTCATAAGGAAAAAACCACTAGTCTCAGTAGTAAGACCTCTGCAGGTTTGAGCCCCAGGCACTGAAAGCAACGTAGAGCTACAGAATTTACTTATTCCACAACACCATGTACACCCACAGTGATAAAAAATAGCTATTATAATACTTGTCAAAGGAATAACTGAGTGATTTTTAACTTGGTGCTCTATCTCGTTCTCTTCTTTGCTGGTTGCTAATACTCCACCCCTATAAAAACACATAATTATGAGTGGGCTATTCATGTCTTACTATAACTGGTAGCATCATGCAGCATCTGAGTCAGGAATCCAAATTGCTGACTACAGTTACTCACTAAACAAGACATTGTACATACTATGTACATTTACTAAATGGCATTGCCCTATTCCCTGTGTCACGTACAATGAAAATCAGCTTCCAGTTGTGGTATCATCTCCCACTCTCCTTAAACCTCACCATCTCAAATCACCTGGAACAAGGCTACATCGATAATCTCCAGTAAAAAGACACAGACTAACTGCTGAGGTCACATAAAGAAAAGAAATTCCACAACTAAGAGTTTTCTTCCTTCAGTGGCTTGATTTGAACACATTCATAAAATGTCATTAAAATGTGATATAAAGTTTTACAGAAGAAGAGACTACTGACTAGACCTTTGTTTAACAGTCGTAATAATTTATGGTGTGGATCTGCTACGTATGAGTTAAAAAACAGCCTCTTCATGATAAAGCAGTTTATAACAGCTGGGAAGTTAACTGCAGGAAGTTTCGGTTTATTCCCTTACCTCAGCTCTCTTGTTCCATGTTATTTTTTCAGCACTACAAGCCCAACCTTGTAAATCCATCGTACTGACTGCACTCAGCAGCAGTCTTGCTGAAATTAAGGAGCAACTTGCAATTATTTTCAAGTTTCTGCGAGACTAGGCTCCATTACAGAGCTTTTGAAAAAACAAACCCCCAAGCTCATTCCCCAAAATCTTCACTCACAAATACAGATTGGATACCACATGCCCTTTGTGAGAATCTTTGGTCAAACAACTGTATCATTAGAAGTTACTCAAAATGGAGCTTAAAAGCTACTGACATGCACGTTGCCATCCTTCCTCTCATTTTTTATCTCTGCAGTTGTCCATTAGTCAGGAGTAACATACCTTCTGACCTCTGACCAAAGCTATTAGAACAATTTAAACAAATATTTTGATTACAAAGCATCAATATAGAACATTCAGTAACAATAAAAGGATGGAAGAGCTGTCTTTTTGAGTCACTGTTGTGACTTCCTGACTACATTATATTATGAGTGGTCTGGAAGGTTATACTAACGTGACATATTACTGGATTTACTATCTTCTTTTTCAATGCTTAAGAAAGAATTCTTAACATTGCAAAACCCAGAGTTGTGGCACAGTTTCAGTTTTCAGTGTTAATAGATGTTTGATGGCTTTATAAAATCTATTCTGTTAACTGCAACCAAGAGAAAAGATTCAAGCTTTCCCCTTCATTTTTCTTTTCTTTCTTCTCAAAAGAAAGGCAGTAAATTTGAATTAGACAGGTTCAGAATTGGGCTCTGTGGAGTTTTTCCACACGCATAGCATTAGGTGTGTGCAAAGGGCCTTGCTGATCCTGGTCGTTAGAGAGCATTTCATGAAATCTGCCTTTTGGCCAAAACAGGGTCAAATCCAGTACACCGAAGTCAAATGGGAGCAACTCCATTGATATCACTAGCTACTGGCTCAGGGCCAAGCTGGAGGAAGACATGGGTATTTTATGGTATTTATTGATTATATACATTTAACAAGCATCCAGGAGTCCAATCCTTCAAGTCCACTACACAACAAAATTCCATTACCTCAAACTAAAGGCACCAGGGAAATACAGGATGAGGTCTACATATTTAGATGCTTATTCCACATACTTCATGGGTTCAGTGTGTAAACTATTTCCTACAACTCTTCTATTTTTTTTTTTAAATGAGATTGAATATTTGCATTCTTTCTGCCTGCCCAGTTACTTGTCCAATCATGTAAAACTGCTGATATATTTCAGGCAAATGGATGTATACTAGACAGTCAACATAGCATCAGTTTCCATTACCAAATACACGGCGAACTGGGATTTAGTCATTAGTAAAACTTGTTGCACATTTTTGGGAGTGATCAAGAACCCATTTCAGTAAAACTCAACTTGAAATAATCAGAGCTGTTTCAATAGGACTGTGTGTGTGCTTAAAAGTACATACCTTTCATCAACCCTGCTATAGTAAGGTCCACAAGATTTTTCTAAGTCTCAGAACCTATTTTGTCCCATCTCTTAGGATGGGAATTTTGCTTAATTCCGATAAAAACAGAATTTGGGCCCCATACCACAAAAAGCAACACAACACTCCTTCCACGATGCTGGAGCATACTGTCTCAGCCCTAAGAAGCTCAAAAAGACCAGCAGTGTCCACCCTTTTTTTCAGAGTTCATTTTGTATACTTATTTAACTTAATAGAAAGTCACACTTTCCCCTTAAATTATTTAGTTAAATTCCAGGTTGCAGTGACAGTCTTGTCAGACAGACAAAGGGAATAATTCTGCTTGACTGAAAGACCTGCATGGTAACACCATCTTTTACTCAAAAAGAAAATCCCAAACAATATAATTGGCATTCACGTACAAAGCGCTTAAATGCTCTGAAGTTCTGCCTGGCTTCAGAACAGCTGAACAGTATCTGAAGTATCTACTCTCCATCCCAATTTGTATATTTTAAAAGTCATTAAATTCTTGAATGAATCATTAGGAAAACAATTCAAATGCTGTTAAACTGATTGTAATTTTGCCTCATAGGATAGATGTGAGCTTAATGTTTGCAAACGGCCAAATTCTTTAAAGATTTGCACTCCGTGGAGTTCAATATCAACCAGGGAAGAATTACTAAATCAGGATGTATGGCAAGTACAGGTTTTGGCCCAAGACTATTTTTGGTCTTTCTCAGCTGCTTGTTTTGACAGCATTTAATCCCCCTCACCCACCCACCCTCAGCCACACAATCTATCCATTTACACTTTCAAAGCAAATTGAAAATGAAACGTTTTCAAATAATTACTCGGGGATGCCTGTAATACAAATCCAGAAAGTAAGTGCAATTCAACCGTAATATTTCTCAAGGAGAAGAAAGGGAGGGGGAGAAAAACCTTATAGAAATCCATTCAAAATGTGACTTTCCCCTATACTAATACACCCACCATCACCCCCCCAAAAAAATAATTAAAAAATAATAATCAATCTAATTCCCAAAGAGCCTATTTAATCTATTTCACACATTCCCATCAGAAACACAACACTGTTTCCAGATTCAGAAGACTTTTCATTTAGCGAGCTATTGCAGACCCTGGTGAAAGAACAGTAACTGAGAAGGTCTTCTGCAGAGGCACCAGGCAAGGGGGAAGGTGGGTGAAGGAGGGGAAATACCCACGGCTGGAACTGAAACAGTTCACCTTTGTCTGGAGAGCAGGATCACCCCCTCCAGGTTGAGGACTATGTTGAAAGTACGCGCTGCTGTGGCGTGCGGTACGCTTCTGCATTCATACAGGAGAGGAACCTGGCCCACAGATGGCCTGTTCTCAGCTTTGTCAGCCACAAACAGACCTTTGAACTTTCTATTTATATAACAGTTTAGTGAGTTTAAGCCTCTTCCTGTATAACTGGCAGTTTGCTGGTTTTGCTGTAATTAGGCTACTTGTGATACATAATATAAAAAAGAAAAAAACCCAAGAGGCTTGCTTCTCTGCAGCGAGAAGTCTTCTCCATCACAACCACACAGCTCCAACGATCTTATTTCCCTTTGCCAGGTTTTATTTTATATACCTCAATATGCATTTTCCCCGCTAAGTATTTTCTCGACTTCCACTTTTTTTTAAAGATTGGAGGACTTAAAAATTATTAATACCAACGACAATAAATATAACATAAACCATGAATCTCTCTGCCTTTGTTTGTGTTAGTGAGGAGCTATATATTCTGGGGTGGTTGGGTTTTTGTTGGGTTTTGTTGTTTCCCAGCTGCTGATTAATGGCACCACCTTACTCCGTAAGCAGGTTCAAATCTAGCCACATGGTCCCAGGACACTTCAAGATTTCATTTACTTGGTTACCACAGACAAGCGTGGAAAGTGATTTAAAAGATGAAATTTGATTTTTAACAGCAAGTGGTCCCCTTGGTGCACACAGGCATTCAAGCTTTTCATTATATCCATCTCCCTTCCTTTCTCCCTCATAGACTGGCTCATATTAAATGCAAGCCCAGGTGAACATTTCTTATTCATCCAGGAATCATAGCAGACTTTAGCTTTGGCCCTTTCACCTCAGCCACGGTTTAGATTCATTTAAATTGTTTTGGGCTTTTTTTTCAGCTTTTCAAGTCTGGCAAAACATCCACCGGGATATTTGTGGCCTTATTTTACACATTTTACCCAAAAAAACCCCGCACCAACCCTCGGCTACCCTCCCAACCACATTCTTGATGAAGGTTCAACAAAACACCTCATTCTTGTACTACTGTGATCTCTCCTAATATGGGAAACTAAAGGGCTGATTCTGCAGCTTGGATCAAGACAAAGCTCCCACTAATCATCCGGAATGCCAGGTGAGAATTTAAGAACACATGTGGTGGCAGCACACGCTGTAACTCTGACAGTTCGTGACAAAATACATTTCAAGAAGTGACATAAAAAGATACCTCCATTGAGGGGGGCGGGGGGGAACCTTGTCTTTTTGCCCATGAGCCCAAAACTTTTGAGCAGTCATTTCCTGATATAATGGCAATACATAGAAAGTGTTACCTTCACACCTTTTCATTGGATTTTTAAAAAAAAATAAAAATCTCTGCTTGAGCTATAATTTTTATATATATATATATTTCCCAGGCTAACTATGTTTCTGTTGTACTTTGCATACAGATAATACATACAAACACCCACACACACGCTGTAGGCCTGAGCTTGCCTTCTTGGCGATTGCAGCACAGATTAGCAGAAGTTTTGGGTTTGCAAGGAATGCAGAAGAGGGTCTCTAATTGCCTTATAAATGCTTGTGAAACACATTTTACAAAGGCCAGCTTACAGACAGCAAGGAAGGAGGACAGTTTCAAAATGAGAAGCAGCAATTCACACATCATTTTATATATACTTATTTGTAAATATTATGAAGTAACCATACCATATTGGATACACAGACAGAAAATAAATAAATCCTGATGGGGGAGCATAGGTATTTCTGGGTGTGTAGAGATGATGCATGTATCACTTATTACATATATCCACATGCACATATTTATGCATAGAAGAGCTAAATTCAACTCTCCTTAAGCAACGCAACCACTTGTCAGGAACCGAAATTTTTACATATACAATAAAATACATGTAATGTTTGTGTATACATGTACATTATGTACATACATATTATATACACGTACACGTCCACATACTAGTTGGATTATTAAAAGCTAAATCCAACTTGATCTCTGCAATAAGCAATTGTGTGTGAACGCCTGTGCCATACAGAGTTTGTGTAGATATCAAACACTTTGAAACAAAGTAAAAACGTTCTTTCCTCACGGACCCTAAAAACCACTAAACCAAATACATTTCACTGTACGAAAGCAAGCAAATGGAATTTCTAGAACGAATGGCAATATGTTCATATTTTATGGAAAAACAGAGGCACAAGAGTTCCCTTCTTTCTGACACACACCTCTAAATCCACATAAAACCATAGTCAAATGAAAGTACGTTATTAAGCAAACATTAAAACTCAATACCTATAATATGCTTAGTATTTGAACTACACCCACATATTGGGTTGTAACAGCTTCTATTAAATTAATGATGTTACCCACACTATAAATTAAGCAAATTGTATGCAAATATTATTTGAGTAGTAATACGGTGGTTATCAGTTGTCTGCAAAATAAATTAGTGTAGCACAGTAAAGATAGCATGGTAGAAGCATAATATTTAATTGAGCACTAATTTTATTGTGATTATTACTTTTAAATAACAACAGCATGGTTATTAAAAGATGTAATACGATGGTTTATGCAGAGCTGATAAAACGTGCACATGATCCAAAATGCCTGCTTACAGATTAATATTGATATAGTGTAAGTAATTTACGGTTCCAAGGATTTACTCCAAACTGCTGTAAAATAGAACGTGACAGGTATTTGGTTCTGATTATCTTGGATTTGCAACCATAGCTGTTAGACTGTGTTTAGCAAAATGATAGTTATTAACTAAATATATTATCTTTTTCCTAGACATACCTTTATATTATCAACAAAGTAAAGTAAACCCTCTGCAAAACACGAGGTCCAAATGCACATGCATGCACACATATAATCTGTGTGACATTTAGAGATTAGTATCACAAAATACAGTATTTTAGTCTCTTTCTTGGCAAACTGTGCTCCAGCCTAAAAGCTTTTAACAAAGCAGTAACCAGCCACTGAATTTCACTGCGCATAGTTACAGAATTATAACTATTTTTGCTAAATTGAAAAGTAAAGACAGACCCAATAAAAACAGTCAAAGAATAAGCATAATCTCATTAACCAGCCGGGGAAGTGACTAAATACCTGCCCAAATTCTAACTTTCCCAGCTACTTGTCACTCATCGAAAATTCCTTAACATTCACGTCGGTAACAAGTTTACAGTACACTTAAACAGATGCACCGACCCTTTCCAAGGTGTGCACCTCTGTGCAGAGCAGTATAAACCTAAAATTCCACTCTTAAAAAAAAACCCAACATATAAATAAAATAAAAGAAAGAGGCGGGGGGGGGGGGGGGGGGAAGACCTGTTATAGTGTCACGGGGACTGATCTTCCCACTTCCAAAACTTAACTTCAACCACGCTTCACCCAGAAGAGGAAACCCGCAAAAACAGCCGGAGAAGCCCCCACGGCTGCAGCCGCACTGTGCCCCGCACGGCAAAACTACAGTTGCGGTTCCCCCCGTGGAAGGAACATTGTCACTGACAGCAGCGAACACAACGCCAGCGGAGCCGCGATCCCGGGCCAAGCATCGCCCCCTCCGCACCGCGTCCCTGCCCGGGGAGCGGGGCTGCCGCCGCCGCCGCCGTTCCAGCCGGCACCCCGGCACGTTTCAGCGCTCCCCCTGCCTCTCCCCCCTCCTCCTCCTCCGGCCAACTTCGCCCCCCGCAGCCCGGGCACCGCCAGCTGCTCCCCGCCGGCCCCGGCCCCAGCCCCAGCCGGCGGCGCGGCCGCGGAGCGTGGCCGGAGCTGGAGCCGGTCGGCCCCGGCGGCGGCGGCGGCTGCCCCGGCGCGGCTCCGCTCCCCGGCGGGCACCGGGCGCTTCGCCCCGCAACAAAGGCTAAAGGACCGGGAGCGGGGAGGAGAGGCAGGAGGCAGCTGTTCGAAGGAGAGGGGTGGACAGACGGGGAGGGGGGGGGGGAGGAAGGGAAAAAAAAAAAAACCAAACCCACAAAACAAACCAAAAAAAACGCCCGAAAAAAAAACCTACCACTGCTGCTCTAAGTCCCAGTCCCTGAAAAAGTCGAATAGGTCCATAACGATCTGGTGGGGAGACTCAGAGAAGTGGTGCCCCCTCCCCGCCCCGCGCCGAGCCGAGCCGAGCCGCGGAGAGCCGAGCCGAGCCGAGCCGAGCCGGCGGGGCTAGGGCTGCCCGGCCGGCATGGGCAGCGGCGCCCGCCGCGGGGCCGCCCGGGGCTCGCCGAGCGCCGCCGCCGCCGCCCGCTCCGGCCGCCGCCAGCAGCGCGGCGCGGCGCGGCTGGCTGCCTGGCTGGGAGAGGCAGGCACGGCGGCGGCGGCGGCCCTGGCGCAGGCACACAGGCACTCACACACCACACACACACACGCTCACACACTCACACACAGACTCACTCGCACACCGCGAGGGGAGGAGCCGGGGCGGCCCGAAGCCGCGGCATGGAGCCGCCGCGGCAGCACCGCCGGGATCTGGCGGAGCCTCGCAGCCCCCCCCCCGGCCCGGGGAAGTTTGGCAGTAAAGGAGAAACAGCGGGGATGGGGATGGGGATGGGGATGGGGATGGGGATGGGGATGGGGATGGGGATGGGAGCGGCGGGGCTTCGCGCCTCAGGATAATCTGAGAGCGTCCTGGCTGCGCTCGGAGCAGGGGGAAAAGAAGTGCGGGTAGGGGAGAGCAAAGAGGAAAAAAAAAAAAAAAACCACCAAAACCAACTAGGCATCTATAATTTAATTGCCAAAGGCAACTCCTGTGAGTGAACAAGGGTGACTCCCGCTGACGCGAGAGGTGGCGCGGACGTGGCACGGACAGCGCTGTGGGTCAGCCGTACCGGGAGGGGCACCGGGGCGGGGAGGGGGCAGGGGAAAGCGCAGCCCGGGGGGAGCTGAGCAAGAAGGGTCCTCCCGAGCGCCCCGGGGTTCGGCTCCAGCTGAGCAGCCGCTGCCCGCCGGCTGGGGGGGGGCCGCCCGCCCGCTTCGAGCGGCACAGCTCACCTGCGGGGGTCCGGCAGGACACGGGCATCCCGCAGCCTCCCACCCCCTCACCTACCCCGGGGGAGCCCGAGCAGGGGCCCCAGACAGAAGGGGAAAGGGGCAGACTGCGCTCTCCATCCCCTGCGTCAAATTATTCTCTTCTCAAGCTCACGCACTCTGCCCGCATGCTTTTGTATCCCACTACCTTCTGAACAGTAACTGATACCTCATGATTTGCCACATCCATTTTATAAATATAAAATTCCAAATACATATACCCACTGAGCAAACGAGTACGTACATTGGTATCGCAAAGACAAAACCAAAGCTACGTTCGTTTTTACCCCGGTTTTCCGGAGGACCAGATGCACCCCGAACTCCCCTGCGTGCCAGCGAGTCTCGGGGACTTGGTGTTGGCAAAGTTTGAAACCACCCTTGCTTTGGTGGGCTCCCACCTCTACAGCCATGGCCCAGCCCATCGCAGCGGCCAGCCCTGCCGCCACAGAGACCAGGCTCCAGTGCACCCTCTAACAGAAGCATCTTTATGGCCTTCCTCAGAATTAAGAGATAAATCCAAGATTATAAAGTAAATCAGTGGCAGAGCAGCTAATGTAATCTCTAAATTTTGCCTTCCTAAGGAGTACACAGTTGTTTTATAAGCGCTATTGGGTTAAAAATACAGCTGAGGAGAAGCTGTGGAACTGTTATCGGTGGAAGTCAAATGTGACAGAC